>CM059208.1:22922961-25415461 GCA_030347435.1 Clarias fuscus
TGGGTATTATACTGTATATGGTGCGCAAGGTTAAGGGCCTCGATGATCGAATCCCAGACCCACTGATCAAAAACCCAGAACCTCAACCTCCTGAACCACCTACCTTCATTCTACAGTACTGGTATATGATGGCTCTTAATGAAGTGCAAAAGTTTGAATGTTGTTTGAATGAACAAAAATAGAAAACTGAATTCAGTTTTATTTATTCTCATTCATTCATTCATTCATCCTGTACAGGAGCATAAGAAGCCTGTAACTCACAAGGTGGGGTACACTTGGACGGGGTGCCAATCCATCACAGGGCATAGACACTCTTTATAGGGAATCTGAAATGATAATTTGCAATTATTCTAATCTGCATGTACATAGACACACCTGGGGCGGGAATCAAACCCTTAACCCTGGAGGGACGAGATCACAGTGCTAACCACTGTTTAAATAAAATGTAGATGTTTCTTTGTTGGTCTGCTGCAAAAGGGTCAAATAAATAGATACTACTGTATTATTGAGAAAGTTTCAATAACGTTCCTGCACTATTTACTGTGGTCTACGTTGAAGACCCAAAGTGGTGGTGGACGAACTCAATCACATTCTTCCATGGCATAACAAAACCAAAGACACAACATAAAACCCAGTAAACAATTTACAACTATTTTCAATTCACGAGATTTGAAAAATCAACAGAGACATTTACACAACATCCAGCACTGCACAAAAATCACCCACAACCCACTAAAGCCACAAAGCTTCAATTCAGTACCGATTCCTCATGTATTTTTTCCCATGCTGTTCTGGGTGCATGAACTCTCGCTACAGGACCACGGGGTAGCTGGGCAAGGCTCACCTCTCTCATGAGAATCTGGGCCCTCTGGACGAACACGGACGGACTGGTGACGTCAAAGCGCTGCTGCAAGCCCTCCAGACTCAGCTGCTCCACCTTCTCGTAGCAGCACTGCATTTTCACCGGATGGTAGGCCAGCATAGAGACCTTCTCCATATACTGCAGAGAAAAACACCATCCAACTGTTATCAGATACGTCAGACTCAGAGACAACAGAGGTAACTGTTTTAGCGTATATAGCTGAGTCAGCAACACTGAAGCTTTAAATGTAGGAGAAAAGGGATTAAAAGTGCGTCACCTCTCCTAGTTTCTCTTTGTTTCCACCATTTAGCAGGTTCTTGCTCATGTCCACCAGCTCCCTGAAGAAAACATCACGCACCTCAAAGAAGCCTCGGCTGGTGGGTTCCATCAGGGCATCCAGGATGGAACTGATGTACGGCTCGATGCTCACCTTCAGGAGCTTCTCAGCCTTGGGCAGCACCAGAGCTACAAGTCAGAAAAGAGAGTTTTAAAGGAATCAAATATTGATAGGCTTCACTTTTCCACTTGCTAAAATCTGTCAAAATATCTTTATACTCACTAATACAGATAATAATAATAAACAAATAAATTCTAGAAAATAATAAAAAGTATTTGCTAATCAATTTACAAAACAGACTGAATAATGTGTGATTATTATTCTTTATATATATTATTTTTTTATTAATATATTAAAAGAATAATATAAAATATTTTAATTTATTATTATTATTATTATTATTATTATTAAATGGAAATATATTTCTCCACATTCTGCATATTCGAGTTGGACTCCATATTTAGGCTGCATCGGTCTTGAACATTTTATTTAGTTTTTTTTTTTTTTGGCTTAACTATTGAGGAAAAAAAAAAAAGGAGAAATTAACTAAAGTAAAAAAGATCAACCAAAGCATGCATTCGTCTTCTGAGGGAAATTTACTGCTCAGTATCTGGATAGTGTAACTGTGACACACTGAACTCTCTCGAACTCATTCTGCAACGATATACTGTAGTTCTCTGGTATTGTAAAATCTGTGACACACTTACTGTAACACTGATCTTTGACCTGCACTTCAGCATGCAGTATGTAAAAAAAAAAAAAAAAAAGTACTAAACAAACAAAACAGAATAGAAAAAAATGCTTTAAACCTTCTAAATTATTTATTACAAAAATATTTATATTCATAATGTACAAATGTTTTTATTTTGTGGAATTTTTTTTTTATCACAGCGCCATCTGGTGGCTCCACACATTCCTTAGCATCACACCAAGCGCTTCGCTGTAAACACAATATTTAAACTGAATAAAAAAAAGCTCTAAAAACACATACGAACACTACAATTTTGGAATTTGCCAGTAGTGTGTGAACAAACCAATTGGCCTAATCTGTATGTTTTTTGGCTGTGGGAGGAAACCAGTCTACCCAGAGGAAACCCACCAAACACGAGGACAACAACGAACTGCAAGCACTCAGGCCCAAAGTGGGAATCAAACCCGCATGGCGACAGTGCTAACCATTAAGCCGCTGTGCCATGGGATGATGTGCTGAATTTATTTTAGATCCTGAAGGTACTTTAGGAAAGTAAACACCCTAAAGGTACCACTCCATTAAGATACAAATTACATTTACTACTGGGGGTATACAGTAATTTGCCAACATGGCTAACAAGAAAATCCTAGCAGACAGAGAAAGAATGAAGGTGATTGCTACTTAGCAGCTGGTGGCTGGTTGGTGATGATGTGATTGACAGGAGACAGAGAGTATGCCATGGTATCCCTTCCACCCAGACAGCACAGACATTTGTAACATGTATTATAAGCTTGTTTATTAGTCAGTGTCTACCCCGTCTCGTGCCCTGCGTCCCCCTGGGAAAGACTCCAGGCTGTTTACAGACGTAGCATTACCTCTGATTTTGCTGGTCACGTGCTCCTTCGAGGTGATGATCTGGTCCATGTCGGTGCGTATGGAAGCCTCCAGAGGGGGACGTCCTTCCTCACAGCTCTGCACTATGGCCTCGTATTCGGTCTGTGTCTGAATCTGAACCAGACTGTACACGGCATCCGAAATCTGATCACACAGACAGAACCGTTAGAGCTGGATATTAACCTCACACCATTCATTCTAATAGTGCTGCTAATTCCAGGTAATTGTTCAAATTATACTGTAGTACTGTACCAAAGTCCAGCTCTTTTGTCTTTCCTGCATCTTTCCCTTCAAGCGTGGGCTGATCAGGTCTCGAAGTTCAGGAAGCAGCTTCTCCATCACCAAATTAGCCAGGATCTGAAAAAACAGAAATGATAGTCTGAATAACAGCTTCATCAATGAGTTACACATTTACATAATGACATTTTAACCACTTATGATACTCAAAGATAAATGATATCAGTTAATGACACGCCAGCTGGATGCAAGGGCTAAACGATGATAAAAGCATGTAGTACTGTAGCTGTAAAGAAAAAAAAGAAAGGAAAATGGGAGCAATAGAGGACCACCTTGTTGGTAAGCGAAGTCAAAGGAGAATGAGAATAACAACGCTCATGCTCAAACTCAAACTGCAACAATTCTGAGCAGAAAAGATTGCAAAACATAGCATCATCAGTGGATCATAAAACACCATTTTTCATAATACAGTACTTCATGCTTCATTTCTCCTTATTCATGCTTCTTTTTTTTTTTTTTTTAAATGCATATACATTTATATTTTTAACAGATAAAAAAAAAAAAAAAAAAAAGAAACACATCTGCTAAATACAATTCCACGCCCTTTTATGTGCGTAATGTCCGGAACTTTTTTTGAATTCAAATTTTTCAACAATTTTAACCGTCATTCAGATGAAACTTGGCTGATTTAGATTTCACATGAAAAGAAACAAAAACCTGAGAAACCTATTTAAATTGTTAAGATATCACAACGTGGTTACGGACACTACAGATTTTTTGCTTTTTAAACTTTTACCAAAAACCGGAACGCTTTAATTTAAGTAATGATTTTTACATGTCATATGTTTCCAGAAGCTTAAACCAATTTGAGTATCAATACTCAAAGAAATATGAATAATTTGCATTTTAAATTATTATAGTTTGAAGCGGGACAGTATAACGCTGAAAAATTGGCCATGTAAAATCATCTCTAAAACTTGGGAGAGAGTTTTAGGGAATCAAGATGGGTGACTTCTACTGTATGTTGCACAAAACTGTAGAAGCAGCTTCATTAGTACAGGCTTTTTAAAAAAAAAAAACATATTATATATAACAAAAAAAATGTTAATCAACAATACTGTATTTTGGCCTTGAAAATTTAAAGATAAAGAAATAAATCACAATAAAGAAATAAAAAAAATTCCCTAATTTATTATAGCGCAAGCTGTTACACCATTATGATGGTAAATTCTTGACAATGCTCAAAAAACAAGAAGATTTGTACAAACTAAAAAATGACCCGTTTTTAGTTTTAAAAAAAGCAAGGAAAAAAGATCTACAAGGATTTATGATATCCAGCGTATGACCAAAGCTAAGATGATTCATTCATATATATATATATATATATATATAAAGCCATGAGCCGTCTAGACTGCAAATAAGGACTTGTTGCATGTTTGGGTGTTTCAGGAACATCACTAAGTCGGCTAAGCGCACAGCCAAGAGCAAATCATCATCATCATTCTCACTGAGAGCTGCTTTACTAATTCAGCCCATCCTAAAATCATCCAGTGTTATGTTACTAAACTGAAGTTCAAGACCACGCCCGTACTCCTCCTGGCTTCCTTACATCTACCTGTAATCTGGGTTGTGTTGTGTTTTTGCAATATGTGCCTCATAACGTCCAACAAAACCCGTTTTTCTGGTAGGAAATTTGGGTTTAATCTTTAATCATTCTGTAGTACGAGACTATAAAGGAAAAAGCAACGATAATAAATGCGTTAGAAATCATATTATAAGAGGGAAAAAAAATTCCTATAACAGCATGTCCTGACATCTTTTATTCTTTTTAATACCATAACAATTGGGGAAATGTCATATTTACTTTTATAACAAGCTACTTCCTGTTATAACAGCAATAAACAGACCCTCTTGTTTCCCCTCTCCTGAAGGCTTTCCCCTAGGCTAAATTCTACAAAACGCCGACAATGGAGATCCCTTTCATAAATAAATCTTCAATAAACATTTCATTAATCTATTATTAATCCCTTTACTATTTGTGTACTCTGGGAATTATTCACTATGCAAGTCCCTATAAATGAGCTATTACTATAGAACCAATAGAACAATATAAACCTCATAGTCGGCTGCTGTTATAGGACATACATCAGCACCTTCAGCACCAATCAGATTCGTGAATTCAGCAGCATTGCTCAACCACGGGCTGGTCACCTGCTGCTCATGACAACCCTGCAACAGTCACAAAGCAGCGCCAAAACATGCCTAAGGGCTATTAGGGGAACTCTGTATAACACTGTGCTGAACACGCCAGTCAGCAAAATCATCTTGTGTACAGCAACAAGAACAACAAAAATTCACAAGCATGAGACCAGGATGAGGATGGATGTGTTAACGCCTGTCAGATAATAAAAAAAAATCCAATAAAAATCAAATGATCTGGTCAGATGTCTAATCCACAGACATGCATCAAAATATGTTTTCATTCAGAACAATAAAGTCTTTGCAGCGTGTAGACAGATTACTCAAGCGCTCATCTAGACAATGGTATCTTAAATCAGAGTCAGGCGTGTTCTCAGATTTCAAAAAGAGACGAGTGATTTAACAGGTTATTCAGGCGACGTATAATCGCCGTCCTAAAGGTTTATCTAAGATTTCCCATGCTACGGTTATTAAATAAGGCAAAGAAGATGTGTTGAGCTTGAGATGAGCAATATAAACAGTACATATACTGTAGCGGAGCTGGTCAAGTATTTCCGGAATTGGTGACCTATTGGGATTTTAACACACGTACGTCTCTAAGGTTTACACGAGAAACGTCTGAAAATGAGAAACTATCCAGTGAGCTACAGGTCTCTGGGTGAAAATGTCTTTAATGCCAGAGGTCAGAGGTGAATGACCAGACTGGTTCGAGCTGATAGAAAGGTATGCTGAAGAGCATCTCTGAAAGCACAGCATGTCCAAAGTTGAAGCAGATGGACATGCAGTAGCTGAAGACCACCATGTGCTGTTTCTATCAGTTAAGAGCAGGAAAACGAGGCAACAATTTGCATAAGCTAATAAAAATGGGACAATAGAATATTGTAAAAGTTGCCTGATTTCTGCTGTGATATTCAGCTGGTAGTCCGAATTTTATGGAAACAACAAGAAAACATGGATTTACTGTAACAGTAAATCAGCGGTAGAGCCAAAGATTAGGACCAAAAACTAGTCTGTATACATTAGTCATTTTGGTTGAAGACGGTCTCAAAATTCTTCCATAGACCTACAAAAAAAAAAACGTGTTAAACAATTTTTAAATTGTTTATTTATTTTATAATAAACATATAATTATTATTTTTTAATACACAAAATATTATGCAGATGTGAACACGTATGCATTACACCAAATGATCAGCTGGTAACCTCAGTAGTCAGTAGTCGTGTAATGTAGCAATTCAAAATCACGGGTTTATTTTGATGATCTTGTTCCAGTATGAATTGGTTTCCATAGTAACAAACAATAACAGAAACTGTTTTCCACTTGTGTTCTGCAATTTTAAACACATCTATACATATATCAAGTGTGCAGAAAAGAAGGCTGCTAGATGTCACATTAATGTGCGCTCCCTGATGGATGGATAACTTGTTTATCGACTACAGTTCAGCGTTCAACATAATAATCCCCACTACACTCACCACCAAGTTGAAGCACCTGGGAGATCTCTGTGTCAGTGGATCTCCAATTTCCCGTCTGGCAGACCACAGGCAGTAAAGGATGGGTGGACATGTCTCAGCCTCCCTCATTCTCAGCACTGGAGTCCCCCAGGGTTGTGTTCTGAGCCCTCTGCTGTACTCTCTGTATACATATGCCTGCGTGGCCACTACTGACTCCACAACCATAATTAAGTATGCTGATGACACCATCGTGGAAATTGGAAGAACTGGTGCCAGAGGAACAATCTCCTTCTAAACGTCAGCAAGAAAAAGGAGTTGATAATGAACTTCAAAATAGAGCAGGAGAGAAACTACGAGACCCTGTGATCAACAAGAGCCCAGTGGAGAGCGGGGACAGCTTCCGATACCTCAGTGTTCGCATCACGGGGGACCTGTCATGGTCCTGTCACGTCAACAATGTGGTGAAAAAGGCCCGGCAGCGTGTCTACCACCTCAGACACTTGAGAGACTTCAGACTACCACCCAAGGTGCTTAGGAATTTTTACTCCTGCACCTTCCATCCTGACAGGAAACATCACAACCTGGTTTGGGAACAGCACCATGCAGGACAGACGAGCTCTACAGAGGGTGGTGAGATCAGCTGAACGCGTCATCCGCACCGAGCTCCCTGACCTGCACTCTACCTACAGCAAACGGTGCTGGATCAAGACCAGGAAGATCGTGAAGGACCTCAGCCACCCCAGCAATGGACTGTTCCGCTCCCTGAAGGCCAACACAGAGAGACTGAGGAGGAGCTTACTCCCACAGGCAATACAATCTCTCAATAAGAACACCACACAGGACTAACCATCTCTCGATTCTTGCATTTCTACACATAGGACTTCCATTTTTTTTTTGCATACCACATATTTATGAACATTGATAATGACTGTACATTGGCACACTCATATACATTTACACCTACCCTTGACATTTCTGGACATCGGGAAATTCAGGCACCTTCACACACACACTGGACATTTCTACCATATTTAATTTCATATTTGCCCACCTACACATTCATGCACATTTGCATACTCTGTGGGCATTTCTATTTATAAAAATATTCCTATTTAACTCTACTGCATCTCAAATGTACATAATGTGTATACATATTTTTACAACAAGCTCACAGCTAAGGTTTTTCTATATTTCAAATTACTATATTGTATAGCCAAGTTTTTCTATATATTTTTGTTATATTTTCAATAGCTATGTCTTTCGATAGCTAAATTTCTCTAAATTCTATTACTTATTTTATTCCATATTGTAACCTTCTTATTTTAAACGTCACGAACAGTCGTTTAAGCATTTCACTGCATCGTACTGTGTATGTGACAGATAAAATTCGAATTTGAATGTGAATTTGAAAAGAGGAAAATTACAAGGGTTGGAGACATTTCTTGGATTGGCACCCTGTCCAGGGTGTGCCCCGCCCCATGCGGCAAGTCTCCTGGGATAGGCTCCAGGCTCCCACGACCCTATATACAGAATAAGTGATATAGATGAAGAATGAATGGGACATCCCTTCGGATACTGGGGTTGTACCAATGACAAAGTGCCCAAGGGGATTTCTTAAACCCTTGTACTGTAATTTTCCTCAACATCCTTTGGAGAACTGGGTACAGTGTACTGTAGGTCCAGTTATGTGGCCAGTTCTTTAAAGGTATGCTATGTCTACATTCGGAGGTGATGTTATATATTAAAAAGTTATAAAAGATAAAGATGCTTTTTTTTTTGCTGACGGTAATAAACTACCACTGCACTCGTTTCCTTTTAGTAAAACATGTTGTTATAGGACAATAAATCAACCTAGACCTTAACTTGCTTATTTTCCTACCACACCACGCCCTATGGTGTTGTATTAACTTTACCACTTAAAAGCTACTTGACCTAAAAACATGACCGGACCAAGTCTCATGCAGTTTTTCCATCATCCTCCTGAGAATGTGACTCTACTGTTGTGTAAATTCCAATTTCTTCTGATAGTTTTTCCTTTATAAGCACTTAATAGCTATAAACTTAGTTAATGACTTTAAACAGGAAGACGTTTGGCAAAGGAATGATACCTAACGGTCGTCTTGTGGGGATCGCACGAGGCTGCACGGAATAATGGAGGGAAATGTCACGTCCTCATATGCCTCAAGAGATCATAACAGCTCACAGAAAATCATTTCACAAAGCCACCAGAACGCACCTTTTGCACACAAATGCACATTTGTCTACAGGCCTGACCCTGATGGAAAAGAGCCTGCAGGGATCTCGGGCTCTCTTTCACCCACTACAAATTATGCAGCATGTCCAAAACGAAGCCTTTGCACAATAAAGGGGAAATGCAGCTCATATCAGCCAAGTAGGTTATAATTAACCCCATCGCTTGAAGTGTGCCATGAAGCATTAGGTCAGTGCTGTGTGAGGAAGCTGCCACAAAAGAAACTGTAAATGACTCGACGTAAAACAACTTTCACTTCCCTACACAAAGGCAGCGTGTCACATGATGTTTAGAGAAAACACATTACCCGGGTACCTCCTGCTAAACGGTGCGGCACGCCCTATTAATAAAGCAGGCCGTCTATCCGACTGAGCTTCGCACACAGCTCTGAGCGGAGACCGCGCTGCTTGAAGCGGCTCATTAGAAGCTGTAATGACATTAATTTGAAGGCCATTATGACTTGATTTATGGCAGTCTGAGTGAAGTGACCTCCTCTTACCCTTCCTTCCTTCAGAAAAAACAGACGGTGAAGTATGAATGCAGTGTACAGGAAACGGGGTGGTTTGAAGGATGAAGCATGCTATCTGCTTCATGTGAACGCGCATGCGTGTACAGTACTGTACGCACCGCTAAACCTGAGATGGCCATACAGTACTTCCAGGTGCGAGTCAGGACCTGCAAATGGTATCTTATGAAGGATAAAACCATCTGCTTAAAAATTGATGCTGAAATGAACTGCAATAACGTATAGCAAGCTAGCTAACAAAGTTTATCACTCTATATTAATACACAGTCTTATGCAAAAGCTTAGGCACCACTTGTGCACACACCCTTGTGCGGACACTCAACAACCGTGGGTTCTTCTAAGCAGCTGTGTAAGACTCTGAAAATGAAAGTTATTGATGCCCACAGTGCAGGAGAAGGCTACAGGAAGATAGCAAAGCGTTGTCAGCTTGCAGTTTCCACAGTGAGAAATGTAATTAAGAGATGGAAGTTCAGGGGAACTGTCGAAGTCAAGATGAGATCTGGAAGACCAAGAAAACTCTGGGAGAGAACTGTTCATATGCTCGTCAGAGAGACAAATCAAAACCCCCATTTGACTGCAAAAACCTGCAGGAAGATTTAGCAGACTCAGGAGTGGTGGTGCACCGTTCCACAAGATCTTCATGGAAGAATCGGCAGAAAAAAACGTTACCTGCGTCCCCATCATGAAATCCAACGTCAGAAGTCTGCAACAGAACATCTACAGAAGCCTGATGCGTTTTGGAAACAAGTGCTGTGGACTGAGGAAGTTAAAATCGAACTCTTTGGCCACAATCAGCAAAGGCATGTTTGGGGGGAAAAAGGAGCAGCATTTCATGAAAAACAAAAAACACCTTGCCAAAACTATTTAGCATGGGGGTGGATCTATCATGCATATAAAAAGTAACTATGCATCAATGTTTGATGAAAATAATGTGAATTTTTCCTTTTCCAAGAGAGACTGTATTAACATCTTTTCAATAAAAAAAAAAAAAAATCACCAAAATCTGTTATTTATCAATGGGGGTGAATCTATCTAAACTTTTGCACAAGACTGTAAAAGAAAGGTTCGTCTGTACGTTGGTCAGAACTCGCTCTTTCAATGGTATATTTACATTTCATACATTGGAGGACCTGAAACCAGTCTAAAAAAAAAGAAAATCTGTCTGCCTGCCTGCCTGTTCAGCCAGATTTAGCATCACGCAAAACAGGCTGGACAGAATTAAATGAAAATTTGGCAGTACTTCGGTATTTGGCTGAAGTTAAACCTGAATGTATGAACAGTTATGTACCTGATTATAAACAGCAAGTCGACAGAATTTAATGAAACATTACATGACAATCCGATCTACTTTTTTCAATTCTCATCTGTGATCCACTCTTTGATTACAACTTGGCATAAACAAGGCACAAGATACTCAACCTTACAGAATGTGATTTCTTATTAATAAGTTAGACAGAGAGTTCTGCTGTATAGAAAGACAGACCGACATTAACCTACAGTAAATGGGCTTAAACCTAAAATATCATCATTGATTACATTAAAGCTGATCAGATTATTTTTTAGCTTGAACCTTTCAACTCTCTCCAAAAAAAAAACGCTTTGTCAGTCATTGACAGGTATTCGTAACTCTAGTACATACTTAGAAAGCATACTACCATGTGTGCCACAGTTCTTTTCCATTGCTGAGAACATTTGCTTCGTCACCAAAGCTGGTGAACTGCATTTGAGCCGGGCTAGCAACTTCAATTAGAGTCTTGATATGTTTAACTGTGGCATTGTGCACAGAACGCTGCATGTTATCTAGTAACTACAGTAGGAATGAAAAACAAATACCCAAGATATGAAATGTGTTTGTTCTGGCTACTGCTTTGTCCACCTCATACAGAATAGTTCATGCCATGCTTTAACATGGTTGGGGGAAAAAATGCTTAATTAACCAAAAAAATAAAAAATAAAATAAAAAGTAGAAGATTTAAAAATGTAGGAATTTATTATTTCCTGCTTTTGTATTTACTTGGATAAATGGAAAAAAACAAGTGCATGTTTTTGACTTGAACCCTCGTCTCTGGAGGTGTGAGGCAACAGTGCCATCAATATTTAAAAATGATTAGGATTAATGAATAAATACAGTTTCTAATTCTCATTATGTTCAACGTTACTAGCCAACAGCATGTGACCATGGCTAGATATTATTATATTATAGATATTTCAAGCTCTAATACAAGCTTTTTCCCCCCCTCAATTAAACACATAGGCAATATTGAATACACTACTCACTTAGGAATAAAATATATATTATAGTAACTTTTTTTCTAAACATTAAATAATAATTAAAAAAAAGGTACGGGTGATATGTAATTCTTCCAAAAAACTTTAATTACAATATCAGTAATACTCGTACAGATGTAAGATAAAAAAACATTCACACAGTCAAATCCTAAAACTAATAAAACAACAAAAAACTGCAAATAAACATAACTGTAGTAAAACTGGTGTGAGGGTGTGTATATTACCTGAGAGGGTACGCCACACATCATGTCCCAGGTGCCGTACTGGCCATGCGCCTGGCGATAAAGTCGCACTGCGTCTGTAAACGCTGGCGTCTGAACCTTACATTCCTCTGACAGGCCTGAGAAGGAATTATGGAAAAGCAAAAGGGTCAGAATGAGATTATGATCATCTTCATCATCATCATGATGTTATCTCTGTAATTAGTTGTCTGAAATGACCAGTTGTGCTTTTCACTATATAAAAGTGTGCCATTATGTATTGTACTGGAGTTTGGGGTCATGATTGAAATCATACAGGAGCAATATCTCTTTAAACACCTTTACAATTATTCATTTATGCACTAGGAGAAGTTGCATCTCAGATACACTACTGTATCTGAAGTACCCATCATTCTTCTAAATTAAAGAAATAGAAATGTTTTACTGCGACTGGCTGAACCTAAAGTACCTAAAGATACGAATTAATGCAACAATCTCAGCAGCGACCTCATTTACCCTCTCATCTGTTCCACCCGGTCAGAATTCAGCATCATCAGTGTGAATCATTACGAATCACTAACCTGATCGTCTGTCATCATCTGCACCTTTTTCTCACTGGTTGATTGATTTATATTTATATGGATTTTTTATGCTTAAATGGTCGATTTATTTATTCACTCATTTATTTATTTATATGGATTTTTTATGCTTAAATGATCTCTCTCTCTCTCTATCTATCTATCAATATTTTTTATTCTTTATTTTTTTTAAGCACAGAGAGACTTCAAGTACCTTTTTTGCTTCCTGACCAATATGTTAGGGCGTAAGTGAGACCAAAAGTGAAGTTCTATGTGAGATGGGTAATATAAAATTAACCAAAATATTATGTTTACAAATGTTACAAAGATTCAATATAAAACACATACCAAAAAAAAAAAAAAAAAAACCAGTAGGTCTTAACTTTTTAAAATTAGTCTATAAGTAAAAATAATAACTTGAATATTTTAGCATGTGCCCTGACGAGTATGACTGTATTGATTAAATATGTAGCTCATATAGTCTTTAAAAGAAAATAAAGGAAAGCATCATAACCAGCGTTATACACACTTTGTAAACTTATTTAATCTGTAATAATACATTTTAGTAAATCAGTTAATTACTTTTAATAATAAATCTAATCTAATAGATTGTGTGTATAGATACCAGGCTATGCTAGTTATGCTAGCTGATCCCAGCGAGGACTGGTAAGAGCGCTGTTATGATCACAGTGCATGCATCATATGACCGTTTTTTTCCCCATATCAGCATAAAATGCTCTCCAGCTAGCACTGCTTATGAGGAAAACAAGCTTTTAACAGTTTACAGAAAACTCTCTCTCTCTGCCAGAAGTCATTTCAAGCGTCTGTAATAAAGTCTTAACCCATAAAGCGTTCCCTAGTGAGATGCTACATTTCTAAATGGAATAGAACTTTAAAGCGCTGACCCATAATGAACTTCTGGATATGATCTGTGACTTGTTATAAACAGATTTTCTGGACCTCTGAGGTCAAGTAGAAACGGCTTAGGAGCCCTTTGAGCATCCCATGTCACCACTATTTCTTTAAACGATACACCATCACATGATCCCGGTTTTACTCGCTTACAAAACAACATCTCTCTGCTTTGTTTGTGCATTGTTTGAGTACAATTAAAAAAAGATCCCAGAGGAATCATTCTATTCTAGCTGTGCCTGACTATATAGTGTCTAGGGAATAGCGAGTAGGGCGCAGTTTCAAACAGGTTGCGGCCGAGTTCCCAGAAATGACCAAAATAGAGAAGTGAGAGTGATGGTATATGAACACATTTATTGGTGTGAATAGCCGAAAGTGAAACTCTCTCACTCAATCATGTGCACACAAATACACAAACACATAGACCCACCCACACCCAAACACACACTAAAAAAAACACTACTTGGCATGACCACAGGACATTCCAGCTGTGGGAACTGCTGCCTCTGTGGCTGCCATGTGCAATTATCAGCTAAACACAGTTTTAGACAATAAATAACAGCCAGATGCTGATTACAGTTTCAACTGTTTATGTAGATTGATGGCTACAGCAAATATATATCCAGAATTAAAACACTTGCGGGGCCAATATTCATGTATTTATACACACACTAATATATATATATATGTAATTTTATATACACAGAGAGAGAGAGAGAGAGAGAGAGTATTATGTACATAGATATAATGTGTGCATGCATGCATACATTATATATTAGTGCATTTAAAAAAAATATATTTCGCTCTCCTGAAATTGAGTTACGAGGTTTCATCAGAACACTGACGATGATATAGACACACACACACACACACACACACACACACACACACACACACACACACACACACACACACACACACACAGAGAGAGATAGCCAGATAGGTGGCTAGATATAGAGGTGTGTGTGACATTTGACAAAGAGGGGAAGCAAGTTTGAGTAGGGTAGACAGGAAGCTCACACACACACACCCCAACACACAAAGTACACGCGCACACACACACACGCGCGCGCACGCACGCACGCACGCACGCACACACACACACGCGCACGCACACACGCACACACACGCACACGCACACACACACACGTATACGTGCACGTACAGTCATGCATGGCAGCAAGGCATGTCCCGGATTATGGGTGGAGAAGAAATCATGACTCTGGTTGAGTGGTTTTTTTAGTAAATATTATAACAGTCCAATTGCATGCTAACAAAATGAAACAGTTAAACAGCTAAAATGACAATTTTACATGGTTTGACCATTGCCGTGTTATCCTCCGTTCTAAATATATTATATACACAAAAAAAAAAAAAAAAAAAAAACCATAAATCAATTACACTAGGGAGGATAAATAAACAAACCACCAAGCAACCATCTGTCCAATGAGCTGCGGTATTCCTACAGTATGTACAGTCGATGTTAAATAAATTACATCATTTGTTTTATATATATTTTGGTGAATATATATATATATATTAAAACTTATTTATAAACATTAATGTATTGATTAAATATGTAGCTCAAAACAAAGGAAAGCATCATAACCAGTGTTATATACAACTTGGAAACTTATTTAATCTGTAATAATACATTTTAATACATCAGTTAATTACTGATTACTAAATCAGCATGTGCAGTAAAAAAATAATTAATAAAATTTTTATATAATTAAACTAAAATTTCAATTTATATAAACATTTCATTTCAGTATACGAAAGGCAAATAATATACACTAAAGTCTTGAGCCACACCTTATGGCTTCAAATAGTGCTTCCAAAGAGACTTTTTTTTATTTATTTTTTTATGTAATCTTAAGGAATAGTTCTCCAGGCTTGCTGAAGGATATTTGTTTTTGCCCTTATTTTCAGGCCAGTGCCCGTACCTGACCTGTGTCTGTGGAATGCTGAGGGGTTGGAACAGATGAGAGGGGTAATGAGGTTGCTGCTGAGATTGTTACATAAACATTTTTTAAAAATGCGTCATTAATCACTTTAATCACAGTAAAATATTTTTAAAATTTCTTTAATCTAATCTAAATCATGTAATTTAATTTATTATTGTAATGTATTTATTTATTTATAGTAATTTTATATATTATTGGCTCAAGACAAGTAGGTTGCAAGAATTTGATACAAATTATGCCACTGGCAAAATCCCAATATAGTGTTTGGTTTAAATAAAAAGGTAGCTATTTATTGGTTCTGCTGCACTATATCTCCAGGTACTCCGTTTGGACCACAGTCCATGACTTTACAACCCTTGCTCTACTACCTGCACCATTTTATACAGCATGATTACATAAATCACACCATATAGAAAACTCCTCAAAAGGATCTGAAACCTAATCACTGTCACAGCCAATCACTGTGTACACCCCGCTTTTCAAGTCAGTATTCTCTCCTTCTTTATACACGGTTCAAGGCATGGGTGCTATTTAGACTTTTTCTTCTACACGTTATCAGTTCCTCTTAGTCTCAAAGCAAATTCCTGTTACTAAGTACAAATATTAGGCCGTTTAATCCCACCGGCAACAAACGCGAACAAAAGGTTGTAAAGTCGATAAAGTGTTGTACACGTGTTTTTATCCTGATAAGCGTCGGAGTGGATATGGTGCCTATCCCAGGACCAGCGGGTGTGAAACGGAAATACATGTTACACACCTAAAAACAAATGAGAGTACCCAATCTACTGTACTGTACCCAACAGCGGGAGGAAATCACAGAACCCAGGTTACTCCATGTGTGAATGCTGGAAATCTCAGGCAGTAACGCTTTTTTGGTGAAAGATTAGCTGTATTGGTTTCATATGGAGATTTTGGAGGGAGGCATTGAATCTTCATGAAACTGACTCTCCTGTGATATAATCCAGGTACAGATACAACCATCATATTCTATTCTATTCTATTACAGCAATATGATTTCTGTATATAATTAAAAAATGTTTATCCCTGCAATTAAGTCATTAAATCACAATCATGTAAAAAGAAACAGTATTTATTATTTTTTTTCTTCCAGTGAATAATTTAAAAATGGATAATGCGATGAACGTTTAATCATCTGTGAATGTTAAGGATATTAAGTAATTTAATCTTCTTACAGGTTACAGTGTTAATATATATATAGATTTTGTAGAACATATAAAAATAATTTATAAACATAATAATTAATAAAATTATAATTATACCTCGGCAAACAAATGCCCCGGCCTTAAGATCTTACATATTTTACTTCGTTTACATGTCTTTTCTAAATGTTTTGGATTGTTTTTATACGCAAAAATATGATTCTAGTGATGGAAATTGGTAATATTGGTAATATTTTTGGGTGGCTGGAACAGATTATCTGCATGTCCACTATTTCTTATGAGAAAATGCGTTTCACAAGATGAGATTTCGCACTAAGAATTCCCCTCGAGAACTCACTGTACGTCCACTGAGAAAACATATGACTTTTTGTGTTGACGCCATTGGCTGATGACCCCATTTGTCTAATCTCACTTCATGTTATACACCAATAGTAAGGTCCTATATGATGTTCATATGCAAAAGTAGGCATAACTTTCTTTTTTTTTAATTAACAGACATGTGCAGTTTGAACAGGGATGTTCAAACTGCACATGCTGATAGAGGAACTCCTCCTCAATGCAACTCAACATTCGAGTTCTACTCAACATCTCCATCACAAGCAGTGCACTTGTTTGAATCGTTGAACCCAACTTTCAAACCCTTTTTAAAAAATCCCCTTCGTCACAGTTGATGGTCTGCATGGTTGGTCTTCAGTGACGGTTCCCCTTCTTTAAACTTCTTCATCCATATATGCACATTGGTCTCGTCAGTGATGTCCTCTCCAACACCATTCTGTAGTGCAGTGGGAAACTGCACAGAGGCAAAAGGGGATTTTTTTTCCCCTTTTTTCCTTTTTTTAAAAGAGGTTTCGAGAGTTCAACAGTATCACAAATGCATCACTTGTGATGGACACTCTGGTGAGTAATACTTTTGTAAAGAGGAAGTGCTTCTCCACTAACTTGTGCAATCTGAAGAACCCACGTCAGTTTAAAAGAACGTTATGCCCACTTTTGCATTACATTCAGTACAGCCCTCATACAATTGAATCAGTGTTAATTGTGCTATAATTAACATATTATATAAGTCATTGCAAGGTCTTAAACAAACCACAAGAGTTTAAATACTGTACGCTGGTGGAAAATTGGATCAAGGAGGATTTAAAAACATTCCTATTTTATTGTAGGAAAGCATTCCTACTAAATGTTGGATGACTTTATGTTGATGTGTCACAGCTGTCAGGTCAAATCAGATACACATCTATTTACTCATGACTGCATATTAACAGAGTGACTGGGAAATTAATTAATAATTGTCCTCACATACCAGATTTTATTGAGACCCCAGTGTAGACAGACTGCACCTCGAACACAGTGCAACTTAGCTTGTGTACAAAGTTGTCATTAGCGTCACCTCTGATTGCAAATCAACTAAAGCAGGTTAAAACTTTTCACAATTTTAACGCTTTAATGTATTAATTCCCTAGTTCTAATACCTTATAATGTCCATAGAAACAACATACAGAGAGGCGTGTATATGACAGATGTTCATATAAACATTATCAAACTGTGTGTGATCACTGATATGGTAAAATTTTTATCAATATAATTTTAAATTTTGTAAGGAGTCTCATTTCGTTTACATTTTCCACCAAGCTTCCGGACAGACTGTGCTTTTTCCTTAACAGCTATTATGTCTCATTGAGAAGCTGGTAAAAATAGCGGATAACAGGATTGTTAAATGCAACTGTAAATATACACTGTACATTTAAAACGTAAAATGTAATAATTGAAAAATGGCTGAACAATAAATGGAAGAAAAAATTGTAAATCTCACCATCCCGCCGTTATTAATTTCTACAATATGTACATGCATACACGGTATATATAAAAAAAAAAATAAAAAATAAAAAAAAAATATATATATATATATATATATATATATATACACACACATACATATATATATATATATATATATATATGTATATATATATGTATATATATACACACACACACACACACACACACACACACACACACATGTATGTATGTATACACACATGTATGTATGTATACACACATGTATGTATGTATACACACATGTATGTATGTATACACACATGTATGTATGTATACACACATGTATGTATGTATACACACATGTATGTATGTATACACACATGTATGTATGTATACACACATGTATGTATGTATACACACATGTATGTATGTATACACACATGTATGTATGTATACACTATACACATGTGGACAAAATTGTTGGTACCCTTCGGTCAATGAAAGAAAAACTCACAATGGTCACAGAAATAACTTTAATCTGACAAAAGTAATAATAAATAAGAATTCTATGAATGTTAAGCAATGAAAGTCAGACATTGCTTTTCAACCATGCTTCAACGGAATTATAAAAAAAAATGAAACTCAAAACTCATGGAACAGGCCTGGACAAAAATGATGGTACCCCTAACTTAAGTTTGTTGTACAACCTTTTGGCAATCACTGCAATCAAACGATTCCTGTAACTGTCAATGAGACTTCTGCACCTCTCAGCGGGTATTTTGGCCCACTCCTCATGAGGCAAGCTGCTCCAGTTGTTCCGGTTTGAAGGGTGCCTTTTCCAGACAGCATGTTTCAGCTCCTTGCAAAGATGCTCAATAGCATTGAGGTCAGGGCTCATAGAAGGCCACTTTAGAATAGTCCAATGTTTTCCTCTTAGCCATTCTTGGGTGTTTTTAGCTGTGTGTTTTGGGTCATTGTCCTGTTGCAAGACCCATGACCTGTGACTGAGACCCAGCTTTCTGACACTGGCCAGCACATTTCTCTCTAGAATCCCTTGATAGTCTTGAGATTTCATTGTACCCTGCACAGTTTCAAGACACCCTGTGCCAGATGCAGCAAAGCAGCCCTAGAACATAACAGAGCCTCCTCCATGTTTTCACAGTAGGGACAGTGTTCTTTTCTTCATATGCTTCATTTTTCCATCTGTGAACATAGAGCTGATGTGCCTTGGCAAAAAGTTCAATTTTTGTCTCATCTGTCCATAGGACATTCTCCCAGAAGCTTTGTGGCTTGTCAACATGTAGTTTGGCATATTCCAGTCTGACTTTTTTATGATTTGTTTTCAACAATGGTGTCCTCCTTGGTCATCTCCCATGTAGTCCACTTTGGCTCAAACAACGACGGATGGTGTGATCTGACACTGATGTTCCTTGAGCATGAAGTTCACCTTGGATCTCTTTAGAAGTCTTTCTGGGCTCTTTTGTTACCAATCGGATTATTCGTCTGTTTGATTTGTCATCAATTTTCCTCCTGCGGCCACGTCCAGGGAGGTTGGCTACAGTCCCATGGATCTTAAATTTCTGAATAAAATGTGCAACTGTAGTCACAGGAACATCTAGCTGCTTGGAAATGGTCTTATAGCCTTTACCTTTAACATGCTTGTCTATAATTTTCTTTCGAATCTCCTGAGACAACTCTTACCTTCACTTCCTCTGGTCCATGTTGAGTGTGGTACATACCATGTCACCAAACAACACAGTGACTACCTGGAGCCCTATATATAGGCCCACTGACTGATTACAAGATTGTAGACACCTGTGATGCTAATTAGTGGACACACCTTGAATTAACATGTCGCTTTGGTCACATTATTTTAAATATTTCCTAGAGGTACCATCATTTTTGTCCAGGCCTGTTCCATGAGTTTATTTTTTTTTAAATAATTCTGTTGAAGCATGGTTGAAAAGCAATGTCTGACTTTCATTGGTTAACATTCATAGAATTCTTTAAAATTATTACTTTTGTCAGATTAAAGTTATTTATGTGACCATTGAGAGTTTTTCTTTCATTGACCGAAGGGTACCAACAATTTTGTCCACGTGTGTATATACACACACATGTACTGTACATCTCCATGAATGCAATTTTGTGCTTGTCTTGGAGAATCCTTTGCGTACACAGTTGTTGCTCTGATATACCTTCCTTCATTTTGCCTGCATATTTTTCAAGCCTTCATGCATTCCAGCAATAACACGACCCCTTGTTCAGTTCAGAAGAGCCGCTGAGAAAGTCGAGCCCGGGCCAGCCATGTCACTGGAATGACTGATACGGCCACATTCCTCTGCATGTACTTCATGTATCGAGTTACGCATCGTATTCGGATATTTAAAGAGAGAAGTGGGGGAGTCGGGCAGTCGTGCAGATTTTCACACAGACCTGTGAGCTGACCTGCATAACTCCAAATTAAACCTGCTCCTGACTCGTGCTTTCAGTTTCCCTATTAAATTCCCACTGAATGCTCATTTATCACTCGCGGCTGCACTTCTCACGAGTTTATCCCACATTTATTTAAAATAAGAGGCACTCATCACAGCTCCATCATCATCACCACCACCACCACCATCACCACCACCACCACCACACTGTGTCAGGACAAATTCAACTTCTTAATTAATTTTCATGACGTCCACACTCTAAAAATAAATAAAATAAATTCATATTTAAAAATTCTCTACTATTCTATTCTACTAATTTTGATATTCTTTTGTCCATGTGTGTCCTTCAAGCCTGCAGATGGGTGTATACCAAGATAAAAGAGCTTATCTATAAGCTCTGATGCACTTTGTGGTTGAGGTAGGAATATCTAAGAAGTCTGATCAGATTTCAATGCAGGGTGGAAAATCTTAGATCATAAATTCTTCATATGCCTTTTTTTAATTTTTTACATGTTTTTTCTTTTGTTAGTTATTAAGCCTAATCTCTATTTGTACATTACCTTCTGCTTTAAAAAGAAACATTTATGACAACGATGGAGCTAAAGTTAGAGGGGACATGATGTAATGTATGTGTTATTTTTGCACATTCTGTAAATTGATTATAAAGTGAATGAATTGCATGTGTACAAGGACATATAAGGGATTAAAATATGATGGGGGCATGTTGTTATAAGAACATCAGAAAGTGTTTTATCCATCTTATTCCACAGTAGCTTACCGATGTTACCAGGTTACCAACGTTATACTTAAACAAAAACACACACTATAAATGGATAGAATATATTACGTAATGTTGTAGATCATCAGCAAAACACGTTCACTCCTGTGTGACTCAGACCATGACCGTTATAAACATTAATTCCCTCACCAGCCTGGTTTTAGTTCTCCATTTTGAGCCCTATACAGTACGCTATATGGGAAATTTAAAGTTACACAATCTGACCAATCAGAATTAAGAACTAAGAATTCAACAGCGCTGTAATAAATAAGACTGTTTTTGTGCAATTAGTTAATGAAAATTAAGGATGATCATAATTTGTCACTTATTCCTAAGAAAACATTCACTTTTCCAGGTATACACCAATGAACCACAACACTAACACCAAAGCCAGGTGAATTTCGTGCCCTTGATTAATCAATTATATACCAGTAAGCTGGCGACAGGATCATGGGCACCCAACGTCCATCTACGCCAACAGAGAGGAAAGTCCAGCCACAGAAAAGCCAATGGAGAGCATATTGACCTTAACTTCCAACATGACTGAAAGGTAACCAGTGCAACACAGCCTGCTGCACACAGGACTTTACAAGGAAAGAGCTGGAGGTTCTGCTAGGAAAGAGCTGGAGGTTCTGCTAGGAAAGAGCTGGAGGTTCTTCTAGGAAAGAGCTGGAGGTTCTTCTAGGAAAGACTTGAAGGTTCTTCTAAATTCTCCAGATCCCAATCTGATCAAGCATCCATCCATCAGAATTGCCGGACCATCCCACAACATTCTACGCCCAAAGGATCCACTCCCAATGTCCTGGTGTTACACACCATTAGGAGGTGCTATGGAGCCCCACCATGGGGAACCCAAAACTTACAGTAGGTGGTGGTTAATGGTTTTAAAGATATGGCTGATCTATGTACATTTACAGTACCCGTCAAAAGTTTGGACACGAGTTTGGATTTATTTTCTACCTTCTAGAACAATACTTTTTCGAAACGGTGATGTAACACATATGGCATTAGATGATTAAGCAACTCACTCACTCACCTACTCATCATCTATACAACTCCAGGGATCCTGGAGCCTATCACAGAAGACTAAGGGGACACAATGTTGCCAATCCATCGCAGGGCATTCACTGACACACTCATTCACACACTTTGGAAATGCCAATTAGCTTAATCTTCGTTTTTGGACTATGAGAAGAAAACTGCAGTACCTGGAGTAACCCTACCAAGCACCGGGAATAAAAATAAGGAAATACAATGTATATTCAGTGCCACTGTAATAATAATAATAATAATAATAATAAAATAAGCCCAATACCAAAACTTTAATGCAATACATTGTATTTAACCTGATGACCTCCAACTACAGCATCAACATTCGAAACTCCATATCTGAGTGGGTGTGTAATATTTATGCCTACTTAAAACCCCACTAGCGAACTTAATTATGGCTTAAATCATCCAACAAAACACCCAAACCACTGCAAGAAGAAAAGGAAGTGGACATCACTGGGTGAGAGGAACATGGTCATGATTATGCGTTAGTCATACAAAACAACTCAAACAGTGCTATGGAGATGAGCTTAAAACACACACACACTCAAGTCTGAAAAACAAAGCGCTTCCTCTGAGCTGGCACCGCGGAAAACCACTAGACCTAAATTATACGGCGCTGCCTTAATTGTGCCTGAACACGTCGTATCAAGTGTGTCAGCTTTACAGGATGGTAGAGAGCTCACCTGACTGCACAAACACTCCGTCGGTGAAGTGTGCCAAGTGCAGATCAGTTGGCGCAGTGTGTGTGTGCGTGCGCTAGTCAGAGTTGAGCATGAGTTATCAACAGCAATAGAAATGCGAGATCCGGCCTTTCTAGGTTCCATTTCGACATATTTACAAAAAAAAAAAAAAAAAAGGATCTTTAATCCTCTTCACACCAGCATGTAGCAATGAAGGAGAGATTAATCAGAGGGAAGAGTCAGGATCAGATGCTTAAAGGATACCGCGATGAACGTTTAATCATCTTCTGTGACGGCTGGATTAAAGCATTAATGTGGAAAGAAAGAAAGAAAAAAAGCTGTAAGTCAATAAAGGAGAATAAAATACTGGAAATTGAGATCAGGCCTTTTTTGGGAAGAAAAAGAAAGTGCGCGCACACACACACACACACACACACACACACACACACACAGCTAGTGTGCATTCCCTTCTCTGTAACCTCCCACCCAGACTGAACGAAAGAATCTGAACTCCAGCAGAGAAGCAGAGTGGGAAAAAAAAGGGGGGGGGGGGGGGGGAAACAGTTTTAAAATTTATAGAGCAGTCAGCCACAACGCTAGAAAAAAGCAACTGCTTGTATTCTGTCTCACATCGTAACAACCCCTATTTCCATTCAATCTATTTTTTGCAGGGACGTCGGCGGTGCTGCTGCTTTTTTTGGTGCTCCCAAAAATAAAAAAGTCCAAACGACTGCATTTTAAATCAGTCCTCATAAACAACACAATGTAGAAGATTTTACAACAAGCTATTCTTACAGTATCTTTGACACACATGAAGGCTTTTCCCTGCCATCATTCAGCTGCAGTACAGTACAAACCAGCCTCACCGTTTGGAAATATCTTTCTGAACCAAAACTAGTATGAAAAACAAAATGAACTCGTATGAAACATTCTGTACTTTAATGCTGTATCTTCTCGACGACGAGTAAGAAAGCATGTGAGAATGCAAACTGACGTACAGCGCTGCGCATTACTCAGGCTCATATCTACGTATCCATTATTAAAACAAGCAGCTACGATGAGAGATGAGAGAGAGTCCTGATTTATGCAAGGCACAGTTTTGCTCATGAAAACATGCAGAAATAAATTATAATATTATAATTTTTTTTTTCAAATATTAAGCGTGTAAAAGTAACGAATGCACTATTCAGTAAATATGTTGGTAATTGGATCTGAAATTATGTATATTATTATATTATGTTGTATTATATTTTTGTTTCATCTTCTATAGATAGATTTTTCCTTAGCTAAAATTTTTTCTACATTTTTTCTTATTTTATTCCATATTTTTATTTCCTATTAATAATCTTTTTTTTTTTTTTTTTAAGTCGCAGGCAGCTGTTTAAGCATTTCACTGCATATCGTACCGTGTATGAGACATAAAATTTTTATATGGTGAAAAAAAAGGAAAAAAAAAAAAAACGAAGGGCGTCAAACTAGGACTTTTGTATTTCTCTATACAGTATAATCTCCTGCTATACCTCATGCACACATTCCAGCGTTTCACTAGTGAAGGTAGAAAGTTTGAGAGGCCTCCCAGGAACTCCTTTAATGAACCAAACATGTGGAAATGGCTGTGCTTCAAGTCTTCTGGAAATGATGGTCAGTTTTACACCTTCATGTGCAAAGTCCCAGTTTGACATGAACGCACTTTATAAATTTTTTTAATACCTTTCAAATAGTTAATATTAATGAATTCTGATATAAATGTGGTACAATAGCTAAGATGTAAAAAATTCAAAAATAAATGAATAAATAAAAAAAGTCTTATTTCAGGATATTTTCGAGTAAAAAGTAGTGACTGATTGTAATGAATGATTAAAATGTGGGAACGAGTTAGATATTCAGAGCTATAGTTGACAAGTGTGGGCTTGTTGATGTGGTATGATGAGGTTACTCAAAAAACCGCCGTCAGTCAGCTCTCGAGTGAGAGTGGGAGGCGATTCAGAAAAGTCTCTCAAACAATAACAGGACTTGCAACAGAGTGGGCCAAGATTCACCCAACACCAAGTTTAGACAAGACAAAGTGATCACTTTCATAACGGCTAATACAGAACAGAGAGAAGCACTGAAAGAGAAAGAATGACGGAGAGAGATTTTGACGTTTTGAATACTAAACGCTTTCCTGAACGGTAACGATTCTCTTTGCCATTCTCTTTTATCTGTCCAAAACTGTTACAAAAATATCAGTTAACTGGTTTCTCGGAAGCCCCGCCCACCAAGCAGTTATTCAATGTTTAATAATAATAATAATAATAATAATAATAATCCTATATTTTACATCTTTCAAAATGTAGATTTTTTTTTACATTAAAAGGTTGTTTCAAAGGTAAGGTGCTGGTTCATTTGTTATTTTTTACTTTACAACAGTGATTCTGTTAGTATGCTCACGCAAGTATCATTAGAGAGATTTCTTTTTATCCCCCTGTTAAAACAGTGTTTGCATTGTGTATGTTAGTTGTGAAACTTAAAAAGCGAGGTGTGGCGAGGGAGGAGGAAGAGCTTTACTGTTTAAAACGAGACAAGGGGCTAATTCCACACACACGCATACAAATACGTTAAATGTTAAGTGCAGGTTAATTTGTTTTATTTTTACTTTATTTTTATGTATTTGTTGTTTTGGGCTGTAGAAAGAATAATTAGAGTTTTCATTATTTCTTATGGCAAAATTAAATTTGGTTTACGAGTATTTTGGAATACGAGCCTGCTTCCGGAACGAATTATGCTCGTAATCCAAGGTTCCACTGTATGTTCACGGAAAAACGGTTTAACAAGGAATTATTTATATACATACAGTTTGCATCTTTAGAATTGTACACCTGCTTATTCATGCCGTTATCTATTCAGGCAGAAAGTGGCAGTAAATCATTCAGAGACAGCAATATGCAGCAAAAAAAAATGAAGTGAAATATTTTTTAATCTAGCCACACCCATTTATAATTTCTTGAAATATGTTTACAACAAACCAAAAATAGGATTATTAAGCTTATTTATAAATCAATCAAATGTCACTGAAATTGTAAGCGGGAAAAAAAAAAAAAATTCCATCAGTACAAAATTTAGCATCTTTCAAGGAATAAATTCTTAGAAATAGGAAATTATTTGCCAACAGAATAAGATTTTCTGCTCAACTTTTTTGTAATATTTGATTAGAAATAAGTTTATTTATCTTATATTTTGGTTTGTTATTGTATTGTAAGAAATTGTAGATAAATGTAACTATATTCAAGATATTTTCATTTACTAATTTCTTCCAGTGTACCAAAAGCTCCAGTTAATAATCACATGAAACACCAAAACTGGAATAAAAAGTGTGATTTCCGTGACTTTGACCATTGTGTGGTTGGTCTCAGTGGTTGAATATGTCAGAAACTGTTGATCTCCTGGGATCTTTGCGGTCTCTAGAAGTTGCACAAAATGGCAGACAACATACTGTAAACTAAAGTGAAACAGCTTGTTGAGAGAGGTCAGAGGGGAACGGCCAGACTGGTTTAACATAACAGGAAGTCCATCGTAATTCACCCTGAGCAGATTGTAAAAAAATATACAGTGGAACCTCGGATTGCGGGTAACGTTGTTTACGAGTGTTCCGCAAACCGAGCAAAGATTTTAAATAATTTTTTATTCGGAAAGTATTCGAGCAAGTATTAGTTTACGAGCGCTGAGTATCATGCTTCACACATGCGACTCTTATTTTGACACCGAGCGTCACTCTCTCACCTTCCCCCCTCCCTCCCCCCACGGCTTCGCAAACACACAGAAACTCTGTTCGTGCGCGCGCAATTTGACACTGAAACAGACACGCACAGACGCTCTCTCCCCTTTTCACCCCTCCCGGCTTCACAAACACAGAAACTCTGCTCGCGATTCTTTTCAAAGGTAAGGTGCTGGTTCATTTGTTTCTTTGTTTTTTTTTTTTTTTACTTTACAGCAGTGATTCCATTAGTATGCGCTCACACCTGGTCAG
Organism: Clarias fuscus; assembly: GCA_030347435.1. Lineage (NCBI taxonomy): Eukaryota > Metazoa > Chordata > Actinopteri > Siluriformes > Clariidae > Clarias > Clarias fuscus. The sequence continues at coordinate 22,950,272 of CM059208.1, forward strand.
AGAGATTTCTTTTTTTTTTTCCTGTTAAAACGGTGTTTCTGTTGTGTGTGTGTGTTTGTTGTGAATCTTAAAAAGCGAGGTGGGGAGAGAGGAGTGTTACTGTGTAAAACGAGGCGAGGGAAGGGGCTAATTCCACACACACGGCGCCTGCGCGCACCAACGGAAACACTTATCTGTCAGGATTTATTTGTACTTTTTTTTAAAGGTAAAGTGCAGATTAATTTGTTTTTTCATTTTATAGATTGTATTAATTATTTTTATGTATTTATTTTTGGGGGCTGTGGAACAAATAATTTGAGTTTTCATTATTTCTTATGGGAAATGATGATTTGGTTTAAGAGTGTTTTGGAATACGAGCCCACTTCCGGAACGAATTATGCTCGTAATCCAAGGTTCCACTGTAATCTGTCTCGTTTGGGTGATTCTGCAGCCGATGGAGGCTCGGATTTCTGTTTCAGCCTTTGGAACTTAAAGTGCCATCGTGTGCCACCATGATGGGTATCCTGAGATGCTTTTCTGCTCGGGATGTTTGTTAAGAGTGGTTATGGTAATGATTTCTGCCAGCTCGAAGCAGTTTGTTTGTGCTTCTCCCACTGGATCTTTCTGAAATAAATCAGAACAGCCTGTCTGGCACCAACAACCATGCCATGGTCAAAGCCACATTTTTACAATTCTCATGTTTGATGTGAACTGTAACTAAAGCTATCGGACTGGCTCTTGTAGAATTTTACAATATGTATTGCTCTATGCCTCCACGGTCAGTCATGTGGCAACATTGATGTTCCTAATAAAGTGGATGGTTCTTTTATAGTTATATTTTATGAGGAAAATGCATCCCAGATTCGTTAACGTTAAATTAAACCAGATGCCAATTTAAAAATCTAACAGTATTATAAAATGATTCAAACAAGCACCAGTTACTGCATGCTTACACTACAGTACAGTACATGTTGATCTCATCTTCATCATGCACTCTCTCTTTCTTTCGCTCACTCTTTTATAGCCTTGAGCGACAGAATTCTTTCTATTCACCAGCATGTAAAAGGAATGTTTTTACTGCATGATCACGTTTCCCTCCTGCCAAAAAGCTCCCGTGGCCCGTAACGTAATCCAGCATCATCACCTGATCAACTGTCTGCCCCCGTGTGATTAATCACTGCAGATACAAAGAGTGATGATGAAATCAAAAAAGCAGTCAAGAGGTTTTGGCTCATGGGGCTCATTGGAGACATTATACCCACCACATCATAATAATAATAAAAAGGTCTCCATTACTGTATACCCCCCCACCATGCGCATTTGAAACGCACTGCATCGTCCTGCTCAGCGACTCACCGTTGTTGGTGTGCCGGATGCAGTCCTGAAAGACGGCGTGCCACTTCTCCTGCTCTTTCTCCGTGGCTGCGCAGAAGTAGTGATGGCGTGCGTACGGGTGCCACAGGATGACCGGGAACTGTGTGGCACATTTCAGGAAGGGAGAGCTGCCCACTTTGGCTTTTACATCTTGGGGAAAGACACACACACACACACACACACACACACACACACACACACGGATGAAAATATCAGTTAAAGTGTGCACCATCAAAATTACATCATCATCACCATCATCAATGGCCACGTTCTATACAGTTTCACGCTATGTTACAAGGGCTTCTCTCATTGCACTTCCTCTACATTTCTCAGTAGTGCAAAGATAGCACCACTGCTAACAATAAAGTCCTAGCATATTCAGAAAAACACATTATTTCCCCATGAGTTGTTGCTCAAAAGTCCATACCAGGAAGGCTGGTGTCAAGGAGTTCCAGGTACTTCTCCATTGAGATCAGCACTTTGTATCCAGCACAGTTGATGCTTCCTTTGGGATTAAGGCCTCGATCATGGGCCTGGATACAAACACAAACTATTTAGGTTAGACATCTGAAAATAAGCTTTCAAGAATCAGCATCACCAGGATACTAAGAACCAAGGGTTAAAAAAAAAATGATGAAAAAATCATTTAAAACATGGTTTAATTACTGTAGCTTTGTGGTCACATGAAAACATGAAGGAAACCCAACCTTGAAGTGAAATGTGAAGTAACAATTATTTGAACTGGGGTGATTTTAATGATCGACATCAACAATGAGGTCTCTTCTATAATGCTTGATAAGTTTACAGAGCACAGAATCGTACAGAATTTCCCCACATCCTCCAGAAAACAGGGGTTAAAATCTTGCCGGTACTACTGTACTGTATGTAGCCACAAGGAGAGCAAGTGATAAACAGCCCTGTAAACTTCCCATCAAGTTCTTGAGTAAAACAACCTAATGCCTCACATTAACATTACATTTGAAAAGCACCTAATCCCCACTGTTAGTCATCCTTCTTTTTACAATAGGTTTTGCTCATAAAGCTCAAAAAGCTTTATTCTATCCCATTTGAGTATAAAACCTGGTGAAAGTAGATCCAAGCACTTATGTTCGAGATTAGAAGAATGAAGAGGCTTCCTCTGGCTTTCTTCCATGTTCCAAATATTGTAATTGTAGTCGGCGAGTCACCATGGCAACACTATTGCTCAACCACCAGTGCTAACGCAATAATTATATTTATAATTTTTTATATTATATATCAATAATTATATAAAATAAATGTAATAGGGTAAAATCTTTAGTGGTGCACTATAATATATATTTAAAAAATTATATATTGTATACATTATATATATATATATATATATATATAAATAAATAAAAAATATGATATATATAGCACCCCTAAAGATTTTACACCTATATTTATTACATATTATTTATATAATATATATTTATGTATTTATATATTATATAATAAACATTTTTGCACCCTATATACACACATGAATTTAAATAAAATTAAAGATGATATTTTCTGCTCTATTAGATTGAGATTTTGTAAGATGAAATCTTTTAAACAGAGATTTTTTTTTCATCCCAGTTTTACCAAGAAGGCCAATAATTTCAGAGCTGTCTGTATAACATTAGACATACTGTATTTATCATGATTTCATGGTTTCTGTAAAACAAACCCTTTAATCGAGCTAGTATATGGTGGTGTTTACAGTGGAGAAAATGACAGGGTAGGGCAGGTGAGTGTGTGAGCGATGATACACTGTAATAATGAACACTGAAGTCAGACAATGCAATATTTGCAGAAGTGAATTAAAACATTACTGCAGCTGGGCGAGTTGGCATTGGTATCGTGTTAGCTTAGCAGGTTGCTCAACAAATGAAATGTTGGATTAGTTATGTGTGTCATTACATCGCTGTATCCGGGATGACTGACATGAATAAACCGGTGTTTACACAAAAAAAAAAAAAAAAAAAAAAACTTTAGCATGTCTTATGGGAATCAATGCAGCCAAAACAGGGCATGTCTTTAAATGATACTTAATGAAACACCAGTTGCAACAGGAAAAATGTGACAGATGGGTGTTCACTATTTTTTTTCAAGTCACTCCATGTAGAAAAAAAAAACATAAAAAAAAAAAAAAAAGATATATGGAAAATTTCCACCCATGCAGGCAACAAATTAAAGTAAAAAATGTTATGCTGTGTGTGTGCGTGTTTGTGTGCGAGAGAGTGGTGAGGTGGATCTATTTATTTAGCTGGCAAGGTTTGCTAAAATAATAAATAAATGTATAAAAAAAATTTTTTTTAATCTTATGAGCGATCCCCTTTATTCTAACACCACATGATGGGTGTGGTCTCTTCCCTGATGACTCCGCCCCCAAATACATGGCACAAGGGCTCACTGAATGATTTGATGAACATTTCAATTGAAATCTGCATAAAAACTGGGTTTTGTCTTTCACAGTGACCAGATCTCAACCTAATACATGGTTTTGGAGTGCCGTGATGAGACAGCACTCATACAGTAAGTACCATCATCAAAACACCTAATGAGACACTATCTTGCGGAATAAAGGTATCGTGTTAATCATTCAACTCCACCTCGAGAAAAGTGTAGAATCTAAGCTAAAGTTTACTCACCTTCTAACACACCTAAGGTTTTCCTTTTTATGTGGATTGCATATACAGGTTAAACTGATTGACCGAGTTCGTACATTATCTTTGTTCGTCACACCCGTGCAAATGCAGGTTACCTGTTTGTTTTCGTAGTAGCTGATCTTGTACGAGTCTGGGACGAAAAGAAAACGGTTGCGCCATTTTTTGTTTTCTTCTATGTACTGCAGCAGCATCCCAGAGAAGATGGACTTGTTCTCAAGAGGCACCTGGGAACAACACAAGAGCAAAATGAAAGAAATCTACTATCCATTCAGCTCCACTGACATCATGCTTTAGGGTTCGTCAGATCTCATTTATGCTATATGAAGGGCCCTAGAAAATGAACATACACTTCAACATGAAAAATATACGCACAAAGAAAAATATTATCATTATTAGTAGTCGTATTATTATTATTATTAACATGTGTGTGTGTATGTGCGTGTGTATGTACACACATACACACGGAGTACTTTAAACTCGAGTTGTTTTTATAGTTGCTTTTCTCTCTAACTTTCATCTGATCATGTGACTACCTCTCTCTCTCTCTCTCTCTCTCTCTCTCTCTCACACACACACACAAACTTGCACAAGAGAACCGGCTCAAATGCTCAAAACAAACCTTCAAGGGATAAAGTGGCTTCAAAGAAGATTTTTCCATTTCTAACAACCTCTAAATAGGTCATGGTAAACCATTAAAATCCATCCACAATTCATGCTTATTAATTTCCTTCTTATGTTCTTGAATGCTCCTAACCTCAAAACGTGCTTTTAGCAAAAGAGAATGCTTTGAATATGTGCAATATTCTGTATGCAACCTGGACACGCCACAGTGTTCTTGCGTAATTTCAGCCCCACCCTATAGCTCTTAACTTGACAGTCTACAGAGAATGCTGTGCAGCATTGAGGAAGTGTTCATGGACCAAGAGGTTAGCATTTAACTTACACTGTGATCAACAGAGCATTTCATTAATTATATTATGTAATGACTAAAAACAACACTAGCTGCTAGAGCGGAGATCGTCACATAGCGGACCGCGTTATGGAGGTGTATTTCAGGGAACGTTAAGGAAAAACTGGCTCTAGCAGATCCTTTGTCATGGTGTGGTTTAGTCAAATCAAATGGATTTACATGAATTATGCAGATGAAAACAGCGCACCAGATCAGAAACACGCTAGAGGCAATATATAATTAATATAGCCTTCCTATTCATTCTACACTGACCAGCCTCTTCATTGCTAGTACTTGGTCGGACCCTTTTTGCCTTCAGATAAAAAGACCGATATTCTGGTCCATGTTGACATGAGAGCATCACACAGTTCATGCAGATTTGTCAGCTACGCATCCTTGATGCAAATCTTCCGTTCCACCACATCCCAAAGGTGCTCTATTAGATTGAGATCTGGTGACCGGAGGCCGTTTGAATACAGTGACCTCATTGTCATGTACAGTAAACCAGACGGAGATCATTTTAGCTTTGTGACACGGCACGTTATCCTGTGCACATGGTCAGCAAACAATACTCGGGTACCAATGGGCTCAAATTGTGAGAAGGAGATCTCCCAGCACACCATTACAACGAGCACCAGAGTGAACCGTCCATACAAGGCAGAATGGATCCATGCTTTCATGTTGTTTATGCCAAATTCTGACCCTACTGTACCATCCAAATTGTATGGCAGACAGGCAACCTTTTCCATGTGAATTGTAGCTTTAGGTTCCTTTGCTTAGCTTAGCAGCCGGTGTGGTGTTCTGGCACTGTAGTCGATCAGAGTTGTGCGTTCAGAGATGCTCGTTGGCATATCTCAGATGTAACGAGATGTTATTTCAGTTTGAACCAGTCCTCCTGTGACCTTAACAGGGCATTTTCAGTCAAAGAACCGCCGCTCACTGGATATTGTCTCTTTTCCACACCATTCTCTGTAAACCATAAAAGACGGTTATGTTTGAAAATCCCAGTAGATCAGCAGTTCGGGAACGACTCGGCCCACCACGTCTGGCACCAACAACCACGCCACATGTAAAGTCACGGAAATAACCTTAATTCTCCAATCTGTAGATCGGTTTGACCGGTTCCAGAATCAGATGATCGGTCTTGACCATGTCTACATGCCTAAGTGCATTGAGTGGTCGCCATGTGATTGGTGTCCGGTAAGAGTATTTACCTTTTCTGGTCTGATTAGCAAACTGATGACATCTTTAACGTGGTTAAAGACAGGTAAAGACGGCCATGTTCAGAAGCCACGGCGCTAGTTAGCGGTGGTACTAGCGCCAGGCGTTGTCTTATTTATATACATAAACTAATCATTGATAAAACATTAACGGGTTGTTGAGTACCTCTGAGCAAAGGGCTTGACATATGACTGTCTTGACACATATGACAAAATATAACCATTCCAAAACTAGCTCTCCTAACTTATGCTAGCATTAGATAGCCATCACGCAGCGTCTGCAGCATACCCATACAGTAAATATTGTAGCGATCCACAAGTCAGTTTTTAAACAGAATCAAATCAAAACCTTATATATATATATATTTTTTTTATTATTATTTATTGATTTTTAACCTTAGCACAGTCTGTCCAAATACAAGAACCTGCATTAGCATGATGCACCTTAAGCAATACACTTGATCCTGGTTTACTGTCAAGAAAAGAAAAGCCAGCCAGTCAAACCCAGCTCAAAACTTTGCATACTGTAGATGACACTTCAGGGGTGTCCTTATTTAAAAAAAAAAAAAAAAAAAGAGATGTACATTGAAGAATCGCACTTACTGTATGTAGCAAGTCACGACTAAAAAAAAAAAACTAACGGGATTAGAGAAGATGTACAGTAGCTGTTACCTTACGATGCAGGAGTTGAGGTTGAGGTCCTCCTCCTCCCTCGACATCATAGCGCAGCTTGTTAAAGAGGGCCACGGCGTACTGCTGCTCGTAGAGACTCTTGAAGTTGCTCAGGACTTCGGTGGTCCTCGCTGCACCAAACGCACAGAAGAAACAGAAAGAAAAGATGAAGAGAGTTAGGAATTCGACATTTGTTACAAACATTACCGTCTATAAGACGTCTCAGGCAGGTACAGTAACTCATGACCAAATTCACACAACCGCAACTTGTTCCAGCCACACCGACATTCCTTTCACACGTACTGTATCCAAGCTTGTCAGGAAGCATCGTCACCCATGATTGAGCCTGATGGAGCAGATCCGGTTACTGGACATACTGAGGCAGCTCTGTAGGGTTTTGGGCTTGAACCTCCACCCTACTGATTAGTAATCTGGAGCGTTAAACATTGAGTCATCCCGGCTCTGTTGTTTTTAGTCTTTCATCACCAAAATTAAGTTGTATTTATTACATGAGAAAAAGCTTTGGTACAGCCCATCAAGCAAGCCAAGATCATTTATGTTTACTTACTGTAAGTTGCTGGCATACAATTCAGGCCAAGACTGTAGGAAGCAGATAAAAATATATATACACAATACGTTTACTAGGTTTCCTAGTAAACATCCACAAAAGTGTTAAAGATTGACAGCGATTCACATTGTGCTCTTTGTATTTTATCAAACAGAACAGTTTGCAGTACTTGAACTTCACGGTTCAGAACACTCGCATGCCTGAGTCACTGTGCCAACACTGGAGTCGGCATCGGGAGCCGTGCCAGCTCTTTACTAACCTGTTTGTTCTCTTGAAAAAGGCCAGATTTCACATGATTCACACTGGAGATGTTCCAAATCTATGTTTAGGGCCTCACTCTTCTTGATACTCTTAGACTAGGCTATGGTGGGGATCCAGTGAGGGGGAGAGGGAACATTCCTGCCAGTTTGTTTAAAAATGCTTTCAGCAACAGAGGAGCATGATGAACGCAGGGCAGAGAGGAAAGACAACAGAGCTGTGATCTACTGTACAAGCATTGGGGGGGGAGGGGATGGTGTGATGCGTGATGAGATCTAATAAGGTCACCAGGGTCACATGTCCTGCTTGGGCGATGACTAGTTCTAGTATGAAGTAGTATCTTTCTCATATCTTTCAGTAATGATAAGAAAGCAATAGTGGAGAGATGATGAGATATTTACACTATATGAGGTGTAATGGATAATGGCATGATCGATTACAGTCCTATACCACTATTTTTTATCAAGCTTAAATGCTTGATAATGTTAATAAATCTTGTGCGTTCCCCATGCTATCTCGAGGTCCTGGAGTTTAACTGAGCAGAGTTGTGTGGCGGATGCTTAAAAGAAAACGTGGAAGAGTGGCATCCACACGGCCCAGGGACTTCAAAGGCCGTAGAACTGAAAGCTGCTGTTTGATAAGCTCGTAGAGGACACCCGCGAAAAGACTGCGCGAGCTCCCGCGGCACTCATACGCTCACGGAGAGCCAGCCACCGAAAAGGGAAAAAGGCCGCTGTGCATCCGTGTTAAGGCTCCCGTTCCCAGCCGAGTAAAGCCACCCAGCCGCTAGGCGTCAGAAGGAACTTCCACTTGAGGCGACACCCAAAGAAGACCTGGGAGGGGCCGGTTGGCCAAGTCAGCAAGAGTTGTGCCTCTGCCCGCCGCCATCGCGCGGCAGCCTCATGCACGCATGCCAGCTGGGCACTGCCTCCAGAACTGCACATGCACGCACTTTCACTATTTTCCTTTTCACGAAGACCTCGCCTCGTGTCCATCTGTCTGTGGTGCCACCCGTTCGTAAAACCCGCTACACAGGACATGCTGCAATTTTACCTAATTAACTCGAACAACTGTTTATAATTTCAGCTATAATGTGTGATAATCAGAAAGCTCCACACTGTCAAACATAACTACAGGTACATGCTGTTCTTGAATAATTTGCAAATTGCTGTGGTATAAAAGAAAGAAGACAGTTTAGGACACACTGTATGTGATGAATACATAAAGCATCACACCATCCAATCGTTGACTCATTTCCTAGAACATGAACTTTTGTTGTGTTTTACTACTTGCACAATGCACCTTAAAAAATTGCAACAAGTGATTTGTCCGTTCAAAAAAAAAAAAAAAAGATCAAAGGAAATCATCAAAGGATTGCTTGACATCCGTCCCCTTCATGCTAATGACACCTCGTGCATTTCAGTTAAATGCTTTTTACCATTCAACACTTTTACAGGAACTCAGCTGGGAGAAGTACCACATTCAAGTACAGTCCTGACCTCACTCTAAGCCATTTCCACTTGTTTGTGGCATTAAAGGAGTTCCTGGGAGGCCAGAGTTTCAGACGTGAAGCAGGAAGTCTGATCATGGCTCCAGTTTACTGAGAAAACGTTCTACCTTGTTGGTATCCGAGCACTAGTGAAACACTGGGATAAGTGCATTAGTGTAGCAGGGGATTATATAGAGCAATAAAGTTTTTACTTCTCATACAGTAAAAACTCCTGCTCTTCGTAAAGTTGATTAAAGATGCTTCGATGGACATTCAGCACTATGAAAAAACAACACTTACATTTTAAAACATTCATAAACACAGATGTGTAAATTAAAGATTTAAATAAATAAATAAATAAATAAATAAATTAGAAAAGAAAGCGCCAAAGATCGATTTCTGAACAAGAAATTTGCATGCCCCTGACTTCTGACTTCACCAGCTTTCATTTCAGGCAAATCTTTCTACACAGACTGAATTGATTGACATGCAGATAAAGATGTTTATATACAGCTGCAGGAGCGTAACTTTAAATATATTCAACGATCATGCCGATGACCAAATTCTCATTTCTTGTCATGTGTTACCAAGTCATGATTATGACTTCAGTAAGTAAAGAGTGTTAGATATTCAGTGTGGCGGCTATGCATTAGTATCTGATTCCCATTAATTATTAGGGGCAGGGCAATGTTTTTTCACATTTTTATGTACTTTTGGCGTAGTAGCAGCAACAGTGTAGCAAACCTGCAAAGATCACATATGCACATAATGCATAATAAACGACTTTTTAGCTACTGAAATGTTTTTCAGACAAAACTACAGAGCCACAGAATGGTAAAAAAAAAAAAAAAAAAAAAAAATTCTAACTGCACATTTGCACATGAAATGAATCAAAATATTGATATGAATTGTATCTCATGCATACATTTTATGAAAACTAGTGAAATAAGTGAACATAAGTGAAAAGTAAAAATAATAATAAATAAATAAATAAATAATTTAAATTACGTGACCATTCTCGTGCTTTGTACAAAAAAAAATTAAAAAGACAAAAAAAAAAAATTCCTAAACTCCATTATAGCTAAATAAAACTAGAATATTAAATTAATAGGACTGATTAATCTAGAAATTGTAATGCTTTTTTTTTTTTTTTTACGCAAATTAATCATATGACCACGTTTGACCCTAGTGGCTTCCCATAATCGCAGCATGTGATAATGGCATGTTGAGCGATATTATAAAACTGCATAACCTGTTTCCTCTAAGCAGACAGTCATGCATTTTTTTTTTATAACCACATTTCACCTTTTTACTACAAGTTAATCCAAGTCTTTTTAACATCGCGATTAATTGTGATTAATCACAAACTATGATTGAGATGAACTAGATAAAAAAAAAAAACATTTAAATCGATTAACAGCACTATTTTTTTTTTTTTAAATCCTTTCCAATAAAACATTATTGCAACATTTGGCAAAAAAAAAAAAAAAAAAAAAGCAAAAAAAATTCTACACATCAACATATTTTAATTATTCAACATACGGTAACACTCCTGTAGGTGTATATAAGAATTTCCCTACAAGACCCAGGACAATGAACGCGGACCCGTACATGGTATTCGGCTGAGCGTGTGCAGTGTGTGTCTGTGCTTTAAGTGGGAAAGAGGCATTTCCCATAGCTCATGGTGATCACTCAGGATGTTTGGGCAAAGCGTCTGCTCAGTCTGCTAACCTCCATCATGCTGCGAATCCTATCCTGACTTGGCCAGTATACTTAATTCCACCACTAGCCTACAGTACTGAAGGCTCATCACTTTAAACAAATGCAAGACAACAAAATTACAGCACCAGCTTTCCCAACATACAAACCCAGACATCGGCGAAACCCTCCAGCAGGTACTCTGAGCACAGAGATGTTCGACTGCTGGCTGAGAATAAAACCAGGCCTCAGTGTTTGAATTTCTTTAAACAGATGTTTCTCTGAGGGTGTTGCTATAATAGAGGATGACTGAGGACTTCGCTGACAGCGCAAGGCTAAACATTCAGTAACGCAGATAAAGTAGGGACACAAGGCCTCAGACTCGGAGAAACAGCGTGTCCTGTGCAGTAAGCATGAGTGACGGATCATACGGCTTCTTTATCTGTTTGTTCTGAAACAATGTTTCAAGAACACTGAACGCAAAGAACGCTGATATGCCAAGAGTTTCTCTTTCAGAACAATGTCAAACTAGGAATGCATGTACATCGCTGTAACAGTTTTCTTTGCCATTTCAAATTATTGCCCCGAATTATACCTTCATTCATCTTCTATATCAGAATCAGAATCGGGTTTTATTCGCCAAGTATGTAGACATACAGGAGGTTCTGGCAGTTTGTAGCTCTCAGAGTACAGACCAACATGAAAACATGCTACAAAAACACTATACACAGTAATTACACAACATTCAGATTAAATAAAGGCAGGTTGGGAGGTAATCCTGAGTGTGTGCAGTAAAGCCTATCAAAGGAGACTTCTGGCACAAGTTGGAGTACACCAGGGACAGGGTGTCAATCCATCCAGGGTACACACACACACACACACACACACACACACACACACACACTATGGGTAATTTGGGAACGGCAATTAGACTACTCTGCATGTCTTTGGACTGTGGGAGAAAACCGGAGTACCCTGAGGAAACCCACCAAGCACAGGGAGAATATGCAAACTCCATGGACACGGATCCCCAAGGCGGGAGTCGAACCCGGACCCTGAAGGCGCAAGCCGACAGTGCTAACCACTACACCACCATAGAACTAAGAACTAAGGAGATATAATGAAATTATGTTTCATACAATAATGTCATAAATGTATGTGCGACCTGAATGTCCTGAATGACCAGGTTATCACATATATGAAGTTTTTCCTTCTCTTACTCCTTCAGTATATTCCGGGACTGAAAGAGTTAAAGAGAGGTTCTGGGAGCATGAGGAATCATTTTCACACATGAACTGGCCATGACATTGCGCCACAATCAGAGCTAAAGGCGGTCAAACTAAACATTCAAGTGCACAACTTTTTTTTTTTTTTTCCTTTCTGGACAGGAAGTGTCCCATGTGCACAACCCTGTGAGAATGCCACGAGTGCTAGGAACGCTTAAACCGTTCTATCCTACAGTATGTCAGAAAGTGTTTGTTTTTATTAAAAGTTAAAGACAAATCGCTCTGATCTTTGCAGATCAGTTTGAAAGCAATGGTTACTGTATACTGTTTAGAAATAAAACTTTTTACATGGCGTTATTCATTTTAGATATAGAATTGTGATCGATTTCATTGGGGGTGCCAATACTTACCGAAGATTGTGTAATTATTCGTTTATTTAGTACTGGAGAACAATAAACAGTGTTAAAAAGGCAGGGACTAGGGTGCATGAGAAGGGCCTCGGGAATGGGAGAGACTCTGTGTGTGTGTGTGTGTGTGTGTGTGTGTGTGTGTGTGTGTGTGTGTGTGTGTGTGTCACAAAGTGACTTAGTTTCATGTGATACTTGGAATACACTTTGACGCACTTCATCCCGGCCGAACACTAACCCATGTTAACCAATATGCAAAAAAAAAAAAAAAAGACCATTTCCAGCACAGGAAGTGATGCAACTGATGTTTTAGCAGCGAACAATAAATAAAATACAACCAAAGTAAACCGAGACTGCCTCCCGTTCATCTGCATTATGTTCCCGGCTCCCACGCTCGCCTCCATGTCTTACGCAATTTATACAAATGCTATGAAAATAGAATAATCAGCCCAAATGAGACGGTAATAACCCACGCTCTAGTTGGAGCGGCGTCCCGGCCCACCCGCCCTGCAGCCAAAACTGAACAAGATGAGGCCTGTCTAAAGGCGCTTTAAGTTGGCCCGGTGCACAAGATTAGGTTCGACTATTTCGTTTCTCCGAGTTGTCTGATTTTATAGACCGACAATTGGGTCAATTGTGTAAACATAACACCGGGTCACATTTCTTTCCATTTAGATCAATTTAAAGACTTTTAAAAACATCCAGAGTGTTATGATAAAGTGAATGCACCTCCTGTAAATCTGTCCAAGTTATTTTAAGAAGTAGGGTTAGCTATTAATACTGTACATTATTGATACTTATTTTAGGAGCCAGAACGAGCGGGTTCTTCTCAACAGCGCGACGTCTTTCCCTAATCCCAGGTTCGACAAGTTTGCGATTCCGCTAACGTTCGTGTTTTTACCCTCTGATCCGTAATTCTGTTAAACGTAGAAAGGAGTATTTCAAGATTCCGAGCTATTTGCCTCTGAGGCAGTCCACCCTGAGACTGATCAACAATCAGCCTTCTTCGGAAATTTCTCCGGAATTTTCACTTCTAGACCTGCATAAAGCTGATCTATTTCAGTCTGAGTTGAAGGAAACATGTCATCTTTAATTAAAAAAAATATATATATATAAAAAAAAAAGATTTTGTTGCCTGCATCCATCATAACACTATGGATGATGAATCAATTCTGTATCAAAACAATTGGATGTGAGATTTGGCAGCTTTTCAGCACCTTTAGCAAGTGCATTTTTTGTGTGTATAAACCTAATCTAGAGATTCTTTTCAAAAGACATCTTTGACTCTCACTATGGCTCACCAGATAACCTCATTAATCAGCATTGTTCCCAAGGACCTAATCGCCACCGATCCTTAAAACCAAACACCGATCACTATTAACCCCAATGAATAATCACTGATTACCATTATTTGCAACCATCTATCGATGATTAGCATTTCTCCCGACATTCAATCAATCAGTCAATGATCACCACTCTCTCCCAAAAAACAGTGCTCCCAATGATCAATCATCATTATTCTCACATTTCTCCTAAATGTACTTCTTAGTACTTTTTTTTTTTTTTAATCCTCTTGGTACAATTTACAAGAAACAAGTTTCTTTTATGTCCATTTCCTCACACGAACTTCTCACTACCTTCAAAGAAGAAGCAGCCTTTATTACAGCGCAGTTAAATGCGTTTCTTGACTTGCTGCAGCTTGTTAGGACGCTGGGGTCAGAGCGGAGGGTCGGCCATGATGTGGTCCCTGATATAGGCAGGCGGAGTTAAGGGCCTTGCATAACTGCTTCTCATTCTTGTCCTTAGGAATTACCGTAAAATTATATCATGGTGAGAGGTGACTTGACATTTTGCAGATGAACATGACAATTCAGTGTATTTGGAAATGAATGGATGACGTCATCAAGAGCCTGCATTGTGCATGACTTTCTCCTGAAGAGCTACGTAGCAACACTGATCGAAATATAAACCGTGCAGCTTTGGATCGGTCAGATCCGAGCTTAACGAACGTCATAATATTTAGAAACCTCGAGCTGCGAAGCTTACTTGCTACTCCGCTAATGATAACGTATAATATGGGGGTTTTATTACAGACATGGATATTACTAAATAAAACAGCTGATGATAATTATCACATTGTGACTCGGACAACAGCACCTTACTCGTGTCGTACTGTAAATGATTACGCTCGTTCATCAACAGGCCGACCTAAAATGATGGATTCCGTGGGATTATATAATGAGTCTGTGGATTGTCTAGAATTACTGCCCTCAGCAAACCGAGCATCCATGTGCTGGTAAATTCATTTCCAAGCCTGCGCTCCTGAGGGAGATCAGCGCCCTCTGCAAGCAGGAAATCCCAAATGAAGTTTCAGGCTCTGACCAAAGCGCCTTTAGGTTAGCCGCAGGCCCGGCGTGCACGCCTGTCTCTGGTTGCATATTTTCCAAAACCGTTATTCTTTAAAGAATTCATGTCAGTTTTTTTTTTTTTTTTGCAAGCTAAATGGGTCAGACAGTAGAAAACAATCTCGATCTAGACTCCTTTTTATCTGATTTTAAAGCATAGAAACGGAACAATTAAGCTCCATTATGGAAATGATATTGCCGGTAAAGCATGATCCAAAAAAAAAAAAAAAACAGAACTTTGGACATAACCTCCAGCCTCTGGGTGCGTTTTTTTTTTCTTGGTTTAGAAAGACAGGCAGGCTAATGATAACAGCCGTACAAAACGACACACTAACCCTAAGAGGTATGTAATTAAGTAAAAGTATAGCCAGCCTGTCTGTGTATGGGCAAGCCTTTTACACAGACAGAGCTACAGTACGAGTGTACACCAAATTCCATATAGGAAATGAAACGTAGAGACTTCACAAGCCACTGCTTATCAGCGCTTTAAAGCCAGGCCATGTTTTGATCCGGACACTTGCTTGTTAATTTGCTGAGCTCGTCACATGTGCTAATTGCCCTGAGAGCCTCAGCAGTGCTGACTCTTCCGCTCGGCACGGGCTTGACCTCGCCATGGAAACTTCCAAACACAATAACGCTGACATACATTAATATAATGAAGACGGTATCTACAGTAAGATGAGGCACGGCTCATTCTCATTTCTAGGATTAGAGGCTACATTTCGATGATACCTTTGGCATGATTTCTCCAGCATGTGATTTTGGAGTCAGCGCTTGGTGTGACTAAGTATTTGCTCAACTCAAGGGTAACTCAAAGGTCAAAAATGAAAGAAAAAAAACCACACACAACATTATTAATATTCCTCCATGGGTTAACGTGACAATGGGGGAAGGGAGGATCCTGCGGCAACACTGGGATTACAAAAGATGGCCAACATTTAGCAAGAATTATGTGCGTATGAAACAGTCAGTCATTCACGTCGTTCACCCCCTCCTCACTACTGCCCCACAAAAACATTTGGCCTTGGGGCAAACACACGACTGTGGTATTTCCTGTCAGCGCCCGGTTTTACTTTTGACCTGTGACCCTTTAAAGCTGCACATGGAAGTCAATTCCAGTGTAACAACCTCGAAATTAAATTAGATTCTGCCTCATCTCGCGGTAATGAGCGCTTTGTGTATTATTAGCATAAACAATAAAAAGTACTCACAGGAAGTGTTGGGGTCAGATTCTATTCCGATCCTTCTCGGGATAATGACCTCATCGTCTAAGCCAACAGAGGACATTCATTAAGAATTAATAATTCTAGACGTTTAGTCATGGATTTTTTGGTTTGAAAACTACATTTAGAGAAGACAGAAGACTACTGTACTTGCGTAATGACTCCATTCAAAGAAGAGGACGTTGTAAAAACTTATGCTTATGGTTTATTCACAATATTGGCCATCAACCAGTTATCAAGGACAGGAAGTGGCTTCTGAAGCTGTATCCCAACCAACCCCCACCGCGGAGTCCATTCACCATGTGATACCCGGGTCAGAAATTACGTTTACATGACTTCATTCTTCTTCTTTAAATAAATAAATCAGATTAAAGCTAAACAGTGTTAAACCTTTTTGAGAAATGTCTCCTAAACTGTATGCTTATGTGTCTCCTGACACCATGTTTCATACCGTTATCAGTAGCCTAGAAAAAAAAAAAAAACTGTCACATTACATTACAGCAATCTTGTAGCAGGGATCTTGTAATTATGTAATTAAGTTACAATGAATTTACAGGTGTTTGCCAGAATCTACAGTCATTTGGCAACATGCGCAGATTCAGGTAGGAAAGTTTGATTAAATCCATGTGCATGAACACAGGGGGGCCTGGATTCTATCCCAGGAGTCTTAAGGTGTGGCACAACCTAGACAGGGGGCCAATCCATCACAGGACACACACACACACACACACACACTAATGGCAATTTGGGAATGCATGTCTTTAGACTGAGGGAGGAAACCTGAGTACGGGGAAGAAACCCACCATGCATGGAGAGAATATGCACACAGACCCAAGGCAGGAATCAAACCCATATCCTGGAGCTGCAAGGTAACAATGATAACCACTAAGCACAACTGGCTACAAGTGGGGCCAATTTCAAGTCACAAGCATGTTTCTGAACTGTAGGAAGACACTCTCGTAACAACCATCATTAAACAATCGTGGATAAGGAAAGAACCTGCAAAACTCTGGACAGACAGGAACTTGAGCTCTAGGATCAAACCCAGGACCCTAGAGCAGCGAGGCGACGATATTACCCGCTGTGCCACCCTTTGAATGATATCACCGGATTGGAAGCAAATTAAACAGCGTGACTGATCTACAGTACATCTTGGACACACTTGTAAATGGATTTTTTTGGCAGAACCTTTAAAGCCAGGTCCTGGAGCGTGTCCAGACGACGTCTGCAACAGATGTGTTGAGTGATGCACTATCCTGAGACACTCCACCCCATCGGTGGTAATTCCACAAATTCCCGAGACTTCACACAAAATATATGGTTAAAGATACCATTCGCTGGGTCCTTTCACAGAAAAAAAAAATTCATGTTTTTGCATTGCTGAAGCTGAAAGTGATATCCGAAATCTGATCTGTTAATAAACAAGCAAACAAACAAACAAACAAAAACTATATGGCACTATATCATATAGTATAAAGATTATGATATTCCCTGGAAAACCTCAAACACCTCCGTGAACCTTTGATCGGGAACAGTTAAAGATTGACCTGACTGAAAAGATTTACGCATGCCAAATCAAGCTGTGATTCATGAGACACCCCCAGACTCTGATCTTATCTCAGGTGATACAACATGAGGATTTTTTTTTTTTTTTGCCCTGGAAAGGCTTAGAGCAGGGGTGTCCAAATCCAGTCCTGGAGGGCCAGTGACCAGCACAGTTTGTAATTCACCAACAACTAAACGCACCCACTGAACCTAGTAATTAACAGATTAGTTAAATCAGCTGTGTTTGAGAAGAAGAAGAAGCACCAAACTGTGTTGGACACTGGCCCTCCAGGACTGGATTTGGACACCCCTGGCTTAGAACATGAACAAGCCATGGAAACCTGATTATAGCTGTTTGAGGAAGCTGTGGCTTCAGCTGCTTAGGTGAATCATGAGTGGGTTCTTTTCTTTTTTTTTTTTTCAAAAAAAAAAAAGAAGAACCAAGCAACGGTTGAAACACAATCCTTGGATACTTTGTAATTATATCAAAGACTATTTCCATTTTTCTTTTCTTTTTTTAGGAAGAGGAAACAGCGCGCCACGTCGCCGGATTGAGAAGTGCACCAACAACACACTCTCAAAGTAGTGCGCTCACTCTGTGTGTGTGTGTGTGTGTGTGTGAGAGAGAGAGAGAGAGAGAGAGTGGGGCAAGAGATCATTTTAACAATAGAGAAACCTAGCCAAGTTCAAATGTATCCAACACGCTTGTTTCTTTAGTTTACGAGTTCAAACAAATAAACATCTGGTCGGAACTTCAAAGCAAAACACACGCGCGCAAGTGCGCGCGCATATGTATATATACATACATACTTACAAACACGCGCGCGCTCTCTCTCTCTCTCACCTGTAATGATCTCCTTTTTCCCCTCATCCAGGTGGCTTGAGATCGAATCCCCCATAGTGATATATCCAATCGCTTCAGTTCCACCAAACTTTTTCAGAGCTCCAAGTCTGCTATGAAAGACAAAAAAAAGCCAGTCGCTTACTGAGCAAACCAGCAAGCTGAAGTGAGTCAGACCGAAGGAAAGCTCATCATGAAGCGTGTACGGGACACACCCTCAACTCTGATTGATCGGGTTTTATCGAGGCCCTGCCTTTCCCAAGGACCAGGAGTTTTAGTACGGTGTAGTAGTCTGAGAGAGAGAGGAGTATTTAACCACACCCTTTAATCACGGGTGGGGCTTTGGTTTCATCCTAAACATAACAAAGTTAGTTCACAGCACGGAGATCTCGTCCATGTGTGGCTGTGTGTAAAACACCCGCAACTTCGGCAATCAAAGACATTAAAACGTTATCCAGAAGCGAACCTGCACAATGTGACACTACGCACAATACACACTATTCACACCGGTTTCCTTTTTCTTTTTTCTTTTTTTGTAGCAATTTACTCAATCTTACTCGCCGCCTATGGACACGCCTACTGCGCACGAGCACCGCTCATAACCGCGTCATAGGGCAAAAAACGAAATGCTCATAAACGTACATGGCCTTCATAAGGTAAACTACTGTACACGTATTAAAACACAACTACCTTGTTGAATAGTACACCAAACTTTTTATTATAAAGAAAATACTAAAATATCTAATTGCCTATAATGTTCCAATGCCTTAAATGTGTTTATCGACGTCCTGCCATTTGTTATACCAAATATACATTACGTTTATATATTCACGTCTTGATGTCAACGGGCAAGCTTTGCCACAAATGCTGGATATACTGTAGACTCGGCTGCATGTGGGGGTCCGAGCAAAAGACTAAAATGTGAATCTGGCGCCATCTAGTGGTTATTGTGAGAAATTGACTAATACGATGATGTGTACAATGAATAACGAATAACATTGAACTGAATCCATCCATCCATCCATCTGGGAACTTTTGCACCATGATGCACCCTACGACTCCCCCCTCCCCCTCCTCTCTCTGTGTATTCCCTTTGATCATAATCGAAGCTCTTCACCAATCTGTTAAGGTGCACAGCAGCAGCATCACTACCAACAGTAATAATTATAATAACAAAAGTCACTTTCACCAGCCTTCAGCAACCACTTTCTCCAAGGAAAAATAGCTGTGAGCCAGTCCTCACATAACACATCATCACATACATTCCATTCATCCATCCATCTAGGAACCTTTGTAGTCTATCTAGAGATCATGGAGGCCATTGTATTTATTCCCATTTTACTAGCGTAGTAGAAAGCAGGTCAACATGTACAGTACATGCACATTCACACTCTATGGGCCATTTTGGGAATGTGGGTTAATCTTATCTGCATGTCTTTGGACTGTGGGAGGAAACCCACTAAGCAAGAACATCCAAACATGCACAGAGACCCAGATGCAGGACGAACCCAGATCCTGAAGGTGCAAGGAAACCGATCCCATAGAACAGCCAATGTAGCACAAACTGGGACAAAGTTAATGCTGGATATAATAGAAAGCGCTCAGAACACCCAGGGCATTACAGGTTGCTGTGTATGGAGCTGAGCAAGCAAATAGTTCAAGGTAGTTGATCCGGCCTCCAGATTCCCCAGATCTCAATCAGATCGAGCATCCATGGAATGTGCTGGACAAACAAGTCTGATCCATGGAGCCCCCACCTTGCAATTTAAAGAACCTACAGATAACACCCTGATGGCAGATAACAGAGCACATCTTCAGAGGTCTTGTGGAGTCATGCCTCGAGGGGTCAGAGCTGTTTTGCTGGAACAAGGGTCTACCAGTAAAACGTTTGGACACACCTTCTAATTCAATGTTTTCATTGTTTTTGGTTAGCGATTTACTGGGGGTATATTCCTGGAGATTTCACAACTATGAAATAACACCTATGGCATTAGGTAATTAAGTAACAACAACCACAACAGTCATAAGACATGAAGGTCAGCTGTTCTGGAACAGTTCTTGCAAAAACAGTATTGTCAAATACATTTGCAAAAAAAAATAGGAATAAATACAGTACAATGGTCACCACTGGCCTCCACGGTACCTAATTTCTTTTCCATTTCCATTTCAAGTGCAATACCTGTATATTAATTTTTTGTGCAATATTTAAATTACTGTAACTATACATGTGTGCTATATTAAATTCTATTTTCTATTTATGAATTTTTATTATTTACATTTTTTAATTTCTTTCATTTTTATTTTTCCCCTAATCTTGTTTCCTTCTCTAATCTATTACTCCTTAAACAAATCAAAGCAACTGTAACCAAGACAAAGCAATTTCCCTCTGGGATTAATAAAGCCCTTTGAACCTGGAATCTTCAGAGGTTCCTACAGCAGATAGATGGAATGTGTGTGATGATGTGTTGTGTGGCCTCACAGCTAGTCCAGGGAGAAAGAGGTTGCTGAAGGTGTGAGAGATTATTATTATTATTATTATTATTATTATTATTATTGGTGGTGGTGGTGGTGACGCTGTGTGCTTTAACAGATTGATGAAGATTCTGATTCAAGGGATTACACACACACACACACACACACACAGAGGAACAGTCGGACGGTTCATCATGGCTCCTCTTGGGCTGAAAGCGATTGTCGGGGAAAGTAAGTCTGATTGAAACCAATCAAGGATTTATATACGCATACTGTAGTTTCTGTTCAATGAAATGCTTTCGAACTTTATTGTGTTTATGTATTTATGAAGCTGTAGTTTATCTGGAGTGACGTCATGCGCGTTTCACTTACTGACATCTGAAATACTGGGCAAGAAACCAACACGCAGGGAGCTGATAGTGTATAAAGTAGATGACTAGACATTATATTATATTATATTATATTATATTATATTATATTATATTATATTATATTATATTATATTATATTATATTATATTATATATTTCACAGGGCATTAAAGAAGACTAAAATAGAACAGTACTGTATGTGTGTATATTTATTGCTCGCAAAGTGGACTTGCACATTAATCACAGCGCACCTATTAAACCTAAAGTTTATGTTCTTATGACACTTTTTAAGATACTGATATTTTTATGAACCTTTCTTTAAATAATAAAAAATGTATTATTATTATTATTATTATTATTATTATTATTATTATTATTATTATTAAGGCTTGTTGTTACAGTAAGTTTAGGTTTTCCGTCCTGATAAAGCGGATCCACACTCACGCTAATCCGCCTGCGCGGTTGCCAGATTTTACTCCAATCCTAAAACACGTTTTATTTATTTATTTATTTATTAAATAATGATTCCTTTCTAATGCTTGCTCTTGTTCTTTGTATATTTTAATATAGTTTTATATTATATTTTTAAATGAACAAATCTATAATTTGATTTGGAAAAAAAAACAAAAATATTTATACATTTTGCTTTGAAACAGTATCCCCAATTTGGCAACCCTGTGCCTCGGATTAGAAAGAGCTCTCCTGCTTGCTGGTTGTTTTTGAGCTGCTGGAATAAGGAATAAGTGTTTGGGGTTGAGGCTTAGTGGGCGTTTGGTGGGTTTCCTCCAGGTACACCAGTTTCCTCCCACAGTCCAAAGACATGTAGGTTAATTGACATTCCCAAATTGGCCGTAGTGTGTGAGTGTGTGTATGTGTGTGCCCCTGTGATGGATTGGCACCCTGTCCAGGGTGTACCCCATCTTGTGCCCTAAGTCTCCTGGGATAGGCTCCAAGTCCCATGACCCTAAATACAGGATTAAGCGGTATAGATGGTGAGTGAGTGAGTGAGTGAGTGAGTGAGTGAGTTTCCTCCGGGTACACCAGTTTCCTTCCACAGTCCAAAGGCATGCATGTGTGTATGTGTGTGCCCTGCGAGGGATTTGCACTCCGTCCAGGGTGTACCCCACCTCGTGCCCGTAGTCTCCTGGGATGGGCCCTCCCGCTTCCCTGTACATAGGATAAATCATTAAAAACAATGAGCGAGTGAGAGTTCATGTGTGGGCTTGACTCTGTCTGGATGCGCATTTAAATCAGCTGTGCAATATTACTTTCCTATAAACCAGGAGACAGCATGTCGTGATGCAAAGACAGAATTTTTGCTTACAGTCTTAGAAAACTACAGTCTTCTTAAACTGATAGACTAGGCATTTAATATGTATGGATATGCATCTATAGATGTGCATATAGTAGTCTATCTTTAAGCTTTATTTTAAAAGGTTTAATTGTGTAAGGTATATTATAATCACATTTACAGATGACAGTTACACATTAGAGGTAACTGTAAGCTAATGCATCCTTCTATGAATTGTAATTCTCTTCTTCCTCTTCTTCTAAGCATACACACTGTGCAAAGACGATTAGATCTGGGACAGGTAGCTCAGGCATGTGCGGCAAGACGCCCCTGTTGTGGCCATAGCTAGTCTCTTGACCTACTGTATATATGCTACTGTATGTTAATCATAAAAAGCTTGCTGTTTGGCGACAAAAAATGTTACACTCCTAAATTTTTGTCTAAAGGTTTTATCCTTATTTTTTTCATTATTTTCATTATTGTGATAAATGTGACCCTTTTCAAAAGAAAATAGTTCCTGAATATTGAACATATTGGGACAAGGTCACCTTTTAACCATGACAAAACTAATGGCTTTATTGGTTTCTGTGTTTTTGAAGGTCTCTAGAAAGAATTTGTATTTTTGACAGAATTTTTCACATTTTGCTTTATTTTATTTTATGTTATTTTTATTTCACTGTCCAATTAAATTCTTTGGTCAAAACTCAATAAGATCCAGTTGGTTCCAGAAGGAATTACATCATTCAACATCTGAGCTCCGCATGCACCATGCTCCATTAAGTTTGTGTTCTTTAAAGACCGATAATGATCCTATTACAGTATAGCTGTGAGATCAAATATGGAGAGATGTGTTATTAACCTACTACTTCTGTTTTCAGCATAATTCATGTAAATCATAATAGGCATGGAGGCCCAGATAAACACTAGATTAGTCTAAGAGTGTAGGTTGTAGTTTAAAAAGTTTAAATAGCTTCCATTTTCCAAATTCATGCTGCGATATCTTAACAATTCTGCATTTTAGAATAATACACTTTTCCAGGTTTATGTCTTTTCATGTGAAATCTAAATCAGCCAAGTTTCATCTGAATGACAGTTAAGATCGTTGAAAGATTTGAATTCAAAAACGTTTCGAACACTACAGACATAAAAGGGCATGAAACTGTATTTAGCAAATGTGTTTCTTTATATTCTATAAAAATCTTAATGTGTATGTATATTTACCAAAAAAACGAAGCATGGGTCAGGCGATAAGAATCATTAAGTATTTCATATAAATTGCATATATATTTTTTTATTATTGACAATTGACACAATCTTGACATTTTTTTTTCTTTTTAAATAGACGGCAAAGGAACACACACAATGAATACCACATGTGGCATTTGTAACTTGCTGGCAGATGCAACCATGTTTCTGGCTAAAATGTTTTACTGTTTCCATGTACCATATACATTACAATTTTTTGCAAGATGCTTGTGTTAAGCCTGACCTAAAACCTTTTGATTATGTTTTTTTTTTTTTCATTCTCTCAATATGTTGCAATATTTCTGGATTCTACTTTATCCTTCTTAAATTTAAGAAGCATTTTGCCCTGATTTATTTTCATTATCCTTTCTCCATTGTTAAAAAAGACGTAACTGTCTGAGAGTTGGTCGCACATCAGACTCTGCTCTGCCTCACAGCTGGCATATCAGTCACATGGCTTCACACCCTGCAAGTGTGAACCTGACAGTTTGTGTGTGTGTCAATATGTGGAAGTGTGAGACACTTAACACACACACACTGATATATTTAGAGTGTGGCTGACATGCCCTCATCATCACCTGCTCTCAAATATGAACTGCATGTTTTAGATCTAATAAAAATCAGGACAAAAGATTTAGTTTTATATAGTAGATGTGGCTGTT
The DNA here is from genome assembly GCA_030347435.1 of Clarias fuscus. Lineage (NCBI taxonomy): Eukaryota > Metazoa > Chordata > Actinopteri > Siluriformes > Clariidae > Clarias > Clarias fuscus. Next base: position 22,974,841 of record CM059208.1, read on the forward strand.
TCTAACAAATATGATGTTAAACTATGAATAGAAAAGAAAATAATATATCCTTTCTAAACCTTCTTAATTTCTGAATATGATAAATAAGTTTTTAATAACTACTATGTCTATGCTTTATCTTGAACTGATTTATGTCAGGATACATTTTTACCATTCATTCATCGCTTATATTAACCTGCATTCTCAGACCTGTGTTTTCCTCTTTCAGAGATTATGAATGATGTCATCAAGAAGGTGAAAACTAAAGGAGAATGGAAGGTAAATTTCTCCTCAAATGCTGAGTCCCTATGTCTTTGTACAAACACCTCATGTAATTCTTTACTTGTACTGAACAGTCTGTATGTACTGTAATAATTAACCACGTCTGGTATACGTTTCGTCTCAGGTGTTGGTGGTAGACAAACTGAGCATGAGAATGGTCTCATCCTGCTGCAAAATGACTGATATTATGTCTGAAGGAATTACAAGTAAGTTTAAACAGTAACTCCCCGCCGAGATCCTGTAATGTACAAGTGGTGTATGTACAGGTACCTGAGACGGACACGTCTTTCCCGCAAGTTATCTGGCGACAAGTTATCTGTCAATTTTTAAGAACGTGGCATTACATTAGCTGAAATCGCTTTTAGAATCAGGCTTCCACTCTGAATTTGCACCATTCAAATGTTTTACTGCGTCTAACAGTCTTCTCTGTAAATGTAAATGTCAATCCCATTTTGATTTGAACGCCCCTTATATTGATTATTAAATTAATTTATGGCACTAAAATGAACGACGATATGGTTATTTTTACATTTTCCAACAGAGAAGTTTCATTCCTTTTATACCACAAATGAAATGAAAGGATTTGTTGTGTTTTTATACATTTATAGATTTACAATACATTTAACACTGAGGAGCTTCCTTAAGACAAGTTCCAATTCTTATTTAAGTTATTACTAAAAAAATTGGCTTTCCATCGCCAATTTCTGTTTTTTTCCCATATTATTGTTATTATACGTTCTGAAGACATTCCCAAGGTGGAACCTGTTTTTAATAATACATCATTCTTAAATAATAAATAATAACCTTCAGTAAAAAAAAAGACTTAATATATTAACAATTATATGTATATATATAATTGTTAATATATTAATTAGCAACATAATATAACACACACATATATATATATAGCTTTTAAAATCTATTATTTGATTTACTGTCAGAGCTGCTGTTATAGAAATTGAACCAAATCAGTTTTAATCAATGGCATTGTGTAACAATTTTGCATAGGCATCATTGTATAAAAATGCTTTTTGGCAGTAGACTCAAACTTGGGAGAAAAAACAAGGTTGTTGCTTTATACAGAGAACAAATGCTTGAATTCTATGCATGTACATTTTGTCCAAGTCTCCAAACAGAGAGTATACATAAGAATAAAGAGAAACACACACACACACACACACTTGCAGCATTTCAGACACCTTAATTTACACTTTATTCCTACTGTATTTGTCATATTACGTATATTTTTGTTCTTTTTCCTATCCTGCTGCAGTTGTTGAAGACATCACTAAACGCCGTGAACCTCTTCCCACCATGGAGGCTATTTATCTTTTAACCCCATCTGATGAGGTCTGTATCATCAGTTTCATCATATTTAATCATTTGTATGTGGAGAGAGAATTTACTGTATAAAGTAATATTATGTTGTATTTTATTACAGTGTATACACTGATGGGTGACAAATTAATGGAAAATCTTGAGTAACTCTGGGGAGATGCTTCCAGGTGTGCACATGATACTGTTAAGAATATAAAAAGCTCATTTATTATAACAGCACATTAATTTGTCATACAGATACTGAACAGGGCTGGTTTTCAATAAGAACATCGACTACGGTGATGTCTGTCTTAAGCTTAATGGTAAGACGAGGAACAACAAGCGGAGTGACAGAATGACACAAATATGATTTTTTTTTTTTTTTAAAGCTGCTTCAGTGTTTTTATATTTGGACTGGACTGATGGACTGTAGGTAAGGCTCACCTCAAGGTCACCTTGCACCTCCAGGTCCCAGGTTTCGATTTCCGCAACGGGTCCGTGCGCAAGGAGTTTTCTCACGTTCTCCCTGTCCTTGGTGGGATTCCTCGATGTTCTCTGGTTTCCTTCCACAGTTTAAAGACATGCAGATGATTAGTCTAATTGGCTTTGCCCGTATTGTGTGACGCAAGGACATGGGTAAGGTCATTTTCTCTAATTAATGCCTGTTTGAAGATTGTCTGAAGAAAGGTGAGCGCTACCATCAATCTTGTGTCAGACCAACAGTAAAGCATCCTGAGAGCATTCATGTGTGGGGTTCCTTCTCACCCAAGGGAGTGGTCTCACTCACAATTTTTCCTAAGAACACAGCAATGAATAAAGAATGGTACAAAAACATCCTCGGGGAGAAACTTCTCCAAACCATTCAAGAACAGTTTGGTGATAAATTTGTGCTTGTGTGATAACTAAGTGGCTCAGGGAACAAAACATTTAACTTGTGGGTCCATGGACTAGAAACTCCTCAGATCTTAATCCCATTGAGAACTTGTGGTCAATGCTTAAGAGGCGGGTGGACAAACAAAAACCCACAAATTCTGACAAACACCCGGTACTGATTATGCAAGAATGGGTGTGGCCTAGAAGTTGATTGACAGCATGCCAGGGTGAATTGTAGAGGTCTTGAAATAGAAAGGTCTTCACTGCAAATATTGACTCTTTGCATAAACGGCAATGCAAGTCTTATAACACTTATGAAATGCTTGTAATTATACTTCAGCATACCACAGTAACATCTGACAAAAAGATCTAAAAATACTGAAGCAGGAGAATTTGTGGACGCATTGTACATGTACAGACATTGTGTGGAGAGGTGGAAAAAAGTGATATTGTCAGACACTGTCTCAATCCACGGGACATACTGTAGGACACAGGCTCAGTGAATAGGTGGAAGAGATGAAAACGTTGTCAGTTCATATGCTGTGGGCTTCACATGTGATTACCTCCAGGAGATTTGGGGGCATTAGATTAGATGATCATCTCTGCTAAAATCAAAGCATCAAAATATATTTTATAAGAATGTGTACATCCCTTGTGTACCAGGGCAGATTGAAGCTGTTCTGGCTGCTCATGGTGGCCCAACACCTTACTTAGCAGCTTTTCCATTAATTTGTCACCTGTCTGGAGATTACAGTGTAAATTAAATAATAGTTATAAACATTTCCAATTTCATATTTTCGTTAACATTCTGTTTTTATTATGTCTGTGACTGGTATTTGTTTTTACAGTCTGTCGAGGGACTCATTAATGATTTCAGAGATCCCCGTGCTCCATCATACAAAGGAGCTCATGTCTTCTTCACAGATGGTGAGTCTCTGAAAGGGTTGGTATACATACTGTATACCACGTCAGTATCTGAAGTATGTGGTGGAGCCGTGATTGATCAGGGGTATACTGGATACTCCATATACAGTAATACCCAGACCTTGATCTCATTGAGAACTTGATCAATCAAAGGATTGATCAATCCTCAAGAGTCGGGTGGACAAACAAAAGCCCACAAATTCAGCCACTGAGATGCGCGGCGTCCTCTGTGCCAGTTCCAAGCCTGGAGAAATGGATAGGTTCGACATGAAACCGGTACCTGTAATAACCAGTATTAAAAAAAATTCTACAGTTTGAAAAAAGGAAGTAGGAACCTAGGAAGGAAGAAACAAATGAAAAGGTTTGATGGAAGGTTGAAAGGTATGCATGGAAGTAGGAAATGCAGAAGTAGGAAAGAAGGAAGGATTGAAGGAACAGAAAGAAGAAGGAAGGTATGATAAATGGGAAAGTATAACAGAAGGCTACAAGAAAGAAATAAAGGTAGTAGTAGGAAAGCTAACAAGCAAGAAAGAAAGACGGGAGGGAGGATAGGATGGAATGAAGGAACATATGCTGGGAAATGATAGGCTTAACATAAAGTTGAAAGCAATGCAGAAGTAAAGAAAGAAAGAAAGAAAGAAAGAAAGAGAAAGGAGTGAGGGAAGGAAGGAAATGAAAGAAGAAGAAATGAATGAAGAAATTAAGATAAATGGGATGATTAATGGGAAAGGTTTAACAGAAGGTTAAAAAGGTTGCATGGAAAAAGAAATACAAAGAAAGAAAGAAAAAGAAAGAAAGAACGAAAGGAAGGAAATAAGGAAGGATACAAAAGAAGAGGGAAGGAGTGAAGGAGTGAAGGTAAGGTTAATGGTGAAGATTTACCAGAAGGTTGAAAAGGAATGCTTGGAAAAAGAAATAAAAAGAAAGAAAGAAAGAAAGAAAGAAAGAGAAAGATACAAAAGAAGAAGAAAGGAGTGAAGGAATGAAGGTAAGGTTAATGGGAAAGAAAGAAAGAAAGAAAGAAAGAAAGAAAGAACTAACAAAGTTGGAAAAAACAGTATAGTAATATGAATAATACAGCTTTTGGGGATTTTTTTTTTATCTCTATTTCTAATCAGACTTTTTGTTCCTTTTTTTCCAGCGGTCCCAGACTCTCTGTTCAGCCTCCTACCTCACTAAAATCCCGAGCAGCCAAAGTGATAAAGACCCGACTGAGAGAATTAACGTCGCCTTCCTGCCCTATGAGTCACAGGTTAGCGTGTCTGCACAGTGTGAACAGAAGCAGCTCTGCTCTAATGATTGCACGTATTCCAGATGCTTTTCTTCAATCCCCCTGCTCTCATCCTCTATAATAAATCCTCAGACTAATCTGCAGTGACCGGCCCTAGCTCATCCCTAATCCTGCATCCCATTGGCTAACGTCCCTGCCATCAGGCCAGCCAGAGACAGACAGTGGGACTGTGAGAGTCTTTAGATCTGGGACAGATCGTGGTCATGTGACATTATATAGGGCAGTGTATTACGAGAGTGTGAAAGAGAATGATGGTCAGATTGTTCCACACACAGAGGAGGTTTCTGACCGATCTATTACTTACTGTGTAAGAAATTAGAGGATTAGTCCAAACCAGATGACCCAGACGTACATAGTTCTAGTGGGGTTTTGGGGGGAGTTGATAAGTGTGTTTGACTGATGAGGTAAAAATGGGGTAAAAAAAAACAGTTTAACAGTTCCAGCTCTAATACATCAATCAGCTATAACATTAGGAGAATAAACCATTAACACATTAACACTGATTATCAACTGTATACCAGTAAACAGGTGACAGGGTCGTGGGTCATGGGGAAAAACGTCAGTGTTGACAACTTTAGAAAACCACCAGAAGACCCAGTGCACAACAGTGTATTCTGTCATAACTCATATATTGAAAAATCCCCAGTGTTTTCAGACTTTCCGAGTTTATATGAGTCCACATGGACCTAAATCGGCACTGAGTGTTAATTCAACACTAGGAATTTTGCTGTGTAGCAGAATATTCCCAATTCTCCATCCATGGCTTCTTTACTTTCTTAGATGTATTCATGAGGGCTTTCCTTCTCAATTCTGACTTCAGGTCTTCTACAAACGAAAAAACTTAGATTTTGTATCCTCTATTATTTGTACGTCATTCGGGGGCATCTTTGTTCCCAGTATTTCGTCCAAGTGAATCATACACTATACAGTATTGTTCAATAGCTCAAGGTTACTATGCAGAGACTAAGCAGGATTAGATTAATTAGTCATTGTCTAATTAATTAATCAATGTTAGTTAATTAATAATGCCTGATGGGTAATTTTGAGTAATTAATCATGAAATCAAGCTTTGTTAGTAATTTATGAACTAAGCAATAATTACTTAAAGTCTTAAATAGCTCCTGGAGATCTGCTACTTAACTAATTATTAGTTATTATTTTACTTCCTGTGATTTTCTTTACAATATAATACTGGATAATATATACAAATAACTTTGGAAAAAATATGTGGAAAAAAAAGACATTTATTTAACTATTTAAATTATTAAATTATTTAATGTTATGTGAGGCGTTCAAGTCAATCCGGGACTTTTAGTTGTCCAGAGAAACAGAACACAGTTATGAGACCAAAAACTAATTTTATGTCTCTATATAGTCCCCTGTCACAGTTATGCACTTATCCCAGCATTTCATTAGTGCTTGGATACCATCAAGGTAGAAAGATTTCTCAGCCATGCTCAGACTGTCTGCTATACGTCTAAAACACTGGACTCCCGGGAACGCCTTTAACAGCCCAACTACTGTATGTGGAAATGGCTTGGAGTGAGGTCAGGACTGTGTAGGGGTGTGGCAATCACTCCCAGTCGAGTTCCTCGGTACATTGGAGCCGTGATCAGACTGCCTGCTTCATGTCTGAAACGCTGGCCTCCTGCAAACTCCTTTGATGGCACAACCATGTGTAAATGGCGTGGAGCGAGGTCAGAACTACGTATAAGTGGGATATTACAACCATCATCAACTAATGTAGAGCCTTCTTTAAAACATCTGTATAATTCAAATGTTTTACTGCAGCTAAGAGTCTCATCACTTCTCCTACTTCATACAAGAGAAATTTCATCACAAGTTCCAGGTTGGCTTGATAATAGTACCGGCCATTTTTGTACTACACATTCATTCCCGTTTAGGCTCTCAGCATACTTAGGTTCCTCTGGTAAGGTGCTATTATTATAATTATTATAAGTAAAACTTCCTTTTACTGTACTATAATGTAAAGTATTCCCAATAACCTTAAAACTATTTACTGAGAATACTTGCAGGGTGTGTATACAGTTCATGGAGTTTTCTGTGTGGTCCTCTAGGTGTTCTCTGTGGACAGCGTCAATGCCTTTCAGGACTTTTACAGCCCGTTTAAAGCAGATGTAAAAAGCCAGATGCTGGAGCGCTTGGCTGAGCAGATTGCCACCCTCTGTGCCACCCTGAAAGAATACCCAGCTGTTAGATACAGAGGGTGAGAACTCATACACATACACACCATTTGTCTTATTATCCTTGAGGAAAAATGTTCATTGACATTATTAGATAAATATGACAACTAAGCCTAACCTTAATATCAGCAAAGGACAGGAAAGCTTTTAGTTCTTTTAGATAGTTTATATCATATAGACCAGCAAATTGTGTAGACATTTGCGTCTACATTTGCCTACCATTCATTACAGTAACAATATAAAGTATTCAGTCTCATTGCCAGAGCCATAATTCACTAATACACCAAAAGAAAACTCTAGGAATAATCAGAACAATACCATAAAAATCAGTTTGAATATTTCTATAACTCCACATGAGTTATAAACGCATACAGTATGCACTTCTGCATTTAGATGCCAAATGTATTTCATTTGCTTTATAAATTGCACATGCACAAAGACAATAAAGTTTATTCTAATCTAATCTAATACAAACTAAAATAATCCAATTTAATATAATCTAATCTACTCTGCCACCTACTGGATCTTCCCTGAAACAGCAGCTGGGGAGATTGGAAATAACAACCAACCTACGCCAATTTAATGCAATACAGCAACCACTGGCCATCTGTGAATGTCATCTTATTTGTCAAAAGGCTGATGCCAGTGCACGACACGTGACATTGAGAATTCGGGGCATCTCTAGTTTTAATATCCAATTTCTTAATTTCTGTAATTTCTCAGAGAATATAAAGACAGTGCCGTTCTGGCTCAGATGCTGCAGGACAAACTGGATGGCTACAAAGCTGATGATCCCACTATGGGCGAGGTGAGTCAGGGAAATTAAAAGCGCCATTATGCACATCACCAGAACAAATTATCCTTCATTGTGCAAATAATTCAGCTGGAACAAATTGTGAAGTGAGTCAGTTCAATCTCATCTCTCGGTCCATCTCTCATCTTGTGGTCAATCGCTCTTCTTTATCCCTTCATCTCTCAGGGACCAGATAAAGCCCGGACTCAGCTGCTGATTCTGGACCGAGGATTTGATCCTGTCTCACCAGTCTTACACGAGCTCACGTTCCAGGCAATGGCCTACGACCTGCTGCCCATCGAGAATGATGTCTATAAGTAAACTACCATCTCTATAAAATCACTGTTAATACTTCAGGCTGTTGTTTTTCTAAAAAAAAAGAGGTGATTAGTACTAGTGATTAGTGTTGCTGTGTGTCTCTGAATCAGGTATGAGACAACCGGCATGGGAGACACTCGTATGAAGGAAGTGTTGCTGGATGAGGATGATGACCTCTGGGTCACGCTCAGGCACAAACACATCGCTGAAGTCTCCACGTAAGTCTAAGGGGCAGTTCAGGATGGTGGGAATAAAGTGTCCATTTTATGATTTCTCTAATTTTCAGGTCCATGGAGTTTGGTGGAAGGGAGGCATTACTATGGCTACTATCAAGTGGATTTTGAGAATAACCCCAGGTGTAAAAAATTGAGCAGGTTGAGTTCTTTTAGTTGTACCATTGTTCGACCCTTGTTCTTTACTGGGGAAAATATTATTGACCAGGGTTGCCAGGTTTTGGCTAAATTTCCAGTCTATCTACATCTCAAAAGGTACTGAGCCCCTAAAGCAGGGGTGTCAAACTCCGTTCCTGAAGGGCCGCAGACCCGCAGGGTTTTGTTCCAACCCTCGAGGACCTGCAGAGTTTAGCTTCAACAATAATTAAAAACACATGATCCACCTAATCAAATCATTAAGGCTTATTTGAAAACTACATGGCATGTATGTTGGAGCAGGTTTGACACCCCTTCCCTAAAGGGACATGGGTGGGAAAAAATAAACTTTGGAGGAAAAAAAATGTGAGGCAAAAAAAAAAAAAATAGGCTAACATGAAATGGGTGAAAAAAAATTCAGTCCTAGCTTAATTTTTTTTCACCCATGTCATATTAGCCTTTTTTTTTTTTTGCCTCGCATTTTTTTCCTAAACATTCGCGAGATCTCGCAAAACTTGACTCTTCAGCGATGCCGATTTGGTCCAGCAGATGGCAGCAATGCTCCCAAAAGCTTGATCCTTGTCCATGCAATACCGTTCCTGTCCAGCGAGGGTCAGTAGTGCGCCTAAAAGCTGTCTGCCAGCCGCTACAATATAAAAGAAGAAGAAGCATAAGGAGAAAGATAATACTGGGGTTAGAGTTGCACGTGCGTTGTTAAACAGGCATGAAGAGAGTTACTGAGTAGAATTCTGAGTGGCTGAGTTTTACTTTCAGCTTCGCCTAAAATATATAGACATTCAGTTTGTACTCAGAACGCGCCCTTTCCGTATTTTGACGCCGGAAATATGAGTCACGTGGTCTCGATTTCTATTCCTCTTATGTCCCGTTTTTTTCCTCACCAATTTTATTTGCGTTCTATGTCCCATTTTTTTCTTTCTTAGAATTTTTTTTTTTTTACTTTTTTTTTTCCTTCAATTATTTTCCCCCCTCACCCATGTACCTTTAGGGGCTCCGTACAAAAGCAACACACACACACACAAACAAATAAGTCCAAATAATTTAGATTAATTTGATAAATAATGCGACACATTTTCTTTTTTAGGTACAAACAGATTCAACACTCTATAACCCCCATTTCCTTCTTCATGTCAAGTCAATTTTAACAATTGACATTGTCGCAAAGCAGCTTTACACAATAGAAAGAAGTAATTTTGTATGCAATGTGTATGAATCAAAATGATAAGATTGTCCCTGATGAGCAAGCCGAGGGCGACGGTGGCAAGGAAAAACTCTCTGAGATGGTAATAGGAAGAAACCTTGAGAGGAACCAGACTCAACAGGGAACCCATCCTCATATGGGTGATAACGGATAGCAGGGATTGATCAGCATAATAATGTGTACTGGAAGTTCAGTGTAACAGGAGATGTGTTAAAATTAAAATTAAAAGGAGTCCAGTTTGTTCCTGAAGGCTCAGGTAGACTGTAGGAGATTCCAATACTGAGCTATCGAACAACTGAAGTCACAGGTCCCCAGAGCATCAATCGATGATAGGACAGCCTTAATGGAAACCATCCCCAGCCACCATACGAATCCAGGCAGACCACACGGGGCATCCATGCGACGAGATCTCCAACCAGAAGCAGGACTCCAGGACGGGTTAGACGGCTCCAGAGGGCAGAGGGGTCTGGATCACCGGCAACTCAGGAGCGAACATGTATAGCTCGACAGAGAGACAGAGAGAGGGAAAGGAGAGAGAGAGAGAGGAGAGAGCAGAAAAGGAGAGAACAGAAAATAAGGAGAGATGGTAGTTAGGTATGGTCACAGTCAACATGTATAAGGTGAATGTATTCAGTGCAAAGTGCAAGCAGGGACTCCGGCAGGACTAACTATAACAGCATAACTAAAAGGGAGAGCCATAAGGAAACACAGACATGAGGGCTCCCTGAGATGTAAAGCAACCAATCACCTCACCGTCAACAAACCTGAGTGAACAATGAGAGTGGGGAGGACAGCATCTAAACATACCAGTTCACCAGAATACTCTACGTCCATGAGTCCCCCAGATCTGCTCCTTTACCTAAGGTTAATCTATTTACAAAAATGCTTGGCTAAATAAATAGGTTTTTAGCCTAGACTTAAACACTGAGACTGTGTCTGAGTCCCAAACATTAATAGGAAGACTATTCCATAACTTTGGGGCTTTGTAGGAAAAAGCTCTGCCCCCTGCTGTAGTTTTAATAATACGTGGTACTGACAGGCAGCCTGCATTCATTGATCGAAGTAGGCGTGGCGGATCGTAAGACACTAACAGTTCACTCAAATACTGTGGTGCGAGACCATTTAGTGCTTTAAATGTCAGACGTAGTATCTTAAAATCGATGCGAAATTTCACAGGGAGCCAATGCAGTGTAGATAAGATAGGGGTGATGTGCTCGTATCTTCTGGTTTTAGTGAGGACTCTCGCTGCTGCATTCTGTACTAACTGAAGCTTGTTTATACACCTAGTTGAACAACCAGACAGTAAGGCGTTACAATAGTCCAACCTAGAGGTGATAAAAGCATGAGCTAGTTTTTCTGCATCATTTAGTGACAATATGTTTCTAATCTTGGCAATATTTCTAAGGTGAAAGAAAGCTATCCTGGTAATATTATCTACATGTGCTTCAAACGAAAGGCTGGAATCTATAATCACACCAAGGTCTTTTACTGTTGCATTTGATGGAACAGAAAGGCCATCTAAAGTTACAGTGTGATCAGAAAGCTTACTTCTAGCTACTTGTGGTCCTATGACCAGAACTTCTGTTTTATCAGGATTAAGCAGAAGAAAATTAATTAACATCCAATCTCTTATGTCCTGCACACACTGCTCAATTTTAGCAAACTGGTTTTTCTATCTGGTTTTGCTAAGACATATAATTGTGTGTCATCAGCATAACAATGAAAACTAATACCATGTTTACGAATTATGTTGCCCAGAGGAAGCATGTAAAGGGAAAAAAGCAGTGGGCCTAAAACTGAGCCCTGTGGAACACCAAACTCCACTTGAGAACATGAGGAATGGTCACCATCTAAATCTACAAACTGATAACAATCAGTCAAATAGGATTTGAGCCACAAGAGGGCAGTTCCCTTAATTCCTACTACCTTTTCTAATCTGTGAAGGAGAATACTATGATCAATGGTGTCAAAAGCTGCACTGAGGTCCAGTAACACAAGTATAGTGACGCAACCCTGATCAGAGGCCCATAGGAGGTCGTTTACTACTTTAACAAGTGCTGTCTCTGTGCTGTGATGAGGCCTAAATCCTGACTGATACAGTTCATTTATGCTATTTCTGTGTAGATGTGAACATAGCTGCTGTGATACTACCTTTTCCAAAATCTTGGAGATAAAGGGAAGGTTTGATATCGGCCTGTAATTAGAAAGCAGACAGGGGTCAAGGTCAGGTTTCTTGATTAGCGGTTTAATAACAGCTAATTTAAAGGATTTCGGGACATACCCACTACTGAGTGAACAGTTAATTACTTTCAACAAGGTTTCTATTATTGCTGGTACTATCTGTTTGAGAAAATGTGTCGGTACAGGATTTAATATACAGGTTGACGATTTTGAAGAAGAGATGACTGAAATTAGTTCCCTCGCTTCAAGGGGAGTAAAGTGTTCTAAGTTCTGATGTGATGTGGTTAGATCATCTGAATTATTTAAATTGTCTGATTTCAAAGCCTGAATTTTTTGCCTAATATTTATGATTTTGTTATTGAAAAAGTTCATGAAATCCTCACTACTGCATGATGTTGTTGTGGAGATTTCTGCAGTGGTCTTGTTTTTAGTTAATTTAGCTACGTTATTAAATAAAAATCTCGGGTTGTTTTTGTTATTTTCTATAAGAGTGGAGAGATACGTTGATCTAGCTTCACTGAGAGCTTTTTTATAGTTCAGGATGCTCTCCTTCCAAGCTATTTTGAATACTATCAATTTAGTTTGGCGCCATTTACGTTCGAATTTTTGAGCGGTTTGTTTTAAAGCACGTGTGTGGTCATTATACCAAGGAGCGAGTTTCTTATCTCTAATCATTTTCCTTTTAACTGGAGCTACATTATCTAAGCTATAACGAAGTGCTGACTCTAGATATTCATTCGCCTGTTCGAGTTCTGTGAAGTCAGATGGCGATCCAATCAAAGTTGATAATTCTGGAAGATTATTGATAAAGCTCTGTGCGGTATTTGATGTAAATGTACGTTTAAGGTGGAAGCGCGGTGCTGTGCATACATTATTACTATGACATGCTTTAATCGAGACAAGGTAGTGATCCGAGATAACTTCAGACTGTGGAATTGTGGTTATATTTCCTATACTTAATCCGAAGGATAATATTAAATCTAAAGTGTGACCTGCTTTATGAGTGGGTCCTACTACACACTGATTTACTCCTACTGAGTCCAGTATGGACAAGAACGCTGTTCTCAGAGGGTCTTCTGGATTCTCAAAATGAATATTAAAGTCTCCAGCAATTAACGCTTTGTCTACAGAAACAACAAGGTTTGAGAGGAAATCTGCAAATTCGCAGAGAAACTCCGAGTACGGCCCTGGGGGTCTGTAAATGATGATTAGCGGGATCGACTGAGCTGACTTTATGTTACTATAGAGAACTTCAAATGCATTAGATTTAAAACTGTGTTTTTGTACGAGAGACAGATTATCGTTATAAATAACTGCGACTCCTCCTCCTCTACCAGTTAGCTGAGGCTGGTGTATGTAGCTGTATCCAGGAGGACTAGCTTCATTTAGAGCTACATACTCGTCCTGTTTAATCCAGGTTTCTGTTAAACATAATATATCAAACTCCTGATCTGTGATAATTTCATTAACAATAACTGCTTTAGATGCGAGAGATCTAATATTTAACAGTCTTAGCTTCAGATCAGAGGTGCTGGCTGCGCCTTCAGTGTGATCCGAGTTTGTGGTATCTATGTTAATTAAATTACCAAAACAGATTTTCTGAGTCTTTCTAAATTTATGTTTATGTTTAGCTCGGGGAACAGACACAGTCTCAAAATGATGAACCCTGAGTGACGACTCTCTGCAGCTAGCAGACGGTTGGTTTAGCCTGTCTGTCTGCTCCCTGGCCTGGGCTCTGGATTGTCACCGATTAACTAGGCCTCTTCTGAGACTATGTGCTATACTGCAAGAAATGAGAGCAGCACCTTCCCGAGTGGGATGGACACCGTCCCGCCCTAACAGGCCAGTTTTGCCCTCAAAGATCTTCCAATTGTCTATGAAGCCCACGTTGTTTTCGGAGCACCACCTGGACATCCAGCGGTTCAGCGACCATAACCTGCTGTAAGCTATGTCGCCACGTCTCATTGGGATGGGACCAGAGCAAACTACTTCTTTTGAACACCTCTGTAAAGTTATGCTTGCTAACCTCTGACTGACGAAGGCGTATATCGTTAGCTCCAGCATGTACCACTATCTTAGAGAACCTATGCTGTCCTAGAGCCCTAAGATTACCTGCTATGTCCGGTGCTCTGGCTCCCGGGATACACCAAACCACTGCCGCTGGCTCCCCTAAAGGCCTAGCTAATTTCACATGTCTCAGTATAGAGTCTCCTATAACCAGAGCTCTTTCAGGTTTCTCAGCGGGTGCATCACTGAGGAGAGCAAACCTGTTGGACACGTGAAGCGCAGAAGAGGTGTGCTTCGGTGGGCTAGCCTTAGCGTTAGCTTTGGCTGAACGAGTATGCCGCCGAGTCGTCACCCACTCGCCCCGCTGTGAGGGCTCTACTGCCGGAGTCGGGGGATGATTATCTCCACCTGTGGCACCCAGACTTTCCGCTACGGGAATAACACTGCTCTCGCGCTCTCTAACCCTCTCTAAAGTCTGGATGCGCTCCTCTAATGCTACTATCTTCTCCGTCAGGGTGCTAACTAACACACACCTATCACAAATAAAAATTATCACTAACGACGGAGGAAGAATGTCTAAACATCCTGCACTCCACACACTGAGCGAGCTGAATGGTAGACATAATAACGTACCTTTGTGACGGAGTTGTGATTATTTGCTGATGGATTTGCTTGTTGTTGGTCAGATGATAGGCGCGTTCTCCCAAAAAGCGCAAAAAAAAACTGATAAAGTCCAGTAGTGTTAAAGCGTAAAAACTAGTTTGTTATTTAGTAAAAGCGGGAAAAATATATAATTATAAAAAAAACTAAACAAAATATAATCTAAAACGCTGTTACAAACAGACGAGGAACTTTCGCGGGAACAATACGAAAAAAAATTCTTCATCTATTTCAATATCTTCTAATACAAAATGTACACATTTTCTGCACTTACATTTGCCACTACTAGACAGTTTGGCCTAGTAGTGGCAATCTAATCATCAAATGTCTACTGTCTACTACTTCTCATCCTAGCATGGAGCACAGAGAGCCCTGCCCCAGTGGGCATCCATTAGTATTTGTTGCGGTTCTTATTTTTGACCACTAAGATGCAAAATTAACATCCATCCATCCTTCCATCCATCGAGGAATCTCTGTAGTCCAAATAGGGACCGTTGAGGCCAATGGTTCGAACGGTGAGAATCGAATGTGGACCTGCGGAGGTGCGAGACAACAGTGCTAACCACTCAGCCACCATGCTGCTAAGTCGTAAAACGGGAATAAATAGAGTACAATGATAATCACCCTAGTTGGACTACAGAGATTTCTGGATGGATGTTAATTTTGTACCTAGTGGTCAAAATAAGAACTGCAACATATGCTAATAGGCGCCCACTGGGGCAGGGATCTCGGTGCTCCATGCTAGGATGAGCATACATGTAACTCAGTGGAAGCTAAATGCCCCGTGATTTCACTCAGTGCAACGTTAAGTTTCATTAATCTGTCAAATGAGGCATTTTGATCATTAGTCACTCAAGGAAGGTAATTATCATGTAGATGAAGACTTTAATTTGTTATAAAGCTGATATTTACTGTATAAAGTGGTAAAAAAAAAAAGTCCCAATGGACCTCTGTTTCAGGTCTGCTCATGCTTTTTCTCTCTTTCTCTCCTGCTCACAGGGCTGTGACAAAATCGCTAAAGGAATTCTCTTCTAGTAAAAAGATGAACACAGGAGAAAAGGTGCACTTTTCACCATCCTCTGTCTTATACCGCTACATTACTGGTCTTTTTGCGGCTAGACTTTGTTTACCTTTTCGTGTGCCTTACAGACCACTCTAAAGGAGCTGAGCCAGATGCTGAAGAAGATGCCACAGTATCAGAAAGAACTGAGCAAGGTAAAGCAACAGTCTCCTATTCGTTACTAGATCCTACAAATGCACAGTAGTCTGGTGAGGTTATTCACAGAACCAAAGGTGAAACTCTTAAGTGTATCTATGTGGCATTGAATACGGCATCAGAAAGTGCAGAAGCTCCAAATAGAAGTGAAACTTCAGGATGAATCAGGCAGCTCTCATGTTCTGTGTTCTTCCTACAGTATTCTACTCACCTGCACTTGGCAGAGGACTGCATGAAGCACTACCAGGGCACGGTGGACAAACTCTGCCGCGTGGAGCAGGTAGCGCTACTCAGCCTCCCTCTCTCTCTTTCTCTCTCTCACTATCTACAGGATTGCGGGAGGCCTGGAGCCTATACCAGGGGAATCGGAGCACTCTAGTGGGTGGGGTGCTCCCCGGGTGGGTCTGTTGCTGGGCACAAGCATGCATACACTTACACACTTACTCACACACTAAATGTCTTTGGACTGTGGAGGAAACCATAGGACCCGGAGGAAACCCACCAAGCACAGGGAGAACATGCACATATTCAAAGAGGGGACTTGAACCCTCGATCCTGGTGCGAGGCCACCGTGTTGCCTTAGAACATCTCTGACTTTTCCAATGTAAGAATTATAAATAAATGAATATAATGTAATGTAAATGACATGTAAAAGACCTTATCCAATGGCCAATTGAGTTTTAAGTTCTGAATGATTTTGCTTTCCATAATTGCAAAGTCGCTAAGAAACTCTTGTACAGTATGCATTGCCGTTCAATCATGCACCCTTTGGTCAATGAAAGAAAAACTCACAATGGTCACATAAATAACTTTAATCTGACAAAAGTAATAATAAATAAGAATTCTATGAAATCTATGAAAATTCAACGAAATTATTAAAAAAAAAAATGAACTCATGGAACAGGCCTGGACAAAAATGATGGTACCCCTAACTTAATAGTTTGTTGCACAACCTTTTGAGGCAATCACTGCAATCAAACGATTCCTGTAACTGTCAATGAGACGTCTGCACCTCTCTGCAGGTATTTTGGCCCACTCCTAAAGAGATCCAAGGTGACCTTCATGCTCAAGGAACATCAGTGTCAGATCGCACCATCCGTCGTTGGTTGAGCCAAAGTGGACTACATGGGAGACGACCAAGGAGGACACCATTGTTGAAAACAAATCATAAAAAAGCCAGACTGGAATATGTCAAACTACATGTTGACAAGCCACAAAGCTTCTGGGAGAATGTCCTATGGACAGATGAGACAAAAATGGAACTTTTTGCCAAGGCACATCAGCTCTATGTTCACAGATGGAAAAATGAAGCATATGAAGAAAAGAACACTGTCCCTACTGTGAAACATGGAAGAGGCTCTGTTATGTTCTGGGGCTGCAGAAACTTGAAACTGTGCAGGGTACAATGAAATCTCAAGACTATCAAGGGATTCTAGAGAGAAATGTGCTGGCCAGTGTCAGAAAGCTGGGTCTCAGTCGCAGGTCATGGGTCTTGCAACAGGACAATGACCCAAAACACACAGCTAAAATCACCCAAGAATGGCTAAGAGGAAAACATTGGACTATTCTAAAGTGGCCTTCTATGAGCCCTGACCTCAATCCTATTGAGCATCTTTGAAAGGAGCTGAAACATGCTGTCTGGAAAAGGCACCCTTCAAACCGGAAACAACTGGAGCAGCTTGCTCATGAGGAGTGGGCCAAAATACCTGCAGAGAGGTGCAGAAGTCTCATTGACAGTTACAGGAATCGTTTGATTGCAGTGATTGCCTCAAAAGGTTGTGCAACAAACTATTAAGGTAGGGGTACCATCATTTTTGTCCAGGCCTGTTCCATGAGTTCATTTTTTTTTATAATTCCGTTGAAGCATGGTTGAAAAGCAATGTCTGACTTTCATTGGTTAACATTCATAGAATTCTTATTTATTACTGTGACCATTGTGAGTTTTTCTTTCATTGACCGAAGGGTACCAACAATTTTGTCCACGTGTGTATGGTTTGGGAAGTAACCATCTTAGGGTGGCTTCACAACACAGGCCATGGAATGAATCCTGGTACACTTTGTGTATTGCAAGTACTCTGTATTGTGTCCAGGCATGGATCAGGACACTGTGCTTTGGAGCACTTGAAAAGGTGGTCTCGAGGAAGGGCCCTTTGTACTTGTGCACAGCTCAAATTAAATATGAAAGCCAATACAACCTAAGAAGACTGAATTGGATTGCTGCTAAAGGCATTACTGCCGACTGTCTTTTCCAATGTCTCTGTAAGCATGTGCCGATCTCAGCCAAGTTGAAGGGCATGCGGTAGTGTCTCTCTTAACAGTTTTCTCAAAATAATAATACAATTAGGCATGGCATGAAGGTACTTGTACTCTTTTTCACTTTGTGATTATTTTGTACATTGGTACCTCACAAACCAACTAGGTGCATACAGGTTGTTGTAGGTCATTTGGCTGCTCCCGGCAAGGGGTCACCACAGCGGACCATCTGATCCGCACAACAACTTAGCACATGTTTTACACCGGATCCCCTTTCTGGCACAACCCTCCCATTTTATCTGGGCTTGGGACCAACACTGCATGATGGCTGGAGTTTGGCTGGGAATTGAACCGGTCCTTCCGCATTGCAGGCGAGAAACCTGCAGTACCACTGAGCCACCAATGAAATAAGTGTACTCAGGTACTAAGTGATATTACTGAAGTAAAAGCTGGCCAGTGGGGGAGTGGAGAAGGGGAGCACTCATACCCAGGCACGGTACGAATTAATCCTGCCTAATAAGAAAGCGGCCTTAAAAGATGAATGAAATCACATCCTGTAGAACCAGATTAGCTGATAATTATTACTAACATGTCATGACCGTAGGTGGTAATAGATATGCTTTATGCTTCATAGTCATGAAGTGAACATAAAAACCTCAGGAGAACATTCAGGGAAAAAAAATGTTTTTAAAAAGAAAGCTCCAGAATGCATTCATTGCGGCTGAGAAAAGATCTTCTTGTCCATTTTCTATGACGCTTTGACCATTCTGTCTTCAACAGGACTTGGCCATGGGAGCTGATGCAGAAGGAGAAAAGCTGAAAGATCCCATGAGAGCCATCGTGCCCATCCTCCTGGACACCAACAACACCATTTTCGACAAGATCCGTATTATTCTTCTCTACATCTTCCTCAAAAATGGTAAGAGTCTTACTGTATGTGTGGGATAAAAATGAATCCTAAATCCCTTCATTCGATACTGTTTTCATTCTAATTGTCCTGCGTTGTTGACATCAGACCAGGCTACTGTATGTGCGATGTTTCGGTATGCATTTGTTTGTGTATGTGTGTGTGTTAGGTGTGACTGAGGAGAACCTGTGTAAACTTCTACAGCATGCACAGATCCCTCCAGAGGACAGTGACATCATCTCCAACATGGCTCATATGGGAGTGCCCATCATCTCAGAAGTCAGTCTGACCCACTCTG
This sequence comes from Clarias fuscus, assembly GCA_030347435.1. NCBI lineage: Eukaryota > Metazoa > Chordata > Actinopteri > Siluriformes > Clariidae > Clarias > Clarias fuscus. Next base: position 22,993,931 of record CM059208.1, read on the forward strand.
TTCTAGCTGTATTAGAGATAAAGTTGGAAATGTGTGTCTGCATGTACACGGCAACATCTTATACATATTTATCATCGGCCAGTCAGGGCTGAAACATCTCCGGCTAGCAGGTTTTCAAGTCATTCTGTCAAATGTCAGCAAGTATTTGCACAAGTTAAGCACGTTTGTTGCCATGGAGAAGCATGATGATGTCATGCAAATATGGAAGCTTGCAGTGCAGTATCCATGGCACCAAGATGGTGAAATCTCCGTTCTATACAGCATGTAACTAACGTTATCTTACTCACATCATGCAGAATCACACAGCTATAGTATTATACAGGGTAGTGCTGCTAAATGATAACATTCATTCATAGCATTATCTATTTTAATGTTATGTTATATAATATTTACTGCATTTACATGTATTTAACCTTATACGGTGGACAGGGCCAACATTTGCACTGATGTATATACACTACTACTGGCATTTCTGGCAGATGCTTTACTTCTGAGTACCTGTACTATGCAGTGACAATAAAGATCTATTTATTTATCCATTCATCCATAAGCATACCGCGTTAGCTTGTACCCCAAGCTACAGTATAATAAGCTATCTTAACATGCTGTTTCTTTAGGTTTTCAACATAAAGGATCAACATTAAACATTTCCAATGTTACGATACAAATTATAAGTGTATAAAAAGTATGATGTGTCATTCGGTACTGAAAAAAGCATAGGATATTTATGATTAGCAGATTGCTGTGGTATAAAAGGAATAAAGCACTTCTTACATACCACAGCATCATGCCTAAATAAATAATAAAAAAATAATTATATCAATCAAATAAAAAAAATTAGCAATCATGCACCAATCAGCCATAATGTTAACACCAGATAAGATTATCACATTACTGTAAGACTGATTACTAAACTGCCACCAGATTACCAAACTGGTGACACAATCATGGGCATGCCTGCAGGGACCAGAGGCCAGCCGTTCCGGTTCGATACTCACTCATTTACTCATCGTCTATACCGCTTTACCCTGTATTCAGGGTCGCGGGAACCTGGAGCCTATCCCAGGAAGCTTAGGGCACGTGGCGGGGTACACCCTGGACAGGGTGCCAATCCATCGCAGGGCACACACACATACACTCACTCACACACTACGGGCAAGTTGAGAATGCCAATTAGCCTAATCTGCAGGTCTTTGGACTGTAGGAGGAAACCGGAGTACCCGGAGGAAACCCACCAAGCACGGGGAGAAGATGCAAACTCCATGCACACAGAGACAGGAATCGAGCCTGGCCGGTAATCGAACCTTGACCGTGGAGGTGCAAGGCGACAGTGCTAACCACTATACCACCGTGCCATCCGGTCCAATACTACAGAATCTGTCAGTGATTCAATAAGTCAATAAATCAATAAGTCAGTGCCTGCCACGATAAAAAGACACCTGAACACCTGAGTGCACCATAGCTCGCCACACATGGGGTCTAGCAGGCAAAGAGCCCAAGACCAGCAAAATGGCCTCCAAACTCCCTAGATCCTGGTTCCAGACACCACAGCACACCCACAGAGGCCCTATAGAGCTCCAAAACCAATCATGGGCATCTGAGAGCTCCCACAAGCTCGGATAGCGGATAGCACTGTCCTCCGAGTGTGTCACGCCGCCCCCTATGGTGCATTAGCGAACAGTTCGGCTGGCATCACGTGATAGTCTGTGGGAGCCCCCTAGTGACGGGTTGGAACTCGATATGACTAAATTCGGGAGAAAATCAACGGGAAAAAACTATACTGTATATATATTATGGCTGATGGTGTATAACATATGTATGGCGCTAATGGTATACAAAGGTACAGAGACCGTTGCATCTTATTTTATTTATTTTTTTAGCTAGCCACAACACGAAAGAAGAAAGCTGATCGTAAGGAACGAATCAGCGAGCAGACCTACCAGCTCTCCAGATGGACTCCTCTGGTTAAAGACATCATGGAGGTACTGCAACCTGATAAATTTAAAACATGACCCCAAACCTATCTTTTCTTTTGTGCCACATCAAAAAAAAAAAAATTAATTAATTAAATAAATAAATAAAATGATTCATTATTACAGGATGCTATCGAAGACAAACTGGATCCGAAGCAATATCCGTATATCTCTACACGTACAGCCTCATGCAAAGCCACTACGGCTACCAGGTAAGATGAAATTACACATATACAGTCGTGGCCAAAAGTTTTGAGAATCACATAAATATTGGAAATTGGAAAAGTTGCTGCTTAAGTTTTTATAATAGCAACTTGCATATACTCCAGAATGTTATGAAGAGTGATCAGATGAATTGCATAGTCCTTCTTTCGCATGAAAATGAACTTAATCTCGAAAAAAACTTCACTGCTTTCATTGCTGTCATTAAAGGATCTGCTGAGATCATTTCAGTAATCGTCTTGTTAACTCAGGTGAGAATGTTGACGAGCACAACGCTGGAGATCATTATGTCAGGCTGATTGGGTTAGAATGGCAGACTTGACATGTTAAAAGGAGGGTGATGCTTGAAATCATTGTTCTTTCATTGTTAACCATGGTGACCTGCAAAGAAACGCGTGCAGCCATCATTGCGTTGCATAAAAATAGCTTCACAGGCAAGGATATTGTGGCTACTAAGATTGCACCTAAATCAACAATTTATAGGATCATCAAGAACTTCAAGGAAAGAGGTTCAATTCTTTTTAAGAAGGCTTTAGGGCGTCCAAGAAAGTCCAGCAAGCGCCAGGATCATCTCCTAAAGAGGATTCAGCTGCGGGATCGGAGTGCCACCAGTGCAGAGCTTGCTCAGGAATGGCAGCAGGCAGGTGTGAGCGCATCTGCACGCACAGGGAGGCGAAGACTTTTGGAAGATGGCCTGGTGTCAAGAAGGGCAGCAAAGAAGCCACTTCTCTCCAAAAAAACATCAGGTACAGATTGATCTTCTGCAAAAAGTGTGGCGAATGGACTGCTGAGGACTGGGGCAAAGTCATATTCTCGGATGAAGCCTCTTTCCGATTGTTTGGGGCATCTGGAAAAACGCTTGTCCGGAGAAGAAAAGGTGAGCGCTACCATCAGTCCTGTGTCATGCCAACAGTAAAGCATCCTGAGACCATTCATGTGTGGGGTTGCTTCTCATCCAAGGGAGTGGGCTCACTCACAATTTTGCCCAAAAACACATGGCAGGAATAAAGAATGGTACCAAAACACCCTCCAACAGCAACTTCTTCCAACAATCCAACAACAGTTTGGTGAAGAACAATGCATTTTCCAGCACAATGGAGCACCATGCCATAAGGCAAAAGTGATAACTAAGTGTTTCAACTAAACGTTGAAATTTTGGCCTGGAAACTCCCCAGATCTTAATCCCATTGAGAACTTGTGGTCAATCCTCAAGAGGCGGGTGGACAAACAAAAACCCACTAATTCTGACAAGAAACTCCAAGAAGTGATTATGAAAGAATGGGTTGCTATCAGTCAGGATTTGGCCCAGAAGTTGATTGAGAGCAGCCCAGTCGAATTGCAGAGGTCCTGAAAAAGAAGGGCCAACACTGCAAATACTGACTCTTTGCATAAATGTCATGTAATTGTCGATAAAAGCCTTTGAAACGTATGAAGTGCTTGTAATTATATTTCAGTACATCACAGAAACAACTGAAACAAAGATCTAAAAGCAGTTTAGCAGCAAACTTTGTGAAAACTAATATTTGTGTCATTCTCAAAACTTTTGGCCACGTACAATCTCAGAAACACTTTTTAAATTTTTTTTTACTGATGCTATCTTCCTCTCGCTGCAGTGCGCGGTATGGAAACTGGCACAAGAATAAAAGCCCAGGAGAAATGCGAACAGGTCCCCGGGTCATCGTTTTCATCATCGGGGGCGTGACCTACAGCGAAATGCGCTGTGCCTATGAGGTCACGCAGGCCAACGGCAAATGGGAGGCTCTTATTGGTGAGATGGGTAGCAGAGACTAAATGCTCGGGGGAATGTGACACCTGAATGCCCTTTGAAGTTAAAATGTCAAGAACGACGGCTAAAGTAAATAGCAATGAAAAAGTGCTGGTCCTTTTCCGTGACCGAGCATAACAGGAGATCATTTCGAATCTCTTTATTCCTCAAGTGCTTGTATAAGGATATAAAAGGTCTGTGAAGAAGAGAGTAAGACTGAGTGTCTTGGCAAGAGAAGCACTGATGTTGAATTTAACATTGATGCAGTCGTTTATGGACATTTTCTTATCCCTCTTTCATGTAATACTGTAAGGGGTGAAGCAGCTCTGATGCTATGCTCTTTTTCTGTTGTACTCTGATCACTTAATTTAGAGTTCAAGCATCATGCATGCATTTTTTTTTTCACTTCACAGGTTCTACACACATCACCACCCCCAGTAAGTATTTAAAGGACTTGCAGCACCCGGACTTCCTGGACCCTAATGCGGCTCCAGAGGACCAGGTCACCACTGAAGACTGAGACACTTTATGAACTGCATGTCTTTCCCTTCATCCTTTGTTAGCACTTATGTGTTATTTTGTCCCCGCAAAAGCATTTTCCTCACTTTTGGCATATTCCGGTGACGTTCAAGGTCATAATAATGAGAACTCCAATGTAGTATCAGGAGCGCAGCGCAGCGCAGCGCAGCGCAGCGCAGCCCTATTTGCTACAGTTGTTCTGAGATGTGTCAAAGACACGGCTCAGCTAGTTAGAGTCCTACAAGATGACAAGCGTGACATTATTAGTGTGAAATCTGAAGCTTTGGAAGCTGATCATTCTGAGCAGATCGTACAGATGGGAAGGTCAAAAACCTGGACGGACTAAAGAACTAAAGATGTGCTGCATCACCGTCTTGCGGTAGAGGTTGAGACATGAATTTGGGATTATGTCATTCTGTGCACAAAGTGAAAAAGTATCCTTGACACTTTCCTTGTTTTGTCAACAACGTATTGTAGCATGCTAAGCGTAATAAATGATGTCTTAAACCTGAAGTGAAATGTAGCACAAATACACCAATCTGTAATAACGTTACTCAAAACTCAAGACATTACGCCCACAGAAGTGTGTAGGTTCCCCTTGTGCCACCTGGGCAGCTCTGGCCACTTGGGACATGACTCCGGAGACAAGACCTCTGAGTGTGTGCTGTGGTGTCTGGCAGCGGATCCTTTGAGTGTAGTGGATTTGTGGGGTCTAGTGCATCCGATGAGTGCTTGATCAGATTGGCATCTGGAGAGTTTGGAGGCTGGGATAGAGGCCTTGGGCTCTTTGCTTGCTTGGCCCCATGGTGGGATGTGGTGCACTGGGTGTTACATTTTTTAATAAACTATACCGTATATATAGTACAATGTTCTCTAGTGGCCTGTCCATGCCCCTAGGTGGACTACAGAGGTTCCAAGATGGCTAGAAGGATACTGTAGATACCGTATATACAGTAAGTGCTAATTTGTGCTTTACTGTTGATGCTCTGAGCATCCATGGTGATAAAATGCCCTGTTCTGACATTGAGGACATCTTCCTAGTCTGAGGTTAAAAATTCCCAGGGGTTTAGGTCAACCCTCATTCCACTATAGCACCTAGTCAAATGGCACTGTGGGTAATGTCAGAAACAGTTGAACTAGTTTAACTAGGAAATACATTTTTGTAATAAAAACCCAACTCAGAAATTAATCCAATATATCATGGATGGATGTTTTTCCTTTCTTTAAAAAAAAAAAAAAAAAAAAAAACTCCAGTAATACGTCAATGGAAAAAAAAGAGGTAAAAAAAAAAAAAATCCAACCCACAAACTCACTCCCTACTGAGAACTTATATATTTATATTTATGTTCATTAAAATGTTCAATGCCTTTTCAAAAAGTTGATCGCTTAAAAAAAAAAAAAAAGTTCTGCGCGTAATATCTGTGCCCCCCCCTCTCTAAAGTTTGAGTAATATGGTTGCGTATTAAAGGGAAAAAAGCTCTCAAAGGCAAACTGGACAGTTTAGATCTGCCACTTGATGCTTTTCATAATTTATACTTACATAACTTGTCACGTAGGGTGAATCAATAAAACCTCCTCTTTCATCTCAATATAACAATTCAGCTAAATATAACAGTGAGATGAGGTGAGCAATCGTGCATCAGTGGAGTTACTGAGTAGATGAGCAACATGAGTAGATATCAAGCATTGACAGATTATATAATTCTTAGAAAGAGTTTTGAACAAAATTTTGATCAAGCGTATAAAGAAAAACACACAATATATAAATCCTTAAATTTATTATTGAAAAAATATACATTATTAGTAAATATTAATTTTTTTAACAATCTCTGATTTTTAGTTAGTATTAACAGACAGATATTCGTTATCATGTATTTCTTAGTTAATGTTCTTTTAAATGTTTGACCTTCAGTATTGTTTGTCTTGTAGATTTTGTGGAATTGTTGAATTACGTGCTGCGTTGTGTTTATATTGCTCATGCCTGTTGGAACTTTGTTTCTAGTTTAGTTTGTTTCCTTAAATGTCTGTCACATGGTCTGCTTTGTCTTCTGTTGACATTGTCCTTATTTATTATAGATTACAATTGAAATGATAGATTACTGTACAACTTAATTGTGAATTCTATTAGGAATAATTATCTGTAAACAAAAGTCTGTAAACTATTTTTTCTCAAAGCAACATGGCACTCATTGTTAATAAAGTGTGTGGACATTTTTTTTTTAGCTATTTCTTTTTTAAAGGGACCCGTTAAGCAAAATTAACTTGTCATACAGTATGTCACAAAAGTGAGAGCACCCCTCACATCTCTGCAAATATTTAGTTCTATCTTTTCATAGGACAACACTGCATAAATGACTCTTTGACACAATGAAAAGTAGTCAGTGTAAAGTTTGTATAGCAGTGTAAATTTATTGTCCCCTCAAAATAACTAAAAATACAGCCAATAATAGCTGAACCCCTGGCAACAAAAGTGAGTACACCCCTAAGTGAAAATGTGAAATGTCAATATTTTATTCACCATAATTTTCCCGCACGGCTTGCATTCTCTTGGCCATGGAGTTCACCAGAGCTTCTCAGGTTGCCACTGGAATCCTCTTCCACTCCTCCATCACAACATCACGGAGGTGGTGGTCATTTGACACCATGACACCCCAGAGGTGTTCTATGGGGTGTAGGTCTGGAGACATGCATCACCTTTACCCTCAGCCTCTTAAGCAAGCCAGTGGTCATCTTGGAGGTGTGTTTGGGGTCATTATCATGCTGGAACGCTGCTCTGCGGCCTAGTTTCCGGAGGGAAGGGATCATGCTCTGCTTCAGTATGTCACACTACATGTTAGAATTCATGTTTCCCTCAATGAACTGTAGCTCCCCAATGCCAGCAGCACTCATGCAGCCCCAGATCATGACACCCCCACCACCATGCTTGACGTTAGGCAAGACACACGTGTCTTTGTACTCCTCACCTGGTTGCCGCCACACACGCTTGACACCATCTGAATCAAATAGGTTTATTTTGGTCTCATCAGACCACAGGACATGGTTCCAGTAATCCTGGTCCTTAATTTGCAAGTCTGCAGCAAATTGCTTGCAAGCTTTCTTGTGCATCATCTTTAGAAGAGGCCTCCTTCTAGGACGACAACCACGCAGAGCAATTTGATGCAGTGTGCGGCATACAGATACAGTCTGAGCACTGACAGGCTGATCTCCCATCCCTTCAATCTCTGCAGCAATGCTGGGCGCTAAAACTCATCCGTCTGTTTTCCAAAGCCAATCTGGATCTGAGAACGTGCGCTCAGCTTCTTTGGCTGACCATGGTGAGGACTGTTCTGAGAAGAACCTGTCCTCTTAAAGCGCTGGATGGTCTTGGCCACTGTGCTGCAGCACAGTTGCAGAGTGTTGGCGATCTTCTTAAAGCCTAGGCCATCTTTATGTAAAGCAACAATTCGTTTTTTCAGGTCTTCTGAGAGTTGTTTGCCATGAGGTGCCATGTTGAGAGAGTGGAAGAGCTTTTATACCAAATTTAACTCACCTGCTATCTGGTCACACCTGAGACTATCTGGTGACACTAATGAGTCGCATAGGGTTAGGATTAAGGTTAGACTTAACTAAACCTAGCACTTTGATCAGGTTCAGGTCAGGATTTGATAAAGGTTAGGATTAACCTCTGGTTAGTAGTAGGGCTTGCTTTGAGTTAAAGCTGAGCTAGGGTTGAGATTTGCTTATGATTAGGGTTAGAAATCAATTTAGGTGTTCATGGTGGAAACAGCAGTGTGTGTGCAATTGTTCTTACCCACATGGGGGCACCAAAAACTCACCCAGACCTGTACAGCAACACTTACTCGCTTGCTACAGTAACTTTAGTGCTTTATCCCTTAGCACTGGATCCCAGGAACATTCAATGTGATGTCAGAGTGCGTCCTGAATGGGACGAGAGTTAATATTCTGGCTACAAAGCATCGGAATTGTTATAATAATTATAATTATAATAAAAAACATAAAGGAATAAAATCATATGCAGATCACAAACCTCAGGTTTTAGTTATTAAATCCTTTAATTCATGTTTTTTTTTTTTTTTGCCATAATTCATGAACATTTCAAGCAACAGTAGAATATTGAATCTAACTGCACACCTACTGTACTACTGCGTTGCCAGATTGGAAATTAAAGCCTAATATTGTTAAAGCCAAACCAGTTGTAATATCACCTACATCTCACTGAATTAACTATTTTATTCACCTTCTTTTACGGTTGACCCGAACATTGCAAAACCAAAAATAATAACAAAATTAATTAATTAATTAAAAAGGCAGGATTATCTATTTAATAGATTGCACTATGTGCATAATGAGGCAGTTCTACCCTATTAGTCGATGCTTTAATTACATCCATGAAGCAGGAGCATGTTTCGGTAAATGATTTCATTTGCAATCGTGATATCATAACATGATATCATACCTGTGAATACAAAAGGCATGATTAAGGTGACTGAAATTGATAAATACATACAGCTTTCAATAATGCTCTGCATGTTCATATAGGACTACTTGGGGGATATGACGTGCATTTATGTATATCAACAAAACTAAAATTTTTATTCTAAGGGAATTATATATCTGATGTCAAAAATACTGATATAAACATCTCAATGATCCGATCATCTCGTCAGAAGTCATTCTAAAAAATAGATCTCTCGTTACTTTGAGCAACATGGAAAAGCCTTTGTAGCTAATTGAGGATTGTTAGAGATACACAAGAGCAAGGGCTAGAAAGGGTAAGAGGAGGAATTTGAGTTATTGAATGACACTACAAATGTGTCCTCTTGATTAAACTGGCGGATAAACATCCCATATGTTTGGTCATTTGTATGAGGGGAGTTCAAGCTAAACTGGGACTTTTGAGAGTACACTTTTGAGAGTATACATTAATACCCTGCTACACTAATGCACTTATCCCAGAGTTCCACAAGTGCTTGGATTTAAGGTAGAAAGTTTTTCCCAGAATGCTGGAGCCACGATCGGACTGCCTGCTTCGCATCTGAAACGCTGGCCTCCCAGGAACTCCTTTAATGGCCCAAAAATATGAAAATAGCGATGTCTTCTGTAAATGCCAATCACATATACTGTATGCCTTGGTTCTTGAGACATTTCATCACAAGTCCCGGTTTGACTTGAACACCCCTCGTGTGTTAACAGGGAAAAAAAGCATGTAAACATTGTTCCATGACTAATGAGAGACAATCAGGTTTTTTTTTTTACTTAACTAGTGGAGTTTGCTTTTCCGTTGTCTTTAACATTGTCACCTCTTGACTAAAGGCTGCAGCGTACCCCCGTTATGTCACGTCTCCAAAAGTCATAGAACCTCTGTTACATGTCCTCATGAGGATACCAAAAAAATAAATAAATAAATAAATTTGAAAAAATAGTGCACTTCTCAAACAATAACACACTGCAGTCATAAATATTGTCTATAGTGTTGCTTCACTAAGCATAAAAATAATTAAAATAAAAAATCACTGACTGTTCTAATATTGCTCTATATTGAGGGTGAGAATCATTCAAACTCACCAATATGGGATGTAATGAAGTAATACAAACTCTGGTGAAGATATTCATCTCGACCCTCCTTTAATAGGCTGACCTGTTTTTGTTTTTTTTCACTAGAGGAGCCTCTTAACGGTTCTCCCTAAAGTGCACAAACATCAGGCTGTAACATCCCATCATGCACATTTTTAATATCGTTTCCCATAAAGGTGCCAGTTATAATGTTTGAAAGTGCTTATAGATAGATCTTTAATATTTAAATAATTTCAAAGAACAAAAAAAAAACATTCTCTGTAAAAGATCTGGATAGTTGCTGTTTTTTTTTTTTTTTTACTTTTACCTGGCTCAGAAATAAGCTCTGCCCCCAGCTACAACAGCTAAGAATTTTTTTTTACTGCAATTCGTTGTCTATAATTTCAGCAAGAGCCTGTTTGGGCGAACGCCAAAGGTCTGTCTACAGTATGTTTACGCTGCACACGCAGTTCCACTCACGGACAGTAGAGGGCTCGATACAGTATTAAATGCTTCTTTAAGTGTGTCCCATTATTTAGACCGGTACAAATAAATCATTCCTAAGAGTCGGGTCGTGATGTGTGATTTGTGCATCAGATTCGTTTTTGGCACTGCATGAGAAATGATATTCAAGCTAACAGTCTTCTTTAGTTTTTCATAAGCCTAGCATTGTTTTGCCCATATACACAGCGGCATCCAAAGTGCTATAAACTCTCCATCATTATTTAAAATATGGGACAGGGAGCGGAATGAGGGCAAGCCACCAGCCGCCCATATTGCTCATACTCAGACAAAGTGGATTTTAAGCACTATCCATTAGCTCTCTCCATCTATCTCCGGTCTGCACTGGGATGTCCTTGAGCACGGGGCAGAGTCGAGTCATTTCAAGCTTTCGTTTTTCCTGCTGCTTCACAAGATGGATTTTAATAATCAACCTGAAACCTCGGCGCTTGTCCTATTACCATATCCTACCTCGCAAACAGACACGGATCCCAGATGCCTGGTGGGACACAAACACAGAATGAAAGCAAAGCAGGACCTCATTTCAGTGACCCTGAAAAAAGTCTAAAATAAGCAGGCAGCGTGATTGGGTAAGATGAAGGATATTTTTTTTTAACTTGTGGGACTCCAGCTCGTCCAAGTCCTCCTGTATATGTTCTTACTGTCCACTGGTGTCCATGTTTAATAAGGTGCAATTATTATATTGAAGTTCATGTAATCTCTCTGTCACCTTTTATAGGGCAACATTAAAGTCGTTGATCAGGAAATCGATGTAGTCCTTCTCTTTGGTCTTAAAGGCCTCGGCGATGACACGCGCAGCATCTCGATGCTCCATGCCTTTGAGAGACATGCCGTTGACCTCCAGGATCACCTGACCCACGCGCAAACGCCCACATAGATGAGCCGAGCCTCCTTTCTGAGAAAAAGAGAGAGAAAGAATAAAATAATAGAATTTCAACTATTGTACTCATTTGTTTGTTTTTTTGTTTCTACAAGGGTTGTTCAAGCCAAACTGGGACTTTTGATTCTGCAGAATAACAAAACACAATTATGAGAGTAAAAACTGCCTTTATTTCTCTATATAATCCCCTGCTACACTAATGCACTTATCCCTGTCTTTCACTAGTGCTTGGACACCATCAAGGTAGAAAGTTTTCTCACTACACCCGAGCCAAAATCAGATTTCCTGCCAGACTGCACGTCCGAAACGCTGGCCTCCCAGGAACTCCTTTCATGGCAATGGAAATGGATTGGAGTGTGATCAGGAGTGGCAATAATTCCTTATAATGTACATAAAAATGGATTTTCAAGGATCAGAAGTTCTCAGATGTACAGCCTTCTTTAAATCGTTCCAAATGTTTTACTATGTGTACTGATAAATCTTCTGTAAATGTCAATCAGTTTTATGCCTTCATTCCCAAGTTTGAAGTCCCGCTTTGACTTGAACACACCAACTTACTGTAAAAATGTATTTATTTTATTATGATATATATATTTTTTTTTTGGATTTTTCCCAGATTTTCTCCCTAATTTAGTCGTGTTCAATTCCTCCCCGTCACTAGGGGGCTCCCACATTAAGGCTACTACTACCACTCAGCCGGGAGGGCCGAAGACTATCACGTGTTTCCTCCGAACCACGTGACGCCATCCGACCGCATCTTTTCGAACTGCTCGCTCGAGCCCAGACCCTGGCGGTGCGAGGGCCACTACACCACCGTGCCGCCTACCTGAATTCACTTGTAATTAAAATACACTAAATGTAATTGAACTAGCCACTGAAAATAAGATAAATCAGGCATTCTTTTTTCTTCAGGTCAGACTGGACAATTGTTTAAAAAGGTGCAAGAGAGGGGAAAATGTGAGCCTGATGTGGCACTTTGTATTGAGAACTCATTAACTAGCCTTGTGTCAAAGTAGACGAACTGTTCCAATCTGCCACAGAGAGAAACAGAGCCAGAGAGAGAGAGATGTGGACAGATGGTTGGACACAGGCCAGTCCTGACAGCTGATGGCTGCACCTCTGTTCTCTCATCAGCACTCATTAGCTGTGCAGACCTGAGAGGTAGTGAACTCATAGCACCTTCCCTACAGTCCCATAATGCACTGCTTATTCCTTGGCAAAAGCTGGAAGACTCTAGCTTCAGCAAGAAGCCCTTCTGCAGAATCAGAAAAAGAATGTCATTGTCACCTGTTGTATATATTTAACGATATGGAATCTTTAGTCTAGCTTCATATCTCATATTGATTTACTAAAGTTGGCCTTAGCCGGAGTTACAGCTCACAACCTGGTGGTAGTGACACAACCTGGAGGTTTAAGCTCATGAGGACACTACACCATGACACTGAGTAGACCAATATAGCGATAGGCTCCGTCCCCTGGCTTCAGCTGCATAGAGGCAGAAATTACAGGATTTACACCGCCTTGTGCCCTAAGCCTCCTGGAATAGGCTCCAGGTCCCCGCAACCCTGAATACAGTGAATGAGCATTTTTTTATAAGCAAAAATATGGTTATAGTTTTGGAAATCGGTAATATTGGTACTATTTTTGGGTGTCCGCAACGGATTATCTGTATTTACATTATTTCGGTGTTGAAAACATGAATTTTCATACGGAATGGATTCAATTTGAATGCCGAGCTAACGCTGTAGTTGTCAAAACCGTTCACAGCAGAGATGAGGTAACCAGGAAGACTTAGAGATGCCGTCATCATAAGCCTCATTTGTTGTGCAAGACCCACATTTCTTTGAACGACTGTACATGACACCTACATAATGAGCACTGACACAACCCCATCACAAACGTTTATAATGTCTTATTCTAACTAGCATCATCTAGTCATGTCACAAAGGCCGTTTGTTTTTTGTCAAATCTCAGCTGAACTTGATTTAGCAAGCGATTTAAGTGACAGATTTTCCCCCTAAGATAAGGATTGTGTGACCTTTCTCCGCGCCGCTGTCATGGTGAAATAAATTAGAGTTTTATGTTGGAGTTTTCACAAGCTGCCAAAGGTACAAGAAATACTGCAGAAATGTTCAACTGCTCATTTTTCTAATTGACCTCTTCTGCCAGGCTACATTATATCATCGACATTACGTATGCTCTGACATACCAGAAGCAGCACATAGAGCTGAGCTCCAAAATCATATACAATGGGTTTTTTTAAAAGAAGGCAGCTCTGAAAAATGGCATAACGTTGTCTTATGAAAAAAAGAATTTTTCAGTTGGATCCTGGTTTTAAAGGAGTTTATACTGTATTTTTGGTGATTTTTTTTCTCTCGGAATAATCAGAATATCAGAATTAATGTTTATTAATTCTGATATTATGATATCCAGAGGACCACCTCCAGCTGGATCCTGCTTCATAATGGTTTGGAGCTACACACGCTGCTCCCTAGCTTCCAGTGATCCACACCCCCTCTGGCCTCTGCACCTGTCTGACTCGTCCTTTTGCCATGCTGGTGCTGAACTGAACTGGACTCCATGTTAACTTCTTTGGTTATGTTGACCTTCCAGCTGCCTAACACAGTGTGTCAGCAAAAACAAATTCCTGCTATCTGTTATGAACCAAATGAGGATGGGTTCCCTGTTGAGTCTGGTTCCTCTCAAGGTTTCTTCCTATTGCCATCTCAGGGAGTTTCTCCTTGCCCCTGTCGCCGTCGCCCTTGGTTTGCTCATCAGGGACAATCAGATCACTATGTTCTATACAATTTTACTTTTCTCCTACACATTTCCATAATCTTCTTTCATTTTGTGAAGCTGCTTTGAGACAATGATCATTGTTAAAAGCCCTATGTGCTATATAAAGAAAACTGAATTGGATTGAAATTCTCAAATCTGATTGTTCAGAAGGTGTTCATTTGTGTGTACTGCTATATATATCGATGCTCTTACTATAACAGGTTCTGGTTTCCGGGAGGAGGGAGGTAACTGAGTGTATATTTACTTTGTTAATGTACTTAAGTATGTATTATATATATATTTATATATATATATAGCTTTATCAGGGAATACTTTATACTTTTACTCTGCTCTATCTGTACCTTTACTTAACAACATTTCTGCATGGTGCTGTGTTACCTAACGACAGCAGTGTGTATTATTTGAAATGGGAATTTCGCCACATGCTGACTGTTACAATATATATAATTGTGTATGCACAGTATACAAGTATATGGAGGACTTTTACTTTTACTTGAGAAATAATTGCCCTCGGTTATCTCTACTTTTTTTCACAAGTTGGAAGATAGACACTATATACGGACACTATAGTCAATGTAATAAGCAAATCTTTTTCTTATTGAACAAAGTTTTTTTAATTTTTTTTAAAGTTGGTTTTACATAAGAAGACGTTTAACATTTATGGAAGAAGTCTCCTGGGCCAGTGTTTTTATGTAAGGCAGTTTCCCGTTATAAAAGTTTTTGAGAAGAACTGCTAAAAGGAAATAAACTATTTAATAAACAAAGGAAGGAACGGCTTCGAGATTATATATCAGTGCTGGGAAGGGAGCTGTAACTTTGTACTGGGTTACTCCTAAAGCACTACCACCTGTGTACTTTATTTAAGCATTATCACGTGAGAGGGAGTGCTGTTTTACTGAATAGCAACATGGCTGTGGTGCTGACGAGGATATCATGACCGTGCTGATATCCAGCACAACAGCATGACCTCGAGTGCGATATTATTTTTATGCAACAGTCGCAAAAAAACACCATTTGTTATCATCAGGTTATAATTTGTTTGTTTTATTTCATCAGCCATTTAATTAGTCAACCGCCAACACATACGGTGTGCTTCTGCGACTGGCGGAACTAGCGCCCGGCAGTTAGTGTAATTAACAGGGGTGAGAGTAGTTTTAAATTCACATTGGTACTATGTACCCAAAGCTTTGTTCTATGAACACACTCAGTAATGTACAGCAGAATGCAGGTACATACAGTAAGACCAGCATGTTCTGTAGTTCATATAGAAATAACATTAATTACAGTTATTACTCCAGGCAGGGGTCAAATCAAAGGCAGACCAGGAGCGTTACAAGCATTAACCAGCGTGGGTTGGAAGTAGGAAACCATACAAGAACAAAATGCTATGAAAGACAGGAAACAGGAAGCAATGCTCAGAAATGTACCATATTGTACAATCAACCAGACTTCGCAGAAAGAAGGTATAAATAGACGAACTAATCAAAGCATGAAATCAAACAACTTGGACACAGTCAGAAAATCAGCAATGACATCAAACACGGGGGGCGTCGGAACAGGACGAATGATGTTTTATCTTGTTTATGATGTTAAGGCCTTGTTCAGACTGCCATGCCAAATCCATTTTTTGGTATAACCAGATTGGAATCAGTTCACTGAATCTGATATGTGATCTGAATTGATGTGGTTTGAAACCAGATTTTTAAAGATGTGTCTGTCTGGATGCTCTACCCATTCAAAGTGGATTTCAAACTGTCAAACGCAGCCTAACGCGATCACATGGTATGAACAACATCCATGACGCCTTATCCATGGTTGAAAAACAAGCAAAATTATACAGTACATATATATATATATATATGTTCATGGAGTTTGCATGTTCTCCCCATGGATCGGCACACTATTGTACCCCGCCTCGTGCCCTAAGTCTCCTAGGACAGGCTTCAGGCTTGTGACCCTGAATACAGGATAAAGCTGAACAGACAATAAGTGAGTGATTGAGTGAGTGTATGACATAAAATGAAATATGAACGGAATTGACATTAAACTTACAGCCCAGAACTTTTGCATATGTTCGAGACAGATTTCCCACACTGTCCTCACGGTTGATTTCGACATGCGACACATGAGTGGGTGAACAAGAGTCTTTAACAAGCAGCACTACAGCTCTGTGCTGTGTTCTAATCATGAAAATGGCATCTCAAGAGGTCGTCGCTGGGGTTCGACACGGCACTCGGCACTGATGAAACTCACGGCAATCAAAGAGCAGATTAATTGTAATGCTAATCTTTTTTTTGTTGTTCATCTGACATATTAAATATGAAGCTTGAAGTTGTTTGAGTGAAAACAGAGGGTTTGTTCATGTAATATTTTTCATAATAATAATAATAATAATAATAATAATAATAAAATATCCAGAAGTCCAAAAATTTCAAAATGGTTATGTTTTGAATTATTAAAAGTTACATCTGGAATTATTAAGTGGCTTTGTACATAATAATGTAGAGAAGATAAACATGTATAACAAAATTTGTAACAAAGATAATAGGTGCCTAGGACCTTTGAACGATTCTGTCTCTGTAATGAGTTTTGGTTTAAACAGAAGAGTTAAATTGGTTTTCATTTGTCATGTTTGGTATTTGGAAAACACAGCAGGAGCTTAATAAGGCAGTAAGGAATTAAAATGTTTTAAAAGGGAACTATTATGCAAAATTCTCTGGGTCTCCAGTGTGTGTGTGTGTGTGTGTGTGTGTGTGTGTGTGTGTGTGTGTGTGTGTGTGTGTGTGTGTGTGACATGAAAAAAATAAATTTTGTTTGTCCTTCCTTTTTTTTATTTCAGTATTGACCGGAGTTTAACCAAACCACCTTAAACCCGACCCAAAATGTGACCTTATATACTAATTACAGTATACAGGGTGGGCCATTTATATGGATACACCTTAATAAAATGGGAATGGTTGGTGATATTAACGTCCTGTTTGTGGCACATTAGTATATGTGAGGGGGCAAACTTTTCAAGATGGGTGGTGACCATGGTGGCCATTTGGAAGTCGGCCATCTTGGATCCAACTTTTGTTTTTTCAATAGGAAGAGCAATAGGAATAGCAATTGTCTATGGTGTGAAGATACGAGATGTGCAGCACCTGAAACTACGGATACTGGAAGCCTGTGCTGGCATTTCTCCTGCGGTGTTGCTATCAGTGTGTGAAGAGTGGGAGAAGAGGGTTGCATTGACAATCCATCACAATGGGCAGCACATTGAACACATTTTATAAGTGGTCAGAAACTTGTAAATAACTCATGAAAGAATAAAGTTACGTTAAAACCAAGCACACCATTGTTTTTCTTGTGAAATTCCCAATAAGTTTGATGTGTCACATGACCCTCTTCCTATTGAAAAAACAAAAGTTGGATCCAAGATGGCTGACTTCTAAATGGCCACCATGGTCACCACCCATCTTGAAAAGTTTGCCCCCTCACATATACTAATGTGCCACAAACAGGATGTTAATATCACCAACCATTCCCATTTTATTAAGGTGTATCCATATAAATGGCCCACCCTGTATTCCATCTTATTGCTTAGCTCTGGTGGGGGTGTGGCTCAGCAAGAGCTCATTTACATAGAGACCAAAACGACACATTTGGAGGAGGAGTGAAATATAGAGAATTAATAAAGAGTTTACCGAGGTGTATTTCAGCTGGAGCATGAACACATACACTTCATGTGAGCTCTGAGATCTGTGATAACTTGTTAAAGAAAAATGGGGAAAATGGGGACCTTTAAGAGCTTGTGGAATGGTTTGCTTTGCATCACCCTTATAATGTGACAAAAATCACTTATAATAAAGTATAATGCACCGCTCGGTGCTAGTAGTTTAATTGTCTAGCTGTTTATATTGCTAATAGGATTATTGTTTTAGGATTATTTTAAAATCACAACTAACTTATGTAAAATACTGCGAATCACTCTCATCCGCGTCTCCCCGACAGGGGAAAAAAGTTCAATCAAATTCTAACGAGACAGCGAAAAGTGTTCTACTGCAGGCAGAAGACAATCACATCCAGAGGTCAAAGAGGTAAAGTTAATAGTAAAGCAGTTAAATCCCGTAGCACGAATGATCTGTAGGCTATTAATCGCATGACTAATTGGCTAACAGGCAGTTATACGAGCAACGCTGTTCCATTGACCCACAGCTTAAGTGTCCACCAGAAAATTGCTTTTTAAAAGGACCATAATGTCCCATAGAGGCTTTACGGCTGAGCCTGGCTGGTTGATGGTTGGTTAAACAGACCGTCTCATTATAAGTTAAAACTGGATCGACTTTCGTTTAAAACATATCGCTCGGAAGCGTTTTACTTAAAGTGGCTGAAAATTATGATTTATAAAAAATATATATATACTGTATGTGTATTATCTCTTAGATATAAACACCAATTTAGTCATATTAATAAAAGCCTGTAGTTTGGACCATGTCACCGGTGATGCTAATACACACCTGTATAGTTGCGATGCGCGGTAGAGGCTGTCTAGTGTTGGCGCCACCTTCCACCGCGATGCCCAGTGTATTAGCGCTCTTGGACACCCGGACCAACGTGGGCCCAGACTGGACAGACTATATATACATTTATAAAACACACACACAGGAAGGAAGAGACGGAGAAAAAGATATGAATACAAAAGAGTATTTTTGTATGATGATCTACCTATCCTGGCTTTGATCATCAGTGTGTCCTCCGGAGGCGCGACAGTTCGCTGCTTGATAGAGCTATTACACTGGATTGCTTAAAAAAAGTGATCGAGTTGAGCTCAAGAGAAACCTGTTGGCTCCTGTCTCTTCAAACACACTATGTCTTCATTGTACTTATCGTTAGAACGTTTGATGCCTGAAAGTTTCTCAGTTTTTATTTTTTATTATTATTATTGATGAGCCCTGAAATATAAGAATCAGATGCAAGCTTTTCTTTTCTTTTTTTTCTTTTTTTTGGAGGAAAGCATAAGAAAACAACTACACAATACTGTAACACTTACCACTGACTCATTATATATTTTTACATCCTCGAACACTGGAAGCACAAACAAGAACCGAAATACAAAAATGACAATCAAAAGTTATGATTTATTTTTCCTTCTATTTAAGCAAGACGGTCTTGTTTTCTTTATTTCGCAACCAGTGCAAGATTTAGGGTTTCTTTAAAGATATACATTTTTGATAACTATCACACAACTCATGACAATTATATATGTTTTTTTAAAAGATTTTATGTATGAACACCCTTTCAATATATAATTTTTTTGTCTTTGCCACAAATTCATTATAACCAAATCACTTTAAAATAACACGAGTGTCATGGCAACCAGAAGTTTTTGTCTTCATAATGTTGAGTAAATTTTAATTAAATCTTTAAAAAACTTTAACGAGTCCTTGTGGGGGGGGGAAAAAAAGTCCTGATCCTTTTCAAAATGTTTTCCAGATTATTCGTCTGAAACTCACCTCACAGTTATTTCCACACTCGGGGAATACTTTGTCCCCAGAGCCGGTCGGCTTTTCAACACCTCTCTACAGGTGCATCAGGATGTGGACTGGGGGATCTAGGCTTAAGGATCTTTTCCTGTATACATCATGGTAACTTCAGGGTCTGCTCACTACTCTTAGTATTACATATTATGCCAATACACATAGACCCAGTCAGTTGCTGCTCTTTGCACAATTATTACCATTTGCATTGTTGTCTCTTTGTCATGAATACAATTGCATCATAATAGATTGTAAGGTTGCACTGCATTTCACTTGTTAGTGTTATTCACTCACTCATCGTCTATACCGCTTTATCCTGTATTCAGGGTCACGGGGGCCTAGAGCCTATCACGGAAGACTTAGGACATGAAGCG
Organism: Clarias fuscus; assembly: GCA_030347435.1. NCBI lineage: Eukaryota > Metazoa > Chordata > Actinopteri > Siluriformes > Clariidae > Clarias > Clarias fuscus. Next base: position 23,014,057 of record CM059208.1, read on the forward strand.
GCGTACATCCTGGATGGGTGATCAGCCAATCAGGGGCATCTGTGACCTCACGCGAGTGGAAGGAGCAGATAGCGCGGATCCTCCGAGTGTGTTACGCCGCCCCCAACAGTGCGTGAGTGAGCAGTTCGAAAAAAGGCGGTCGGCTGGCCTCACGTGGTTCGGAGGAAACACGTGATAGTCTTTGGCCCTCTCGACTAAATGGTAGTAGTAGCCTTAATGTGGGAGCCCCCTAGTGACGGGGAGGAATTGGACAAGACTAAATTAGGGAGAAAATCCGGGAAAAAGCCAAAAAAAAAAAGTGTGTGTCTACCTTCATTTTCCATTTATATTTGGCTTTCTATTCTATTGTCCCAGGCTTAGTTAGTACAAATATAAGGGAATGTCTAAAGCTAACAGACCTAAATCCTTGAATTTATAATCCTTTAAAGATAGAATATAAAAATATTTCTCAGCCTTAACTGTACACTATCTGTACACAGTAAGATTTCATTGACCGCCTTTAGTTTTGATTACGGCACACAGTGTGGTTTCCAGTTCATGTGTGAAAATGATTCCTCATGCTCCCAGAACCACTCTTTCACAATTTGAGCTCTGGAATATGTCCATGCTGTCAGGGAGGAAAAACTCCATAGATATGATAATCTGGTCATTCAGTACATTCAGGTCGTCAGCTGACTTCATCTTATTGCCACATAACATTGCTAAGCCTAGACTCCTGCAATTGTTTGTGAGGCAATTCGTGTATCGCCAAACTGAATACTGAATACAATTCTTATTTTTTGAAATTAATTAAAAATTTATATATGTTTGCATTTGAGGTGGTTAAATGTCACAAATAATCCTGCATGTGGTGCGCTCTAAACTATTCACACAGCAGTATTATAACAAAATCAAAGAAAAATAATATTGATCAGAAAATTGTAATACTAACAGAATCGTAATACAAATTGAATTAGCACCTGGGTATCGGGATAATATCATACTGGGACGTCCCTGCTGATTTCCATCCCAAATATCCAAATAAGATTGTCCATTGAAGCAATTTTAAGACTTTTGCTAAGCAACAATATTATTATGCATTGTGCAGTAGTAATAGGATAGGATACCTCCCTATCTCCTGGAAATAATAATAATAATAATAATAATAATAATAATAATAATAATAATGGAAAGAACAGGTTCTTTTGTGGACCAGGTCATGTTTATAAATGTGTTATAAATCTGTTATAAAGACATCCTTTAAAGAAAACAGCTTTGGTCTGTATCACTCGAGTCCTCTGATCCTCACCTGGTGATTGGGAATCTGTCCTGTTCTCTCCGCCCCTTGAGGCTCTCCTGATGCATTCTGGGATATAGCTTTACCAGGCCGAGGACTGCTGTCCTTGCACATTCCCGCTGCCTCTGCAATGTCCACGCCACTATCCTCACTCAGGGTCTGTCCACTATCTGAGAGCTGGGATAAAGTAGCCCCTGACAACACACACACACACACACACACACACACACACACACACACACACACACACACACACACACACACACACACACACACATTAACACATTAACACACACACACACAGATAACACAGTAGCTGTACCTGCAATGAAAGCTTACAAAACAGTTCAGAACACCTACGGCTTCAGAGAAATAAAAGTGCAGCCACACATCACACTCCCACACGTCAATGAATATAGACACGAATCCATAAACACACAAGCATCAATGCAGAAATGTGATCACACACATTTCATAAAGGAAATTTACTGTCTATTCACATTTTGGTTCCAAAGGCCAAAATAATTGCAGCTTCTTTCTTCTTTGTAACCCGTATGTTTTGCTCAGTACTAAGCAACGAAGCAATGGAACTCCTTTTTCAGGATATTTCTTCTGATTTGTAATTATGCAACTATAAAATATTATTTAAAAATAGAGCAACTAAATTGGCAACAACATTGGGATCAAGGTCAACTAAGCTTAATCTATTTAAAAAATTGCTTTAATACACAATAACATAATATATTGTATAGTACGAGGTGGCATCAAAACGTTTTGAGATTCATGCGCCACAAATCCTGTTGCCTTAAAGAATTCGCTGGCTCCTATGGACGAATTCTCGATGCACAATCTCAAGAATTTGTAAAAAGACAATGAGCATGCGCTTAGTCGAGCTGTGGACCTGCCTCGCCTTTTTCGGTCGTGGAGATAATGGGCTCTGTGAAGACTCTCGACATGAAGGACAGGTCATCCACGACACGCTGACGGAGTTCTTTGCAGACTTTGACGCATTGTTCCTTCTGCTCCTCGGTCAGCAGCCTGGAGACTAACTTGGGAGCAATGCGACGCTTGTTCGAATCACACGTAAGGATTGTCTGGGCTGTTCCAGATGATACACCGACAATGGCAGCAATGTTGTGGATTGTTCTCCAGCGATCATCGTGCCCATTTTTTCGTAAGTTGAGCTCGATAAAGGGCTCCCTCGTTGTCTACTAGTAATTTTTTCTGATGGCACGGTGGCTTAGTGGTTAGCACTATCGCCTTGCACTTCCAGCTATTGTGTTCCATTCTCTCGTCGGGTCTGTGTGCATGGAGTTTGCATGTTCTCCCCATGCTTTGGTGGGTTTCCTCCAGTTTTCTCCCATAGTCCAAAGACATGTAACACATTCATCCCTGAAGGGGCATGTGAATGTTGAATGGAGGTCATCCAAAATGGGAATAAACACAATGGTCACCTTTGGCCTCCATTGTCGATGGTTGGACTACAACGTCACTGTGGCAGATTTGCCTAGTTTCACGCACAATTTCACGTTCAATCTTCGCTCTAATTAGCCGCCCATGATTCAATATCAGCTCCAGATGTACACAGGACCATGTCTTTTGGCGCACCGACTTATGAACGTCTGTGCTTCCTGTGACCATGTGTGCAGCCTTGTGCTGCCATCTTTTGACGTGCTACGAAACTAGTCTCGAAACTTTTTGATACCCACTCGTACAAGCTAAGTTTTAAAATGTTTAATCAAAAGCTTTGTAATCTTCTCTCACCTCGTGGTTGGATTCGCATCTTCTCCTCTGCAGACTCCTGTTCGGCGTTGAACATGTGGTGGCGCGCCATGTTTGGGCTCAGACTGGGTGCCGAAATCGTGACCGTGGGTTTTTCCGGGCTGCAAGGTGGTGGTGCAGGTATACGCAGCGAGGGCGAGAGAGACGGAGAGGAGCGAGCGGACCCGTTGGGGGTGGGGGTTGCAGCTCGTGAGTAGTTTGCAGATTCTGAATGGTGCGGCAACATGGCTGCCGGCTTGCTCAACAGAAACTGGATGAGGTCTTTGCCTGGAGATGTAACTGAGGGTCCGGAGTGATGAAGAGAACATGGAGAACAACGATGGTGGGAGCAGGAAGGAGGAGAGCGATGGGAGATACAGGGGGATGAGCTGTGGTGGACAGTGCATGGGGAAGCGTGAGCCGAGCAGGACGGGTGTATGTGCGAGTCCGTGTGGTTAAAAGCATGACTTTCCTGGTGCATCCTGCAGGGGGCTGTGTAGAGCAGGCTGGTTTGGCACAGTTTAGACAAAGGGCGTTTGAGCTGGACTTTCGGACTCCCGTGTCCAGGAGGAGGTGGGGGTCTGAAATGAGGTGGAGACTCGATGCGAGATTGCACTTCGTCCTGAAATGGAACGAACAATATGAACGAACAATGATCATATTCTTGTTCTGGAAGAAACAATTACAGTACATGAAACTTCCTAGAAATCGGTGTCTTGTTGGTTAATCAGCAAACTAAGAAACAGCTTTTTACACAGGATTTCCTCCTTCCAACTCTAGCTGTGTTGCCATGGTAACATGATACTGCACATGTAATCTGTTCTGGGGTTAAAATTCAAGATCATAGTGAGTGAAGCTGTTATCAGAGATAAAAAATCTTGTGATTTTACCACCTTCCGGGTGCGATATTGCAAATTCCACTCACAGCTGTTGCTCTTACCGTTTCTCAATCTTAATGTCATTTTTGTGGTGTAAAACATTTCCCTGATGATTCTGAGAATCTCAGGATACGTACACCTCTTTAGCATAAAACACCAGATCTACATAATATTGTTAGATCCTGAGTAAAACACAATTCCGATTAATTTCAGCGATTAATTTACAGTTGTTCATTAAATATTCTCAGGAGTTATTCGTTGTTACAAACTGCATTTGCGTTGCAGCCACCAATGCTGAGGATATTTAACATGCCTGTTCAGGTATGTTACCATTTTGAGTGATTTGGACATAACTTTACAGTTACACTTCCCTGTAAAAGAACATGTAAACCATTAATCAAAATCTGGACCTGCCGACTCCCTGTAGAGGAGTGATGGATAGTCATGCTGTTAATCCTTTCACAAAGCATTTCTCTAAGGAATAAAGTGTACTGTTTTCAGAGTCTCTTGAAAGTATTTGTATGGCAGGTCCAATTTTTTTTTTGTTTCTGCTATACACTGAAGACAGTTGGATTTCCCCTGAATGTCTTCACTGTCTAGCAAAAACTAACAAATCCATCAGCACAGGGGACCAAACAGCATTAGCAGGATTAAAATCCTTTATAAAGTGTTCACTTCAACACTTCCTTGTATGTCTATTTCATAAAGTTTACTTATATTTGAGTATATTTTAATATTTTTGCCTGAAAGTCATAAAACATTATGTTAACTATATAATTTTGGTATCCATCCATTCATATAGGAACCTCTGTAGCGCAACTAGGAGGTCAATGGTGATTAGCACTGTAGTTATTGCCATTTTTCTGAATTGAACACTCACACACACATGCAATCTGCAGGTCTTTGGACTGAGGGAGGAAACCGGTGTACCCGGAGGAAAACCTCCAAGTATGGGGAGAACATGCGAACTGCATGCACATAGACCCCGAGGCGGGACTTGAACCCGAAACCTGGAGGTGCAAGGAGACAGTGCTAACCACTAAGCCACCATGCCACCAATTATGGAATGTTAGCAATTTAAACCTACTGTACAAGAGGCGTTCAAGTCAAACCGAGACTTGTGATGACATTTCTTGTGAATGAGGAGTTAAAACCGATTGACATTTACACTCACAGTACAATCATGAGACTCTTAGCTGCAGCAAAATATCTGAGTGGTGCATAAAACTCAGTGCCATTTCCATATACTTGGACAATTAAAGGAGTTCCTGGGAGGCCAGCGTTGGAGACGTGAAGCAGGTAGGCTGATCATGGCTCCGGCGTACTGAGAAAACCTTTCTATCTTGATGGTGTCCTAGTACTAATGAAATACTGGGATAAGTGCATTCGTGTAGCTGTATAGAGAAATAAAGGAACTTTTCATTTGCCTTGACAGAAAGCAAAGCCACACTGCCGAAGTTGGAAAATATTATTACAAATGCGAGGTCGGGGGAAAGGAGGCGGAGCTTCCATGGATTAATTTAACATCATGCATTCTACTGTCATTCATTCTAGATTCTTTAATGGCAAAGGAAAACTTTTTGCACATTATTTAAGGATGACCTAAAATGTTCAAATTCATTTGCGTAAAGGTCAGCAAGTCTGCAGCATGCATCAGGCAAGGAACGAATAAGGAACCTGTTTATGACTTGATATATTCGATGTAATAAAGCATTTGGCTTAAATATAAATGCGGTTGCTCTTTGCTGCCAACTAACTCGTTCACTGTAATCGATCCACGCGAGCAATCACAAGGGTTTCTGGGTAAGAGATTGCTGCTGAGTTCATTTTGATACGCCGCAGATTGCATTAAAGGTGCTCATGAGCCATCCTTTTGAAGCGTAAAATGAGAAATGGGACACTCGACGGCCGCTCAGACCTCATTTACATGCTCAAGCGAATACCATGAGACTGCAAGCGTGCCATTTGGTGCAGGGCATTCGTGGAGCCTGGTTTAATTGCCTGGTTTAAGATCATAGACATGCGCCTTTGTTTCCCGTGTCCTCTAAAACCTGGCAGTTGACTGCAAGAGCGATTTGAGTCAAATCCAAAATTGAATTCTGAATTTGCTCGTGCCCCTTTTTACCGCTCCTGTTGTGCATTTCAGATGTGCCATTACTCACAATCTGTTGCGGCTCAACGCTAAGCTGTCACATGCCCCGACTCCTGACTGGTGCACTAAACGGACAATATAATTACAGGAGTACATAGGGAAAGCATCCTGACATTTCAGAGGTTGATATTTCATTTTAAAATGTCACCGCATTATAAAATTAACTCACAACGTGCTGCTGTCTGGTATCTGTAATATTAATATGCTTAAAGTGCAGCTGCAACGACGGGTGCGTAACTGAAATGAATAATCCGTAAAGCATGTATAGAAAGTTCTACTTTATTGTCGATACTGTGTCGAAACGCCATTTACAGCTTTTTTTCAAATGGAGATTTTATGATATTGAACTGAAATTATTAATATTATGAATGCTTTTGTGGTACATTAAAGTTCTGCTATTTTAAATCAGGCACTATTTTCTATTACATTCTAATAATGTCACAATTATGCTGTTTGATGCGAGGTAGAAGACGCAGGTACTAAAGGCCTCATGGTTGACTCATCTGGCTTCGTCATGCATGCTGGCTTTCAGTGACAGCAAGGCTTCTTTCTCTCTCTCTCTCTCTCTCTCTCATGCTCTCTCGCTCTCATACTGTACTCACCAAAGCTATTTCCGGTATGGAGTTAAAAGCCCCCGCAGGTCCTGCCTCCACGCTTCCATCCATCCTGCACTCATTCTGTAAAAGCACAAATCATTTGCGTCATCCTACGAACAATTTAGCTGCACTGGAACAACATCAGTCTGAAATAATTCTAACCTATAATACCTTGGCCATTCTTACATCTTACACTGAAACCTGTAAAATCAAAATGAGCCAAAATCCCATAGGGTTTGGACAGCACTATGACCGTTCTCTCCACGCTAAACCATTTTTGTCATCCGTTCTTGCAATTCATTCTGTCTATTTATACATATAATAAAACGGTAAGGTAGGCGTGTCTGTAAAAAGATGAGTACTAGAACACATCAAGATGATTTTGGGAATTTTTTGTCGTGTCCGTTTGTTTGTGCACGCATCACGTAAAAACTACTGAACAAAATGGGGTTTTCACAGGCGTATTTGCTGCACTCTGATACAACGCCCTGAAGCAGACAGGGTCAATGACCTTGCTCAAGGGCTCAATATTGGCAACTTGGCAGTGCTGGGGCTCGAACCCCTAACCTATTAACCTACAGCCTTAACTGATTGAGCAACCGCTATAGCTAAAGCCCCTGCTATAAGTGCATTTTTTTATATTCTTTTACTCATTTTGGAAATTTATTATCCTCTTAGGGGCTCCTTAGACTTAGGGCACGAGGCAGGGTACATCCTGTATCCATCGCAAGGCACACACATACAGTACACACAGATTAAAATGTGAGCCAGCGCAGCAAGAAAAAGGAATTATTAGTCGAATAAATTGACATTCATACGGAAAGAATTTACAACCCAGAATAATGACTGGCATCAACTTCGACGATTAGCCAGGAAAGGGATGTGACTTGATTATCAAAGCCCAAATCAAAGCACACGGGAAATCGTCACTCTTATGAATTTAATGAAACATCCTTAAAAGTATAATTCTTGTCCAACTACAGTATCTTTGAAAAAAACATAATGCCCTGTGCTTTTTCTTGTTTCCATTTCTTCTTTGCGTGCCACTTTACAACAAGTTACGTGTCGTCAATAATAATAATACATTAAAAGCACCTGAAATCTGATTGCAGTTCGTCAGGCTGCTACAGCATCAAAAGCATGGCACCTTTGGCATGCTTGAAAGCAAACCAATCAGAGAAAAGGGCAAAACTATCTAGAGGATTTTTCCTCACACACAGTGACAGACAGATGGGCAGACACACACACATGTACACACACACACACACACACACACACACACACACACACACACACACACACGCACGCACACAAACACACTTGCCTTCACATAGCCCACTGCTGAAGCAGTCAGCTGGCAGGCAGTTGGGACATGACTCTCAGGATGAGAGCTGTGAAGGGATTTGGTGTGGACCAGGCCCAGGCTTCCATGTCTCGCTCTCCATGCCTCCATCTCATGATGAACGACCTGGCCATCAAAACGCTCCAGATCCGGGGGGGCGATAAGGGCACGCACCTCTGCCAGCAAGGTAAGCTGGAGCGTACACAAGAAAGAAAAAAAACATGTTAAGTTATGCACATCAAACAGCACAATGCATCAAATCCTATTTAAACTGCATTTAAATTCTGGAGACACCTGTCTTTCACATTAAGCGGAATTTTATCCACAAAAGAAGATTTCTTTCTTTGGAGCACCAGATTCATCCTATGCTATATGCTTTTACAGTAGCGTGCTGTGTGTCAGACATTATTTTCATTTTTTTCTGAATTGTGAGGTCTTGTTACACAATTTAACACAGTTCTTGCGACACAACAAAATTTGACTAGTGTCAAGTGTTTTTATTAAACACTTGAAAATTCTAAGCTAGTTAGCTAATAAGCCTGACTAGCAAACTTGCAGATACCGTAGCATGTCATCCACGAACGCTAGCTACAGAGAATTGTGTCAAATTAGCTTGTATTATTAAGATGCTTAAACATTGTAATTTCTTAGAAATTTGCAAAATATAAACAGAAACATAACTATTACCATAGGCCATAGTAAGTTATTACATTTCTAATGGACACAAGTATGGGACTGTCCATAAGAAGACGAAATGTATACAGTATATATCTACAGTATCTATTGCATGCTCGTCTACACTGCAGGGGCAAAACAAATAATAATAATAATTCACACGTTAAGATTCCATTTAATCACACGATGGGTTTTCCAGTTTATGTGTAAAAATGATTCCTCGTGCTCCCAGAACCACTCTTTCACAATTTGAGTCCTGAAATATGGAAGACAAACTCCATAGATGTGATAATCTGGTCATTCAGCACATTCAGGTCGTCTGCTGACTTCATTTTATTTTCTAGACCTGAGCAACTGAAGTAACCCCAGATCATAACACTGCCTCCAGACGCTTGTACAGTGGACACAATGTGTGATGACTGCATCACTTCATGTGCTTCCCTTCTTACCCTGACAAGCCCATCACTCTGGAATAGGCTCATTCTGAGCTCATCAGATCACATGACCTTTTTTTTTTATTGCTCCAAAGTCTAATCTTTAGTCTCCATAGGTAATTGAAGGCATTTTTTCTGATTAGTCTCACTATCAAGTGGGTTCTCATGGCTACACAGCTGTTTAATCCCAATCCTGTGAGTTCTCATCACATTGTGTGTGTGTGTGTATGTGTATGGAAATGCTCGTACTTTAACTGTTCAACATAGATCTGGTTTTTACTGTTGATTTTTTACCATGCAACTTCACCAAGTGTTTAAGTGATCACTATTCATGTTTTTTTTTTTCCAACCATATTTCTTCCACAAAATGGAGTGGTTTAACACGATCCTTTATGCAGGTTTTGACAATGCGTTGAATAATACTCAACCCAGTTCCAGCCACTTTAATTATTTTTGCTTGATGCAGCCCAAAAATCTGACCCTTATGAAATGGCTAATTTATCATTTCTTTTGGCCAGGCAGTGTACTGTATATCTCATTAGTGTGTAAATGGTACACAGGGACATAAACTAGGAAGTAGTGTAGGTGTCCATTTCGCTTGGTAAAAATTAAATTCAACTCCCACTGTAGCATTTACGTTCGAAGCAAATTAAAACATCTATGGAAATGAGCAGGTTACTAAAGGGGCTGAAACAGCCACTCCCTAAAAAGCACAACATACTCATCCAGCATTTTCACCAATCATAAACTCAGAGCTATTTCTGGCACCATTTATGTTTCTTATCTCACGCAGCGCTTTTGGCAATGCTCTGCTGGAGTCCAACCCCCCCCATACTTGTTATCTCCAGACTTAACCTTGGCGTGTGTGTTGAAGAGCTCAAACAGGGCCATGGCGAGAGGCTCCACCCCAATATGGCCACACTGGTACTCCTGTATGTAGTAGTTCATGGTCTGTCTCTCTGCCTCAGTAAGCAGCAGATAGGCCTGCTCCTCCAAAGAACTCCGTGCCCCTACACGTCCTGGGACTAGAGCCGGGGACATCAGGCCCTTACACACAAACACACAAAGAGAAGAGAAAAAGACTTTTCACTTTTTAGCAGACATTTCTGGTTCTCCAGTGTGTGTTAAAAACTATAAATAATATATATTTTTAATCATGCTTTTCATCCATTCTCCATTGGCTGAGGCTTAAACAAACCAATTAGATTTTAACCCTAATGTGACCTCATATAAGAAGGTACCCTCCTCCGGCTAATTGCTCATCTCTGCTCTTCTCTGGTGACAATGAAACCGCACATTTGCAGGAGAAGTGAAATAAAGGGATGTAATATATAAAAAACTTATTATCTGAGGGATATTTCAGTCCGAACATTCATGCTTGTACCGTTTGTCATTGATTTGTGTTTTTTTTTTTTTTTCCATACAAAGATAAATCCAAGTGGACCAAAATGTGTCAATTCAAACCGCACGAGTACTGCACACTCCTACCTGCTTATTGCTCAAACGTCTCTACCATGGTAACAAATCATTAAACACAGAAAGAAGATCCTGTGTTGTGGAATACTGCATGGAAAGAGAATGGCATGCATTTACCATCTTTAGGCAAATCCTACAGTTTGCACATCATACAGTTTGAAAATGAAGTATGGCTATGGCTGGGAAACAACGTGTTCACACACTGGAGGCGCATATCAAGACAATGCAGGAGGCAGTGTACATTAATCCTACAGTGACATGCTCGTCAGTCAAAGACCCTCTAATTCAATGTTTTTGTTTAGTGATTTATTTCTACATTCTAGAACAATATAGAAGACATTAAAATATATGAAATAACATAATGTATGGTTTTAGTTAAATAAGTAACAACAACAACAACAAAATTCAGATGTTATTTGAAGACACTAAGAAGGTGAGCTGTTCTTGAACCGTTCTTGCAATTACACTATTGTGTCACATACATTTGCAAAACCCATTGAGTGCCATGACGGAGACCATCGCAGGAAAGCAAGACCAAAACTTACCTCTGCTGCAGAGGAGAAGTTCATTTAGAGTTACCAGCCTCAGAAATCACCAATTACTGTAACAACCAGCACCTCAGATCAGAGCAGAAGTAGACTAAGTAAAGTAAGCAGACTGAAGCCTTTAGGTGTGAAAGCATCCTAACAGACAAACTTTGTGGAATCTCAAAAGACTCAAAAGAACGTCAAAAGAAATATGGAAACTTTAAGAAGTTTGCAGTGGTGGCTCAGGGATCAAGGCTCTCGGGTGCTGACTGGAAAATTCTGAGTTAAACGTTTGCCAGCTCCTTAACCCTGAACTAAGTCCTGCTCAGGTCAATTCAATTATAGGTGCAGCTGCTTTCGATTGAAAAACATCTGCCAAATGAGAAAGTAGTAAAAAGGGACAGGAAACAAAAAGGGAAGCTGAGGACAACGGATTTGTTTTCCGGACATCTCGCTACAATAAAAATAACTATAAATGAATAAAGAGTACATCAACCTTTAATAATAATAATAATAATAATAATAATAATAATAATAAACACTTACACACACTGATCATTTACTGTATAGCGCTTTACCCTGTATTCAGGAGACTTGGGGCACGAGGAGGGGTACACCGTGGACAGGGGTGCCAATCCAATGCAGGACGAACACATACACAAACTCACATGCTCATTTACACACTAAGGGCAATTTGGGAATGCCAGTTAACCTAATCGGAATGTTTTTAGACTGTGGGAGGAAACCCACCGAGAGAACACAGAGGGAACAGCAAACTCCATGCACACAGGTCCGAGGCGGGATGCGAACCCAGACCCTGGGGGTGCAAGGTGACAGTGCTAAACCCTAAGCCAACTAATAATAATAATAATAATAAGATTAGTGGAAAAAGTGGATTAAATAACGTTGAACAATCTTTAATTAGTAAAGAATCAACCTATGTTTACTGATTTGTCACTCATTACGTTTTTTTTCCCTTGCCTAACTTTATTACCTTTTTTTTTTTTTTTTTACAGTATATTCATGTGATCCAGTGCGATAAGCCTGCCAGCAACTTTATTTTGTTACGGTGAGTCACTATAATATGGGTTATTATAAATAAATCTGATCAAACAGCTGCTCTAGTGAAATGAAGTGTGTGCTCGGGTCAATGTGAAGGCTTTAGTAAATCACAGCGAACGGATCTTGAATCAGGTGAACGGGCAGACATCTGAGGTCCCTCCACTCAACCCGAGCTAATATTAAGTACCACAAGCCCGGGGGAATGAAAGGGCTCTATGAGTCACTCTGTGGCACTCATTCACTCCCTCACTTCCTCTGTTCCTATGTGTCATTAACCCACAGCCGTTGCACTGAAACATGCGTCTCGTGCCTTCTCTCCTTCTTGACATTCTACTTAATCAGAAGTACATTAGGATCAGCCTCGAGCAGGGATACATACTCTCTATCAGAGAGAGAGAGAGAGAGAGAGAGAGAGACAGAGAGAGAGAGCTTTCTTGTTTTTGGGTTCTGTATGTCTCATAGTGTTTCTGTTATTACAAAGATAAAAATCCAGAGAGAGCAATTTCAACTATTTTTAACAACAAAGCAGAGAAAGAACTCGTACCTGAAGGACATGTCACACATCCAATTACATCTAAAGCAACTGGAAAAGATTGGATTGAGTTTTTATAAATTAAACTCGCCTCCCCGTAGCCTTGCCCTCCAGACTTTATTCCCCATAACGCAATCGATCCTACCATTAAAATGTATTTTACTACTTTAATATCCCTTTTAATTGAATTTTTTCCTAATGCAATACAAACAGTGCAGGCATTATGTAAAGGGTACGAGAGAGGACTGACAGAGAAAGCTTCACAAAACTCCCCGCTCATGAAATTCCTCAGTGAAACAGCACCCTGTCCAGACGTCACCACTCAGCTGGAATGAAGGCTAAGTACGGTCTAATAACCCATCTCCTGTCACATCAGTGCGTGAAACGTTCTGGTGTAATCCGACAGCAGATGTGCCCTGACCGCAGGCCCGTCAAAGCCCTGTCTCATGGGGGTCGTACTTCGCACTCCAAACCATAAAGGAATAAATGGACGCCGGTATGATAAATGCAAAGTCGAATCCTGACACTCATCACACACGGCAGGGGTAAAATCTGTGCAATTTATACGCCGCTCAAGGGTACAGCGTTGAGATAGAGCCAGCTGAGAATTTTTTTTTTTCTCGCTCACCAACCAAGAGGGGTATTCACTACCTCCACAGCTAAATCAATACTTTATAAGCATTTGCACACTTCATCTGTCCCTGCATGCTTCGGAGCCAAGTAACTGTTTCACAGGCTTTAAAAAATCTTAATAATACACTCGATTTGGATGTAGTGAAATTATGCCACTGTCATAACAGTGCAATCTTTTAGTAAAAAGGTGCTAAACATACCTTTTAAATCTTACATATAAAAAACAGGTTTGTAGACACCTCTATTGTTAGTTAAAAATTTAATGACTTTAATGACAAAATTTACTAAATGTACTAAAATTTATATACATATTAATGAGCTCATAATATTTTACTCATTTATTTTTACAGTCCATATATTAAGAGGGGCACTACACTCTCGTACTCTTTCTCTAAGGCTTCCTCTGGAGCCTATCCCAGGGGTTCTAGGGGCAGGAAGCAGGGGTGCCAGTTCAATGCGCACACACCCACACCCCCACACGCTACAGGCAACTTAGCCTACAACATCAATTAGCCTACTCTGGGAGGAAACCTACCAAGCACAAGGAGAACATGAGGTGTGAATCAAACCCTCTTTGATATTTAGATCTATTATCCAGACTGTCCCCTACTTATAAACGAGTTCCATTCCAGGAGCATGTTCGTAAGTCGGATTTGTTCTTAAGTCTGAAAAAGTGAGTCTTATATGCTTTTGACAAAAATTTACAATATAAAGCATACCAATCCACTTGACTAAATCTCTGTCCCCTTTCACCACACTGCCATCATGTGGCCAAAAACCGTAACCACACCTAAAGAAAATGAATCTCTTAGTGAAATGTGAATGTCTCTGCGTCTCTAATTAGCGAAGGGAATCCTGGGCGCCATTTTGTCTTGGAGCTGTTTTCCTCCGTATTGGACTGTGAACTCTGTTTTCTTTGTGGATTTTCCGAAATTAGAATTATTCACCATCAGGACAGCTTTACAGGACAGTCATTTCCTATCATCCTACTTCCAGACTGATTCATTGAAACCGGTGAGGCCGATTTATTTCTCCCCCAAGCATACAATATACCAAACTATAAAGTTTGGTATATTGTAAGGACTTTAGACATTTTATACATTCACTTCACACTAAAAATATTGTATGTAATTATAAATATTGGTACCTGGTGCACTGCAGTGTCTATTTTTTGTACAATACACATACATAGAGATACTTCCGAGATTTGTTCACATCTATCTACAAATGCTCCTAGAACTGCAATCCAGTAGTTTAGAGCACCACCTGTAGGATCATTGAGGAATAGCAACACAATAAAAAAAACTATTTTTAACTCAGGGTGGCAATACCTGAATTGCCTGTATTACAAACACTATTCAGAAACGATTCTCTAGTGGCTTGCATAAGTATTCACCCCCATTTTTTAGGAATTTTACGGTGTTGCATAAATTTGGAACATAAATCTGATTATTTATAATGAATTTGAATAGGTCTCTTCATTTTGAATATGGGTATTTTCCATTTATCTTGCAAAATTATTGACCATTAAAAAACGTTACTGTAAGTTGTGATTGCATAAGTATTCACCCTTCATTGGTGTGAAGCAGCTGTGTTCAGCTACACACAGTAAGTATTCCCTGTGGGGAAAGAGCAGTAGTTTCTGAAATACTTAAACCGCACTAACAACCATGCCGCAGTCAAAGTCACTGAGATCACATTTTTTCCAGATTCAGATGTTTGATGTGAACATTAACTGAAGCTCTTGTCCTGCATCTCCATGACGCTGTGACATGACTTGCTGATTGGATAATTGCATAGAAGTAAAGTAAAGTGACCACTGTTAATGGCATTTGTAAAGCTCAGAGCAGGACAAACATCATTTAAAAAGCCCAAAAAACAGCTCTACTATTTTTTTCCCGTGGTATTGGACTGCCAGGATTTTGAACGCTCAGTGCCGCCTTTGCTCTCTCGCCATTACCGGCTATCAGGGTTCAATGACGGTCTCTGCACTCTCACTCTATCCTCATAAAAGAGCTCAGTGGGCCCAGGTCCCAAAGGGTTGGGGTATGTAGGGGCGTTCAGGGAGCGGGGAGCTGATTTACAGAGCCATATTCTCCAAGGTTACTCCAGCGCTAATGCAATCTGCATCCTGGCAGCCAGAGAGAGAGAGAGAGAGAAAAAAAAAGACTAAAGACCAACACATTTCTTCACCAACCCCTTATAGCCTTCATTCAAGTCCAGGTCCAGAAAGCTGCTGACACATCAATGTTCCACCACTGCAGTGGTCAAACTCCTGCAGCCAGGCTTTTAGCCATGCGACAACACCACTACAGCCCTGCACTATATACAATGTACAGGTTTATGATTAATACTAATATTAGTGCTGCTCACTGGATGTGTTTTATAATGGATCGCTCATCCGATAATAGCGCTTAAATGAAATCACCTCAAAGCTACTGAGAGTGTAATTATGGAAAACATAAAGCATGCCATGTTGTGTGAGTACACACACTTTTTAAAACTGAAGCTTTATTTGAGGAAAATAGGTTCAATCACGTGCTATATTTGCAGAAAGATGGGAAATGCCACAATATTGGAGCAAATAGTTTTTAGAGTATAAATAAATAACTGAATAGTGTTTGTAATACAGGTATATACTGTAATAAAAGTTTATAGTACAAGTAGAAATATGATTTAGGTGTAATGGTGTGGGGGAGATTTTCTTAGCACACTTTGGGCCCCGTGTACCAATTACTGTAAGCATTGTTGAAATGCCACACCATACCTGAGTATTGTTGAGGAACATGTCGATCCCTTTATGACCACAAAATAATGTCCCATGTCACCAAGATAAAATCATTTCAAATTGGTTTCTTGAACATGACAATGAGTTCACTGTGCTCACACTGCGTCCACAGTCACCTGATCTCAATCCAATGGAGGGCTTTGCAATGGGGTCAGAGGGTTAAGGCATTGGACTACAGTTTAGAAGATCCCAAGTTGAAATCCCACAGTGAAGATATACAGTAGCACCCTGGGTCCCAAGAATGTTAGCAAGGATGGTAGCAAGAAGAAAAGGGGGCCACTTTCAGTTACGTTGCCAAGAGGGATCATAAATTAAGTTTAAATGAGGTTTAATGTATATTTATTTCATATTTTACTTCATTTACATGTCTTTACTAAATGTTTTGATTGTTTTTAAACACAAAAATATGATTATAGTTGGAAATTGGTGATATTAGTAATATTTTGGGTGGATGGAACAGATTATCTGCATTTATATTATATACTATGGGAAAATGTGTTTCACAATATGAAATTTCACCTTAAGAACTAAGGCGAACTCCAGAACGGATAAAATTAGTTTGGCGCCGTACTTAAGTGCTTAAATGATTGGATGTATATGGGTACTGTATAAGTAGTGTTTATAGTATAGTACTAGATGCACCTGCGACTTCATTCACTTGGAACTTAGTTGCACACAAATGTACAGTGCCAACTGTTGAATTTTGAGAATACTGATTTTTTTCAAGGTCGATTTTGTTTTATATAAGGGCGTTTTCTGTTTAAATTTCAAGGCAGCATATCTTCTCTTCCCGTTGGCTGATGGCGATGAAACAAAGCCTATGTTTTACCTCAAGCTTGGCCAAATCCAGTACAACTGTGAAAACCCCAATAGGTTTTCAGGTATACTGAATATAGGTACTGTATACTCATCTTTGAAATATCTTTAATGTACAGACACGCCAACTTTACAGTTTTATTATACTGTATGTATAGTATAATTTAGTATAAATGCACATGTATAGCATCTATACTGTAAGTGGCCAAAAGTATAGAAGCAGCTATTTATATATGAGTTATACGTTACATACTAAAATAAAGCTGATATAAAAATGTTTCAGCGTCTTATTAACTTCAGTCCCTTCCATCCTTCTATTCTGTTCTCTTTTTCACATTTCCCTTTTCCTTGATTATTATTATTTTTTCTTTTCATTTCCTTTTCTTCCCTTTTTATTTCCCTTTTATTTCAATTAAATTAATCAACTTCCTTTTATTTCAATTAATTTCCTAATTCCGTTCTTTGTTTAACCTTTGTAGGTTCCATCTTTGTTCACTTTCTTTTTCTCCATGCTTCCGTTTTATTTATTTATTTTCACATTATTTCCTTTTTCATCTTTCATTCGTTTCATTTCCATTCTTTTCATTCCTTTTACCTTCTATTATTTTCAATTTTCATCCCTTTTAGTCAAGGCTAATTTACAGCTGCTAGCTGAGACTGCACCACTACGTGGCAGCTACTGATCCGGGAGCGTAAAAAAGCAAACACAGACTGCAGCTTTATCTTCTCACACTGCTAACACAATGTCATAGAGGTGACCAGTTACTCCCTCTTGGACCTGCACGTGTGGAGATCTGTGGTTTCCTTTTTCTTTTTGTAGATTCCTTTATGTCAGACATTATGCTATTTCTCAAGTTTGTTTTTTTTTTCCTCCTAGTCTCATGTCCAATTTCATGGCCTATCCTGGGAATACTGGATGTAAGGTGGGGAACACCAGGACAACCACAGATGTGTGTAAATCACCTCAGGAACAAGACAGAGTTATATGTTACAAATAAAGTGTGTATGTGTGTGTAGTATGACAAATTACAGAATTTGTGGCTTACCTTTCCTGAGCTTCCTGCAGCAGCGTCTCCTGACACACTGCAGGAAAGAGAAACAGCTGTCAGTTTATTGCCATGTGGCAGTGATTGATAATGTGACACCAATTAATGTCTCACAAAGGTAAAAGGCAATGTCGCAATCACAAAACAGTGTCTTAAATGTTCCTACACGGGTTACAGCACGGAACGGAGCGTGGCACTCAAAGCCACCTTCGATATCTAGTAGAGCACTTTGGAAATTAGCGTCTCCCAGGGTTCTCAATCAACCCCCGCTCCATTAGGGTAGAAGGAGAGAGAGGGAGAGAGTTCAGAGTGCTGTCAGCTCACGAGATATAGCTAGCACATGCGCGCACACACACACACACACACAGACACACACACATAAATGTGCATTCAACAGCACAACATCTAAAACTAAAGCAAAAAAAGTAACCGACAGCTATTCAGAGGTGCTTCTTTGAAAAATAAATTAATTAATTAAAAAACCAGCAGCAGACTCTGACCCAAATTTCACTCTAGACAGGACAACATGGCTTCAACTGTCAGGGAAATGTGGGACAATATTAAAGCTTTTACTGCAACAAGGTAAAATCATTCCGTGGTCTGCATACAAATACTTAAAATAGGCCTTACATTCAGAAACTGATGAATGACTGAAAGCAGAAAGTTATAAAAAGGCAACATTCAAAAGGTGTGCAAAAGCTTTGAGCAGACAGGAATGGGAAATGTACGCACAGGAGAGGTTAGAGTGTGTTATGAGCATGTGAGCACGTGCAAGTGTGAATAAAGTATTTACATTTATGTATTTATTTATTTACTTCATTATCAGAACCATGTTTTATTTTTTTTATTTACAGTGGTAAAAAATGGAGGCTTAGTGGGTAGCACTGTCGCCTCGCACCTCCAGGGTCCGGGTTCGAGTCCCGCCTCGGGGTCTGTGTGTGTGTGCAGAGAGATTGCAAGTCCCCCCCATTGAGATTGCATAGGAGGCATGCTTGGTGGGTTTCCTCCGGGTACACTGGTTTCCTCCCACAGTCCAAAAACATGAAGATTAGGCTAAGTGGTGTTCCCAATTTACCCATAGTGTGTGAATTCTCATGTCAATGTTGACCGGTTACAAATAAAATAAAATAAAAAATAATACAATGGTAATCAGAGCTGGCCTCGACGGCCCCTAGTTGGACTACAAAGGTTCCTAGACGAAGTGGTAGAGAAAGTATACTATACAAATCCTGTACAGATAAGTATAGCCCAGGTAAAATCTTGTAGAAGTCCTCCATTTATATTTCTACTTGAGGAAAATAACTAAAGTACTCACCTTCATATTCCAGTGGAACCTTGGATTGCGAGCATAATTCGTTCCGGAAGCGTGCTTGTATATTAAAGCACTCGTATATCAAAGGGAATTAAATAAAAAAAAATATTCATATAAAATATGAAGTAAGAATAAAACAAATTAACCTGCACTTTACCTTTGAAAAGAATTGTGACAAGGGGGCTACTGTGTAGGACTACTTTCACGCGTACACACACACACACACACACACACACACACACACACACACACACACACACACACACACACACACACTCCTCTAAACAGATTGATTTCCCACACTGCTGCAGCCTTTTTAACTTTTTTCTTCATGGAGGCCGATGTTGCAGTACAGTTACTAAAGAACAGTCACTACACTTGGACACAAAATAAAAAAAAAAATGCTTTTAAGCACACACACACACTACAGTCACAATGTTATAATAATCAGTACATACGCACAGATGTTGACTATACGAGTGACACAGGCGCACTGAGACTAAGCATGGGAGACGATTACCGAAAATAAGGTACCGAAAAAGGGAAAGAGAGAGAAGGACAATTGGCTCAGTTGTGATCACATGACGCTCTGTTGACAAAGCATATGCGTACTACAGTACTAGGTTATCCATACTTCGCTTGTTTACTTTTTAGCCATTTGTTACTCGCAATCCAAGGTTCCACTGTATACAGTATGTATTGTAACTAATACCACCCCATGTGATCCCATGTGCCAAAGCAGAAGAAAAGTGCTAATAAATACTTTGGTGAGAAGAAGGAGATCCCCATCAGCTCACCTCAGGGTAGCGCTGGCCGAGCTCTCTGCGATTTTTGGGCTGGAGATCCACTTGGTCTCGTCCACTACGGTGCGGGCATGAGGAAGACGCCCTACGTCCTTTACGGTCATCAGCATATGACGTGAGCTCTTCAGGATCTGCACAGCCTCATCATGGGCAATGCTGCGGAAGCCGTGCCCATTCACCTCCACAATCTGATCTCCAACCTGCAGCCCAATAATACCCAGAAGACATCAAGTGAAATTTATGAGATAGCTAAGATTGGGAAGTAAGCCTACAGTAAACTAGAGTTAATGACATCATCAGTAGATGTAAGAAAAAAAAAATTAATAAAGTTTTAATGAAATTACATTTTGACTTCACATATGAAAGCACAATATTAACGCTAAAAGATTCTGTGGCAGTATGCGGTAGTGGAAAGGGCGGAGAGCAGCTGCCTGCCAAAACCCACACACATACAGTACTGCGCAGATAGGTTTCTTGTTCATGTTCACAAGTGACAGAGCCAACTTGAAACTGAATCCCAAATCAGTCTATAAACCCCTGAACAAGGGCACTAGTTGGTGTGTGAAAGGATATATGTGTGTAGGGTATAGGGTGATTTTTGTAGGTTTGTAGGGTGACTACACTAGCTTTACATTATTCGTTTTTTTAGAGATTAAGTTAGCTGAGCTAATTCTAAAGCTGAATAAATAAGGAATTTAAAACTACTTTTATCCCAGTCGCTCTAACAGCCTCTAAATGATGATTGCTTCTATATGTCTGGCCCTTATTTTTAAAAAAATCACACCCAGGGGATGAGCACACCCATTTACATTTAGGCACTTGGCAAACGCCCTTATCCAGAGCAACTTACATTTTTATCTCAATATACATCTAAGCAGTTAAGGGCCTTAATCAAGGGCCCAACAGTGGTAACCTTGTGGTCGTGCGGTTTGAACCTGGGACCTGCCAAACCGTAGTCCAATGCCTTAACCACTTACTAGCTCTGGTATGCCCTTATGAACCAAACATGGGTTTTTAATACTGTATGTGTACCAATTGATTAGATTTGCATTAATGCAGGGTGACCTTAAACTATGGAACATCACAGGTTTCCAAGCTTGCCTTTTGTAATCGATGGCATGCCATACCATTTACCACTTTATAATTAATGGCCTGCAGTGTGTATCAATATAATTACATGCTGTTTCTGTCCAAATCATGGAGCGTTGCTTTCTAATAGATTAGCTAAAGAACCAATTCACGCAATCAATAAACATCTAATCAAGTGCAGAATGGAGAAAATGGTGCTCAAGAGAAAAAAGTCATCGATTCGATTCGATAAACAGTAAGAGAACGTCACTCTAACTGCAATGCAGCTTCTGGAAGACCTACAGTATACGGAGCGTAAGAACAGAGCATCACTTGTACACGAGTAATCGGCTCTCTGTGTTAGCAGCGCTCAGTCTCTCGGCTTCGAGCTTGACCTCGTGAGGACACGGAGCCTGCGGTAGGGAGCTGACGCTGCCTTCCCGCAGGATTATCCAATCACGAGCCACAGACGAAAGCGGCCGATCTCGGGCTTAATGAAATGCAAGCTGCTAAAACAGCACAGATGCTCTAACAGGTCAATAGGGAAATCAATGTAAAGAGAAGCATTCATGAAAACCTCTCACAGGCCGAGGACAGGAGTCGATAGACCAGCCAGCATTTATTTCATAGATATTGAACAAATTCAATATTTCAGGCATTTCTAATTAAACATTCAGCACTCTTGGAATTTCCTGGGCAGAATAAGCGATAACACCACCAGTGTGTCCTTACCATGGTGGGTTGCCATTGTTTAAAAACAGTTTATTTATATATGTTATACTTGTATTTATACTTAATACTGTAATATTCACTTAATATTATTAAGACATTTTAATGTAAAAAAAATGTTTTTCAAATAAAGAATTTTTGAAAAACTTTTAGTTTATTTTGATGAAAAGTGTTCATAACCTTAGTGGCATTGGAATAAAATATGTATCCAGTGTTTTTACAGTCCTTCTCTAAATAAAATGAAGTTTTGATAATGTCATGTTGTTATGAGGGGGTGCCTCAATATGGCGGCCCTCGGTATTAAATCGTGTATGGAAGCCCCGATGCAGGACTTGGAGGGGTATGGGCCGTGGATTGTTTATTTCGGTGGGAATAATCGGCTCGCGTGAACACCACGCAGCGTTACAAAGGGAAGGAAGGCGCGCTTCTGTCGGCGTGTGCCACCGTGCTTTTGTCACAACGAACAGGTATTTTGTTTGTTATTCTTGTCTTTTCACTTTCCCTTTTCTCTTTTCTCTTCTCACTTTCCCTTCTCACTTTTCTTGTTTCTCTTTTCACTTTCCCTTCTCACTTTTCTGTTTTCTCTTTTCACTTTCCCTTCTCACGTTTCTGTTTTCTCTTTTCACTTTCCCTTCTCACTTTTCTGTTTTCTCTTTTCACTTTCCCTTTTCTCTTTTCTGTTTTCTCTTTTCACTTTCCCTTTTCCCTTTTCTCTTTTCTGTTTTCTCTTTTCTCTTTTCACTCCCTATACCAGAGCCACGCTCTCGTACCTGGTGCTATCTAATGTTCGCACAGCGTGCGCTGGTTTCTGGGAGCTTAAATATCCTTCCGGCCAGGTGTAGCTCGTCAACCTTGATTGCCAGTGCTACGGGGTTGCCTAGCAACCGCCCGTCGCATGTGTGGCCGTGTTACACATGTACTGTATAAAAATAATAAATAAATAAAATAAATAAACCTCTTTTGGCAGACACATTTTAATGAAAATTAAATGTTTGTATTTTGTCACATACACAACCATACACAGTATGATATGCACTGAAATGCTTACACAACTATTTGTGACCTTGAAAAGAAAAAGAAAAAAAAGGTCACAAGAGCTACTTTTTATTTAGCTCATTACATGTCATATCTGAGCAGTTGAGAGTTAGGGCTTTACTCAAGAGCACTTGGTGGTGCTGGGGTTTGAACACTAGACCTTCCGATCAGTTGTCAAACACCTTAACCACTGAGCTACCCTACCCACCTTAAGCTAAGAAAATGATTCACATACTCCCAGAACCACTTTTTCACAATTTGGGTCCTGGAATATGGCGATGCCATCAGGGAAGAAAAACTCCATAGATGTGATAACCTGGTCATTCTGTACATTCAGGTCGTCAGCTGACTTCATTTTTTTGCCACATAATGTTGCTGAGCCTAGACCTAACATACTTCCTTTTTTACCCTGATTCACTCATCTCTCTGGAAGAGACTCAATCTGAACTCATCAGACCACATGACCTGTTTCCATTGCTACAAAGTCCAATCTTTTTTCTGTATTGGAATGTGTAGTTGTATTCAAATTATCAAATAAAATGTTGTTTAGTTAAAAACTAAATTTAATTAAATTGATAAGTGACTATGCCAATGCTCAAGGTAAAGTTGCAGCTCTCCCCCTTTGACCAGAAAAAGTCACACCTAAACTGTGGGCAGTGTAAAGCACCCTTTCACTTTTAAACTGGTTTTAAGCAGTACTGGCATTATACAGTATCAGTTAATATGCTGACATGTGCTCAAACAGTAATCCTTATTTTAAGAATTTAATGATCATCAATACTAGAGTTATCACTGTAACACTAGCCGCTTCTGTCTGATTGTTGCTGTGCTGCAATTTCAGGCCAAAATAATACATGAATTTTTGAAGCCCACTGGAGTAGAGCAGAACAAATAGCCACTCATGGCCTGTAAGTGTAAAAGTGCTGCTGAAGGAGTTTTTGTAGGAGCTTTATGTACTCTGACAGTGCAAACAAATTAATCTCAGAGGTAAGGAATGCTGTTACGAATGTGGCAAAGTCCCGCTTCTGAGGCCCCATTAACCCAGCATTACACAATGAGAAAAAGTGTGAAAGTGTACTGTCTTTTTTTAAAAACTGAAGATTATTAAGTACGAACTGCGTTCAAGTCCAACTGG
Organism: Clarias fuscus; assembly: GCA_030347435.1. Lineage (NCBI taxonomy): Eukaryota > Metazoa > Chordata > Actinopteri > Siluriformes > Clariidae > Clarias > Clarias fuscus. The sequence goes on from CM059208.1 coordinate 23,038,133, forward strand.
GACTTGTGATGAAATTTCTCATGAATGTAGGTGATTGACATTTACAGAAGACTTCAAACACAGTACAGCAATTCTTCTCTAAAGCACTATTCGGACGGGACTAGTTTTACTGTGGGACGTTTGAGGAGTTTGAATTTTTTTCAGCCGACGTCTGTCATTTCATGTATGGATTCGGACGAGACTAACATCTCCGTGATTATACCGGAGGTAGGCGTGTCTGTGTTTTACATGTGGGCGCTGCACAAGACCACGTGTTGAGGATGAGGATTTCTACTGGAGCGTAGAAAGCACAAGCTCGAATACCGGCGCGCTAGAGATTGTACGGTAGTTCACGCTGACCAAAAAACGCAAGAAAACGCGTTTGTAAAAAAAAAAACATTTTCGGCAAACACAGACATTCGCATTCGGACGGGATTAGATTTCTCAGAGGACCGCCGAGTTTGCTGAAAAACAGTAGGTAATTTGCTCTGGAATTTTTACAGAGGTCGTGTGAGAAAAAGACAGACATGGCAGATTCGGATGGGATTAAAATCACAAAGTACCTCTGTGAAACAGAAATTTCTCTAACATCCCCCAGTAAAACTAGTCCCGTCCGAATAGTGCTTAAGACATATGGTGCTAACATTTTAAAGGAAGCCTTATGTCCATGAATCACGATCGTGGTTAAGGTGGCTTGGAGTTCACTGCAGTCGTTCCTAGTGGAACATCTGATCCTTGAAAATCATCAGATTACTTGTCGCCAACTTGCAGACGAAAAGCATCTGTCTGTGGGAACTGTACACACAATTGTTCATGAACACCACTTGCACATTACTCGTCCACTCATGGATGTGGCATACTGAGAAACTTTCTTCCTTGATGGTATCTAAGCACTAGTGATACACTGGGGATGAGTGCATTAGTCTAGCAGGGAATTATATAGTGATGAATAGTGAAATGAATACCCTGAATACACGATTCAGGGTATTCAATCCCCCAGTTCGATCCCCAGCTCCACCAGGTTGCCACTGTTGGGCCCTTGAGCAAGGCCCCTAACCCTATCTGCTCCAGGGACGCTGTATCATGGCTGACCATGCGCTCTGACCCCAGTTATGCTGTGATATGCAAAGAAAGAAATTTCACTGTGCTGTAATGTATATGTGACAAATAAAGACTTAACTTAAGCTTAACCAGGTGGACTATAACCTTATCCAATGACAGCCAGTGTGTTTGCTGCTCCAACAAAGCACTTAAATGAGCGCTATTGCTTTATTCTAAACTTATATTCCTTGCTGTACTGACTTACAGTATATTACTCTCTAACAGGGATTTAGCTTGAAAGTATTCTTAGATCCTGACCTATTTGTATTAAAATCTTCCTAATAGTGCCTCCCAAAAATGTGTTAACACAGATTAGGTGACATGGTGTATCATTCTTTTTTTTTTTTTTTTCTTTGTTGAGCCTGAAGATCGATATTGATATTGAGGGTGTTTCTGCTATTTTTGACAGTAATCCGTTCTCATCAGCACCTGGACGGAAAAAAGGAGACTTCCACTTGTCACTGCAGGTTGAGAATAATCTGAATGTTTCTGAAGCATCCATCAGGATTTTTATCATTTATTTATTAATGAATTGTATGCAATTTATTATGGATACAATTGTGCCGTTTGCAGGTCTGGTTTAAACAGTTATTCATGCTTGTTCCAACATTGTTACATAAAATCATGGCTTTTGGTGTGGATCTGCTCATTTCTGTCCCAATTTAAGAAAGTAGCACGGAATTTCTAGATGATTAGAAACAAGTCCTTTTTGTTCTTGGTAATATGATAATAATTAACCATAGTTTTTGTTTGAATATTTTTGAAATATAATATTTTAATTGATTAGATGTGACATTCGAGGTCGCTGCCCAGGTTGGTCAATATGAAGAAAGGACAGGTGGCTCAAGACTTTTGAACTATATTGTATGGTATAACATACTGTAAATGCCAATTGTCCTGCTACAGAAACAAAAACAAAAATGGTAAGCCCTGGAGAATGAGAAGAACAACTTTACCTATAACAACTGACACTGGAGACTCCTTCAGAGCAAATACCTTTTTTACAAACAAATACAATTATTTTATACTATATGTTAAACTTTTCGGGAACCAGTAGAACCTAACAAGATTTTAAGAAATCCTGACTCGCTGTGACTTTGACCCTGTTTGGATCGGTCCTAAAATCAATCCGGTTTATCACTCATTCGTGAGCTATCGTGCTAATAAGAAGCAAGGACACAGACACAAGGACGGACAGATGGACAAACCATAAACTTAATCCCTCCACCATCTACTGACAGAGACATAAAAACTATTTATTGTTCTTTGTTTTCCCCGTATTCATCCACCACCCAAAAAAAGCCGCATGGTACCGGTGATGGTTACTATAGTAAAGCACCTGTGATTTGCCTTGTCAGAACTGCTGACCGATCCGAATCGGGGATTCTGAAGTGATTTAAAGTGAGCTCATGTTCTGGATCGAATCCATTCCCATAGATAAACATGAAGACGTTTTCTGGCTCGCTTTCACTTTTCTTTTCTGACTTGTCTTTGGCATGGAAATTTATGAAAGCCCAGGACGGATGGTACCGCCATTTGCCGAAGGTCAATATTACTTTCATATTGAGTCTGTAAAATAATTACCAGGTGTCAATTGGGCTTTGAAACGGATTTAGAAAGAGAGCAGAATACCAGGGCATTATCAAAAAAAAAAAAAAAAAAGGACAAAGCAGTTATAATTTTTACACCCTGACTCGCTTTTATTTTCCTCTTTGTTCTGCCCCGTGCTGAAAGAAGAACCGCAGGGAGATTAGTTATTGATGTATGCATGTTTTTTTTTTTTTTGCTAATGTAGTCTAGAATCAGAAGAGTAAAGCAGCTCTATTTTGTTGGTGTAGAAAACAGAAGAGAAAGCACCTGATTTAATGCTTCACCTACATCAAAGATTTCATGTTTCGTCTAACCTTTGCGTCCTCTTACGTATATATCATACATACCATACCGTACATACCTGTATACGTCTACCATATACACCCTTTTTCCCCCTCTTATGCGTCGGTTGCTCTCAGTCTAATCTCTGCGCCATTTCCACTACCCGCTCCTGTATCTCTAAATCCCTTTTTCCTCTTAAAAGTGGAACGTCTGCTTATGAACAACCCTCAAGGACTCTCTCGCTCCTCTCTACAATAGCGCTAACCTGATTCAAGGCGAGTCTGGGCTATCTTAAGGGGAAGCACAGCACATAGCCACTATTCTTTTTTTTCTTCTTCTTCTTCTTGTTCAGTGTTCTGGTTTTAAAACGCACAAGAATGCAAACCGTGCTATTATACAGTACCACACTGGAGATTACTCGCGCACAAGTGAGAAAAAAAAAAAAGATCCTTCGCTTCAGCCACATCTATCTCGAGATTTGTCCAGACGACGGAGGCCATATCTGACTGATAAGGGTGTCTACCAAGACTCAGCTGCAGTCATATCCAGCCGGGCCAGACGGTAATTAGACCCAGCATAGGGCCTTGCAGATGGGATAAACACTGGGAACATCAGTTAAGATAAGCATCTTCGAGATTCACACTCGGATGAAGAAAAGCTCATGGGAAGCCGTGACCGTGAAATCAATATCAGGTTGAATTGAACATATTATATCGATTATGATTCATGAATTATTCATTTGTTTTTGTTTTTTGTTTGTTTGTTTATTGTACTCATAATTATCTGACATGCTTTGTACAAAATCCTACTATTAAACTATTAATGTTGAGATATGTTTTTCTTATGAAAGGGTTCTCCTCCATGTTGCTCCCATGTGACTACACATGTTAGCAGTGTCGCCTTAGACCCCCGGTTTCCGGGGTTCGAGTCCCGTCTCTGTGTGCATGGAGTTTGCATGTTCTTCCCGCGCTTGGTGGGTTTCCTCCAGGTACACCGGTTTCCTCCCATAGTCCAAACACACGCAGATTAGGATGTCAGTTTCGATTAATTGCTTAGCCCTAACTGTCAAGCCAATTCATTTAACCTGATTTTCTCCATTAAATTGTCTGACCGGCACTCGCACTTGAAATTTCAATTTTAGTTAAACTGAATGTTTTATTCAACACTCACTCTTATTTAAATGAAGCTAAACAAATTTAAACACTAAACACTTCTCTGTTACACAAAGCAAATAAATCCATTCTTCAATCTCGTCTTTCTAGGGGAAAAAACTGGTAATTTCAAGCTGTCTGGTAGATGTGGGCTGCGTTGCGTTTGTGCTGTACCTGTACTTCACTCTTGAAGTTGGTTAGACGGTGTTGAATAATCTTGCAGTTCTGATAGGAGTGTGGCAGGGTACACCCTTGGATACGGTGCCAATCCACTGCCGGACACACACTCACATATACACACTACAATTCAGGAACGCCAAATGGTCTAGTCTTTGGACTGTGGGAGGAAACTGGAGTTCCCAGATGAAACCCACCAAGCACGGGGAGAACATGAAAACTTATACACACGGACGTGAAGTGGGAATCGAACCCCGACACTAGAGGTACAACTAAGCCACTGTGCCACCAAAAATAGAACAGGTTTCTTAAAATATTATGTAACATACCAGCCAGTGTCCTTTCCTTTTTATTTTATTTTTTTATTTATTTATTAAATTTCAGTAATTTTAAGGCATCTTTGCTTCACAGAATCTCTTCACACGTTGCCAAGATTTCTGGACCATACTGTAAATTTATTATAGTCCATTCTGCCAAATGTTCCCGCATAGCATAAATAACATACATCATGACATAATCGATCTGCGGTTCTGAAAAAAAAAAAACCTGTTTTTATGGCACCTTTCATTAAACCAGGTTGTAGTTTATCAGATGGTGCAGCCTTGTTTGTTCAGACCGTGTCCAACAAAATCTCACTGTGTGATGATGTGTATTCTAGCGCAGCAGAGTGGACGCATTGATAAAATGCTGGTTATCGATCTGGGAGGTTCACATTCTCAGCGCTACGGCGAAGCCAATCAGACACCTGTCTCAGTTCTCAAACACCTCCACATAGTCGAGAGTCGGGTAGGTTGTCATAACTTTTTCTTCTTTACAATATCAGAAGAATCCGCCCATTTCTTTCTTCACAGGCTACTCAGGTGCTTGTTCAGTCCCTTGTTATTTCAAGACTGGACTACTGCAACTCACTCCTGGCTGGCCTGCCTCTGTCCACAACTCGTCCTCTGCAACTGATCCAGAATGCTGCAGCACGTCTCGTTTTCAACCTTCCCAAGTTCTCCCACACCACCCCACTCCTCTGCTCCTTGCACTGACTTCCTGTAGCTGCCCGAATCAAATTCAAAACCCTGATGCTTGCCTACAAAGCTAAAAATGTCCCAGCACCCACTTACCTCTCTGTTCTAATCACACCACGCACTGCGCCGCGTTCCCTCCGATCCTCCAGCACTGCTCGCCTCATCCCACCATCTCTCAGGGATCGAGGGCGGCATTCATCCAGACTCTTTTCTGTTCTGGCACCTAGGTGGTGGAACGAACTTCCTCTAGATGTCCGTACAGCAGAGACTTTGACTATCTTTAAACGGCGACTCAAAACTTATCTATTTCTTATCTATATCTCCCCCCCCCCCCTTCCCAGTTGTGTTAGACTAATCGCACTTAGTTAACCCAGTGTAAGTATCTATCCAGTAATGTAAACTTTAAAGTCGCTCTGGATAAGAGCATCTGCCAAATGCCTAAATGTAAATGTAAATGTACCACTTTGCTTTATGGCAGGACGTCGCCGGGTGCAACGAGTTACTAAAAGCATTACTCACAGCTGGCCAAGAGGGAAAGATTTACACCGTCTTAAGCGAGCAGTTTGTAATTCTGAGCTCCATGCTGGCTGCAAGGTGAGTCACAGGTGTAACTAAAATATGGAGCTTTTTCCCCAATGCTTTCCCTGTCTTGTCAATTGCGCGTCCTTTGGCTATTAAATCGAAACTTGATATTCAAGCCCAGCGCAGAGCAGACTCAAAATATAAGGAAATAACATGAAATGCTGTTTGAATGCGCTCAGACATGTCAAGAAAATCAATTGTCCATTTAATCTGGAACAATTTGGAAGAAAATCACACTGTTATAAATGCAAGCACTTTTGATTTTGGTAGATTACCTCACAAGAAAAAAAAGAAAAATCAAAAACAATTAACGGTTTAATCTAAAGAGGACTTACAATCTGTTCATTTTCCAATAATGTCCTATAGGGTTTTATTTCTTTCGTTGCATCCATCTAGGAGCCTCTGTAGTCCGACTAGGGACCGTGGAGGCCAATGGGGACAAAGGAGTTTCTTCCCAACTGTAGTAGGAACTCCGGTCACGCACATTCACACACTTCAAGCAATTTCGGAACGCCAATGAGCCTAAGCTGCATTTCTTTGGACTGAAGGAGGAAACCGGAGAACCTGGAGGAAACCTATCAAGGACGGGAAGAAAACGCAAACACACAGACCCGATGCAGGAATCGTACACAGGACCTGGAGGTGCAAGGCGAGAGTGCTAGCCACTAAGCCACCATGCCGCCAAGTAGGTATAAAACCATCTATAGTTACATTTTCCAGGGGAATACCTGCAAAACAAATCAAAACCTAAGTACGACCTTGAGTGTAATATTGCCTTTGTGCTAATACCATTTGAACTGGCGACCGACAGTTAGTGTAATTAACAGGAGAGTAAATTCTTACCGATACTATGTACAGTAGTCAAATGATGAAAAGAATAAACCATGAGGTGGTGGACCGTCCTGAGAAACTAACAACATTTACTTTATTTATATATCAACTTACGGCGTTTTAAAATATCAGCTAACTTACTGATTCCAGGGTTGAATCCCAGATAGAGCAAAAAGAAAAGATAGTGAGCTGCGCTATGTAGGGTGTACAATCACTTGTTCTACGTACGAAGTAGTGCCCTCCATAGGGTTTAGGAAAGAATTTAGGATTCAGCCTTGTGTTAGAAGCTAGTTAGCTTTGTTGCTCGCGTTAGCTATGAAAGAAAACAATACAGTTGGTACAGAAGCAGTTACTAAGGAGACAAAGTGTTGTTTAATATGACATACCGTTATCAGATGTGTTTTCTTGCTGACAGCGTTTCTGTAACTGGTTTTGAATGTGGGTTTGGGCAGACAGCTGCTCTCTGTACAGACTACTTTTTTCCTATGCTGCCGACCAACAGTTAGAACCCCATTTAGCGCGAAGTGATACTTAATGATGCTATAATGCACTATATCACCACTTGATAGGGAGTGCCTATAGTCCAATCAGATTACACGGTTGGAACTAACTTTTGTACAAGATTGCTTATGTAATAGCAGGTATATACATTCGTTCTCACACTAATAAGACAAAAATGCAGGCTGTCCAAACTCTTGACAGTGGAGACTACTTCCGAAAACTCTTATTAAACACATCAAACAGTATTATCAGAGATGCTATTGGACAATTAATCAACATTTTCTGACCAATCAGAATCCAACAGGGCTATGGTTTGCAAATTGTAATAAAAATTCTCAATGTATTTTTATTCTTTAATCATATGCCCATCATTTGGCTTATTTTCTCTCTTGTTGAACCCCTATTGGTCAGGCATCTGTAATAACTCATCGGGAATTACAGCAGTATCTTGGCATAATAATATAATCCGTTCTGGTGGAGAATTTCTAAGGTGAAATTTTGTACTGCAAAACGCATTTTCCCATAGGAAATAATGTAAATTCAGATAATCCGTTCCAGCCACCCATAAATTTTACCAATATCACCAATTTCCAACTATATAATCATATTTTCTGCATATAAAAACAATCCAAACATTTAGAAGAAAACATGCAAATGTAGTTAAATATGAAATAAATAGACATTAAACAGTTAAGCTTAATTTATGATTCCTATTGGCACCGGCTGCTTTAAAAATGAAACAAAACAAAAAAAAACAACAACAAAAAAAAACCACAAAGAATATGTAAAGTCATTTCGCTTGGCTTTCCATTGACAAAACCAAGTTTTGAACAGCTCCGTTATGCAACTTAGCCGTTGTTTAGTTTGGCTCGGTTCAGTCGTTTGCATGATGAAAATGCTTCGTATGCAGAGGAGAATCCCTAAAGGAGTTTTTTTTTTTGTGCCCACTTTCACATCCCTGAGCTCACAGAATCTGACAACTGGATACTGTCACTGTGACTGACAGGAGAGAGACAATCTGCTACCTTTCCCACCCAGACAGACTAGCCATCTCTCGTCTCTCTGCCATGGATAGATGAGGCACCTGTCTGGGATCTGGAGCTGGAATTGTACTTTTTTTTAATTGTATTTCTTTAAACTGCTCTACCTAATCTTGTTGACTGATTATTTACATTGGCTTTGAAGGGTTGATGATCGCTTGCACGGGATAACAGTTCTAAAAGTACAAACTGCAGTTTTAATAGAGACTTTAGTTTGTAGGGTAGGCATATATCGAATGGCCCGAGTAACTACAGTGTACAAATAGAATAAAGTGGATTAAGTTCTAACTGTAAAAGCACTGTTGTATTAGTGAGTTTGTGCAAGATTTGTGGGTGTGTGTTTCCTGGAAATATATTTACTCTAGGTGTTTGTCCATGCATTCGGTACACTGAGTATGAATTATGTTTTTATGGCTTTGCTTCTGTAAAATGATTTTTTTTTTTTTTTTTTTTTGTCGCACATACAGTGGCAAGAAAAGTGTCAAGTATGTGAACCTTTTGGAATTTCATGAGTTTCTGCATTAATTTGTCATAAAATGTGATCTGATCTTCATCTAAGTCAAAGAGTATTAAGAAATATAATGTACCTAAAATAACACAAAAATAAAATCTGATCTTTCATGTCTTTATTGAGAACAACCACAAAAACTGCGTAGTGCTAGTGGAAAAAGGATGTGAATTCCTGAGTTAAGGCCTCATTGACCAATAAGCTTATTGGAGTAAATGGGTTTGGATTGGTGGAGTACAGCTACTTGGACTGATAAAAAACACTTCAACTTTTTACACATTACACTTATGTGTGCCGTGTCTCGCCAACAAGAGCTTTCAAAGGATCAATGATCAAGAATTGTTCATTTACATCAAGCTTGAAAGGGGTTACAAAGTGATTTCAAAGACTTCCCCAGTCTACAGTTAGGCCAATGGAGACACTTTGGGACTGAGGCTACTCTACCAAAAAGTGGCCGCCCAGTCAAAATGACCCAAAGAGCACAACAAAGACTCATCAGTGAGGTGAAGAAACAACACAGAGTTGTCACAAAGATTTAAAGACATGGGAACTGGCTAACATCTGTGTTCATGAGTCTACAGTATGTAAAACCAAGCAGGCTGTCCATGGCAGGACACCGCAAAGTAAGTCGCTGATTACTAAAAAGAACATTGCTGCATTTTAGGTACATTATATTTCTCAATACCCTTTGACTTAGATGAAGATGCACATATGAAGTTTGAGGTTATTGTTATGGTTAACCAGTTATTCATTCCAAGGGTTCACTTCCTTTTTCCACTTCCATTTTAAATGATGAATGAGTGTGTTCAATAACCACATGAAAGATCTGATTTTCTTTATGTTATTATTTTAGACACATTATATTTGTCAATACCTTTGACTTACAGCAGATGAAGATCAGATCACATTTTATGACAAATTCATGCAGAAAACCATGAAATTCCAAAAGGTATACTGTTTTTTGCTACTGTATAAGAAAGGAACAAAAAAACAAATAAGAAAACAAACAGACCAAGTCTCTCCTCGGCACCTTAGCATCGTCAAACAGTTCTGTTGTTTTTTTTTTCTTCTCCAGATCCACTGTGACTTTTCTGAATCAGAACAGAAAAGAAAAACAGCAACCTCCTACTAATATTTTCGTAGCATCACACAAAGACCTGGAGAATGCTGATGTCTGTTTCCAGACCTGAAAGATGTGGTTCTGCATTAGAAAATAAATCTGAGTTAAATATTTAGATGTTTTTCTCCACACACACACACACACACGCGCGCGCGCGCGTGGAACCAGCTACAGCTTCAGGTCCCAAACCCCTATGTACACCAGTCTAGGGTAGACAATGAGGAGAGAGAAAATGGAAATGTGAGCACCGGGCTTATTTGCCGCTCCAACGTTTCATCTCTAATGAGCTGATTATTCCATGGAACAGATCAGCTCAGGAAATGACACAGCGATTCGAACTGAACAGGGAATTACGTCCTTCAATAGGCGGAAAAAAGCAAGCAGAAGAACAGACGCTCTGTGTTCATATAAAATGACGTTAAACTACATTATTAGGAAGAAGTATAATTTAGATCTCTTCAGTTGTCCCGCTGGCACAAATGTCAAACTCGTATTCCGCCCAGGCCACATTAGCATTTTTCTGAGTGAATGAGGGATGATAAATTAACGGTATTTATTCATTATTCTCAATTCTACTAATTAACACTAGTACTGAATATTATGAAAGATTTAAAGGGCACGTATTATTCAGATGCGTCTCCAATTAAAAATCGTGAGAAAAAAAATGTCCCTGCTTTTTGTCCTTTTTCCTTTTTTTGGATCGGCTTAAAAAACTGCATTAAAATTTTCACCTATTGAGCTCTCATATAGGAAAAGCCCCTCCCCCAGCTTGTTTGTTGCTGGCTCAGCAGTAGCTCATTCTCAGTGACACTGAAACGGCACATTTCGGACGAAAAGTGATTTTTTTTTTTTCTTCAAAATTTGCATTTCAGCTGCAGCATTAACAGATTCACTTTGCGGGAATCCTGTGCCCTTATTCAACTTATCAAAGTAATAGTAAAATATGGGACCTTAATTATGGGTTAATGATTCCTTTCATGTACATAGTTTTGTCTTTGCACAATAACTTATGAGCTTTTTTTATGTTTTTTTTACCAACATCTTTGTAGCTTAGTATGTTGTAGTACTGTACTGTACGTACAGCACAAGATGTTTTCTGCGTTGACTTGCACTTGTCTTGCACTCTTTCACATGAGGCATTCGTCTCCCTAAATATTCTCTTAATCTCATTCAAGAGCTGCGAAAATAATGTATGGGTTTTCTCTGTGCGCAAAGTTGGACAAGATGTAATTTCCTCCTCTAGAAAACCAGCCAAACGACTAGACAAAGTAAAGGCTTGGCATTGAAAAAGGTTATAAAGCTTAATAAAGTTTATCATAAGTTTATATAATAAAGTTATCAATCTGTTTTATGCTTTCATTTCATCACAACAAGTCCCAGTTTGACTTAAATATCTCTTTACACACCTGAGCAAATGAAGGTTCAGAGCCCTGCTGAAGGGCCCAGCGCAGAGGTTTGAACCTTTGACCTTCCAATCTGTAGCTCACTGAGATACCCCTGTAGTAGTTTAAAATCTTCTTTACACATTCCTAGAAGAAAGTTCCCCTATTAAAAAAAACACACCATCTAGTTCTCTAATGTCTACCTACCTAGGAAAACCCTAGAACCCTTCTTTTTTCCAGAGGCACGTTATGAACCATTTATCCTTGAAAGAACATTGTTTTTATAAGCATGTATTTCTGACAAAAAGATTTACATTGTGTCCTTGTGGGAGAACCCACAGAAAGCCAGGAACACATAGAAAGTCTATACATACTGATTTCACATACTGTACTCTGTGGAACCTCTTTTTCTACAATGTTAGCCCACTATACTTCTTATGAGGGAATTATCAAAGGTGTGCTGTAGAATCAGAGCAAACAAGGTGTCCCTTTTAAATTTGTCTCCACATACAGTAATCCAGGAAAATAAAGATAAATAAAGTGATTCAGGTTTCAAACCCTAGATTATCTTGTCCCATCTTAAATAGTTATGACTGAATTTAAGAAAAAAGATCTGTTTTAGAACAGATCTGTCTTTCTGTTTGTGACTAAAAACCATAAAAATGCATTTTGCATTTGGGTTTTTCAGGTGGAACAAAAGTTATCATTACTTTTGTAACATGTAAATTTTACCACTACCAGAATATGGGAATGATGTTGCAAAAATGTAGCATAATGAGCATATTATTATTATTATTATTATTATTATTATTATTATTATTAAATTACAGGTATGTGTTTATAAAAACAAAACAGCAAAACAAATAACGGCAAAAAAGCTTTTAGCTTTACGCGCTACCAATCAAAACTCAGACCATACATTTTTGAATAAGCTAATGAGTTGCATCAGGCAATTTACATACAGTAACTCCCCTACATAGGAACATTCGAGTTATGAGCTTTCAAAGATACAAACAATGCCTTTAAATATGTTCAATCGCGACAGTTAGACCACATGTCCAGCGTAAAAAAGCAGCGGTGATGAAGCTGGTACTGCTAAGAAGCGCCAAGCAATAACGCTGGAGGCAAAAGTGGAAATAATTGAGAGATTGGAGCGAGGTGAAAAGATGGCTCGTTACATTGTTCGTTCTTTTAACATGAATCGTTCAACCATCAGCACGATTCTAAAGAACAAGGACTTGGTAATGTTTCCAGGCATTCTAAGATTCAAATGTTTTCTTTATTTTTTATGTGTTTGCCTTTTTATGTATTATTTGTGCAAAAGGTTATATAAACCTATTAGAGTGAGTACTGTAACATACTGTATATAGCAAATTGTGTTAATATCCTAGTACATAGACAATGTTTGTTCTGAGTACTCTCAGAACGGAACTCATTCAACGTACTGTAGGGATTTACTGTATCGTGTTCTCTCTGTAGTGCTCTCTGGTTTGGAGGTCTGGACTTCTGGACTCTGACACCTCAACTCACCTTCTCACATTCAGTCAGCAATACCCTGTTTTGTCAAGCTGTTCATGTCCAGCGGTGCCCCGAGGCTGCTTGAAGCCTTGCCTCACTTTCAGTTTTACACTAATAAGGAAACTGGCAGAGGCCAGTGCATCCTTACCACCATCACATCCTTACCACCATGACTCTAACTTCCTGAATTCAGCATAGCTTATATTTTTGGATGCCTTCAGCATTGTTTTATAATTTGGAAAGACTATGGAATCATAAGGTGTGTCCAAGCAGTGGGTGTAATGAGAGCCAGGGTGATAAAGTTGAGACAGTATTTCATTCCGCCATATTTCGTTCTTGGGTTCTACCTTTAAACCTCCACACTCCGCTGCGGATCCGTGGTCCACTCCGGCAATATAAATGCCGAGCGAATATTCTGCTCCTCCGCGGATCATCAGACCCAACGGACGTCCGTCGTCCAAGGAGACCGTGACCTGAAAGGGCAAACACAGTACATAAAAAATGCATACAAATCATTACTCATCCATCATTCTGTACTAGCAATAATTCTGAGGATCCTTTGTGACAGTTTGCTCCAGAATGTCTCCTCCAAGCATTGGAATACGAATCTCAAGGGACCACCTGATACAATATTATCACGATACCTAGGTGCCGATTTGATTAGTATTGCAATTCTCATGTGAAAAATCACGATTTTTAAAATATCCCGATTTTTTGTTTCAATTCTAAACAAAGTGCTGCCTGCCAGTTTGTGAATCGTTTAGATCACCCCCTGTAGGATCATAGGATCATAGAGGTATACCATATCAACATTTCACCACCTCAAATGCAAACATATATAAATTAAAAATTAATAAATAATATATATATATATATATATATATATATATATATATATATATATATATATATATATATATATATATATATATATAGTCATGGCCAAAAGTTTTGAGAATTACATAAATATTGGAAATTGGAAAAGTTGCTGCTTAAGTTTTTATAATAGCAATTTGCATATACTCCAGAATGTTATGAAGAGTGATCAGATGAATTGCAGAGTCCTTCTTTGCCATGAAAATTAACTTAATACAGAAAAAAAAACTTTCCACTGCATTTCATTGCTGTCATTAAAGGACCTGCTGAGATCATTTCAGTAATCGTCTTGTTATCTCAAGTGAGAATGTTGACGAGCACAACGCTGGAGATCATTATGTCAGCTGATTGGGTTATAATGGCAGACTTGACATGTTAAAAGGAGGATGATGCTTGAAATCATTGTTCTTTCATTGTTAACCGTGGTGACCTGCAAAGAAACGCGTGCAGGCGAAGACTTTTGGAAGATGGCCTGGTGTCAAGAAGGGCAGCAAAGAAGCCACTTATCTCCAAAAAAAACATCAGGGACAGATTGATCTTCTGCAAAAAGTATGGCGAATGGACTGCTGAGGACTGGGGCAAAGTCATATTCTCGGATGAAGCCTCTTTCCGATTGTTTGGGGCATCTGGAAAAAGGCTTGTCCGGAGAAGAAAATGTGAGCGCTACCATCAGTCCTGTGTCATGCCAACAGTAAAGCATCCTGAGACCATTCATGTGTGGGGTTGCTTCTCATTCAAGGGAGTGGGCTCACTCACAATTTTGCCCAAAAACACAGGCATGAATAAAGAATGGTACCAAAACACCCTCCAACAGCAACTTCTTCCAACAATCCAACAACAGTTTGGTGAAGAACAATGCCTTTTCCAGCATGATGGAGCACCGTGCCATAAGGCAAAAGTGATAACTAAGTGGCTCGGGGACCAAAACGTTGAAATTTTGGGTCCATGGCCTGGAAACTCCCCAGATCTTAATCCCATTGAGAACTTGTGGTCAATCCTCAAGAGGCGGGTGGACAAACAAAAACCCACTTCTGACAAATTCCAAGAAGTGATCATGAAAGAATGGGTTGCTATCAGTCAGGATTTGGCCCAGAAGTTGATTGAGAGCAGCCCAGTCGAATTGCAGAGGTCCTGAAAAAGAAGGACCAACACTGGAAATACTGACTCTTTGCATAAATGTCATGTAATTGTCGATAAAAGCCTTTGAAACGTATGAAGTGCTTGTAATTATATTTCAGTACATCACAGAAACAACTGAAACAAAGATCTAAAAGCAGTTTAGCAGCAAACTTTGTGAAAACTAATAATTGTTTAATTCTCAAAACGTTTGACCACGACTGTAGATATATTTTAGAGTTAATATGGTGATACATGAATTGCTACACAAAAGAATCACTTAAAGATTTGTTCCCTATGTATACTAAGCATGCTGCTGTACCTTACCTTATCCATTCCTCCTTAACCCTATTATCTTTGGGGTCATGTTTAAAGTCTCTAAATAAATTATTGAAAAAAAATGTTTTTGCTTCATATTCAGTGACTTTTATACATAAACTTGGGTAACAATTTAATTTATATATAACAATTGAATAACAATATCCATGTAACCAACCATTCATCCATCAATATAACCATTCATCTGCCTATCAATCCAACCATCCTTGTAAACATCCATAAATGCATATCAGTCTATCCATCCAACTATCCATCTTCCTATCCATCTAACACGACATGTATCTAGCCAGACTTCTATTATCCCACTAATCACCCATTCATCAATCCGTCAACACATCTTACTTCCCAAATCCATAAAAATTTATCCATTTAAGCATCTGTCTGGCCTTCCTTTTCACACATCTATCAATTTATTTACAATATCTGCAGTGAAACACTGTAGTTTAAAAACTAAAACTACATAAATTATATCAGCTCTTTTCCATATGTCTGTAATATGACATAGCGGCACAGAGGCTTAGTGGTTAACACTGTTGCCTTGCACCTCCAGGGTCCGGGGTCGATTCCTGCCTCAGGTCTGTGTGCATGGAGTTTGCATGTTCTCCCCGTGCTTGGTGGGTTTCCTCAGGGTACTCCGGTTCCCTCCCACAGTCCGAAGACATGCAGATTAGACTAATTGGCATTTCTAAATTGCGAGGTCCTACCACAGTCGTTAAATGGGAATAAATACGGCCTCCACGGTCCCTAGTTGGACTACACAGGTTTCTAGATGTATAGATGCATGGATGGACTATGACATAGCAGTCAATACAGTTCTAGAGAAAACCAAATAGTAATTATTAAGGTGAGGGAAAAAATAATTTTTGGAAGAATTAGACACACAAGAACCTTGGTGTGTAAATGTGTTCTACCCTTAGGCTTGGGAAACACTACATGACTTTGGACAGGATTTTGTAAAGGATTCAAAATTGTGCTGAATCCATCGTGGTCTGCACCAGTCAGCACAAGTTGCAGCCAGTTAGATTAGCGAGTTGGTGTATGAGGGGTACAGACAGGAACTGGCAAGTGTGTGAGGATAACAGACTGAGAAAAGACTCCTCCTGACACGAGTAAAATTTTCAGAGCCAACTCTCCTAGTCGCGTAGTATACGGTGCTCACCGACCCAAACAGGGAACACGTACCATCGACAGCCAATCAACATATGGGAGGGGGATCGTGGCGTGGGTAGGATAATCTGAATATCATTTGTTTATTTATTTTTTAAGACCAAAAATCTAATAAATGAGAAACACTTTTTTAAAATATATATATTTGTTTCCAAAACCAAATAATAAAAAAAAAAACGTAGATAATGGCTCATTAAACAAACCAAAAAAAAACATAACAATAAGATTATGAGCATCCACATCCATTCGTTTTTTTTTTTCCTCAGCACAGATGGTGTTGCATACTGTATTAAAACTGCTCCTGTCTGTATTGTGTGCATGTTTGTTTATTTTTCTTCCTCTTCATGCGAGGTTGGTTCGCTTGGCCTCCGTTGAAGAGACAAGTTGTTGCTGTTTTTTTTTGTTGTTTTTTTTGGAGTGACTTTTTGTTCGTAATATAATAATATTAATAGTAATAGTAATAATTTGCTCAGCATTTTAGATAATTTTTAGTGGTTCCCCTCCAGTGTCAGGGTTCGATTCCCACCTCGTGTCTGTGAGCATGGAGTTTAATTGTTCCCCCCGTGCTTGGTGGATCAGACGTTTGCTCCGACTGTGCCATGCATCTGTGGACCTGGATTCACAAAGTCCTTTGCCATGATGGAAGGACACATTGCTCATGGAGTATTTTGTCTAAACGTGGCCTGCTGGTTTTGCACCAAAATAGATTAGGAGCTATCCATGATTCCCTCAATCGTGACTAGTGCCTCAGTCCCTGCTGAAAAGAAGAAGCTGCATAGCATGATCCTGCCACCACCCTGCTTCATGCTACGTCTGGTTGATAAACTCACTTGATTTTGTGCCAAAAAAAAAGCGTTTTTAGAATTTTTTAGAATTATGAATTAATTTATTTCACAGACTTATTTTTCATATTTTGTCTTTGTTTAGTTTTTTCCCATGGGAACATGCATTTTGTATTGCTATATCATATGATTAATCTTGGTTACATTTTGGTTACAAGGCAAAAAATGGAACCTTAACGCAGATGTGTGGACATCCATGTCAAACCAGGACTTTTGATTGTAAAAACTTACTTTATTCCTCTATAGAATCCCCTGCTACACTAATGCACTTATCCCAGTGTTTCACTAGTGCAAGTTTTCTCAGTGCGCCAGAGCCAAGATCAGACTGCCTGCCTGAAAAAAAGGCCTCCCAGGAACTCCTTCGAAACACGTAATTTTGTCGATTTTTAAGGATCAGACGTTCATTCCACTTGCTGAACATTTATGGGAACGACTGCAGTGGGTCCAGACTCTTACTGTGGCTAAGAGTCTCATCACCTTACTGTGCTTGACGTCTTCTTTACAGTAAATGTCAATCGGTTTTATGCCGTCATTCAGAAGTTTTATCACAAGTCCTGCTTTGACTCGAACGCCCATTGTATATCCAGTCTATCTATCTATTAAAATGATTGACAATTGATTACAGCTCTGCATCCTTAGAAACCAAGATGTCCAATATTAGAGCGTTAAAATCAGTCACATTTGAACAATCCGGCCCAGAATGTTATTATATTCCACTTATTTTGCCGCCAATTACATGAGAGAAGAAATACCAGGTAATTTAATATAAAAATAAAAAATAAAAAAAACTTTTAGAGTCATTGTAAAGTCCTTAAAACATTCCAATCACAAACATCTTGAGATGCAGGTGCATTGTTCCTATGATAAATGACTATAGATCTGTCTAGTGCGGATGGGAAATAAATCATGCTGACAGACAAAAAGGATTGTTGCCTGGGCTGGACCTAGCCTCATATCATTCAGCTCCCTTTGGGCAAAAACAACATTCTGTTGTCAGTGTCTCCTGCTAGCTGTGGACGCCTGCGTCTAAACAGAGCACATGGCTGTCGTTTTTAATTAGGATTGTCCCGTATCTTAAAGAGTGTTAAAGGGTCTTATAGAGAATGTGTGGCGACGGGATTTAGTCATGCTTTTCCGAAACACTGCGCTGGAATTGAGCGTTTGTTGTTGGGATTCAAATCCGGGAAGAGTCGGGATTGACAGACAGGGGTTAAAAGACTGAGAGAGAGAGAGAAAGCGAAAGTCTAGAATGCAGAGTTGACTGACTTAAAATGGAAAGCGGCATGTAAGGGAGAAAAGAATGGAAGATGTAAACAGCACATTTTGGATTAATATAAAGAGTTGAGGCAGGGGTCAGCATCTGATGAAAAGTATTTCAGTGCATTACTTTAATAAACACTGTAACGCAGCTCACTCACTCACTCATCATCTATACGCTTTATCCTATGTACAAGGTCGCGGGGGGCCTGGAGCCTATCCCAGGAGCCTAAGGGCACGAGACAGGGTACACCCTGGCAATTTGGGAATGCCAATTAGCCTAATCTCCATCACAGGGCTCACACACACACACTCACATGCTTATTTGGCCAATTTAGGAACACCAATAATCCTAATCTGAATCCTAACCTGTCTTTGGACTGTGGGAGGAATCCGGAGTACCCACCAAGCACAGCGAGAACATGCAAACTCCATGCACACAGACCCCGAGGAATCGAACCCGGAATCTGGAAGTGCAATATGATGTTGCTAACCACTAAGCCACCGCCCTATAATGCAGCCAAAAATGCCTTTTAATCAACATACATGTCTGTGCTGTCCAAACATAAAGCTTTGATTTTATAAGAAGTCCTTTATTATAGTTTATCCAATCACATTCATGCATGTTGATTATTTAGCTCATTGGATTGGCAGCACTGTGGCTTAGTGGTTAGCAGTTTGGTGTCGCACCTAAAGTACAGGGTCCAGGTTCGATTCCCGCCTCAGGTCTGTGTGCATGCTCTGCCTGTGCTTGGTTCGGTTCACCTGCTAAGGACTGGACAGTGCCCACTTACACAATGAGGACTAACTGTCCTCTGTTCATACATTCATCACCATATTTCCATTCCAATCAAATCAATTCAGATCTTTTTACCATTCATAATGTAAATTACACATTTTTTTCAGTTTGTATATTCTACAGGTTGTTTTCTAATTTTTTTTTGTTTGTTTGTTTTTTTTAATAAAATTTTTTACTTTATTTCATAACTTATTTTTATACTGACTGTTTATTCTCTTTGTTATCTTTAATATAAGGTCACAGTCGGTCATATAAGCATTTGACTGCATATCATACTGTGTATGTGACAAATTAAATTTTTATTTGAAAATTTTAATTTGAATTGCCATTCCCAAATTGCCCAAGTAAGAGTGTGTACGTATGTGTGCCCTGTGATGGATTGGCACCCTGTCCAGGGTGTACCCCACCTCGTGCCCCAAGTCTTCTTGGATAGGCTCCAGGATTCCGCGCCCCTGTATACAAGATAAAGCGATATACACAATGAGCGAGTGAGTGAGTGAGTGAGTGAGTGAGTAAGACTGAGCTCATCGGATCAGAGACTGGCTTCAAGGTTTAAGACATTAGCATTCACAGACTTTAACAGATTTGTTATTTTTCCTATGATGCAATGCAGAATGTACAGAGAAGTATGCGACTATTCCGTTTCCACGGTCCTAAGAAAAGATTTTTAAAAAATGTTTGCGTCGATTTGTCTCAGTTAAAGCTTCAAAGAAAATGTTGAACATTCAAGCACTACAAGGTAATTAATTGTGTTCATCATTCATCATATCCAGACATTTGATTAGGCATATAAAAGATAAGCAGTGGCCCAGACACTCACCCTTCTCTCCGCCCCCTGGTGCGGGACGTGTCCACGGCGCTGGCTGTTAAAGTGTCGACCTGCTCGCGGTATGCTGCTCCAGCAGGTCAGGGGGCGGAGAGATGCTTCTACCCTGAGGATCTACCCAGGTGTACACATGATTGGTCACATAACCTCCAGGGATCCGCCCCATCGAGCACACTGATAAGCAGAGCTTCTTGCATCCCTTCAGCACCTGTCGAGGGAAGAGCAAATGATGGAAGGGTTTGAGAGTAGAAAGAAATGAGGACGAGAAAAAGGAGGAGGAGAAGGGGTATGGCAATTATTGAGGCCTTATCATTTCATTCCACATCTGGAGTTAATGTCTGGCTGTTTATGCAGATATCATTAATCACAGCACTTAGTCCGCGTGTTAATTTAATCCATCAGTGCGCACACAGGCAAAGTCAGCCAGATAAATAATTACTGCTCTTCATCACACTTTAATTTCAATAAATGTTAATATCGCATTCAGATCGGAGTGACGTGCGCACAGGAGGCCGCGCGTTCAAGTCACTTCCTTCCTTGCAACGGGAAAGATGGGTGACGACTCCATACCTACTGATACACACGTGGACAAAATTTTTGGTAGCCTTCGGTCAATGAAAGAAAAACTCACAATGGTCACATAAATAACTTTAATCTGACAAAAGTAATAATTTTAAAACATTCTATGAATGTTAACCAATGAAAGTCAGACATTGCTTTTCAACCATGCTTCAACAGAATTATTTTAAAAATAAACCCATGGAACAGGCCTGGACAAAAATGATGGTACCCCTAGAAAATACTGAAAATAATGTGACCAAAGGGACATGTTAATTCAAGGTGTGTCCACTAATTAGCATCACAGGTGTCTACAATCTTGTAATCAGTCAGTGGGCCTATATATAGGGCTCCAGGTAGTCACTGTGTTGTTTGGTGACATGGTATGTACCACACTCAACATGGACCAGAGGAAGCGAAGGAAAGAGTTGTCTCAGGAGATTCGAAAGAAAATTATAGACAAGCATGTTAAAGGTAGAGGCTATAAGACCATTTCCAAGCAGCTAGATGTTCCTGTGACTACAGTTGCACATATTATTCAGAAATTTAAGATCCATGGGACTGTAGCCAACCTCCCTGGACGTGGCCGCAGGAGGAAAATTGATGACAAATCAAAGAGACGGATAATCCGAATGGTAACAAAAGAGCCCAGAAAGACTTCTAAAGAGATCCAAGGTGAACTTCATGCTCAAGGAACATCAGTGTCAGATCGCACCATCCGTGTTTGAGCCAAAGTGGACTACATGGGAGGACACCATTGTTGAAAACAAATCATAAAAAAGCCAGACTGGAATATGCCAAACTACATGTTGACAAGCCACAAAGCTTCTGGGAGAATGTCCTATGGACAGATGAGACAAAAATGGAACTTTTTGCCAAAGCACATCAGCTCTATGTTCACAGACGGGAAAATGAAGCATATGAAGAAAAGAACACTGTCCCTACTGTGAAACATGGAGGAGGCTCTGTTATGTTCTGGGGCTGCTTTGCTGCATCTGGCACAGGGTGTCTTGAATCTGTGCAGGGTACAATGAAATCTCAAGACTCTCAAGGGATTCTTGAGAGAAATGTGCTGGCCAGTGTCAGAAAGCTGGGTCTCAGTCGCAGGTCATGGGTCTTGCAACAGGACAATGACCCAAAACACACAGCTAAAAACACCCAAGAATGGCTAAGAGGAAAACATTGGACTATTCTAAAGTGGCCTTCTTTGAGCCCTGACCTCAATCCTATTGAGCATCTTTGGAAGGAGCTGAAAGATGCTGTCTGGAAAAGGCACCCTTCAAACCGGAAACAACTGGAGCAGCTTGCTCATGAGGAGTGGGCCAAAATACCTGCAGAGAGGTGCAGAAGTCTCATTGACAGTTACAGGAATCGTTTAATTGCAGTGATTGCCTCAAAAGGTTGTGCAACAAACTATTAAGTTAGGGGTACCATCATTTTTGTCCAGGCCTGTTCCATGAGTTCATTTTTTTTATAATTCCGTTGAAGCATGGTTGAAAAGCAATGCCAGACTTTCATTGGTTAACATTCATAGAATTCTTATTTATTATTACTTTTGTCAGATTAAAGTTATTTCTGTGACCATTGTGAGTTTTTCTTTCACTGACCGAAGGGTACCAACAATTTTGTCCACGTGTGTATACTGTACGGGACACCTGTAAACTAAATAAACTCGAATTACGTCGCCGACATGCTCATCAAGCTCCATTTATACATGAAAAACATCCACAGCTATCCATCTCACATCTAATATGATAGTTTTATAGGGACCGGAGAGTGTTTTTTTTTCTTCCCTCATACTGTATATATATATTTTCAGTACTCAGTGGATGAAGTTTATATCAGACTGGCACTTTTGTTTTTACAGAGGATGGAGCGTTTATTGACTTGTAGCCTTTGAGCGAATGAGAAGGTGAAAGCAAAAAAAATAAAAATAAAAAGAGAGGAAGATGGGGAAATGGGCGCAGAATAAAAGAGTAGCAATGAGTCAGATGTGCGCATGTATCAGTAGCATAAAGGATGTCTGGAGCATCTTGTTAAGGCTCTGTTCTAGCTGACTCGGTTATGAATTCACTCCCTCGGGGAGAAGAAGTAAGCAGATGTACTGCAGGATCACAACACCTGAGGCTTGCTTCTAAAGAAAACTGTACAGAACAAAAATATGACATGATACATTCCCGGGTTAGTTTTATACTCAAGGAGACAGGCTGGATGCCAGGGGTGTTCAAGTCAAACCGGGACTTTTGATTGCGCAGAATAACAGAAACCAATTATAAGAGTAAAATTTACCTTTATTTCTAAATATAATCCTCTGCTACACTAATGCACTTATCCCTAGGGTATATCAGGGTAGGCTAGGGTAGGCTAGGCTAGGGTAGATCAGGGTAGACCTGATTGCCTGCTTCACGTCTGACACGCTGGCCTCCCGAGAACTCCTTTAATATAACCCAAATATGTAGGAATTACTTGAAGTGTGGTTGGGATTGTACGGAGGATGTGCCGATAACCCACCAGCCGAGTTCCTGTAATGTGCAAGTGGTGTTGGTGAATGATGTGTGTTAATAACGATGTTATTCGATGCGTCTCTTCCACAAGTTGGAGACCAGAAAATCTGTTGATTTTCAAGGATTTCAAGGCATTCCTTTCGCTGAATGTTCACATGAACGACTGCACTGGGCTCCGAGACACCTCTCAATTTCAAAACGTTTGCATCATTTCAGTGTTTTACTGCGACTAAAAATCCCATCAACATTCTGCGCTTGATGTCTTTTGTAAATGTCAATAGGTTTCATGCCTTCACTCACCAGAAATTTCCCAGTTTGACCTGAACACCGCTTATACCATTAATGACTGCTTCTGTAATAATGATAATATATACAGTAACTAGTCTAATCATGTTATAGAACATTTACACCAGTTTAACGGATGCTTTTATAGCGAGCAGCATACTGTACCTCATTTAAACAACTGAGCAGCTGAAGGTTCGGAGTCAAGATCATTTACATCCAGAGCGAGTTAAATTTTTTTTGGGGGGGGGGATTTTTCCCAGATTTTCTCCCTAATTTAGTCGTGTTCAATTCCTCCCTGTCACTAGGGGGCTCCCACATTAAGGCTACTACTACCACTCAGTCGGGAAGACTATGATGCGTGAGTGAGCAGGTCGAAAAGATGCGGCCGACCGAACCATTGGGGCGGTGAAACACACTCGGAGGACAGCGCTATCCGCTCCTTCCGCTTGCGTGAGCTCACAGATGCCCCTGACTGGCTGTAGAGCCGTGATTAACGTGGGAGCACCAAGTACCTCTCATCTCTCCCCTCTGAGAGAGCTCGGCCAATCAGCTCTCATTAGGCCTCCGGCTGCGAGAGGTTACAGCATCACACGGGAATCGAACTCGCGATCTCCGGAGGGTTAGGGCCTTGCTCAAGAGCCCAACAATGGCACCTTGGTGGTGGTGGTGGGGTTTGAACCTGGGACCGTCCGAACAGCAGTGCAATGCATTAACCACTGAGATATCTCTGCCCACTGCATGCACCCTGCAGTGGTAGCTTGGCAGTGCTGGGATTGAAACTGTAGATAAATAACATAGGGCCGGAAACACCCCTTAATCAGATCTAGATCCTGTCCACAGGGTATTAACAAGAGAGCATATTTACAAGGCAGATGAATCCATTTGATTTCATTATTGCCCACTATAGCTAACTGTCATGAATCTTCTGGATATTGTTGCTCCATAAGCTATGAAAAGCCTCTCTATATAACACAATGTTCTAGCAGACCAACGCTCGGAGATATTTTTATGTAATAAAATAGGATGACTCTAACCCTGACCGAGGCACGACAACGTGTGCGTCAACATTCACATTACAGATGACACGCTAAAAACACTTAAAGCACGTCGCACAGACTTCATGGAGAGTGCGCAGTCAAGTACGTGAGTCATTACTGCACCGGAGAGCGGGTCATTTCCATATATAAATACCACATTCCATAAATAAAGACCACCATGCTTCGGTAAATACCATCTGATAACCTGAAGAAGAATACAGAATATCTGTCCTGATTTTGCTGGACTCTTCGGCTCATGTTTAAAAATTAACACGATGACATGACAGAAGCAGAATTCATACTTTTATTTTTTTCTTTTTAAACCGAGCCTTGGTGGACACCTACCGAGAACGACCTGTCAAATTTAGCTACCCCCCTCAGGGCTAAGACACTAGTCATGCACAGAATGACGGAGGAAGCGACGAAGAAAAAGATAGTGTGAGATGAGTAGAGAGAGAGATCTGAAGAGAAATATTTCAATATTTTGACAGGCCTTCGATGAATAATCCATAAGCCCATGGACTCGTCTTGTCTGGAAAAAGATGGCAAAGCAGATGTCTTCATGCGTGAACACAGCAGACCTGTGACCCCGCATCACGCCGCTAACAAACCCGACTCGAATCAATTTGTAGTAGCACTCAGGGCAAGAGTGAGCGTGGTATTGGCAAAATAAACCTAAAATCATGCGCATGCATTGTAAAGAGATGGCGCTGTCATAATTCAGTATATAATATCATATCCTGTTAAAGCACACCACAGCTGGAATTGTAAAAACCTTCGTCTGGCTGTTTATTGCTTTTATAAACAGCATGGCTCTGAGTGGAGTAAGGCTGTACCTTACTGTAAATTACAGGTTTAAATTATTGCACTAGATCTAATCTCTTATCGTTGAACACAAGGTGTTTTGGGTGTGTGTTGGGTCAGCACTTTGTTACAGCCTGTAGGTTTCCCCACATGGGAGAGTCTTCAAGACAGAATGGAATTTCACTTTCTGTTTTTTTCCCCTCACACAACAAACTGCTTCTTTTTTTTTTCTTTTTTTTGTTCTATTAACTTGAAAAAAGGCTGGTGAGCCGTATGCAGTGGAAAGAAAAAGTATGTGAACCTTTTGGAATTTCATGGTGTTCTACATTCATTTGTCATAATATCTTATCTGATCTTATAACCCCCCAAAGTCAGGTCAGGAGTCAGGTGTTAGCATACCCGGAGTCTTGGGGTCTCCGAGTGGCGCAGTGGTAAAGTGCTCGCCCTATCATCCGGAAATCGCGGTTTCGATTCCCGGGTGATGCTGTAACCTCTCGCAGCTGGTGGTCTAGAGAGAGCTGATTGGCGGAGCTCTCTCAGAGGCTCGGGGAGGCATGAGAGGTACTTGGTGTTCCCACATTAATCACGGCTCTACAACCAGTCAGGGGCGTCTGTGAGCTCACGCGAGCGGAAGGAGCGGATAGCGCTGTCCTCCAAGTGTGTTACGCCGCCGTGTGTCAGCGAACAGTTCGGAAAGAGGTGGTCGGCTGGCGTCTCGTGGTTCGGAGGAAACGCGTTACTTTGAACTACCTTGACTGATTAAAAACCACTCAAACTTTTTAAGTTTGCTACACACAAGAAGAATACGCATTTGTGAGCCATGTCCCGCCAACAAGAGCCTTCAGAGGATCCATGATCCGCAGTCCCAAGAATTGTTGATTTACATAAAGGGATGGTAAAGCGAGAACAAGAGAAAGGGTTACAAAGTGATTTCAAAGACTTCAGAAATTCACCAGTCTACATATAAATATAAATAGTAAAATATAGCAAAAAATCAGTGAGGTAAAGAAACAACTCTGAGTGACAGCCAATGATTTGAAGGCATCATCAGAACTGGATAGCATCTGTGTTCAGGAGTCTGCAGTACGCAAAACATTGAACAAGCAAAAGGAAGCCACTGCTTACTCAAAAAAACATTGCTGAATGTCACTCTGCAGTGGTATTGGAAAACTGATGAACCTAAAATGTAAAAAGAACATTCAGCACTAAATCTGGTGTAAAAAAAAGGGCACTACATATCATTGTGAAAATATCATCCCAACTGTAAAGTATGGTTTGGGCCGATGTTGCTTCATCAGGGTCTGGCCGGCTTGCAGTCACAGAGGAAGAACAGGGCTCTGTTGAGGTCCCGCTACAGCATTTCAGTTGGGTTGAGGTCTGGACTTTGACAAGGCCATTGACAAACATTGATTCTTTTATTTGTCAGCCATCCTGAAGGTGTGACCTCACATTTGCCTCTAGAATATTCTGTTACACAGAAGAGTTTATGGTCGACTCAATGATTGCAAGGTGCTCAGATCCTGTGGCTCCAAAAACAAGTCCAAATCATCTCCCCTCCATCACCGTGCTTCACAGTGGACATTAAGGTCGAACAACTCCACTTTGTTCAGATGCAGTTTTGTGAACCTCCGTCATGCCTCCATGTTCTTTTTGGACGGAAGAGGCTTTCTACTGGCAACGCTTCCAAAATAACTGCACTTGTTCAGTCTTCTTCTAATTGTGCTGTCATGGACAGCAACATTTAACATGCTCAGTAAGGCCTGTAGGTCTGTAGGGTGAATGTGCTGGGACGTACAGTACACTCCTGGGAAGACCAGCAACTGTCTTGAATGCTTTCCACGTAAAATGAATAATCTTTCTCACTACAGAACGCCGAACTCCAAATTGCCTGGAAATGGTTTTGTTACACTTTCCAAATGGATGTGCACCAACAATTGCTTCTCTAAGACCATTGCTTATGTCTTTCCCTCTTGGCATTGAGTTAACACAAGACCAGCGAACTGCCAAAACGTCTGCTTTTATAGAGGTGTGCTCATCTGCTGATGATAAATTAATCAAGTGCTGATGATTAGCAGCACCTGGCTGCAACTTACCCTCTTAAATCCTCTGGAAGCTGTAAGAGGCTACTTAATATTGCTTGCATGTTTCTTTTTTCTTTATGACTTTTGGCTGAGAACAGCAGAGCTGAGCAACAAGCCACGAGAGGGGGTTCTTCTTATATTGTCACATTTGAGGAAAATCGATACAAAAAGGACAAAAAGCATTAAAAAAAACAAGATGAAGATGCAACTGTACGTCCAAAAATGACAAAAAACTTATTTTGATTAATAGTGCATGTGCACTTAAGTAAAATAATCATCAATAATTAAGTATTTTTATTTGAAAGCACAATGTGCTTGTTGTTATTTATACTACAGCACTGATAAATTACAGTAGATCTGATTCATCAGAAGGTGCTGACAGTCAATCCGGCAAATCTTAAACCAGTTCCAGCAGCGCCACGCCTTTCATGTGACATGTGGCCCACATATGAATTACACCAAAATAGTTTTTCCGTACTCACTCCTAGCCGCAACCTTATTCTGATCGAATCGGGTGATAATAAAGCTCTTGATGTCACATAACACTACCTCTGAAAAGTTAAGCTTCTTAAAAACTCCTCCACAGGAAAGAAATTCAACCACATTCTATCCATCCTGTGACTGCTTCTCATAAGATTACCCAGGGCTCCAGATGGTGCTAGAATGCTCGGCAATGCGCTTAATGTTTTTTATTTTGTGATTGGTTTTATTCAGGCAGTCGCGTCCTTTACAAAAAAAAAAAAAAACGGTAAGCTTTAAATCTGTGAAAGACTCTCTCTCCGCTGCTGCGTCTACTGTACCTGCTCGGCATGAGGGTACAAGTGTGAGCATAAGGCAGATTATCACACCAGCGTTGGTCAATGTAGCGCTATATCACGCGCGGTCCTGTGCTGTCATGCTGCATCCACTTGGATGCACGCACCAAAATAAAAAGAAATAAATAAAAAGAATAAATAATAACCAATCAATAAATAAATATTGCGGGGAAACATCTGTAGACCAGAAAAGAAAGCAAGATATTATGTAAAAGACCAGAAAGAAAGAAAGAAAGATAGAAATCTTCTGGATTTTGCATGAATGAAAACAGAAGCAGGTGCAAGCGGCGTATCATCACACTCATTATTGACTTTGTTTAATTAATTACTGTTTTTATGGATTATTTGAATGTAGAAAGACATCCTTGCTGTACAGAAGCTATTGCTACTGTATGTGCTTAAGACCTTTGCACCTTACTGTATATAAAAAAACAGCGTGAGGTTGATTAGTGTGTTAAGGCTCTTATCGGAAGGTTGGCGGTTCGAGTCCCAGCTCCTCCAGGTTGCTGCTGTTGGGTGCTTGACTTTAACTCTGTCTGCTCCAGGGGCGCCGTATAATGCCTGACCCTGCGCACTGACCCCAGTCTACTGAAAAAAGCTGGGATATATAAAGAATAAAGAATGTCACTGTGCAATATGTGACGAACAAAGGCTGAACTTAACCACTAGGACTAACAATACAACATATACAAGCCAATACAAAGCCTTCACACTCAGTTACTGTACATAAACCGCACATATTATGAGAGCAAGACGAGAGTTTTACATCAGTATAGAACCTTTAAGGACTCCTTACTCATCATAGAGGAAGTCCAGGAGCCATTAGCTCCTGCTATAGTGGATGGAGTTCACAGTGTCAATCAGGCGAGTACAGTACAGTACGTTCAGACCGAGGCACACAGGCACACATTCTGTCTACATGGCTGTTATGTGCCTGTCAGCTTCCTGTACGGTATACGTGCGTAAGACTGCGCACTGTACTTTCTAACAGTTTCGCCGAGGTGAACACTGCGCAGAGAAAGCTGCCAGGACTAACACAACAGTGATGCAAGTGAGAAATGACTTACTCATGTAGGAAATATATCCAAGGCCAGCTGGCTGACAATACTGCCCTCTTAAAGTCTTGGCTTTTTTTTTTTCCTCAGTTATTCAGCTTACAGCATTTCATTCAGGATTTACGATGAATTATTCACTAACAACTGTGGAAGTAATGGAAAAAGAAGGGCACAGTTTGGTTGTGGAGGTTTAACATTTGAGGTTAAGCCATATCAGTGAAAATCATCTGTATAAATGATATATACAGTATACAGTATACTGTCTTTTTAAATTCTATATTTAGCAGAGATTTGTATTGGAATACAAGGACAAGCAGATTTTAAAAGTCAATGCCAACAACGCTCTTTTCTTGGGTGCATGACAATTTTTACTCAATAATAAACAAAAAAACATAAAAATGAAATCTATCTATTTTAATCTAACTTGATCATGCCTTACCCCCTCCAGAGACCCTGTCTTAGCAAAAACTTTGCACGCCTTACCCCCTCCAGAGACCCCCCTCCTCTAGCACAGATGCAGGGAAGAAAAATCCTGTTTTTTTCAAGTGCAATCTAAAGTGTCCTCTTATAAAATACTTTTATAAAAGTTTTTTTTTTCTGAATCTTCACTGTTTGTCCCACAATTGTTCAACATTCAGCAATATCACAACTACGTACAATATGTACTCATGGTATTGGTCGTAAAAATCATCTCACCTACTGTAGGTGAAAAAGTGAATTTTCAGATAGGATCATATGACACCATTTTTTCTAAATATTTTATCAGATAAAAAGAAACACATTTGCTTTACTTTCAACTGTCTTAACTGTCGTTCAGATGAAACTTGGCTGATTTAGATTTCATATGAAAAGACACAAACCTGAAAAAGTGTTTTATTCCAAAATGCAAAGTTGTTAAGATATCGCAAGATATCGAATTTGACATGGTTATGGACACTACAGATTTTTTGCTTTTTAAGCTTTCAACTCATGCAAAGCACTGAGGCAGCCCTGGAATTTTTATGTATTGTATAAATGTTAACAATAATTATTGGGCAGATTACAAAAAACTATTTTAACTGCATAAACTCACTCACTCACTGTACCCACTATACCGCTTTATCCTGTATTCAGGGTCACAGGGGGTCTGGAGCCTACCCCAGGAGACTTAAGGCACAAGGCGGGGTACACCCTGGACAGAGTGCCAATCCATCGCAGGGTACACACACATACACTACGGGCAATTAGGAAACCCACCAAGCACGGGGAGAACACGCAAACTCCATGTACACAGGGACGGGAATCGAACCCGGACCCTGGAGGTGCAAGGCGACAGTGCTAACCACCGTGTCCCCACTGAATAAACTATAGTTTTTTTTATGTGAGTCTAATTAGACGCATTTAAACAAAACCACTGTTGGTTGTAATTTGAATTGAAAATCCTTAATTTTGCACAAAATGCATTCATTTAAGTAACAATTTTTACATGTCATATGCTTCTAGAAGCTTACACCAACTTTACCATCAATACATAAGGAATATGAATAATTATCATTTAAAATTATTATTATTGTTTGAAGCGAGACAGTATAACACTGAAAAATGGCCAATTTTAGTGCACAAATAAAATCATCTCTCCAAAACGGCTGAAGTTGGCAACGTGAGCTTTTTAGGGAAGAAAGATTGATCACTTCCATGTTGCATAAACTTCAGAAGTACAGTAGCACACACACTTTCTGTATTACATGTCCTACGGTATACAGTATAGCAAAACAAAATCAGTACCAGCACTGCTTTGGCCGACTCCACTGTATAATGCCGGTGCCAAATGGGCCGAGTTTGAGCATTACAGAATCTCCTGGGATTTTTAACGCAAAACAGTCTACAGTAGCATGTACACACCGGATGGTACAAAGCAGTGCAAGAACACAGAGCAAGTGAGAGAGTTCAGCATTCGGAAGTGTCTTCAGGAGATCAGGGAACATTGATTCAAGCTGCAGTAACGCAAATAACCTTCAGACCTCGACTTTTGAGGCACATGGACAACAACAGAAGAAGACTGTGATACGTTCTGCCTTCACCAAGAACCAAAACTAGAAAACCGTTGCCGAAATCGATCAGTCTCTCTCTCTCTCTCTCTTATTTTCTAACATGCAGATCAGAATTTGGAGTCAACAGCACAATCCAATGTTCTTTGTGTGAGCAGTTCAGGCTGGACGAGGTGCTGTGATGGTAATGGCTGGGCATGTTTTCTTGGCACACATTGGGCATCTTAATACCCGTCGAGTACTGTTTGAATGCCACACAGCCTTTCTGAGTACCAGGAAACCGTGCCAAGCGGAGCGCAGCACAGCTGTTGACCTCTGTGTCATCGTTTAAACTTCTATCTCTATATTAATATGAACCTGACACCCGTACGTATATATAAACCGACCTGCGTTTTTGAAGTGATACGAGGGTGGGTCAAAAATGATCCGCACTCTGGCTGTAAAATGAATTTTTTTTTTGGACAACAAGCTTTCATATCTCATTATTAAAAAAATGTTTTAGGCTGAGCTGCAAGCCACGAATGCACTGCTGTCTTCACTTCTTCATCAAAAGTGAATCTTTGTCCTCTTAGAGCTGCTTTCAGGGACACAAAGCGCAGACGCGAGATCAGGACGACAGGGAGGATGCCTTAACACCACAAAACAAAAAACAAAAAAGTGTTGATGCATCTTAAGCAGTTCCCATTTCATTGTTGACTTTTGAACTTTTTGAGAATGCGATTGAGAATGTTTCCGTTCCATACTCCGTCGTTTATTCTCAGGCTCGTAGCGATGAATCCGTGTCTTGTCACCAGTAATGATTCACAGAGTATCGGCCAAAATCTTGTCTGCAGATATCCAAAAGCGTCTGTTTATGCTCTTCCGTGAAGCACCAGGTACACCCTCAGACCACAAAAAAAAAAAAAACAACACGCATCACTGCACGCTGCTCACGCTGGTCACACCTACACAGCAGTGACTGGGGAGATATAAGCCTTGAACACTAAGCGCTGTGTGGCAACGTAGGTTTTAATATAACCAGAGTGCGGATCATTTTTGACTCACCTGCATACTGTCTATAAAAATACTTATTTTGAAAATATATTGGAAAATATATAGCCCTTATATAAAATTGTGTCCAAGTGATAAATATTTAAAGAATAAAATATCTCCGGTATGGTATATAATTCATAATAAATCGATAATAGATGGTCAACAAGTTTAACCATAGGTGAAATGTTTTTTTTTTATTTGCATTGCTTTGACCAATATCAAAAATATACAGAATTTTTTTTTTATGTGTACTTGCATAGTATCAGTAATTTTGTTTATATAGAGAATATATCCTACTGCTCAATATATATATATATATCCTACTGCTCACCTACTGATTCGGTGCGCTCTCTATTGAACCAGATTGAGTAAATCAGGACACTATTTGTTGAATGCTATTCACATAAACACATAACACATAACTCATAAAGTAATAAACGTATTAAAAAAGAATATCTATAACATATAAAACTAAACCATGTTAGGGTTCTTTGCATACTGAAGCATTCCGAATCCCATAAACATATACAACCACCACATGCTCATGCTATAACCCTCATATTCATGCCAAAATGGAATTGGATTGATTTTTTTCTCCCTTGTTTTTATTAACCCCTCCAGATTTTTATGATGTTCATTACCCCATAAAGTGGTCATCTCATTTCTGCTGTATCATTAAAATCTGGAGCCAAATGCAAAGCGAGTGATGATGGGACTGACACAGTGATGCTCTTGAACATGCTCAACGCAAACCCCTGCCAGAAAGTCATTTAATGTTTTTTTTTTTTTTAACTTGTTTCAGCAAAACCATAATTGAACATGAGCTTCACTGAACTGCATCTTCTGCATGGAATGCATCTTTCTATCGGAATCAACTGAAGCCTGAGAGCAGCTGGAATACGGTCTATAAAACCTTTCAATGATATGACAAGCAAGTTTAAAAGGACACAAGAACCATCTATTCGGCGTTCCCGGATCCTCTCGGCCCTGAACATAAGCGCGAATACAATCCGTATTAACCTTAAGTCCACGACACCCCCTGTGGAAGAAAAAAGCACAGGTCTATCACTATTCAAAACATACGCCTGGGTTCATAAATATTGGGACAACGCGCTATGTTTGGCATTTGGCCTCTGTACACCACCGCATTGATTTTGAAATGAAGCACTCAAGATATTAAAGACTTTCAGGTCTGACAGGCCACACCTGGCCATGCAACTGCTCGTCAGCCATTTGCTCCATTATTTATGAGCCACCAAAGAAATATGTGTGTAACGTATGAAAATGACTGTAGTTCCTAAATAGTCAATGTCACACTTTCTTGAAGTCTTGACTTTGCTTACATCTTGATTGTTTATTTATTCATTCATTCTCTTATCCTGTACAGGGAGCCTATCCCAAGAGACTTTGGGTACAAGGCGGGGGGGGGGGTACCAATCCATAGCAGGACATACACATAGACACACACTACAGGCGATTTGGGAACGCCAATTGTTGGAGGAGAACATGCAAACGCCACACATACAAACCCAAGATGGCAAGCGAATCCTCGACCATGGAGGTGCAAGGTCACAGTGCTAATCACTACCATGCATACATATGGATTGTTTGATTTCAAATATACAGTAATCTCAAAATCCCCTCGTTGTTGCAGTATTACATAACATACAAGTCAACCTGGGACCACAGTATAGTGATGAGACTTTTAGCCTCAAACGTTTTAAAGAATCCCAGCTAAGGTTGTTCCCAGGATAACATACAGAACTGCCTGTACAAACTGGACTCCTTTTATTTTTTCACATCTCCTGTTACACATTATTATGCTGATCAATCCCTGCTATCCGTTATCACCCTGTTGAGTCTGGTTCCTCTCAAGGTTTCTTCCTATTACCATCTCAGGGAGTTTTTCCTTGCCACCGTCACCTTCGCCTTGCTCATCAGGGACAATCTTATCATTTTGATTCATAAACATTGCATACAAACTTACTTCTTTTTATTGTGTAAAGCTGCTTTGCGACAATGTCAATTGTTAAAAGCGCTATATAAATAAAATTGACTTGACTTGACTTGACTTGGCTGTAAGAACTATGATAATAAGGATACCTACATACTCTTAATCGTATAATCATGGAAGAACAAAGACGCAGAAATGTTCAATCAACTGTTTTTGTTTCCAGTAACGTCACTATACGGTAGTTCATGCTGCCATGCCTTGTCGCACTCTTCATTTTGCAGTCATAAAAACTACCATCAAACTTTAACAGCACCACCTGCAGTACAGGAGCCCTAGACGTGACAGTACAGCCAACATGCAACTACGGGGAGTATGCAAGCTTTTTAGTGCATCTTTACTTCTTTACATAGAACTCTTTAAAAACAGAAAGACAGCGAGAGTGAATAAAGCAACAGATTCCAGCCTGCTGCGCGTGTGAATGGTTGTAAATATGTTACATAACTGCCTCTTCAAGTACGCCGTAACATCCAGGCTGTCAGGAGCGGAGGATGAAAGAGTAGCCGTTCCAGAATAAATCATGCTTCCGCATTCGATTCCGTCCTGCTTTTGCGTCCTTTCTTTTAATTCAGTCGTGTTTTCTCAAGTGCCTGCTAGTTTGCATTTCGTTCGCTCCGTCTCTCCGTGGAGAGAACGCGTGGCGCCGCATGCTGAGGTTACGGCTGCGAGATGCTGTGGCCTTTCTGAAATGAAAGCACTCCAGATCAGAATGCGCGCCTTCGGGGACAGAGCAGGAAGAGATGACAGGCATGAGTATGGTATGTGATTCAAAGCTGGGGAAAAGAAACTACAAATAAAGCTTTGAACCTCCAGAGCTTTGGAATCAATCACGAGGGTCATGAATTGGTATTCAGATACGTCATGCTTTATATTAATCCCTTAGCTGTGACTTTAAATGTCAGTCCTTATTAATGTTCCAAGACGCTGATGACGCGGGAAGTAAATTAATGAACGAGTGCGAATGCTAAATCAACACCGTGTTCTTTTTTTAATGATTAAAGGAGACTGTGTTCAGATATTTATGACTTTATTTGGCTGAATGCAAAAGTAAGGCATGTATACAGTAACTGTGATCTTGGATATATTTGTGTTTTTGGGAGACAGGTGTAAGCCTGGCCTAGAGTGGAGCGCTAGAGAGGTATGATTACATTTTTTACTGCTACAGTACAGTGCTGTGTAAAAGTATTTGCCCCCTTCCTGTTTATTTCATTTTGTATTTTTTTGGCATATTTGCCACACTTAAATGATTCAGATTATCAAACGGATTTTAATGTTGCACAAAGATAAGAAATAGCTGTCCAAACCTACCTGGCCCTACAGTATGTGAAAAAATAATAGCCACCTAAACCTAATATCTGGTTGTGCCACAAAAGGTGGCAACAACAGGGTCACGGGGGGTCTAGAGCCTTTCCCAGGAGACTTAGGGCACAAGGCGGGGTACACCCTGGACAGGGTGACTGGCAGTGAGTGTTTTGCAAAAATAAATAAATAAATAAATAAGTATATCTCCCCCCCCTGAAGGATGGGGCAAATACTTTTTCACAGCACTGTATATGATCCAATCAAATCAGTTCTTTCCATTTTTAAAATGTTTAAAATTTAAAATGCTAGTGTGTATGATGTTGACACTACTATATAATGTTACAACTAGGACTGGGCGATAAAACGGTATCGGTATTTATTGACGGTAGACCATTGTCGATAACGATAAAAAAAAAAAAAAACTCATGTCAGTATAACACGCGAAAATGAGTGCCGTGCCACGCAGTAGGGATGAGATTGTGAATCAAAAATGATGCATCAGCTCACCAGTTTTTTTGGTTTCTTTTCTTCTGATCAACACCAGAACAATGTTGTGTGTAAGCTTTGAAAAAAAAAAACATCCCGGCCAAGTATGGAAACACAAGCAACTTGCTTGTGCGATGGAGAGGTACTCGGCACTAATGCCTTAAAAAAAATCCTCCAAGCGATACAATGATATAACCCTACGCGATCGCGTACTACATTGCCAAAGAAATACTAAAAGAATTACTACAAAGTGTAGGAAAACAGTGGAGAGCGAGCTGCCGTCTGGACAAGCCGCACGTGTGACCTGTACATCAGCTTAAGCGTACATTTTAATGACAACTGGAATCTAAAAAGTAAATGCTTGGACACCGCATTTTTTCCCGGAAACACCACGGGTGAATTTATTGCGCAAACCCTAGTTGATGCGCTGCTCCACGTGTGCATCACGACTGACAGCGGGGCGAATATGGTGAGCCGCTTCACTCAACAACTGCACTCGTCGCGGTGGTTTGGCCACCGATTACACTCAGCTATCTGTGAGTAAAGTTAATTAATAGTTGCATAAGCATCCACATGTAGTTTCTTTGGATGTAGTGCTACATGAGCGCAACTTCCCAATAGTGAGCAAACTTGCAAAAAAATACTTGTGCATCCCAGCCACCAGCAACCCCTCAGAAAGAACTTTTAGCATAGGGGGTAATGTAGTCACATTCACAGCATTAAATCCAGAGATAGAGGGAACCAACTTGTCTTTCTTGCTCACAATTTTTAATGTTGCAATGTACAGGTATATGTGAATAATGATGGTTGGTTCCTCTACTCGGAAGCTTATATTTGATTATTATAATTTGTTTTGTTTACAGAGTTTGAGGTTTACTGTGTATTGTTATTATTGACATCTTACAAATGTTGATCTACCTCAAAGTTTGCTTTAGTGTTCAGTGTTTACATTTTACAATTTCACACACTTTGTAACATTTTATTTATTAAGTTTAAGAGTCTCTTCAACACTTATATTTAGTTTATTATAGGACATAAGAGACAAGATATTCTTGTTAAAATGTTTTTGTTTTTAACTATTAAAATAATTTGCCTTAGTAATGTTGGTAAATTAAAATAAAGTGGTTAAATTAAATTTTTTTTTCTACTGGTCTTCATTAATAAATATTCAATAATTACCGATACCGAATGATATGAAACATTATATCGAGATAAAAAAAAATTCTGTATCGCCCGGTGCCAGACACCACACCACACCTCTAGAGTCCTCCTGTGGAGTCAGAGAGCCCAAGTGGCACAAAGGGTACCTACAGGATAGTAAGCTTAATGTTTTGTATTGTAATGCATTGTCACAATAATTCGAGAATACTGTAAGCCTCTAGCACGTAGCATTTACAGCACTGTATGTATGACAATGTTTGTTTTGTGTGGCATGAAAATCAATTCCCCACATCATCACACCGGTTCCATAAACAAGGAAAGTATTTTATTTTCACAGCATTCACACCAATTCTACAGCCTGTTGTGTGAGAAAAGCTCAAGAGATCAACAGATTCTTAAATATTCAAACCAGCCCATCTGGCACTAATACCCACACCACGATCAAGGTCACTGAGATCACTGTTGTTTTTTTTCTTTCTCTTCTTTATTCTAAGTTTGTTGACCTGGACTACATGATTTTGTGCTTTGCACTATGAGTTTATCTCACAATGCAACACTACATAAACATATGCATTAGATATGGATTTTAATTCTAATAGCAATGAATAACTGTACAGCAAAGTGAAGCAGAGAAAAAGTTAAAATAACCTGAAAAGTGAAGAAAAAAAAAAAAAACCTTAAAAGACTGACCTAGATTTCTTTTTATCTGCTCTATGCATCATTACGGAGCAAAAGCTTTGGGATTCCCATGCACCATGCACACAGGTTTTTTAAAGAAAAGTAGTGTCCCAGTCCACAGGACCACTAGGACAGATCGAGGACAAGATAGATAGATAGATGATGTGAGAAAGAGAGAGAGAGATGAGTGCCCGTCTTCTATAAACGCATTGCTGTATTTCAGCCCCACACAGCCTCTCTAGTGGAGTGTGCCCAAACAGAGATCTCCTGGGTGTTTCTGTGAGTGTGTGAGTGTGGTCTCAACGAGTGTGTGGGAGTTGTTTTGCATGTGTAGAAGGTAAATTGCAGAGTTCATTCCTATGCTGAAGGTGGAAAGGATGAGGACGGGCTGCTGATGGGGAGGGAAGAGCCTCAAGGCTTTACACTTTTTTTATCCCAATGTTATCCTACTAGGACTCTCTCACACACACACACACACACACACACACACACACACACACAAACCTGTTAATCGTACTATCCTTTTGAGGACCCCTTCCTGACATACAGTAACAGTTGATGCAGCTAATTAATACCATGCCTACCTACACCCAAATCTAACCCCTGCCTCAACCATAGCTCATTTATTTATTTTGAAATAAAAGCTGCAGCTGGCAGCATTTTGGCATAGTGATTAGCGATGTGGCCTCGCACCTGAGTTAAGGGTTCGGTTCCTGCCTCTGGTCTCTTTGCACGGAGAGTGTTCCTCCAGTGCTTGGTGGGTTTACTCTGGGTACTCCAGTTTCCTCCCAAAGTCCAGAGACTTGCAGGTTAGGCTAATTGGTATTTCCAAATTCCCCATAATGTGTGAGCAAGTGTGTGCTTGTGCACTTCGATGCATTGGCAGCCTGCGCACGGGGTATATGCCACCTTGTGCACCTTGAGTCCCCTGGGAGAGGTTACCAGGCCACCCATGACCCTGAACAGAATAAGAGGTACAGAAAATAGAGTGAGAGAGAGTAAATAAAAGGGAAAAAGATAACCAAACATCTATGGGGGCGGAGCTTCATATAATACAACTCCTCCTATTGATCTTTTGGACCTGTCCGCCATGTCCCACCCACTTCGGGCTGGCAAAAGGGATTTGACTTACCGGATGCCAGGGCCAAAACTCTCATTCAAAACTGGTCATGGAAGCAGTTTCAGCTATGAAAACAGATCTGACAGCGTTATGTCATCTTAAACAACACATAGTGTTCTTGCTTCTATGTCTAAATTAAGTCTAAGTTCTGAACTGCTTCTAAACCGCCCATGTTGTATTTCACGGTTAACCCGAGCTACAATGCTAACTAAACAAGGCTGAATCCCAAATCCCTCTCTAACTCTTGATCAAGGGGGAAGTAAAGTTTGTACCCCTTCATAGTGCACTAGCTTTCCATTTTAATCTATTGGGGATTCAACCCTGTATCATGGGATTGTCACATTTGCAACAGAAGCACTGGATGAGCTACTGTAACACTAACGGCAATAAATGCCTCCGAATCCACGAGTGACCACCCAAACATATTGCATATGAAAGTAACTATTGTTTGCTAGGTTACTCTTTTATGTGTGAAACAGCTTCAGGCTATCCGGTAGGTAATCATGTGACCATTATATAATCGTTCTGTTACTTTTTATGCTCTGAAGCACACCTCAACGGAAATACATAGTAGCCTAATGTCGTTT
Source organism: Clarias fuscus (assembly GCA_030347435.1). Taxonomy (NCBI): domain Eukaryota; kingdom Metazoa; phylum Chordata; class Actinopteri; order Siluriformes; family Clariidae; genus Clarias; species Clarias fuscus. Next base: position 23,077,676 of record CM059208.1, read on the forward strand.
AACTGCCTAAGCCTAACCCCCTAGAACCCACCCTGCACAACATGAAACACACTTATTCAGCCTAAAACACACTCCACCGAGCTCAACTCTGTACAGCTCTGCCCAGGTATAGCAGGAGCTAAATCATGTCAGACTCCATCACATGGACTTTGCATTTTGCGGCTAGGGGTACTTGACTAGCAGCCACTTTAGAGCGATTTGAGTGCAGCATTAAACACAATAGGCCAGGCACGAATAGTCTCTCACTCGCTCTCTTTCAGTAATCATTTTATCCTGGTCAGAGTAATGGTGCATCTGGAGTCTATCCCGGGAACACTGCGTGGGAGGCGGGAACACAGGCCAGATGGGACGCTGGTCCATCACAAGACACCATGCACATACACATGTATTCACACCTCAGCTCAAGTTACAGGTGTTAGAGCCAATCTGCTTCGGCAAGTGGAAGGAAAAAACAGAAACTCAGTAGGAACCCACATGAGCATCAGTGATCCTCGGGCCTAATCTTTTAGATGTATGCGTCAGCAGGTCAGCATTTTACAGCCTTAAAAGTAAAAAAAGGGTCAATTTGAAACATCACACCAATGCCGGATGTTTTATCCCAAACAAGGTCAGAGTTTTAAAGTGCCTCTTTTAGACCTTTCAGCTTTGCCTTTCAAAATCACCGCTTTCCCCAAGAATACATACACACTCCTCATAAATTGGAAACAGAGGCTTCACTTTACTTCAGCTAAGGTATATGTAGTGTTAAATAGGATTCCGCTCTGAGAAGGCGGAGAGAACTGATGGCTGAGCTCTGCAGAGGACAGGTAAATTAGCTGTCACTTTTAATCTGTGAGGAGATACGCTGCCCTCCTTTGCCTTGCTTCCGTTCTTCTTCTCCTTCTCAGATTCACTTTTCATCCCATCCCTTTTCGGCCTTGGACTGTACCTTAGGTGTTCCTTACTGTCAGTCATTTTTCTCCCAGGGTCTTTATAGAAACAGACAGGTCTATGCTAAGTCAAGAATAGAAACGTCTCCCTGGTAAATGCTTGTCCTGCTCAGTTAATGCATCTCGGTAAGTACATTCGGCGCCAAAATAATATAATTGGCACCCTTTCAGAAAATCCATCCATTCATCTTGTGTAACAATTATAAGTTAATCTATTATGCAATTTAATTGATCTTTGGATGAATAATTCCATTAATTGAAAGGATGGGTCAGAATCGATAATCATTTTTTGATTATAACTATTTAGGTAGTTGGCTCAGTGGTATGTGTCTCGCCTGCCACGCGAAAGGCGCAGGTTCGATTCCCAGCCAGTGCCCAAACCCCAGTCACTGGATGCAGTGCCACTGTGGCGACCCCTTGCCCCAGCAGCCGAAAGACCAACAACAACTATTTACAGTAGGTAAACTTTAAACTGACAAAATTCCTTAAAATATTCCACAATCTCTAAGGACTCTGTATGCAGCAATGTTTGAAGGTTAAGCACAGGTTAAGATAGTTTCTGCGTGTGCATGTGGGGATGCGGGAGAAATAAGTCAGCTTCAATTAATGAGTCCAGGGACATGATGATAGAAAATGGTTGTCCTGTAAAGCTAAAAATCCTAATTTCGGGTTCGAGTTCACAGTCCAATACAGCTATGAGACCAAATTGCGTCTGTTCAAGCATGCAGTAAAGACCATGTAGCATTGTCCTCCTCCAACGTCTTCTCTGGCTGACTTTTAATGAGGTCAGCTGACACCGCTTATGTTAAAGGCGTAGTCTCGCGAGACTATAATGGAGAATCAAAACACCAAATCTGTGTGATTGTTTTTTGATGCTTTACATTGTATATTTGTATATCAAAGGTGTATAAGACTCACTTTGTCAGACTTACAAACGAATCTGACTTATGAACATGCTCCCGGAACTCGTTCGTAAGTTAGGGACTGTATACTACTACTACTAATAATAATAATAATAATATGTCATTAATAATGGAATTATTATTATTATTATTATTATTATTATTATTATTATTATATTACATTATTATACACACATTATAATACATTATCACATTATTACATTACACTTTTATTATAATAATAATAATAATAATGATAATAATAAAGAGTATTTCGCTTTTATTGTATAGTAAGAATGTTAACACACCTAAGAATTTTTTTTTAAGTTTTTTTTGTTTGTTTGTTTTTAATGCATACTTACAAGTACAAATTACAGTACAATACAGTACAAATTAAAAACATAAAATTGATTCACAGATGCCAGTAGTTCTAATGGTTTTGTATTATTTAAAATTAAAATCCTATCTGTATAAATGTTGGTTCTTGTGAAAGACCGATGGAGCTTCTTTGAATCACGGGCTTGAAGATAGCACAGACGCAAAACTTTACTTAGTGACCTGTTATTCATTGATTAGGGTCAATCAATTTGTCAAGGTCATTAAATACTACTGCATATGGATTCTTCACCAGCATCATTATCATACATCAGAATCACTATCGGTAATCAACTGAGCTTGTATTTTCATTATCCAGCTTTAATATCTAACGATTGAACGACTCATCTGTAAAAGTATAATGTACAATATAATTACATTATAATAATGTACATTCTTTCTGATAATTATGAATTAAAAAAAAACACACACAAGTCAAAGCCAAATTCATGCATGAGAATTGTTCTTAGTATTCTGAGACAGAAGCACTTGATTGAGTGACTGAATGGGAAATGTCTTTACATGGCAACATTTTGACATCACAATATAAAGACTTTTCTGAGCTGTATGTAACATGTTTCTCTTTTGCATGTTGGCAGAAAGGAAATTAAAGAGGCGATCCTCCACAAGTTGTATTTTGACTGGAGCTATTTTAAGGACGGTAAAAACTTGATAAAATCATCCTCAAACAAGGAAACAAGCCAGATTAACCATATGACAATATTATTAATCACTGTACTGTACACTCAAACTCTGCTATGAAAACTAACAATGTTCCATATTTGCATCATGGAAAAACACCACACGCTGCCTGTTCAAAACAAGTCCTAGTCTCAGTATGGTCAAATTACTGGCTTGCAAAGCAAACACATTAATAATACCTGGAAGGGTAGAGCTGAGACGTCAATTTCTACAGAGTAATGTGGCCAGAAAAAAAAAAATCATGAGCGACCATGAGTATTTAAATGCTTGGTGAAGCTGCATCTTAAAAACATAAAAGTAGAAATCATCTAACAGTTAAAAGTATGAGCCTTTCTACAGTATGCACATTAACAAAAAACAAAAAAAACTTAAAGAACTTTGGCGCAACGGAGTGGACACTGACCCTATTCCAGAGTATTCCAGAGTAGTGGGCGTGTCGGGGTAAGAAAGGAAGGCATAGTGGAGGCAGTGTTATGATCTGGTGTTGCTTCAGTTGGTCATGTCTAGTCTCAGCAACATTTTGTGGCAATAAACTGAAGTCAGCTGATGACTTGAATGTACTGAATCACCAGGGTATGAATCATCATCTATGGACTTTTTTCTTTATCTTTCAGGATGCAAGACCTGAAAATGAGGACATGAACTGGCCACCATATTGTGCCATGTCATCAAAGCTAAACAACGTCAGACAAAATATTAGCATATACCACTTTTTTTTTGCCACGTGGTGAAATGGTCCGGCTACAGTATGTGCAATATGGCCTCGGGCGAAGGATACTCCTCAGCCTGGAGATATATCGTCTACCAGTTTAAAAGCAGACTCAAGACACATCTCTTTAATCTGGCATACGCATAATTCATTCCATAACCTCCTACTCCAGTACATCGAAATGCACACTCCTATCTAGTGCTGCTAATATCCTGAACGAGATCTACGCTGACTCTTTTCCACCTGTTCTTTCTTTCTCTACCCATCCCGTGGCATGTAGAGATTGTGCCAGCTCCAGTAGGTAGAGGCCAACCAACCCTGCAAGGATCTTGAGGCATCCAGAGAAAAAACCACCTCCAGCTGGATTCTGCTTCATGATTGTTTGGAGCTACACATGCTGCTCCTGAGCTCTCAGTGATCCAGACCACCCCCTCTGTCCTCTGCATCTGCTGACTCATCCCTGTGCTGAACTGGACTCCAAGATAACTTCTGTTATCTGACTTCCAGCAGCCTAACACACATGATGTCGTTATATAATCCCTGTTATCCGTTATCACCCAAATGAGGATGGGTTCCCTGTTGAGTCTGGGTCCTCTCAAGGTTTCTGCCTATTGCCATCTCAGGGAGTTTTCCTTGCCACCGTCACAGTCACCCTTGGCTTGCTCATCTCATTTGTATCTAAAGACAGTTTTTTCTCACAAATACACACTTCACCCAAATTTTCTTTTCATTTTGTGAAGCTGCTTTAAGACAATAACCATTGTTATGTAAAAGAGCAATATAAAAGAATTGAATTGAATCGAAATGAAATGAAATATATCCGTAATTTCTATGGCAGCAGTTACTCACACTTGGGGACGAAGGACCTTGCTCACGGGCCACAGCAGTGACAGCTGGTGGCGTCTGGGCTCAAACCAGGACCTCCTGATCAGCAGTCCTACACCCTACCCACCGATCCACCTCTGCCCCTAGTATATAAATAGCGCTCATATTGACATTTTTTATGATGATATATTATATTGCAGTAAAATAGGTTGGCATGAGAAAAGAAAGAGGCCTAGAAAAGTTGACACCCTGAAGGAGTTATGAGGTTATTAAAACAGTGAAAAGGGTAGAGTTAAATATAATTATTACAAGTGTTACTGTTTTAGTCATATTCAAGGCAGTGTTTGGTTAAGTTTGGAATGTATTATACGGAAATAATTAGAAACAAGCTCCAGCTTAATGGAAATCCACTAGGTTTTCTTGAACACATAATGTCCAGATACTGAGGGTTATTTACGTGTATCTTTAAAAAAAAAAGCTATGTTTATTACAGAACTGAAAATCATCTCGCAAATCACAATCGGAGCTACTCATTATGTTCAGCTACTGCAATGGATCATAATTTTCTAAAAGCAAAATATAGAGGCAACACTAAGTGTGTTAGATGCAGAATAGTAGGACACTGACCCAGAAAACTGTGTGATAAAAAAGTCCCCAACGATAGAACTGGAAACAGTGGAAACAATAAAGCCTTAGAAATGTTGATGTTTGGATACGTTAAATTACAAACGCAAAACACTACCAGACACTTTCAATTGAAATATATATATGATGTCAATCTTACAGCCTAGCCTCAGGTTGTGTGTTCTTAGTAAGCACCGGGCAGAACAGAAGATTTGGAATTGTGTACAGCAGGGAGGCAGAGACTGAGAAAGTGTTGAGTTGATATTCTGGAAGAGTACTAGACGCGCTGTACGACTGATCTCCAGGGATGACAGGAGACAAAAAAAGGAGAGAAGGCACAAAACATTGTCGACGGCAAGCGAACAAGTTATCTAGACTGCCATTAAGTTTTACAGCGGAGTTAGAACCATGCTGCTCATCTCTCTGTTCGGAAACAAGAGAGAGACGGACGTGCTCAGAAATTCAAATGAGCCCTGACAACAAGCCATTACACGCTCCTGGTCGAAATTAATTACAAATAAATTAGAAGCAGATAAAGACTCCAAGTGTAAAGGTTTGATGATTTCTATGTCTGCAAAGATAAAGTCAGTGGAAAGCTGTCTGACTTTCAAATGTGCTTGTCTTCAGAACTATACACACTGAGCAAACGGTGCCGCTCACAGCTGTGCGAGCAAAGTTTTAATCATCCATGCATAATCAAAAATATGCATGTGCCTGTGTTGATCATAACATATGGCAGGTATACTGTCTACGTAAACCTGTCTCAAAATCATTCACAGGTACAAGCACACGATGCATTAATAAATATATTCTCTAATCGTTGCATATGGAACAGCTGCGTTGAATTCTTAATTCTGAATGATCACAAGGTGCTGTTTAAGTTCCTCCAGAAGCAGCTCTGACAAACAGGTCTGGTTGTAATACTAATCACTGGTCAATTAATCCTGGCCTAAAAACGAGAAACGGATTTAAAATGGTGTTCTTGTTTAATAAATAAATATTAATTTCGAGAGACATAAAAAAGAGGACAAGGTTTATAAAGGTTTCCTTTTTTATTATTTTTTTAACTCCAGCTAACATACAAAGGCAAAAGTGCAGGCAGTGTGTCGATGAAGAACAGAACCATTTCTCTTGTAAGATATATTTGGGCGAGGGAAAGGAGGATTACGGAATGGAGTGGAGTGGAGCGGATCGTGTCCTTACATCAGAAATGCATGAGCACCATGGTGACCTTGTTTCCTACACAAAGAAGCAGAAAAAAATATGCTTCCTTTTTTGCAGTGCAGTAACTGACTGCAGATGATTTCAGGTGTTTTGAGAGGGCGGTTGATCTGGAAACTTTACCTGAAACCTGGCAATCTGATTCGTATTAGCTTTTCTGTATGCACTTTGCACACACACAAAAAAATATATACTGTATTTTTATCAACTGCCTATTACTGTACATTGAGAAGAAATGAATCACCAGATCATAGGCTACAGCAGTGATATATAGATTCTAGACTTAATTTGAGGCCATGTCGATATTAATGTTATCCTGCCCAGCAAAATCTATGGTCATTAACTACTGCACTATAAATGGCTAAAAAGCACTGTCTCATCCATCCATCTCGCAGTCCAACTTGGGACTATGGAGGCAAAAGGTGACCACTGTATTTATTTCCATTTGTACAACCATGGTAATGGTAAGGCATTCACACACTATAGGCAATTTTTGAAATGACAATTAGTCTAATCTGCATGTTTTTGGACTGTGGGAGGAAACCGGAGTACCTGGAAGAAACCCGCCAAGCATGGAAAGAGCATGAAGACAGACCCCAAGGCGGGAATCAAACCCGGACCCTAAGGGTGCAAGGCGACATTGTTACTAAGCCACTATACCGCCAACATGCACTGTGATATTTATTAATAAAGAAAAACTTGTAATCATTGTCGCATTATATCCAATTTACTTCACATCATGCGATTACAACATCTCTAAATAACTTCTGCGATGTTAATGTTGACATACCTACTGTATAGGGATTTACACTGCCACCTTTAAACACAACTGATGCTGAGTAATTATTTTGTCCTTTAATTTACATTTATATTACTGGCCCATGAAGGATCATAAGAGCTGTGTTATTTTATAAATAAATAAATGGTTTCTTTAGCTAAGCTTATTTAATAATATCCTTATAAGCTTTTAATAGCAAAAAATAATTATGGACTTTCTTCTTTACACTGCGATTATCAACATAGAACCTATGTGCGAGGCATCGCAACCGAACATCTGTTCATTTCAGCTCCGCGATAAAAACAATCATGTTGTGTTTTGGGAGGTTTAATAATCACCCACTGTACCACCCAGAAAACAAGCGCTTTGTCTGACTTAAGCTGAGCTCCATGAAAATGAAAAGACAGGAAGAGACCTCAAACCTCCGTGTGGGCACCGTGTCTTAAAAACTGCCTGCTTAATTAAACGCAGTAATGAATGATTTAGTTCCTGAGGAGAAGCAGAATAGAGCCAATGAATAACTGAGCGCAGAGGTTCCCACCAGGAGAAATGCTCTACACCTCTATTAGCTTAGCGAGGCAAGCCAATTAGCTAGAAACAATTAGACTCACTGAGGCAGGAGCTGGACAGGATTCTCCTCCTTCTTCTTTATAGCTACAGCTACGATTTTAGTTCGGATTAAACTGAGAACTCGGGACAGGGCCTAATAAGCGAGTTCATTTTAGCATCTGCTCATGCTAATAAATTAGTCTATCCCAGATGTACAATAAACTTACAATAGGGCTTTTGAGGACACCATAAATGTTATAGTATTAATCTAGCTGACCATGTCATGCAGTAATATTCGGTCACAATGACATAGGCGCACTTAATTTAATATCGATTAAAAGAATTTATCTGGTTAATCACGATTTTTAAATATTTAGATTCACTTGTATTATAAATGTGCAATGTTAGAATAAAGAAATGCATGGCAGACTGGTAAGAGGAAACAGATTATGCAGTTTCAAAAAAACTTAAACATTAACATTTAACAAATGTTAAATTAAAATCCCTCCAACAGGACTAGCACTGCATGCTGTGGCTGGGTAGTATGGGGTGTGGCAACCAACTGACGAAGAGGCTTGAACCCGGATCCTCAGACACGAGCCGCCTGAGCCACCCCTCTCACATCTAATACTTAATGATGAAAATAGTTCCCCTTGAAGGTAGTTTGAAAGCAACTTTGTTTTATCCCATTCTAGAAGCTTTTTCATAATGAAATTTGCCATTCAGCACCAAACAGGCTATTAACGCACACAGCTGGGTAACCACCCTCCGCTTATAGGAAGCCAAGCCAAACAATGTCATATGATTAATTTACATTAAAAATAGTAATGTTTTTACTAAAATTTCTAGATTAATCACATGCATTAATGGGTTAATATAGACAGCCCTCATTTTTTTTAGCCCTAAGGAGAGTAGACAATCTCTAAGCTAGCTATAGCCACTTTAGCTAATTATGCTTCTCCACACTGACCACCCTGTTTTATAACAGCAGCCAACTCATGGAAGTTAATATCTTTTAAGTCTCTAATATCCTTTAAATATCCAGTAACTATTGCATTTCATGCCTTTTCATTTGATGTACTCCAAAAGTAGCACTAGGTAGCTTTAGTTTAGAAGCTAACACTGGTTAGCAACCTAAAGTGAACTGTGTATGATAGCTTTTCAAGCTGCATGTAAAACTTTAACACAAAATGTATCTAGTCAGCTACTGAAAACAGTTAACAAGAAATTAAACTAGAATGAATATTTTTAGGAGTGAAAACTTGAATTAATATTTTTAGGAGCTAACAGGTAAAGCTGACATGTTAGCACTTATTAGGCTACTGTGAGCAGTGAAACTTTAACTGTATGGAATAATGAAAATACAGCACCTAGTGCACCAGATTTGCTCATTTCCACACAGATATTTCAGTATAAACATGTTTCATGTTTTTCAGGGTGAAGACAAGTTTTAATAGGAGCTTCCACAAATTAAAAGTGAAAAGTCTCTCCTAATCCGATGTGCTATAGACCTTTTGCACCAGATGTCACGATGTCTGTATGTGTTGGTACCACTTACTTCAGGATGGTAAAGGGGACGTTACTGACTGGATGCCAGTGCCAAAACCCACCTCCAAAACCAGTCATGGAAGCACTTTCAGCACGTCTGATAACATTATATCATCTTAAACAACACTTCACTAATTGCTTCTCAGTCATTCTGAATTGCCTCTGAACCGTCCGTGTTGTGTTTCATGGCTAACGCAAGCTGTAAAGACTGAATACCAAATTCCTCTCTACCCTCTGATCAAGGGCACTAGTTGGTGTGTGGAACAAGTGACTGTACCCCTACATAGCGTATTATCCCTCCATCCTTCTACTGTAGAAACCTCTGTAGTCCAACTAAGCACCGTGGAGGCCAATGGTTACTATTGTATTTATTCCTATTTTACGCCAACATCCAACATTCACACACGCATTCACACACTACAGGCAATTTGGAAACGCCAATTAGCCTAATCTGCATAACTTTGGACTGGCTGACTAATTGGCATTCCCAAATTGCCAGCAGCGTGTGAATGATAATTGGACGTCGAGATGGCAACCTGATTTCTTAAGTAACTGCCACAGAAACAGCGGATCTCCAGGGTATGGAGTATTCATCGCCCGATATGCCGGATGGCATGTGGACGGTCCAAATACCAAAATAAATACATAAATAAATAAAAAATTCAAAAACAGAGAAAAAAAATGAGTGTCTGTGGTATTTCCCACTGAAAAGTATGGCAATTGTTTCCATTAAAATGATTTTTGTAAATATTGTGAGCCAAGCTATTAGTAATGAGTTGAATGAATTAGTACAAAGATCTTGGCAACGGACCGAAAAAATACCAGAAAAAAAGTGTGTGTGTGTGTGTGTGTGTGTGTGTGTGTGTGTGTGTGTGTGTGTGTGTGTGTGTGTGTAAGAGATAGAGACAGAGGGAGAGAGACACTTCTCTGTACAATGTCGATTCAATGTTCGAAAACAAGCACACTGCTACCAGCCCACACACAGACAAAAAAAAAAAAAAAAGACAGAGAGACGGAGCGAGAAGGGATGAAATGCCCATCATTATTTCCCTCTTGAACACCTTACTATCTCTGAACGTTATGTAATCGCACTCTGCTTTAAGCTCACACCAATATCCAGCATTAAACACAGGCACAGATTCCAGTATAGATAGAAGGAACTATATATCCACGGTAGTGTGGCGCTTCTAGATGTTCTCCTATGACAAGGTCATGTTGGGACAAGATTTAGTCCTGACTTTTGGTTCACTCAGCAACATCAGAAATAAAATAATGTACAGTGCAATGGATCGCTAATTAGCTATCTATCAATTTAATCTCTGAACTAACAGCTTATTATGTAGGTTTTAACTACAGCACAGTTGCCTTGGAGAAGCTAACTGCCAGGGGAGTAGTTACATATACACTTACCGACCACTTTATTAGGTACACCGGTTCATTCATGCAACTTGCCAGCAGCGTAAAACACAAAATAATTCAGATACTAGATAATTCTAGAGCTTTGGGTAATGTTCACATCAAACATCAGAATGAAGAACAAATGTGATCTCAGTACATCTGACCATGGTGCCAGACAGGCTGGCTTGAATATTTCACAGAAACGGCAGATCTCTTGAGATTTTCAAAGACACATTATGTACTTTTCCAATCTTTAACCGAACAGCTTCAGTGAGCTTGTAGCTCAGGGTAAAGACTCTTGTTCTTGGTTATCAGGAGTGAAATCAGATGTGCTCTTCTGCCTCTAGCCCATTCGCCTCAAGGCTCAACGTGTTGTGCATTCTGTGATGTTTTTCTAAAGTTGTAAGGGGAAAAAAGTGTTTATTTGAGTTCTTGACAGACTTTCCTTTCAGCTTAACAACCCAGTCTAGCTATTCTCCTCTGATCTCTGTCATCAACCAGAACTGGCCTTCATAGGATAGTTTTTTTCTGTCCTTGCACCATTCGAGGTAAACTGTACAGACAGAGGAAATCTATCAATTTTTGAAATACTCAATCATCTACTACTAATAATGCCAGCAAAAAAGTCACATTTTGCCCACTGCACACACATATACTGTACAGTATCCATCAAAAAAATTGGACACACTTTCTAATTCAACATTTTTGTTTGTTTGTTTTGTTTAGTAATTTATTTTCTACATTCTAGAATAATACTGGAGGTTTCAAAACTATGAAATAACACATATGGAATTAAGTAATTAATAACAACAAGCACAAGTCATTTGCTATTTTAACCCACGAAGCTCAGCTGTTCTGGAATAGTTCTTGCAAGAATAATATTGTGTAAAGTGCATTTACAAACCCATGATGAAACTGGCTCTCCTGGAGACCTTCCCAGTAAAGCAAGACCAAAACGTAAAAAGTTTTTTGGGAGAGTAATCAGCCTCAAATACAGTGGTACCTTGGCATACAATGACCCGTATCACAAATTTTCGCCTTAATAACTAAAATTTAGCAAGAAATTTGCCTTGGCATATAAAGTATTTTTGGCATGCGAGTGAACGAACCAAGCCGACCTGAACGGCAGTTAATTTGCATGTACGCCAAGCCAAGTTTTTTTTTTTTTTTTTTTTTTGACGTCTTACAGTACTACCATGGGTTCCAAGACCAAGGGCGGTAGCAAGAAAAAAAGGGAAACATTTCTGTTTGGTTTTTAAAGCAGCCGGTACCAAGTGGAATCATAAATTAAGGTTACTGTAAATGAGGGTAATATCTATTTATTCTAGATCTAACTTCATGTCTTTTCTAAATGGTTTGATTTTTTATATGCAAAATATTATTATAATGTTGAAAATTGGGAATATTGGAAATATTTTGGGGTGGTTGTGTGTTTTGCAATACGAAACTTTGTTTCTATAGGAACCTGCCACCTACAGTACTGTATGCTGAGGATTCACTGTATCAGAGATACAGATTAGAGCCGTTATAAAAGCTTAACAGAGCATAAGCACCAGACACATCTCAATATCAACTGTTTAAATGAGATTATTGCATATTGTGGATGCCTTCAGCTTTTTTTTACGATATAGAAAGCAAGAAAAATCAGGAAAGAGCACTGAATTAGAAGTTGTGTCCAGTTTTCTGTCTGGTAGTTTACACACACACACCATCTCCACTCATACCATTAATTCACCACAAATAACCTTTTTTTACATTGCGGGAAAGTGCATGGGGATTTTTACCTGCCTGATTTATATCATGCTTGAAAAAAATATTTAAAATGCACAGTGATTTCATTGAGTGCAATTTCTCAGAATGGTATTTAAGTCTCTCGTGTTATACTTGAGCATCAATTCATCGCAGTGAGCAGAATGTCCAAAGAAACATTTTGTTTTTCTCTGCTTTCACTCTCGCCTCACTTCTACTAGCTGGCCTGATCCATTAACAGAAGGCGCTGCTACACTCAGCTGCCTGCTCAGCACACTTTGTTTTTGATTTATTTATTTTTTTTCACTATTTGCTCATTTTGGACATGAAAAGCAACCAGCATGTGAGCACTATTAATACCTGGCATGTTCATTACTAATGCTGGTCCTCCAAAGCACTGTGCACATTGTGTCTGTACGAAAGCTAGCACTGCTTTTCCATTAGTCTAGTCTCCGTTAATAACTAGACATCCAACCTAAATCTATCATGACTCTTTATGAGATCACTATGCAGTATATACTGTAAAATATTGGAAAATATACATTCGAAAATATTTTAGGGACATGTCAAACCTTGAGAAAATTCTATATAACCAGCACATTTTGTTTGACATTACACATTGTGTAACCAGATATTATATTCATAATCGCTTCATATTTTCCAATGTCTAAACACTTCACATTTAGTAAAACATCGTATGTTTTACCTTTCAAACCTCAAGTGTAATGCGTGTGTGAATCTTGCCTGAAGGTCCTACCACGGTTGTAAAACATGGGATAAATACAATGGTCACCACTGGCCAACACGGTCCCTAGTGGGACTACAGATGTTCCTGGACGGATGGATGGATGGGAACCTCAGATGTAGGTATAGTTCTTTTTTCTAACAACTATATTCTTTATATACACTGAATATAGCCTATACAGTGGAACCTTGGATTACGAGCATAATTCATTCAGGAAGTGGGCTCGTATTCCAAAACGCTCATAAACCAAATCGAATTTTCCCATAACTCAAATTATTCGTTCCACAGCCAAAAAATAAATACATAAAAATAATTAATAATTAAATCAAATTAACCTGCAATTTACCTTTAAAAAAAGGTAAGGAGAGAGAGAGAGAGAGAAAGAGTGTGTGTGTGTGTGTGTGTCGGTGTCAAATTACATGCGTGCACACACATAGGACTAATGCTGAAACAGAGAGGGAGATGTTGATTATACCAGTAAGAGATGAGCACTAAGACCCAGCAGGGGAGACGATTACCCACAATTCTGCAGCGCAAGGGAGAGAAAAACCATTGGCTCAGTTGTCATCATGTGATGCTCGGTGTCCAAATAAGAAGCGTATTTGTAACACTCAGTACTCGTAAACCAAGACTTTCACTCGGTTTCCAATTCAAAATTTATTAAAAACCCTTGCTTGTCTTGCGGAACACTCGCAAACCGCTGTGTTTACAATCCGAGGTTCCACTGTATCTTCTAAGCTGTAATGTGTGGCTAGGCTATGGCCTGGGTTCGATTCCCACCCAAACCCCAGCCTCTAGATGCAATGCTAGTCCCAAGCCTGGATAAAATGGGAGGGTTGCGTCATGAAGGGCAACCGCCGTAAAACCTGTGCCAAGTTGTGCGTGGATCAGCTAGTCCGCTGTGACGACCCCTTGACAGGAACAGCTAAAAGACCAACAACAGTTCTATGTGTAACTGTGCTTCCTGCTGCTTTCAGATCTCCTTGCAACTCTTCCATGCCGACTTGATCGCTTCCTGAAGATTATGTACAGAAATACATAAGTTTTAGCTTTTGGTCATCGAGGTGGACACTCACTGGCTTCAGAAAATAAAAGCCCTGCCACATACTGTATTTGTTCTATCCATTAACTTAATCAACTCTTCTCGTCTGCATTACTTTAGTTCAAAGCCAAAAGACTTGTAAATGTAAATGTGAAGCCGATATGCGTATATGGAAGTATATGAAATAAATAAAAAAGGTGTCTGAATTACTTACTACTGTATTTCCACTCACTGTACACACATTCACACACAGGGGTAATTCATCATAAGCAATCTTAAAAAACCTACTGGAATGCTTTTGGGAGGTAAGGGGGAAACCAAAATACTTAGAGGAAACACACATGGATCTATACAAATAGCGATCTGATCAGAATCAATTTGAGGTCCTTGACTTTATGAAGCAGCAAAGCTACAGTACATGATGCACTGTGCCAACTGTAATAACAATATGATTTACTTGATAAAAGTGTGCTGTCTTCCTGTAATTACTGAGGCAAATATGAGCTATATCGCTAAACCACGAGAGGGTGCGCCATAGCGACAGAGCTCTTGGAACCGTTTCTGATTAAACCCAGTTTATTCTTGAATGAAGTTGAGCTAATTGTGCCTTAAATAGGTTCAGTGACAACACCGAATCCCCAGTCAGAGACACACTCCAGGCTAAATCTTTGCTCTGAGAGATCCCCAAAGGCTACTTGTAATTAAGAGGGGCGTTCAAGTCAAACCGGGACTTGTGAAAAAATCTCTGGAAAATACTATAAGGGCGAAAATCCGATTGACATTAACAGAAGACTTTAAACACGGTATGGTGATGAAACGCTAACCTTTCCAAAAAGGGAAGGATGATCCCAATTGAGGTGGCTCGGAGCCCACTGCTCGCGTTCCCTTGAACATTCAGCAGGTGGAACGTCTCATCCTTGAAAATTGACTAATAACTTGTCGCTAATTTGAAGAAGAGATGCATCTGTCAGTGGGAAATGTACACACAATCATTCACAAACACCAGTTGCACATTACAGGCACTCGGTCAGGAGTTATTGCAACAAGTGCTGAAGCCGCTCCAAGCCAATTCCACATGTTTGGATCATTGAAGGAGTTCGGGGGAAGCCCGGCGTTTCAGGTACGAAGCATTCAGTTCGATCATGGCTCTGACGTACTGAGAAAACTTTCTATCTTGATGGTATCCAAGCGCTATTGAAACACTGGGATAACTGCTTTAGTGTAGCAAGAGAATTTTATAGAGAGAAATAAAGGGAGTTTTAACTCTCATAACTGTGTTCTATTGTTCTGGACAACCAAAAATCCTGGTTTGACTTGAACAGCCCTCATTATACACATATAAAGTCTGAGTTGAATGGGGTAGGGGTTTAATCCCTCTCTGATATCTGTATGTGCACATGCCTGAGTGTACCACTTTCGAATGTTTAAATTCCTCATGTTCTACAAACTGGTCGATTTTAATTCAATTATCCAATTATCTGAAATTAGGTGTGGAAAATGGCGAAAAAAAGCAATAATAATTAAAAGACAGTAACAAAGAGCTCTTCAGTGGAGCTACTAATCAGCAATCATTTGCACTGGATCATTAGGTGGCCAGAATAAAGCAAACATTGACTGTATATGCCACCAGGCCCCGAACTCAGACCTAACGTCCCCCACATTGCTATGATGCAAACAGCAGTTTTGTCAAGTCCACTAGAGAAAATAAGTACAGAATGCAGAGGGAATGCGGATCTGCAGCTCGCTATTGAACCAGTCATAAACTTGTCCATGTTCTACACACAATACAGGCATCCAGCGTGACCCTGACAGAGAGAGAGAGAGAGAGAGAGAGAGAGAGAGAGAGGTTTGTTCGGGTTTAACCGAATAACCGCATAACCAAACTCGGATTGCTTTTTCCCTCTCCTCTCTGCCGCTCTTTTATTCTGCACACGTGTTCTTTTTGAGACATCTTTTCAGCCGCTGCACAGATTAAGCAGGAAAGAAAACAAGTACAGAAAGCAAGAGGAGACTGAAAAGATGAAATTCGAATGCAGTTGTGCATCCCAAAAGCAGGAAAATAAGTACAGAATGAGTCGTTTTCCATACATAAACATATTTGGTAAAAATGATTCAGGTATATTTTATAATGGCACATTATAGTTTTATATAATTGTTTTTTCTACACTTTGTATCACTCATCATCTATACCGCTTAATCCTGTACACAGGGTCGCAGGGGGTCTGGAGCCTATCCCAGGAGACTTAGGGCACTTACGGTGTACACACATACACACAACCATACGCTCATTCACACCCTACAGGCAAATTAGGATCTCCAGTTAACCTAATCTGCATGTCTTTGGACTGTGGGAGGAAACCGAAGTATCAAGAGGAAACTCAACAAGCACAGGGAGAACATGCAAACTCCATGCACACAGACCCCGAGGCAAGAATCGAACCCGGAACCTGGGGGTTCACGTTTTGGAGTCAGTGTGGCGAAACATAAATTGCCGCTCTGAAGAATTGCGATACATCACTGGATTTATTTTTTTCATGGTTTTTAGCTCTTACATCTCAGTTCTAACTATACAGTATAAGAAAAAGGGTGACTGGAAGGTCCATTACACTGGCTGATTTGACCATATCCTTTGAATATATATTCAATTCCATTGAATATACTTGGTCTATAATTGTAAGCTGTTCTGCATAACTTTTAAAATCACAGCAAATCAGTCAATTTCTTTCCCTTAAATGGATTTTATTCTTGCATTTCTACGATAATGAAATGCTATTTACAGCTGGACGGGTTACACACTTCAATGCTTTACACTTTTAACAGACCTCTCTGTCATCTGGTCTTCCCCATCACTTACAAATCTTTTTAAATCTTAATAACAGAAAAGCAAAATTAAAATAAAAACATTTTTAGCACATTTTGCAAAACGCTCACAGACCAAGTTACTCGCAATGCATTGTTATATATACAGTACTGTGCAAAAGTCTTAGGCGGCATATTATCTGTAGTACAAATTTTGTTATATAAGTTTATTATGTCTGCATTATTATGTACAAGACCATTCCCTACAAAGATACACTAAAAATAGAAAGGAGCGAGTGTGACGAAGTTACCAAAAGAACTCATATTCCCCAGCATGCTCAGTAAAACCTAACAGCTGTTTTATTTACAGTACTTTTTTATTTACAGTATTTAGGTTTTATTGAGCATGATGGAGAGTATGAGTTTTTTTGGTAACTTCCTTTCTATTTTCATGCAAAACTCAGGAGTCTACATTATTGATTTTTTTTTTCCCATCTGAAAACTGGTCTGTCATGTAATATGTTGCTTTCTTTACAGGCATGCAAATATTCTTCTGTAATGTTATTTATTCATTATTTTTATTGTATCTTTGTAGGGAATGGTCTTGTACATAATTATGCAGACATAATAAACTTATATAACAAAATTTGTACTACAGATAATATGGCGCCTAAGACTTTTGCACAGTACTGTATATATTGTTAGAAGCCTCATGCAGGACTTTTTTCTCTCTTTATATATTTATACTACAGCACTGCTGAATGCTCAAATCTGATTCCATAACAATCAATTTATTTTAACACGCTCTTTTTAATTAAACATTATTGTCTCTATAGCAGCAGCTCATTCACACTGACTTGTTTGACAGAACCTCCACAGAATGCAAGACTAAACTTGTATTAATAAAATGTGTTCTTATTTAACAACATAAAGTATTTAAATATTTAATCGTTGATATGTTTAAATTTTCTTTAAAGGGATTTTAATTTAACATAGAACAGTTTGTGAGGCAACTTTCCCAAATCACTACATTTTCTGCTCTTTCAGAGGGTGCTTTTGGGGTTTTTGGTAACATAACATGCATTTTTTGGCTTTTTAAATTTAAAAGAGGCAAGGTAAGAGTGCTTATGGAAGCTATATCTAACCTGTGCTACAGACAGTGAGTAAAAAGCATGATAAACCATTTATTAATAAATTAACAATTACATAACAAATTTCTCATATACTGACTCACTGTCTATCCTGTATACAAGGTCAAACAGTATGGGGCCTGGAGCCTATTCCAGGGGACTGGGGGGACGAGGCAGGGTACACCCTGGATGGGGTGTCAATCCATCACCGTGCACACACAAACACACAGACACACTCATTCACACACTGGCAATTTGTGAATGCCAATCACACTAATCTGTACGTCTTTAGACTGTGGAAGGAAACCAGAGTATCCGGAGGAAACCCACCAAGCACAGGGAAAACTCCATGTTTATAGACCAGTGGTGGGAATTGAACCCTCACTGAATAAGCCACTGTGCCGCCTGGCAAATTCCTGTAGTATAAAAATAGTAAAACGTTTAAGTTGAACTTAAATGTTTAAGTTCAGCCTTTATTCGTCAGATATACATTACAGCACAGTGAACTTCTTTATTCCTCACAAATCCCAGCTTTTTCTTAGTAGGCTGAGGTCAGAGCACAGGGTCATCCATTATATGGCACCTCTAGAGCAAACAGGGTTAAGTTCCTTGCTCAAGGGCCCAACAGCAGCAACTTGGCAGAGCTAGGCCTCGAATTGTCAACCTTTCGATCAGTACCTCTGAACACACTGAGCACCTAACAAAACACTTTCTAAGAATTCAGAACCCTAAGTGCTAACCACTACACCACAAAAATTCCATTGTGCAATGAAATTACACCATGTTGAGGTGTTGGATGTGCTGTTATTGGAAAATAAGTCAACTTTGGAAAAGTAAGCACATCACACCACCACCACTCTGATGCTGATTGTTTTCCTATTATGACATGCAACGTAATGTTTTATTCCTCACACAGGTCACAAGAAAGATCGTTATCCTTCTCTCATCGTCTATACCCCTTTATCCTGAATACAGGGTTGTACTGTATCTTAGGAGACTTAGGGCAGAAGGCGGGGTACACTCTGAATGGGGTGCTAATCAATCACAGGGTGCAACACTACAGGCAATTTGGAAACGCCAATTAACCTAATCTGTATATCTTTGGACTGTGGGAGGAAACTTGAGTACCTAGAGGAAACACACCAAGCACGGGGAGAACATGCAAGCTCTATACAAACTGAGGCGGAATCGAACCTGGCTGGGAATCAAACACAAACCTTAATTTTAGTATGTTAGAGTTATGCACACACACACACATAGAGAGAGAGAGAGAGAGAGAGAGAGACCTGACCTTAACTGCATCTCCATGGGTGACCCGGTCAAACACCACCTCGTTGACTCGAATGATCTGGTCACCCACACGGAGTCCCTCTCTCTCCGCTGAGGATCCCGGCTCAACCAGTGACACGTAGATCCCCACCCCGTGTTCTGCGCCGCCGCGGATGCTGAACCCGAGGCCTTCGTGGCTCTTGCTGCGTTTCAGGGTCACGTGGCGCGTGTCGTCGTCGTGCGCTGTCCCCTCCGCCGCGGTGCCGAAATCCGCCACACCGGCGAAGTGCACCGAGGGCGCCCGCGCGTGGGCGCTCGTTCCGGCGTTCGCGTGATTCCCTTCTCCCAGCGCACACGTAGGCGGTTCTGATTTCAAGTACAGGCCCTCGGACGTGTACTGGTCGAACAGCAGCTGGTCCGCGCGGGGGAGCACGAGGCGCAGCATGGGCAGCAGCTGGCGCTTTCCGGGCGTGTCGAGGATGACTTTAAGCGTCTGCACCAGGTCGTAGACGTTGCGCTTGGCGTGGTAGACGCTCAGGCAGTGCGCGAACTGCTCGCGCTCGCCGTCGCCGAGCAGCACGTGGAGGGAGTCGTGCAGCCGCTGGACGTTCACGGAAAGAGAGCGCCCGCCCGAGCCCACGGAGTTCGCCCGCGACTTGAGCGACACGCGCTCCAGCTCCGAGTTCATCTCGTGCGTCCGGAACAACCAAGTACTCACTACTATATAGTGCACTTCTGGCGTTTCATATTCATGCCCGGAGTCACACGATGCTCAGAGGCTCAGTGTCCAAACCGTGGAGTTTAATAGATCACCCAGGGTGCAGGGAGTAGGGGAGACAATGCACATTCTGCACACTGCCACTCTGAGATCCAGGCATGTGGTGACTGACCCTTCATCCTGCGCTTAATTTTTTTTTTCTTCTTCTTGCGTTTATGTTTTTTTTTATTATTTTTTACAGTTTAGTACTAAATTACATTTACATTAAATGCACCTACTGTATACCATCAGCATGGACACTGAGCTGAGTATTTAATACTGTACTGCATGTATAACAGAACTATCACTCAATATAGAGGGAATCCTGAATGATGAATTCGACCTGGTGTCATTTTATTTAGTCATTTAGTGTTTGACAAGTCAGCTTAAGAGGAAAGCCCCCTAAAACTGCTTAATTTTGTGTACAGTGTATGTACAATGCTTGTTTTCAAGGATCATGAACTAACACACATCTTAAACTTGAATCTCAACATTGCAGTTGAACAAAAAAAAAAGTCAATACGCCTACTTGCGGGAAAGTAGTCATAAAACGTGATATAGCTATATTTCCATATTGATACATGCATTTATTAAAGACGCACACACACATGTATATAGGTTATTACACAAGCGCATATACTCAAGCATTAGGTTACTCACTCGGAGTGCATGCAAGGGATAATAGGTGCCTTTACGCAAAACTTTCCCAGAGTATTTACAGCACCCGCTGAACACTGCGCACGGTATTAAACACTGTTCATTACGGAATGATGATGTTAAGAGGTTTAAAAGTGAACGCGAAATGATCCTGAGAGATAAATCTCACAATCTGCGGCCAAACCGAGCCAAGTTGCGCAAGACCTCCAAGCCGGACGCAGATCCTGGTATGGCTGAGATGCAGGGACGTGAAACACAACTCGAGCGCAAACGAGAGCAACTTTTTTCCCTGCCGTGTTCAGCACCCGGAGAGCGCACGCACCGGAGAGCGCGCGCGTCTGCCCACGGCTCCCACACCGCACTACTTCTCTCCGAAGAAGCCGGAGCAGAGGCTCAGGAAGTGACGCAGGCACGACTCGCAACTACGTCGCCTAGCGACAAACAACACCGCGCTACAGTTGATAAATGAACGGAACGGGGTTTATTTTTATTTTATTTTTTGAGCGCGCAGATCAGTCCCAACTGGTGTCTTATTCCCTACACAAGTGCACTACATAGTGTACGAGATAATAGCTTTGAACGCGTTATACTGCGCCACCTGTGTCCAGTCGGGAGCCGTTTGGGATTCAGCCCGAGTTATTTTTAGTGCTCAAGGTTCACTTGGTGAATGACGTGAAGAGGTATTTAAAAAAAAATGCCTCATTAGGTGATTCAGTGAGAATTCACAAAAATATAGATATGTATAAAAGTGAAGTCGGAAGAGCGTGTGAGTGCACTGTATAAAAGGGAGAGAGAGAAAGAATATGAAAGGAAAGGAAATGATTTTTTTTTTAAAAGGGAACGGATTCTGTAACTGTATGCATATAAAATCCTAAATCAAATCCATCCCAGTAGGTAAGGAAATCTCCAGGGACGTCTCGATACAATATTATCATGATACCAGAGTGTCGATTCTGCAAGGGTTATCTCGATTCTCTATCTTATCTCATGCATGAGAAACTATATTTAGTAATCTATGAGGTTTTAATAAGATTGAATAAACAGTGGTGATATTTAGCATTAGATCAGGCGGCATAGTGGCTTAGTGGATAGTTACCTTGCACCTCCAGGGTTGAAGGTTTGATTCCCACCTTGGGGCTGTGTGTGTGGAGTCCCCAAATTGCCCTTAGTGTGTGTGAATAAGAGAGAGAGAGAGAGAGTGTGTGTGTGTGTGTGTGTGTGTGTGTGTGTGTGTGTGTGTGTGTGTGTGTGTGTGTGTGTGCGCAAGTGCAATGGATTGGCACCCCATCCAGGGTGTACCCCACCTCTTCTGGGATAGGCTCCAGGCCCCATGAGTCTAGAGAATAAAGCAGTGTAGACGATGAGTAAGTCAGAGAGCATTAGAACAGTTCATTTTTTAAATCATGGTTGGATTGTGAAATCTTAATATTTAAATTATAAGGAAATATTTAAAGAATGTGCTACAGCAGAATGTTAAAAGTTGAAACTGATAACAGCTTTGGTAAAACATTAATAAGAAAAAATGATCAGTTATCATCATTTCATATCTTAGTCTTTTATTCCAAGCTGTGTATCATGATATAGTGTTAGACAGATGTGAAGCATCAAGTAGCCCGACTGAAAATGTTTAGAAATTGCTTTACTGAGAGACCGTATTTTGTTAGCTTCAGTAAATTTCTATTTGAAAAGCCTGACATTTGCTTCATTTTACTTCATGACTTCCCGGCCCACTCTTATTTTCTTCTTATTTAAATCTCACATTGACAGTGTTACTGAACCACCACTTTTTCTCTTTAGAAACACTGCCAAAGTCAGGTTTTATGTCACACTGACTGATGCCAAGAGAAGTTGACTCATGCCTTAATTCTCTTTCACTGGGATTGTAGCACGCTATTCACTGGCTTACACAAAAAGGGCAGAAACAAATCCCAGTGTGTGAACAAGATTGAGCATGAACACAAGCACATTTCAGTTTGAAACCTTTTTTTTTTTTTACTAATTATACACTGTATAGTAAAAAGTTTGTGGCACTCTGATCATCACATTGTATAGGATGTCTTTGTGTGCTACATATCAGTAAAATATTCAGTTTAGAATTTCTAATTAATATCTATTGGTACAGGTGTTTGTTTTTAAAGTAGATTATTAAATACAGCACATAACTGTTCATAAAATCACTTTTACTCAACATTTTTATTTCACTTATGGTGCAGGTTAAACCTCAGGCTGATGTCTTACTACTGCAAAAGTTTCATTATATTCTGTCCAGCCAGTTTTGCATGATGCTGTGGCATAATCTGGCACAAAACTGCTCCTAACTTGTGCTCCCCACAACGCATACATCGTCCCCCCCCCCAAAAGAATCTCCTGGGGGAAGGGCTCCTCTGCTATGCCTCTTGTACGGTCTTGCATTCTGTCACGAACTTGGGTGAGAGGCATAAATGCAGGGGTCCAGGTGTTAAGGGAAACAATGTATTTTATTTAACACAAAACAGGGAAATCAAATAAACAAATAGACTTTCTAAGTAAAACGAAACCAAAACACGAATAAACACACAGAAAGACACGAACTAAACATGCAGACATTAACGGGTGTAAATCAACAGCTGCAAGACAGCTAACTAAACTCAAAACAACCTATTTATAAAGAAACTAATAATCAACTCGGTTCAGGTGAGTGCCCCACATCACCTGACCGAGGTGCATAATGGGAAATTAAGTTTAAACAAAAGGAACTACAAACAAAATCACAGGGCGCTTTGGCGCCCTCTAGGGGTTATCCCTGACATAACCCCCCCTCAAAGGGCGCAACTCCGGGGCGCCACAGGAGGTCCAGGGCATCCCCCCGAGGGTCCAATGTCCGCCCCTCTCACCCAGAGGCTGGCACCTATGTCCTGTGGGCCAGGTGGTTTGATGCCCCCGTTGAAGCAGGGCGGCGGAGACGGAGGAAGCTCGCCGTCCTCGTTGAAGCAGGGCGGCGGGGACGGAGGAAGCTCGCCGTCCTCGGTGACGCAGGGCGGCGGAGGCAGAAGAGGCTCGACGTCCTTGGCGGCGCATGAAGGCGGCGGCGGAGGAAGAGGAAGCTCGACGTCCTCGGCGGCGCATGAAGGCGGCGGCGGAGGAAGAGGAAGCTCGACGTCCTCGGCGGCTCATGAAGGCGGCGGCGGAGGAAGAGGAAGCTCGACGTCCTCGGCGGCGCATGAAGGCGGCGGCGGAGAAAGAGGAAGCTCGACGCCCTCGGCGGCGCATGAAGGCGGCGGCGGAGGAAGAGGAAGCTCGACGTCCTCGGCGGCGCATGAAGGCAGCGGAGGAAGCGGAAGCTCGATGTCCTCGGCGGCGCATGAAGGCGGCGGCGGAGGAAGACGAAGCTCGTCACCCTCAATGGCGTATGACGGCGGCAGCTGAGGAAGAGGCGGCTCGTCGTCCTCGGCGGCGCTTGAAGGCAGCGGCGGAGGAAGAGGCGGCTCGTCGTCCTCGGCGGCGCTTGAAGGCAGCGGCGGAGGAAGAGGCGGCTCGTCGTCCTCGGCGGCGCTTGAAGGCGTCGGCGGAGGAAGAGTATGAAGCTCGCTATCCTCGGCGGCGCATGAAGGCGTCGGCGGAGGAAGAAGAAGCTCGCTGACCACGAAGGCGCCGTGCAGCGGCGGCAGTTCGCCGTCCACGAAGGCACAGTGCAGCGACGGAAGCTCGCCGTCCACGAAGGCACTGTGCAGCGGCAGCAGCTCGCCGTCCACGAAGGCACTGTGCAGCGGCGGCAGCTCGCCGTCCACGAAGGCACTGTGCAGCGGCGGAAGCTCGCCGTCCACGAAGGCACTGTGCAGCGACGGAAGCTCGCCGTCCACGAAGGCACTGTGCAGCGGCGGAAGCTCGCCGTCCACGAAGGCACTGTGCAGCAGCGGAAGCTCGCCGTCCACGAAGGCACTGTGCAGCAGGCGGCAGCTCGCCGTCCACGAAGGCACTGTGCAGCGGCGGCAGCTCGCCGTCCACGAAGGCACTGTGCAGCGGCGGCAGCTCGCCGTCCACGAAGGCACTGTGCAGCGACGGAAGCTCGCCGTCCACGAAGGCACTGTGCAGCGGCGGCAACTCGCCGTCCACGAAGGCACAGTGCAGCGTCGGAAGCTCGCCGTCCACGAAGGCACTGTGCAGCGACGGCAACTCGCCCTCCTCTTCGCCGCAGTGCAGCGGCGGCAGCTCGCTGTGCTCGGCGGCGCGGTGCAGCTGTGCTAGCAGCCCTTGGAGCGTGGCCACCTGCTCCCGCAGGTCACGAATGCGCTCTTCATTTCTCTTCGCGCACCGCCGAAAGCTGCTCCAATCATGCTGGGAGGCTGCTTCCTGCTGCACGTCCCACTCACACTCAAGTCCCTAATCAACTCGATTCAGGTGAGCACCCCACGTCACCTGACCGAGGTGCATAATGGGAAATGAAGTTTAAACAAAAGGAACTACAAACAAAATCACAGGGCGCTTTGGCGCCCTCTAGGGGTTATCCCTGACACTATGTCGTGCTTTCGTTTGTTTCTTGAGGATTTTGGCGGGTTGTAGGTACATTATTGTCATTTCTGTGTCTTACGCATACTCTGTTTATATATATATAGGTTGGCTATGTTGAGTGATGTGTGTAGCCATGCCCACCTCAGGGAAAAAGTGCTAGATGCTGTAACGTGGCACAAAACTGCTCACAACTTCACTTCTATGCAACATTTTGATCTATGGTGCAGGTTTAACTTCAGGCAAATACATAACTACTGCCAACGGTTCATTAAATTCTGTCCAGCCAGTTTTACGTGATCCTATGATTAAACCTGGCTGGACAGACATACAGACAGACGGGTTTCAGGTCCTCCAATTTATGAAACACAAAGATATCATCAAAAGAGTGAGTTCTGGCCAAAGCACAGACAAAACCTTTCTTTTATTTATAGAGAGTTCTTCTACATTTTTACTTTCATGCCTGATTAGTGATATTTATTTACTTATATATATTCTGTTTGAAATTGTTATTATTTGATTATTTGCTGTATAAAATGGTGCAGTTAATTATGAAGTCTTGCTATATAAAAATGATTTGTATGGTTGTTAGTTAAAATAAATAAATAAATTGAAGGTTATCTGTGGAAAAGCAATTATGCTCAAGCTTTCTAAAGAGTCCAGAGCTTATTCTACACAGCATCATTCCGGAAATGAATCCTGTTGCAAAAAGGAGAAAAACTTATTACAGGAGAGTGTAGTACAGTACCTGTGTGTAAGATCAGGTAGAGGAACTGTGAAATGTTTAGCCTAAATAGCTCACAAACTCTTGTGCAAGTATATTATAGTGAGTCATAAGAGAGGGAAAAAAACTCCACTTATTTCGAAAAACTCTTTTACTGGTATTGCAAAGTTAAAAAAAAAAAAAAGTAGCGGGAAAGTAGCACTATAAGCCTTGTCAGTTATTTTCCCGGTGAAGTGTTGCGTCGGTCTGTCGATCACCTGGAAGCGATTCTGCCTGGCCCAGTTGCTACTAGGTCAGTTGACAGGCTCCGGTTGTATAACAGCAGCTCTGTGTCCTCTTAAGCTTATAAAGAAGTATTAGCCGAGGCCTTCAGGAGACGTCTACAGTCAGTCACAAGCTTTTCTTGGGCTATTTATACGCACGGATTTATTATCCTACATTGTTGTGGCTGAAGAAGATTTCTGATTCATATGTCTAGCTTTTTTTTTATTTTATTTTTTTTATCCCTGAGCACTTCTCAGCATGTCTTTCAAGAATTTTGGCTCGTCAATTTATGGTGCCATTAGGAGCTTCACTCCTCATTCGTTTGCTATTACTGTCCTGAGCACCGGACTACATGTACGGAAATTAATGCAAAATTAATGGATCAGAATAATCTTAATGGTTAGAGCTTGAGCTGTTTTCTAATCATTGTAGATGTGCACCTTCAGTGCACATTGTACACACGCCCTTCACATTTACTCACTCTAAAATAAAAATGATGACATACTGTACATTACATGCAGACACATCTGAACCAGAACTGGCCTGCAATGCCTATTGATCACCCATATGTCCAATTATTTTTCATTAAAAAAGTTCTAACCCAATCAACAGAAGCACTTCCCTTAAATAGCATGCCTGTATTCTGGCATCAATTTGCGAGATCCTGAGGCTGTAATGTGTCCCACTTTTGAGAGACCGTTTTATGGTTTAAAAGGGTGCCCGTGAGCGCCCCCTATGCATCCCTTGGCCTACATCTATGCTGACCCACTGGGAATAGCCCAGCTGAGACATAAAACACTCCACGAAACAGTGTTTGATCTTATTCTCTTTACTATTTACATGGCACGCCTACTGTAGATGCTGTTGGATGCATTGCACACCTCTTTCTCTATGCACCAATTTTATAGTAACAGGTAAAACACTTGCTGTCAACAGAGGTCTCTTCTTACAATGGTGTGGGCTTATACCACGTTAGAGGGCAGTAGTGGCTCAAACAGATAAGGCTCTAGATTACTGAACGGAAGCTTGGGGTTCAAGCCTCAGCACTGCCAAGTTGAGTCCTTGAACAAGGCCCTTAACCTATTTGCTCCAGGGGGCGCTGTATCCTGGCTGACCATGCGCTCTGACCCCAACTTCCTATCTGGCATATGCAAAAAAATTATAATTTCACTGTGCTGAAGGGACATGTGACAAATTTTACCCTTAACCAATCATTGTGCTAGAAGCAAGAATGAGGTCACTGAGAGCAAACTGTGTGACATGACAGATGCAAGCACATCGACAGTGAATAAAGTGAATTATTGATCATTATTATAGGAAATCTTTGAAATTTAAATTTGCAAACCTAATTGGTCAGAAGGTGCAGATTGGAAACAAAATAACCTGTTGTATTTTATTCCAGAATTAATTCACTATTAGGCAGCATCTATATTAGAAAGCAACCCGGAAGGTACCCTTAGGGCCAGTCCTAATTCCGGATAAAATTAAAAGACTTGCTTCAAGAAGGGCATCTGGGACCGTATTCACAAAGCTTCTTAGAATTCTCTCAGAGAGCCCCTATTTTAGCTTAAAAAGTCCTAGCTGGTAGTCCTAGACTAAAAGTGATTTAGGAAACTTCTCAGAGCAACTTAGGAGGTGTGGTTGACCACATTGCGAGGGATGATGCAGCAATTCAAGGACTGTGATTGGTTGATAAAAAAATCTGTAGGTTTTAAAATAGGCTCTTTGTGAAAATAGAATAAATGATAATAAAACAGAGAGTGAAATCATGATGTTTGTATATAAAGAAATTGTATAATCATGACTATAGGCTATTTTAGACAAAAATTGTTATAGGCTAAATATTTTAAAGTTAATTAAAACAGACAAATGTTGAAAATGTGTCTACTTTTGAAGCAACCAATTTCTCACAGTAGTTACAATATTTAAGTTCTTACATATATTTATCATACTGATTTTATTACTCGTAATCCATGTTAGATTGATGGGAGCAAAATGGCTCACCTTTTACCAATTTACCTGATTGCAGGACAGTCTATTTAAGTTGCACTTTTGGATGGTATGTAGCCAACAATCTTCTGGAAGGAAGGAAAAGAACCTGAAAACCAAATTAGACAGAAAAGCAGTGTTTACTTTTAGCGTTATCTTCTATTGTTTGGAGAATATTTCGTCTTTCCACCATTTTGTCCTCTGTTATAGAAACTCTTAAGCCTCTTAAAAGTCCTCCTCTCTACTCTTAACAATTTTTACCTTAGGAGCTGTTTTTAGGGCTAAGATGTTTCATAGATTATTTTTATCTTTACTAAGATTTCATTCTAAAATTAAGAGGAAATTCTAAGAAATTGTCAGAATTCTAAGAATTTTCTTAGAATTTCATCACTAGGAGCAACTTTTAGGATTTAGGGGTAGCTCAGTGGTTAAGGCATTGGACTATGGTTCGGAAGGTCCCAGGTTCAAGTCCCACTACCACCAAGTTGTCCCTGTTGGCAAAATTTTTGACATACTGGATTGTTTCGACATTAAATCACTTCTTTCCTTGGTTTATACCTGAGCTGTGTACTGAAAACCAATGACCTAGGATATTCAGGCACTACCGAATGATTCAGGGGCCCTAAATGCAGTGTTTCACTAATTAGGACAACATATGACATGTATTATAGTTCTCAATGTGATCAAAACAGGTGATATCAGTAATCAGCTCTAGCCTTTCTGGCTGAAGAGTTGTGCAAAATGAGGGGATGTTGCACAATGGTGAAGATGGCAGTAGCAGTCAAGCAACCGTTTTCTGAAAATACTCTTCAGGAAGCAAATCAAGCAGGAATGGATGGAGCATGTGACACCAGTACTGCAGCCGTCATTTTGACTCTATACCCACTAGGGTCCAGTAGGTTTTAAAAAATAAAGGACATCATGCTAAGTATTGGTTGTTGTATAGCAATTTCATTGCATAAAATAGCAAATTATTCTTATTATCTTGATAGATACAGTATGATTTAAAAACTTTAAGAATGTCTTAGGCGTTGGTGGCTCAGTGGTAGGTTTCTCGCCTACCATGTGGAGGCCCAGATTCGATTCCCAGCCAATGACCAAACTCAGGCCACTGGATGCAGTGCCAGTCCCAAACCCGGATAAAATGGGAGGGTTGCGTCAGGAAGGGCATCCGGCGTGAAACCTTTGCCAAATTGTTGTGCAGATGAGTTTGTCTGCTATGGTGACCCTCTACGGGAGCAGTTGAAAGACTAACAACAGAATGTCTTGGGTGGCATGGTGGCTTAGTGGTTAGCACTGTTGCCTTACACCTCCAGGGTTTGGGTTCAATTCCTGGCCAGGTTCCCACCTCTGTGTGCATGGAGTTTGCATGTGGGTTTCCTCCGGGTACTCCAGTTTCCGGCTCCAGGCCCCCGGCTACCACAGATAAATACAGGATTAGTCTGTATAGAGTGAGAATGACTCAATTTTGTCTGAATATTTTTGACCACCACAGCACTTCTTGTTCACCACACCTTCCTTCTGCAATCAGTGGAAATGGTTGCAAGGCCAAAGCTCTCTTCACTGTTCTAATAAAACTCGTTCAGGTTCCATCCAGCACAGTTTCCACTCCTGCCAGTCATTTTAATGACTTTCCAAGGTTCATCAAAGATAAAATCAGCACCACATTGGCTACCACCATTTTCTGACAGCCGCTCCTTCACTCGACAACGATAATACCTGCTACGGACCACCTGACAAATTCACGAGACCGCTTTTTTTTTTTTTTTTCTTTATTAAATCGAGACCAACTTTATCTCTAAATTGAATTTATTGCCTAGCATGATTGATCCAGCCCCTGTTTCTCTTTTCAGGAAGTGTCATCTCATTAATATACTTTTTCTTTTGTTTTTGTGTCTGTTCCACATCCTTATTAGAGAATTATCGACCTAATGCTGTCCTAATGCAGAGTAATGTGGAGTTCCTGGTACCGGCTCCAACTGATAAGAACTGTTTTTCTTTCTATTTTTACTTTACACAACTGTTTTTGTGATCTCTGCTGATTTTCACACCCTGCACATTCATTCCATGCTGTAAATCTTCCACCTTCCGAATCTATTCAAGAAACATTATTTACTGTATTTTTTATTGAATATGTAAAATGCATGGATGCAATTATGCATTAAAACCACACATAAATAAAAGCATGTGATTTGCTCTGAATTTGAATAATATTTCCATTTAATCTTTTTGAATCTTCCTTAATGGTGAGTTCAGGCTCACCAGGTTATTAACTCAAATTCTTTTGTTTTATTTAGTATTATTATTAGTTTATTATTAGTGTTAGGACCACTATGCTCTCTCTGTCACCATCAGAATTACTGAGTGAAAAGCAAAAAAAAGTATGCAGATGAAAATAGATAAGTGAGGGGGGTGGAGGGGGGGACTATATTTGTTTGGTTTTGTTTACTCTGAGAAGTATGAGGCCAGGCGAGGAAGCTGATTCAATTCGCCCACAGCTGGCAATGTATTAAATCAAGTGTATGAGATATTATTATTAATGCTCCAGGCATCAACATAAACACACATACACAAAAATTTGTTTGCAAACCTGGTTTGGCTTAGCCCAAGGACACAATCATGATATGTGATTCCTTAACCTTATTTATATTATTAAAGTAATTACTGATCTATCACGGAAAGTGTGTGTGTGTATATTGGGGCTTCTCAGTCGTGGTTGAATAAATTTTTTGCACATCTGGCTTCAAATGCCAGGTTTTTTCCTCCTTACCGCTTAGCACAGTGCTTTTTCAGGGCCAGAGTCTTTATCATTGGACTCAAACAGACAAGGAGCAGAGGAAATATAAGTGCAGGAGTGTGTAAGGGGAATAATTTGTAAGATAAAGTAACAAAGAAAGCACATAAAATCAATCCACAGCACACAGCTTAGTCTTTTGTTTTGCTTACCATGATTTTATTTTATTTTTTGTTCCAATGGCTGTATCATGCTAAAGTGTAAAACACATGCAAATTTTGATAATTTTTTCTTGTCTAAACACAAATCGATTTTAATTTCAACCACGGACATCAGCCATTCAGCAAAACATAAGCCACATAAAATACCCATTCTTATTCTAATCTATAGTTTAAATCCTGTTGTAATTTTAATGAACTCTTATGAATGACCAGCATGTTTAAATGTAAAAATTTCGCTATTTCACAAACACATAGATTTGCTCACTTTTCTAGAAAATTCCTCCATATAGCTCCAAATAGCTTCCATAGTCGTTATTAAAACTAGTGGCCAAAGAGTGGAACTACAACAAGCGCCACGCTCGCTCTATAAATGTGATTAATTTTCAATATGAGAGGTGTTCGATTTAATTTACCCATTGATGGGTCAGTTTTGAATTCAGAATTGATTCTTACTTTTTGAACTGCTTGCGTAAACTTTCAAATGTTATATTCTCTACAACTGACAAACTTCATTACGAATACACCACAGTCGCTGCAGAAAATGCAACACGCTCTCATCTTCCACATTTTGCAAGTATATTGCTTCCTCCACTTTTAAATTTATGGGTGGTTGGTGCAATACCGCCACCTACTGGACTGGAGTTTGCTGCAGAAAAATGCAACATGCTTTCATCTTCCGCATTTTTCAAGTGTATCGCTTACTTCACTTTTAAGTTTATGGGTGGTTGGTGCAATACCGCCACCTACTGGACTGGAGATTGGTGCAGAAAATGAAGGACAATAAAGCTAATTGCTTTGTATGAGATATAACATAAAACATGTTACACAGCATTTCAATACATAGTAGGTAGTTTTTAATACTTTAAAATATGTAATGAATATGGCTGTTTGAGATAAATGACCAAATGGCCAAAAAAAACCCGAATTGAATCAAACCGACAATCTAACAATGATTCACAGCTCTAGTGACATGATGATAGGAACCACATCTGTTGTATCAAACATAGCTAAATTTCTTTTTTAAATAATTTATCTGAAATTAACAATATTTTTATGTTTTTTTGTTTCATTTCCGTTATTAGCAATTATTATTATAGTACTTTATAAAACCCAAAGGAAAATTGTAAATTTTCGCATATCCCAGTTAGGAAGCTGGGGTCAGAGCACATGGTCATCGCTGGGATACAGCTCCCCTGGAGCAGATAGGGTTAAGGGCCTTGCTCAAGGGCCCAACAGTGACAATTTGGCGGTCCTGGGGCTCGAACCCCTAAACTTTCAATTAGAAGGCTGTATGGTTTACCTGGTTTAAGCGTTTGAGCCACCACTGCCCTACTGATGTTACTAGCACTGTTATCTACTTACATAAGTAACTAGCTCGGTTGTCTTTGTAGTGAAATTATAAGCAACCACAAACCACTATAACTGCACCAAATTGCTTCGTCTGATTAAAAAAATATATATATTTGAAACAGTGATCTGGAGACTGGGGTCTTGTTGACTGTTACAGTAACCGCTTATCATATTGTTACTCTACAAATTCACAAAATAACAGTCATAAGTCAAGTCTGTAACATCTTAAGATAAATGAGTTTGAGTTTAAGCTATTATTAATGTCGGATAAATTTAGGATAGAAGCATGTTCTCATGGCATATGAAATAGCAACACTACATTTCATAGTAAAATTATACCATCCATCCATACATACAGGATTCTCTAGGGACAGTGGAGGCCAATGGTGACCATATTGTATTTATTCCCATTTGTATGGCCGTGGTAGGACTTCCGGTCAACGATCACACAGTACGGGCAATTTGGGAACACCAATTAGCTGTATATACATGGTTTTGGACTGTGGAAGGAAACCCAAGTACCCGGAGGAAACCCACCAAGCACGGGAAGAACATGCAAACTCTGAGGCGGAAATCAAACCTGGACTCTGGAGGTGCAAGGCCGACAGTGCTAACCACTAAGCCACAGTGCTGCCATAAAATTATACCATATATGTCTAACACACTAACAAGATTGTTTAGTCCACTTAATTTCATTTAGTTCATTCTGGAACAGTAAGCTATAGTAAATTCTCACACCCATATACATACATACATAAAATTGAAAAGGAAACAGGTAGGAAGTAATTGATTTACAAGGCTGGCACTAAGAAGAGGCAGCTGTTTGATTAACGACGGTGTGTTTAATGGAAGCAAGGGAGGAAAGTGTATCACGGCGAGCTCTGCCAGCGCTATGATGACCATACAGTATAAAAAAGAGAGGGACCTTATGCTGCACTCTGACTGTCCAAAAGTCAAAACTTCATCGAGGGCTAAAGCTGGGCCAGCTTTCACACCATTAAATACAATCCTGCTGATACCTCGCTGTGATGCGTTCAGCCTCATTTCATTTCAGTATAAAGGGGTAATGACTGAAAGCTATATGATGTGATGAAGGGTAATGGCTGAAGAAATGAAGACAAGTATGTTGTGTGTGGAGGTTTGGTTTAGCTGAGACCCACAGGCAGAATGTGGCAGGTACTGTACAGTATAAAGGGTGAAATTTAAGTCAAAGAGTTATAGGTAAAAGTTTATGAGCAAAAGTTTGCACACCTAGGGAAACTAAAGAAGAACAAGATTTTATTTATCAACATTTTGGCACATTAACTGTGTAGACGTTTTTTTTCTTGGTCATAATCTTTACATACAATCAAACTGTAAAGTTGGCGTGTCTGTATATTAAAGATATTTGGGAAAAAAATTTTTTAGGGCGATGTAAGATAAGTAATAGGACACATCAAGATGGTTTTTGGATCTGTTTGTCTGTTTGTTTGAACACACAACACGTAAAAACTACTTGACGAATTTTAATGGGGGTTTCACAGGTGTATTTGGCCGAGCTTTAGGTAACATATAGGCTTTGTTTCATCACAATCGGCCCACAAGAAGAGAATATATGCTACTTTAAATTTGAATTTAAAATGGAAAACACCCTTATATCATTAAAAAAAAATCAACCTTGAAAAAAATCATTAGTTCATCAAAAAATTCAACAGATAGCGCTGTACAATTTTAAATACATGCTTATGAGTGTGCAATCAAATTCCACATCTAGTCAAGTATAAAAAGATACTGATATTGGAAAACGCTTAGTTTCAGAATACAAAGATCTTTTAGCTGCTATAAGGTTGTGGTTAAACACTTTAGCTCTCAACTGTACATAGCCCCAGCACAAGAACTATGAATGCCTGCTGAGGGTGTTATATATGTCCGCCTGCCTCGACTCACTCTAAAGCTTCCTTTTGCGATAGGACGCTTGATAAATCACCCTCACCATTAAACATGAAGTGGTAAAAAATTATGCAGACAAGAAGTGGCAGCATATGCAACACTAAATCCCTTTAAACTCTTCTAAAACTCGATTAAGTTAATTCGTGGCACCTAAAAGATTCTGAATTTGTAGCTCCTTTCCATTAATATTCTGCTAAATCAACTTTAAGGCTCCTACTCAGCTTTATTTTAATTCACACACAATCCAGTCATCTTCCTGACATTATGCATTTTTCACTGCAGAAGATTTCAATTCCCCAAACACCATTATGTTCCAGCTAAGAGCACTTCCAGGACTTGGCTCTAATCTACGTGAGAGGGAAAATTAAAGACTGAAGTATCAGTTGAGGACAAAGCTATAGATTATGGAAAAGCTTGTAATGCAAAGTTCCGTTGAAATGAACATCGGGAATGTTTTTTTTTTTTTTTTTTAATCAGTAAAACAGAGGAGATAACAGACCAAAAGAAATATGAAATCACATTAGAACAGTCTTCAAAGCTGCTATCAGATGTTAGATTATACGCAGGCATTAATAAAGCCTGTCTAAATGTCAGACGTTCCTGTCAGCAAAGAAGGGGTGGGAGAAAAAGTACAGAGGAATTGCAATTATTTTTAAATATGAATATTATGCCTACGTTTTATTCAATTAAAAGTGGAATTATAAAGTCAAATGTACTTTACAAGGATTTACTGAAATTTAAACTTAAATTTAAATTTACTTTTATAAACTAGAGATAATAATAAATACTAATGAAGGCACGGTGGCATAGTGGTTAGCACTGTAGCCTTTCACCTCCGGGGTCTGGGTTTGAGTACCACCTCAGGGTTTGTGTGCATGGAGTTTGCATGTTTCATGCATGACATGCAGGTTAGTTTAACTGCCGTTCCCAAATTGCCCGTAGTGTGTTAATGCGCATGTGAATGTTGACCGGAGGTCCTAAAGTACCACATTTGGAAAATAACATCAGGAATAATTACAATGGTGATCATCATTGGCCTCCACAGTCCCTAATTGGACTACAGGGATTCCTACTGTAGACGGATGGATAGAAGTGTGTGGTATTACACTTTTGTTGTATTATATTTCTTATAAGTAAACATCTCTGGAGAAGTTGAACGAATTTTTATAACTCAGCTTATTTTCTTTCATGTGAAAAATATCTACAGGGCAGTGGAAGTTATGACTTTGCGCTTGATTTTTTCCCCCCCTTAATGTTTTCTTGCTGTATGTTGAGGTTCAGAAGATGAAAGAAAGCCAGACAGCTGACTGATGGCATCAGAGCCCTACACAGCCCTCTGTCTCATTCAAGTCACATGGCCATAGATCGGATATGTATCATAATCTTCAGTAGGAGCCCATACGAAAGTGACTAGGATGTGATCTGAAAAACAGCAGGTTTGTGCCTAAACAAAATCAGATCTGTGTTACATCAGGGTAAGAAATCAGATTTGAGTCACTTTAGGCTGGTAGACAGAGATCAGAGACTTTTTATCTCATTCTGATGGTTAATGTGAACATTAAATAGAGCTCTTGACAAAACACTGGAACTCCACAAAAACACATAGACTAGGGGTAAGATTCAAAACTCCAACCCTAGGGACTTATTTTTTATAATGACAATATTGATATATTGATACATTTCCCAGACCATATGTACACAAGTCATCATTCCTAAGTCTTTTTGACCTGTTTGAAACCTCACTTGTTCCACAGAGGATGGCAGTGCACTTCATCTAACTCCTCTGTGCTTTCAACCTCTTCAGTCTCATCCTCTCCTACTGGACACTCATCCTCTGACAGATCTAAGTCTGAATCTCCCTCACTGAGTCCTTTATGCCCGTGTCGTAGACCTGTCTGGTTATGGGGGGATCAAGCACAAACTCATGACATCCACTGCCCTGTAGATATTTTTTTCAGATGAAAGGAAATAAGCTGAGTTATAAAAATTCTTTCAACTTCTCCAGAGATGTTTACCTCTAAGAAATAATCTAAATATTACACAAAAAGAAAGTTTAATATTACTTTTTATGCTTACAATTTTCCTTGTTTGTTTTTCTGTGATGGAAGCCAGGGACACACTGCTACATAAGTCATGTTCTTTAGGGAGCATTGTGTGCATGGAGTATGCACACAATGTTGGTGTGCTTGGTGGGTTTCCTCCGGGTACTCTGGTTTCATCCCACAGTCCAGAGAAATAGAATATAGAAATAGTACTTAGATTAATTGCCATTCAAATTAATGTTTCAATTCTATGCCCGTATGTGTGATTGCAGTGAAGTAAAAATTCACCACTTTTCCCTTTACTGAGAAAAGAACAGTAAGAAAAAATTTAGGTGAATAGTCAGTCACTAGGTGCTTGATAAAACCTCTAATACAAGCAAATTTAGCAAATTCTTATATAACCTTTGACCATCTGAGCAAAAGAGTAAAACATATATATCTACACAGAGAACCTTCCCAGGAGTGGCCAACCAAAATTACCACGAGAGCGTAGCGACAACTCAGCCAAGAGGTCACAAAAGACCCCACAACAACATCTAAAGAACTGAAGGCCTCACTTGCCTCAGTTAAGGTGAGTGTTCATGACTCCATCATAAGAAAGAGACTGGCGACAAAAGGTTCCAGGGGTGCTAAGGGTGGCCCAACCAGTTATTAGGTTTAGGGGGCAAACACTTTTCATACAGGGCTATGCAGTTTTGGATTTTGTTTTCTCTTAATAATAAAAACCTTCTTTTAAAAACTGCAAGATGTGTTAATCTATATTATCTTTAACTAATATTAAAATTTGTTTGATGATCTGAAAAATTATTTTTGCAAACATGCAAAAAAAAAAAAAAAAAGGAATCAGTAAGGGGACAAAGACTTTACTTACCACCCATGTCTAATACTCTGTTACACCTGCCCACCTCAAGTATCTGATGTGTCAGTTTTAACCCACACCTACTCTGACTGGGTAACATTAATTTAGATCTACAGTCTGTTTTGCTGCTCCAAATAGGTGTTTTGTTAGATTGACATTTACAGTACTAGTGTTACAGGCCAGTGTTAAATCTTACTTGTAAAACAAATGATTCTGACCACTCCCTCCTATTCCCAGAGAAGGTCTGACCAGTCCAACCTGCTTCCAAAGGATTTCTAAATTCCTTCCTCCCAAAGGAACTCTCATACCCACCATGGGACCAGTCCCATCCAACCCTGAAGAATTCTGGAAGAACAAGAACAAGAACCCATTTCTTGTTGGTGTGAATGTCGTGCCAACAAACATGGTTTGACTTTGATATCTAATCCGTCTCACTGAAAAATTGGTTTCCTTTGGGTCCTGTGGGATTCCAGTCATGATTCACACTTTTCCACAGCCAACAGTATATCCTGAACTGTGGGAGTGTCAGTGTCGTGTTCTACTTATACATAAAGGCCAAAAGACAACCTGAGAGTAAGAAGATCCATTTTTATGAGAAGTTGAAAACACCAGAATCTACCACCTATTAATATTGTACAGTAAATTGTTTCTTATTATGCCTGGCAAATAGATTTAACTTTAGTATAGTAATATACAGTATGAAAGCAAATAACAGGCTCAGAAACAAATATCACAGACTGATTCTAGTAGAAAAATGCAAACATAACTGCAGGTGTGGTTTGATATAATCAATATGATTAGAAGGTCAAATGCTTTGTTAAATACTGCACTGCATTTTCGCTAATGTTTTTTAATTTTTTTCATATGTATAAAATATTACCCAACCAATACATCATCATTTCTTTACAGTCACTACTTAACATTTTCTTGTAACGTCGCTTCACTGTTTGTGTCTTTCTCTGAAGATTCTCTGTAGGCAAAACATCTGGGGAAAATGCCGACGTTCCCAGCTGTGTGTCCTTCTAGCCATTCTTCATTCACTGCAAAAAAGGAATAAACTACGAATTTAGATACTGTACAGAAAAGCAAATAAGTCAATAAGCACCTATTGTCTCTATATCCACTTTAAGACAGTGTTCTCTGTGTATGCACGTATTTGTGGTCAGGTGTGTGTATACCTTCACTGAGGATGTCAATGGTGTCCCCTTCACTGAACTCCAGGTCTTCAGGCCCCTGTGCCGAGTAGTCATACAGTGCCACCATCTGGTAAAGAATTTTCCTGTTGCCCAGAGAATGCTCAGCCTGATATTGGTCACAGAAAGCATTTTGGTTTGTTTTTTGGACATTAAATCTGAGATGTTAGATTCAAAATAAATAACAACTAAGAGGTGAAAGTATGAAACATAAGTTGTAAATTGAGTGAGTCAATGGTAGTCTTATTCCAGCATCCTCACCCTGCAAAAATTTGCAAATGTACATTACAGTACATTGCAATCTTGACAAAGTGAAATATTCCTTAATCTAGCAAAACACATCTATAATTTCTTGCATAAGATTATTATTTACGCATATTTCCAGTTAAATGTTACTAAAATTGGAAGCAAGAAATTCTAGTTCTATTGGCAGAAAATTTAGTTAGTTTTTATTAGGAAGAAGCTAAATTCTTTGCCAATGAAACAAATATTTTTGCTTGCAACTTTAGTAACATTACACCAGAAATAAGCGTAATAATCTTATATTTGATTTTAAGAAATTATACATAGATTTGGCTAGATTCAAAAATATTTTACTTGCTAAAATGTTTTAATTTAATTAATTCTTTTTATTTTAAAGAAAAAGAAAGAAACAATATTAGAACTTTAACTGAGATGTTTGCCAAATTGTTAAGTAGTCAGTCTGTGTAGTATTCCAGTTATTCAGCAGATATTTGTATGGCATTCTCATTTGTAAGAAAACAAAAACAGTTGTTGAAAAAGAAAACAACTGGTTAATTAGAAAAAATAAACTAGTCCAATATTTGTAAAATTTTAATTCATATATTTGTTATTTGAAATGATCATGCTTACTTCTTAAATACAAGACATTTTGTTGGAATGTATCAGTGAAATGTCTCAGCACTTATCAAAACCGAAATTAAATGTACTTTGGTATTTTAACAAAGGAAACCAAATAATTATTGAAGGTTGAAGGTTTCTGTGTATTTAAGACCTTTGCCAGTGCTTCTGTATTCATAAGGTAAGGTCTTCGACACAGGGGAGGCTTAAGGACTTTGGACTTCCTGGTATCTTAGTAACATACAGTAAGCTTCAGAAGTGTTTTTTTTTTTTTTTTGGTCATCTTATTATCCTTGAGAGAGGAAAAATGAGGCTGATGCGATAACAACCTTTTATAGCCGCTATAACATATGCGATAACAAGAATTTACTTGTTTTATGGACATTCCCGAAAAAATAAATAAATAAATGAAGGTGTTACTAGCAATAATTACATTTTGTTACAAAATAAATAAATAAACAAAAAATCTAGAGGCAGCGCTGGAAAAGAAAAACCTTGATATTACAATAACAAATTTGTTAGGGAAAGCACCACAGAAAGTATTTAAATAAAATCTAGTAATTTCCACCAAATCTATAACTCCACACTTCAGTTAAGTAAGTGAAGGTGATTGTTCTTCAGGTTGGGCCTGCGTCACAGTTCACCATCATCCCTTAACAGCATTTTATTTATATAAAATAACAATAATATAATAATAATAATAATAATAATAATAATAATATATTGCATATATAATATGCAATATTATATTATAATATTCAAGCATATTGACTGGTGTCTATTTAAATATGTCCATAATAATAATAATAATAATAATAATAAATTTTGTTACAAAATAAATTATTATTATCAATAATAATAATAATCCATAATAATAATAATAATAATATTATTATTATTATTATTATTATTATTATTATTATTATTATTATGGACATATCTAAATAGACATCAGTCAATATGCTTGCTAACTTAATTTCTTTCATTAAACTTATTTGTGTGTTGTGTTAATATAAAATAATGCAGGAAATATTGTAATATTGTGATAATACAGTAAGCAATAGCAGCACTCCTATTACTAGAGGACGCTTATATCTCAGTCTTTATACAGTCACTGTTGATTAATAGTAAATTAAACAATGACATCATTAAACAATTATGTAAACTATTGCCTCTGGAAAAAGCATATTTTAGCTCTAGCAGGATTTTATGGAAAAACACTGATTTGTTCCAATCATAAACATTGCATTCTTGAAATAATAATATGTACCTGCTTCCCTTTAAACAATAATTATTAAGGCCCGAGCACTATGACATCAGCACTATGATTTTTCCCCCCAGTATCCGTGGTTTTTTGGAGGTCTTAACTTGCTCAAAAGCCATGAAATTCAGCACACAGATTGGAATCTGCTGTCCTTAGGGCGCCTGAGCGGCTGATATGACTGCCTGAGTTCTATATAATCATATAGTTACAGTATACATTGTGTCAAAATGGCATTGGTATTTCCCCCTTTAAACGCATTTAGCCCACTGTCTTTCTGGTGCGCCCGGGTTGCGATGGCACAGGTGCTTGGGCCCGATCAGCTTGGGCCCGATCATCGTTGCTTTTATATTTTTTATATTTCATATTTAGTTTTGTTTCGTGTTTCTTTTATGGTCCCTTGTCTTTCACAGAACAAACAGCAGAGGCTGTGAGCTTTATGAATGATTTATGGAGTACCTGACACCACAGAGTGGCTCGTCCTGCTTCTGCCACTTCAGCCAGGTTCTTCACACCTCCATGGTCCTCCAGTGGTGTCAGGACGGAGGAGCCATGCTGCTTATATCTGTGAGAATGAAAGACAAAACAGGAAAGACTGAACGTGACTGGCCTTGATTTCTTCTTCAACTCCAGCTGGGAGAGAAAGCAGGTCGGCACAATCACCTCAGACGAATGAGTTCAGCAGGCTGGCCTAGTTTCTGAGCGATTCTCTCCTGCAGCTCCTGGTATGGTGTCCCAAGTGGGACACTCAGAGCGACGGTGTAAGTGTAGTGCACCTTAAGTATGACCGAGTCTGCTTCCGACATCTGCAAGATATGCGACATGATTTAAAAATTACATGAACAAATCGCAGTTCAGTTCAGTTTTCAGGAGCTGTTTTATGTGATTTGTAGAGTGTTTGCTGCTTGGGAGATGAACTGCCGGTAAGAAGATCATGTCTTATACTTTATGGGTCATTTGCCATTTAGGAGAAAAGGAGCAGAGCTCCTAGCAAGAGACAGAGCTATTTTCTGGGTCAGAAAAAAGGAAACAAACAAACAAAAAAATACATACAGAATAGAACCAGATCCATTATTGCAATACTGTAATTTACAGATTGATCCAAGGTATATATAGATTTATGTTATTAGTAAAAGAATGCAGACATTCCTAAGTATCCCTTACTGCACCTTTAATGCATGTAGGTTATATATAATCACCTGCTACACTAATGCACTTAACTCAGTGTCTCACTAGTGCTTTGACACCATCAAGGTAGAAAGTTTTACTAGTACGCCAGGGGCTACATGCTTCATGTCTGACACACTGGCCTCCCAGGAATTCCTTTAATGGTCCAAACATATGGAAATGGCTTGGAGCGAGGACAGAGGGCAGGATTGTATGCGGATAACTCAGGATAGTGGGTAGTAAGGATCATCTACTTGATGAATGTTCATGGGACAAATGGCCTTCTTTAGAACTTTTGCACCATTTAAATATTTACTGTGGCAAAGAGGCTCATTACTGTACTGTGTGGACAGTAGTTTTCCTGTCTTTAAAAAGAAATTTTTTATCATAAATGTATCTATCTATATATTACAAATTAGAGATACCCAGCAGAACATCTACTGTTGTTTCAATTTAATCTCATGTCTTTCTTCTCGTTCAGTCTTACCTGTGGACTAGAGCTCAGGGCTGCACCTCTGTGCTGTGTAGAAGCTGAGGTGTGTGTGCTGCCTCTGTACACAGAGGGCAATCCTACATATAGGGGTAGATCAAAAGCAAACGGTCATTGTTTCTTGTATAAATGTTACACTCTGATTAAGCAACAAACTGGTCATTAAGAACTCACATGTACAGTACATGATTCAAATGTTTTGCAAACCTCTATGACTTCCTTATGAAAAACATATTGTACAAATGTGAAAATGTGAAAAGCAAACAGCATGTACCCAGTCTACAGCATGTGAATATGGATATTACCTCATGCGCTGTTACACCCTGGCATTGTTTCCTCATTGACCTGTTTGGGAGACAGTTCTGATAAGCTCTGATTGTACCTGGACGAGGAGGAGCGGCAGCCTGTGGGCGTGTAGGGGGCTTCATGCTCGGGGGGAGAGGAATCCCACTAGCGGAGCTCTGTAACGTACACAGAAGGGGGAAAAAAAGGGTCTGTATGAGGCAGGGACCCATGTCACGAAACTGTTTAATTTGTCTAATTCAGTATCAGGTCCGTGTGCTAAAGCCTTAGATATGCAGGAAACCAGAAAGCTATAAAACTCGCCATGTGTCATTTATTCATTCATTCATGATGACATAATCATTCCTCTTTGCTTTTCTCAGAAACTCTGCTTTGGATAAAGAAACCTTTGTTCAAAGCTTGTATTTACAAACCATCAAGTTAAACTGTAATACAGTACTGGAATGTGCAAGAAAAAAAGATGATTTAGATCAAATGTGTAAACCACTATGAATAGATAAGCAATTTGTGTTGCTGGATCATGATAAAGGACACTCTTACACTTCTTTTCTTATCTTTTGTTTTTTTCGTCACAGTTTCGAGCAGGAAGTTTGGCAGCAGTCCTCTCTGAAACGCGAGACACAATGAGAAGCACACGAGCATCAATGAGCCGTAAATAGATGAACCACGCTTCATTTGAAAGTAGTTAAAAAATAAATACATAAAAACTCACCTGGCCGTCATATATGACTGTGACGAACCCGTCCCTGTCCTCCTCGCTGAACACGTACACGTAAGCTCCAGCTGGCACCGTGAGCTCACCTGCTTTCCTGCCACTGTAAGTCTTCTTCACACGCATGTAGCGCGAGTCCCTGTATACCAGGATTATCACAGTGCTCAGGGTCAACTCACACAACTGTAAGATTGTGTTTATATAATTATATCTAAACACTAAATTCTGACCCAATGGGCATCTACTGTTCTGCAGAGAACCTAAAGATGTGAACCTGTGCCTCATCAAGTGGACTGTTTTTGGCTTGGCAGGAACATCAAATCAATTTCAACCCTGTTTCTATGGTAACCACTGTAAATTGTGGTTAGTTTATTACACCACATCAATAGTATTTCCACCAAGCAGGCTTTTTTTTTTTTTTAAACACAATCTTTCTTCATAGTCACTCTAATAGTTTGAGTGGAAATATCAAATAATTGTGTGTAGTTAATGATTTAAGGAATAATATATTTTTTTTCTTGAAGGGTGCCAATAATTTGTGATTTTTTTACTCTGAGGTGTTGATTTAGCTTTGTGCTAATTTTACATCTCCGCATGGTTTTCTTTGTGTTGTTATTGAATATGGCATAGTTGGCATGGGAGCTGTAACTTAAGTAGTCTTCGCTACAGGTAATACATTTTACGGAGGAGAATTAAGACCACCATTAAAAATATTTGAGTTATGAGAAATCTGAGATTAAAGTAAAAATTCTGAGGAAAAATTTAAAATTTTGAATAAAAATTTTGAGAGTTTAAATTCAGAATTCTGAGTTTAATGTAAAAAATTCTGAGAAAAATCGATGGGAAAAAATATAATTCTGATTTCAAAGTAAGAATTCTGAAAAAAAAAGTGAACATTCTGAGGGGAAAAAATTGAGAAAGAAGTCATAATTCTGAGTTTAAAGTCAAGATTATGAGGAAGAAAAGTCAGGATTCTTAGATCCAAATGAGAATGGTATGATTACAGTCATAATTCTGTAATTAAAGTGAGAATTCTA
This sequence comes from Clarias fuscus, assembly GCA_030347435.1. Lineage (NCBI taxonomy): Eukaryota > Metazoa > Chordata > Actinopteri > Siluriformes > Clariidae > Clarias > Clarias fuscus. The sequence goes on from CM059208.1 coordinate 23,122,005, forward strand.
AGGGGAAAAAAACTAAAAATTCTGGGGGGATATCTGAATTCTGAGTATGTGAGAGGAAAAAATGGCAAAAAATCGAATAAAAAAAAGTAATAATTCCAAGATTAAAATTCTAGGATTAAAAATAGAATTCTGAGAAAAATGTCAGAACTTGAATATTTTTTTATAGTGGGCCTAACCCTCTTCTACATTATTCAACTGATAGATATTTTGTTTCTTTTTGTCTTAGAAATAATGTTTTAAGCGTTCTTGCACCTGTTTCTGAAACAGTCCCAAGAATCTGATATTAAAATTAGAGCTTTAGTCAAGAACGTCATTGTCATGTCCAAGACCATAACTAGCCCTGATCAATGAAGAATTAAAGTTAAGTCTTAAAGGAGTCAAGACCAAGTCAAAATTAATCTTCATTAGCTGAGAAATATAGGAAAACCATTAACATTGTGGAAATATGACAAATCATGCCATTAATTTAGTAAAAAATAAATACATAAATTAAAAAAAAAGAATCACACTTGGCATTTTTACAACTGTCTCCTTCACTAACACTATGACTTGGAAACCTTCCTGGAAACAAGGTTATAAAAAAGCGAATAAAAATGCCCTGCTGTTTTTATATAAATTATATTTATAGTTTGTTAAATTACACTTGTCAAAGCAGAGCTTCCCTTTTAAAGCAGAATCTTCTCTAGTACAATGGGAATAGAACCATAGCATGGTAGCAAATTTGACAAATTCAGATAATTTTATAATTAGTTCAAATGTCTCAAATTCTTTCTACTTTTTTCTCTGTAGTTGGATCTTTCTTGATTAAAAAAAAATGTTTCATGTTCATACTTACTGGCCCTCTTCTACCTGTGGCTCATAATATCCAGGTTGCTGCAAAGGATAAATAGTAATAGCACAATATTAGTACGCTTCACAAGATTATTATTCCTCAGCTTTCCTGCTTGCCTTATGCTTCAATCTTGATTCATTACACTTTCTTTTTTTATTTTTTTTAGGTATTTTCATACTGCCAGAGAAAGTATTATTCACACGAAACAACAAAAACAGCAGAACCACATGTGTCTACAGTATAATGAACATGTAGTCTTTTAAAATCATTTTACTAAGTTATATTGCACTTTTTTTTATAGTGCAATGTAAAAAAAAATCCAGTTCTGCTCAAACTACAGCAAATTGTAACATAAAACATTTAAAATAGTTATTATGGAGGGGGGGGGGGGGACTAAATAATTTAAATCAGGATATTTTGCTTAGAGGGTATTTTAGTGTATCAGTAAGATTTGGTTGAAACCTTATGAATTATGCCTACACTATGCCTGACTTTCCCCAATTGCTCTTAATTGCCCTTTTTTCCTTTATGCTCTGTAACAGCATTGCCAGAAGGATAGTAAGTGTAGGTTCAGTAGTTATGATTCATCATTACTGATCTCATGATTTCAATTCTCAAGACTGCCACAGAGCTCCTGTTAACCCCTAGAGCAAAACCCATAACCTACACTGCTCAGCTCTTTGCTTGGTTTGTATTATCGTACCTGCAACCTGAGAGGTTCAAAACCACCAAAGTCATCATTCGGGATGTCAGAGATGATGACCTAGAAAAATTTTAAAAAAACATCAAATATACAATTACAGACTACTTTTAGTTTTTCTCAAAGCTGTGGGAAATCTAAGGAAACGTACTGTACCTCCGCTTTGCCCAGGAAGTCTCTGGGCTGAAGCTCCTCCACGTACTGTTTCCTGGGTCGGAACACCACTCCCTCTGGCACCAGGAGAGGTGCAATCAGCTCCCTCTTCTAGCATACAGAACAGAACAGAGTGAGTGATTAAATGTCCATATTGATGTACTATTTAGGCATTTAGGCTATCTCTATCTCTATATCTATATATATATATATATATATATATAGATAGATAGATAGATAGATAGATAGATAGATAGAGTCTAGGCCTTTTATATGTAATGTCTGATGATTAAGCTGGTAGCTTAATGTGGAATATCCAGCGTCTATATTTTTCTGTGTAATAGTAAAAAAAAAATGTTTTTTAAACATTTTGATTATGGGGGTTTATTTATTTATTTTAGTTATAAAATGAGAACCTATTAATCAATCAACCAAATGCAAACCGTCCCTCTAGCGCGTTTGTAGACTACAGGGTGTTTAGTCAGTCACTCATTCACCCTGCTTTATCCTGGGGGGCCAGTAGCCTATCCCAGGAGCCTCACTGCACAAGACGTGATGCCAATCCATCACAGAGCACACACATACACACTCATACAGACTCTATGCATACAGGCCGCGATCCTGGAGGTGCACAGCGACGGTGCTAACCACTAAGCCACCGTGCTGCTTTGCATACCATAACCATTTCTCTAAATGTCTATTGTTTTTACTGATACAGTAGTACAGTAGTAAACACTGAAAAAGTCAATAATACAATGTAGTACCATGAGTTTCAAATGTTCAACAAATCCCAATAATCTAAATCCCATTAGCAGCACCTCATGCCAATAACAAACACCTGCACAGTAGATCTGAGCACTTATGAGCTTGTCCAATTGCGTCGAAGAAATGTAATGTAATACCTAAACTACAGGCCAGAAGCTCATCACACCTCAAAATGAGGGAAAAACTGTGATGCACCATAAGTGACGGCTGGTTGGTTGGTGCCATTTTTACAAAGTACAAGCATACAAAGAATGGATTGGACCACTGATACACTGAAAAGTGTGGATTTGTGCATATGTTGTTCCTAATAAAGTGGCCGGTGTGTGTGTATCCATAATGAGTTCTCAAAAGGCAATTCAGACTTTTGAACCCTATAACAACACGTCATATCCGTGTGTTCTTACCGCTACGCTCCGTAGGGCCGAGTCGACTTGACCTGCTCTTCCTCCGTTCTCCTGTAAAGCAGCCTGCAGGATCTCTGTAGCTTTATTCCACTGGTTGAGTCTACAATGCACAGCTGCTGCATTGTAGAGAACCTGTTAGACAACACATACACACATGTGCACGTGCACGTACACACACGCACACAGTCACACACAGTCACACACACACACACACACACACACACACACACACACACACACACACACACACACACACACACACACACACACACACACGAGTAATGCTGTGCTGTTGCTTAGTATCATTATCTCTCTGTAATAGTACAAGGTGCAGCTTGTCATATTGTTGGACACAATATGTGTTTAATGATGACATCATCAGTGTTCTCTAGAATAGCCAGATCTGTACTGTATGTGTACGTGCTTGGGAAGACATTCCACTCCTTCACAAACCAGGAAGAAGGATATAGACCAAACTACTCTGTTTCGACACCGCTCTCCTTTCAGTATCCAGCAGAAGTCAGTCTGTCTGCATAAGACGCGGTAAAGACAGACAAACACACAGACGCACACACAGGGATATTTTTCATTCAGATATCTATCTGAAGTCGTTCCACCTGTCTGAGCTGAGGAAAGCTCTGGCTCTGCAAATGAGGAATGTCTGATATGTGTAATCTTCCCCAGCGCTGGAACTGACACCGCATAAGTCAGAGGAGAACATTGCTGACAGGTGAAACCAAGACCGGTATTGACAAGGAAGACAAGAGAATGAGAAACACTTCCTCTCGCACTCGGGTCAACGATAAGGAATAAAGAGCTGAATTGAATAAGTTATAAATTACAGATGAGTCACAGCGTCGGCTCCAGCGCGGTTTCAGCACACTTCTTAAAAATGTGAATTAATGAAGAACCAAACAAATATGATATAAAAATTTTAAATATCTTGTATTCAGTGTAATTTAATTTTAACTGCAGATGGTACGACACCACTTGTTCGATTTCAAAACTTATGTATCAACTAATAGAAATTTTTTAAAAAGTATAAAAACGTAAAAAAAAATTTTTTTTTTTTTTTCTCAGAAGTAGTTAAAAATAGTATGACTTACACAAAACCACATGCAAAAATCTAATAATAAATGTAATAAATATTAGAGTATTATAAAGTATTCATCTGATCTGTCAAGTTTTGCTGGGATCAACCCAATAGCTTTCTCAGATCACGGAAACATGGTACGAGGTCGTTTACAAGGCCCTTCATCTGGCAAAACACCTGTTTTACAAGTATTGGCACCTCAATAAAAAGTAAATGAAAGCTTTCCTGGAAAGAATTAAACTCTTCCTGTAACGTCAGGAATGTTTAAAAACACTTGAACACTTGAACTATCCTCCTTTTTAAAGTACTATTACAATTAGAGTTGTGCATTTGGAATGATTTATATCTTCAAAAAATACATATCCCAGGATTTTCTAACACTGTTAAAAGTCATAATTTGAGAAAAATCTATTCTAAAATAGCACTTAGAGTGATACATGGGATGTTCAAATCAAACCAGGACTTTTGATTGTGCAGAATAACAGAACACAGTTAATAGAGTAACAACTCCCTTTATTTTAGAGTTTCACTAGCGCTTCTACTGTATACAATCAAGGTAGAAAGTTTTTTCAGTATGCCGGAGCCATGATCAGTCCGATCATGTCTGCTTCACGTCTGAAACGCCGGCCTCCCAGGAACTCCTTTAAATGGCCCAAAAATGCTGAAATTGCATCAACCGAGTTTTGGACTTGTGCGGGGAATGTTGCGATAACTCCTAGTCGAGTTCCCGCAATGTGCAGGTGGTGTTTGTGAATGATTCTGTGTACAGGTCCCGCAGACAGATATGTCTCTTCCATATGCTGGGGACAAGTTTTTAGTTACGGATCAGGCGTTCCACTTGCTGAATGTTCACTGGGACGACCCACCCAAACCTCCTCCTGATTTGACTTGAATGCCCCACTTCCTGAGCACAACTTACAAACTAATCGCCGTTGGAAAAAAAACAGTTGGAATTGTACATCATAATCATCAAATCATAACCATGATTAGTGAGAAAACGAAAACTAAACGGAAAGAAAAGCCCTCAAACCGACTGCAAAATATGAATGTTTCTCGCTGATGCTTTATCTATTGTCTATTAATCTAAGGATTCAATAAAGATCATGGTCACCATTAATTGTCCTAAGTTTCATGTTATTTCCACCCCAAACCTGTTCGCCTCTGCCAGACCTACAGTACAGTACCCCTTTCACTGATCTCATCATTCAACACAGTAATTATGTAATTTTGGTCTCTGGATTTGAGCTGTGTATAAAATATAAAGGAGAAACATTTAGCTTGGAGGAGAGACCAAGATCCTCTCTATGAATCTATGATGTTAGATGAGGGTACAATACTGTAATTTTTTTTCTTTTTTCAGAGGAAGCACTATCAAGTGATACTTGCCCAAATACTGTCTTACATACAGTACAGACCAAAAGTTTGGACACCCCTTCTCATTCAAAGAGTTTTCTTTATTGTGTTCTTTATTGTGTTCTTTAGCCCAAACAAGTCTCTTCTGCTTGTTGCCTGTCCTTAGCAGTGGTTTCCTAGCAGATATTCTACCATGAAGGCCTGATTCACACAGTCTCCTCTTAACAGTTGTTCTAGAGATGTGTCTGCTGCTAGAACTCTGTGTGGCATTGACCTGCTCTCTGATCTGAGCTGCTGTTAACCTGCGATTTCTGAGGCTGGTGACTCGGATGAACTTATCCTCCGCAGCAGAGGTGACTCTTGGTCTTCCTTTCCTGGGGCGGTCCGCATGTGAGCCAGTTTCTTTGTAGCGCTTGATGGTTTTTGTGACTGCACTTGGGGACACTTTCAAAGTTTTCCCAATATTTCTTAAAGTAATGATGGCCACTCGTTTTTCTTCACTTAGCTGCTTTTTTCTTGCCATAATACAAATTCAACCGCTTTGAATGAAAAAGTGTGTCCAAACTTTTGGTCTGTACTGTACATAATACTACATGCTGTCAAAACGTACAAACCCATTGGACATGCTAGGAATTTGTTCATTATAGTGCGACTGTGAATTTGTAGTTCTTTCACGTTGTGAAAATGTTCCTGAAATAATGATGTCAAGGTGGAATTTACAATATGTGCAAAACTACAGGAGTCCGAACCTGCCAGCTGTAGAGTCTATAGCGCAGTCCCAGCTGTTTATAGTCAATGACAGCATTGGTTCTCATGTGCTTCTGAGCCCAAATACAGTCACCGAGAGCCTCATCCAGTCTGTGTGAGAGACAGAGAGAGAGAGAGAGAGAGAGAGAGAGAGAGAGAGTAAGCTTAAGTAAAAAGTGATGATTCTGGATATATGCTGCATTCATATGATAAGATATCTACAGTATGTAAAAAATAAAGCTTTAACAGCATAAACGGGTGTAGGTTTATCAAAGCCAAAACCTTACTGTTAAATCTTGTTATGAAATCGCTGATTTAAGCACTTTTTTTTTTTTTTTTTTTTTTACCTTCCCGCCATCATGTGCACTGCAGCTCTTTGGAAAAAGCCCACAGCAAGCCTCTCATCCTTGGCGATGACCTGATCCAAAGCCTGGAACATTGATTTAATTCAGGGTCAGAACAATCTCATGCAATTAAACATTTTGATAAGTGTTTTAGAATGCTGGTTGAATGCGAGCCTCACTTTAATTGCATCCTCGACCTGGCCCAAGGCGAGATGGACAGACGCAGTGACGAATAAAGTGCGGGCCGTGGGCTCGGAGATCTGAACGAGCTTCAGCAGAGCAGCCTCCCAGTCTCGGGTGTCCACGGCTCGCACCGCTTCGTCCCATAACTGGATCAGCTCGGTGTACAGCATGACTCTGGGAGGCAGAATCCATAGTAAATAGACAATCATAAGATATGCTTAAATATACAGTACAGACATGCAGTTTGTAATGTCCCCCATCCTGGATAAACTAGAAGTCAATTTCCTGGATTATGACAAAGAATGACAAAAAAATTTAATTCCCAAATTAACAGATAGTGAAAAAATGTGAATAATTTTAGGAGAAGGATTCACTGCTCTGTGTGCAAAATATGTCACAGTATGAGAGACACAACATGCGCACACCCTGGACATGCCTAATCTTAACCATTACAATTTAATATCACTATTGTTTACATACTGTAGTTGTGGTTATTGTTGTTAGTATTGATGTTTTGTTTTTTTATTGTTTACCTAACATGTTATTCTTTTTAGATTTAATACATTTCTAATGTTTATACATGTTTATAAATACAGATTGATAATCGTTACATTGTAATCAAAGCAATTTTATAATTGCTTTGGCAACAATGTATTTATTTTGGTTAACATTCACACCAATAAAGCCCTTCTAAACTGAACTGAATGACAGGCACTGTGTCTTTATTTCTGTAACTGAATGTACTATACTGTAAGTATCAAATAAAACCATCTCTAGCCAACAATAAGTACAAGATCAGCAGAAAAAGAAGTCAATCTGGTTAGAGTGTAAAAAAGCAACAACTGAAACGAGGCTCAAAATTACACCTGTATCAAAATATTCCCATCATTTCCACCAGGCACATTATTAAAAAATAAATAAATAAATAAATAAATAAAACTCACCAGCAGACAAGACAAAGACAGGGAAAAGAAAGATAGGAAACCTCAACCGTCACCTAGTTGAGAAGGAGATCCCGAGCTGTTCAGAGTTACAGAGCAGGCCATTTATGTCGTCTCGCCTACCTGCCCTGGGAGGGGAAAAAAAAAAAAAAGCTGGGTGTACCGCCCACACCTCCAAGGAAAGCAGGAAACTCAGCCTGTGACATTCCTGAGATTGTGTGTGTGTGTGTGTGTGTGTGTGTGTGTGTGTGTGTGTGTGTGTGTGTGTGTGTGTGTGTGTATAAACCGATAGAGCAAACAGTTAGAGTGTAGCTGTCACATGGTAAACCTCAATCGACAGGTTAATCTAGGAACTAACGTTCTTATTCAGAGAGGGAGAAAAGTTTCACCTTTTCCATTACAAAGTCAAAAATTGCCTAAAATGCAAGTTTAAAAAAAATTGTTCTCTGTTCTAATAGTTTTCTTTGAAATAAAATAATGTGTTTTGCATTCACATCAAGAACAGCAGTGTTCAAAAGAATGTTAAATAAGGGGAAACCAGTCTTGAAGACAATAACAATCTAACGTCTTGTCTTGCTACTGGTGACAGTAGCAAGTAACTCCTGACAGGGTCATGTGTGCCCAAGGTTCATTGATGCACATGTGGACCAGAGGCTATGGTGTAGGCTAAGGATGAACATAGAGCATGGAAGAAGGTGGCCATGTCTGATGATTCACGGTGTCTTTTACATCATGTGAAAAGCTGGGTGTGACATCGGGAAGAAGGCAAGCCTGCAAAGGCGGTGTGATACTCTAGGCAAAGTTCTGCCTGGACCCATCGGTTCTCATGTTCACGTGACTGTTACTTTGACGCGCCCCTACATGGTATTCCCTAATGGCAGTAGACTCTTTCAGCAGGAAAAAAAAAAAAAAAAAACTTGTCCAGAAACGGTTCGAGGAACAAAGGCAAAGGCTTTCAGTCGAATTGGCCTCCAAATTCACTAGAACTTAATCTACTGTAAGTGAATCTAATCAGGATGCGCTGGGCAAACAAGTCCAGTTTATAGGACTTAAAAGACCTGCTACTAAAGTTTTCGTGCCTGATACAGTACCACAGCACACTTTCACAGGTATTGTGGAGTCCATGCCTGAGGTGTGCGGCACAGGGGGGACAATAGTAGGCAGGTGGTTTTAAGGATTTGGCATAGAAAAAAGGGGGGGGGGGGGGGGGGTTGGGGGGGTCAGAATCAAACATTGTATAGCAAGTTTGCAGCAGTTGCAGTGCCCTAGGTGCCCAACAGATGGCGATTGTGTTACACGTATACATTTTCCAGAAAAATGTAATAACTAAATATTATTAATATATGTATATAAAAAATAAATAAAAAAACTGAACAAATATAATTTTTATTTATTAATGAATTTATTTAAGTATAAAATACATGTGGAATAAGGTCATAGTTAAAAATGAATCAGTCCCGGTTAAGTTTTTATAGCAACATGATTAAATAGTCACAGAGATACTATATGGATCGGATTTAATTCATAATGGTTTTTTTTTTGACAGACAGACAGCGAGACAAACAAGGAAAGACAGAGAGACGTTTTCCACGAGGAAACGGAAACACCCGAGTCAGACCGAAGATATATCACGTGACACTAAATCACGTGAAATACAGTCACGTGACACTAAACCGCATCACATGACGGCTACACTTCAAAGCCTTGGTGTTTATCCTGTAACTGAATGCGGCTGTGTGTGTGTGTCTCTCTCTCTCTCACACACACACACACACCATGGCGGGACGGTGGAGATCCTGTGTGTTTGTTCTGACTGCTGTGTGTGTGCACCACGCTTTTACATTATATACGGTAAAGATTTAATTTACTTTCTGCCTAAATGCACTACTACTCCACTAGTCCTGCTGCCCCCTGGGGGTGTGTAGTGAGAGTGTGCTGGTTTTGGACACAGCTTTTTAATTAATATTAATCTGGATGTTTTTCTTTTTTTTTTCTTTTTTTCCTCTCCCTGGTTCATGGACTTGTAACCAGACCAGAGGAGGACCGACATCACACTCTGACAGGCTGCAGGAGAAGTTCTTTACTCAGATTTTGGATCACTTCAATTACAACAGCTTGGGTAATGGGACATACTCTGAGCGCTACCTGATCACAAGTGTGTATGCTTTTCCTTCCCACTTAGACACTTTTACACATATTACATTACGTTTAACATTACACAACCCGTCTAGAGCTTTCCCGTGTCTTTAGATCAGTACTGGAGAAAAGGCCAAGGCCCGGTCTTCTTCTACACCGGGAATGAAGGGGACGTCTGGGACTTCGCCCTGAACTCTGGCTTTATAATGGAGCTTGCAGCTCAGCAGGAGGCGCTGGTCATCTTTGCTGAGCATGTGAGTGAAAATCAGATGATATTGTTACGAAGTGAGGTCTGAAAAGTTTTGTGTAACTTGGCAGCACTTAACAGGTTTGTTTTGGTTCGAGATGAAGCAAAGAAAGTGTTCAGAAAGCTCACTAGCACCACTAATGTTGATTTGTTCATCTAAGATCCTGTTGTGGTCCATACAACCGATCAGGCTTATCATTATGACCCCCTCGTGTAATATATTAAGAGTCCCCGACTTAGGAACGTACTCCAGGGACGGAACTCCGTCATAAGTCGGGGACACCATTTTGTCTCAGCTGTTTTACAAAATTAGGACTATTCACCATTCAAGTCAGGGACCTACTGTTTTGAGTAGGCGCCTACTTTTGACCACTAAAACACTGATGCCCTGATGTCACAGTCACTAGAATTCCTACACTTGCCCTTTTTTTTTCCCTGCTTCCAACACATCAGGTTCAGGAAAAAAAAAATAATTAAAAAAAAATTTAATTTACTGCCCACCTAAGTACATCCAGGTTCCATTGTAACTGTAGCTACTGTGACGAGACAAATTGTGATCGCTAAACAGTTGGGTCGAAGAAGCAAGTCCAAAACTGCAGCTCCTGTGTGATGTTCACCGTCTGCAGTGGTCAGGATCTACTGTGAAAAGGAAACCCAGTAAACCAGCGACAGGAATGGAATGCTCGCTGATGCACAAGAGAAGAGAATTCTTGCTCGAGCCAACAGCTCAAATTGCTCAAAGGGTTAATGCTGGTTCTGAGAGAAATGAGTCCGATCACATACTGCATTACTGATTTGGTGGCAAAAGGCAAAAAAAGGAATCTCTGCAATATGAGGTGCGTGATCGTAATGTTATGACTGATTGATGTATAGCAGCAGATGGACAAATACTTTAAAATGTCCAGTTAGTGTAGTTTAGCTACAAGATCTGTATCGCAAATTTACTTGTTTTTAAGATGCATGAAAACAACCCTACAGTCTTATTGATTGTGGTTCTCTTACCTAAATATCTCAACTTTAATCCATTTCTAGAGATATTATGGAAAATCTCTACCCTTTGGACAAGAGTCTTTCAACATCGAAAATGTCGGGCTCCTGACGGTGGAGCAGGCTTTAGCCGACTACGCGGTCATGATCACGGCTCTTAAAGGGGAACTGGGAGCTCAGAACTGCCCCGTCATTGTCTTCGGTGGGAGGTAAGACATGTCCAACTCTGTATTGCATCTACACAGGACAATGATTTCCAGGCGTTTTTTGTGCTTGAAGAAGAAATACTGTATATAAGGGATGTGACCTAGTGCAGAACCTGTACATGCTTTGCATCAAGTAGTCGTATTGCAGTTCTGCTCATGTGAGCATTTATGGGGAACCAATATGCAAAGCAAAGATTTGTGTCCCTGTAAATCGAGTAAAGGACAACATACATCACCAAAGGAAAATAATTTAAGAATCAGCCTGTATAATTTCTAAGCCATATTGTTCCTTTTCTTTGCATATATGCACATTTATCCACACCGATGACATTTTGTATCATGTTCAGCATTTCAACCTTTTTCGATGAATTCTCAATGTTTCATGATGATGACTAAAACTCATCGGCATCTAATGTTGATTTATTTTCCCTCTCTGTAGTTATGGAGGCATGTTGAGTGTGTACATGAGAATACGGTACCCCAATGTTGTAGCCGGCGCTTTAGCGGCCAGCGCTCCGATCCTATCTACAGCAGGAATGGGTGACTCGGGGCAGTTCTTCAGAGATGTTACAGCTGTAAGTTAAAACCTTTTATACACATTGGAAAAACATTATGTATTACTGTGGTATTAGCAAAAAAATAAGTGTCGGTGCTGATTGAATAATTTTTATATATGTTGTACGTATGATGCAGAAAATATGTGCCAAAGAAGCTACTTCTGACGTTTATGCAACATGGAAGTGACCAGTCTTGCTTCCTTAAAAATGTCAAGTTGCTAACTTCAGCCGTTTTGTAGAGATGATTTTATATGTGCCTCAGAAATGGCCATTTTTTTTTCAGTGTTATATTGTCTTGCTTAATAATCAACAATTATCATTTAAAATGGAAATTATTCATATTTTCATTTTGAAAATGTATTGAGGCTAAAATTTGTGAGAGCTAGTTAAAGCATTCCGTTCAAAATTAAGGATTTTTTTCCCCTGAAAAAAATTCTGTAGTGTCCGTAACCATATCAAATTCATGTTGCAATATCTTAATTTTTGCATTTCAGAATAATACACTGTTTCCGGTTTATTTCTCTTCTTCTGAAATCTAAATCGGCCAAGTTTCATCTGAATGACGGTTAAAATCGTTGAAAGATTCGAATTTAAAAAAAGTTACAGACACTACAGACATAAAAGGGAATGAAATTGTATTTAGCAAATGTTTCTTTTTATCTGATGAAAATATAAATGTGTATGTATATTAACAAAAATCGAAGCATGGATTGGGAGATAAGAAGCATTAAGTATTATGAAAAATGGTGTTGTATGATCTTGTATGAAAATTCACCTTTTCACCTAGGTGAGACATTTTTAGCACCAATAACATGTTTTGGCCATATACAAATGTTTTTTTTTTCTTCTTCTTTCATTCAATGATTAACTTACAGTAAGTATGCTTTTTTTCCAACTATGTACAGGATTTTGAGAATTATAAACCAGCCTGTAAGGATGCTGTAAAAGCGGCTTTCAAGGAGCTTCAGACTTTGGCGCAACAGCAAGGTCATTCATTATAGGAGATTATATATTACACGCGCACACAAAAAATTAAGAAAAAAAAGCTGAAACATTTTTTTCCCCCTCTAGAATATGCCCGTATCCAGTCAGCCTTCTCTCTGTGTAAGACTCCGTCCTCGAATAAGGACATCCACCAGCTGCATGGTTTCCTGCGAAATGCCTTTACGTTATTGGCCATGATGGATTACCCTTACGCCACCAGCTTCATGTCAAAAATGCCTCCTTATCCTGTTAAGGTACAATGTTTTCATAAATGCCTCATATTTACCTTGAATTCAGACAAATGCTAACCTAAAAACAACTCCGCTTCCCAAAACTGAATAAGAATGAGAGATTTTTCAGTTTCAGGCAGCTGTATAGAAAAAACAAGTCATACAAGTGGCGTTCAAGTCAAACTTGGATTTCTGTTGGTACAGAATAACAGAACAGTTATGAGAGTAAAAACTCCATTTATTTCTCTATATAATCCCCTGCTACACATATGCACTAATCCAAGCGTTTCACTAGTGCTCGGATACCATCAAGGTAAAAAGTTCTCAGTACACCGCAGCCATGGCCGGGTCCAGACTGCCTGCTTCATGTCTGACACGCTGGTCTCCCAGGAACTCCTTTAATGCTCCAAACATGTGGAAATGGTGTTGAGTGAGGTCAGGACTGTAAGGGGACGTGGCAACAACTCCCAGCCGAGTTGCGAACTTAAGTCCCGGTTTGACTTGAACGCCCCTTTTATGTTGTGCAGTTTGGAACCTTGAGGTTTACACCCCCAATTTATGTCACACACTGGCAAGTTAAAACATCTAGAAGAAGTAATAATTATCAAACCCGATAAAGACTGTACGCTTTTAATTACAATAATCCATGAACACATTACATGGATACACCCTTAACGCCACTCCTCATTGTCTGGATGGGATTCAGATATACGTACTGATCAGGATGCATATTTGTACATTTATGACACAGTTGTATTGGTTTCTGCGCCGTAGGTGGCGTGTGAAGTGATGCTGAACGGGACGGACGTGCTGTCTGCGCTTAGAGACACCGTCGGTGAGGAAACCTGGCTTGAACTGCTGAGAAGATTATAAAAGAATACACTTGAGCTGGTCATTATTAACTTATGCCGTCGCACCTCCTTTCAGGTATCGTGTACAACTCTACAGGGACGCAGACATGCTTTGATGTTTACGAGCTGTACGTGGAGTGCGCAGATCCGACAGGCTGTGGCCTTGGCTTCAACAGCTACGCCTGGGACTATCAGGTGATTGACTCTAATATGAGAAGAAGACTATAATCTTTGTCTCTCACAAACTTTAATGCTTTGTCTTGCATTTTGATTTAAGACGTATGGACTTTTTGAATCAACTATGTTTTTTCTATCGATAGGCGTGCACGGAGATCGAGATGTATTTCGAGAGCAACAACGTGACAGACATGTTTCCCCCCATGCCTTTTACACAAAGCATGAGACAGGAGTACTGCGCCAAGCGCTGGGCGGTGCTGCCCCGGCCCGGCTGGCTCAAAACCCAGTACTGGGGCGATGGTAAGCAACAAGCGCGACCGCCATAGAAGAGAAAAAAATAATTACTAAAACAATTGGTCCACTCCTTGTGGCTGGTTATACATTTTGTACGTTCTGTGCAACTTTTACTTGTTTTCAAGTATGCAGATCTAAACACCCTAAATCTTTTTATTTATTTTTTTAAACATGTAGCATATCCACATTTCTACATAAAAGATGGTATACTCACTGGTCACTTCATTAGGTACTTTCTACTACTGGGTTTTTACCTTCAGAACTGCATTAATTCTTCGTGTGATGGAAATATTTCCAGCATTCGTGGACGAATCGGAGATATTCCTCCATGATGTGAATACCCCATTCCACCACATCTCAAAGGTGCTCTATTGGGTTGACATTTGGTGACTGTGGACACTGAGTACAGCGACCTCACTGTCATGTTTACGGTGATTTTAGCTTTGACCGTCTTGACCGTGTGTACATGCCTAAATGCATTGAGTGGCTGCCATGTGATTTAGACATTTGCATTAATGAGCAGTTGAACCTAATGAAGTGGCCTGTGAGTGCATGTTAAAAAGGTACAAAAGACACACTGAAGACATTTGGTGTCCTAGAAATAAGTGAGTGAGTGAAGTAAATGTACAACCCTGAACATGCAGCATGAGTGAGGTTATAGCAGGCAACGTTGTAAGATACCAATTGTTTATAACTGTAATTTGCCAAACAACCAGCAGAGGGCAGCAGATTCACAGACTTGTTTTTAATGTAGCGTGTTGTTTTTAATGTTCAGCAAATTTCCAAGAAAGCGATGCACCAGTGAGATGGAAGTAATGTGTAAAGTTCTTATTGTTATTATAATGGTTGAAGATAAATAGTTTTAAATACAGGGAATAAAGGAAACCATGACATGAATTAAATATTGAATGAAAATGAATTAAAAAGTTTATTTATGCACACACCTTTATTCCTTGAACTTCCATACAAGTCATGTCAGAAAAAAAATGTCTTTTCTGCTAATATTATATATGAATTTATAATTGTTTCCATACATATTAAAAAAAAGTGTAGTATTAAATTAAGAAATACGAGGAGAGATAATGCTGTTGCATTAAAAAATATACATGCAAATATTTATTCATATACTGTATGTGTGTATATATAATCTCAAAGATCTCAAAGTGTATTGTTGCATAATTTCTCACCCTCCTATTGCTCATGATTCTTTCCAGCTCTTTCAACAGCCAGTAACATCATCTTCTCCAATGGTGATCTGGACCCATGGGCCAACGGAGGGGTAAGATCTGAGACCACACACTCGCTCTCTCTCTCTCTCTCTCTCTCTCTCTCCATCTTTCTTAGTCTAAAATGCTTCCTCAAACATGTTGCGAGGAAGAGAGGGAAAAAAAATAACCGGATTAATTACACACACTGGTACATTCAGCTGAAGTGATAATTGGATCCGTATTTATATCTTCTAGATCAGAAAGTCACTTAGCAAGTCTTTGATTGCAGTCAACATCGCAGATGGAGCACATCATCTGGATTTAAGGTAAAATCTTATCATTCAATTATTTGATGAATTAAATGATCATGCATTTTTACACACCTGTGTTTATTGGGATGGTTTCCATTAAGGCTGTCCTATCATCGATTGATGCTCTGGGGACCTGTGACTTCAGTTGTTCGATAGCTCAGGACTGGAATCTCCTACAGTCTACCTGAGCCTTCAGGAACAAACTGGACTCCTTTTAATTTTAATTTTAACACATCTCCTGTTACACTGAACTTCCAGTCTTACACATTATTATGCTGATCAATCCCTGCTATCCGTTATCACCCAGATGAGGATGGGCTCCCTGTTGAGTCTGGTTCCTCTCAAGGTTTCTTCCTATTACCATCTCAGGGAGTTTTTCCTTGGCCACCGTCGCCCTCGGCTTGCTCATCAGGGACAATCTTATCATTTTGATTCATACACATTGCATACAAACTTACTTCTTTTATTGTGTAAAGCTGCTTTGCGACAATGTCAATTGTTAAAAGCGCTATATAAATAAAAGTGACTTGACTTATTGTGTAAGTGACAGTTGTGGTGTTTGGCAGGGCTTCTAACGATCAAGATCCTGCATCGGTGATAAAGGCACGGCAGCAGGAGGCCGTCATCATCGCACAGTGGGTGAAAGCTGCAAAAGAAAAGATGCAGTGAAAAATCTTTGAAAAAGGTGGAGGTTGTGAATTGTAAAACCTCTAATTATGTAGGAATCAAAATTTCAACAATACCTTTTAGTAATTATCTGGTCCTCAATGTCATGCAGTGAGTCTTTTTTTTTTTGAGCAGGTGGAATAATTTAGGAAAAGGGAAAACTTTTGTTTATTGTAGTCAAGTTCACTACAATTCATCAAACTTGTAATTATCGTTACTTTTTTAAAAATAATGCAATTAAAAAAATGTCTACAAGCTTTCTACAAGAGATTTCAGAAATGTTTATTGACCAAAGCTTTTCTTTTGCACAAGCTCACATTACACACACACATTTTCGAAACTCTTAAAGCAATCAACCATTACAAAATTTAAATCACATTTACATCTTTACAAAATCTTTCACATCAATAACATCAAAATTAAACACAAATTCAGTTATTGTTCAGTATCACTTCTTATCCCTCCCCCCTCCCTCTTCAAAAAACAAAGAATAATAATTCAGGTCTTCTTTTGAACAGCGCTGTCTTTGGTCAATCTCTAGAAGGACGATAAGTTAAAAATCTTACACATTCATCACTTGGAAAAAAAACATTATAAATACACCATACATACATACAAAGCCCTTAATTGTGTATGTAAAATATGGACATCGGCCATTAATCAGTTTATTTAACACACTACTACAAAATGTATGTGAGCTGGTTTTCTTCAATCAGTGATTTAACATAATCGTCATCATAAATAAGCAGAAAAAGATTTCTCTGTACTACGACAAAAATCTGTAAACACTAAAAAAAGAAAAAGAAAAAAAGCCATATTCATGGGATGTGACATTTCGATACAAAACAAGTCTCAGGAAATAAAAATAGACTTCGTTATCATTGCTCAGTAACGATTCAAAAGGCACAAGCAGAACAACAAGATTGAGAAATTCAGTCTTTTCCACCCTCCTTGGTTCGGTGTTCAAGGTCTGACGTCGGCGACGTCTACTCTACTCAGTCAGCTGTGAGGACAGAGCTACAGCTAAGCAACCCGAGTCATCGTATTAAAGAGCTGAAGTGCTATCGCAGACGTCACGTCCGTTACGCTGAATAAAAAAAAAAAAAACACCACATGACATGACACCTGATCAGAAATATCTTCGAGAATAAAACACTTTGGACGCGCTGTTCTGGGAAAGAGTGGCGTGATGCTCTGATTAATCTTATGTGCTTTATTCCTCTTATACCACAGCAAAATGGCAAAATTCAATCAAATGAATTATTTAACCAACTCTCTTTATAGTTACATTTAATGCTGTGGAATGCCCAAGACTCAAGCAAGTCCTTGTTGTTACATCTGTAAACAGCAATAAACAAACAGTTTTTTTTTCTTGTTACATTAATTAAATAGAAAAAAAAAAGCAGCTAATGCTACATTTCCAGGAAAAAGCTAAACATTACCAATCAGTATGGAAAGGCGTAAAAGCACTGACGCTGCCGACTTCCTCCAGAAACACTATTCAAAACCCCCTTAAACCATTTAATTTCTACGACTACTGGTTCCTTCGTTTCAATATAAAAATATATTAGAATATGTGTATTCATAGAAACCTTTTTATGATTTGCTTTATATCATCAACACAGCTGAAGGCTACTGTTGTAGAAATGAATTCAATAGAAATAGTAAAAAAATTTACAGCGCTGTGGTATAAGGAAATTTAAGATAGAATTAAACTACCTTTATGACTCAGGACATCTAGTCTGATTTTTCTGAAACTGTCTAGTTGTCATATGGCTTTGAAACAAGGACGAACGGCCAATCGTAGCTCAGGAGGCGGGGATTATTATAGCAGAATAAAAAATAAATAAAATGAATAAATAAAAGTTTTTTGTTTGTTTGTTTAAGCAACAATGAAAAAAGAAAGGTGTTCCATGTGGTCCATATTTTTCGGTATTAACTACCTTCTGAATTCTTATGCAATAATGATTACAAAATAAAAAGACAAAAAAAAAATGTATGGAGAAAATCTTACACTTAAAACACAAAATTACTTTCCCTATATACAGGAATGGCAGTGATATCTGTGCTTGACTCGGCATGGAAATATATATGTATTTTAAAAACAGCACACCAACTTTCATGGTAGGGGATAAAAACATGAACTGGAAAAAAAATGTAAATGTTTACACAGGACAGATTTAGGGGAAAGGGGGTGCCATAAAGTGCTCAGTCTATACAAAAAGGTTCACAGTTTAAAAGTGAATTTGACTCGCGGACTGAATACGATGAACAGATCTAAACAAGTAAATAACAAGGAGGGTAACGACAGCGTAATTCGTGCCTGTCTCCCTTCGTCCTGCTCTTAGGCTGTAATCATCTCGCAGTCACCAGGCCTCCTTCGCTGACTGTGGAGGGCGAGGAGTTAAGCAGTCATGCTGGATATGGTTAATAACTACAGCATTCAGAATCAGATTTGTTCTCATTCAGCACAAATTAAATTATGACGTTAGCGCTTTAGTGAAAGAGGCGCGTTGCATCATCAGTCTGTATTCTGATTTGTGTCTCGTGACTTTTGAAATCGTCGCTAATTATAAAAGTCAGATTACGGAAAAAAAATTCTTTGTTCCCAAAATAGGAAAGAAGAAACAAGGCAGTAAAGATAGTAAGGGAACAGAGAATTTCTTCTGTAAAGCCCTGAGAGAAGTGTGTGTGTGTGAGAGAAAAAAAGAGACAGAGTGGCATCCATGTCTATCACTTTGGCCATATGGGCAAAGGATGGGCCTCGGTGTTGAAGATGTACGTGTCCAGGTTAATAAGGTCAAAATTGTCTGAAAACAGTAGGTAGAAGTATTTGAGTGTCTCGCCCAGGAAGAAGCTCTCCATCTTGTCTCGTGGACTGGGTGACCTCGGATCTCGCACGTTGTTGATGGAGGTGTAACCACCAGACTCAACCTAAGAACACAAGCCAGAGTCAGAACTACAGGATAAATTGCATGTATGATAGAAAAAGTATATAATAGAAATCATTTAAAAATAATGTGATGTTCACCTATAATATACACTGTCTGGCCAAAAAAAAAAAAGTGTCACACACCAAGATTTCATTAACCGCCTTCAGCTTTCATGCACAGTGTGGTACCGGTTCATGTGTGAAAATGATTCCTCATGCTCCCAGGGCCATCAGGGGGGAAAAAATAAACTCCACAGATAGGTCATAATAAAAATAAAATAAATAAATAATAATAAAAAAAATTTAGACCTGAGAAACTGAAGCGGCCCCAGATCAGAACACTGCCTCCAGAGGCTTGTACAGTTTGCATTATGCATGACGCGCCCATCACTCTGGAATAGGATCAATCTGAACTCAGACCACATGACCCATTTCTGCTCCGAAGTCCAATCTTTATGCTCCCTAGCAGATTAAAGTGTTTTAATGTGGAGACGCGATTACATTCACCGTTCACCATGGCTTGGATTTCTACTGTCAGTTTTTTTTTTTTTTTTACTCCTTCTAATCTTAGTGATCTCCGTTCATGATTTTTTTTTTTACTACCACATTTTCTCCACAAAATTAAAGGTTCGGGACTATTCATACAGGTTTTGATAATATATTGGACAGTTCTTGATCCAATTCAAGTCATTTCAAATCTCCTTAATTGTTTTCAGTACTTGATGCAGGCCAATAATTTGACCCTCCTTCATTTTTTTTTTTTTTGACGTATATTCAAAATTATTCATAGAATATAATATACCTGAGCAAGGAAGAACAAATCTAAAATCATTCTACTTATAAGTTATGGAGTACTAAGTAAAATGGTACGAATATGGATCACATTGTCTAAATAAATAAATAAAAATAAATATTTTGTGCATGCCAGTTTTGTGATGAACTGGCATGCATATTATGATTAACAAATATTACTATTATATGTGTAATTATTTACAACCATATTTATTAAATAGAGGTTTTAAACTTATGCATATATCCATCCATAGAAACCATTTATTTTATTTATAAAATTGTTAGAACATTCCTTTTAACAATATACCTATAAACATAAATTTTCTACTGACAAGTTTTGATCATCTCTACTGCATTAAAAAAAAAAAACAGGCATGAAGTGGTCCATAAAAGATCAGTTCAATGTTTATGTAAAAGGAGACAAGTGGTGAATGAAAACATCTGAAACATTCAGGTCGGATCTGTGCCAAGGAAACTACAGACTGGAGGCTCTCACACAGCCCCACGCTCTGGCAGTGAGCCAGCACAAGTGTGAAACTTGTGTTTGAGAAGTTAATAGTCTACTGAGTATTATAAGCGACCAAACAAAAAAACAAAAACATTCAGCTTTTATTTCACATCCTACCCTGGTGTATTTATTGAAGTTTTGAAAGATCTCCCAACCCCAGGTCTGGTACTTCTTGTCCTTGGTGAACCGATACAGGTAGAAGAGGCTCTCTATGGTTTCTGGACGCAACAGGTTGTGTCTGTCTGCAGGCTGTGGACAACAGATAATAAATCGGGTCAGACAGAATACAAGACGGCCCCCAAAAAAAATCGGGATCCAGAGTCTGCATTTCTGACTCAAGTTGGATTTGAAACCAACAATGGACTGTTATTTGTATAGCGCTTTTACAAATAGTCATCGTCGCAAAGCAACTTTACCGAATAATTAATTAACAAATAAATGAATAAATAAATGGAAACATTACAAAAATGTAAGCGTAAAAAAAAGTATGAAGTATATCTAATCAGTTTGTCCCGGGTGATCAAGACGAGGGAGACGGTGACGATAATAAACTCCCGAGACAACGAGAGGAAGAAACCTTGAGAGGAACCAGACTTCAACTTTATCTGGGCGATATCAGACAGCAGGGCCGTAAAAACGATCCATGATGTGCTATAAGGCTGAAAGTTCACTGTAACAGCAAAAAATGTTTATGTTAATATGTACAACAGGTACAAAACAGTTTGAGAATTTCAGTCATAGAAAAACTGGCTGCATCAGCTCAGTTCAAAACCGTCTTAAATGGTCATTAAGTGGAAGTCATCATTCACCAAAAACAGACTATACACGGCCATCCTGAGCAGCAAGCCCGAGGCCTTCATGCGACGGGAATTCCAACACATCAACTAGAACCAGAAACTACTTGACTTTGGGGTGATCTAAAGGCAGTAGTCCATCAGGAACTAGACAAGAACGATCACTGCAAAAAAGGAGAAAACCATCGCTGATTAGTTTTAAGACATCTTGTCATCACAGTGCAGTAAAATCAGCCATGAGTTAAGCCTTCGCTCAAATTTTTATACTTTTTAAATATTTTTTTGCCTACGGAGTGGGTCCCCTTTTCAGAAACCAAAAATCACTGTATGCTTGGACACCTTTGGGAAGACATTAATGGAAACCAGCGTTAACCTTTTCAGCAATTTGTGCTACAGTAGCTCTTCTTTTGGATCGGACTACACAGAGCCTTCTCTGCCCCAAATGCATCAACGAGCATGGGCCGGCAATGACCCTGTCTCTGTTTCATTGGGTTTCCTTCCTTGCACCACTTTTTTTTTTCTTTCTTTTTTTTTTAGGTCCTGACTGCTGCAAACCTCAGAAGAGCTGTAGTTTTGAAGTTGCTCTGACCCAGCGGTCTAGCCTTCACAACTTGGCTCGTCGTCAGATTTTTCTAACAGTACTGTGAAAATAAACATCTATACAACGGTGTCAAAACTGTGCTTGAAAATGATCAGTAGCGTAAGATACATGTGTGTGCAGTCGTACAAGTAAAATGGGTAGGAGGTTTTACGGAGTATGCTGGAGGATATGCCATACGAGTCCGTCTGGTAACTGTGTCACACTTGCTCCATCTGAAAACTGGTCCAGCAAGTAATATGTTTTTTTCTTACAGGCGTGCAAATATTTTTTTTTGTAAATGTTATTCAATACATTTTAAGGTTTGGAAATAGGGAATGGTTATTTCATCTGCATAATAGAAACACACAAACATTTATACAGTACAAGAGGACTAACTTTTTCTGGAGCAGTATTAATCATTTTAAAAAAGGTTGAAAAGACCAAATGTAGGCGCTAGTTTTACTTCACTCTTGAGTAGGAAAAGCCATCATACTGTTTGGTGCCTCTCGTGTCATCGTGAAATGATTTGGTTATTTTCCTATCCTTTGGAGCAGTTTAAAGATCCCCTCTCGATTGACCAGGTTTAACACTTTGTTCAGGTAAATGAAGACGAAGTAAAATTTGTTGACGGCATTTCTCCGGCACCAGCATTAATAAGATCATACCGACAGTAGATCTTCCCACCCTAAAACCACATTGTGATTCTGGGTATACACGTTCGCCAAGTGACGAGTCTTTTTAGATCTACTCTGACAAAAGCCTTGCCAGGAATGCTGAGGGGGGACATTGTACATTAAATTGCCACGATCAACTTTGGGCACCTTTTTTTCTGTATGGGCGTAATTATGTCTTGTATATCTTGCGGTACCTCCCTGTCGTCCCAGCACTGCAGCAGTAAGACATGCATGTGGTTAATAAGGGGCACAGTCCTTGCCTGCCTCAATGCCATCACTACCCGGGGTCTTTGCCAGTGGCTCTTGATGATGCTCTACTCATCTCTCCATCTGTTCTCTCTCAGTCTGTGATGTCTCCTGGCTTTGATTTTAAAGAAACACTTGAGGCTAATGACTTCATGTTGCTGTACATTGCACAGATATTCTCACAGTCAGCTGCTTGCAGTATGCTTTGGCACAGGTCCAGGAAGTGGTTGTTCATTGTTTAACTGTTTGTTTTGACTTCATTCCTGGCGTTCAAGAGCAGCAAGGTTTTCTGCTTCTGTTCCATGACGTTATTGCCTCCATTTAACCAATCGGGCTGTTCTCTCTTTTTGACCGTCTTTAAGGCAGATTTGTAAGCAAGTTCACAGAAAAATATAAAATATATGAAATGAAAATATGAAATAATATAAAATATCCATTCAAATAAAAATGCTGAGTGAAAGTGATGTCATGAACAGTTATGTGCCGTGTTTTAATAATCTACTAAATGTACGGAGTGTACTTGGCTGATGAGGAAAGAAGTACAACTTAGCGTAACAAAGCCGTAAGATACACAACATTACAAAATGTGATTTCTTTGTATTAATAAGTTAGACAGAGGATTCTGCCATGTAGAAAGACGTGTTCACAGCAAGTTCTAATTATAATCACTATGACTGTCCCCCCTCCAAGTGCCTCATTGATACTGATAAGAAAGCTCTAACATGTCTCAAGACAATTTGACTCTGCTTCTATTCATTTTGGTTTCTACAGTCAGTAGAGAATTTTTTCGGGCTTGAGGTGCACCTTATTGATACCTTACTGCTCGAGTCATAGTCAGCACTGTGAAGGCTACATGTCACGAGAATCCCTCTAAATAAGGATCACCTTGTAATGACCCGAACAGAGTTGATGCCAGTGCAAGAAACTGTGTATGGGTTTGCTTGAGTCAGAGATGTTGGTTACGCAGACCTCAAGAAAAAAAAGCAAAGCACCAACATCCGTTGATCATTTCTGTTCATCTTTCCAATTAAGAAGTGACCAATGCTTCAGGCTCGGACAAGTGCACTTCAGTCCCTTAGAAAGTAAAGTGGTTAAGTGGAGATGGTTCAATTCAATTAAATTTTATTTGTATTGCGCTTTTAACAATTGACAGTGTCGCAAAGCAGCTTTACACAATCAAAAGAATTATATAAGTTTGTATGAGATGTGAACGTGTATGAATCAAAATGATAAGACTGTCCCTGATGAGCAAGCTGAGGACAATGGCTGAGTCGTAACGATGGCCCGGAGATGGTAATAGGAAGAAACCTTGAGAGAAACCAGGAACCCATCCTCATTTGGGTAAAACGGATAGCAGGGATTGATCTGCATCATACTGTGTGAGACTGGAGGTTCAGTATAACAGGAGATGTGATCAAGTTAGAATTGAGTCAAGTTCGTTATTGGAGGCTCAGGTAGATTGTAGGAAATTCTAGTCCTGAACTATTGAGCGACTGAACTAAGTCACAAGTCCTCAGAGAATAGCAGTCTGCAGTCCTCAGCTGAGGACAAGACCGTCTTCGTGGAAGAGTGAAACCGTCCCCAGTCACCATACGCATCCCAGGCAGACCACACAGGGCATCCATGCTAGGAGATCTCCAACCAGAAGGTCAGAATGTGATTAGTTTCTTTGGATGGGGGCGTCACAGATGTCATGAGAATGTTTCTCATTGCAAATTCAATGCCACGCACACGCTGCTCCTCGGGTTGTTTTCCCCATCAGAAGAAGGTATAATATTTTTTGGGGATGTTACAACCTGATGGTAGTCAAGTCTCCTGCAAAGCAATGAAGGCAAAGTTGAGCCTCTTTAGTTCATGGTTGATGATGGCAGTTTTCCTTAGATCATCCACGTCTTTTGGATCGTCAGATAGGTCAGGACACGTAGTACTGACATTCCAACTGGCAACTCGTAGAATAGGGAGACTTTTCTGTTTGATAGGTGCAGTATTTTCACTCTCTGCTCCAGGCACCTTTAAGAGAAGGCCGAAAGTGATGGGACAGCTCCTTATTGGCTGGAGTCTGCCGAGCTTGACGCAGGTGGTACATGACCAGTTAAACTGCAATGATTTCTTCGTCAAAGGTGATGTGTTGTGTCAGAGTTTACGGCAATGATCCTTGATTTAGAACCCCCACGGCTCTTGGCTCCCATTTTTGGGTTTACCTCCATTGTGAAAGTGGCACTGGAACCTCCTCTCCAGCCTGGGATTGATTCCTGTGGTGGCCAATCAACATTCACCCGTTTGGCCACACTGATGCAGTCCGAAGAAGGGCACTGCGATACATTTGCCATCAACTCAGGAGTAGCTCAGGGATTAAGGCATTGGACTACTGTTTGGAGGGTCCCAGGTTCAAACCCCACGACCACTAAGTTGCCACTGTTGGGTCCTTCAGCAAGGCTCTTAACCATCAACTGCTCAGATGTATAATGAGATAAATAATAAATACAAAAAATGCATGAAGGTCAGAATTTGGATGTAACTTTCAGAGGCTATTTGAGACGAAAGCCATGAAGGGTATTAGTAAGCAGCTGGATCACCACCTCTGTGCACACACACAAACACATACTACTGCTCATAAGTTTGGGATCACTTTCTGTTTATGTTATCGTTCATGATAATTTTTTTTCTTTCTACATTGTAAAGCAATCTTGAATGTGTCCAAAATATGCAATAATCTCCACCGAACAGTTAATATTGAGATGCATCTGCTACTCATGTTCGGTAAAGTCTGAGGTGCTGTTTGTTAATTGGTGATTTCTGAGGCTGGTGACTCTAAATTAACTGCTCCTCTGCAGCAGAGCTAAGTTTTGGTTTTTGGTTGGAGAGTCCGTTTCATCATGGTGCTTCATGAGTTTTGCAAATGCACTCGACAATACTGTTGTTACAAGAACTATTCCAGAACAGCTGACCTTTGTGTCTTAAAATATCGGCTAAATTTTGTTGTTACATAATTACCTAATTCCATATGTTTTGAAATCCCCCCCATTATCGTCGTAGAACGTAAAAAATATAAATCACTAAATAAAAACAAACGCATATGTGCAATTAAATTGTGGGCCACAGTGCATGTGTATCACAATACAATTACACATTGTTAAAAATAAATAAATAAAATCCTTCCTTTAAGCTCGAAATCAAACTCACTTTAACATCCACATCTTGTGCGCTGCCCGGCTGCATGTTGAAGTGCACTATCTCAGGACTCAGGCCCGTCTCCATCTGTGTGTACATTTGGTAGCAGGTGTCCATCAGCTGCTTTGCCAGTTCCATGTGCTCAGCTGGCAGGCCGTTGTATGCCCCCAGGGCCAGGGTGCCAGGCAGGAAGCAGACTAAATGATCCTGAGGGAAAAAAAGAGGGCAGAGAGAGAGAGAGAGACAATAAACCTTCTATTTAAAGCAGCTTCTGTGGGAGGCCTCTATAATCTCCTGTTTATCTGCTTTTCCTCCCCATTAAACACAGCTGAAATGAACTGTGACCAGAAAATCTAAATTTAGAAGCAGAACCAGAAACTTCATTTACATATCGAGTTCCCTTCTGACAGAGCAATGGGACTTATGTACCATCTTGGGGCTGAAGCGTCCGTGAGACAGCTCTCCTACAAACGTAAGGCCAAGAGGAGAAGATTTCTTCAGTAGGTTCTTTTTAACCCCCTCCACCGCCTGCAGGTAGTCCTCCATCAACCTGGAAACATATCGGAATACTTCTTCAGTTTTTTTCTTCCCCTACATGATCCAAAAAAAAAAAAAGTGTGAAATGTCTACATACAGCCAAAAATTACATTCCGGGTTTAATAAAAGGCTGAGGTTAAGTTTGCCAAAGGAGTGTTGTAGATCACTCGATGTCAGGACGCAGCTCATGTTAATACACCTACTGTAACACAGACTCCTGACAGTCTGTCTGTAATATCTGGGTAGACTTCATTATTTAATGAAGTCACATCTTTAATTAAAGGAAAATGTAGACCTAATTAACTAAATGTTACAATTTGCCTCAGTCTTGGTTCCATGCATTTTTTTTTTTTTGGATTAACCCATTTTACCATTTGTAACCATTTAAAATACTGGTAACACTGCACACAAATTTTTATAAAAAAAATAGTGCTTATACATGTTTTGCACAATACACTTTATTATTATTGACTAATAATAAAGACTGAATGCAAACATCCCCCGACTACAGGTTAAACGTACTGAAGCAGTCAATACAATTATTTCCAATAACGGATCTGCAGTCTGGGTCAGACAGAGAGAGAAATCTGTACCAAAAAAATAATAATAAATAAATAAATAAATAATAATAATAAAAAAAAACAATGTTTATCTTTGTCCTGCTGCACCCAACACTCTGTACACTCTGGTATTTATGGTTATACAGACATCAAAATAGCGATAAGATTTAATTAATAAAACAGAAGACAGGCAAAAAAACAAAAACAAACAAAAAATAAAAAAGACGTGAATCAAGACCAAGCTTTGATATAACCTGCAAACTCTATCCAAGCTACAATCTGGAGCACGTGTGTATATATCGGTTCATTACTTCTAATGACCAAATCTAAAATGTCACCTCGGCTGCGGGGGTGTCGGTTAAGTACTAAACCTCTAAACCTGAGGCTAGTGTTTATTAACTAGCTAACTAGCCTCAGGGAAAAAAAAAAACCGCCAATGAGGGTCGACATGACCCAAACTTGGAGCAAAGTTAAATACAAGTAGATTTTTTCAATTACAAGAAAAGAAAAGAGTGTGTCCGTGTCAAATTACGTGCGCGCACACACATAGGAGACGCTGAAACACAGAGGGAGATGTTGATTATACCAGTAAGAGACGAGCACTAAGACCCAGGGGAGCAGGGGAGACGATTACCCACAATTACGTAGTGCAAGAGTGAAGCTCTGTGTCAAAATAAGAGGCCCATGCGTGATGCATGATACTCGGCACTCGTAAACCAACACTTGCTCGTTTTTTAAATAAAAATTTATTAAATATCTTTGCTCGTCTTGCGGAACAATTGTAAACCACATTACTCGCAATCCAAGGTTCCACTGTATGTCTGTCCAGCCAAATTTTGTTACAGCATCACGCAAAACTGGCTAGACAGAATTTAATTAATCTTTGACAGTCCTTCGGTATTTGACCTGCAGTTAAATCTGCACCATAAAGAAGGGGCGTTATGAGCAGTTTTGTGCCAGATTACATCATAGCAGCCAAGCATTTTCGGATGAATACAGTGCATTTCCCCTTGAGGTGGAGCCTCGAGAATTCCAATCTTGAATCTTCAAAAACGTATTGACAGATCAATGTACAATTATTCTACCTTAATGAAGTTTAAAACCAGTTCGTGTCCTACGCTCTGAAACCGTGGTGCTAATTAATGCAGTGAAGTGGCACGCTACTATGCTATAACGACACGTGTTCCGTCTCAGACATATCCCCAGCAGTCCGAGGTGGGAGGCGTGTAAAATATCCATTCAAATAAAAATGCTGAGTGAAAGTGATGTCATGAACAGTTATGTGCCGTGTTTTAATAATCTACTAAATGTACGGAGTGTACTTGGCTGATGAGGAAAGAAGTACAACTTAGCGTAACAAAGCCGTAAGATACACAACATTACAAAATGTGATTTCTTTGTATTAATAAGTTAGACAGAGGGTTCTGCCATGTAGAAAGACGTGTACGTGGGCTTCAATATGAAATAATGATATTACTGATTACATTAAAGCTGATCTAATCATTATAACTTTTTTTTTTAGCTTTAACATTTCAACTATTTACTAACGGTATTAACGCTAGTGTATGTATACTGTAGGTTTACTTATTTTATATTCATTAAAAATCACACATTTTGGGACTTACAGGGCAGAGCAAATTCTACAATTTAAAAAATAATAATAAATAAATAATCATAAATCTGAAAAGCTTAGCCAGAGATAAGTTGTACAAATGGCGCCAAGTTACAAGGAATGAAAAATCAAGGCTGTTACTTTTAACCACATCTGCATCTACAGATTAATCCACTCTAGGTATGAATATTTAAAGTGTTATCCTCTCTCTCAAAACACACACACACACACACACACACACACACACACACACACCTGGCTATGAATATTTAAAATGTTATCCTCTCTTTCTCTCTCTCTCTCTCTCTCATTCTCACACACAAACACACACACTCCTCAGGGAAATTGTTCCCCAACAGCGCTTGATGCAGCAGGGTAAAGAGGCACCATGCAGTTTAATCACACTCTGAAATGTCGAGCGTTAGATGAGTGCTGAGCAAATCAAACAGCGAGAGGGAATGAGAGTTGTCGACTCTGTAAGTATGTTGCGTAATCCAGATTTATGGCACCTGCTGGCAACACACACACTCCCCATTCCCCCGCCTATACTTGGCTGACTCACTCTGTCTCCGTCTTGCCTCCCTGGATCCACTGCTTGAGCAGGTATTCATAGTAACTGTCAGCTCGAGCACCCAGTGTGTAGACACCGAGGTGGGTGAACTGCCCGCTGTTGGTGTTGATGAACATGGGCACCAGACCCTCGTGCTTCCCTTCCAATTTGTGCACCTGCTTCATTACTTCCATCACCGCATCCTAGACAGGGAAAAATGATATTTATATATATATATATATATTTTTTTTAAGAACGTAAAATACATCTCACACACACACACACACACACCTCAACCTCCAATTGTCTTCTTTGACATTGCACACAATTTAAAAAGCATACACAACAATAGAGTGTTACATCTGAAAAAAATATGAATAACATTTTTTTAATAAGCAAATGTATGTTCATCTGTCACTTTAATAATTTATTTTTTAAAGTATTACATGTTACAAGAATGTCTGTTAAAATAAAGTCACAATAGCAAATACAATGTGTTGTGTAAACATTGAAATAAAGACAAGGCTGATCCTGTATATAAAGCGCATAAATATTAATGAGTATGCAAATGCAATGGACATGTGACAAGGTGTAAAAACAAACACAATGTCGTTGGCTCTGCGTCCGCCACGGTGGTTGTTTTGAAGAAAATTATAAACGAGATCTCGGGTCATGGGATCTCAGTACCAAGGAAAGGAAGTTGGGCTTAATTAGCATACTAATAGTACAGGCTGCACTAAACTATTTTATAAATAGATAAAAAGGACAAGACAATAACAATCATTTGTCGTTTTTACGAATCATCTTATTTATTGTGTAAAGTTGTACGTGTTGTATAGTCCGAATCAATCTTTAAACACCTTATACAAACAGCGCATTATGTGATCGGGCAAGCAGAAATTTTTTTTTAAAAAAGACAAAGAGCTTCAGTTAATCTTCAGAATGAGGAAGCACTGTGAATTCACTAATGTGAAAACACTCATGTTGGCACTATTGTGAGATGTTACTGAGCGCTGTAGTACACATTTCACATAGAACTACATTACTTAATGTCGTTTTATTAAAGGATACATCTTACTTTTGTGTACGCCACTATACAGAACAGCTAATACACAACTACATACAGTACGTAGCGCTACATAACTATAGTAGCGTGTTGGTATTTGAAGTGGGAATTTCGCAGCTTTTCACCTCTTTGGTTCGAGGCATACTTAATAAAACAAGAGGTGTAGAGCTGAAATCAGAAGCAGAGGCGGCAGAGAAAGACAGAGGTTTTTTTTTTCTTCTGCTACATCCTACCTGGCAACTCGAATCAATCAATCTTATCTTTTTTTTCTCTGACCTCTCTTATCGACAAGGCGTTTCCGCACACGTGGTCAACCTGCCGTCACTCAGTGTTTTGTTTTGTTTCCTTTCCTTTCACCTCCACATCATTCTGTTTAAAATCTAAAGACTGATGCGCGTGTGATATTCCTAGGTGGTTCTGAAATATTCAAACCAGCCTCTCTGGCACCAACAACCATATCACCAACAAAAATCACACTTTTTCTTCATTGTAATGTTTACATTATTCAAAACTCTTGACCTGTATCTGCAGAAGTATTTGCATTGCACTGCTGCTACATGACGGGCTGATAAGATAAACGTATGAATGTGCAAATAAACACGGGTTTGTAATAAAGTGGATAATAAGTGTGTAACATTCATTTTATAACTTGCATAAAAAAAATTTTTTTAACTATGACGTTTAAACCTCACTAGTAAATAAAAAAAAATATTTTAAATGTATTTTAAAGAGGGGGAGAAGAAAGAAAGAAAAACATTTCAAAACCTGAACATTCAGTACTAACATACTAAGTATGGACTTGCACAGTTCAGTGACTCTCGGAGAGTTAAAATACCTTTTTACATGTTACTCATTACAGATGTGCGAGTCAACAGGCTTGTCTACTGAAGACAAAAGGAGAGCATCTTTTCTAGCAGGTTACTTCGAAGTTAAAAAGAATTTCACTCATTCCTTCTAAAGCCATTACATTAAAGAACTTTATTCTAGTATCATGAGAAAATTAGGAAAATGTGCTCAACACACACACACACACACACAACCTGGTATTTGGGGTCGCCAGTGAGTCGGCTTAGCTCGCGGAACTCAAGCTGGATGGTGGTCACCTCGGCGACAGTGCTGTCGGAGGTCCAGCGTGGCGGGTGAGCCACGCCGCTCCCGATGTTCACGTCCGAGTATGGGATCTTTGATGGCGTGCTGAAGGCGGGCATTAACCTGGAACCGATGTCTTTCTGCACACAATCACGAAAATTGACATTGTCAGCGGGCTGAGATCAGAGGCTTTAAAGAGACTAGAAGCCTTCGACGCCCGGCTGAGACTCGGAACATGTGCTAACAGAAAGAGTGGAGGTGGTGCTTGATCAATGTGATACACAAACAGCCGACTTTTCTCTCTCACACACACACTTACAGCTTTCTCCAGGAACAGCGCATCACCAGTCAGATGGTAGGTACTGAGAAGGCCGCCCAGTATACGGATGGTGCTCTCAAACAGGTTCACGTCCACATTCTTCTCAAATGACAGATGTGTGTCCACCCACTGCTTGGCTTCCTCAAACTCTGTGAGATGGTCAGAGAGTAGACGGCGTGAGAGGGACATTCCTGGATTCCCAGTGGCAGGGACACATTACACCATTATGTAAAACCCACAAAGATTTCCTTATATAATCTTTTAGTTGCATACCGTCTGAAGAAAAAAAAAAAAAAAAGTGGTCTTGTGACTTGTTTGTGTTAATAAATCTTAGCTAGTTATTTGGTTAGTTCAGGACACCTAATTAGCCAACGAGCTAAGACAAATCAAACTGACACCATAAATTATATCTACGTATTATACAAAAAACAACCAAGTGCACATGGAAAACAATATACTGTTCTGGTCACATGATGGATTAAAAATTTAAAAAAAGAAACAACAGTAAACATTTCTTGTAAAAGTAGCAGCAGAGACAGGAAAGAGTACTTGTGCGAATAGCAGCTAATAATATATTGTGGGGGAAAAAAAGAAAAACGTTGGGTGTGAATTTGCTAGATGGTTGTAGATCAGTGTGTTTTCGTTTCATTTCAGAGATCGACACTACAAACCCTTCCCTCCATCTAGCCGTATGTGGAAGCTCAAGATGAAGTAAAAACATTACGAACTAAACACTCTTTGGTGTACAAGATAGTTCCCTTTAAAAAACGGAGCATTTTAGCCACTCTTTGCATTAGTATTACTATGGGGGTCAGTATTGTGCAATATACAGAGACGTATCCTTTTTCTTCCAGCACAACCTAGAAAATATGAGGAACTGGATATATATATTTTTTAAACCAACGTTAAAAAGACAACTTTTTTTTTTTTGCAACGGTAATTAAACAGTATAAAAATTTACATGTTTTAAAAGTAATGACAACTTTGGATCTACATAACAATAACATAAGAACCCCAAAGCACATGTCTGAAGCCTTCCCCATTGACACACACTGATAAACACTTCTGTATAAGCAGTTTTATATATATAAAAAAATTAATAAATGAATAAATAAATATTTTTTATTCATCAGTCATTGACCAATGCTGTGTTGCTGGAACACATCAGTGCCACTTCCAGTTTTAAGGGGTTAATCCTCTTGGGTTTCATTCACCATGTCAAACTGTATGTGCGGCCGTCAGTACTCCCTTCTTATTCTTTTTACAGCATCTGCTGCTTTTACTGTCTCTCAGTACACCGCTCTCACGGTAACAGGATAAACAGGTACAGGAGCCGTAGCGTGAGAGGGAACTATTTTTATATGTGCTAGATAACCGATCGCGGATGCCATTGCTCTCCTCTCAATGGTGAGCAAATATATGTACGATACACTTATACATATATTGCGACGGTCAACTTTACACGAGGAAAACACTGTTATTAGTCGACTAATTATCTCCAATTTGTTTCCCCCCCTATATTTTGGCCTAGTCTGTCCTGACCTTCGCTTTCTTTGTTGGACACTCTTATCTCTGTGCGAGTGATGCATAATTAATCGCATAAACAGAACATAAACATTTATATAAACATATAAAATTTAAGATTCGCCTAGATGAATACAATCCATTTAATACTTAAATACCCAAGTTTAATTGACACTCACATTTTGTACCAAAACAATCACGATGTAATGTTTGTGATGTGATCCCTTGTTGGTGCGTTACTAATTTCCCTGTTCCATGCAAAGTAATAAGGACCTAAAGAGGTGAATTCAAATAACTTCAACCTCTCCTATGCCACCTGCTCTTTCACAATCAAGTCAAGATTTTAAAAAAAGAAAGGAATGCTCGAAACATTTCGAAAAACCTTAGAGAGTGTTCACAATGTTCACATGTTAGTCATTCCAGCTGTCATGCGTCAGCTGGCTTATCTATTATTACAAAAGGAGAGTGTAGCAGTTTAGTTCGAAGTTTCATTGCAAGAACTAATAATTGCACATGAAGTACTCACCATGATGTTCTGGTACATACTAATGTTAAATAAATACAATTTTTTGATGACTTTATTACACCTTTGTACTCATTCTAGTTCAATGCATTTTGTTCGGCGATTTATTTCCCACAGTCTATAACAATGCGGGTGAATTCAAAACTATGAAATAACTCCTAAGGAATTAGGTATTTAAGCAACAAACAACAACTTGTAATTGTATATATAAAAATAATAATAAATTTTTTTTAAAAACCCTCACCCATATGAAGAAATCCAAGATGGACCACACCCATATAAGAAAACCTGGGAAACCTGTTCACTTGTTCCTTATACATTGATGAGGGTGTGGCTGGAACCACTCACCATTTTTCAGCCCCAAGATCCACATTGTGTCCAGCGCATCGATAAGCGTTAGCCCCAGCCCAAACCATTCGGTATAAGACTTTGAAATGGGTTTGAGCTCATCATGACCCCAGGCGTAGTCTTTGTAGCCTTTCCAGGCATGTTGGAAAGCCTCCCTGACCGCCTCCAGCCTGCTCGCCACTAAATGACAAAGACGAGAAAAATGTAATGCACTGTAAACAGACACTGTGTCTCTGCGCTTGCAGCTTTAAATATTATTTGCAAAAAGCACAAACACAGACCTAATAACGAGTCCTGGGTCTGCGTCTCCTTCTGATAGTCCGTGTCTTTAGCTACCGTGACCACACTCCCACGCCAACTACTAAAAACATTGTTTCAAAATTAATTAATTAATTAATTAAATGACAGTCCAAAAATATCTATAATGATCATTGTTGATGATCGCTTTTCAGACTGGTCAGAAGAGCAAGCAACACTGTTGTTAATGAATTTTTGACCTGGATCCAACAAAAACATAGGAGTAAGACAACCAGGATTATCTTTAATGAGTTGTTCTAGTGCTGGAAATTTGGATAAAACCGAGCAAACTTTACTTAAGGAGTTGTAATCCTTCTCATTCTAACACCACACAGTGTAATGGTTGCGGTAATTATTATATTTCTTTGGTATATACGTAAACTTTATTTATTTATTTATTTTTACATAATTCCAAAGTTGCCCCTAAACCTACTTACATAATTACAATAATGAAGTTATTTCCTGAACTATTCCTGACCTGATCAGAGACTTGTTCCCATCTTCCTCACCCAACACCTTATTCGCCACCCCATGTGCGTCGGAACCGTTTTCTTTATTCTGTGAACGGTTCTGGAGGGAAGGCGGTCCTCTCTTACGAAATAACTTTCTCTGGTAAAACAAAGAAACAAACAAAAACAGATACTGAAGTGAGTGCACCGACTTATATCTGGTTTTCTGGGCAGGAATATAAAGAAAGCGTGATAATTTATCAACACAACATTTGCTGAATATGGATTCATTTTCAAACAAACAATATACAACCAAACAAAATCTAATTGTTACTCAACTGATTAAGTCGATTAAGGCTCAACTTCTAAAGCAATTTACTGTTTAAAATATATATATCTATATATATCTATATATATCTATATCTATATCTATCTATCTATATATATATATATATATATATATATAATAATAATAAAAGATAGAACAAAAGTCACAAAGAAGCTTGGCATTCAAAAACTGCCATTATTTGTAGTGGCTTCATCGTACTGAAATTACATTTAGGCATTTGGCAGAGAGAATGCGAAAGTTCTCTTTCTGAGGGATTCATCTTTCATTTTCTCTGATATTTAATATGAATATTGCGCAATCATTAAGATTTAATGTTTTGCAAGTGTCATGGTTTACTTATTATTTTATCTTCTTCATCATCTAGGCATTTGGCGGACGCCCTTATCAAGAGCGACTTACATTCTTATCTCATTACATCTGAGCAATTGAGAGTTAAGGGCCTTGCTCAATGGCCCAACAGTGGCAATTTGGTGGTCGTGAGGTTTGAACCTGAGGTTTGAACCTGGGATCTTCTGAACCGTAGTCCAATGCCTTAACCTCTGAGCTACCCCTGCCCCTTTATTTTATGATGGTAATGGCCTTGATTTTATTTTTCTTCTTGGCCTTGGGTTCATGTATGACATCTCAGGATTGTATAAAATGGGTGTTTTGCAACTTGTGTTTGAATTACATTAAATTAGGACTGTTGTGAATTGTACTTAGTCCTTCTGAATCTGACCAGAACATTAGTTGAAAAAGGAAAGGAGAGGAGACTCAAAGCCAGGGTTCAGCAGGAGAAGATCAGCCAACCTGGCCAATGTAATCCA
Organism: Clarias fuscus; assembly: GCA_030347435.1. NCBI lineage: Eukaryota > Metazoa > Chordata > Actinopteri > Siluriformes > Clariidae > Clarias > Clarias fuscus. The sequence goes on from CM059208.1 coordinate 23,158,100, forward strand.
AACACAAGTTGCAAAACATCAATTTCTACTGAGATATGACACATGAACCTAAGTCCAAGGAGGGTTCAGAAGAAAAATACAATCAAGGTCATTACCATCATGTGAGAATAAGTAAATCATAACATGAAGTACTAGAAACAAACAAACAAACAAACAAACAAACAAAAAAAAACTGCTAAAAATTCAGAAACTTCCTGTAACTCTTCTTTTAAGCCAAAAATCAAGTTAATCATCACACGAAGAAAAATACTGCAGAAAAACTGAGCACGCTGCTCTCTGATTAGGTCGCACTAACCTCCGAAGGTGGCTCAGGCAGAATGGCTTTATCTTCTATCTTCAACGCCATATGCTGAAGAAACCCTTCGCCACCGTCTCTTCCTTCTGCCATGTCTGACCGAGCTGGAAAAAAAAAAGTGCATCAACAGTGTGACAAGACACATCGATCTATTTATGGCAGTGCAAGCTTAAATAAAGACACGCATACCTCCCCACTGTGTCAAAAGGCCGGGATACATGACGATGGCACTGATGAGGAGCAGAACCAGAACAAACAGGATGAGGCTGCGCTGCAGGCTTGACAACTGCTTCCATTTCTGCACGTACATGCAAAACAGGATGAATGCGAGACCGAGATGCAAAACAAAAGCTGTGCGTTTCAATTTAAGACTCTTGAAAACGCAAAAATAAATTAATTAATAAATTCAAAGAATATCTGCAAGTATTTGTAGTAATTTCTAATCTCACCCTCCAGAACGACTGCTTGCGCTGCTTGCCGTTAGTATAAGCTCCACTTTCGTCTACTGCCAGAGACACAAAGTCTTTTCGGGAGGGTGCAGTCATGTCTCGAGGTTTCTATGTCCCTGAAGGAAGAAGCAAAGAACGAGCACCAATAAGGTTGGAAGGAAAAGCAAAAACGAGGACAACCCTAGGAGATAAGTACAGCTCAGAGAAGCACGGTTGCTGGAGAGCCTGTGCATGAGTACTAGATGAGTGGATGGTATTCCGCCAGCTGCAGATGCATGAGGATACACAGTTAGTTATTAGACAGACCGATCAATAACGTCAATAGACAGAAAGTCGAGCAGATGTTGTTATCGAGTCCCAGGGGGGAAATCCTGCACACGATCCTTGCCAAATACATTTAATGAATGTTATTCACAAAAGGCATTACCAGATCAATCCTGTCTTGAACTCATCTTATCTCATTCTTCTGATAAAAAACCTCTCATATTATAGAACAATACGAAACGCAGCCAGTTATTATTATTATAGTATTTAATATAACGGTATATAACGGTTTGACAATTAACTAGACAAAACTTTTTATCTACACAAAAGCAGCCATAAACCTACGTAATTGTCACATGAATCGCCATAAAGTTAGTTTTCTCTTTCGTTCTCGTCAGAATAAGACATAAATAAGGACTTACATTACCTTTCAAACTCAGCGCTTCCACGACACAGAGTCTCCCCGGACCAGAGCTCTCTCGCGCCGCTTATGTTCTTACGCGAGTCCGAGGCATGACAGAGGCCTACGCCGCCGCGACCATTTCTAACATTCAGACAACTAGAACGAGATCTGTAGCAGTCTTTAAAAAAGCAGCCACGTATTAAAAAAACGAAAAAGGCATCAGTAAAACCAGTCCCAGTCTCCTCATTCGGCGACGTGGCTTTCACTCGCTGTGCACACACGCGCGCACACACACCTGTCGCTTCCCAGCCGTTTGCTTTGCTTATCTCATGTAGTCACGAGTGGCTTGGTTACAAATTCACGAGGAGGCGGGGCCACTCATCCACGACCAATCAGAAACCGTAATATAAATCCAAAATATCTCCCTACTGTCGTGCACTTCAATTCAGTTGAAAGTCATTTCTTGACACACTATATAGTGCACCCTCATAAGAACTATAACGCGATTTAAGATTCAACCCAATGATATTTCCCTAACAATGATGCCTGGAGTAAAAAGAAAAAGTAAAAAAAAAGGGCAGCACAGTTGCTGCATTTCTACAGAGCGCCAGTGGTGATAACGGGGAAAAAATATTCAGTTACAATGACTTACTAAGGCGTGGGAACGAGATACTGTGTTGGGGCCATGACTTAGTATGCTGTTCCCACGCTTTAGAATGTTGTGGCTAGCTCTTAATAAGGCATGGAAACGAGATACTATGTTGTGGCCATCTGTAGGCATGAGAACAAGATAGTACGTTGTGGCCATGACTTTCTAAGGCGTGGGAACAAAATAGTATAATGCATGGCCACAACATACTATATTGTTGCGTAATAAAGTAATACCGCATAGACAAGAAAAAATGGGGAATTTAATTTGTTGCCATGAGATACTATGTGGTGGCCACAAACTCTTAGCATTTAGACATTTCCCCGCCTTAGTAAGTCATGCCCACAACATAGAATCTCGTTCCCACGCCTTAGTAATTCATGGCCACAACATAGTATCTCGTTTCCCAGTCTTAGTAAGTCATTGCCACAACATATTATTTCAATCCCACGATTTAATAAGGCATGACCACAACATAATATCTTGTTTCCATGCCTTAATAAGTCATGACCACAACATAGTATCTTGTTCCCACACCTTAGTAAATCATGTCCACAATATACTATCTCGTTCCAACAACTTAGTAAGTTGTGGCCACAACATATTATCTCGTTCCCACGCCATAGTAAATCATGGACACAAACTATAAATATCTCTTTCCATGCTTTAGTAAGTCATGACCATATATAGCATATCATTTCCATGCCTCAGTAATTCATGGCCACAACATACAGTAGTACCTTGTTCCCATGCCTCAGTAAGTCATGGTCACAACATACAGTAGTATATCATTCCCACACCTTAGTAAGTCATGACCACAACATAGTATTTTGTTCCACACCATAGTATCTCGTTCCCACGCCTGAGTAAATCTTGGCCACAACATATTATCTCGTTCCCACGCCTTGGTAAATCATGGACAAAATATAGTATCTCTTTCCATGCTTTAGTAAGTCATGATCATACATAGCATATCATTTCCATGCCTCAGTAAGTCATGGTCACAACATAGCATATCGTTCCCACACCTTAAGTCATGACCACAACATAGTGCGAAGTTCCCACGCCTCGGTAAGTCATGACCACAACATACTAACTCATTTCCCCGCCTCAATAAGTCATGACCACAACATAGCATTTTGTTCCACACCATAGTATGGAAGGCGTTCCCACGTCTTAGTAAATCATGGTAAATCTTAGTAAAACACAATATACTATCTTGTTCCAGCGGCTTAGTAAGTCGAGGCCACAACATATTATCTTGTTCCCACGCCTTAGTCATGGACACAATATAGTATCTAATTTCCACGCTTTTGTAAGTCATGACCGCAACATAGTATATCATTTCCATGCCTCAGTAAGTCATGACCTCAACATTATCTTGTTTCCACACCTTAGTAAATCATGGCCACAACATAGTACCTTGTTTCCATGCCTCAGTAAGTCATGGCCTTAACATACTACCTTGTTTCTACGCCTCAATAAATCATGACCACAACATAGTATTTTGTTCCATACCTTAGTAAGTCGTGACCACAACATACTATCTCGTACCCACACCTTAGTAAATCATGGACACAATATAGTATCTCATTTCCACGCTTTTGTAAGTCATGACCACAACATAGTATATCATTTCCATGCCTCAGTAAGTCATGACCTCAAAATTATCTTGTTTCCGCACCTTAGTAAATCATGGCCACAACATAGTACCTTGTTCCTACGCCTCAGTAGGTCATGGCCTCAACATATTATCTTTTTCCCACACCTTAGTAAGTCATGACCACAACATAGCGCAAAATTCACAACATTATCTTGTTCCCAGGTCTCACTAAGTCATGGCCACAACATAGTATCTAGTTCCCACGCCTTGGTAAGCCATGGCCACAACATGGTATTTGATTCCCATTTTCCCCTTCAATGTCACCATGTCAGACTCGTATTTGATTCAATAAATACATTTCAGGATCAGACAAAGAGAGAACCTTTTATTATATTGCATAGACTATGTAAATATCTTGTCATAATGTCATTAATTCAATGACCAGCATATAAATTAACATATCTTGAACATTATGAACCTCAAACATCTTTGTACATACCTAAAAAAGAAAAGAAAAAAAAAACGAAATGACCTGAACAAAACAAAAAGCATGAGGCAGCAGCACCGAAATGAATTTCATCAGACATGATCTGACATGACATGATATAATTGCTGTGAATATGTTCACTTCTGCAATATTTAATATCCACAAACCTCTCCCTTTATTCATAATGCAATTCAACAGAATTTGTGTCATATATATTTAATTCATGTGGATGCCAGGCATCCTTCCTACGTCTGAAACTTCCGCTACGATCACAGTGCGTTTGGTCGTAAGTTCTGTCAACCTGAAATCAGAGTGCATCTCCGAGCAAACCAGGTGATTGTACAGTATCAAGAGCTTTACAAGAAACCTGGATGGTGACATACTAGAACATAAATTAAAAAAAGCGCTGATTTAAAACAAAGAGCCTTGTAAACACCATACAACAAAACAAAAAAAAAAAAACAACAAGAGTTCATTTCAACAACGTGTGCAGCAAAGTATCATTGCCACTTGGCAACCATGGTAGACTAGAAGGTAAAAGAAAATGCAAGATGTCAGCCAGTTCTGGTGTTTTTTTTTTTTTTTTTTTTTGAGACAACAACATTGTCCATTATGGCTGGAGCTTGAAGAATTGCATCTCTTCTCTTGTCTGCAAATGCGGCTGTGTTTAACGAGGGACCAATTAACACCAGCTCAGCAGTCAGCAGTCTGTAGAGAATGTGTGTGTATGTGTATCTCTTTCTCTCTCTTTCTCTTCTTGAGGGTTCTAGCTGAAACACACAGGTCCTATACTAAATCCAAAGTCTTCCGCAAGGTCATTGTGGCCGAACAACGCCAGGTCTCTGATCGGCAACAGCTCCAGGTCTTCGGTTTCAAACTGGAAGACGGACGCTTGAGATCTCGCATCCGGCTCCTCCATTGGCTACAATACAAAGTTTACAGTATAATTAATAAACAACATCCAGACACGAAGTCAAGTATACCGAATGAAACACGGTGAGAGGAATCGTACCGCGCAATCTTGTAACGTCCCCAAGAAACTCTGTCTTTGAGAATCGGCGAGAAACTTGATTTCTCGCTGGCTCGAACCCAGCCTGCTCGCTTGCCCGCAGGAGAAAGTAATATTCTGTGTGACCTGCTTGCTGTTTAGCCGCAGGAACCTCATCTGTACCACGCTGCTTTCTTTATACTCAAACTTCAAAACAGAGAAAGAAAAGAGAGGTAAAAAAAAAAGCAAGCCTATACAAGGTAATAGATCTCTTGGGCTTTGCATGCAGCATACCTGAAAGCCTGGCTCAATCCTGCTCAGCCAAGTGAAAGAATCCTCCTGTGAGTCTTTTAGCCAGGCTTTCACTGGAACCTGCAGCACGGGGATATGTATTAGTTTCCGAAAAGGACGAGGCACGAAAGGTCACAGCAACCTTTTAGGATCGGAAATAAGAGCCGAGGGAGGACGAAGAAGCTGCGTGTTACCTGTGATCGGAGTGGAGAAAGACATGTCTGACCTCCTGAACTGAATCTGCAGTAGACTGAAAAAGCATCAGCAGGACTGCCTTGATTTGGATCGATATAATAGATTCCTGAAAAAAAAAAAAAAAAAAAAAAAACATTGTATAATGTTTGTCAGATGCTGGCTGTTTATTTATAATGCCCTACAATGGAATCAGGCAAATTACTTCCTGAAAGGGAATTCAGGTTCAACATACAGTACAGTATACCCCATTATTTTTTGTTCTATTCAAGGAAACTAATCAACAACAGGGTGGAGTTACTGTTCCTTTACTGTTATTGTCATGCTTGGAATTGTTTTATGTACGTCATACATTTAAGGCGGCACGGTAGTGTAGTGGTTAGCACTGTTGCCTTGCACCTCCAGGGTCTGGGTTCGATTCCCATCTCTGAGTGCATGGAGTTTGCATGTTCTCCCCGTGCTAGGCTGGGTTTCCTCCCACAGTCCAAAGACCTGTAGGTTAGACTAACTGACATTCCCAAAATGTGCCCGTAGTGTATGAATGAATGCGTGAGTGTGTCCGTGTCCAGGGTGTACCCTGCCTCGTGCCCTAAGCCTCCTGGGATAGGCTTCAAGCCCCCCCGTGACCCTGAATACAGGATAAAGTAGTATAGATGATGAGTGATTAATCAACAACAGGTGGAGTTACTGTTCCTTACTGTTATTTTCATATAAATGTATATGTATATATATATATATATATATATATTTTTTTTTTTTTTTTTTTTTATTGTATGCCATATATTTGAAGCAGTGCGGTGGCTTAGTGGTTAGCACTGTCGCCTTGCACCTCGAGGGTCTGTTTTCGATTCTCGCCTTGGGATGTGTGTGCATGGAGTGTGCATGCTCTCCCTGTGTTTGGTGGGTTTTTTCCCCATAGTCCAAAGACATGTGCTGTAGATTTGACTAATTGGCATTCTCAAAATTGTCCATAGTATATAAATGAGTGTGTCCCCCCCCCCCCTTGCAATGAGCGAGTGAGAGGGTCATATATTTGTTCCTATTAATAGTTTAGATTTAATGTTATGCGAAACAAGCAGGAAACATTTCAATACAACAGTGCGCCTCACCCGAGGAACTTAACTTTTTATCCATGTACCTCTATTACAAGGCACCGTCACTGGAGACTCACTCACACACTCACTCATCTTCTATACCGCTTTTCTTTTATCCTGTATGCAGGAGACTTAGGACACAAGGTGGCGTACACCCTGGACAAGGTGCCAACCCATTGCAGGGCACACAAAAGTACACACACTCATTTATACACTACGGGCAATTTTGGAAACGCCAATTAGCCTAATTTGCATGTCTTTGGACTGTGGAGGACGGAGAAACCTACAAGCAGAACATGCAAACTCCATGCACACAGAGGCAGGGAATCGAACCCGGACCCTGGAGGTGCAAGACATCAGTGCTAACCACTTCACCAGGCACTGGAAACTCTTTCCGGAAATGGTAAATAAATAAATGCCTCCCTTAGTATAGAGAAAACATTCTCATATTTAAAATTCCACATTAAAAAAAGCACTGGTGCAGTTTAATCCGTTTATTATTAGCCTCGGATTATGTGTTGTGTCCATCATACAAAGTGCCTGTGAGTTAACCGTTACTATAGAAACCACATATGATGTATTAGAGAGAGTACATTAATATGCATAAACCTGTGATTTGAATTACAGCCTGTACTTCAGTCAGAGTTCAGGTTATATAATATAATTTAACACCTTCTGTCATTTCAGATTTGAGCACAGTGGTGACGGGATGCAGACGCGACAGGGATTGTTTTTAGCCTGCTGAATATAATCATCTAGTGAATGGGGTAGATTTTCCATACACTGTGGCCAAAAGTATGTGGACACCCAGATATTTACACTCTTTATAAAATACCAGTCAAATGTTCGGACACTTTCTAACACAGTGGCATGAAAAACTTTATTTATTTAAAATTAATCTGATGATCTGAATCATGTAAGTGTGCCAGATATGCAAAAAAACAAACAAACAAACAAACAAAAAAACAGGAAGGAGCAAATACGTTTTCATGGCACTGTATACTCTAGTAGTTGCTGGTGTGTGATTTGAATTGCTATATGTAATGAACACGAGTTATACCATCTGTGTAATTTGGATGACATATCATTAACTCCAAGCAGGTGGTCGCCGGATGCTCTCTAGTGCCATCGGGTGGATCTATGAAAAGCCTCAAGTCTTGCTGTAAGGAGTCCAGTAGCGTCCTGATCAGGGGGTAGTTGTGTCCGTCTGACTGGTACATAAGGTCCTGATTTGAGACACAAAACATGGACATGTTAATAATACAGTGAGGCAGACATTTTCTCCACTACATGACAAAATGTGATCCTGTCTAAGTTACTTGCCTTCAGCTGAGCCATGGTGAGGTTTAGAGATAATCCTGGGGGTCCCGGAGGACCAGGTGGCCCCTGCAGAATGCATCAGAGAGTGTCAGCTCAATTACAGCAAAAAATTCTCAGCAAATTTTTATAATTAATTAGTCCCTAATACAGGGAAAGAAATGTTACACTCACAGGCAGCCCTGTTACTCCGGCACGTCCCGAGAGCCCAGGAAACCCTTTTAATCCCTGCGAACACATCAGGTTTAGTGTTTTATCTGACACATGCATGACATGACAATACGATGCACCATTTCTCAATTCAAACCCTGCCTTGAAACCCGACCTTTTGTCCAAACAGGCCCTGTGGAGGACACAAGTGATACAAATTAATAGCTGTCCTGTGAGTGCTCTGTGCAAGCACCAATACTGGACGACTAAGACTAATGATAAGTATTTGAATTGGATATTAGTAGGAGGTAGCTTACTTACAGGCATGCCCGGTAGTCCTGGCTCACCTCTTCGCCCTGGGGGTCCGATATCACCCTAAAAACAATGCATGTTATCTTTAATCTGTCTGCATTTTTTTTAAAATCTCAATTTGGATATTTTAGACCTCATTAAGCACGACACCTGCTCTCCTTTTGGGCCGTCTTTGCCCATTTCTCCAACAATCCCTCGCTGCCCCTGTGAGACACGTGATGTGACGTTCAACACATGATACAAATAATATTAATCAGGATACAGTAGTGCTATAAAAGGATAAACAATACCTTAGCTCCATCGCCCCCTGGTGGTCCATATGGTCCCATTTCCCCCTTTTCTCCCTTCATACAAACATTAAATGATGGAAAACACAATATTAATAATTTTTACATGATACATTAATATACATTATCATTTGTTTGACTACAAGGTGCACTAATAAGATCTTGTAAAATTGATCTCTAGTGTGGTTTCTTCTGTTTAGCCATAACAAAAATATACATGTCATTAAAATTATTTTATCTACTGTAAAATTATTTTATCTACTGTACATTACTACGAAAGGCCTGTGGATGCAAACTGCATATGGTCTTTATTTATAGGCTCCACTAATACAAAGTAAGAACTGATGCTATGCTTTACATGCAATTACTATACTAGCACAGGTAGTCCCCGACTTACGAACGAGTTCAGTTCTGGGAGCACGTTTGTAAGTCGGAATTGTTCTTAAGTCTGACAAAGTGAGTCTTATTCGCTTTTGGTACGAATATACAATGTAAACCATACTGTACCAATCCGCTTGACTAAATCTCTGTCCCCTTTCCCCTTACACTGCCATAATGTGGCCAAAAATCATAATCGCACCTAAGGAAATTAATCTCACACGTCAAACATAACAGTGTCGTCCTTGAGCCTTTAAATCGCGAGGGGGACGCCATTTTGTATCTGAGCTATTTTCCACTGTATTGGACTTTGAACTCTGTTTTGTTGAGGATTTCCCAAAATTAGGATTATTCACCATCAGGAGAGCTTTACAGGACAGACTTCTCCTATCATCGAGCTCCCGGACTGATTCACTGAAACCGGTGATTAATTTCTCCCGCAACCCAAACACACACATACAGTACAGATTTAGATATTTAGATATTTTATACAATAACTTACACACTTAAAAATATTGTATAACATTGTAAATATTAGTATCTGATGCACTGCACTGTCTATTTTATGTACACTACACATGAGCTACTTCAGTGATTTGTTCGCATCTATGAATGTTTGTAGAACTGCGGTCCGTTTGTATCAGCAGGAATTCGTGACTCGAATGTCTGTATGTCGGGGACTACCTGTATATAATTTGTTATGTATTTCATTGAGGCTTTCGTTGAGTAAATATTTGATTTTCAGGGAATCAGATCATTTTTCTAAGATTACAAAAAGAGTCAATTCTTCTGGCACTGACATCCAAACTATAAAAAATCTCTCTCTCTCTCTCTCTCTCTCTCTCTCTCTCTCTCTCTATATATATATATATATATATATATATATACAGTACAGACCAAAAGTTTGGACACAACTTCTCATTCAAAGAGTTTTCTTTATTGTGTTCGTTATTGTGTTCTTTAGCCCAAACAAGTCTCTTCTGCTTGTTGCCTGTCCTTAGCAGTGGTTTCCTAGCAGATATTCTACCATGAAGGCCTGATTCACACAGTCTCCTCTTAACAGTTGTTCTAGAGATGTGTCTGCTGCTAGAACTCTGTGGCATTGACCTGCTCTCTGATCTGAGCTGCTGTTAACCTGCGATTTCTGAGGCTGGTGACTCGGATGAACTTATCCTCCACAGCAGAGGTGACTCTTGGTCTTCCTTTCCTGGGGCGGTCCGCATGTGAGCCAGTTTCTTTGCCATAATACAAATTCAAACTCTTTGAATGAGAAGGTGTGTCCAAACTTTTGGTGTGTACTATATATATATACTGTATATACTCTCTCTCTCTCTCTCTCTCTCTCTCTCTCTCTCTCTATATATATATATATATATATATATATATATATATAAATATAAACCATATATTCAATATATATATATTATATATATTGAATATATTCTTATTGATGAGCAGGACCAAGTGATCTGATTTCACCGAAAAGAGGAAAAAAAAAATAAAAAATTTTCCATTTCTCTCTTTTTTGTGTGAGTCAACTGAATATTAATGAACACCTGGGGTCTGTTTTATGAATATTACTAGCATGTGGGTGGAATTGGTGAGAAGTCTAAAAGTAGATTTTCACCCTGGCAAAAAAACAAACAAAAATAACACTAGAGTGCTGTCTAGTAAAAAAAAAATATGCAAAAAATATATACATTATTCATTCATATAAATTATAAATTATAGATCCATACAAAAGTGTCTGAAGATACAGCACAGGACCTTTAACTACTGTACCTGTGGTCCGTGTTCACCCTTTTTTCCTTTTTCTCCATTTACACCACGTAAACCCTGCAGCAGTGAGGAGAGTGAAGATGCAGAAGATAAATGAGTGATACATGCTGAGGCTTGTACGGTTTATAAAATATAATCTAAAACAGAGCTGAAATAAATTATTTGCTCAAAAAAAAAAAAATGAAAGAGTGAGCTTCCCAAAGCTGTAAAGTGTCCCAGTTCTTTTTTGTTTTGAGATTCAGCAGATTTAGCACAATATTTACCATGTGTGTAAGTTAGGATAAGAGATCAGCGTGTTATGATGAGCAATTTGATTTAAAATATTTAAAATGAATGAAGACAACTTTACAACTATTACAAAATTCTTGCTTTTACTCCCTCGCACCCTTATTTCTTTATTCACCCCATGACTTCATAACTAAAGTGCAGAAGAATAACACAGGACTTATGTTTTCATTATTTAAGAAGGTTATAATCACTTACGTATGGTCCTGGCCCTCCTGCTGGTCCAGACCACCCCACAGACCCCCGGTGTCCCTGAACAGAAAAACAATACATTACCACAATATATCAGTTAAAATGGTCTAAAACCAGTAAATGATAGGCAAATGATATTACACCACCAAAATTAGTCATTATTTAGGGCTATTCATTTAGCACTGTCGCCTTGCACCTCCAGGGTCTGGGTTCGATTCTCGCCTTAAGGTCTGTGTGCGTGGAGTTTGCATGTTCTTCCCGTGTTTGGTGGGTTTCCTCCGGGTACGTTGAATGTGACTGAGTGTGTTATGTGTGTGTGTGTGTGCCCTGTTCCGTAATGGATTGGCACCCTGTCCTTGTCATACCCCGCCTCTTGCTCTAAGTCTCCTGGGATAGGCTTTGTGACCCTGTACATGGTATAGATGATGTGATAAGATGAGAGGTAATTCATTTCACCTTCTGTCCTCTGATTCCTCTCGGCCCCTTCTGTCCAGCTTTCCCCCTTTTCCCCTAACAGAAAACCAGTACATTAGTTTAAGCGTTTTTCATACACTGTGTGTAAAATCATCCTGATTTTCTTACCGGCCTCCCAGGATTCCCAGTACCTCCAGGCTGTCCATCTCGACCATCCTTCCCCTGAATCAGACAAGAGCTTCTAATCAGTACACAGAACTGGTTTTGATTCATCATTTGATATGTTATAAGACAATATGAAAGAGCAATTAAATTATTCTATTAGACAAAAAAAAATGTCCTGACCTTCTGGCCTTTCTGTCCATTCCTTCCAGCAATGCCAGGTCTTCCCTTTGGACCCTAAAAACGCAGTAAGATAAGTATTTGTGTAACAATATGGTGTAGTTCATAAGTAACTTAACATTTTTTTTTTGATGAAACACTGGCTGATCATTAAAGTAGCAGAGCCCTCTACTGCCAGATAAATAAATATATATATTTTTTTAAACAGACAAGCCATTCCTCAATCCAACCCCATCCTTTTTTTTTTGTAGTGGGCAGGGCTAATTTCTGCACCAGGAAAAAAAATAATAAAATGATGAAACTAGCCAAATCAGTTGCATGGCAAACAACTATTATGGGATGTTGAATGAGATGATTATGATGATGAAAAATGCATTATGTGCTACAGGAATATGACTATGTAAAAAGTCAAGAACATGGAGAATTTACTGTTTGTTATTGCTAATATGTAACATGTGCTGCATTCCTTGTTCCCTGAGTTATGATTAAGCGCTGTGTCGTTCTTGGTTGCCAGCTTGACGCCCCAATTGTCATTCACACACTAAGGGCAATTTGTAAAGGGACTGTGGGAGGAAACCGAAGTAACCGGAGAAAACCCACAAAGCACGGTGAGAACATGCAAACTCCATGCACACAGACCCAAGGCGAGAATTGAACCCTGACCCTGGAGGTGCAAGGCCACAGTGCTACTGTATATATACACATTGAAATACTTTATCCTTCACATATCCCAGCATTTTGTTAGTGGGCTAGGATTAAAGCGCAGGGTCTGCCATTATGCAGCACCCCTGAAGTAGACAGGATTAAGGGCCTTACTCACTTAGGTGGAGCTGGGGCTCGAACCGCCGACCTTCTGATCAGTAACTCAGAGCCTTAACAGACAGGGCCACCACCTGCCCCTGGACTCATCTGCTATGATATCAGCTATAATAACAATAAGTAGATATTAGAGACTGAAACACTGACCTGAGGTCCTGGAGGCCCAACAGACCCCTGAGCTCCCATCTTCCCTTGAAGCCCCTGCACACAGGAGAAGCAAATCCATTGCTAATACTTGGTGCAGGATGTTAGATTAAAAATCCTGCATATTGGTGATCCGACACATCAAATAAAAAAATGCATGTTTTTCTATCACAGCTTGGATGATGTAAATTAAAAAATTCTAATTTTTGTTGAATCAGGTGGATAAAGTATTTATCAAATTATTATTATTTTTTTATTACTAAAATTAAAAACTTCATACTGTACATTTCATCCACTGCGCTCTTTTGGCCAATAGGGTAAAAACTAACCTGTCTGACGGAATACCTGATTTATATGATGGGGACACATTTACATTATAACATATATATATATATATATACAGTATGTATATGCATATTTAATTAAAAACCCAATCAGGATGTACCTCTAAGCCTGGAAGTCCTGGAGGCCCTCTGATACCATCAAAGCCATCTGCACCCTAAACCAGTAATAACATTATGATGGTGTTAATTGTTATTACTTTAAATAAAAGCAGATTAACACAGTTAAAAATTTTTTAAAAAAGAGTTACCGGTTCTCCTGAAATTCCTGGCCTGCCTGGGTCACCTTTCGACCCTTCAATTCCTGGTAACCCTTTAGGTCCTGTCAAGCCTTCAGGGCCTCTGGGACCAGAAGCTCCCTGAAACAGGGGTGTGATCAGTATTGTATGGGAATATATACACATCTACACTGTGATAGAGTAGATACTGTACATAAAGCTACTGTATACACCAACCTGTGGTCCAGGTTTTCCCATCTCCCCTTTTAATCCTCGTTGTCCTGTTCCCCCCTGTGACAGATTATTTTAACATAGAATTCAAAGACTGTATATATAGTACAGACCAAAAGTTTGGACACACCTTCTCATTCAAAGAGGTTGAATTTGTATTACGGCAAGAAAAAAGCAGCTAAGTAAAGAAATTTTACATTCATGTAGTAAAACCCATCAAGAGGTAACAAGAAGCATCCAGCATGTTACATATATTGCATTCCAAACACTATAGTTAAAAACTATATCTAGTGGTTTATTCATTCATCTTCTTTAATACTTTACATTCTGTACAGAATTCGCAGGGGCCTAGAGTCTATTCTAGGGCATGAGATAGGGGCCCAATCCACACGTACACACACACTCCGGGTAATTTGTAACAACACTGTAACAATGTAACTATTTGTAACATGTTTTTGGACTGTGGGAGGAAACCAGAGTACCCAGAGAAAACCCATCAAGAACAGTGAGAACATGCAAGCTCCACGCACACCAACACAGGGTGGTAATCGAACCCGGACCCTGGAGGTGCAAGGCCACCATGCTAACCACTACATCAGAAGTTAAAAAAAAAAAAAAATTATTACTATTATTATTATTTAATAACAGCACTTCTGACAACCTTAAGTTTAACCGCCTCATGGTTTTCATTATTTTTACACTAGTAGAGGAATATTACACTTTCAAAATCCTGTTATGAGAAAATAATAGTACAGTAGCTCTTTTTTTTTTTCACCTGTGACTCTGTTGCGGTTTAATATTTATTATTATCTATACAACTCACTCATCTTCTATACCGCTTTATCCTGTATTCAGAGTCGCAGGGTCTAGAGCTTATCCCAGGAGACTTAGGGCACGAGGCGGGGTACACCCTGGACACCTGGTACATCGCTGGGCACACACACACTCACACACACACTCATCATACACACGCAATTTGGGAACACCGATTAGCCTAATCTGCATGTCTTTGGACTGTGGGAGGAAACCGGAGCACCCGGAGGAAACCCACCAAGCACAGGGGGAACATGCAAACTCCATGCACACGGAGACGGGAATCGAACCCGGACCCTGGAGGTGCAAAGGCGACAGTGCTAACTATTATCTATACTATATACTTTTAATATATTATTTCTTATACGGTATATGCTTTACTCTTTTGCTCAGATGTTCAAAGGCTACATAAATCTATTTAACTCTGAGTCAGTTTTTTTATGGACTGAAAAATAAAGGATTTTTACTATTCTTTTTCAGTATAGGAAAAAGTCCTGAAATTCTAGTTCTACTGCGATCACACACACTCTAAAGCTCTTAAATAACAACTGCTG
The DNA here is from genome assembly GCA_030347435.1 of Clarias fuscus. NCBI lineage: Eukaryota > Metazoa > Chordata > Actinopteri > Siluriformes > Clariidae > Clarias > Clarias fuscus. Next base: position 23,173,391 of record CM059208.1, read on the forward strand.
ACTGTTGGGATGAACCTTTAAAATATCCAAGGTAGAGACACTGAGTGTCTTGTTACAAAGCTACTGTAGCTAGGAACCCTTGACTAGCCAGAGACCCCTTGAAAAATCCTTTAAGCTTCAACATCATATACAACACTAAAAACATGCTGATGTGTTTCTTCCTCTGTTCCATATGCAAGAAGAAACCCTAAGCAAAAACCCAGCTATTTTAAATACCTGTTTTCCAGGTTCTCCCTGAGCTCCAGTCACCCCAATAACACCAGCATCACCCTTTAAGACAGAAATGAATATGCAGGACAATTAAAAAATATTTAAGGTGAATAATTAACCTGGTTACAGAGTTGAAAAACAGATTCAAGCAGTAATTAGATACCTTTGTCCCAGGTGGTCCATCTTGACCTGGTGATCCTCTGAAACCTATCAGACCCTGTGATTAAACACCCAGATAAATGACCTTTATAAATATAATTAACTGCAGTAAAGACCTGTGTACAGAACAAAACAAAGTACATGATGGAATTTCTATCCAGAATAATTAAATATTAGATATTTAATAATAGGCAGGGAAAACACTAATCATTTTATGTTGTCTTTAAAATATCCTGAAAACCTGAAGATCTTGCAAACCCATAAGTGGCACGGTTTGGCTCCAGTTAGACATAGAGGTGAGCATCACTGCCGATCAATACACTTCTACAACCTCTACTTTATAATGCTGTAATATTAATGTACTGTAATGTTCTATCCTAATGGGAGTGATCTTTTCCAGGATGACTCCACCCACAACCACAGAGCATGAAGATGGACTGTACACAGCCTGGCCAAAACACATTCACCATATCAGAGGGGTCAAATTACTGGGCTGCATCAAGCAAAGAAAACAACTAAAGAGATTTGAAATGACTGGAAATTAAAGTTAAGAACCTTAAGACTTTTTTTGTCCTTGCAGTATACTGTATATAGTACATGCATGTACTGTAACAGTAAGTATATCTTTTGTCTTTAACCCGCACTGCCTCAGTATACCTCTAATCCCAACAGTCCTGCTGGTCCGGTTTTCCCCATCAGTCCACTCTGACCCTGGGAAGCACATCATCACAAAGGATGTTCAAATCAAAAGTTACAAAATAAATTAACAAATAAATAAATATTTGTTTTACAAGACTCACAAGAAAACCAATGTAGCCCTTTTCACCCTTTCGCCCTCTTTCTCCTTGGACCCCAAAATATCCTGGAGGTCCGGCGTCCCCTTGGACCCCTCGCAGCCCATGGTCACCCTAAAAACCATTAAAAAAATGTAAAAAACTTTATACTTTCTCTACTCTGTACGTTTCATAATCGTTGGTAATAATCATACACGCTATGTACCTTTTGCCCTTTAGGGCCTGGATCTCCAATTCTGCCCATAGGTCCTGCAGCACCCTATAATAATATCATAATAATAATAATAAATACATACAATGATTTGTCTTCTACAGTAAAAATTCCCATTAATATAATTATGCAGAAACAGTAGTAATTGGAGAAAATGGACCTCTTTGCCACTTGGGCCTCTCTCTCCTTGCACCCCTTGGGAGCCTTGCTGCCCCTCCTCTCCAGGAACTCCCAGTGGTCCAGGCTTCCCAACAGGCCCCGGTGCACCCTATAATACAAATACTGAATATAAAAAGACATATCCTGTACAATATGTATTATTACAATGTTTAACTGAGATATGAAACTGTAAAGGCACATGTATTATTGTTTTATCACTCACATGTTCCCCCTTTTTCCCTGATGCCCCTTCTATCCCCCGAGGACCGTTAAATCCCTGGACATAAACATAAACACACGTTTTAGAGATTACTTGTAATTATAACATTGGTTGGTAATACAGTATGATGGAGATGAAAGATGGAGATGTTCATCATTTGAAAACGTAATTAAAAAAATAATCACACATTATTACATAATGCTGATAATCTGTTGAGAAAGAAGGAAGTGAACTAACCTGATGTCCAGGCAGGCCAGTAGGGCCAGGATCACCCGATGGTCCCGGAGTTCCCTGTAAAAGAAAAATGTCTTTTTGTCCACTTACATGCAGCATCACAGTCAACATCAATTAATACTGTACAGTAATTAGCATGGACTGTAAAGTTTTTGTGTGTATTATAGTTTGCAAATTGGGATATCCAACTGAATTGTAGACTTGGATCATTTATTTATCTCAAAATCTGTCTGAGCTTCCCATCGAAACTCAACTCCCCACATTCCATAGCTTATTTTATATATTCCAGTTATGACTCTGCTTACATCTTACACAACTGAAATCTCTGCGGCGTTCAAGTCAAACCAAGACTTTTGATAAACTTTCTCATACATGAAGGTGTAAAACTTAGAGGAAATTTCAAGCACAGTACGGTGATGAGATTCTTGAATGGTGCAAACATTTTAAAGATGGCTGTATTTCTGTGAGACGGCACGGTGGCTTAGTGGTTAGCATCGTCACCTTGCACCTCTAGGGTCCGGGTTTGATTCCCACATCCGTGTGCATGGAGTTTGCATGTCCTCCCTGTGCTTGATCGGTACTCCGGTTTCCTCCAACAGTCGAAAGACATGCAGGTCAGGCTAATTGGGGTTCCCAAATTGCCCACAGTGTGTGAATGAGTGTGTTAATGAGTGTGTTTATGGATCGGCACCCCATCTAAGGTGTAGCCCACCTCATGCACTACCCCAGTGAAGACTCAGTGAGTAGAACTTCTGGTCCTTGAAAATCAACAGATAAATTGTTGCCAACATCTGTCTGTGTCATTCACGAATGCACTATACAGAAACTTGGTTGGGAGTTACTGCCACATCCTGCATACAGCCCTGACCTCGCCTTACTCCAATTCCACATGTTGGTTAGGGGGTGGGGTTTGGTTGGTTGGGGCTAGCACTTTATATCTAAAGCAGGAAGTTCGATCCTGGCTCCAGTCCACTTAGAAAAACTTGCTACTGTGATGTTATCCAAGCACTAGTGAAACTCTGGGATATGTGCAATTCTTGTTACAGGGGATTATATAGAGAAATAAAAGGAGTTTTTACTCTCATAACTGTGTTCTGTTATTCTGCACAATGAAAAGTCCTGGTTTGACTTGAACGTCCTTGCCACATACCCTCTAACCAAATCATTCTCACGTCAAACACAGAAATAAAACCATTTTCCTTTACCCGTTGTCCTTTCTCTCCTGACAGTCCGACTCTCCCAGCAGCTCCCGCTGCTCCCTGACAGTCAGGAAAAGATAAATACTCAGGGTCACTAAACATCGACACTGCAGTTCATACTGTATTAGGTTGCATTGGTATAATGAGTAACATGAGGAGTACCCACTCACTGGCAATCCGATAGGCCCTGTTTTTCCACTTGGTCCTTGAGGTCCCATACTTCCAGGAGGACCAGGTTTCCCTGGTGCACCTACAGAGCCTGGGGGGCCTGCTGAACCCTGAAAATGTGCACGAGTGTCAGGAAACCTGGAGCATTGCCCGACTAGTGCCACTTTGAGGACAGAAAGTTTATTGCTTGCTATGTTCAGGTACTAGTGGTGTTATTTACTATTGCATTTCATTTGTTCGGGAAAAACAAATTTTACAGTAGATTCAAAAACATCTCCACGAAAATGATGCATGGTTATATGTTATGTATTAATGAATACATATATAATGCAATGCATGTAAAATACCGTATGAGCAATAACTAGGGAATTCAACACTTTTGGGGGGGGGGGGGGGGGGGGGCATGATGTTAAAGGAAATTAATTAACAACCAGTTGGTGTGTAGAAACCCAATGCAATACAGATTTACAGTTCCTATCTCAAAGTTGATTATTTTCCTATAATATCATGCCCTCAATCATTTTATCGCTCTTGCGACAATGCAAACTTTTTGACATTATATGTTTTATCCATGTTCTTGTTCCAGGTAGATCCTGTTATCACTCATATAGAACAGCTATAAACAACTCTCACCAGCCACACACACACTTTAACTTTAACACACAATAACACTAAGAACTCCTTTTAAAAATATGAAAAAGTCACTATATCAACAAAAGCACTTTTTAAAAAAGCTGTCTATCTAAGTCCATTTGCAAGGGGTAACTATGGACATACTGTAACAAAGCATGAGGTCAATCACATTGATAAAACCCTGGGATTCCCACAAGGGGTGTTAATAGAGCATAACTATGTGTAGTTAAACCTGGGGTGTGAAGTGATAATAGAACATAACGGTACTGGGACGTCTAACTATACAGTATGCATCACTTCCACCACATGTTCTAATAACCATTAATAAGATTAACTGCCAGTTGCCAGCATGGGTGAAAGTAGGTCGCAGTCCTGGAAAGTTCTTTCAGCAAGAAAACACATCTGATAAGGTTATGTCATCTACAATAACACTTTGTCTCCTTAGTAATTGCTCCTAATTGTTCAGAATTGCCTTTGAACCATATTTTTTGTTTTACTTAGCTTCTAACACAAGACTGAATGCCTAATCCCTCTCTAACACCTGATCAAGGGCCCTACTTGGTGTGTGGAACAAGGGATTATACACCCTACATATACATTTAACACTATTTGGGATTCAACCTTGGAACCCACGACAGTCAGGACAGTCCACCACCTCCATGGTTTATTCTCCTCAACTTCTGGCTACGTACTGTAGTAACGGTAAGATTCATACTTTCGCAAGTTAAATACTCCAACTCTTGGGTGCCGACTTTTAACTATGCGGATAAGTCTTAAAAAATTAGAAAATACTTGTTCAAATAAACAAATCATAATGTGTTGATAATGAATCATGTTGGTGAAGCTCTTTTATAAAAGCAATATCACACACGAGGTTGTGCTGTTGTACTGAATATCAAGCACAAATGTACTCCATCTAGTGTAATATTGCTTAATGTAATCAACAGCCTCAGATAAGTCGAGGCTTGGACACCACTATGTCCAAGAAGGTATTAATAATATAAGATACTTACTGGTGGTCCTTCTATACCAGTCGGTCCTATCTCACCTTGGCGACCCTACACAGGATAAGGCACTAGTTAGGAACACATGTCTCGTTCTGAACATCCTATGTATTATTATCTTAAGCACAAGGTTAACACTACACCTGAGGTCCAGGTGGGCCCCTCTCTCCAGGTATACCAGGAGAACCCTAAGAAAAAAATTTAAAAGTGGTATAAAGTATGGTATAAACTTCACAGTTCTATAAGAAAGGTGAGCAATTTATAATATTCGAAAGCTTGACTGCACTTCAAACAGTCAGACAATTTCAAAGATTCATCTACAAAACTACCATGATTTTTTCTTTTTCTGGCCCAGAAATTGGCTCCGCCCCCAGATCAAACATCTACCCTTTCCTCTTATGAAGCAACACATGACCCATGGCAAAGAAAAAAGGAGTTTCGTTCTGGCAAAGTACAGCCTTGTCATTATTGTAACTTCAGATTTAGTTCGTTTTAAGAATTCCTGAAATGAATCAATGAACTCTTCCTTTAAGAGTTAAACATTAGAATAAAATGCAGTAGATCAGCTTACAGGTGGTCCTCTCTGTCCAGGTTTCCCAACGGTTCCTCTTACACCAGGCTCACCCTAAAAACATTTATCCAAATAACCGTGAGAACTTTTGCAGCAATACTGTATATCAAAGCATTGATATAATACAGGATATACTGTAGTTACAGTGCATTGTACAGGTATTCATAGCTCTTGAACTTTTCCATATTTTGTCACGTTACAACCATAAACGTAAATATATTTTATTGGGATTTTATATGATAGACCAACTGAAAGTGGCACATAATTGAGAAGTGGAAGGAAAATGATAATACATTGGTATTCATCTCCCCTGAGTCAATACTTTGTAGAACTGAATTTCGCTGCAATTATAGCTGCAAGTCTTTTGGGGTTTGTCTCTACCAGCTTTGCACATCTTTGAACCCAGGGTTCCCCAGTCTTTTGTAGACTCTAAAAGGTTTTCTTCTAACGTTGTCCTGCATTTGGCTCCATCTCTCTTCTCCACATGGGTCACAAACTGCAAAGGAGAATTCTTATGGCTTTCTTTCAACAATGGCTTTCTTCTTTCTTCCTGTGGACAGATTCTCCCACCTGAGCTTGTGGATCTCTACGGCGCCTCCAGAGTTACCATGAGCCTCTCAGCTTCTCTGATTAATGCTCTCCTTAGGTGGACAGCCGTGTTTTGGTAGGTTTTGCAGCCATGCTCTTTACATGCTGACACTTCATTTTCCTTCCTAATTCATAATTCACAATTATGTGCCACTGTGTGTTGATCTATCACATAAAATCCCACTCAAATACATATAAATACATCAAATACAAATAAATTTTGGTTGGAACGTGGCAAAATGTGAAAAAGTTCAAGGCATATGAATACTTGTGCAAGGCACGGTAATTGATATAAGATACTTTTAATTAAACAGCAAAAAACCTTCCCTTACCCGTTCTCCCATATGGCCCGGCCTCCCTTGTAGGCCTCTTTCTCCTGCATAACCCTACGAGAACATCATAAATGACAATTAATAACAGACCCTAATATGTTAATGCATAACAGATCCTTTAATTCACATTTAAAGCTACAGTGTGCATTGTTAAAGCGCATTTCTAGACATAATACAACAATGTATGGGGCGTTTAGAGGAAACATGTTGACTGGGATTTTATTGCACTTTATTGAATTTGTAAACTAATTTCTGAAAATAACAAACTTTACCTTTAAACGACCGAGCGTGAAGGTTTAAATACAAGTGTGTAACAGGTGACATTCTCACAGTATCATAATCAGAAATGATCAGATAACTGACTGCAGTCAGTGTCAAGGAAACAATATGAAAACTGGCAAGAAGGGATTTCACTTACATACATTCCCACAGGCCCCTGAGAACCATCGGCTCCTGGCTGTCCTGAGAAACCCTGATGAGCAAGAAGCGTATTCGACAAGTTTATACAGAAAACACTAATTTTGGATTAATACAAGACAAGAAATTCTGTCAAATATAGGGTTATATGTATAGAAAAAGATGTTTCTATTATACATATTCTATTATCAGAGGGGGAAAGTAACGAATTACATTTACTCACTTTACTGTAATTGAGTAGTTTTTTTTGTGTACTTCTACTTTTTTTTGGGGGGGGGGGGTTCCCCCAATTTTCTCCCTAATTTAGTCATGTCCAATTCCTCCCCGTCACTAGGGGACTCCCACGTTAAGGCTACTACTACCACTCAGCCGGGAGGACCGAAGACTATTCCAACCAAGTGACGCCAGCCGACCGCATCTTTTTGAACTGCTCACTCGTGCACCGTTGGGGGCGACGTAACACACTCGGAGGACAGCGCTATCCGCTCCTTCCGCTCCCGCGAGCTCACGGACGCCCCTGATTGGCTGTAGAGCCGTGATTAATGTGGGAGCACTAAGTACCTCTCATCCCTCCCCTCTGAGAGAGCTCGGCAAATCAGCTCTCTTTAGACCTCCGGCTGCGAGAGGTTACAGCATCACCCTGGAATCGAGCACTTTACCACCTGCACCCGGAAACTGCACTGATTGATTGATGGGCGGAGAGAACAAACGCACTAAATTCACAAGAACGATGGCGACGGACCCAGACCCAGCTGAAAGAGAAACGCCATCAAATTCTTATGACGCAAACCCCTGGTCATACTGTATTTAAGCGACCACTTTGATTTCAAGCGCAAGAAAGGCAACAGCTTCATTATGCAATTAAAAACAACTAGGTTGAGATTTATATCCGCTTGTCTTTTTTGAACTATCCCACCACCGCTGTTAAAAAAAAAACATTTTTAATGAGCTACTTTTTACTTTTACTTGAGTAGATTTTTATAATGGTAACTTTACTTGTACTTCAGTAAAGATTCACTGGAGTAACAGTACTTGTACCTGAGTACAAACGTTTATAACTCTTTCCACCTCTGTCTATTATATCCTACAACATAAAAAATAATGCCTGCAAGAGAAACTAACCCTCTCTCCTGGGGCTCCGGGGCTGCCATCGTGACCAGGACGTCCAGGTGAGCCCTAGATTAAAACCAAACATACCAAATTACCATACTGGGTAAAAACCAGGAGAATTGGATTTTTTCTGAATCTATTTCTAAAACATTTACTAGCACCAGTACTTGTGAACACTGTCTGATTCAACCCTGTGAGTTCTCATCGCATTGTGATGATGAAACATAATAATTTGATCCTTCTGAAACGGTGAATGTTCAACTTCATTTGCTCTCCTGTTAAGGCTTCGTTTTTTTTGGTCCTGGAATTTTAACTACCAAAAATCCAGCTCAGTTACGAAGATTTTGTCAGAATAAAAAATAATTACTTTAAGTTGAAGAAATAACTTTAATACATTTTACTGCCCTATATTTACTGCCCTGTATCTATATTTAGTTGAATTAGCCCTTACCATGAGCAACATTTTAGAAAAGATATGATTAAATGTGCTGGTTGTAATTTCAAAAGATGTTTCTAGACCTCTAATGACTATATAATTCCCAAATACCTCATAAAAATGTGTCATTTACAGATTTGACATGTCGTAAATTTGAGCTATTTTCTTTGTTTTAAGCTTCGGTATACATTATTCTGAGTCAAAAGTTATACCAGATCCACCAGATTAATCCTACGTAATTCAATTGAATTCAATTAGTTGAAACATTGCAGAATTTACCGGTGAACCAGTGGGTCCACTTTTCCCAGGTTCTCCTGCTACTCCATGGAAACCCTAGATTTGACAAAACATTTATTAAATTTAACACTGTTGTACATATTCATATTTGACATTACAGACATCATACAGTATGTTGACAGATCAGTTAATTTTATGGCAATTTAAGAAGATAAAAGTCAAGCATGAGAGTTTTGTTTAAATCCGCTGCAGTTGAACACTAATAATAACGGTACTCACGATAAGCCCTTTATCTCCTGGGCTTCCAACTGAACCTGGAACACCCTGAAAGTGAAAGAGATAAAAATATTATACCAACTTTTGGGATTTCATTGTTATATAACAGCATAAGAAATAAAAAAGAGGAAATATGAGTACTCTCAGAGATGAGTAGTACTGGTATTCCTTTGAATCAGTTTTTTAAAACATAGTTCGATATACAGTACTGTGCAAAAAAACTTGAGCCATGCCACATTTCTTCATATTTTACTTCCAATAAGCCAGACTTTTCTGGCTCTTATTGTTGGCAAGATTTTGTCTCTCATTTACAGTCTAGTTCCTGTACCCAAGCAGTTTTAGAGGAATGTTTGTTCAGCCACACAGTGAACTATGAATCATTCCAGTATAAAAAGAAATCGAACTTAAGGTATGACCCAGTGAGAAACAGGTGCGGATGATGACAGATGGTCAGGGGGCGATTAGTATACTGGTGATGACGAGTGGTTCGAACAGATGAGAGGGGAAATGAGGTCGCCGCTGAGGTTGGTACTTAAACAATGTATCTTTAGGCACTTTGCAGCCTGTCACAGTAAAACATTTGTTCTTATTTCTTTAATCCAATCTACATAATTTAATTTAGTTGAATTTTATTTAAGTTAACATAAAGAACCGATGGGCAGTTCAAGACTTTTGCACAGTACTGTAGTTTTACATTTATACTGTCTATGAACTATGACATTTTCCCAAAATATATTTTTTATTCAGTGGATGTTCTGTTTGTTTTATTAAGTAAATTTTTTAATTTAGTTCTAAGCTTTTATTCATATTTATGCAGTTTAGAGTATTCAATCTTCTCTTAAGTTGATTAAGATGATTAATGTTAAATGTGCTATTACTGAAAGATGTAATACTGTTAATAAATTAATAGCTTTATATAAATTTTTAGGAAAAGTCCATAGTTTTTAAATTTCTTTTTTTTTTTTACATATTTCTACTTTCTACTTTATTTTATTGTTACTTAATTACTACGTATTATGTATTTTCTATTTTACATTATTTTCTATTTTCAATTTTTTTCTGTTCATGTGATAACATTTTAAATTTCAATGTATTTAATATAGGCTTTAATAAAGAGTTTTTCAGTCATTAGAACCAGGAATTTTAGCATGAATCAGGTACAAGGATGTAGAAGTACAGGGGAAAATTTGTATTTTTTGTGAAAATTAAAGGATGCTGCATTTTCGTTCCTAACACTGATATTGAAACTTTCCAGTTCAACCAATACCAATTTTATAGTTTTTACTACAGCAGTTTATAGTTAAACTATTCCACACAAAATAAGCTGCATTGTAAAACTACTATGATCAGTATAAAGTATAAATATATAAATAAAAAATTGCAAATGTATGTATTTGCTATTTTTCACTAGATCTGATATACAGTCTACAATATTAGACCATATATTAACTATGACTTGTCTACGCTTTAGTAAATTCCCAAACAACTGTTTCTTGTCTGTAGCTGCATCTGAGATCTAAATGCCAACCAATACTGTAACTCCTCCATAACTCCTCACTGAGGTCTGAATATTGCCATTTCTTTGCCTCCCTGTTGTTTGTCCCAGTCTCACATCTCCATCAGGTCAAACTTTACATGGTCTTTCACCAAAGGTGGACAATAGTTAAACACTTTGCTTTGTTTGCTGACATTTATTTAGATATCATATACAGTGGAATCTTGGATTACGAGCATAATTCGTTCCGGAAGTGGGCTCGTGTTCCAAAACCCTCGTAAACCAAATCATCATTTCCCGAAGACATCATGAAAACTCAAATTATTCGTTCCACAGCCCAAAAAAATAAATGCATAAAAATAATTAATACAATCTATAAAGTGAAAATAAAACAAATTAACCTTCACTTTACCTTTAAAAAAAGTACAAATAAATCCCGACAGATAAGTGTTTCCGTTGGTGCGCGCAGGCACCGTGTGTGTGTGTGTGTGTGTGTGTATATGTGTGTGTGTATGTGTGTGTGTGTGTGTGTGTGTGTGCGTGTGTCGGTGTCAAATTACGCGTGCGCACACATAAGAGACGCTGAAAGAGAGAGGGAGATGTCATACAAGTAAGAGACGTGCACTAAGACCCGCAGGGGAGACGATTACACATAATACCGCTGCGCAAGAGTGATGCTCGGTGTCAAAATAAGACGCGCATGCGTGATACATGATACTCGGCACTCGTAAACCAAGACTGGCTCGTTACTCGCAATCCGAGGTTCCACTGTAATTTTAGCTGAGTATAACATAAAACGTCTACTCTCTAATGATCATTTTCATTTACAGTAAACCTTCAAAGGGCTCATTTAGAATGTTCATCTCGACATCCTTCAATCACTAGAACCACAATCACGTGTCTCTTGGAGACGTGATTACACAAACAAATGATGAGACAATAATATAAAACCGACGGTAATGTGTTAAGTTGATAAGTTATAAAATGGGAACCTGTGTACCAGGCTTTCCATCTGCTCCCTCAGTCCCTGGTGGGCCTTTGAGACCCTGCCAACAGAGAATACACACACACACACACGCACACACACACACACACACAACCTGCATAACAGCAAACACTACAAGCATATATATACACACATACTGATCCATTATAGGAATCTGTTTCTGGACCTACCGGAAGTCCAGACCAACCAGGTGGCCCATGTTGACCTGCTCGTCCCTGTAAAGAGATAAGCTTTTTAATAAAAATGCTTTTTATTTCTTTCTTTATTTAATTGAAAGTGTGTCTTACCCGTTGTCCTTTGGCTCCTGTTTTTCCACTGTGTCCAGATTCACCCCTACTCCCCTGTGTAAACATTTGAGCGCATAACCAGAGGTGGGTAGAGTAGCTGTGTGTGTGTGTGTGTGTTGTGTGTTGTGTGTGTGCGTGTGTACTGAAGTGTGTGTCTGTTTTGACAGAAGACACCGCAGTATGAAGCTGTTCTTTTGCAAGTGAAACATGCTTTGTGTATGATGCCAGGGATGCATCATATTTTTTTGGGATGCATAAAAATGTACAACACATGTGTTGGCGATTAATTCTGTACTGAAATATGCTTATATATTCATAGACTGTTAAAGTAATATTATATGTACAATTTAAGTTCAATTTAAGTAAACACAAACAAAAGTTAACACACAAACATGAAAAATAGCATTCTATACTCACCGCAAGATTGTACACTAACCTCAAGATCTACCGGCTGCATGTTTACAATAAATGGTTAGAAAAGTAACGAGTCGAGTGTAGCGGAGTAAGAGTAGCGTTTCTTCTTCACAAATCTACTCTAATTAAAGTAAAAAGTATGGTGCAGTAAAACTACTCATAGTAGTACATTTTTTCCAAAAAGTTACTCATGTAAATGTAACTTGTTACTACCCACCTCTGCGCATAACCACAGACGGGAAAAGATGAGATAATGTACAGACCAGTGATGGAGATCAAAGGGAAGTCACAAATGGATCTCGTTACAACATTTTTAGTTTTAGAAGAGAATCTCTCAGTGAGCAAATGTGGAATCAAAGTCAAATGCTAAGATCTATTCCAGAGAGGTCTCTTACGACTCCACCATAAAGTCATAAACTGCTCTGACCTTTGGGCCTTCCTTTCCAATCAGTCCCTGGAGACCCACTTCACCATCTTCACCCTGGCAAATGAACAACACAAGGCAATGAGGGAATGAGAGAAAAAAAGAGCTTTCTGGAGATCTTGTAGAATAAAAATGATCCTTTATGACTTAATTCTACTCAATGCTTCATTAAAGCGTTAATTAGGGAACAGTTAAGGCGGCCATAAGTACTTCAGTGCAGGAAGTGGTGCTGCTTTTAGGGAACACAGGGAATCCAAACAAGACTTTTGTCTTAAAGTTGTCTCAGGCGTTGTTTAAAGACATTTCCGTAACTCTTTCAGGGTGTACCATGTCTCGTCCTATAAGTACCTGGGATAGGATCCCGGCCCCCTGTGACCATTTGTACAGGACAAAGCGGTATAGACAATGAGTGAGTTATATATTTCATCCCTTCCTGCAAATAGTGTTATAAATCCTTAACCACGGCTGATCTTCCCTTCAAAGTACAATCTGTGCCAGGATAATCACATTTTTCTTTTAACAGGCTTACTTAAATTTACCAAAACTGTACCTGGATTCCTGGAGACCCTAGTTGACCTTTAACCCCAGCTAAGCCAATAAGGCCCGTCTGGCCTCTTTCCCCCTGAGGACCCATAATGCCTGGTGCTCCAGGTGCACCCTGATTTCAACAAAAGGAAAATAGTGTGAATCAATCATCACAGCAATGGTTGTAACACTTGAGTCTATTAATTAGAGGATCATTACTCGTTCTCCTTTCGGTCCGGGGTCACCTCTCTCTCCATTCGGACCTCTGCTGCCCTAGATAATAATAATTCAGCAGCAAATCAGCCAAAGAGAAAATTCCCATACTGTAATACTGTTTGATCAGTCAAAAATGTCTTACTGTGTTGCCTAGAAAGCCTTTCGGACCCGGATCTCCAATTGTGCCCTGTTGAAGAAAAAAACTGAGTAGTAAAAGCAGAGTAGACCCAGTACATCCACTGGGTCAATAGTGTCTGATACTATATGTTTTCCATAGAAGAAATTCATCATTTAAAAAATTATGCAATCTGATTGGCTCTCAACAGTTCTTCTTTAACATGCAAGTTCCTAAATATTGACACAATGATTGTCTTTTACATAGTTGGTCGTTTCAGATGAGCCATGGTTTATAAGGAAATACACTATATGGACAAAAGTATTTGCCCAACCTGCAATGACATTGTGTCCAAATACATATACTTCAATATGGAGTTGGTCCCCATTTTGTAGCTATAATAGCTTCTACCCTTCCTGGAAGGCTGTACACAAGATTCTGGAGTGCTTCTGTGGGAATTAATGTCCATACAGTCTGTAGAGCATTTATGAGGTCAGACACTGATGTTGGATGAGAACACCTGGCTCGCAATCTCAATTCCAGTTCATCCCAAAGGTGCTTGATGGGCTTGAGGTCAGGGCTCTGTGTTTGGGCCAGTCAAGTTCTTCCACACCAAACTCATCAAACCATGTCTTTAAAGTCCTTGCTTTGTGCAATGGGGCATGGTTATGGTTATATGCTGAAGCATTAGGATTGCCCTTTACTGGGGATAAGGGGTCTGATCGAAACCTGAATTCAATAATTTACAGGTTTGGCCAAATACCTTTGTCCATCTAGTGTAGATGGTTGCTCATTATAACCTCTTCATTTATGACCTCACAACAGTCAAATTGGGTCAAATGATAATCCAAGACAGGGAAAAAAACAACTCACCATTGGCCCTTCAAGTCCATGTAGCCCTCTGTTTCCCACTGGACCTTCTCGTCCCTAAACAGACAGATCAATGATGCAAAACTTAACTGTATGTGCTGTACATTTACATTATGATAAGCACATTTTTAGGCATTTCACACAGAAACTATTTTCAGTTTATTAATTAAAGGGACACTAGAAATGGTATTAAAACTTACAATGTCACCTTTAAGCCCGCGAGGTCCGTCATTACCTGGGGATCCCTGGTAGGACATAAGAGTAACAAAAACTAAACTACTTGAAAAACTGCTTAAGCATGATTTTATAGTCACATACCATGTATCATGTATCATGTGTGTCTTAGAGTATTAGTGTAGAAAACCAATGGAAAAATCCATTCATCTAGGAACCTCTGTAGTCCAACTAGGGACCGTGGAGACTAATGGCAGTTATCATTGTATTTATTCCCATTTTTACAATCGTGGTAGGACCTCCAGTCAACATTCATGGCAACAATTTGGGAACGTCAGTTGGTGTAATCTTCATGACTTTTAACTGTGGGAGGAAACCAGAGTACCCGGAGGAAACCCACCAAGCACGGGTGGGAATGATGTCTCATCACATTCACTTTGCTTATTGCCACCTTTGTTAACGCTGAGGTACAGAGGACACACCTCATTTACTGAGACTCACAGGTACAGAGGACACACCTCTATTAATATTCTTTATTGCTGTTTACCTGTGGACCTGGAAGACCAGAAAGGCCTCTGATTCCTTCAGTACCAGTAGGGCCCTGTAGAAAGCAAACAGACAGAGAGACAGTCAGCCAGACAGACAGACAGAAAGACAAATTTCGTCTAGAATTGACATCAATGGAAGTGAAAACAGTAAATACCCGAGGGCCTTTTCGACCCATTGGGCCTGCAGGTCCAAAATCTCCCTAAAAGAACCAACAGCAATCAAACCAAGTTCACAGACTATGTATATAGTAATCATGTGAAAATTCTATTTCTTTTTTATTTCTAAACTTATATTTTATTTTTAACCCAATTCACTTTAAATACTCACATCAGAGCCATTAACTCCCTGTGCCCCAACCATCCCTGTAGCCCCCGGTGCTCCCTGTGACCACACACATAGGAGTACATGTACACACACACACACACACACACACACACACACACACACACACACACACACACACACACACACACACACACACAGATACGCAGGAGCAATGATTAACTGGAATATTGTACTAAGCAAGTGAACAGTTGAGTTTTTTTTTATTTTATTTTATATCTCACCACTGCCCCTGGAGGACCTCGTTTCCCATCATGCCCAAGATCCCCCTGTGAAAGAAAACACGTTCTTGTTCATCATCAAATTGTTAATAAGAGAGAATATTCTTACATTAGTTAACAAATATAGCACACCTCTGGTCCTGGCAGTCCAGGAAGCCCCTCAACTCCTCTGACACCGATAGGGCCCTAAAGAAAGGAAGCAGAAACATACTGTAGTACACATCAGTATTGCCGAAAGTATATATAGCCATCTGTAGGCATAAACTTTGACACACATTTGAAGTGACTAGAACGTCTCTGTAAGTTGTTTGTATTAAGAATTCCCCTTTAATGGAGAGTCTTAAACCTGTTCCATCATGACGGTGCCTCGGTACACTAAGCGAAACATGGTTTGGCAAGGAGGGACTATCCGGGACTCGAAACCCAGATCTCAACCCAGATGAACATTTTTGAGATGAAATGAAATGATGGCTGTGTGCCAGACCACTCACCCAACATCAATCCCAACAGCCATGCCCCAAAATCTATTAGAAATCCTTCCTAGATGGGTGGAGGCCATTATAAGAGGAGAGGTAGACTAAATCTGCAGTGGGATGTTCAGGGTGTAGATTGATGGATGGAGAGACAAGGAAAACAACTAATGGATGGAAAATTATGGTAGATGAATTAATGGTTGCATGGCTGGATGGCTGGTTAGGTGGATAGTAGATGAAGGTCTGGGTTGATGAATGAATAAGTATAGATGAATGAAAGAATAAATGGATAGAAGGTTGAATGGATGCATAAATAAAATAGATGGATATGGAAGAGGATATGTATATTGGGCTGCTGTAGCAATGAATGGATGAAGTAATTGATGCATGTATGGATAAAATGATAAAACATGAATTGATGTTTGCATAGCTAGATAGTAAATTATGATCTGGACTGATGACTGGATGGAAACACATGGCTGCATGGAAGGATATCTGGATGAATGTTTAATTGGACAGAAGGATGCATAAATAAAAATGGATGTATGTCTAGTAAAAGATGTGAAAGGCTGAATGGACGAACACATGGATAAGTGAATGGATGAAGAGATGTATACAGAGACAGATGAACAAATGAGCAGATACAGGATGAATGGATGGATGGTTGGAATGAGAGAGGGAAAAACAACTGAAGGGTAAACTGCTAGTAGATGGTTGCATGGCTGGATGGCTGGTTAGTTGGATAGTAGATGGAGGTCTGGGTTAATGAATAGATGGATGGAAGCATAGATCGATGAATTGAAGGATAAATGTTGAATAGTTGAATAGGTGGAGTAATGCATGGAAGGAAGAAATAAAATGGATGGATGGCTAGAAGAGGATATGGAAGGCTGAATGCATGCACACGTGGACAATTGGATGGACAGATAAATGGCTGCTTAGAGGGACAGATCTGGGGACAAATGGACGGACATATGTATGTATGTAGGCAGAGAGTGAATTCTAGAAATGGAGGGATGATTTTTTTTTTCCCCCAATTTTCTCCCTAATTTAGTTGTGTCCAATTCCTCCCCGTCACTAGGGGGCTCCCACATTAAGGGTACTACTACCAGTCAGTCAGGAGGGCCGAAGCCTATCACATGTTTCCTCCGAACCACGTGGCGCCAGCCAACCGCATCTTTTCGAACTGCTCGCTCACGCACCGTTGTGGGCGGAGTAACACACTCGGAGGACAGTGCTATCCGCTCCTTCCGCTTGCGTGAGCTCACAGACGCCACTGATTGGCTGTAGAGCCGTGATTAATGTGGGAATACTAAGTACCTCTCATCCCTCCCCTCGACCAATCAGCTCTCTCTAGACCTCCGGCTGCAAGAGGTTACAGCATCACCCGGGAATCGAACTCGCAATCTCCGGATGATAGGGCGAGCACTTTACCACTGCACCACTCGGAGGCGAGGGATGATTTATTTTTTTTTTTTTTTTAAATAAACCCATTAGGTTTAAGTATTTTGTTGTAAGTAGTTAATATTTTCTATTTGACAAACTGTCTCTATTCTCTGATGAAATATGGAAGTGAACAACAATCTTAGATTTACTTACTGGAGGACCAACAGGGCCTGTTAACCCAACTTCTCCTTTAGAACCCTGAGATAGAACATGAGTCACAAACACAAAGCCATGGTATGTCATGTAAGTATGATATTTATTAAAGTATTCATTATTTTCTCTTAAAAGGTAATGGCTGTATGATCTGTAATGATCCAAAGCCTGGTTCATAATCTTTATTCATACAGAATGTGCAAAGCTGCTACTCTTCTAGTCCACAAGGTGGCAGTAGAAGACTGACTGACCGATCACTGCTGTTGAAACTCAAGAATCCGTATACTGGGTGGCTGTATCTCACTCACTCACTCATCATCTATACCGCTTAATCCTGTATTCAGGGTCACGGGGGCCTGGAGCCTATCCCAGGAGACTTGGGGCACATGGCAGGGTACACCCTGGACAAGGTGCCAATCCATCGCAGGGCACAGACACACACATACACTCACTCATTCACACACTACGGACAATTTGGGAACGCCAATTAGCCTAACCTACATGTTTTTGGACTGTGGGAGGAAACCGGAGTACCCGGAGGAAACCTACCAAGCACGGGGAGAACATGCAAACTCCATGCACACAGAGACGGGAATCGAGCCTGGCCGGGGATCGAACCCGGACCCTGGCGGTGCAAGGCGACAGTGCTAACCACTACAGGGTGGCTCTATACACAGGAAAATATCAATAAATTCAAGAGACGGGCTGCAAGAATCTTTACCAAGAATGGCCATCAAAGCGTCCTCATAATCACACAAATTCTCTTGGAGGTGCAAAGCAACAATGGTAACCACTAAGCCACCATGCCACCCACCCAAAATAATAATACAAAATTGTCCTCTGGAAACACTGGAAACAAATTGGACGGGAAAAAAAAACTAAATAGAATTATCTAGCAAAAGATGTTTTCTGAAAAAAGATGTGGTTTTGGAAAATTTGTAAAAATTATGAGGCATTAACATGCGTTATTATGGGTAGCATAAAAGATAAGGCGCCGTATTATCTGTAGTACAAATTTTTATAAGTTTATTACGTCTGCATTATTATGTACTGTACAAGACCATTTCCTACAAAGATACACTAAAATTAATGAATAAATAACATTACAGAAGAATATTTGCCTGTCTGTAAAGAAAGCGACATATTACATGACAGATCAGTTTTCAGATGGGAAAAAAAAATCAATAATGTAGACTCCTGGGTTTTGCATGAAAATAGAAAGGAGCGAGTGTGACGAAGTTACCAAAAGAACTCATGTTCTCCAGCATGCTCAGTAAAACCTAACAGCTGTTTTACTTAGAATACTGCACACATCTGTATCGAACACTACCGCTTATGTTCAAGCAAAGAGTTTCCACGCCAGATATTGATAATTTATTGTTTATGTTAATACTTAGTGCTTTTTATAGCAGTTTCTTTTAATGTAGAAATGTTTTCAAACGCATCATTGTTTGGATGTTCCCAAGACTTTTGCACAGTGTAAATAAAACAGCTGTTAGGTTTTACTGAGCGTGCTGGAGAACATGAGTTCTTTTGGTAACTTCATCACACTCGCTCCTTTCTATTTTCATGCAAAACCCAGCAGTCTACATTATTGATTTTCTTTTTTTCTGTCATGTCATGTAATATGTCGCTTTCTTTACAGGCATGCAAATATTCTTCTGTAATGTTATTTATTCATTAATTTTAGTGTATCTTTGTAGGGAATGGTCTTGTACATAATAATGCAGACATAATAAACTTATATAAAGAAATTTGTACTACAGATCATATGGCGCCTCAGACTTTTGCACAATACTGTATAATATTCTGTACAACACGCATATACAGTACATTAGGACACATACAGTAGATGTTAATAGTAAAATCACTAGCAAGCTGACATCCACTATTCAGTGACATCATAGTCTTGCTGACAAATGCTGATTTCTTTTTAACATGTATGTGGCATAATTTTAATTTAGAAAGTAATTTAACCACTTTTTATCAGATGAATGGAAACCAAGAAACAAGCTGTTAACACCGTCTGACACCTCTCAACAACAAGCTAAGTACTGTAAGCAGATGCTTTTTTAAAATTCTTAAAAAATTAAAAAATTTCCTTGTACACAGTGTAAATTCTACAGCTAAACGTTTTCTAAATTTCCATATTGTACAGTATAATTTATATTATTATATTATTATTTCATATTCTTTGTTTGAACAATCTATTTTCTTTTTCATTTTTAGGTTCTGGGAGGTTGTAAAAACATTTCACTGTACTGTATATCATACTGTGTATGACTGTGTATGTGACAAATAAAATATTCATTAAAATTTTTCATTTCGTTTTTTGCCCCGCTTTGTGTAAATTTTGCCATGCACCTTGTACATTTAACTATGCATCTTTTTTAAAGGAACTTGTCAAACATTGTAAAGTATATTGTGTTTTATTTCAGTTTTATGTGTTTTTTTTTTTTTTTTTTACTTTTTTTTTTTTTTATGTATTATGTATTTTGGATACACCACTTCAAAGAGGACGGTGCATGGGGTATGGAGGGATTCAATGGATCCTAAACATAACCTGGGCAAACCCAGGTGTGAGCACACCCTGCATGCTCAGCATGGTCTTATTTAATAATAGTGTATATGCTCATTCTAGGAAGTCATAGGTTAGGCTATTAACCCCTAATCACTGTCTGTTCTCTAGTTTTTAAGAGTAAAATGCCGAAAATGTTTTGCATGATCCTTTCAGATTTAACAGAAATATAATCTCAGACTCTATATAATTATCATTTGCATTAAAAATGAGCTTACTGTTAATTTACAAATGCATATTTAAATTAATTATGCAAAATCATAATTGTACCTTTACTCCAATCCTGCCTCTGTCCCCCCTGGGCCCTGGAATTCCTGGAAAACCCTAACGTTCCCACAAATGAAAACATTCCACAGAATAAAGAAAGTTGGCAGGAGAATGCAATGCAAACATGGAATGAAATATACGGTAACGTACAAGCATGTCTGATTGTGTACCTGCTCTCCTTTGTCTCCAGGGGGCGCAGATTCTCCTTTATACCCTCGAAGCCCCTTATATCAGAATCAAACAGGAAACATGTACAGTAAGTGGAATAATTCCGTCATGAACCGATAGTGATTTGGTTCACATTGAACACATTATCATGTCAGGTTTTATCAGTTTAACATGAGACGTTATGAAAACACACCATGTTTAAGGTACTTTATGTACTGTATGGTTCATATGCTCTTATAGGCATTGTGTGAGTTTGATTCTCCTCACCTGCAGGCCAGGTGTTCCAGGAGGACCTGGTTGTCCACGCAGCCTGTTCTCTCCATCTCGTCCTGAAGTCCCTGCTCGACCACGCACTCCCTTTGGCCCCGAGTCGCCCTATGGGAAAAGGGTGGGGTGTAGAAAACGAGTGGAAATATAATTATTTCACAATTCCATTATAGCTCCATTATTATGCATGATTACAAACTGGATAAAACCCTTTAAAATCATTTGTGATCCATACAAATCTTTAAAAAAAAAATTTTTATCCACATCCTGCAATTACAAGAAATAGTAGTTATTCTGCACTACTGACACACTAATTACACACTTACTGTAATCTGCTGCTGTTTATTTTGCATTGCAAAATCACCTATATCATGATACCACTGTTAATATAATATAATATAATATAATATAATATAATATAATATAATATAATATATGATATGATATAATAATTACTCCATTTTACATTCTCATAGAATACAGTCAGTTCATTTGACCTGTCCTTATATCTGTGCTTATCATATTACCATAGACAACTTGTTACTTTTTTTTTTCATTTTTATCTATGATATGCATTTTACGCCTGATAGCTTACATGCTATTACCTTACAATAGCTAATTCTATCGTCTCAATATCAGTATATCAAACAGTACATAATGGCAGCCTAAACAAAAGAAGATATACAGTAAGACAGAAATAATAATGAAAAAAAAAAACTCCAAATACAGCTATGTATAATATAATATAATTCTAGCATGATGAACACGGGGATGATAGACTGAGATTGTGTACCATGTCACCATGCCGACCTGGAGGTCCCCTCTCTCCTGGATCTCCTGGTATCCCCTTCAAGACAGATTAATGCAGAACAATCGATTAAATCTGATTCGGACTCAACACCGGACTCAAAGTTCCCCCAAAGTGTGTGTTTGTGTTAATGCTCCACTCCTTCATCGCCTATACTGCTTTATCTTGTATACAGGGTCGCATAGGAGGCCTGGAGCCTATCCCAGGAGTCTTAGGGCACAAGGCGGGGGACACCCTGGACGGGGTGCCAATACATCAAAGGGCACACACACATACACACACTCACTCACACAGTACGGGCAATCTGGGAGGGGAAACCAACTATGCACAAGGAGAACGTGACTAAGGGTGGGAATCGAACCCAGACCCTGGAGGTGCGGGTCAACAGATAATGCTTTATTCTCCAAATTCCTCCAAATAAACCATTTTAATGTTTATGGAAATGACCTATTGCTGAGCCACACCCCATAACAGAACAGCAGAGCTGAGCAACAACCTGGTGGAGGGAAAGAATATTCTTCTATGAGGTCACAATAGGGGAACAATCTAATTGGGTTTATAAGCCCTGAATGCCAGGAATTAATTTTTCCTCACTATTTTTGTTTGTACCCACACACTGGAGACTTATCTGAAGAAATTGGAGGCTAGTCTACTTGTGAAGAGAGAAGAAATCTGGATGGAGTGTTTCTCCAGTTTCTCTGGATGGAGGTTTAGATCCCTAATGAATGAACCATCCTCTTTTGGATAACACTGGTTATTGTCTTATGCCATGTTGAGCTTAAAACAGCATTTTAATGTACAGTGAGGGTTATTAAGTTGTCTTAGTAGTGAAGTCTATTTGCATGATTCACACCACTTTGTATGTATGTATGTGTATATTCCCTGTACCGCACGTGTACTGTATACTTACAGGTGGTCCTGGCCTTCCGGTTTCCCCCATTGGTCCAGGAGGCCCCGCCTCTCTCTGTAAACGATGATTGTTGAATTAAAATTCACAAGATGAAGGAATTATCATAAGAGGAAGATTTAGTGCTTGTGGTTACTTACGGGCCATGCTGAAATCAGGAAATGGTAATACGAAGTTCTCTGCAAGACAGACAAACCTGATGTAAGGGAGGTGTTTTTCCCTGAGGTACTGTATAGTTTTACGATCTTGTTAAATTCACATGCTCTCGTCCGCCGTGTAGAACCGGATGTTCTAGTCACACTGACGTACTCCAGGCATACCACCATCTGAGTTTTTAAATCTCAAGCGTACGGGATCCACAAGCCTGATTAAATATCAGACCGAGGACAGCGGAGGCACATCCACTGAGACACACACAGTCCACACAGAGTCACATTAAACTCATTAAGCCACCCAGGCTGCCTCCGCACTCTACACAGTTTGTCTTGGCTTGGGTTCAGCTCGACCTGGTGAAGGTGAGCCTCAGAGCTGCCAGGAGAACCAGACCATGCCATTAGCTCACTCAGAGGGGCTGGGAGAAGATCTACGTACACGTCTGTCAAGATCTTCAACACTGCGGCCTTTCAGAAAGAGAGCTCTGAGTAAACTCCACACTGTGGACTCCGCGCTTGTGGGTGGACTACGCTTTCAAATCAGCCTAATAGCCATGCATTCAGTGCACAAATCAACATGCGTACACATATTCATATACGATACGTCTCGACACAGGATGTAAGAACCTGATCTCAGGGAATAAACACATCTGCATCTGAACCATAGAGACGATTTACAATGCATTCTTGTTTTTTGTAGTAAATCTTCCCAATATGATTTTTTACTCACTGGAAAAGCCTGCATGATACAAAGATGACGTCATGCAGGAAATGACAATTACACAGGCAGTTACACGGATACACCGATCTTTGCCAAAAGCATGTTCTTAAAACGAAAACAAGCAGACTTATCATTACCATAACCGTCCTGAGTTTTGTTATTTTCTGAATAACTGGACAAATATACAATACTTGTGAGGCATATTGAAGCCATTATCATTCCCGAGCAATCAACCCTTCATATAAATAATCAAATCGTAAGGTACCACTGGGAAAAGAAAGATGCACACAGACTATGTACAGACTAACCAAACTTAACGATCATTAGAAGCGATGACATGATTGGGGTGGTCTCTGTTTCTTACTGATATGACATTTATTATAATGAGTATACACAGAACAAAATTTTTAAATATACTGTATGGCCAAAAATATATGGACACCTGACCATTAAAAAAAACAAACCATATTTGTGCCTCCCTCTATCTTCTAGCGCAAATTCTGTACAATTTTACAGATTGTTTAGATGTTAATTCTATAGATTTTCTACACACTTGCATTAAGTGAGGCTATTCCAGCATGACAAAGTGCACAAAACGAGCTCCATGAAGACATGGTTTGCCAGCCAGATTGAAGCAGAAGAACTCGAGTATCTGAAAACAGAGCCCTAACCTACAGACCTAACACTGATGAATATCTTTAGGATAAACTGGAATATCAAATTCATCCAGAGGTGGAAGGTAATTAAGAGAGAACTGGGGAGACTCCCCATTGCTGGCCAGCGTTCAAATAGTTTTTGTGCTTAGCTCTCGGGATGCTTGCATTTTTACACCCTCCGATACAGCAGGTGGCAGTATGCACCAACTTGGTTTGTGAGCCGCAATTAAACACAAGAGAAGAAGCGAATAAGTCCTAAGTATATTAAGGACAGTTTTCATGTATATGTACTTTACTTGGGTAGTTTTATTAGTGTATACATTTTATTTACCCTCTACTGCATCCTACAACAACAACTCAGTGCTTTTAATACTTAAGAGAACTTGAAGGTAAGGATTTCTGTTGTTAAATGTTAATGAAGGACCTAGGATCTACTTTTATTAAGTAATATTTTGCTTCATGTTTCTGTACTTTTACTGGAGGACAGCATTTGTGTACTTTGCTCACCACTGATTGCACCCCAGACTTCCTCATCCGCCAACAGTGCCTGACCTCACTAATGCCCTTGTTGTTGAATAAACACAAATCTCCACAGTCACACTCCAAACCCCAGTGCAAAACCTCCCCGGAACAGTCGAGCTAATTATAACAGCATATTAATGCATGCGGTTTTGGAATGAGATGTTAATGGTCAGGTGTTGACATACTTTTGGCCATGCTGTTGATTCATTTATTTGTTTGTTTTGCTTGAGTATGTAAATTCATTCAAAATCTTAGGCCTGAAACATAATTTTAAACGAGCCATGCATTGAGGGGTTATGAAGAATGCACTCAGATTTTAGTTTCACTAAATGATGTTCCCTGAACACGTTCATCCCTTTGAAATATGTTAAATATTCTACAGGTCACATATTCGACAGAAAGTTGCATCGTCCAAAATTTGTAAATATTATAAGAATAAGAAAAGTATGTTATCTTTCTTTATTGATTTTCGTTTTCGTATATTGCTTATCCTGTACAGGGTCGCGGGAAATCTGGTGTCGATCCGAGTGGGCACAAGACAGGGTACATCTTGGACAGGGTGCCAATTCATCCCAGGGCACACTCACACATAAACACTACAGACAGTTTGGGAATTCTAATCAGCCTGTCTTTGGAGTACCCTGAGGAAACCCATCTAGCACAAGGAGAAAATGTAAACTCCACGCAAACCCAAGGCAGGAATCAAACCCTGGGGGCGCGGGGCCACTACTATAATAGTATATTAGTATACCATTAGAATATCTTTAATGTCCTTAAACCTAGTTATTTATAAGCAAATTATGACTGTCAGGGGGAAAAAAAAAACTTAAAAAAAAAAAAAAAAAAAAGCTGGACCCAGATATTAAATGCAGGTGAAAATCAGGTGGGGTGGGCGGTTGGCACCACAATAATGGAGTCAATCATTATCATACCTTGACTGATGGATGATTGGTGAAATTCTTTTGTTACTCCTTTCTCACTGAGCTTTTCAACAACGAAGAATCAACAAGACCTGACACAAGCACACAAGACTGACACAATCCGAAAAATTGCACCACTGTTTCCAATTACAGGCATCTATCTAGAAGTCAGACTTGCGGTCTGGGCAAAAGTTCGAATTTACAGTCAGAAATAGAATCCAGCAGGGATGCAGCCATGACTCGGTCATTCTGTTGTTGTGCTCATAGGGCGGTACCTTTAGGGCAAAAAAAGTTAGACTGGGAAACTTTCTGGAGCTGGTGCCGCTGTCTAACACTAGACCTGGCTGGCAGCCATCACTCACCAGTGCTATCACATTTCACAGGTTATGGAAAGACAATGAGGGAATGAAAGAATGGAGCCATACCACGAATGAGGCCCATTCCTCCTGAGTGTTGCGCCATAGGTAGAGCGAGGGTAATCCTGCCGGTCCTGGAGGACCTGGGTTACCCCTCGGACCATCTCGCCCTCTTTCTCCTAGAGATCCCTTTGAAATAGAACAATAACAGTTCATATATTTATATACTGTCACCATTTACATTGCAAGTACATATACTTTGATGCTTCCAAAAAAGTTTTGAATGTTACATATATTGAGCTAAATTGTATGTATGTAAAAAAAAATGTATGTATTAACCAATTACACTACTCACAATAAGTCAGGCATATTGTTATTTACTGTACATGAGTGCTTTTCCTATTTGCCCTGAATTTGAATGAAATAAGTAAAAGTTCCCTTTGATATTACAAATAATGTATGAGAAGAAACACCATTTTCATTAGTTTAATATTTATTACCCCCCAAATTCAGACAATAACAAGAATAGCCCCAAATAACAAAAATTGACAATGTCAGTAGCTTGTGTTTCCACCATTTTCCACAATGACAGCTTGACAGCGATGTCTCATACTCCTCACTAGCCTCATGATGTTGTTCTGAGGCAATGCATTCAACTCTTCCACAAGTGCTACACGCAGTTCTGCCAGGTCACATGGGGGTGGGGTACGATCATCCAGTCTCTGCTTCAACTGGTCCCAGACGTGCTCTATGGGGTTTAGGTCAGGGGACATTGATGTCCATTCCATATGAGGCACTCCACCTTCCTGAAGTCGAGCTGTGACAATTCTGCCACGATGTGGTGGAGCATTATCATCCATGAACAGAAAGTTGGGGGTATGCAGGCGGAATTGGTGGATGATGATGGGTTCTATGATGTCTCTGAGGTAAGAACGTGCAGTGACTGAGCCATCTACAATAACCAAATCTGTTTTGCGCTGACTGGTGATGCCTGTCCAGACTGTTACACCTCCTCCACCGAAGCAAACCCTGGGGACCATGTTGACCACAGTGTATCGCTCACCTCGCCTTCTCCAGCAACGGTGACCCGACACTCATCAGTGAACAGGACGGTAGACCACTGCTGCATTGTCCATGTCACATGGTCTTGTGCCCACTGCAAACGTTCACGGCGGTGTCTTGGTGTCCGTGGAGTCACCTGCAACAGTCGTCTGGCATTCAAGCCAAAGCGGTGGAGTCGGTTGCGAATGGTTTGTCTGGAAACCCTAGTACCCCTCACATCTCGTAAACGGGCCTGCAGCTGTGTGGCAGTTCATAACGATGTCTGAATGCATAGGTCCTTAGGTACTGTTCATCTTTGCGATCTGTCACTCGTCTGTCACTCTGACTCAGTTTAAATTTTTTTACACAGGGTGTTGAACAGCTGAAGCAAGGCGTCTGGCTTTCTTCCTTCATCTGGATCTCAACAAATACAGCCAACTAACTGCTTGCCATCTTCCAAAGCAAAATCGCAAGTCTAGGTTTGGTAAAATCCAATTTTTTAATTTAATGAGTGCTCGCACAAATATGGCGTGTTTTAACACAGATGGCGAGACGAAAGACATGTCAGAGTACAGACACATCCACAATAGAGTCAGATATTTAAGAAGTAATTATGAATGTGAACCCGTTATGACAATCAAATCTAATTTTACCAAAAATTCAGAATCGAGCTTTGTGGATTGTAATGTGAACGTAGCCTGTGTAACTGAACTCAGTTTCGGAGGTCAAGAAGTTTTATCAGGGAGAATTTCCACCATCAAATTTTCTACTACTTATTTTTAATACATAATTTTCAGTCTTGGGACTAAAGGGGTAGTTCTGACACAGCACAAACAATTAAACACTTGGTGGCATGCGACTATGAAAACTAATCAACGACATGGTGATGTTACTACCCTGAAGCCTAGTCCTGAAGTGTTGTATTCAATCTAAAAACTACTAGACTACTTTCATAAATGATGGTTATAAATCCATTATTTATCCATCTTTCATCTATACCACTTATCCTGGGGTTTCGGGATCTTGTAGCCTGTACCAAGGAACTTAGGGTAGAAGGTAGCACACACTCAATCACACTGCATGGGCAATTTGAATACACCAATCTAGACAACTGATCTATGAACTGTGAAAGGAAACCAGAGTACCCGGAGCAAACCCACCAGGCATAAATTTAACCCCTAACCTTCGAGGTGTGAGGCAACAGTGCTCAACATTTGAACTTGAACTAGAATTCAACACCACTTTTCTGTAAATACAAGTACCTCAAATTTGTGATGAAGTGTCAGTAACTTATAAATTATGTATCTAGGTACAGATACAGGCTCTGAAGTACATGATTTCACCTCATAGATGTTCTTTCTCACCTTGTCTCCCTTATATCCAACATATCCTCTGGTCCCGGCACAACCCTAAAACAACAACATAAATGATGTTCGTTAACTTGCTGAACAGGTTTCTAAAAATTTTCTTTGTTTGCTTTACTAAAAGTTAAAAAGAAAGAGAACCTTGTAATATGTGATTCTACATAGAAACTGTTTGGCTAATGGATTCTCCAAAGGGCCAAAAACATGTATAAATGTATCTTCGCCAACAGGCAATAATAAAAATAATAATAATAATAACTTACTACACAATGTCAGAAATAAGTGTTAGTATTGTTTTTATAGCTATAAACCTAACAAATTTGTTTTTTGGACTACAGACAAGATAAGATGAATCACATCTTTAAAGAATATTCTGTAGAAGGTCTGTAATTTTTAAAAATCGCAGATGTAATCATTTGCGGCTGTATTCTTTTGGCTAGCGCCCCAGCCTTGGCGCTGAACATCTTTTCCCATTTGAAATTATAAAAAATTTAAATTGGATTAAAAGGCAACATAGTCTAAACAAAACATTGCTTACGAAACCACGAGAATATTTCAAAGCGAATCAAAACATGCTAAAAAATCAAAACATCTTAAAGCAAGTCAAAACATGTTAAAAATTATGCCAGTCCATTTAACGCAACAATAGAAAGTTCGCTTATCAGTGATGTTGCTAGGAACAAATTAGCCGTAAAAGTTTACTGATTAGTGATCAATTATTAATAAAATTTTAATAATGCAAAGTTCACTGACAAACAGGCAAACCGCAGATATTATAATTCTTCAAAAGGTAACATACGCTTTACATATATAGTACCAGCCAACAGTTTGGTCGCGCCTTCTAATTCCATGGTCTTTCCTAATTTTTATTTCTTTCAACATTGTAAAACAATGACGACATACGCGATAATCTCCTTTGAACAGTTGAAATTATGGTGTCTGTTACTTATGCTCTGTAAAGCCTTCATCATGTGAGATGATGTGTAGCTCAGTGGTTGTGGTGTTGGACTTCTGATCGGAAAGTCCAGCACCAGCAAGTTGCCACTGTTGGGCCCTTGAGCAAGGCCCTTAACCCTCAATTGATTAGATGCCAAATGCGTAAATGTAAATGCAACGGCTTTCCTGGGATGGTTCTCATAAGAGCCAGTTTCATCAAAGTGCTTGATACGTAATGCAAATGAACTTGACAATATTGTTCTTGCAAGAACTGTTCCAGAACAGGTGACCTTTGTGTCTTTAAATAACAACTGGCTGTTGTTCTTACTTAATTATCTAATGACATAATATGTTATTTGATTTCATTTGAAAAAAATAATAATCCAGTGTTGTTCCAGAATGTAAAAAATAAATCCAAACTTGTGTCCAAACTTTTGACTGATACTGTACCAATTCAATCACCCAGTGAAAAAACTAATTCTTGCTCGTTTTAGTTTTGATACACTTTATGTAACAGCTAAATCAGTTCTCTTTTACCTGTAGCTGGCAGAGGAGCCCCCCTTGAGTTTTAGCACATATGAACCACGCAAGAAACCTAGCAACTCCAATGTGGTTCTAATCATTTATCATCAGCTCTGTGCGGTTTTCATGCTACGGTATGACTCACTGTTTTCCCTGGATGCCCAGCAGGTCCCGGAGGTCCTCGCAACATTCGATACCTCTTGCCATCAGATCCTGTGATCACATCTCCATGTTTAGCTGAACTCCTTGTCCTGCTTTGGTGTGTCGATCTGTCTTGATGGGTCTCAGGTTTTTCCTGGCCTTTCCGGCTTAGGAAGTCCTTGGATTCTTGGCCCTGCGTGACAGATCCAGAGGTGATGTATGTCCCTGAAGGCAACAGGTCCTCTCCTGTCAGGTTTAGGTCAAGGAACTGTTCTTGCACATGGTTCTTATTTACACGCCTGCTACCAGTTGAGGAATCCAGGTCGATGATATCCTGATCTGTTGGTCGTTTGTGTGAGAGAAGATCCTCCTTTGCGGATTTCACAGTGGTAAACTGGGATTGTTTCTCAGTGTTGCCTTTATTCCTGGTGTATGGTGTGACCTGAGGGGATTTCTGCCTCTTGGATTCATTCAGTACTCGAAAACCATCAGTTGGCTGGAAGTTGCCAGTCTGGGATGGAGGGTCCATCTCTTCAAAGGGAATGAAGTTAAGAGGATCCTATAAACAAACACAAATGATTAACAAATCCCACTCTGCATTATGTTGCCCTCAAGCCTCCAGCATGTCTTGACTTGACCCACTACCCCTAAAGGTATAAGGAATCAGAAATCAGGAATCAGATTTCAAACTGTCTCTCAGTTGGTATCTTTAAATTATGGTACTGTACACATTATGTATGATACGTACTGTATGTATCTATAAGCTGTTAGATCTGTACTGTATGTGATGTACATTTAATTAGCTGATTGAGTATAGCTTTAGAGTTACATCAGGGGTCACTGAAGACGCACCCTTGATTGAGCTACCTCAACAACAAGAAAAAGTACAATTTGGTACCTTTATGTCTGAGACTGAAAGGAGCCTATCCCAGGGAACTTGAGGCACAAGGCGGGGTACAACCCAAATGCCCATCAGCTTACCCTACACTGCATGTCTTTGGACTATGGGACCCCTACAAACATAGGGAGAGCATGCAAACTACACACAAAGACTAAAACCTCCAACCCTCCAGCTGTGAGGTGACAATGCTCATTATTAACCCACCATACCACCTACTCTCGGCACATAATATAAGTAAATATTTAATAAATGAAAAAGGTCCACACTCCAGGTACCTTTTGCTGCAGAATTAACAGTCCAGGAGATGCAGACACCTCTAGTGTTTCTAAAAAGGTGTGTTAGTTGTTGCATGGTCACATGCCTGTTTTAGGGGTTAGAATTATAGGAGGAGTTGCATCTGGTTCAGCTCCACCCTCTTGGACTGTTGGTTTTGCAGCAAATATGGTCTCCTACACTCTGGTAACTGGTATATGCATGACTCCAAGCTTCATTAACCCAGGTCTCTGTCCTCCATTACACAGCAGGCCTCAGACTGAAAGCAATCACGCACATCACTCCACAAAGTGGCATCATTAGATGAAACACTCCTCTCAGAGGTGACATGGTTAACCAATTTATTGCTTCACCAACTTTGAGCTATGAGTCGGATTTTTGGCTGCTGATGCAGAGTTGTTGTTGGCTCAAGTAGAAGTAAAGCACAACCAACATCTTTTAATAAAAAACAGCTGATCAGATGTTAGTGATAGCTTTGAATGTGAACAAGGATTAGTGAGAAATCGTATTTTCTCAAGCACACAATAGACTGTGATTGGATGACAAGGTCAAGATTCCCAGGTGCCTCATCTGATCTGGTTTAAAAGATGTATTGTAAGAAGAATAATGTTCATACAAGTACAAGGGAAATTCATTGTTCTAGCAGAAGGCTACCTGATGGACCAGGTCATGTGGTCCTCTTTTACTCGAGGACATTAGTACACCCCAGTCACAGCATAACTGACCAATGATAGACGACCACACTGAGAACCAAACGCTCAAGTCCCAGAGCCGGTTACTATTTGTATTCTGTTCACCGGACAGCAAGGAAGGACCTTCTTGATTTATTCTCACCAAGAGAAAGGTAGGTAGATCTTCAACAGACATTTGTTTAAGACCAGACAGCAGGGGTGACAAGACTGTAAGAAATGATGTACATACATACTGAGCGTATGGAGTATAGGAATAACTGAATATATAGGTTACGATCTACGTTGGTTTATGAATTGGATTATGGATTTATAATTATTGGCCATGAACAAATGATATATTACATAATAATGTATCATAATGTATCATTTGAATAATTACTTTGTATTGATCTGTGGATAGACAAAACATAATCGCAGACATCGACTTAAAAACCCACATATGTTTTACAATTGTATGTTATCATCTTGTTTGGAGTACTGCCAGAATTTTGCATTGGATTTGCATTGCAGAATCATGGTTTGAGTTTTAATACATAATCGCACAGCTTTCAAACTCGTCTTTTTTAACCAATCATACATTGTCATTCAGTTCCAAATTTGGCTATTCATGAACAGGTGAAAGCAAAATTATACAAAACATTGCTACTATTTGAAATAGGGACATTGGGACAATAGGGACAATTGACTGATGAAACTGGCATCTGAAATAAATTTCTTCTTGTTAATAGTTACATTTATGCAAAATTCAATTAATGCATCCAGTCATTCTGTTTAAGAAAGTTGCACAGAAGAAGCCCTGTAGGCTACAGACCACCTGGTCCGTGGGCCTAGGGTATATTTGTGTAGTCATTTAATATACATTAAGTAGAAAGGTACACAAACATGAACTTGTGGTTTCAAGTCATAGAAATCCTGAACTGAACTCAAAAACAACAAATTCTCAAAATGATTTACTCAGAACAGGTAAATCATACATCCAGATTCAGAGGACCAATAATAAAGTATCCATCAAATCACCAATCACACATGCTTACAACATCAAAATGATTGACAATTAAAAAAAAAAATACAAAAAGGCCTACCACAGCTTTCCCTTGTCCATTCACATGCTGTCCCTTTTGAAATATTCCCAGAATAAGGCAGAATCCAAGCCAAACACGGAAACGCATGCTGACAGTGGACCCACGCTGCATCAGTTCATAAAGGAGTGCCGTACTCTCTCCTGCTCTCGTCCTCTCTCACAAGGGCTGAAACCTCCCATATACACCCACACCAAGACCCGGCCCAAGCCCAACACACCCAGACAGCCAGGCTTCAGGAAATCAAGGCTTAACCCACAGTACCCCCATACAGGTGGGTCACATACTGCTAGGAGACTAGCGCTGAAAGAAAGTTCAGAGAATTAATGCAGAGAATTAGGCTGAACAAGGGTCTTGAACAAGGGTCTTGAAATGAGGTGTGAACTAGGATATCTTAATAATGTTCATTACACTGAACATGATTTGAAAAACAAGGTAATTATTGTATAAAACTATTTCCTTACTTCTACTTTATAAACGGTCACTTTATAATGCCTGAGCTCAGACTAAATCCAGGAGGTGAGCAGAAACACCTCCAAATACAGTTGTGAAATGGGAAGAATTTGTAATTATGACTTTTTGTTAATCCAGAACCTGGTCAACCAAAACTGTTTGTGCTAACACATGAACAAGTTTGAATCCTGACATTTCCATTGCTACATCATCAGCCGTAATATTAACACATTAACAGTGATTATCAATTATATACCAGAAAACTGGTGACAGGATCATGGGCACCCACGGCTCATCTATGCCTGTGGGGAACAAGGGCTAGCCTGTCTGGTCCAAACCCACAGACATAGATGAGCCGTGGGTGCCCATGGCTGATCATGAGAGAAAGGCGTTAGAACTAATACATGAGGCCCAGCAGGAAAAGAGCCCAGGGCTACCCACCCGGCTTCCAAACTCCTTAGGTGCCAATCCCATTGAACAACCATGGGATGCACCCCGTAACCCACAGCACCCAAAGGATTCACTGCTAACATCCTGGTGCCAGACACCATAGCACACCACAGAGGTCTTGTGAAGTCATGTGAAAATGGCGGTAGTGACTTAACGTTTTAAGTAGTGACTTAACGTTCTGGGTTACTGATCGGAAGGTCAGTGGTTCGAGCACAAACTCCCCCAGGGTCGACCTGTTTGGGCCGTTGAGCAAGGCCCTTAACTCTGTCTGCTCCAGGGGCGGCGTCTAATGTCTGACCCCGTGCTCTGACCCGGGCGTACTAACAAGCTGGGATATGCGAAGAATAAGGAACTTGGAAACTTGAACTGAACTCAAGGGGTCCGACCTGCCTAGGCAGCACAAGGGGAAGCTAAACAATACTGGGCATAATGTTTTGCATTGACTGCATAATGTTATGGCTGATTGGTGTACATGTTACATGTAGCTGGAAGCCAATGGACAAAACTGGTATTATGAGAGTAGGATGAAATGCGCACTGTCCTCCATACAGATCCCAACAATACACTCAAATAGGAACGAGCTGGCTGGTATTGTCCGTCAGCAAATAGGAAATTTGTGAAGATCTTGAAGAAAAACTGGCTGACTCACACATCAGAAATCATCTCAGCAATATGCTACCAATAAGAGGGTTTTATTCAAGTCCTCAGAAGCAAAAATCTACGATGCATCACGACCATGAGGTTGTTGAAGCAGAAACGATTAGCAGTGAGGGCTGCTTCAGTAACGGAGCCAAATCTGGGAGCTGCATTACAGAGGAAGGTTTTGTTGCCTGAGAGCTCTGTGGAGCTCTGTCTCTGAGGTCTAGCAGCTCTTTTTGGTGGTCAGGGAGGGGGAAAAAAAAGAAAAGAAAAAAGAAACACTTTCAACTTTATTAAGAGCTCCACTTTCCACACACTAAATAGGAAGCCACAATGCTTCAGTGCTGCCTTTGGAAACAGTGCAGTAATGATTGAGAACTTGAGAGTGCATGTCTACATGTGTGTATTGGTTGAAGTGTGGGAAAAGACTGTTAAAAAAAGACGCTTTTTCTTCTCTGGTGTGCACATTTATGATACCTGGTTTATTTTCAGGCATTAAATTACAGCTGAGAGATGATAATAACAGGACTCCAGTCTGTTAAAGCAGAATACACTGATGATAGACAAGCGCTGCCAAGGCACAGTGAGTTGGAAAAGTCAGATATGAAACTGGAGCTGGACAAAACTCCCAGAGTTCCCTGTCCTCTGCTAAATGTATTCTGCTTTAGAAAATGGGGAGTCGAACTTCACCTTTGTTAAAGGTGAAAATGTCTCACAAAAAAAAGTTTATAGGAAAAGGGCATTTCCATGATATTATACATAACTAACTGTGTCTGACTTTGGATCCAGACGTCTTTATTATATGAGGGTTTTATGAAAGGTTTATATATTTACTTAAAGATTACATTGGGATTCTATAAAATCAAAATTTTGTTTACAACGTCATGGTTTCTGGTTCATTCGTCTGGTAAGTTACTGTAGCGTTTTTGCATCTTGTTCATGTGGTTCCCCTCTGTTCCCTCCTAAGAACATACTGATAGGTAAACTGGTAACAATAAACTGCCTATAGGTGTGAATGAGTGTGTGAGTGTGTTCATGACACCCTGTGATGGACTCGCATCCAAGCCAGTGTATATTCCCACATAACACCAACCTGTGACCCTGACCAGGATTAAGAACTTGAATGAAAGATGAATAAAAAGTGACTCATGGCCAAACATACTGTACAAGCTGTGCCACTGTTCCATCATTCTTATACCATCATTCATTCTTTAAAACATCTGCAATGTTGGGGCCTCCGAGTGGCACAGTGGTAAAAGCGCTCGCCCTATCATCCGTAGATCGCGAGTTCCATCACCGATGCTGTAACCTCTCGTAGCCGGAGGTCTAGAGAGGGCTGATTGGCTGAGCTCTCTCAGAGGGGAGGGATGAGAGGTACTTAGTGCTACCACATTAATCACGGCTCTACAGCCAATCAGGGGCATCTGTAAGCTCACGTAAGTGGAAGGAGCGGATAGCCAAGTGTCCTCCAAGTGTGTTACGCCGCCCCCAACGGTGCGTGAGCGAGCAGTTCAAAAAGAGGCGATCGGCTGGCGTCACATGTTTCGGAGGAAACACGTGATAGTCTTCGGCCCTCCCGGCTGAGTGGTAGTAGTAGCCTTAATGTGAAGCCCCCTAGTGACGGGATGGAATTGGACACGACTAAATTAGGGAGAAAAAAAAAAACATCTGCAATGTTTTCAAGTAGTCAGTGACTTTATCTCTTATATGACTCAGTGACACACTTCAATGTTTTTTTCTATTTGTGTATGTACTGTATAAGAGCATTTTCCTACCCAATTCTACATGAGTACGATTAGGAGCATTGATGGTTTAAATCAGGTGTCGGCAACATGCGGCTCCGGAGCCGCATGTGGCTCTTTCATTCCTCTGCTGCGGCTCCCTGTGGCTTTGGAAAATAAATAATGATAATGAAATTGCCTCGGCAAAACTCCACCATTCGGAAAACTCAGTCACCAATTAAAGTTTAAATTATTGTCTCATGTTAATATGATGTCATCACTGATAATAATGATAATAAATATATGAATCTTTCTTCGAGCTCTGACCAAATCTTTTTTTTTTCGTTGCCCGCTGACTTCACGCTCCAGTACACACAATAAAAGGATGATGCATTTTTGGGCTGCTGCAGGTGGATAATTTAAGTTCGGCTTTTTATTTCGTAAATACGAGGTGGACAAATAGACATTGATTTCATTTGAAAGTAACCTTCAACCAAGCGTCGTTTTTTTTCCGGAGTTCAAAATGTTTTTTTGTTGCATGCAGTAATAAGATTTCATTTTCACTGTAGCAGTTCATTGATTTCTATGGAGCAGTTCATTGATTTCTAAGGGACATTGACGAGGGGGGAAAATTTTATTAAAGGAAAAAAAAATGAGAGGGGAAAAAAATCTGGGGAGGAAAAAAATTGGACATGAGACGCGAGGGAAAAAACAGGAGAAAAAAAAAGGGACATGGGA
Source organism: Clarias fuscus (assembly GCA_030347435.1). NCBI lineage: Eukaryota > Metazoa > Chordata > Actinopteri > Siluriformes > Clariidae > Clarias > Clarias fuscus. Next base: position 23,210,331 of record CM059208.1, read on the forward strand.
GGAAAAGAAATTGAGACCACGTGACTCGTATTTCCAGCATCAAAATACAGAAAGGGCGTGCTCTGAGTACAAACTGAATGGGTTTATATTTTAGGCCAAGCTGAAAGTAAAACACAGCTACTTAGTAATTCTCTCCATCGAGAATCATCCCCCCCCCCCCCCCCCCCCCACATATGCTTCTTCTTCTTCCTTAATTTTTTCCCGGTTGACAGCCAGCTTTTAGACTCATTACTGACCCTTGCTGGACTGGATCGGTATTACAAACTTTTTGCAAGATCTCACGAAATTTTCGAACAAAAAAATTTATTTTAATTCATGTCATGTTAGCTTTTTTTTGCCTTGCATATTTTTTTCAAGATGGATTTTTTTTTGTCCACGTTTATTTATGTCCCATGCTCAGTAGATTTTTATAAATGTAACACACTATTATTATTATACTATTATACAGTACAGACCAAAAGTTTGGACACACCTTCTCATTCAAAGAGGTTGAATTTGTATTATGGCAAGAAAAAAGCAGCTAAGTGAATAAAAAAACGAGTGGCCATCATTACTTTAAGAAACGAAGGTCAGTCTTTTTCGTCTTAGATTCGGCCATATCTCCCTGACAGTCCTGACATCGCCCCAAGCAATTTACGCATGTTTCGGACGTTAAAGGAGTTCCTGGGAGGTTGGCGTTTCAGACATAAAGTAGGAAGTCCAATTCTGAAAACTTTCTGCCTTGATAGTATAAAAGCATTAGTGAGACACTGGGATAAGTGCATTAGTGTAACAGGGGATTATATAAAGAAGTAAAAGGAGTTTTTACCCTCATAAGCACTTTCTGTTATTCTGCTCAGTCTGGTTTGACTTTAATGCTCCTTGTATATCAAAATTAATTAGATGAGCACATTAGGTATTTTTTTCTGTCATGGAAATTCAATCATCACCTATAGTATCATCGATCAGAACTCAGTATACAACACATTCCATGTAAAAGCACTGTAACACACAGGACATCTCAGCTGTTCTCTGTTCCTTAATCACTACTGTATGTGGCCTAAGAAGCACCACTCGTTTTGCTTTTTTTTTCTTTATTTGCATTATAAAGTGTATGACTGCAGGCACAGTATAATTAAAACCCTCTGCAATGTAACCATGACTTGCAGATTTGGACTGGAGTCAAACACCTGACTGTAATGAACATATAACTGTATAGATGCTTTTGAGCTGAAGTCAGCAAGAATTCCCCAACGTTCAGAGGGAATGTTTCCAATCTGATGTTGTTGTATAAACTGGGAACATCTGTATAACAGTTTAAAAAACAATTTTATGACCAGTCCTTGAGCATACTTTGTGATTCTGTTGAATCTGATGCTAACTCGCTCCACTCGCTAGGGCGCTGTTTTATACCCTTCAATAAACACATTTGTGGACTGTAAAGAGGTTTGAAAAGCAAACATTTAGAACTCCACTCCTACAGAGAGCAACGGCACTCCATGTAATGAGACCTTTTTGTGGAAAACTGCAGTCAGAACTGTTAAACTTGTTTCACCTTAGAGTCGAACCACACACGTATACAGAGAGTGAGAGAGAGAGAGAGAGAGAGAGAGAGAGAGAGAGTGCTCTCACTCATACTGTATAGTATTCATGAGAAACAGTAAACACTAGTGTAAGTACCCATCACTGACGGGGGAAAAAATGTATAAATAGTTTAAAGGTGAAAGCTAAAAATAATCTGATGAGCTTTAATGTAATATTAAAGTGATATTATTATTATATTATTATTATTATTACTATTATTATTTCAGGTAGGGCTAAAACGATTCTTCGAGTAATTTGATCTTTTAATTAATTTTAAAAGCTTGCATTATGATTTGTGCAATTATTTGTTTGGCGTGACACACTTCCGGATGAAAGCTGCCAGTTAAACACAGACGAAGAAGAAGCGCTTACATCACCAACAATGCGGAAGGAGACGCAAACAGTTAGCTGTGTATTGATTTGAGGGAGCGTTCTGTTGCGGGCTGCAAAATGGAAGGGAGCGATAAAAATATATAAAAATGTATTTAAAAATGTGCCCTAGTTTTTTTAATACCTAAAGTCATTTGAAATACCTTTTTTTTTTTTTTAGTTTTTCATCTGAGAAAAGGCTTAGAGAATAAGAATAAGAATGTATGGCACTGTAATGCACTTAATTAATCTCAGTCAACTTTAAGCTATCCCTTGTATTGTGAGTAATGACAATGTTTTTGATCAAATGCTGTATGCATTTAAAACATAAAAGTAGATTTTTCTAAAACAAAACCAATTAATCTGTTTCTTTTATATACAGTGGAACCTTGGATTGCGAGTAACGGTTTACAAACAGTGTTTCCGTTGTGTGTGTTTGTTGTGAAACTTAAAAAGCGAGGTGGGGGGAGGGAGGAGGAGTTTTACTATGTAAGACAAGGCAAGGGAAGGGGCTAATTCCACACACACACACACACATAGACATACAAATACACGGCGCATGCGCGCACAAACGGAAATACTTATCTGTTGGGATTTATTTTAACTTTTTTTAAAGGTAAAGTGCAGGTTAATTTTTTAATTTTTACTTTATATATTATATAAATAATTTTTCTGCATTTATTTTTTTGAGCTGTGGGATGAATTATTTGAGTTTTCATTATTTCTTATGGGAAGATTTGATTTGATTTACGAGTGTTTTGGAATACGAGCCCGCTTCCGGAACGAATTATGCTTATAATCCAAGGTTCCACTGTGTTTTACATTGCTGTTTAATTAAGCAAATGCACATTTTATCCGATTAATTCATTACATTTTTGGTAGAATACTCGATTACTAAAATATTCGATAGCTACAGCCCTAATTTCAGGTTGATGCCCATGTACATGTCTGTCTGTCTTTCTGTACGGCAGAACTCTCAGTCTAACGTAATACAACGAAGTAACATTTTGAGTATCTAAGACCCGCCTTGTTTACGCTAAGTTGTACTAATTTCTGTTAAAGTCGTCGGCCAGATACGCTTCCTGTTCGATAATCAGAAAGTGAAGCACAGATGAGAAATCGAAAAAGTAGATCGAATAAAGATTTGAAAAACTTGTGTCTTAAAACAACTCCAGCGCATATTGAAATTCACTCATACCACTTCATCGCTGTTATTTCAGCTGTGAAAATATAAACTGATCCCAGAAAAAATATTCAGTTTGTATAATATGAATATGTACAGTATTAATATTATACAAGTGTTTGTTTACATTAAGCATGTAGCTTATTAGCAGCTTATTTTAAAGTACAGGGTGGGCCATTTATATGGATACACCTTAATAAAATTGGAATGGTTGGTGATATTAACGTCCTGTTTGTGGCACATTACTATATGTGAGGGTTACGTTAGATACGTTAAAACCAAGCACACCATTGTTTTTCTTGTGAAATTCCCAATGAGTTTGATGTGTCACATGACCCTCTTCCTATTGAAAAAACAAAAGTTGGATCCAAGATGGCCAACTTCAAAATGGCCACCATGGTCACCACCCATCTTGAAAAGTTTGCCCCCTCACATATACTAATGTGCCACAAACAGGATGTTAATATCACCAACCATTCCCATTTTATTAAGGTGTATCCATATAAATGGCCCACCCTTTAGATTGGCACATAGTTGTTCTTCACTTGCAGGATGATGCAGATTAAACTTCAGTCAGTCACATAAAGTTTCATTCAATTCGGTCCAGTGGAAGTTTTAAGACACCCCCACAGTTTGAAGCATGCGCAGTACGCAGTAACATACGGTTTATAATCTGGTGCATAACTGATCATAACTTCACCTCCACTCAACATTTTGATTTCATTTATGATGCCGGTCTAACATCGGGACAATACCCAAGGAATGGGAAAGTTTCATTAAATTCTGTCAAGTCGGTTTTGAGTGATGCTGTGACAAAATCTGGCTGGACAGACATACAGACAAAAACAATTCTGGGACTGGTTTCGGGTCCTCCAATGTATGAAATATAAAGATATCAAGCACTGACACTGGAGATTCCTTTCATAAATGTTAAATAAGCATTTCCAGACATAAAGCTTCAACATATTAATTTTTTTTTTTTTTGGTTAAATAACACCACATTTTGAAAAACCTGTATACTGTAATTATTCTTCCAGTATTGTCAGAGCTGCTGTTATACCAATCAGAATAATATGAAAAAGAGAATCTGAAAAAGAGATGATAATGTACAGAATAAAAGAAAATGCTATTAATTGTGATTAACAATAATTTTACCTGTATTTCTCTCTATTATTATTTACAAATTACTAGAGATGGGGTAAAAAAAATAATCCAGTGATAATATCATGTTGGCGTGTCCCCTGGTGAGTCCCATCCCTACTAATTACACAATTATATTGCTTTAAATAGCACTTTTTTGGGTCAAACTACAAAAAGCCAAACGAAGCAGAAAGGCTTTCCAGGCCATTTCCTAACTCTGGAGTACTGTAGCTCCTGCACATTGTCTCCAAATGAGCATCCTCTTTGCCCTCCAGATGGAACGTTTATCACTATAGCACTCACAAGATCAGCATTAACCTCAGCCCCCTCCAGCAGTTACATGTGGACAAATCAGATGTCAGGGTCATCACCATTTCCAGACTTCCAAAGTCATCCCTGAAGCTCATTCACACATATCCCATAAGGGCTGTGCCCGTTTGGACGAATATAACAAGCCTATGAAATGCTCGAGCGAGCGTGTTAATGTTTCGGTGTGTGCTGTAATTCAGAAATGGACTTACCAGCATGTCTGCTTCCTCGGTTTCAGGCCTGGGATTTGGAATTATGGTCGAAATGAGCGGATCCATCCTGCCACTGAACAACTCCGCAGAGATCATTGGGTCTTCCGTCAGGCTGGTTGAGGACAGTGATGGCGTCTGGAGGGGTTTCAGTGAGAAGATGTTTTTAGCCGAAATAAACAACTTATTTTTAAGTTGTATCTTTAGGCACTTGTTACATTAAACATTTGTTCCAATTCTTTCATTTAGTCCACATTATTTAACGTTGTTTTTGTACCTGTGTTTTGTGAGACATTTTGGAGAACCATGAGTTCACCAGGGCTCCACACACCGGCTGATGGCGTCGGCAATGATTTTTAGCAGCTCTGCCGTCGCCCATGATAACCATCATCTGCCTGATTTCACCCTATGGAGATGAAATTAGCAACGACTGAAAAAGCATTTCTAATATCTACTTAAAAACAGGCATAAGCACCGGCCAAAGCTTACAGTATATCCGAGCATCTGTCCCTGTGGCTGCTTGGACTGCAAACACATTGTCATTAGGGTTCAGGCTGTAATATGTGGAACAGCCTTGAAATTAGCTAGAATATCTCTATGATTTGTCACACATGCTCAGCCCGCTGCCAAGACAGAGCTTAAAGATGTCTTTGGTTTATATTTTACATCACAAAGAATTACAATCTAAAATGTATTAGCATGTTAATGCCTAACTGTTGTAATGATTATTCAGATATTTATTAAAATAAACAATTTGCATTAATTCATTCATTACTTATACCGTTAATTCTGTGTACAGGGTCCCGGGGAGCCTGGAGCCTATCCCAGGAGTCTTAGGGGGTGAGGCGGGGTACACCCTGGACAGGGTGCCAATACATCACAGGGCACATACACACACTCTGGGCAATTTGGGAACGCCAATTAACCTAATCTGCATGCCTTTGAGCTGTGGAAGGAAGGAAACTGGAGGAAATCCACAAAGTACGTGGAAAACATGCAATCGAACCGAACGCTGGAGGTGCAAGAGTCAGTGCTAACATTTAAATTATGTTAAATCATTTTTATCTCATTATACATCTGAGTAGTTGAGGGGTAAGGGCTTTGCTCAAGGGCCCAACTGGTGGTTGTGGGAATTGAACCTGGGACCTTCCTAACCGTAGACCAAAGCCTTAACCACCAAGCTACTCCTAGCTAACCATGGTTACAGTAGTTCATGTACAGTAGTCACATAATTAGGTATCATTGTAATATTTGATGAAAACGTGGCTGACGCAAAGCTGCAAAGAAACTCACACGAGCAAAAAAGTAACAGATTCTGCAAAGAAGAGATGAACACTTTTTAAATGAAAGTAGAATTCACATGGGACAGAAGCGATAATGTTTCGTCTTTCAAACAAGACTTTCGCTTTTGTGCAAATGGCCAAAAGTCATGCAGATTCCAGAACACAAAACCTTTCTATCGCTGGAGCATATATTTTTGTTTTTTCCGTTACAGTCCCGAAAAAAAAACATTTCATGTTGGTTATAAAAATCGTATAGGGCTTTCTGGTTTTAATTATAGATCCAGACGATCCACTGCTGAATTTAATACACAGCAGGAAACTATTTAGCGTTACTCTTATCGTTTTTGTTTATTTAAATCTAATTTGATTTTGCCCGATCCTAATTTGCTTTTAATCATTATGCTATGTTTTTGTTTTCCTTACCAGTCTCTGTGTAATAAGTTAATAGTTAACAAGACTAGAAAGTCATGCAACTGAGAAACTGCATCATGAAAACCTTAACATGTTGGAACAGCTTTAACTTTTACTCTATATTCTTGCATAAGTCTATGCAGTAAATGACAAATGTATTGCATTGCTCTGAGTTCAGCTTGAATAAAAAACATAAAAAATTTTTTTAAACAACCTCAAAAGGTGTCTCATAGCCCTGTAGGATTCCCCCGACCATCAGCAGACCGTCTGAAGGGATGCCCAAGTATGGAAAGGTCCATCTGACTTTCTCCACCAGCGCACAGTTCACATAGATCTCCAGATATCCCAACGAGGCTCCTACTGAGACCCAGTGCCACTGCGAGTCAGACAAGCCTGCCACTAAAAACCTGCGGAAACAACAACAACGCACTCTGGACAAACAACTGGCGATCTCCATCTCAGCATACAGACCATGTTCTCTAATATCACCGTTACCAAAGGGATTTAATTTCCATTATTTTTTACCTTAGTGGAATAAAGCTCAAAAGAAACCCCAAAGGTCATAGGTTAAAATGCGCACAGTAGTATGAAGTAGATTACTAAAAGAAGAACATTCCTAAAACACAGCTGAGGCTAATTTATTTTACATTAATAAAATGTAATCATCAAATCATTAATGGAATTAACATTCTGATTGCTTTGTAAATGGCAATAATGTGAGCATGTGTATACTGTATTTCAGTATACTGTATCCATCCATTCATCCATCTATGAACCGCATTGATCAGAGGGTGGCTTTAAATGTTAGCGGTTATTTGTCTGTACATTATAGTACAGTCTCCCAGGTAGGAAGTTGGTGGGACAGAGCACAGGGTCAGCCATGATGCATACCTCCTGGAGCAGACAGGGTTAAGGGCTTGCTCAAGTGGAAATAGGGGCAACATGATGAAGCTGGAGTGGATCAAGTGGTTGAACTGTTGACCTTCTGATGGGTAACCCAGAGTCTTAAACTCCTGAGCTACCACTTGCACTGTAAAGACTAACTATTAATATTTGTTATTTAATATTAACTAAAGAAAAACATTGACATTGATCACTGATATGGTAAAGTTTTCTGTAAGAAGACATCCACCCATTATCCACACCGCCTATTCTTTTTTTCTTCTTTTTTTTCTTTGGATTTTTCCCTGATTTAGTCGTGTCCAATTCCTCCCTGTCACTAGGGGGCTCCCACATTAAGGCTACTACTACCACTCAGCCGGGAGGGCCTCCGAACCACGTGACGCCAGCCGACCGCCTCTTTTGTAACTGCTCGCTCGCTATACTGTATTTCAGTAATGCTGTTTTGTGTTCCCATTTTAGCATGTTTTGCATATGTCCCCTATAAAAACGACCGTCCCACTCTCAGACTCACTCGTAGTCCTGCTGAATGGCGGTGATGAAGGTGAAACCTGAGGGTTTGAGGCGAATCTGAAGCATCACCTCGTTGTGGAAATCCAGAATGGTAAGGATGCTGCGGTCCACATCCTGAGAACTGCGCAGCTGAAGGAGTATACTGAACTCATCTGTAAAACTGCCCAACACACACACACACACACACACACACACACACACACACACACACACACACATCAGAATATCAAAGCTGGAGAATGATGGGATGGGTGTTCAAGTCAAACCGGGAATTTGCGTTGTGCAGAATAACACATCTCGGTTAGGAGGGGAAAAAACAAGCTTTTATTTCTCTATATAATCCCCTGTTATACTAATGCACTAATCCCAGTGTTTCACTAGTGCTTGGACACCATCAAGGTACAACGTTTTCTGAAACACTGATGTGGAAATGTCTTTGAGCAAGGTAAATGACACTCAGTTTTACGCCTTCATTTATGAAAAATGCCATCACAAGTCCCGGTTTGACTTGAACACCCCACATACATATGGTTATTATGCTCAGTATTAAAATCGTGTTAACTGCTCCATCTTAGTGGGGTGCCAATTATTTATATATAACATGTAGGTATACTGGAATTTAAGCTAAACTCAGTTTGAAAGCAATGATCGACGTATCAGCAGCACAGCAAACGTTCAAGATTGATGGACAAACCTCTGGCCAAAAGCTTGTCTCGTCGGCAGAGTCAGGGTCGAGTAGAGGCCGATGTTCAGAACCGGGCATCCCTCACTATCCTTGAACAGAGACACGTTGTTACTCTGTGGTACGAGACTTGACACGAGCCTCAGTAAGTCCACCTTTCGGGTGAAAGGATTCAAACGCTCCTTCACGTCCTCTGTGAAAAATGCAACCAACAACCGTTCATCAATCAACAGCAATATTAAAAAAACTGTAAACAGGTTCTAGGTAAGGGCACGAGGCAGGGCAGGGTATACCCTGGACAGGGTGCCAATACATCTTTGATAAATTTATTAATGCCAATCAGCCTAATCTACATGTCTTTGGACTGTAGGAGGAAACTGGAGCACCCAAAGGAAATCGAACCTGGACCCTGAAGGTGCAAGGCAACAATGCTAACCACTGAGCCACCATGCTCAATAACATAAGAATAACAGTACTGTGCTACAGATAAATTATTCAGATTTAACCTCGCTAACATTTTCAACATGACATTTAAAAGTTGACCATGAAGGTCAAATCAATCTGTCATCTGTTACAAATGTCTGTTTTTATAATACAATGCCTGTCAGACATTCTAAGATTTCATTTAATCACCTTTAGCTTGGATTACAGCACACAATGTGGTGTCCAGTTCATATGTGAAAAAAACATGATACTCCTCATACCCCCAGAACCACTCTTTCACATTTCGAGCTCTGCCAACAAGGAAGAAACACTCCATAGAAGTGATAATCTGGTCATTCAGTACATTCAGGTCGTCAGCTGACTTCATTTTTTGCCTCGTATCGTTGCTGAGCCTAGACCTGACCAACTGAAGAAACCCCAGATCATAACAGAGGCTTGTACAGTGGACATCATGCATGATGGAAGCATCGCTTCCCTTCTTACACTGACGCGTTCATCACTCTGGAATAGAGTCAATCTGGGCTCATCAGATCACATGACCTTTTTCCATTGCTCCAAATTCCAATATTTATGCTCCCAAGCAAACTGAATCTTTTTTTCCGATTAGTCTCACTATAACAAGTGGTTTCGAATGGACACACAGCTGTATAGTTCTCTTACTTTCACTATTAAATACAGTGGAACCCTGGATTGCGAGTAACTCGGTTTACGAGTGTTCCGCACGATGAGCAAAGATTTTTAATACATTTTGACTTGAAAAACGAGCATGTCTTGGTTTACGAGTGCCGATTTTTTTGACACCGACACACACACACACTCTCTCTCACCTTTACACCCCCCCCTCCCTGGCTTCACACAGACACACACTCTTCTCTACACAGAAACTCTGCTCTGTCGCGATTCTTTTCAAAGGTAAGGTGCTGGTTCATTTGTTTGTTTGTTTTTTTTTTACTTTACAGCAGTGATTCCGTTAGTCTGCGCTCATGCGAGTGTCATTAGAGAGATTTATTTTTTCCCGTTAAAACAGTGCGTGTGTGAGACTTAAAAAGCGAGGTGGGGGGGGGGAGGAGGAGTTTTACTGTGTAAGACGAGGCGAGGGAAGGGGCTAATTCCACACACACACACACACACACACACACACAAATACACGGCGCCTGCACGCACAAATGGAAACACTTATCTGTTGGGATTTATTTTAACTTTTTTTTTTAAGTTAAAGTGCAGGTTAATTTGTTTTATTTTTACTTTATATATTGTATTAATTATTTTTCTGTATTTATTTTTTTGGGCTGTGGAACAAAGTATTTGAGTTTTCATTATTTCTTATGGGAAGATTTGATTCGGTTTACGAGTGGAATACGAGCCCACTTCCTGAACAAAATTATGCTCGTAATCCAAGGTTCCACTGAATAGCTCTGGTTTTTACTGGTGATTTTTCAACTTTTTTGGGGTTGGGCATTGTAATAGCTAATACATTACAACTTTCCCTTTAATTTAAACATTCACCTACTCCAGATGAAACATCATTTTGAGAAACTTGCATCCCTTGACAGAAACCCTAAAAACAAAAGCCCAACAGAACATGTCATGTCATGAATAATGTACAAAAAAAAAAAAAAACAGTGAACACTAACACAGAACATGACAGCAGGGAAATAGGAACATTAGGGAACAGCAGGTCACATCTGGGTCTATAAGGAACACGGGAAGATTGCTGATGTAGTATCTGTTCTTAGTGCACATGGAGTAGTATTTCTAAAGATGAAAGACCAACCCTGATCCTACATCAGCATTCTTACTTTGAGAGATTTGATTAAAGTGGTTGGTTGGAAAGCATGCCCTCTGTGATTTACTACACAAAGAACCCATAAAAGGAAAAACTATGGCTAAACACGGTTCTTCATATGCAAATTATCAAACCATAGAAAAATTTATATTCAAGAATACACCTACAGTAGTTGAATTAAGGGCTTGCTTCAATCACGGCTAAGCCCTTACTTTACCAGTGTCACACAAGTTAACTATCCATCCATTCATCCATCCATCCATCCATCCATCTAGGAACCACAATGATCAGAGGGTGGCTTTAAACGTTAGCGGTTATTTGTCACATATACATTATAGTACAGTCTCCCAGGTAGGACGCACAGGGTCAACCATGAGGTATAAAACCCTTGGAGCAGACAGGGTTAATGGCTTGCTCAATTGGCAACAGGGGCAACTTGAACTGCTGACCTTCTGATGAGTAATCCAGAGTCTTAACCTCCTGAGCTACCATAACCATAACCGTTAAACACAGCTTTAAAATTATCTAAAGTCGTTCCTAGAACTGCTTATAACCTGTCCTCTGGTTATTTATGTTGTTTTACCAGATTCAATCTTAGTGTATTCTTTGTTGCGTTGCTTAATCAGCATTTACAGTACTGTCTATTGTGACCAATCACTTTATCTTGTGTCATCCAGTTCATCAGTTACAGTTTGACAACATGAATATACAAGGATTTTTAAAGCGTGCAAGCATACAACAACAAAATAAAACTGTGTTTTATTATCACAAGGCTAGCCAGGTTTTTATAATATTCCTATTTTTGTCTCATTCAAATTGGTAAGTTCTGGCTGATGTTAAAAAATCTATGAAAAAGTAGTGCCACTGCAACCAATAATGACCAACAACAAAGTTTGCATGACATGAACATTTGTATCGATGTGATTTGATGAAATAAATCTGGTGATGGCGAAACATAAAAAAAAAATCTTCCATACTGTGTTACATTGACTTATAATCTTAATGCCGATTAATGTTAACACTTAACATTGTTTACTGGTATGTCATGGTCCACTTTACCTTCATCACATAATTCATACTTTACCCACCTCTCTTTTTTTATCCACTAAAGCCCTGAATCAGACCAGTGTCCAAAACAAGTTCAATACAAATGTACTGAAAATACAGAAAATATTTTATATTCAGACTGATGTCCAAAACCAGACTTGCATCCTACAGCTATACTGGAAAATGTTGTCATGTATAAGACATACAGGACATACAGTATAGGACTCTGACTTCAATGGACAGAAAAGAAGAGATGATGGTGGGTGATTTCATGGGTGTTTCACAAAAATAAATGTAAAGTGATAAAATTACTTATTAAGTGATAAAAAATGATTATGGAAGTGAATTGGTACATGTAGAATAAAACACTTGTTGTTATGGAAAATATTAAATAAAATTAATTTCAAGGTGGAGTAATGGGTAGCACTCTTGCCTTGCACTTCTAGAGTCTGGGTTCAATTCCCGCCTCGTGGCAGTGTGCATGTTCTCCCTGTGCTTGGTGGGTTTCTTCCAGGTATTCCGGTTTCCTCACACAGTCCAAAAGCATGCATATTAGACTATTTGGCGTTCCCAAATTGCCCGTTGTGTCTGGTGATGGATTGGCACCCTGTCCAGGGTGTACCCCGCCTTGTACCCTTAGTCTCCTGGGATAGGCTCCAGGCCCCCCACGACCTGATACACAGGATAAAGTAGTATAGACAATGAGAGAGCGAGAACTTTGACACCGTATTAGTAGAGGCTGATTGGCCTCGTCTCATCGTCCATTCATCGTTCTGTGATTCCATTCCACTTTGCATTAGTCCACTGTGGCTGTATGCTCTGTCATTTCCTATTATCTGTAATGTATTCTGAAATATGCAAACTGTTCAATTTATTTATTTATTTTCAAAAACCTACTAAATGTTGGAATAAATGAGACTTCTATGCTTTTTTTCCCCCCTTGTGGCCAATTTCTGCTCTCAACCGTAACTCGTGTGCAAATTCGCAGTGAATCAGCGCATGCTCTTGCAATTTCTCTTGGAGTTAATTCATATTCCGTCTAATCTAAAAACGCCACAGAAGGGATTATGGCGAGGTGGTCCCTAATGAATTTTCCTTCCATCCCTTATTCATATCCAGCTGTGCTGAGTGCGACCTTGGAGTACTTTATTAATCTTGTAACTTTCCAGCAGTGCTAACAAAGGACCCTCTCAGAAATCATACCAAATGAAAAACCCCACAAACGGTTTGAAGAGCAAGGTTCTAATTTTACAACATAACATTGCCATTGAGTTCGATTTGTGACTTATTGGTCATTAAACGTAAGGAGAAAAAGAAAGCCTTGTAGTACGTACTGTAAGTACACACATCTATAGAGAAATCTACATAAGCTGCTGAGGTCAAAACCAGCCATAATTCACTGCACAGGTTTACAGGTTAATTCCCTCTGCCTCAACCGGTCTCTCTGAAAGCTTCAGCACAGCTGCTGTATATCATTCCTCATAACCCGGCCTTCATTGTGTGATGTGTGTAGTCTCGGGTGGCATTTCGGTTAAGAGGGATTCCACGTTAGTTTCAGCTGGGTGATGAAAAGAAGCCTCACCGATTAGCCACTCAAGGCCTGTAATGCAGTCACGGCTCACTCATCACTCTCAGCCAGCACATGCAGCAGCTACAAGCTAGCAGCTAGAAGCATCATGAAAGCAGAACTCCTGTCACATGTTAGTGATCTCTGATAATCCGCTGAAAGCTCAACTTCACTTCATACTCGGCATACCACGAGTGCATTTATCTATGCACATACAGTACATGCACACATACCAGGCGTATAGACGACACAGGGATGTAATTACCATGAGAGCTCTTACTCAATCATAATACAGAACACTCGCTGGCTGGTTTATTAAAAATACCAATGCCTAGAATATTGGATCGTCCATGTCAAAGTTGTGTTTTATGAGATGCTTTTCTTTTCACTGCTGTTGTAAAGAGTTGTAAGTTACTGTAGCCTTTCTGGCCATTCTTCTCTGATCAAGATGTTCTTTATTTTTTGTGCTTTCACTCCATTCTAAGTTTCTGAAAAAAAAAAAAAAAACTCACTGCCACATGATTGGACATCTGCCTGGCAAGCGTTCCTAAAAAATTGCCTTTTGGCTTCTTCTCTCTCATTAACACATGCACACACATTGAGGTGACTCACACTCGCATATCTTTCAGTTAATCTTCCAGGGCTCTACTTTAGTCAACATTCACATCGACATTCTTGTAAATTATTGCACTGCTCAGTGTTTATCCTGTGTTCTCAACCTTGGATCGTGACCACTGAGATGTAGATGGGGTCATATTTTTGCATGGCAGAGTCAAAGTTTCTTTATTTCCCTTTTCTTTGCAGTTTATACCAATAGTTCAGTCTGACAACATTTTGTTACTGGATAAAATCTAAACTTTGTAAAAGTTCTAACAACCACAGAGCATTGAAGCAATAATCCCACTGAATCTCATTATGCACATTTGTAATATCTGTTTACACAGATTTTCTCAATTATTTTTTTTTGTTAAACGCTCAAAGAAATCACAGAAATAAATGTTCCATGTTCAAAACATGGTGTGATGAGAGGTGAACCCCACAACCTCAATAATTTATTAATTAATTTATCGTCTATATGTTTTATCCTATACAGGGTGTGTCTGGAGCCTATCGCAGGAGAATTTGGGTGGGGTAGACCCTGGACAGGGTGCCACGGTAGGTAATTTTGGAACAGCAGTTAGCCTTGTTGTTGTTAGTCTTTCAGCTGCTCCATCAAGGGGTCGTCACAGCGGACCATCCGATCCGCACAAAGACAGGTTTTTACGACTTCCTGATGCAACCCTCTCTTTTATCTGGGCTTGGAACTGGCACTGCATCCTGTGGCTGGGGTTTGGGCATAGGGTAGAAATTGAACTCAGCCTTCCGCATGGCAGGCGAGAAACATACTAACCTGCTAAATGTCTTTGGGCTGTGGAAGGAAACCGGAAAACCCAGAGGAAACCCACCAAGCATGGGGAGAACATGCAAACTCCAGGCACACAAACCCAAGGTAGGAATCTCAACCCTCAACCCTGAAGGGGCAAAGGGACAGTGCAAACCAAAATGCCCTCAAAATAGCACTCCCAGGATAGCACCCCCATTCTTGCATTTGCAAGAATTATAGACCTGAAAAAATAGGGTCATGAGCAAAGGGCCTCACAAGCTACAGCAAATGATAATCACATGTACAGTACTGTACTTGCTACACCTTTTTGTAACATATTCAGTCTAACAACACCTTTTACAATTATACTTCACTTCGCCAAGGCACAAAAATACCCCATATATAATGCAGATTTAAAAAAACAAAAGCACATTTATTCATTCATCTCCAGTAAGTGCTTAAAACTGGTCAGGGTTGTGGTGGAGCTGGAGCTGGACCCAGGAACAAAATGTTCATCACCATCATCACTTTATGGTTTGTTTGGTCTTGATGTACACCTGTTCGTAATAATGACCATGTTTACTTTAAAACACGGAGAAAAGTAGTGTTTAGTGTGAGCACAAGGCCCAAGGCCTGGCAACAGTCAGTGAGGACAGCTGTTGAGGATCATACACAGTGTTCATCCATTCAAGTCTACTGACAGACAGTGTGGCGGGCATTTAGATCCACATAAATCGTGGGCTGCGACGATGGAAAAGAATCCAACAGGACCCCTTGAGTGGAGGGGAACTCCACTCACATCAGGCAAAAATCTCATAATGCATAATGCTAACAAGAACTACAGTAAGTTCTCCTGCCTATTTTCAGCTTATGCATACCTGCACTTTTTGCTTAAGCGGATCAAGATGAAGTCAAGTTTACAATGAAAATACACAGCCAGATCAGACAACTGCGGCAGGTTTCAAAGCAATGTGAAAGAATAAGACAGGTGAAAAAAGAGAGAAACTGCACCATCTTGATGCCACGTGTTTGAGAAAAACCCTAATACCACCATCTGATTTGATTATTTTCCCTGAAAAACACTTTAAAACATCAGACCTTTAACACACAACTCACTGCTTTTAGAACGTCTTTGTCAGTAATGCATCCTAATCAAAGGAGTAAAATGTGCATTATTATCATATAATTAATGCTGACAAGAAAAGGAAGTTTGATCTTTAGTGCCATGTGGACACTGCATACACCCCTGATTACTATTTCAGTGATACAGATAATCCCGCCACATATGCAGTACACCAACATAATATTCTCATGTTTTCACTTTTTTCTACACGTTTGTTGTGAGTATCTGTAGTATCATGTGCAGTATATTATTTCCCAGAAAGTTCTTATTAATGCATTAACAGAAAGACTGACTAACAAAGAGATTGCCTGGCAAAAAGTGCAACAAGTTTTTTTTTTTTTTTTTATTATTTCATCTTTAAACAGATAATCATTAAATAATCTAGAAACATTTAATCATCTAAGACAATTAAATATCTAGAAACCTTTTACTTACTAACAGTGCCTGAATTTATGATTACCTGTATAGTTTACTATTTAGAAAAGCATCCGTGTTCTACAGTCTATAACTAGCCAGCTAGATCACTGCTAGTAAGCTAGCTCACATTTTTTGCCACAAAAGAAAAAAAAAGTTTATTTGCAAATCTGTGACCTAATGATCAATAACTAGACCTGTCAAAATACTGTTTACCATAATAATTGCAAAAAAAGAGAGAATATAAATAAATAAATAAAAATGTCAGTGCAAATGCTAGATAGGTTAGCAAGCTAGCTGGTAGTAAATTAGCATGCACGGTCAAGCTGCAACAAACAAAACGGTTTAGGTCTTAAAAAATGCTGCATTTTAGTGTGTGATTTTTTTAGCTACAGATTTCTTTTTTTATGTTCTTTTTTTTAAATGTTTTTTTTTTTATGATTCTACGAATCAACATAAACAACTATTTTTTTAGTGTTAATGGCTGAATACATTCAAGGACTGAGCAAGCATTAACTTGCCTAAAGCTATACAAAAGAAATATTAGGTACAGTGTATATAGTATATTAAGGGTGAAGCTACAAGAGACATAAAGTCATTGAGACATAAAGTGAATATCATGCTGACATTGTCTAAATGTCTGTTTGCTACCTCTCATTGCTAATAATGTTCTACATGCTATGTAGATTTACTTCATTTAAACTAGTACCCTATATGACATTTTACTGTGGTATACAGTAGTTAGTATGGTAAATAGTACCACAGTATTTTTGACACTACCTTGGTATTTATTTGCCGATATAATACATTAACCAAACTATGGTACATGGTTCTACTTTGGCACAATGGTACTATAGCATGTTGGTTCTATCATGTTTATCTACCATAATACTAATATTTATACAGTATACTGTAGTACAGTATATGGTAAAATTGTTTTGTATTAAACCTTAATTAAATAACATAGGGTATGTTAAAATATTACATTCAATAATATGGTAATGTTCTTAACTTTCAGTGAGGTCTTTTGCTTGATGGGCTCTAGAACATCTTTATTGGTGATTCTTGCTGCCAACAGGATGCGCAACAGTCTTTTCCAGCATCACAACTGTCTGTTCTCGATCATCCAAATCTCGCAGCTATAGGTTGCTATGGGGAAGACGATTGCTTCTGATATCCTAACTTTTCCAAATGGCGTAGTAATATACTGTATCTGATATGGAAAAACATCCCATAATAGATATCTGCTGAACTAAGGTAGCCACTGTGGGACCCTATGGTGTATCGTGGCACATACAGTATCATAGTACAACCTTGGTACCAATTGACGTGCCTGATACTCTATAAAGTTTATTATATTTTTCAGTTATAGTACCTCTGAACATTACTGTGGTTCATTATGGTATGTACTAAATTGTATTTCTTTTAGCACAATTATTAATGTTAGCTCAGACTTTGTGGATAAAAGCTTCTAGGCACCAGGTATTCTTTCCTAATGTGCGTATCCGAATAATTAAGCTTTTTAAATAACAAATTGATAAATTAAAAATAAATAAATAAATAAATAAATAAAAACATACTGCTCAACAATCAGCCTTCCAAGTTTAATATTTATAAGTTTAGTTTTGATGTTATCAGTTTATACATTTAATCGCACCGTGTTGCAGTGATGCTTGAACTCGTATACAGGTTCCCATTCCAGATGTCACGTCTGAAATTCTAATCCACTGCAGTGCTCGCTAACATTTATTATTTTCTATTCTTCATTAGCCAGCTAATGCATCCTAAAGGCTGATTTGGCCGAGTCCCAGCTGAGCTACAACAGGTTCAATGGCTGCTCAGACTCCGTGTTAGTGATATCAGGATAGTGATGAGAGAGAGATCACAGGGCCAGAGGGTGTGGAGATAGTATCTATTACCTGCACCACTCAGCTGAAGCAACTCTGCATAGACAGCAAGAACACAGAGACTTCTAGAGCTGCTCACTACAGCAGGAGAATAAACTACTTTCAAGAACAGTGAACTACCAGCACGAACAGGTCATCAGCATGTACTTGTTATACTGCATGTGGCCTCCAACCTACAACTGCAAATCTTAAGTAAACATGTGAAAGTGGAATAGTAATCCTATGACAGAATGTTAAAACTTTATGTTACCAACTGGAATGTTAAACGTTAAAATCCCTTCGTGGCCACAACAGTTGGGCACATGTGCAAGGTTCTTTGCTCAGGAGGAGATATACCAAGGCTGACCATGCACTCTGGAACATCATTGGGATGTCAAGGATACGGGTGGCAGAGGAAAAACCAACATAAAGCATTTTTGTAAAATGCTTTTTTATACAGCATTTTTATATACTATACAGTATGCACAGGGAGAACATGCAAACTCCATGCACAGACCCAAGGCAGGAATCGAACCCTCAACCCTGAAAGTGCAAGGCCACAGTGTTAACTACTATATACATATATACATATATACACACCACTGTGCATGATGGCATAGTGGTTAGCACTGTGGCCTCGCACCTTCAGGCAGGGTCGAACGTTCAATTCCTGTTTGACATCAGGCTACTTTGTGGGTTTAATAATAAACTGGTAGAGAACACCTCATGTTTACCTCACCAATCATGAGCATAACTAATTACAAATTTAAAAAAGGTCTTAATGCATTGTCATCCCATTTCAAACCCACTATCTAGAGGTTAAAGTTCATGGGAATGTGTTAACTCTTTATACAGTAAATGCAAACTCCATAACACTGTGGCTCACTGCTGTATTTATAATTTGTAGTACCTTCAGAGAACCTGCGAGTTCACGGTGTAAGAGAATGCTCCAGTGGGCCGCTTATCAAGCTGTGCCTCTTGCTTACGTGACACTTAATAGGCCCAAACAAAAACGAACAAATAAAGCCTTCTACATAAAAACAGCATTGAGACTTTGTGAAACCAGAAACCCATTAAACAGGTCTGAATGTGCACTCTGATTGAGATAATGTTGTCATTGCAGCAATAAGGAGCAGACGGCGTCTGGTGAAAAGGCTTGATCATGGCAGACTGATGATTTCCTGCCTAGTTTTCATCACCTTAAATACAGACAGGAAGAACTCAACAGGAGGTACAAGCCTCCAGGATTTACCTGGATATATACACCTAATACTGACTGGTTTCTAGAGGTAATGCGAGCATGCTTTTGAAATAACACTGTTAAGTCTGGAAATTAATAATAATAAATCACTAAGAGACAGGGGGAACGCTGATATATTGTGCATTCGGGTAACAATTCTTTTTTTTATTTTATTTTTTAGAAGTGGAAAATGTATTAAACTGCCAGGGATCCAGTGTTCATTTTATGTGCTGGTGGTTTTTTCTCCCAAGCTCTGAGAATTCTTTTTTAAAGAATTCATATACAGTACAGAGATATGCGTCACTGTGTACCTTGGGGTATACTTCCCATAAGTAAAAAAAAAGAACAAAAACAACTTTCTCAATAGAACAAACAGTGGTTCAAGTTAATAAATTTCCCTTCTCCTGGTTACAAACAATTCTAACTAATTAGATACAAAGTGTACCTCCAGAGTGAAGGGTTCGATTTCTGCCATGGAGTTTGCATGTTCTCCCCATGCTTGGTGGGCTTTCCACTAACACGAAAAGCGGCTATGGATGTATGTGCAACATGACAACCATTTGTCATGTGCTAAAATGACCCCCCGGCACGGATTGGCCCCCATTACACAATCGCAGTGCCAACGTGCCTTTTCATTCAAACGTTAGCGATGGTTTTCTTTTCCCTGTGCTCGGTAACGTAGCCTACATACTGTATAGTGGCATTCAGTAACACGATGGGATTAATTTCCTTAACAGCAGCAACAGTCATAGTGTTAATACTTTGTTGAATTTGTATTACTTAAATATTTTCCATATAAATGCACTCTAAACTCTACACCATCAAACCTACAAACGATATAACATCAAATCAAACACCAAACGCTATTAAAAGTACTGTAATAAACTTGTCACTACTCTTTCTTTATACAGCTTGGCTAAAAAAATCATATAATTCTATTAAAATCATGAAGAATCTGTAAACCATAACATGACATAGTTGATTCTCAATTAACATATTCAATGACACGGTGCAAAAAAATAATTGAAGTGAAAATATCTTGAATATTATTAAATGTATCTACATTTTCATTCAATAAGATTACAACAAACCAAATACAGTAAATTATAAAGTAAAATCGTAGGTTAATTTCTTGTTCAGTTCCCTGATAATTTAGCTTCTTTTAAGAAATTAATTCCTAAAACTTAAAATGATCTAGCTACAGAACAAGGATTTTTTTTGCTTACATTTTTTGTGAAATTTGATTAGAAATAAGCTTAATAATTTCATATTTGGTTTGTTGTAATCTTATTTTAAGAACTATATTTAAAATATTTTTACTTGGTAAGATACAGTAGCATTTTTATTGCAGTGCAATGAACTATTATAGATAGAATTTGTATATATAAATATTTTAAAAATGTAAATAAAAAGACTAAAATACTTTAGTATTTAAATAAAAATACACACATTTTTTGTATATAAATACATATAAAAAAGAACACTTTTCACAACTTATGCCACATTGAAATTCAGATCAAATCATGTGATGCTGGTCATGTGATTTGGACAAATCATTTTGGGGTTTTTAGAGGAGTTAAATAATTAACTTAATTTGCGGACATTAATAAATTGATATATTGGAATTATTTAAACTAAAAAATCTTTTTTTTTTGTATTTAGACTAAAAAAATTTAAATAGTTGTTGTTAACTCTAAGAGTATTTTAGGCATTATAAATCCTCAATTGCAAAAGCGGACATGGCAAAAATGGTATGTGTAATGGATGTGACATATTATAGAGCATGCTTTCCTATAATAGGTAAAAATATGATAGTTATAAACAAAACATTTAGAACAAATATACTTATCATCAGCAGACATGGAATGTACCCCAAATTAAAATTCCATCCGTCTCCATGTCTACTAACGCTACAAAACTACACATACCCATGTCTAGAGTGCAGGAAACATTCAGACTAAAAATCGAATCGAATTGAAACATTTGCATTAGACATTTTTAACAAGACAGCTACAACATGAGCATGGATACTATATGAAAACGGCTTTTTGTTTCTTTCCCGGATTCCTTTGGGAAACTGTGCTTCATGTCAGAAAACACATGGTCATGGAAAACTAACAATGCTCCTCAGGGAGAGAGGTGGGGAATCTGTCCTGGCAGAAACGTCCCGCTCATTATCCCCGTCAATAATCTATTTATCCAGATTTCACATGATACACTTGTTCTGTGGGGAAATCGGGTGTGCCAGCGAGATTAAGCAGGCTCCTCTACTGGAGCTCCTCTGTGGAAACTTCTATGCCTATAAATGCTGAATACCACAACACACATGTCCACAACTAATGATAAAATTTTGGTACTGGAAGGTTTGAGACAACCTGGACCGTGTCAAATGCAGCGGCATGCAGTGCAATCACGCTCTTTATTAATAAAAACAGAGACAGACCTCTGGAAGTTTCAAAAATACACCGAGTTTTAGACTCGGGTCAGGCGGATTTGCTGCCCTGCAGATACTTTCCACTCGAGTGTGGTGACAGCTCAGGTCAGTCTGGGCAGGGCAGATTGTGACCCAGCTTTTTGACCAAAGGCTACATCATTAGTAGCAAGATGTGCATTCCAGGAGCGGATGAATCCAGGAGTGTTGAGCGCGCAGGTCGTCCACATGCTGACAAGATTGACGAAAGGTCTCCTGGACACCTGCCTAATCACAATCCCAGGAGGATCTTATTTTGGATCAAGTTCAACAATGTCTATCTTACATCACCTTCGCAAAAAAAAAAAAAAAAAAAACAGTTCCATATAGAAAATCAGGATGCATCTGATAGGCCCTACATCACTAACCAACCAACATGATTCAGGACACTTGTAAATGCAAAAAAGTGAAAAGTTCTGGAAGTTATTTCATTAGTCATTCTTTCGTCCAGCCAACATTCATTCATATTTTCCTCGGTATTTGTTCGTGGTTGTAATATGCTAAGCAATTCAGCCCATACTTCTCTGTCCCAGATTCCAGCCCCTCCTTGTGCATCTGCAGATGTTCCCAAGCCAACTTTCAGATAATAATGTCTCCATCTGGTCTTGGGTCTAATCCAAAGTTCTCAATCGGTTAAGACGGCTCTAGCGCGAGCCGACAAGGGGCATCCTTAACTCTCAGGATCTTAACTTTCAGATCACCAGCGACTTACCCAAGAAATCTCATTTCCACCTCCTGTAAGCATTTTATCTTTCAGTCAGTTTTGACCAGAGGTGAGGATAAGGACCTTGACTGTGAGCTTCAACTGACTTATGATTGTACAGAATAGCAGAATTGACTTGAACACCCCTCATAGAATTGTTTAAACACTTTAAAGAGTACCTTTTTTTTGTATAAGTGTTAATGTACAACCAATGGCAGCTTGTAAAAACGTGTCTTTATTCATAACTAGGTTTTTTTTTTTTTTGCTTTTTTTTTTTTAACTAAAACAGAAATCTACCTGAACCCCAGCCTCACTTTGTCAGAACATTGTTTCCATACTGATGGATTTGTCTAGCAGACATTGCCAAACACACACACACACACACACACACACACTACTATTTAAAAATCTCAAATGTGCCCATTATGGGCTTATCTCTGTGTGGGGTTAGATTACAACTCCAAAGTGGTCGTTATGCTCTACTCCGACGTGCGCATCATCAACTAAGCCAAGTAGATACCTATAGTAATCTTGAAACTTGAAATGGTTTTACAAGCATGTGTTTTTATGGTAAAGATGTAAGCGGATATATGTTCTTCAAATATGTTGGGGAACGAAAGGAGCAAAAAGTCAAACAGGAAACTTGATTTACAATGTAGAAATATTTTCATGAATGTTTGCCAAACTGCTACGGTGATAAAAAATAGACCAAAGCCCTAGTGATAAATCCAGATCAAGTGTGACTAGAACAGCATCCTTTTAAAAGCAAAGCTACAAGCTTGTAACGCACTTTTATAGAACTTGACTAATGATGTTGACACACCGTTAAGAACGGCTGCACACACCTCCCGCATGCATTGAGGCGGTTCTCCCTGGGGATGCTGGAATTTTACAGGTCCTAACAACCGAGCCAGACTGTGCCAACATTACAGCATGTCTATCACACATCCCCAGGGTTGTCATTTTGATTCGTTCGTACTTGCAGCAGGGTTTGGCATGAGGAACTGTTCCTATATGCTTTGTACATTTCTTCCGAAGTCAAGTCAAGTCAATTTAATAACTCCAATAATAACTGCAATTGCTTTTTGTTATCCAAACAAGTACGAGAGACAGCAATTCAGTGCTGAGATTAAGGTCTGAAAATATAATTTCCTTTTGAGAAGGGTTGCTCTTGCATGAACTTTAGGCCTTACTCCTTAAAATGCCACCAAGCAGGCAGGTCAGGCCCTTAAACCACTGGCTGTGGATATATTTTTTCTATAACAGATCTGATTCAATTAAGTAAACATTTGTAAACAAAGTTATTTAGAATCTGATTCTTATCTGACTTATTTTCTTTTGCTTTACCGTCATGGTGTACAAGCATAAGCGTAGGGACACTAGAAGAGGTCCTTGATAGCAAGAGAGTGCCAAGAGAAGGAGGCTTTGCCCCCTCAGGGTCTCTTTTCAGTGCTAACAGGAGGGCTCTTGTCTCATAACCGCAGACTAAAGCACTGCCAAGAGTTGTTCTTGGAGCCTGGACACAAGCTCAATTGGGAGGACACTAGCTCTTTAAGAGGAGATTCCTGTCACCGGTAAGAGCAGCGTTTTGAGAGCCGAGTGACTGGCGTCAGGGCAACAACTTAAAGACAGGAAAGATCGAACTGAGACGTTCAGTTCATGGAACTAGAAGGTTTACAAACCCAAGAGACGAGACGTCCTGAATTATCTGTGTGTGTGGTTTTTTTTTGTAGTATTGGGGTCCTCCAGGTGGGCTAAATCTCTTCATAAGAAACATCTGTCACTTTATGAGATAACATTTGGGGGAAAATATAATCAAAAAATAAAAAAATAAAAATGGCCCACATCTGTCAAACAAGACCTATTGACTAATCATTCACTAATCACTTTCTTTAGGATTCTTACTGTAAGTTCCCCCTATGTGAAAAAAAATTATATAAAACACCACATATTTATTACTGTTAACTCTGTATTTCCCACCAAAAAAAAGGTCCTAAAATGCAGCCTTGAGATACACCTGTCAGTTTGGATAACTGCTAGATCGCTCCTGGACCTGTAAGTGTTCATTTAAGTTCATTTGTACATTTCAAACTAAAAACGTAATTCATACAGCACAGGTGGTAAACATTTAATATTTTCTAGATTACAGGACATATCCTTGACCACTTTTTTGCACAGCCAATTCCACCTTATTTGCTGGCAATGGATCAAACCTTTCATTCAATTCAGGTCACCCGTGTGTTTTACAGACAATCTGAAATGGCTGGAATGCCTCATGCCTTGGCTACCAGTGTGATAAGAAACAATGCAGGGCCTAGAGATAACTCTTAACAGATTAGCTCCAGCCTCCCTGTCTGTATCCGAGACAGCCTGTGCTTGTCCAAGCATACAGTAATGATCTCCAGACGCACAATCAGCAGGGCCTGGCCCAAACGCACTACCCTGGCGGCAAACCAGAATAATGGTTATCAATCAGGGACAGCATTAATTACGCCTGCTGTCATATCAGTGCCTTGTGTCTGGCTCTGGATGATGGGGTGCCACTTAGTCACAGACAAGCCAGTAGTTTCATTCAAAGTACAAATTAAAAGATAAGCTGGCTAAAAGCTGAACAAATAGACTCTGACTTTACTCTCTAGAAGGTGCAATTTGGGGGTCGGTCATTACAGTACATTATATAGGCTACTCAAGTGCTGGGTTTAGCTATAATGAGTATGACAGTGCAATGTTGGTGTAATAAGCGAGGAAAAAACATGCTGATTGCTTTAACACAAAAGTCTGTGAGATATGTTCCATATGTTTCAAGGCTAGCATACTGACCTGGACTGCAGGTGTCAAGGGTAGCTCAGTGTTCACAGTGTTTAAAGTTTACAGTGTACCAAATGGCCAGTGGTGGGTGCTTGAGCTAATATGAGATAGAATGTAAATTGCTCTGGAAAAGGGAATCTGCCATATGCAATGAAATGCAATGCAATGGGATAACTGACCATCACATCCATATGTGCTTCATTATGATTTCTCTCCCATGGAACTAAGAGGCTAAATCAAGTGGAAAGCCTTCCCTGAAGAGTGGAAGTTATTATATCCACCATGCATCCATCCCTCTAGAAACCTTTGTGGGTCCAACTAGGGACCATGGAGGCCAGTGGCGACCATTGTATTTATTCCCATTTTTTACAACTGTGGTACAGTAGGCCCTCTGGTCAGCACTCAAACTCGCATTCGCACGCTAGAGATAATTTGGGAACACCAATTAATCTGTATGTCTTTGGACAGGAAACGGGAAAACCCGGAGGAAATCCACAAAGCACTGGGAGAAACTCCATGCAAACAGACCCCGAGGTGGGAACTTAACCCAGACCCTGGAGGTGGTAACCACTATGCCACCGCGCCACCTACCACAAAGGGGACTCGTGTGCTCAACAAACACATTGGGGTTCAATGGTCAGGTTTCCACAAACATGCTATATGGTGCATGGAATAAAACACAATGGGGAATACTGTTATCAAAAAATAATCTTTGAGGGCGGTGTAATGAATTTGCAATAACCGAAAGTGTTTCATGCCTCCTAACCCACCAAGATTTTTCTTTTTTTAAGAACAAAACACACAATGCCTTTTCCATTTATAGTTAAATCCCATGTTGTGCATCATCCAAAAAGCAATTTAGTTCCATTATGGTTGTTCCTTCCTGCTACCAGCAAGCCTATCTTTATTCTGTCTCATGAGGTTATTAAGACAAAAATACTTGTTACATTACAAGAATAATATCTTGTTACATTACAAGAAACCAGAAACTGGAAATCCTTCTGTCATGAAGACTTTCCTGTTTCAGAAATGAAACGACTTGAATTTATTGTTGAATATACTGTACAGTTGCTGACGCTCGAGACGTCTTAACAGAATGCTAAATTACCATCTCTTTAAAGAAAGCCCATATCTAATGTCTATCTAATCTATATCTAATCACTTATTTGGAGCATCCACCATATAATGTGTAAGTTACTGTAGAAATTATAGTATCTATAGCAATTACAGCGTTTATCATAACATGCGCTCTAATTTCATAAGAAATTCCAATAGTGAACTCTAGAACTGCTGACTCACATGAATATCCCTGAGAAACTCTCTGGTATGCATCTGAAGTGATTCAGGGACAGCTAGGAAAACAGTGACCTCGACTGGACAGTTCATGTGACATTTCATGAAAACATCTCCGAACAGAAAGACATATTGTACTGTACAGTATACTCGCACGTCAGCTGATTGGTTATATTTTAGCTGCATGTTAAATATTACCAATTTTGCCACTAAGAATGTTGTAAAGTTTCAGCCAAATCAGCTAAGGTGGAGACCTACAGTAAGCGGCAGACTAATTTAACAAGACGTTTAAAACAAAACAGCACACCTAAATCCATTGGCAATGAATAATACAGAAAGCGGTCCATCCTACTGAATGATACAATTCACCATTTCCCACCCAGTCTCCAAAAAACAAAAAGAAAGAAAGAAAAGGCTTGAGTAGATCCATGATTTTAATCCACAATGTTCTCTATTTCACCTGCTGCTCTCAATCTTGAGTCGCACTTATCCCGGTTCATCGGGGCAGCTGCTAAAATGGAGCCCTTGGGAACTTCTTGTAACATAAGCTCTATTATAAAATCAAACTTCATTCCCCCCCACCTTTTCTCTACAAATGGACGATATTTCAAGACAACCCAGATTATGTCATTCTGAAATGGTGAGAAACGTCAGCGCATGAGCGTTAACATCATGCCTGTGATTAGTTCTTGGCTGAAGCTACAGTACCGACAGCATATCGGTTAACATGAGCGGTGACTTAGATAACTTTCCCTGCGAGTTCTAGTGATTTTGGTGGTTAAGTAGGCAGTGACAGTTTAGTGTGTAGGATTCTGAGCTGATTATCAGAAAAAAGGTATCAGATACAAAAATGGTCAGAGAGACACTTATGGGTCCTTTAACATGGACTTCTGAGGTATACAGTATATCTAGATTGTAATCCCGTAGCTAGGAAAAATACTGGTCCCTCATATACAGTATTTGGATATATCGACTGGAATTTCTGGCCCTGCAAAATACAATGTGATTACTTTCCCTGTATATATCAAAACACTAAAAAATACTAATTTTAAGCAACTGTTCTCTATTAATGTTGGACGATTGATGGCAGGACATCTTCAAACAAAAATTGTGAAGTGGTAAACTTAGAGAAATATGGTAATTGATGATAATTTTTTAATTATCAGTAAACAAAGGAGAATAATACACATAAAACCTATGCCAAGTACAAACATACAGTAGGCTTTTCCATAGTGTATTCCCTACATCCATCTAGGAGCCTCTGTAGTCCAGCTAGTGACCAGGGAGGCCAGTACTGATTATTATTACATTTATTTTAATCTTACAACCGTGATAGAACCTTAGTCAACATTCACACGGACATTCACACACTATGGGCACACAGACCCCGAGGCAGACCATCACTCATCTATACCACTTTATCCTGTATACAGGGTCGGAGGGGGTGGGGGGTTATCCCAGGAGACTTAGGGCATTAGACAGGGTATCAATCCATCGCAGGACACACACACACACACACACACACACACACACACACATATGCTCATTCACACACTACAGCCAATTTAGGAAAGCCAATTAGCCTGATCTACATGTCTTTGGACTGTGGGATGAAACCGGAGAACCCGAAGGAAACCCACCAAGCACAGGGAGAACATGCAAACTACATGCAAACAGACCCTGAGGTGGAAATCGAACCCATAACCTTGTAGGTGCGAGGCGACAGTGCTACACACTATGCCACAACATTACCATTTCTAGAATAAATAAAAAAAGATACTATTGTACTAGTCAAGGAAGGAATTTATGCTCACTCTGTACATGAACATACAACATGTTTAATATTCACGCTGTAAGTGAGGTGAGGATTATAAACGAGAGTATGGCGGCCCCCTGCGGTGCTGTGCGGTACTGCAGCAGCAGCTTAACCTTAAACACGGTTTATGAAATTGTACAAATACAATAAGACAATAATTGTTCAAGAGTAATCAAAGCTATAAAAACAAACAAACAAAAACGTTATAACTGAAAAATGCAAATGTATAATATTTGATATAATATGATACTTTGTAAATCTTTGTATTATAATAATAGAAGAATTCTCACCTGACTCCTGAAGTCCAGATCCCATTTCTGTCCAATCCGCATGAAATGAAGTGATGCCAGTGGTGAGGATGGCAAGAGCCAGAAATGCTCTTAAACACATCTTTATAAGATACAGCAATCCCTCCTGATTCTAACCTCACATCAAATAATAAAATATATTATAAAACAATACAAACTTACTTTTGACTAATATTTACACTATTCTGCTCACATCAGAATTTCCATTCAAACAATATCCATATTGTGGCTGAAGGAACAATGTATGCGTGTGAGTGTGTATGTGCGTGTGTGTGCCATCAGTGCTGTTGCTCTACTCCGCTTTACAACTTTTCCCTAGCAAGTGCACAGTTGACAATCAGGGCGATAAAGCCACGCCCACTGACCAGGCAACAACCAATCAGATTTCTTTACAACTACATTAGGAATTACAAATCCCCAGTTTACCAAATACACTACAATTATTATATAGGTACATGTATTAGACAAACATTAAACACCACTCAGGGCATAATAATAATAATAATGAACAATTCTATATTTAAAGTATACAATATATATAATATTGTAATATATTGAATATAAAGATATATATATAAACTGCATAGTTTTTTTTAAAGATACAATACAGACAGACAGATAGATGGATAAAGACAGATTGAGAGAAAGACAGCCATATATAGATAGATAGATAGAGAAACAGCCATACAGTAGACAGACAGACAGACAGATAGATAGATAGATAGATAGATAGATAGATAGATAGATAGATAGATAGATAGATAGATAAAACAGGAAAGAATACTCCAAACACTTTGTTTTCCTATTTTTTTTTTAATTCAAGGACTTTGCTTCATACAAAATATTAAGGTAGAAACAA
The DNA here is from genome assembly GCA_030347435.1 of Clarias fuscus. Taxonomy (NCBI): domain Eukaryota; kingdom Metazoa; phylum Chordata; class Actinopteri; order Siluriformes; family Clariidae; genus Clarias; species Clarias fuscus. The sequence continues at coordinate 23,240,020 of CM059208.1, forward strand.
CTGCAGAATTCAAAGTCTGGCCATTTGAAGAGAAATCAGGCAACAAACAAGTGAGACATATAATTCAAATAAAGGGTGTTTGTTCCAGCTCTGTCTCACTGGAGGAGCTGTGCACAATTCAATACTGAGTTTATATAGAAACTTCTTTTTTTCCCCCTTTTTTTAAATAATTCTTTTTTGCTTCAACAAACCCCTTAATTTTTATCAAATGTCATTTTAAAAACAGAACCGAGAAAGAATACATTGTATCAAAAAGGTATGAAGATTAAACAATGCGTAGTTCAACATGCACGTACATCGTCAGACCATGCAAACATTATTTTATTCCCCAAAGAGAACAGCCACATTAAACTAGATGTGCAGAGAGGACAGGGTGCAGTTTCAGTTTTGGCAACAAACGGTGAAAGGTTTTCAGATGCTTTTGCGTCGAATAGTGATCAAACTGCAGGTAAGGATGAAGTGGGTTATATATGGACTACGGTTTAAAGCCACGGTGGCGGCGTGCTGAAGGACAACAGACGTATCAGGAGTGCAAAGAGTTTTTTTTTTTTTTTTCACACTTCAGCATGAAAACGGCGACGACTCGATCTCGATCGGTTTCAGCACAGCCATTCAGGTAAAGAGTGGCCATATAAAAATATGCACTATTCAAAACACCCGCTCTTACAAAGTGGGTAACTCTGACGCATGCAGATACATTGCAGATTTGTTTTTTTGTTTGTTTGATCTTTTTAATCATTGTGCCTTGATGCATTCTAAAATATAGATTTTTTAAATACATTTTAGACCTTTTTTTTTTATAGAAAAGATTTGGTCACGATCATGCGGAAGGCTGAATCTGGACATCCCAGCAGGTAAAGCTACAGAATGAATGAAGTTCCTTTTTTTTCTTGTTTTTTTTATTATTATTTCTTTTCTTTTTTAAAAGTGTCTTCTTGTTGCATAGCCCTACTTTAAACAAAAGTACTCGTTTTCAGTCAAAATCCTGTCATTTCAATGGCTGAGGCATTAAAGGCCCTGGCCCCTGTTTCTTGTACTGCATGCCAAGCAGCTAAATGGACGCCAAGTTGTGTGTGCAGTGCTACAAAAGAAAGTGGTGCTCAAACACTCACGGGACATTTTTCTTTTTCCTTGTGAAGTTCATCAGCATCAGCTAGCTTTTGATCCCAGTTAAGTTACACCTTTTCAGTCCCTTAACATTAATCCTTTACTGGGTGTTGGCTTTTGCGCAGCCTCTGTAATGCTTCTCTGTTTGGTTCTCAGCCGTCACGGCTTTAGCAGCTGGATATACAGCTGAACATCTGGAAGCAGTTCAGCTAAGAGTCTGGAGAGTACCAAGTAGAAGGTCAAGGGGTGGACAAATCACAAACCCAGGCTCCTGGGACAAGCAGTCCTCATGTCTTGGCTTCACAAAACAAAATGCTGATTCTGTACTTTAGTGATTATTTTTACATGTTGTTGAGACAGTAAGTTAGTAGGTTTAAATCTAGTTACATTAGCTAATGTGCTTGCTAGAAGAGGGTAGATTAGGTAGATTAATTAACATATACAAGGGACGTTCAACTGGAACTGGGACTTGTGATTAAATTTCTCATGAATGAAGGTGTAAACCGATTGACGCTTACAGGAGCCTTCAAGCATATGAAGTACCAGCGAACATTCAGCGAGTGGAACATCTGCAAAGGAGACGCATCTGTCTGTGGGAACTGAACATACAATCATTCACAAACACCACTTGCACGTTACAGGAACTCGACTGGGAGTTATCGCCACATCCCTGATACAGTCCTGACCTAGCTCCAAGCCATTTCCACCTGTTTGGTTCGTTAAAGGAGTTCCTGGGAGGCCAGGATTTTCAGACATGAAGCAGGCGTAGACATGGCTCCGGCGTACTAAGAACATTTTCCAAGCAAAAGTGAAACACTGGGATAAGTGCATTAGTGTAGCAGGGGATTAAATAGAGACATACAGTAAAAGGTAAAGTTTTTTTGCTCTAATAACTGTGTTCTGCCAGGCTGGAATAGTGTCTTAATATACAGTATGTATATACCTCAGCTGGAACACTGGGCAGCAACTGGGCAGATGGATCCCCATGGAAACTTTGTTAAACAAGAAAGACAATCATAAAATCATTTAATTAAAAAAACTAAATAGCTTGCTATATGCTATTAATCATTTACGTTGTGGATTTTAGCCTGGTTTGTTTCTGGGCAACCAAAATAGAAGAGTATCTAACTCGTCCCATGGCTTAATGAATTTGAAATTTGTCCACCCCTGAAGGACTGATGTGTGTGAAGGAGTGGTACAACAACCTACACCTGATCACACCGGGACACGTTCCCATTACGTCTGCAAAAAATCAGGTGAACGCAAAAAGAACTTGGACAACTTGGCAGGAATGCAGAGAAAAACCGGTAAGGACGTAGTGTTGTCTCCATTGACGGTGCTGCTAAGCTTTTTTGGTGAAGACATGGCCGAAGAAAGGCAGAGGAACAACGTAATAATGACGGCATTGACTAGTTAACGACAGAACTAACATTTCTTAGGGACTTCTTTGACGTACTAAGAGCATGCCCCTCATCAGACGTGGTGAGGCTGGGGTCATGTGCGTGAGAGGAAATTAGTGAAACCATGATCATGATGCGTTGAGAAAGTGACAAGAGAGACGTGGATAGGAAGTAGTATGAACCTGATAAATGCGCATTTTTTCCCGTTCCTGCTGCGTTCTCCAATATGATGGTTTCCATCAAAGTATGACAGGGGCATTAACCTTAACCTAGGTAGCTGCTTTTCAAGCTATACATCACTTTACATATATCGCTTTTCTGTCTTTCCTGTTTTTTTACACATCATATAAAGTGGAAAAGTTAAGCCACTGATGTCCCGGTTGAGCGTCTTGAGCATCAACACCAAAAGAAAAAAAAAAGAAGAAGAAGAAGAAAAAAAAAAAAACAATTACACATACATCACAATCATTAACCTGGTCATTTTGAAAAAAACATGCAGCTGTGATTATGTTGTATAAAGTAGTTATATATGACTACTTTCCTTTTTATAGTTCATCCTAAGTAATATTTTGCATTTGATTTTTGACAAGTCCCGCCCTCCCACGTTACAAAGTACTACAAATGGGAACAAAACGACAAACGAAGATCCTACACAATCATACCGTCATTCCCATTCATAAAAATAATAAGAATATAAAGGAAAACTGAACATACAGTATCTTTTGCTTCCTGATTAAAGCCTGCAGTCATAACACCGTGTAGTGCCACAAAAAAGAAATTATATATTTAAAAAAAAAAAACTCCCAGAGCTTCTTCCGTCCGTCTTTCTCTTATGTCCTGATACAGTAATAAAAAACCAAGCAAAACGAAACAAAAAAGTCTGAGGTTGCTTCATTACTACAATATATTCCAAAAGATTAAAAGGTTAGGCACTTTGTAAGAACGTCTGGAGCAGTCTGTGAGAAATGGTAGACCTGACGAGACGATGAAACTGTAAGCAAGTCATGTGAAACACCATAATTTCTTCACAAGATAATACAAAACAAAATATATATATTTATATTTATATAGGGTGGTACTTATTTTTTACTTTTGAAATGTTTATCTCTGACCCTCTCAAAACATTCCATTTAGGGAAAAAACGCATCATGTGAAATATTTTGTCATTAGCAATGAAATTAATGGTAGCTCAAGCTCCTTAAAGTTTTGAGAATTTAAAAACAAATGGCAGATTCTACTCAAAACATGGTCATCTGAATATCCTACAACAGAAAGAAATGTTCTACTCAAAACATAGATTAAACCATACAAAGCTGGTAGGCACAGGATTATGATGTCATCTGAATAACTCCCCAATGTCTGATACAGTCCTGTTTTGACTGGCTTGTGGCTGGTTGCCATGGCTGCCAGTCAGAAGTTGGCAGGGCACCTCTGGTATCTTTCCGAGGTTCTTGTCGGATTATCATTCTTTGATATGGACGCATCACTGGAAACAAAATCTGCAATGGTGAATGCCATGGAAGTCAACAAGAGTGATGACGAACCACTGGTTAGGGTATCTGTGGATCTCAAAACTGTACATGAAAAATCTCTGCCTGACTTTGTGACTTCAAACTATTCACGAGTCTGCAAATTCCAATGGATTTTCTCAGCACACCACCTTCCACATGGAATGAGCGTCTTGACTTCCAGGAGGCAAGAGAGAGGGTCAAATGTTTATCTGTCAGCAACGACAATGCAGAACGTGCTGTTGCTCTCATCCAAGAATTCAATGGACATCTCACTCGTGATGTAGAACAACTGCAGGACCTGCTGCTGGTTGTTGCTGAGCACCGCAAGAATTTCCCTGACGCATCCAAACAAACAATGATGAATACAGAAAAGAAAAAATAAATGGCTGATAAGTGTTGACAAATTACAGAAATTTTCAGGCATATATGATACTGTAAGTTGTAGAATAATGTTTGTGTTCCTACTTTTTTCCGTATCCACTGCAAATCAGATATCTAGTTTATATCAGCAAACTTTTAATTCTCCTGAACTGTATTCAACATTATATACTATTAAACTGAAGTACCGGTGATTATTTCAACAATAACTGTTGTTTTGCCAATATCAGGTATAGGGAATTTTCATAGTGGATTTTTTTTTTTTTGTCAGGGTGCTTGAGCTACCAGTAAATATGAGAATATTGGCATGAAAATTGGCATGTGCCATTATTTTATACATTGGAACATAATTAGAGGGTCAGAGCAATAAAAATGTAACTTTTAATTTTTACCCCCTGTTAAGGACCACCCTAATATATATTTATATATGCACCTAATGAAGAGATAGAATGTGGAGTTTTACAGTATATATAAAAGAAATGAGTTTTATTTTTACCAGTTCCTTAACATCCAGACATCGAAGGTGAGGAACGGTGATCAGCAGCAAAATAATAATTCGAACCTATAACTTGGAAATAAATCTTTGTGTATGTATGGGACGGGAGTGAAACATATATATGTGTGTGCGTGTGTGCGTACATAGCCAACAGGAATGGTTCAGCTTTCCAGAGATGGAAAACACACAAAACGTAACGTTCTTAAACAGTATATATATATATATATATATATATATATATATATATATATATATATATATATATATTGTGGAAATTTGTGTCTGGAGATGCAGCTCACTGGACAGCTGGAGAGAAGACAGTGAAACGTTGCATTTGAAGCAGCTGAGATCTATAGGACACTGTTTCCCAAGACCTTTTCTTGTGTTGTTGTTGCTGTTGCGGTTGTTGTGGTTGTCCAACATTCAGACTGTGACCTCTCTCACAAAGGCAGGGGGGGGAATTAAGAGCAGAAACCTATATACACATCCAGATCTATCATGTCTTCATCATAAAGGCAGAATTTCAGATATTAAAATACATCAAAAAGCAGTCAGGGGGCTCGTGTCCTCGTTCCCTCTCTGCCGAAACGAAAGAATGCCCACATAGACATGTTCCCATGAAAGAGATGATAAAACTCATCAAAATTTTACAAAAAGAAAACAAAAAAAAAGGAAAAACACACTGCGAATCATCAGCAGATCTGTGTGTGTGTGTATGTGTTTCTGTTAAAGCCGTACTAGCACCATTCTTCCTCCTCTGCTTCGGGGTAGTAGCGCTGGACGTTGTCGCTGCTGCCGCCAGGCCCCGCGGTCAGGCCCGTGATGAAGTGGAACCCGTTGGGCATCCCGAGCAGGGAATGCTGGGACAGCGGCGGGAGGGTCACGATCTGCTGCGGGCTCAGCAGCGTGGTCTGGGGCCGGAGGTACGGCTCGGAGCTGATGCGCATTACGGGACTCGGGGGAGGGAGGGTGTTCTGGGCGCCCGCCGAGGACACGGGGGAGGAGTTGGCAGTCCTGTAGGCCACCGCTGGGCGAGGGGTCAGGGGCGTCTGGGGCAGCTGCCTGCGCCCGCGGCTGGGTGTGCTTGAGCCCGAACTCAACAACACCGGGCTGCCTTTAGCCCAACCACTGCCCTAGATGAAAATTTAACAAGCAAATCAAAACAATAAAACGATGAGGGTAATGCGTAAAAAACAGATCGAATGGGCAAAAGGGGACATGGTGAGGAAGGACAGGATGAAAAAGGAGGAAGGAAAGGAAGACACGGACAATGAATGAAGAGAGGAGAGCAGGAGAGGAAAGGAAGAGGTTAAAGAAGAAAGTAGATGAAAGGAAAGGAAAAGAGGAAGAGATTAAAGCAGGAAGGAAAGGAAAGGAAAAGACAAGTAAGGAAAGGAAAGAAACATTTATATGTATGACAACATGAACAACAGAAAAAGGATACACAAAGCACAAAGACGAGGATGACAGCACCAAGAGGATAGAAAACAAGAACAGAAAGACAGACGTGATGCACAGATAAATGGTGAAGAAGAAAAGAACAGAAAAAGAAGTGAAAGGCCATAAGTGGCTGCACTAAGGGAAAAGAGAAGAAGAGTTTCATTTCACAGGATAAGGGAAACACAGCCACAAAAACCACACAATTTGCATGCATCATAAAGTCCGGTGCATTCCAAGCATCTGAAGAACCCTGACCCCCCTCATACACACGTGGACAAAACTGTTGGTACCCTTCGGTCAATGAAAGAAAAACTCACAATGGTCACAGAAATAACTTTAATCTGACAAAAGTAATAATAAATAAGAATTCAATTAATGTTAACCAATGAAAGTCAGACATTGCTTTTCAACCATGCTTCAACGGAATTATAAAAAAAAATTAACTCATGGAACAGGCCTGGACTAAAATGATGGTACCACTAACTTAATAGTTTGTTGCACAACCTTTTGAGGCAATCACTGCAATCAAACTATTCCTGTAACTGTCAATGAGACTTCTGCACCTCTCTGCAGGTATTTTGGCCCACTCCTCATGAGCAAGCTGCTCCAGTTGTTCCCGGTTTGAAGGGTGCCTTTTCCAGACAGCACGTTTCAGCTTCTTCCAAAGATGCTCAATAGGATTGAGGTCAGGGCTCATAGAAGGCCACTTTAGAATAGACCAATGTTTTCCTCTTAGCCATTCTTTTTTGTTTTGTTTTCAACAATGGTGTCCTCCTTGGTCGTCTCCCATGTAGTCCACTTTGGCTCAAACAACGACGGATGGTGCGATCTGACACTGATGTTCCTTGAGCATGAAGTTCACCTTGGATCTCTTTAGAAGTCTTTCTGGGCTCTTTTATTACCATTCGGATTATCCCTCTCTTTGATTTGTCATCAATTTTCCTCCTGCGGCCACGTCCAGGGAGGTTGGCTACAGTCCCATGGATCTTAAATTTCTGCATAATATGTGCAACTGTAGTCACAGGAACATCTAGCTGCTTGGAAATGGTCTTATAGCCTTTACCTTTAACATGCTTGTCTATAATTTTCTTTCGAATCTCCTGAGACAACTCTTTCCCTTGCTTCCTCTGGTCCATGTTGAGTGTGGTACATACCATGTCACCAAACAACACAGTGACTACCTGGAGCCGTATATATAGGCCCACTGACTGATTACAAGATTGTAGACACCTGTGATGCTAATTAGTGGACACACCTTGAATTAACATGTCCCTTTGGTCACATTATTTTCAGTATTTTCTAGGGGTACCATCATTTTTGTCCAGGCCTGTTCCATGAGTTTATTTTTTAAAATAATTCTGTTGAAGCATGGTTGAAAAGCAATGTCTGACTTTCATTGGTTAACATTCATAGAATTTTTTTAAATTATTACTTTTTCAGATTAAAGTTATTTATGTGACCATTGTGAGTTTTTCTTTCATTGACCGAAGGGTACCAACAATTTTGTCCACGTGTGTACCCTAAAAATTACAGAGGCCGTAGGATAGTCTGAAAATGTATGAACTGGGAGCTTTTTCTTAGTACTATTCTGTCAGACTCGGCACCCCAACCTATATATAACATAAGATATACCTTTATTCATTCCACAGTGGGGAAAGATCAAGAATGTCTAATACAGGTGGGTTAAAAATCGATTCAGTTCTGTATCGTGACTCTTTCGTGTGGCAGTTCATGTATTGCCACAATCCAAAATCAATGTTTTAAAAATGTTTTATTTATATACGGTTGCATTTGAGGTGGTAAAATGTTGCCGGTCCTCTATGATGCTGCAGGGGGCGTGCTCTAAACTTGCCACAGCACAACATCCTGAGTGTATGAAGCAAATTATATGTTAAGTTTGTTTAGAATTGTAACAAAATATACAAAAAAATAAAAATAATATACAATCACGTTATACTTAAAGAATCGCAATACAAACCGAATCGACACATAGAAATCGTGAGAAAACCGTATTGCTCGGTCTCTGGTGTTTCCTAACCCTACTGCCTAGCCAGCGTTAAGTCCCACCTGCTTGGTAAAGGTGGTCTCCTGAGCCTCTCCGGGTGATGTGGCACAGCTGGCTGGCGCAGGTTTAGCCGGAAAGTGCTCGCGGCTACCGTAGCGATCGCACGAGTAGTAGCGCTGCTTCTCCGCTGTTGACGAATGGTGTTTCCTTTCGTGGGAACGGCCCCGGTCGAGCCCTCTTTCTCGACACGAGGAGTTCCCTGCAGGGTCAGCTGCTGTGCCTGAAAAAGGGACAAAACGCCAGCAGATGGACAATGGGAAAATCTCTGATATAATAAACCTCTAATGTGATTTAATCTGCTTTATTATACAGTAGCTTCATTAAAAAGGACACAGTTTCCAAATGCATAAAGAAGCATAATCTTCAGAGAGATAATCTATAGAGAGAGTGTTTAATTGTAGAGAAACATCTGTTAATGAAATTCACTCTCAATTTCAACCATCTCAACTTTAGCAGTAAGAGTCCTTTAAAGTCATCACCCATGAGACAAATTGGACGACGTCCTGAACTACGCTTCTGATCGATCACATTCCCTACAGATCAAAAGCCTGCTTTATGATGCCAGTCCTCGTCTCTCCTCCCCTCACGAATTCCACATTCCTCACACACCGGTCTCGTGTCTCTTGTACTTCTTTTTTTTTTTTTTTTTTTTCCTCTGTGCGTTCTGACATTTTTACCCACGGCTGGCCTGCTGTGATGTGGCAATAAATTAGCAGGTCAGTGGGTGTGCGGCGTGTCTGTCAGATCCTTTTATCTGGCTAATGGATGCCAGGTGCATGCTGAAGCTCCTGCAGCAGATCGAGCGCACTTTAGCTCTCCACTCAGGTCTCCACAAGAGGCTTTCTGACAGAGGTGGAAAGTAAAGAATTACATTTACTCACGTTACTGTAAAGTTGTTTTTTTTGCGTGCTTCTACTTTTTAAAGTAGTTTTTAAAATCTGTCATTTGACTTTTTAAATAAATAATAACAATGAATATAAAAATATAATAATAACAATGCAACTCGGAAAAATTGTTCCCCGGAAACCACTGCACTGATTGATTGATTGATGGGCGGGGAGATCAGACGCGCTAAACTCACAAGAACGATGGAGACGGACAAAACAGATGGCAGTGATGCAGACCCAGCTGAAAGAGAAATGCCATCAGATTCTTATGAGGCAAACCCCTGGTCATATTTAAGCGTCATATTTGATTTCAAGTGCAAGAAAGCAAACAGCTTTATTATGCAAAGATGTTCCTTTAATTAAAAACAACTAGTTTGAGATTTATATCTCCTTTATATTTATATATATGAGATTTATATCCTACACTAGAATCCCCCATCCCACCGCCGCTGTTAAAAAAAGTAACTGGGTAACTTTTACTCTTTAATGAGCTTTTGATTATGCAGAAACATAACAGTTAATAGAGTAAAAACTCCCTTTCTTATTTTATATAATCCCCTGCTACAGAATGCACGTATCCCAGTGTTTCACTAGTGCTTGGATACCATCACTTCACTGTTTTCTCAGTACGCCAGAGCCATGATCCGACTTCCTGGTTCCTGGCTGAAACGCTGACCTCTCAGGAACTCCACTAATGGCCCAAACATGTAGAAATCACTTGGAGCGAGGTCAGAACTATACTGGGGCTGTGGCAATATCTCCCAGCAGAGTTCCTGTAATGTGCAAGTGGTGCAGTGGGCGGGATGAGTTTGTGCATTGCCCTGCAGAGCGAACACTTTCGGTGAATAAACTAGGCTGTTTTTTTTCCTGAGAGTGTTCCACACGCTGAATGGTCTACAGGAACGACTGCAGTGGGCTCCAAGCTACCTCGGCCTGGATCATCATTCATGCCTTCTCGTTTAAATGTTTTACTGTGGCGAAGAGACTCATCACCGTACTGTACTTGAGGGATTCTGTAAATATCAATCGTGGTTTACGCTGTCATTTACGAGAAATTTCATCACAAGTCCAGGTTTGACTTGAACGCCCCTGTATATGTGGAAGTTCTCGTAACAACAAAAAGTCTTCCTGTTTGAAGTGTTTTTAGTCTTTAATTCTCATAAACATTAAAGCGATACCCTGCATCATGACAGAACACAATAACCCCACATCTAACGACTTACCTTATAGCTATAATCTAACAGGATATTACCTAGATGTCAAAATCTAAATGTGAGTTCATTTTGATTTTGTATTTAATCGTACTGTATACTGTATATCTTCACTGACCTCCCGTGTTATTAGGCTGACCACCGGGTGACCTATCCAGTGACCTCTGTTTCTTCTCTCTGTCTCTCCGGTGATGGCAGCGGTGATGATGATGATGGTGATGCGGTCGATCTTGAGCAGGCTTCTCCAGAATATAGTCGTTCAATGTAACCTCCGGGGGATGCTGTGGGGCAAACGTGGACACCGAGCGTCTCAAGGGAGAGTCAGGAATGGGCTGAGGAGGAAAAGGAAATGTTGTAACACTGACATAAATATAATATAATAAATATAATATGATCGCTGTGGTTTCAAGCAGTGAATCAGAACTAAGAGACTCAAGGCTGCCCTCTGGTGATGAGACGAGAAATGGGGCGTGCAAAACTCTTAACTATTTATATGGCACAGCTGCTTAAACATGATACAAATCTCTGTAGATTTCGTCCTGACTAGCCGTTTCAGGCTTAGCACTTAACGACATATTGCAATCATAAGCAGTGCTTAAGGTGTAGCGTCAGTCTGCGATGATTAAAGGTAAGGTGTCCTCTCCGAGACACTTTAACTATCCTATCCTCTTTAATTTCATGCATCTGTCTGTATCGCCTAATCCTTAAATCCGACCTAACAACAGGGTCAACATAGTGCTTGTAATTCAAGCCTGTGTGTTTTTTCTTAACATCAGCCTAGTCATACAGTATATAGCATGCAGGTACAGTATTAGTACAGATCTTAATGCAGTTGACGTGGAAGGATTTGAGACAATACATACTGCGAGTAAGGTTCCTGGAGAGTGACGTGAATGACTTCTCTGTCAAAGTGCCATGTGGGAGAGAGAGAGAGCAGAGGAAACAATCGATTTATTAAAGGAAAAGAGAAGACGAGCTTTAATGTCATGAGCAATTTTAAGGACAAGTCCGTAAAAACAAAAGATCTGAAATCACTTCCTGGTGGCTTTGTAATGGACCGTAATGGTTCGTAATGGTATTTTGTGGGTTTTATATGACAGTGGAAAAAGTGCAGATGGTTTAACATGTGACCTGTGATTGATTCTAAATGGAGTTGATTATTCTGTAATAGAACTTCAAGGTCCTATATCAAGGTCCTAACCCTAGGTAATGTGTAGAACCTTGTTCAATAGACTAATAATAACTAGCTTTATGCAAGGACACAGTGGACCTTGTAATGGTTTTGTAATGGTTTCAGTATGGATTGATATTGCAAAGGATAAGGTCTTATTTGTTAAAAGGCATCTTTTAAGAATTGTAGGTGTGTTCAATAACTGTAGTAATAATTATTAATAGCACAAGTTAAGGTGTTCAAGTCAAACCGAATAAAACAACACAATTACAAGGTTAATGCAATTATCCTAGTGTTTCACTAGTGCTTAGATACCACAAAGGTGGAATGTTTTCTCAGTACGCCAGAGCCATGATCGGACTGCCTTCTTGCCGTCTTCAACATGCAAGTGGTGTTGGTGAAAGATTGTGTGCACAGTTTCCACAGACAGATGTGGGTTTTTTCTCCCCGCAAGCCAGGACAACTTTTCCATCGATTTTCAGGCAGGATCAGGCATCAGGCGTCACTCTCTTATTCTGTTTAGTTTTTATCAACAAAGTAGAGTTTTACGTTCCGCTGACCAAAACCGACTGTTGGTCCCTCGGTCAAGGTACAAACAATGGGGTGATCGGTCTTTTGCAGTGGCTGACTGACCTGCCTCTGTTTAGAGCAAAACTTAAGAATGGCTTTTGATCATTTTTAATTCATGTAGGTTTTTAAATAATTTTATTTGATGTGTTTTTTTATTGCCATTTTATTCATTTTTATAATGCTGTGAAGCACTTTGGTTCAAAGGTGTGAGGTGCTATATAAATAATTGAATGTTCATATGAACGACTGCAGTGGGCGCCGAGCCACCTCGGCCAGGATTGTCATTCACGATATGTTTGCGCCATTACTGCGGCTAAGAGCCTCATCACCGTACTGTGCCTAAAGTCTTCCGTAAATGTCGATCACTTTTACTAATTTATTCACTTGAAAGTCCCAGTTTGACTTATTCCCAATACAAATTCATCTGAACGAAGAATGTTAACATCATGATGCTTTATGATATAGATTTAATTAACCAAATGGACCTAATGGACAGAACAATTCAATCAGTTACACACACACACACTATAACTGATTGGAGGAATAAACCTATGGAAACCATTTAAGTCATTAGTATCTGATGAGGAACCGTTTAGTATAAGAAATTCGCCCTATATGGAGCTGAAACAATATGGCCAATGTTTTATTCTTTACCCAGGATTTTTTTTTTTGGCTGTGAGTGAACATATCTTTGCTGTGCAGCCTTTCTTGAAGTAAGCCAAGCTGCAGACCTGGACAAGTGCCAGGGTCTGCTAGTGAAGATGGGGTATGTGGGAAGAGTCTCTGGATGAAATAAGTGGAATCTGAGCCATATGAGCAGGTGCTGAAACCCCTCAGTCAATCACTTATTACCTGCTGAGCACTTTCTCTCCAACTTTCCCAAGATGGAAATACCAAGCGAACGTGTACCTTGTACCGTTTTTGAAGCAGCTCATTACTTCTAAAGCCTCAAAATCATCTTATATACGCATAAACCCGGCATAAACAACCCAACGATGTGTTTACAGAAACCCAGCATGTTTTAAAGTGTGCTACAGTACTACTACTAATAATAATGAATGGACAAAGCGCAGTCAAAGCCCAGTGAGTAGCATACATGTTTGTGTTTGTTGCATTTCTGGTGGTGTATGTGGAGATCTGCGCGCGCGTTTATCAGCCTTTTTGATCAAAAAAGCGCGCTTGCGCAACTCATTCACTTTGCAAAAGGTAGTGTTTATTGTTTTGTGTATATTTAAAGCGCATATACACAATAAAACAATGTTGTTTTAGGCTAACTTATCTTACATTTTTGTATTCTTTGTTGTACTTCGTCTTTTTGCTCACACACGCGGGTGCGTTACAATAATAATAATAAATTTACAGCACTACTATTACTACTACTAACAATAATTATAATAATAATAATACTGTATGGAGAAAGCGCAGTCAAAGAAGAATCATCATTGCAGGAGAGAGAAAAATGAAGACTAAATACACATCAGTATTTACAGTTTGAGCTCGACGCGTTTATGAGCTCTGTCGCTTTTGCCGTCAACGGGCGCCTAAGAGAGATTAACACATTTCCGGTGTTGTGCGCTAAAATGCCCCCTGCCACAGATTGCCCCCCTATATAATCTCCGTAGAATATTATATTAGAACACAAATTTATAGGTTTATCATTTACAAATTGCAAATTAGACCAAACGAATTTGATTATAAAATAAGCCATATAAAAAAAATACATGTTCTATAGGGAAAAATTGTCTTTTCATTTTATATATATTTTTTCATATACACCATGTATTTTATATTGCGTATTTTAGAATAAAAATCATTCCGTGTCATTTTTCATCAACAATATTTATTTACCGCAAACATTTTATTTCATGACAAATCCCTGTAAAATAAATGTGCCACAAAATAAACATTATATTAGAATTTGTATTAATAGTCTCGACACTGTCCTAGTGTTAATTATAATAGTAATATCATATTTGATCATAATAAACCTATGAATTTATGCTCTAATATAATCTTTAATAGAGATTATGTAGGGGGGGGGGGGGGGCAATCCGTGGAAGGGGGGCATTTTAGCGCATAACACCGGCTTCAGTAGACGTCGGAATCACGTGTGTAGCTGAGCCGAACCGCAGGGGTTCCCCAAGAACTGTACTAATGAGGGACTCAAACTGGCAATCACTTGAGAGTTTTGAGATTCCAGGACTTGAAAAGGTCAAAGGTTAAAAAGCACAGAAGAGCACAGCAAATAGCAATAACAGTAAAAATAAAAATAAAAAAAGCTCCAGAGAGGCTGAACGGTCCGAGCACTCACGCTGTTGTCAGGAAATCCAGGGTAGAAAAAATCCCAAACAGTCCCAGCCACCCATGGCCGTGAGCTAGAGAACTTATTTTGCCTTGTTCTCTGGGTGATGTAAATAACTTATCGGTCTCATTTTGTTAACACTAACAAAAGCCAGTCATGGTTATGTTTTATCTCATGTGCAAAAAAATTATACCAGTTTACCTTCTATTTAAGAGTGTTATAAATAAAAGTCGTCATGTTTGGTCTTTGGTATCCGGCGTGCAATTGGAACGACACAGAACTAGAAAAAGCTATATTAGGAAGGGAAGCAGTGTGGCGGCATGCCTAAAAATATCTTGACCTTGGGTAAGCACTCTCATTAAGAGCCACTATGCAGTATCTGTATCTGTTAGCTTAAGCAGAAAGAAAACACAGACCTCGGCGTGGGCAATTTTTTTCCCCATAAACTCCAGGATCCTGTATTTACTTCAGCTCTCCTGAACTTGAACACACCACATTCATTACAACCGAGGCATTAAACCAATGCCGTTATTTACAGCTACTGTAGCATCTACAGTTTATTATCTTGTACTGTAGTAATGGGAAAGACACTGAGATCACGTCCCATGCTGAGGCTTTCCATTTGTGCGAATTCAGTGGATAAAGATCAATTCACATGGGTTGTGTATGAGTGTATAATATCTCTGAACTTTCAATTAAGTGGAAAAATTATACAGAATGTGTAGTAATCCATGTATCACCAAACTGACTCCAAAATCAATTGAAATGATCATTTATTTTATATAAATATTTTTAGGGCGGCACGGTGGCTTAGGAGTTAGCACTGTCGCCTTGTACCTCCAGGGTCCGGGGGTTTGTGTGCATTAAGTTTGTATGTTATCCCTGTAAGCTTGTTGGGTTTCATCCAGGTTTTCTGGTTTCCTCCCACAGTCCAAAAACATGCAGATTAGGTTAATTGGCGTTTCCAAATTGCCCGAATGCATGTGTGAATGTTAACCGGATGTCCTATCATTGTAAAAATGGGAATAAATGCAAAGGTCACATTTGGCCTCCACAGTCCCTAGTTGGACTACCAACGTTCCTAGATGGATGTATAAGTATATATGTATGCGTTTGAAGTGGTAAAATGCTGCAGTTCATCTATAATCCTGCAGATGGTGCACTTTAAACTATTCACATGGCACAACATCCTGTGTGTTCAGAACTACGGTAAGTATTTGCTATGTATTTTTTAAATTATAACAAAATCTGAAAAAAGATAAATATCGAATTGGGATTTTTATTAAATTGTGATACAATATAAATTGAATTGCCACCTACAGAAGGTATCGTGATAATATTGTATCGGGAGGGCCCTCATGATTCCCATCCCTATTTTGAAATAATTTATGACTATTCAGTTTTGTTTACATAAACATGGGCAACAATACAAAAAAGAATAAAATCATAATGTGTGTCAGTACTGTAAGGTGTCGGGTCAGGACAAACTGCCAAATTACTGCTTTCCCGCAGCCTCGATACTTGAAAAGATTCTTGGATTTGTCTCTATAGCTTACAACACAGAGTCACCTGAAAATCATCTGAAACATTTACCTGCATTTCTGCGTTGAGTTTAGGCATGGATACCGCTCGTCCATACCCCTCTAAACCAGCAGGAGCTACAGTGCTGGAACTGTTCTCCATTTTCCTCATCTCTACTGACACCTACCACATAAACTCACGCATTAACATAAAAAGACAAGTGACATAAAAACAAAAAACAGTTTTGAAATGCCTGAGGTGTGTGAGAATGCTGGTTAAACACCAAGTACCTGGGCAGTGTTCGCGTTTGAGATGTCTTCTGACTGGCCTCTCAGGATGGGTCGTTTCTTTGACCTCGGGACTTCTTTGGTTTTCTCTGAAGCCCAAGACGAGGAGCCTTTAATGGTGGTGTCGTGGCTAGGGTTATAACGGGAAGTAATATTGTAACATTAGAATGACATAAATACACACAGGACAATATAAATAAGAAATCAGGTCTATGTTTTGTACACTGGCTGGGCTATAATATCTTTTTCGACGACCTTTAGGTTTGATTACAGCACACAATGTAGTGGCCAGTTCATGTGTGAAAATGATTCCCCATGCTCCTAGAATTTGAGCCCTGGAATATGGGAAGAGAGGGAAGAAAGAGTCTATAGATGTGATAACCTGGTCGTTCGGTACATTCAGGTTGTCAGCTGACTTCATTTTTTGCCACATAACATTGCTGAGCTCTAGACCTGTCCAACTGAAGCAACACCAGATCATAACACTGCCACCAGAGGCTTGTACAGCACTCACATGTAGTGTTTTGAAGTCTGTTAAAAAAACAAAACATCCTTACTACACTGAAAAAATTGGAAGAGGCCGATCACTCTCACTCACTCATCGTCTATATCACTTTATCCTGGAAGTGGAAGAGGTCGATCATTTAATAATATTCTTATTGCTTAAATGTTCCGTTTTCATTGACTAAAACTAGACTAAAATACTTAAACGTTCCTTTAACTAAAACTACCCTAAAATGCCCAGACTTTTAGTTGACTAAAACTTGACTAGGGGCAGTGGTGGCTCAGAGGGCTAAGGCACTGAGTTACTGATCGGAAGATCGGACGGTTCGATCCCCAGCTCCATCAAGTTGCCGCTGTTGGGCCCTTGAGCAAGGCCCCTAACCCTACCTGCTCCAGGGGCGCGGTATCATGGCTGCCCCTGCCATCTGACCCCAGTTACTCTGGGATATGCGAATTTCACTGTGCTGTAATGTATATGTGGCAAATAAAGGCTTAACTTAACTAAACAAAAATAGGGTAAGTTTGACTAAATATGATAATAATTAACAGGGACATTTATCCCATGACGACTAAGACTAAAATTGAAAATTGTTGATGAAATTAACACTATCACAGATAACATTATACAGTACATACAGTTCACATAAAATCTAATTTTACATTCCATGTGATTTTATTGCGTATACTAAATGTAACTTTTCAGGTACTAGATTGAATGATCTAAATTGAATGTGATCAGAGGCTTTCTACAGTGTGCACTACTGTATGAACGATGAGTGCATCACTTCACCCTGAATAGGGTCAATCTGAACTCGTCAGACCACATGACCTTTTCCCATTGCATTTCTCAGAAGCCTTTTTCCAGATAATTCTCTTCAACAAGTGGTTCTCTTATGGCCACACAGTTGTTTTAACCCAATCCTGTAGAAATGCTTTTCCTTTCACTATTAAACATCACTGTGAGTTCTTCTGTCCATGCAACTTCACCAGGCGTTTAAGTGGTACTTCCTGACTTATATGCACAGAGTCATTCCTGATTTATATATACAGAGTCAGCCAAAAAAAATGGTTACACACTTTAGGAAAATAACTTGTATAAATATTTATATATTGATAAATGATAATAATATGAATATTATATGAATATAATATACATATTATACTATTTGTCTTTTCCTGAAGTGTGAATACAGTACATTTTTTTGACTGACCACATTACTACCTGTACCATAAAGTTTATGGTGTAACACTTTCCTTCCAGGTTTTTAATAAAGCTCTAAAGCAAATAAAGTTCTAAAGCATCCCTTGCATGATGCAGGATAATATTTTGACCATTAGTTTTTGGCTAGGCTGTGCATGTCAGTCGTTCTGCATTGCATGGGTGCATGTGTGTGTGTGGGTGATGAGTGATCAGGGCCTACGGTGTGTGTCCATTGTTCAGTGTGGTAGAGCTGGGTCTGATGATGGAAGGCAGGAAATCGGACGGACAGTCCATCATGCTCCTGCTCTTCTCCTGCATTGGGCCCAGAATGGGCTCCAGGAGAGCGCCTACATTGTTCTACAAAGTGAGCACACAGCAGAGAGCAACTTCAAGTCAGCACACATGGTGTCTTCTGGTACAGTTCTCAAAACACAATGTGTGTGTGTGTGTGTGTGTGTGTGTGTGTGTGTGTGTGTGTGTGTGTGTGTGTGTGTGTGTGTGAGAGAGAGTTATCGACCTGTGGTGCTGGCTGTTCTTTGGACTGCTGCTGCTGCATCTGGATTTTCTTGGCTCTGTTCTGTTTGTAGTAATCGAAGATCATGAGAGCAGCGTACACCTTTCCAACCGTCAGCTCGTTAGCTGTAAATAAAAGGAATATATACAGTATATCATTACAGAGAATTATATATACAGAATGTCACATTTACAGCGTAATGCTCGGTCGAGTTATTTATCATATTTATTAAATTATATATAGATGGCTTTTTACTTTTTATTTAATCTTTTCTTGCATTGTATCTTATTATTAATTAATAAGGAATGCAAACCTTAACACTGACCTGAAATGTATTCAAAAGAACACAATGCTGTTTTAGAAAATGAATCAACACCTTCTGACCAATCAGAATTGAGCATTAAAGATGTGCGATTTAATTATGTGTATAGGTGGATGCAATCTGCTTCTCATCACTAGATGGCAGTAAAGCTTCATCTTACTATGTGAGATCAAGTTAACAGTGTTAACAGCAATAAGTAACACCAGTAGTGTCTTTGCACAAGCGCGCGCTGCGCGTGCATGCGTGTGCATGCGTGGTGTGTGTGTGTGTGTGTGTATTGGACGCTCACGTTTGTGTGGAGTCACCAGAAGATCCATGGACTTCTGAGACAGGTTTGGCCAGACGGTCGCCAGCTCCTTCTTTAGCTCGGCATCACACAGACGCTGGGCCACGATTCCTGCAAACACACACCACGAGTTCAGCATCCTTCAGATTAATAATGCACTAAACAGCTGTGACCATCAGAAAACCACGTTATTGCGATTACTCAGAAAAAATGTTATCAATGAGGTCACGTGATCTGATGAGTTCAGATTGAGCCTATTGAAGAGCGATGCGTGTGTCAGGGTAAGACGGGAAGTACATGAAGCGATGCACCCATCATGCATTGTGCTATCTGTACAAGCCTCTGGAGGCAGTGTTATGAACTGGTGTTGCTTCAGTTGCTCAGGTCTCGACGTTATGTGGCAAAAAAATGAAGTCAGCTGACGAGCTGAATGTATCGAATGACCAGGTTATCCCATCTATGGAGTGTTTCTTCCCTGATGGAACTCAGACTGTAAACGAGTGGTTCTGGGAGCATCAGGAATCATTTTCACTCAAAGGAATAAATGAATCAATAAAATCATAGATTTTGTGACTTTTTTTGACGTAGTCAAAAAATCTCTATTTATTTCTAATAAACTTGTTTGAATGTTTTATTTAATCTGCACCTACAGTACATCATAGTGACTATGCACATTTTTTCCAGAAAAGAAAGCATTTGTTATTTTATGATAAAAAATGTGAGGGTGTTATTTTGTCAACTGAAACTGAAACGATTTACTGTGTTATGTATTTTGTTTTGTAGATGTTGGGACGCGGATAAGAATCCGTTGGCAAATCATTGCATGAACTCATCTATCTATCTATCTATCTATCTTGTTTACAGTGAAAAAAAGCATTGTTATTTTTGGTAAAAAAAATATGATTTTTTTTTTTTTAATGCATAATTTTTTTTTTTCATTTTATACCCGGAGCTCTATTCGTACAGTAGATACATTCTTTTGACTTTGACTTAAAAAATCTAAAATACATTTAAAGATCACAGACTTAAATCAGAAGCATAAGAACCAACATAAAAGTAGACGACTGTATTGTAAGAAGTTGAACTGATGAGACTTGGCTCTAAATGACTGACCTGAGGCCAGTTTGATCTCCAGCGCGGTCCGGATTAGAGCCATGAGCGTAGAGGTGAAGTGGACCGTGTTGTCATCGGCGATGGGCATGTTCATCTTCACCAGACGCTGAGGGGAGTCAGGAGGGCGTTAGAGAAGAACAGTACTCAAAAACAAAACAAACAAACAAAAAAAAAAAAACAAAAGAACCCACACAACCCAAGCCTGTGAGACGCCTCGTGGCCAAAACCATCTGTGTGCTTGTGATAGGCTTTTGCTCGAATCTCATGCTTTAACGCTCAAAAACGCGAGACGTTCCAACTGACACAACGTCTCAGCGGATATCTTGGAATAGAAAGGAGATTCTCAGCCTGAGGCACACAAAACGTTTTGTCCAAAATGACAGAGGACAAAGTACAGAGACAGAACAGGAGTCAAACAGTCACATTCACTTCTATAAGCTACATCTGCAACAAAAGTACAGCAGTGACACAGTGACAGAAAAATAGAGAGAAGCATGAAGGCATAACCATGAAGGGTGACTCAGAGCACAGGAGCTCAACTCTGCACACGGTGAGAAAAATTCTCAGGGTGCTTCCACATCTGTTAGTGCCTTTTATTAATCAGAGTCAGGTTGAAATGTATCATTTGGGTAGGTTTATTTGGTTAAATTTCACGCTGCGCATAATTAAACGGAACGATGGTTATATTAGCGTGGGGAATTATCTTGGAAAAGTTGAGTTTTTTAAGTTCATCCTTTATTCATCACGTATACATTACTGCCCGGAGAAATTCTTAAAAGCTTCGAATTCGTTAAACAGTGTCCCTGAAGTGGACAGGGCCAAGGGCTGGGAGAGCTGGGGGTCATACCGCCGACACAGTAAAATGTATCTACACTTTCTTAAAATAAGATCACAACAAATTTAAGATTGTTAAGCTTTCTTCTCATTAAAATGTACTAATTTTAAGCAAAAAAAAAGAAATAACATATCTTGGTAGATATTATTGCTAGCTATTTTAATAAAACTATAGATAGGCTAGTTTCAAGAATGTTTCACTTGCTTAAATAAGATGTTAAGATTTGCCATTTAGTTCAGTCATTCAGTTTGGTCAGAAACAAACTTTGGTCAGAAACAAACAAAGTGACGTAAAAAAAAAGAAAAAAAAAAAAAAGTTCACGCACAGAAATCATAAAAATCACCCAGGCAGAAACATACACAAATAGAAAGCTAACAAAAATAAGTAGACAATTCCATACATTCACTGGCGACTTTAATAGGAAACACCTGTACACATGCTCATTTGTCCAATTATCTAATTAGACAATCATGCTTGAAGATTAAAAAACAAAAACATTTGATGCAGTTTTGGAGAATCTTTATATTTCTATTCATGATTGACCCGAGGTTTAGTGGTTTAGGAAATTAAGGAAAACTAATCTATTTAATTATAAATCACAGTTCTTTTGTGTGGCTAATAATTTACCGCCACATTCCAAAATCTCTCTCTCTTTTCTTTTCATTCATTTCACATGTATTTTAAACGTATACTGTATATGTTTGCATTTCTTATATAATCCTACAGGTATTTGCAAATTGTCGGTTAGCATAGCAAAAACTACGTGAAAAAAAGTGAATTTTCAGTTAGGATCATATACTGTAACACTATTTTTCATAATACGTATTGCTTCTTATCTCCCGATCCCTGCTTCGTTTTTAGTGAATATGCTACACATTTATATTTTAGCAGTTAAAACACCACATCAGTAAAATACAATTTCATGTTATTTTATGTAGTCTTATTTTTTTATTATTATTATTATTATTATTATTATTTAAATATGCCAATTCATACGGGACGTTCTATTGCAGCATGAATTAGACATGGTTACGGACACTACAGATTTTTTTTTAGCTTTTAACTAAGCTTTTACCAAAAACCGGACTGCTTTAATTTAAGCAACTATCCTTTACAGGTCATTTGTTTCTAGAAGCTTACACCAATTTTAGTATCAATGCTCATAAATAAATATGAATAATTAGCATTTTATTGCAAATTATTATTATTGTTTTAAGAGAGACAGTATAACACTGAAAAATGGCCATTTTAGGGGAACATATAAAATCATCTCTCTAAAACAGCTGAAGTTGGCGATTTGAAATTTTCAGGGAAGCAAGATCGATCATTTCCACAGCACCCTGTTTTCTTAAAATAAGTTTCCAAAAAAACAAATATAAGATTATTAGGCTTATTTCCTAATAATCAAATTGCAAGCGAAAAAATTTCTTTATCTCTTTCAAGAAAAAGTTGAACTATCTGCCAATAGAACAAAACATTTTTATTTTGAAATTTTACTAACATTTTATCATAAATAAACTTAATCATCTTATATTTGGTTTGTTGTGAAGTTATTTTAAGAAATTATGGATAGGTTTGGCTAGATTCAAGAATATTTCACTTAGTAAGATGTTTTTTTTTTTCAGTGTAGGAGTGAATTATTTGTGAAGCTGGTTAAGAATTATATCAAAATAAAAACAAAAATTAATATTGAATTGGGATGTTTATAAATCCAGTACACTAGGAGAATCGCGATACAATCCTACACAGGATAAGTGGTATAGAAAACTGATGGATTTATGAGTAGATGATTGACAGGAGATGATGTAGGATCAATTTTTGTCCTGAAATGCTTTTCACCAAGGATGTAAAGAATGCTCATATGATGTTCTGTCACCCTTCCTTTCAGCGTGAATTTCTCTCATCAATAAAGTGTTTCTGCAGGACCATCGATCATCAGATGCTTCTTTTCTCCAAGTCTTTAGCGAGTAAAAATCACAGGAGAGCACATCTGGCACCCACATCCACACTAGAGTTAAAAGACTGATTGCATTGCCGCCGCATGGTGTTGCATGAATGTGCAGCAGTACTGGTGTTTTTAATAAAGTGGCCGGTCGAGAGTAAATAAAACGCTTAAAATAGTATTTACTTGAAAAAAAAAATCCAAGTACATACTGTATCAATAAGGCTGGTTGAGTGTAACTTCCTAAACTCTCACTCACCTAATGAACCTCGATGAGGGGGAAAAACTTACTGTACCAAGCTTCAATGCTAACCCTGCGTTCAGCAGACTTAAATAAATCTATAAAATTTTTTCTTGATGTGCCGTAAAGAGTTGAGCTTCTGTGAACTGAAAACCATGAATCCAGTTCAGTTGCAGTCACTGTGTGGAGGATAAAAAAAAGAAAAGAATAGAAAAGGAGTCGCACTTGCACACGCAGCAGGTAGTAGCAAAGGAGTGCTGAACAAATGAGAGAGAGTAGGGGATGAAAGCACAAGCGAAAGAGAGAGAGAGAGGGGGGACGGGGGGGTTGTTTACAGTTCTGCTGGTATAAAGCCACGCACACACACACACGCGCGCGCGCACGTGCAACACTCTAAAACACATATGCACTGCTCCACTACAAGAAATATGACAAGGAACGTCTATTAGAGGAACTCCCTACGCTAAACTAAGAGGTTAATCATGTACGACCGCATTTAAACGCCAACCTGTGTGTGAAGGCGTGAATCTCATCTGATTGAGAAGTGGTGCGTCAGAGCTGCTTATACTGTACTGTGCGCAAACAATGCAGAATCAAGGCGTACGTGACTCGGTGCGAAATGTGACAGCTTTGAAGGCAAAACAAAACAAAAAAGACCCAGACTCAGTTTACACTTAATCTTTTAATGAGACTAATAATAGAATATCCAGGGAGTTATTATTGGGGTCGGATGGTCTCATAAGGAATGATACTTCCCTAAAAATAATGATTTTATGTAAATCTTATATAAAACATTGTATTGGTG
This sequence comes from Clarias fuscus, assembly GCA_030347435.1. Classification (NCBI taxonomy): domain Eukaryota; kingdom Metazoa; phylum Chordata; class Actinopteri; order Siluriformes; family Clariidae; genus Clarias; species Clarias fuscus. The sequence continues at coordinate 23,264,129 of CM059208.1, forward strand.
CTAAAATTCTCACCTAAGTGAAAAAAAAAGAATTTTCAGATGGGATCATACAGTATAACACTATTTTTTATATACAGTAACTACTTAATGCTTCCCGATCCATGTTTCGTTTTTTAGTAAATATCCATACACATTTATATTTTAGCAACAAAGTACAATTTCATGCTCTTTTATGTAGTGTTAGTAACTTTTTTTTTATTATTTAAATCCTCCAACTCATATGAGACGTTCTATTGCAGCATGAATTAGACATGGTTACGGACACTACAGATTCTTTACCTTTTAACTAAGCTTTTAGCAAAAACCGGAATGCTTTAATTTAAGCAACTATCTTTTACAGGTCATTTGATTCCAGAAGCTTACACCAATTTTAGTATCATCACTCATAAAGAAATATTTAATAATTAGCATTTCATTGCAAATAGTATCCTACACCAGTATACTAATAATCACCAGCCTGATCATCTGTCATTACAGTATGTGCATCAGTTTCTTACTGGGTCATGACTTACGTTAGATGATTTTTTTTTTAGATGCTTTAATGATTCATAGGCCACAAAAATGATTTGTCTGAATTTGCTGGACTGAAAATGAGAGCCATTAAAGTCCTTCAATATAAAATGGAGAACTATACTACATTAAAAATGCAAGAAAGTTTGGCTCTTTGGAAGCAAAACATGTGTACACACATTACATTACATACTGTAACATCATGTCACATGGTCTGCGGTTCCTTTCTGTAAGGTTATAAATGTTAACCATTGTGTGCGATCGTGCTCTTTGATGGGTGGTGGAGCGCTTGGCACGTTTGTCAGATGGAACAACAACATTCTCAGATGGTGTAACTGTTTTAAATCTGGATATAACAATTAAAAATAAAAATAAAAAGTGTAAATCAAGTCTGGGTTTGGCATTTCACTAAGCTATCACATATTTCACACTTCATTGCATAATGGAATACACATGCTAAAATCAGATGAGGATTCTACCAAAGCCCTAATCTGTTCTATTATGTAGAAATTATTGTCTTTATATGATGGAGGAAGTGGAGAAGGGGCACAATGGACGAAGGAAAGAAAAAAGGAAAAAGGAGAAAGACTGGCTACACCAGGAAGAGCGGGCAGAGAAAGAAAGAAAGAAAGAAATTAAGGGGAGGGAGACACTGCAGAGCACAGAGGTTGGCTGAAGGATAAGCCAATGGGAAGACAGGGTGAGCGGAGCAGGGGCGGGGCGAGGTGGGGCAGGGCGCGGCAGGAAAAGTCAGGCTACCTTGTAGGCGATTCGTGGCGGACATTTCTTTCCCAAACCTAAAGGTGGGCACATGTGGAGCAGCATCTCATACATATCGCGGTACTTGATACGGCCACTTCACAGTGTCGAGAACGCAACAGAACCCAAAATCAAAAGACAAGGATGGGGAGTTAGAGAGACGGGAAGAGGAAAAAAGGGGACGAAATGAAAAATGAAACAGAGCAGAAACAAAAAAAATGGAAGAAAACAAAAAAAATTATAAATAAAGACCAAACAACAAAAAACAAACAAAGAAACAGAAATCTGTGTTATTTAGATTTCCACGAGTGTCATGGACAGGGATGCCATCCTTGCCTGGGTCAGGGTCAAAGATGGATCCTAAAAGGTTACAGGTTAGAGGAAAAGAGAAGGAGTTGATCCCTGATGGGGAAGAAGAAGAAGAATGGAATGAAGCAGAGGTGCACACATGGTGTGGATCGTGACAGAATGGCTGCATTGTTTCTAAGATGTCTGCTTGTGCATGCTAAGAGACATCAGGTCAAGTTTCAACTTTTAGTGCTTGAAAACAAAGATTTCAATGCCAGCGTTTTTTTTTCTTTTTCTGTGAGCCAAAATGAAACTCTGCTAAAGCTTAGCTTCAAATTAGCATTACGGACATCATCGCTATTCGAAGTTATACTTTTATATTATATATTACGCATATGACTACATATGACGAATCGTAAACATATACTGTACAACACTTATGGTGGCTTTGAAAGCTTTGTTTTCCATTCAGCATCATTAACCAAAGCCAGTCAAGTCTGAAAGGGCAAGTGCTCGTGTATAGGCAAGTCATTTATATAGTGCACAGCCATTCAGTTCAGGTCTCTGGGCGCTGGCGCGCAGAGCCCGCAAGAGTGGAGGAAGTTTTCTGGGGTTTGCAAACCTTGTATGCTACCCTATTAGGGCAGTTCTTCCCTAAGCCAAGAGGGGGTGAGATAATTCGCAACAAATTGTACATATCCTTATAGGAAATCCGTCCGCTGCAGAGAAAACAAGCAAGACATGACACAGGTGTAAGGCAAGCTCAGCTCCGAGAGTATATTAGTAAAGGCATTGGACACGTATGGCCATCTCGAGCCCATATGTATCCATCAGCGTTGTGCATGAGTATAAAGGGTTATTGATACTTCTTTTACATATAATCTTATATATATATATATATATATGTATAAAAATAAATAGGACAGGAAAAGGCTTTTCAGACCCCAATACAGCTTCCAGACTGCAATTCTACAGTACTGTATGTACGTAAGTCAGTGACTTAGCTCTTTCTTCATTTGCAGGGCATTGTGCGTGTCAGGACATACCATGCCGCCGGGTCGTACTCAGCCCACACGCGGATAAACTCATCCAGGTGGTGCGGACCGAGGATTGAGGAGTCCCGCGTCAGGTACTCGAAATTATCCATGATCACAGCCACAAAGAGGTTCAGCATCTAGAATTAAACAAAGGAAATAGAGAGGATGTAGTGTACAGTACTTCAGGTTGGAGATTCTTTAATGCTCAAGCAGCACATGCTAGAACCACAATTATAAATAATAATAATAATAATAATAATGTAAAAGAAAAAAAAAACAGCAGACTTTAACATTACAGGTATTTTCTGTCACAAATCACATAGCAAATGTATTTCCCCCATAAACAAGTATAACAAAATATTATTTTATAATAATATAATTTTAAAGCATTTTTAATGCCCCCAACAACATTTCCTGTGTCCCTGAGGTTTACCTATGAGGTTGTTGCACACAAAGACTTTCAACATCAAAGACAAAAATGATTAGTTATGCTTCTTAATCCAGTACGTATTACACACATGACAATTATAACCTCTGCACTATTTTTTAAAAGCAGCTGAGGTTCTAATGTGTATGGTGCCCTGGGCTGGGTGTACTCCCTTTCGGTTTAAATAGTTTTTCCGCAGTCGAGCTTCCAGTGGGGAGACCTTAGGTGATGCCCACTAACCATCTCCCTCCGCATTTGAGAGACCTTAGAAACTAGAATAGGGTGGCAATAAGATTACCCACATGGTGACATTTTGAAAACGCGACGTGATAGGAAACAGATTGCGCAGATCTTATCATCATTCTGATCTTCTTTGTTTTTTCCTCTGTGCTGCCCCTGGCAAGATGCCACCCTGATTGCCTCCCCATGTCGGCCGTATCTAAACCTGCCCCGAATAGGAGTATGCGGATGATGCACAATCGTGCAGATAAATATGTTTTCCATCAGTATGCTGGCTTCAAAAGTTATTATGGCTTGCACGAGCTACAAATATAATGAAAGATGTAACAAAGCACGTAGATTTGATGGGGCTGGAGCTTTTATAATCAGTGACAGAATCAAATATGTTAAGACTGAGCTATAGTGGCATGATGTGTGCTTAGCAATGATCTGACTAGACTTAAACCTTAGTGGTCTGCACTGAAGAGTGCAGTACATATTCATAAAAGTAAGAAAAAACATGCATGAACAAACTAGGAAGTGTGACATTTCGAAGTGTCTCCAACTGTGTTAGACAATTTAAGAAAGGCCCGTTTTTCTTTGTTAATTCTGTTACGATATTAATAGTGGGGGTGCTCACTCGCTCACTCATCATCTAAACCACTTTATCCTGTATTCAGGGTCACGGGTGGCCTGGAGCCTATCCTAGGAGATCCCAGGATCACCTATCCCTATACACACACTCACTACAGGCAATTTTGGGAACGTCAATTAATCTAACCTACATGTCTTTGGAATGTGGGAGGAAACCGGAGTACCCTGAGGAAACCCACCAAGCATGGGGAAAACATGCAAATTCTATGCGGGAATTGAGCCTGGTCAGCAATCGAACCCGGACCCTGGAGGTGCAAGGCGACAGTGCTAACCACTACATCGTCTAGTGGGGAGGGTGCTAATAATTTTAAAACAAATGCTTTGTAAAAAAAAGAAATAAGTAAATAAATATATATTTTCTTATGTCGGAAGACATATTGCATTAAAATTAAATAATGCCCAATTTATGAGCCCTAACATATTACTATTATTCTTTATAGACTGGCCTGTTTGTTCATGAAGCATGCCAATAATTCTGGAGTTGCAGCATTTTTAAAACCACTAGAGAAAAAGCACTTTATAAAAAAGCAAGCCGTTTTTGGTTAAAGCCTTCCAGCTCTTGCTGAGTTTTGGGATTCCACTTCTCTCTAGAGGTTTCCTCCAACGTTTTTAAGTTGTGAGAAAAGCATGTGCATCCCGCCGTGCTAAGCTTCTCGGACAACAGGGTCAGCCGTTTCTTCTGACATGTTTACTTGACACGGGGAACTAAACAGATCTGGTGAAACGGGCCGTGTTTGAGGAGTATATTTGGACCCAGAGCGCCTCAGTGAGCTGGACTACAGTAATGAGCGGAGACGGCTGAGGGCACTGACCAAGAAGGAGCAAAGGAAGATGAAGGAGACAAAGTAAAAGTAGGCGAAGTCGCTGCCGCACTCGTTTCCCGGCGTGCCGGAGTGGGTATCACACGCGCGGTGACTCAGACACGACAGCATGATCTCGTGCCAGGCTTCTCCCGTAGCGCTCCTAAAGGGGCAAATAAACACACCCGTTAATACGGAACATTAATACAGACAAACAAAAACAGATGAAAGAAACAGTCTAGCATTTTTATGTGATCTCTTCAAATTAATCTCTAATTACTAATATAAACTGTTGACTCCGAACTCACAGACATCTAAAAGAGCTGAAACGGAAAACAACCTGAACTACTCTTTACTATTCAAATATTAGATAGAACTTTATTTCTAAAGGTCAAATAATTTGTTCTATAATTTGTCTTTCTAAAAGCACTTTCCCAACAGGAATTTTTGGTTGTCAGAATATGGGGATGTTAATTTGCCAAAGTTGGGACAACGCCGCTATTAGGAAGTTACTGTGACTTCGGTCCAAAATGATGTCCAAAAAGCGCTGAATGTGCCATGATGGAATGGCGCTTTACAAATGCCTCTAACACAATGGTGCCTCTATGACTCGTTAACGTTAACACCAAACCTACGGACTGGGCTGGTTTCGAAATCCAGTTGCTGTGGCGATAGTACTGCATGCTTACCACAGGACAACTAGGGACACAAACTTACTAAAATGTAATGAAATTATATTTAAATATTCAAATATTAATATTAAACACTTAAAGTCTGAGGCGGCACAGTAATGTAGTTAGCACTGTCGCCTTGCACCTCCTGGATCCGGGGTCGATTCCCAACCAGGTTCTTTTCCCGTCTGTGTGTGCATGGAGTTTGCATGTTCTCCCCCAGGCTCCAGGCCCCCCGTGACCCTGATTACAGGATAAAGCGGTATAGAAGATAAGATCTGTTCTATGAAAGCGGTATAAACACCATATCGCTGTAGAATAAGTTGGGAGCTAACATGCAACACACTGTAATATCTAATTGTTAAGCGAATAAAACAGAGCTAACACTACAACATTAAGAGATCCGTGATAAGAGATACACACACTGTGTGCGGGAAGCTGTTGTACTGTACTGTACTGTACCTGTCCCGATTTTCCGGATTGGAATTCTAAACCATGTTCGAAACTTATGGGGCCGTGGAGTGGTGGGACGAGTGGGTATTAATCAGCATAAATGCTTGCAATTTTGTTGTTTTGAGGTAGTTGATTTGTCTTTAATTTAGCATTGTCAGTGTCATTTTAGCAGTCATTCAAAAACAATGTTGTTGCGGCAATGATTTTACAACGGTCAAGTTAGGGTTCCTACTGTAATAACTACAGTGCTGTTTATTTCACAGTGCATTTTAATTAAAAGCTTTTAATTTCTTGCTACAAATTTCAGAGAACCTAATTTTTTCTCTAGTCTCTAGTCTGTTTAGCCTTATTCAGGAATGATTTTGAGTCTTTTTTACGACCTCTACAGCCAATAATTTTTCTTTTTATCTGCAAGAAATGAATATTAGTGTCAATCGCTTTTCACGCATTACAAATGCAAGCATATGTTTAAACATACAGTATGTACAGCGTGTTTCACCAGGAAATGCAGATATACTGTACAGTAGAGACGCTTAAAAAATTGGATTGGGATTAGCTTTCTGTTTAAAGCTTTACACAAGAGTGGTATATTACATGTATACTGTAGGCAAAAATAAATAAATAAATAAATAAATAAATAATAATAATTACAGTATTCTTTACAGAGAAAGGAAAGAATGCAACCGTCTGAAGTTTACTGTCTGATTTGTTTCAAATAGCTATTTTTCTTTTGTTTTGAAGTACTAATGAACATTGCCAGTCCATCTGATTGCATGGTTTTGGACCATGGATAAAGTTCCTAATTCTTAAGTTGTTGGGCTTGTTGGTCTTTCGACTGCCCCCTTCAAGGGGTTCACCGCAGCAAACCATCCGATCCGCACAACAACTTGCCACAGGTTTTACGCCAGATGCTCTTCCTGATGCAACCCTCCCATTTTATCTGGGCTTGGGATTGAAACTGCATGCAATGGTTGGGTGGGAATTACACCCAGACCTTCTGCATGTCAGGCAAAAAAAAAAACCTACAACTGAGCCAACTATTTCTAAGTAGTACTTTTATACAAAATAAGTGAGTCAGTGGCTCTGATCCACCAGGTGGCACCTCAGACTGAGTTTTCGTCTCGTAGAGTGCACAAGTAGGAGCAGGCAAAAATAAAAACAGGGTATTTTGGAGCAAGTTGTTGGAAGAAGGTTGGGGGGGTCAAAGACCATTCCATTGCTGGGCTCATGAGCAAGACTTTCTAACCAGATACATATATATATATATATATATATATATATATATATATATATATATATATATATATTTTTTTTTTTTTTCTTCTTCTTCAAAAATGAGAAAGAGAATTTCACTGTGCTGCAATGTTTATCATGCATCATAATATAAAAGCTGGTTCTTTTAAGCTCCTACATCTGAGCGCTACTTCCTGTATGAGATAAATGCAAGCAGCTCTAGAAGAGAGTGTCTGCAAAATGCTGCAAATGTTTTTAACACAGCATGCTTCAAGCATCTGACTGCCTGTGAAGGAAATAATAAAAAAAAAATGCAAACACACACATATACACACATATTTCATGTGCAACAGTAGTAATGTTCTAATCAAAGGGCACAGCAAGCCTAACACTGCGAAAACACAGACAACTCCCCATCTGCACAGCCAATCAACAGCTCCCTAAGAACCTTCAAAGTGAAAAAGAAAAAAAGAAAAAAAAGAGCAGTCATCCTAATCACTAACTCTGCAATGCTTTGTTAAAAAAAAAAAAAAATGCTTCCAGTGCCAATACCTTGGCGGTTGATTTTTAAAGCAGCCCCAGAGGACTACAGGATGCTGGAAGAACATGAAGTAATAAGTCTAGTTTTCATTCATCAGTGCTTCAGTACTTCAAGCAGGGGGATGCTAGAATGTGGTAAGATTTTTTTTTTATTATTATTATTTTTTTGGTGAAACAGAATTTGTTGGAGTGGATCACCTGAAGAGCAGCATGAGAGCTTGCAGGAAAGTGCGGAAGTTGTTATGGTGGTTGATGGCCGTGTCCTCGTTCAGTTCGATGTTTCCGAAGACCTGTGGCAGACATACCAACACCCAAATATCACTAATCATAACAGGGATTGTCTTGCTACGTTCCTGTCATGCAGCATTTCCAAATTGTGAACTGTAAGTGAATACAGGTAGACCCCGACTTATGAACGATTTCCGTTCCAGGAGCACGTCCGTAAGTCCGATTTGTTCTCAAGTCTTATACGCCTTTGACACGAAACATACAATGTAAAGCATACCAATCCACTTGACTAAATCTGTATCCTTTCCCTACACTGTCATAATGTGACCAAAAACCTTAAGTGCACCGCTCCTAAGGAAATGAATCTCACAAGTCAAATATTACAGTGCAGGGAATCCCGGACAACATTATTTCTCAGAGCTGTTTTCCACTGTATTGGACGGTGAATCCTGTTTTATTGAGGATTTTCCGAAATTTGGATTATTCACCCTGAACACAGCTTTACAGGACAGCCATTTTCTATAATCGTGCTTCCAGACTGATTTATTGAAACCAGTGAGGCTGACTCATTGACTACTTATATAAACTTCTGTAGCTCTCTAGATTTTAGCCATTTTCAGTCTTTAGTCTTTTTATATCGTAGAACTACGATATAAAATAATAAACAAACTAAGAAAGAGTCTTCTATGTAAGGCATGTCTACTGAACATGCAAATTCTAAAAAATAAAATAGTGCACATTGATGCTTCCTAATGAAGCTGAAGAAGTACTGTGCAAGTTTGGTCAAGTTTTCAAGAATAGTTTAGGAGAGGTTGTGCATAGAAGATTTGGCCGTCCCCCTTTTTGTTAATGTTTACAAAAATGTATATTTTCAGAAAAAAAAATAAAATTTAATAAAATTGAAAATGAAAACTCTAGTTACCTACTGGTTGTGTCACCTGCCTAAGGTGGAAAGGTTAATGAATTGTACATAAGAAAAACACTTAAAATAAAAAAAACACTTTTCCATTTAGAATAGAAATACATGTAAAAATCTTTTACACATATTTCTATTCTATTTTATTATTTTCTATTATTTCTAAATGGAAAAGTGTTTTTTTTTTTTTTACTCATGTACAATTCAAAAACTTAAAGACTTTTTAACATACCTGTAAGTAATATTTAAACTTAGACAATAGTGGTAATTTTATATAAAAAGCCAAAGAATCTAGACGAGTGTATAAATACTTAGAGCATTATAGGGATATACTGTTCATATTTACAGTACACGTTCACTCACCTGCATTCCTATAATGGCATAAATGAAGAACAGCATAGCAATCAGAAGGCAGACATAAGGCAGAGCCTGGAAAGAAAGAAAAAAGTAACTTACTTAGTTCAATCCTGCATAAAGATCGGTCTCAGATTTATATAATATTGTGTTCAAATCTCAAACGTTTGCTCTGATATATACGGCACTGTATGGGCTCCCCTGGATATGGTAAAATATTTTAAGTGGGTGGACAAACTTTACAAGGGGAACAGCAGTTAAAATCTTATTACACAGGAGGGAAAGTACACACCCATTGGGCATTTTCACAGAAACTGTGTTACTTACTTACTCATGTGGTTATCTGATTAGCCAATCAGCACAATATAAAATCATACAGTATGGATACAGGTAACAAGTAGAGGTTCACATCATACATCAGAATGGAGAAAAAACTAAATCCTATGTAAGTGGTTTAAGTCTTTTAGAAACAGATGTGAGCCGCAGTTCTGAAGGTAGAAATAGCTTACTGATGAGACAGGTCAGGGGAGAAGACAGGCCAGACTGGTCCAAGCTGCCAACAAATCTACAGCTGGTCCTGGAGAACACGCTGCCCTACACTTTTCAGATTTTTCTCAACTCCCAGCACTACTGTATATCACATAGCCACTCTTTACTACCATGTTGAGCAGAAAAGCAGAAAAAAATTAAGGTAATGAAGGTAAACATGGTACAGGCTCAGAGAAATATGGATAGATAGATCAGACAGAATGTAATCATTTGGTTTACACTACATGGACAAGAGTAGTTGTCCAAAACAGTTATTAAAGTCAGGTTTCAATCAGGCCCCTTATCCCCAGTGAAGGGCAATTTTAATGAATTGCTTTAGCAATTTTGACTTCTTGGACAATACTACAGTCTGCTTCCAACTTTGTGGCAACATTTTGATGAAGGCCCCAACATGACTGAGCCCCAGTGCACAAACCAAGGACTATAAAGATGATCTGATGAGTTTGGCGTGGTAGAACTTGACTGGCCCAAACACAGAGCCCTGACCTCAACCCCATCAATTCTGAGCCAGGCCTTCTCGTCTAACATCAGTGCCTAACCTCGTAAATGCTTTATAGAATAAATGGGCATCAATTCCCACAGAAACACTCGAAAATGTTGTGGACAGCCTTCCAAGAAGAGTGGAAAATGGAGACCAACTCCATATTGAAGTATATGTATCATATTAGCCTTCTTGTCATGAACCAGTGTGGCCATTCTTCTCTGACCTTCCTCATGAAGAAGCTGGTTCCACCTGTAGAACCAATGCTTTTTGGTGTGTGTTTGCACCATTGGACCAAGCTAGCCAATTTACACCAATCAATATGATCACCTACCTTGAAGGACTGGACGAAAGTCCAAAGCAGGATGCGGATAGTGTAACCCTGCCGAAGGAGCTTAATAAGACGGGCAGCTCGGAACAGCCTCAGGAAGCTCAGGTTTAACAGACGGTTCTGCGGGGTTAGACATGCCCTCATTTAACCGCTTCGTTTACTCATCGAACATAAGCCGCTCTATAGGTATCAATAAACCCAAATGGCTCACAGACTCAATGTCTTTGCTGACACACCCTGACACATCAACCACCAGTGAAACGGATATTCATAAAGACGAGAAGACGTGCCACTCACCGTAGTCTACACATGATGTGCACATATCATGGGAGCCAAGATGGAGTGAAGACAATAGACAATACCAAGAGAAAGAAAGAGAGGAAGGTGATGAACAGATTAAGACAGCGAGAGAAGGAAAACAGGGAAACATGAACACAAAGAAAAGTTACAATACAAACATTAACATTAGTAACACTTCAACACAGCGACATGAAGTTCAAAACACACAGTACGTCTCTTGGTTGCAATATTTTCATACCACCCCTCGCTTTTATTAACCCGTTTATCCTCCCTCTATCTTTACAGTTCACTCACATTAAACTCAGTGACCAGGATATCCGTAATGCTCCCGAGCACTGTCACAAAGTCAAAGACGTTCCATGCATCCTTCAGGTAGTTCTGTAAAAACAAAGGTTTAAATTCATCACTCACTAAAAACTCCAAGACTACGTTCATTCATCATTCTCCTTTAGAGTTTTAGTCAGTCAATGTCACTGACATTCACCCAGGTGAGAACTTACTAAAGGGCCAAAAGCAATGATCTTCAAAATGCACTCCATCGAAAAAAGCGCAGTAAAGACGATGTTGAGATACTTCAGCATTGCTTCGTAAGCGTTCGGAGCATCGTAGTACTGAAAAAGGAAAGCAGTCATTTCAAGGTCCAAGGAAACACCTTCGCAGTGATGCAAAGCTGTTCTCTTTATACGTTTTTAAATGGAAGAGAATGTAAAAAGAAAAGAAGAATCGCAAACCTTCATCATGAGGACAACAGTATTGAGGGCGATCATGATCATGATGGAGTACTCGAATGGCGGAGAAACGACAAACTTCCACATCCGGTACTGGAAAGACTGCTGGTTCTGGGGCATGTAGCGTGTCAGCGGTTTGGCGTTGATGGCAAAGTCGATACAAGCTCTCTGAAAAAAGGAGCCATTAGTGAGAAACTTTTACTTAATCACTAAGCTGTGAATTCTACGAGGGGCGTTCAAGTCAAACTGGGACACGAGAGGAAACTGAAGACGCCCTGCCCTGAAGATATTTCTGAGTTGGGAGATCTTGTTATGCGCTACATCAAACTGTTTGACACATAAGCTATTTACAGTATGCATCTTTAATGATTTTACTGATTAACAATAGTAATTAAAAACTAAACGCATTTTTTTTAACACCGATTGCATTCAATCTTGTAAATTCCTGCTTGTCTTTTATAACCCCATTCCACTAACCCGGATTTGCTTCTGATTTCTCCAGATGTCGCTTGATTTTTGAAATTGGCTCCGATGTCATTGCAGTTGGTACCAATCCGGGTAATTTTTTTTATATATATATTTTTATTGGTATTTAAGAACAACAACAAAAAAGCAGAGCCAGATCAATATACAGTCAGCACCCACAGCAAACATTTTAAAACAAACAATAATCTGTTAATATAAGAGTGAACATGGAAAACAAGGGCAAAACAGTCCAGTAAAAGAAAACATAAAAGAAAGAGTCATGATTGTTCAAGTAGATCCCATAAAGGGGCCCATATCCACCAGATCATGCACTTCATACCAAAAAGTTTTAATTTTCTTACACTCCCAGAATAAATGCATCAATGTTCCCGTTTCTGAATTACATTTAAAACACAGCTGAGATACATTTGGATACATTTTGTGTAGGCGTACAGGGGTGAGATATGTTCTATATATGAATTTGAAGTTTTGCTCATGCACAGAAATTGAAGCTGATTTGTGAAAAACCTCCTCACATATACTGTAGAGAGCCATTCATCATCAGTGAATGATTGGACCATATCCGTTTCCCAAACCTTTCTTACAGGGTTCAAAGGTGAAGGGGTTTCTGATAAAAGGGAGCCATACAGATAAGAAATCTGACCCTTCAACGCCCCTGGAAGCAGGAGACGATTTTCAATATCAGACATTTCAAAACGAATTTTGCCCTGGCTCATTTCAGATTGAATATATCCGGGTAATTTTTAAAGGCATAGTGACCCCCACGTCGACCCTTTAGCAATTTAAACAAATTCATAAGGACATGAAAACGATTCTACAGTAAACTTTGACACAAGGAAATAACAAAGTGATAGCGACATGATAATGTTTTAATAGCAAGATGTTAAGAAATGTAACTATGTTTTACAGAGTCATAAAGAATTGATAACTTCCAACTACATGTAATACAAGGATTTTTGGCTGCTGAATGCTGGCAAACAGGTAAGGAGGTGATAACGGCGCTTATGGATCAATAACACCTAAATTATGGTGCTTAATAATCAATAACAACTTAATAACAGCGCTTAAGAATCGATAATAGTTTGATAATGGAACTTAAGAATCTATAACTCGATAACAGCAATTAAGAATCAACAATGTCTCGATAGTGGTGTTTAAGAATCGGCGCTTAAAATAACGGCTCGATAACGGCGCTTAAGAATCAATATTGTCTTGATGATGGCGCTTAATCAATAATGACTCGATAATGGTGCTTAAGAATCAATAACGGCTCAATAATGATGCTTAACAATCAATAATGGCGCTTAAGAAGCAATAACGGCTCAATAACGACGCTTAAGATTTGATAATAACTCCATAACGGTGCTTAAGAATCAATATTGTATTGATAACAGCGCTTAATCAATAATGACTCGATAATGGTGCTTAAGAATCAATAACGGCTCAATAATGATGCTTAACAATCAATAACGGCGCTTAAGAAGCAATAACGGCTCAGTAACGACGCTTAAGTTTTGATAATGACTCCATAACGGCGCTTAAGAATCAATATTGTCTCGATAACGGCGCTTAAAAATTAATATCGACTCGATATCGGGGCTTAAGAATCAATAATGACTAGATAAAGCCACTTAAGAATGAATAATGGCTCGATAATGGCGATTTACGAACCAATACCAAAAAATTTTTTTTAACATACTCTAATTTTTCTCATGACACTAATTTACACTGAGCCCAAAAGAGGCTGTATGCCGAGCTCTCCAGAGGTTTTGCATCGCTGTAGATTTAGTAGCAAATTCGACTGAGTGGAACGGAAGTATTAGAGACATGCAGGGTGAGGACGAGGACAGCATGACAGCGCTGTCACTGCAGGCTGACCTACACGTACAACACAATCTCCAAGGAGATTGTGTTTTTCTTCCGCTGCACTAAGCAGATACATGTTTGTGTTGCGTCTGTGATTCAGGCTGCACTATCAATCCTGTCTTTGGTTTAGTCCTGTACATGCATCTATCACTGATCTGTTTGCATCACTGACTTGACATCAAAAAGGCCACAATACACCAGAGAGTGTGATAAATGACTGCAGCTCGATAGCACCACAGTGAATAACTATGTGCACCAGAATGTTCAAACAGGTGCAGGACTACAGGACTATACACTCCTACAGTAGTTTCCTGACAGTACAGATTAACGCCTTAAACTATCACAAGCTGTCTGTAGGAGAAAACTACTTTCCCCACTTTTATAAATACTTTTCCTATTAATGATTGAACAATTCTATATCCGTGCCTAACAATATAGGCACTGTATAATACAGTAAGCTTGGACTATATGCACACGTGGACAAAATTGTTGGTACCCTTCGGTCAATGAAAGAAAAACTCACAATGGTCACAGAAATAACTTTAATCTGACAAAAGTAATAATAAATAAGAATTTTATTAATGTTAACCAATGAAAGTCAGACATTGCTTTTCAACCATTCTTCAACGGAATTATAAAAAAAATGAACTCATGGAACAGGCCTGGACAAAAATGATGATACTCCTAAATTAATAGTTTGTTGCACAACCTTTTGAGGCAATCACTGCAATCAAACGATTCCTGTAACTGTCAATGAGACTTCTGCACCTCTCTGCAGGTATTTTGGCCCACTCTACATGAGCAAGCTGCTCCAGTTGTTTCAGGTTTGAAGGGTGCCTTTTCCAGACAGCATGTTTCAGCTCCTTCCAAAGATGCTCAATAGGATTGAGGTCAGGGCTCATAGAAGGCCACTTTAGAATAGTCCAATGTTTTCCTCTTAGCCATTTTCTTGGGTGTTTTTAGCTGTGTGTTTTGGGTCATTGTCCTGTTGCAAGACCCATGACCTGTGACTGAGACCCAGCTTTCTAACACTGGCCAGCACATTTCTCTCTAGAATCCCTTGATAGTCTTGAAATTTCATTGTACCCTGCACAGATTCAAGACACCCTGTGCCAGATGCAGCAAAGCAGCCCCAGAACATAACAGAGCCTCCTCCATGTTTCACAGAAGGTACAGTGTTCTTTTCTTGATATGCTTCATTTTTCCGTCTGTGAACATAGAGCTGATGTTCCATTTTTGTCTCATCTGTCCATAGGACATTCTCCCAGAAGCTTTGTGGCTTGTCAACATGTAGTTTGGCATATTCCAGTCTGGCTTTTTTATGATTTGTTTTCAACAATGGTGTCCTCCTTGGTCGTCTCCCATGTAGTCCACTTTGGCTCAAACAATGACAGATGGTGCGATCTGACACTGATGTTCCTTGAGCATGAAGTTCACCTTGGATCTCTTTAGAAGTCTTTCTGGGCTCTTTTGTTACCATTCGGATTATCTGTCTCTTTGATTTGTCATCGATTTTCCTCCTGTGGCCACGTCCAGGGAGGTTGGCTACAGTCCCATGGATCTTAAATTTCTGAATAATATGTGCAACTGTAGTCACAGGAACATCTAGCTGCTTGGAAATGGTCTTATAGCCTTGAATTAACATGTCCCTTTGGTCACATTATTTTCAGTATTTTCTAGGGGTACCATCATTTTTGTCCAGGCCTGTTCCATGAGTTTATTTTTTTAAATAATTCTGTTGAAGCATGGTTGAAAAGCAATGTCTGACTTTCATTGGTTAACATTCATAGAAATTTTTTTAATTATTACTTTTGTCAGATTAAAGTTATTTATGTGACCATTGTGAGTTTTTCTTTCACTGACCGAAGGGTACCAACAATTTTGTACACGTGTGTAAGAGCTGCTTATACGTCAGTGTTTAGCCGTTAGTTTAAATTGTGGCATTTAACTTTTTGCTGAAAGAATAATTATGCTTGGTTACTAGACAGCTTATAGCTGCTAAATACATAACGCAGCACTGAAATGCTTAATCATCACAATGACAGTATTGATATTTATTACAATTAGATAACTTAAAGATATAGAACAAGACAACATAAAGACAAGAAAAACATATACTCTGACCGCCTAGCCAAAAACAAACAGCATTTAGATTTTAATAAACAAATACTTGATACTTGCGCATTTGATTGGATAATTACTGCAGTAATTAAAACACTATTGGTCTGCATTAAGCAAAGAAAGCAACTAAGGACATTTGAAATTAGTGGAATTGCGTTAAGAACCTTTCAATACAGTACATTATCAAAACCTGGAAGGATAGTCCAGAACTCTCAACTTTGTAGAAGAAATATGGTTGGAAAAAATCCTGAATGGAGATCAATAGAAGTTGCATGCTAAAAACGTAACTGTAAAAATCCGAGCTATGTTAAATAGTGAAAGTAAAAGCGTTTCCATACACACACAATGCATACACAGCTGTTTGTCCATAATAAAAACCACTTGTTAGTGAGACTAATTCGAAAAAAGGCCTAAATTTGCTAGGCAGTTAAGACTTTGGAGCAATCCAAAAGTCAAAAAACATGGCATGTGATCTTACAGAGCAATGGGCGTGTCAGGGTAAGAAGGGAACGCATGATGCCATGCACCATCATTCATTGTGGCCGCTGTGCAGTACAAGCCTCTGATCACATTCACTCTAGATATTTTTATTCTAGTATCTGGAAAGATTTAAATTAAGTTTATTATAAGCAATAAAATCACATGATGAGAATCATAATATGGTAAATGTAATATATTCAGTATATATTGTGTTCTCATAAACACATTAATGTTTCCTGTTTAATGAGGATTTGTTTCTGATGGAGACCCCAAAGCACTATACAGTAAGTCACTCTGGATAAGAGCATGTGAGAAATTCTTTAAAATCAAATCAATATGCAATTTAACTTCAAAATATATTACATTTATTAAAAGAAAAAGTGCAACACTTAATGCAAAAGACTTAGGGCACTAGGCGGGGTACACCCTAGACAGGGTGCCGATCCATCACACGGCACACACGTACACATACTCACACACTCATTCACACACTACGGGCAATTTGGGTACGCCAATTAGCCTAATCTGCAGGTCTTTGGACTGTGGGAGGAAACCGGAGAACCCGGAGGAAACCCACCAAGCACGCGTCATGCAAATTACTGTATAGGATTTTTAGTTTACATTACTAAGTCTCCTTATCCGTAAATATACTGTATTATCTCCTTTTATGTCGGTGTTTTTTTTTTCCCCTGGACAAATATCAAATTCCTTGTGTTACCATTCTTTATGAATAAATCTTTTGTATCCCGTTTGATAAATGAAGCCCATTGTTACAGGACTGGTCAGTTTGACTCAACTGCTGCTGGAGGAATTGTGATGAGTCCGTAAAACACTCTACATAATTGTATAATTTTCCACTTACTGCTGATATGGGTTAAAATAGAGTGCTGTAGAGGCACTCGGTAAATCTTGCCAGGTCTGCAATTTTGTCTCATTTGATTAATATTATCTAGCTACAGATTCTCGTGCTAGCATAGCAAACAATGAGAAAATTAAAGACACTGGGAGGGGTGGAGCACAGAACACTGGGTCTATACAGTACATACCTCATTTTTCTCCAGACTACACTCCGACAAGGCTTTGTCCCCCTGCTCCTGGAACGTGATAATAATCAAGGCCACGAAGATGTTGACAAAAAAGAAAGGGAAGACGACAAAGTAGACTACGTAGAAGATTGACATCTCGATGCGGTAGCCAGGACTGGGACCCTGGTCCTCGAAGGTGGCATCTACGGAGTGCTTCAGAACCCTGGGAACACAAAAATGCTGTGCAGATCACAACACTGAGAAAGATTTTTTTTTTTTGTCATTATTAGGCAACGTAAAAGTCGTGCTTTTTATGAATTTTCAGCCGGAAACGTTTTAATAAGCGCGAGATTAATTATCAGCATTAATCTCATGCCTATTAAGATTATATCATCAGCACTTCTGCTACAGTAATAAAAGTGGAGCAAAGTTTCAGATCTGAGGAGCGTGCCGGTTTTGAATGAACCTTTTTTCTTTTTTTTTTGCTTCACTTATAAACTAACCAGTTCATCATTTTTACATCGTCGCATCAGTGAATTATTTAATAACCCTACTTAATTTCATGATGTCATCCAGAAATGAGGGCAGAAAGGGTGACACTTGCACCGGTGACCCGGTCCGGAGTCGGTCTTACTGTATGATCTTCATTGAAATAAGCTATAAATCATGTCGGATTAAGTGGATCATGAGGAAGGAGCTGTGGCTGCCTTTTTAAAAATGTTTAACTGGAAACAGAGGAGACAGAAAGGCCAAGAGAAAGTGGAGTGAGGCTTTTAACCTTGTGAAAAAGTAAAAAGAAAAAAAAAACACAAAGAATGCATAAATGTGCTTTAAGAAGAAATAACTGCAAAGGCCAAGATGAAATAATAATTTAATGAAATAATAATTTAACATGACTAGCACCGAGTGCTGTTTTTGGTAAGTTTCTTACAAAAAGCAAAAAAAAAAAAAAAAATCACTAGCAAAAGTTTTTGAGTGTCTTAACTTTCTTTATAGTTTATTCTCACAGATGCCAAAAAATAAAGAGAAACTAGAAAATTATTACCATTAGAAAAAATCAAAAGGCAGGTTACACACATCAACATTATGTATTAAAAAGTTTAATGCAGGCCATATTATTCAGGAGAAAATATTGGATGATGGTCAGCTAACTAACTGTTGTTTTCTTCATAATTGTGTGTCAAGAATCTGCAAAAAAAAAAAATCAACCAGTATGACCACTACAAATAATCAGCAGCTCTCCTCCATTTTTATTTTTTTTACTTAACAAACTGATCCACGATGGCACGGTGGCGTAGTGGTTAGCCACTGCGTCTTTGCACCTACTGAACAGGTTGTGGGTTCGATTCCCACCTTGGGATCTGTGTGCATGGAGTTTGCATGTTCTCCCCCGTCCAAAGACACGTAGATTGGACTAATTGGCGTTCCCAAATTGCCCGTTGTGTGCGAATGAGTGTGTGTGTTTGTGTGCCCTGCGATGGATTGGCACCCTCTCCAGGGTGTACCCCGACTTGTTCCCTAAGTCTCCAGTTGTTGGGAATCGAACCGGACCTTTTGCATGGCAGACGAAACACCTACTGTACCATTGAGCCACCAGTGCCCTATTGCCCTGATGACGTCAGACACAAAATCACTAGTCTGAAAGATTTTAAGTTGGTGGAACTTTAAGGTGACAGTTACTGTTACTTAAGTGCTTACAGTTACTTAAAATATCAAATTTGTTCAGCTAACTTGAAAAGTGTCATTTCTACAAACTCACAATTGTAACTGCAGTATTTAAGTTAACAGAACTCAATAAGTTTAACTACTTTGAGCATTAGTTTTTACAGTGCAGTATAGATGATGATTTTCGTTTAACACACAAGAGAGAAGTTATCAAATTGAATTTAGATAAATTAAACCGGTTTAATAGTAAGCTCAATCAGAAACAGCTACAGTATGTGTCTTCAAAGTCTTGAGTCCTTTCCCTTACTGTGAGTAGGATTTTACATCTCTTTGCATTTAGCATGAACGCTTTATGTTTCAGCTGATAAAGCTTACAGTAAAAGTATAAAAGTGAATGCTAGAGCTAAACTGTGAATGTTTGAAATTTGTTAAACTGCATACAAGATAAAGGAAATGTAAGGAGGTGCACTAAATAAATGCATTATTAAAAGCAGGTATATATAAAGCTTAAAAGATTTGTAAAAAGCCAGATTTTTGTCTTGTGGTAGAACTTTAAGATGCAAGAATGATATTTATCTGTTTTTATTTCATACTTTGGGTTAATTCTTAATTCTTAAAGGTCTACCAAAAGACTAAAATATGGCGCCATATGTATGTGTGTGTTGATGTGTGTGTGTGTGTGTGTGTGTGTGTGTGTGTGTGTGTGTGTGTGTGTGTGTGTGTGTGTGTGTGTGTGTGTGTGTGTGTGTGTGTATGTGTGTGTGTGTGTGTGTGTGTGTGTGTATACTCACGTAGGCCAGCCCTCTCCTGTGGACACAGTGAAGAGTGTAAGAAAAGCCCAGAGCACATTATCATAGTGAAACTCGTATTTCTTCCATTCCCTGGACTGAGCCGAAACCTCATGCTTATCGTACTCCAGAAACTGCCCTCTGAAAACACACACATGCAAACAGTCAGAAATACATTATTTCAATAGATATGCAGAACAGTTTAAACTCAGCTGGCCATTTTGAAGTCAGCCATGTTGGATGCAACTTTTGTTTTTTCAATAGGAAGAGGGTCATGTGGCACATCAAACTTATTGGGAATTTCACAAGAAAAACAATGGTGTGCTTGGTTTTAACTTTATTCTTTCATGAGTTATTTACAGGTTTCTGACCACTTATAAAATGTGTTATAAAATGCTGCCCATTGTGATGGATTGTCAATGCATCCATATAAATGGCCCACCCTGTATATAAATAGGTATTGTAAAAACAGTGTATGTTACTGTACTAGTAATGACAAAATCTGCAAAATAGATGAGCAACATCACCTTTAAATACATTTTGAATTTACAAACTTGTGATATTTAGCTGTACATTGAGACGCTACTCTCAATATTCAGGCTATTTTATTTCTTGAATTCATCTCAAAACTCTCATACTGTGCTTTATAGATAACATTTAAATGTACTGTTGCCTCAGAAAAATTATGGGAGGCGTAAAAACTTTTGTACTGCTTTTATTCCTCTCTCTAGACTCAAGAATCTGGTCCAGTGAATAACTTTATAATTTAATTATATTATAATCTCTTATTAATATAAGCTTGACTGCTTTCTGGGCTTTGCCACTTTGCGCCTACAGGGGGCGCTGCGGATGTGTGAGAACAGCGGGTCCGGTGCCGTGGTGATTGACTCCACCTGCAGTCCCTCTCCAGTCCTTTGGACTCGTCTGTGCAGTAGAAGAATTTGCCCTTGAAAAGCTGCACAGCTATGACAGCGAAGATGAACATGAAGAGGATGTAGACGATGAGGATATTCAGCACGTTCTTCAGGGAGTTCACCACGCAGTCGAACACGGCCTACGGGAAACGCGAGCACGACGTTAGTGCAACAGGCTGAAACTGTAATGCAGCAGTGAGGTGAATGTAGACAGCAGAGGTTAATCAGAAAAGAAGGATGAAAAAATAGTGTGTATTGGGTGCTTGTAATGATCTGACTTCACTGCTGCTGAGAAATCAGCATGAGGAGTTTGTCCAAGCTGGAGACAAGTCTTGTTTTTAAGAATAATAAATCCTATCTGAGAAATAATATTTAAGCTAAACCTCTGGCCTCTTAGGAACTCCTCTAATAGGCCAAACATACAGTAGGGAAATGTCTTGGTCTAGGGTCAGGACCGTACCTGGGATGCAGCAATAAGACAGATGCGTCTCTTCCATAAGTTGGTGACAAGCAATCAGACAATTTTCAAGAATAAGGCGTTACACTCGCTAAATGTACACGGGAACAACGGCAGTGGGCTCCGAACCACCTCGACTGAGGCACCTTTCTAGTGTTTTACTACAGCTAAGAGTCTCATCACCGTAATTTAACTGCACCGTAAGTCCAGTCTGAGTTGAACTCCCCTTTTTAAATAACACCAAATTTATTATCAGGCGCTGCTCATACAGTGCATGTGGAGTGCACTAATAAAGTGCCTGGCCAAAAAAAGAAAAAGTCACCATTTTAGAAGGGTCACATGATTGAGCCACACCAAGCAAAAAAAAACAAAACAACTAAGGAGTTAGTTGGGCTAAAAGCCCTTCGAAGGATAAAAGACCTGGAAGGATAGTGCTGAACCGTCAGCTTTGTGGAAGAAACATGGTCGGAATAAAATCATACAGTAAATGGAGATCACTTGAACGCTTGGTGACGTTGCATGTTAAAAAATCATTAATAAAAACCAGAGCTATGTTTAACAGTAAAAGTAAAAGCATTTCCATACACACACACAGCGTAAGGAGAACTCACGGGATTGGAACTAAACAGCTGTGTGGCAAAAAGAAAACCACTTGTTAGTCAGATTAACTAGAAAAAAGGCTTCAGTTTGGAGCTACGAGTATAAAGATTGGACTTTGGGGAAATGGAAAAAGGTCATGTGGTCTCATGAGTCCGGACTGACCCTATACCAGAGTGATGGGTATGTCAGGGTAAGAAGGGAAGCGCATGAAGTGATGCAACCATCACACATTGTGTCCATTGTACAAGCTTCTAGAGGCAGTGTTATGATCTGGGGTTACTTCGGTTGCTCAGGTCTAGACAAAAAGCTGACGACCTGAATGTACTGAATGACCAGATTATCTCATCTATGGAGTTCTTCTTTCCTGATGGAACTCAGATTGTGAACGAGTGATTCTGGGAGCGTGAGGAATCATTTTCACACATGAAATATGGCAGTGTTTAAACCTGCGATTTGAATTACGGTTAAATATGAAAACTCAACATTGGTGTGGTATATTTAAGAAAAAGAAACACATCAATAGAACAAAGTGTTATTTTTACCTTGAGTTTTGGCAAGCGTTTGATGGTCTTCAGAGGCCGCAGGACTCGTAACACCCTGAGGGACTTGATGGTACTGATGTCTTTGCCTTTGGTCCCTCTATAAAATGCAAGTACAACGATTAGCTATTCATTCTGGTCGGTGTTTAACGTGAACCCCTCCTGAACATTTACTGAAACACATACATTTATTGAAGATGTTTTTTCTAGCAAAGGAAATCTATCGAGTTAACGCTGTACATACTATATTTAATGAGTATCACTAAAGCCGGCTAGCAGATGAAGTAAAACATCTGGTGCTCCCGGCATCGACCTGTCCAAATGTAGCAATAACAAACCTCTTACATAATTCCCTGACAAAATCAAATCCGATTTGAATTGCTTAATGATCTGCATGTTACACCCAACCAACAAGGCATTAGTGGTAGTAGTAGCACAAAAGCACATCTGCCACAAATCATGTAATCCTGCATTACATGAGCTGGCTGAGACATCAGCATGCTATTATCAGTTAGTGTGCTTCATTCTAAGCAAAATGTTAGTTACTGTAAATCCTGAAACCTATACAATACTCACCCATGCAAAAAAAAAAAAAAGTTGTGCATCAGATTTGTAAAACCAGAAACAATTATAGAAAAGAAACTTCACCCGGGAAAAGGAAGACGTTTCTGTTTCTTTGTGAGCAACCAAGAGCAGGTATTATGGTTCAGACCGCATATTCGTGGGCTTTCTTACACATGTAAAGCAAAAAATAAACAGAAGCCAACAAGTCCTTTAGTAAAGAAAACCAAGTATCTTTGATATGAGAAATGGTTCTGCCAGACACAGTGTGACTAAATGATCGGCATGGAATCCAAGCTGTGATCCATGCATGCTACGGCCTCTAGATGTCTCAAATAAAATAATGCGACTCGAAATAACATCAGATCACTGCACGGGCGCAGCCTATGACTGAATGTTCACTGAATCAGTTAGGCACCAAAAAAATGCTACAGTACCAGGACATCGAAACTGGAATCCTATTTTTTTACTTAAAAAAATGTTAAATTATTTCAGACATATCGCGTAAATTTATTCCGTTTATTTTGAATTTACAAGCAGTGTTCAAGTCAAACCAGGACATAATAATAGAACACAGTTATTTATTTATATGGTATAATCCCCTGTTACACTAATGCACTTATCCTTGTATACCATCCAGTAAGTTTTCTCAGTACGTCGGATCCACGATCGGACATCTGAAACGCCGGCCTCCCAGGAACTCCTTAAATGGCCCAAATTTGTGGAAATGCCTTGGAATGAGGTCAGGGCTGTACGGAGCACGGTGGCAATAACTCCCAGACACGTTCCTGTAATGTGCATCTGGTGTTGGTGAATGATTGTCTTGTATCCTATGTCTTATCCGTCGATTTTCAAGGATCAGCTATTCCACTCACTTAAGGTTCACCAGAACGACTGCACTGGGCTCTGAGGCACCGGTTGTTCAAATGTTTTACTAAGAGTCTCATCACTGTGCTTGAATTCTTCTGTAAATGTCAATCGGTTTGACTCCTTCATTCATCGGAAATTCCATCGCAAGTCCTGATTTGACTTGAAGGTCTATAGTAATTATATAACATTAAGGACATTTCGTTCAGTCCAAGTTCTGTATCCTACATAACAGGCATTCAGTACATAGGCTACCGTTGGATTTCACAGTGATGAACAAATTCACATTTTAACTGATGCAACAATCCAAACCAACTGATGCTCTATCAATGGAATTTTCCAAATGTGGCACAACAAATCCTACTGGACAAATATTTTTTTCTTTTTTCTTTTTTTCTTTCCACTTTGCATCATTTTAGTTATGGATTTCGTACTAAAATGTTATGCCGGGATTAGGAAATGTCTCGATCTCAAGGAAAAAACATCTCGGTTGAGGAGGTACCGTTTGAGTCTTCCAGGGCAGCAATGAAACAGAAAACAATATTAACAGTATCACATCTCATTCAAGCACTAGCACTGAGCAATTACAAGAGAGAGACAAAAGATGATCCTGTGCATGAAAAACAAAAATGCTGAGAGATGTAATAAATATGACAACTACTGTACAGTATACAGTATGATGCAGACAGCACTGATACGGAGTCCGAATGCATATACTGTAGGTGACTTGCAATCATACATACGTACGTAAAAAAAAAACGTATATAATAATAATAATAATAATAATAATAATAATAATAATACTCTGCAGTCATCTGTGAACCAACCAGATATACTGTAGTTACCCATAAACAAATCTACCTATAAACAATTCCTCTCGCTGGAGACGATCCCAAAGCCGGCACAAAGCAACAGCATGGCGACATACATTCTAGCCCGTTGTTCCAATCACTCAATAATAGCATGCACCTTATCCATGCTCTCTGATGCACATTAGTCCAGCATGCTTTCATCTGAAACTTAATCACGACACAGCACTCACACACTATGTAATATATCAAGGGTTCCCAACTCCCAGCTCTCATACTGCTCAGCTTTTTACCTCTTTTCAAACATGTCTGCACAGTTTCAGATTTCAGCCCCTGACACGCATCGTTCAGGTTCATGACCTCATAATTAACCACATGATGAGCTGGATAGTGCAAGTGTACAGAAGGAAAAAAAAAAACCTAAAACTGTGCAGTGCAGTGCAGTGATCTCCTGGCCTGCTGTTTAGAACCCATGGGATATATTACTACCCACACTGGTCTTCCTGATAGCTTTTGCAGAAGCCCTTCCACATTCAAGTTATCTGTATTAATTCTTTTTTGAGTTTCTGTAAGCAAAGTTAACAGAATGGCCAGTGTAGAGGCCTGCCACAGGTTTCCCTCCACTGAGTTAGTGAGAAAACGGACTTGTAGGGGATCGGGACTGACGGGGGAAAAAAAAGAATAAAGTAAACAATATACGTTCCCCACCTGTTTGGACTTTGATGCGATCTAATAAATGAATGAAACAAACACAGGGTAAATATTATCACTGCTTATAACACTATAAAGGACAGAAACTAGGAGTGTACTGGCACTTTATACCCATCAATGTGCACTGAACTAATACAATATTATTAATAAAAACAATTTTTAAAAAAACAATTCAATGCATGTACAGTATTTTGCTCCTTAGGCTTTCACAGTTGGCCTTAAAGTCACCTTAAACTTTTACTTCTTGCACAAAATTGGAAATTGTGAAAAGAGGAAAAAAAAAAAATTCTAAGTGCTTTTCCAATTGATTAATTGTTAATTAAGCAATTCGAACATGCCGAATTGCTTAATTAAGGCACGCAATTATTCAGAAATGATAGAGCCTCCATACACACCCGTACTACTAGTTTAGTAGGGATGGAAACAAGGACACTCTTGTGTCTTTGAGAGTTTGACTCTCAAAGTGCTTCTCTGTCAGTGGACCAGCTTATCACCCGTGTATGCATGTTGAGGTGTGGGTGAGTGTTCGCTGCGAGTAGGAAAAGTTGTGGAGAATTAGCAAAGTTGTGGAGAATGAATGAGTGTCTAGATCTGTGTGTTGTTTTGAAATCTACTATATTTACAAACAGTATACAGTATGTTGCATTTTCTTTCCAGTACTGTAGGATGCCAAAAAGAGACTGAAACACATTTCCTGCTCTGATCCAGCAGAGATGAGTGTGAACATCCAGTTGTACGAGTTTTTGAGAAACGAAGCTGCTCAATAATAAACGATCCCACCATCCTCTGACATTTGCCCTCTTGCTATCAGGCTGGAAAAACCGTTACACAAGAACTGTCAACATCGGCCCTCTAGATCGTTAGGAAGCATTCTATAGAGACAGTTACAG
The DNA here is from genome assembly GCA_030347435.1 of Clarias fuscus. NCBI lineage: Eukaryota > Metazoa > Chordata > Actinopteri > Siluriformes > Clariidae > Clarias > Clarias fuscus. The sequence continues at coordinate 23,290,386 of CM059208.1, forward strand.
TAATCTAAGAACTAATATGAGAACTTTTTAGGGTTTTTATTCAATTTATGTCTTACTTCGTTTCTGTTAGCTTTTGAGTTCATTGTGTTTTAGGTTTGATGAAAAATTAAAAAAAGTTCTGGGTGACTTTAAGCTAGAACACAAGTGCACTGACAGCATGGGACATCACCACTGACTGGATGGATGAAATAGTCAAGTCGATGGAATAGGTTGAGAGACCATTTTGGGCCATTTTGTACAAGGGAAAATGATGATTCCAACTATTTTAGGTCAGGTTTGGAGAAAGCATCTGTAGGTGGACGCACAAACTCCAGCTATTCCACTCTACAGCAGCCCCACAAACACCATCTCTTATGAGATAGAGGCACGTACTACAAAACATATACTGATTGTTTATAAAAAATAAATAATAAAGAAAGAAGAAAAAAAAGAAAAAAAGGTAGAAAAATCCAGTTCATATGAATTTCTAACTGCATAACTATAAAATGTTTACCAATCAAATTACAAACAAATACATTCCTGTCTTATTAATCACATGAATTGGACTTATCTACAGTAGCATAACTACAGTATGTTGTGTCATGTGGGATGATTCTGAAAAATCACTCCTTAAAATTCTACTGAAAACACATTATATCTACACAGCAATAAGACAGCAGTCTGTCTTGTAAATCGTACAAGAACATGCATTAGAAGAGCGTTTGATTGTTCCTCCACATGCCTGGAGATGGAAAAATGAGCATGTTCTGTTTGCGGACGATGTATAGTAATGAATGACCAGCCTTTTTACCCTACATGATTTAACAGATCGGACTCAGGTTCACAGTCACATGCACTGATCTGAAATACATGTAAGCTCCAGGAGCACGATGCCCCTTGTTTTTTCAGGGTGTGTTCAGGCTGCGTTCGGATTGTTATCGAATGCAAAGAAACATTTTCTATGGAAAGAGATCATGAGGAGAGATGATGAGTCTCGGTTTTGTCCGTCACAATGATGTCGTTTGCTTGAGCAATGGCAGATAATGTCGGAAGACCTTGCGAACATGGATAAATGACAGAGTCGATGATCACACTTACGGACTCACAGACAGGCAAGAGGACAAAAGATGGAGAGACAAAAAGATAGCAAGAAGAAGAAAGAGGGAGAGTTAAGGCATTACCCCATGAAGCTCCTTCACGCCGTTCGAAGAGGAGAGAGAGAGAGAGAAAGAAGGAGAGCACGAAAAGATCACTAACGGTGTATACACGGTACGCACAGCGGCTTTGACACGACATCACAGAAACAGCACACAGAGAGGCAGGAAGTGTGAGTGAACACAGTTTTCAGTACAATAACCTCTTGAGATTGAAGGCCCTTAGGACGCTTTGCCACTTTTTTGCTAGAGCACGCTGAAATGTCCTATGTTAAAATATACTTACAAATCACCTTTTGAAATTCATGCTGAACTGTAAAGAACTGTCTAAGAAGTGTCACAATTTACCTACTAACTGTTACACATTACCTACTAATTTGTTAAGAATTGTTTAGACTTGTCAAGAAATGCTCTTAAAACCCCTAGAATTTGTAAAAAGAATTATTAGATTTCGTTTACTCACTGACCATATGAAATGCAAACGCATTTTCAAAGCTTTTCATGCATGCACTGTCAGCTCAGCTATTACAGTATTTACCATACCTGTGGCTAAAGGAGCTATGAACCTACCCTGTATTTATGTAATAAACACCACCATACTCAGTGTACTGCAGTACCTACGTATTATACCACACTATTCAATAATTTAGCATGCAATGTTGGATTTCAATATCTTAGCAATCTTAGGGTTGATTCTTAGCCGGCAGGTCCACCACCTGTATGAGAGTTTTTTACAAGCACTCCAGCTCCAATATTAACCAAGGAATTACAGTAAGTTTATCTTTTGACTCTATGTTCTATTAGAATGAACCTCGTACCAACCAGTACAATCAACCTTTGAATAACTTATGAACTGCTTCAATGTTTTTTTTTAGTCAGAAATTTTCTCTTAGGGCTGTTCGAGTCAAACCGGGACATTTGAACCGGGCGAAGAGTAACGGAACACAGTTACCCTTTAATTCTCTATATAATCTCCAGCTACACTAACTTCACAAGCGCTTGGATACCCATCAAGGTAGAAAGTTTTCTCAGCATGCCAGAGCCATGATCGGACCATAGACCTGATGAAATTTCAATTGAAAAAAAAAAAGAAAAAGAAAACTATATACAAGGGGCGTTCAAGTCAAACTGGGACTGTTAAAATTGTAATAAATAAAGCTGTAAAACCAATTGACAGTTACAGAAAACTTCAAGCACTGTACGATGATACAGTAAGTCTCTGATTTGCATTTAAATTCTGCAAATGTTTTAAAGAAGTACTGAATGTTGTTAAATGATTATCCCGGCCGAGGTGGCTCACAGCCCGCTGCAGGTGTTCCCATAAACATTCAGCGAGTGAAACACGGCCTGGTTTGATTGCTTAAGTGGTGCTATTTTTGCAAGACAAAACCTTATACTGACATTATACATTGCAACCCTTTCACGTTACAAAATCTCTTATGGAGAGTTATTACCATATCCCCCATTCAGTCCTGAACTTACTTTCAAATTTGGGAATTCAAAGGAGTTCCCGGGAGGCCAGCGTTTCAGATGTAGAGCCGGCAGTCTGATTGATCATGGCTTCGGCATAGTGAGAAAACATTCTACCTTGATGGTATCTAAGCACTAGTGAAACAATTAGTGCACTAGTGTAGCAGGGGATTATATAGAGAAATAAAGGGAGTTTTTAACTCTCAGAACTGTGTTTTTTCTCTGCACAATAAAACGTCCGGGTTTGACTCGAACGCCCATTCTATATATGCTGAATGTAAATTTAAATGAAAAATCCTTTCATATAAAATTTTGTCTAATATAAAAAGCCTAGTGATGATGATCAAGCTGATGTTAGGGCTTCAGCTAAGCATTTAACACTGTTACACTTAAAACATGACTTACGTGAATGCGAATGCCACCAGAGCTCCACTGACCACAATAAAGTCGAGAATATTCCACAAATCTCTGAAGTAGGAGCCTGGATGCAGCAGCAAGCCCAAATCCACCATCTTGAGGAAAAAAATGTACATATTAAAGACTAAAATGCTGTAATATTTAATTTGCATGATTGTACTTGAATCACTGCTGCCCTTCTTTAATGTTATGTTAATTAATTCCTGAATTCAGATGTGTGAGACAGATGGCAACCTAAAAAAAAAAAGGCTCGATGAGGGTAAAGTGACACCTCATAGTCATATCGGTGTCAAGCGAATATGGCGTAACAGGTTTTACGAAGAGCAAAAGTAAAAACAAGCTTACCTTAATAACCATCTCAAATGTGAACACCCCGGTGAAGACGTAGTCCAAATACTTCAGCACCTTCAGTACCAAAACAAAAGGTAGTGTTAATGTTCTATTCAGAGAGGCAGCTTAAAAACAAGCTGGGAAAAAAAAAGGAATGAGAAAATGACATCTAATCAGACAGTTATAGAAATGAAACACGCTCACATAGTTCCGCAGAGCGTTGGCATTAACCGGGTCTTCTGCAGCCAGTGCAATGCTGCTCATGGCTATAACCATCAGGATGCACATCTCAAAGTAACGCAGATTGACTATGTAGTGGCACAAACGCCTCACCCTGCACAGACAAAGAAAACAAAACAAAGAAAGAGGAGTTATATATGCATATAGGTGTTAGGATTTATATGCATAATCGCAAACTGGAGCTCGGATGGCAACTCATCGTGGCGTTCAATTCAAACCGGGACTTGCGATGTAATTTAATATGAATGTTCTCATGAAGGCGTAAAAACTGATTGAAATTTACAGAAGACTTCAATAATACTGTAGTACGGTGATGAGGCTCTAAGCCGCGGTAAAACATTTGAACGGTATCTCACACTGTAAACCCGAATAAGTTCGCAAAATTTTTTAAAAATTGAGGTAATCAGTTACATAAATTTTTTAAGTAATGATGTTTCCCATTTTAAGTAAACAGAACTATCAGTTTTTGAGTTTGTTGTACTCATTCATATTAATCGTTCTTTACGTGCATTATTGTGTAGCCTAACTCATACTATTTAGTAGCAATTATCATTGTTTTTAGTTGTTGCAAATCAAATAAATTGTTGTTGGTCTTTCGGCAATGGGTCGCCACAGCAGACAATCCGTTCCGCACACAAGCTTGGCACAGGTTTTACACCAAATGCCCTTCCTGATGCAACTCTCCCATTTTATCTGGGCTTGGGGCAGACACTTCATCCAGTTGTTGGGAATCGAACCCGGGCCTTTCGCATATCAGACGAAACACCTACTGCCCTGATGACGTCAGACACAAAATCACTAGTCTGGAAGATTTTAACTTGGTGGAACTTTAAGGTGACAGTTACTGTTACTTAAGTACTTACAGTTACTTAAAATATAAATTTTTTTCAGCTAACTTGAAAAGTGTCATTGCTACAAACTCATAAATACTAAAAAGTTCTAAATACTCATCAAGGTCTATTAATTTGAATTAATTGCAATTATTTAAGTTAACAGTACTCAATGTGTTTAATTACTTTGAGCATTAGGGTTTACAATGCACTAGTGAAACACTGGGATATGTGCATTCGTGTAGCAGGGGATTATATCGAGAAATAACTGCAGTGTTCTGCTATTCTGCACAATCAAAAGTCCTGTTTTTTTTTTTTTTTTCGAACGCCTTCATAATACGATATTCATTCACTCACCATAGCTGAGACAGCATCAGAACATTGATCTTGGCTTTAAAAAAAGGGTGCATTTTTAACCGATATACAGTATAAACACCTTAACCATCAACACTCAATCATAATTTCTTTCATTCATAATTAATAATACACTTTTTTCTTAGTTTAACAGTTCTATAGCACAAGACAGTGTTTCCAAAACACTGATTTATTTGTCAATCAATTGATTTAATCAATCAATCAATCAATTAATTAGATCAATTAAATAGATTTTTTAATGATTAATAAATAATAAAAAATGTAATGTAATGACAGGACTAATCAACCTGGAGTCCACTACTGTAATCACTGAAACTTAACTCTTAAAATAAGTTAATAATTTATACATTATTAGATTTAAAAAAATATATATATCAAAAACACAGCTTGTTTCTCTGTCCTCATGAATAAAAAAAAATACAGTGCTGTTGAATAATAGTTATAGCCGTGAACTGCAAGTACATCCTCTTGTGATGTACATGTTAATAAACATGTCAATAATAAGAGCTATGGAGATATAGATGCAAAACAAACATTCGAGAACAAAAGTAGCTATTAAACATTGTCAGTTGACTCATTTTTTTATCAGTTAAAAAGGCAATTCATTAAATGAACAACTAATTATTATACTACTTAATTAAAGCTAAAAGTTTTACTCACTTAAATATTCACACGATTTTTTTAAACATCAATAAACATCTGTGACCAGGCTATACCTTAACATATGAACAAACTCACACACACACACACACACACACACACACACACACACACACACACCACACACACACACACACACACACAAACACACACACAAACACACACACAAACACACACAAACACACACAAACACACACAAACACACACAAACACACACACACTCACGGGTTAGTTGGCCTGAAGATGAACATGGAGCTGTAAGGAAGGATAGGGCGTGGACCGCTCTTGTTCACCTCGTCCAGGTTCTTCTCAGTCATGGGCACCGTCTCGCTGTCTATACTATTCACTTAAATATAAAGATATTGTGCTTATTTACATAACTTTATTTATTTAAATACATTACTTTTTTTACACAGTAATACATACACACTGTTATGTAATACACTATTGATTCCATATTAGGAGCAGCGCGTACTGGCTATGAGAGTGGTCTCTCCAGGTGGAGAGGTGATGGTGACAGGGATGTGGACCCCCAGGCCTCCTGTGCGGCTGACATTTCGCTGGTTATCCGAATCCTCTGGTTTATCGAGACCCCACCGGCTCCCCATCACAAGCTGCTGAGAACTTGCAGGCAGCATTTCTCCGCCCATTTCGGTTTGTCTAAAGCAGGGTATAATTAGGGTAATAAATTTTACGAAGCCTCAGTTCCTGACAAATTCCTGAATAACATCCTAGCCTAGCCTAATCTGAAAGGATCTTTTGAGGTTTCTTAAATAATATTCATTGAAAAAAAAAACGTGTGTGTGTGTGTGGTCTCAAAAAATTAATTCTAAGAAACTAGATGGCGATATTAATAGTCAGCAACTGTTCAATAGCAGATATGCTATTATCAAGGACAAGGAAAATACACATTCCTGCACTGAGAAGCATTTCTTTGCTTACCAAAACTCGATTATAACAACTATATAAAGTCATAATGGAATCTTTGAAGTGTGTTACCTGTGTGCTGGAGGCTTGCCCTCTTCTCGCTCTCCGTTCTCCCTCTGCTCCCCACCCTCAACCCCGCACTGTGTCTTGCCAGCCCTCTGCCGGTGCCTCCTCCTGCCCCCGTTGCCCCCATCCTCCCCTCGTGAGCTCCTGTCTCCGTCCCCCTTTCCCGAACGTGACCCTTCTCTATGATGTGAGCGTCTCTCGCTCTTGGCGCTGACCACGCCATTGCCCTCGCGTCCTGTCCTATGTGACCGGTGGTGCCTGTGTTCTCCCCTAGCATCCCGGCTATGGCTGCGCTCACTCTTGCCATCTTTGGCCCGTGTTCCCTCAGTCTCCTTGCTACGGCTGTGGTGTACGTGGTGACGCGAGGCTCCAGTTTCGCCATTTTCTTGAGCGTCGTTGGAAGTCCGCTCGCGTCTTCGATGATGGTGTTTACGTGGGGGCTGGGATTGAGGAGGCTCCATGGCAAGGGGGTCAGGAGGTACTTGTGTGTTCGAGTCCTCAGGTGTGCCTGCCTCGCCTCTCAAGTCCCTGGGTTTGTCCCAGTCGCATCGCGGCTCCACCACCAGTGGCCGGTCCAGATGGGTGGTGATGTCGGGGCGTAGGTGCTGGCTGGAGGTCAGGCGAGTGTTGAGCTCCTCGTGGTACAGGGCCTCACTGCTGGCCAGCATGTGCTTACGGATCTGTGTGGTGCGCTGCTCCCATACGGACATCATCTTCAGTGAGCGCCTCTGCTCTTGGCTGGAGATGACAGCAATCATTGAAAGAGGAGTTCATTTTATAGCAAGAGATTTTCTTTTAACAGAGAATGGGATCAGGAATGAACTTTGCCCATCCATGTCAAGACCACCTTTTACCGTCAGTGAACAGGAAACGCTTCTTTAGAATACATAAATTTCTGATAAAAACATTACAGAGCCATGCTTTATGGCAAAAAAAATAAGTGAAAAAAAGCTTATTCTGGACTGTTTTTTGCTCTGAGAGAAAAGATGGTCTTTATGGATGTCAAATTACAATACTCGCCATGCTGTTTCTTGCCCGTTAATGCCTGTGAATTATGCTAACCGTGCTAAATACTGTAGCACCATGCATCCCAAACACAGATATTAGATGCCCAAGGAACATGACATTTAAAAAGGGTGGGTATAAAAGATTAAGCCTCGTCTTATGAAACGTTCAGAGACCCATAAATCTCCTTTCTTGATCTGTAGGATTGAGAGCATGTACCTTCTCAATGCCAAAGTTTTTGGTAAACCTTTTTGTTGTTGCCATTCCTCATAGGCCTTCCAAATTCTATTGACTTTGTGCTTTTTAATCCCTTCTTTCTGGTCTCGCTGATGTTTTTATGAATCTACATGACTAATTCCAACAGAACAATAGGATACTGAACAATGAACATCGGTGATGTTGTGATCCCGTTATGTGAAACTGCTCATACTAGTGTTACACCATAGAGCATGCTGTTTTTTTTTTTTTTTTAAACCTGCTCTATAAAGTGTTAACATTTGCTCATTTTATATTTTAAAAATCATAACATAATAAAAAAAAAATCTAATTAAAGTCATGACTTGATTTCTCAAGTGTAAGTACTGTATAATTAATCTCCATTATACCTTGTTTTCAAATAATTTATCTGCAATAATAATAATAATAATAATAATAATAATAATAATAATAATAATAATAAACTCAGGCATAATCATAATTAGGAATACTTTCCTGTTGAAAAGAAAAAGAGGAAGAGGATAAAAGTGCATGCAAACGCTTCTTAATACAAATCTAGTCCAGGTATTGTAGGCTCACTGGTTTCAGGACAGAAGACCTAAAGTACACTGCAAAATAAAAAAATCCTAATATCTCAGCAAGTGAAATATTCTTCAAGCTAGTCAAAACTAGCTATAATTTCTTGAAATAAGATTCCAACAAGCTTGTTTCTAGTTAAATATTACTAAAATTGCAAAATAAATAAATAAATAAATAGGTAAAATAAAATTACAAAAAAGTTACTCGTTCTATAGACAGATAATTTTGATCACTTTTTGGAATTTATTTCTTGAAAAAAAAAAGCTAAATTATCTGCACATTTTTTTCTTTTTCTTGCAATTTTAGTAACATTTGACTAGAAATAAGCATAATAATTAAAATCTTATTTACTATTAATAAAGTAAAGATTTAGTTCCTTGCAATCTTATTTTAAGAAATGAATTCAATTCAATTCAATTTTATTTGTATAGCGCTTTTAACAATTGTCACCGTCGCAAAGCAGCTTTACACAATCAAAAGAATTATTTAAGAAATTATAAATATATTTCAAGAACATTTCATTTCCTAAGATGTTTTTTTTTTTTTTTGCAGTGTATCATATATGAGTATACTGTATAAGTCATATGTAAGAATCAGCTTTTGCAGGTTACTGTAGAAACAAGACCTCAGGGCCAAAAAGGGACGGCGTATCTACTGTACACGTTTTCATTCCAACCATGCGAAAACCAGTCCAGAAGCTGTTGGATTTAAAACAGCTTGGTCAAAAACGTGGTCAAAAACGTGTTATTGCAATCTACAGTACTACTGCATGGAAAAACTTTTCATCACATACAGTACAGTATGTTGTGCAACACATTTACACATCTATGAGGCTATTGATTTGAAAGACAGTGTAAAAGACAACACTATCCCTAATGCACACTTGTTCTTTGCGTACTTCTGTACCTGAACTGTGGTTTATTGTTGTATTTATGAATTAGGCATGAGTTGAAGTCCAAATCTCAATCGATCCTAAATCCTTTATTTTTACCTCTGCACTCTTTCACTTGCTTTCTCAATATTGTATTTGGTTCCCGGCTATTCAGATTTCTTTCACTTTAAAATAACAGATTACGTACAGTATATGAACTGGTGTATGATCTACAGGTACACATAGGACTCCACCTGAAATTCCTGACACAGCAGGAGCTGCATTTGCATGGACAATCGCTATGTTTACATGTTTATAATATATATATATATATTTTTTCAAATTTTACTGTTTACATGGATGCTGATCTGTGCTTGTACATGCTCAAAGCATTTAATCAGAATAAAACTTTTGGACAAGGTTGGTTAGGCTTCTGTCTTTTCCGATAAATCCCAGTAGACGCAGCGGATGATTCCAATCTGGAATCAAAATCTCCCTCCCAGAAACTCAACATGTAACTTAATATTACCCTCACACAGGGTAAACATGCACAAACAGAATATATTTATTCCAACAACATCGGATCATGTGTTCATATGGCTTATATTTCGCTTTTTCAAAAGCTTACATCATGGTATTCCCAATATTAGTGAAATATTAAGGGTCCATGTACAGAGTAAAAGCACCTAACATTTCTTCAATCCGATTAAAATCATTCCAACTTTAGTTTTTGCTTAACGTTTTACTTGGAATCCGATTAGATGTGGTAGATGCGTACACTTAAGGTATTTAACCAGAATGCAATTTTTTTATATACATGTAAGTGTTTAATTTGTTGAATATACAACAGAAGAAGGAGAGAAAGAAGTATTTTTCCTCCAACGCTGAGGTTACACTGCAAAAAATAAAAAAATAACATCTAAGAAATAAACTATACTTGAATAAACTATACTATCTATAATTTCTCAAAAAAAAAAAAGAAAAAAAAAGACTACAACAAAATAAATATAAGAATATTAAGATAATTTCTAGTCAAACTCTACTAAAATTGTTAACGAAAAATGTCTTGCTCTATTGGCAGATAATTTCGATATTTTTTAGGAATTTGACTGGAAATTATCTTAATAATCTTATATTTGGCTTGTTGTAATCTTATTTTAAGAAATCATAGATTAAAGGTTTGGCTAGAATCAGGAATATTTCACTAGCTAAGATGTTAAGATTTCAAGCAGTGTAGGTTAGCCTTCCGTCTTTTCCCGCCTTCTGCGTTGTGATTGGTTACAAGAATTCAGGCTCATCTATGTTTGGCTGGATGGGAAATTCAAGGTGTTCTGATACTGATCAGAAATAGAAGCTAGTTTTTTCCTAATCAGGTTGTTCAATGAGGCACAGAGAGAAATAATCTGCATTTCTGTATTATCGTGTAATTATCTGGATTTGTACAGCCATATCATCTATATTTTGTAGGACTAAATTTATATTCTTTGTTTGTTTGTTTTTGTTCTTATCTTCTATATTTTCTCCAGCTAAGGTTTTTCTATATTTTATTCTTACTTCCATAATTTATTTTCCTATCGATAATTTTGTTTTTTTTAAGGTCACGGGCGGTCATACTGTATAAGCATTTCACTGCATATCATACAGTGTATGACTCTATATCAAGTTCTTACAGTACATAGATAATATTTACTAATTGATCACCAAAAAAGGTTTACACCACCCCCTCATGCCGATCGGACATGTCAATGTTCTGACTGAGGTGTTTTACGAAATGCATTTTATTCTGACCGGATTATTATTCCTATTATTGGTGTTACAATAATACATTGGTGTTACAATTAGCGTCCATGTAAACACACCTACTGATTATGAATTTATAATACAGAACTCAGAGAAGCAACAGAACATAAACTCAGTATACACAGTATATTTTTTTACTTAATTGAATAATTAAAATAATTAGTTCTGGCTACTAAACCTTGAAAAGCTCCTTAACCTCAGTGTCTATGGTTCTGGTGTGTACGTACTGTACAGTACACGAATAAGCAGCAATTAAGGAAGCTGAAAAATCTTATCTCATCCTACAACCTCATTAAAAGTGATAAAATCGAGAACCACATTAGCTTTTTAATTAGCTCAAGACAAAACGCTTGACCTCAGATGCAGAGAATGAAGGATGGGCAAAATACTGTCACGTATCCATTCTACACATGTATATACAGTACACACCAACCACGATGATGAGTGCAATGCTGGCGCATATGACTTGGATACATATACTGTACAATACAGGTGTGAGTATGTAAAGGAGGTCTCAGCGGTGTCTTTTATGGTCCCATTACCTCAAGTAGTGATGGGCGGGGGAGCAGACATAATTCCTAAAACACACGAACATATAGTCAAATAGACACACACGTACGTACGTACGCACGCACACACACGCATACACACACACGCACACAAAAGGAATTCCCATAGTGTCACAAACAAAAGGTTAGAAGACGGCATGAGACAGTGGACAGGGAAAACACAGACACAGAGATAGACGAACAGACAAAACAAACAAGAGGGAGACGATAAAAAGGTTTGAAATAAAAGTACGTTTAGTAACAAATAGTAACATAAATGTAACAAAAATCTTGGGGTTTCTGTGGGAGAGAGAGAGAGCAATTCAAAATAAAAGCACAGGGAAGTTTCTCTCTCTTTTTTTTTTTTTTTTAGAAAGTTCAAGCTCTTGTAAGATGTCAAAAGGTTGTGCATATTTGTTGTGAATAAATCTAGTCTTGCATAGCTCAACAGCTCAGTGAACAGTGTGTGTGTGTGTGTGTGTGTGTGTGTGTGTGTGTGTGTGTGTGTGTGTGTGTGTGTGTGTGTGTGTGTGTGTGTGTGTGTGTGCCGCAGATGGCAGGCACTCCAGGCTATGGTTGGCAGAAGTGCTGACTCACTCGGCACTTGTGGTAGTAACACTTGTTCACATACACACAGCTGGCTCGGGAAATAAAGGACAAACTGCCAACTACGCTGCTATGCTAAGAGCTAACACTGAACGCGCAGTGCATCCAGCTAAAACAGAGCTAAACTCAAACAATGCAGCATTAAAGCTAAAATCCGTCACGGCTGAAAGCACAGTCTCCCAGAGCTCTAATTTAGTGTAGGCATGTGTATGCATAATTTCTTCTAAATGCTGCTGTATGGTTGTGCAAAATATATTTCCTCCCTTCTGGTGCCCTTATGCCAAGGTCAGGGACGGGAGGAAATCAATGCGCCTGTGCTAAAGTGAGTGAAGCCTTCATTACGTTCGTTGCGGTCGAGGTGTGACATAAAAAATAAAAAACTTGAGGGGATTTTAAAACCCTTTTAGAATAGAAAGCTCCAATTGATGGAGCAAGCGTAGGCACAATGTCCTATCCATGTCCACTCTTAACGTGAACAATTTAGGCAAAGGATTAAGAATTTTTTATTTGTTTACCCTCTCTGGTTTGATCTGTGAAGTAACAGCATCGCTTCTTCAACGTTCCAATAAATGTGGAACCTAACACAGGTTGACTTTTGCAATTTTTTGTTTACATACCATTGTTTAAATGAGACAAACCATAAAGCATAAGCACCTACAGTACTTAGGTACGAGGTATCAAAAAGTTTTGAGACTTTGAGCTGTGCTAATTTTGTAACACACCAACAGATGGCAGCACAAGGGAGAAAACCAAACTTCATAAGTCAATGCGCCAAAAGACGCACTGTGTGCGTCATCCTGTGTACAACTGATGCTATTCTGACCACGTCTGCTATTTCATCATAGAACAAAGAGCGAACATCAAAGTCTGTGTGAAACTGGGCAAATCTGCCAAAGAGATGGTTGGACATGATTCAACCATTTTTACAGTGATGCTGCAATGAGTCGTTCGAGGTGTATTGAGTGCCACGCACTCTCTTCCCTTAAAAAGAACATCACTGGAACTCTACAAGAGATCAAGAAGACCTTGAACGAGATAACCATCCGATAACTTGTGCTTGTCAGTGTGTCTTATGAAAAAGTCCAGGCGTGTGATTTGATCAAATCGCGCGGTGTTGCTTCCAAGTTCATCCCCAGGCTGCTGACCCAGAGGCAGAAGGAACATCACGTAGAAGTCTGCCAAGAGCTCCGTCAGCGTGCTGTGGAAGACCCGTCCTTCATGTTGAGGATCATTACCAGGGACTAAACTAAGTCTTCATAGTGTAAGAGCCCATCATCTAACTGACGGAAAAAAGCATGGCAGGTCCGCGGCTCGACCAAGTGCATGCTCATCGTCTTTTCTGACATTTGCGGCATTGTGCATTGGGAATTCGTCCGCAGGGACTAGACCCCCAATAGCGTATTCTGCTGCCAGGTTTTAAGGCGTCCGACGGAGGACGAATGGCCAAAGCGACCAGATCTACTGTATGGCTCACGAATCTCTAAACTTTTTGATACCCCCTCATATAAACTGTATAACTGCATTTGCATTTAAAGGTCTCTTATTTTACTACAACAGGTCTGAAAGGTCACCTAAAATGTGTCTGTTGAAGCTTCAGCTAAATTGTGGTCATTTTTTTATCAGCAGGGCACCAGACCATCTGATCTGCACACAACTTGGCACAGATTTTATGTGGGATGCCCTCCTATTTTATCCAGGCTTGGGACCAGAACTGCATCCAGGTGCTTGGGTTCGGGTTCTGGCTGTGAATTGGACCCCACGCCGAACTCCCTTTTTTTCACTCCTCTTTCAAATGCTCCATTTCAGTGCCTATGTAAGGAAGCTACTGGGCTACTGACAGAGAACAGCAAAGACAGGCCACAACCTGGGAGAGGGCACTTCTTACATGAGGTCATAATAGGGAAAAATTGTAGACTGTGTTTACATTACGAGCCTCAATTCTGATTAATTGGTTAGACTGGATTTGCATTTCATGTCATGACAGTTCATGAGCCCTAAAACCAGACCTGTGTCAAATTAATGTTAAAAATAAGGTTTGAATAATTTCACTGTGAACCTACCCTTAAATCTGCTTGTTTAAGCTCTGGTTGGTGCAGAAATGGAAAATAAAATTAAAAGGTAGGGAACTTTTTTATTATTATTATTATTATTAATATTATTATTATTTCTACACCATCGGAATGTATAAAAATCTGAATGTGAAAAATCTTAAAGTGAATTTAACATCTAACTAATACATAATGATAATTAAAATAGCTAAGCATTTTAATAAAATGCATAGGTTATGTATCCTGTAGAAATAATGTTGTAGTAAGTGTCATACATGAACAAGGATAAGAGAGTAAAGTATACATTACAGGTGATGTAGCACATTCAGCTCTGATCAGTGCACATTTAAAGTGACTGAAGATGGAAAGATGGACTTGAGACAGAGATCGAGTGCAAAAAAAGGAGGATGAGTAATGCAGGAGCAGAAGATAAGAGACGAAAGAAACTCACGGGGAATCAGAGCTGGAGTTGGAGGAGCCGTGCGACAGCGTACCTCCATTGAGCCTTTTAAAACGGCACGAAACCAAAGAAAGAACAGAAGGAAAAAGATCGGAGGGGAAAGAAAGAGCGGAGCAGGGCCTGAGCCGGTGGAGATGTGCCAGGCACAGACTCGGGCCCCACGCCACAAAAGTCAACTCAATCTCAACTGAAGCATGACAGACATTTCAACCAAATAAGAAAAAAGTAACATACTATTTAGCAACACATTGATCCTTCAGGTTTATCTACATTAATCCTTTCATGCTTGATTTAAAAAAAAATGCTGTATAATATGAATTTCTACAAATTTGAATGAATTTTTATAAAAATCTATTTTATATATTGAAAAAAAATGAATGAACTGAAATTGTAATATGATTATCAAAATGCATGTAGGTTAGTACTGCTGCAGGAAGAAAGACAAGTATTCCAGAAGCTAGAGCATTCAATAGAATTTGGCAGAATTTCTTTTTAATTTAATTTGGAATTCTGTGAAGAAAGATGTAATGATTTACCAGAGACATAAGAATTGAGAACAACAGAAATCAATACAGTCATTGACTTTAAACTGTAGTTATGATTTGGAAGAGATTTCTGTCTAATATTTTATTAAAACCAGACAGAAATTGATCGTCCATAAGCATAGATACTATGCATGAAAGAGTTAATAGGACAATTCATAAACTTTTAAATGATTAATAGAGGAAGGACAAATGTCTTGTAAATGCAGTATAGAGATAATTCAGAACAGAAATCTAAACACAGGGGTGGACAAATCAGTAGCCCAGGAGTCCAGGACAAGCCAATTTCATGTCCAGGCTACTTTTTTTTTCTTTTTTTTTCGTAGTTGCCTGGTTGAAGAGTAGATTTGACAGAAAAGAAAGGTTTAAAGATTTAATACTCTTTATCTAACCAAATCCCAGCACCATGTGCTTCACGCATGAGACATTAGAGCTGAGCAAAGCAAGCAATTATGTAATTCGATTGATCTTTTGAATAGATTGAATAGAATAGATTAACCCTTCTTTTAAATTATTTAAGTAAGTAAACTTACAAACATTAACTGGTCTAAATTTGACAAATTCCTTTCAATTATGAGTTTTACTTCTACAGAACGACTTTTGAATTTACGTGTATGGTTTAACATAGATTTAAACAATCAACAACAAAAATTACACAGTATTTAATGCTTATTAGATACTTTTAGTAGTGTTTTAATACTTTTAACATCATAAGAAATATTGAGACAAATCAACCAATAAACATTAATGCTAATGAACCACAAACAAAGAAATGCATATACGTAAATCGAATCGAATCAAATTCCAAACCATGCCTCATATCTCGACTAACCTGTGAGCTGGCTGACAGTAGAGTTATTATCATTATTATTGTTTTTTTGTGTTTGTTTGTTTTTACAGATTAATGTGCATAAGAATAAAAGAACCAGATATGGGGAGATATAAAAGTAACATTTAAATGCCAGTTAAATGCCAGTTAATCTGCATGTCTTTGGACTGTGGGAGGAAACCGGAGTACCTGGAGGAACCCCATCAGGCATGGTGAGAACTCCATGCACACAGTCCCGAACTGGGAATCGAACCCTTGACCCTGGAGGTGAGACGTGATAGTGCTAACCACTAAGCTACTGAAAATTGCCTGTGACAAATTTATGATGAAATAATTGCACAGGTCCATATCACAATTTGGATTTTTTTTTTTATGCGACTAATTGTGCAGCACTAGTTACCATGGTGATAAGCTAGGCGGCACCCTGGAGCTTTTTGTTTGCCTGGTGGGCTAGAGGATGCGGTAATGATTTGTACACTCCTGTAAACTGATCCCAAATCAAGCAAAGAACATTCAAAATGCAAATGTCAATATAATCCTTAAACAAACGAAAAAGATTACTGGGTTGGGATGAATATCGGTATAGGGAAACAAACTGGCCATAATGACATGGCAGTTATTTCAATGGTTTAAGGTTTTTCAACCTTAAAGCCCATTAGAGCAACATTATTCTACTGTACAAATGCAATTCTACTGATGTAACAAATGTCCTACAGTAAGTCATGGATTTACAATGGATGCGTTAGGAGGTCATATTAGTCAGGAAGGAATACTTGAATGTCCTTTACTAGCCTGCTTCATAATATTCTATTTATTTCTTTTTCCAACATGGCGTACTTAATATTAGGGCTAGGGGTGTTGTAGAGCAGACAGAACTTACATAAAAATGACACACACACACACACACACACACACACACACACACACACACACACACACACACACACACACACATATAGTACATTGTACTGTATGTACATACACACACACACACACACACACACACATATTTAAACAGTCCAGACGTTAGACAGGACAATACTTCAAAATTCAAGACACATGGATAACACTATGGAAAAAAAACATACAGTATACGCACTAGAAATGTGGTTTTCTAACTGGTGTACTGTATTCCGGTGGCAGAGGGGATTTTACTTACGCTGCAAGGGAAATGCTAGCAGCTGACATGGGGCTGACTTCCTTCACCTCTTTAGCCTTTTGGAGTGCCAGTTTTTTACTGATGGCCTCCTCTTGTTCCTCTTCATCCTGCGATAAAGCAGAGTTTAATGGCTTAATATATACAACACATTCAGAAGTCAACAAATCAAATCCCTGGAGACGGCCCAAGAGAACGACAGGGTCTGTGCGCCTTCCATGTACTGTAGATACAGTATTATTGTAAAGCCATAAATCCTGCTAGAGACACGGCGCTCTATTAGTGTGAGTTACTGAGGGAGATGAGGATCAGTCGAGGGTAAACAGACAGGGTTAAGGAGCTATTAAAGGGCAGCAGTGTATTCCCATGTACGGAGATACAGTACCGCAGGATCTACTCGTGTTCAAGCCTGAAAACATAGTGTTGGTGCTGATTGAATTTTTTTATGTTCTACATATAATACAGATAATGTGTGTGTGCCAAAGAAGCTACTTGGAAGTGACCTGGACTAAAAATTTCAAGTTGCTAACTTTTATATGTGCCCCATATTTTTTTTTTAATTGCCCATTTTTCAGTGTTACACTGTCTCACTTCAAACGTTAATCATAATTTAAAATGCAAATTATACATATTTCTGTATGAGTATTGATAATAAAATTGGTGTATGCTTCTAGAAGTATTGATGCTTAAATTAAATCATCCCATGCAAAATGAATGATTTTTTTTCCCCAAAAAAAATCTGTAGTGTCCGTAACCATGTCTCATTTATGTTGCAATATCTTAACAATTTTGCATTTTAGAATAATACACTTTTTTCAGGTTTTTGTCTTTTCATGTAAAACTCTATATTTGCCAAGTTTCATCTGAATGACAGTTAAGACCGTTGAAAGATTTGAATTTAAAAACGTTCCGAACACTACAGACATAAAAGGGAATTAAATTGTATTTAGAAAATGTGTTCATTTTTATCTGATAAAAATATAAATGTGTAGCATATTTACAAAAAAAAAAAAAGATCAGAAGCATTAAGTATTAGGATCATATAACACTATTTTTCATATCAGAAAATTAACTAATTTCACCTAGGTGAAATACTGTTTAGCACCAATACCATGTTTGGCCATGTGCGTGCGTATGTGTGTGTGTGCGTATGTGTGTGTGTGTGTGTGTGTGTGTGTGTGTGTGTGTGTGTGTGTGTGTGTGTGTGTGTGTGTGTGTGTGTGTGTGTGTGTGTGAATGGATAAACCACCTTAGTGAGTTCCTGTGCATTGGCAAGGTTGTCAACAGCAATAGCCAGGAAGACATTAAGAAGAGTGTCTGAACACTAAGTTAAGGGAATAAAACACACAGCACTGATAACACACAGGTCAAGGTGTTGCAAAACAGTGCTTGTTTTTTTCTTTCAGCCGAGACAAGGATACAGTTTCCAAACAGCGTGAGGACGATAAAATAGACGGAGGAGAACATGCCACTTCCAACTCCTCCCTGAGATTCGATCCCATGATACATCACTGCATTCCAGTCCTCTCCTGTCAGAATCTAGAACAGAAAGCGCGTCTCTGAACAGGCCTGACACGGGAACAAAGAACTAAATATTGTGAATTAAATGGTTTACCTGGAACACAGTCAGAATTGCTGCTGGGAAGGTGTCAAAGTTCGTTGTCGGGGTCTCGTCTTCAAAATTGAACCTACAGGTACAGAGGAAAAACATAGAAAGTTGAGTGTGAGGACAAACAATATACAGTAATTACAGTTTACACTAATTCAACAAAATTTTTTCTATCAAAACTTACTTTTTCATGAAAACTTTTTTTACATTTTTTTTTTAATTAAAACTTTTACTGGACCCACCAGCTACTTCTAGTCCTTCTTCTCCTACACTTTACTTCAGTTAACATTAAAGGTTCCATATTATGCTACTTTTTTTTTTTTTTTTTAAGTAGTTATCACAGATCACTTTTGGTTCCCCAAAGTGAGTGTTAATGCTCAAGCTAAAATATTCATATTTCATACTAATGTTGTTTCACTCCTCTGAATGGACCGTTTCAGTTCAATTATAATTCAAATGTTATTTGTCACTCACAAAACCATTAAAATTTTACAGCACCATGTGCGACAAAATGCTTATTATGACTGCCTGTGACCATAAAAATAACAAATGAAAGTAAAATGCACACAAATATATTTACATTAATGAGAACATTTACAGAAAGGAAAAAAAAAATAATTAAATGTACAAAAATTGAAACAAGACTGGAGTTTATGAAGAAAAAATATAAAATATAAAAAAATTAAAATATAATATAATAATAAAAATATTATATATAAATTTTAGAAGAATACAGACATATGATAAAGTGCAGCATATTCATTTTTTTTGTTTCAGAGTCTTTGAAAATGAGCTGCTGCTCGGCCCTGCCCTGCCTGGAACTGCAGGACCTTCATATATGAGGTTACAATACAGGGGCAAAAAAAAATCTAATTGTCTTGTTTAAATCCTGGCAAAGACAAAATGGAAAAGGGACAAAACAACATGGAATGAAGCATCTGAAGGTCTAAAAATTATTTAAATCATTAAAATAATAAAGGATAATAAATTGTTTTACAGATGTTTAATAGCCAAGATACTACAAGGGGGCGTTTAAGTCAAATTTGGACTTGTGAACGAATGCGTAAAATCTGTCACCAACCAACTACTGGTCTGTGCAAACTGTACACATAATCCTTCATAAACACCACTTGCCCATTACAAGAACTCAGCTGTGAACAACTGCCACATCCCCTGTACAGTCCTGACCTCTATGTTCGGATCATTAAAGAAGTTCCTGGGAGGCCAATGTTTCAGACGTGAAGCAGGCAGTCCGATCATGGCTCCGGCGTACTGAGAAAACTTTCTACCCTGATGGTATCCAAGCACTGGTTAAACACTGGGATACGGGCAGTAGCGCAGCAGGGGATTATATAGAGAATTAAAAATAGTTTTTACCCTTATAACTGTGTTCTGTTCAAAAGTCCAACTTTGATTTGAACGGCTAGGATCATAACTTATGTTTACCTATATAAATAACATAAGGAACTATAAATATTCCTGATAATGTGGTGAATATGCATCATCACACCCCGTCCCTTCCCTTCATTACGGAAACATTTAACTCATTTGTTTTTATGTGCTCCCCCTACATAAAGATTCTTATGGATTGGGACATTAAAATTCTACCTCATGTTTAATTTCTCCTTAAATACTTATGATACATCACCAGAAATCTCCTGACCAGCCAGTGGCTTTAGGGAATTTCAATGTGTTCAGAAAAAGAAACGTCTATTGACATTAGTACAGTATTTGGACCACCTGCTGTGTCCGACGCTGTACACACCTGTCTCAGCTTACAGAAATGTGTACATGGATGAAACCCGACACCGGCTCCACCAACTTTATGCCATTTTGAAAACAAAAGCGCAACAACCCCCTTCCTGAGTCTCTTATGTTTTGAAATGGACTAATGACAAAAGGTCAGAATCGACCGTCCTGTGGCTTTCCTCTGCCTCGATTCAATAACATTTGCGGAAACTATATGTTTATGCAAGTCGCCGATCGTTAGGGTGGATCGTGTCACTGGATGTTTACACGCTTCTGCTGATATTTACCTTGTGGCAAAAGTGCACACAGACAGTTCCTCCGTTACACAGCTCCATCAATAATTCATAGCAGAGAGAAATGAAAACCTTGGCTTTTTTTTACTCATCCCGATGGAATCCATTTCTTCTATCCTTCTCTCTCTCTTGCGCGCTCTCTCTGTCTCTCATTATGGTGTCTGACACTGCATGAAATACTTTACAGTCTATGGAAATGGACAAAAGGATGTCGCAGAGATAAAAACAATCATAGCTCCGTCTTAAAGTCAAATCCTTGGCTGCTCAGGTAGAATTAGATATTATGATAAGTCATGATTAGGTAATTGATCATATTTTCTGATAATGATTTTTGTATACAGACTTATTCTGCTATTTTATGAAACGTGATACTTTAAAGCGGTAGCAGTAGCAGTCTAAATAATAATAATAATAATAATAATAATAATAATAATAATAATATGAGAGTAGTAGTAGTTATAACTAATCATTCATTAAAGAAATGTATTATTATTAATAATAATATTATTATGAGCTTTGCAGTAAAGTGAACATTATGCATAAAGAAACAATTCATATATACAGTATATTGACATATATAATATATAAAAAGAGTGTAACAAAAAGAAATATCAAATACTCTGTCATAATTTAAATAAAAAATAAATGCATAAATAAATAAAAACAAATACATTAATAATAATAATAATAATAATAATAATAATAATATATGACAGTAGTAGTAGTAGTTATAATAAATCATTCATTAAAGAAATGTATTATAATTTTATTGTTATTATTATTATTATTATTATTATGAGTAAAGTAAAGTGACCATTATACATAAAGAAACAATTCATATAAAATAAATAACAATATTGACATACAGTATATAATGTATAAAAAAGAGTGTAACAATTGGACATATCACAAATAGTCATAATAAAAATAAATAAATAAATACATAAATTATTATTATTATTGTTGTTGTTGTTGTTAATAATAATAATAATAATAATAATAATAATAAAAACAATTCATAACAATTTTGAAGTAGGGGGCAGAACAAAATAAAATATCAAAGGTAATTAAAGTACAATAATTAAAATAAAAAGTAAGGAAAAGCTTTAGTGGTGGTAATGGCAGAAAAAAAATATTAAAGCTAGTTCAGTAAAAAAGAAAGTAAGAAAGAAAGAAAAGAAACTTAGAGAGCCATTTCGTATTTGGAGTGATTATTTAGAACATGCTGTTTGCGCAGTGGCTCCTCTAGGATAAACTTCAGACATTTAAGGTTAAACTGTCTCGGCTGATCTGCATTTTAAACAAATAGAGTCAGGTATTGTTTGCACTACGGCTTTAGGGTGGTAGCACTGTCGAATGATGATTTCCCTACCTACATATGAGTTCCCGACTGGTTCTTAAAAACTTCTCAGCTGCTTAACTGGTGACCTCAAACTCGGATGGGAATACGCAACATTTCATAAAATCTGCCAAAGTGACAGCTTTAAACAGACGTAATGTTAACATACAAAATGTCACAACAAAACATGATGGACAGAGTCACGGCAGCCATCTGATCAGCCTCGCCTTTGGTCTTATAATCAGTTCCGTTTCACAAGAATCCGGTCTTATGTACCTGTATGTATGACTTGCTAGATCACAGTGTATTACAATGTAGCTAGTGCTGTGCCATGAATATTTATTAATGATATAATCACAGTGTCATTGTCAGTGTAAAATTTTTTTCAATCCTTTGCGGCCTTTCCGGTAATGTTAAAGCAGACAGTTCAGACTTGGGTCCAGTTGTTCATTTAAACAGCAAGACAACGTTTAGATCCCATTTACAGTAGATGCCTGGAAAACTAAAAGGAGTGTCTGAAAGGAGCAGGAGTGTGTTAATGTTGTCCTGTAATTGACTTCTTCCCAGTGCTATCTGATTCCAGGTGACCCGACCAGGATCTGTACTTACCTACTTACAGTACTTACTGGAAGAATGAATGCATGAATAAATGAATGAATGATTATTAACGCAAAAACAAGTGTGAATATACTCACTGCCCCCCAAAAAGCTGCATTCCGAGCAGAGCGAAAACCACGATGAAGAGAAACAGGAGGAACAACAGGCTGATGATAGACTTCATAGAGTTGAGCAGAGACACCACCAGGTTCCTCAAAGAGTTCCAATACCTAAACACACACACATACACACACACACACACACACACACACACACACACACACACACACACACACACACACACACAAACACATCACACCCAAAAAGCTTTCAGTGAATCGATACAGCTAGCATGCATCCGAAATAACTTTGTTTCCGAAAGGGAATACGTCTGGGAAGAAGTCTCAGAAAACACAATAAATCAGGAGCGGATTCTAATATGGAGGCAGAACACTGGAAATGGACGTCCGCTCTGAAATATGACACCAGCGCCGGGGATATTTCTCTTTTCTCACTTTGTAACCTTGAAGATCCTCAGCAGCCGCAGAGCTCGTAACACGCTGATGCCGAAAGACGCCCCGGGTTTAACTGCCGCCCATATCACCTCGAAAATACTCCCTACAATCACCTGGACAATAACAGAGACAGAACAGACAAAGATCCTAATTCACTCCTGAGTTTTGTGCCCTTTCTTATTTCTCATACTCTCATACTAGTGCAACAACAATTCCCCGA
Source organism: Clarias fuscus (assembly GCA_030347435.1). Lineage (NCBI taxonomy): Eukaryota > Metazoa > Chordata > Actinopteri > Siluriformes > Clariidae > Clarias > Clarias fuscus. The sequence goes on from CM059208.1 coordinate 23,313,816, forward strand.
ACGCACGTCCCAAAGATATTGTGTGGTGCTTTATCACTACTCAAGGCAGTGTATGGTATTTCAGAGGCAATCCATCACGGTCGTTTGCGGCTGGAAAGACACTCACGCCAAAGTCGAAACAGTTGAAGGAAGAGTGGAAGTAGCTCCGGGGGCCGAGGCCGTACATCTTCAGACTCATCTCAATCAGGAAGAGGCCCAGGAATACAAACTCTGCCAGATCTGGAATAAGGGATGAATATCATATGATGGGTTTTGAGAAATACTTTGAGAGTAAATAGGATAAATATAAATGAAGAATGATTGACAGGGAGGAGATTATACCACTCTTCCTGAGGGTCACCAATTTCGCAACCCCCCCCCCCCCCCCCCCCCCCCCCCCATTATCCCACATTTAAAATTTCTCTCAAATCTACCTCTTTCTTAATATTATATAAATATCTGCTAATATCTTTGGATCCTCTCAGCTGAAATTCTCAGGTTTGCACAGTCCACCAACCCACACAGCTTCCCTGACATATCTGTTCTAGCGCTGCCAGATTTCACACACCGCCTTCTTCAGATCAGGTCTGGAGCCTGAGAGGGTTATGACAAAACTTCTTTTCAAACTGCTTTCTTCTGTTCTTTTTGGCTCACGTATTGGATTGCTGTCTTGTTACATCCAGGATACACCTACAATGCTTTTTTATTTTATTTTTGTTAATTCCTTGCTGTTCAATTTTTTCTTGGGAGATAAACTGTAAATCAAAAATATTTATTTTTTCCAAGAAAAAATAAATATGGAAGATGCTAACTTTTTCTCGTCTGTATGTATATTTTTGCAGGGATTAGACTAGGACAGACGGATTTCACACCAAGAGACGCCGACACTCTTCATTTTCTATTATGTTCTCGCGACACTAACCTTTTCCCCAGATTATTTTAAGCACTGGTATAAATTGGGGCATAAATACAAACCCACAATGAAAAGCAGGTTTTATAACCCACGGGGCATTGTGTACTCACAGAGAGCGTAGGTGAGCCACTCGGGCTGGTCGTAGTGCACTATAGCCACACACAGCGTGTTCAGACCCACCAGGCACAGCACAGTCCAGTAGAAGCCCTGAGACTTCACCATGCGCCGGATGAAGAAGCGCACTCGTTTTTCTTTCCGCCGCAAATACGAGGAGCTTTCGTTCTTGCTGCTTTTTACGCTTGCCCGAGCAAACGGCGAACCCTGGGGTGCTGAGTATAGAAAGAAAGGAACGATTATACAAAGCCGAGAGATTCGATTCACTGCTGGGGAGTTAGATAAGAATCCGAAACACAAAAAGGAAATAATAAGACAGACAGAGACAGCCCATTTAGAGAAATCATGTCAGAAACATATACTGTATGATAGTATCTTTAAGTCAAGCCGGGACGTGTGATAAAAATTTTTCAGTACAGGAAACAGTACACAGTACAGTGATGAGACTCTTGTACTCCTAGCTTGTACTCCTATCCGGCTAGGAGTACAAGCTATTTGTACTAGTCGGCTAGGAATCCGGCTAGTACAAATAGCTTGTACTCCTAGCCGGATTCCTGTAATGCTATGAGACTCTTAGCATTACAGGAATCCGGCTAGGAGTACAAGCTATTTCCACATGTTTGGTCCATTAGTGGAGTTCCCGGGAGGCCAGGGTTTCAGACGTGAAGCAGGCAGTCCGATCATGGCTCTGGCGTACAACTTTCTACCTTGATGGTGTACAAGCACTAGTGAAATCACTGAGAGAAGTGCATTAATGTAGCGGAGGATTATATAGAGAAATAAAGCTGGTTTTTACTCTCATGACTGTGTTCTGTTAATCTGCACAAATCAAAAGTCCCGGTTTGAATCGAACACCCCTAGTACTTACTGTATGTTTTGGCACAGAAGTCTTGCCAGTCAAATAAAATTGAAGCAATTGTTACATACATTCCGGTTTTACTGTACCATTATACATTGTCACATACAGTAGCAGCCTTATAGAAATCTGTATACAGAACAATACAAAACAATTTCCCAAAATACACTACGACTAAACATCTGAAAATTAGGTTACGAAGATGCAACGCTAATAAATTCTTTATAAATACTGACGGATGAAGTGAAGAACGGCGCGGAGCCTCTGTCCCGACTCCGTGTCTGCCGTTCGGATCACTCTGCTATATTAAACCTTCGGTTTCTCAAATTAAATTCAAATGTCAAGGCCGGGTGTGAAAAAAGAGACAGAAGTGAAAAATTGGCCCATTAGCATCTCATAATTCGCCCTGGGAGAGACTAAGAATAATCATTTCAAGAGCTATTTTAATCTAGAAATCTGACACAGGAGAAGCCTCAGAGGCTGGCTAGCCCCTCGATCCTGCCACCTACACACAATTTTCCACAACCTCATCTTTGCTTACTAGTTTCCCACACAATAAATGTTAATCAAACGCTTGGAATGCTAACTGATGATCTGAATTATGGGTTAAATCAGATTGGTGTGTAAAGGTTGACAGTAGAGTGATACTACATTGATTACTATTTCCCATGTTTACAGTATGTGACAATACAGGAAGGATTTACAGTATAATCTCACTATTCACTGACTCTCAGTGGATGATGAGTTCCCTTTTGAGTCTGGGGTCTCTTGAGGTAGCTAAATTTAGATGTTTCTTAGACATCTAATATAAATAAATAATAATACTTCCTGTACTTGTGTATACTTACCTTTATACTCGTATAAAAGTATGTATCTTTTCTCTTAAGCACGCAACCGTCTGCAGGTGGAACTTCTAATACCATTTATGTATACCCCTTTTATTTAATGCAACTCCATGCAGAAAAGTAGTGGAGTAGAAAGTACAGATCTTTGTTTTAGGATGTAGTGAGGTAAAAGTAAAAAGTATTTACTAAGAAAACTACTCAAGTAGAGTACATATACATAAAAACGATACGCAAGTACAGTAACAAAGTAAATGTACTTAGTTAACTTCCACCTTTAATTCTCAGTACATCAGTTTATTGCATTGTGTCATGTTGTCGTGTTGCTGCTCCTGTTTGCACATTTGCACCAGGACTTTGTTGTCTTGTGTTTATATTTTGTATAGAAATGTCTTTTATATACAGTAGTACTTTAGAATAGTTTTTGATAATTTATGGTGTAAATTGGTTTGTCTTATATAGTCAGCTAATTACAGTAGGTGTCCTAGTTAACTAGTTAGTTTCTGTTATTTTATGTTACATGTATGTAGCACCTTGCTCCTGGAGGAATCTGTTGGGGCTTTTTTTTTTCCTACACCCTCCTGCACCAATCTATACCCGCTCCTTACATTATCATTTTTGTTTATATCTGCCCATATTTGGTTGGGTGGCACGGTGGTGTAGTGGTTAGCACTGTCGCCTTGCACCGCCAGGGTCCGGGTTCGATTCCTGGCCAGACTCAATTCCCATCTCTGTGTGCATGGAGTTTGCATGTGCTCCCCGTGCTTGGTGGGTTTCCACCAAGGTGGGTTTCCTCAGGGTACAACGGTTTCCTTAATTTAGATTAGGTTAATTGGCATTTCCAAACTGGCTGTAGTGTGTGAATGAGTGTGCGAGTGTGTCGCATGTGCCCTGCGATGGATTGGCACCCTGTCCAGGGTGTGCCCTAAGTCTCCAGCAACCCCCCAGGACCCTGAATACAGGATTAAGCGGTATAGATGATGAGTGAGTGAGTGATATTTGGTTGGGTCTTGCAGAATATTCCATCCACCTCCACGTGCCACTTTGTAGAAACAGAATGATGCAATCCAGGCCTGATGCTTACCGACTGATGAGATATCCGTGAAATGATCCTCCCCTTCTTCTGCATTGATGAGGTCGTTTTTGCTCTTCTTGGATCTTTTCAGAACTGAAATCCAAACACAAATGTGAAAACGAGGAATGCCAGGATGACAAATATCTTGGGATGGTAAATGGATGAGTCAAAAATATCTGAGAGCTGTGCAACAACAGCCACAAATACAGTACATACAGAGTGTGAGAACCCAAATGCAGAACAAAGGGCGATTAAATCCCACTGAAACCAGGCATTAAGATAAAAGCACAGAAACACACAATGCAGGTGGGGAAGTTCATTCAGCAGGAGCTGAATCATCAAACTGAGGGCACTTCAGCACGATGGTTCATTACTAACATAATAGTTTTAAGAACACACTGACAGAGCCTGCTGCTCTAAAAATGCAGTCGGTCACTTAAATAACACATTGTACAACAAATCATTTGCAGTTAGATTCATACAGTAATTAAACATTAAGCACTGCTCAGTTTCAACCTGGGTTGTTGCATTTCCTCTTGTACCAGGCCCCATCCAGTGGAGACTTCTCCTCGGCATTTTTGTCCTCCTCAGCAAGCATGACTTCCTCTAAACAGGGAGGACAGAGAGCATTAATATTCAAAGAGAAGCATATGGGTTATGAACAGCAGTGTCATCGAGTGCACATGTTTTCCACCTGGTTGAGCAGACCTGTAACTGTCAGGTGAGATTCTGAGATCGGAAAAATGCAGCTCTACTGGACCAAGGACCTGCACATGGACTGTTATTTCAGGCTAATTTAAACACATATTAATATTCATTTACAGTATATGCAGTAAGTATATTTATTTTCACTAAATGTATTTTGTTATCTTCTGATGTTCCATAAGTAAGAGTTAATCGATGTTGTCACTGAACTAGTGAATGGAACATCAGGGAAATATTTCCATTGTCTAATTTTTTATGGGTTTCACTGCAAAACGAGATAGATACATTCTAGCAGTTAAAGTTTAGAAAGTTCGAAAAATGAAAAATATTTTATGCATGGATTCTTTGAGTCACAACTGTGGCGAAAAAGAAAAAAAAAATTTTTTTTGTTATAATAGCTTTGGTTATATCAATGTGACTTTTGTATGATTTTGCAAAAAGCTATTGACTTTTGTATGATTTTGCAAAAAGCTATTAATCCACCTCTATCAGTTTTTCTAAATTGATAGATCAGCCTGAAATTGTGTTTGTGCCTATGGACAATGCTTCCCCCCCATGTTCACAGGAACACAACCATCCATACACACGTGGACAAAATTGTTGGTACCCTTCAGTCAATGAAAGAAAAACTCACAATAGTCACAGAAATAACTTTAATCTGACAAAAGTAATAATAAATAAGAATTCTTAGAATGTTAACCAATGAAAGTCAGACATTGCTTTTTAACCATTCTTCAACAGAGTTATTTTAAAAAATGAACTCATGGAACAGGCCTGGACAAAAATGATGGTACCCCTAATTTAATAGTTTGTTGCACAACCTTTTGAGGCAATCACTGCAATCAAATGATTCCTGTAACTGCCAGTGAGACTTCTGCACCTCTCTGCAGGTATTTTGGCCCACTCCTCATGAGCAAGCTGCTCCAGTTGTTTCCGGTTTGAAGGGCGCCTTTTCCAGACGGCATGTTTCAGCTCCTTCCAAAGATGCTCAATAGGATTGAGGTCAGGGCTCATAGAAGGCCACTTTAGAATAGACCAATGTTTTCCTCTTAGCCATTCTTGGGTGTTTTTAGCTGTGTGTTTTGGGTCATTGTCCTGTTGCAAGACCCATGACCTGTGACTGAGACCCAGCTTTCTGACACTGGCCAGCACATTTCTCTCTAGAATCCCTTGATAGTCTTGAGATTTCATTGTACCCTGCACAGATTCAAGACACCCTGTGCCAGATGCAGCAAAGCAGCCCCAGAACATAACAGAGCCTCCTCCATGTTTCACAGTAGGGACAGTGTTCTTTTCTTGATATGCTTCATTTTTCCATCTGTGAACATAGAGCTGATGTGCCTTAGAAAAGTTCCATTTTTGTCTCATCTGTCCATAGGACATTCTCCCAGAAGCTTTATGGCTTGTCAACATGTAGTTTGGCATATTCCAGTCTGGCTTTTTTATGATTTGTTTTCAACAATGGTGTCCTCCTTGGTCGTCTCCCATGTAGTCCACTTTGGCTCAAACAACGACGGATGGTGCGATCTGACACTGATGTTCCTTGAGCATGAAGTTCACCTTGGATCTCTTTAGAAGTCTTTCTGGGCTCTTTTGTTACCATTCGGATTATCCGTCTCTTTGATTTGTCATCAATTTTCCTCCTGCAGCCATGTCCAGGGAGGTTGGCTACAGGCCCATGGATCTTAAATTTCTGAATAATATGTGCAACTGTAGTCACAGGAACATCTAGCTGCTTGGAAATGGTCTTATAGCCTTTACCTTTAACATGCTTGTCTATAATTTTCTTTCGAATCTCCTGAGACAACTCTTTCCTTCGCTTCCTCTGGTCCATGTTGAGTGTGGTACATACCATGTAACCAAACAACACAGTGACTACCTGGAGCCCTATATATAGGCCCACTGACTGATTACAAGATTGTAGACACTTGTGATGCTAATTAGTGGACACACCTTGAATTAACATGTCCCTTTGGTCACATTATTTTCAGTATTTTCTAGGGGGTACCGTCATTTTTGTCCAGACCTGTTCCATGAGTTTATTTTTTTAAATAATTCTGTTGAAGCATGGTTGAAAAGTAATGTCTGACTTTCATTGGTTAACATTCATAGAATTTTTTTAAATTATTACTTTTATCAGATTAAAGTTATTTCTGTGACCATTGAGAGTTTTTCTTTCATTGACCGAAGGCTACCAACAATTTTGTCCACGTGTGTATATAATGCTTGTTTTGATTTTGGACTAAAAGTGGTTGAGCTGTAACTTGTGTTTCCATCAAGCTTGAAATACAACCTGAGCTGTAGCCACATATATTTTGAATTTATCACCGTTATTTTATGGCAATATACAGGCCAGATAAATGTGGTGAGCTTGGGATAGCACCGGTCCATCACTCAGTTGTTTGTCAGGTTAGATTTGCATTTTCAGCTTGGAAAGACTTCAAGTCTTTCATGACAACACAGAGACTACAACATCACATCAACTTCACACAAAGCAATCTGCAAAAATAAGTTCAATTACATGTGTCATGCAGTTTACTGGAACAGGACTCACTTCATTCTTGAAGAGCTCTAAGCACGGCTACCGTGGCGAGGGTAGACTGGCAAATTACTCCTCCAAGTCAATTAAATCTCCACAGAGCAGGACTGTTGGGCCGCTGGACGAAGGCAAACTCCATGCTGAGAAGTGGCTAATTAACTCTTACGCCATTACAGGAAATCTTTTTTTTACACAAATGGCTTGTAAACGTGGCCTTTACAGCATAATCTGAACAAATCTGCCTCTTTCTCAGCAAGAATACTCACAGTATTAACATGAATTGCTGTTTAAAGGATAAAGTGATTAAACCGATTAAATGATGCTTAGCTTAAACTTAATTTAACTGAAAAACGATTCACAAAATGACACGACGACTGGAACAGTGCACAACTTGCAAATACAGAGTAAATTACATGTCTCTTAGAAAGATCAGTGTTGTTATATTGGGAAACTGCTTTTGTGTCAGCATTAAACTGTTTAGTCTAACAGCTCAATAGGAAGAACATTGGTCTTTTGGAAATTATTCAACCAGAACCTTGCTGCCAACCAGTGACAATAAGTAAATTGCTCAGTCTGACCAGCTGCCATACACAGACTAAGCTTTATCAGCTTCTTTATTACTTGTCTAAGCGGTTGAAATGACTGGTGAGCTCACTCATCTATTCATTCCTAATCTCATTTGGCAGATGCCATCCAAAGCAACTTGCTTCAATTTCATTGTACAGTAGATGAAACCAGAATGGTTTAGGATTGTGAGCCTTGCTCAAGGGTTCAAAACTTGGCAACTTGGTAGTACTGCGGTTTTGAACCCATAACTTTCTTTTAGCAGTCCAACATCGCAACCGGATAGCACCAAAACAGAGCCTATCCCAGGAACACTGGAGACACAATCTAAATGGACCACCAGTCCATCCCAGGAGACTACTTACATTGGGGTAGGTGGAACTTGAGGAAACCCACATAAATACCCAAAACTCTGCACAATAACCCAAACACAGGATCAAACCAGGAACCCTGGAGCTGGTAGGAGTCAACACTACCTGCTGCACCACCCATCTGTTTTCTGAGCCCAATGATGCCCCAGCTATCTCTAGGGATAATCCAAAGGAGCAATACAGTCATGTTCTCAGGATGGGAGTGAATGCATTACTCTCTCTTCCCTGTGAATCACAGTAAAACTTTCTAATCGTAGGCATCTATGAGTTGAGTTTATGTATGTGGAAGAGGGTAGACAGTGCTTTTCTTGGAGTGTATTACACTGCGCTGTGATGCCACATGAGCAGCAGTTTGAAATGATGCTTGCTTGTTGGCTCACTTCAGGGGTTTCAGAGAAAGCATATGTTGTACAGTATAGCCACCACCCTGCCAGCTTGGTAGTGACTTAAAACACTATTGTACATCAGGATTGATATTACTTGCGCTGTGGTGAGTAAATTAGCATGAAGAGACGCTGAACTGCAACTAAAGCGATGAGAACGAATTGTCCCCTAGAACAGCTAGAACATATGCTACATCACTTTCACACCAAGTTTTTGAGAACTTTAAAGGTTGTGATGCTTCAGTATGGCGAAACCTATAAAGTAGTACTTTGTGCTAGTATTATGTTAATTAGCATCATCTTACTCAGAAAAAAAAAACTATTTACTACAATATCTGTGAAAAACTAGTGGTCTTTAGTGGACTTTTCCATAAGCTATATACTATGAAAGGCTTCATGTTGGCGATCTGGAATTTCCATCCATCCATCCATCTATTGCTAGCTATATACTGTACTAGCTAAATCACCAAACATAGTCAGTAGCTAACTTATGCTAATCGCCCATATTTTACAGTTGTCTAATAGTTGTCACTATTTAAATGGTGAGCTTTGTATGAAGCTTTGTAGTCTACATGAGCCTGCCAAGTGTACTGTACCTCACATGCATGCACACACAAACCTGCTTTGCAGATCCATTCCAGGTAGCCGGTGAGCTCTCGCTCAATCTGCTGCTGTCTTCGCAGCTTTAGGAACTCCTGCCTCTTTTCCACACGCTCACGCTCCTTAGCGAACTCCCTGCGGAGAAACACACAACCACACACTTATAGAAAGTCTGGGCATCTAGGGAAAACCATTACCATGTGTATCTACTGTATGTTCGTGTATATTTGTGTATGTGTGTGTCTGTGTGTGTGTCTGTGTGTGTGTGTATACATAGTTCAATGAGTCATCTTCAGCAAAATAACAAAGGTAACTGCTGTCAGGAGAACTTCGTATATGGAATGGAGAGAGAGAGAAAGAGAGAGAGAGAGAGAGAGAGAGAGAGAGAGAGAGAGAGAGACTATGTTAAATAATATTGCCACCCTTCATAATAATACAGGTAACATGTATAGCGTAGCATTCTGAATTTAGAGTTAAAAGTTAAATGAAGATAATAATGATAAGGAACTATAATGGGACTATGAAAACTCTTCCATTTATGAATTATTTAGTATGTTTACATGGAACGTGATGGTTATAGCTCGACTAAGCCATGTAACTAGACTGTTGTCCTTGTCCCAGGAAAATCAATTTACTGACACAGTATGTCCGGATCCTCTACAATATCTGGCGATATGCCTCTATTCTGCTTGATAGTACTGGACCTTTTCCTGGTTGACCTGTTGCAAGTTAGTGAGCAGCAAACTGGTAGCATGCTTTTCCCTTTATGGTTACGTTGCTATCTGAAAGTTAGTGTTTTTTTTCCACTGTTGTTCGACTTCCAGGTCAATTGGAAACTACGGATCTTGCGCAGAGTGCCTAGGCTGAATTCTGTGTCTGAATGAGATGTACGCGAAGAGACGCTGAACTGCAACTAAAGCAGTGAGAACAAATTGTCCCCTAGAACAGCTACAACATATGCTACAGTATTTTCAAACCAAGTTTTCGAGAACTTTAAAAGTTGTGATGCTTCAGTATGGCGAAACCTATACAGTAGTACTTTGTGTTAGTGGTGTAATATTAATTAGCATCAGAAACTCAAGAAAAACAATTTACTACAATACCTGTGAAAAACTATATGTTTTAGTGGTCTTTAGTAGACTATTTAGCAGGCTATATACTGTGAAAGACTTCATGTTGGCGATCTGGAATTTCCATCCATCCATCCATCCATCTAATGCTCGCTATATACCAGCTAAATGTGAGGTATAGTAGACTCCCAACCACATTATTTGGAAATCAGTTTATTTGGTATACCTGTATATATTTGATATACCTGTATACCTGGTACTGAAACATCCAATTAGAGGAAACCAAAGTACCTGGAGGAAACCCAGCAAGCACGGGGAGAACATGCAAACTCCATGCACAGAGAAGCAGGAATCAAACCTGGACCCTGGTGGTGCAAGGCGACAGTGCTAACCACTACACCACCAATTAGTCAGCCACAGTACAAACAAAATTTGGACCAATACTCTAAAGCATGTGAAAAAGAATCATTACTGGTGACGAGACATGGAATGGAAACATCCTCAATCACCAACAGACAAAAAGTTCAAAAGTCAACCATCAGCTGGAGTTTACAGTTTTCTGGGATTCTAAAGTACCAGGATTGGAACATTATCAGGAAAAAGATTCAACAATCAACAGTTTTCTCATTACAGTTGAGACACTTATTGAAGAACTGAAGCCTAAACTTTGGATTAAAGAGGATCACTATCCAAGGGCTTTGTGATCTTGCATGACGATTCATGTCCGCACACTTCTGCCCACACTGTCGACACTCTTTGGTTCAACAACTTTGGTTTGAGGTGTTAAAGCATCCTCCTTATAGTCCTTATAACTTGCTCCGTCTGCCTTTTACCTGTTTGGTCCCCTGAAAGCAGCCCTACAGTACTGTGTATGGTCGAAGATACACTTCTGATGAAGAAGAAGACTAACACAATGTGATGTTACTGTCTTGACTGTCTCGAGCCCTGCAGCTAGTCTCTGGTCCAATAACAGAAGTCATCGTTCATGTGAGGATCTCTATAGACGAGAGGTTTAGTAAAAAAGTTTTAAAGAACTATTTTTAAAGAAGCCTATTTAAAAAAAAAAAACAAAAGTGTAGCATTTTCAGTGTCAGCCCTTACTGCGTAGTCAGACAGTGAAAGAAAGGGGGAAAAACTACATTCAGCCATCTGTTCTTGTGCCGATCAGAGCATACTGGCACATTGCTGCGCTCAGCCAGGTGTGTGTATGAACCATGAGGAATCTGTGGCCGATAGTGGAGGGAAAAAGCCTGAAGGAGGCGATGCAGGTTGGAAGGAGAGAATGCCTGTGCAACCACCCTGATGGAGTTATTGAGCAGAAGAAACATGTTATTTATCTTTCTGTCCACCCACAGAGAGAGCTTCCCCCAGTTTCCATTAGCTCTAACCACAAGCTCGGAAAAAAGAGAAGAGAAAGAAAGATAAGTAGGAGGCAGGGTGAAGGAACGAGAGAGAGCTAAAGAGTGGGAGGAAGAAGTATCACGCAGAAAAAAAAACACAGCACAGGGCAGAAGGACTTCCCCCTGCCTGAGCTGTCTGCCCCCACAGCAGCATGTGTGAGATGCGTCTCTGCGTCTACTCCACTCCTCTGTCTATCCTTCCTGCAATGCAGCAGCAGTAGAAGTGTGACACGAAGAGTCCCTGTACATGTGTGTGTACGTGGGTGGGCTGGTGAGAAGGAATCCCTGTCACTGACATCTCTGATGAATATTGATTCTCTCTCTCTTCCTCACACTTGGACGCAACATATCCACACTGCCAATCAAAAGTTTTTAAACACGTGGCGCTGTGTTTTTTATGTAACAAATAAAATAATTTGCCGGGGATAACATTTTAGTTATTGAAGAACAAAACCTTACTATCCGGAGTTTGCAAGTTCGATTCCCGGGTGATGCTGTAACCTCTCGCAGCCAGAGGCCTAGAGAGAGCTGATTGGCCGAGCTCTCTCAGAGGGGAGGGATGAGAGGTACTTAGTGCTCCCACATTCGCAGCTCTACAGCCAATCAGGGGCGTCTGTGAGCTTGTGCATGCGGAAGGAGCGGATAGCGCTGTCCTCCGAGTGTTACGCCACCCACAACGGTGCGCGAGCGAGCAGTTCGAAAAGAGGCAGTCGGTTGGAGTCACGTGGTTCGGAGGAAACACGTGATAGTCTTCGGCCCTCCCGGCTGAGTGGTAGTAGAAAACATCTTCCGATGAATTAGATTTGAGAACTGAAAAGCACTGTGGGATAAATAATAAATAAATAAATATGCAATTAGTTTTTTTTTTAATAGTGATGGTTTTTAATATGTCCAAACAGAGTCCTCAGCATAGCTATGTTTATAAAATTTTTAAACTGCTCCTTAGTTGACAGTAAACAGCTACAGTACTGTACATACTGTAGTGACCAGGGACGGGAATTCACAAAAATAACCTGATACGATATCATCACGATACATACAGTCTTATGCAAAAGTTTCGGCACCCCTTCATAAATAACAGATTTTGGTGATTTTTTCATTAAAAAGATGTTAACACAGTCTTTCTTGGAAATTGAAAAAAAAAAAAACAGACAATATTTTTAGCAAACATTGGTGCATAGTTACTTCTTATGTGTTAGGAACCTCCACTAGAGGTCACTGTTTCTGTTTGTAGTTTTTGTCGACTCAGTTTCCCAGAAGGCACCTCAGTCAGTCATTAAAGATTCTATAAATAGCAGTTTGTTCTGGGAAACTGGGTCGAGCATTGTTTGTTGGTTTGTTTGTATGTATATACCGTCATGTGGGCATTCCTTTTTGTTTGTTTTTGTTTCTTTGAGTTTATATTTTAGTAATCTTGTTTTACCTTTGTTTTTCTAGAGGGCTCTAGTAGTTTTCTTTAGATTCCTTGTGTTTGTGGATTCATGGAGCTGTCCTGTTTCATGTTTAGTTAGGCAGTGTCTCCTCCCGTGTAAGTACTGTTCTGTGTCTCCCCAGTGTCAGCCTTCTTATGTAGTTCTTTGTTTAGTTTTGTGTAGCCACATGAGGGCCTAGCCGCTAGCAGGGTTAGCCGCTAGTAGGCCTTGGCTGCTAGTAGGGTTAGCCACTATTAGGGTTAGCCTCCAGTAGGCTAGCCTCTAGTGGGATTGACTGCTAGTGGTTCTGGTTGCTAGTAGGTTAGCCGCTAGTTTGGAATAGCCTCATGTGTGCTTTGCTTCTTGTGTTCGGTTTCCCTATTAGGTCAGTACTAACCCGGTTAGCCACTAACTCCCTTAGATACTAACCTGGTTAGGTCATCATTCCCTACAGCCATATTCCATGTAGCTACTAACCTAACTAACCACTAACCCATCCGGTCTCTAGTCTATGTTGCCACTGGTCCTGTCTCTCCTGTCTAGCCCTGTCTCCAGTCCTGTCTAGCCCTGTCTCCAGCCCTGTCTCTCCTGTCCAGTCCTGTCTTGTCTCTAGTTCCCCTATGTGTCTTTAGTTAGCTCCAGCTCCATGTTTCCTTATGCGAGTTCCCCGTGTCAGCTCCTAGTTCCCGTGTCAGCTCCTGGTTTCCCTGTGTTCAGCTCCTGGTTCCCTGTGTCAGTCCGTAGTCCCTCTGTCTGTTTAAAGAGCCCTAGTTATAGTTTGAGTTTGTGGTTTTGGTTCCTTTTGTTTGTTTGTCTGTTTGAGTTTGTATTATAAATAAAGACTATTTCCGTTGGCAAACCCCTTTGCATTCATGCCTACCCTATATGCCCACGGCAAGTACATCAGCCGGTCTAGCCACTACCACCAGCTAGATCATGATGGAATGCTCGACCAAACGAGGGCATAGCAGAGGGCCCCCCAGGGAGACTTTTTTTTGGTGGGGCTGGGACCGTAACGCTGGGGCAAGCAGGCTGAGGGTAGTCGGCTTGCCCTACAGCTGAACACTGAAGGTCCCATCTCGTTCCAGAGCCTCACGGGGAGGCCCCAAAGCACCGCTCCCAGAGCCTCACGGGGAGGCCCCAAAGCACCGCTCCCAGAGCCTCACGGGGAGGCCCCAAAGCACCGCTCCCAGAGCCTCACGGGGAGGCCCCAAAGCACCGCTCCCAGAGCCTCACGGTCAGGCTCCAACCACCGCTCCCAGAGCCTCAGTGGAGGATCCCCCCCCTTCCCATCCCAGAGCGTCAATGAGGTCCCACATCCACCACCCGACTTCGGCGTCGAGTCTACCACCCCGAGAAGGGGCCATTGCCGCCTCCGCTGCCAAGCGTCAAGGGCAGACCCGAGACTGCCTCCGGCGCCTGGCTTCGGCGGCATTCCAGTTTCGCCCGCCTTCCCATCCTGCTCGGGGAACCAGCTCGTCGGCGTCGTAAGTCGGGTGAACCAACTCAAGACAATGGGGTATAGTAACTGGGACCTCCAGTAGCGCTCCGGAGGAGCGTTTTTAAGGGGGGGGTACTGTTAGGAACCTCCACTAGAGGTCACTGTTTCTGTTTGTAGTTTTTGTTGGTCGACTCAGTTTCCCAGAAGGCACCTCAGTCAGATGATGAGTGCTCACCTGAACTGAAGTGGCTCATTAGTTTCTATAAATAGCAGTTTGTTCTGGGTTGAGCATTGTTTGTTTGTTGGTATGTTTGTTACTGTTTGTTGGTTTGTATATACCGTCATGTGGGCATTCCTTTTTGTTTGTTTTTGTTTCTTTGAGTTTATATTTTAGTAATCTTGTTTTACCTTTGTTTTTCTAGAGGGCTCTAGTAGTTTTCTTTAGATTCCTTGTGTTTGTGGATTCATGGAGCTGTCCTGTTTCATGTTTAGTTAGGCAGTGTCTCCTTCCGTGTAAGTACTGTTCTGTGTCTCCCCAGTGTCAGCCTTCTTGTGTAGTTCTTTGTCTGTTTAGTTTTGTGTAGCCACATGAGGGCCTAGCCGCTAGCAGGGTTAGCCGCTAGTAGGCCTTGGCTGCTAGTAGGGTTAGCCACTATTAGGGTTAGCCTCCAGTAGGCTAGCCTCTAGTGGGATTGACTGCTAGTGGTTCTGGTCGCTAGTAGGTTAGCCGCTAGTTTGGAATAGCGTCATGTGTGCTTTGCTTCTTGTGTTCGGTTTCCCTATTAGGTCAGTACTAACCCGGTTAGCCACTAACTCCCTTAGATACTAACCTGGTTAGGTCATCATTCCCTACAGCCATATTCCATGTAGCTACTAACCTAACTAACCACTAACCCATCCGGTCTCTTGTCTATGTTGCCCCTGGTCCTGTCTCTCCTGTCTAGCCCTGTCTCCAGTCCTGTCTCTCCAGTCCAGTCCTGTCTCTCCAGTCCAGTCCTGTCTCTCCAGTCTAGTCCTGTCTCGTCTCTAGTTCCCCTATGTGTCTTTAGTTAGCTCCAGCTCCATGTTTCCTTATGCCAGTTCCCTGTGTCAGCTCCTAGTTCCCGTGTCAGCTCCTGGTTTCCCTGTGTCAGTCCATAGTCCCTCTGTCTGTTTAAAGTGCCCTAGTTATAGTTTGAGTTTGTGGTTTTGGTTCCAGAGCCTCACGGGGAGGCCCCAAAGCACCGCTCCCAGAGCCTCACGGGGAGGCCCCAAAGCACCGCTCCCAGAGCCTCACGGGGAGGCCCCAAAGCACCGCTCCCAGAGCCTCACGGGGAGGCCCCAAAGCACCGCTCCCAGAGCCTCACGGTCAGGCTCCAACCACCGCTCCCAGAGCCTCAGTGGAGGATCCCCCCCCTTCCCATCCCAGAGCGTCAATGAGGTCCCACATCCACCACCCGACTTCGGCGTCGAGTCTACCACCCCGAGAAGGGGCCATTGCCGCCTCCGCTGCCAAGCGTCAAGGGCAGACCCGAGACTGCCTCCGGCGCCTGGCTTCGGCGGCATTCCAGTTTCGCCCGCCTTCCCATCCTGCTCGGGGAACCAGCTCGTCGGCGTCGTAAGTCGGGTGAACCAACTCAAGACAATGGGGTATAGTAACTGGGACCTCCAGTAGCGCTCCGGAGGAGCGTTTTTAAGGGGGGGGTACTGTTAGGAACCTCCACTAGAGGTCACTGTTTCTGTTTGTAGTTTTTGTTGGTCGACTCAGTTTCCCAGAAGGCACCTCAGTCAGATGATGAGTGCTCACCTGAACTGAAGTGGCTCATTAGTTTCTATAAATAGCAGTTTGTTCTGGGTTGAGCATTGTTTGTTTGTTGGTATGTTTGTTACTGTTTGTTGGTTTGTATATACCGTCATGTGGGCATTCCTTTTTGTTTGTTTTTGTTTCTTTGAGTTTATATTTTAGTAATCTTGTTTTACCTTTGTTTTTCTAGAGGGCTCTAGTAGTTTTCTTTAGATTCCTTGTGTTTGTGGATTCATGGAGCTGTCCTGTTTCATGTTTAGTTAGGCAGTGTCTCCTTCCGTGTAAGTACTGTTCTGTGTCTCCCCAGTGTCAGCCTTCTTGTGTAGTTCTTTGTCTGTTTAGTTTTGTGTAGCCACATGAGGGCCTAGCCGCTAGCAGGGTTAGCCGCTAGTAGGCCTTGGCTGCTAGTAGGGTTAGCCACTATTAGGGTTAGCCTCCAGTAGGCTAGCCTCTAGTGGGATTGACTGCTAGTGGTTCTGGTCGCTAGTAGGTTAGCCGCTAGTTTGGAATAGCGTCATGTGTGCTTTGCTTCTTGTGTTCGGTTTCCCTATTAGGTCAGTACTAACCCGGTTAGCCACTAACTCCCTTAGATACTAACCTGGTTAGGTCATCATTCCCTACAGCCATATTCCATGTAGCTACTAACCTAACTAACCACTAACCCATCCGGTCTCTTGTCTATGTTGCCCCTGGTCCTGTCTCTCCTGTCTAGCCCTGTCTCCAGTCCTGTCTCTCCAGTCCAGTCCTGTCTCTCCAGTCCAGTCCTGTCTCTCCAGTCTAGTCCTGTCTCGTCTCTAGTTCCCCTATGTGTCTTTAGTTAGCTCCAGCTCCATGTTTCCTTATGCCAGTTCCCTGTGTCAGCTCCTAGTTCCCGTGTCAGCTCCTGGTTTCCCTGTGTCAGTCCATAGTCCCTCTGTCTGTTTAAAGTGCCCTAGTTATAGTTTGAGTTTGTGGTTTTGGTTCCTTTTGTTTGTCTGTTTGAGTTTGTATTATAAATAAAGACTATTTCCGTTGGCAAACCCCTCTTCATTCATTCCTACCCTATATGCCCACGGCAACTACATCAGCCGGTCTACCACCACCTAGACTCATGACATTATGCCATAAATTGAACAAATCATAAACAAAATCACCAATATCTGTCATTTATCAAGGGGTGCCTAAACTTTTGCACAGACTGTAGGTGCCGGTTCAATTCGTATTGCGATTCGAACAGTATCACGATTTTATATTGTTTTTTTTTTTCCCCCCCGATTTTCTCCCTAATTTAGCCGTGTCCAATTCCTCCCCGTCACTAGGGGGCTCCCACATTAAGGCTACTACTACCACTCAGTCGGGAGGGCCGAAGACTGTCACGTGTTTCCTCCGAACCACGTGACGCCAGCCGACCGCATCTTTTCGAACTGCTCGCTCGCGCACCGTTGGGGGCGGCGTAACACACTCGGAGGACAGCGCTATCCACTCCCTCCGTTGCGCGAGCTCACAGACGCCCCTGACTGGCTGTAGAGGCGTGATTAATGTGGGAGCACTATGTACCTCTCATCCCTCCCCTCTGAGAGAGCTGTTTGTTGCAATTCTAAACAAATTTATAGGAACAGCATCTTTGTAGGTTTTAATTCTCCAAGCATTTGATTCAAATTTGAACTCAAATGGATTTGATTACATCACCTTCAAAATTGGCTAGACTGTTTCAAATTGAAGTTCTTGACGGTTCATGCTCACCCACCAACTGTATGAAATGATACGAGGTACTTATGATTTATGATTTACTACGACTCACAAACTATTAAGATCTGCTATGATTTTTCAACTGTTCACATGGACATGAATACCAGTGTGACTACAGAAGCTGCATTATGAACCTGCCGCTCACCTACTGTATGTGTTACCATATACAGTTTAATATCTATAAGAATATACTAGTTTTGTGCACAGGATGAGATTTAGCCATTTTAATGGATTTTGGACCGCCTTTATGGTAGGTTTTTACAATATCAGCACCAAACACAAACAACAATCAGTATATTTTTGGACTCAACGATCTATTACGAACGACGTACAAAGTCTACAACCCTCCTACAAACCCTGCTACAACAATCTACGTACAGTACCTTTGAAAAACTTATGTTATCTAGACAGTAATCTTCAAATGTAACATTTTTGAGAATGCTTAATTGTTTTTTAAAGCCAGATTTTTTTCAGCACTGCAATGCACTGTTTGTAACTCTGACAAACTTCCTGGCAAAGACCTTTCTATTTTCTTTAATCCTGACATTACACCATATAGGGATTAAATTCAGCAATGTGAGAAAGACCCCTAACTGTTTGCACATTTATTTCAAAAAGGGGGGAAAAAAAGCTAACTTGATACTTGACTACAAATCAAACCAGGACTGTCATTAAAGAAGACATAAATCTTATCATTTTGATTCATACACATTCGCATTTCATACACACTTAAATAATTATTTTGATTGTGTAAAGCTGCTTTGCGACAATTGAAATTGAATTTAATTGAATATTCTCATAAGTATGTCCTGTTATTCTGCACAATCAAAAGTCCCGGTTTGGCTTAAACGACCCTCGTGTATATATATATAAAAAAAAAAAAAATGAATACAGCTTAAGCTGCACAAAGGCAAACATGGACTGTATCTGTACAGCTGCCATCACATGCAGGCACACATACAGAGGCACAAATGGAGACACACCCCAATCACCATGGCAACCAGGAGAGCCTGAAAGTCTGAGTGTGTAAGAGAAGATCAAAGGGAGAGAGATTAAAGAGAGAGACAAAATAGAATACAAGAGACCAAATACAGTACAATA
The DNA here is from genome assembly GCA_030347435.1 of Clarias fuscus. Lineage (NCBI taxonomy): Eukaryota > Metazoa > Chordata > Actinopteri > Siluriformes > Clariidae > Clarias > Clarias fuscus. The sequence continues at coordinate 23,332,692 of CM059208.1, forward strand.
CTGTTATGTCTGTAATATTGGCCTAAAAAACATTTAAAAAATGACAAATAACCCAAGAAGGCTAAACTGACTAAAGCTGGTTTTACACTGTTCAAGTTCAGCTGCCATTTAAGATTATTATTTGTCACGCAGGATAAAAAAAAAAGGTCTCAGGGAAAATGTGAGAGATGAATTTTATAACGGACCGAGCAATCACATGTTCTCCATGTCAGATTACACTGTATGATTAGAGTCTCTGAGGACAGAATTAAAGAATGTTACTACAGTATGTTCTGTGTATGTGTTCAAACAGCATGATCCAGGTTTGGAGGGATAAGACCTCTGTATACAGTAATAGTAGCAATGTTACAACTGAAGAAAAGATGAAAGAAATCATCTTTGTCAACATTTTTGTCTATGCGTTAGCTTTGCAACTCATTAGGTGCGCTTACATGAATCGTAATATTCGCTAATAATGAATATAGAATGATGGTCCCAGCAGAATAAAAATGCATCATGTTACCACCTTATTGGAAAGAGTCTGACCCCATTCGGCTCGTTTGGAACGAGAATAGGAATGAGAGGGTGGTGTGAACCTTTGGCTCGACATTTCGTACAGTATGCAGTAAAGCATCTAACTAATCACAGAAAAGAGTGAATTCTTGAATAGAATAGAATAAACTATTGTCATTACACAAGTGCAACGAAATTTATCAATGTCCTCCTTGGTGCCAAACCAAAAAAAAGTGCTAAGTGCTGACATGGTTGGATTTATCACAAAAGACTCGAAGTCTAACCAAACCTCAAAGCTGACGAAAAAATCCTTTTTTGTCTTTTGACGCAGGTCAAAATGTTTTAAGCGTATAAACTTCTACCTGATCATCATCCATGTCAACATATATAAAGTTTGAAGCTTTAATCAATTAAAATATTTCAATCGTATTGAAGAAATATAAACAGAGACAATGTAAGGGAACCAGAATTGGATCCTGGGGCAGTGGTGGCGCAAACATATAAGGAAACTGATCGGAAGGTCGTGGGTTCAAGGGTTCACTGCCAGTCTCCCCTTTCAAGGTCTTGATCACGGCTCTTAACCCTATCTGCTCCAGAGGTGCTGACTCTGTGCTCTGACCCCAGCTTCCTAACTGGGATATGAGGGGGAAAAGAATCATTTTGCTCTGTTGTAAAGAACATGCAACAAATAGTTAAATATTAATGTTTTTAATTCATGTAAGGTTAAGGTAAGTAAGTTGTTGGCACCAGTTTTACGCTGTATGCCTTTCCTGGTGCAACCCTCCCATTTTATACGAGTTTGGAGGAAAGGACTCAGTGATCAAACTGTGGAGAAAAAATTATAAATTAACTTTCAGGAGCATTGGTGGCTCGGCAGTCAGCTTCTCACCTGGCAAGCAGGTTTGATTCTAAGCCAATACCCAAATCCGGACTCTGGATCAAGGGCATTTTTATGGATTTTATAGACTGGATTAAAAAGGAAGTGTTGCATCAATAAAGAGATCCAGCAACAACAACAACAAAAAAAGCCTGTGCCAAGTCAAACCTGGTTATCTTATGCCGTCCTCCTGTTTGTGGGTTGTTGACGAGCATTGGAGGAGTGGCCTGTGCTTTTAATGAAAAATTTATAACACGGCTTTATCCATATATCATTTATAAATTTCACTGGAGAAAGGGAACACATTATACATTCTACGACCACTAATCTTAACTCACAGTGTTGTGATTTCTACTCAACATCTCAAAGGCTACCTGATTTCTTATTGAAACAAAAACCAACCTCATCGCTGTAACATAAGGATCACTTATCAGTATTTCCAAATGAGACACAGCATCATTGTACATTCAGCATCAACACTTATTTAAAGGGTGGGTACCTACATAACATATTCATACCCATGGCATAAACACTCGGCCATGAAGCGCTGACCCTGAATAAGGTCAAACATAATATAACTTTATTATACGTTTGATTAATGACAAACTGGTGACAAATCGAGCGTTGAAAGCTGCTAACAGGATGTTGTTATACGCGAGGAATACGCACACAATACGACATGCCCAACCGAGCGTGGCTAGATTTTCACACAAATTCTTTCTCTCACCATACAGGTATACTCTTACACACACAAAGACTTCGCCCTGTAACTATCTCACTCACACATAGGTAAACACACGCACATATGCAAAGCCGCGGTGCCACTATTGTAAGCGCCGTAACAAACAGGCTATTGTGAGAGCAGGTCTCATCAGCACCACAGCGTGAACACTCTCCGCGGAGAAGTGTGTCTTCAAAAGCGGCTCCGACACCTGGAGCTCGAAAAGCTGCTTGAAAGAAATAAATTTCACACCCAAAGATCAGAGAGGATGTTAACCTGAGTTGAAGGACAAACTGAAAGAGAAAGAGAGAAAAAGAGATACGTGGGATTCATTTAGCAAAAGAGAACCACAGAAGAGTTCGAGTTTTAGTGTGCAGCATTAACACCAACACAGAGGGAGTGTGAGGGAGAAGAAGAAAGTGATCAGGAACTCTCAGAGGTCTTAACAACTCCCCTTTGCCCATCGGCCTGGGAGCTGCACACCTCCACCTGAGAGACAGAGGGAGGGAACGAGGGACCGAGCCTTCATCATAACACAACAATATCCATGGATTAAAGATAGAACCAAAAGTTGAATGAAAGGAGAGACAGAGCTAAATGCAAAGACAATTGTAAAGAAATTAATACCAAAAATGCATAACCAAAAAAGAAAGAAAGAAAGAAAGAAAGAAAGAAAGAAAGAAAGAGGAAAATATAAACAAAGTCAAGATCTGGTAGAAATATTATGAAATATTATTAATGAAAAACAAAAAAAGTCAGAAAGAAAGAAAAGGAACATACGAATAAAGTAAAAAACAAAAATCAAAATTAGCCCATACAGATATAATGAAAAAAATTTATATAAACAAAAACAAGATTAATGAAAAACAGAAAGAAAGAAGAAAGAAAGACAGAAAGAAAAGTAAAATATAAAAAAAATATGAAAAATTATGAAATAATATTAATGAAAAACAAAAAATGTCAGAAAGAAAGAATAAAAGAACGAAAAAACTAAAGAAAGGGAAAATATGAATAAAGTTAAAAAGGCAAAATGAGGTACAGATATAATGAAACAAAAAATCATATGAACAAAGAAACAAGATTAATGAAAAAGAAAGAAAGAAAGAAAGAAAGAAAGAAAGAAAGAAGAAAGATCAAGATAGATATATAGGTACAAATGGAACTAATCCAACTTGTACTGTAAACAAATAAGTGTAAAAAGTCAGGAAACAGAAAGAAAAAAGAAAGAAAGGGAGAAAGAAAGGGAGAAAGAAAGGAGGAATGAGTATAGGATGCCAAAGTATCACCGATGGACAAGCTGTTTGGTGATGGAGGGATAAAAATTTGATTTGCTTTCCGAGAACTCATAATTTACCTCTCTCTGGTAGCAGCAGCACCACAGAGCACTCATCGAGACATCCTCCATTAAGCCAGTGTGTGTGTGTGTGTGTGTGTGTGTGTGTGTGATTGTAAGAAACAGATTGAAAGATGGAAAGTCACAGAGAGAGAGAGAGAGAGAGAGAGAGAGAGAGAGAGAGAGAGAGAGAGTGTGTGTGTGTGTGTGTGTGTGTGTGTGTGTGTGTGTGTGTGTGTGTGTGTGTGCGTGCGTGCGTGTGCGTGGGTGTGTTTGAGAGAGAGAGAAGGAGAAGAGGAGGTATTGCATCTGTCTGGGCCTTTAGGCCACATCACTACTGATGGAAGACAAATCTAATTGTAAGTAACATTGCCTTGGCATAACACCGCTGCCTAATCACATTGTCACACACACTGCTCCCTTACAGCACTTAATAGCACAAATGCACTGTACATGTGCAGGCTACAGGTTAATAGAGCTTTCATTTTTACATTTCAATGTACGTTATGGCTTCATGCCATGTCAGTGCTATAACGGATACACTAATCCAGGACCAGCAGCACGCGAAACCAATTACACGAGAAATCACCCGGCATAGCGTCATGCCCTCTGACTCGACACAAAGTCGTATAACAGACTTGATTTTTGTACCATGATTTGCAAAACAAATACTCTTCCTGGACACTTGTTTCTCATAAAACTTCTAAGACTTAAATAATTATGTATTATTATTGTGTACAACACATTTATATAGCAAGTCTAACGATGTATGAAAATAAGTGCACTACTAAAAACTGTTCTGTGAATTAAAACGAGAACTACGGCCAGAGCTGCTTTTAGAGTATGAATCAACACCATCTGAGCAATTCGATTTGAGAATTCAGCACTGCCGAGGTATTAAAAAAATCTTATTAGACACCTTCTCTAAACCTCACACCGTTACCGAGCCACTGGTTAAGCTGCATGTACAGTAATACTCACACCATCTGCGTATTTTATTAAGAGGGCAAAGTAAAGCCGGAACGTTTATAACGAACGGTTATATCATCGCTTCGTCCGATTTTGCATTTCAACAAAGATCGATGGTAAGAGCAGATTTAAATGTTTAAATGTATGTTTCTGAAATAATTTTTTAATCATTTAGTCAAAGGTAAGACAAATCTAAGGAAGTTTACGCTGACTGGTACTTTCTTTGGCTTTTCCTGGTGAGTGCTTTGAAGTTACAAGTTATGACATCATTATTTTCAGGACCAGCCATCTTGGCTCAGCATAATAATGGGCCTTTTGTACTGCATCTTGTATATTACATCGATTATATCGATGAATTATTAAAGTATTTTATATTTAAATCCCAAGCAAATATGGGACATACACAAACTCACTCGTTGTTTATACCGTTTAATCCTCTATTCAGAAGCCTATCCCAGGAGAGGCGGGGTACACCTTGGACAGGGTGCCATTCCATCACAGGGCACACACACACACACAATTTGGGAGCACCAATTACAGATAAACTACTGTGGGAGGAAACCCACCAAGAACATGCAAATGCACATGCACATGATCCTGGCCGGGAATCGAACCCGGACCCTGGTGGTGCAAGGCGACAGTGCTAACCACTACATATTAAATATAGTAATGTGATGTGATGTAATGTGAACTCTCACCCTGACAGCACTCCCAGAACCAGGTTAAGCATGAAGAAGGAACCGATGATGATGAGCGGGATGAAGTACAGCCAGTTCCAGGTGTTCCCTGAGGCATCGTTGGCCTGCACCAGAGAGAAAACAAATGTTTTAACATATAATCACTTAGCGGCAATCAATCTCTCGTCTTTTTAACGTCTGCCATGGTTCAATAAGGGATGAATAAGAATAAGAGAAAAATGATTTTAAAGGAGCTATTTTCTTCTGCAGAAATAATCTTCTGAAAGATTAGGCTGGTTTAATTGTTTTAGAGCACAGTCTCTCCTACTTGAGAGACAGATCAGACAGGAATGATCTTTATATCGAGTAGGTAATCTCTTTATTTCTTAGCAGTGAGCAGAACATCTCCAAAAAGCAAGCCTGTGCCTATAAGCGCTATTATCATTTCATCACTTATCCACTAATTAACACCGTAGTAGCAAAGAAAGCAAAGCAATACGTAATTCACAATATTGCAAACTCACATTTCTTTCTGAGTTTCTATTTGGCTGATTTTCCGCTGAATCAGCAGCTACAGTATGAACTAAATGTGTTTTGTTGTTTTGACATCCTCCCCTTCCGCCATTAACCCTCTTGTTTCTATGGCAACCAGACCACCTCACCATTCCCGTCCCCCTTTTGTCACTTAAGGTTTACTCTTTTACATTTTCTGATCATATTGCATGCCTGGCACATAAACCCTTCATAAAGAGATTGTGTGTGTGTTTGTGTTTTTCCCATTATTACTGTATATTTTCCTCCATTAATGCTTATACGCTGTTGCAGGCACACAAACATTTCCGTATATCCGAACATATATCGTTTTACAGTTTTCCTTACAAATATATTACAAGTCATTTCCCCCAAGACCCTACGTTAAGGTTAATGTATTTAACTGACTTGAAAAAAAAAAAAAACTTCTACTAGAAAAATTCTTATAGAACTGATATGAAGTCAAAGAATCATACATAATGCTGATGACTTCATAAAAAAATATAGATCTGTAAATAAACCATGCATGCTCTTAAATCTGTGTTTAAAAAATACCTCTATACAAAGCATACCTGAATGCCTGGCATACGTCTATACAAAAAAATCATTAAAGGCAGAATGGAAAGAATGAATGAGGTTAGTGATGGAAAGACTTTCTCCACATCATGTGATGGAACATTCATGACCAGACATTATGGGAAAACCCCTGCTATGATTCATGTAGAGATGGGGAGTGTTTACGATGCATCACTCATAACCGGGAAATCCAGAGCAGCATCAGCATCATCAGCAGCTCTTCTCATCATCACGCCACTATAAAGGATTTTTGACTGTTCACTGCATCTAATCAATAATCTGAAGTCTTGCTCCTCGCCAGACTCTACTGCTTCCTCTCTACGCCATTTAAATGACTGTTTTCCATTTTCACCAGAAATGAATAGTGCTAAAAATACTAACTGATACCAACTAACTGATTTGTTTTTTTTTTTGTGTGTGTTTTTTATGCAGCACTATTAAATTCTAAATTTAATTGGTCAAAAAGTGTTGATTAGTTTTCCATCAGTGCAGCTCTGACAATCGAGCTGGCAATGATTCAGTTCACAGGTTTAGCTTTACACGCTCATTTCGGCTTTTTTCAAATGTGTGTAATAATTGATACGGGGACGTTATCCTGCGAGAACACATTTATTTAACATTTTTAAAAGGTGTCTCCAGTGTCAGCACTAAAAGTGTATTTGGTGCGGTGAGATCAACAGTTTTTAGCCACCAAGTGATTGCAGGAATTAACTACTATAGCTTTATGGATAGTCCATGACATTAAATGTACAGTATCTATGAATAAATGAAAGGTAAAGTATAACATTTTTCAATAATGAATGCAGTGTGATTGTTAAAGGATTGGCATGGTATAGGAAAAGAAATCCCATGCTTTTATTTTGATTATTTTTTATTAGCCTGTTTAATAAATGCCTTAATCTAATTGCAGAATCTATTTACACCTTTTAAAATTACTTGTGTTTTTAGACTGCTCCGGTGGGAAACAGAAGGCAGTGTGAAACTATGTCGAAGCGCGTCTAAGTCAAGGTCTTGTGAGCTGTGTGACTCAGAAAGTAAAACAGACCTTGATACACTTTCTCCCACAGGTTCCATCAGGTTTAATTGTAAACAATGGACTGCTGTCCATGATGAAGGTTGCATTTTTTGCCAAGAATGTAAGTAAATGGTAGAAATTAGTAAGATACTAATTGCATGTACATTGTAACCCGAATAAGTTGCAAAACTCAAAAAATTTTAGATAATCAAATTTTTTAAGTACTGATGTTTCCAATTTTAAGTAAACAGAACTATCAGTTTTTGAGTTTGTTGTACTCATTCATATTAATAGTTCTTTACTTGCATTATTGAGTCGCCTAACTCAAAGCAATTATAATTTTTTTTTAGTTGTTGCAAATCACATCAATTCTTGTTGATCTTTTGGCTGCTCCCGGCAATTAGTCGCCACATAAGCTTAGCACAGGTTTTTACACCAGATGCCCTTCGTGACGCAACCCTCCCATTTTATCTGGGCTTGGAACAGACACTTCATCCAGTTGTTGGGAATCGAACCCGAACCTTTCGCATGGCAGGTGAAACACCTACTGTACCACTGAGCCACCAGTGCCCTATTGCCCTGATGACATCAGACACAAAATCACTAGGCTGAAAGATTTTAAGGTTGTGGAACTTAAAGGTGACAGTTACTGTTACTTAAGTACTTACAGTTACTTAAAATATTGAATTTGTTCCGCTAACTTGAAAAGTGTCATTTCTACAAACTCATAAATAAATTGTAATTATTTAAGTTAACGGTACTCAATGTGTTTAATTACTTTGAGCATTAGGGTTTACAGTGTAGGTATGTAATCAGTAACCAATTATGTCTTCTTTTATTCGTATTATGATAATTATATGCAATCAGTGACCAATTATGATTATTACAATTTTTATCATTTGTTTATTGATTTATAAAGTATGCATGATTGTATTTATATACAAACGAGTCAAACCGGGACCTGTGATGAAATTTCTTATGGCATTAACTAGCTGGCATTTACAGTATAGCCGAATTCAAGCACAGTACGGTGATGAGACTCTTTGCCGCAGTAAAACATTTAAATGATGCAAACATTTTAAACGAGGCTGTCCGAGGTGGCTCGGAGACTGCTGCAGTCATTCCTGTGAACATTCCACGAGTCGAACGCCTGATCCTTGAAAATCAACAGATACTGTAACTTGTCACTCAGAAGAGACACATCTGTCTGTGGGAACTGTACTGTACATACAATCATTGCACATTACAGGGACTTGGCTGGGAGTACAGACCTCGCTTTAAGCCATTTCCTCAATTTTGGGCCATTATAAGAGTTCCTGGGAGGCCGCTGTAGATATCCTGTACTACAGTATATCACACGTAAATATACAAAAAGAAATTGTAAAGTTCATTCTGTATCACTCTGACGGTATTGTTGCTGCTTCCTGGACATTAGTGAATATCTAGAATAAAATATTAACTTGAGCAAGTGTTTCTTTTCATCACACTGTCATGCAGCAGTAATTAACATTAGTACAAATAAACGCGCTTTATGTCAAGCTGCTTGACACCAATTTATTGTTAATTGTTTTCTAGATCTGCATAAACCTTTAATATATTAACACGAGTGACAATTCAATCTACTCTGATATAGGCTTTGAAAAACTACTTTGCACATTTTTATCCCGGACAGATCCGAGATTTCCAATCTAAACTAAAGATAAAAGAAAGTGACAGCAAAGCAAAATCCTGTTTCTGCGCATAGTGTAAAATCCATACTAACCCTCCAACCCACCCAGGTCAGCAGAAGCACCAGAACATCTTTCACCTCAAACTCAATCCCCAGATCTAATGGATACAGGAAATGAGAAGAGGTTTTAGCAGTGCTGACCCTCGTAACTGCTCTTTCACTGATCTCTTCTGGGCTTCGGGCTCCTGCTCGGCTGCTCTCTGGGGGATTATGGAACTTGGAGAAGTGCTGAGAAATGAGCAGATCTCAACACAGACGCTCCCAAGTGCCAAATTAGCCGGGTAAGTAACGACAGGAAGAGAATGTGTGAACCGCGCACCCAATCAATGACTTAACCAAGGATTTACACTAATAATGCTCATCGTAAGGTCAACATGGAAAAGTTCAATAGAATTGCCTTTTAAATATGCGACTGAATGCATAATGGTTTTGACTCTGTTGATTTTAAATCTTTAAGTTATTTTAGGATAAGCGGAATTAGGCCACGCCTTTATTCATCACATACGTTCTATATGCAGAGTGGAATTCATTATTCTTCGCATAGCTCAGCTTTTGTTAGGAGACTAGGGTCACAGTGCAGGGACAGCTATGATACTGTACGACAGGGTTAAGGGCCATGCTCAAGGGCCCAGGGGCTTGAGCTGCTAACCTTCTGATCAGAGCCTTAACACTCTGCACTACCACTGCTTCACGATGTTTCCTTACCTCTAAATTGCTGAAAAGGAAAACCAAGAAAAAGAAAAATCTATTTCTAATTCAAAATCTAATTTTAAAATGTAAAGTGTGTATTAGGTTTTTTTTTTTTTTTTTTTATGGTCAAACTGTATTTTAACAAATTTTTTAAATGATATAAATCACATTATGATGTTTAATTTATTTGTCTTGAGTTAGAAGTTTTTGCTAATTTTAATTGAGTATTCATAATTATTTAATAGAAATGTATTCAAATTTATTAACCAGAAATTCTGCATCTAAATTCACATTTTAAAATCTAATAAACCTGACGTGTCACAATTTTTGGCACCCTTATGTACAAAATGTTCTTTTTCCATTTACGAAGCCCATTTCCTCTTAATGCATTGACTCAGCACACTATTTACTCATAATGTATTTACTCATCACGTTATATGAGAACACTAGTGCTGAGAGAGAGAGAAAAAAAAAAGAGCAGGAAATAGATCCACAGACACGGGACCACCGCTCTCTGACCTCGTGCGGTTCATGTACTGTACACTCCATCTCATTGTTTCTGCCTTCATCATCCCCCTCCATTTTTTCTCTCACTGTGCATTTGTCTACATCGGAGTTCATGCTCGCAAAAAAAAAAAAAAAAAAAAATCGATGCCTGAATTAAAGCACGGAAGAAGTGTCTTCTTTAAATAATCAAAACCAAACTCCTGTGAGCTTCTGAATGACTGAGTCAATGTACTGTCCAGACATAATTATAGATTTTTTTTCTTGTTTTTTTGTTTTACCAATAAGGCAGTCTTCTATAGTGCTGTTAAATCTATGACCCCACCGTACTGTACATCATTCAAGCCATGTGCTTCATGCACTGGAAGTGACAGCATGTTTGTTTGTATTATTAATATTTTATGGCCACAGTGTAATTCCACTCATCATCTCTGTTCCATTTGTTGCAATTATCTCCCATAACATTGATTACTAGATAGAGCCCTTATTGAATAGCTAATGCATGAGCTTCGGATCTGCACTAAGCTTCAGCTGAGTGAAATTTCCAGCTCACTCCAGGAGATTATTTTGTCACTAAATAAGAAATAAGAGTCCAGAGATATGAAAAAAAATTAATAAATAACACGGAATTGCAGTGGCAGCACACAAATTTCCTTTACAGCTTCAGCCGCTGCAGGACCTTATACAATATAAGAACGAATTTTTATCATTATTATGTTGCTTGTCTAGGCTTTATTAAATCTTATATCTCAAAGGTGACATTGGAATGCATGCAAAAGTACCCGAGTACCATTGAAAGCTACGTCTCATTTTCTTCAGAGATGAAAAATGGAATACATGGAAGAAAACGAAAAGGGGGGAAAAAAATAAGAGCGGTCTTAATACTGAACCATGGTTCTAGTGTATATGCGTAAGCAAATTATGTGCGCGAGTGGTATGGTCTGGCTGATATTCTGCAGCATTCATCCCCCATTAGACCTCCTCCCTGCTCTTCTACATCCCATCGTTATTCATCGAGGACCCTGGAGGCCTGCAGGAGAAGCTCGTGCAGCAACACTTACAGATGAGATCTGTGCTATGGCTGGGTGGGGGTGCGGTGGTTGGGGGTTTGCTTTCTTTGTTATCAGGAGTAGCTCACAGGTTAGAGCTGCTTTCTCTTCTGTGATTTACTGACTACAGGTGAATAAATGTCAGAGGTGTAGCTACAGTATGAGGTTAATTGTACTGTAAATCTCCTACAGTTTTTGAACATACAGTACTGTATATACATATGTTAACCTCATGAGAACAGGCTGTTCTCTTATAAAGGCGTGACATTTCCTCCCTGCTATATTGTATGGTTCGCTTTTAAGGACTGTTATTACAGTTTTGTAAATGCTTTTTTCCTGTTCGAAGCCATGGCTCAAATGCAATAGTTAAACAGAAAAGGTGTGAGGATTTTACAAAGCGCGCAATGTTAGTTCGGGTCTCACAAGGTTAAAGCTCGCATCCAGCACAGCTAAGTATATACAGTAGTGGACAAAAGTATTAAGCCAACGTAAGCCTGGGCACAAAACGGGTGATTTCACTAATTAGTTCGAGTCCATCTGGCTGGAGTTGTGCTAATTAACTGAAAAACTAGCAGAAATCTGCCAGACAGAGAAATGTGACAATGGAATTCAGCTTCTGGAGCCATGGCCTGGGTCAAATCCAGACTTAAATCCAATAGCAAACTGTTAGACAATGGTGAAGAAGGCAGTAGCAGTCAAGAAACCATCTGTTCATGATCTTCAGGAAGCTATCAAGGAGGCATGGATTGAACGAGTAACACCACTCTGGACGTCTTTTTGACTCTATACCTAACCAAACCAAAAGGTTTTTGGAAAATATGGACTTAAATATTTTTAAATATTAATTATTATTAAAAACGGCAGCACGGTGGTGTAGTGATTAGCACTCTCGTCTTGCACCTCCCGGGTACTCCGGTTTAATCCCACAGTAAAAAGACATGTAGGTTATTTTAATTGGCGTTCCAAAATTGATCGTAGTGTGTGAATGCGTGAGTGTGTGTATGTATGTGTGCCCTGAGATGGATTGGCAGGCTGTCCAGGGTGTACCCCGCCTTGTGCCCTAAGTCTCCTGGGATAGGCTCCAGACTCCCCGTGACCCTGAATACAGGATAAAGTGGTATAGATGTATTGTTTTTTTATCCAATCTGCACAACAATTTGCCGCAGCGTTTCTGCTTGATGCCCTTCCTGATGCAACCCTTACAGTTTATTTGGGTTTGGGGTTTGGGCATTGGCTGGGAATTGAAGCCAGGAATTCTGCAAGGAACATTTAGGCATTTGGCAGACGCCCTTATCCAGAGCGACTTACATTTTTATTACATTATACAGTACATCCTTGCTGAAGACCGCAACAGGGGCAAATTGGTGGTCATGTGGTTTGAACTTGGGACTTTCCGACCTGTTATCCAATGCCTTAACCACTGACCCACTGAGCAAACCCTGATGGTAGGTGAGAAAAATACCACTATACATGTGTATAAATAACCATGGCATCATTAGGATTGGGATTTACATCTTTCTGACCATTTATTTTTACTGTTGCTCCATTTAGAAGCCTGAAGTATCATTGTTTTGCTCAGTCCCTGAACATGCTGTTCATGTGTCTGTATGTTCATGAATGTGGAAGAACATGGGTAAGACATTCCAGTGAGGGTGTTACACTGCCCTGTGATGCACCAGGAGCAGCAGTGTGAAGATGTTTGCATCGCTTTGATCGAAGAACGAAGCGCATTAGCACATTCCAGTCTTGACTTTTGCTAGCATACTGTATGATAGTTGCTGGGTGGGAATTGGCTAGTGAGCCAAATGGGGGTTAAATTTGGGGGAATTTTCTTGGCCTGTTTCAAAGAGCAAAGAGCATGAACTTCTTAGTATAAACATGTGCATGAGTGTGTGTGTGTGTGTGTGTATGTGTGTGTGTGTGTGTGTGTGTGTGTGTGTGTGTGTGTGTGTGTGAGAGTGACTTGACAGCATTCCTTGCACTCCCAAGGGGAAAATAGGATGAATTTTTTTTTATTTGAGTCCAAATAAGAATTTGTATAGAGGGCAAAATAGGGCAAGTCTCACTGCACACCAGTGACAATTGAATTATATGAAAGACAGACTTCCAGTATATGACAGATACTGTATGTATCACAATAATAAAAATAGATAGATGATAAATATAATATAACTCGTTTCTGGAAATCAGCTGGATTTTATTGTTGCCTTGTTGGAAAAAGTATCCGTGGGAGAAGCATCCATGTCCTAAATACTTTGCAGTGTAACGTCGGCAGCTCTGGCAGGCTGTAAAGTCCGGAGGAGACACATCTGTTCAGTTTCTGATCGTCCACAACAATGAGACACAGAAAGTCCAAATTAATTCTACCATCAATCTATTACTATTATTTTTATTATCATTATTAAGTGATCTAGTTCTAGCCTTGCAAACAAATTCTAACATGATCACACCCCAGCCCCTTTAGCAATAAGAAATTCAGACGAAGCATATCATTCAGTCTGTACCCAAGACTAGAAAAGTGATTTGATCTTGCGTTCAGCAACACGGACTGAAATCATAGCGATATGGGACAAATTGATCCACACCGTCTCCCTGAGGGACAATTTTTAAATGTTTAACGAGAAACTGGTCAATACAGCAATCGGAGCAGCAATGCAGGCCTGCCAGCACTATTCGTCACGCTACACCACCGAGCCCCTCATCCATCAGTGTAGAGTCTGAACCAGACCTGCGTCACACAGCACCGGCTCTGTTAACTGTTCGAAGACAGCATATGCTGTAGCTTTCATTTACAATGAAATATTTTAATATTACTAAGTAACTCAGTGTGAGATTAAAAAATCCATGAATACTTAGTCTTACTTGACTTCTCTATTAAACAAAGAAAAAAACTAATGGAGGCACGCCTGTTTAATTAAAAAACGCTGCAAAATATGCCTGGTTTGTTTTTGAGATTTTAAGAAATTTGCTGTTTTTATAAATCTTTATTTATTTATTTTGTACTGATGGTAAATGTTTCTCTGTAATAATGTTGTAATTAATGACCTTAATTTACAACTAAATTTATTACTTCTTTCTTTCATTCATCCTTTTATTCCTTTATTATCCTTCAATGCTTCCTTGCATCCTTCCTTCCTTTCTTTCACCTTCAACTTTCCTTTCTTACTTTCTTTCCTTTCATCATTTCTTCATTGCATCCTTCCTTCCATCATCCATTCTTTTCTCCATCCTTCCTTCTTTTCTTTCCTCCTCCATTCCTTCATTAGTTTCATCAAAACCATTAATCCACCTTTCCTTCCTTCTTTCCATTCTTTCATTCAACCCTCCTTCCTTCCTTCATTGCATCCCTTAGTCCATCCTTCATCCAACCTTCCTTTCTTCAATCCTTCTGTCCTTACTCTTTCAACCTTCCTTCCTTTCATTTTTTATCCAACCTTCCTTCCTTCCTTTCATCCTTCCTTCCTTCTTTGTTTTCACCAACTTCCCTTCCTTCTTTTCTTTCATCCAAACATCTTTCCATCCATCCTTCCTATCATGCTGGCACCCAACCCTCCTTCCTTCCTTCCTTCCTTCATTGCATCCCTTATTCCATCCTTTGCTCCATCTAAAATCATCCTTCTTTCCTTTCTTCAATTCTTCTGTCCCTTCCCTCGGCCTAACTTTTTTCCTTCCTTCCATTCTTTCATCCACCCTTCTTTGCCTATTGTCATCGAACCTTCCTTCCTTTCATCTTCCAAACTTCTTTCCTGAATTCCATCCTTCCTTATGTCCCTTTTTCATCCTTCCTTTCTTATTTGCTTTCCCCAACTTTCCTTTATTCTTTCCTTTTTTCATCCATCCTAACATCCCTTCTTTCATGCATCCACCCACCCTCCTTTCTTCCTTTCTTTACATCTTTGATTCACTATCCAAGATCAGAAAAGGTTTTAATTTAAAATACTTAAATTGCTTCGGAACGGAAATCGTCGTTTGCTTGCTTACAATTTGTAACCTTTGATCTGAATAATCCAGAGAGGTTACATTTCACTAGCTAACTCTGCACGCGCTAATTAAAAGAAAGAAACATGGAATTTAAGAGAAGTGTATAATCCTCCAGTGAAAGCCTGCTGATGTGAAACAAGTTTTTCTGTTTTTCAGCTAAGACAACGCACCAAGGGGATCTAATTAGAAAGAAAGACAGAGACAGAGAGACAGAGAGACAGAGAGAGAGAGAAAGAGAGAGAGAGAGAGAGAGAGAGAGAGAGAGAGAGATCACATGCCACATAGTACGAGTCTCAAGATTGAGGACTAGAATAACTGAAGAATGACAAAAACTTGATTTTATCTTGGTCGTGATTGTGCTGTCATCTACATATATAAATATACAACATGATGAATAATAAAGTAGCGTAACTTAATCAAGCTCACACTTCATCCTCTAAATATGTACCTTCCTCTTTATCTCAAATCAGGAGAGGCTACATGTGCTTTTTAGTCAAGCAGCTAGTGTATAAACATACTAGTGCTCTAGCTGCCAAAAAGAAAGCCAGGGGTCTTTCTTTGTACCTCAGATGCTTACCATATATGAAAATTAGCAATACAGAAGAAATTATTGACACTGTATCCAGGGTGTACCCCGCCTCGTGCCCTAAGTCTCCTGGGATAGGCTCCAGGCCCCCCACGACCCTGAATACAGGATAAAGCAGGTATAGGCGATGAGTGAGAATAAATTATTCATGAGGTCTCTGTAAATGAGTGAAGATATTGATGACGGGAAGTTAGATGGAATATTTTATTGGCGAAATGTCCATAAGTTAAAGTGACAGATAAGAAAAGGGGAGGTCAGCAAACCTGGGCCTCTATTCAATCTGTAAAAAAAAAAAAAAAAAATCAATTATTCCATTTTAAAGTGTCTTTTAAAACACACATATGGCTCCTTGTTTAGTCAAAACCAGCAATTCTACTCAGTGCCTTATGACCTATTTTCTCCAGAGATTTTAATATTCTGTGTTCCTGTTATAAAACGTATGCATCACAACTCTTGATTAAACAGGTTGGTTATAAGAGAACAGGCAGCAGGAGAGAAGATGGAACGAACTGTGCTTTTTGTATAAATAACCACATGGTCTGTCCTGAGGAAACTTACGCGCAGTACAGGTTGGAATAAATGTGCATCATCGTCGGAGATGTACATTACCTTAAAATATTACAGAACAAACACCAGGATTGAGGAATGAGAGAATAACTAACGTTATCGTGTCGAGGCAGAACAAGGTACAAAACCATATAGATGCAGGTCAAGTGCTTTATTAAAATCCCATATATGGATAGAAATGTGGTCTCAGTAACTTCTGAATGGTTGCTGATCTGATGACCTGTTTCTGCAGTTTGTATAGAATGTCATACCAGCACATGTATAGTAGCAAAGTTAAAATGATGAGATCCTATTTTTACTGTAGGACCATCCCAGGGGACTCGGTGCACAGGGCAGGATACACCCTGGACTAGGTGCCACTTCATAACAATGCACACAAGCACACACTACGTCCAATTTGTAAACGCTAATTAAATCAATCTGCATGCCTTTAAATTGTGCAAGAAAAACCGGAATACCTCGATGAAACCCACCAAACACGAGGAGTACATGCTAACTCCATGCACGCAGACCCAAGACGGGAATCGATCCCTCAGCCCTGGAGGTGCAAGGCCATGGTGCCTACCACTACGCCACCATGCTGGACAAAACTTTCTGACCCCCAAACATGCACGGTATCAATGATAATGAGTAGATTTCTTGTAAACAAGAATAATTACTTCTGGATCGGGTATGTGGATCAGGTCATTCTACTGTAGCAATACCATCAGACTCCAAAACTAGAACTCCTGTTTTTTCATTTCATTTAGGACTCCTTAATGGTTTCAGTAGAATCAGTTAGGTTGGTTAAGCTGCAAAATATTTATAGACAAACACAGCTGTTTTTCATTATAAAACCAAAAATAAAAAAACAAGAAAAACACTTTTTTTTTTCTTTTCTTTCAGTAATCACTTCCAAATACCCTGAAAGAATCTCCGGCGTGAACTTTTTTTTCTCACTATTTTGTGAATCAAATAAATAAAGATATGTGATCTCATAGTCTTTCAGAAGTTGATTTCCCTTCTAGCTGCTTGTCACAGATTTTAAATTCCACTCTGTGACAAATTCGAGCATGTATTTAATCCAGCACTGTAATTACATTTTAAGAAAACCCAAGGTACATGTATCCATTCTATTTTACTCCATTTCACCTACCTGGGGTACGCTAACTTCCTGTCAACAGGCATAACTCTACATGCAGAAGACGCCTGGGCAGATGATTGAATATCTGAACGTGAGACAGGGCATCATGTGACCATATGGATGTCATGTAAATGACAACAGATAAGGCTTCCTGGCAAGGGTTTGCACATCTCTACCCTGAGCTCATCTTTCATTTCGTAACCCATTAGCAGCTGTAATCTGGGAATGACGGATGAAGTGAAGGAGGAGAAGAGTGAAAGGGTATTAATGGCAGGAAGCGAGAAAGCCACTTTGTTCCCCTTCTCCGTCCCAAGTGTCCATCTGATGCACCGTGAATCAGACCTCCTGACACCTGCTGAAGACCTTATGCCTGTTTACTCACACACACACACACACACACACACACACACACACACACACACACACACACACACACACACACACACACACACACACACACACACACACCATACACATTCACACATGATACACAGGCTTGGCGTGATGGATTACAGAGCATTCGGAGATGACCCTCCTGCAGAGTTGAACTAAATTCTGCAGTAATAGCCTCCAATGACAATGTGATTAATCATGATATTTTTGGCACGGATGGGAGGAAGGAGCGGCGCCGCGTAATTAAGGCGGTAGAACTAGTGATTATTCATGACACTAAACCTGAACTCTTTAGGACCATGAATCAAAACCACACTGCTCCCCCTGATTTGAGAAACACTGTCTGCTTTGGCGTCATCCAAAAATAGTACGGTGACCTCGGGATGTAAATCTTCAGCCTTGTCAAAGCGTGACAAATATTTTCAAGTGACATCACCGGCACTTTGGGAGCTACTTCGCCTCTCATACATTAGGGATGTGACTCCTAGAAGAGAGGCATGTTCTGTGGCTTTGGGGCTGCTCCAGGGTTATTCAAATATGCATGGGATGATAATATAGTCTAAAAATATCACGGATCCTTCACAGGATCTTTGTATTAACAGACCAAAAGGATGCAACAAACTTGTGAATGCGCTGTATTGATCAAAGACGTCAGAGGACAAAGACAGACTGGGTTAACAACTCTTTAGAACCGTGTTGAGCAGAAAACCATCTCAGAATACATCACATGCCAAACCTTGATGAGGATAGGCAACAACAAACGTGCATTCAAGTCGAACTTAGGGCGTAAAACCGACTGACAATTATAGAAGGCTTCAAGCACAGAATGGTGATGAGACTCTTAGCCAAAACAGTGCAAATGTTTTAAAAAACATGAATGATGATTCTGGCTAAGGTCGCTCGGAACCCACTGTGAACATTCAACGAGTGGAACGACTGGTCCTTGAAAATCAATGATGTACAACTATACACAATCATTCACCAATTTTACATTATAGAAACTCGGCTACGGTTACTGCCACATCCCCTGTACAGCCCTCACCTCACTCCAAGTCATTTCCACATATTTAGGAGTTCCTGGAAGGCCAGCATTTTAGACGGGATGTAGGCAGTCCAATCATGGCTTCACCGAAATTGGTTGCAGAAGAGCACCTTGGGATCCAGTCCAGTCAAAAGTTTGTTGAAAAGCGACAGATCAGCCATAACATTACAAAACACTTTTTGGGGGACGCTGGCCGTGGATCTTGTGGGTGCTGTGGATTGCAGGATGGAATTTGTTTGCCTGGCATATTCCATGGGTGCTCGATCAGATTGGGATCTGGAGAGATTGGAGCCCAGATCAATGGCCTTGTGGTCTTCACTTGCAAAGCCACATGAACGGGTGCATTGAGTGTCCTAGTGCCTTCATTTCATGGCCAGCATTGACTTTTACCACCTTTGTGTGTTGCATAGGCTTTTCTATAGGATCAGACTGGAAAAGGTGGCCTTTGGTTCCTGCAGATATGGGTGAGCTTTGTGTGCCCATGATCCTGTCACCATTTTACGGGTATATGATTGATATTAAGTGTTAATGTTTTGTGGTGTTAATGTTAGGACAGCTCGGTGTAATTTGAAACATCATATTTTAAAGGGAGTTTGTATAAAGAAAGGAATCTCTGCATAGCCAAAAATCGGTAGATAGTTAGATTTTTCAATTCATGGACAGCAAAGATTTTCTTTTCGTGCGATTAATACCTTTTACAGTATGTATACTACGATAATTTCTACAATATACTACAAATAACTATAGACATGTGCATGGAAAAAATGTGTTGTCTTTCCTCTTTTACCCTTTACCCCTTCTGATAAATTTTTAGAACGTCAAAATACCTGGAAATAGAGGAATTACCCTGAAGCAGCAGAATGTTTGTCTGTTCTCCAGCCTTTATAAAAGTAAATGTGCTTTAATCGGTAGCTTGAAAACTTCAACTGCGAGGTAACCGTCCTACACCGAGAATAACAGTGAAACCATGATGCTGTAATAACCTTATCCAGGATTTAAACAACAAACAAGAAGCAATGTCTGACAACTCTGAGGGAAAAGAGGCTTAACATAACCGTATTATGTTCCCTATTGGTGTATGCCACTCTCCAGACTGCCGAAGAAAAATCCAGAGAGACTGAGTCTTATGAAATTCAAGCTTTCTTTACAAGTCTGCTTGTGGTCAGATTTGTTTTATTGACCACTTTGGCACACGGGGTGACTCTCATTAGGAGCCGTGATTAAATATCTTTGGGCATGATTATTATTTGGAACATTTGGAACTGTGCCTATAAAAAAATAAATAAAAAAATAAATAACAGTGTAAAATCCAGGCAAATTATATAGACTTCCTTGTTCTGCTGGATCCGGGGAGGGGTGTTACAAACTTAAAATCAATCATCGCCAGACCACCACCAGCCGAGATCATGCGCAAAAGGAGCAGGACTGATAATGCTATTAAGCTCCCAGTGGGTAAACAATGATTCAGCAGTGTTCTGAGAAAGTACACAGAAAGCCATTGATGCAGCGCAGACGCAGGGAATCATAGCATCTGTGTCTCTGTGCAGCAGGTGAATGTGAAGTTTATCACTACAGAATAGATGAAGCCAAATGCTATACTGAGTGCTGTTGAATTCGGGAATTTGATTAGTCAGATGCTGTATAGATTAACAGTAGTGCCAGGTTTAATGCAAACCCCACGTTTATATTAATTAATTTATTCTGGAAAGGTCAAAGGTAAAGCTTTTTCTTTAAAGGGGACTTAAACAAACCAATTAGATTCTCCCCCTATTGAAACCCAATATAGGAACATACCTTCCCCAGCCTGTTGCTCAGCTCTGCTGTTGTCTTACGGGGTGTGGCTCAGCAGTAGCTCATTTACATAGACACTGAAATGGCACATTTGGAATGGGAGTAAGAGGGACGCATGAACAAATGCATTTTCTGAAGCACCTTTCAGCTGGAACACAAACCTTTTGGGGAGCTCTGAGATTTTATGCTACCATGATTTGACAGTAACAAGTTGCATTTTTTTATTATTATTATTACTAGTGCCGTTCTGATCAAACTGGGACTTTTAATTGTGCACAATAACAGAACATAGTTATGAGAGTAACAAATAGCTTTATTTCTCTAAATAAGCCCCTGCTACACTAATGCACTTATCCCAGCAATTCACTTGTGCTTGGATACCATCAAGGTAGAAAGTTCTCTCAGTATGCCGGAGCCAGGATCGGACTGCCTGCTTCATGTGAAATGCCTCCAAGGAACTCCTTAACTTCCAGCCGAGTTTCTGTAATGTGCAAGTGGTGCAGTATGAAGTTGTGCATTGTCTTGCAAAAACAGGTGATCAACTTAGGCTGTTTTTTCCATTGAGCGTTCGACTCACTAAATGTTAACGAGAATAACTGCTGTGGGCCCTCGAACCACCTCGTTCAGGACTGTCAACAGCTCACAGTGTTTTATTCCGTACTTGACAGAATAGCTTTAGTTAATCCTTGTAACCATAAAATAAGCATTAACCTCAGCCAAACTGAGCTTGCTACTATACCTAAACCAGCATTACTTTCCAAAGTTCTTTCATTGATTATTATGCCATTAGATGAGCAGCAATTCGGTTCAGATAAGATCAGATCAACTGGTGTTATTTCACTTCATGTCTGATTATTTCAACAAATAAAAGAAATACAGAGTTAGACTCACGTTGTAAAGGATTTCCACCCAGCCCTCCATGGTGATGCACTGGAAGACGGTGAGCACGGCGAAGAGGATGTTGTCAAAGTTGGTGATGCCAAAGTTGGGGCCGGGCCAGTACTCTCGACAGGTGGTGCCGTTATCACAGATGCGTGCTGGTAAATCCAGTCCGCAGGGGAACTCGGCCACCTGCTCATCTGAAAACACGCGCCGCACAACAGTCAATGAAGGGCACAACAACTCTTCTCCAAACAAATGCTTACATATTTGACATATTTTTAGTTAGTTTTTTAGACAGATGTACTGTAGATTTGTCCTAATTGGGAAATCTACACTTTGCCCATACACTGATCAGACATAAAATTAAATCCATTAACATTGAAACCACACATGATTTGGTTTCCATTGTATGACCGGGGACCTCTCGGGTGTGGCATCCTTTGGGTGCTGTGGGTCGCAGGATTTATAGACCAAATGTGTTTGTCCATGCCATCGATGCTCAGTTGGATTGGGATCTGTGGAAATCAGTTTTTTGGTGATGTGTGCTACATTGGCTTTTCTGTGGGTTTGGACCGGACAGGCTGGCCTTTGGTGCCTGCAGGCGTGGGTGAACCACCAGTTTGCTGGTGATCAATGCTGTTCAAGTCAATTAGCAGTGGTCATAATGTTATGGCTCTCATGGTGTAAGATTGGGCCTACAACAGGGGTTTTTCCTCTAAGAAAGGCTTGGAATTGGAGCTTAATCAGAATGTTCAAACATTTCCATTAAGGAAGAAAAAACACCGTGTAGCACTATAAAGAGTTTATGAGGTTGTTCTTCGGTTGTTCTTCTGGGGAACTGTTATGTGGAAACACACAAGACAGCTTTCCTTTGCAAATTACAATCATGAACCGATCAAAAAATGTTAAAGAAGCAAAATTCGAAAATATGTCAAACCACAATAATTACTACTACACAGTTATTCAGTTACAATGTTAGATTTTCTTTAGACGTTTCATGCATTAAAAGTTCCAAGAAGAAAATGTAAAAATTAAAAACTGTCAAACATGCTATAAGGAGAGGTTGAGGAAGTGTGCTTTCGCTTTTTCCCGACAACCCTTCAAGTATGACTGGAAGCAAGGAAGCACAGTATAAGTTAACTCGCAATAAACTGGAGAAAAGATGTACTGTACGTACTGGTGTCGTCTCTGAAGCAAGCGCGATGGAACTTGCCCATGTAGAAGTCCAGGCCAATGATGGCAAACATGAGGATGGCAAAGAACAGCAGCAGGCCGATCTGCAGCAGAGGCACCATGGCTTTCATGATGGACTTCAGGACCACCTGAAGACCTGAGAGTCAAGGAGAGAAAAGATCTGAGCATTTATGACGTAAAAGATAAAGAAAAAAAATCTGTAAACTATCTCTGCTAATAAAATTTAATCAGGGAGCAAGAAGATAAATCATGTTTGCACTAGGAAGCAGCGGGTAAGCAGTCATGTTATATGTATTAGAACACTACACTACATGGAGCCACACAAGTAAGTGACATCTGACTTATTCTCAATCCTATGAGAATCATGTACAATGTGACAAATCAACAAATATAATATGTACAAACAACTGGCTTAGATTAATTCTGAGATCATTTATTTGATGAATCGAATTTTGTTAATTGAGGCCAGAAAAGCTTGCGGTCTTTTCATCTGAACCTGTCATAAAAAAATAACTCCTCAAAAGTGACCAGTTACTATGGGGCTCTGGAGTGTCGCAGTCTGCCACTATCATCCAGAGATCGCAAGTTTGATTCCCAGGTGATACAACCATCTGTAGCGGGAGCAGACAGGCCATGCTCTTTAATCCCGGGGTGGGGCCTCACACTCCCACATTAGTCACACACACTACATACAATTTGGGAATGGCAAGTAGCCTAATCTACATGTCTTTGGACTGGTGGAGGAAACAAAACTACATGGAGGAACCCCCCTGGAAGCATGGGGAGGACATGCAAACTCCACGCACACAAACTCGAGGCAGGAATTAAACCCTCAACCCTGGAGGTGCAAAGCCACCTTACTAACTACTAGGCCACTGTGCCACCCCAGTGTGGATACTTAACTTTATACTGTACTTAACTTTATGAAAATGTAACTTTATTCTTAAACATATTGGATGAAGCAAGTTCCTTCATAAGATCCAGTAACTTACTGGGAATTCCGGACACCAGCTTAAGCGGCCGTAGAACTCGCACTGCCCTGAGCGTCCGCAAATCGAAATCTGCCCCAACGGTAGTCAGAATCCTGCCAAACAAAACAGAAAAAGCACACAGTATTAGTAAACCTCACTCTCAACAGTAGTGACAAAAAAGTACAAAAGATAAAGGGATGCACACAATTCTATAAATACAAAGTAGAACATGTAGCCACTTTACAGTTCTCAACATTGTGATTTTTTTATTTTATTTTATTAAAAATCACCTTAAGTACTGTATGTGCTTGGTAAAATACACAACCAGTAAAAAAGCTAATCCACCATAGTCTGTTTTAACATTACAGGAGCTTTACGAGAGTATACGGAATGGATAGAATAACAGATTAAATCTCTTTCACATCCACACATTCACTGTTCTCAGCAGGCTGAGTGAAGAAGAAGAAGAAGAAGAAGAAGAAGACAACTTTCTCCTGGGAACCTCCATGTAATCACAAAAGTTCTGTTTAAAAGAGTCCTGATGCAAAGGCACACACACACACACACACACACACACACACACACACACACACACACACACACACAATTCTGCCTCCACTCCTTCGCCTGTCAAGGAAGAGGGAAATGAATGCAGCATACATTAATATATTTATTCTCTGTGCTTTAACTTCATGTCCGTCCCCGCCTTGACACCAGATAAACTCACCAAAAATGCTACAGCTTAGGCATTCACAAATGTAAACATTATAATCAGCATTTTAAAGTTACTTTCATTTTTAGAAATTATTCTTTGCTGTTGAAGATAGCTCTTCTGTTAACCTAACATTGTTTCTGACAGAAATTTTAAGTCAAATTGATTCCAACATAATACACGCTAATTTGACAAGGTTTTTCACTCCTATTGTAATACAGTACATCAGCTATCATAGCTTTCCCTGAAATTTACATTATTATTATTATTATTAATATTATTATTCACTGCCATTAAATATTGCTACTTAGCTAACATGATGGAGAAAAACATCAGTGACAAAACAAAACAATTAGCTAACATAAGCTAACCTGACAGAACCTCAAGGTCACTCATTAGCATTCATAATCTTTCACATTAGCCACCTTTATATCCAAGATGAGGTAGCCTGAGCTGATTTAAAGATACCTTTCAGATTAAACAATAAGAAACACAAGCTTACAACTACAGTGGAACCTTGGATTACGAGCATAATTCGTTCCAGAAGTGGGCTCGTGTTCCAAAACACTCGTAAACCAAATCATCATTTTCCATAAGAAATAATGAAAACAAATAATAATTATTTGTTCCACAGCACCAAAAAATAAATACATAAAAATAATTAATACAATCTATAAAATCTGAAAATAAAACAAATTAATCTGCACTTTACCTTTTAAAAAAAAGTACAAATAAATCCAGACAGATAAGTGTTTCCGTTGGTGCGCGCAGGCGCCGTGTGTGTGTGTGTGTGGAATTAGCCCCTTCCCTCGCCTCGTTTACACAGTAACACTCCTCCTCCCACCCCGCTTTTTAAGTTTCACAACACACACACACACACACACACACATACACACACACACACACACACACACACACACACACACACAACGGAAACACCGTTTTAAAAGGAAAAAAAGAAATCTCTCTGACCTGGCGTGAGCGCATACTAAGGGAATCACTGCTGTAAAGTAAAAAGAAACAAAAACAAAAGATGTACAGTATGCTGGTACTGATGGTATGATATAGTACAGGCAGTACCATATTATTGTATGTAATATTATAAGTTTCAACATACACTATGTTATTTAATTAATAATACATGCATACAACCATACTACAGTATATACTGTAAATATTACCATTATGGAACATAAATATGTATGACATATTTTTGACAGTATTCTGGTATACGTATTCTATACTGTAGGACCACACTAGAGCCCACATACTGTAAGTGGACCTATGTACCACACTATAGTACCATTGTATCAAAAAATATACCATAGTAGAAAAATCTACTATAATGTGGTACATGTACGTACTACAGTATGTCAGCAAATAAATACCATGGTGCTGTCAGAAATTCCTTGGTTCAATATAACATGGTGCAGGTACCATCTTTTGTCCAGAAATGAGGATGAAGTTACAGTATTTCGAAATTACGAAATAATTGAGAGAATGGAGTGACATGAAAAGATTGAAGACATCATATATACTGTGTATAGCCAAGTATTAGTGTACTAGTACCTAGAGAATGTTTGTTGAACTTACGACCAAATTGGACTTATGAACAAGCTCTCGAAATGGAACCTGTTCATATGTTGGGGACTTAGTGTATATGGTTACAACAAAAATTGGACAATAACAGTCAAGAAACCATGTCATTCACCCGTTTAATCACTGGAGAAGTTGATTGGCACATGTTGATCTCCTCTTGAATTTCTCTTCAAATGGGAAATATCTGAGGACTTTTGGAAAGGTAAGTTGCACCCTTGTTTGAAGCATCAGTAACTATAGAAAAATACAGTTTTCTTTTAAGTGATTAAATGTAAATGTGGAAGTATAAATGTGGGGCAAAAACATTGGTACAATGCTGAGGGTGAGGGCTTCAGCACCCAAGGAGTCTTCATACACCAATCTCTGGTCAATCTCTGTCTAGACTCCTTTAAGAGTTGTAGGGTTTCACAACAAGAAATAACTTGGGCTGGAAAACCAGACTGTCAGTACGAAATCTGGACGAATGGTCACCCTAACCATTGTACCTACTGTACACCATGGTACAATTTCGTATAGGAACAGAAACTATTTGCTGTTAAAGCTAGCTGATTAGCTAATTTGACAAGATTTCTAAGAGATCTTTTCAGTCATATGATAAATCATCTCCACCTTGTCCTTACTTACTCTAGTACTTTTCACTTCACTTAGTACACTTCATTTAAAACAAAAATTTCCCTGATGTCTAAACCAAATTAACTTGTGAAGGAATGGAGTGTTCACACTTCCCTGGGGTGCTTCTGGATTATTAGTGGTGTCAGTGAGGACTGGTGTTTTGGCTGGAGCAGCCATCGAAAAAAGGCAGGAATGTGTTTTAGACGGTCGCTGGGGAGCTCCAGCAGCAGCAGTTTGACTTTGACTTCCACTGGAAGGTTAAATTTCACAGAGAATATACTGTATGATCAAATATTACCCCATTAACTGTTTGAGGCACCGGTATCTAAACTACTGACTGTGTCCTCAATCCACATAAAGTCAGAGAGTAAAAGAAAAGCAAAGCCAAGGTAATAGTCTGGTTCAGAATGCAGTACTATCATGGTGGGCACTTAGCGGCTAGAAAAATATCTTTTTATCCTCATGCAGTAAGGCATATGTTAAGGATTAGGGACAATGGTGAAAAAAAGAACACATTCATTCATTCCTTTAGTAAACACAAGCACACAAGTATATATAACAAGCTTCCGTTTATTTGAATTATGTACTATATATGAAGTATTATATGATTATGCTAATTTCTTCTCCTTTCTGTTCGTAGACCTTCCCTTTGGATTTTACCCAGTCGCAGAGCTCACCGTTATAGCAAGATCACATGCTGATTTTAATATTCCTGTTAATTATTTCTCTACATCACATCTGTCTAACACATATGGAGGAAAGTTCCTCCACCGACAGGAAGAAGGTTTAATTGCAGTGGAAAAATCATTACACCACATTAAAGAGGCTTTTTCTTTCCTCCCTGTGGTTGGAGGTGCACAAAAAATTTGTTCGTTCTCTTTCAAATCTTGCAGTTGGAACATTCCTACTAGCAAGGTCAATATTTGGTTTCATAAATTGTGTGAAAATGTCTGTATGGTTCAACATTCTTTATTTAATAGTGTCAGTTATATAAGGAACTATAGGTGCTGCTTATCAACAGGCTAGGATGGCATCTGCTTGGGGGCCCAGGCCAGATGGGAGTCCCTGAATCCTGAAAAGCATATGTACTCTTAATAAGATAACTGTGATGAATGCAGGTTGGAAAGACCCATGCAAATTTTTTATTAGGTCCTCACCAGACAGTAGAATCAACCTCTGGATCAGCTCAGGCAGTTCCACTTGGCCGTCATTGAATCTGTCCTGCGCACTTCAATAACACTCTGGTTTGGCTCAGATACAAAATCAGACATCAGAAGACTACAAAGGACGGTTTGGACTGCTGAAAGGATTATTGGTGCTCTGAGTGAAGAAAAGGGACCCCTCACATCCAAATCATCTTTTCTTTGAACCTTTGCTGTCTTGTTGGCGCCAAGCACCGAACACCAGAACGGCCAGGTACAAGATCAGTTGGCGTACTTGGCAATAAAGCTCTTTCTGATTCTGGTAAGTGGTATGTTTATATACTAATCAAACTGGTGTGGAACACTTTTGTACATTTTAAGGGTTTGACTGCAAAACAAGATAAATGCCAGTTTTGGATTTTCACTCATTTTGACAAATAATTTTCCTCAGACTCACAAACTTCTCCATAATAAAGCATTTTTTTTTTTATTCTAAAGTTGTTACATATTCTTCTTTTAGAAGCTTTGAATTGACATAGTTTTGGCAAAACTCAACAACGAAAAGCTGCATTTAACAACAAAACACAACACGTCCATAAAGAACCAAGCACATCTCTTTTTTCTGTTACGTGATCAGTGAAGCGAGCACACCATCTGGGCAAAATAGCAGTTGCACTGATCGAACTAAATATGTTTGATGGACTTTTGGAGAATGTTGAAGCCAAGGAAAAAGATGTTTACAGTCTGTGACTTCCTTTGCAGTTTCCCCAGATGTCATGGATTCCTACAGCATAATAAGGCGCTGTCGACAGCTACAAAAGCAAAACTGACACTGGTAGAGGAGGAGGCTGATGCTGCATTGTAAACTGTAACTGTTTTTTTTTTTTTTTTTTAGTTTTTTAAATGTTTCTCGTGATCAGCAGAATTTTTTTTGGTAATTAAAAAGGTTTCATCAGCACTGAATATAAAGAAAAAACAAATTCTTGTTCAAATTTGCTGCTGGTATGACTCCATAGAGAATAAAATGAGTTTGATAAAACTCAACCAGCATATTACTGATACTAAATTGCATATTTATACTCATACAGTACCAACACAATTGCAATCTCAAAACTGTAGGATATGGAGTTATCGCTTTTTGCTAAATCATACTGTTATAACCAAAACAATTCTGAGATTATATTTTGGCACATGTGTTTTTCTCTAGTCTCTAGTGACTCAAAAAAAAAAAAACTAATCTATCTATCAGTTTGAAATACTTGTCAGAAAAAAAAAACCTTTTCCTCATTGTGCAGTCAAGCCACTACAGGATAGACTACATAATTAACATTAATTAAACACGTTTTCAAGAGTAACCAGCTTTCTTTCTAGAAAAAAAAAAAAAAAAAAAATATATATATATATATATATATATATATATATATATATATATATATATATATATATATATATATATGCACTAGGTTTTGACCATTTTATGTTTTGATTATTTAAATATACAGGTAAGACTAGTATTTACAGTGCTAATAATATTCTCGATGCACTATTATCACTTAAATTATAATCATTAAAGGAAAACGTGAAAATAGTAGAACAGCACCTCTAAACATAGTGTAGAATTAAGCACTGCAATTGGATTCTAGACAGGTTACATAAATGGTGTCATAATAATAGAATAATAAAAGAGCAGATGATGGCAGGTGTAAAGCAGGGCCATTAATGCCACAATAGGTACATGCATGAATAAATATTTTCACGTCAAGTGAATGACAAATTCACGTACAGCAAATGGCCTTTACCAACTGTGTAATTGTTTATTTTCAGCATGAGATGAAAATGCTTCTAAAGATATCTCCATTCTACTCCGCTCTAAGTTCTGAATCCCATTATACTATATTTAATTCATGGCTTTGCTGTAGTCTTTCACAAATTCTATTAGCAATATCATCAAAACTGCAGAGTCTTATACAGAGATGAATTAATGATAAGATACTAGTGAGTCAAAAGTCTTACTCAGCAAAAACATTACAAAGAGTAGAATTACCGAGTATGACTAGTCAGGGTTCCTGTAGCGACACATTTATACTACAGCCAGCTCATGTTCCCTCTTGGTTTGAGCAAGAGCCAAGAAAGCAGGCAGTGGTGGGAAAAGAAAGGGTTTGCCTAAACACAAACAAGCACAGTGGCACAACCTATTGTACACCCTACCCGAAAAGCTTAGAAAATTAGTAATAAAGTGAATGTATTAATTTTGATGTCAGGGGCAGGTTAGTACTGGAAGACCTCCATTATTTGGTATGAAGTCTGATAGTTCATCTTACATTTGGTGAAGAAATGTCAAGAAAAACCTTTTACAGGAAGAGTTATATTACCAAACGTAGACTTTCCTTGTAGCCTGTAAGCAATCATATGAAACTGACCTGTTCATTCACCTGTATGTAAGTACAACTGCATCCTCAACTGATTGCATCAAATAATTACATCGCATTCTATGAAGGTCACTATGTACTTG
The DNA here is from genome assembly GCA_030347435.1 of Clarias fuscus. NCBI lineage: Eukaryota > Metazoa > Chordata > Actinopteri > Siluriformes > Clariidae > Clarias > Clarias fuscus. Next base: position 23,362,962 of record CM059208.1, read on the forward strand.
TGTTACATTTATATATGAGAATCTGAGAAATTCTCCGGCACTATGGCTGTAGAATTTATTTTAATTAAAGACAAATACATCCTTTTTTGCTTATCGATTAACTTTGTCCATCTGTCAACAAGCTTTCATACAGAACTCCCTCATTACAAAATACTTTACGCTCAGTTACGAGCCATGAGTACAGTACATGACTGTCTTCTGCAATCCTTAGTTCTTTATCAGAAATTAATCTTGGTCATCATAGGATTGCTTTCAGAGGACCAAAGAGGTGAAAGTCAGATGGAGCAAGATACAAAGTATAGAGTATAGGGAGGATGCTTTAACACGTCTAAACAAAGTTTGTGCAGAGTGTCGACAGTGTGGCAGAAGTATGTGGACGTGCATCGTCATGCAAGATCACAAAGCCATTGGATAGCAGACTAGTCCAAAGTTTAGGCTTAAGCTCTTAAATAAACATCTCACTGTAACAAGCACTGTTGATTGTTGAACCTTTTTCCCGATAATGTTCCAATACTGGCGACCATGAGAATCCTAGAAAACTGTAACTAACTTTTTCTCGGTCGGCGATTGAGGATCTTTCCGTTCCATACTCTGGCGTTCACTCGGCCTCAGGCTCGTAGTTATGAAACTTACAGTACATTTGTTGGCAGATATCCAAACAGTTTCCCCATACTGCGCACAAGTCTTCAATTAATAATGGCACCAATTACCTCAAAAAACACTCTCATACTTCAAAAAACAAATCATTGCATGTTGTTCTTCTTTCATGCAAATCACAAGAGGGGCATCCATTTTTGCTCGCACCCTAGTTACAAATGAACTGATGCACACCTGCACAGCAGTGACTGGGAAGACAGTAGCTTTGAACGGAAACAGCTGATAAGACTTTTAATATAACCGGAGCGCGGATAATTTTTGACTCACCCTCATATATAAACACGATTGTAGAGAAACAAACTATTCTGAAGGTTTCTGCAAGAAGACTTTGCAAATGATATTGAACGAAACATAACGAGAAGCTAAGGTTAACATTGCACTAGCCAGTTACATCACACAGGTCAAATAAACACTTTGCTCAAGCCACTAACTAGTGAGTATATGAAACCCAACTCCTAGATCTAGAGGAAAACCCACACCCTAAATGCAACCACCAGAAACAAAGGTTCTCTCTGGCTTTCTGTTTCCATCCATCAATTACCTGCTTGCAATAATTTTTCCCCTCTTTAAGTGAATAATATAAGCTGTTTTTTTTTTTTTTTTTTCAAGGAGCTTCCTCTTATAATGTTTCCTATTCAGGTGGCCTTTGGAGGATTGCTGCTCATCAACCCCTGCTAGGAAACATCTGGGCGCATCAGAGTCCTACATCTCCTACAGATCCCCCCACCACAGGAGATTAGCTATCTAATGGACCTGCAGCAAACATACTTTTGATGAGCCAGCTCCATTCCTTCAAGTGCATCGCTTCTTGTATCAATGCTAAATGCATCATGCTGCTATGAAGTGGGCTTTTCCACATCTGATGATTAGCTAAAGTTTTTTAGCTGGGTTATGTTAGACCGAACGAGTCTAATGCTTCAAAAGCATTTCGGCTTGAATCAAATGAGGAAGTTGTTTATGAATATCGAGTAACGTGACAGGATTTCTGATTAAAATACTTTTGCCATATCCATACAGTAAATGCTCATAATTTTACACAATGCTAACTAGCACTAGCTAATGCCAGCTATTCTGAAAGGAGGCAATTTAAATAACAATCATAAATGTTCATAACTAGGTTGCTAAAATGAACGAGCCTAACAGGATTTTTGACTTTTTTTCCAGTAACAATCAAATCAAAATTTAAAAATATTTTACAAATCTAAATTTCAGTAACAATCAAAATGCTTAATTTCCACAGTGCTACTACAGTAGCTAGCTAACATGAACTAACCTGACAGAATATTTAATCCTTAATTAATGCTAGCTGGCTAATATAAACTAACATAACAGGATTTCTTATCAAAATATCTTGCTCCTTAAGTGGCTCAACTCACTTAATGCTAGCTGGCTAATCTGAACTCTTTTGACAGGATTTTTGAAAATTTTTGAAAATTCCTAATAAACGTTTGTGAGTCTGAGGAAAATTATTTGTCAAAATGAGTGAAAATCCCAAACTGGCATTTATCTTGTTTTGCAGTCAAACCCTTAAAATGTACAAAAGTGTTCCACACCAGTTTGATTAGTATATAAACATACCACTTACCAGAATCAGGAAGAGCTTTATTGCCAAGTACGCCAACTGATCTTGTACCTGGCCGTTCTGGTGTTCGGTGCTTGGCGCCAACAAGACAGCAAAGGTTCAAAGAAAAGATGATTTGGATGTGAGGGGTCCCTTTTCTTCACTCAGAGCACCAATAATCCTTTCAGCAGTCCAAACCGTCCTTTGTAGTCTTCTGATGTCTGATTTTGTATCTGAGCCAAACCAGAGGATAGCTAGCTAGCTAGCTAGCTGAATTCAAACAATGAATAACATTTTGCAATTTTTAGGGATACGAATAGTGCCTAGTATATAGTGCTATGGTATTTTTGACAGTACCATCCCTGGTGAAAAAAAAAAAAACAGCACAGAGCAGCGTAGCTGGTGACCAGCTTTACCAGCAATTATACCAGCATATGTTGTGTTGTCATTTTACTGATGCTGGGGACCATACTGTACCATCACCAAAACACAACATATGCTGGTATATTCGCTGGTCAAGCTGGTGACCAGCTATGATGGTCTGTGCTGTTTTTTTGTTTTTTGTTTTTCAGTTTTATGTGATTTCCATTGATTAGTTTTTTAAAAACATGCATTTATTGCCAGTGCATTCATATAAAAGGTTTGTGTTGTGTTTTTAGACAAACCAGCAGATATTCAATAAATGTAGAATAATGTTTTTAAATGTTTTTGAAACAGTAAATGGATTATTTTTGTATCTTGTATGTAAATGCGTTTAAAGATAACAGTCCATGCATTTACATTACATACTGTACTATTTTCAGTACTAGCTATTAAAATATAAGATAATGAGCTAAAATGGTAACCAATTTTAACTACCAAAACCTTGCTGCTGGCCTAGCATATAAATCATGCTGGTCTATGCTGGATTTTTCAGCAGACATACTGGTCTTCCAGATGTAATTCTGGTTCACCAGCTAAACCAGCACCAGACTAGCACTAACCAGCAAGACTGCTGGTGGTAAGGTTTCATCAGCATAGATATGCTGGTCTTCCATCAGTTATGCTGGTTCAACAGCTAAACCAGCATCGGACCAGCACTAACCAGTATTAACCAGCACAGATCAGCATATAAATAATGCTGGCCTATGCTGGATTTTTCAGCAGGCATGCTGGTCTTCCATCAGTTATGCTGGTTCACCAGCTAAACCAGCATCAGATCAGCACTAACCAGTATTAACTATCACTAATACAATCAGTATTAATTATTTTTCAGCAGTAATGGTACTGATATAGTGTACAGTACATGAACCACACAATTGCACATGTAATATGTAATATGAGTACAGTATGTACAAACATACCATATTAGATACCTGTTAGATACCTTCGCAAGTACAAGTACACTACCATTGATTACTACTAATACTAGCTACTGAAGTGCTACAGTACCTACAAAGGGCTTTATGAAAGTATGGAGATATACAACATAATACTACTAAGGTACCCACCCACTGAAGTACTGTACCATAGTAGTGGGCAGGCCTCACTTCTTGTGGTTACTTAACTTAGACACAAAATGCTCAGATCCTGGGGCAATGTCCCCTTGACCACTGGCACACTTTTACAAATGCAGTACAATCAGTGTCGCACACAGCCACACTTTGACTGTCAGGTCTGTAAAAGCCTGGGAAAAGGCTGCAACTCAGTTTAACATTCACCAAAAAACCCAAACCCTGCATAATCACACCCTCTCAGTGTCAAAGACAGATCACATCGACAAACTCCTTCCAGGCCTCGAAGCTAAAAGACTGCATGAAAAAGCACTTGGATAAAAAGAGCAAGAGCAGCAGATTATTTATCTTAATTAATCCAGCTCTGGTGATTTGTGTGAGGTGCATAAGGTTCAGAGGGACAAATAATGTACTGAACATTTACTGATGAATTCTAGGCTTAAGAAGTACCAGAAAGAAACAATTCCCAAAGTCAGTATCGATTTAAGAACTCAAGTTGTGTTTTGTACAGTACTTTGAATTTTTACAAGTGCATATGTACGTACAATGTCTTGTGCTAACAATACAAAATACTGTATGTATTACTGTTTTAAATGAAAGCAGCACATTATTTGTCAAACCTAAGACTGCACTAATCTGTTTAAGAGTCTTTATCTGACACCAGATCTCACAGAAAAGCGGCATAAAATCTCTGCCTCTTTTGCTGATTGCCTCTCTAAGGCACCGTGACAGTGTGAAGTCACTCCGATCTCTGGAGAGCGAGAGATAAGGAGGGTGAGTTGGACAGAATTCAGATTCGTCCTGTCACTGCGGGGCTCCACATTCATCAATCACTGACGGAAAACTAGCAGCGACAGGAATATCATTCTACAGTGTTCCACATGGTCGTGGTTAACAGGTTAAGCAACAGGTCTGTGTGATACATGCTTTCTAAACATCATTACGATGATAAATACATATGCCATGTGTCTCCCAAGGGTATTTTGTCTTTATTTATACATGAAAAACGTCCATCTCAGGCAGTCCGTTATACAACCTGCCATTACTGGGTAACTTTCATTCTGCTCTCGTGAAAAAAATGCACATGAAAAGAATAAAATATGATGTGCTACGCTGTTATGGTTGGAAAATAACCAGTAATGGGTGTTATTTGTTGTCCTCCCCATACATGGATTAATATTTTCCAAAACCCTACATCATAAAGTGTTTTATTCTTTTAAACCCGCAGCGAATTGGAAACAATTGATTTTTCTTGTGATGTTATTGAAAAAAAACATGCAAAAAGTTGCTTTCTGGTATCACTTTCACCGTCGATCCCGCTCCAGCCTCTTGTTTTCTCTCATTAAAAATGATGATAATAACACAAAAAACATGCTTTATCATGTTCCCTTTCAGTCAATTCACTCGGTACAACACATATTGTATGGGATATCACGCCCTCTCGTGTCCTGGCTGAAGCCACCTTTATTCACGCCTTAAAGGCAGTCAAACCTGTGGTGACGTAGGTGTAGCCCCGCCTACCCTTATAAATCCTTGTCACCACGGTTGACTCTCAGTTCTTACGCTCTTCACCTCGCTTGGTAGAGTTTTCTAGCTGCTGTTAGCAACTCTATGTGCGTTTCATTACAACACTAGACTTGAAATCAGCTCAACTGTTCTTGTTGGTGTTAGTGACAACAGCCTCAATTGGTCAGTCGTCTACCGGCGGAGCGCTGATTCTAAGTCCAGTGTCAGTGAGTGGTAGCTACATCTCAGCCTGGTTGGCTACTGTTTAGCGGTGCTAACGGTACTAACTATTGGGAGCATGGAAGCTACTGTAGCAAGGAAGAAGTCCGTTATTCGCCCCTGTCCTCAGGGATGTGGCTTCTCCTTGCATGAGAAGGACCAGCATGAAGCGTGCCCCGTCTTCTTGGGTATTCTCCACGCTAGGAGAGCGCTAGCCGAGCCCGAGTCGTGTGCGCTCTGTCACCAGCTCCGGCGTTCTACGCTAGAAAGACAGGTCACGTTTGTGGAAAAAACACTAGGGAAAAATACAGTCGCTCAACAAGACCCCCTCCTCTCCGAATTAGCAGTTCCAGTTTCGCCTGTGTCTGCTGAAGAAGAATTTGCAGCAAAAGTCCCCGCACTTAGCTGGGCAGAGCAAATGGAGTATTTCGAGGCGTCAGAGGACCGTGAACTTTCCTACAGCGCCGGTGAGCAGCCGGGCTGTGAGGGGCCTGCTTTCCACGAGGATGACGTGCTCGACATCGGTCTGGAAACGCACGGCCTCTCAGAAGACGAACAAGAAATGGTACCGTCGACTCAGAGCTCCGGGGCTACAACCCTAGCGGCTCAAGATGACAATTCATTTTTCGCTCTCTACCGACGAGCAGCGGAGAAGTTGGAGGTGCAGTGGCCCTCCCCACAGCCGACTCAGAAGCCGTCGAGGTTCTCGGGATTCTTCCTTCCTCCGGAACCGACAACGGTCAGAAACTGCTTGCCAATGTTTCCCGACTTTGTCGGTGAGCTAACGGCATCATGGAACAAGCCACTGTCGACCCGAGTAGCAGTACCAGGCTATGGGCAGTATTTAGAGTTGGACGGAGCGGGGAAAGCAGGGCTAGTGGGACCACCGCCGATGGAGCCGTCCCTAGCTGCTTACTTGGCACCTTCGCATAACCATGGGGTGTCTGGTCCTACCGTCCTTCCGTCCAAACACTGCAGATTCTCTTCCGCACAACTAGAGAAAATATACCGCGCTCAAGCGAGCACCGCCAGGGCGCTGAATTCTGTCACGCTGCTTCAGACGTATCAGGCGATGCGTCTAGCAGAACTCGGTTCACTGGTACCGCAGGACAGCCCGGTATGTGAGCTGCTGAACGAGGTCAGAACCGCGACAGATTACATTTTGCGCATGTCTCGATGTGCGGCTCTCTCCCTCGGCAAAGGCATGGCTAGCGCTGTGGTGGCACAGAGGCATCTGTGGCTTACGCTCTCAGATATCCCAGATAGAGACAGGGCCATCTACTTAGATGAACCGCTGTCTGCTGAGGGCTTATTTGGACAGTTGCTTGATGCTATTCAAACAAGGTTTGATGTCAAGAAAAAGCAGGCGGAGGCGTTGCGAGACATCATCCCGCGACGAGAAGCGAAGCCCAAACAGGCGCGAAAGGTAACCACCCCGCAACCCCCTCCTAAGCGGCCGCCACCATCGGCGAGCGCGAGCTCTCGCCCGATGAAACAGCGACCTCCCGGTCAAAATCCGCGTCAGTCAGCCTGGAACAGGGGCCCCCCCACGAGCCTCCGGAAGGATTCAGCAGCCAGGAGGAAGAATCCACACTCCTCCTAGCTCAGATGTTAAAGGGAGAGGAGCTTTGGCAGCAGGGAGACGCTGTTTCTCCTCTCTCAAAGAGAGGCCGCTAGATTATGTTCAGGGAATCAGTCCCAAACGGTGTTGCATTTCCCTAACACAGTCTCCCAAGAACCCCCGCACACACGAGTGTTCTAAGTTCTTATGTTATAAACCCCAGTTGGGGTGTGTTGGAAAATTCTCAGGGGCTTACAATAAGTGCCAAAAATGTTTGCAGGTCAAAGATGAGGCATGTTGTAAACTGTGTGAATGTACAATCATTAAAACCAATAAAGAGTGTCATTATTTACAAGCTTGTAAAACAAAAACACCCACTGCCATCTATGAGGCTGCACTCTGGCGTAACGCCAGAGGGCAGCAGCCCCCCAGGGGGTGCTCAATGTGAGCCGGCTGGCTTCCCATTTTCTCGAGTGGCGCGCATGCACAGTCTCGACATGGGTGCAAAACACAGTCGCTATGGGATAACGACTGCAATTTCGCACAAAGCCGCCTCGCTTCGTGTCCATAATCAACACCGTGGTGTCAGGACAGCGCCGCAGCAGTGCTTCGGTTTCCCCTTCGGAAGCAAACTCAGGTTGGTACAGCCGTTATTTTGTCATTCCGAAGAGAGGGGGAGGACTACGTCCGGTGTTGGACCTGAGAACATTGAACGCGTTTTTGAGAACGTACAAGTTCAAAATGCTTACACTGAGGCAATAGCTAAGTGCAATAGGCCCGGGGGATTGGTTCACGACGATCGATCTCACGGATGCTTATTTCCATATAGCAATCTTTCCGCGACACAGAAAATTTCTGAGGTTTGCTTTCGAAGGCGTGGCCTACGAGTACCTAGTGTTGCCGTTCGGCCTGTCGCTAGCTCCCCGAACATTCACGAAATGCATCGAGGCAGCGCTGGCTCCTCTTCGGGAGAGAGGCATGCGCATACTGGCCTATTTAGATGACTGGGCGCGACTAGCGAGCTCAAGCGATCAGGCAGGGAAACAGACAGCGTTTGTACTGTCTCACATACGGACTCTAGGTTTCTCAGTAAACATGCACATGCAGAAAAGTTCACTGACTCCAACAGTTTTCATTCCTGGGTCTCGAGATATGCTCCGTTACCAGCCGAGCACATCTGTCAGAGCACTGAATAGCCGCGTTTCAGCGCTGCCTTGCTCAGTTTCAGTTGCAACACAAACTTTGTTTCAGAGTGTTTTTACAGTTATTGGGAATGATGGCGTCTATGATCGCAGTGGTGCCGCTCGGGCTGCTGAACATGCGGGCATTTCAGCGCTGGGTGCGCTCTCACCTGCCTATGTGCGGCGCGACACCTCAACAGGAAACTGACAGTGACTCCGTCATGCTTGTCAGCTCTGAATCCCTGGATGGAACCAAGGCTGTTACGCCAGGGCTCTCCAATAGGCAGGGTGTCGTTTCGCAAAGTAGTGTCGACAGATGCTTCTCTGAGCGGCTGGGGCGCTCTGTGCGACGGCTCTGCCGTGAGGGGGGCGTGGTCACAGGAACAACGCAGGCTTCACATCAACTATTTGGAGCTGTTCCTGAAACATTTTCGGCTGACTCTGACGGGACATCATGTTCTGATCAGGACAGACAACACGACAGTGGTCTCGTACATAAACAGACAAGGGGGCACTCGTTCTCTTCCCCTGCTGAAACGATCTCATTCTCTATTACTATGGTCCAGTGTGCACCTCCTGTCACTCAGGGCCACTCACATTCCAGGGCACATGAATTTGGGGGCGGACCTTCTCTCCAGAGGAGGCCCGCTTGTGAGGGAATGGAGGTTACACCCATGCGTGGTAGCTCAGATCTGGGAGCGCTTCGGCAGGGCGGTAGTGGATCTGTTTGCATCCAAAGAGAATGCGCACTGCCCACTGTTCTTCTCCATAATGGACCACAGTGCGCCACTGGGGATCGATGCACTGGCACACTCATGGCCCCCAGCTCTATTGTATGCTTTCCCTCCAGTAGAACTGATTCTGCCTGTCACAGAGAGGGTGCGCCAGCAGGGCCAGTCCTTAATCCTGGTGGCCCCCCGTTGGCCGGCGAAGTCGTGGTATGCAGAGATAGTCAGCCTGCTAGCTGCAGAACCTTGGAAACTTCCTCTCCGCAAGGACCTTCTGTCTCAGGCAGGGGGGGGGAAGTGGTTCATCCACGTCCCGAGCTGTGGAACTTGCATGCTTACCTGTTGAAAGGTCCAATTTGAGAGCTAAAGGGCTTCCTCCAAATGTAATTGAGACAATTCAGAGTGCTCGGGCCTCGTCCACTAGAGGTGTATATGCTTACAAGTGGCGGGTGTTTGAGCAATGGTGTCAGGAACGTAATGTTCTTCCGTATCAGTGCTCTATGGTGGAGGTTTTGTCTTTCCTACAAGAGCTGTTAGAAAAAGGCCTTTCCTTCTCTACTATTAAAGTTTACCTGGCAGCTATATCAGCCTGTCATGTTGGCTTTGATGGAGTGTCACCAGGGGCTCATCCGCTAGCAGTGCGGTTTTTAAGAGGAGTACGACGCCTGCGACCCACGGTGAGGTCGAGCGTCCCATCTTGGGACTTATTAATAGTGCTTGAGGCCCTCTGTTGTCCTCCTTTTGAGCCGGTGGAGTCTATAGATATGAAAATTCTGTCATATAAAACGGCACTTCCTTCTGGCTTTAGCGTCTGCTAAACGAGTGGGTGATCTCCACGCTTTGTCTGTGCATCCGGCTTGTACACAGTTTGCTGCTAATGGTTTAAAGGTTACACTACGGCCGAACGCGGCCTATGTACCTAAAGTGGTCTCCACTGATTATAGCTCTATGGTCTTTGACCTGTATAGCTTCTTCCCCCCTCCTTTTCCTTCTGAGGAGCAGGGAAGGTTGCATAATTTGTGCCCGGTACGGGCACTACGCATCTACATGGACCGTACAATGAATATGCGCGTGTGATCAACTCTTTGTCTGCTTTGCCAGTCCGGTAAAGGGGAAAGCACTTTCAAAACAGCGGCTCTCCCATTGGATTGTGGAGGCTATTACATTAGCTTATAGCAGCAAGGGTGCCCCATTGCCTCAGGGTGTGAAAGCACATTCAACAAGAGCTATGGCAACATCATGGGCGCTGTTCAAAGGGTTATCCGTGGGGGATATCTGCGCGGCAGCCAGTTGGTCCTCACCGCACACGTTTATCCGGTTCTACCGTCTGGACATAACGGCCCCCTCGGTGGCCCATTGTGTCCTCTCTGCGGGGTCCAGGTTGCAGTAGAGTAGCTATCAGGTTTCTGGGTAACTTTGGTAGAAGCTCAGCGGGGCGTGAATATATGTCCCATACAAAATGTGTTGTACCGAGTGAATTGACTGAAAGGGAACGAATGGTTATGTCTATAACCTCTGTTCCCTGAAGGAAAGGAATGAGGTACAACACAGTGCGGCCCCGCTTCAGTTACGCTCGGCGAAGAGCGGCTGTCGAACTGAGAGTCAACCGTGGTGACAAGGATTTATAAGGGGAGGCGGGGCTACACCTACATCACCACAGGTTTGACTGCCTTTAAGGCGTGAATAAAGGTGGCTTCAGCCAGGAAATGAGAGGGCGTGATATCCCATACAATATGTGTTGTACCTCGTTCCTTTCCTTCAGGGAACAGAGGTTATAGACATAACCATTCGTTTTTTTTCCAAAGACTTTCTTGTACAGGAAAAGTTACTGCATGTTTAAATGTGTTGAGCCTTTTCATAAAGCCTGGGTTTCATCCTGGTCCTTTGGTTTCCGCCTGCAGTCTGATTGGTAAATTCGAATTGCTTGTCTTACTGTATATGATTGGGTATGTGAGTGTGGGTGCTTGTGCACTTCCAAATGTCCTAAGTTCGCAGAGATAGGCTCCAGGCCCTTCCATGGCCCTAGATAATATAAGCGATATAGATAAAGAATAATTCCAGAGCTGAAATTGTTTTCCAATGATACAGTGGAACCTTGGATTACGAGCATAATTTGGTCCGGAAGCGGGCTCGTATTCCAAAAACACTCGTAAACCAAATAGACTTTTCCCATAAGAAATAATGAAAACTCAAATTATTCGTTCTACAGCCCAAAACAATAAATACATAAAAATAATTAATACAACATATAAAGTAAAAATAAAACTAATTAACCTGAACTGAACATTTAAAAAAAAAGTAAAAATAAATCCAGACAGTTAAGTGTTTCCGTTTGTGCGCACAGGCGCCGTGTATTTGTATGTGTGTGTGTGGAATTAGCACCTCGCCTCATCTTAAACAGTAAAACTCCTTCTCCCTCCTCCCACAACTAACATACACAAAGCAAACACTGTTTTAACGGGGGGAAAAAAAGAAATCTCTCTAATGATACTCACATGAGCAGACTAACGGAATTACTGCTGTAAAGTAAAAAATAAAAAATAACAAATGAACCAGCACCTTAGCTTTGAAAAGAATCGCGACAGAGCGGAGTTTTCTGTGTAAATAAAGTGCATGTGTAGCCGGAGAGATGTGTGTGTGTGTGTGTGTGTGTGTGTGTGTGTGTCGGTGTCAAATTACAAACGCCCACGCACACACAAAGTAAGTGTGTGTGTGTAAAAAGTGTGTGTGTGTGTGTGTGTGTGTGTCGGTGTGTGTGGGGCACAGTGTCAAATTACGCGCGTGCACACAGAAGAGAGTGGGAGATGTTGATTATAAGAGACGAGCACTAAGATGCAGCAGGGGACTCTTATTTTGACACAGGGGACGCAGCAGGGGAGACGATTACCCATAATTCCCGCAGCGCAAGAGAGAGAAAAATCATTGGCTCAGTTGTGATCGCTTGCCGCTCGGTGTCAAAATAAGAGTCGCATGCGTGATACATGATACTCAGCGCTTGTAAACTAATACTTGCTCGGTTTCCAATTAAAAATTTATTAAAAATCTTTGCTCGGTTTGCGAAACACTCGTAAACCACTTTACTCGCAATCCGAGGTTCCACTGTATATTACTTTTTTCACTGTTTTATATGAAAGTATGCTTATTTATTTTATGAGCAGCATTTTTACCATGTGCTATAGTACCATTTTTAATCCATAACTTGCATGTTTGTCTTTGGTAACAGTACACCAATGAAGCTTTAGACAATTACTATGAAATTTCAGCTGACATGCATATGAGAACATAGGCAGCTTAATATGTTAAGTGAAGATGTAAAAAGACACATTAAGTTTATAACTGTATGGTATATAGAGTATATTATTTTATACTGTAGTTGATAAAATAACACAACTTCGGTTGGATTTCACTTTGCATATTTCTCAAACTTTGATTAATCTGCTTGTATTGTACAGAACAAACAAATACATTGCAAGATATCTATTTAAAAAGACAGCTATAACAACCTTTCTTTTATCTATAGACAATGACTCATGCTATAATTTAACATTTTAATGTCACTTAAATTCAATTCTGAAATATATCTTCCATAATCTCTTCTAAATTGCTTTAAATGTGATTTAGGGAAGGAGTATGCATAGGCATCCTTTAAATAAAGCTGTTCGGAAGCCGGAGGTCTAGAGAGAGCTGATTGGCCGAGCTCTCTCAGAGGGGAGGGACGAGAGATACTTAGTGCTCCCACATTAATCACGGCTCTACAGCCAATCAGGGGCGTCTGTGAGCTCACGCAAGTGGAAGGAGCGGACAGCGCTGTCCTCTGAGTGTGTTACGCCGCCCCCAACAGTGCGTGAGCGAACAGTTCGAAAAGATCGGCCGGAGTCACGTGGTTCGGAGGAAACACGTGATAGTCTTCAGCCTTCCCGACTGAGTGGTAGCCTTAATGTGGGAGCGCCCTAGTGACGGGGAGGAATTTAGGGAAAAATAATCATATATAATATATATAATAATATATTGTTGTTGTGACAAAACATCATCAAGCTGGCTCAGGCGGTTGGGGCTCTGGGTAGCTGATGGTCCTCTATTGGATATTGGGGCAATACACTTTAACACACCCCCATACAACCCAGTCAATGCATGCAGTGCCGGTCAAATGCCTGGTTAGAAAATGAGAAGGTCGTGACAGGAAGGACATCTGGGACAAAACCTGTTCCAAACCATACGGATCAAATGATTCTACAGTGATTCAATAATGACAGGCTACCTTGCTATGCTCCTAGGCCATATAGAAATATAGCAGAAGATGCAATATCCCCTTCGAAATGTATTACAAGGAATATTTTAAAATATGACACTGAATTACAGTCTGAACAACGGTCAAAGCTGTACTCTTTCAGAAAATTAATCAACACTTTTAGACCAATCAGATTTAAGAATTTAACAGTTTAATTCAATCCACTCAAGAATAAAAAAAAAAGTATTAGCATGCTTTCTGTGTTATTGAGAACAAACAAAGGCTAGGACTGTTTCGAAACAGTAAATGATGCAATAAGCGAGAAAGCAGATCCCCTTGGAATAAAAGACCAGAATGCTCAGGGAAACCTAACCACACTACAGGGCATTCCTCTAAGAAACACAAGCCCACTATAGCAGGTTTAACGTGGTTCAGCAATTCTTGTTTTAAACAGCATTACTAATTAGCACAGCATGCAAGCGATTTCTTTAAACTTCAGCGTGCAAGCGCTCGTACACTCTAGCGCCTGCAGTGTATATAATTCTTTGGTGTTTGGCAAACATTTCATTAGGCATGTCTGCTGTGCCCTGTTATTAGTTCCTGACGTGGGCTGTGTTCAGCCGAAGCTGTGGAGCAATTCTTCTCTTTTCTCTTCACCAAGCAGCTTGAATAATAACAACAAAAGATGGGGTGGGGGGATAGTGGGATTTTGGGATGTATGTCTTCAAAGGACAAAGCACTTAATCCTCTCTCATATTTCATGCAGCCAGAACTGATAGAAAAGAGATAGGCAAGAATCCAAGATCTCATTGTCTTTTCACATTTGTAAATCTTATATATTATATAAAACCGAAATTCTGTCTGTTTATATGAACGGTGTTTGTGCAGGTAGCTCCATCACAGGCGTGTCACAGGCGTTCCTCCTGAATGTAACAGTAGACAGCGGCATTACCTACTTTTATGTCATGTTCTGGGCGTGTCGCAGTCGAATATCAGCTTTTCATGCCATACTGTGGGCAGGTGAGCAAATGTCATGATGGGCAGCAACATTAGCTTTCTTGAGGGGCAAAATGCCACCTATAAAACAGGCAGCCCTCGAACCGAACACTCAGCAATGAAAACAGTAACATCAGGCCAAACTCGTAGCTAAAGAACCCCCAGATGAAACTCGTAGCACGTAGGCGCCAGGATCTGCAAACCTTATGCAAGCATTTCACAGACGTCCCTCACTGAATGTAACAATAGAAAAACAGGTATGTCATGCTCCGATCTCATAGCTACTGAAACCCCTGATCAGACTGTGACGCGACTGCAGTGACAATAAAAAACACTTCCATTTTCCGCCAAAAAACATTGAAAAGCATTACTTCTTCTTCTACTTTTGATTTTATAGGCAGTTGTTGATGTTAGCCTTTCCTCTGCTCCCATCAAGAGGTGGAACATCTGATCCTCAAACAACTTAGCACAGGATATATATATATATATATATATATATATATATATATATATATATATATATACATACACACACACATACACACAGTATATATGCAGTTGGTACCTTTAAATTACTACCTACTGCCACCTAGACTGGAGTGTGAAACGGTTCTCATTACTCCATATTTCGTCCAGCTGCGGAGTTGGCTGCAGATGCATCAGAGTTGTTCAGATCTTTTATATTTTCGTTGAAAGACAAACTGTATGTTATTGACCTAAGGATGTGCTAATGGGCTATTATGTTGTAACTGCAAGCAATTGAGATTCACTTAACAGACAGACCACGGATCTAAAAATGACAAACTACTCCTTTAAAGTAACTGAACTGAATAGAAAGACTTGACTGACACAGATTGTAATGAATATTAGAATTATCAATCAAGTATTTAAACAGAAACATTTTTTAAAAATGAAGTTCATATGCAAACTTTGCTTTTAAGAAAAGTAAAAGATCCAACAAGTTAGGGTGCCAATACTTCTGTATTGAACTGAACAGTTTATCAGGAGGAACTCTAACATGCCACCAAAATCTAACGCTCCATCTTGTACCTAATGAGAAACAAAATCAAGCCCTTGTGTAACAGATAAATCAACAAGTGCATGACATCACATCTATTACATAATCCCCTGTCCTGTTTTCTTTTCTTTCTTTTTTTATTTCTGTGTTAATTTCAAAGTGTCTGTTGACACAGCTGAGCAGCTGAGAGGAACACAGGGCTTTTCCAGCATCAGTGTTTAGCACACACAGCAACGCTCGCAAGAGACAATGAGACTCATCTCCATAGAAACAGAGGCGGATCCACCGCCCTCATCGGGATAAGACAGAGAGATAGCGAGAGAGTGGTGGAGTGAAACGTATCGAAACAAATGAAGATACGAATCCTTCTCAGACAGACTGCGCTTATTTACTCAGTATATATTATTTTTCCGATATGTTCTTGTTAACGGTATCGAATCCCACAGATAGAGAGGGATTATAGAAAGCTTAAGAAATGTCCTTAAAACTTGTAATTCAGTATCTTCTGACATACAAGAGTTAAACTAATAAGTTATCACAGTGATAAATAAATTTGCTTTATGGCTCGACTTATCAACACACTCAATCTCGTGCATTCCCATGGCAACAAACAGTTACCAGAAATGACAGAATACTAGGAAATACCTACTGTACACAAACTACGGCTCTGGACTAAAGAGTAACGAGTCTGCTACACAAAACACAGCATACTGTATATATAACATAAGATAAACTGGAGTGTTTTCTCCGTCTACTGCTGTTCCTCAGCAGTGAAGGTTATAACTAATATATTCTGTCTTCAGGGACAGTGAGTGATCTCGCAAAGAAAGCATTTCAGCGTCGTCGTTCGATCTAAAAGAAACAACTGATATGATAAAGGCATCAGTCCAGAGCCGTCTCTGCGCAGATGGGAACGAGTAGCTGTGCGCAGCAGGAATACGAGACAAGACGTCGGAGATAAGATGCAGTAATCCGTGCTCCAGCGTGTGTTTACTACCACAAAAAAAAAGCCAGCATGGCTTCTCTGAGGCAACATTGCATCCATCTCCACCTACTGTACATAGATCTGATTCCAGTCATATTTACAAACTTAACATTTCGGATAAAATGATGATATTTCAAATAGCATGCCTGAAGGTAAATGATTTACATAGCACGGTGCGAGAATAAGTGGTACAAAAAAAAATCTTTTCAGTGGAATGTTATGTAATGGGTACATTTGGAGGAATGAAAATCATCTCCTTAGATGTTTCTGTATTCGTGGTAACTTTAGACTTTCAGGGTCCAGCTTCGATTTCCAGAGTTTGGATCTTGCTTGTGCTTGATGGGCTTCCTCCAGGTACTCCGGTTTCCTTCCAAAGACCAAAATCATGCAGATTAGGATAACTGGCATTCCCAAATTGCACTTGTGTGAAGTTTACAAAGTGGGACCTCAATGGATCAGGCTTGATTTTCCAGCACAACAGATGCTCAAATCTGGAGAATTTGAGGCCAAGTCACTACCTTGGGGTCTTTGTCAAGTTCCTCAGACAGTTCCTGAAGAATTTTTGCAATGTAACAGAGCACATTAGCCTGCTGAAAGAGGCCATGACCATTAGAGAATACTGTTACTATGAAGAGGTGTACTTGGTCAAAGGAACATCCAAATGAATGTCAGAACCCAAGGTTTTCCAGCAGAACATCGCCCAGAGCATTACACTGCATCTAGCGGCTTTGCTCTTTTCTCCAGGTATTCATGGTAACTTTAGACTTTTAGGGTCCAGCTTCGATTTCCAGAGTTTGGATCTTGCTTATGATTGGTGGGCTTCCTCCAGGTACTCCGGTTTCCTTCCAAAGTCCAAAGTCATGCAGATTAGGCTAATTGGCGTTCCCAAATTGCCCGTGTGTGAATGTTGACCAGAGGTCCTACCACGGTTGTAAAAAATGGGAATACATACAATGGTCACCATTGGTCTCTACAGTCCCTCTACAAAGGTTCCCAGATGGATGGATACATCCTAATTTTACACTAAAAATAATGAACACACGAACGTGGACAAATCTGTAACTAGGTTAGAAGATTTCATGCAAAGGTTGTTGTTAGTTTTTCAGGTACTCCTTAATGGGTGGCCAAAGCGAATCATCTTATCCTTACACCGGATGGCCTTTCAGATGCAACCCTCTTATTTTATCCAGGATTGGGACCAGCACTGCATCCAGAGGCTGAGTTTTGGGAATTGGGGGAATTGACAGATGGGAAACCTACCACTGAGCAACCAATGCACTAGCTCATGCAAAGGATGTTTGCTTTTATTTCATAGTTATGTAAAATCGTACATAATTGTTACGCCCCGGTCTAGGTCGGGCCGTAACAGGAATGAAAAAGAAAAGAAAAAAAAGGAAAAAGGGGGTGAGACCAAAAGTGTGTTTGCTTAGTGTTTATTTACAAACAGTGAACAAGCAAATCCCCAAAAGGTGGTTGTGAGCTTCAGAAGCCGACAAGGCCAAAACAATAAGCAAAATGCCCTCTAGCTAGTACCAAAGTGAAATAACTAGCCTGCACCAAAACTAAAGAAAAAGAAATACAAAATTCTTCCCTTACTCCCTTGCTAACCACAAACCAAGAGAAAACAGGGTGTAAACAAAATGGCGTCGACTCCCTACTAAGCCACTAATTACAAAACTATGTACAAATATATACAAATTGTATTTACAATCGGGCAACCAGAACCAAAGAAGGGCAAACACAAAAACGAAGTCAGAAACGTAGCACGAGGTCATACACAATATAATTTTACAAATGATCAACAGAAAAACAGTAAGCAAAGACATGGTCTAAAGCATGGTAGTCTGAAGGCCTTAAGTAGGCCTCTGAGTCTCCTGGACACCCAATCACCCATCAGGAGGCGGGACCAACAAAGGACAGGCAGGGCAGCAACCAATAGATTGCAGGCACACTGAAGGTGGGTGGGACCTGCAACAACAAGGGAAGATACACCCCCATCCCTCCACCAGCAGAGACAAAGCAAACACAAAAAAAACAAATAAACTCAGTATCGTAACAATAATTATGTTAATAATTCCATGGGTATGTAGTGATTTTTAAACTTGCACTTCAGGATGATGTGACCCTCTTTAACTTAATGCTGTAAGTGTAATGTACTACAAAATCCCTTCACTTGCTTTATTACACACATTAGATCAGAAGTGAACTACAGTAGTTACGAACAGTTTTAAGTACAATAATGAATTAACATTTTCAACAAATGACAAAAAAAGCACAGAACCAAGCAGTAATAACGCTCCCGTTTAATATATATACCAATCAGCACTGATATTGTGTCACCAAAACAGCTCTGACCCATCAAGGCATGGACTCCACTACACCTGTGAAGGTGTGCTGTGGTATCTGGCACCAAGCTGTCATCCTTTAAGTTTACAAAGTGGGGCCTCCATGGATCAGGCTCGATTTTCCAGCACATAAAACAGATGCTCAAATCTGGAGAATTTGAGGCCAAGTCAACACCTTGGGGTCTTTGTCATGTTCCTCAAACAGTTCCTGAACAATTTTTATGTACCATACCAGAACACATTGGCCTGCGGAAAGAGGCCATGACCATTAGAGAATACTGTTACTATGAAGAGGTGTACTTGGTCAAAGAAACATCCACATGAATGTCAGAACCCAAGGATTTCCAGCAGAACATCGCCCAGAGCATTACACTGCATCTAGCGGCTTTGCTCTTTTCCCCAGGTAACAAACAGCTGTGTGCATGATGTAAAAGAAAACATGATTCATCAGACCAGGACACCTTCTTCCATGACTCCATGGTGAAGTACTGATGCTCACATCCCCATTGTAGGTACTTTCGGTAAACATCTCAGAAGAATTTTATCTGGAGATGGCTTGACCCAGTCATCACAATTTTGCCTGTAGACCAAGGTACTCAAATACAATGCCCTACTTTTCAATGCAGATTTTTTGTTCCCTTCTCGTCTAATGTGACCCACACATTAACAGGTGCCAAAAAATAGTCAATGTTATGATGAGTTTAACAGCTGCACTCACATTCATTAGTATTTGATAACTAGCATTATTTGAACAACTGGCTTAATGATACTCTTTGCTGAGGCCCTGTATGATGTCATAAACAAGGATTGACTAGAATAGAATAGATATTATGTGTTTTAGATTACATTTTCCACATACACCCAAAGAGGTTTGCAAATTAAAATCATTAAACAAAGTATTGTACAGTACATGTAATATACTGTACAATATCCAAGTGGACAGGCAATTATCTATTATTTCATAGTTACTCTTACAAATATTACAAAGTTTACAGATGAGTACAGTTAAGGTAACTTGCACTTGAAAATGATGTGACCCACCTTAACTCAATGCTGTAAATGTAACTTGTACTACAAAATCTCACAATAACAATCACACAATGACTATCTCATTACTTATCATGGTGCACATTACACTTTGAACTTTGCACATTATTCTGAAAATTGTCTTGCTCATCACTGAACTAGTTAAGAACAGTTTAAAATACAATCATGAATTAACATGTACAAATGATAAATAAAAGCACAGCACCAAGTAGTGATTCTGGAAGTTAACAAAGTGGAGCCTCCATGGATCAGGGTTATTTTTTCAGCACATACTACAGATGCTTGATCAGATTGAAATCTGGAGAATTTGGAGGCCAAGTCCTCTACCTTGGAACACACATTTTTGCAATGTAACAAAGCACATTAGCCTGCTAATAGAGGCCACGGCCATTAGCGAATACAGTTACTGTACCATGAAGAGGTTTACTTGGTCAAAGGAACATTGCCCAGAGCACCGGGCAATGTACTCCTGGCTTGTCTTCTTCCCATTGTGCACCCTGGTGTCATCTCTTCCCCAGGTACAGTAAGTGACAGACAAACATCTGTCTAAATAATGTATAAGAAAACATGATTCTTCAGACCAGGCCACCTTCTTCCATTGCTTCATGGTGAAGTTCTGATGCTCACATCATTGTATGGGGAGATGGTTTGACCCAGTTGTCTAGCTATCGAATTTGCCTATAGTCAAAGTTATTCAGATCCTTATTCTTGCCCTGCTTTTCCATGCAAATTTCTCCAGCCCATCAGCTTCGAAATTTAACTGTTCTCTTTCCACCTAATGTAACCCACACCTTGACGGGAGCCTCAAACTAGTCGATGTTTAACAGCTGCACTCATTCATTAGTATTTGATAACTAGCATTATTTGAACTAACTGGCTTAATGATACTCTGTGCTGAGGCCTTGTATGATGTCAAACAAAAACAGAATAGAATATAATAGAATATAGAATGTAGAATATAGAATTCAATAGAATATTCTATAGAATGTGTACGAAGTGTTTTAGGTTACATTTTTCACGTATAACCAAAAAGGATTACAAATTAACAAAGTAATGTTAATATCACTAAACAAAGTATTATACAGTATTATGCGGCTAAAAGTCTCATTCATGTACTATGCTTGAAGTCTTTTGTAATTGTCAATCGCTTCTGCGCCTTCATTCATGAGAGATTTCCACTGCCTAAAAAGCAGTATACTGTAAAAAGCCTAAAAAGCAGTATACTGTATGTTTTCTCATCAAACCCAACGAACAGAAAATTCAAAACAGGATTCACAACCCAACCACAACCCACAACCTCTGTCCAATCATAATACGGTGATTGAAATATTAATTGCGGAAGGACCAAAGGATTTCGCAGATATCCTTTGTCAACATACAGGTAAGTCTCTGTTTTATTCACAAGCTAAGGGCTGTAGATATACATTCTCAGCTAAAACATTTTCAAAAGGCTGAACTGATAATATTAAAATGCATTTTGGAGAACTTTAGAAAAATTATGAATGTTTTTATGCCTATATTGTTACCATCTCAGTATATGAAAATTGTATGTATTACATATTGTACATGTGTACTTGTGATTTCAAAAGGAAAAGGGCATTTTCACTTTTTATGTGTTCATTAACTACATCTTTCATGTTTGAACTGTTAATCAGTTATGGTGAAGAGTTAAAAAGTAGCTTACATGCTTGTCTTTTCATCCTCAGATCATACAAACAGCAACTTTACCATAATGGAACAACTAAACTTTTTTACAGACTTGGTGAAAAGCGAGGACCAAAGTGGCCAGGCAGCTTATATCATGTATCATGGTACAACCCTTCAAAATGCTATTAGTATCATACAGAATGGTTTTGTCCGTTCCACTGATGGCATGTTGGGACCTGGCGTCTATGTGACTCGGAGTTTTGAGAAAGCTGCTGTCTACCCTATAAATCTCCCACCTGGTGAAGTACGAATCGTTCTGCGTCTCAGTGTTCGAGTAGGTAATGTGATACGGATTGACCGTCAGGGCCATCCATTCCAAATGACTTGGCACCAAGAAGGATATGACACTGCTTGGGTTCCTCCTAACTGTGGAATGGTAGCTAGTGAATTGGAGGAGAATTGGGATCCTAATAGGATCGATGTTCTGGACAGTGCTGGCACATTAGCTTTATATACTTTTGGGCTTATGCCATATTCACCACCTGTACCTTTTGGTCCTGAAGGAAATCATTCTGTTTGATTTCCTTAATCAAGTGTATAGATTGCATAATACTGTACATGTTTGGGTTATGATACCAATACCTTTTTTAACCTATACTTTTGGACTACAGTACTTTTTGTAGCTGTTATGTCATTCCACTTTGGTTTCTTTAGCCAAGATTTCCTGTCTGGTACTATGTTTGACATGATTAACACCATATGAACTGTATGCTATTGCATGGACTGTATTATATATATGTTTATTGTTCTCCCAATTATTTTGTTCTGTATTTCATCTGTATTTAAACAAAAAACAGGAGAAAAGTGGAATCATGCCAAATAATTATTTCTGGTAGATACTGTACTTTTTCTAAAATTCCTTTTACTGGTAGGATTGAATCTAAAATCAGGTATAACTTCAATTAATATGGTGACCACAGGAAACTCACCCTTATATATTTATGAATATATAATGAGTATACTGTATAATCCTATATATAATCATATATATAATGAATATATAATCCTAGTCAGCTAATTAGGTTCTTAGTTAGTTAGCTAGCTCGTTTTTTTTTTTGTTTTTTTCATTTATGTTGTAAATTTATGTTGTATGTAGCAACTTGGCCCTGGAGGAACGTTGTTTCGTTTCATCATGTACTAAACTGTATATGGTTGAAATGACAAAAGCCTACTTGACTTGAGTTGACTTGAATGTACTGTTTGGCAGCAAGGAGAACCTAAAATCCAGGTGGTTTTAATGTTATGGCTGATTTTTTAACTACTTGGAGGGGTTTAACAAGCACATCTTGCATGTTTAGAGTAAACATTGAGATTTTGAACACTGCAAATTTGGCAGATAAATAAAGCAAATAATTCACAGTATTTCCATTGTTGTCATGTGTGCCATGAAATTTAGATTTAAGGTTCAGGTTTATTATATAAATATATGGCCTTTTTTCATTACTTTGTAGTGTAATGTAATGATTACAAACATTACATTTTATTATTGCAATTTATTAGATCACAAAAGTTAATGGACAGAACCCCTAATTACGCATAATGTGGTGAGCATACAATTAGTTTGATTATAATAATTTATTCTACTGTAGAGGTGCTGGCACAAGCACTGACTCTACGTTGCTTGGGTTCCACTAATAGTTTGTGTTAATGAATGAAAAGCAAGGATTTAAAGACACAAAGACAGTGAGAAGAGAACACACTACAGTAAAGGAGTTCAGCCCTTAATTCCTCTCTACTACAACACCACCAAATCTTCAATGCTTGTTTGCCTCATTGGCTCCCTGTGCTGTTTTACTATACAGCCAGATACCACTTAGCGTAACACAAGTGATTCATGGCACATTAGAATACCTCTGCCTTCTATTGCACATACATACAGTACATGCATACATCCACTCACACAGCATTTTGTTTTCCTGACTTCTTAATAACTTCAGCTATTCATCAAAACACACTAGATAAAAATGTCAACAGACGGTGGCCTACTGAGCAGCTGCTACCTCAATACTCATACGGATGCACATCAGTTTATAGAAATTCATTCAATTTTATGTCAAGCACAGGCATCAAGAACCTCAAGGATTTTATCCTCCTTCACCAGACATTTTAGACATGTTTAATTATTATAGTTTCAATAAGTACAATTATATTGTATCACCTAATAATTTATTTGCCTTCATTGTACAGATCGTCTCGGGTTACTTGGCTGTAACCCTGTTCCCTGATAAAGCTGGAACGAGATGCTGCATGAAAACGCTATGGGAACATCTCTTTGTTCTCCGGTTATGAAGCCGGTGTATATCAAATACGCCAAATATTTTGGCTTATAACCTCAGTCAGGTGACGTCATCCGGTAAGGTGCACCTGCAGGTTATAAATAGGAAACATCCTCAGGTCAATTTTGTCTGAAAGGACGTCCAGGCACGCCAGCAGTGCGGCATTGAAGCACAGCATCTCGTTCCCGCTTTATCAGGGAACAGGGTTACAGCCAAGTAACCCGAGACGTTCCCTTTCAAAAGCTACACACGATGCTGCGTGAAAACACTATGGGAACGAGAATACCAACGCCGCCGCACTGCAAGTGTCTGGACCCCCAGGTTGTGTAGCGTGTGCGCACACTAGCCAAGGAGGTCTCAGACCTAGCTCTGGGATGCTGACTCGAGGATCCGCGAGCCCGGAGTAGCATTGACATCCAGACTATAAAATCTAACAAACGTGTGCGGAAAGCTTCGCCCCTGAAAGCAAACCTCAGGAACCTCCTGTGTTGTGGCAATATTTCTATATGAAAATATGCGTCCTTAAGGTCGATTGTCACAAACAAACCTCTAGTTGAATTTGAGAAACAATCATTTTGGCTGTCAACATTTTGATGTCCAGCCCTAGAAGATGTAAAATTGGACGCAACCCCCCATCTCGCTTGGAAACCATGAAATACTGACCATAGTAGCCTGTCTGGCAGGGGAACATGTTCTATTGCCCCTTTTCCCAGCAAAGTCTGTAATTGCCGAGTCAGCAGATGCGCTCATTCCGGTTTCATGGAAGTGGAGACCACGCCATTGAAAACGCGGAGGACGATGTGCAACGGAGGGGAGGGGGGGTTGTTAGGTGTCCGGCATCCTGAAACAAGGCAGGAAGGAACCAAGCACCTAACATTTCGCTGGAGACCGCTGCTTCCCAAAACACCAGTGGTGGTGGAGATTAGACAACGGCCCCCAGAGGGTGCCAGGAAGGAGGCTTTATCCCTTATTGGAAAGCGCCATGGATCGCAGTTTCTCTTTAAAGGAAGCGAGCCGCGCGGGAAGCCCAAGCACTCAAAGAAAAAGTTGTGGAGATCGCCCTACGAAAGAAATCCATCACACGGAGGCACGCCTCTCTCAACCAACTCTGCCATTATCGGTAAGTAAAGTTTTTCTTTCCTACCGTGATTCTGTTGCACACATACACATGCAAACATAAAGCGGTCCTGAAGACAAAAAGATCTTAGGATGTTTCCGGTTCACTCCTATTTATAACCTGCAGGTGCACCTTACTGGATGACGTCACCTGACTGAGGTTATAAGCCAAAGTATTTGCTGTATTTGATACACACAGGCTTCACAACCGGAAAACAAAGAGGTGTTCCCATAGCGTTTTTGTCATAGCTTTTGAAAGGGAACAAATATGGCAGATCATTTACTCACAATAATCTAAAAGCTGGTGGACTTACAACATGTACTGTGGCACAACTATTCAAAAAATTCCCACATTGTTTCATGCTGCATCCTTGACCTTAAGTTTTTCGAAGCCGCCAGTGCCCTGGTTCATGCAAATGATATTAGCTCTTATTTCACAGTTATGTAAAATCATAGGTAGTTATGTAAAAAATCCATGGGTATGTAGTGATTTTCTTTTTTTTTTAGATTTTTCCCCTATTTTCTCCCTAATTTAGTCGTGTCCAATTCCTCCTCGTCACTAGGGGGCTCCCACATTAAGGCTACTACTACCACTCAGCCGGGAGGGCCGAAGGCTATCGCGTGTTTCCTCCGACCGCATCTTTTCGAACTGCTCGCACGCGCACTGTTGGGGGCGGCGTAACACACTCGGAGGACAGCGCTATCCGCTCCCTCCGTTGCGCGAGCTCACAGACGCCCCTGACTGGCTGTAGAGCCGTGATCAATGTGGGAGCACTAAGTACCTCTCATCCCTCCCCCCTGAGAGAGCTCGGCCAATCAGCTCTCTCTAGACCTCCGGCTGCGAGAGGTTACAGCACCACCCGGGATTCAAACTAGCGATTTTTAAACTTGCATTTCAAGATCATGTGACCCACTTTAACTTAATGCTGTAACTGTGACCTGTACTACAAAATCCCTTCACTTGCTTTACTTAACACATCAGATGAGAAGTGAACTACAGTAGTTAAGAACAGTTTTAAGTACAATAATGAATTAACATGTACAAATGACAAAAAAAAGCACAGAACCAAGCACTAATAACTATCCTGTTTAATACATATACCAATCAGCCATGATATTCTTCCACCAAAACAGCCCTGACCCATCAAGGCATGGACTCCACTACACCTGTGAAGGTGTGCTATCATCCTTTAAGTCCTGAAAAATTAACAAATTGGCGCCTACACGAATCAGGCTTGTTTTTCCAGCACATACAACAGATGCTCAAATCTTGAGAATTTGGAGGCCAAGTCAACAACTTGGGGTCTTTGTCAAGTTCCACATCCAATTTTTGCAATGTAACAGAGCACATTAGCCTGCTGAAAGAGGCCATGACCATTAAAGAGAACTGTTACCATGAAGAAGTACACTAGGTCAAAGGAACATCCACATGAATGTCAGAACCGAAGGTTTCCCAGCAGAACATCGCCCAGAGCATTACACTGCATCTAACGGCTTTGCTCTTTTCCCCAGGTAATCAACGCACACACACAAACTGCTAGCTAGCGTAGCATCCAGGTTCTGTAACTGAAATGTTCCAGGCAGTAGTAATAATGCATTAAAAGTGAATTTAGGCAAGGCCAAGCTTGTTTTCTTATTTACACAAGAATGTGAATTTAGCACTGTAACGGTTTCGACCCTGAGTGCACGGGCGGCACCATGAAGCACGAACATGGGTTAAAAGCCTCTTGGTGGCAGGAATGCGAAGGCGGGCTCTACGCGGGAGCAAAGTTGCCATGGGTTCTTTTGTAACGTGACTCCTATAGAAGTGCAATAGATTCAAAAGAACGCATGATTCAGATTAAAAAATATGATGGTGAGCTGCTTATTCTGTTTATAATATGTAATTAGCTGCATTGTAATATTTTCATTACTGGAACTATAGCCAAAATTTGTGTATGTAGACATGTTGGGGGTCTGTTTATTGAAAATGTAACATTTTATTTTATTTCTGGTCAAAAGAACGAAATTAGCCAAATGACTCAAAAAAAGATTCGTTAATTTTGATAAACGAGATTCAAAGAACCGAGTCACTAAAATGATTAAAACTTTCCATCACTACTACACTTCCAGCTGTGTTTTATAGCGCGGGGAGAAGCCAGAGATCATTAGCAACGATTGGTCACCAGCCGACAGGGAGGCCGCCTAACTAGTGAGCTTTGGAGTGAGCGAGAAGCAATATACATAGCAATATACAGACCCCCTTATCCAGAGCGACTTACTTTTTTTTTTTATCTCATTACATCTGAGCAACTGAGGGTTAAGGGCCTTGCTCAAGGGCCCAACAGTGGCAACTTGGTGGTTGTGAGGTTTGAACCTGGGATCTTCTGAACCATAGTCCAATGCTTTAACCACTGAGCTACCACTGCCCTGATAGCAAGCCGTGGCAAACACGTTGCTATCAAATCTTTACAAAGCTTTTTACAACGCTAAATAGAAAACATGATTTACTGGCTGGGTTTATATACATCTAGCTTCCACTTTAAAAATAAAGGTTTCATAGCATTTTCTTAAAAGATGTACTGTACTTTCCGAACAGATGAGTGCAAAATTAGTCAAAAGAGTCCTTGCAGTCAAGGAAGCAATCTTTAGCAAGCATATAATATTTTTCACTTAATAAAATAATTCAAACTCCCCTGTATTCTGAACCTAAGAGCAATGTGACAAAAATTATACTAGATTAACTGTATGGACTGTCTTTCTGTCATGCATAACTTGTTTTTGTTTTTGCACCTAGTGAGTTTTCTGATCATCCTCCTAATGCCATTACGCCATTATGGGTCCTCTGTCACCAGACTCCATACAGGCACATTACATGGCACAAATACATAGCACAAATGAATCTAGTGATAAATGATTCAGTAATGTTGAAGATCAAGTAAATTTGCTCTTCTCTAAATAAGCCAACCCACTTGTTTGGACAAGTTCGATGTGTTACATTAGCATTAAGCAAACCTAAGGGCGTTCCTCTTTCGCTTTCGTTTTTTTTTTCTTAGCAGTGTAAACAGCAGTAGATGTCTGTGAATAAACCCAACGAAAAAGAAAAAAAAAAAGGCTAATCAAAGGATTTACAACCTGTTCCCAAATCTTGGTCCAAGCAGAATACAGCGATATTCTGTAAAAATTCAGTGAAATATTAATTGCAGAAGACCTACAGGTCAATATACAGGTATGTCTCCGTTTCTAGGAAATTCTAGCAGAAGCTAAAGACTCTAGAAACACATTTCCAACTAAAACATTTTAGAAAAAAGGTTGAACTAAGAATTAAAAAAAAAAAAATTGATAAATTTACTTAGTTTAGACAAATCATGAATATTTTTGTGCTTGTATTTACTTACCATTTGATTACATGACAACCTCCTGTTTTGTATTACATATTGTACCTGTACAGAACATTTGGCTTCAAAAAGCAAAATGCATTTTCTGTTTATAGGCCTTAAGTAACAATACATATTTCATGTCTGAAATGTTCAAGAGTTATAGTACATTATATACTGTACTAAGGATTTGCCACAAAGTAGCTTACATTCTGTTTTTTTCACCCTCAGGTCACACAAACAGCAACTTTAACATAATGGAACTACAACCCTTTTTTGCAGGCTTAGTGATAAGCCAGGACCAAAGTGGCCAGGCAGCTTATATAATGTATCATGGTACAACCCTTCAGAATGCCAACAGTATCAAACAGAATGGTTTTGTCCGTTCCAAAGATGGCATGCTGGGACCTGGCATCTACGTGACTCGCAGTTTTCAGAAAGCTGCTGTCTACCCCATAATTCTCCCACCGGGTGAAGTACGAGTCATTCTGCGTCTCACAGTTCGAGTAGGTAATGTGAAACGGATTGACTATCAAGGCCATCCGCTTCAAAAGACTTGGCACCAAGCAGGATATGACACCGCTTGGGTTCCTCCTAACTGTGGAATGGTACGTAGTGGACTGGAGGAGAATTGTGTGTGGGATCCTAAAAGGATTGACGTTCTAGAAGTACTGAACAGTTATGGCTCTACCATAAATTTATCTACTTTTGGGCTAATGCCGGGTTCCTTTGGACAGCAAGGTCCATCATCTGTACCTCCAATACTAGGCAACCCATTTCCACAACCACTACCTCTAATGCTAGGCAATCCATTTCCACAACCAGTACCTCAAATGCTAGGCAACCCATGTCCACAACCACTACCTCTAATGTTAGGCAATCCATTTCCACAACCAGTACCTCAAATGCTAGGCAATCCATTTCCACAACCAGTACCTCAAATGCTAGCCAACCCATTTCCACAACCACTATCTCAAATGCTGGGCAACCCATATCCACAACCACTAACTCTAATGCTAGGCAACCAATTTCCACAACCTTTACCTCCAATACTAGGCAACCCATGTCCACTACCTGGATTCGTAATTCCATTTTGTCCTGCACTTGGAAATCGAAGTGTAGTTTACCCACCTCCAGCACCTGGAGTTCCAATGCTAGGTAATGCTTGGCCACCACCTGGACCTCCAGGTCCTTTCCCTCCTCCTGTTTGATTTCCTTTGTCAAGTGTATACTGTAGATGTAATACTATACATGTTTGGGTTATGATGCCAATACCTTTTTTAACCCACGCCACTCCCTTTAGGACTACGTTTTGTAAACGTTATGCCATTCTACTTTGGTTTCATTAGCCAAGATCTCCTAATTGGTATTAAGTTTGACATGATTAACACTATATGAACTGTATGCCATTATGCATGGGCTGTACTATATATGTTTATTGTTCTCCTTTTTTTGTATTTGGGTATAAAATGGAGATGAAAGTGGAATCTTGCCAAATAATTATTTCTTATGATCGAATGAAAAATCAGGTCACATGCCCCATAACTCCAATTAATGGGTTGACCACAGGAAACTGACCCTTATATATTTATGTATGTAATGTACAGTAGAAACAATGAAGGCATTTAGGAATTTAACAAAGGCATTTAACAAAACAATGCACCATGGGGTTAGAGCTGTTTTAGTAGCAAGGGGAACCTAAAGTCCAGGTGGTTTGAATGTTATGGCTGATTTTTAACTACTTGGAAGGGTTTAACAAGCACATCTTGCATGTCTACAGTAAAATTTGAGATTTTGAACATTGCAAATTTGGCGCAAAGCAAATAAACCCCAGTATTTTTGGTTTCAATCCAGAAGGGTGCCATTTGTGATGAAATTTAGATTTGAGGTTCAGGTTTGTGATATAGATACTGTATATGGAAGGTTTTTTGTTCCATTAGTTTGTAAGCAAAATTACAGACATTACATTTTATTATTACCAGTTATTAGATCACAAAAGTTAGTGGATAGAACCTCTCAAAACATCTAGTAATTAGGAGAAGAATAACAAATTCTCCAACTTGGTGAGCATACAGGTAGTTTCATTAAAATAATTTATTCTAGAGGTGCTGGCACAAGCACTGACTCGTTGCCTTGGTTCTACCAACAGTTTGCATTAATGAATGAAAAGCAAGGATTCAAAGACCGTGAGAAGAGAACACACTACAGTAAAGGAGTTCAGGCCTTAATTCCTCTCTACTACAACCCCATCAAATCTGCCCTGTTTGTTTGCTTTGTTGGCTCCCTGTGCTGTTTTACTATACAGCCAGATACCGCTTAGCGTAACAAGTGATTCATGGCACACTAGACAGCTGGAGGCAGAATACCTCTGCCTTCTATTGCACATACATACATGTATACATCCACTCACACACCCACACACACACACTTTATATTCCTGACTCCTTAATAACTTCAGCTATTCATCAAAACACACTAGATAAAAAAAATGTCAACAGACGGTGGCCTACTGAGCAGCTGCTACCTCAACACTCATACGGATGCACATCAGTTTATAGAAATTCATTCAATTTTATGTCAAGCACAGGCATCAAGAACCTCGTGGATTTTATCCTCCATCTCCAGACATTTTAGACATATTTAATTATTATAGTTTCAATATGGTAAATATAAACCTAATAATGTATTTGCCTCCATTGTACAGATCAAATATGGCAGGTCATTTACTCACAATAACCTAAAAGCTGGAGAACATGTATTGTGGCACAACTGTACTTGACCTGAGGTTTTTCGAAGAAAACGTTTCAGCCAGGTTAATGATACATGATACTCAACATATGGTCAATTAAAGTGCAGTAAGTAAATTGTAAAAGTTTTTTATAATTGTCTTTTGTAACTGGCACAAAATGGGTCTATAAGAATTTGTTAAAGATTTACAGTTCTGATTCCAACAAGAAGAGCTGGTATGAAGCAGGTTAAAAGTTTTTATAGGTAAACAAAAAAAAAAAGCATGTTTTTCTGTTGCAACCGGAGTAGCCAGCTTGAATAGGGTTCATTAAAGTACTTTAAAATAATGTTTAGAATTAAACCTTTCTCTATTATGAACTGATTTTTTTTTTACTTACAGTAATATACCTTAATTGGCAATATGATGGGACACAAATGTTAAGATATTCATTTCACAGATGAACAATAATCAACAATTGTGTCTCTCATGACGTGGCTACACATTCTTCGGAATACAGAATACACGTTCTTCTTATTATGATGTAGACACACACCTGAGTGTTTAAAAGTTGTGCTTTTACAAGGGTCGTCACACTTTTTGATAATTAATAACCACTGCGTTTTTCATCAGAAACATCTGGCTGTTACTTTTAAACTTATTATATATTTTTATGATTTTTCAATATATACTGTAATATATATTTGATGGGGTTGTAATATATTGAGCATTTCATGTAATATATGAAAAGTATACTTTGTCAGGTATCACAGGTCTCCCTATAGGAACCGGTAGCCCCTGGAAGCACAGCATAGAGCTATTTTTATGTCGTCAGCATTATCTGTGGCCTTCCCATAAAATTTTTTTAGCTTGTACATTTTCTGTCAAAAAGAAACTACCAAACATTTACAACATTACCAAGTGTTTTTTCCTCAACTCAACTCCATTTAACTCAACTTTATTTGTATAGCACTTTTAACAACAGGAATGCTCCAAAGTGCTTACATAAATAATAAAATCATATAAAATGACATCATTAAATAATTTTACTTGGAATTATTTAAATAGTGCATTTAAAAGCACATCTATTGCGCATATAGAATATATATACTTTTAGTATAATTAATCATCTTTAAAAAAAATCTAAATGTATAAATTATATGAAGATATAATTTAAAAAAAACCAACAAACTGGAAATTAGCAACACTACTTCCAAAGCCATGTATTAAGTTAAATTAAACTAATCATAGGCCATAGCTTCATTCAATAATCACATTAAACCACAGAATAAGGGGAAAAAAAACATGATCTCAATGTCTTTGACCGTGGCATGGTTGTTGCTGCAGAATGAGCTGATTTGATTACTTCAAAGAGCTGGTTTCTAGGTATTATAATGCACAAAGATTTCTAGACTTTGCCAAACAAATTGAGAAAAATGGGGAAATTTTGGGGGATTTTCAGTCTTTAACTGTTCAGTTTCGGTGCCCACTATAGCCTCAGTGTCGTGTTCTTGACTGACAGGGGTGTGGACTTTTGCTTTTAAAACGCCCTCAGCGTCAAGAGCGTTGTGTTCTTCTGCTTAACACGACTGTAAAGAGTGATTCTGTCATCTCAGTTTCGAGAAAATTTCAGGAGAGCCTTAAACTAGAATATCTGACAACAACAACAACCATATATTGGTGCTGTTGTTATTACATACAATACATATGTATGTATGTATTGTACACATTACTTCTCACTCTGACCACTCACACTGCAGGAGCTGTGTGTGTGTCAGAATGGGACGGGGTCTACAAATGCACCTGGGCTGAAGTGCAATCACCAGATGCCATGCTCCCGTCACCAGAGGCTTCCAAAAAAGCCACGCCTACGCCAACCAGTGGATAGATCGTACCTGAGTCTTTGCTTATACACATCTTCAGACTCCATGCATTTAAAACTCGCTATGCCAAGAAGAAAGCTGCCTGCCTCGCGCTCGTGTGCACTCCGCTGTCACTGCTTGCCTCCCGCCACCTGCTCCATGTGACTCGTCTTTACCTAGGCGTCACCGAGACCACTGTTCTGTTAAAGAGCGTAATTCATCTAAGACTACATATGTTTAAACGTGTTTGAATAAAGATTGTCCGTGAAGGGCACAGTCTGAGTATTGAAGAAATTGATCACACAGATTCATACTAATATTGCTTTTATACAACAGTTCAACAAAAACTATTCATAATCAACAGGCTATGATTGTTTATTTATTTAATCAAGTATTTGGCTCTGCCCACGCATATCCTTCCATTCCTGCTGGAACAAGCATGAGACCAACCGTTTTTTAGATTATTAGAACCAGAGGCGTCATCCATTTTCCATACACAATTCCTTGGTAGTTTTTTTGACAAATTAAATGACTTAATGATAGCAAAGGACAACAAGCTAATGTTGATGCTCATATGAATCACTCATGACTTATTTACTGATGCTTCTGATACATTACAGATGGAAATCCTGAAGCTATTAGTAATTACCACATTTATTAAAGTCATACTGTTGTCATGTTGTGAGCTAAGACTGGTTATTTATACCTCCCATCATATTTGTGTATCAGCTCATTATATCTCTGCTTGGCTCCTACAGCCTTGTCAGGTGTTCTGATTAGATACCTACAGTGGAACCTCGGATTGCGAGTAACTCGTTTTATGAGTGTTCCGCAAGACGAGCAAAGATTTTTACTAAATTTTGACTTGAAAAATGAGCATGTCTTGGTTTATGAGTGCCAAGTTTTTTGACACCAACACACACACACCGACACACACACACTCTCTTGCCTTTACACCCCCCCTCCCCGGCTTCACACAGACACACACACTCTGCTCTACACAGAAACTCTGCTCTGTCGCGATTCTTTTCAAAGGTAGGGTGCTGGTTCATTTGTTTGTTTGTTTTTTACTTTACAGCAGTGATTCCATTAGTCTGCGCTCACGCGAGTGTCATTAGAGAGATTTCTTTTTTTCCCGTTAAAACAGTGTTTTCATTGTGTGTGTGTTTGTTGTGAAACTTAAAAAGCAAGGTGGGGGGAGGGAGGAGGAGTTTTACTGTGTAAGACGAGGCAAGGGAAGGGGCTAATTCCAGACACACACACACACACACACACACACACACACACACACACACACACACAAACACACACACACACACACACTCGCACAAATACACTGCGCCTGCGCGCACAAACGGAAACACTTATCTGTTGGGATTTATTTTAACTTTTTTTAAAGGTAAAGTGCAGGTTAATTTGTTTTATTTTTACTTTATATATTGTATTAATTATTTTTCTGTATTCATTTTTTTTGGGCTGTGGAACGAATTATTTGAGTTTTCATTATTTCTTATGGGAAGATTTGATTTGGTTTACGAGTGTTTTGGAATACGAGCCCGCTTCCTGAACGAATTATGCTCATAATCCAAGGTTCCACTGTATAGGTAAACATGCGAGTGCTGTTATACCCATATATCAGCACTCATGGAATGCTTCTTATTTAATCCAATTTCTTGGTTAGGACTGACTGTTGTATAAACTTATAAAATTTATATACAGTAGCTGTCAAAATTCTACTAACCTTATAATTCAATGTTTTTCTTTTTTCTTTTTTTTTAGTGATTTATTTTTTACATTATAGAACAATACTGGGTATTTCAAAACTATGAAATAACACATATGGAATTAGATAACAACTATAACAACAATAGTCAGCTGTTATTTTCAGACACAATGTTCTGGAACAGTTCTAGCAAGAACTGTATGTTCAAGTGTATTTGCAAAACCCATCAAGCACCATGATGAAACTGGCTCTCACGAAGACCATCCCAGGAAAGCAAGTCATCAAACATCAACTTTTGAAACAAGATTATTGCATATTTTACATGCCTTCAGCATGGTTTTCCAATTAATGTCAAGAAAGACCCCTGAATTAGAAGGTGTGTCTAAACCTTTGACTCATGCTATATGTCAGAAATGTCCCCTATTAATATATAATTCACTGGCCATAGAGAAGGGTTGGATTAGTACAAACTGTTCTAACATCTTTAACAAGAAATAAAGCAGCAAAAAAAAAAATTGCATCAGGCATCAGTTGAATAAATCCACATGGGAAAATGCCCCTGAGGAAATAATCAAATCCATGTTTGCATTACAAAACTATAAAATACATATAATAGTATAATCTACCATCTATTTGGGCTCATATATAAACTCATTAGCGGTAATACCTATAAAGACTTTAAATGGCATCTAGCAGCTGACTGGGAGCATGACTGTCTAGTTTGGCAGCTGCTCCCTCTACGACCACAAGGCCCTCCAGAGAGTCGTGATAGCAGCTGAACTCGTTACTGGCAACAAACTCCCTGCCTTACAGGACATCTTCCATACACAATGTATTGGGAAGACTCAGAGAATCACCACACACACACACTATAATCACCCAGCACACAGTCTGTTCACCAGACTGCCATCAGGCAGACGGTACCGCAGCGTTCAATGCAGAACCAGCAAGTTGAAGAACAGTTTCTACCTACAGGATAATTCATTACCTCTTCTAGCAATCTTGCAACATGTCCCCACTTTTACGATTTTTTGTTAAGGATCTCTACACACATATCATTGTAAGTCATGAGTAGTCGTACGGGGTGTATCGGGGTGTAATGATTGGCGGCTTGCCAGCATTGGCTTTTTTATGGTGGGGAGGTTTAAGCGCCCTACTGAAAAAGTTATGATTCATGTTTAAAGTATGGGCAGAATTTCCAAGGAGTCAAATATGTAAGCTGAACAAAAATAAATACTTTTGAAAAACCGGTATGCCTAGGTTTTAAATAATACCCTTATTTAAAAGCTACACAAGGCCAGAATACATTTTTTGAGTGCAGAATGGTATCACTAATAAATCAGCATTACATGTTTTCTTATTATTTTTGATTACTGTGATAAATCAGTGCCACCCACAAGTATCACCTGCAATATATTGAGCATTTCATGTAATATATGAAATGTATACTTTGTCAGATATCACAGGCCTCCCTATAGGAACCCGTAAGTCCTGGCAGCACAGCATAGAGCTATTTTTATGTAGTCAGCATTATCTGTGGTCTTCCCATAAAATAAAATAAAAAGTCAGCTTTTTTGTGCCTTTACATACTGTATTTCCAGTGTATTTCACTACAGCTCTGCCTTAGTGCTTCGTTCTTATGCCATAGCTAAGGATGTCAGAGTCACACCAATGACTCCACAAACAGAACGGTTCGCTGACAGTTCAAAGTAACTCTTGGACCATCTCTTCACTTGTTTCTGTCACTTTTAAATGTGTTCCAATAAGGCAAGGGCACTATTAAAACATTACTGACATTAAAGACTAAGCCACTATTCAGTATATTAATATATTGATCATATTTATTACACAAGAAATATATTACACTACACTGATCAGCTGCAACACCACCACCACCACCAATTGAACTGAACAATATTGATTGCCAACTGTACACCAGGAAGCACCAAGGCTCTCCCATGTCTGCGGGCACCAAATGCTGGTCCCAGAAAGGCACCAGAACACCCAGTGCACCACAGCCACCGTGCACAGGACCAAGCAGGCAAAGATCCCAAGGCCACCAACCTGGTCTCCAAAAGTCTCCAGATCCAAATCCGATCAAGCACCCGTAGGACATGGCGGACAAACAAGTCAGATCCAAGGAGGCCCTAGCCCACAACCCACAGCACTCAAGGGACCTGCTGCCAAGGTGCCAGACAAGAAGTCAGAGGTCCTGCAAGGCCAAGCCCAGAGGGGCCAGAGATGCCCAGGTGGCTAAAGCAGAACCCAAAACGTATAGCTGGTTGTAGTGTTTATGGTTTTAATATTATGACAGATCACTGTATGTCTAGTTTACTTGCATTTTTTATTTTAAATGTTGTACTGCTGCTTCTTCTGCCTTAATCGTAATCTCTGATGACTACAGATGACAGCTCTGACACTACAATGGCACATTGCTAATATTTATTTTACTACCTTTGGCACTTTTTACCACAAGTGTACACATTCCAATATTAACACCTTTCCCCTTATGTATCGCACAGAAGCATATAGTATGTGATTCTAACAACCAGGATTTCAATGTACAATTGTCAGTAACTTGACACTTATTTTAAGTTCATTGTAAATGGCAGCACTGTGATGGTTATTCATGCTCAAAGGCAAAATCTAATTATCAATAAAGAGATGAGAGAGTAAAAGGCTGACTGCTTGATAACATCGTCCTTGTTTTGGAATATTCCTTGTGTGTGTGTGTGTGTGTGTTTGTGTGTGTGTGTGAGGTGTTCTGTTACACGTTCGCTGGTATCGAGAACAAACGAATTTATAGCTATATGCTTTTAGAGAACGATTACTCCAAGGTTACAAGTTTTAGGTTTCTTAATGGGGTCTAACCTTAAAACGTTCTCTCAAGTTGAAAGCCTTCATGTAGAAGCTTAAAATGTTCTCTCAGAGGTACGCAACCAAAGAACCTTTAATTGTACTCAATAAAGTCTTAGTTGACTCTGCCTTTACAGGTTAGCTGTAGTTACACACAAACAGAAAATAAATAAACATACAATACTACCAAGCCTTGTTGCAAGTGGTCGTTTTATTAAAATAATAAAATAAATAGGTTAATTAATTAAAATAGGCGTATAGTTAAAATTAAACACCTATTTTACCCCAGAACAGAAGCCTATAGGTTTGCTAGGAAGTTTATTTCTCTAGAAGTGTATGATAAAAATAACTATTTTACCTGTTCTACGTACCTCACAAAATAAGTCAAGCTGTTAGCCTAGCAGCAAGGTGTTTTCTGTGCAAATTTTCAAACAGATATGATGGTTTAGATCGATCTAAATACATATTTTACCTCAGGGAATAGGTC
Organism: Clarias fuscus; assembly: GCA_030347435.1. Classification (NCBI taxonomy): domain Eukaryota; kingdom Metazoa; phylum Chordata; class Actinopteri; order Siluriformes; family Clariidae; genus Clarias; species Clarias fuscus. The sequence continues at coordinate 23,400,595 of CM059208.1, forward strand.
TAATTAGCTTAGCTAGCAAGCTTATTTGTCTTCAAGTGGTATTACATTTTCAAACCAAAGAGAGTAAATATTTCACCTGTTTTAGGAAAAAAAGAGTCAAGCCTAGTTAGCCTAGCAGCAAGATGTTTTCTGTCCAAACTGATTAAATTATTTAGATAAATCTAAAAACACGCTTTACCTCAAGAAACAAGCCTAGTTAACTTAGCTTTATAATTGTTATTAAATTGATCAGGAACTATCCTGTTGGGGAGTGATATCATGTTTGACCCTGACTTGACTGTACTGTACATCAGAGGAAATATTAGATCATGGTTAAAATCAATGATTAAACTTTGCTCCAAAAAGTATCTTGCTCTTACAGTGTTTAAAAGTTGCTTCTTTTGTGTGGAAGTTTGTTCCACACAAAAGAAGTTTTGCCATACTAATATATATATATATATATATATATATATATATATATATATATATATATATATATATATATATAGTGTGTTTGGAGAAAATTATTTGTTAAGTTTCTAGGATTGTAGCAAAGTCTGAAAAACATTGAATATCGAATTGAAGCATTTTTGAAATTATGAAGGTAACACAGTCATAGTGGTTAGCACAGTGGCTTAGCACTTCCAGGGCAGAGAGTTCGATTCCCGCTTCGGGACTGTGTGTAAGTTGCATGTTCTGTCCATGCTTGGTGAGTTTCCTCCCACAGTCCTAATACATGCAGATTAGGCTCATTAACGTTCCTAAATTGCTTTACTCTGCACTTTCCCTGTACAGGATAAGTGGTATAGAAGATAAATGAATGAATGAATGAATTAAATTTATATATGAATTGAATCACAATAACGGCATCCAGGTATCATGATAATATTGTATCGGGAGGTCCGTGATGATTCCTAATCCTAGTACATAAACAATTTCTTTTATAAACAAGTACTAGGGATGTAACAATACACATACTTAAATTTGTACTGTTTGGTACAACGCCATGTGATACGAGTAATTACTGTACAGTCTAGCTTTAACTTGTAATGGAAGATTCTCTCCATTTTCTTTTTCCTTTTTTCCCCCACTTCTCACATCTGGCCATTCGATCTGCAATTATTGACACAGGCTGCCTTTCCTGATGCATCCCACCCATTTCTTTAGTCCATTCATGATGCCCTGCATCTCAGGGGCTGGATATTAAATATAGGCATAGGATTAGGAGCATTACCCAAGTGGCAATCCAGCGGTAAGTGCTACAGTATGCCATAGTGAATAGTCTACTTTCTGCTAAACATACTGTTTAATACAAACACATTGTAACGAGAGCTTTGAATAAAAAACGATATGATACAATATGATACCATACAATACAAGACAATATGGTTAATTGCTACACCCTTAATCGTTTCATGATTCAAATCAATTAACAATTCCAGTTGACCCAATATATAAATTAGCTGAAAAGGGCATATTTCCAGGCACCAGATTGTTCATGAAGCCTGAAAAAATTAAGCCTCTCCCTCTCATCTCCCATAATCTATTTGTTTCTTCTCTTTGTTTGTTACGCTACACAGCCCCCACTGCATTTAGCCATGTGCAGTTGCTCCTAAGCCATTAGGCAGTGATTGTGAGCTGCTTACTGGAAAAACTCAAGATTTATTCACACGCTCAGTAAACAATTCAAAACCTCATGATAATGTGATTTTGTGTCTGGTGGCCTTGCTTGAAGTTATGCAATAATGTAATAATAGCTATCTTTATTTCTGTCCACTATTAAATTAAAGCGAGAGAAAAATGCTGCGTAAAAAAAAAAGAGCCGTTTAAAAAACAAGAAGCCTTTAATTACCGGGCAGGCAAACTCCAGCAATTTTTCTAGCATTGTGGCCTGCGCGTGATCATGCTACACATCATTAGCCTGGAGTGTCAGGGACGTTCTCATTAGCAAAACAGCTAAGTAGAAACATTTATTGTTTATCATTTATCTTCTTCTCTGTGTTCGTTTAAGGAAAAATGCTGACTTTTATCCAGCCATACGGGGAGAATGTATCAGAGCTACTGTATACAGTTGCTACTACTAACACTGGGGAGAAAAGTGTAAGAGCAAAGTAATGACACCTGCATGAGACACTGGCATCAAAAAGACACAACAGTCTATGAAACTGTGGATGCTTTTTGAAAATTTTTGATCCAATTCTAAAATTGAAGAAAAGATTATACTTTTGGATTGTTATTGGTTCAATTCATTTTGGTGTAACAGTGCTATGTTTAAATTGATTTGACCAGATATTAGAGAGAGGCGTGCGGAAAGGGCGTGGCACAAATCCTTTTCATACTAAACAACCCTTTTCATTCAGATCAAACTGTTCCAGAGGTGTTTACATGATGCAGTTTTATTCTGATTGGGCTATTATTCCCATAATTGATTAGAATACAAGTGTTAATGTGCATTCACATGTTGATATAGCATGAGGGTCTGGGGTTCCCCTGCGTTCAGTGGTTTCTTTAAACATCCCAAATAACCCGCCATGGATGGGACAAACAAACTTTCACACAATTCTATATTCATGAATATATACCGGATTGCCCTGGTGTGTACTGCTGTCATGTGTTTCCGTTGCATTCCTGACCACTTTCAGACTACTGAAGATCTTTTTCTGCAGCTAAAATATCCAAATATTTAGTACTGTTGCTACAAATGGATCCACTGGCACCCACTGTGCAGCTTGCATACCAGTTTAGCAACTCACAATTTAAATAAATAAAATAAAAAAACACCCGCAACCCAAAATATACAGCATCCACTTCCAGCAGTCGAGCTGAATCACACTTGGGTTCACTCAGAAACTGATCAAATGACCGTCTTTCACTCCAATAATGAGTCCACACGGAGGTGGTTTCGCGAAGGAGCGCCACCTACATTCAGGACTGTGTGTGGGTTGACACAGTCACGAACTGTTAACATTAACATTTGCATGCCTTACTGCAGATCGCATTTTGGGATGTCATCCAAGTTTTGATTCTTTTCCCAAAACCTGATATTTATTAAAAGACTACTATGAAAAAGTTTCACATACAGTAGGGTAGATGATTGGGTTAACTTTCTGCATTCGTTTTTATCTGCAGCTTGTAGAACCGTGTGAATTTATGCAATGTCATAAGTGTTTTGATATAATGTATGCATTTATGTTTAATAAAATTTCTCAAATTACAGTGCTTTCTTAATTTATGCCACAATTCTTTTACTACTTTTCATTTCACATGCTATGTTTCATGCAGGTATTTCAAATTTTAATATTCTAAATGGAAACATGCTGGCTAGTTCATCATGGGTGAAAATTATTCCTCTTTCACTATACAAGTTCTACAGTATGCCTGTGCCATTAGTGAAGAAAAAAATCAATACTGTAGTTGTGATAACGTGGTCCTTTAGTACAATCAGGTTGTCAGCTGACTTCAGTTTATTGCCACATAACGTTACTGAATCTAGACCTGACCAGCTGAAACAACCCCAGATCATAACACAGGCTTGTACAGTCGGCAATATCCAAGATGGGTGCATCGCTTCACGTGCGTCTCTTCTTACCCTGACACAGACACTTTGAGCTCTCTTAGCATTATTTGTCTGGAAACGCTCTTAAAAATGCTCACTATTAAAATAGCTCTTATTTCTATTGTCCATGTTTATGATGCAACTTCACCAAGTGTTTAAGTGATCTCTGAGTACGGATCTTTTTCCACCACAATTCTTTCACTAGGAATGTGGACACTTGACCATTAAACCATATATGAATTTTCAACAAAATTTGGACACACAATTGTATAGAATGTCTTTGCATACTGTACTTCCCTTTCAGTAGACCTATGTGACCCAAACCTGTTCCAACAAAGCCAGCTCCATGAAGGGATGAATTGCCATGGTTGGAAGACTGACTGCACCCCAGGCCTCCTCACCTCATCAACCTCAATTGTACTTTTGTGGCTGAATAAACGCAAATCCCTTCAGACACTTTGCAAAATCTAGTCAAAAGCCTTCCTAGAAGAGTGGAGCATATAATGTACGCGAGTTTTGACTGCACATACGGTATGGGTGTGACAGTCAGGTGTGCACAAACTTTTGTCCATATAGCGTACCTTTCACGCGCATGTTCCAGAAACCCAAAATGAACAGCAGTGTACAGTATTTGTCTCCGTTGAGTGGATGAAGGTTGAATGGGGGTCTCCTGCTGAACGACAGGCGTGAACATCAGTGAGGTTGAGCGGCAGGGAATCCCATTTTACACGACTGAGCGTAATGCAAAATTCCCCATCATTCAATTCCCACATCTCTTCACTCGATCTAATCGGTGAGCCATGAAATGCACACATATTTTCACTCAATCTCTTTCTTTTTCTCATTTCTATTACACACACACTTCTTATCTCATACGAGCACAAACACTACTCCACTTCTCTCTTTAACAAACTTCTTGCTGTAGAGGACTCTGTAGATGACTGTAGATGACTATCAGCACACACATATGCTCCATGTTTGGCGGTTATGCTTCACTTAAGAGACTTTACATGATTTCTGGAACAAATCTCTAACTGGATGACATTATTGTTCAGAGGGGAAAAAAAAGACAAGGGGAAAACACACACACACACACACACACACACACACACACACACACACACACACAAGTAAAGGGCCATTGAGGGAGGCACAAAAGTATTCTAGAAGCCTACAAATTGGAATGGACAGAAGTAGACGAATTGAGAAAGAAAGTGTGTGAGAGAGAAAGAGAGAGAGAGAAAGAGAGTAGCGATGGAGGAAGTGGGATCAGGAGATTGCTTTAGGAAGTGCAACTACTGCAAAATCTATTTAGTGGAGCAGAAGGAGAGGTGGCGTGGCCAGGAAGCCATATCCTTTTGATTAGGACAGTCGCAAGCAATGACGCACAAATGAGCTCTGTGATTTAACCCATTAAACTCTGACCTACAGTCCCCACTCTTACAACTACACCTGTTCCATGAGTTGTCCATGAGTCCAAAACTGTCAATATTTACACGAAGAAACATTCATAAATGGATTACACAGCTGTTTGGGCTTATTTTCTGGCCTACTATTCAGATAACTATGCTGCCTTCGCAGAAGTTCGCAGAAGTCAAAATGACAGAGAGAGGATTTTTCAGGAGTCTCTAAACCACAGGCTTTAAATCAAAACCTAAAATCAATGCTATAGGTAGATTTAATGCAGACACACTATACTAAACCGAGGTCATGGAAGCATGTGCTCTCCTAGAAAGAAGAACGATCCATCTGCTTAATTAAGAATCCCCTCCCAGGTTCGTCCAAATCACAAACACACAGCGTGTCTCTTTTGGCTAAAGCGTCCTAACACCACAAAACTGTTAAAGGAGGCAGCTTAAGTCTCCAGCAGGCTCCCACAGATGGTGTGTAAAGCTCCAGCTTGTCTCCTAAGGCAGCAGGAGCAGCAGCAAAATACATCGTGCCACTTGCACTACGCCGCCACCATGAACACAGCATGTTCTTTTATCAAGTTCTTGCAGGAACCTGTCCAAATCGCTCCATCTGAACTTGTTGCCTTTATGCATTTTACATTTTAAAAAAGGGGGGGGAAAACACTTTTATTTACAACACAAGACCTGCACAGGCGGGGATGAAAAAGAGAGAACAAGTATTCTGGAATATTTTTTATGTATACTTTTCTAAATATCTTAATACATAGTATATTTTAAGCAAAATGACATAGTGACAGGTAGCCTGTCAATTCGATTCATTTCGATTTTGGTTTTTTGGTATTTAATTTGATAAAGTTATTATCTGATTTATTCCAAGCAGCTACAGTATATTTCTTACAGGTTTCAAAGCATTAGAAAGTAATTAAAGTGCAATGCTGTGTAGTGTAACGTGTTGTTGATTTTTCTAAATGTCATATCTCATACCAAATGATTAGATTTTACCCTGCCCTCTTCATTTTCTGCACCCCACTCCAATCCAGCAGGTGGCAGTATTGCATTATCTTCTGGTAAACTTCAAAGAAGAAAAAGCAATACTTTGGCAAACAAATGACAACTTCCTGTTCTGAAAAATGAAGCCAAAGCATGCAGTTCCTCGAATGTCCACTAGGAGCTGGCTCCGAAGAGGAGTCAGTCACCATAGACCCCCCATGTTAAAATGACCCCCATATAAAACATAAATAAACACGTTTACCGCCTGGTCCAAAAAAAATTTGGTGTGTTTTTTGGTGTTCATAGCTCGGTTTCCCATTCATAACAACTATACGGGGATGATTTTTTTATGTACCTCATCAGTTAAAATCGTATTAAGTCATGAAATGACACTTAAACCACTACCTGTCTGCTATGCAGTACTTGTTGTAGTTTAACTTCAAGAAATGTAGTTAACAAGGAAGAACGAGTAGGAGAGTATGGATGCAAAGTACTGTTAGCATATAAATGAAAGTTAGCCACCTTAGCAGTTTTTAGCTAGGCTGAAGCTAAGCTAGTTCATAGGGTTGGTTTTTTATGATACCGGTACCAAATCGATACTTTAAAAACAGTATCGGTGCTGATAGGCATGTTCCAGCTGAAAGCTAATTTTACGCTTTTTCCAATTTGCCAAGATGGCGGCGACCAGGGCTCCCATAATTCAGTCTAAAAAAAACAGTCTAAAAGTCTATGCAGAAGTGGTTAGAACATTCTGCCAAGACGGTGGTCATTTATGAGACTTTTTTTTTTTTTTTTACATTTTCATGAACAAGTTTACCGGAACAGTTTTTAAAAAAAAGACCATTCATAACAAATCCATCTATTCAATTAAGTGAATCAATCAAAAAAAAAAAAATTAAATCACAAAAATTTATTGATCCACACAGCTCAGCACACCAGGCTTACGTTGTAGGAAAGTAGCACAATTTAGACGTGCTTATGCAAACATTTGCCCTCCTAATCATTATTTTCTTACACCTGCCAATTCCCACCCCTCACCCAGGTGCTGTCTGCCCTCTTCCACATACAGGAACTGTTAGATCCCTACGATTGCCTAGTGTTACTGTGATATGCAGCGGAGAAAGATTGCACCTGCATCCAGAGCAGATGGACAGTTTGGCTACCCTAGCTCTCATCCACGGATGGCTGTCGCATAGGCATGATTCGACCTCGCAAGCTTCTGATAAATCACAAGGGAGCCATGCCAAGTTTTTTTTTTTGACATTGTGGCTAAATCATTTGTGACTCTCGCATCATTTGAGAGACTGAAGTAGAGGCCTAGTTATGATCACCTGTAAACTATTCATATTCATATGCTTTAGGCAAAGTGTTTTGTGATGTGATCTAATCTGTGTACCTCTTGCTGCTCTCATATGAATATGGGGAATACCATTATTGGAATGGTGGAATACCACCATTATTTATGGTGTTTTAAAGCTAGATTACAGTGTAAGAGCTGTTTTTTTTTTTTGCCTTAATAAAAAACAACAACAAAATAACATGCAAACTATGAACTGCACGTCACAATATAATTTTAAAAATAATTATAATTAAAATCATTAAACCGCACGCACACACATACACACACACAAAAAAATCGAAATTCAGATGAAATATCAACTCTTATATGCGCTATGTTTTTTTTAGACACGAACAAAGAACTGGGCGTGTAATCTTCCGAAGGAAAAGCAAAAGCGGCTCGTTAAAAGCAATCAATGGAACAAAGAAAACCCGCTGATGTTCACCACAACATCAACCCCAGCGTGGAGAATTACACTGGAGCTCACCACCACCACCACCCCGTCCTCCCTATACTTCACTCGTAACAGCCTCACCAAGAGGAGGAAGTGAGAAACCAACAGTTCTTGTAAGAATATCAAATTGCATTGACAAAAAAATTAACGTGAGCTCCGCTTCTATCTTCAAACTGTAAACAGTACCATGAGTAATGTAATGTTTTTCTGAAGATGTGACGCAGTGATACAGACTGGAGAGAGAGAGAGAAAGAAGAGGACGTGCAGGTGGACATGCAAAGCCATAAGAGAGGTGATGTCGTGAATGCGCTCACTCTGTTTCGGTTCAATACATTATTGATCAGGGTGTGAGCACGGCCAGTCAGACTTATTCTCTTATCACCCGACATCTTACTGGAGGAGTATTAAAGCTCATGGAATGACTAAATGAGCTGTCTGTTATCTCCTTATTGCGCTAATTACTTCATTAACTGATTATTCATTGCAAACGAAACATGATTTAATGGCTGTTTTCTTTATTTAAATTAATTGGTGTACAATGCTGAAATGTTTACTTTACTTTGCTTTCTTTATACACCAACAATGTTGATTTCCTTCGATCCTGAACATCTCACGAGGTTTTATTGATACACTTGTTTCCTCATTGTTTTTTTTTTTTATAAATGTTGTCATTCAAATTATTCGCTTAATGTGTTTCAGGTTTGGAAATTTCTTGCATTACTTCCAAACGACACAAGCTCTATCGCGCAGCCTGACGAGCACTCAACAGGATGATTGTTGCTGCAATGAGCCTGTCATTATGCCCCCATTGGAGGAGGTCCCAAAAAGCAGGGCGCCGTTCAATGCTACATGTATCCTCCCGACAGTAACTGCTCAATAGTTATCCGGCCGCTGTCCACATTGGCTGAAGCGCAGACACTGACGACAGGAGTAGACGCGTGCTGTAATGGACTGCAGCTCTTGCTCCAGTCGACACTTCATGCTGTGACGGTACGGGCTCCAATCAGAGAGACAGGATGTCTGACAAGATGTCAGTCCTAATCTATTATTACACAGTACGGATATCAATATCGCAATAAATTATGCCTCGGCACGTCTTTCTGAGAGGATCATCGATACACTTTGTCGCGGCTCTGTATAGTGATTAAGTTTTTTAGGGCCCAAGCACTATGACATCGTCGGCATTGAGGCTGCAAAATTGTGGAGTGATTTTTAATATTTCAAAAGGGTATAAAGTGACATCACATTGAGTGACATCATAGTGTGATGCTTTTTCTAGCATCTGGGGCTTTTTAGGGGTATAAACATTAAATTCCCTTTTTCTTAAATTTCGTCATATTGGTACACTATTAGGATGTCAAATATGAGTATGGGCGATGGCGCAAGGTGCTTGGGCCCGCTCATCGCTGCTTGCAACTATATTTTTAACAATACTTTTTTATATCATAAATTTATGTACATCAATAAGGCGAAGTCTGCCTATAGTTTCTTCACTCCATCCCTCTGTACATCTTCCATCTTTTGCGCTTCAGCTGTTGCTGCATAATATATTACCCTGGCTGGTACTGCGTAGTGAATAATACAACGAAAACCCCTTTTCTGCATCTTCAGCTCAGAGCAAGGCTCTTTCCCTTTGCAGGAACAGCCGCTGTTCGCACTAAATCTGTTTATTGCTCTGAGGTGGCAGGATGATGTAAGCCCTGGTGGATGGGACGAATAAATCTGCCAGCCATTAGTGAAAGTGAGCCAGGACCCTCCCAAGTGGAGGCAGTAACCATACAGGGATGTGCTCTGACGCAAGAATAACCCGTCACCACTCGTTCCCCGAGGGCGGCTCAGCATCCGCGGGCTGCGTCAGCTAACACTGGCAAACTTTGCTCTTTCCCAGTTTGCTCAAACAACGGCTGGTTTTAGACGTTATTCACATCTTGCTGCCATAACTGTGTTCTTCAGAGATGATCAATTGTTCTCAAGTTAAAACTTGTTAAAGGGGGTTTAAAACTTGTTAAAGGTTTGTCAGTTCTGAAAGTGATTTTATTGTAACCTGTTACTGACAATGAGCTGATATACATATGAAGACAAGGCAGGTGCTTGGGTTCTGCGCAGAGTTTGTACTTTAAAGGTGTCATATGCCTTTAAAAAAAAATTAAAAATTTTAAAGCTTACATCATTTCACAGACTCCAATATCGCATGTTTCAAATTTCTGGACAAGACATTAGCCCCAACCCCAGACAGGAACATGCATCCTCATCTCGGCCTCTTCGACTTTCAAGCAGGATGCTGTGAGGTTTTTTTTCCGTAAGGAGATAGCTTGACTTTCTTCTCACAGTGCTCAAGAGATTACACACCGCTCCTTTAATAAGTAATCTCTCGATGCGAAAGTAAAGCAGCGACAGGCCGCACAAGCGTTCCTTTAAAGTGCTGACACAGTCAGCCGCGTCAGAACGGCACGGTGTCACCGTATCGCTGAATCACTGAGCATAAGGTTAGGGAATCTGTACACTCACCCTGTCAGCACTACGACGAAATCCATTACGTTCCAGCCGTTACGGAGGTAGGAGCCTTTATGAAACGCAAAGCCAAGCGCGATGATCTTAATCCCAGCCTCAAAGCAAAATATGCCAATAAAGTAGGGCTCTGTGTCATCCTGTGAGAAAGAAATGACAAACCAGAATCAAGGGGAGAAAATACAAGTCTCGTATTATGCCAATGAAAAATCAACAGTATTCTCTGGGTTGTTTAAGAGATAAACAATATGACATCATTGAACATAAATCGAGCTTATCATGCTTAACATTAAGCCTAATTTATCAGGCTTTTAGCAAAGTGTGTGTAATTTTTTCCAGCAGTTAAACTGAACTGAAAGTGTTACAAAAAAAAAAGATAATTTCGTTTAACTCATGTGCAGGACTTGTTGAACAAATGAACTTTAAACTGGTATATAGCATATACCCAATAACCACGAAACTCTATGAAAGTATGAAAATGACAAAATGATGACTTAAACTTAAAGGTCCAAGAATTGATTGGTCCAGAGTTCGATTTGAGCTGGAACCAATACCAGATGCCCTTATCCAGAGCGACTAACATTTCTTTTTTCACTATATCTGTATATCTGAGCAGTGACCCTGCGTTCACACCAAACGCGGCGAGAGCGTCAAAATGGCCGCAAGTCATTCATTTTCAATGGCAGCCGGCGGCGAAGGGCGACGCGGCGCGGTGAGAGCGGTGAAGGGAGTTGAAATCAGCTCAACTTTATGGTAATGAGCTATGACGCGGTTGCGCGGCAACCAATAAAAAAGTAGAATTCCTCCGCTTGAGCGGATTCCGCGGAACGCAGTCCTGTAAACTTTTGTTCCGGCGACATTAGTTTTCCTCCAAGCAAAATGGAGGAGAAGTTAATTATTGCGGTAGCGGGTTTCCCAGTTATTTATGACATGTCCATGTTTGTGTACAGGGACATTAATTTAAAAAAAAAAAATGATGCGCGGACAAAGGTGTCTGAAATTGTTGGTGTTTAAATATAATATGAAATATAATATAATAATTTAACAAATATTAAATTAGACTAGCAATTCACAATGAACAGAAGCCACACCATACAAATGCCTTATAATTTGTTTATTTCTACAATACAGTTCTTTCTATCAATCAATTTCGTGTTTTCTTCCACATTTTGGTCAGTCTCCATAAGATCAAGCTTGATTGCTTTGCAGCCCCTTTAAATACAAGAAAGGCATTCGGTCTACGTCAGAGCGGCGGCAGGGCGGCGAGAGCGAACTTTGACGCTCTCGCCGCGTTCGGTGTGAACGCAGGGTAAGGGTCTTCCTCAAGGGCACTACAGTTGCAACATTGTGGTGATGAGGTTTGAACCTGGTACCTTCCAATCAGTAGTCCAATGCCTTAATCACTGAGATACCCCTGCCGTCCAATAATGCGGCTCGGCCATTGCAGCAAGTCAGCTGTAGACACACAGTAACTTGTGTTCCTTTTATAGGGCGCCATTACTTTTGTCCCAGTCAAATGGCTAGACTTGTTTGGGTTCCTTCATGGATTTTTTTTGTAATTGTTTTCTCAAGGTATTAATATTAAATGACAGAGTGTCGCAAAGATTTTAGGCTACGTTCACATTCCAAGCCACACTGTTCAAGTTAGATTTTTAATTTATTTGTTGTTGTTTGTCGTTCAGGTTGAATTTGCATGTCATGACGGTTTACAGTCACAAGTGCAAGTGCATTTTACCTCACGGCACGTACGTTCAAAACTCACGTTATCTGGATTAAAACACATATTTATGTCAACGCACATTCATTTCAAACAATGCGATTTTAGCAAAAAATATTCTCTAGTGCATGGCAAGCAGTTGAATATGTGTTGATGAACAATTTTTCAAATAAATACATACATAAATAAACATTTTATAAATTAATATATATATATAAATATACAGTTTGATAAACGAGGCCCACGAACGCTGTCTTAGAAATAACGGCAATGAAAAATGATATTTTCAGTAACAAATCTTTTATGATAAAATATATGCAAACCCTAAATGTGCTACAACCCAGCCGAATTTGATATCGTTCCTTATAATAAACCATCAGGCAGACTGGCGCTCGCCCAGCTGAACCGGTTTAGCGTTTTGAGCAGCTGCAAGGCCCATTGACTGAATAAGTGACATCTTGTTTTCATAAATGCCTTTCCTTTGGTGCCTGAGACTCCCTCCTGAGTGACACGGCACTGAGCATTCACCTCTTGCTTTTTTTTTTTTAACGACGTGACATTACGGTTTCAAAGGCAGACTGAAGATGAGGCGTGGATTTAAATACGGGGGGTACATGAGGGGTTTTGATCCTGGTTGATTTACAAAGCCGCACTGGGGAGAGCCTTGAGAATACACTTACACATCCATGCTGGGACCACAAAGGGAGGACTTTAAAGGTCTTAACCAGGGAACAGACTTGCATTGCTGCAGGAGACGTGAACTTAAGCTCTGATTTGATCATTAAGCTTTTATTTTTAGAATATTATTATTATTATTATTATTATTATTATTATTATTTAGTGGTGCTAGGTTTGTGTTACAAACCGTGCAAGAACAGTGCAATCTTGTTCTCCTGCCCACCCCACACCAATTACTTTTTGTATTTTTCCCCCCACAAAACTATCTTATATCACCTCTACAGCAGTAGCTATTTGACTAGACAGGGCTTTCTAATTTTGCTAGCTAATCTACACTGAAATTAGCCAGGTTCACTAGCAAACTAGCTTCGAATATTCATCTCTAGCTAATTATTTAACGTAAACCATTTGCATAAACGTGGCACAAGTTAAACATGTACTGTACCTAGCTAACCTTAGATTAAGGTCATTTACATATATTGTGTAATTATAACCTGTAGCCTATTTCTCAAGCAAGCTCAAATTTGTAGCTCAAACTTTGCTAGCTTTTGTGCTCTCAGATTAGCGGCTATTGTCTATACCGCATAATTCAATTCAATTCAATTTTATTTGCATAGCGCTTTTAACAATTGTCATTGTCGCAAAGCAGCTTCACACAATCAAAAGAATTATTGAAGATTTTATGGAATGTGAATGTGTATGAATCAAAATGTTCAGATGGTTCCTGATGAGCAAGCCGAGGGCGACGGTGGCAAGGAAAAACTCCCTGAGATGCCAATAGGAAGAAACCTAGAGAGGAACCGAACTCAACAGGGAACCCATCCTCATTTGGGTGAAACAGAAGGGAATCGAACCCGGACCATGGAGGTGCCACGCTAACCACTAAGCCACCGTGCGACCGGTGCAAATGATATACTTTTAAAAAAGAAAATGAATACAAATAGCATATTTAAGCATATTTCTGTTTACACATTATTTGAATTTTTAAGTTAAGTTAGGATTCTATTGTAAACAGAGTCATAGATCGGATCATTGTCAGTAAAACCACGTACAAAAACAGGCAAACACTCACCAGTCGCTCAGACATCGGGGTTTTATCTTCTGCAGGTAAATGCTGCTCCAAGGCCAGGACAATACAGTTGGCTATGATGGTGGCGAGGATCATATACTCAAATGGAGTGAGACAATCAAGAAAGTAACACATGAATACCTTGAATACATATGCAAGTACCAGCAAGGTTTGGAGAAAGAGATAAAAACACTATGAATACATCATTTTTATGGTCATTGTGATTATTCTATGCAGAGGATATGTACTGTAGGATGTGTACTGCTTTATATCAAGGATGTGCCTTGCCATTATCACTGAGTCATTAGACATGGCTCATACAGCCTTAACTCTCCATTTGTGGATGCAATAACCGAGAGGTTACCATGTTAATGGTCGTCTCACTTCAGTCCACACAAGTGTCCCGCCTACAGTATGTTAGAGACAGGGGTGCTGTAAAGGAGGCGTGTGTTAGGATGGTTCCAAAGAGCCCTTAGAAACGCTATAACAATTAAATAAAGATTAGTGTGGTTAGGGGCCGGTTATATTAGGTTTTCATGGGGTCTGGACTCCCTATTAGAGATGGATGCTTAGGATAATATGTCTCCCGTTACATGGGATCAGGTATTAAGTCGCATTTTGGGTGATTTAAGTTATGCATAATTTCCAGTCCAGTAAGCTCCATTTTGATTGCAAGCTTATTACTGTATCGGGTCCGGTTGCTGAGATATGGCCAGGGCAAGTTTGATTACGAGGAGCACCTAAAACGGAAAACGGTGTCGAATTCCTATTTTTAGAATATTTAAATGAGGATTCTGTGATGTAATAAGAAAAAGGGAGCCTGATTTTGACACCAGGACTTCCCTACTGACCCTGAAAAGAACTTCTCAAGCAGTGAAAACAAATGCATGTTCAGCTTGGATAGTGTTCATTAAAGGGCTTTAAAACAATGTTTAAGATTAAAACTTTTTAAACCAAATTCTCTTGAAGGATCAGGAGGATAACATATTTATCAACCGATGTTATACTACTGATATGTGATACTTTTCGCCTACTGCACTCTATGGACCTATGCACAAACGCGACTTACAAAAGAAGCATAACCCCATGCAATCATTTGAACTTTTACCATGAAAAGCATGACAAATATTTTCCTTGTACATATTTCAACAAGACTCATCACAAATCTCCATATTACATAATATTCTTCACCAAGCAAAAGCTTGGGACTAGCCTACATTTCTGAGCATGAGCGCAACAGAGATGTAGCCATGTGAACTGCTCGTGTGCCGCCCACGTTCAAACAAACGCTGCCAGGTTTGGTTTATATTGGCAGTTCGCTCTCAACTTCCTCGCATTTCTGGCCACGTGAAACGAGAGTCGGTTTCCACACCTTGGAAAGCTCCAGATTGGAAACGAGTGCCGAACGAAGACAAAAGATTACATAAGAGACAGTTACTACTGTATGAATCTTCAGCGAAATCGTTCCAGTCTGAAGTTCTTCTGCAGCATTCTCATCAATTTCGTGTGCGCTATGGGTTCGCGTGCGGTCATCTGGTCACTTTAAAATCTATAAAATACTGCAGATTGACAAAGCTAGGCGAAACACGGCCCCAGCGGCAGGGCGGAGAGTAGTAGCGATGTCTTGGTGCGATTAATAGCTGCATTTTAGGCACTCATTGCTGCTGTTCCCATGGGGAAATGTGAGCGGGTAATTTGGGCAGCCTAATGCGAGAGCTGCTCCGGTTGCTAGGAGCGACCGAGAGGCTCGCAGCATCCAAAAGGATCAATAGCGCATCGGCTGATGAAGGAATACCGAGACGTATGAGGGAAGGGACTATACGAAGGACAGGACTGAGAGGGAAACCACAAAAACCTTACATTGCACTTAGCTGTGTAGTGCAGGCCTACAAAAGGCAGGATTCTGTATCTGCGTCTGTGCTTGATCAAATAAACACACTGCATCTGCCGGCTACTCATCTCCTGACCCTTCCTTTTTTTCACCAACTTAATTCAGTTTAATCTGTTCCCTACTCACAGATCCTCATTTCATTTCTATTGTATTTCTATTGTAACTTCTCGCCCCTCAAGCGATTTCTTAGGGGTTTTGACTCACTTAGGGTGTGGCCACCTTTGAAGTAACCCTCACCACCCCAAATGCTATCACTTCTGTACCTTGTGTAGGTTTAAATCACCTTTATGTGAACTATAGAGCTGAGGAGAGATCAATACCATAATGTCATCATACAGTAATTCATGTTGCACCAAGAAACAATTAGATGTTCTGTTTGTCCTTTATCACTTCCTCATTGCGAACATCACTGCTTTTAAATCATTTCCCAGCAGAGTACAGAGTGCCGTTCGGACAATAATGAAAGGTTTGTTATTAACTTTTACAAGATTTTTTGGGGATTTTTGTTTTGTTTGTTTGTTTAGGGTATGGGGGGGCTAATCACCATAGATTTCTTTCCAGCACTAGTTTAAGGCGCTCTTAGAAAGCAGTTTCCTCATGGGATTGGAACTGTTTTTCGTTTTTACCCAAAGTGACTTAAGAAGAAGACTGCGCAGTCGTGCTGGGATTTGAACTTACAACCTTAACCTAAATGCCTTAACCACTCACTTCTTTCTGATCAAGAAACACTCTGGAGAAAAATCGTTACAGCACAGTGGGCACACAGACTACCCTTCGCATGTGTGCGTGTGTGTGTGCGTGTGTGTGTGTGTGTGTGTGTATCAGTAGAAGGTCTTTTAAACTCGAGAGGTCTTTAAGTCATCTTCTAGATGCAAACTTATTAAAATCAGTAAGTTGTTACAGGAGGTAAGGTGTTTCCTATAGCACCTGAAGATGTACCTGTGCCCACTGGGAAGTTCTCTAAACCTTTCTCCTCCAAACCTTTCAAACTTCTAGTATTAATTGTTTTTGCAATTAAAATAATTGTGTCAAAACACAAGTGGCAGAAACACTCAATCACGGTCTATATCCTGTATACATGATCGCGGGCTGGGTTGTGGGGGGGGGGGGGGGGGGTGTTGGTTGGATGCTAGAGCTTATCCCAGGAGACTTAGGGCATGAGGTGGGGTACACCCTGGACAGGGCACACACATGCTCATTCACAGACCACGGGCAACTTGGGAACGCCAATTAGCCTAATCTGCATGTCTTTGCATGGTGGAAACCGAACCTGAATCCTGGAGGTGCAAGGTGACAGTTCTAACCTGGCAAAAGCATTCTCTCACTTACTCACTCATCATCATCATCATCATCATCATCTAAACCGCTTTATCCTGTATAAAGGATCGCCTGGAGCCTAACACAGGGAGACTTGCAGTAGGGCACGAGGCGGGGTACACCATGTACGGGGTGCCAATCCATCTCACACTCATTTACACACCGGGAGCACTAATGTGCATGTCTTTGGGTGGAAAGTCAGCAAGCATGGGGAGAACATGCATACAGACCCGAGGTGGGAATCGAACCCGCACCCTGTGTGTATCTATGTGGTGCTAACCACTAAAAGCCACACCAATAAATAAATAAATAAATAAATAAATAAATAAATGAAAGAAAGAAAGACGTTTTTGTTATTTGTAGCATGCGTAAAAGGTCGTGCGTAAAGGATATGGCCACTCCGTGACTCTCTTGGCGTACTTCCGAATCACGTTGTCCTCGCTGAAGATGAAGAGAGAGCGGTTGACGGTGAGGCAGTTCTGTTTGACAGGGATGGGGTTGTAGATGGCCATGGTGCGGGCTCGCTGAGCCATGGTCTGTTTATAGATCCTGTGGGCGCCCGGGGGGCCCTGCTGCCGGCTCGGCCCTCGGCCCGCACCCGACGGAGAGCCGCCTCCATACCGGACCGGCAGGTCGTCTTCGAAACGGGCCATTCTAGAAACGCGCAGGAACGAGACTCGGTTTCAGACTGGGCATGCAGAAGGAGCATCACAACGCGCGGTGTAGTCCCAGGCACCAGGTTGCATCAGGATGAGTGAGGCACCGCTACAGCATCCGGCAGAGCAGCCCATTCAGCAAGCATCACTCAGGAGACTGGACGGAGCAGGGACAAAAAAAAAACAAAAAAAAGACAGAAGAGAAAAAAGGTGGCCTGGTGGGCGCTTTTAATCCGACATATCTTCTCTTAAATCCATTAAAAAAAAAAAAAAAAACCAAGAGTGTACAGATGCGTCTGAAGTTTATCTTCTCATGTTGCACAATCCGGCATTCATTTCCCTTTACGCTTTGTCTCACACACACACACACACGCACACGCCTCTTCTATTGTGTTACTCTGTTGTACTGCAGCCGATCCCAGTCGCTGGTTTCTTTCTTTCTTTCCTTGTTTTATTATTTTTATTTTTTTATTTGTTTATATTAAATAAGATCCCGTTTGGAGAAGCTTCTTCAGGTTCTCCAGGTTTCCGACTTCCATCAGAGACGCTCCAGTGATGCTGCATGCGCGCTGCACACTAACTAACTAAATAAATAAATAAACTGATTTATGTGGAGGAAGAGGGGGGGGGGGAATCATACTAATTAAAATGACAACAATGTATCAATAAGTAGAAGAGAGCGACTCTTTGATCTCTGGCTGGAGGGGAGAAGAATAAAGAAAAGAAAAGAAAAAAGAATCTGGAGCTGGTTGATGCAGCCGCTGCTGTTCCGCGAGCGCGTCAGTGGCCCCGCCTGCGTTACAGTCGCCATGGCAACGGGAGGGGAAAACACGGAAGTCGGAACAGAGTTCCCACTGGACACATCTAGAGCCCTAGATAGCCAGCGGAAGTCATTACCTCATCCCCCCTGTTTAGTGCACTTATACAGGGAGTGAGAAGTCATTTGGGACTGGAGAGAGCAGGAGAAAACAAGTGACTGATAGAGGGAGGGATGAAGAGAGGAACCGTGCTTTATTAGCTATGTGTTTTCTCAGGACAGGGTGTGTGTGTGTTGGCTGAGGTAAATCAGAACTTAATTCATTCATTTATCCACCACTTTAGACATAATCTGACAACTACCACACACTCATTTATCTGAAGCACTTTTATTCCATATATTGTTGTCTTGAGAATAACACTGTTGCTGAGAATATTCTTTATTTCATAAGGTACAAGTTACCAGTACATACCAGTTACAGCTTCCAACTAGGTATCATCGAGGCCAACAGTGATTACCATTGTACTTACAACACATTCACACACTATGGGAAATTTGGGAACGCCAATTGGCCTAATCTGTTGGAGGAAACCGGAGTACCCAGAGGAAACCCACCAAGCACAGGGAGAATATGCAACCTGAGAATGATGCACAATCGTACCCGGACCCAGGAGGTGCGAGGTGACAGTGATGACAACTAAAACATGGTGCTGCCTCAGTTATAGGTTATGCAGCAACAAACCCTGTACACTGTGTGATAGAGATGGGGAATTATCAGTTCAGTGATGTATCATAATTCTTTTTGGGTGTGGCAATTCATCTATCGCCACACTGGCTTTGAAAACTTATATATATATATAAATTTTCATTTATACATGTTTACATTTGAAGTGGTAAAATGTTACAGTTCCTCTATAACCCTATAGGTGGTGCCCTTTAAAGTATTCACGCATTAGCATGCTGTGTGGCAGGTGTGAATTATTTATTAAGTTTGTTTAGAATTGTAATGAAATCTGTGGGGGGAAAAAATCAGGATATTTACAAAATCGTGATATGTATTGAATCACAATACAAATTGAATCAGCACCTAGGTATCATGATGTCGTATCCGCCCCTGGGGAGTATCATCCCTACATACTTGGGAGCCTTCCACCGTTCCTATTTGGACTACAGAGATGGATGTATGGAAAAGTACAATTTACTGTAGATTCCTTATCAGAGATGATGCCAAGTAACACATTTACAAAACCTTATTTTGAACCTGGAGGACAATGTTGAATTTTTTTTGCACTGCTATATAAAAATTCTACATTAAAGATTATTTCATGGGTGATGTGTTGATTCGATGTGTAATGGTTATGTCTCACAGATCTACCTTGGGTCTCTTCATGTCCATGTGGGTTTCCTTCTGGTTCCACGCCCAACGCACCTCCTAACAATTTCCAGTAGTAGAACTGGTTGTTTTAAACTGGCATTAAGTATGTATGAATAAATGAAGTAAAGTAAAAGTAAAGCCTTTATTTTTGTCACATATACATTACAGCACAGTGAAATTCCTTCTTCGCATATCCCAGCGTAACTGGGGTCAGAGCGCAGGGTCAGCCATGGAACAGCGCCCCTGGAGCAGTTAGGGTTAAGGGCCTTGCTCAAGGGCCCAACAATGGCAACCTGGCTGAGCTGGGAATCGAACCGCCGATCTTCCGATCAGTAACTCAGTGCCTTAGCCCTCTGAGCCACCACTGCCCTAACAAGCAAGTGCAAAGCCCCCAAAAATAAGGTAAACTCATCAACGTTCCTCTCCACGGAAATCTTTAGTAAAAGGCGAAAGATTTATGCGTGATTGAAGAGAAACCTGAGAATACACATGAATAGTGTGATGGACTGGCACCCCATCCATAAAGTATTAACACCTATACATTGCGTATCCAGAAAAAGTGCACACTCTAATTTAACAAGAGATTCAGGGGCAAAGAGGAGAAACAATAATTTATACTGCAAACAATCATATAATACAATCTGTGAAGTAAAATTTAAATGTATGGGGATTTAGTAACTATAGTTTCTTTATAAAAAGCAATCAGTAGTCATATATATATACACACACACACACACGTGGACAAAATTGTTGGTACCCTTCGGTCAATGAAAGAAAAACCCACAATGATCCCAGAAATAACTTTAATCTGACAAAAGTAATAATAGATAAGAATTCTATGAATGTTAACCAATGAAAGTCAGACATTGCTTTTCAACCATGCTTCAACAGAATTATTTTAAAAAATAAACTCATGGAACAGGCCTGGACAAAAATGATGGTACCCCTAACTTAATAGTTTGTTGCACAACCTTTTGAGGCAATCACTGCAATCAAACGATTCCTGTCACTGTCAATGAGACTTCTGCACCTCTCTGCAGGTATTTTGGCCCACTCCTCATGAGCAAGCTGCTCCAGTTGTTTCCGGTTTGAAGGGTGCCTTTTCCAGACAGCATGTTTCAGCTCCTTCCAAAGATGCTCAATAGGATTGAGGTCAGGGCTCATAGAAGGCCACTTTAGAATAGTCCAATGTTTTCCTCTTAGCCATTCGTGGGTGTTTTTAGCTGTGTTTTGGGCTCATTGTCCTATTGCAAGACCCATGACCTGCGACTGAGACCCAGCTTTCTGACAAGGGCCAGCACATTTCTCTCTAGGATCCCTTGATAGTCTTGAGATTTCATTGTACCCTGCACAGATTCAAGACACCCTGTGCCAGATGCAGCAAAGCAGCCCCAGAACATAACAGAGCCTCCTCCATGTTTCACAGTAGGGACAGTGTTCTTTTCTTGATATGCTTCATTTTTCCATCTGTGAACATAGAGCTGATGTGCCTTGGCAAAAGGTTCCATTTTTGTCTCATCTATCCATAGGACATTCTCCCAGTAGGTTTGTGGCTTTTCAACATGTAGTTTGGCATATTCCAGTCTGGCTTTTTTATGATTTGTTTTCAAAAATGGTGTCCTCCCATGTAGTCCACTTTGGCTCAAACAACGACGGATGGTGCGATTCGACACTGATGTTCCTTGAGCATGAAGTTCACCTTGGATTTCTTTAGAAGTCTTTCTGGGCGGGCCTACGAGTGGCGCAGTGGTTAAAGCGCTCGCCCTATCATCCGGAGATCGCTAGTTCGAATCCCGGGTGGTGCTGTAACCTCTCGCAGCCGGAGGTCTAGAGAGAGCTGATTGGCCGAGCTCTCTCAGAGGGGAGGGATGAGAGGTACTTAGTGCTCCCACATTAATCACGGCTCTACAGCCAGTCAGGGGCGTCTGTGAGCTCGCGCAACGGAGGGAGTGGATAGCGCTGTCCTCCGAGTGTGTTACGCCGCCCCCAACGGTGCGCGAGCGAGCAGTTCGAAAAGATGCGGTCGGCTGGCGTCACGTGCTTCGGAGGAAACACGTGATAGTCTTCGGCCCTCCCGGCTGAGTGGTAGTAGTAGCCTTAATGTGGGAGCCCCCTAGTGACGGGGACGAATTGGGAGAAAATCGGGGAAAAATCAAAAAAAAAAAAAAGTCTTTCTGGGCTCTTTTGTTACCATTTGGATTATCCTTCTCTTTGATTTGTCATCAATTTTCCTCCTGCCGCCACGTCCAGGGAGGTTGGCTACAGTCCCATGGATCTTAAATTTCTGAATAATATGTGCAACTGTAGTCACAGGAACATCTAGCTGCTTGGAAATGGTCTTATAGCCTTTACATTTAACATGCTTGTCTATAATTTTCTTTCGAATCTCCTGAGACAACTCTTTCCTTCGCTT
Organism: Clarias fuscus; assembly: GCA_030347435.1. Lineage (NCBI taxonomy): Eukaryota > Metazoa > Chordata > Actinopteri > Siluriformes > Clariidae > Clarias > Clarias fuscus. The sequence continues at coordinate 23,422,706 of CM059208.1, forward strand.
CCTCTGGTCCATGTTGAGTGTGGTACATACCATGTCACCAAACAACACAGTGACTACCTGGAGCCCTATATATAGGCCCACTGACTGAGTACAAGATTGTACACCCCTGTGATGCTAATTAGTGGACACACCTTGAATTAACATGTCCCTTTGGTCACATTATTTTCAGTATTTTCTAGGGGTACCATAATTTTTGTCCAGGCCTGTTCCATGAATTCTGTTGAAGCATGGTTGAAAAGCAATGTCTGACTTTCATTGGTTAACATTCATAGAATTTTCTAAAATGATTACTTTTGTCAGTATAAATTTATTTATGTGACCATAGTGAGTTTTTCTTTCATTGACCAAAGGATACCAACAATTTTGTCCACGTGTGTATATATATATACACACACACACACACACACACACACACACACACATACATATATACAGATACATGCATACATATTATATTTTATATAAAATATAATATGTATGCATGTATCTGTATATATGTATGTGTGTGTGTATGTGTGTGTGTACATATAGATATATACATATATATACATATACACAGTGGAACCTTGGATTACAAGCATAATTCATTCCGGAAGCGGGCTCATGCTCCAAAACCCATAAGAAATAATGAAAACTCAAATAATTCGTTCCACAGCCCAAAAAATAAATACAGAAAAATTATTAATACAATATATAAAGTAAAAATAAAACAAATTAACCTGCACTTTACCTTTAAAAAAAAGGTAAAAATTAAACCCAACAGATAAGTGTTTCCGTTTGTGCACGCAGGCGCCGTGTATTAAGTAAAAATAATGCACGTGTGTGTGTGTGAGGAATTAGCCCCTTCCCTCGCCTCATCTTACACAGTAAAGCTCCTCCTCCCTCCCCCCACCTCGCTTTTTAAGTTTCACAACAAACACACACACAACGGACACACTGTTTTAACGGAGAAAAAAAGGAATCTCTCTAATGACACTCGCGTGAGTGCAGACTAACGGAATCACTGCTGTAAAGTAAAAAAACAAACAAAAAACAAATGAACCAGCACCTTACCTTTGAAAAGAATCGCGACAGAGCAGCGTTTCTGTGTAGAGCAGAGTGTGTGTGTCTGTGTGAAGCCGGGGAGGGGGGGTGTAAAGGGTGGGACATGCTCGTCTTGCAGAACACTCGTAAACCGAGTTACTCGCAATCCGAGGTTCCACTATATGTAAAGTTGGGAATCTGATACTAATGATTGCTTTATATATATATACTGCATTTTTTTTACATGCAATATCACACAGTTATAAAAACTCCCTGTATGACTCAAACAAGCAGATTGTTTCCAAGGTCTGTTCACTTTAATAGCACATAAATAAATTTACGAGTGGCTGATGTTATGGCTATTGCAAGTATAGTTGTAACACACCGTGTTTGGATTTAAAAATCTAGCCACTGTATTATAATCATCTCAATAGTGCTAAAATTTTAAATAAAGGCCGTACATCAGTCCTGACCTCACTCCAAGCCATTTCCACATGTTTGGGCCGTTAAAGGAGTTCTTGGGAGGGCAGCATTTCAGACATGAAGCAGGCAGTCTGATCATCGCTGCGATGTACTGAAAAAACATTCTACCTTGATGGTGTCCAAGCACTAGTAAAACACTGGTATAAATGCATTAGTGTAGCAGGGGATTATATAGAGAATTAAAATTTATTCCCATAATCATGTTCTGTACAATCAAAAGTTCCAGTTTTGATTCAATCACTATATTAACAAACAGAGACATGTATAGCTGATGATCCAGACACATGGATTAATAATTGTGTAATATTTTGATATAGTGAAATTTACACGTCTACAAGGAGACGGTTGTTTTTTTTTTTTTTAACTGATGAAATGTACACGTCAATATTTAATAAATAAAAAGCCATCATGGTCACATTTCTGTAAAGAATATAACACATCAGGATGAGCAGTTATTAAATAACTAATCAATCTCAGAGATTGCCAGTAAGCATGCATCACGTCAGGTTCCATAATAACACGTCATTGATTATTTTCCTATGACAGTACATTTCTCGTGATAACAATGGCTATGCAGCAGCTTTATTTATTTCACGAGCGTCCAAATATCTATTTGATCACGGTGCTTAGTCATCCCATTTCAGCGCCCCAGAAGGATCAATGCAACCAATGCAGGGGGGGAAAACCTGCTACCTGAATTAAGATAACTGAGGTAATAAAAGGTTTGCTTATGTCCCAAATGCCTTGATAAATACTCAGCTGCAGAAGACTGCAGTGATACACATACATACACACACACACACACACACACACACACACACACACACACACACACACACCTACCTTCACTACACAGCTGTGGAAACAATACATTCAGTTTAAACTAATACTTTGAAATACGCAGTGTATGTGATAATCCTACACTTTATTCCGAGTGTCCAAAATGAAGGAAAAAGCTGAAAACGTACTGATCAATTCTTCTTGGTGCCCTGAACTGGAAGTTTGAGTTTGGCAAAATAACATCTATGATACAATTTTTATGAGGTAATCTAAGCAATGTGTGGAAGACAACAGCAAGTACTCATGAATAAAATCTGGAAGGGCTTTCAGAAAGGGTGTGCAGTAGGTCTGGTTTTGTTTCTGTCCTTTTTTTTTGTGCACAGGATGTGATGCAGCTGGAGTCGTTGCATTGGGCCAAGCGCTGACTGAAAGTGTCTGAACACCAGGTCTGGCTGTTTGGCTCATGGGAACACTAAGTCAGTTGCACAATTTCTTTTTTTTCTGCAAACCTCATGTTTCTCGATGAGCTTAGGATTTAGTTTTGGCAACGCAAGCTTTCTCACAGATACGATTTCCGTGAATTACAACATCATTCTGCAATACTGAAGTATCGAAGTTTTCACTAATGAATCCTTTCCTGTTTCTGCAATCCGTCTTGAAGACCTTACCTGCCCGATCTGGCTCGATTCCTGGTCAGGTTTCCGAATGATCTCGCCTATCAAGTATCTGGCAGTCAACCAGCTGTTAAGACACCGGACGATTAAAAACGCATCCAGGAGAATAATCTGAAAACAAAGCGTGGTTATTCATACACAACTAAGTGTACACAACTGCTTCAGTTCATCAATCGGTGGTTTTCTCATCATTATCCCAATTACATCAGCAGCTGAAGCTGAAACTAAATAAACACTATGATATAAAGTCTAAGTAAGATTCAAGGATGAGCTCTATTTCAGGGAGATGGAATTTCAGCTCTGGTTGAACAAAATGATAAAAATTAATAATGACAGCACATCAAGCATATAATAGAAAATATCTACAAAAGGGCTTTAATCTGCCTGATTATCATAATTGCAAACATTGTTAGGTAATAAAATTGGGATGAATGAACAGATCAATCATTTAAAAAAAAATATCTGTTGTTTGGGAGTCTTAAACTGTTCAAGTCTGTTAAAAAACATGATAAAATCTATATTGTATGTTCGTACATATTTTAAAATCCTTCCATCATGGTAATAAAATAAAATAAATCACTACAGTAATTATGTCTGGATTAAAACGGGCCTTTCGTCTCATTTTTATAAACGTCCTCTTCATAGGATTAAATAAGAAAAAGTAAACCAAAAAAAAAAAAAAAATCAGGAAGTGTCCCATTACGAGTTCGTCTCTGCAGTGTCCTCGGAGAAGCAGGTTAGGGTTGACTTGCTGCATGTCCAGTGTTGGCTGAGCGAATGTGCCGAGTGCTGGCTACCTGAGAGGAGCTCCGGACGGTGGGCGTTTGGGCCGAGCTGTCCACATGGCCGCGTCCCAAACCGGCCCCCGAGTACCTGCAATTAGCAGAACCGCACTGACAGCTGAAGTACTTCCTCTTAATCTCCCAGTACTGAGCTCCGTAATCAAACCTTGGGTGAAGAGCAACAAGAAAATCAGAATGTGTGTGCACAGAAGGATGAAGATTAAACACAAGGATGAATAAATTTTAAAAAGTTGTACCCTAGCTCATCTCCAGCACGTATGGGTTTGCAAGAGAAAAAGGCGATACGTGGGAAGCGCAGGTCTTGGTGTTTGGTGAACACTCGCACCGGGAACAGATTGGGCTCACACAGGTGGTTGATAAACCTACTGACATTACCATAGAACTGGGCATCGATGCAGTAGACCTCGCCAACCTGTGTGTGTGTGGCGGGGGGGGGGGAGATAAGTAAGTAAGTAAGTAAGTAAATAAATAATTATAACAAATCGCACACACGCACAAAGCATTTATTCCATCCGAAAGGGAGGAAAAGGAGACTATGGACAGAATCTACAGCGCACCCTGCTGGCCAGATGCAGCTCAAAGCTCCTGTGTCTGCTTTTGGACACGGGTTGATGTCAATAGTACAACTCTGACCTTATTGTCCAGGTTGAACATGTACGAGTCGTTGTCTCTGACATTCGCTTCCCCGTCTGAAATGATCTCGCCGGCGAACCTGCACACACACACACAGTGTCACAGACACACACAGTGTCACAGACACACACAGTGTCACAGACACACACAGTGTCACAGACACACACAGTGTCACACACACACACAGTGTCACAGACACACACACACACACACACAGTGTCACAGACACACACACACACACACACAGTGTCACAGACACACACACACACACACACAGTGTCACAGACACACACACACACACACACAGTGTCACAGACACACACACACACACACACAGTGTCACAGACACACACACACACACACACAGTGTCACAGACACACACACACACACACACACAGTGTCACAGACACACACACACACACACAGTGTCACAGACACACACACACACACACAGTGTCACAGACACACACACACACACACACAGTGTCACAGACACACACACACACACACAGTGTCACAGACACACACACACACACACAGTGTCACAGACACACACACACACAGTGTCACAGACAGACACACAGTGTCACAGACAGACACACAGTGTCACACACACACACACACAGTGTCACACACACACACACACAGTGTCACACACACACACACACAGTGTCACACACACACACACACAGTGTCACACACACACACACAGTGTCACACACACACACACAGTGTCACACACACACAGTGTCACACACACACACAGTGTCACACACACACAGTGTCACACACACAGTGTCACACAGTGTCACACAGTGTCACACAGTGTCACACAGTGTCACAGACACACACAGTGTCACAGACACACACACACACACAGTGTCACAGACACACACACACACACACACAGTGTCACACACACACACAGTGTCACACACACACACAGTGTCACACACACACACAGTGTCACACACACACACAGTGTCACACACACACACAGTGTCACACACACAGTGTCACACACACAGTGTCACACAGTGTCACACAGTGTCACACAGTGTCACAGACACACACAGTGTCACACACACACACAGTGTCACAGACACACACACACACACACACAGTGTCACAGACACACACACACACACACACAGTGTCACAGACACACACACACACACACACAGTGTCACAGACACACACACACAGTGTCACAGACACACACACACACACACACACAGTGTCACAGACACACACACACACAGTGTCACAGACACACACACACACAGTGTCACAGACACACACACACACAGTGTCACACACACACACACAGTGTCACACACACACACACACAGTGTCACACACACACACACACACACAGTGTCACACACACACACACACACACAGTGTCACACACACACACACACACACAGTGTCACACACACACACACACAGTGTCACACACACACACACACAGTGTCACACACACACACACAGTGTCACACACACACACACAGTGTCACACACACACACACAGTGTCACACACACACACACAGTGTCACACACACACACACACAGTGTCACACACACACACACACAGTGTCACACACACACACACACAGTGTCACACACACACACACACAGTGTCACACAGTGTCACACAGTGTCACACAGTGTCACACAGTGTCACACAGTGTCACACAGTGTCACACAGTGTCACACAGTGTCACACAGTGTCACACAGTGTCACACACACACACAGTCACACACACACACAGTCACACACACACACAGTCACACACACACACAGTCACACACACACACAGTCACACACACACACAGTCACACACACACACACACACACACACACACACAGTGTCGCCGCAGGGGAAAAAAGGATTTGGTCCAAACAGCAGGAAATTAATCATGAATGAATAATTAATAAAAACCTATTATGGTTCCCATCTCATATTCAATTAAAATCCCCTTTCTGGGAAGGGGAACGACTTTAAAGGAATAGTCATGGCATTTTAAATCGAATCTCCATCAACAGCAATGTATTCTGTAACGCATGTGTGTTGAACACTGATAAATAGGGTACGTTTCACATCTTTAAAACCTGTTTACTTAAAACTCTCTTAAAAGATAGGACGGCACTCTTTCAATCACGTTGATATTAATGATGCCTCCACCAAGGACAAGTCTACTCCTTCTTGGTACTGATTTGTAATTGTATCCCAAATACCCTTTGTATATCCTGGATCGGACTTGTTTGTCTGGTACATGGATGCTCGGGAAGTTTGGATGGCGGGTTTGTGACCTGTGCGCAGTAGTCTGTGTTCTGGTCAGCACTGACTTTTTTTGGCAAGTTGTGTTGCACTGGTTTTTCAGACTAAACAGGTATGCCTTTGCTCCCTAAACGTGCCTTGGGTGAACACCCTGTCACCAGTTTTCTGGTATATAATTGATAATAAATGTTAATATTATAGCTGTTCGGTGTAATTACGTTTGAATCAAAGCCAAAATGTAATTAGTTTGTCTGGCTGGTAGAAAAGAAAACACTTCCGTGGCCAAAAATATTGACTCGCATGCTTTCACATGCATATGAACTTGAGTACCATCCAATTCTTATTCCATAGGGCTTAGTATGATGTTGGCCGAAGCTTTGAAGCTATAACAGACGAGCGAATACTTTAGGCAACATAGTCCATACCTATCCTTGATCAAACTACTTGACGGAACGCAGGTTTTAAGACAATTCTGTTAAGTTAAGCCTTGTGTTCCTGAACATGAACATTCAAGTAAAATCTATAAACATCTGTAAACTATTTCCTGTCATTTCAAATACCTGATGCTTTTGAAATCGATTCCAAAATTTTAATCGGGTCATCTGTTGGTTACTATAATGATTTCATATAAATCATATAAACATTTAAATACTTGTTTATGAGAGACTGTGCTAATGATATTGTCAGGTCCTGGACAAGCACAGGCAGCTCCAAAGAAAAAAAATACAATATCGCCACCATCTAGTGGTAGAACAACAACAAAGAGGAGGGTGTATTGTCTGTTTAAAGGTTCTTAGCTTCCTGAAAGAGTTTGACAGAAAAACATTACTTTGACACCAGGTTCCCACAAGGACAAGTAAAGAATAATTAAGTATACAAACTATTGTCATCATGCATTGATAACTTAAAATGTTCAGGAACCAGGTTAATTTAGAAAAAAAAAAAAAAAAGAGTTTCTCTCATTCTACAACTTTTTATTTCTGAATCTAATGACTGGGAGTTTATATTATTTGTTTGTTTGTTTATTCGTTTGCTTCTGTTCAGTAGGTGTTTTTCCTGATCGGGAAGGTGGTGGATCCGAAACAGAGGCTGGATATACACCTCAGATGGGATCTCAGCGCACCAGGCACGCACAGACACACTCACACACAACATACACACACACTCACGACAAGCGGGAATTCAGCATCGACCTTCCAGGTTATTTTTGTGAGGTGGGAGGAAACCGAAGAACCTGGAGCAAACCAACACACTGACACGTGAAACATCACGCAAACAGTAACCCGAGCTCAGAAACAAACAAGAGCTGTGAGATGTGCAACAACGCTTCCCGCTGCACCACCATGCAACCGTGCCACCCACTGTATTTTTTTTCTTTCTTCTTTTTATTAACATTAACATGACTGCAATTCAATAATCCTCCTATAAATTTCTATTACATCCTTAAGTTTTAAATAAACAGGTCTTTTTGTTTTATAACACACATGCTACAGAAGAAGTGATTTCTATGATTATAGACTGTTTTTTAAATTGCTTTTTAATGAATGTGAGCACTTACTCGCAAATGAAGGCTCCTTCAGGAATATCCTGCAGAGCCCTCACGCCCCAGCCTGTTTCAGCGGTGCGAAAGACTTGAAGTCGTACTCTGATGACACAACATAAACACAGCCAGAAAGAATACTGTTGGTAATGAACGTCTAATAAAATTTTTTTTTTTTTAAAGGTTCAAATATACACACAGGACATTCACACCAACATGCTACATAACGAACAGTGGAATAACATTTATTGTTATTATTATTATTACCGCAGTCGGTTTTGCACCACTCTGTTCCGGCACGTTCTCCAGCACGCGCAGGCATGATTGCATTCGAACAAGAAGGGCGGGTCTTCCCTACAGAACTCCTGCAGCAGACGGCCTTCCTGTTACACGGCACAGACGACGGCAACGACGGGTAAAACAACCTTCAACATGGGGTTCACAATTTCTGTCATCGTGCAGAAGAATATAGCGGCGATACACTGACTGATTCTGTCATATCGTTATCATTTCGAATAATCGTGCAATGACAAAACAGGAAAAAAGGGATCATCTTACCCTGTCGTACCAGCAGCGGATACTCAGCTGGCCGCAGATGCAGCTGCTGGACGAGCAGTCGTCTTTACACGTGCAGTGCTACAATCCCAAGAAAACAGAAATAGGCATCAAGTACAATACAAGTTACGCTATATGAATGTATACCTGTGCATGTTTCGTAATCCGATTCTGTCACCTGCAGGTGCGTGATGTTTTCGTCGATGTTCACCTGAGAGGTGAAACAGTTCTCAGGGACGTATTTGAAGTTCGGACAGGGCTCCTTGTCCACTCCGTTCACACAGGAAACGGGGACGTCCTCATAACCCCGGGATAAATCTCTGTGTAATACCATAATAAACAAAAAATCTGATCATTATGGCATTGCAAAAAGCACAGACGCAGTAAAACTTTAAATGAGAAATACGAGGCGCGTTCAAGTCAAACCAGGATTTTTTATTTTATTATTATTTTCAAAGATCAAGCGTTCCACTCGCTGAATATTTAGGAGAACGACTGCCATCTCCGAGCAACCTCAGCCCGGATTGTCAATGGACGCTTGGTCGTCTTTTAAACTTTTGCACCATGCAGATGTTTCAGGTGCTTGTTTCACTTCAGATGCTTGAAGTCTTCTGTTAACGTCAATAAGTTATTTATGTCTCCATTCAACAGAAATCACAAGTCCTGGTTTGACTTGAACATGCATTGTATCAAAAATGGGCCAAAATATCATGGCCTTATTATATTATTATTATCGATGACGTTGTAGAATATTAAACAATTTATTGTACAGTATGAATGGGAAGTAGAACTGCGGTTCATTCGTATCTGAGGAAACCGTAACTCGAATGTTCGTAAGTCGAGGACTACCTGTACTTCTTTTGTAGTTCTTAATCCCCCCCCCCGCAAAGTCCTCTCTCAGTTCCTGCATTATTCCTATTTTCCAGCTTTTACCTATTTTTCTTCCTATTTTATCCCCTTTCCCTTGTCATTTTTTTTCTTCCTTGTCTATACTGCTTCTTTTCTTCCTGTCATTCATGTTCCCCTTCTCTTGCTTCCTTTCTTACTTTTTCTTTCAAAATCAATCACTGACATACTTTTATGTCGATACTCATTCAAGAAAAAGAAAAAAACAACAATTTATAAAATGAGTAACACTGTTCTTTATCTTTTATCCCTCAATCATCTCTGCTGATTAAAAGCTCAGAATTTCCAGCAGATGCAAACCTGTAGAATTTAAAACCGGACCGATTGATGGAGATGCTCTAGCTACCTGCAAAGGAGCTGCTCTCCCTGCCTGTCCCTGCCTCTGCGGGCATCCGTGAGCTTCTTGCTGGTGTTAAGGATGTTCCACACCTTGGAGTTGATGCTACAGCAGTCCAAAGGAGTTTCTCCATCCTTGTTCTTCAGGTTCACGTCCGCTCCTCGGGACAGAAACAGCCTGTGGACGGAGCAGTTTGTGACAACTTGTACATCATGGCAATATCTACAGGTCTTCATTCATGGTGGGGGGGGGGGAAAAAAAAAAAAAAAAAAAAAGACTGACACACGCAGACCTAGACTGTATGTCTCCATCTGATTAGGACGACTTACATCACACAATCCACCTGGTTCTGTCTGACAGCGATGTGCAGGGGCGTGTCCCCGTGTATGTTCACAGCATGGAGGTCTGATCTGTTCTCCAGAAGCAGTTGGGCAATGTCAGTGCAGCCGGCAAACGCTGCCCAGTGGAGACAGATATTCTCCTCCTATAAATAATTATATCATTAATAAATAAATAAAAAAGTTTAATAGACAACATGAGATCTTTTAATGCTGTTTTTTAGTCTGCAAGAGTCCATAAACATTTAAATAAAATTTGAGACTTCTTTCAGAATGGGGAGTAACTGACCAGGAAAGTAAACGTTTAATAGTTTTTTTTTTTTTTTAGACTGGTAAGTTTGATTTAAAGGACCGGAAAGCTGAGACCTGAGACCTATAGGTGACGATGATGTAACTTACAGGATTTCAAACAAAGGCACGGAGCAGTAATAAGAGGCAACATAGTGAAGTTAGTGTATGTGGAAATGCTGGATAAAAGCAGACAAAGAGTTTGAAGTGCAGAGCAAGACAAGATCAGGGAATTTTAGCGGTATTTTTAAGCAAGGCTGCACTGGAAAATCGGCTGTAAAAGGCTGGGAACATAATTTTTTAAATGTTAAACAACAAGGAAGAAGAGAACATTTGAGACATTTAAGTCATTAAGAATACATATAATGAAACTGTACGGCGTGTCTGTACATTGGAGATATTAGCAAAAAATATATATTTGGGTGGATGTAAGATGAGTAATCGAATACAAGCCCCCCCCCCCCCCCCCCCACCCACCCACCCCCCAGATTTTCTCCCTAATCCCTAATAGTCGTATCCAATTCCTCCCATCCCTAGGGCGTTTTTCATTTTAATTTCAAACTAGCAGATCTTCTCTTACCGTGGGCCGATTGTGATGAAACAAAGCCTATATGTTACCTCAAGCTCGGCTATACGCCCGTGAAAACCACATTAAAATTTGTTCAGTAGTTTTTACAGTACGTGATTAGTTTACATAAAATTGCAGAAAGGGAAATCCTTTGATAATTTACAAACTGCATCTTTCCAGCTCAACACTGTTCCTCAGATCCACCACCCACCTTGTCTCTTATATGGATATCGGCTCCGCGGGCGATCAGCAGCTTCGCCTGCTCCGTGTGCAGGTTTTCAGTTGCCCAGGTAATGGGGGTCCAGTCTCCGTCATCCTGACAGCGATCGATTCATATACAGTAACTCACAATCTGTTACCCACTGTTAGCTAAAGTATCTCATTAAATACTCATCTAATTTTAGTCCCTCTCTCAAGGGTTCATACTGTAGATCTAAACAATAAGACTCACTAAAGTATAAAATGTGCAGTCTTCAGTGTACAGATCAATGCGTACCTTACAGTTAACATCTACAGAGGCAGTGGACAGGAGATGCTGCAGAATCCCAACGTCGCCTCCTCGGGTCACCATGTGGAGACATGTGGAGCCTCTCACGTCCTGGAAGAAGACAGACATACAGTAGAAACAGCAAGTAACAATTTTGCTGATAGTTTGAGGAACAAATCACAATTATTTTGTCAACCTGTGAACCGAGATCTTTTTATTTCACTTTTTTACTCATAACGTGTAGAAAAAAAAATATCCAGGCCTGCTCCTTAAATAAAATAAAATATTTAATAATTAAATAAATGGAATTGCGACAAATATAGTAATATTTCTTAACAAACTCCCGTAAAATAGCATATAAACCAAACTCAGTTTTTAAAACAATGAATGAAGAGATTGCAATTTAACATGATTTATTTTTCAATTAGTTTAAACTAGTTTAAACAAAAACCAAGTTATATTAATAACTATAATGTCAGACTTGTAAATCAAGTTGTTATTCTTTTTTAAAGACAAATTTATTTTTAAATGTTCTTCTCTAATTTTAGTCATGGCAAATTCCATACCATCACCAGTGCAATCTCCCATCAAGGCTACAACCACCAACAAGGGAGGGCCAAGACCAGAACATCTTTCCTCTGAGCCACATGCTGCCAGCCAACCAAATCTTTTCACTCACGAGGACAGCCCTATTCACTCATTCTACTTGCATGAGCGACTGGTGCCACTTGATTGACTGGTGCCACTACTCCCCCAAACAAGTTCAGCCAATCAGCTCTCTCTATGCTCCTCGGCTGTGAAAGGCTACAGCATTACCCGAGATTCAAACTTGTGATCTCTAGGTGATAGAGCAAGCTTGTTACTGCTGCACCATTCAGGGGGTCAGAATGTTATTTAGAATGTACAGTACTCTACCAGTCAAGAGTTTGGACACACCTTCTAATTCCTAGGTCTTTCCTGATTTTTTAATTTTTTTTTTATTTCCACACTTTAAAATAACTACACTAATAAAATAATGCCGAAGTCATCCAAAATGTGCAATAATCATGAACACTTTGAACAGATGATACGGAGATACGCCTGCTACTTATGATCTGTAAAACCTTCGTTTTTTTTTTTTTTTTTTATAAAGTATGTATGTAATATGAGTATGTACAGTAGTGCTCCGGATTGTGCGATACAGGGTGACATACTGTATGACATATCCTTTTCTTCACCACAAAACGCCTCCCATTAACAAACACTGGCAAGGTTTCTATATAAGCACTTTTTTTTTTATCAGCATTGACCTGATAAATAAAATAAGCTGCTCGCATGCATCTGTGGTGCTTGGGTTTTAAGGCATGGAAATATGTTATTTCATAGTTTTGAAATCTCCATTATTTGTTCTATAAAAACCACTGATTTTAAAGGTGGTGTCTAAACTTTTAACTGCTACTGTACATTAATCGAGTCATATGAGCATCCCTGCTAGTCCCAGCCCTTTTCCAGATTTTATTTACAGTGGAACCTTGGATTACAAGCAAAATTCGTTCCATAAGCATGCTTGTACGAATTTCCCCATAACAAATAATGAAAACTCAAACCCAAAAAATGAATGCATAAAAACAATTAATATAAAGTAAAAACAAAACAAATTAACCTGCACTTTACCTTTGAAAAAAGTCTGAATAAATCATGATAGATAAGTCTCTCTGTTAGTGTTTGTGCGTGCACGAGCTATGCTATGTATGTGTGCACGTGTGTGGAGGAACAAGTCCCTCCCCCCTCTCGTCTTACAGAGTAGCCCTCCCTCCTCTGAGAGGGTTACGGTGTGGAACAACTTTCACACCTACACTAACGGAAACACTGCTGTAAAGTAAAAATACAACAAATTAACTTTGCGATAAAGCAGTGTTTCCGTTGGTGTGTGTGTACACACGTGTGTTATAGTAAATAATACATACACGCATGGATGTTGACTATATGAGTGAGAGATGAGCACTGAGACTGAGCATGGGAGACCACAATTCCACAGCGAGCTCGGCGTCAAAACAAGAAGCGCATGCGTGCTACATGACACTCGATGATACTTGGTACTCGTATATCAAGACTCGTTTTTCAAGCAAAAATTAATTTAAAAAAAATTTGCTCAACTTGCGGAACACTCACAAACCGGGTTACTCGCAATCCGAGGTTCAACTGTATTTATTTATTTTACTACATTATTTTAGTTTTGAATGCATTATTATTAAAACACACAAAAGTATCTAATCATTTTCCTTCCCTCACCTTGTTTGATGTGGAGGCCCCGGCTTTCAGTAGGTACTCCACTGTCTCCATGTGGTTGTTCTCACAGGCGTCCATCAGAGGAGTGCGCTGCTGATCATCACACGTGTCCAGGTTTGCTCCTGCCTTAAAGATCACACACACACACGCACACACAGGACTTTCAGAAGTGCACTTAAAGCCATCACTAACTCATTTGGAATGCAGAGTGATATTAAAAGCCTCTAGGAGCGTTACCATACCTGAACCAGGATATGGCAGATCTCTTTGTGGCCCTCAGCAGCAGCTGCGTGGAGCGGGGTGCGTCTCCTCTCGCTCTCCATCTGCAGGTTAGGATCCGTTCCTTCCACTGATCGCCACAAAGATGATTCATGATTACATCACTGCTTATCATGATCAATAGGATTGGTACGTAGAGGTGTAAATATGTCATGTCTGAATCTGGCATTTGTATGTGATCACACAGAGCCCCTTACCCAGCATGTGCATGACTTGCTGAAGGTCTCCTCTCTCAGATGCGGAGAAAAGCTGCTTCGGGGGGAGCTTCGTTCTTATATATCTTGGAAAGAAAGCAGAAAAACAATGCATTTAATTAATTCATCACATATTTCAAAGTGAAGGTCAGGTTTCTTAAAGTCACCCGAATCACCGTAATACAAAAGAGAATCTTTCAATGAACAATAAATGAACTGCTCGCCATTTCATTTTATTTAATGAAAAATGCAACTCTTCTATGCTTCCCACTTTCTCATATGGCCAAAATATGGTAACGGTGCTAAAAAGTGCCTCACCTAGGTGAAAAAGTAAATTTTCAGTTAGGATCATATAACACTATTTTTCATAATACTTAATTCTTCTTATCTCCTGATCCATGCTTCGTTCTTTTTTTTTTTTTTGTAAATATGAATACACATTTATATTTCATCAGTTAAAATGCTCTTTTATGTCCGTTGTGTCTGGAACTTTTTTAAATTCAAATCTTTCAACGATCTTAACTGTCATTCAGATTATTCTAAAATGCAAAAATTGTTAAGATATCACAACGTGAATTTGACATGGTTACGGACACTACACATTTATTGGGGAGAAAAATCCTTAATTTTGCTTTAATTTATGCAACAAATATTGTACACTTCTAGATGCTTACACAAATTTTAGTACCAATACTCAAAAAGATATGAATCATTTTTATTTTAAATGAATATTGTTTGAAGAGAAACAGGATAAAATGGCAATTTTTTGAGCCAAGCGTAAAATCATCTCCTCAAAATGGCTGAAGTTAGCAACTTGAAATTTTTAGGGAAGCAAGATTGATCACTTCCATGTTGCACAAACTTTAGAAGTAGCTTCTTGTCCACATTTTTTTTTTGGATTATATGTATAACATTAAAAAAAAAAAATCAGCACCAATATGTTTTGCCCAATAGACCAAGTGTAATGAATAAGTTACAAATTGGATCATAATAAGCTCTAATATTTACAAAAACCTGTTCTTACTTTCCATCCTCCAGTGCTTCCAGAACCGTCTCCAGCATCTCCACGTCAGGTTCCACAGGTGCATCAGCAGGGACGGGGTCTGCTCCTGGCCTTCTAAAAAAAAAAAAAATATATATATATATATATATATATATATATATATAAATATATATATCAATACTTCAATAATAAAGACAAGATCCTGACACATTACCTCATAATCTAAATACAATCAAAATCTAAATACAGATTCTGCATTATGGAGCTTACTCTGCCAAAGCGGTGTCTCCTTTGTCTCCAGATAAAACAGCAGCAGTGATGGCTGGAGAAAGAGTAATAGGAGTGATTTTAGGAATGGTGACCTCTTTAGCCTGGCTAGCCTCCTCGCCGCAGTGAGGACAGAAGAGCTGACCGCGGATCGTCGACGCACAGCTCCGGTGGAAGCGATGGGAGATGTGCCCGTCCGGCTGGCATTCCATAAACGTTCCCTGATAAAGAGACAAACTTTTAATCATCTCCTTAAACTTTCATTGAATCAGTCTATTGATTTGTTTTGTTTGTTTCCTGGCAAAGACATAATGTACTATGCACACACTGCACTTAAGTTAAGTTTTAGCTTTTAGATTGTGTTACAAATCTAAAAGTAGATCAGAACTCATTACCTTTAAAAAAAATAATTGTTCTGCAATACATAAGTGCCTAGTCAGGTCTCGCTATTTTAATCCCCACGTCACTGACAAATGCACAAGCGGTAAAAGTACAAACATATTCAGATCAATGATGAAGACTAGTCATGTTGGATGGAATGGTGCTGAATATTATGCTATATAAGACCCAGAGGACTCACTCTCTTCACTGTTCCAAGTTGTTGACTACATCAACTAGACTACATCACTATGCACTTGAATAAAGAGAGATTTTCACAAACAAACTACCACCATTTTATATTATTGCTTCAGGAGCCAAAATGATCGTCAGATCAGATGATAAACTTTCAGTGTACATTAGAACAAAATATTCTTTTGGGTGTTCCCTAAATATGTGTATCGTATTGGGATTGTAATCCATTTTACATTCACCAGCCACTTTATTAGGTAAATCAGTTTAAAGCAAAAATGATGAACGCAAATATTTAATCAGGCTTTCACAAAGTAGCAACTGCATTTAGACAAGTAGTTATGGTCACGACGATTTGTTGAAGTTCAAACTGAGCATCTGAACTGGGAGGAAAATATCAAAGTGTCTTTAAACGTGGTCTGTCTGAGTAGTTTCCGAAATGGCTGATTTTCACATACAACTGTCTCTACGGTTTACAGAGAATGGTCTGAAAAGAGATCAGAGAAGAATGGCCAGACTGGATTGAACTGATATAAAGGCAACAGTAACGCACATAACATCGGTATCAACGGTTCAGGTTTATGTCTTTTATGGACCAAAATCACTAAGGAATGTTTCCAGCACCTTGCTGAATCTATGCCATTGAGAATTAAGGCAGTTCTGAAGGCAAAAGTAGGGTCCAAACCAGTACTATATGAAGTGACTAGTGATTGTACAGCCAGATCTGAATCCTATATTCGAGCAACACTCTTAAGCAAAAGGGTTCCTCTGGATTTTTGGATAAAAATATATATATTCTAGCTTTTCTGAACTACCCTTTAATTTGCTAAGTATTTAGCCTAAATTGCTGTTCTGAGATTTATCCCTAGTTTCATAGTTTATTTTCAACTCTGTCAAGGCAAATCAAACTGCTGCTTTTAAAGAGGAGAGAAATAATTAAAGAAAAATGCCTCTGGTTTAAACAGACCTAAACAATTAAGAAGAAAATATAAAGACATTTTTAATTGCAATTATTCTGATTACTATCTGCTTCCTTCTTATATACCCCTCTTTGAAACATACCTTAACCTAAAAACACCCATTTGAAGGTAGACTGCCCTAGGGACAAATAACTAGGAACCTTGAAACACCGCTTTCTACTTTTAACTGGATTGCAGCTCAATTTAAAGAGAAGGGTAAAACATGAACAGAATCACGACCTGGGCCTTCTCAAAGACTTTTTCATCCTGCTTGAGGGTCTGCTGAGAACAACCTTCTCATTTACTGCCTGTCGTTGCTCTTAAAGCCACTAAAGGAAAGTCAACGAAGTAGTAACAATGTATTAATAGCTAAATCTTATATTCTAGTGTTTTTAAATGTTCTTAAAACTATGAGGGTCCATTCATTTTTGTCCAAATACAAGGGGGTCTATTTATTTTATTCATTACTAGTGGTGCTTTGCGAAGTGAAGGACTACTATTATAATCTCACAGGCTTGTTTTTCTTTTTCTTATTCTTCCGTATGAAAGTCCCATAGACTTAACATTGAGACCACAATCAGCTATGACATCAGCTACATGACTATGACATGGGAAGCTCTATGATGTCACGGCAAGCACCACTCACATTTTCTTCAGGAAATGTACCTCTCTAGTTTTATTAGGGCCCAAGCACTATGACATCAGCCCTATGTCGTCATAGTGTGTGAAGGGCCCTCTTGTTTTCCTTAGGATTATTATTATTTTTTTCCACCCTTTTGGACTTTTCGGGGGTCTTAACATGCTCAAAAACTCGGCAGACAGGTTGGAATCTGCTGCCATCAGGATGCCTGAGAGTCTCGTGGCCCGGGGCCCACACGAAACTCGGTACACATTTAGAGCTCATCGAGCCGAACGACTTTTGCACTGCATGTCCTGGGACTAAACTCAAGCTTTAAGCTTCTGTGTTTGTTTATTTTATTTATTTTTTTTTCTTAGGCTATAGTTGTATACTTTTATGTTGTTTATGTGGATGTACAGCACTTTGGTCAGTCTTGTGGCTGTAGTAAATGTGCTATATAAATAAACTAAACTAAACTAACTAAACTCAACAGGAGGCCGGTTATTTTGGGTCGTTCGCAAAAACGCACCCAATGGATTTTGATATACTCCTCGTAGGGAAATTATACAATCGCTACCAAACTGGGCCAAAGAGATCTAAAGACATTGAGGATGCAAAATTGCGGAGGGATTTTTGATATCTCAAACGGGTCAGCCGTGATAATGTCTTAAACGTACGCGAACAATGATTAATAACTTTCTATGTGGCATTATATTGAGTGACATTATATTCAGTGACACCTTCTGTGACATCACACACACACACACACACACACACACACACACACACACACACACACACACACACACACACACACACACTAATGCACTCAACAAATATTTAGGGCCCAAACTGACATTAGCCCTGTTTTAACACACAAACACATCTCACACACTAACACACATATCATTAATGTTAATACACACAGACTCAAACCATACACACAAACAAGCACAAACACAAGCACATTTACTCGTCACACACAGACTGACACATCTACACGTCACACATCTCTCTCCATCACTCTCACACACACTAACCCTTGCACACTAATGCCTGCGCGCGCACACACACACACACGCAAGCATGCTGCATGCACACACACAAACACACTCGTACATCACACACATGCACACATACATACACCCATATTACAAATGTTTACACTCACACACACACACACACACACACACACACACACCCCTCTCTCACGACGCGCACACACACTTATGCGCGCGCGCGCACACACACACTTATGCGCGCGCGCGCACACACACACTTATGCGCGCGCGCGCACACACACTTATGCGCGCGCGCGCACACACACTTATGCGCGCGCGCGCACACACACTTATGCGCGCGCGCGCACACACACTTATGCGCGCGCGCGCACACACACTTATGCGCGCGCGCGCACACACACTTATGCGCGCGCGCGCACAAACACAAACACACTCATACATCACACACATGCACACATACATACACTCATATTACAAATGTTTACACTCGCGCACACACACACACACCCCTCTCTCACGACGCGCGCACACACACACACACACACACACACACACACACACACACACACACACACACACACACACACACACTCAACAAATATTTAGGGCCCAAACTGACATTAGCCCTGTATAGTGTGTGATGTGTGCAGGTTGTGAGGTGCAACCGAGTGGCGATGGCTTTTTCGAGGTCTTAACACACTCGAATAACACAGGTTGTGCGGTGTGTCCAGGGTGGGAATGGCGCAGGGTGCTTGGGCCCGTCATCGTTGCTTGCAACTATATTTTATTATTGAACTTCCAGCCGCCTAACACACGCTCACTCCCAGACTGATTCATTAAAACCGGTGAGGCCGAGTCAATGTTGACTACCTATAAACCGTTCCCTCCCCTGTCATCCTGATAATCTCTCATATTGTACTCACGGCTCTGCAGAAGACGCCACAGCCTGGGCAGCTCTGGTGTTTGACCATACCGGCCCGGTGATCCTCACACAGCACCATCAGCGGGATCCGTAGAGACGGCCGCATCATTTCCTGCTTCTGGATTGGTCTTCGACATAAATTCAGCTACATGTGTGTTTAAAAAGGAGGTGTCAGAATTCATAAGAGACATAAAGCCAAAATTTAAATGAAATTAAACAAAAAATATTTTAAACCAGGTAAAGAAAGTGAGAGGTGTTGGGGGGGGTGACAGATGCAGAGGAAGTCAAGACTGTAAGACAAAGATGAACAATACCTTCCCATCAACACCCTCTACAGCCATGCACTTTCCCTCCTGCCAGCATCACTACATCCTGGTTCCTGGGTGTTTCCATGCGGCAGCTACACAGCGGCGGCTCCAGCGTTTCATCCGACTCGATATTTTCCTTATCCTCTGGCAAACCTGTAAAACAGCAGCTATTTCTCAGTTCTTCTGTAAGCAACAGGTGCAACGGCTGATAAACATCTGAATGGGTTTTGCTGAAAGGTTACAGGAAAAAGTATCTGTTTAGTGGCACCCAAAATAAATCTTGAGGTTAAAAGAAAGAGCTTTTTTAATCACTGCGCTCGCTTTCTACGTAGTATAGACCATGATACAGAGAGGGAACACCTTAAACCTAACGATTCAACCATATTAAAACAGTATTGAAGTGTTATCTCAATCTGAAGAAGTTTGCACTAAAAATAAAATACTAAATTTTCAGTTTTTAAGTCCACAATTTCTTACTCTTTCTTACACAATTTCTTAGTATTATCTGGGGACCTCGTGTGATTTAGAAATTAACCCCTTTTCATCGAAGTTTCGTGTTTTATTCGATTCAAGGAATCGAGGAGGGGAGGGTGTGTGTGTGTGTGTGTGTGTGTGTGCGCAGACTATGTGTGAGGCAGAGAATTAAAAAAAAAATTACCAAAAAAACAATTATTGTACCCTGTCGTCTCATTTACATTTCATTGTACAATTGATAAACGACTCCGCCAAATCCTGGACAAATCACAGACAGTCTCGATTAGCACGGGATTAACAATATTATCACAGGACCTTGCATTCAGCGAAATGATACCTAATTTGCAGAGGAATTATTACTTTACAAATTGACATGGCCGATTCGCACGTGATTAGTAATCAGAGACAACCTGCACAATTATTACAAATCATACAAGGTTTGCAGCCATAGTAATACTAATCCCGTGCAAATAGGACATTATATAACAAACTTAATATTTATTTGTATGAAAAACATATCTGGAAGACGAGTCTGTAAATTAAAGAAAGAAATTGTATACTTTGCATTTCACGTGTGAATGCGTCACACGAAACGGACCACAAATATGGCAGGTCATTTGTGGGGGGAATTTTTACTTTACGAGTTACAGACATGGCCGCTTAGCACAGGATTAAGATCACAGACAAGCTCTACAATTATTACAAATCACACAGGGACACCAGAATAGAGCAGGTTCTCAACCCTAGTCCTGGAGATTCACTGCCCTGCATATTTTAGTGCTTTCCCAGCTCATACCCACTTGAATGAAGAAAAGCCTGTTATTTAGTTAAATCAGGTGAGAACTGACAAAATACTGAAATGTGCAGGGCAGTGTTCCTAAAGGATTGAGGCTCAGAACACCTGACGTACGAGATAAAAACAGACAGCCTTTTGCCCCTAGTCTTATCCATATAAATAAAAAAAAACTTTTCTTGCTTTCAAATCTTAATTTAGCATAAGACTTGGATTTGTTGGTGCACTACATGGTCTGAATGTCTGTACCGAGTACCTGTGTGTATAGCCGTCAGAACGCTCTCCTGCGCCAGTGTGTGTAGAGGCAGCTCGGTATATTCTTCTTCAATGTTTTGAGGAGAGGTTACACTTTCACTTTTGCTCGGCACATCACTCGCACCTCCTTCAGCAGCTCTTCCATTCAGCTTCTCATAGCTATCGACGTTTGTTCTGGGTTTAAAAGCCTCCTCTAAGGGCAGCTGTAAGCCTTTGGCTCCATGCGACACTGATTTCTACAATACAAAAAAAGAACTATTTAAAATATTGAACGCTCAGGTTGATTATATATGATTATATTAAATGATCCTATGATTTTTACACCACTGTACAGTAGACAAAAAATTAACCACAAACTGCTTCCTATTCACTTTATACAGCATGCACAGTGTATAATTTAAATAATAAAATAATCATAAGCAGTCACTTGGCTGTGTGAGGTAGGTAAAGTGAGGTTCAGTTGAGGTGATACTTTGGTTTTCTTCTTCGGAACAAAGCTATACAAGCCCATCTTTCTCTTTTTCTTTTTCTTCTTCGTCACTGCACATAAACAAAGAGGGAAAAAAAAAGACATGCAGCGCTCTGGGTAGCACAGAATAAACTAGAAATCTGTAAAAAAAAAAAGAAGAGTAACACTGACCTGCTTGTGTTTTTGCTGAGCCTTTCGGTCTCTGCGGGAGCTTTAACTGAGTAGACGGCTTAATCTTTAACTCTGCCTCCTTCACCGAATCTCCTTTTTCTGCACTTAGGATCTTTACATGAAAACATCACTTTAGTTAACAAAAAGTTTTGCCTTTTTTGGTAGGAAAAAGTCATGTATTTTGTGTATCTAACCTTGAGTGCATCTACAGCAGGACCAGGACTGGACATTGTCTTCCACGCCAAACGCGACTGCACAAGCGTAGACCCTTTATTTCCCTCTTCAGAGCCTTTTGATCTAGTTTTGTCCGTCTCCAATCTCCAAGAAGTTGACGTCCTGGACGAGTTCTGAAGAGACTTAACTGCATGACTCTGTGCAACATCAGGACCTGAAATCTGAGTCTTCTGAGATATGTACGTTGCTGGGTTTGATACTTTACTAGTGTCAGAGGATGTGGTTTTTGTTGCAGTCTGTGCAGAAAGCAAATGAAGGCCTGCTTCTTTGTCTTTCTGTTTTGACTCTGAATCTGAGCCTCCACCCTTGTGCTTAAGTTTAGTTTTTTTTCCTTGCTTTGATGCATCACCAGGCTTGTCCACACCTGGAAAATTATAAATGTTAAAAGACAGGCATAGTCATTTATTAATTTCCTAGAGATCTATACTAAAAGTTGGTGTATTAGTTTTACAGGTTATCATCAGTGATATCACCAATTTAGTTATTTTTGGCACCCATTTTTTAAAATCCCTTTTGCTGTAGCTGCCTGAGTACATTGCAATACTTTAAACATGATGCAGCATAACCAAAAAGTACAGGTAATGCCCGGGACATCTGTTAGATCAGCCATGACATTATGACCACCTTATTAATATTGACTAGGCCCCCATTTTCATCACCAAAACAGTGAGGCACTGCATGTTCTGAGACCTTTCTCCAGGAACCAGCATTATGTTTTTGTTTTTATTTTAAAAACCGTAATCGTGCCTAAGGAAATGAATCTCATGGTGAAATTGTCTCTACAACTTTAAATCACTAATGGAATCCCAGACATATTTTTTGTCTTCTGTACAGCATTTTCCACAGTATTAGACTGTGAACTCGTTTAGTATTTTCCCAAATTAGGATTGTTCACCATCAAGACAGCTTTACAGGACAGACATTTTCATTAAAACCAGTGAGGCCGACTCATTTCTCGACTTAACACCACAAAAACTAGTGGCTGACCACCAAACAAACAGAATTTATGTTTTACAGTATATAGAAAGATTTTTTTTTTTATATTAGTAATTTGACTTCTACATGTCGTTCACAGATTGACTCATTTTATTGTATTTTATTTCATGTTATACCATATTTAAGCAGATATTGTCTACTATTTGATTTTATTCTCAATTCGTTATTAAATACTGTTCTTTGTTTCTTACTTTTAATATTCAATAAAAATGTGTCCTTGGGTGATTTAAATAAGGCGCTCATAAATAAAATGTATTATTGTTATCATAATTATTAATAATAATCAACCCCTTATCAGGCGCCACTGTAACAAGATAATAAAATGATGTTCACTTCACCGCTCAGTGATTTTAATGTTATGAGAAACATGTGGGTAATAAATGAAAATTAAGTCAAACATTTAAAGTACTGATGAGTGCTGGTCATGTTAGGTAAGATTATAATAATATACACAAATCATCATTAACATTATAACCACCTAATATTGAGTAGGTCCCCCATTTGCCACCATAATAGTGATGCACTATAGTATGTGTTAACACCTTTTTATCAATTTCATCCAAATCATGATGCTTCTATTGGATCAGATTACACAGGTCGGCCTTAGCTCCCCATGTTTATCAGTAATCTGTCGCCAGTTCAGCGATTTTTCTTCTTCGATCACTTTTGGTATGTCCTGACCACTGCAGACCTTGAATGTCCCACAATAGCTGCAGTTTTGTTGTTTTGATCCAGTCGTCTAGCCATCACCATCTGGCCCTCGTCAAAGTAATTCAAATCATTCTGCCTGCCTATTTTTTCGTAGAACACATCAACTTCAGGATACTGTACATCCAACCCACTTCCAGCCGCCAGTCGCCAATGAGAAGTTAAGTTCAGCCTTTATTTGCCACGTAAACATTATTGAACGGTGAAATTCTTTATTTTTTATAATAGTCAGCCATTATAAAGCATCCCTGGATCAGACAGGGTTAAGGGCCTTGCTTAAGGGTTAAACAACAGCAACCGGGTGGAGCTGGGACTCAAACCACCAATCTTCCAATCAATAACTCAGAGCCTTAACACACTGAGCCACCCTGGAGTAGATGTTGAAAATGAGGCGGCAGAGTGGCTTAGTGGTAAGCACCATCGCCTTGCACCTTAAGGTCCGGGATCGATTTCCGGACAGATTCTATTCCCTCCTCTGTATGCATGGAGTTTGTATGTACTCCGATTTCCTCCCACAGTCCAAAGACATGCAGTTTAGACTAACTGCCATTAGCAAATTACCCGTAGTGGTTAAATGAGCATGTGAGTGTGTGTGCCCTGCAATGGATTGGCACCCTGTCCAGGGTGTACCTGTGATAGGCCCCAGGCCCCCTATAGCCCTGTACACTGTATAAAGCAGATGATGATGAATGAGTGAGAGTGCGCTACTGTAAGAAGGGGCAAATTGTGATGGCTAGACAATAGGGTCAGAACAATTCCAAAACCAAGGCTCTTGTAAGATGTTCCTTGTCTGCAGTAGTCAGGACATACCAAACGTTATTCAAGAAAGAAAAAACATTTATGAACTGCCGAAAGGGTCATGGGTGGGCAGGACTGACTGACGCACATGAGGAGTGAAGGCGCTATAGTTTGGATAAAATTGATTAAATGGTTATTTCTGGTTGTGATAGAAAGTGTCAGGCCATAGTGAATCAGTGTTTTGGTTGTACATGAGTGGGACCTACTCAATATTACGCGTGTTGTCATAATGTTATGATTTATGGTCATTAACTGAACTTACCAGGTCTTTTGGGTTTAGCCATAGCTCTCAGATGAGATGTTGCCAGAGTTTTCCAGTTTTGCACAGAGGAAGCAGACTGGAGCTGCAATAATCCATTCATAAAGTTAACCTAATCATATCCTATAATACAATAGCTAAGACACAAGTTTCATCATGACATTCCAGAAAAACAGACTATTTCACCAATTTGAAACAGAAAACCAAAAAAACCCACCTAACTGCACGCCTGAAGAATAAATCTGTTTCCTGTAAGCCCACCTCGCTCGCGACCCCCAGTCAGGTTGAGCTATGCTAAGCTAACGCTCACGAAAACATCCTTCACCAAAACGCTACGCTCTGGCTGACTGACACAAAATGTCTTAAAGCGTAAAACGGCTTGGAGTGTTTTATATTAACTTCGAATACACGACCAGGTCCTACCTTGTTAAAATCAAATAGGCTTCATGGTGATAAGGAGGATAAAAACAAAGAAAGTTTAGAGGCAGCGCTTGCCTCACTTCCTCTGCCTGGAGACAGGGAGCTCGCGCGCGCGAGCGACTCCTGCTGGCTGCTTCCTCCATCACCTCAGAGTGTGCACACAGCGTATACAGCTTCTCTTTTCACTTTCACTTCATTATATTTCTTCACTGTGATTAATATAATGAGGGGGGAAAATGTGTTGATATATATGCCTGATTATCAACCCAGAACTGTGGTAACTATGTGGTTTCCACCTTATTTCTGACAATAATTCTCCAAAATGTCTGTGGCTTAGTGGTAAGCACTGTCACCTTACACCTCCAGGATCTGGATTCAATTCCCACCTTGGGGTCTGTGCATAGAGTTTGCATGTTCTCCCCGTGCGTGGTTGGTTTCCTCAGGGTACTCTGGTTTCCTTCCAAAGACAAGCAGATTAGGTTAAATAGGCCATCCCAAATTGTGTGTGTATGGTCTGTGAAGGATTGGTACCCTGCCTCAGTCCCTAAGTCTCCTGGGATAGGCTCTAGGCCTCCGGTGACCCTGTATGCAGGATAAAGTGATATAGACGATGCGTGAGAGTGTCTTCATTTAAAACGCAGAGAAAAATAAAAGCTCATAAAATTAAAAAAGTGAAGAGCTAATTATTTCAAATATTTCCTAGAAACTTTATATTGTATTTGAAACAAAACTGTGACCAATTAAATGAAACAGGAACAATTAGGTAGGTAGGTAGATAGACTAGCATAAGTACCCGTCGTTGATGGGAAAAGAGTTTGTAGAAATTGTGAAAATAAGCTGATCAGTTTAAGGTAATCAGTGATATTATTATTTCAGGTTGAAAGCCACATACATGTCTGCCTGTCTTTCTGCACAGCAAATCTCTCTGCCTAATTTATTAATACAAAGAAACACAATTTTACAAGGTTAATTGAAAAGGATCTTCCGATCTTCAGTAATCGGAGAGTGAATCACAGATAAGAAATCGTAAAAGTAGATCGGATAAAAATGGAGTTTGTCTTAAAACAACTCCAGCGAGTTAACGTTCACTTATTCCACTTCAGCACTGTGAAGAGTTATTTGAGCAGTGAAAATGTTAACTAATGCTAGTAAAAATATTCAGGTTAGCTTTTCTAATTAATATCTATAGTTGACCTTATTAGTATCTTATTTTAAAGTAGATTATTAAATCCAGCACATAACTGTTTTTAACGCTTCTACTCAACATTTTGACTTCACTTATTGTTCAGGTTAAAATTCAAGCAGATATCTAAGTCCTGCAAAAGTTTCAAAAAATTCTGTTCAGAAGTCAGAATCTATGCGTATTGAGATAATATGTAATATTATCTCAAAAGATAAAGAGAAAGATAAAAGATGAGAGAAATATCCAGGCAGCACGTTGATGTTTGTAGCAGTAGAGCCTTAAACCTGAATCTCCCAGTCCACCGATGCCCCATAGAGAGGTGTTGAAAATCCAAATGGCACTAAGGACAAAGGATTTCCACTGAACACACTCTTCTGTTGTGAAAAAAACTTTGTGCAGAGTCCAGGTCCAAACTAACCACAAAACAAGTTCTCCTGACCACCTTGTCCAAGCGTCTTGCATCCCTACATCTCCCCAGCACACCACCACAGATAAAAGTACACTGGTGATGATAATTGATAAAACATTATTTTGCAGATAGTTTCCTTAGGAAGAAATTACAATAAAAAAAAATCAACACTGCATGGAACCTTTAAAAACTAAGATAATATAAATAAGGAACCTGATGTACAAGGGAATCCATCCTCTTTAGGGTGACACTGGATAGTTGGATTATAAATTACACATTCATTCATTTTTGATACAGCTTATTCTGTGTAGAGTTGCATGGGTGCTGGAGCATATCCCAGGGAGCTCAGGTCACACACTTACTTACACTCACACTCAAACTCAGTCATACACTATGAACAAACAGCAGTCTTAATGTTTTAAGCACAAGTCTTTGGACTGTTGGGAAAACTGCTCCATGGATTATACACCTTTACATATAATATATCAACATACAGTGTATTTCGATCATCAAGGTAGAACCTTTTGCCACGATCGGACTGCTTGCTTGACGTCTCAAATGCTGGCCTCCCAGGAACTCCTTTTTGCAATGATTAAAATAAATAAATAAATAAATAAAGGGGTGTTAAATGAGTTCCTGGGAGGCCAGCGTTTCAGCACTGATGACATGAAGCAGGCAGTAGATCATGGTTCTGGCTTAATGAAACATCTTCCTACTTTGATGGTATCCATGCACTAGTGAAATGCTGGGATAAGTGCATTAGTGTAGCAGGGGATTATATTAGGAAATAATGGGAGTTTTTACTCATATAAATGTGTTCTGCACAATCAAAAGTCCCAGTTTGACTTGAACAACCCTTATACTACTATATACTAAAAGACAAACATTACCATAAGAATATTTGGTAATAATATTTTAATTAATGTCTTGCTTGCTTGCACATGTACTTGTTATTTTCACTGTTAGAGCCCTTTGCTCCACATTTGACCTTCACAGATATCACATGAAAAGCAAGTCTGTTCCTTCACCATTAATCAGAAACACTCCACATGCAGTATACAAGTCTTTCTTTCTTTCTTTCTTTCTTTCTTTTTTTTTATTTTTTTTTTACAAACCTTGGATGTTGCAATCTGTATTATACAGGTCAATGGCTTCTGTTACAAAATCAATTTATAGATTCTTTAGAGATTGTTTGCTTTGTGAACCGGCCTCTCTGAGTTTTATTTTCTCACTGGGCAAATCTCTCTGTGCACACCATAGCCTTGTGAGCAGTACAATCCTGAACATCACATCATAACTATGCTAAAAGTTTGTTAAGGTATGAACATTTCAAAATCAGGATATGCCTGAAACAAACATTCTCTGCATATTTTTGTCTCCCATTATAAACATGCAGTTATGGATGACTGCTATTTCAAATTTGCCATTAGCCTTCTATCCTATCCTTATAAACAGTAGAACTACCGTAGGAGAAGCTCGCCAAGTATCATGAAGCATTGTCAGTACAGGAATGCAACTGAACTGATAATATTTGTGATCCAACTGTGTTGTCAGGTTTTAAATAAAGTATAGAGATTAGGGTTAATATTTTTCCATGCAGTGTGTATTAATAATCTTCTAGTTTTCCTTCTATGCCAGCTCCTAAATACAACACTACAGTTTCATAATTATTTGTTTTGTGGACCGTTTCTCACTTGAAGTCTCATTCTGTACCATGTCAGTGTTAATGCTGTGCTAAAAATACCCAGAATAATAATATCTGTTTAAGCAGTGGTCCATCCATGGGACCACCAAATTTATTATTTAATTGTTATATGATAGGGCTTAAATTATTATA
Source organism: Clarias fuscus (assembly GCA_030347435.1). Classification (NCBI taxonomy): domain Eukaryota; kingdom Metazoa; phylum Chordata; class Actinopteri; order Siluriformes; family Clariidae; genus Clarias; species Clarias fuscus. The sequence continues at coordinate 23,451,825 of CM059208.1, forward strand.
ATTTTTTTATCTTTTCTAATCTTATTTGATTCTAAACCTTAAAACACTCCAACCAGAATACACCAATCAGTCATAACATTAGAACCATTGACCCTAAAACCATACTGTATATGTTTTTGGTGGCTTACTCTACAGGGCCATCCAGGACTTGGCAATACAGCCTCCAGATTCGGGTTGCGGAATGGAGCCTGTATGGATCAGACTTGTTTGCCTGGCGCAACTTTGAGTGATGGACTGTAGTTTACTGGGTGTTTTGGTTCCTTTCTATCATGGTCAACATTGACACTTTTGAGTGATTTGTGCTGTATTGTCTTTTTTTGTGGGATCAGGCGAGCCGTGATGTTCAGTTCACCCATCAGTGGTCATAATGTTATGGTCGATCAGTGTATATTCGAGTTAGTGGGCAGAGAAGATGACTGTGATAACAGAAAACCAAATTCAGTAACTACAATTATCTACTGTACATAGAACATTAAGATGGTAACTGAATATGAGAGTATTGCACAAACTTGTCCAGGCTTTTAGACAAGCATTTTAGCAAAAAAAAAAAATCCACTTGTATCCGTGAAGACGTGGGAATAAATGTATATACGTCTCCTGATGTTGTAATCTATCTGCCTTAAAATGCCCAGGACAGCATGAGGTTTATGAAATCCTCCCAGTATACAGTATAATTAAAATAATCGTAACAATGGTACTCAAGACAAAGCAACAAAGGTGGCATACAAAACAGCTTTATTACAACATAGTGTTACATGTTATAGCATTCAGTAGTGAAATCCAAGTAGTTTGTTGTCTGCATTTAAATGAGTGGAAAAATAAATGCTTACATTTCACACATACTGTATATGTTCAATAGAAGCGCTGAGAAAAAGTAAAGCACAAATTCTGTTTTTATTTTTTATTTTCTGGAAACTTTCTAGTATATTAACAAAACTGTTTAGCTCAGACTCTAAAAACTTTTAAAAATGAAACCGGAACCATTAATAAGGCATAAGACGTTTTTTTGTAAATGCTCCTACAAGAAGTGAAATAATAAAATCATATTTGTTTTAGTTTGCCAATAGCAGCAATTTATTATTATTATTATTATTATGCTAATTTATTGTTTTTACAGCAGGCTATAAACAAACGTATACAATGAATACAAATGAACACAATGTCTCCCATGAAGAAGAAGAATCAGAACATCAAGACGAGTTATTTAGAAGAATGTAGTCGAGATGCCACTCCATTGCTCATAAAGAAATCTTTCACTGAACCTGTTTGCTCTGACCACAGACTTTCAGTGTCCGAAAAAGTGCAGTAAATGTGGTTATGAAAGTACATCAGTCTCAAAGTGAGTTGTCAGCCGTTGTTCAGTACAGAGCAGAAATCATTTATGTGGTAAGAAAGCTGTCCTCATAAGCTGGTGGAGGCTCTGAAAAAGGGAAAGGATTGGGTTACCACGACCAGATAAAATATTTACCCACATACAGTAAGCACAGTAAAACACATTCACAACAACATATATAGTTATTATAAATATAGTCTTGAATTTGTGTACCTTTTGAGGTAATAAATCAATATTGGCAAACATCCTGTTAACGTAGATACACATCTTTGGTTGTAAAGCAAACCATATGAAGGTTAGGGTTTTTTATTTCCCCCCACCGATTTTCTCCCTAATTTAGTTGCATCCAATTTCCACCCGTCCCTAGGGGACTCCCACATCAAGACTACTACCTACCAGTCAGAGAGGGCCAATGACTATCACGTGTTAGTTAACAGCAGTGTCCCCATAAGTGTCTCCCAGATTGGGACTAAACAGCAGTGTCCCCATAAGAAATCCAGTTGTTAGTGAGATGCAACAGAAAGAGGCTTCAACTTGCTATGGAGGATAAAAATTGGACTTAGAAACAATGGAAAAAAGGTCATGTCGTCTGATGAGTTCAGATTGATCCTATTCCAGATTGATGTGGGTGTCAATGTAAGAAGGCAAGCGCATGAAGCAACGTTTTGTGTCAATAAAAACCATTTCACACGTCACCATCATTTGCACAAGTGAACTGGCCACCACATTGTGCCACAATCAAAGATAAAAGGTGACGGAATGAAGTCTTGAAGTGTGAGACTTTTTTTGGCCAGGCAGCATTAAATATTTTTAATGTTCTAATTGTGCTCATGGAAATCAACAAATCATCTTTACTGTGTGAAAAGCTTTAGTACAGTGTGAACTCACATTTGATCCTGGGAACTAAGGATTGTTTATCTATCAGGGATGTGTGTGGGGGGAAATCAATTCAGTAATGTATTGCTATTCTTATTTTTTTATAATTGTTTTTTACATTCATTATACAGATGTACCAATCAATCAGCTAGTGACCAGAATTGGTTGGTTTTCAGCTTGACCTCACAGAGGTTGACCTCAGCTTGACCAGAGATTGGCCAATCAGTCTTGGATGTAACAAGTTTGGCGGCGTTTAAGACAGGACTCATTGTTTCTTAATAAACCTCCTGGTGGTACTGTACACTTTGAACTACTAATCCATTGGCATCCCGTGTGGTAGGAGTGAATTACAGTATCTGCTACGGTTTTTACAAATAACAATTATGACAGACGATATAACAGAGATACAATCTGCTCAGTAAGATTTTAGCTTTTTGTTTAATTAATTTGATGTTAAATGCAAAAATCTTGTAATTGAAGTTAGTTTGCATTGTTTAAATGCTGCGATTGGTTTTTAAGAGAAAAAAATAATGTTGTAAGGAACAGGCTACATTTAATTATTCATGTTCAATTCAGTTGTGAAGCTGCTGAATAAAGCTAAAGTATAAAACTTTTGAGTTACGACTCAATATTTGTTTTTTTTTTCAAAGTTTAAAAATTGTAAAAAAAAAAAAAAAAAAAAAAAGGGATAATAATAATAATATAAATTCTCAATATTTATAAACTCATAATACGTACAGAATCAACACTGGCGTACCATGATATCGTATTAGGTGGTCCCAATCCCTATTATCTATACTAAATACTAATATAAAATTAAAAACATTGAATTTAATTTACTACAGTATTTGCTCTGTGCATGGGAAAAAATTTAAATATCTGAAAATGGTGTATTAGATTTTCAACTTGCACTACTGTTCTCACATACAGTTTGAATTCATATCCAGCATTTTCGAATAGTGATTGAATCGCATGTGTATTTTATACGATGTGTTTTAAGTGATTCTATACATTGGGAAAACTATCAAAAGCAAACAAACCAAGACTAATAAAGAACATCAAAAGTGAACTAAAATTATGGTAAATATAACAATTTACCCAAAACAAAACTAGAATCCAAAACTTCTATAATCATTTTCTTCATTCTGTTCTAAAACAATGCATTTTTATTTAAAACTAATGTATGAGGGCCTTACCATGTGGGTGTGCTGAGCTTCTATAATCCGGAGGCAGGATGAAGGGGCAGGAAGTGGGCACAGGTGGGCCGTTTCCTTCACTAAAGAAGGGGATGGTGGCCCCGGTGGAGAGGGAGAAGTGAGGCGCTGAGGGGTTGCTGTTGTTACTCTGCGGGAACACGAGACCTGGGGCGTAGCTAAAGGCGCTGGGAGACATGGGACCCTGCTGCTGAGAGTGAACCTTAGTGGGAATCTCTTCGCTATGCCGATCCCCGGATCCCATCATATCAGGTTCTGCTGGGGGCGCGCTCGGAGTGACGCACATGCTGCGTGGTCGGGGCCGAGGGGCGGGCCGAGGGGGCAGATTAGGGGAGGCGGAAGGCGGAGGAGTAGAGGCAGCAGGGGAGTTCAGTGAAGTTGGAGAGGCCGGGTTAGTCCTTGGTGATGGGGTGGGAGCTGTCTTGGTGGATTTGGCTTTGGGAGGAGGACGGAGACTCGCATCAATGGCAACGTTCCCGATATGAATTGGCAGCGTCAGGGACATTTCCGGATACTTCAAAGAGACCTGGCACATGGGAGATAATTTTTTTATTACACTAATAAGAATTAAAAAAAAATACTACTACTCAGAACAGCTCAAAATGTAAAATGTACACACTCGTGAAGTGCTCATGCAACTCTCACCTGGATGTAGTAGTTAATCTCGATGAGGTTACATCCAGCCAGGGAGGACTGTGGAAGAGGAGGAACAATAATCTGTTCTTTCCACGCAGCCTGTTTGCCAGCTTTCACTCCAGCTCCCTCTACCTCTGCTATCGTCCTCAGTTCGTGTGTCGGTTTCTTTGTGTGATATGTAACTTTCTGATAAGACATAAAGTTACATGATAAAGATTTCAGGAAAAGAACATTGAATTAGAATTATTACTAGTTCAGTAGTAAATCATTACCTGAATTAGACACGCCACTACGTGGCCTGTGTTCTTCCCTGATTGGTTGTCGATCTCTGTGGACACTTTAATGACCTGACCTGCAATATACCCACGCTGGTCCGTTTTAGCCACCAGGACGACTGTCCCATTCTTCACCAGCATGTATGTGAAATTCTTTGTTACATTTGAAGTGTTTGGGTCCTGTGAAAAGTAGAATAATAGTCTTTATTTATATTGTACCTTTTCTTTGAATTAGACAATTAAACAGGAAATAAGAATCAAGTAGGAACATCATGTAAGCAAGAATAATAATAGCATTAATAATAGGGGTGTTCAAGTCAAACCAGGACTTTTGATTGTACAGAATAACAGGGAGGAAAGAATAAACATTTATTTCTCTATATAAGCCCCTGCCTCACTAACACTTATCCCGGTGCTTCACTAGTGCCTGGATATCATCAAGGTAGAAAGTTTTCTCAGTACGCTTGAGCCATGCCTGTCTGATTCATGTCTGAAATGCTGGCCTCCCAGGAACTCCTTTAATGGCCCAAACATACAGAAATTGCTTGAAACAAGGTCAGGACTGTATGGGGGATATGATGTGGCAATAACTCCCAGTCGAGTTCATATAATGTGCAAGTGGTGTTGGTAAACGATTGTGTGTGCAGTTCCCACAGACAGATGTGTCTCTTTTGCAAGTTGGTGACAGGTTATCCATCGATTTTCAAGGATCGGGCGTCCCACTTGCAGAATGTTCACGAGAACGACTGCAATGATGACTCCGAGTGAACTAGGCCTGAGTGAACTAGGCCTTCTTTAAAACGTTTGCACTCTTCAAATGTTCCATTGTATATGTATTCTATTATTCTGAAGTCAGTTCTTCACCTTCATTCATTACAAGTCATGTTTTGATTATAACACCTCTCGAAATAACAATTATAAAAAATAGAAGATTAATACATAAGAATTCATAATTAAGAAATAATGAAATATTTCAATAAATTTTGCTTAATTTAAACTGTAATATATGATACACATTACAAAATATCTGAATGATTTTCCATTATATAGGTATACAAAAATAAAAAGTTTTCTTGTCAAATTTGGGTGCATCTGCAGTACGGGTTTTGACACGATGAACATTTAGGGACATACCTGCACTAATACTAGTAGCAGTACCTTAAATCTTAAGGTACTGCTACTAGGAGCCAATTAAATATAATGCAATATCATTTAGATGAGAAAACAAAGCAAACTGCACACTGTATGTGCTGAAACTGAACACACACACTCACATAGATCTCAGGCATTTCGTTAAGGTTAATGTTGTTCAGCATGTAGAAAGGTTTCTCCGTCTTGTAGTCTTTTGAGAAGCGAGGGGTGTCGATAAACGCTCGAATTTTGTACATGATCCTGCCGTACGGCCCTTCGAAGGACGTCGGAGCTGTGGCTGGAAAAGAAAAAGTAGAGATGTTGACATTTTTTTATATACACAAAACATGATGATTCAGAAAATGTAAGAAAGCACATCATAGGACAATGCCATTTATAATTCCTTAAACATTAAGTGACAAAAAATCTTAAGTTTACCTACAGAAGCTTTTCAGTGATACATCATCAACGTTATAGTTTTACCAAATCAGCCAGAACATTAAAACCCTGTAGGTTGCAAGGTAGGGCCTCCATGGATCTGGCATTAAAAATTAAAAAAATTTTTTTTGGCCAGCACATTCCTTGGATGCTCGGTCAGATTGAGATCTGGGTAAAATTAATAGGGGGACCTGGAGACTATCCCATGAGGCTTAGGCACGAGGCGGGGTACACCCTGGATTGGGAATACCAATTAACCTAATCTGCATGTGTTTGGACAGTGGGAGGAAACCGGAGTACACGAAGGAAACCAACTAAGCACGGGGCGAAGATGCAAACTCCATGACGGGGAATCAAGCCTAGTCAGGAATCGAACACGGACCCTGGAGGTGCAAGGCGACAGTGCTAACCACTACACCACCGTGCCGCTCACCGTGCATCAATTTCAACATATTAGACAAGAGACTTTTTTTTTTTTTTACATAGCATGCTTAATCACCTGCTTAGAGTGTAGGGCTTTAGTCTTCTCCATTTTCATGTCATACCATTTTTTCACCCCACTCAGCTCACTTAATTTACACCCAATTCACCTTTTCTGTAATTTGTGTCTAGACTTTGACCTTTTCACCTGTTAAATGTTTTTACTGGCATACAAGTACGTCAAAGTAACTTCCACTTCTTTGCTTTGTTTCCTGCCCTCCGTTCACTTGCCCGTATATTTACGGGCATCACTAAATGCAAGCGTTGTATCAGGAACACACTTTGTACGTCACAGGAAATTAACATATGCACACAATTGTGAAGAAAATCAGCTTCTCCCAGCAAACACTTGCAAAGCAGGTGATTTCCTTTTAAATTCAATCTGACCTTAAAACATTTATACATAAGAAAGACGGTTAAATGAGAACCAGTGAATCCAGTGAGGTCCAATGCATATGTTTCAATTTCATTACCCCAGATGTCGATAGACGGACAGATAGTCAGACCTGTTTTTACACCGAGTCCGTGCCAGTGTCTGCATCTCGCCTTTCAACCTTGCCCCCTCTCTCCTTCTGTGACGCAACACAGCCACTCCACACACCTCCGCCCACTCTCACTGCGCCTCAAGACAGGACCCTCCCCTCTCTCGAGCTGCCCCGCCCGAACCACCATCTCTCCGAATCTGAACGTAAACCTGGCGTTTATGATTTGAGTTGCTGCGTTGAAACATGTTACTGTGCTAGCACAAATGAATTTTTTTTATAAATTTAAAAGTCAAAAAGTCACGCTGTAAAATATTAATTCACAACATAAAGTGTGTTAAAATGTGTTACAATTTGTTACGCAAAGCTTTCACAGCTTGGAGTCTTTTGCAACAAAAGAAAGCACATTAAAATACGGCAGTCTACCTCAGTAGATCTATCCATCTATATCTATACACACACACACACACACACACACTGCATGTGTGATAAATATAATGTGTGTGTGTGTGTGTGTGTGTATATATTGCCATTCAACCTATGCATATCCAGATGCATTTGGTTTGGTCGATGCCCCCAACTCTAGATAACTGAATATCTTTAGGATGCTTTTTACATGGCTCTATTATTATATCTTCCTAATATTCATTGCATGCGTCCAAAACACACACATTTACTCTTTTCTGACTGCTGTGAAATTTAAACTGTCACCTTGATACTTCCTCAGCTCTAAAGTCAGACAAAAGAGGAAGACGGTAGAGGTGAGACACGTCACCCGACACTTGTGTTACTGCGAAGCTGGTTGTGCCTACAGTACGTGCCGTGTTGTTTAGAAAGATGAGCGTTATATTGACTGTCTAAACCACAGGACTGCGTAATATGTGTGAAAAAGCTTAAGCCTGTCACAAAACAATTCTACTGAACTATGATGTGAGATCAGCATAATTTACACACACGATTATTTACTTTTTTGAATGATAAAAACAAAACAGGGTAAATACTGTGCAATCAAGAAATGTTTTATGCTACAGTTTAACAATGACTTAACATAAATATAAAAATGTGAATGATGTCATTTGCTTGTTTTCTGGCTCGACAGGTTGAGCTTGAACACAGCAAACCCAAGTCTCGACCACAATTAAACCTGGTGATATTTATTTACACACTACTGTAGAACACAGCTCATAACTCAAGTCTTGTTTTTTTAAGCAGGCAGTTTCAACGTCTTGACACCCACGATGCACTGCTATTTTCGCATGCTCAAGCAACACGTGTGTGTAATCAGTGTGCCCTTGTTGAATTTGATTCCCCTCCTTGTCAAGCCGGGACATTTGAAGGGAACTGAGGGAGGCCTTCCCTTTTTATGAGGTGCGTTCAAGTCAAACCGGGACTTGTGATGATGTTCTTGATGGCTAACTTGTGACTAACTTGTGAAAGAGACGCATTTATCCGTGGGAACTGTAGACACGATCATTCATTAACACAACTTGCTCATTACAGGAACTCAGCTGGGAGTTATTACTGCATCCCTTATCTAGTTCTGGTCTAGCTCCAAGAAATTTTCAAAAATTTTAACATTTTTGGGGGAGATTTTCCCCCTAATTTATTCCTATCCAATTCCCACCCATGACTAGCTCCCACATTAAGTCTACTACTAACAAGTCAGGGAAGACTATCACACGTTTCCTCCGAACCACATCTTTTCAAATTGCTCACTTAAGGAGTTCCTGGGAGACCGGTGTTTCTGATGCAAAGCATGGCAAAAATCTTTCTACCTTTATGGTGTCCAAGCACTAGTGAAACACTGGGATAAGTGTATTAGTGTAGCAGGGGATTACATAGACAAATATACTCATGACGGTGTTCTGCTATTCTGCACAATCAAAAGTCCCAATTTGACTTGAACGCCTCTCATATTTCCTGTCAGCCTGGACCTAGTGGCTGAAATTCAGCTTTTTAAATATCAAGGTTTATTGTACTTGTCATGCCCAGCACTCGTCACCTCGGTTGTCACCTGATAACCTTTCAGAGAGCTTCTACTTTTGCGTTACATGACAGGAACGGGAAACAGATACTCAAACAGGGTGTGGATAGTTCCGGGATTGGATTTATCATCACATCATAGTGCACCGTCCAGAGGAGAAAACATTCCTCACTAATGGACACCTTTATACGTAGATAGTTGTTTTGCAGAAAATATGCTAAAATGATATGTTGGAAGACCAGTGAGTAGGGAGAGGGAGAACTGTAATGGGTTAAAGTCAAAAGGAAAAACATCAATGTTCATTTAACTGCAGTTGCTAGGGTAAATAAACAGAGCAGCCAGGTCAGGTGTGTCTGAGTCTGGGTGTGAGAATGTAGAAAAACAGGTGTGTGTGTGTGTTAGTTAGTTAGTTAATGCTGTTCTACCTTACCTGGGATGAGAAACTTGAAGGGGAAAATGTGTTCACCCTGTTTCAAAGTGCCTAGCAAATAAAACACACACACACACACATTAGATGCCACAACTGAGTGCGATATAAGATTGCTACATCTGGCAAAGTCATTGTGAAAGCATTTGTCAGACGCTCTGTCTCGAGTAAAAGCTGTGCATGGGGTGTTTGATTGCTTCCTCTAGCTACCTCATGATGTAATGCTAACCGAAGCCACGGGTCATTGGTGCAAAATGATACTACGACATGCGAGCTAAAATGTAGGCAAAATTGTCTTTACATAGCATGAAATCATAAACTCGATGCGGTTCTCACGGACGACAAAAGTTAAGCATTTCAATGAGATATTTACAATGTTTGTGACAGAACACTGAAATGCACAAACTTGAGACAATAAAAAGAAAAACATGTAACTTCAAGGAGCGTTAGAACCTTAATCGGTAGCAAGAAAAGACTACAAAAGTGCGCTAGGGTTAAATGCTAACGTTATACCCTTAATTAACTCTGAAATTTAAGACACAAAAAAATATTGTTTATTTTAATTATAATTATGATTATTTTTTTATTTGAACATATGTTTGCTAATTAAAAAATGAATTAAAATAAAAAAATTTTTTGGAGAAAATTAAAAATAAATAAATTAAGAAAAAATTAAGACGAGGATGATCCGAATTAGAAAAATAAATAAATAAAATCGACAAATACAGAATAAAAAAAAGGTCAATTAAAACATGTCCAAAAGCAAGCATAATAATGTTAATTAAACACACAAACGTAAAAAAAAATTTAATAAATAATAAATGAAGTTTCTCAACTTTTGTCAAAACTTAAAATAAAACAGACAAGATAGACTAATGGTAAAAAAAAAAAATTAAGGAAAGAAAAATCAACAAAAATGACATACATTTAACATACATAATAAAAAAGAAATTTAAAGTTAGCATTTTCTTTTTTATGAATGCTTTAATCTGAGATCACCTTTATCAGCTACAGAGAGAGAGCTGTTGAAGTACTGCTCCTCCTCGAGCCAGTCCATGTCGTTCATTTTGCTGGTCACACCGCAGGCCCCATAGCAGTTCACCTTGATTGCTGAACAACAAAAGAAGATCAAGAAGTTAAAAAGTGCTCAAATAACACCACCTGTTAAAAAAAATCATCCGCATTCCGGTTATATTAAAACTTCTGTTGTCTTATCAGAGCTTTTCGTTCAAGGCTACGGTCTCAGTCACTGCTGTGTAGTTGTGAATGCAGTTATCAATTAACTGATGGGGAAAAACTGCGGGCCTGGAAAAAAGGATGCTCCACGTACTGTATGATTTGCAAAAATGTATGCATTTTTCGTAAGTCGTTCGTTTTTTTTTTTTTTTGCTGTTATTTATCGAAGACTTTGTGCACAGTACGGAGAATTTTTATGAATAGAGAAGTTCAGAAAATGTCGCAAAGGTTAGCCATCGTAAATGAGCCAGATGTTCGAGCACATCCATGGCTGATGACAACATTGAGTGTAACAAGTATGGAGATTTTGTCTTTTCTAAAATGAATGCAGCGATGGATTGACAGACTGACACCAGATTACTGAAGAATAAAAGGACTTCATGCTAATTACTGATTGCCATACAACAATCTCATTATATCAAATAAAAATTATTCTTATTATCATGCCTGTGATTATTTGAAAAATTGGAGAAAGTAATCAAAACACAGAATATGACTTTCGCCTCAATACTCTTAGCCACTACTGTAAAATGCAAAAGCGTATGACTGTTTCATATGGGGTTTCACACGCTCTACACGTGTACTGGAGGACTTGTATAGAAGTGCAGCAGCTGAAGGAAATAAAGGATGAAGGAAATAGCATCATGTTGGTGAAAAAGAATATGATCACATAACCACAGTGTACACGAACACTCCTCCAAAGAAATCATCTAAAACCCCACCAAATGTAATGACCTCATCTGCATCAACTTTCTCTCTCTTCCTGTGTATGCGACAGTACTACATCTTGCTCTGGCTTTAAATCCAACCTGAATTGAAAATGAGTGCATTCTTATTTCTGAAAGAATCATGCACCGTTGCATATTTGTGTGTGTGTGTGTGTGTGTGTGTGTGTGTGTGTGTGTGTGTGTGTGTGTGTGTGTGTGTGTGTGTGTGTGTGTGTGTGTGTGTACATCTTACAATAGAATGCATACCCTTTTTTGACTTTGGAATACTTCACTATGACAGATGTGGATGCGGTTAAAAAAAAAAAAAGTAAAGAAACTAACAAAAAATATGTCAAGATGTAGGGTGGCATTGCCAACTTACAGCTCCAGAGTTTTAGCGTCAGTGCATTTTAGACATGTGGGTTTCCGGCAGGGATGGGAATCACTAGGGACCAGCCGATATGATATCACGATACCATGGAGACAATTGCGATTCTATGAGTATCACGATTTCAAAAATATCCTCATTCAATTTTTTTCCCAGATTTTCTTAGAATTCTTACAAAACTTAAAAACTAAAATAAATAAAACAAAATAATTCATTCCTACTACACAGGATGCGGTGCTGCCTGCCAATGTATGAATAATTTAGAGTAGGATTATAGAGGAACTGCAACATTTTACCACATCAAACGCGAATGTATATAAAATAAAAAGGAGTTCGAAAACTAACTACAGTATATGGCAGCCAGTGTGTTAAATGGCGTTACACGAATTGTCACATAAAAGAATGACAATGCATCACTGATTCGATTTTTCCTTCTCCGAATTCCTCACACACCTCCCAGCACACACTCATCATTCATTAACACCTCCACTCCTGTGTTTATGACTCCTGCGATGTAACCATTCTGATCAGTTTTCATTCTTCTCCTTTTTGACAGAGGAGGAATGTCATCAAACCAGTCCTGCTACAGCTTAGCAAAGGCCCGAGCTGGTTTTGCTTCGACGTTCCACAACAATACAGATAACGCTGAGTCTGAACGTCACATGACTATCAGGATGTAAAGAGTGGCCCGAACACATTTGCTTTATAATGAACTTCTATAATGTATCCGGACAGCGCGCTCATCCTTTATCTGCATGCAACAATAGAGACGTCGTTTATTCTATAGCACTTTATGGAAATATGGGTTTTAACGACAGCTGGGGCATTGTGTGTCGCCCAGGTGCCGCCCGCACATTATCTCAGGCCGGGTTTAGCCCGCACAGATGCTGATATAAACAAAAGGAGAGTATGATGTCATAATTTCTGCTTATAATATCATTTTCAGTGTGAGTTAAAATAACATTTTCTTTTTCACTGCATACATTTCATGGTGTGTACCAGGGCCGGGTGACCTAGTGATATACTGTAAAATCGATATTACAAAATTACATAATATGGGATATTGCGATAGCTTTATTGAATTTAAAAAGCACTTAAAAGCACAAAGTTTTTAGTGTAATATACTGTAGATATGGTGTTAAAAAAAATTCTATATACGGTGTTTGGGTGTGCAATATATATATATTAAATAGATAGATAAATATAGATATATAGATATAAACACAATCTAATTAATTATGTAGACATTAAAATAGTTTTTTTATTTTACACACACACACACACACACACACACACACACACACACGCAAAAATTATACACACTTGAGGAAAAGAAAAAACTCCTTTAAATATTTGAATACTAAATTTATTGCTATACATTATATATTGATATATATAATAATATTATGATAATATTAATATTAGATTTATATAATAAACAATATACTATTTTTCTTTTCCTCAAGTGTGTATATATTTTTTGGCTGACTCTAAAATGTAATTTTAGTTTAGCTATTTTAATGTCTAAACAATTAATTAGGTTTTTAGTGTAATTAATTAGGTTTTGCTGGCAGTTCGTTAGCAAAACTAAGTCATATATTGTGCTACATAAAACATGCATCGAAAAACTGCCTTTTAAAAGCATTAAATTACATTTGTCACATGACTCAGCCCTAGAGTTTACATTAAGGATAGAACGATTTGTCGGCTGTACATCGGTTTCATCTGATATTCTCGTTGTTGTTAGCTGACGTTTATGCTTATGCGTTCTGACTGGTACGACAGTAGCCTACCCAGCTGCAGTTTCGTGAAAGATACGCTATAATACCACTCAAAACAGACCCCTCTGCCACGACATTCTAACATGGTGCAGTGTAGAGAGTGAGGAAGAGCCGGACGCTTGCACAGCCCGAGGACGGGCGGTTATCACTCACATAGGGATTTCCACACTGTGCCGTTATTTTGCCAAAATAAAACGAGTCCTGTATCCACGACACTACATTCATTATTATAGAACACAACAATCATTACTAACACCGTATGTTACAGGGAAAAACATTCAGGATGGCACTGAACAAAGTAGCAAAAAAGGGGTGTAACCTTGCGGCAAAAATCGATTTTGAAATCAACGTGTCTATAAACGCATTTTAACATAAAAGAAATTATAATACTGTACGTAACAACCCCCCACATCTCTAATATCTGTTCCTAATAGAAACAGTAAATTATAAGCAAAAATACAATTGTTATTTGGTGGGGGTCTCACAACCAATCCGAATCGAGAATTCTACAGCAATGTGACGTAGAGGGGTATTAGATAAACAATAACGAATTACAGACTCTCTCAAACTCACTCTCACTCATTGTCTATACAACTTTATTCTATAACCAGGGTCACGAGGGGGTGGGGCCCGGAAGCGTTAGTGCATGAGGCAGGGTACACCCTAGACGTGGTGTCAATCCATCGCAGGGCATACACGTGCTCATTCACACACCATGAGAAATTTGGGAACACCAATTAGCCTAATCTTCATATATTTGATCTGTGGGAGGAAACCCACCAAGCACGGGGAGAACATGCAAACTCCATGCACACAGACCCCCCGAGACGGGAAGTGCACCCGGACCCTGGAGGTGCAAGGCGACAGCGATAACCACTACGACAACAGAAGAAATTAGACTATAAATAAATATACTTCTAAAGAAGTTGGTGTTTTGATCTTTCAAAAAAATAAAAACAGAGAGCTGAGTGGAAGAACCGGGATAAAGAATGTTAAACATGCGGACTCGCCATTAGATTTACTTCATTCCTAAATCTGTGATAAAGTCAATCAAACAAAGTGGGTGGAGCTAAAGACAAAAAAAAACAAACAAACAAACCAAAAAACCAGGCTCCACATAACACACAGCATGTAAACAAGGCAGCTTTGAAAAACATTCCAAAATAATAACAACAATAATAATAATAATAATAATAATAACAACAGTAAAATCGCTGATCAGTGTGTTCTAAGAGAGGAATGAATACACTGTATATATAAAAGGCTGTGTTCAGAATGTGTTCGAGACACACCTATTTTTAAAGGAACACCATGTGATTGCCAAAAAAGAAAAAAAAATCGTGTTTTAAATCACTTGGAGGACAAAAAGGACGCAGTAAAGAGTCTAAGAACTGATAGGATCTCGCTTCACAGCTCACAACACACACACACACACACACACACACACACACACCTGAACACAACACACGACAATTAGGATGCTTAGAGAGAGATTTTAAAAGCAGATGAATATATAGGGTGAATGATTAACCGGATTAACAGACTGTTCTTTTGGAATATATATGAGCCACCTGGAAAAACAATGAAGGCAACAGAAGAACCAAGAGGGAAGATTTTGGATGTAACGTCTCAGTGTTAAATAAGTTAAAAGGGTTCATGACACTTCTATAGTGAAAAGAAAAAAAATGGAATAATCTTAACTTGTTAAACCATTTTTTAAAAAATAGAATGAATCACTTTTTAATAAGCAGGCAATGTGACAGATAAGTTCTACAGCAGATAAACAAGAGACTGAATGGAGCTTTTGTTTGTTTGTTGCCTTGTGGGATTGTTCAGGCCTAAAGTGTGTGCGGGCCACAGCAGGTTCATTAGCTCGCAGTTTCTTCCTAAATATTTACTTCTAAAATGCGGTGTTGAGTGAATAATTACTGATAACCGAGTCTTTAACAAATATAACTAAATATAAAAGTAGCTAGGTCACAGTGTCAAAGATGTAAACACTTGTTTGTTTGTTTGTTTTTACCTTTACACTGGATGGGCTGAGCGGTGGAGATCTTCACCGTGCCTGAAATAGACTCTCCGGGACTGTACACCACTTTATTGTCCTTCAGGCTTATCTGAAATTCCTGAAGCTTCCCCATCTGTATTTTCTTGCCACCACCTCGCTCGGGTGGCTGAACGAAACTGAGGAGGGGAAAAAAAAAAAAAAGAAAACAGAGAGAGGGAGAAGAAGGAGGAGGAGGAAACTTTCCACCTGCGCACACTCGAGGCGCTGCGTGACGTCACACCGGAAGGGCGTTAAATGCAATGTATCACCTGGAGGAGAGCTCGCGCGCCACAAGAGGCACTCGAGTAGCCGTGCTTTATTCTCGGCCATAACATTATGACCACCCCGCCTAAAACTGAGTAGGTATAATGATCTGTAGAACCTGAAACATATTTTCCTCAATTAGAGCTACTGTAGATCTTCTTCACGCCTTCACTCCCCATGTGCATCAGTGAACCTTGGTTAGGCATAACCCTGTCACCTGTCAATTCATGTTTTATTTCTTTCTTCCTTGGATCACTTTTGGTACTGTATGTCCTGACCGCTGTAGACCAGGAACGTCCCACAAGACCTGCAGTTTTGCAGGAGTTGCTCTGACCCAGTCCTCCAGACATCACAATCTGACTCTTGTCAAAGTCACACAAATCAATGATATGATTGCGCAATAGGTTCATATTCATTTTTTAAAATTTGTCACATACAGTACACAACCATACACAGTATGATGCGCAGTGAAATGCTTACACACACGACTGTTTGTGGCCTTGAAAGGAAAAAAAGGGAATAAGGAGGCATAAATGCTTATAGGAAAGAATAAAAAATATAAAATATAAAATCTACTATTTTTTGTTTCTAATAAAATAAAAACAAAGTGGTAGAAATATGTAAAGTATGTAAAAAAGGTACGACTGCAAAAAGAAAAAGTAAGAACTGTATACAGTATATACATATAATACAGACATATAGCATCCATTTTTACTCGCACCGCAGTTACAAATGCACCGATGTAACACCTGCACAGCAGTGACTGGGAAGACAGTAGCCTCGGATGCAAATGTAATGGGATGTAATATTATATTTATATTATATTTAATATATAAGTTATGTCCAAACATATACTGTATGTTTGCACATTCGGGTTTATGCTTACATATAAAAGGACTACTTTTTGCACTACTGCAGTTTAAAGATGGACAGTATCACTGCTTCTCATCATTTCATTTCACACTCCATGACCACACCGTACTGCTGTTGCATGCACATTGCACATTCTGCATACTTTATACAGTTTATTTATACAGTTCTTAATTTTTTTTTTTTACATTCATACATTTTTCATATACTTTACATATTTCTACTGTACCTGATACTTTATTTTATTCTATTTTATTCTATTGTAACCACTTGTGGATTTTTTTTATTCTTTCCTATTATCTTTTTGCCTCCTTACTGACCTTTCAAGGTCACAAACAGTCATGTGAGCATTTCACTGCATATCATATTGTGTATGGTTGTGTATGTGACAAATAAAAACTTGAAAGTGTGGAAAAAGTTTGACTCAGCCTCATATATTAGTGTAAGTCTGTAATGGCGTGCTGACTTCATGCCAAGTTTCTACATTTGAGCATAAACATGCTTATATCCTTTAGCATCTTGGTTTATAAGAAATAAGTTGTATCTTACACAGTACTCTGTCATAAGAACAGTCCCATCCATACAAAACAAGCATGTGCCTTAATTTCTCGATCAAAAAGTGGCTAGAGATAAGTTGCTATAGAATTTATAGTATCACTGGAGCCCCACCCCATTTTTCACTTACCTCATGAACTCATGGATGGTATATATATATATGTGTGTGTGTGTGTGTGTGTGTGTGTGTGTGTGTGTATATATATATATATTCTGCATATTTTTATAGGTACAGTATATATTGTATTTGTAAATAATCTCTTACTCACAACTCATACACCATATACAACCCACAGCACGCAAAGGATCTACTGACTAACTCACGGTGCCAGACACCACAGCATGCGACTAGTCGCGTGTCGGTCTAGAATCCACACGATATGTCATGGTACAGTACTGTGCAAAAGTCATAAAACTAGGGTTACAAAATAGCAAATAAATAACATTACAAAAGATAATTTTCATGCCCGTTTATGAAGCAACGTGTTACATATTGCATTTACAATGACTCAGCACTTTACAATGACTCTGTTGTGTGTCAGGAGAGGGAGCTACTTCTCTGACATTACTGTAAACAGGGACAGAGAGTGTAGCACTGTACACTCTGTTGTCCATCTGATTGCATTGCATAGATGTATACATATCATGTACTTTCATTCTCTCTCTCTTTTTTTTAAATTAATATTTCAATTTACTGGTTAACATCAGGGACAGTTAGTTAAGTTAGTTATTATTTTACAATTTTAATGCACCTTAATGCGCAGTTTTTAAGATTTTTACCGGACTACATTATTGTAAATAGTGTATCATAGTTTTTTTTAAATACTTTTTTAACTTTTACCCTTTTTGCCCTTAGAATTTTTTTTAAAATACCTATTCTTAATATTTATCTAAAGCTTGTTGCTTGTATGCCAACTTGCATAAAACTACTGTAGTACAAAGTACTGTGCCTCCTTCTTGGGCACATACAAAAAAAAAAATGCCATAAGCAAAGATGCTTTTGAAAACATTTCTGCATCAAAGAAACTTCCATAAAAAGCATTAAGTTTAATAAAATAAACAGTCAATATTTTGTGTGAAAACTCTTTGCTTGAAAATAATCAGTAGTGTTAGATACAGATTTGTGCAGTTTTATTGATACAACAGCTGTTAGATTTTTCTGTGCGTGCTGGAGATTATGCCAGCGTTCTTCCGGCATCGTTGTCACACTCGCTCATTTCTATTTTCATGCAAAAACCACAAAACCCACATTCGTTTTTCTGAAAACTGGCCTCTTATGTAATATCATGCTTTCTTTACAGACATGCAAATATTCTTCTGTACTGTAATTTATTTCTTTATTTTAGGTTATGCATGGAAAAATTGAATGGCTTTGTGCATAATACTGCAGACAAGACAACATTTATAATTTAACATTAAAACATCATTAACTCATGCACAAGGCTTGTACTAAAAATTATAGGTGCCTAAGATGTTTGCACAGTACTGTGCGTGTGTGTGTGTGTGTGTGTGTCTTTACAGGATGAGTAAAAATTAACTATGCAACATTTAATAGTTATAGAACTTGTAGTATTACTGAATGCACCACCTGATTTTGCTCTTACCTCATGACCTCATGAATGGCGTCCAAGAAGTCCAGATCTCACTCCGTGTGATTGCAGGACAAATGCGGGGCTTTGTCCTGTACGCCTCCTACTTTGTGTAGCCCTACAGGACAAAGCCTCACACTCTGGAGGACTTGGAGGTATGGATTCTCAGCAATATCCCAAAACACTTCCTTCAGAAGACTGCGTATTCCATCCCTGGCTGAAAATGGTTGAAGCAACCAGTGCCTACATTACATGGTTTGCTTTTATTTTGCTATCTATCTATCTATCTATCTATCTATCTATCTATCTATCTATCTATCTATCTATTTATCTATCTATCTATTTATCTATCTATCTATCTATCTATCTATCTATTTATCTATCTATCTATCATCTATCTATCTATCTATCTATCTATCTATCTATCTATCTATCTATCTATCTATCTATCTATGCACACACACACATCACCCATAACATATCATGTACAGTAGGTTCAAGGGGTGTGCTGTGGTGTCTGGCCCCATGACTTTGTCAGCTGTCAGCAGATTCTTTGGGTGCTGTGATGGTGGGTCCTCTGTCTATCTGGCTTGTTTGTCTGATACCCCATGTGTCCTCAAACGAATTGGGATCTGGGAAGTTTGAAGGCCGGGTTGGTGGCTTTGGGCTCTTTCCCAGCTGGGCTTTATGCATGCCAGACTGTGGTGCACTGGGTGTCCTAATACCAGTTTATCATCGCCATTATTGACTTTTTTCTACAAATTGTGTCACATTAGATTTGAAATTTACATTTACATTTACGCACTTGGCAGACACTCTTATCCAAAACGACTTGCTTTGAAGTTTCTGTAATTGGATATATACTTCCCCTGGGTTACTAGATTACTACAGTAACTAAGTGCTATCAGTCAAACATAGCTGGAAAGTTTTTTTTTATTTTTTTAATGGGGTGGGTGGTGCGGGGGATTAGTCCAAGTATTGAAGTAACAGATACATCCTTATCGTTGTTAAAGATTGTCAAAGACTCAATTGTACGAACATCTAGAGAAAGTTCACCTAGGTTCTAGAACAGAAAAGAGTCTGGCACCATGTCTTCCTCGATCCCTGAGAGATGGTGGGACGAGGCGAGCAGCGCTGGAGGATCGGAGGGAACGTGATGTGGTGCGTGGTGTGATTAGAGCTGAGAGATAAGTGGGTGCTGGGCCATCAGGGTTTTAAATTTGATGCGGGCAGCTACAGCATAGATTTCCTTATTTCTTTTTTTGTCTAATTTATTACTCTTTTCCTTTCCTCCTTGTAAACGACTATAAGCAACTGTAACCAAGTATAAGCAACTTCCCTCCGGGAATAATAAAGTTCTCTGAAACATGAATCTTCTTTGAGATTGGACCAGATGGCCTTTGGTTCCTGCAGACATGGATCTCATTTTTGTCTTTTTTCTTTAAATTTGCTCAATGCTGGGAAAATAACAGATTTTCCAACCCAGTCGCTTTTATGTAAAAAAAAAAATTATTCCATGATGAATTCTTTCAGATTTTTTCCTAACTTTAATAGAAAATTGCAACCATTAAAAAAAAGTGAAAAACATTAAGAAACATTTTTGCAGAATAAAAGAAAATAATGTAAAACATATTTTAAATAATACCCTGTGTGCATATAAATATGCACAAACCTAAACTAATCCCTTTGTCAATTTTACTAGGGGCATGTTAACTTTTTACACTGTAAGTATGAAGTTTACTGAATATGAAAATTAGATCAATAAATTAAATTAAAGAAATAACTAGCAGAATGAATTAAACATTTAGTAAAGTAAATATTTAATAAAAAGTCCCTTTCAACTTGCAATTCATGTCATTGGTGTCAAATATTTTGAAGTATTGTGAAAAGCATTAATATTTGCTTACAGGAACAAAGTTAAAGATTTTAACTTCCAGTTTTCATCAGCGAAAGGTCACACTGTCACGTTGCTAATCTTCTTCTAAAGTAATTTTGCGATGTGTAATTGAAGTCACTGGTTTGTCGCTGGTGTTGGACAATATGGTCTTAGTTTATAAAAAAAAAAAAAAGGATTATAGAGTAAATTATATTTAATAATTAATTCATATTCATCTCATGCATGTGCAGTTTTAAATCCTTGCTCTCTCATATGAGTCTGTGTATTATTCTTATGACCACTGAGTTTTACGCTAAAACATCTTCCCATATTTGAGACCTAAATGTTGGTAAGTAGGTCAGGGGAGTGGTTTGTTTGCATAAGCAACAATAGTATCAGTAATGCGGTATCAGTAATCAGTAAAGACAGACTGAGTTGGTCAAACTGACCTTCAAAAGACCTTCAAAAGACATACACCATATGTGGAACCTAATTACTTGACAAAATACTAAATCACTAAATGGCTTAGAATTTTTCATTACATCACTCATTCATTCTTCTTCAGTAACCACATTATCCTGGTTAGATTCAAAACGTCTTATCTCAGGAATAATAATAATTTTAAAAAATCAGGATTGAACGACCACACGCGTTCCACACACGGGATCAATTTAAGTCAACCTACTTGTTTGCAAGAAGTGAAACGAAACCACAAAACCAAGAGGAAACCCAAAGAGACATGACGGAGAGCATGTGAAACTCTAATGCTACAATAATCTGAGCTCAGGATCAAAATAGGGATCCTTTGATCCTTTGATGTGATACTGTTGCACCATTCAATGTACTCCAGTTGTGTTTATTGGATTCATTAATCCCATCTCCAATTATTATTATTATTTTTTTAAATGTGCCAGTCTGTGGTAAATCATCCCTTGTTCACTTGTCTAATAAGACACCTAATGAGGTTATTATTCAAGGTAGGTGTACTTCTTTGATGAGGTGGGTTCTCCAAGACTGTAAGTTACATGTACTACAGTACTTAGTTCAGAAATTAGCATTTATTATATATACATTTAATACCACATTTTTCGAGCAATTATCTAAAACCAAAAAAAAAAAATGGTTAAAAACATATACATCATTTTACAACACAGCAAACACTATACATTATACATTATTTTTACATACAGTACATCATGCTACAATATTGTTAGAAGCAATATATGACAAAAACACATAGGGAAGACAATGGCATGGCAAAGTAAAACCTCGAACAAAGAAAAAAAAATCTCAAAGCATATGAAGTGTATTTTTATCATTGCACGCTTAAAGTTCCCGAAATTGACTACTTCACGGAAAACATTTTACAGGAAATATGACTAAACAAAAGTGTAGAATGAGAGCACTAGCAGCGTACCTTACAGCTCCAAAGTGGAGACAAAAGAAAAGTCTTCAGGACTGCTATACCAGCACCTGTTAAGATATCATATAGACAGCATTTCTGTTCACACTGCAGCTTGTTGTGTCCGATTCGGTTCTGTTGTCTCTTTCCTGTTGACTGCTCGCTCTTCTCACCGAGCTCCGGAATGCTTTGTTGAAACTGTGCGAGCCGAAGAAATAGATAAGCGGGTCCAGGCAGCAGTTGATTCCAGCCAGGACGTAGGATGAGTAGTACACCGTTTCCACTTGTACAAGGAGCGCACACTCCGTAGGGTAGAACTTCTTAAGTATCACCGCGACAGTCCGGGTAACGTTGAGTGGGAAGAAGCAGATTGCGAAGATGACCAGGCATAATCCTATCATCCGAAGTGACTTCAACTTGATCGAATGCCCTTGCAGCGATTTATCGTTTATTTGGGTTACCGATCGAGCCAGACAGGCGTAACAAACCACAGTCACGGTGAAAGGTATAAGAAAGCCACCAACAAAGAGTACGAAGTTAATAACGAAGTAGTCGTTGATTAGTTTGCTCTGATGTATGGAAAGGCATTGCTCGTGTCCGTCTTCTTGGGTAACACCCAGTACATGTGCGTACACCGCGGCTCCGACTATCAAAAAACACCAGACCGCGAAGCACAGCTTCTTCACGAAGACTTTCCGTTTTATGGGTGATGATCGCTTGAAATGGACCACGACAACATAACGATGGATGCTGATGAGGGTCAGGAACATTATGCTGCCGTAGAAGTGAGCGCTGAGCAAGGCTATCTTCAACTGGCACAGAAAGGGTCCGAATGTCCAGTTGTTCCCGTTGACAAAGTAAGCCGCCATTAACGGCGTGGCAGGAGAGGCGAGCGCATCACTTATTGCCAGGTTGAACTGCAAGACCGTGCCAGCGTTCCATTTGGGCATCCGAAAGATGAAGACCCAGAGACTGAAGCCATTAAGAATGAGGCCTACCATGTAGACCAGGCAGAGGAAAATGGTTAGGCTGATGTTCTGCTGCTGTGGAGGGCAAGTATCAGTCTGGTTGTCCATCTTCGAGGGAACGAAGAGAAAATGAAAAGTGTGTACTTCGTGTGGTAATACAGTAACTGCTACAGGATGTGGAAAAAAAAAGAGGAAGAAGAACAAGGGCAGTTCTTCTGTATTTTTTTTTCCTTCTGAAGAATGAATAAGCTCAAAGGGTTTTGCATAAATTCATGTTAATTCTGATGAATACATAAAAAAAATGACATCAGCAGGATTCATAATGCACAATCAGGGCTTTGTTTAAAAATAAACCATTACAAAGGTGATTGATGATAATTATGTTAAACATATTAAGCAAGTTCTCAGAGTTACAGTCATGTAACAATCAACTTAGACTGTAAATAACGTTCATGTCTACTGCATGTGTCCTCATTTTAAATATATTAAATAGATAAGGCATGTATTTACAGAGAACGTCATCTTTCGGTCTCTAACATGCGAGTGAAAACGTCACGTCGTTTCATGCCACTTCAGCCGTTCGTGGCATTGAGTCATTGAAGCCTACAACCCACAAATGTATAAATAAAACTTCCTTTATTGGTACAGATTCATTCCAGTTACTTAAAAGCAACGAGGAAGTAGTTAGAGCACAAGCATCTAACTGAACATTTACATGAGCAATATAATGAGCTCTTGAATGCATTACTGACATAAATACACTATATGGACAAAAGGATTTGGCCAAACATTTTAATTATTGAATTCAGGTGTTTCGATCAGGCCCTTTATCCCCAACCTTAATGCTTCATTACACCAAGACATCTTGGACAATGCTATGCTTCCAGCTTTGTGGCAATAGTTTGGAGAAGAACCTTTTCTATTCCAACACGACTCCGCCCCAGTGCACTAAGCAAGGCATTATATAAAGACATTGTTTGAGGAGTTCGGTGTAGAAGAACCTGACTGGCCCGAACACAGAGCCCTGACCTCAACCTCATCAGGCACCTTTGGGATGAACTGGAATGAAGATTATGAGCCAGGCCTTCTTATCCAACATCAGTGCCTGACCTCGTATATGCTCTACAGAATGAATGGGCATGAATTCCCACAGAAACACTCCAAAATCTTGTGGACAGCCTTCCAGGAAGAGTGGAAGCTGTTATAGCTACAAAAAAGGGGACCAACAAGAATATGTATTTGGATAAAATGTCATTACAGGTTTGGCCAAATACTTTTGTCCATTAGTGTAGTTACATTCCAATAGCAAAAAAATACTAAATTTTTTTTTTTTTCTCCCGATTTTCTCCTTCATTTAGTCGTGTCCAATTCCTCCCCGTCACTAGGAAGCTCCCACATTAAGGCTACTACTACCACTCAGCCGGGAGGGCCGAAGACTATGGTTCGGAGGAAACACGTGACGCCAGCCCACCGCATCTTTTCGAACTGCTTGCTCACGCACCGTTGGGGGCGTCGTAACACACTCGGAGGACAGCGCTATCCGCTTCCCTCCGTTGCGCGAGCTCACAGACGCTCCTGACTGGCTGTAGAGTCGTGATTAATGTGGGAGCACTAAGTACCTCTCATCCCTCCCCTCTGAGAAAGCTCGGCCAATCAGCTCTCTCTAGACCTCCGGCTGCGAGAGGTTACAGCGCCACCCGGGATTCGAACTAGCGATCTCCGGATGATAGGGCGAGCGCTTTAACCACTGCGCCACTCGGAGGCAAAAATACTAAATTTTTAAACAACTTCATGTTATTTGCAACATTCATTGTTCTATAGCAGAACATGGCAGGTATATGTACAACAATCAGCCATAGCATTAACACCAGATAACATTAACAATTTATTATCAATTATATGCCAGTAAATTGGTGACAGGATCATGGGTTCATTCATGCCTGTGGTGATCAACGGACGCCATATCCAGAAACCGGCTCTGAAAAGCAACGGGGCCAAGCAAGAAAGAGCCCAAGGCCACCTTCCAGACCTCCAAACTCCCTAAATCCCAATCCAATCAATCACCCATGGGATGCGCCGGATAAACAGGCCCGATCCGTGGAGGCTCCACCCCACAGCACCCAGGGGATCCACTACCTTCCCGGTGTCAGACACCACAACTTACCCCTAGACATCTTGTGCAGTCATGCTCCAAAGGGGCCAGAGCCACCCCACACAATATTGGTTATCCTGTTTCATGTTGTAATGTTATGGCTGATCAGTGTATTTATTTTCATATACATAATACAGAGGACTTCAATGTAAACATATCAAATTAAAAATGTAAAAAATGCCACAATTTAACAATGCACTAATTATAAAAAAAAAAAAACAATTTGTAAACAGAATGTGAAATCTGTGCCATGTCTGGAAAAAAGTGTAACGTTAGCATCCGAGTGAATGAAAACTAACGTTGGGTATTCTTCACATAAATCAATGGTCCTCTATGAAGGATACATTTATACAGTCTCTTTGGATTCAAGTATTTCTGCTCTATAAATGAGAGCATGCTGATATATTTTCCTTTCCTTCTCCTAACCGAATAATACCAGCTTCATTTGATAGCTACGGTAGCACCTAACTAAATGAAATAATCCTTTCCCCACTTTCCCACTGTCTTTTTTCATCCACAAATTCCCTCCGTCCCAGTCTCCTACCTGCCTTCCCTCCTTTCCAGCCTCCGTCCCCTTAGTCACATCACTCTTTCCTTTCCTCTTTCCCACCATTCTTCCTTCCTTCCTCATTCCCACTGTCCTTCCTTTCTTTCCTTCTTCCAACCATCCTTCCATGTCCTGTCCTTCTTTCCACTGTCCATCCTTTATTCCTTCCAACACCCTTATTTCCTTTCCTTACCCCCTTCCCACATCCTTCCTTCCATCCATGCTTCCTTCATTTCTTCCAGTCCTTTCCTCATTCCCACCTTCATTCCTTCAGACCATCTTTACTTTCATCCTTTCTTCCTTTCTGTCTGTGATTTCTGTCTTTTTTTCCTGATACCTGTCTATCATTCTTTCTTTTCTGTATGTATTTACTTCTGACTTTCTTTTCTGAACATTGGGAATTTTTGCTATAGATTTATTCAGTCACTGTTGTGTAAGTAACACTGGTTTGTCCGAGAAAGTCCCCTGAGAAGTGAGAGTGCACTAACATACTGTTGCATAAGCACAAAAAAAAAAAAAACTTTGTGTTAACTATTTGAACATTTTCACATCACTTACACTGAGGTTTCAGAAATCCCCATTTCTCACGGTTTACATAAGAACAAATCAATGATCATTGTGTACAGCAATTATAATTGAGTCATGGAAATGCTTTCCCTCTTTATCGTCTAGGAGTGGGAATGACCTGGGTGGTCGCAGCGCTCTCAGGCTCAACATCGTCACGAGTTTCTGGGAACCGGACTCCTACTTTCCTCAGTGAACTGCGGAAGGCCGCCATAAAGTTCTGCGAGGCAAAGCAATAGATCAGCGGATCAAGACAGCAGTTGGCTGAAGAAAGGATCCAGGAGACGTAGTACGACGTTTCCAATTGCAAAAGCAGACTGCAGAGTTCGGGGTAGAATTTCTTGACCACCACCATTACGGAACGAATCACGTTCATGGGCATGAAGCACAGTCCAAAAATCAGCAAACAAACAGCCACCATTTTGCGTGACTTACTCTTCATGAGCTTGCCTTTCGTATTGCAGATGTTGATGCTAGACATGGATTTCACCAAGAGGCTGTAGCAAACCAGAGATGTCATGAATGGAATCAGAAAGGCGGGTAAGAGTAGGATGAAGTTAGAGAAAAAAAACCTATCGCTGTATTCATCCTGATGGATGCTGAGACACAGCGTGCGGTTCCCCACTGTGCTTATGTCCAGACTTAGACTACACATTACTCCCATAATCAGCACGAAAGCCCAAATTCCTAAGCAAAGCTTCATTACAAAGTTCTTTTGCTTCATGCGGAATTCCTGGCCGCGGGAGACCACGCATACATAACGGTGGATGCTTATGAGAGTGAGAAAGAAGATGCTACCGTAAAAGTGGGCGGCCAGCAGGATCATCTTGATGTAACACATCGCCCTTCCGAAAGGCCAGTCCCCTAAGGCAAAGTAAACCGTCAAAAAGGGTGCTAAAGGGCATACAATGAGATCGCTGATGGCCAGGTGGAACTGGAGAACCGTTCCAGACTTCCACTCAGGAGTGCGGTACTTGAACACCCACATGCTGAAGATGTTCAGGAGAAGCCCAATTATGAGGACCAAGCAAATCAGCCCAGAAATGGAGGCATGCTGGGGCTCCATTGAACACAAAGTTGTGGAATTGATTGAAGACACAGTTGTGGAATTCATCTACAGAGCAGAATTGAGAGAAGAAAAAAAAGATGTCATGATCTTAATGTACACTTTTACATACAGTGCAGTGAAAAAGTATTTGCCCCTTTCTGATTTATTTATTGTTTTTGCATATTTGTCCAAATTAATGACTCAAATCATCAAACAAGTTTTAATATTACACAAAGATAACCGGAGTAAATATAAAATGCAGTTTTAATCAATAAATGATGATTTCATTCATTTATTAAGGGAAAAAAGCTGTCCAAACCTACCTGGCCCTATGTGAAAAAGTAATTGTCCACTTAACCTAATAACTGGTTGTGCCACCAAGCGATTGCAATAACTTGCAAGTTCACGTTAACATTGCTGTGGAGTAATTTGGGCCCACTCTTCTTTGCGGAATTGCTTTAAATCAGCCACATTGGATTGGTTTTTGACTATGAACTGCCTTTTTAAGGTTATGTCACAGCATCTCAATCGGATTTAAGTCTGGACTTTGACTACGCCACTCAAAATTAATTAATTAATTTATTTATTTGAGCCATTCAAAGATGGACTTGCTGGTGTGTTTCGGATCATCATTGTCCTGCTGCATAACCCAAGAGCTCAGAATACATGGATCCATTAAGATATGTCAAGCTGATCCTGAAGCTGAAAAGCAGCCCCAGACCATTACACTACTGTACCACCACCATGCTTGACTGTTGGTATGATGTACTTTTTATGAGACGCTGTGTTAGTTTAACGTCAGATGTACCAGGGTGCACACCTTCCAAAAAGTTTTTTGTTATAGATTTTTTTCACATTCTGTTTACTTTTGTTTCATCAGTCCACAGAATAATTAGGTCTTGGGATAATAAAGATGGTTTTTAGCCAATGTGAGACGAGCCTTTGTGTTCTTCTTGGAACTCTCCCATGGAGGCCATTTTTGTCCCAGTCTCTTTCTT
Organism: Clarias fuscus; assembly: GCA_030347435.1. Lineage (NCBI taxonomy): Eukaryota > Metazoa > Chordata > Actinopteri > Siluriformes > Clariidae > Clarias > Clarias fuscus. Next base: position 23,480,093 of record CM059208.1, read on the forward strand.
AATGTTGAATCATAAACACTGATCTTGACTAAGGCAACTGAGGCCTGCAGTTCTTTAGATATTGATTTGGGTTCTTTTATGAGCTCCTGAATGTAATTACTCATTGGGGTAATTTTGGTAGACCGGCCACTCCTTAAAAGGTTCTCCACTGTTCCAAGTCGTTTCCATCTGTGGTTAATGGCTCCCCGCTGTGGTTCACTGGAGACCCAAAACCTTATTTGTTCTTGAATTTCTTTAGATCATGTTGCTTTTTGAGATCTTTTAGTGTGCTTCACTTGCGTGATTTCTTGATTCGACAGGTCTGGCAGTGATCATGTCCAGGTGTGGCAAGTGAAAATTAACTCAGCTTTCCAAAAATCACAGATTTTCATGATTTAGCTAGGGGGCAATTACTTTTTCACATAGGGCCAGGTAGGTATGTACAGTTTTCTTCCGTTTAATGAATAAAATCCTCATACAAAATTCATACTTACTTCAATGGGGTTATCTTTGTCTAATATTAAAATATATTTGATGATATGAGTCATTGTGTGACACATAGGCAAAAAAAAAAAATCAGGAAAGGGCAAATACTTTTTTACAGTACTGTACATTTTGGTGTATACAGTATATATAATTTTCAAATTACTGTACTTGCAGCATGAATATGTCTCCAAATAATTACTACAATTCTGTAATTGCTCTAAATAAAAGAAGATTTTTGAGCTACTCACGTTGTCACACGGCTTTCAGGACGAAATTGCCTTTGTCTTGCGCGCAGTATTCAAACCTACCTCAACCTTTGAGCGACTTTGTATGACTTCCTGTCTGGTTTCATATTCAGAAATAGCCTCCAGAGGACATTTGAAAGAAGCAAAGCCGTCAGAAAAAGCGTCAAGCTGTGATCGTTTAGCACTGATCTAACCCTGCCCACTTCCATACTATATATGTAGATCTGTATGATGTCTGTGTCATGCTCGGAAGTGCATGAAGGCAGAGTCAAGATGTCTGTTAAAGAACTAGGTCTCTCAAATCTTGCTTCTTAGTGCACCTTTGGTCTCCGTGCCCTGCTTGTAACCTGAATCATCTGAAACTAGGTATCTAGAATTGGCATCATGCTGCAGAAACCAAAATAAACCATCATTTCCTGTGACATTCATACAACCCCTATCCTACAGTACGCTCCTGATTCTGCTCGGTTGTCAGCAAAAATTGCTAAATATTACATGCAGTTCTGTGCAAATGTCTCATTTCTTCAATTAAAAATTAAATGATGTTAAATTAAGGCGGCACGGTGGTGTAGTGGTTAGCGCTGTCGGCTTCCAGGGTCTTGGTTCGATTCCCAACCAGGTTCGATTCCTGTCTCTGTGTGCATGGAGTTTGCATGTTCTCCCCGTGCTTGGTGGGTTTTCTCCCACAGTCCAAAGACCTGCAGATTAGGCTAATCGGCATTCACAAATTGGTCGTAGTGAGTGTGTGTATGTGTGTGTGTGCCCTGCGATGGATTGGCACCCTGTCCAGGGTGTACCCCGCCTTGTGCCCTAAGTCTCCTGGGATAGGCTCCAGAATAGGTTCCCCCATGACCCTGAACACAGGATTAAGCGGTATAAATGATGAGTGAGTGATGTTAAATTAAATTAAAGGAATGGGAATGAATGTTTTACTGTGACAGGTTGCAAAGATCCAATTTTTAAAAATGTGTTGTTTATGTAAAAATCTCAGCAGCAACCTCATTTCCCCTCTCGTCCGTTCCAAAAACTCAGCCTTGAGCATCATCGTTATATATTAATCACCGGCCTGATCATTTGTCATCCCTTGCATGATGATGAATTCAAATTAAAATTGTATTTGTCACATACAGAACCGTACACATTATGATGTATAGTGAGTTGCAGATCATGATAAGGAGACTTTACATAGTCTACTGTATATCTGCTAATGTTGTTGTTAATCTTTGAGGGATCGCCACGGTGGACCATCCAATCCACACATAACTTGGCACAGGTTTTGTGCATCATTCTTTATCTTTGTGTTGAAACTATTTCCGTAAACTGACGTGTTGCATATGGACCCTTGGGGGAGGCCCTTATCCATAGAACCATACATCACTCTGCTGACGCTGATCACATTGCTATAGAAATGATGGAATATGTTTAAAGGAAAGAAGAGGGGAAAAAAGATCTAACACTATGAGCATATTCTTTTTAACACAATTTTCAGTTTTATTAGGTATTAATAGTATGTATGTCATGAAGGAATAATTTTGTGGCAGCACCCATTAAAGTCACCTCAAACTTCTATAAAATGTAAAGTATGTCATATATATATACACACATGGTCAAAATTGTTGGTAGCCTTCGGTCAATGAAAGAAAAACTCACAATGGTCACATAAATAACTTTAATCTGACAAAAGTAATAATTTTTTAAAATTCTATGAATGTTAACCAATGAAAGTCAGACATTGCTTTTAAACCATGCTTCAACAGAATTATTTAAAAAAATAAACTCATGGAACAGGCCTGGACAAAAATGATGGTACCCCTAGAAAATACTGAAAATAATGTGACCAAAGGGACATGTTAATTCAAGGTGTGTCCACTAATTAGCATCACAGGTGTCTACAATCTTGTAATCAGTCAGTGGGCCTATATATAGGGCTCCAGGTAGTCACTGTGTTGTTTGGTGACATGGTATGTACCACACTCAACATGGATCAGAGGAAGCGAAGGAAAGAGTTGTCTCAGGAGATTCGAAAGAAAATTATAGACAAGCATGTTAAAGGTAAAGGCTATAAGACCATTTCCAAGCAGCTAGATGTTCCTGTGACTACAGTTGCACATATTATTCAGAAATTTAAGATCCATGGGACTGTAGCCAACCTCCCTGGACGTGGCCGCAGGAGGAAAATTGATGACAAATCAAAGAGACGGATAATCAGAATGGTAACAAAAGAACCCAGAAAGACTTCTAAAGAGATCCAAGGTGAACTTCATGCTCAAGGAACATCAGTGTCGGATCGCATCATCCGTCGTTGTTTGAGCCAAGGTGGACTACATGGGAGACGACCAAGGAGGACACCATTGTTGAAAACAAATCATAAAAAAGCCAGAGTGAAATATGCCAAAATACATGTTGACAAGCCACAAAGCTTCTGGGAGAATGTCCTATGGACAGATGAGACAAAAATTGAGTTTTTTGCCAACGCACATCAGCTCTATGTTCAGAGACATTTTCTCAAGCATATCAAGAAAAGAACACTGTCCCTACTGTGAAACATGGAGGAGGCTCTGTTATGTTCTGGGGCTGCTTTGCTGCATCTGGCGCAGGGTGTCTTGAATCTGTGCAGGGTACAATGAAATCTCAAGACTATCAAGGGATTCTAGAGAGAAATGTGCTGGCCAGTGTCAGAAAGCTGGGTCTCAGTCGCAGGTCATGAGTCTTGCAACAGGACAATGACCCAAAACACACAGCTAAAAACACCCAAGAATGGCTAAGAGGAAAACATTGGACTATTCTAAAGTGGCCTTCTATGAGCCCTGACCTCAATCCTATTGAGCATCTTTGGAAGGAGCTGAAACATGCTGTCTGGAAAAGGCACCCTTCAAACCTGAAACAACTGGAGCAGCTTGCTCATGAGGAGTGGGCCAAAATACCTGCAGAGAGGTGCAGAAGTCTCATTGACAGTTACAGGAATCGTTTGATTGCAGTGATTGCCTCAAAAGGTTGTGCAACAAACTAAGTTAGGGGTACCATCATTTTTGTCCAGGCCTGTTCCATGAGTTCATTTCATTTTTTTTTTTATAATTCTGTTGAAGCATGGTTGAAAAGCAATGTCTGACTTTCATTGGTTAACATTCATAGAATTATTATTTATTATTACTTTTGTCAGATTAAAGTTATTTCTGTGACCATTGTGAGTTTTTCTTTCATTGACCGAAGGGTACCAACAATTTTGTCCACGTGTGTGTATGTATATATATATATATATATATATATATATATATATATATATATATATACACATACACTCACCTAAAGGATTACTAGGAACACCATACTAATACAGTGTTTGACCCCCTTTTGCCTTCAGAACTGCCTTAATTCTACGTGCCATTGATTCAACAAGGTGCTGAAAGCATTCTTTAGAAACGTTGGCCCATATTGATAGGATAGCATCTTGCAGTTGATGGAGATTTGTGGGATGCACATCTAGGGCACGAAGCTCCCGTTCCACCACATGCTCTATTGGGTTGAGATCTGGTGACTGTGGGGCCATTTTAGTACAGTGAACTCATTGTCATGTTCAAGAAACGAATGTGAAATGATTCGAGCTTTGTGACATGGTGCATTATCCTACTGGAAGTAGTCATCAGAGGATGGGTACATGGTGGTCATAAAGGGATGGACATGGTCAGAAACAATGCTCAGGTAGGCTGTGGCATTTAAACGATGCCCAATGGGCACTAAGGGGCCTCAAGTGTGCCAAGAAAAGTTCCCCCACACCATTACACCACCACCACCAGCCTGCACAGTGGTAACAAGGCATGATGGATCCATGTTCTCATTCTGTTTACACCAAATTCTGACTCTACCATTTGAATGTCTCAACAGAAATCGAGACTCATCAGACCAGGCAACATTTTTCCAGTCTTCAACTGTCCAATTTTGGTGAGCTCGTGCAAATTGTAGCCTCTTTTTCCTATTTGTAGTGGAGATGAGTGGTACCCGGTGGGGTCTTCTGCTGTTGTAGCCCATCCGCCTCAAGGTTGTGCGTGTTGTGGCTTCACAAATGCGTTGCTGCATTCTTCGGTTGTAACGAGTGGTTATTTCAGTAAAAGTTGCTCTTCTATCGGCTTAAATCAGTCGGCCCATTCTCCTCTGACCTCTAGCATCAACAAGGCATTTTCGCCCACAGGACTGCCGCATACTGGATGTTTTTCCCTTCTCACACCATTATTTGTAAACCCTAGAAATGGTTGTGCGTGAAAATCCCAGTAACTGAGCAGATTGTGAAATACTCAGACCGGCACCAACAACCATGGTTGTCTGGCACCAACAACCATGCCACGCTCAAAATTGCTTAAATCACCTTTCTTTCCCATTCTGACATTCAGTTTGGAGTTCAGGAGATTGTCTTGACCAGGACCACACCCCTAAATGCACTGAAGCAGCTGCCATGTGATTGGTTGATTAGATAATTGCATTAATGAGAAATTGAACAGGTGTTCCTAATAATCCTTTAGGTGAGTGTATATATTACAGTTAGTGAAATCAAATCAAATTAAAATTTTGCCACATTCACAAAAATACACAAAATTCTTATATGACTATCCGTGACCTAAAATAGAAAGATTTTCCCTAAAATGAAAATATGGCACTAGAGAATACAATTAAACCACAGATAGACACTATTATAATCATTTATTTTATAATAAAATATAAAAATTCAGATTGGAAATTAGCAAATTTTATGAACTATAAATTAGAAATAAAATAGAAATTTAGAGACTACCCAGGAATGTAGAAAAATTTTTTAGGTAAACTGTGAGATATAAAAATACAAAAAGAATAGAAGTGTAAAAATACTCTGTAGAACAGTAGAATCAATTAATTCCATTTTCCATATCAATCTAAGTACACCCAAATACAGCGCCAACATTTAACTATGTTATTGTCCCGACGCTGAAAGCCCTTTCTACAGTACGCTTCTCTGTGGTGCTCAGTGCTGAAGAACGACAAAGAGCAACCCGATGAACCTTTCACACAAATCCACCAAATCCTCTGGCTAACCACCATATTTAACCAACAACTACTCACATGCTGTAACCAACAGAGTATAAACCAACAATCATTAGAGAAAGAGACGACATCACCTCAGTTGCCTTCACCAGACACCAGAAGGTAAGCGTGAGGACGGGCAGACTCAACCAGACGATACCTACAGTACGAAGGTATCAAGGTAACAAGTATGAACAGTAGAAGGAGAGCGGCAGGTCCTGACTCACACCTGGCTCGGTCGCTGCCCTGTATGCCAGTGGGACATAAAGGGCAGTGAGTAAGTACTCAAGGGAGTTGTTTTGTCATAAAATGTTACACACTTCCACAATAAATATGCAAGGATGTAAGATAAGCAAATACTAGGAAGGAGTGGTGTGCGTATGAATGAGTCTGAATCCGATTTACAGTATTATACAGTACGTCACAGGACGCTCCATTCACCTCCAACACAATCAGACGTGCCACCAGACCTCCATCGTGCCACCTTTCAGGTCATCACCTGTTGCAGTCGCTTAAGTCTACAGCAGCTATTTTGTGGTTAAAGTCCCTTGTGAAAATTCCCATCGCCTGGTACCTTGGGTTTAGGCACATGGGCACGTATCAGTTCCTAATACAACTAAATTCCTGTTTTCAATTCCTATTTATGTTTATGTTGGGGTAGTTTCCAAGTAACCTGACTACTAAATATAGGAAGCAAATTTGTATTTCTTAAAAAAGACACTATAAATATGAAATTGACGTTTGCAGATTTACAAGTACATTTTTCTTTATTCCTTATAATAAAGCAGAGCAACTAAAGCAGACCAAAAAGAACTATTAGTTTTAGGTTTCTCCACTTGCCTGTAAGAAAACAAGCCAGAGAAAGTGATGTTGAATCTAAAACCTGGGATTTCGGTGTTTTGGGGAAATTCCCTGACTGCGTAGAGATGAGGGGAAATTATGAATGGCGGTTCTTTCATTCATGTTTCCAAAATCTACTTTCTAAAAAAAAAAAAGTTATAATAGTGCTGTCAATATTAACATGTTAAAGCAGGTGATTAATCCAAATGAAATAAATATCAGAATTTGAACTTGTTACTATTTTTTATGCAAATTAATCACCTGACCAAGTTTGACCCTAATGGCTTCCCATAAACCGTCCAGCACGGTTAGACTTATAATAATATAATAGAATAATAAAGTGACTGAAGAAACATCGGCAGGTGTTCTAAACGACAAGTTTCGTTGTAAAAAAAACTTTGGATAAAATCAGGGCTATGTGCTCGAGCTACAATCGATGGGAACTATTTTTTTTTATACAAGAATACATTAAATGTAATACACTAATAAATGCTACGAAAGTGAGGAGCTAATATTATCGAACTTACTGTAGACTACTGGACATCAGTAAGTAACCGGAACTACCTCGGTATAAAAGCTCACCTAATCGATGACTAATGGCGACTGCACTCATTAGACATTTAGCGAAACATGTGCTAGTTAATCGCACGAGTCAAATCGAAAAGATCTAATTCATGACTGGTTGAGTACCCAGTGACCGGAATTCTGAGTGGTGCAAGTTAGTCTCAAACCCACTCATTAAACACGCTTACACCAGTCTCAAAACACAGTGAGCAGAAATTAGTCTGGAAAATCTCGTGCTCGACATACGCACCATGTCAAGCTGATTTTGAGACTTTGAACTTAAAATATCACGGTTTCTTTACAATCCTACAAGTGGTACACTCGAAACTATTCAAACATTTGCATCCCATGTGGTAGGACTGAAATTGTTAAGAAATAATAATTATGTCAGTAGATGTGATTTTTAAATGAAATGTTAAACCCTTGTATTCTAAGGTATTTTGTACAGCTTAACGCTGCCCTTGGTTATTATTCGGGAAAAACAAGAAGTTATAAGGCAGGAACTACATTTAATTACTCATGTTCAATTCAGTTGTGAAGCTGTTGAATACAGCTGAAGTATAAAACCTTCGAGTTGCAACATTTTTTTTTCTATAACCGTCACAAAATCAGATGAATCGGCATGTTTATAAAATCATGATACTTGTGGATGATGTTACCCGAGAGTCCATCAAAAAAGAAAGAAAGAAAAAAAGAAAAAGAAATGACAGATAGACTTAATTGGAAGTAAATAATTTTATTTACAGTTGAGCTACAAAACCAATCCATACTTCCATACAGTCAGTCACAACATCACTGTACACAAAGCATCACTTTTAACTGATACAACAATTAAACCAGATCACACTTTCAAATACTCACTCATTACGAAACAAGCATTAGCTCTCGCCGGCGCCATTCTCAAACCAAGCTGAAGTTTTTTAAATGACCTCTTGATGATGAAAAAAAAAAAAAAAAAAGAGAAATGACTCTGAATCAAAACACAACTGAAATCTGCTCCACCCCTGTGTGTGTGTGTGTGTGTGTGTGTGTGTGTGTGTGTGTGTGTGCGTGCAGTCTGTATCAGACAGGCGTGGTGGGCGTAGTCGGAACGGTGACCGGGTGCAGGCCCAGGTCCAGTGTCGGAGCTTCCTCGGGTTCGGGTGGACTCCTTTTAGACGCCTCGATCTTCTCCACAAGCTGTGTGTACAGCTCTTTCACTGGCTCGCTGCTCTGTGGACAGAAAACACACAGCAGAATAAGTGTGTCTAAGTGACGCCTGCAGTGCAAGATGATACGATGAAATGCCCTATTAGGACAGAGTTCTTGCACTGCAGGCATCACTTAGACACCCAATTTCATGACAAAAACTATGGATTTGAAATGCACAAGTGCATTTGCCGGCTGTAAAGTGCCAAAAGATACATATACAGTGGAACCTTGGATTACGAGCATAATTCATTCAGGAAGTGTGACAGAGAAGAAAAGGTGAGAGAGTGACGCTCGGTGTCAAAATAAGAGTCGCATGCGTGATACATGATACTCGGCACTCATAAACTAATACTTGCTCGGTTTCCGATTAAAAATGTATTAAAAATCTTTCCACTGTGTATATATATATATATATACACACACACACACACACACACACACACACACACACATATATAGTTAATGTAAAAATCTAAGCAGCAACCTCATTTTCCCTCTCATCTGTTCCAACCACTCAGCATTCAGCATCAGCAGTATACTAATCACCGGCCTGATCATCTGCAACTGTTTCTCACTGGTTCATGCTTTAAGTTAATGTTTTTATTTTATTTTTTAATTCTTCAACGTTTAATAGTTCACTGTGTGGCTTAATACATTTCTGGACTGAAAATTACGGACAAAAAAGTTAGGAACTCTGGAGAATTATTTCTCAAGACTACATTAAAAATATTTGAAATTCAAAGACCTGAGGGGGGGCTCAAGACCTTTGCACAGGACAGAAACTTGATAAATATGGCGAGAGAATTTATCGAGAGGCCTTTTTAAACTCTGGAAGCTTTTTCACAGGGAACTGGGAAACTCCACATACACAGTCCGGAAGTGCGATTCGAACCACAAACCCTGGAGGTCTGAGGTGACACTGCTATCAGCTAAAAGCTAAGTGTCAGCTAAAGGATTAATATAAAATAATAAGTAAAAAAAGTTCCTGAAAAAAATCGAGATTATGTCCAATAATTAGTATTTTTTTATATCGCCTTACATTTAACAGGTACATAAACTTTTCAGGACGGACATAAACCCCCCCCCCTTTTTTTTTTTACAGAAAAATTTCAGTTCTTCTACTTACACATGTAAAAGTATAAATTAATATGAGGTGATGATAAGGGAAAGTGTGTCATCTTGTGGTTTTGGGGTTTATTTCATGTTCAGCTGTACCTGTTTGGGTGGCTCGAGAGTTTTCATCAGGGCTTCCATGGAAGACGGGTTCACTTTCTGGTGGAGATGGTTCAACAAGCGCAGAGCGTGTCTGTGCACGTTCTCCTTGCTGAAAATGAGATGATGTCAGAAAAGGCTTTGCATTAAAAAAAAAAAAGCATGCCTTATCATTGTTGTATCCTTAATCCATTTGAACAATAGCCAGTTTCTTGAATGCATCACAGTGGTTCTCTCTTTAATGAAGAAATGTTTGCTGGATGTTTGCATGGATGCTTTTATCAGTTGAACAATATCAAGAGCACATATTAAATTATTTTGAAATTCCTTTCTTTATTAAAAAAAGACCACAGTTTAAAAAAAATTATACTGACAAAAAATAAATAAAAAATGCAATGGTTCTGCTGTGTGTTTGAAACTTATTGACGCTTACATTTTTATCACCCAAGTAGTCCCCTATTTACGAACGAGTCCCGTTCCGACAAAGTGAGTCTTATACGCCTTTGACACGAATATACAATGTGAAGCATACTGTACCAATCCACTTGACTAAATTTCTGTCTCCTTTCCCCACACTGCCATCATGTGGCCAAAAACCGTAACTACACCTGAGGAAATGAATCTCACAGTGAAATGTTCGTAGAACCGCGGTCCATTCGTATCTGCGGAGATTTTTTATTCGAATGTTCGTAAGTCGGGGACTACTTGTATATGGTAATTTTTAAGATTACTGTTTATTTACTGACTGAAATTTATTGAACATAACATGGATTGTCTACAGTCGGATACATATATATATATATATATATATATATATATATATATATATATATATATATATATAAATTTATGTAGGCTATAAAATAATTTAAAAAATCTCAAGCTGCTGCATCGGGAACTGATTTACAATCACAGTCTCACAACCCCTCATCTTTTAACACCTAATATAGAGAACAACTGCTGTGATGACACCGATACACAACTCTGTGCTGTCGTGATAAAAACTACAGATTACAGTTTATGATGCCTGTGATGAGTCATTACATATTCAAGTCAAAGGCTATGACTGTATTGAGGAAGTAGGGTAGAAGTGTAAAGCACAGGCAGGCTTATTCACGGTAACTCTGACCTGGATGAGGACGTGAGGAGGAAGTTGTCGAAAACGGATGTGCAGAACTCTTCGGTGCCGAACTCTTCAGACAGGAGGGTCAGATGGCCGGTAAGGAGATGAAGGAAAATGTCTCCAAATGCCATGTCATTGTATGTCTCCACTGCAGACACATACGCACACACATACAAAAATGCAGGTTAAACGTGCAGCCACTAGAGGGCACCAAGGTGTTTATAAAATGGTGGTCATGTGATTACAAAGCGCACTAAACTGCAGTATACTGTATATATTCACAGACTGTCTACTGTGATGTTCATCAGCAAAGCGATTGCACAGGAGAGCGTCTCTTTTCTCGGAAACATTTGATTTCCATGCACCTACATTACATAAAAGGGGACTATATCAGTTTCTTTAAAAAACTTTTTTTATTTCCTCATTTTCTTAGTCCATCAGTGGGCGAGGTCTCTGACCATCAGTCCCAGTAAAGAAGGCCTGGCCTGCGCAGTTTTTAGTCCAAAGGTGTGGTTTCTGATCATCACTTGTAGTGAAGTGTGTGTCATATTTCCACTAACTCTTTGCTTTTCCTGGAAAAGAGGTCTGAATGACGTCATATTGAACGGCTGGCTAATCACGTGTATATAATAATATTGCTGATTGTGAAATATTACAGCTAGCTGTTCTTTTATACGGTCAAACAGTGTGGAAATTTCTATTGCAAATATTATTGTAGTAAAGGTCAGGGTGAGGTCAACACCATCCTTCTTTAAAATTCAGTATTTTAATACACAGCTCTGTTTATAAAAAATAAATAAGAGACCACTGCAAAATAATCAGTTTCTTGTGTTTTTTTCTTCTTAGAGGTGCATGTATTGATGAGATGAACTTTGGAGTCATGGTAGCAACATGATAATTTAGTTGGCATAGTGCTAGCACCATGATAATAAGCTAAACATCATGCTAGCAACATCCTAAGCATCTAGCATCATGTTAGAGACATTCTAATGATGCAGCTAGCAACATGCTAATATAGTTAACATAATGCTAGCAACATGTTAATAAGCTAAACATCATGCTAGCACATGCTAGCACTAGCATGATGTTAGCAACATTATAATGCTGTTGCTAGCAACATGCTAATATAGTTAACATAATGCCAGCAACATGCTAATAAGCTAAATGTCATGCTAGTAACATGCTAAGCACTCTAGCATGATGTTAGCCACATTCTAATGATGTTGCTAGCAACATGCTAATATAGTTAGCATAATGCCAGCAACATGCTAATAAGCTAAACGTCATGCTAGCAACATGCTAAGCACTCTAGCATGATTTTAGCGACATTCTAATGATGTTGCTAGCAACATGCTAATATAATTAGCATAATGCTAGCAACATGCTAATAGGTTAAACGTCATGCTAGCAACATGCTAAGCACTCTAGCATTATGTTAGCGACATTCTACTGGTGTTGCTAGCAACATCCTAATATACAGTAGTTAGCATAATGCTATCAACATGCTAATCAGCTAAACATCATAATAGGAACATGCTAAGCAGTCTAGCATCATGTTAGCAACATTCTAATGATGTTTCAGATTTGTTCAAAATATAACTATTGTTATTTAGAATGTATATGTAATGGAACATATATCATCACAACACATCAAAATAATCCCAGATCATGCAGTATTTGCAGAGCTTTAATACCTCAAATAAAAAAATTGTGAACAAGTTGTTTTAATCACATTAAGAAATCAGTATTTGGTGGAATTATAACCCTGATTTGCAATTTACAGCTTTCATGCGCTCTCCACCAGGTTTTTCTCATTGCTGTTAGGTAACTTTATACCACTCTTCTTAAAAAAAAAAAGAAAAAAAAAAGAAAAAAAGAACGAAAATCAAACAGCTAAGTTTTGTTTGATGGTTTGTGACCCTTCATCTTCCTCTTGGTGACATTCCACAAGTTTTCTGGAGTAATCTGCAATGCTCTCTTATTTTTTTTCCGGTGGCTTACTCACCCAAAGAAGGAAGTAACCGCTGCAGTGCGTTCTTATTCCTCTGCTTCGCGATGTGCAGGACGTAATACAGCCCCATCTCACACGCCACTCTGTTTTCCTGCAAGTACCTAAGGAGCAAAGAGAGAGCTTAACTGGGTGCTTGACGAACAAGAGCATCACGTGTGGATTTGATGAGAGTGTGCATAAAGACCTGGTAAAGGTGTCGGGCAGGGTGCTGGGGTAGGTGAGGGAGCTCTTCTCTTCACTGGGGAGCTTCTGTTCGACGGTGAACGTGTAATCGTCCACCACTATCGACATCATGGCAGGCAGGAAACGTGTAACTACTTCCAGTTCCTAGAAGGATAAAAAAAAAACAAAAAAAAAACAATCGTACAAACAGATCTTTTGTGTGCACCAAATCATCACTGGAGCTAAAAATTGTAATAAACAAAAAAACAAACAAACAAGACGACATTAATAGCAATTAATGATATTACCAGACGAGGCTCTTTGAAGACCTGGCTGTCAATCATGTCCCAGGCTCCCTGTCCGAGGCAGAGCATCCTGAGGAGCAGCAACAGGTCCGGACTGTCCTGTTCATACACAAATGGTATATACATAACAACGGTAATGTTATATGGAACGGACTACTATACAGACGCTGTAAATAGACTTGCGCTATGCATAATTGCTGCTAATAACGCACTACTGTACATAAACTTAAATTCCCTGGATTTCACTATTCATAACTGTTGGACATATTGTATACAATAACCTTTTGCAAGATGAGCAAAGTCTTATATATATATATATATATATATATATATAGAGAGAGAGAGAGAGAGAGAGAGAGAGAGAGAGAGAGTAAATTCATAAATAAACGAGTTTTTGCATCATGAGCAGTACGTATACGCTTTATCCACCGAGTATCACATGATCACAGCTGTGCCAGTGCTTCTTCTCTCTCTCGGTCTCTCTCAGTGCGCGTGCCTTACTCGTATAGTCAACATCCACGCATGTGTGCACTGTTTACTATAACATTTTGACCACGTGCATGCGTGTGTGCGTTTTATTTTGTGTCCAAGTATAGTGACTGTTCTTTAGTAACTGTACTGCAACAACAGCCTCCGGGAAGGAAAAATCACAAAAATGATGTGATCATTTTTGATCACATCATTTTTGATGTGATCAAAAATCACATCAAAAATCAAAAGGTTGTGCAACAAACTATTAAGTTAGGGGTACCATCATTTTTGTCCAGGTCTGTTCCATGAGTTCATTTTTTTTATAATTCCGTTGAAGCATGGTTGAAAAGCAATGTCTGACTTTCATTGGTCATTTTTGATCACATCATTTTTGATGTGATCAAAAATCACATCAAAAATCAAAAGGTTGTGCAACAAACTATTAAGTTAGGGGTACCATCATTTTTGTCCAGGTCTGTTCCATGAGTTCATTTTTTTTATAATTCCGTTGAAGCATGGTTGAAAAGCAATGTCTGACTTTCATTGGTTAACATTCATAGAATTCTTATTTATTATTACCCCTAGAAAATACTGAAAATAATGTGACCAAAGGGACATGTTAATTCAAGGTGTGTCCACTAATTAGCATCACAGGTGTCTACAATCTTGTAATCAGTCAGTGGGCCTATATATAGGGCTCCAGGTAGTCACTGTGTTGTTTGGTGACATGGTATGTACCACACTCGACATGGACCAGAGGAAGCGAAGGAAAGCGTTGTCTCAGGAGATTCGAGAGAAAATTATAGACAAGCATGTTTTTTTGCTTGTCTATAATTTGCTGCATCTGGCACAGGGTGTCTTGAATCTGTGCAGGGTACAATGAAATCTCAAGACTATCAAGTGATTCTAGAGAGAAATGTGCTGGCCAGTGTTAGAAAGCTGGCTCTCAGTCGCAGGTCATGGGTCTTGCAACAGGACAATGACCCAAAACACACAGCTAAAAACACCCAAGAATGGCTAAGAGGAAAACATTGGACTATTCTAAAGTGGCCTTCTATGAGCCCTGACCTCAATCCTATTGAGCATCTTTGGAAGGGGCTGAAACATGCTGTCTGGAAAAGGCACCCTTCAAACCGGGAACAACTGGAGCAGCTTGCTCATGAGGAGTGGGCCAAAATACCTGCAGAGAGGTGCAGAAGTCTCATTGACAGTGACAGGAATCGTTTGATTGCAGTGATTGCCTCAAAAGGTTGTGCAACAAACTATTAAGTTAGGGGTACCATCATTTTTGTCCAGGTCTGTTCCATGAGTTCATTTTTTTTATAATTCCGTTGAAGCATGGTTGAAAAGCAATGTCTGACTTTCATTGGTTAACATTCATAGAATTCTTATTTATTATTACTTTTGTCAGATTAAAGTTATTTCTGGGATCATTGTGGGTTTTTCTTTCATTGACCGAAGGGTACCAACAATTTTGTCCACGTGTGTAAATGCAAGTGTTATTAGAGAGGTTCCTTGTTAAAGTCGACACAAAGTCAGCACAAAAAAAAGCCGACAGAGACTCTATTTATGATTCCATTAGTGTGCGTGTGTGTGTGAGAAAGCCGTCCTAACCAATAACCCCCCAACCTCCTTCTCTTCTCTCTCATCTCAAACCAGCCACGATTCTTTTCAAAGGTAAATCTGAGTTTCCATTATTTCTTATGGAGGAAATTCGCTTTGATATACATTAATTTTGATATTTGTGTTTCAATGTTTTGATATTTGTGTTTCAATGTTTCAACAAATTATACTCTAATAATCTAAGGTTCCATTGCATGACCTTCTCCAACCATGACCATGACATATAGAAGGGTGCAATGAAGGATATGTTCCTTCATTGCACCCTTCTATAACCTTTGTGTACTGTTTACATATGCAAATTAATTATCACGGCTTCCTCCATTGCATGCATCGAAAAATCACTGCACTCATTGTATATAACTCCTTCACTATGTACTCTTTACATATGCAAACTATTTCGCACTGCGACAAATGTACTTTTGGTTAGATGCTAACTGTATTTTGCTGCCTTGTACCGTACATGTGCAGTGACAAAGTTGAATCTAACCTAATATAATCTGATGCATAGTTTATTGCAACACAATCCAATCAGACTGTGCGATATTGGGGTTTGACATGTTTCAATATTTTGACATACGACGATTGCATATTTAAACTGCTAGGTTAACTATTAAATTTACTATATATATTTTTTTTTATTCAAACATTTATCTAGGCTAGCAGCAGACTCTACATAAATTCCTGAGTATGCGTATATTACCCGTAATATATTGCCGCCATTTGTGATTTCCAATAATAACTCCACTGGTCCACATCACAAAAAAAAATTGTTTTTTTAATTTGATTATATGGTCCGTTCTTCAAATTATGTTTCACGAACTCTGGGGCTATTTATTGGATCTTTAATACTTTTTTAAATTCCTTACTAAGTTTACATTATTTTACTGAGCCCCTAAAGGGACATGGGTGTAAAAAAAATAAACGTTGAAGGAAAAAAAATACACCTTGAAAAAAAAAAAAAGGCTATCAGGATATGGGTGAAAAAAGCAAGCTAGGAAATTTTTTTTTTTGTGAGATCACACAAACATTTCACGAGATCTTGCAAAAGTCGTCTCTTCAGGGTTGCTGATTTAGTCCAGCAGGTAGGAGCAATGCTGCTAAAACCTTGATCCTTGTCTGTGCAATACCGATCCAAACCAGTAATGCGCCCAAGATGCCCTTCCCATATTTTGGTGCCAGAAGTAGGAGTCTCGATTTCTTTTCCGCCTATGTCCTATTCCCCTCCTCCTCATCCATGTCCCTTTAGGGCCTCCATATTATTTAAAGTGAAAATTGAAAGTAAAATGGTTATTTTGATTAACTAATTTATTAATTACAAAAAATAAATAGCATCAATAACAAGAGAAAAAGACCTGGAGAACCATTCTAATTGAATATAGAGTGAGAATCCACCACCATGATGTCTCAGGAACACTTACTCTGGGCAAGGCGTCCTGGCTGAGCAGCTCCTGCAGGTTCCTCACCGTGCTCAGGACGAGTGTGTTGCTGGCAAACGGGTCACACAGGATCATAGAGAGATCCCTGTGAGAGACAGACGGACACGGGTCAACACAGTGCTGCAGAACTTCACATCGCTTGATTATATTTCTTTGTTTGTTTTTTTTATATTTCTTGTAATCAGTCGTACCCGAGCACTTGCTCCTGGCCTTTCTTCATACTGTCCAAGAATCCCTGCAGCTCTCGGGCTCGTTTGGCGTCGACAAACTTTTCCCTGATGCAGGCGTCCAAGCACCAAGTGAACTGTGAATTGTAAATAAATAAATAAATGTTTACTCAAAGCATTTTGGACAAACTGTTATAAATTAAAAAATTCCCTCTAGCTGCAAGTGATCCTGCACGACAATTATGAGCTCAATGCAATAAAAAATAAAAAAGCAGACAAACCTTATGTCCTGAAGACATTAAACATCATCAGTGGGTATTATTATTTTATGTAATCTGCCTTACGGTGGCATTACAGATGTTGTTAAAGACTAAAGGTAGTCACCGATTTACAAACTAGTTCCGTTCTGGAAGCACGTCAGGCTGCTTTGTTCTTAAGTCCGACAAAGTGAGTCTTATACACCTTTGACACAAATATACAACGTAAAGCATACTAATCCACTTGACTAAATCTTTGTCCCCTTTCCCCACACTACCATCATCATCGATTGGGCCAAAAACGATAACTGCACCGAAGAAAACAAATCTCAAACGTGAAATGTAACAGTGTTGTCTCTAAATTGTGAAGGGGAATCCCGAACACCATTTTAATCTGTTTTCCACTGTATTGGACTGTGAACTCTTTTGTTGAGGATTATCCAGAATACCAGGATTATTCACCATCAGGACAGTTTTAAAGGACAGACATTTTCCATCATCGTGCTCCCGGACTGATTCATTGAAGCTGGTGAGACAGACTTATTTCTCACGCACTTCCCCACACACAATATACTGGACTATTTAGATATTTTTAATTTTTTGGGGGGGATTTTTCCCCGATTTTCTCCCTAATTTAGTTGTGTCCAATTCCTCCCCGTCACTAGGGGGCTCCCACATTAAGGCTACTACTACCACTCAGCTGGGAGGGTGAAGACCATCACGTGTTTCCTCCGAACCATGTGACGCTAACTGACCACATATTTTCGAACCGCTCGCTCACAAATCGGCCTGACGGTGGCGCTTAAGGTCCCCTAACTTCTGAACAGTATTTCTATTTGACCGCATTACAGATGTTGCTGAAACACTATATTGGATCTTTGCAGGTTTGAAACTACTTCCACTAAGACAGATATCGGATGCACTCACCTTGTGGCAGGGATCGACGGAGCAGATCTCGCTGACGTCCAGGTCGTGCAGGGACATGAGGAGCTCGGCGCGCAGGGTGCAGTAGTGAACGTTACGGGTCCGCAGGAAAAGCGTCCTCAGGAACTGCAGCACCATGTCGTATAGTTTGACGTTCTTCCCGATCATCTGAGTGAGCTTCTGTACAACCTGTTAGGACGCATTCTTCAATTACGGTTTGTACTTGTTATTCCATGATTGGTTTCAATACCGTAACAAGCCTGGTCGCACTTACTTCTCCCTGCCGCCTGGTTTTAGGAGACTGACTGAAGAAGTTGTGCAGGATTGAGGGGTCGCTGCTGAACAGAGCAGCCTCTTTCTCCACGATGTACTGCTTGAGCAGAGGAGAGACCTCATCACCGAATAGGGCCTGGTTATCCTGCCAGATCTGCCTCTTCACCTCCACTGCGCAGACTTTATACAGCTCCTTATCGGCCATCACCTGCTTCAGCTTCTTCTCCGGCACCTGCGTAAAAAAGAATGACGGAACTGAGACTAAACGTTGCAGACATTAACGTCGTCACCACGCTGAAATAGCGATGAGCTCTCACCTTCGGTAAGTGTTTCATGACCTGCATGACGACAGGCTGAATGGACGGCATCTTGACCAGCGGGAAGCTCTTCTCGAGAAGTTCCTCCAACTTGTGGTATCTATGTTAGATCAAATATATCGTAAAGAACAACGTGTACATAACACACAGCCGCGGATGTCCCGCTCTCACCTGTCGTCGTCTTTGCCTTCGGCGAGAGAAGCGACTCGCTCCATCAGCTTCTCGCGGAGCTCGTCAAACACCGACTGATGGAACTCCAGCCGAGGCGTGCCGTGTAGATCGAGGAACGGGAGCGCGGACTGCAGCGTCGGCAACAGTATGCCGTTCTCGGTCTGCACATAACCATATCGGATGCTGTGGTGAAGCTGGATGAGGTTTTTTATTCTCATCATGACAGAGTCTTTATCATCACATGCATCAAATAGGAGCTCCGTAATTCTGAGTTGTAATACATTTTTTTTTTTTTAATCAGCCCAAGGTGTGATCACTGCCGTTTTCTCATAGAAACCACATGACCTAAATTAAACTGAACTGTAGACTTTTATTGTCATTTCAACCCCATACAATTTAGTACACAGTGAAACGATACGTGAAACGTTCAGGAGCTCCATGACCAAAGTGCTACATACAACATAAATTAACAAAGCTTCCATTTGCAATTAACCAGCTTCCATCCGTCCATTATGCTTGTGCACAACCGACGAAGATGCAAAAATAGGTAGCATATAAAGTTACCCTTGGATTGCGAGCATAATTTGTTCCGGAAGTGTGCTTGTATATCAAAATACTTGTGTATCAAAGCAAACTTACCCCATAAGAAATAACGGAAACTCCCACGATTCGTTCCACAACCCAAAAATATTAATATAAAAATAATTAATACAAAATATAAAGTAAAAATAAAACAAATTAACCTGCACTTTAACTAGAAAAGAATCGTGAATGTAGTGATTGAGGCCAAAAAGAGAAGAGGAGGGGGGGAAAGGGGTAGGATGACTTTCTCACACAAGCGCACGGGCGAGTCTCTATTCGGTAAACTAGTGTGTGTGTGTGTGTAGGCTCACTTTCTTACACACATATACAAACACAAAATAAAAGATGCTTTACGCACACACACAGCATTATAGTAAACAGTACATGCACAGATGCATGGGAAACGATTACCCACGATAAGACGAACCATTGGCTCAGTTGTGATTATTTGATGATCTGCGTCAAAACAAGAAGCGGATGCGTGCCACATGATACCCGATGATATTTGGTACTCGTATATCAAGACCAAATTTATTTAAAATATTTGCTAGTCCTGCAGAATGCTCAAATCGGGTCACTCGCAATCCGAGTTTCCGCTGTATATTTTATATTTTTATTTCAGCGTTGCTGTAAGCATATTTACTGCAGCACCATGTTCTACATCCTCCTGTTGGGTCCTCCTTTTTCGGATGCACATCATAGATGCATTCTCACACAGAGATTTTGATCGAGGCATTTATAAAAATAAATACATATCATTGACTGTTTTACTATGTGCTTATGATTTTTGGAGGACTGGATTAAACATTTGCATACCATAAACTGGGCTTAATAAATATGGTATATATAGTTTTAAACAGTTTATGGTTTAGAGTAAGGTGGTTAGTGTTAATGTGGTGGTTAGCACTGTCGCCTTGCACCGCCAGGGTCCGGGTTCGATTCCTGTCTCTGTGTGCATGGAGTTTGCATGTTCTCCCAGTGCTTGGTGGGTTTCCTCCCACAGTCCAAAGACATGTAGTTTAGGTTAATTGGCATTCCCAAAAATTGGCCCTAGTGTGTGTGTATCCGTCTTGTGCCCCAAATCTCCTGGTATCGGCTCCAGGCCCCCCGTGACCCTGAATACAGGATTAAGCGGTGTAGATGAAGAGTGAGTGAGCGATTTAGGGTATTTTATGCAGAGCTGGCAACCCTTATGTCATTTATATCATAAGGACAGGTATTGACAGGACAAGTGATTTACCCAATATTAACCCTCTAAATTTATCACTCTAAGATCTATCTGCAGGTTAAACTTCAGGCAGATATCT
Organism: Clarias fuscus; assembly: GCA_030347435.1. Classification (NCBI taxonomy): domain Eukaryota; kingdom Metazoa; phylum Chordata; class Actinopteri; order Siluriformes; family Clariidae; genus Clarias; species Clarias fuscus. The sequence continues at coordinate 23,500,788 of CM059208.1, forward strand.
AAGTATTGCAAAAAAAAATTCAATCTGTCCGGTCATAGTTTGACGCATGCGCAGTAAAAACTTGCGGTTTCTACACTGTGAGAAAATCTGGCTAGACATACGGACAAACATTTCTAAGACTGGATTCAGGTCCTCTGATGGACAAAAACGCAAAGATATCAATGAAAGAGTGAGTTCTGACCAGATAGTCAGGTCGGTTCAATAGTTCACAAAGCCCCGCCCCCGGAATACACCCATTGGCCCTCTGGCTATACGTCTATAAAAATGATTGACAGCAGACGGAACCAAACAAAAGCTAGCATTCTGCACCGAACATTTTTCAAATATACTTTGCTAAGAACACAACATAATTCTCCATTTGTGCTTGTCTACATGTTCTACATGTATTCCAGATTATTTTTACAAGTTAACCTATAACTAATAAAAAATCGCTTGCTGCACATTTAACGCGTCCGCTTTGGACAAAAAAAAAGTCTCGTATAAATTGCACACTCAAACCCGAAACTTTTAGTCCTTCCCAACCGAAACTATATAGCATGCTAATAACAGTTACCTGAAACTGATCTATAGCCTTCAGAGGCTCTGTGCAGTTCGTCAAAGTTTCCTTCAAATCTTCGCCATTGGAGATCCCGAGTTCAGGCAACCCGGCAAACATCTTGCATCGAGTGTATCTCTACTGTCCTGCAGTATTTCTAAACTACACACCGATGCGTGTTGTAGAAAATTATAATAAATAAGAACAGCGCGCGTTAGAAGTGTATTATTTACACTCGCTCGGCGCTCTGAAATGACACACTTCCTGAGCGCCGAACAAAAGCGACCGGGTAGCCCTTTGCACGCTCGACAAATGGTTCCGATCGAAAAACAAAGGTTCCTACTTACAGTAGTCTATGAGTTAAGATTTAAGTTCAGCCTTTATTCGTCACATATATCAATTCTTTATTCCTTGATTATCCCAACTTTTTGTCAGTAGGCAGGGGTCAGAGCACATGGTCAGCCATTATACATCACCCCTGGAACAGACAGGGTTAAGGGCCGTGCTCAAGGGCCCAACAGCAGCAACCTGGCCAAACGTGGGGCTCGAACCACCAACCTTCTGATGAGTAACTCAGAGACTTAACACACCGAGTCACACAAATTCGTACATTGTTTAAATTTGGGCATTTGTAAATAATTTTATTAAAGTGTAGAAAAACATGACACATATATAAAAATATTTATTAATCAAATATAGAGTACAGAAATGAAAATAACTATTCTTCAATGTCATACAGTAGTTCAGCATATACAAAATTGATCGAGTTTAAAACGAGTAAATCAAGTTTTTTTTCTGTAAAAAAAAATCTAAACATTTCCTTTTGAACAGTTATTTAATTCAAATTTTTATCAAAAGCGCTACATAGAAGTAATCCTGAATATACTTATTAGAAACTATGAGAAAACAAAAAATCCTAAATAATAATAACAACATTTTTTTTTCCCTTTATGACTCCTATGACTTTTTTTATTTCCCCACAGCTTCAATTTGTACTGATTATTTCTCCTACATTTATTTAAACCTAATAAAATACCAGTGTACTTTTTGTTCGCCTTGCCTGATATACTGGAATCAGGAGTTCACTTCAGATGTCATTAACAGCACTTTGCCGCCATTCTGTTTATATTCAGTGCATTAAAAAAAGAAATAGCAAACAATCATAATCATAGCACAGTACTGTTTCCTTTCTTCTTGCAACACATGGCCACCACCAGAGACACGATGGCTACGAGGAGCAGGAAAGTGAAGAGGATGACCAGCATGCTCCAGGCTCCTGGACAGAGGGCCTTTCTCAGGGACACGCTCTCAGACGGCACGAGGCTGCTCAGGTTCAGGATGTACCCAAGAGCCCAACCGATGGAGGTGTCTCCTGCCTAGAAACACAGTGAGACACAATAAGAATAGAAACCGATCCACAATAGTAGTCATGTTCTTTAACAGTTGATTGATAGATCTTACTTTCTTCTGGAAGGAGATGCGGGAGAAGGAGTTTGGATCGAACCCGTAGCCTTTCAGAAAAAGCACTTGCATGAACACTGTGGCTGCGCAGTAGTCTTGCAGTCGGCTGCGCTGTTCTGGAACTTCCTTAAGCATCTTTAATAAAGAAAAACAGCACAGTGCATAAGTAAAGAAAAGTGTAAATGCATGCTTAACTAGCTGACTAGTACATACTGTGAGCTTAAAAATATGATAATACTATATTAGATATTTTGCTACCGAGAATAGCAATGTCTCTGTAAATGTATAATGTACTAAAAAATAAAATGTTTTTTTTTTTTTTTTGTAATTTACCCCAAAATTAGACAGACTGTACAGAGGACTTGACATTGTTTTTGCATCTGCTTATACAGAAAAATGAACGTGCAAATCTTATGCAAGTAATGCAAATGTTTTTCTGAACCCACCATAGGCCACATTTTAAATGGATTAGTTGGGTATGTTGTACAATGGAAAAGAAATTAGTTATACGAAGTCCGTTCAAGTCAAAGCAGGACTTTTTCTTGCACAGAATAACATACAGGAACACAGATAGGAGAGTAAAAACTACTGTATCCTTATTTCTCTATATAATCCCCTGCTACACTAATGCACTTGTCCCTGCTTGGACACTATCAAGGGAGGAAGTTTTTTCAGTATGCCAGAGCCATGATCAGTGACTGCCTGCTTCACATCTGAAACGCTGGCCTCCCAGGAACTCCTTTCAGGGCCCAAACATGTAGAAATGGCTCAAATACGGAGGATGTGGTAATAATCCCCAGCTGAGTTCCTGTAACGTGCAAGTGGTGTTTGTGGATCAAGGATCAGATGTTCCACTCGCTGATCTTCACAGCCTCCGAGTTACCTCTACCAGGATCGTGATTCATGGATGTACATAATTCTTTAAAACGTTTACAACATTTAAATGTTTTTTTTTCTTACATCACTGTACCATGATTAATGTCTTTTGTAAATGTCAATCAGATGAAAAGGAATTTCATCAAAAGTCCCGGTTTGACTCGTACAGCGTTTTACTTGTATTTTTACATTCAGAATGGGGTTTATTCTCTGAAGATTAAGGTGAAGATAAGAATTGAATTGAAGTCTTTGGGTCTCAATGAAAATAATATAAAAGCGAAAAGAAAAAAAAAAGGAATCAGGCATTTAATGCACAAGAACCTCAAACAAAAATGTTAATAATGAGGCACCCATGCTGCCTGGTCAATTTTTTTTACTGAAAAGAAAAGTATGAATGCATTCCCAATATTAAAACCTCCTCCTTGAACACACATTCCTTACACACCAAAAAAAAAAAAAAAAAATACATCAGGTCTATTTAAAACGTGACCTACATTCAACAAAAGAAGAACCTTTGCATATTTGCATGATATTTGCAGCTATTTTTCTGTTTGGGTGGACATGTAAATATCACAGTGTACAACAACAGAAATCCTACAGCGCAAGTGCAGCTGCATCATTAACGTGTTTAAATGTACAGGCTGATGAGAAATTCTGTATACAAAGTGCTCATAGTGTATTTAGTGTATGTTAGACTTCAGCTTGCGCTCCTTCATGAGGGCTGAGAAGCGCAGTCTTGAGATGCCGTATGTACATGGACAGCTCAGAATAGATAGCATGCTTAGAATTAGCACAGCAGGGTTCGAACCTCCTGGAAGCTCATGTTGCAGACGCTGATGGCAGCCTCCTCTAGGTGCTTGGGGGAAGTGACGGTGATTTTTGTGGCTTGCTGGATGAAGTTGTAAATGTAGTAGAATGCAGAAAATGCCTGTGACAGAGAGAGAGAGAAAGAGAGAGAGAAATGTGGTATGAGAGAACGAAGTTGGCATAAAAAAAGTGAAACTATGTATACACCCCTGGCTTATATCTTACAGCTACAGAGTCTCAGTCAAGTCATTTTTAGGAACTTTGCATGCTGCTTTACTTCATTTATTTGAATGTGAGCCGAAACTGTGTACACAAGCTGATTTAGTCGAAACGGGCCCAGGCACTTGGGCGGTTTGCTGTAAAGCAACGAGTTACGAGTGAGTTATTAACCTTTCAAGTTAAGCTTTCGTGAACAGCAATACCATCTGCGAAAATCATCATTCAATGAAATAATTACACGAAGAAGGGTTTTCTCTCTTGCATATGTATGCTTTTAACAATGGCCAAGAATTAAAAATATTATGGTTATTAATTAGAAAAAAAAAAATGTAAGTAAAAAAAATATACAATCAGTTTGTCCCTGATGAGCAAGCCGAGAACGAAGGTGGTAAAGGAAAAACTCCCTGAGATGACTAAGAGAGGAACCAGACTCAACAGGGAATACATCCTCGTTTGGGCGAGATCATATAGTACGGCCATAAAACAATCTGCGTGCTATGAGGTTTAAAGGTCAATAGACACGGAAAGTCAATATAAGTCCATTTCCGTTGATGGCGGCTAAAACTGCATACAGAACTGTTTATGGGAATTTCAGTTTTAAACAATTGAGCGACTTCAGTCACGAGTGATAACGGGGAAACTGCCTGCACCGGCCAAGTCCATGATGTCTTTTTGGGCATCAGGTGCTGTAACGTAGAACTTTCCCCACTGTGGGACCAATAAAGGTATATATTATCTTATCTTATTAGTGTTATTAAATGCCAATCTGGGTCATTTTTTATGTAATTATTATTTATGTAATTATTATTATTAATTTATTATTATAAATATAATATTATTATTATTATTATTATTAGTCATAAAAACAACCGAAAACAACCATAAAAACAGCTGATCAAGTGTACCTGAGCTATTTCTTTGCTCAATGTATATGACCGTTTATTTTATTTTATTATTTCTTAGTAGTAGTTGGTTAAAATGCAGTCAAATTCAGTTAAACATTATTTTGTGCAACCAAAAAAAAGGATATGTCACTTTATACTGTACAATCCTGAGCACTACATTTGTCTATGTAAAAAAAAAAACACACAGCAAAACAAATAATGGCTAAAATGCTCTGAGCTTTACAGTAACTACAAACTATTGCACTCAAGGGAGAAAAAAAAAAAAGGAAAAACCTGACGTATCCTTCTACCAAAAAAAGCTCACATACTCGACACTGTGGTTTAAGTGGCAAAAGTCGTTTTACAGCTCAAGATCATATGCTCAAGATCTACTGTGCAGGTGACCTGGTTTCCAGATGAGAGGTTTGTTAAACACCAACAGCACATTTCATTAAAACACACTCTAAAGCGTACAGTCTGTACAAGGTTTGCCAGAATGTTAGACAATTTTAAGCACCAGTGCTCGACTACATTCAATGCCAGCTATTGTTATCAAGTCTGTTTGATATTTTGTACAGTTTGGTGACAACGACAAAAAAACAAGCTGTTACAAGACCTACAGTAGTGTGTTTTGTTCTGTGGTTCAGGATGGAGCAAGTTAGCACATAAAGTGCCCGTTGTTCATTTCATTGACAAATAGAATACACCATCTGGGTCTTTTCTCTGAACCGTATTCGTTCCTGTTTTGACATGTGACACTTTCGAAAAGAAAATGAAACATGGCTCTACCATAAATTTGCCGGCAACGTTGGGCTGGAAGACGCCATTGAAGGAGCACTTGGAGTAGGAGCAGGATGTGAAAGAGAAGATCTGAGACATGTTCCCCAGGCAGTCCTGGTGGTTCCCTGAGCCGACGATGTGAAGCTGCTGGTCACCGTTAAAGGGAGTGGGTTTGTTGGGTGCCGTGCACGGAGAATCGAACAAACTGCTTAGTGTCCGGGATACGTTGTGACCCGCTGGGTAGCAAGGATGGGTTATGGGTCCTTCTGTGCCCTGGGACTGAGAGACACAAAGAGAAAGAGAGCGAGAGCGAGAGAGGGAGAGAAAGAGAGAATCACCTTATACGAGCGATCTTCTGGGATTGTCATATCTAGACTTTACACACCAATGATTGTGAAAATAAATCTACAAACTAGGGCTGATAAGAGAAGTCATCATTAACTCAATACCCGCTCTTTACAACAGATAAGCATAAAAGCATCTCAAAGCACACAACCTTGAGGACAACAGGAGCCCCCATCAAAATTCAAATTCAAATTCAAATTTTATTTGTCACATACACAATCCTACACAGTACGATATGCAGTGAAATGCTTAGGCAACTGCCCTGACCTAAGAGAATAAAATAAAATTAAATAAAATATAAAATATAGAATATAAAATGTAAAATGTAAGAATATAAAAATATAAAATGTAAGTAGGTAAAAAAATTGAAATTGCACAAGTGGAAATAAAAATATTGAATATGCAGATATACAGTAAAGTGACATTTTAAATGATAAAGTGGCTTATGTGCATATTTAAGTGACGTGTGCATACTACCCATGAGTGGGCAGGTGTGCAGTGAGGACAAGTGTGCAAATGTCCTGAATGTCCAGAGTGTCCAGAGTGAGTGCAGAAGCATGTGTGGGTGTGCAAAATGGATCAGTACTGTGTGTTGTACTGATTAAGAGACCGTATCGCCTGCGGGAAGAAGCTCCTCCTCAGTCTCTCTGTGTTGGCCTTCAGGGAGCGGAATCGCTTTCCTGACCTCAACAGAGAGAACAGTCCATTGCTGGGGTGACTGAGGTCCTTCATGATCTTCCTGGCCTTGGTCCAGCACCGCTTGCTGTAGATCGAGTGCAGGTCAGGGAGCTCGGTGTGGATGATGCGCTCAGCTGATCGCACCACCCTCTGAAGAGTTCGTCTGTCCTGCATGGTGCTGTTCCCGAACCAGGACGTGATGTTTCCCGTCAGGATGCTCTCTATGGTGCAGGAGTAGAAGTTCCTAAGCACCTTGGAGGGCAGTCTGAAGTCTCTCAGGCGTCTGAGGTGGTAGAGACGCTGTCGGGCCTTTTTCACCACGGTGTTGATGTGACAGGACCAAGACAGGTCCTGCGTGATGTGTACACCGAGGTAACGGAAGCTGTCCACTCTCTCCACTGGGCTCTTGTTGATGACGGGGGTCTGGTAGTTCCTCTTCTGCTTTGTGCTGAAGTCCACTATCAACTCCTTTGTCTTGCTGACGTTGAGAAGGAGGTTGTTCGTCTGACACCAGTTCTCCAGATTTCCAATCTCCTTCAGGTAGGCCGTCAGGTTCCTCTTCTGTCAAAACTCGTCAAATTAGGACAGTTCAAATCTTTTTATCATGTTTCTGTGCAAAATGAATCATGGAGCTGTATCTGAAGACTTCTAATAAATAATTGGCAGCGTGGACAAATGCATGAACATCCAAAAGTACAGGTTCATAATAAAATGGACACTAAATATATTTCATTGCACAAATTGGAAAACAAGGAGCGAACTAACTGGTTGGAATTTTAAAGTCTTTCGTATTATTATAAGACAGACAGATGGATAGATTGAGAGATAGATAGAGTACTTTTCCCAAAAAGAAATTGTATAAACAGACAACTAACCCAAAATTCTGTAATGATTCTTTCAGTTAAAATAGAGATTAAACATGTGAAGATTCTTGCATCCTCGCATCCTTTACTTGCTCTGTTTCCGGTAACATATAGCATTTGAATTTTTCTTGCAACACACTGGACACCTCGGTTTCAGCGGTAGTGTAATTTCAGTGGTTTGGTTTTAAAGGCCAGTTCAAATGCGACCCCTATGATAGAGGTTTTGCATGATAAAAGGAGACTTTAAAAAAAAAAAGTTACAGAAACAACAGCAATTTTTTTTTAAATATACTTACGACATTTAACAGACAGCAAATCTGTAAAAAGATACGATGTGTACGGATCTTTAGTTACTGCGTGTGATGGTTTAAAAGTTAAAAACTCAGAGATAATTATACAATATCTCCACCGATAAACTGCACTTGTAGGTTGTCTTGCTTTTTTTTGCAGTAAAAAAAAAAAAAAAAAGTACAAGAAGAAAAAAAAAAAACCCCACAATGGCACGAAACAGACTTTCTGTGGGATTGCTGCAAGATCCGGCATGACAAGAAACCACAACACAAAAAATTTGAGTTTCGCCAACTTATTCAGGTTTACAGTGTTGAAGCTACAGTATAAAATTTGTAAATGACCGAATAACTGAATGGGGACTTCAACTTCTACTTCTAAGTCTTCTACTGCTTAACAGATGTTTAAGCCTAACTACTGTATGCTTAACACATGCTTTAACTTAAACTATGACAACCATTTTATGATTTGTATTATCACTTATGAATTCTTCAGTTGGTCCATTATAACTAATAATTTACTGATGGCTCAGGTGGTTGAGGCTTTGGGTAGCTAATAATACTACTACTACTACGACTACTACTACTACTACTAATAATAATTCATTTAATTTATAAAGCACTTTACATTTATAGATAAATCTCAAGGTGCTATCTAAGCAAATTAAAAGAGAGAATAAAAGAGTATTATTATGCTTTCCTGAATAGAAAATTCTTGGGGGGGGGGGGGGGGAGGATGTGGGGCTGGATGTGCACGGTGACGGTGCTAACCCCACTCCACAATGCCAACTACAATGGAAAAAAAAATCAGTAAGCAGACTTGCATGGTCGAGTTAAAGAGTTGAAAGTCTTATCGTGAAAATCACATAGACAGGTCCAGAACAATACGATTATTTCCTGCACATATCCCAGTTTGTTAGAAATTCATCATATGCAGCCTTCAACATTAAGGTCGTTTCCACTGAACCCAGATACAGTAGCTATTATGTCCTGATTCTTCATCTTGTTAACCAGTTTCAGTGAAAAATTCACATACTCGATAATATATTTCAGATGTTTTACCTCCAAAGAATTAAGCAGACTAGGCAAAATTCCTAGACAAACTGTGCGGTAGTGGAATAAGAATGCTCCGCCTTTCCTGAGCAAAAAAACCAACTCAATAATCTCCCTCCCTCCGTTTCCTTAAATATGAATCCTGATGGATTCTCAGTGTGAGTGAGTGAACAGTACAGTATGTGAGTGAAGGGGTAGGTTGTCCTAGCAACAGCCCTTTATGTGTGTCTCACTAACACACAGACAATGTACAGTAACATGATCTCTCTCTCTCTCTCCGTCTCACAGACACGGGTTATATAATTGAAGAGCTCATTGAATAGTTATATGGAAATAGTCTTAGGAAGTTTTGATGCTTATTGTTTTTTGTGGATGGATGGCAATTTTTGTTTTGAAAGGTGGCTTGTTAAATGGAATTTAGAGTGAAATTTCCTATTGGGAAGTAAGTTTTTTGCCAGGTAAAAAAAAAAAAAAAACACACCCTTAATGCTCCCCAAGGGCTTAACCGATCTTCTTCATTCCTTTTTATAGCACTCAGGAGACGAGGCTTAAGCTTTTGTTGTGGCGGTTTTTGCAAAATTGAGCGACAATCGGAGAGAGAGACAGAAATTCAGTAAGATTTTTAATGATTCACTAGATGTATCTCTAGAGGGCAGTTTATTGACAATAGAGCTGGGTCAGGGTGAGCTCAGGCCCAGTTTTGAAAGGGCTATGTATTGTTAATTATCGTGATTTTTCACAATAGATTCCCTCCACCAGTACATCCAAAGTGCATTAATTAATAATAGTAAGGGTGCCTATAATAGGGCCTTCAAAAAAAAGTAAAATTGTGAAAGGTTTACTGAATGGTAACCAAGTGTTCACCAATACTTGGCATAAAACCCATCTCACAGACTGTGTACTTGGATTAGCCCTAAAGACAAGAGAACAAGGAATCAAATAGATTAAATTACCATCAGCGCACGCTGGTGAAATAATATTGCAGACTAACAGACTAAGCCTATTCATCTAGTAATGGCTACCGTCGACTCACTCACTCGCTGTCTATATCACATAATCTTATATACAGGGTCGCAGGGGCCCTCAGCCTATCGCCGGAGACTTAGGGCATGAGATGAGTACATGCCTGGACGGGAAGGCAATCTATCGCAGGGCATACACACATACACACACTTGTTCACACACTACGGATAATTTGGGAACACCAATTAGCCTAATCTGCATGTCTTTGGACTGTGGGAGGAAACCGGAGTACCCGGAGGAAACTCACCAAGCACGGGGAGAACATGCAAACTCCATGCACACAGAGGCGGGAATCGAACCCGAACCCTGGAGTCTCAAGGCAACAGTGCCAACCACTCAGCCACCGTGTCGCCACCAAAACAAAATGAAAGAAATGTGGGGGAAAGGGATTTAGCAGGTTTATAAACGTTCCGCAACAATCAGTGAAGGAAATAATAATACCAGTAGCGATAATTAAAAACAAATAATGTTTGCAAAGAATAATGAAATGCAATACAGAGAGCTGGACACGTAACTGTGCAATATTGCTAAGAAGGAAAGGTTGAATCAACTATGCAATGAAGCACAAAATATTTAATGGAGTTGCTGGAAATAGGGATCCCTCCTCTGTAGCATGGATAAGATCAGCACACGGATCCATACTAAAAGGTCCAGATAATGTACGGTACTGAAAAATCTAACAAAGCGCCATACTTTCTTGTATTTTAAATGTAGCCTTGAGAAATAGTTCCCCAGGCTTCCTGAAGAACTTTGTTGTCTTTTTTTCCATCTAGTCCCTGTAAATCTGAGCAGTTTCGGAGAAATGTTTTTGCTTGTCAAGCCACAAAGTGACCTATGAATCATTCAAGCATAAAAAGCATCTAATGTAAGGCATGAACCAGTGAGAAACAGGTGCAGATGATGATGACAGATGATCAGGCCGGTGATTTGTATACTGCTGATGTTGAATAATGCTAAGTGCTTGGAACAGATGAGAGGGGAAATGAGGTCGCTGCTGAGGTTGTTACATAAACAAACTACTTTGTAGCACTTTGTAGCCCGTCGCAGTAAAACATTTGCCTTCTGTTTTTTTTTTGTTTTTTGATCTTTCCCCGATTTTCTCCCTAATTAAGTCGTGTCCTATTCCTCCCCGTCACTAGGGGGCTCCACATTAAGGCTACTACTACCACTCAGTCTGGAGGGCCAAAGACTATCACGTGTTCCCTCCGAACCACGTGAGGCCAGCCGACCGCATCTTTTCAAACTGCTCGCTCACGCACCGTTGGGGGCGGAGTAACACACTCGGAGGACAGCGCTATCTGCTTCTTCCGCTTGCGCGAGCTCACAGACGCCCCTGACTGGCTATAGAGCTGTGATTAATGTGGGAGCGCTAAGTACCTCTCATCCCTCCCCTCATAATTTATTGAAACTTTGCCAGTCCATTAGTATAGTGTTACACCTGATGTGTCTTGCCGTATGCTTAAGAAACATGGACTGGTAACCCGGTACTCCTTAGAAGCAATAGAAATGTGACTACAGAATAAGTAATAAGTAATTACTGTACCTGAACCAGGTGAGCCAGCAGCTTGCGTAACATCTGGTCCCTGCCGTAGCACAGGAAGCTTTGAGTGTAGATGCTGTAGTTCCTTCCATACAGCTGCAGCGTCATGAGGTTCTTCTTGTCCTCCACTTTTTCCTTCGTTTCGAATGTAATCTGAGTGGAAGCGCCACCGAAATCCAGTGCACCGACTGTCTCTTTACCAGGGGACAGCCAGTGGCCTACAAACCCGTACTGGTGAGAGAAAAAGGCCAGGAAGCATTATAACAGATTATACCAGACTGTACATTAATAATAACAGGATTTTGGGGAATATTCTTAGAATATTAGAGAATAATAATAGTGCAGTATTAGGAAAGTCACAAAAATATGAAGACAGATAATGTAGTCTATATAAATTTATACATATACAAATATAATTCCAGCCATCCATCCATCCATCTACTGTAGGAACCTTTGTAATCCAGTAGTGGATGGGGGAAACCAGTGGTGATGGTAGCCGTGGTAGAACATTCCTCCGGACGCGCATGGCAATTTGGGGACGCCATTTAGCCTAATCTGCATTTCTTCGAAATGTTGGGGAGACAATGCAAACTCAATGTACACAGACACTGAGGTGGGAATCGAACCCTGACCCTGGAGCTGCAAGGCGACGGTGCTAACTACAACAGCAAGTTTTTTTGTTTTTTTCTTGGTTTGTATTGGAACTGCCATTATGGAAGACACCAAAAAGTCACATGAGGAGGATGCAGTTTTCTTCATCCTGAGAAACACTTTGAGCCTCATTTCATGTGTGAACCTGAAATAAAGATGATGGCATGACTAATGATGATGATGTTGGTTTTTTTATTATTGTTATTATTATTACCTTAATAAAGTTCTCTAACAGGTAGTTGACGGTGACCCAGCCGTACGCTCCTTCCTCCTGCCCCGTCAGTATGGTGGCCCCTTTGAAGCGAAACGGATAGCTCTTCAGCTTTTCTTCTACTTCCTTCAAAATCCCATCTGACTCTTTGGGACTAGACATGCTGCAGAGTACAACAACAACCTTAATCGTTCATTTTTGACTAAAAACGAGCATGATCCCAGACGTGTGAAGCACTATTTCTCTGGAAATGCCCTGATCAGGCCCTGTGGAATGTGTGACTTACTTCAGTAGTCTCATGCCAGCGGTGGCTCCAAGATACAAAGGCGTGACTTGATGCCTTGCCTTGGGAATATCCTGCATAGCCTTCTCCATGCACACCTCCAGGCTTCGAGCAGCTTCTCCTCTTTTACCCATATAGCTTGATATTCCCCCTCCTATAGATGAAAGAAAAAAAAAAGCAGCAACTTAGTACTTCATTTAGATTTTATGACTCAACTTGAGGACTTCCCTTTCCACAGAAGAGAGGATGCACTGATAAGGGGAACGACGGTTGGTTTTGATATGCCAGATGCTTCCTCAGACCGTCTCCTAGCAACGGTAGGCATCTCTGTGACCCTGTATGATGGGGAACCTGAACTGAAAGTCGTGGGTGTCGGGTCTTTTTTAGGATATTGCATTGACCATAAGGAGCTCTGCATATTGTTTAAGGGAGAACTTGATAAAACGAAGTGAAAGCTCTGAGGATGATCTGAATGATCTGACCCATGAATGCGACCTCAGCTGAGTGAGGAAGCTTATAAAATAAACATCTGTTGGGATTCTTGCCAAGTATTGTATTAAGCAAGAATTTTTCTGTAAGAAGTGAAACAAATCTTAACAGATCATTTCACTTCCATAAGGCTTCAACTGAGACGTGGTTTGTTTGTTTTTCACTGCTACTGATTAGAAACCTTTGATTACGTTTTGTTCTGAGATGTACCAATGGTATCGCTTTCCGTAACATTACTGTAGGTCCTGTTTAAGTGCAAAGATTCTGGGAACATTGAGAAGAAAACCTTTACACACGTCTTTAGAACATTAGAACGTCTGAGTATGAAAGAAGAAACGTGCCACTATGATCTGAAAACAAAAACAATCTTTATAATATATGAATTTTATGCCTTTACTTAAGTAAAGTTAAGCCTTTATTTGTCACATGTACTTTACTGAACAATGGAATTCTTTCTTTGCATATCCCAGCATAACTGATATCAGCCATGATACAAGTAGATAGGGTTAAGGGCCTTGCTCAAGGGCCCAACAATGGCAACTAAGTAGAGCTGGGGCTTGAACCACCAACCTACTGATCAATAACTCACTGCCTTAACCCTCAGAACCACCACTGCTCCCAAAAGCATTTCCCTGGCCTGTACTGGGATCGAACCTGTGATCTTGGTGTTATAGTGAAGGACGTAAAGTTTTGTGTTTAAGTTGGAATTGCATTACAATTTGCATGCAAGGTTTCAGATGTGATTACCATTATAATAAAGCATATTCTATTTAAGCATTTCACTGCATATCGTACTCTGTATGACTCTGTTTATGTGACAAATAAAAATTTCAATAAAATTTATTCATTGCAGTAATAACCAGGCGTAATAAATTCAAGTGCAATTTTTGCTGAGACAATCATTTCAAATTCTTTCACAATCTCCTCTTAAAACCCAAATGAGGATGAGGATGAGGGTAATGCTTGTCATGGCATCCGTTAACACACAAGTAGCATATAATGCTGTCAATTTGCCATGGATTAGTTAGACGCTAGCTTGCTAGCTTAGCAACATCTAGCCTAGTACATTTATTTTACCAATTCCAGTTCCAACATGTGATGTTGTTGTTCAAGTGTAGCTCAATGGTTAAGGCATTGGACTACGGCTTGGGAGGTCCCAGGTTCAAATCAAAACCACCAAATTGGGCCCTTGAGAGCGTCCCTAATCCCTCAACTTCTCATATGTATAATGAGATAAGAATGTAAGCTGCTCTGGAAAAGGGCGTCTGCCAAATGTAAGTTATAGAAATACAGCCGAAGGGTGTTCAAGTCAAACCGGGACTTTTGATTGTGCAGAATAACAAAAAACAGTCATGGGAGTAAAAACTCCCTTTATTTCTCTATATAATGCCCTGCTACACAAATGCACTTGGATGCTTGGACACCATCAAGGTAGAAAGATTTCTCCATGATCAGACTGCCTGCTTCACATCTGAAACGCTGGCCTTCCAGGAACTCCTTTAATGAACAAGCTCTGGTTTCAGTGAGTTTGTCCTTTCATACGGCGTTTACTAAGAGACAGGATCTCTCAGATCTCAGGTTGAATCAGTGTAGTCTTCCTCAGTGGTTCCTGAAGAACCCCCTGAATCCCCTGTCCTTACCCGGTTTAGTATTTTCTCTGCTCTACCACACGCGGTTCCATTCAGACAAAAACTTGTTACTGAGCTGCTTAGTTAAATCAGATGTGCATTCCAGGGTTAAGAACCACATTTATACTAAACCTTGTATTGTAGCCATTAACAACAACGCAACATGTCAATTAAATATCCTTCTCACTGCCTTCTGTGTATTGCTTCGTTACCGCATCCTCATCTTTCTACGCTAAAGCCGACACTGCGCTGATTTAATCATGTTTGATCGATGTGATTTGAGTCTGTACTGTATGTGAGTTTTGTGTATACAGTACCTGACACATGTAGATATGCATGCCCAGACAGGCTTGCATTCACTCACCTTTCACATGGCACTCGCTGTGCTGGCTGACAATACCGGTGTCGTTCTGTTTGTCTGCAGGCCATTTGTAGATAAACATGGCTGTATGGGAGGATCCAGCATCCAGGACGATACCGTACTGCAAAACACACATATAAAGTCTCGGTAAGAGATCAGTCAAACCAGTAAAAGGATAATTACGCCCGTTATTATGGAGATTTACTTCACGGGAACATTTAGGACACCTTTAATGTGAGAAAAGCAATCTGGACCGTTTTAGGCACTCATCCAAGGCGGAATTTTCTTTTGAATGAGTTTTACGAGACAACGGACCGTATTCATTTTTCGCTTTTGTTGTGTGGAAAGGAAAAAAAAGCATATTTGCCTCAAGGGCAAGGCTGAAGCACACATGCTTTTATCTCCTTGCTCAAGTATACAAGACAATACATGCAAGGTCGGCAACGTTCCCAATCCAGCTGCGCTCCACCCTTGGGCTTAGTTTGTGTACCGCTCCGCTCTAGCTGGGGTGTATTCACCGACCTGCTGTGTTCACTTGCTCAGGTGCAAGACCATAGAAAACCAAGGACTCCCAAAAAACAAACCTCAGAGATCATAAAGCATTTAAAAAAATTATAATAATAAAGGAAATAAAGCAAAGTAACAGGGTCACTTCTGTGCACAATTCTCGAGCCACCCCTCATTTCTTCATATTGAATCAAATTAAATGAAGTGCATTAAATTAAATAAATGGAAACAAATGTGTTATTTTTTCTGGGGCATGCTGCAAAGTGCCTAATGGTACAATTTAAAAAATCGGTTCATGTAACAAGTTCAGCAGCAACCTCATTTCCCCTCACGTCTGTTCCGACCGCTCAGCATTCAGCATCATCATCATTCAGGTATATCATCATCATCATCATCTGCGCCTCAGTGTTTCTCACTGGTTAAATGGTTTATGCTTGGATGATTCATAGGCCACTGTGTGGCTTAACGAAAAGGGCATAAAGCCCATCGCAAGACTTCATGCACACACACTTACACTAGTGTTTCCACTTCTTTACAGAGGGCTGGATGTGTGCCATCTTTTTCGCAGTTTGTTTAGGTGCGATCGCTCATTTATCCTCATCCATAGCAACAAATAAACGCTCAGGATATCAAAACAAACGGGCTAGATTTACGAGATATGTCACGGATTACGTTCTCGCAAAACACCCTGCACCACGCCCTCCTGCTCACGCACTGCTGTTATTGGCGCTGCTTTAATTTGATGTCTATAAATCAAATAAATGCAGCCAGACTCCCACTCTGTAGTAGTTTATTCATTCATTCATTCATTCATTCAATGCTTCAGAAAGCTGTGATTTTACACACACCAGGGCCAGAGGCAACACATTCCCTCTCTCAGTCAAGCGGAATATGAAGCGGATTTCTTCTTCTTTTTTCTTCTTTTCAAACGAAGAATGCAAACGCACACCCAAAAAAAACAGCATGTTGACATTAATTGAATCCCTTGCATTCATACAACCACTTAAACTGAAGGAAACACCATATGTTGTTTTGCTTACTTTGTTCCATAGTGAGTGTTACCCTGATTGTACTGTACCGTATTACATATTTATATCACTGTTGTAAATCAATACAGGCTGTTAGGCAAAAAAAAAGAAACACACTTTAATATTTTATTTGACCTCTACAGCACACACTTATTATGGCATTTACTTTAATACCCTTAAGCACCGCAGTGTCATAACTTTTATTTACATTCATTCTGCATTCATTCTTTTCCCCACTTAGTCTTAAGTCTAAGCGTTTTTTTTATAGACATACAGCTGTTTAGTCATAATCCTCTGAGTTCTTGTCAACATCGTTTATGCGAAAATGCTCTTACGTTCACTATTAAACATAGCTCTGATTTCTACTGTAGCTTTTTTTTTTTTCGATCCCTGATCGGCCCAGGTTGAAATCATGCCTTAGACAATTCTTTATCCAGTTCCAATCATTTCAGCAGACTCCCTAGTTGTTTTCTTTGTTTGATGCCAAGCTGAGAATTTGACCCTCCGGGAACTGGGGTTCGCAAATTGGTTATTTATTTATGTACTGTAACAACCTCAGGAGCATCCTCATGTGATACATCTTCCGACATGACGGGTTAAGAAATGACAAAACTACTCGCTGCATTCACATTTGCTTATGGAAATCAAAACGGCGTCTCTTTTTTTTTTCCCGGGCAGTGTTTAATACTACTATCTTGCTATTACTATTACTGTTGTCTAAAATGATCTAGTACTAAATGCACATTGTCCTTATTCAACAGAGCAAATCTTCAAGGCATTTCATAAACATGACATAACACATATTAATGCGGATTGTGTCATGACCCCAAATGACCTCATTTACACACTATGGCCAATTTGTGAACACCAGGTAGCCTAATCAGCATATCTTTGGACTGTCGGAGGAAACCCACCAAGCATCGGAAGAACATGCAAACTCCATGCACACAGACCCCGAGGTGGGAATCGAACCCGGAACCTGAAGGTGCAAGGCGAAACTATATGTTTAAAACATTCTCCTCATATTTCTCTTTTACACTGAATGAATTCGTAATGCCTCGAAAAAATAAAACCTGATGTAGCATCAGAGAGCGAAGAAGCATTTCAGGCATGATTAGTGAAACTTATTTACTCAAGTCTTTACTTTTAAATTCTCTCAGGGGTGTCATCTTTTAGACTCTTCTCAGGATTCTGTCTTCAAATTACTTTGGATAGTATTAAAGTCTTAATTAAGGTTGTCAGACCGCCGCCTCCCATTTATTCACATCCTGATTAGATTTTCTCCACAATGGCTTCCACTGTGATTAATCATGATGACGATAACGACAGCGGAAAAAGAAAGCAGAGGAAATAAATAGATAAAAACTGGCATCCAGTGTTGTTAAATTTCTTGGGAGGCATCAATGAAATACTAATTTCCTCATGATTCAACCGACATTAATAACAATAATTATGCTTCTGTTTAGTCTGTTATAATCAAATAAATTTCGATAATTTTCACTCTCAATTAATATTCATTGTCACATCCACATCACAGTATATAACTCGGATGGGTTTTACATATATGGGCTTTATGTTGAAATAAATTTGATGCAATTAATCTAGGAACCTCTGTAGTCCAGCTGGGGACCGTGGAGGTGATCATTGTATTTTATTCCAATTTTCACGACCTCTGGTCGACATTCACACACTATGGACAATTTGGAACGCCAAACTGCATGTCTTTGGGAGGAAACTGGAATACCGAGAGTAAAAGCACCAAGCACAGGGGGACCTGGAAGGCGGGAATAGAACCCAGAGCCTTGTGGAGCGAGGCAACAGTACTAAGCACTAAACTATCATGCCAGCTTGAATACATTCACATATCTTTATCATACAAACTACACCTTCCCATAAGCAGAGATTTTAGTGAACTACCTTAAATAGAGACTACTACCTAATTATTATGGATTATATATGTTAATTTCTTAGTCTCTGACAAACATTAAAGCTGTTTGGTGATGTAAACACATACTGAAAGTGCGCATATATATGAGGTCTTACGGTAGAACAAACAATAAGTAGTAAACAAACACGTTTTTTCAAATACGCATTATTTTAGATTTTTTTAAGCATAAACAGCACATAAATTATTCACAAGATTTATTTTCAAGGTTTATTTACAAGATATCGCGAGACAGAGGTCATCTTAGTACAGTAATAGCACACTGTTTACTGTTATCTATTTGTCAATATATTACGAATTATCAATCGCGATAAAAATATTTTAATGTATTAAATAAATTTGATAAAATTATAAAAGTGTGTAATGAAGTAGGAATTTGTTAAAACGCCCAATATATATGTTAATTTGTTAGTCGCTGACAAACGTTAAAGCTGTTTGGTGATGTAAACACATATTGATAGTGCGCATATATATCAAGTCTTACGGTAGAACAAACAATAAGTAGTAAACAAACGCGTTTTTTTCAAATACGCATTATTTTAGATTTTTTTAAAGCATAAAAAAGCATAAAAAAGATTTATTTTCAAGGTTTATTTACAAGATATCGCGAGACATAGGTCATCTTAGTGTAGTATTAGCACACAATGTTATATATTTGTCAATATATTACGAATTATCAAACACGATAAAAATATTTTAATGTATTTAATACATTTGATAAAAATTTTTTATGTATTTAATACATTTGATAAAAAATATCATATATATTTTAATGTATTTAATACATTTGATAAATTTTTTTATTTTAAGTGTGTAAAGAAGTAGGAATTTGTTAAAACGCCCAATATATATGTTAATTTGTTAGTCTCTGACAAACATTAAAGCTGTTTGGTGACGTAAACACATATTGATAGTGCGCATATATATCAAGTCTTACGGTAGAACAAACAATAAGTAGTAAACAAACGCGTTTTTTTTTTTCAAATACGCATTATTTTAGATTTTTTTTAAAGCATAAACAGCACATAAATTATTCACAAGATTTGTTTTCAAGGTTTATTTACAAGATATCGCGAGACATAGGTCATCTTAGTGTAGTATTAGCACACAATGTTATCTATTTGTCAATATATTACGAATTATCAAACACGATAAAAATATTTTAATGTATTAAATACATTTTATAAAATTTTTATTTTAAGTGTGTAAAGAAGTAGGAATTTTTAAAAACGCCCAATATATATGTTAATTTGTTAGTCGCTGACAAACGTTAAAGCTGTTTGGTGATGTAAACACATATTGATTGTGCGCATATATATCAAGTCTTACGGTAGAACATAGAAATAATAAGTAGTACACAAACGCGTTTTTAAAAAATATACATTTTTGTAGATTTTTTAAGCATAAACAGAACATAAATTATTTACAAGATTTATTTACAAGATTTCTCCAGACAGAGGTCATTTTAGTACAGTATTAGCACACTATTTACTGTTATCTATTTGTCAATATATTACGAATGATAAAACACGATTTAAAAATATGTTTTAAATGTATTAAATAAATGATTAAAGTGTGGAATTATGTGGGAATTTGTTAAAACGCCCAATATTCTAGTATCGCTTCATGCAGGTTGGTCTTGTACCGTAAACGCGCCAATATACGCGCAGATTAATGAATTGAATCGATCACTGAATCATGGGTGACATTAGGTCGGGCTTGATATTAGGTCATATTAGGCATATTACGAATATAAATGAATGAATCACGTAAAGGTGATAAAGGATTAAAAGATTGCTGTTAAAGTTGGTGACCAGAAGACACGTATATACTGTATGATGTAGAGAGTGAGATTCAAGAGAGAGAGAGAGACAGTGAGAGTCAGAGTACCATGTAGTCTCCGGGTTCCTTCACGTCCTCGGTGTTGATGGCGAGCAGAAGAATGCCGACAGTCGCCAGTAATAACATGGCAACTGGCACGATAATGCGGCATGACTGCTGTTGATTCCCCATGATAGATAGCGCGTGCGTGAGAGTGAGTGAGTCTATAGTGTACGCAGTTAACCTGTTGCAGAGTCGCGCGCCGGTGTCTCGAGTGTGATAAGGCGCGCCTGAGCGCTTTCTCTATAAAAGTGGGCATGGCTCTTACATGTGACACAACTCACTAAAGCAAGCCTACAATTCAGCACAAGTGCCCTCACAAGCTGCTGCAATTATGCACAAAAGAAAACAAAACAAACATTAATAGACATAAAAGACTTACTTCTTCCTTTGATGTTGTCTTCCATTATAGACTCGGAACAACAAGGATAAATATTGGACCTGGCACTACAGTATGTGGATACCACCTGCATGATGCAAAGACTTGTTGAATCATGATTGAGACAATGTAAAAAATAATAGTAATAACAAAAAGAAGAAAAAACAAAGAAGAATAAATAATAGCTATTCGAACTTTTTGGAACGTGTTCAAAGAAAAAAATACAGTATGAACACATGAATGTATACGAATGAAGTATGAT
Source organism: Clarias fuscus (assembly GCA_030347435.1). Classification (NCBI taxonomy): domain Eukaryota; kingdom Metazoa; phylum Chordata; class Actinopteri; order Siluriformes; family Clariidae; genus Clarias; species Clarias fuscus. Next base: position 23,521,764 of record CM059208.1, read on the forward strand.
GCATACTGTACTTGAAGCATAATACAAAACTCTACAACACTTCAAGTTCAAGTCATTACTACATTGTTACGTGCATTTATTCCTCCAGGTATTCCGGTTATCTCCCACAGTCCAAAAACATGCAGATTAGACTAATTGGCGTTCCCAAAATGCCCGAAGTGTGTGTGTGTGTGTGTGTGTGTGTGTGTGTGTGTCCTGCGATGTACTGATATCTCATCCAGGGTGTACCCCGGCTCGTGCCCTAAGTCTCCTGGGATAGACTCGAGGGCCCCCTGTGACCTGTATAGATGATGAGTGAGTGAGTAAGTAATATTTCATTTGACCACCTTTAACATGGATTACAACACACACACACTCATTGTGTCATTTACTTTAACCCCCTTATGCAATACAATGTCATAACATTTTTTTTCCCATTCAGAGTTGTATTCATTTTTTTCTATCCATAATGGGAGAGATGAAACACTCCATTAAGTCTTCTTCAGCACATCATAAAGACTTGGGGTCCATGGTGGCTCTGGAATAGGGACAATCTGGACTCAGTAGGCCAATAGGTGTTTTTCTTATGCCCATGCTATTTTTACTGTAACTTTTATGCAATACAACATCACCAAGATCTCCAATCATTCCAAACTTCTTCTTTTTTTCTCTGCTTTATGTAGGCCAATATTAGTATAACAATATAGTAGTAATAGCATTATACTAAAATACGATAATATACAGGCATAATGCAAAACTCTTCAACATTTTCAGTTCTGTCCTTACCTTTGTTATATGCATTTGTCTATATGACATTTTATCTTCCTGGAGGTTTCAACAGACACATCACTGTGAAACTTGCGTTGTGACTGTGCAACATGTGGTTGAATTTAGAGAACCACACAATGTGTTTCACAATCCCATGAAAATACTTGGTCAAAAGGTAAGTGAATTGTTAAAAAGTTCTTTTTACTCTTTAATATAATTTTTTTTTAAGTCTGTATGTTTTAGTTTATTTCAAATTATTTGGGCAAAACTTAAGCAAGCAATTAAACTACAAGTGTCAGACTAGGATATTACAACAATTATAACACTACAACAAATTGTCAACACCACACAGGTGTACATTATACAAGAATGACATTTAATTCTTGAATTCAATTCAATTTTATTTATATTGAACTTTTAATGATTACCATTAAGAGGTTCATTAGGAATAAATGCCAAGGGTTAGGGTTAGTGAGATCTTAAGAGGAACCAGACCAAACAGGGAACCTATCCTCATTTACAGGCCATTCTGTGTAATTACTCTATATCTGACTGTGGTTACATTCAATTGTGTGAAATGTCTGTGAAAGCAAATGAGTTCCTGTTATCTCTTATTCTATAACAGCTGTGAACAGCTGTTCCTCCACTCATTTCGGGTCTGTGAAATAAAAATGCAGCTTGTAATGCTCCTGATGCCTCACTTAGGGAAGACAAACCCAAAACGTTTGGAAAACTTTGTTTCATCTTCATCAGTGATTATTACAAAGTGCTGAGACTGGAGACTCCTTCCAATCCAAACAATCTTAAAAGACAATCTAATGAGCGAAAACCTTGTTTGTGGTTTTTGAGTCCATCATTTCCATATGTGTGTACTATAAATGACTTCAGATGTTATCATTTATAAAAACAAACAAACAAACAAACAAACAAACAAAAAACAGGCACATTCATATCAACTTGTGAGTTGCTTTACTGGAATTATGGTCAGAGCTGCCTAATCAATATGACTCTTTAGAAGCAAGCATTGAAAACAGCCTGGGCATAATAACAGCCTTTATTATTTCTGACTGGATTTACATTATATAATGGTTTATTCAGCCTTAATGGATCTTCTATTTATTCCTCTGGTGGAGGTCTTTAAGGTTCTACATACTGTACAGTAGAGACCTACTGTATATGTTGATGATTTAAATCAGAGATGTTTCCAAATTGAAATCCTTAAATATACTGTAAAGCTTACTTTCTCAAAGAGACCTTGGGAAATCCATTTGTTCTACTATGAGTGGTTGTCATTTTGAAACAAAAATTTAATGCTGTAAAAAAGAGCAGCACTAAAACTTGATGAAAGTGTTACCCAATGATGTAACCCCCCCCCCCCCCCCCCTTTTTTTTTTTAGATCAAAGTATTAAAGCCATTTGGGGCACTTTTAGGATCATTTACGTTTTTAGGGAAGTTCTACTTTGTTTTATACATAATATTCAGTTCCCCAAAACTGCTCACGTCCAAGTCGTCATTGCTTCAGTGGGCATTCTTAACTATCGCATGTAGAGTCGTATGAGGGGCGTTCAATTCAAACTGGGACATTCAATTGTGCATGAGAACATATTACAGTTATGAGAGTAAAAACTACACATCTGAAAAGCTGGCCTCCCAGGAACTCCTTTAATGGCCTAAACATGGAACATGGAAAAGGCTTAAAACAAGGTCATATGCAAGTTGTGTATGTGAATGATTGTGTGTGAGGTTCCCACAGACAAGTGCATCTCTTCTACAAGTTATCAGTAGACTTTCAAGGATTAGCCATACTGTACAATAAACTTGCTTAATGTTCATGGGAATGACTGCAATGGGCTCACAGATGTACGGCCTTCTTTAAAACATTTGTACCATTCAGATGTTTTACTGCGCCTAAGAGTCTCATTAGTGTACTGTGCTTGACGTAAATGTCAATCAGCTCGACACCTTCATTCTATCAATTTGACATGAACGCTCATCGTACCTATAAACTGCTGATTGAATTATAAAATCCGTTCTTTGTTCATTCCAGGATTCCTATTAACAATACACTCATATTAACCATCTTTTCATCACTCTTAAGCCTGTGTACTGTAATGATTTCTCCTGACACTATTGAGTTTCACTTAAGAGGATGGAATGAGTTTCATTTTGAATCTGTATCCGCTAAAGGTTTCGTCTTCATGTCATCTTCTCGCTCACGCAGTAGGGATTTAATATAATTACACAGATTTCTAGGAAATTGCTTTGATATGATATCAGTTGTTAGTCGTAAGCAACTTGATTGCTTTTTGTTTTGCAAGTGAACAGGGAACAAATTCATTATGAAATCACACAGCCGCTACACAGGAGGAGATCAGTATCAGTGTTCTCAAAACTCTAATATTTGTACTAAGCTGAAAATAATAATGGGATTGGTGCATTCCTAGAAATTACACATCTCAAACAGAAAATTACATTCTTAAGGAATTCCAAATCTGTCTGCCTTCTCTATGTAAATGAAGGCCCCATCAAATCTGTCTTGAAGTAGGCGTACTCAGATCCATCCTCCTGGCACATTCTGGTGACCATGATGCACTGATAGTTCCACAGCAGAAGCAGAACCATGACCAGCAGGACCACCAGGACCAGAGCCACCACCAGGAGGCACTGTTTGTTCACATGAGAACCTACATGTTTACATCTCTCGAGCCATGTTTTAAATGGTGACTCAGAGGGTGGAGGTGGTGAAGTGACAGAGATGTCTCCAGCGAGAGCTGAGCTCTGTGGCTTGCACATGGTTCAGGTTTAACCAGCTCACCTGCAGAGAAATCCAGAGAGTAGAGCTGTAATGCAGAACGAAAAACGTGCATCAAAAAATAATAATAACACATCGGTATCACATGTGTGTACGCGCTGGCCACCAGATGTTGCAATGCCTGTAAGCCTTTAATGGTGTTGTCACCTAGATAAAGGGGTTTATGCTGTGACTGTATGTTTTTAGTTTATAACAGTGTTTCTCAATCCGGTTCCTAGAATACAGTCTCCTAGACAGTGCTTTTGTGATGTCATTAAGGTGCGGTCCTACTACAGAATCAGAACTGGGTCAAATTGATCATACTGTACTTAAGTTGTCGAGCATCGAAGAAAAACACTGAAATGATTGACATGATGTAAAACTGAATAAAAACTTACAGTTTAAATAATGTGTCTGGTTTGTTTACAGTGCCTTTTTGCTGATTAGGAATTTTCAACGTAATTTGTTTGAAAAAAAAAAAAAAAGGACAGAGAAATGAAGATGCAAAGAGTAATGAGAACCCTAGGGGAAATTAGCAGCTAAAAAAAAAAAGCAATAAGTGGTTGTCCAAGCAATAAGTGGTCAATAGCGTAATAGGTCAGCATAGTGTTTAGGCTTGGAGCAAATTGTTAGCATTTAATTTGAGGTGTCACTGCTAGTCAGCCAAATTCATTTGGTTTATTACTCTCTTTTAAGTGAGTGGTGGCTCAGGTGGTTAAGGCTCTAAGTTGTTGATTTTGGGATCTAAGGACCAGGTTCAAACCCTGCCATCGTTGTGGGGGCTGCCACGCCCTATACCACCCAGCCACTGCATGCACTGCCGGTCCCATGCCCGGTTAGAAAAATAGGATTTTTATTAACGCTGATTGTGACAACGGATATCAAATATATGAAATATGAAATCCAGATAATGAATTTGATTTATCCATGACAAACAAGCTGGTTTTTGGTGTCCCCGGACAGCATGTTTATAAATCATATAGCGTCAATATGAACATGGACTCTTATTTTAATAGCCCAATTTGAAGAAAAATTCATCATGTTACCACATCTTAGGTAACATTCTGACCCGATCCGAGAATCCGATTGGAATATTTTTCATATTTTTAATATCAGAATGAGAGAGGTGGTGTAAATATTTAATAATCTGTTCTACAGACGAAGAATAGCCATGTGAACTCTTGATCCGATCATATCTCTCCTGGGGGAATATATTTTTTTTTCTGTGCATGTTTACCCAATGATGTGGTAACTATTAACTATCAGCTGACATGATGAGTTTCCAGGAAGAATATTTTTGTGAAAACAGCCCTCTCTCTTAATTAGCTTCATTTCTGATGGAGGAAGGGGCACTGATTGGATCGCCATTTCATGCTGTATGTTGTAAAGCATGAGACCAAAAATAGCTGAGATACAGTACAGTAAATGGTTAAGTTGTAATATCTACCTGGAATGAATTAAAATTGCTTGAGGAAATATTGTCCATATCACACATACCTAGTGTTTACATATTGAATTGGAACTCAGTGTGTATTTCTAATATTTTCACAGGACTTTGATTAGCTACATGTGTGTGTAACTGTTGTGCGTCTCAACTGGAAAAATCCTCGAATCTAAACTGCCATGCTACAATTCTCTTTGTCATCTAAAAAGACAAAATTGATGGATTGTGGCAGTGAAGTGTGAAGCCTGGCAGTCAAACAAGAACAGTAGATTATGTAATGGACACCTCAGGCAAGCAAAAAAAAAAAAAAAAAAAAAACAGACAGACAGGAGGATGAATAGGATTCAGGACAAATCCTGTGTTTCATAAGTTTATGGATGTATTTGTTACGCTCCAACGAGGAGATCAAACAAATGTTTGTCTCCTTTTGTCCCAAGGTGTCCTACAAACTCAAAATCAAACTCAGAGTCGCTGGATGCTTCGTACCCAATACCTTTCATCAAGGAAAACTTTCATCAAAAGTAAATATCTTCACTGAATTGAATGAAGCATCTGTTCCTACTATAATCTGTAGTCTTACAGCTGTAAACAATAATGAGTCCATTTTCCTAGGTGTCTTACAGTATTTCCACAGGGCTTACAGGATATCTTAACAAAATTGCTCACCACATCATACTCATCACTCACTACTCAATAGTCTATTGAGAAAAATCCGCTTGAAAAGGCATCAGAATGTAGTACAGATTCACATACTGTACAGTCCTGTATGACTCTATTGTAGCTGTTGACTTGAACACTCAGTTGATCTCAGCCATTCCCGTTATTCTTGTTAATGTAAACGAGAGCAAACCGACAATTATAAGCAATAAAATTAGCAAAATTTGCTTGTTGTTTTGGAAGCATTTTGGTTATAGACATACAGTATTTGAATCAGCTGAATTCAAACATGACAATTAAAATTATTGATTCGGTACAATTTTTAGGATATTTGGCTTTTTTTAGGGCAACATATAGTGTATTATACATATAATATAGTATTACTAATGAATGAATAAGAAATGCATCTTTTGATGTATGCATCCTTGCCTCTTAACTGCATCATATCTGTATATTGATTTCTCTACAAATAAGCAAAATATTCACATCTGATCTGTGTGCATGGAGTTTGCATGTGTTCCCGGTGCTTGGTGGGTTTCCTCCGGGTTCTCTGGGTTCCTCCCACAGACCAAAGACATGCAGATTAGGATAAGTGTCATTTCCAAGTTGCCCATAGTGTGTGAATGTGAGTGTGAATGTTGACTTGATGTCCTATCACAGTTGTACAAATGGGAATAAATAGAGTTGTCACTATTGGCCTCCAGGGTCCCTAGTTGGACAACAGAGGTTCCTATATGTATATGTATGGATGGAAGCAAAATGTTATATAAAATCTAAAACAAAAGGGAAATATTCTCATTCAGTAGCTATTTCGCTTCTCTTTGTGTGTCTTAACAAAAATGTACAATGACTTTTTAAACCTGCAAAGAATGTTATGTGCAAGTGACACATGGTCACATGCATTGGTTCACGTAGTGCTAGATGTGTTGGAATCTTCAGTTGGAATCTTCAGTATAACCATCAGGGTAATTAAAAAAAAAATAAAAATCTTTAAGTGTTTATCTTTAAGTGTATAATAACCAGGTAAAACGTTCCACTGAATAAAGAGTGCTACTTGAGAAAAGTTTTTAAATTAGGTTGCAAATCTTCAGGATGTCCATATTCAGTAAGACCATACATCTTTTTTGGAATCTGCAGAATACCATTCACAGCAACCTCCGCTGTAGTCCTTGTTATATTAGGTACCAACATACAGCCTGCACCTTTTAATTGAAGCATGTATGCTGGAACAACAGGGGTGATTTGGTCAAATCTTCTGCTTGAAAAGTAATAAGAGGTAACAAATGTAAGTCCTAGAAAACAGAATAGGGCCCAAAACAGAGTCTTGTGGAACACCAAACTTTAGTATGCATAAACGAGTCACAATTTACATCTATAAATTGTTTCGCTTCCTTAACACTAATAACATTCTTAGTCGATCTATCATGATCTATTTTTATTATTATGACAGCATTAAAGTTTTTATTATTTAATTCCTTTTCTTCTTTGGGTGTGCACTTCATCGCTGTTTGTTCCATCTGCTGTCACTCACTGCTAATCAGCTCCATCTGTCTCTAATCAACCTGCCTCTCTGCTCTACTTATTCCACAGCCACCGTTCACTCTTCGCTAGATTCTCTCTTTAGGCCATGTTTGAACTCTTCAGACCTCCAGCCCTCATTTTGCTCTGCACCTACACCCGCCTATAAATCTGACACTGTCTATGTGTGTTGGACCTACTCTCAGAGTTACTCTTTGGTACCTCTGCAAATCTGTCTGCCTGTTTCTCTCAGCTAAATTTTCTGTCAAGGGAATTTTGAACTCTGTCTCTACCCTGTCTGAATGCTACATATCTGCCTACTGGATCTCTGATTATTGGTTGCGCTGTGGGTTTGGACTCTGCTTCTGTCAAGTATCCACCTCTTTGTATTCTTGTCTTCTGCCCTACCTGTACTCAACAGCCCTGAATCACCGTGAAATGCTACAGCCTTCTCATAGCCTCATCAGTTTTCCCAGTCCTAACTGTTGTCACTGCCTGGGTCCTCAGCTTCATACCTCTTATCCCGCAACAAGAGTACTTCAGCTACTCATCACTCTCTTGCTCGCTATTTTTATTCACCCTTTCACAAAAAATATTTTACAATCTTACCCAGTAAGATTATCCTTGCATTTCAGTTCATTCCTGTCAAGTGTATCTCCTGGTGTACCAGCACAGTCTTAGAGATAAATCAGTACTTTTAAAAAAGGAATCTCCCAGGGATTTATCTTTAATAATAGGGTTCTATAAAAAAACAAACTGCAGTATGAGACATAAAGTATAAACTCTTGTAAATTAGTTAAAGTACTGTAAACCTCTCACTCTCTCATACTGCTTTATCCTGTACACAGGGTCACGGGGGCCATGGGGTCTATCCTAGGAGACTTAGGGCACAAGGTGCGGTACACCCCGGACAGAGTGCCAATCCATCACAGAGCACACACTGTGTGGGGCAATTTTGGGACGCCAATTAGCATAATCGGTATGTCTTTGGATTGTAGGAGGAAACTGGAGTATCCTGAGGAAACCCACCAGTGGGGCAGTAGTAGCTCAGTGGGCTAAGGCATTGCGTTACAGATCGGAAAATCGGCAGTTCAAGCCCCAGCTCCACCAGGTTGACACAGTTAGGCCCTTGAGCAAGGCCCCTTAACCCTATCTGCTCCAGGGGTGCTGTATCATGGCTCACCCCGAGCTCTGACACGAGTTACGCTGGGATATGCAAAGAAAGAATTTCACTGTGCAATAATGTATATGTGATAGATAAAGGCTTAACTTAACCAAGCATGGGGAGACCATCCATGCACACAGAACCTGAGACCCCAGAGGTGCAAGGCGACAGTACTAAACACTAAGCCGCCCTAAAGTCAATAAATATTGTGTCCTCTCTTTATTGTTTGTCATATAATTCTATTTAGAAAATGAATTATTCTGCAGTTATCATTCTGCATCTCGCAGCCCTGCTGTCTGATTGTTCCATGCTGACACACAAAGTCTCTTCCTCTTAATTTCCTCAAGGGCTATACTGAGAAGCCTTGTTACGTCACATGCCTTGCCCCGTCACTGAGTCTGCACTTGACAGGCATAACAGACTGAAGTATGAATCCCAAAGGAGTCCCTCAGATACTTCTTGTAGATGTAATCTCAAAGCAACCTATTAAATTGATCTACGATCCAAAATGGACACCAACCTTATAACACATCGTTGGTCAAAAAAAGGCCCTAATGGCCAATTCATGTGTGAAAATTATTCCCCATGCTCCAACAACCATTGAGTCCTACATCCATTCCGCCGGGGAAGAAAAACTCCATGGATTCAGGTCGTCAGCTGACTGATTTTATCGCCACATAATAAGTCTGAGCCAAGACCTGACCAACTGAAGCAACCCCAGATCATAACACTGCTTCAAGGGGCTTTTACGTACATTGGACACTATTCATGATGGGTGCGTCGTTTCATGTCCTTCCCTTCTTACCCTTATGGGTCGCATGACCTTTTTCCATTGTTTACATTTTCTTTTCCTTTATGTTCCCTAGCGAACTGAGGCTTATTTTCTGATTAGTCTTACTAAGAAGTGGTTTTCTTATGGACACACAGCTGTGTAGTCCCTACTGTATACCACGAGTAATCAATGTTTTTATTTTTCCAAACACATTTCTACTGCAGTTTAGCACATTTTAAGTTCTAAGCAGTGATTTATTGTAGAGTCCCTTAGGATATGAGTCATGAGCTATTTTGCATTAATGCAGGTGACTCACCGCAGGTCATGTAAATTATTGTAGAGCATTCATTTAATGCTGTTTTTGTGTGTGTATATATATATATATATATATATATATATATATATATATATATATATATATATACACTATGGCATGCCGTTTAGGAAAATATTCATGAGAGAACTTAATGAAAACTCTGAATATATTGAATGAAACGTGAGAATATTGAATGGATTCCGAATATATTGATTGAAACTCTATATATATTGAATGAATTCTGAATATATGAATTGAAAACTGATATATATTGAATGAAATCTGAATATATTGAATGAACTGTGAGAATATTGAATGGATTCCGAATATATTGATTGAAAAATATATATATTGAATGAATTCTGAATATATGGATTGAAAACTGATATATATTGAATGAAAAGTCTGAATATATTGAATGCAAAGTCTGAATATATTGAATGCAAAGTCTGAATATATTGAATGAAACATGACGTCATCGAAACACAGCGCCATCTTTAGGAAGGATGAGTGAGTCGGCGAGAAACTTGGTTGCTGCAATAGTGAGAAATGAAGAGATGGTCAACACATTGATGAGTGTATGTACGGCCCAAAGTAGGTGGCACAAGCTGCACTCAGTATCAGACTACGGATGAAGAAATATATTCGCTATTTCACCGCGGAAGACCGGTGTTATGCGCTAAAATGCTCCCCTGCCACAGATTGCCCCCCCTACATAATCTCCGTCAAATATTATATTAAAACATAAATTCATAGGTTTATTGTAATCAAATATGATATAACTATTATAATTAACCCTTGGCACGTGACAGGTGTCGAGACCATGAATACAAATTCTCATATGTTTATTTTGTGGCACATTTATTTTACAGGGATTTGTCATGTAATACAAAAATGCTTGCACTAAATAAATATTTATGATGAAAAATTTTACGAAATTATTTTTATTAGTAAATAAGCAATATCAAAAATACATCTTGTATATAAAAAATAATAATTTTTATTTTTTCCCTATACAACATGTAATTTTTTTATAATGCTTATTTTATCATCAAATCCATTTGTAATTTCTAAATCATAAACCTAGAAATTTCTGGTCTAATATAATATTTGACGGAGATTATATAGGGGTGCAATCTGTGGCAGGGGAGCATTTTAGCGCATAACACCGGTCTTCCGCGGTGAAATAGCGAATATATTTCTTCATCCGTAGTCTGATACTGAGTGCGGCTTGTGCCACCACTTTGGGCCGTACATACACTCATCAACGTGTTCACCATCTCTTCATTTCTCACAATTGCAGCAACCAAGTTTCGCGCCGACTCACTCATCCTTCCTAAAGATGGCGCTGTGTTTCGATGACGTCATGTTTCATTCAATATATTCAGACTTTTCATTCAATATATATATCAGTTTTCAATCCATATATTCAGAATTCATTCAATATATATAGAGTTTCAATCAATATATTCGGAATCCATTCAATATTCTCACGTTTCATTCAATATATTCAGAGTTTTCATTAAGTTCTCTCATGAATATTTTCCTAAACGGCATGCCATAGTATGTATGTATATATATATATATATATATATATATATATATATATATATATATATATATATATGCTTATTTGTAAAGTACCTTCAAATCATTCTAATGCTACTGTACAAATAAAACAATTCAGATTTTTATTACCCAATTAAGTGTTGCTCTTATCAAATCGACATGACTGATGATGACAGATTATAAGGCAGTACCTCTTGAACACAAAGTAAGATCATAGGCTTTAAGGGCAAACTGCATAATTACTATAATTGCCAAGTAATATAAGAAGATACCTTTTCTGGTATCTTGGACATCAAATAATTATACTACTGTACTACTACTAATAATAATAATACCTGGAGAGATACATTTTCTGAATAAAACGTGAGTGGTGCTTGTCGTGGCAAAACTTGGGCCTCTGGACCTTTTGACAATGGGATCCACAGTTAGATTCAGTCTCAAATTTTCTATAGAAGTTACCATACCCGGGAATGCAACTGTGAGCATGTCCTGTTTCAATGGGGAGTACCTTCACCATTATACAGTATGTCAATGGGGCAAATTTGGGCACCTCTTGCCCTGCGCTTGAATCTGTCAAAGTTGGTCTCAATGTAAAGTTTTTTGGGGGGTAGAAAAGTCATAGCACCCCATTCCCGAATAAACTCCTCTCATATGGGTCTACGATACGGGACTAGTTACTGTATGCGCCAACATACAGAATAAAAAAGAAAAAGAAAAAGAATAATATGTCTGCAACACAATAATACAAGTGATGCTTTGCTTCGCAAGCACTATTAATAATAATAATGTGTTCAAAATTTGGTATCCCAATGTTATTAGATATCTTTACACATTATTAGTTGCTAAGGTTGGTTGCAGAATACAAATAGTGCTTGCCGTTTTAAAATAATGAAACCCATCCCAAATCTGGATATGTACAGTATGCCAAATTATATAACAGTTAGTTCAGACTGAGTTTGAGTTTACTCTATATTATTATAGAGCATATAGCTCTGTATAGAGCATAACAGCACTGGCACTTTGTAGTATATGTATCACTCAATGTCACAGGTGCTCTAACAATTGTTAATTACACTAACTGAAAGTGGGACGGTATGGTCTGCAGTACTGGAAGGAGGGGAGAGTAGTTGCCTGCCAAGACCCACTTTCAAGCCCAGTCAACAAAGCACCTCTGATATGTTATGTCATCTTAAACAACACTGTGTCTCCTACAGTATGTTATCGGCAGAGTTGGGGGACGTTACTTTTTAAAGTAACTAATTACATTACAAAATTACTGTCTTCAAAAAGTAATCCGTTACATTACAGCGTTACTTTCTGATAAAAGTAACCAGTTCGAGTATTTTTCCATTGCAGAAAATGAAAACTCCTTTGTGCTTCCTCATGCATGTTTAGTCAAGACCTATATAATTATTCTACCATCATCACTCAGCGAAGTTTGACCCATAATCTGTTAACTACTAATACCCCTATTTCACCTACGCGGTTTCGCGCGGTGGCCGTAAGTACGTTTCATCATGATTCACCGCGAGTTTTGCCGCTGTGATTTAGGTTTCCATCTTTCCGCGCGTCGGTCCTCGTGTAGTCACACCGCATAGGTGAGATAGGGGTAACAATATAGGAGAGATAGGAGACGACTTTCACACACACACACTAATGGATTGGGAATGACTGCTGTCTGAATAATGGATTACATTTTTGAAAAAGTAAATAACTAAATAACTGAGTTTTTAAATGGCGGACCTAACGCGTTAGATTACTCGCTACATCAAAAAAGTAATCCAAGTACTTTGTAGCGTGTTACACCCAACACTGGTTATCGGAAGAATAATGTTTTGGTGGATTAAAAATGAGCTGTGCTAATATTCAGTACAAAAGCACTCCCCCTCTTATGTCATGTTACTTAATTATGCCTTGTTTTTTGGAGCAATTAAAAAAGACAAAAAGTAACGCATCAAAACGGTTTTGTATTCATGAGGAGACTTTATTTCAAATAAAATAAAATAAAAAAATCTTGTACTAAAAAAAGAAAAGAAAGAAAGGAACAGAAACCTGCACACACTTTGACTGATGTCACAGTGTCTGAGTGTTGCTGCATCTCCCAATAGTCTAAAAATACCCACGGAAATGAAATTTTCACAATGCAGTACCATTAAGCATCCACGCAAATGTGCTGTGAGTAGAAACAAAACAATATGTACTTTAGATTATTTAGATTCAGTGTCTAAAGTACATATTAAGTAACTCTTTTTTTTTTTACGCCTGAAATCATATGCAGTCGCCTTGTCATGGCTGCACATCCGTTGCCTGAGGAACGCCTCGGTCCTCTTGAGTGTCACTTTGACAACTTGGTCAGCGAGCGCCACTCAGCCATATTGCCACGACACGAGCAGCCTGCACAGCTTGAGCTGTCACTTCACACTGCTGATTTATTTTACAGCTTCATCCTTCTGCAATGAACATATTAGAGGCGGCAGCAGAAATAATGAAATCCTACCTCAGTGCGTGGATCCACAGACGGATCTTGTTTCTGTCGCCGGCGATGTGGAGAGGACGTGGATGTCCAATGTTTGTGCAGGTTTGGTCTGGTACATTTGGACTCATTAACAGGTCAAAGCAAACAGACACACACTTAGAGACTGACTCCACCCCATGCTGTTGATCGCTGTTGGCTGCTCAGGCGTGACATGCTGACCCTTGAGAAGACCCTTCAATCCTGCAACCTTTGATCCTATGGATATTTCATAATAATATTCAAACAGTGGCTCAAAAGATAAGCTCAGGCCTTTGGAAACAGCATTGAGTCATCGGCTTTGTGCACACTTCCTAGATGACAGCAATACAACAGCGTTGTGTCTTATTGTTCTGTACTCATTTAACAACACAATATCCCCAAAATAGACACAGTGTCGAGGGAAGTATACAATCCCTCCCTGTACACCATGATGAAAAATTATGACTTCATATAGATTATACTGTATAGAAATGTCAGCTCAAGACACTATGTACTGTACAGTATGCAGTTGTTGTCTTTTGAACAACAATAAAGAATCCGTGTGCTAATTTTGAGAACAAAAAAAGTGAAGATTTTAGTTTTTTTTACAAGAAAACAAATTCCATTGTCAAGTTTAAATATTCCATTTTTATTATTTATTCATAAATCTCAGACAACAAACCATGCATCCACTCTACCTCAACACCTACAGTACCAAGCAGTCGATTTTTCACCCGTTCTTTGCATTCAAATGAAGTTTCAATGTGATTATGGAACAGCTTTCTTTTTTTCCTTCTTTTTTTTAATAAAGGCATCCCACGTAATATACATTTTAAAACTAATTCGAAAAACATAAAAGCATGTTTTTCTCAATCATTTGAGTCTCACTGCAGTCTGTAGCACTGTGTCTTTTATTTCGGTTCTGTTTTTTTGCCTTTTTTGAAACCATTTAATTCATTTTTGTGTGAGAGATGAGCGAGATTCTTTAAAATGTTTGCGCATTCATATAAAAACATTTCTTAACAGGGTAATTTATCTTATTTTATATATATATATATATATATATATATATTTTTTTTTAAATGATCACAGCCTATCACAGGAGACTTAGGGCACAAGGCGGGGTACACCCTGGACAGGATGCCAATCTATCACAGGGCACAAACATATACACAGTCATACACTCATTCACACACTACGGCCAATTTAGGAACACCAATTAGCCTAATCTGCATGTCTTTGGACTGCAGGAGGAAACCGGAGAACCTGGAGGAAACCCACCAAGCACGGGGAGAACATGCAAACTCCATGCACACAGAGACGGGAATCGAGCCTGGCCGAGAATCGAACCCGGACCCTGGAGGTGCAAGGCTAACCACTACACCACCGTGCCGCCGATATTATGTTATATTATATTATATTGTGCTATGCTATGCTATGCTATACAGTACAAGGGGTGTTCAAGCCAAACCACGACTTTTGATTGTGAAGAATATCAGAATAGATATATGAGAATAGTATGAGAGTAAAAATTCCCTTTATTTCTTATGGTAATATATATTCCTTTTTATACTCCCCTACTGTATATATAATCCCCTGCTACACTAATGCACTTATCCCAGAGTTTCACTAGTGCTTTGATATCATCAAGGTAGAAGGTTTTCTCAGCATCGCGTCTGAAACTCTGGCCTCCCAGGGACTCCTTTTTCTGTGCCAAACATGTGGAAATGGCTCGAAGCGCATCACTTCTGCACATGTTGGAGACAAATTATCTGGGGATTTTCAAGGATTATGCGTTCCAATCGCTGAATGTTTACGGAAACGACCGCAGTGGAGCAGTCAGCCACCTTTGCCGGGATAGTCTTTCAAGGATGTACGGACCTCTTTAAAATGTTTGCACTGTTCAAAGGTTTTACTGCAGCGAAGAATCTCATCAGATCTCATCATCATTACTGCATAGTGTTTGAAGTCTTAACAGAAGTTAAGTTATAATAAGTTATAATAATAGTTATAGTTATAATAATTATGGCCTTTATTCATGAGAAACTTCTGACTCATGAGACAGTCCTGATTTGACTTCAACACTCCTTGCAATATGCTAGGAAACCAGACTTGACCTAAAGTAAGCCAAGACTGTAGATGTAGCTGTGTAAATACTGCATAAACTATAGTACAGTATATACTGTATAAATCCCTGTAGAAGGTAAAAGTTAAGTAAAGCCACTCTCGATCCCATTGTATCAGTATGTTATAACCCCCCTCCACACGCAGGGACAGTGTATATTAGGAATTTGCCTGTGGCATAAAACTGTCGAAATATTCCACGAGAACCTCAGTACAGTATGAATTAAATATGCTGTAGCCTTATGATAAGCTCACATAGTGCAATGGAAAGTGAACCTGCCAGCTTGACAGAATAATTCATACAGTTTTGCATCTTATATATTTTATTTGCACATAAGAGTATAAGTTTTGAACATATAGATTTATTTTTTATTATCTCACAGAGTAGGACTGGCCTTCAAAAGCACATTTGGTGATAAAAAAAACCCAACAAGATCTGTATGTATCTAATGTATATTAAAATCGCCTAGAGATTCACAAAATCACAATGTTTGTGTCAGATTGGACAGGTTACACAGCTGTTTGTTTCTGATTTATCTTATATATTTTGCACATTGTTCTGAAAAAATCTGTATGGATCCACTACGGATCCCAAATAAATACGGTTTCTCCTTATGTGATAAAGCGGATTTGTTTTTTTGCTCGTACTTCATTTCCACTGACTAACACTCAAAAACGCTTGAAGCATCGCAGGAATTTCACAGTACAAGCTTGGCAGCGTACTGACAGCATACAAAGGTCCACTTGGTACAGTCTCTACCTAACGCAGTAGAAACCTCAGCAAACAAAGAAAAATAAGAAGAATTTAAACACTTCATGTAATATTCCCAGCTTACAAAATACATTTTCACACCAAAGCCCTCGGAAAAAGATTGCTTTAAGACAAAAAGTGCTATACGGTGTCCTAGCATTACTACCATTCACCGTGGGTACTAGTACGAGTCACAAAATGCAAATGATCCTCCTGGAGTTGATCGTTTAGCCCAGAAAAAAAAAAAAAAAACGAAAGCTGAAGCCGATTAAAGGAACGCAGAAATGCAATATTACTTCCATCGCCATCTATATCGATAAACATCCATAATACAACACTGATTACATTAACACACAATCCTGTTCTGTGACACCCTTTTTGGATTGAATGACATTATACTTTTTACGATGCTACAGGAATTATTACAGAGCATTTCAAGCAGAATTGAATATTAAAACCGTCTACTCAAAACATCCTGTAATAATAGCTGCATTGTTTGATTTTTTTTCCCCTTTCATTTGTTCATCGGGTCTCAAACTGTATTTTTTTTCTTTCTTTTTTTTTTAAATCTGCTACATTTTGCACTTTCTGGAAAAAAAAACTCAATCACATGACTTATTGAGACTTGTTAAGAAAGATTGGAGCATGTGAAAAAAAAATTATAAATAATAATAAATTGTTCCACAGTTTTGTTGGCTTAACAGATCCAGATCATATCAGCAAAAAGATTTTTGTTTGTTTGTTTTTTGGAGAAGGCAATGGAGAGATTGGAGTGTATCAGAAAAAGAAAAGAGCAAAATACAAGGACCTGAATAATACCTACAGCTATTATTTACAGTAGTGCATAAAGGTAAACTCCACCCTGAATCGTTAGAGCAAAAGATTTTGCTGTCATTAGCGATTATTCCAGTCCTAGTTTGTTGGTTACTGTTATTTCTGCGGGAAGTTAGTTGTTGTTTTAACGTCCCAGGAGGACCGTGCTAGTGCTGTTCTAATGATAATGAAGTTTAATGAAACCTTCTCAAACAGCTGTCAGCTTGTAAAAACCTTATTTTCTTAATACCCATTTTTATCTTTAACATCTGAAGGAAAAAATCTCCAACAGAAAAATAGTAGAGACATTGGCGCATATGTTCCACGATGCAATTTAGCTTTACTAGCCGGCTTGTTAGCTATGCTAGGATTAGCATAAAAGTATAATCTTTTGAAGCATTTAAATTCGGATGTGTGAAAAGTCAAAGTACTGGTGACATGATGATTTTCTTTAGGAAAGGCTAAAGAAAAGGCTATATTGTGGATTATAATAATACAGTAGGGAAGCAAAGTCGAAATGATAATCCTTATTACACGACCTTACCGAATTGATGCCAGTTATTAAGCCAGGTAAACAAATCGTTCAGGGTGGATTTATCCTTTAATCTACTCTACATGTACCATGGATCTATTGCCTAATCTAATAACAATACAAATAGCAATCAGAGGTATATTTTACATCTGCAATATACAACATACAAAAACCGTCCTTGCAAACAAAACGTGACATTTAGTAAAAGTTAGTCAGCTACATATAGTTTAATATGTGGAGAAGTGGAGGTAGAGTGACCACTGAATGAATCGAATTCGAGATAAATAGAACGAACTTGATAATAACTTCTTCAGAAATGAGCATGCTTGACGAGTATGGGAAAATGAAGGCGGGTGGTTTGTGTATGTGTGTATGTGTATGTGTGTGTCTGTACGGGGCATGTGAGGACATATTGCGGCAGTACGTTTCAGCTCCAAGGGCTTTTATTTTTTTTTCCATTTCTTTTGGCAGTTTGTTTCAGGTGTCACAGTCGTGTCCTGGGCATGTTCGTAGAGGCCTGGGGAGGAGGATGGAGGATGGAGGAGGAAGATCGAGGACTGTGTGTATGTGTGTTTTGTTCAGTTGAGCATGTCGTTGGCTCAGACGGTGACGTTGTTGATAAAAAGGGATCAGCAGGTCTGGCACGATTTCAGTAAACCCCCGCCAACCATCTCCTCCTTTTATAGCCTCCCTGTCGCACTCTTGTTATGTCTAGCTCTTGTTTTTTTCTTTTTTTCCCCCGCTCTCTTGTCTGCGTTCACACCACTGTGCTGACGGAGGGGTCGGATAGGTTGAGCTGGCCGGTGATGTCCGTGGGGTACGGCTAAAGACGAAAGGGAGAAAAAAGAAATGACAGGAATAATAATTGTCCCCATTAATGTTAATGTGGAAATAACCTGATCTTGGGCATTTAGTAAGAACTTTTCATTAGTGAGACGAATCCCATTTCCACCACATGCTGCGTTTGCCCCAGACTCAATGTTAAATTACTGAATGTCAAAGACGCTGAGGACATTTTGGACTTCCTGTTTTGAAGCGTCCTAGTTTTTTTTTTTTTTTTGGAATTGCACAAGAATTCATTAGCACAGCACAATTTATCTTGATCTTAGGCAAGTAATATCTCTTAGAGTAATGACATAATGCAAGAGCTCATGTCTCCCAGCCATGAGCTAATAATTTACCTAACTCAGAATTATGATCACTACAGTAACCTTCCAAATTAAACACAGGAGCAGAAACACGAAATGTGATTAACGGCCAATATTATTTCAACATAACCTTTTAGATTATTGATTCCACATCATTTATATCCCCTGACCATTTGATTACACAATACGGGTAAAAGGTTTAAAAAGGGTATCTTAGGATTTATGAGTGGAAGATGAAAAGAGGTTTACAAAAAGAAAAAAAAATAATTCTACACACGCAGAAAACATGTTGCCGTGTTTAGAATTATGCCTGAAAAGTTTTTACATTGTTAGTAAGATCTTTGTGGACTTTATGGCTTTCAAGAAGATCCTACAGGGCCCATATTTGGGGTTAATCAAAATGACATTATTGATGCCAAATGTATGATAATCACTTCTGAACATTAGTTTAAATGTGGTAAATTATAACAGGGTTATACGTAAAAGGGTGGGCATACAGCAGATCTCACTTTTTTACAGTACTAAAGTCTAATATTTTAACAGGGGTCTATAGACATTTCATATTTATTATACACTGATCAGTCATAACAAAACATCTAGGTTTCGGGTTCCTCTTGTGCCACTGAGGAACGCCTGGCCCCTCGTGGTGTTTCTCCACAGGGCCTCTGGGGGGTGTGCTTAGTTTCTTGGACCAGAAAATTACTAGCGGATGCTTTGGGTACTGTGGGTTGTGGGGTGGGGCCTCCGTGGATCGGACTTGTTTGCCTGGTGCATCCCATGAGTGCTTGATTGGATTGGGATCTGTGGAGATTGGAATCCGGGGTGGACCATGGTGCACTGAGTGTCATGTTGGCATTCTATCATGGCAGAATTTTCTTTTTTTCGGAGAATTGTGCTGCATTGGGTTTTCTGAACGTGCTGGACTTTGGTCCATTTATTGGGCATGGGTGAGTATTGGGTCCCCACCAGTTTATTGGTCTATCGTTGGCAATCAGTGTTGTTCAGTTCACCAGGAGGTAGTGATGATGTCATGGCTGATTGGTGTATTTCTATGCAAAACATTTCTGATAGTAAAGAGAACCCTTTGCTAGGCATTTGAGTCTATTGGTTCCTCATTTGAGTCTATTGGTTCCTCTGTGAAACAAACATTTAAGAGTTAATATAAGAAATAATTGAACAATGTACAAATAATATATCCTACATTTCTTTACATGGATTCTGGAAAGCTTTTTGTATAAAGATTGGTTCTGTTTGGAACCCAATTAAGGAATGTTATATAGATTTTACTTCTAAGAGTGTATCTCTTTTCATTAGTCTCTATTTATAACTCTGAGTCATTAAATGTGCAATGTTTAAATAAAGGATTCTCTGCGTAGGTGTGGGTTCTAACTACATAAAAGAGTCCTATTTGGATCCTTTCCTCATAGATAAATCCTAGAAAGGATCTTTAACCATTTCCCCATCAGATATAAACTGAGAACCTTTTAGCAAGCTAATACCGTTGTTATCTAAGAGTACAAAAGTGAAAGCGCAAGTCTGATTCATTCTTGACCCTTAAACATGAATATTTCATTAATTTTTTTTCCCTCAGCATTTTTTACAATGGAGGTAAAAACTGGCAGGGCAGCATGGGTTGGTGGGTGGCCTCACTGATGATGATCAGTAGCATGAGCATTCCCAATCACAGCCTACAGCGCCACCTGTCTACAGACAGGTGAACATCACGAGTCTACTTCTACAACAACAACCACAGGAGTCATGCTGATAAAGAGGAGAGAGGCAGTGTGGCATGTGGCGTAGACACCGACAGTTACAACTCCATTCAAATCCATTTATAAAGAAACACATTTATATAAAAGAAAAAAAGGATGATTAGGACTGAGATGGGTAAACATCAGTCTAAAGAGACAGGCTGTTTTTTTTTTAATTGTTTGTAATTCTGATGAACTCTTTCATCCTACACATGACCTGCATGAAGCTATAATCCCATATTTCTAGAAACACAATAAGCCTTAGCATGTTTTTTGCCTCGTCCTCATTTTCTGTTGCTTGTAATCCAGATGGAGGAACTTGCTCAACTTATTTGATTGTACTCTCAAATGTAAACGATTCGAGAGGCTCCAACGACAAAAGTAACATGGAGATCTTACGCTCCTACTTTGGATGTTGTAATGGCAATAAATAAAGCTGGCATCATTTCACATGTAAAAAACGTAAAAGATTCAGAAGATATACAATAACAATGCTCCAGGATGCTGACGGTCACAACCAGAACATCGAACCTAAAAACTGAAAATGGTGTCACCTAAAAGACAAAAGAGTAAAGCAAAACTTAACCAGGAAGCATGCTGATTTGTATTGTGAGAGCTGTCCAGTTCTGAACCTGTTGGAAGACTGAAAGATCGGTATAAATATAAAGGACGTCTAGGAGCTTGGACGTGTCTGTGGAAAGAATCGAAGGGCGCGCTTCAGTCGATACGGCTGCAAAGAAAACACCTGAAGGTTAATAAACGGACCCTGCTTAAGGAATAACCAAGGCAATTTCAGAGTTTTGTACTAACTTTGGTTTCCTTTTAAGCTGATTTTCTTTAATTAACCATGGAATTGTGTGACACCAACCACATAAAATGGAAGAATACAAATGATGTGGAAAAAAACATAGAAATACGTGTTTGTTAACAAGACCGAGCGGTGAAAGGGAAGACAAGGCACACGTACAAAGAAAGGACAAAAATTCAAACAAAACAAAAAAATGTAAGAGCATCAACTTAAAGTCCCATCCAGGTTATGGATGGGGAAAAGTCTTTTAAAGGAGAGTCTAGCTTAACCTCCTGTAGTCAGGACTAACCTATGAGGTCATAACCCACAACCCGTAAACTCGTATACTCCCTATGCTCACTACCTTCCCTTATGGGACTTTCCCAAACAAATGTCTGGATGAAGCATTGATGGCTGACTGACAGACATGTGGCCATGACCGTAACTCCATGTGTGAGGGGTGAAGAGAGAGTCTGAGATGAGAACGGTCGGGGGGGTTTTTGTTGTTGTTGTTTTTGCGAAAAGAGATGGAGGAGGTGACAGGAAGAGAGGGAGCGAGAAAAGAAGAAACAGGATAGATAGATAGCTAGATAGCTAGATAGATAGATAGATAGATAGATAGATAGATAGATAGATAGATAGATAGATAGATAGATAGATAGATAGCATCATAAATGGTTAAGAAGTACAGGGCAGGGTGTTATTTCTTCATCTCCTTACCGTGTCTTTGGAGGACCTACGTCTCTTGATGTTGGAGGCCAGGTTGGTACTGATGGACCTAAAAGAGGCTTTCTTTTTGGGGTCGGGCTCTGCTCTACCACTTTTCCTATCCTAAAATAAATATACAGTATATGTAGAACAATTATTTGAGTCCAATCTACTACTACTACTACTACTACTACTACTACTATTGTCCTATTAATACTACTAACCTAATACTAATACTAGTACTAGTACCAGTACTAGTACAGCTAAGTGTACAGCTTCTTTTTTTCTTAACCACAATCGTGGAAGAAGAAACATGGCCTTTCCTGTGCACTTAGCATTTCTATCCTGACATAGTGCTTTCATGCAGCCTCAGGTGTCTACAGAGCAAAAAAGGACACTTATAAGCACTATATTAATACTTAAACTTCTACTCGTACCATACAATCCTCAGGCTCTCGATGGGGAACGACCACTACTGAGGATGGCATGATTCAAAATTAGAGCCCTCCCCAGTTAGTTCTTAGCAATGGAAAGCAAAAAGCATTAGCGAAGCAAATGAGCATAATGAGAAGTAATAAAGACAGAAATAAGCAGTTTCTTGTTTTTGTAAAGGTAGGAGTGGTTCTTTCATGGAGAGGAGGGTGAGAGGGGATTGGCACTAAATGGACAACCAGTTGAGAAGAACAGAATCGCAAAATGAAACTCAAGACGGTCCCATTGCATTATACCTGGGGGTTGAGTATAATAGCCAGGAGGGCTTATAAAGAGGGTGTGAGGGCTCGTAAGAGGGGGGTAGGATAATATCAGGGAGGAGGGGGGAGTGACTTCAACCAGAGGACATGCGGTACATGGAACCGAAAGGAAATGCGAAATGAATGATATGACAGTTGACCTTGTCCGGTCCTGTCCTTGTTTTGGAGCCTCCTGGACCCTGACCCCTGAGCCTACTGGACATCTCCTTGTACTTGCACATTTCATTTCACAGTATTCGAAACTGACTAGCATTCTTTTCATCATTATTATCTGCACAAGATAACATAACCAATTATAGGAACCTCTATTAAGCAAATAGTGTCAAGCCTGTAGAATAAGAATCATTTTATTACAAAATATGTATAATAAAATAACAGTCTGAGCACATTTTTTTGGAGTTGAAAGGGTCATACTACAGTATTTTCTAGCTTTATTTTTCTTTCTCACAGGCAGAAAGACTTCACGATTCATCACAGTGCAACCAAGATGACATTTCAACTTTTTTTTCTTTTCTTTTTCAGTAGGTCAGTGGAAGAACTTGGAGAAAGCATGGATGCATTGAGGCTTTCATCTGCTGCGTTTGAAACCCCTCTGATGAGCCAGTGTCTCAGCGGCAGAGAGCCGACTCATGGAGTGCATGGGTTCTCGATCTGCACCTGGTATGCGCTGTTTGAAGTGCAAATGCCAGCGGCAGATCAGAGCAGTCATGGATTCAGAAAGCCAAGGTGTGAGTGAGTGAGTGAGTGAGTGAGTGAGTGAGTGAGTGAGTGAGGTGCGCTGTTTCATATTGCACCATGGGATGAGATTTACACTTTTGGCTTTTGAGGGAAGTTTTTTTTTTTTTCTTTGAACATCCCCCAAAAGACACCACATGTGTTTCATCTCATGTGCAGTTAATATTGTGTTTATGAGAATGCACATACTGTCATATTTGCTGGTTTTGTTGTCTTTTTAGCTCATAAAAAACAAGGGAAAAGAAACAATCAAATCCTGATTTCTTTGCAGACCAACAGCGGTCTTCTTTGCAGACCTCACCAGTGCAGGCCCTGTGTCTCCATGTGGGTAGAATGAGTAGGCAGAATAACCATAGCATCTCTGGTAGGCGCAAATAACCTTCAGGCCAAACTATGTCACGAGGAAGACAATCAAGTACAATCTTCTTAATATTTATGTCTAAATGACCTTGAGAGAAAACAGTGGGATTTGTTGCTATATACTTATATTTTTTCAGCTATGTCTCATGGATAATGAATAGAAAAGGTTCTAGCTCAATAAAATACTTCTGAACGCCTGTGTTCTTCATGATTAACAGTTTTTTTTATGATTAGCTATCTAAATCGCCTAACATTTGTGATGTGCTATGGTAAATTTAGATTTTAAAAAGCTTTCGATGCTGATTTTAAAATCTCTTTAAAATTTTCAGGTCCTGATAAAGACTCAATTTGCATATCTATCCATATTCATGATACCTTATTTGCAAATTCATGTATATTTATAAGCACAAATGGGCAAAGATTATTCCTAGTGTATAAAAAATGTCTATAAAAATACTATACTACAAAAGTGAACTGTACTTGCCAGTTCTGCATCATTTTTAATATATCCCCTGTAATATTAATGCTTTTACAGTATTTAGAATTCAGCTAGCTCATGCGGTGGTGCACTAAATCCGAACACTGTTGGACCTCTACAGCACCACAGCTGGGCTTTTTCGTCTGAGAAGGGCAGGCCATGCTGTTTCGCACCAGCTTTTTGGTGTTGAGGACGCCATGACTCAGCGTGTACAGAGCCAGAGGCCAGGAGTGAAGGAACAGTGATCTGAACACATGCAGGACGAGTCTCTGATTCCTGTTGAAACCCCACTGAGACATTCAGCTAGAATGGCCTTTCAGCTGCCCAGCGTGCATCTGCCTCAATCTACCGTACTGTGCGTGCCATTTGTGTGTGTGTGTGTACCATTTGTGTGTGTGTGTGTGTGAGTGCGCAAGCACACTGCTTTGCTTAGTGGTAGTTTAGTAGGCATGCATGAAGGAGCTTCTTCCTCATGATGCCCACAGTGGAAGACAGAGAAGGTATGGATCCCAAGCATGAATTTGCAGTGAACCACTCATTTTACTGTCCATACTCACACTCTATTTGTCTAAAATAATTTATGCTGATATAGTTCTTTTTATTGACATCAGGGGTTAAAGTGGGATTTAGAAAGGTGTAGGTAAAAGCCATTCTTCACTATAATGCCAACAATATCGCTTAACTAATCTTATAATATGACATATTAATATTAAACAAATTTGTAATATTTCTGATTCTTGAATCATGATTTAGCTAAATAAAATTTGACAATATTCATTGTTTGTTATATGAAAATGATTAAGATGTATTATATATAAAGCCTTTTGTTCGTTTGTTTTAAACAATTAATTAAAAATATTTAACAGTCAAATCTCTGACCAAAAATGTCTTACACCTTGACCCTTAAATTAACAACCTGATTATTTACCATTTATAAAGCTATCATAGCTAACTATAAAGCTACTATAGATAGCTACACAACTGTATCTACTATACATTACTATATCAGGCTAAAAAGCTACCACTATAACTAGCTACACAACTATATCTACTATACAATAATATACTGTAACTACTATACACTACTATATCCAGCTATAACGCTACTACTATAGCTAGCTACACAACTATACACTACTATATCTAGCTATAAAGCTACTATAGTTAGCTACATAACTATATACACTATAGTTATATACTATACTATACACTAATATACCTAGTTATAAAGCTACTATAGCTAGCTACAGAACTATAGCTGCTATACACAACCATATCTAGCTATGAAGCTACTATAGCTAGCCACACAACTATATCTACTATGCACTACTATAGCTAGCTATAACGGCACAATAATTAGCTACACAACTATAGCTACTATAAATGAAGCTACTATAGCTAGCTACACAACTACTGTATATCTATTATACACTAATATATCTAGCCATAAAGCTACTATTATAGCTAGCTACACGACTATATATGTTATACACAACTATATATATCATACACTACTATATCTAGCTATAAAGCCACTACTATAGCTAGCTACAAAACTATATACAGTATATACTATACACTACTATATCTAGCTATGAAGCTACTATAGCTAGCTACAGTACACAAATATAGCTACTATACTTGATTATATCTAGCCATAAAGCTACTATTATAGCTAGCTACACGACTATATATATTATACACAACTATATATATCATACACTACTATATCTAGCTATAAAGCCACTACTATAGCTAGCTACAAAACTATATACAGTATATACTATACACTACTATATCTAGCTATGAAGCTACTATAGCTAGCTACAGTACACAAATATAGCAACTATACTTGATTATATCTAGCTATGAAGCTACTATAGCTAGCTACACAACTATTCCTATTATACACTACTATAGCTAGCAATGAAGCTACTATAGCTAGCTACACAACTATATATATTATACACTACTATATCCAGCTATAAGACTACTATTATAGCTAGCTACACAACAATTTATACCATACACAACTATATGTACTATACACTGATATCCTGCTATAAAGCTACTTCTACAGCTAGCTACACAACTATATACTATACACTACTATAGCTAGCTACACAACTATAGCTACTATACATGACTATACCTAGCAAAAAAAAGTACTATTGCTTGCTACACAACTATATTTACTACGCTACTATAGCTAGCTATGAAACTACTATAATTAGCTACGCTACAATAGCTGGATACCCAACTACAGTATGTCTACTATACACTACTATAGCTAGCTACACAATTAACACTACTGCATCATGCAATTTGAACACAATAAGCACTACCCTCCTAGCTAAATGGATAAAAGGCCTCTTAGCCTCCTAGCTTTCAATCTAATAATAATGTAGAAAACAATTGCCTTCAGAATGAGATACAAACCACTTTTCATGAAGTCTAGCTGTACTATTTATCTGGCAGTTTCAAATAGTGCCAGTGACCTCGCTGACAGAACAATGTTTAACAATGTTAAAGCAGTAGTACTAGTAATAATACAATGCTAGTGATAATACTAAGCTAATTATAATACTAATATAGTGCTAGCAATGCTACTAGTGCTGATAATGGTTGATAATTCAGTTGTTTTCATTTTAATGCTTTTCTATATATTTTTGTATATTTTTATTTTTATCGTACAAACAATAAGCCAAGATAATTTCTATGACCGCTTACTATATAAGCCTATATAAAACATAACGTGGCTACCAGAATTACTGGCACCCTTTAAAAGTCAAAATGATTGTACTGTATAATAAAAATTATCGAGGCACAAATTGTCTTTATTTACACAAAATTTACATTCGTTTAATTAAAAAAAAAAATTTTTTTTTTAGCTTTTCTCTCAAAAATTATTTGGGCCAAATGCTAGCACCCCTAAATACCATAGCTGTAAGGTTCATATCCATTTCAGTAGTTATGCAAGAATTACAGAAGTACTTGAGGGTGTTCATGTTGATGCAAAAGTAATCGCAAGTCTCAATCAATACATACTGTACTGTATTTTGAGCCTTGGGTCCAGTGTTGTCCTATAGCAATAGCTGGCATTATACAATCACATGGCAGTGTTTTATGGTTATGTATCAGTGTTTAGATGGATTCTAAACTGCTCTGGTTTATACATAAATTGCCCCACATACTGTAGGGTTAGGGGGAAAAAATCATTGCTTACATGATTTACATGACACTAGTGTACGTAGGGGGTAGAAAGGTAAAAAAAAAAAAAAAAAAAAAAGCTTCTGACCATTATATAGAGAAACCAATAAGTTTTTTATTAATTTGGGTCAACCCTAATATATAGTGCTGAAAAAAAGCCAGATGGTGATTTATCAGATCACATATTTTATCAATGAGTTCCATTAAATTTTAGTAGATGAATTAACTTTATTTTTAAATAAACCAGTGATGCTGCTACATTGTGTTTATATCCTATTTAACCCCTGATTTTTCACTACCGTAACTATACCTACAGTATATCTTATCTACTATTCTAAATGCAGTGCACATAAATAACTATTTATCAATCACCATGCAAATTAAGCTTACATGCATTAATACTTACATAGTTGGTGTAAAATATAACCTTTTTAACCGGCAGCTTACACTATTCTATACTGTAAGTGCAACATGTCTCCTAAAAAGCTGCACTGTTTAGGCAACACCTCAAAATACGTATAGCTTCAAAATGATACATAAATTGAGCTGGAAGAAATCATCAAATTGTTGGCATCGTGTCAAAAAAGCAAGATAGCAGGTAAGTGCAGTAGGCCGCCATCTGGAGACGCATGCAGACTCTTATCCTGCAAGAAAGAAGAGGAAAAAGGGAATGCCGTACCTGCAGGTTCTTCCTCCAGACATTAACCGCTGCAAAGGCCAACTGCATCTGCTTCCTGCGAGCATCTTTGTGTCTCTTGTACGCTATCTCGATGAAGATGAGGAAGATCCCGGCGACGATACCACCAGCCACCAGCATAAACACGCCTGCAAAATGAATGTTGCAGTATTTCACTATGGATCTGGAAACTTAGACCTTGAAATTCCCATTTCAATAAAAAAAGACTACTCGTACCTGCCATATTCTCAAACGTGAGAGTGGCTGGGGCGTTACTCCTGGAGTCACACTCCTGGTATCTCACCCAAGTTTTATCCAGGTCCTCCATGAACCCATTCTCATGAGAGCTGTCGATTCAGGTTTAAATTAGATCGCTTAAGCCGAGACGAAAGAAGGAAATGGAAAAGAAATCCAATATGGCTGATCTGATGCATTATAAAGGCATTACCTGAGAATGGCCAAGGAGACATTCTGCTTCCATGGGCTGTCTTTGCGCATGCCGATGCCGAAGCCCGAACGGAAGAACAGCTCCCCCGTGGTGACCAGGTCGCACTTTTGTGAGGCTTCAAATTCTAACACTGCTGAATCCCAAATAAAAGCATGGAGTTTGCTAAAGTAAGAAGAGGAACTTTGTGTTAGTGTTGGTTTGGGTCAGAAATCCCCAAAAAACAATTAGCAGGATGGCAGTTGGTATTGAGATCTTGCATGTTAGTTACTTTGTCGTCAAAAGTACATAAAGAGTGTAAAAACTTATAATAACAAAATAAAAATGAAATAATTGTGCATTTTATGTTCATAGTGGAAAAATGTTGCGTTACATCCTGGTCCGGGAGAAACAACATTTTGTTCCAAGATGCATAGAGTAATGACGATAAAAACCCACTTGACTTGGCATTTGTTAAGGAATAAAACATTTTAGGATAGGAAACATAGCAGGAAATTAATAGGAAGAGGAGTTACAATTACCATCTAAAGTTCCTTCAAGTCCCAAACTGTTTTATTCAACAGACTTACATCATTACTTACTTACTCACTCCTATACCACAGCAATAACAGCTGCCTTATCACTTGGCAGGTACCACTGGAGGAGGGTGAGGGCTAACACATGCTTCCTTCAAGACATGTGAAGGTCTGTCACTGCATCTTTATCAAACAGCTGCTCATGCTGCATCACGATGTGGTCAAACACACTTGGACGGGAGGAAGTGCTAATTACACTGTTCCATATCGATGAGCTCAAAGACGCCCACGATCGGCTGGGATCATTCTGAGAGCATTATACCATCCGTCCTACACAGATCACACAGCCAACGTTGTTCCCTTGAACTTCTGGCCACAGATGTGATGCATGCATTCCTTCCATCGCTTCACAACATGGTGAACGCTTTTCCGTTCCATCACTCATCATATACTTTTTGATCATCTCTCTTTATTATCGTACTCTATAGTATATCAAGCCAGGAACAACACAACAAATGGCTGAGCTGAATATTACACTGACCCGTCTCGCACAGCCTGGATGGCCTCAGCGGCGCTCTCGTAGTTGTGCTTTTCCATGTGGCGGTACATGGTGCTCAGCTCAACTTGACGCCGGAAGTAAATGTCCACAGAGCTCTGCTTCACCGTGGCGTAGATGAATTTATCTGATGGGTTTCTCAGCTGTAAGACAACAGCATAAGACAAAGTGTTTGCTTCAGCTGATATGGTTCAATCAATGTTACATGCCAAAGAATTATTCGGTCCCCAGGATTGTGCAAACCATTAACCAAATCTCATTCAGTTGCTGTACAGTATGTGTATTTCTTCAAGTGAATACCCTAAAACAGGATAAGAGTGTCCTATAAAGCGTGTAGCAATGTCCCAGAATCCACATCACCGAAAGCAAGCGACATAATCTACTAACATTCAGTACCAACCCTGATTTGTCCTACTGTAGAGGATCCTCAGTATGCCTAGTAATGTGATTTGTCAAATAACCAGCGGGGTCTGCGTTTTTATTACCTGCTCATTTGAATCGAATTGGGTGTAAAATGACGCTACACTAATGTCATTATCTGTCAATACCATATGAAATCAAGCATAAATTTGGTCTGTTGGAACCAGCCTACAAAATGCTGTAACACTGTGTAACTGGTTTCAATTTACCTTATAGAAATATCACATAGACATTGTTATGTGATTATATTTTAGCATGTGAACTCAGAATGTGAAAATGTGAATGTAATATCATAAATATTATGCGAAAACGTCAGGAATAAAACCCAAAAAATTTGAAATTAATATAAAAAAAAATGAATGGATCGTATGCTAAAAAGCAAATGTGGGGAAAAAAAAAAAAACGAATCATAGGTAAGGAATCAAGGTAAACAAACCGTTATGTAAAAAAAAAAGAAAAGTTGCATAAATATAAGTGTATCATATGTATCAAGAAGTATTTGTAAATAGTGGTAAAGCACTCGCCCTATCATCCGGAGATCGCGAGTTCGATTCCCGGGTGATGCTGTAACCTCTCGCAGCCAGAGGTCTAGAGAGAGCTGATTGGCCGAGCTTTCTCAGAGGGGAGGGATGAGAGGTACTTAGTGCTACCACATTAATCACGGCTCTACAGCCAATCAGGGGCGTCTGTGAGCTCACGCAAGCGGAAGGAGCGGATATCGCTGTCCTCCGAGTGTGTTGCTCCACCCCCAACGGTGCGTGAGCGAGCAGTTCAAAAAGATGCGGTCGGCTGGCGTCACGTGGTTCGGAGGAAACACGTGATAGTCTTCGGCCCTCCCGGCTGAGTGGAAGTAGTAGCTTAATGTGGGAGCCCCCTAGTGACGGGGAGGAATTGGACACGACTAAATTAGGGAGAAAATCGGGGAAAAATCCCCCCCCCCCCAAATAAAAGAAGTATTTGTAAATATTATATAGAAAATTAATGAAACGTTTAAAATGAAATGAAATTTCAAAGTATGCAAATTGCACCTGTCCTTAATGAGACACTTCTGTAACCGTTTCATGGGCGCTCCAATGGTTCCTTATGATTCACGTCACTCATATTTCGACAGATCATCCTCATGTACTACGATCGTGTATATTCTTTACATTAAACTGGGTCTGCAAATAGTTTGAGAACCACTTTTCCATATAATGATTAAATGTCATTTCAGTAGGTAGAGTAGGTAGGTTAGCGGTTTCCCTAGGTGAGAGAAAGGCGTCTAAAAATATGCTGGAAACGTGAGGGGTTTGTAGAGTCCTTGACCGAGTTAATAACTTGTCCTAAATCATGGGCAGTGTAAATGTTGTGTCTGTTTTCTGTATAGTTTCATGACGTGCAAAGCTTCTCCATGCTCCATGATCTTACCCTAGGATCATTGATGCCGGTAATGCGCTCCTCAGGCCGATCCAACACTAGGAAGGCAGCCAAATTGGCAGTATAAGATGCAACTATGATCATAGCAAAACCAGCCCACACCATACCTAAAATCCTCGCCGAAAAGCTCCGTGGGGCACCTGGGGTCGGGGGGGAAAGAGATGAAAGAAGTGAGGAGACATGCGTGCTAAAAAAACAACAACAACAAAAAAATAAATCAATCGTACAGTACGTTGAATGAATTCTCAGGAGACGGATTGAGTGAGTAATTCTGTTTGCTGTCAGCTACCTTCTCCAATTCCGGAGTTCAGAAGTACCCCCCAAGAGAACCACATGGCAGAGGATAAGGTGAGGGCGTCCTCTTCTTCTTCTTCACTATTCACTTTAAACCTTCCAAATGGGCTGCAGAGCAAAGCACATCTCAACTCAACAACTGGTGTTGTTATGTATAGATATCGAAAAGTATGTGGCCACCTGACTGTCACACCCATACAGTATGTGAACATCACATGCCATAACCAGTAGAGTAGGAGTTAATCTGGAGTCGGTCTCTAATCTCCTTGCAGCTACTGTATAACAACCTTCCCTATTAGATGTTGGAATGCGGCTGTCGGCATTTGTGGCCTTTCAGGTAAAAAAGAGCTAAGGTTAGGTATTGATGATTGGTGAGAAAAAATGGCATGCATGACCAATTGGTCATAAAAGTGTTCAGTGGGGTTGAAGGTCAGAGCTCTGTGCAGGCCACTTAAGGTTCTACCAGGGTGTCCTTAGGGAACTCACTTTGTGCACAAGAGCGCTGTCATGCCGAACAGGCCTGTGGCTCTGGGAAAATCGTAAAAAGGCAGCATTCAAAGGGACGTCCTACAGTGTACAATTGCATGCTTTGAACTTTGTGGCAACTGTGTACAGTAGGTCTGATGATCAGGTGACCATATACTGTACAATTTGAACCGATCTGATAAATACAAAGCTTCTTTTACCTGAAACGGTCTAATAGGTAGAGCATCACCGCCACAACATGGACCGAAAGACCCACCAGTAACCACAGAGTGCTCTGAAAGGGCTGCATGAATGAGTCCAGGGTGCTGCGAGGTATTTCCTGCATTCAAACAACATGGCATTACTCACAGCCCAAATACACACCGCCCACACGGGCAAGCCTGCCACCATACGGAGCATCCAACATGTTCTGTAAGTGTATTATTAGACTCCTTAGAACTAAACAAAGTCGGTAAAAAAGAAAAGATTCAGTTTCAAATATAGCCAAATGAGGAAATGTAATTAAGCAGGAGGAACTGTATTATTATAACGTTTCTGGGCAGATTTCTAGGACTGCTCTCAGAGGGGTTTGTGGTAGAATTAATTACATTTTCACTTATTGGTTTGTGGTGAAGTTTAAATGAAACTGACTGCCACCTAGTTTAATGCATTGCATTACATAGTAGGTAAATTGTTATTTATATCTAGAAACCTAGTTAAAAATGAACAAATTATAGGAATGTGATCATTTGGCACTGGTTGACATGTCTTACTGTACAGTATATGTTGTCCCCCAATGATTTCCCACCAACTAGTTCTGCCCCGGCGGCACGGTGGTGTATTGGTTAGCACTGTTGCCTTGCATCTCCAGGGTCGGGGTTCGATTCCCGTCTCTGTGTGCATGGAGTTTGCATGTTCTCCCTGTGCTTGGTGGGTTTCCTCAGGGTACTGCGGTTTCCTCCAAAGACATGTAGGTTAGATTACTTGGCATTCCCATAAATGGTATACTGTTCTATAATTATTGTTACATTACTGCTTTGTTGTGTTGTTGTGTTTATTCATTTCCGCTCTTTCATTCATTAATTTTTATTTTCATTACTCCAACTTGTTCTCGATTCAATGTACAAGTCAGACATACAGTGAACTCCGGACAGCTCAGCAGGGAATGCCGACTGTGACTTGAAAATGCAGACTTCGCACAACCCATTTTGGCTCGTGGCTCCATGTTGTTTTATATTCTTTCCTATAACATCATATTAATGTGATCACGAAATAATAAATGGCACATTCAGTGTCAAAGCCGATAATTATTACTGGCTTTGATAAATCACTGTGGGTCTGCTCTTGCAGAAATAAACAGTATTTTGAGATGTAAACTCTCTTAAAAGTCTAAGCAAAAAGGCAGTACGGCTCAGTGGTAAGTTTCCTGCCCACCATGTGGAAGGCGCGGGTTCAATTCCCACCCAATAGCCAAACCCAAGCAGGTTCCAAGCCCGGATGAAACGGGAGGGTTTGTCAGGAACATCATCTGGTGTAAAACCTGTACCAAGTTGTGACCTCGATAGGATCAGCCATCAACAAGACCAAGACCAACACCAAATCCTCCAGGAACTCCAACACTGAGATTCCATATCCATCAGCCACACCCACTTCCCATTCCATTCCCTCCTGCATCTTACATACTAACTCATCTCACACTCCAGTCTTATTTACACCAGTATCCATACTCCTCAGTTTGCCTTACTTGTTTCAGTCATTGCTAGATCTCCTAGGTTTTATTTAAACTTTCTTTAGAGAACATTCATTGAAATGGGATTATTTCCACCACAAATTCCTCTGAGAGCAGTCCTAGAATTCTGCCCAGAAATGTTTTACAGTTCCTCTTGTTTAATTACATTTCCTCCTCTGGCTATAGTTGAACGCAACATTGTGTGACTCAGTTTTAATCTTTGCATTACTGTTTACACTTTCTAGCATGCATGACTCGGGAAAGCCCATAGCCTTTTTTCACACTGACATCTATATAAAATTAAGGTAAAAAAATTTTTTTAACTCAGGATAAATTGCTTTTATAGCGATTATACTGGAGTTGTGTTTGTTTCTGAAAAAATATTAAGAAAATTCATCTACAGCTACATATAACTACACTTATTTATGGGGTAAGTCAAAAACTATCCGCACTCTGGTTATGTTAAAACTTCTGTTGGCCGTAGTTGGTCTTATCCATTTAAGGCTGCTACTGTCTCCCCAGTCACTGCTGGGTTACATCAGTTCATTTGTAACTGCGGTGCGAGTCAAAATGGCTGCCCCACTTGTGATTTGCACGAAAGAAGAGTAGCTGGTGTACCTGGTCCCGAAACCCACGGAAGAGCACAAACAGAAGTGTTTGGATATCTGCAAAAAAAAAGAAATCTGGACCGATACTCTAAGGAAGTTTAAACTTTCATAAAGAGAATCATTCATGCTGACGAGAAACAATTTGAAAGTCAACCATCAGCTGGAAAATTCATCAATGCTTACAGTTTCCTGGGATTTTCAAGGGCCAGAAGTATTGGAACGTTAACAGGAAAAAGGTTTGACAATCAACGGTGCTCGTTACAGTGAGATGCTTATTGAAAATAATCTTAGATTAAAACACAGAGGTGCATGGAATTTGCATGTTCTCCCCGTGCTTGGTGGGTTTCCTCTGGGTACTCCGGTTTCCTCCCACAGTCCAAAGACATGTAGGTTAGGTTAATTGGCGTTCCCAAATTGGCCGTTGTGTGTGAGTGAGTGTATGTGTCTGTGCCCTGCGATGGATTGGCACCCTGTCCAGGGTGCACCCCGCCTTGTGCCCTAAGTCTCCTGGGATAGGCTCCAGGCCCCCCGTAACCCTGAATACAGGATTAAGCGGTATAGATGATGATTGAGTGAGTAAACACAGATGACTGATATCCAAGGGCGCTGTGATCTTGCAGGATAATGTATGTCCGCATACTTCTGCGCCCAGACTGTCGACACCCTGCAAAAACTTTGTTTTGATGTGTTAAAGCATCCTGCCTATAGTCCTGATTTCGCGCCATTGGATTTTCTCCTGAAAGCAGTCCTACGAGGATGACGATTCACTTCTGATGAAGAAGTGCAGACAGCATTCGTGGCCCACAGCTCAGCCTGCAACATTTCAGGGAATGATGGCCGAAATTAATTATAAGTTTATTAAATTTAATTCTACAGCCATAGCGCGGATAATGTTTGACTCTCCATCGTAATATAGACCTTAACATACAGCACAAACATAAAAAATATATATTATTTGTGTATTAATGTGTGTATCTGTTATTTTCTCATGAATCATCAGTGAGTCATCCTTTATACACTATAAAAATTCTACATTAAAATTTTTTAAAGTTGCATCATCCATATTCCCTAAACATATATAAAAAAAATTTAACAAACATGAATAAGTCAGAAGCGAAGTACCTTTTTGACAAGGATGGTGAGGCCTTGGTATTTAAACGGTTTAGAGAACTCGATGTACTGGGCTCTTTCGTTATTGATGGTAAGCGGAGCCACAATCATATCTGCCAGGCCACCCAGCAGCTCCCCCATCATGCCGTTCCACTCCTTCTTATTGCTGTTATTCACCTAATAACACAGAGGAAATCACAGTCCGTCCACAATATGTCCTGCTTGAAATGTTCTTGGCGCTGTTTGTAATTATACCTGTGAGCAATGACTCTGCAAACTGTAAATGTCCAGAGAGGTTTTTATTTATTTTTTATTTTTTTATGGCTCTCAGGAGTGTGACCTTGTTAAAAAAACGAATGAGAGGTTAAGGGACGGAGTAAATCAATAAAATGCTCGGGTGTATAACTTACACGCTCCTGGGTGCCAAATTTGCCATCAGCCACTAGGTGCACTTCGTAGGTGAAGTTCATCGTCATGGCGAGCTTGATCAAGAGGTCGATGCAAAAACCGTAGCAGCACTGAGGCACTATGGGGCGACCTGAAGGAACGATCGTGTATCACAATCATGTACACATGCAAAAGTCTTAGGCGCCATATTATCTGTAGGACAAAATTAAAAATTTGTTATATAAGTTTATTATGTCTGCATTATTATGTACAAGAGCATTCCCTACAAAGATACACTAAAATTAATGAATAAATAACATTACAGAAGAATATTTGCATGCCTGTAAAGAAAGCGACATATTACATGACAGACCAGTTTTCAGATGGGGAAAAAAAATCAATAATGTAGACTCCTGAGTTTTGCATGAAAATAGAAAGGAGCGAGTGTGACGAAGTGACCAAAAGAACTCATATTCTCCAGCATGCTCAGTAAAACCTAACAGCGGTTTTATTTAAAATACTGCACACATCTGTATCGAACACTACCGCTTATGTTCAAGCAAAGCGTTTCCACACAAAATATCGACTGTTTATTGTTTATGTTATTACTTAGTGCTTTTTATTGAAGTTTCTTTTGATGTAGAAATGTTTACAAACGCATCATTGCATATGGCTTTTGTTTGGATGTTCCCAAGACTTTTGTTACAGTACTGTAAATAAAACAGCTGTTAGGTTTTACTGAGCATGCTGGAGAACATGAGTTCTTTTGGTAACTTCGTCACACTCGCTCCTTTCTATTTTCATGAGAAAATAAAGTAGGAGTCTACATTATTGATTTTTTTCCCATCTGAAAACTGGTCTGTCATGTAATATGTCGCTTTCTTTACAGGCATGCAAATATTCTTCTGGAATGTTATTTATTCATTAATTTTAGTGTATCTTTGTAGGGAATGGTCTTGTACATAATAATGCAGATTATATAACAAATTTTTAATTTTGTACTACAGATAATATGGCGCCAAAGACTTTTGCACAGTACTGTACATCCCGAAAAATTGTACATACTCTATTAAGTGCAAATGTTTATACATCCCCATCCACAAAATTGTTTCCCTCCCAGACAACTTTCTTGATTCCCAGCCACGTTCAAACAAGTTTTTGTAAGAGCATGCACTAAGAACTTTTGCACTCCATCTGATCTTTCACTGCTACACAATACACGTTCTGTATAACTATACCAGGAATCGTCTCGTTGGGTCCGGTGCAGATCACTTTTTTGATCAGGACCCCATTGACGGTGTATTCCTCTTTACACGTCCCGTCTCGCAGCGTCGGTTTCACGTACACAAACGGCTCTTGATGGATGGTGACAATCTTTAATGACACCAAAGGCGATTAATAATGATTAACTACATCATCAAATTGTCAGTAATGAAGTGAAAGACAATCAAGACTAAAGCACCTTCAATCTTGTTGACATTTGATAGCCTCTTGGTTTCTCGGTGTCTCCTCCTGGCCATATGATCTTCCTTTGTGTGTTCATCATGACCTGCAAGTCGAACAATACAATATTGAGATTTCCAATGAACCCTTGCTAATACACCCTCCGCCAAAAACAACCAAAAAAAAGAACCTTCCCAACCATGTTTGACTGATGGTACTTGGTTAGTAACAGTGGCGGCCGGTCAATACGGGGCGCAGGGGCGCCGCCCCCTTTAAAGTTAGGCAGAGAAGAATGCTCCATTAACATGTAATTATTTAACATAATAATTATTTATTTTAATAATGAAATAAAGTCATTTAGTCATAATATTCCGCTGTATTTCTTAATATCATTTATTTGCAATAAAAAAAAATCTAAACTGTATTACGTTCATTTGTGTTCGTGTATGCGGGGCGCCGGACAAACGAGTGTCTATGTAGGCGCGTAAGTTTTTAAAAAGCATGTGACCTGAGGCTGAGCTCTGATTGGATCTTTTCAAATCATCCTTCGGGCGCAGCACTGTGCGCCCTGAACCCTCCCACTTTTGTTCTTAGCGAATCAATATTGTTTTTAAATATTTGCGCTCATGTGATTGGACCATTTTCAACGAGTCTTTTCCAGCAGACAAGCGGAGCTGGCTGACATGAGTCATGTGAGTAATGCCTTTATTTTATGCTAGTAGTAGTGATGTTTAATCACCTGATAAATGGCTATTTACAGGCGAGCATTAAAAGTTTAATTTAAATTTTGTTTGCGCGCCCCCCCCCCCAAAAATGTTTTGCACCAGCCGCCACTGGTTAGTAACCTAGTAACCAGTGTAAGGTTCTATGCAACGCTGGAAACTTCAAAGCACTTTTCTAAGTAATTGAAATGGAAATGGAATTATGTATGTAAATATATTCTTCGTGCATCTCAAAGGCTATTGGTTAAGCCGTACTTGCGAGCCGTTATAGACGCCCACTTGGACCAACCGGGTCTTCTGGTAGTTGAGGATGCTGTAGTGGGCGAACCTCCTGTCTCCGTCATCGTTAAACTCCACACGGCCTGTGAGACCATCTGGATACTTGGATGACATCAGTACTCTGGCGGATTGAAGGGGGATGAGAGAGAGAGAGAGAGATTGCTTCAACCCCTATCGCCACATGCATGACAGTGAAGAATGATACTTAGGGTGGATGCACGATGGAAAAGGGGGGGGGGGCATGGGGGTGAAGATCTCACTCTCACAACGCACATGGAAAAAGATGAACTGAAGAGATCTACTCAGTGACCGTGGGTTGTGATATTAGATGGGAGGGTTAAAATGTAATATCTGTCAAATAGCAAGACAGCGAACCGCCCCTGAATGTACCAATAACAAGAGCTCAGGCATGCCAGGTTTGTGTATGAGGCTGATATACAGTACAGTATTTCTGTACAGTAGATTCCCAGTGTTCACATACAAGGCTTAAAAAAGAAAAAGAAAAAAAAAAAACATTTGCACCACTCTTAATTTATTCAACCCTCTGCAGCATTAAACTGAGCAATACCACACGTTCCGTCTATAAAGAATTGCCTGTAGATTTAAGAACAACAAGCTTCACAACAGATGGTCTGGCCTCCACAGAGCTGAGATTTCCTCCACATGGAAGCTGTTTCTGTTCTGGGCTTTTTTTCTTTTTTTTTCTTTTTTACCTGCAGAGATACAAGAAGAGAGCCAAAGTCTGCAGAGGAACTGTGGCACGTCCTCAGCTCGACGATGCCTGGAACGACCTACTGTAGCACTTTAATTCTTTATTAAAACCATGTACGCGAGAGCACTGATGCAGTTTTGAAGACAAACGATGCCGCACTAAATATAGAACAAATTTCATTACTTTGGTAGCCCAGTATTTTCACTTTTGCACTTTGTGTTTAGAAAGCATGTAGGGGAGGAGTTTGAACTCAGTATAGTTTCAGTAATGTAGGGGGAAAAAAATGGACTGCGGTTTAAAGTTAAATAGGAAGTGGGCGGAGCTTCAGCTGGGAATTTTCTCCAAAACTTATCAACTCGTAAAAATAAAATCTTCCCAATTGTATTTGATTGATGGTTCTTGGTTAGTAACCTAGTAACCTGTGTAAGGATCTATCCAATGATGGAAACTTCAAAGCACTTTTCTAAGTAATTAAAATGGATATTTTATTCTTTGTGCATCTCAAACGTTATTGGTTAAGCTGTACATAGACACCCATGAGGACCAACCGGTTCTTCTGGTAGTTGAGGATACTATAATGGGCGAACCTCCTGGACAGGAACCATCTCAGGAATACTTCAAAGTGGACAGGGTGCCAATCCATCCCAGGGCACAGGCTCACACACTACAGCTCTCACACTACATCCATCTAGGAACCTCTGTAGTCCAGCTGGGATCCGTGAAGATGTAGTGATTGCCATTCTTACGACCATAGTAGGACATCCGGTCAACACTCACACGCTGATTCACACACTACGGGCAATTTGGGAACGCCAATTAGCCTAATCTGCATGTCTTTGGACTGTTGGAGGAAACCGGAGTACCCGGAGGAAACCCATCAAACATGGTGGAGAACATGCAAACTCCATACACACAGAGCTGACATGGGAATCGAACACCGACCCTAAAGGTGAAAGGTGACAGTGTGCCACCAGGCAATTTGGAAACACCACTCACTCTCATTCATACCACAATCCTGTATTCAGGGTCACAGGGGGGAGACTTAGGGCACAAGGCAGGGTACACCCTGGACAGGGTGCCGATCCACCGCAGGGCACACAAACACATACACTCACTTATTACAACACTACAAGCAATTCAGGAACATCAATTAACCTAACCTACATGTCTTTGGACAGTGGGAGGAAACTAGAGTACCCGGAGGAAACCCACCGAGAATATGCAAACTCCATGCTACACAGAGACGGGAACCGTGCCGCCCTTGGAAACAAGAATTAACCTCATTTGTATGTCTTTGGACTGTGGAAGAAAACTGGAGTGGCCGGAATTAACCAACTAAACAGGAGGAGAAACTCCATGCACACAGACGTATATGTGGGAACCTTGACCTTGGATTAAGCCATAATGCCACCTCCCAAACTTCCTATTAAATAATAAATCCTTCTTGCATCATTATCAGTAAAAGTTACTACTTATGAGTTTTTACTGCATGATCATGTCCTGTATAATGTTTCTTTTTGTTTTGTTTTTTGTGTTTTTTTTCTTACCAAAAATATATATCTCAAAGAAAAACACAACATTCCCTAGTGTAATTTAATCTATACTGGGTTGAAATCTAATTTCGGCCTCGAATCCTCCTTGCATCACAACCAGCAAATCATTTAAACATATTATATCCCTCCAAGGTGTTTGCACAAATAAATGTTCGGAACCTTATTATCCATGCGCCTGCTATGGCACTTGCTTATTTCAATATGTGCAGTGTGAAAGCTGTCTGTGAATTCAGTGGTACGGTATGCATGCATGCATGGTAATGTATGGGAGCAGATGGATGACGGAGGGAGCGCCGAGACAGACAGACAGAGAGAGAGAGACTCACCGTTTAAAGAGCGGACCGGTCTTCCAGATGTTCGTGTTGCCCACGCAGCCTTTAGGAGGCTCTGTGATGTTCTCCTTCTCAAAGAGCTCCTGAATGGACTGGGCCACCACTGCCACGGCGTCGTAGATGTGCGCCGACTCGTTCTTGCCGTTGATCAGCTGGAGGCCGAGCAAGCCTGTCCAATCGACCATAACATAGGAGAATTTTTAGAGTCATGTTCATGGAATAAGTGGAAAGCAGACAGGATAGAAAAGGCTGGAAGAAGATCACACTGAGAGCACACTGATGTCACTGATGTGAAGAAGCTTGGGACAGTAAGGAACGTACAGTAGCTTACCATCGTATTCACGCGTCAATGCGGACGGAGGCACTTACAAACAAAACGCAAAGCGCAACAAAACGCACGAGCATTCAAACCATTATGGATTATGGTCACAACTCTCTATCGCATCGTTTGTAGTCTACGGAAAGAAAGGACACACACTTAAAAGATGAGATCAAGCGTTAGACAGAGAGCACAATACAATGAGAAGAAGAGCACGGTGTTTAAAACCTTTAAACATCCACATGTTTAAACGTTCAAACACGTCTAATTACACTCACAATGCACACTCACACACACACACACACACACACACACACACACACACTGGTTTTGCTGATGTTGATTGCACAGTGTAGCTAATTACAGTACATAGTCTACAGTATGAGTTAAAGAGAGAAAGGACATACCATCTGGAGCTTCACTTAGAGCTTTACCAGACATCTCTCTTTCTCCCACCAGCCACACGTAACCAGAGCCGGTCATGTTGAGCTGGCGAGCCGCTTTGTAAATAGCCGCTGCTTCGTCCTCACTGCAAATGGACAGAGAATTTTTTTTTTTTTTTTTCACTGCTCGCATTGGCC
Source organism: Clarias fuscus (assembly GCA_030347435.1). Classification (NCBI taxonomy): domain Eukaryota; kingdom Metazoa; phylum Chordata; class Actinopteri; order Siluriformes; family Clariidae; genus Clarias; species Clarias fuscus. The sequence continues at coordinate 23,563,949 of CM059208.1, forward strand.
GTGGCTCTGTCGAGCTGATGGTTGAGATACAAATGCCGGAGGCTGCCGGCTCCTCGCATGCAGTGTCACATTTTGCGCAAAAAAAAAATCTCCTACTGATCCAAAATGGATGTCAGATGGTATCACTGAATAACACAGATGGTAAAAGTGTTGTGTAGTAGTGTGAAAGCGTCTACGCTCTGCCAAAACGCTGGCATTTTCAAGTGTTGCACTGAGAATCATTAAAGCACACAAATTATAGAACGAAATATACAAATATGATGACATATATTCAGTTACTTTGATTAACAATCTATTAGACTTCATATCCTTGGTGCTGTATTTAATTTCGAGCTGTGGTGCAAATATTTGCGTACCATTGCTTTCTTTTAATTTACATGAATATTTCTGTGTAAATAACAAAATCATGTGTTGTTTCTTCGAATGTCCGTGATATTCATCAAATTGGGTCCTCATCTGTCATTTCAATGGCTGTTACTTAAGGGGCCGGGTTGCCAGCTCGATTGCCGATTGTCATACACATACGACGGGCAATTTAGGAACGCTATTTAGCCTAACCTGCATGTCTTTGGACTGTGGGAGGAAACCGGAGAACCTGGAGGAAACCCACCAAGCACGGGGAGAACATGCAAACTCTATGCACACAGACCCCAAGGCGGGAATCGAAACCCGACCCTGGATGTGCAAGGCGACAGTGCTAACCGCTAAGCCACCGTGTCGCTAAACATAATATAGCCTAATATTATCCTCTAACATCATACTGTACATGTCCTCTAGCCTGGATGGAGAAATCATCAAATTATCCAATCAGCCAATTAGCCTGTCTAGCTTTGCTAAAGCTCTAACATCAGTGGCTTGTGCTTGGAACTGGATGCTGTCTTCACCTGTTGTAGCTCATCCACCTTAAAGTTCAGCATGTCTTCCATTCTAAGATGCTTTAATGCTCACCATGTTTGTGAAGACTGGTTAGAGGTTGAATGAACCTAAACGTCCAGTTTAGCAGCTTCAATCAGTCTGGTTCTGCTATTAGTTCTCTTATCAGCAAAGCATTTCTACTGTTTTGTTGTTTTCACAGAAAATTATTTGTAAAGTCTAGAGAGTACTGAACTTCCAGCCTTCTCACACACAGTGTCGATGACTGGAGATCAATCCCTGCTATCCGTTATCACCCAAATGAGGATGCGTTCCCTGATAAGTCTGGTTGCTCTCACTGCCATCTCAGCAAGTTTTTCCTTCTCACCGGTGACCTCGGCTCGGTCATCAGGGATGATCTGATTTAAATTATAGGTTAAAAATACACTATATAGACATAAGTATTCAGCCAAACCTGTAAAGACATCTCACAAAGATTCGTCTGTCGGTCTCCTTTTTTGTAGCAATAACAGCTTCCACTCTTCTTGGAAGGCTGTCCTAAAGATTTTGGAGTGTTTCTGTGGGAATTCATGCTCATTTATTCTGTAGAGAATTTATAAAGTCAGGCACTGATGTTGGATGAGAAGGCCTGGCTCGCAATCTCCGTTCCAGTTCATCCCAAAGGTGCTCGATGGGGTTGAGGTCAATCAGGGGTCTGTGTTAGGGCCGGTCAAGTTCTTCCACATCGAACTCATCTCAACATATCTTTATGTATAGAAATAGATAGTTTTTGGGTTAACTTAAAAAAAAAAGAAGTAAATCTGTCATATCTGAGCTAGTCAGCTAATAAGGTCTCTTAGTTAGCTAGCTAGTTCTGGTAAATTTGTGTTGTTAATTTATGTTGTTGAATGTATGTAGCATCTTGGTCCTGGAGGAACGTTGTTTCGTTTCACTGTGTACTGAATTGTATAGGGTTGAAATGACAATAAAAGCCGACTTGACTTGACTTGACTTAATTGAAACCCCGCAATTCAACAATTAACAGGTTTGGCCAAATTGTTTTGTCCATATAGTATATTTCCTGACATTTTGTGAACTCATTTCCATAATTTTTTGATTCCGTAAAGCTTCCTCCGGGCACTCAGGTTTAGGTTAATTGACGTTCCCAAAATTGGCCGTAGTGTGTGAATGAGTGTGTGTGTGAGTGTATGTGTGTGTGCCCTGCAATGGATTGGAACCCTGTCCAGGCCCCCCGTGACCCTGAATACAGGCTTAAGCGGTATAGATGATGAGTGAGTGAGTACTTTGCAACAATAACCAAACTTTTGTATCTTTTTTATTATTTTTTTTAACTATATGAGCGTGTGCATTATTATCCTGCCACATGATTGGCTGATTCCATGAATAAACAGCTATACAGTTGTTCCTAATAAAATGGCAGGCACATCGAACCGATAATATCTAACACTTCTAACATTTTGGATGTATTGAATCTTTTTCTCCTGCAAACCTTTCAACTTGCAGCTGCATAGAGTTATTTAACTTACACTCTTTCAGACAGTGTTGATCGTGTGTTAGGAAGCGAGGATGATCTCACCTGGCAGACAAGATGATAACTCTGGCCTCCAGCTCTTTGGCCTCCTGGAGCAGTGCAGTCAGATTTGTGTCTTGGCTGAACAAGAGCACTTTTTCTGCCTGGGATTAGGACACAACATCAGTCAAGTCGTTGACGCTTCACCAGCCTGAACCATGCTCTGTTCAGCGTTCTCACATCTTTTTTTTTTTTTTTTTAATTCTCTCTCACATTTTTTCTCATTTTTTCGAAGGAAATCGGGAAAAAATGGATTAAAACCAGGTTTCCGTGACAATCTGATTGAACTGAAAGATAAAAAAATGTAAGCTTGGAGGAGGAAAAAATAGTTTTGCATTGTCTTTTGCATGCAAACTGAAGGGAAACAAGACTCCAAGGAACAGCGTGCATGTTAGGGAAAGAGGGAAAAGAAGATTGATGCAACCGGAAAGCAAAACCCGGGTGGAGGAAAAGGGAGCAAGGTGGTCATGGTGGCTTCTTTCCCAAAAGTAAAAAAAAAAAAAAAAGGCAGAAATGCTGCAGAAAGGTGGGAGTAATATCTGGATTGTGCCTGTCCCACACGACCAGATCTCCACGCACGTGTGTCAAAAGAATAGACTTGCAAATCTTGCTGGCTTCAGTACATGCAATTCCTTTACACAAAAATAAAAAAGTGGGAGGTAAAGGGAGCGATTCTGTTGTTGAAATTATACGATTTGAAATAAAAATCAAATAAATAAATAAATAAATAACCCATTCTCGATCGAAATCATAAAAAAACAAACATAAATAGACGTGCTGGCGGGTAAAGAATCTCTGGAATCTGGTTGGTGATTTTTTTTTTTTCTTAAATTTTTTTTTTTTTTGGACTGGTTTCTAGTTGCTACGTTCAGATAACTTGGGCGGCGTGCATTGACCATGCAAATATACCTTGGGTCCTCGCTTGTTGTCATAGGACAGTTGGTCGAGGTTTTCATAGTTCCTGTTTTTACTCTGATGAATAATGTGCACAGAGAAAATATGCAGACACAGAAGAATATTATAAACAGGTATAAATGGTGTGCAGTAAAGCATTCCAACAAATCTCCACTTTTCTGCTTCAAACTGGGAAACTCTAATCCTGGGGCTTGCAAAAAATATTTCGAATAACTCAAGTGAACAGCACGTCCTTTATCATCGCCTCAACGTGGAGTCAAAATCTCATTCCGACACTGGGAATGTTTAAAAATTAATCATCTGGATCTTTAATTTCAGCTACAGTATAATAAAAAAACACACACACACACACACACGCACAAAGGAGCTGCACTGTTTAATATTTCATCGCTTTTCGATACCTAATCTAATTAAGCTAACAATTATCTTATTGATTGTTGATTCTTTTCCTATAACAGCAGCTCTGACGATACAATGCGCTCATACTAATATGTTACTGTTTCCATGGCAACATGTACTATAGGGTCTTGTATAGTGTACTCTATTCGTAAACAGCTAACAAAAAAAAACTGTAATCATTGATATAGAGACATTTTTGATGATTATTAACAGTCTCAGAAAAAAATGACGGGAAGACTTTCAAAATGCAGGGATTTGCGCTTTATGTTTGTTTTTTGTTTTTTTGTTTTTTTTAAGAATATGGCAAGCTGTGCTTTGTGTTTTTTTTTTGGCTTAAAAGGCTGGTGAGGATATAAATAATGAATAATTACAGCTGCTATAAGAAAAGTGACAACAGGAATTTGGCTCATGGACATTCTAATACAAAATGATAAAAAGTCTTTATTTATTTTATTTTTTTATTTTTTTATGAATGAATGAAAATGTGTTGCATATTGTTGTGGAGTAAAACAAACAAATCACTTTAAGATACACTATTTTTGATAAAAAATTGTGATCAGTTTGAGGGTTCAAGGGGTAACTTTGTAAGCTTTGCATCAAGCCACACCCTTTCCATTGATTATTTTCCTAAAACAGAGGGGTTTACTCCCTTCAAAGTCGTATGTTGTACTTTATTTGCACTCTAAAACCTATTTAAATGATTATTTAAAAGTAAACACGATGGGTGTCAAATTCAGGGAACTGAAGGAGTAAAACTGATTGACGTTTACAGAAGACTTCAAGTACAGTACAGTGATGAGACTCTTAGCTGCAGTAAAATATCTGAACGGTGCAAATGTTTTTAAAATGAGGCTGAATGTCCATGAATGATGATCCTGGCCGATGTGGCTCAGAGCCCACTGTACTCGTTCCCGTGAGTGGAACCTGATACTTGTGAAAGGGACGCATCGGTCTGTGGGAACTGTACACGCAAACATCACTTGCACACTACAGGAACTCAGCTGGGAGTTATTGCTATATCCCCCGTACAGTCCTGCCCGCCACATGTTTGGACCATTAAAGGAGTTCCTGGGAGGCTGGCGTTTCAGATGCGAGACAGGCAGTTCAGTCATAGCTCTGGTACTGAGACAACTTTCCAAGCGCTGGTGAAATGCTAGGATAAGTATTCTGTTATTCTGTATTATCAAAAATCCTGGTTTGACTTGAACACACGTTGTGTAATAAATATTTCTTGAATAACATTCTTACACGTAGCAGCCGTCACAGCTATATATTTCCAAGCCTACAACCAAACACAAAAAGCTTTCCCAGCTCAAGCTCGTCCCAGCACCGCCGAGAGAATGCCGAGTGCTTTGTCAAGACGGAACTGTTTCAGTATTTCTCAGCTGCAGGCGCACTTTATCAACTCTACCCTTCACGGCTCCGCATACACACCTCTCCGCTGTTATATTTCATGCATTTAAATGGGAAATGCTGAAGCGCATTTAGACCTGCAGCCGAGCCTGACTCTGTCTCCAGTGTGTTAAATATGCGTGTGCTGCCTAAGCGAGACGAAGTACGATGACAAATGTGTGCGCTGACAGGTTTATTCCAAGCTTGAGATTATTACCAGGTAATAGTCGGCGTTGATTAGTGTATTATTGCATCGGACGGTTTTGTTTGGAAGCTGTAAAAATTCTCGGATTTGCATTTGACCGGTTTGTTATTCCAAGCTGGGGCTTTTAGGGGTCGTTTATATTCCAAGCACTCGCCTAATTAGATTATTTATTTATTTATTTATTTATTTTGAAATGACAGAAATTGAGCCAGAAACTGTTTAGGATTTCATAATGAGAAACATTACATTTGTCTGTACTCACGGTATTGTGTTGTGAGCTGAGTGATCACAACACAGCATATGTCATATTTTTATACGATATGCATAAAATCATATTACTGTATATTACGAAACAACAACAAAAAAAATAATAAAACAAAAAAGATCCCAGTTTATTATTTAGTTATTTATTTAAAATCAGATTATTCAGTCATTTTAAAAACCCCTGAGAAGAAGGAATATACAGTATGTCTGGAGTTCATCACTAAATTTGAATAATCTTCAATAATAAACGAATATGAACCGTCCAGTGAAGATCAGACTACACTCTTTAATGAGGATTTTGGGAACTGAATTAGATGCGGAATTTAAAAGGAGCAGGGTTTGAGGCTGCCATTACTACAAAATGACATTATAATGACATTGAAGTTATTCTAAATTTACGCACGGGGTGAAAATACAGACTGTTTCAGAAGTGAAGCGACCAGGAGGTGGATTTAAACATCTACGACTCCACTGTGTTACTGTAATGCCCTCTGACAGACAGATAAACAAGAACGATCCTCCTCAGTCAGAGGCTGAAAGGAGACTGACATCCAGCCATTAGTTTTCTCAGAGAGAAGAGCTCGAAGGGAAAAACAGATCCCACACACTACACCTACACAGCTCTGGTCTTGGCGCACGCTGTAATTAAACCCTCCTGCTATTGATTTTTTGCACAGCCCCAGGTTAAGTCCCTCATTTTGCTCCTTGTTGTGGATCGAGAGACACGTAGGAGAATCTGACTATGGCAAAAAGCAATGTGAGATGAGTAGAAAAAGTACAAAGTTTTGCAGATAAACCACTTAAGACGCTGTTGATGCCTCTGGCATAAATAATGTTAGCCAACGGAAAGAAATGCGTTTACACAAACAGAAAAAAGGAAACAGTTAACATACAGAAAGGACCTCTGAGGTTGTCGGTTACAGGAACACACGCAGACACGTAACAATCTAGTACACGCGTTGGAGGAATCGCCCCAGCGGCCCAGGGTCTCTCACCTTGGTCTCCCTCTCCTCCAGGAGCGTCTCCAGCCTCTTCTGTGCCGCGCGGCCCTCGTGGTCGTCGCTCACGATCAAGATGATGTGGTTCCAGCGGAACTCGCGCATCATGTCAAACCACACCTGGGCCTGGTGGGAGTAAGGAGGTACCGTGCGCAAAAACGACAGGTGGATGCTCTGAGGAGGGGGAAAAATGAACCGAAATGAGATATGAAGTTAGATGAATGATTCTCAAAATGACATAACATAAGTTTACAACAAGTACTACTCATACAGAATAATCGAATAAACCACATTGTACTGTTTTTATGTTCATGTGTTAATCACTATTTACACATGTGATTCATGACACCTGACCCACTTTTTATGTCACTCCTGATTATTTACACGTGATTTTTTACACATGGCTCACTATTTACACATGTGATTCTTTACCCATGACTCATTTGTTTACACACGTGATTCTTGACACATGACTCATTTATTTTTCTGGATACATGACTCACTGTTTACATATATGATTCTTGACACTTGACTAATTTATTTAAACATGTGATTTTTTTATGCATGACTCACTATTTACACATGTGATTCTTTACCCATGACTCATTTGTTTACACATGTGATTATTGATACATGACTCAATGTTGACACATGTGATTCTTTACCAATTACTATTTTATTTACACGTGATTTTTTTTCACATGACTGACTATTTACACATGTGATACTTTACTCATGACTCATTTGTTTGCACATGTGATTTTTTTACCCATTACTCACTGTTTACACATGTGATTCTTGACACATGACTCATTTATTTATTCTAGATACATGACTCACTGTTTACACATGTGATTCTTGACACATGACTAATTTATTTACATATATGATTCTTGACACTTGACTAATGTATTTACACATGTGATTTTTTTTACGCATGACTCACTATTTAAACATGTGATTCTTTACCCATGACTCTTTTATTTACACATGTGATTTTTGACACATGACTAATTTTTATTTACACATGTGATTCTTGACACATGACTAATTTATTCACACATGTGATTCTTGATGCATGACTCATTTATTTACACATGTGATACTTGATGCATGGCTCATTTACTTACACATGTGATTCTTAACACGACTCACTATTTACATATGTGATTTACCTATTTTCAGGTGATTCTTTAAATTACTCTTTAAATAAAAAATATTTCAATTGAATCATCTCCATATGTGATTCTTTCACACATGATTCTTTTTACACATGAGATTTTTTTTCACATTTGATTCAGTTATTTACCCATATGAATCTTTACACATAATTTGTGTATTTCCGCCTGTGATTCCTACAAATGATTAATGTATTTTTACATGATTCTTTACATGGCTCATTTATTTCCATATGTGATTCTTTACACATGATTAAATGTGTTTCCTCATTATTTTTTACACATAATTCATATATTTCCACAGGATTCTTTAATTCCACACATTATTCATTTATATTCATTAATCCAGTCATTCAGCTTGAATTTAATACACCCTGGACGGGGTTCTAATCCATCGCAGGGCACACACACACTCATTAACACACTACAGGGCAATTTGCGAAGGCCAATTAACTTCCCCATGTGATTGTTAAAAAAGTTGTCATTTATTTTCATGTAATGAAAAACATTTCATGTAAACCATTTTCATGTTAATTTACTGTCATTTATGTCATGTTTTACATGATTGACCTGTATTTTCACATGTAATTTAGCTTGTATTTTTTCATATGTGATTCTTGACATATGATTCACTATTATCACATGTGATTCTTTAACCATGACTCATTTATTTACACATGTGATTCTTTAACCATGACTCATTTATTTACACATGTGATTCTTGACACATGACTCACTGTTTACACATGTGATTCTTTACACACAACTAATTTATTTATGTATTTGTGTATTTCCGCTTGTCATTCCTACAAATGATTCATGTATTTTCACATGATTCTTTACATGGCTCATTTATTTCCATATGTGATTTTTTACACATGATCCATGTATTTCCACAGGACTCTTTAATTCTTTAATTCCACACATTATTCAGTTATATTCATTAATTCAGTCATTCATCTTGAAGAAAATACACCCTGGATGGGGTGCCAATCCATCCCAGGGCACACACACACACACACACACACACTCTAACAAACTACGGGCAATTTGCGAAGGCCAATTAACATAATCTGCATGTCTTTGGACTGTGGGAGGAAACCGGAGTACACGGAGGAAACCCACCAAGCACGACGAGAACATGGAAACTCCATGCACACAGACCCGAGGAGGGATTCAAACCCTGACCCTGGAGGTGCGAGGTGACAGTGCTAACCATTAAGCTGGCTTTTTATATTCACATGTGATTCTTTAAACATACATCATTCATTTTACCACGTGACTCTTTAAACATAATGCATGAATATCAACAAGTGATTCTTTACAAATGACCTATTTAATCAGTCAATCCGCATAGTAACACAAAACATCCCTGGATGTTTTTAGTTTTTTATGTGTGCAAAGATGAGACGTTTCTAAAATACACAAACCTGCCTGTCTGGCACATGCAAAATAACTTAGAAAACGTTTATTATTATTTTTATTCCACATTCTAATGTTTAACTATGACCTAAGTTCTTGACTTGCATCTGTATAATTTTATACATTGCGCAATTGAAACACCATTTCCTGATTGGATAATTATGTGCAACGGGTGTATTTTACATGCTGAAAGGGTGCATTTATTCTGCAGAGCTCTAATTATATAAAGTAATACACAAATTGGTGTGGGTCATCAAGTTGCAAACATATTTCAAGCAAATGAGTAAACTTTGCAAACATACGCCACCAGTCAAAAGTTTGGACACACCTTCTAATTCAGTGGTCTTTCCTGATTTGTATTTCTTTCCACACTGTAAGACAAGGCTGAGGGCGTTCAAAATATACAATAAGCTCCTTTGAACAGTTGATATTGAGATGTGTCTGCTGCTTTATAAAAGGTACGTTTTGGTCTTGCTTTCCTGGGAAGATCTCCATGAGATCCAGTTCCATCATGGTGCATGATGGGTTTTGCAAATGCACTTGACAATACTGTTCTTGCAAGAACTGTTCCAGCTGACCTTCATGTCTTAAAATGACAACTGACCGTTGCTGTAGTTGTTGTTGTTGTTTTTGCTGTTATTTAATTACTAAACCCAATCCAAAACTATTACACAGTTGAGAAATCTCCAGTATTTTTTTATAATGTAGAAAATAAATCACTAATCAAAAAAACATTGAATAATAAGAAGTGTCCACACTTTCAACTGTTACTGTATTTTAAGGAAATAATTGCATTAGTGATTTATTATTACAATATCATCATGCAAAATTGAGATATTTTTTAGCTCTTAAACGATCATTCAAGAACTCATTATTCTAGTAGATACACACATTTCCTACTATTTTTCATAGCAGTTGCTGAATAATAAGTTGGGCGATATGATCTCAAATCAATATAATGATAAATAGAACATTTTACCTTGATTATGACTAATGAATGATTATTTATTTGTTTGTTTGTTTAGTTTAGTTCACTGACATGGTTTTTACTGTAAATATGCTCAACTATCAAAGCTGGGATTTTTTTTTTTTTTTTTATGAAAGAGTTCTCCTTCATGTCACTTCTATGTCGAAGCCTGGACTGGGCTGAATCATGTGACTACACACTTGGTACAATACATGGGTATACATGAACAAGGGGAAAATATTAACAGGATAACAAAAAATTATTCCCACAAATTTTAAAATATAATAATAATGACATTATGTCAATGTCAGTCCCGATTAATTTTCAAACAACTGCCCAGAACTAGGTGAGAATTAAACTGAAACAAGTGTAATCTCCTTTTCCTTCCACTCACACTCTACTCTAATATAATGAACACAGACTCCAGGAGTTCATTCGTTATGCATGAAAGACAGCAAGCCCTTACAAGAAACAAAGGCACGTACAGAATACACAATTTCAGATTTGAGCACACTGTTCCAAACCTTTTTATTCAAATAGGATTTAATCCAAATCAGGCTGACTGAAAAAGAAACCAGGACTGAAAAAAGCATTTTAGACTTTGTGTTTTGAGCTCACCTTGTCTGAGTAGATGGACATGCGGGTGGTCAGTCCCACTACAGGTATGCGATAGAATCCAGCTGTGTAGGAGACTGGTGTCGGGGTTAGGTGGTCATTGGACTGGGGAGGATGACTCACCAAAATGGCATAGACCTGAGAATGAAAGGGGAACAGATGATTAATAATAAAACATCAGTTCACATCTTAGGTGGAACAATAGAAAAGGGATAATGTCTGAAAATAGCCTGTTTTTTTTCTTCTAATTTGCACATCGTGTCTGAAGTAATATCTTGAGAACTGATTCTTGATAATGTGTGTGCGCATGTGTGTGTCTGTGTGTGTCAGAGCGTGAGAGAGAGAGAGCGAGAGAGAGAGAGAGAGAGAGAGAGAGAGAGAGAGACAGAGAGAGAGAGAGAGAGAGAGAGAGAACTGGTATGTTAATCTTCTTTGATGTTTTGGAGGCTGCACTTCTCTCTCTCTCTCTCTCTCTCTCTCTCTCTCTCTCTTACATTCACTCTGTATCTCTTCACCAGAACAAAGCAGCTGTTATCCGGAGGGCTGTCGCCATGTTGGCCTCGTTTTTCTCTCCGACCGGTCGAGATCATGATGACCACTTTTTTGTCCACGATTTCACATCCACAATGTTGAAAAAACAATTGTAGTGCTGTATTAAGTTCAATCAAATTATTATGTGCATGTGTGTGTGTGAGTGCTGAATGTTAATCATGCCCAGATGGAGGTGAAATCATGGCATGATTAATCTGTACATGAAAATCTCTCCTTATTAAACTCTCGTTATGTAAATTTAAATAATTAACAAACAACCATTAACTGGATTTGCAGTGGAGCTCACTAACACACCTGCTGTGGCCAAAATCGAGTGTGCATTTCACTTTACTGTATATATTATTATAAATGGTCACTTTGGCAACTTTGGTATGATACATATCTTGAGGTACTGTTTTACTCATTTTATTTTGTGAGTCAGATTTGAAATGCACTTCGTTGCACAACTACACTGGAGTTGCATTTTGATTAAATTGTACATGAAACTTTATTAGGCTGATATACCTTACTGCATAAATACTTTCAGCAAAAAGCTTTTTCTCTATGTAGAGCTGTGTCTACTCACCAAGGTGTATTGTGATTTGCATAAAATCTAATCTGACTAAACTACAAATGTGTTTAAGGCACATTTTGTTGAGGTGGAAATGTATACACAGTGGAATACAGTAGATAGATAGATAGATAGATAGATAGATAGATAGATAGATAGATAGATAGATAGATAGATAGATATTTTTATTCATATTGTTCATGTGTTAATTGTAACGATGTCTTTGGCAGTTTTGAAAAATGAAATTTAAAAAAATAATGGTTAAAAATAAGGATTAGTCAAAAGAAATCAGATAGATAGACAGATACACAGACAGACAGACACACAGATATGTAGATAGATAGATGGACAGACAGACAGACTGGCTGACATATATAGATAGATAGATAGATAGATAGATAGATAGATAGATAGATAGATAGATAGAATCAACAAATCAGGGGTCAGAGAATAGACTGTGTGTTGTTTTTAATAGTACGCCTGAAACACACACACGCGCGCCCGCACACACACACACACACACATTTGAAGATTTATAAGATTAAATTGCCAATTTGTTAAAAAGAAAATCCATAATAATTCGCAATAAAGTATTATTTGCTTAGGCTTTTTTTTGCCATAACTTCCCTCTTTCCTTTGCGTAATGCGCATCCAAGTGCGTCTTGGTTACACTCCGATTCCACAGGTAGAAACAAATTCATGCATTCGCTCCAGAGTATATTTTTGCTGCAAAACTGTATGTATGTATTTATTTATTTATGTGTTTGTTTTCGGTACCTGGTTTGAGATGAGATCTTCACACACGGACAGTGCCATCTGAATGGCGTTCGGCTTGTGCGTGACGGAGATCGCGTTCATCTTGAACTTGTCTTTGCCGTAGATGTTGTTGGCCTGGGTCACCGCGTCCTTGAACACCTGTTCGTACCGCTTCTGGCTCAGCACCGCGCCGATGTTCACGATCTTGGGCTCGCAGCCGCCGCGCGCGCACGAGCAGGACACGAAGAGGGCGAAGAGAACCAGACGCATGTTTTTTTTTTTTTGTCTGCCTCCGGATCCGCGCGGTGGTTTTTAGCGAGCTGCGGGGCGCGCACGGGGTCCGTCGATGGTGAAAGCTGGGTTCCTGGTGAAGGACTCGGGAAGCGCGGGAATGCGATCACGCCGATGTGACCTGTTTAGGCATGTGTATGTCCTGTGAGAGATTAACACGACGTGTCTGGGGATGGTGACGCGCTCCTGTTGATATTTTCCTCTCAGAGATTCATTATCCTTAAAAAAAAAATCAGACAAAAACAGAAATAAAGAGTGTATATATGATTAAGAAAAGTCCATGGATTTATTTTGTTGGGGTTTTTTCCCCCCACCTTTTAAAAGAATCCTCCTGCTGTCTCTCTGTTCGTCTCTGGTGACCTGAGGCTTTCCGAAATGCTCCGCTGTCCTTGGTGCTGAACGCGTGCGCGCTCTCGGATGCGCGCTCCCGATCGGATTCCGCCTGATTAACGAGTACGCTTCATAAACCATTAAACCAACAGCTTTGCTATTTTCCAGTGTGCGCGCGCGTGTGTGTGTATGTGTGTGTGCGTGTGTGTGTGTGTGTGTGAGAGAGAGAGAGAGAGAGAGAGAGAGAGAGAGAGAGACAGTCCCATGCCACAGTAAGATATTTTCGGTATTTCTGACTTATTAGGATGTGTCGCTTCATTTCATCACCAGTTAAATGAATTCCTGTCCATTCCCTAGAGCCATGCAACATCTAGCTCGTCACTGGATCAAGAGGTTTCTTTACTGTTTAACAAGACCAGACATCCAGGGATCACATTATATCTTTAAGCGTTGTCCTTCATTTACACTGCAATGTCAATAAATTAAGGCATCTGTTTTCTGGCATTTATTATTTATCAATGGAATTATGGAGGGAAGGAAGGAAGGATGGATGGATAGATGGATATTGCCTTTTTACACCAGCAGTGAAGGTTGCCTATCGTACTGATAATCGATAAGACCCCTGCTCTGTCCGTCGCTCGGCATGAGAACGCGGATATGCGGCGGCAGCGCGCATAAAAATCACAGAGACCCTCGTTACCAAGGAAACAAGCATCTCTCTCTCTCTCTCTCTCTCTCTCTCAACCAGCCTAACTTAGTATTATGAATCAGCCTTGGGTTAGTGTTTCAAACATTTTCCAAAACGTACCATTTTCAAATGTACTATTAATCATCATACATAAATTGTAAAAAAAAATGAACCAATAAATAATTTCTAATCAGTTGCCTGTCATGCTTTTTTTTTTTTTTTTTTGCAATTTGATTACATCAGTAATACTCAAGGTTGTAAGTGCATCACACACAATGACAGAAGGGGGGGAAATCTACCTTAAGACAGACATGGATGGAATTTTGATGACTTGCTCTTTTCGATCATTCATCCCTACAATCCCATGGTACAGCAGCAATAATCCATGAAATACCAACCGACAGCTTTTCCATTCTCCAAACCTGACTTCTTCCCTGATTGCATAATCAATATATCTTAATCAATTGTATATATGATTAAGATTTTTGGGAATGCTGTTCATACAATTCAATTACAGTTCACGTCCATGTGCACGGATGAAGGTATGCACATACAGTATTCATACATGCTCAATTACTGCATGTTAGCCATGAAGGAGTGAAGACCTGGCATGAGTAGGGCTGTGAATGTACAGTATACAGAACAGTGCAACATCCAAGTGCCTTTTTCTTCCACTTCATTATCCATTGAGACTGGGCTCCCTGCATCATTTGTGCACTCATTTGGACATTTTTGTTATTTTTATTTTTTCATTTTCCAGGACAAACCTAAGCAAGGATAAGAGAAGATGGCAGCTTCTCCGCTCCTGCCCTGGGATGCTTCCAGCTTTCAATAAATGATATGTGTGCAATCATTTTCAAATTGAGTCTCGGTACTCAAAGTGTCAGCTTGGATAAGGCTTCACTCCCTGTATGATTTCAGCAACTTGCAGGTCTATTCATAGCTGCTGCAGTGGGAATATATTGCACAGGTGAATTTCTCATAAATTATTAGTGATTACTGTAACAGATGTATGGGACAGATTTTGCGGGGCAGATAAGCTGGAAATAATGTTTAGGTGCTGAATAATAATAATAATAATAATAATAATAATAATAATAATAAATCACTTACAGAGGTTAAAGGAAATGATAACTGCATGCAGCTGAAAAGAGAGAGAGAGAGAGAGAGAGAAAGAGAGAGAGAGAGAGAGAAATAAAGCCTCTTTCTTTGCATAGGAAGCATGCATGATTGTCTTCCTGTAGCATATGTTCATTGCATGCTTAATTTAAACTGCTCTGCCCTGTGTAAAGGCTAAACCTGAATGTCTGTTTAATTATTCCCGGGTGCACCTAATGAGGAGGCTGTTTCTCCAGTGTCTTGCACAACAAAAGACAATCACAGGTCCTACCATTCCTTAAGCAAAAATAAATCTCATCTGAAGCTTTGTCTTCATCTCATTTGGCATGGGCACCTTCTTATTACTGTAAATAGATTGTAAGCTTTATGAACATATAAAGTCTGCACATGGTAGTTCAGAAGACCCAGGGAGATATGGTGCCTTAAATATAATAAAGTAAAAAAAAACACTCACTGAGGCTGTTAACTAAACATGATTTGGATCATTATACAAATGTATATCACACAAAGGGTTTTTTTATTCTTTAAACAAAAGTAAGTTGTTCTCATTATATCTCACTCTGTTAAACCAGAAAGAAAATGAAGCCCCTTCTGAATGTGCTTTATGCTAGATATTGCAGTTACACTGTACAATTGTTAGGATGTACAGGTATGTAATTATTGGGAAGATGTGGCGTAAGAAGATGTGTAGGTAACTGAGTCAGAGAAACAGTGCCACCTTATGGACATGCAGTACATGCTAAACACAAGGGTGGCAAGAAGTAATAAAACATTGTGCAGTTATCAGTAGTGATCCCCCGCTATTAAACCTTTATCAAGATTGTACTTTTGATGTCAATACATACTAGACAGGATACCAGTCCATCACATAACATTACACACACAAACACATTTTTAATTACTGTAAATTGTAAAGAAATCAGAGCTGATATACTGTTATGTTTTTCCGAGGCAGGAGGAAGCCAGAGAACCAACAGTAATCCTAATGAGACCTGCGTATTTAACGCCACACTAATTGTAACCAGAGCTCAAGATCGTGCCAGAGACCCTTGAGCTACTGTATGAAGTTTCTTTCTTTGGCAGTCAAAACGATAAATGATTGGTCATATAATGAATCCATGACGAACTTATGACTTATTAATTACGCTCCTAACTAATTGCAGTTGAGGTCAGCCGCAAGCTCATTTGATAGAAATGATCTCTCTGGAGAAGGAATCAGGAATTTGTTTTTTTGTTTGTTTGCTTTTTTAATATATGAATGGCACACCTTGCACCTCCAGAGTCCGGGTTCGATTCCCGCCTCTGGATCTGTGTGCATGTTCTTGGTGGGTTTCCTCCCAAAGACATGCAGATTAGGCTAATTGGCGTTCCCAAGTTGCTCATAGTGTGAGAATGCATGTGTGAATGTTAACCAGAGATCCTATTCTGGTTTTAAAATGTGAATAAATACAACTGTAATCCCCACTGGCCATCACAGTCCCTAGTTGTACTACTGAGGTTCCTACAGTAGATGGATGGATCGATGAAGTAGTCCTTGTGATTTTCCATGACATATAAATTATCAGAGCTACTACAGATAATAACTGGCTAGAATCACTGTGAATTTGTGTGCAATTTATTTTGCTGCCAAGCAAGAAAGTTTCGAAATTGCTCACAGCTCAGCACAGGACTGTGTGGGAGAATACAACATACGCTTTGCTGGCTTTCTGGTTAATTAAAGGTAAATCCCTGCCAGAAAAGAAATGGCTGCCTACACGCTCAGTTCCAAAGACACAGACAACATTGGCAGCTTTATGAACTAGTGTGCTGGACTGAGCTGCGAGAAAGTCTGCTGCAAATACAAAAGAGAGAGCTGCGAGACTCCAAGCGTGACTCCAAACAGTACTGTAATTCACAGCATGAACAATGAACTGAAATACTACTGAAATAAATGTTATGGCACCACCTAGCTGTGGTTTGACCATTGTATTATATTAGTTGAACCGTGCACCCGCAGACAAGCCCTTGAATATTACTGCAAAGTCATTATTTCTATTTTGAGAGCGAAAGATCATTAATCTGCAAAGCCAAGCATCAAGCATGCACTTACATTTAGCAGCACACACTTGATCATGCGGTTGTAGATCAGTTCAGTCTTGTTAAATGAATGCTTTAGGATTTCTTTTCAGCACCTGGAGTCTGCCTTGAGATAGTCTTTTCTGAAATGATGCTAAGCTATTGTCTTGGGAACGGTTTGGCTCTTGGAAACGACTCTTTATAGCTGAGAGCTATACGCACAAGTAATTTAAACTCACTCACTCGCTGTCTGTGCTAGTACCTTGCAGGGTACATACATGTTCACATGCATTTACACACTATGGGCAATTTGGCAACACCAGTCAGCCTAATCTGCATGTCTTGGGACTTGGGAGAGAAAACCGGTGTTTCCGGAGGAAACCAACCAAGCACATGCAAACTCCACACACACAGACCAGAGGCGGTAATCGATCTCGGCCCCTTGAGGTGCAAGACGACAGTGCTAACCACTACACCACCAGTAAATTAAACTTCTATTCTTTTTTTTATTATTATTATTTTTAAGATACAGGCACATAAGATTCAGGCTATTTTTTTAAATCAAAATCTAAGATCAGGAAACAAATTTAGCCACACCAAGAACAAACACTGGTTAGAATATTGCAAACCTTGTTTAGAAAAGGAGTCATTTGGCAAGAGTCGACTCTGATTCTTGAGCCAAGTCAAATGATCTGACTCACTGAAAAGGGTCAAATATTGTACACACAAAAACCTATCTGGATTTAATAAAGATTAATGAGTAATTTTATCCGCACTGTGTTGCATGTTTACAATAATGGCATAGTGGCATGGCTTTAAATAAATCTTTACAGAACTGTGAGTCTAACATTCTAGCCTATCTGATTTATAGCACACTAGTCATTTATCTACATAAATTTAAATGCTAAAGGCATGCTATGCTTTCCCATAAAAACAACCTGGTTATTTACATTTACATTAACACTTTGATGATTTTCGAAATTATATTTGGAACATGAAGGCCTTCATTGCTTTATTCGAGCAGTTAATTTGCTTTGTGGTTGAGCTTGGACTTGGATCTGAAGCCACTGTAATTAATTCCGATCATCCACGCTGACAAACCGGTGCGACTGGGGATTGTGATGAGTGCGAACAGAAGCTGCTTTTTCACACCGTCTCCAACGATGCTCCTCTCTCTGACAGAGAAGAGACTCAGTCCAGACGTTTACTCTCCCCTTCCAGATGTTTTAATAATAATAATATAATAATAACAAGAAAGTTTACTTAATAGCTTAGTAACTGTGTGTGAACAAGATAATAAACCACACATCTTTTGGGACTTTAGGAACTCCATAGATTTACCAAAATAAACAAGAAGGCAATTATGGTGCTAGTAAATGTGAGATAAGAGGTTTTTGTGCCAGGTTTCCTGTACACAGTAGTTGAATCCTGCAAATAAACTTCAAAACTTTGGCAGCTGGTTTTACAGTAAATTTAATATTGCGGTACCAAAAAGGGCCGTTAAGACAATCTACCAGTAGTTACGTAATTAATCAAATAAACTAGATAATTATTTGATAAATTTATCATTTAAAGTCCTATACTGCCTTGAGATATGAGTATTGAGCTGAGTTTCTATCACATACAGTGTATATAGCAGCATGGTGGCATGGTGGTATAGTGGTTATCAATGTGGCCTTGCATCTCCAAGGTTGAAGGATCGATTCCCACCTCGGTCTGTGTGCATGGAGTTTGCATTTCTCTATGCTTGGGTTTCCTCCAACAGTCCAAAGACATTCAGATTAGGCTAATTGGTATTCCCAAATTTCCTGTAGTGTAGGGTTGCAATGGATTGGCACTCCTGTCCAGGATGTACCCCAAAAGTCTAGTTTTCCAAAATATTGTTAATAATAATAATTAGCAGTAATCACTTTATCCAATGGGTAGACAGACCATCGCAACAACCACCTCAAACAAAAGAAAAGAAAAAAAGAAAACTGATGGTACTTCTGGTTGGTAATCTAGAGAACCAGAAAGAATATTTTTATTGATGGAAACTTCAAAGCACTTATCTAAGTCTCTCTGCATAAGGGCGTCTACCAAATGCTGTAAATGTATATGTAAATACGAGCAAACTCATTCACACAAAATGCAAATTGCTTACCAGGAATGCCATTGTAGTTACCGTCTTGTAACTAGTTGAGCCAAACCTCTGCCTTGACTCTGCGTCATATACAGTACAGTAGCTATGCTGCACCTTGCAATTGCACCACTTCGAGGTTTGAGTTCACACTGATAACATTTGAGTTCAGACTCATCCAGGGTGACTTTGATGCTGTTCTTTGCACAATTACTACCATTTGCACTGTTGTCACTTTGCCCCACATCAAGGCTACACTGCATAAAATTTCATTTCACTTATTCCTTTCATCCATCTAGGAACCACTGTAGTCCAACCAGGGACCGTGGAGGCCAGTGCTGATTACCATTTATTTTATTTATTTCGCAAATCATCCCAAAGGTACTTGATGGGGTTGAGGTCAGGGCTCTGTGTTAGGGCCAATCAAGTTCTTCCACACCGAACTCATCAAATCTTTAAAGTCTTTATATATTTATAGTCCTTGTTTAGTGCACTGGGGCTCAGTCACCCAGTCATGTTGGAATAGAAAAAGCCTTTCCACAAACTGTTGCCACAAAGGTGGAAGCTTAGCATTGTCCAAGATGTCTTTGTATGCTGAAGCATTAAGATTGCCCTTGACTCAATAATTATCAGGTTTAGCCAAATACTGTAAGTTTGTCCATATTACAATAATATATATATATATATATATATGAGCTCTGAGAGGGAATATATCTATCTATCTATATATCTATTATTATTATTATTATTATAACATGTCATAATTAACCAGCAAGTTACCCTCTCGCTACCTAACGAAGCCTGCAGGTGATGGATCAACATGGATGACGTCATTTGTTTTTAAAACTGCGCATGCGCGCTCAGCTCCTGTCACGCCGAACACCGCTCTGTTCTCTCCTTTAGCTTCACTCAAACAGCTTGGTAACTGCAGCTTATTCTTGCTGCGGCCGTGTAAAGCTGTAAACCCTGTTTTGCGTTTCCTTTTAGTATATAATTAATCGCCGCACTTGTCTTTGCACTCGGACTATTACGAAATCGTTGCGGGACTATTTTTTTTAAGTATATATATATATATATATATTTCTTCTTCTTGTCTTGCGCGCGCGGACGGAGCGCGCGCGGGGGTTGTGAGGCGTCCAAGATGGCGGCGATGTGTGAGGTCCAGGCTGTCTAAAAGGTAATAAAATAAAGTGTTTAAAACGAAGCGACGAATTGTAACGAGGCGTGTCGGGCTGGAGACGCTTCAGGTTGTTGAAAGTGGCTGAGCTGGCGGCGTGTCATTGCTGTTAGCCCGAGTTAAACGAGATGATTTCGGCTTGTGTTAGCCAGCTAGCTAACAACGTTGTAAGATTTTAGCTGGGATGTTGCTGTCAGTCAGTTGTTAAAGGGGATTCTTAGGCAGGAAAGACTGTTTTAATATCCTAATGTGTGTCTCGGTCATATCCGATCATGTAAAGTGGTGTAGGTGCAGTATACACATACATACTGCATTAAAACAAACAACAACTCGAGCTTAGCTCCATACAGTGTGTATTTAGTGCAATGTCCTGCTTTGTTCAGAATACAATTCACATGTAATATTAAACTCATCCAGTGTTAATCACCACCCTGATGCATGCACAAACAACTCTCAAGCAACATTTTATTATTATTATTATATATATTTTATTTAATTTTTTTTATCCCCAGGCCTTCCATGCTGACCCAGGATCCACTGTGATTCTCTCTCTCTCTCTCTCTCTCTCTCACACACACACACACACACAAAGCCTGTAGTCCTGCCATCTGTCCTGCACAAACATGGCCAAGGACCAGCCCAATGTCTTCGACCTCCTCCCGCTTCTGGAGTCCACGGATCTGCACGAGCTGGAGCAGGTCAGGAGCGTCCTACAGGAGAGCCTCGGCGCAGGTCCGTCACCTTCGCGTCACGCTGTGAACTCTTACCGTGCAGCTTTGCACATGCTTGCATTTCTTCACACTTGGGTTAGACGGTACCCTGTACCATGAGGGGGTTGTCCCAGAAGTCTCTGTATATGTAGGGGAAATTAACATAACTTAGAAAACATTTTGTGCATTAGTGCCATTCCTTTCTAAAAACACCCACTGGCACGGAGTTGTCTCTGTCAATCATGACAGACTCGTGTTACACACGTCTGGTGTTATGCGTGTGTACTGTAGATGCACTTTCAACGCGTTCCTTCAAGTTATTTTCATGCTGTATCTTTTCCTGATATACCATAGACTTGAGAATGATTTCATTACGTTTTTTCTGTTTAAAAAAAAAAAACAAAAACTATTTTTCCCTTCCGTTTGATCCACACATGGTAACAGTACTGCGTGCAGTGTCCGGGGTTTGTGCGTTGGATGGGAACTGACCCTGTGTCTTCTACATGGCAGTTGAGAAACCTACCAAGAAATTCCAAGCCAAGAAATTCCCCGATAGGCTATCTGGAAATAATTATATACAAGACGATAAACTAAGTATGAATACTTTTTTAAAAATGTGTATATTTTGCTTAGAAGTGCAAAATATTTCCTTATCTGTACAGAGACTTTTGGGACACTGTGTATAACAAATCAGCCATTTTGTCAGACAAACCTATTATATAGGTCATCTTTCTGAAGGTTTAGTTACATAAGAAAATCTTGCTTACAAAGGTGATTAAATGGTGACAGCAGTTACCTTACTGTACATTACCGCTCAAAAGTTTGGATGCACTTTCTAACTCCATGGTCGTTCCTGATTTTTATTTCTTTCTACAATGCAGAAGGCGTCTAAAATATACAATAATCTTTTGTGAACAGTTGATATTGAGATGTATCTGCTACTCATGCTCTGTCAAGTCTTCATAAGAGCTCTAATCTGAGGTGCTGTTTGTTAATTGGTGATTTCTGAGGCTGGTAACTCTAAATGAACTTTAGAATTTTGGTCTTGCTTTCCTGCGATCGTTTTCATGGGAGACAGTCTCATCATGGTGCTTGATTGGTTTTGCTTAACAATACTTGTTCTTGCAAGAACTGTTCCACAACAGCTGACCTTCATGTCTTAAAATAACAACTGACTGTTGTTGTTGTTGTTGTTGTTGTTACATAATTCCATTATTCCGTAACCTAATTATTATTTCATAGTTTTGGAATCCCCAGTATTGTTGTAGGATGTAGAAAATTTATCACTAAACAAAAGCAAAGAAATTTGCAAGTCATCCCAAATTTTTAAGCGGTAGTATATCACTGGATGCCTCAAATAACACTGCAATACACTTTTGTGAAGCATTTAATGCCATACATAACGTGTTACCAGAATAATAGCATAGGTACCATGGTGATCCTTTTGCAGGGAAGCTGTAGAAGTGGTGAAAAGCTGTACTTGGCATTAAATGATGAGCTATTATACATATTTAAATAATATAAATTAATATATAAAGCATAGTTTTGTCACTGTTCTATGAAGAACCTTGTAATATCTTTTAAAAATGTCTTATTCTATTACAAGTTCATGTCAAACCAGGACAGAACACAGTTATAAGAGTTTTAAAAATTCCCTTTAATTCTCTGTTTAATTCCCTGCTTCATTAATGCACGTATCCGAGCATTTCACTAGTGCTTGGATACTTGGGTTTGACTTGTACGCCCTTTGTATCTTAAGTCTTGCTGTTATATTATGACCAGCTCCTACATAGGTGTTAAATGTAACCGTGTTGCATATTGTCTTATTTCTATATTTAACGGTTACTTCAGATAAAGGCTCTGTGCTTCTCAATGGCCTTGTGGATTATTATCTGGACACCAGCTCTCCTCAGGCTGTGGACCTCCTGTCCTCCATCAGGGAGCCTCACGACAAGGTGAGGGCACAATTTGAGGTCTTTTTTTAGTCTTTAGGGGGAAAAAAATCTACATCTTGTGACACCCTGTATACCAAAATATTTTTTAATGATTTGCTTCATTACCTTTTAAAGCCAAGTTCTTGAATTAATCATTGTTTACATTGGTGTTTTTTCTCCCTGAAGCACCTTTTAGATAAGATGAACGAGTGCATGGCCAAGCCGAGCAGCAGGCTCCCGACCCTCACCCTGCTCGGTCATGTCGTCCGCAAGCAGCCGCCGTGGATCCACAAGATCACTCGCTTCCCTCTGCTCACTTCACTACTCAAAAGCCTGAAGGTACTGAGTGATAACACATCTCAGCACTCTGTCCAAGATCTAGAGCTTAATTTTTAATGGTGTGAAGACCTGACCATGTAAACAACTGCTGTATATCAAACTTTGATATAAAGAAAAAAAATCTTTGTGTTTGACTTAAATCATGTCTGTTCTTAACTGTGTTGCTTCATAACCTTTTTTTTTTTTCCTCTTTCCTCTTTGTGTTTCTACATCAACAGACTGAGTCAGATGTTGTGGTTCTTATAACCGGAGTGTTGGTGTTAGTCATCCTGCTGCCCATGATACAACAGACCAGCAAACAGCTCCTGTTCGAGTTTTTTGACATCTTCGGACGCCTTGCAGCTTGGAATCAGAGAAACCCAGGTGATTAATGATAATAATTTTAATAATAATAATGTGCATTTATTTGTAACCTATGATTGTTTAGTTATCTTTTAAGTAATTAAGTAACAACAACTGCAACAGTCAGTTGTTTTTTAAGATATGAAGGTCAGTGAAGCTCTTCTGGAATAGTTCTTGCGAGAACAGTATTGTCAAGTGTAAAACAAAATAACAAAAATGGAAGAACAAATTACAAAACAAAATAACAAACCCACAAAACAAAAATATCAGAAATCAGAAAACACAACGACAATTCAGTCAAACCGGGAAAAGATGGGTATAATTTAACAATTAATTTCTTGTAAATTTAAATCTCTGATACTCCAATCAGCAATAAGAATTTCATTTGCAATCCACACCTACCTCTTTCGGCTTGTTGATTCTTAACTCTGATGAGACGAGACATCCGTCATTCAAAATATACAGGAAGTACTGCAGTCTCACTGACGTTTAAATCAGCGATAAGAATTTAATTCTCAAACTATACCTACCCTTTTCGGGTTGATTGAATTGTCGTTGTGTTTTCTCATTTGGTATTTTGTTTTCGGTTTTGTTATTTTGCTTTTAATTTTGTTGTTTTATTTTGTTTTGCACTTGTCGGCCACGGTACAAAACCCATCAATCACCATGATGAAACTGGCTCTCATGAAGACCTTCCCAGGAAAGCAAGACTAAAACTCTGCTGCAGAGGAGAAGTTTATTTAGAGTTGCTTATTTTGGATGCATTTACGATGTAGAAAGAATTTTAAATCAGGAAAGACCATGAAATTAGGAGGTCTGTCCAAACGTTTGTCTGGTAGATTCGCAAGATGTGTCATTGAAATAAAATTACAAAACTGCAGACAGTGGTTTTAAATTCATTATTTAACTAAAGACTCGTTTTATTCTCATTTTTATCTTGTACACACACTTGTAGATTTTTTTTATATTAGTGATTTTTTCTTTTTTTTATTTCTTAATAATTGCACAGTCTGGAGGCACAATTGCATTTCTCTACTGTTGCACTTGTGTACTTGTGACAAATAAAATTCTTCAATTCTGAACATGCTCGACATGATTCAGGGTTGTTTACTCGATTCAGAGACAACCAGATGCCAAATTTTCAAGTTTTGTAACGTTATGTAACATTATCTCACTATCTGTGTGTGTGTGTGTGTGTGTGTGTCCTCCAGGCCATGCCCAGGGAGCGTATGCAGTTCACCTGCACGCCAGCGTGTACTCGTTCTTTCATCGCCTCTACGGCATGTACCCCTGCAACTTCGTGTCCTACCTGCGCGCCCACTACAGCATGAAGGAGAATGTTGACACTTTTGAAGAAGTAGTTAAAGTATGTATGCTGCTCGAGTGTATTGTTTTCAAATATGCGCAAAGTTTGTCTAGGTCACGCTTCATTTTAAACACAACTCGCTTCTGTTTCCATCAGCCGATGCTTGAACACGTGCGGATACATCCAGAGCTTGTTACAGGAACCAAAGACTACGAACTGGACCCGATAAGGTGAACCCGTATGAACTATGAACTCGTATATACAGTATATCAACATGTGAATCGGTTGTTAAATGTCAAGTTCCTTCGTTTTAGGTGGAAAAGGTTTGAGACCCATGACATTGTGATTGAATGTGCCAAAGTGTCCCTGGACCCTAAGGAAGCATCTTGTGAGGAGGGCTACTCGTCCCTGCCTGACCATGTGCCACGGCGCCTCATCGACAGCAGCAGGTCCTGCTCAGATCTCAGCACACATGGTTAGGAGGCACTCCTTGCTACATCAGTAAATCAAGTTTATTTACGTTTAAAAAAAAAAAAAAAAAAAAATGTACGTTAGTTACAAATTGTTGTTTTCTTGTGTGTCGTTACAGGAAGTTCACCTTTCAGTTCAATGGCCACAGTGCGCCAGTCCCTTTCCCTTTCCCTACCCCATCTGACAGTCACTCAGCACCCAGGCCTCAGCCCAAAGGCCCCCAGGCTACCGGTAGTTCATCCTCCGCCAGTCACAAATAAATTTATTTAGTTGTAAAGGACTTTGGTGTTAAATGTACATGTACTCAAGCTAAATTAATCAACAGGTAGTCCCCGACTTGGGAACATTTGAGTTTCCACAGATGTAAACGGACCATGGTTTTACTTCCTGTTCAATCATGGAAGTAGCAGACACAACGCTGTTATATTTCACATTTGAGCGTCTTCTCCGCCGTTACTGTTTTTGGCCACATCTGGGGGCAGATTTAGTCCTATGGACTGGTATGCTGCTTTACATTGTATATCCGTGTCAAAGGCGTACAAGACTCACTTTGTCGGAGTTAAGAACAAATCGGACTTGTACTTGAACATGCTCCTGGAATGAAATTGTTCATAATTCGGGGACTGCTTGTATTCTGGTTTATAAAGCGATTTATGGTATGCATAGAGGACAAAGTATATAAATCCTGTACATGAATTGTCCCAGGTAAAATATTACTCAAGTAAAAGAATGAGACTTCCATTTACATTTCTACTTGAGCAATACAGTACAAAAGTATTTAAGTTCAGATTACGTTTAATGAAAGTTATCTATATCCTTTACATCATAGTTGAACAGTCACTTTCGCTCTCTTTTTTTTCTCTCACCTTCCAAACTGTTTTCGTTGCTGTCTGAAATCGACTGAATATCCACTTCTGATTTCAAACACCTGTTACACGATTGAACATTTTACAGTGGGAATTACTTATTAGTGCTATAACCACTTCAACTGCTACATACCTTTGTGGTTATGAACTGCAACACCATGCAAAAATTTGGTAAAGTAAAAAGTACAGATATTGGTTGTAGAATATAGTTGATTTAAAGTGTCTTGCTAAAAAACAAAACAAACACAAAAACACTTGAGTGAACTACAGATGGGTGAAACTTGTACCCAAGTAGAATGATGAAGTAAATGTACTTGGTTATCTTCCACCTCAGATTGTAAGACTCTCACTTCACACGTGTTCAGGATATCAGTTTCCTTCTGTAAAACTACTCGGATTTTTGGTGACACATTATTAGAAGATAAAACTTGCAAGATAATTCTAGTTAAAACAATACAATACTTTTTTTTTGTGACAGGGCCTTGAGGTGACGTCCTCAGGAATGAAGGAGGCCATGTGGAGCCCTTCGTCTGTGTGTGGGATGAGCACCCCTCCCAACTCCAGAGGAATGTCCCCCACCACCGTCTCCGATGTCTCACACAGTGCCTCTAACGTCTCAGCGCGGGTCCCGAGCACGCCAGGTCAGGAAGATGATGAGCTGCTTTGTGTAGATATCTGTATAGATATTAAGATGAGTTTCACACTAACATGTATTTGACAGTTGATGAGAAATGGACTCCGTCCGCCTCCACCCACTCAGGGTCGTCCCCTTTCCCGTTGCTCTCAGGAGAACTCGAGCAAACTGCCCAAGCCACCAGCGTTAGTCTCCCGCTTTCTAAGGTATAACAATTTAAAAAATGGTATAATTATCTATATATTCCTGACATTTTGTAGAAATAACTGAAGTCTTTTTGAAAATCCTTGAATTTGCGCAGACATTTGCGGAGGCTAAAAACCCAGCAGCTGTCAATGGTAAAGGTGAGAATGTCATGTTTTCAGTTTACCCTGGGCTGTTCATGTTCATTCTGGTAACGGATTTCTCTTGTGAGGTGACATAAAGCTATAGAATATTGATTTCTATTTCAAACTAAAAAGATTAACACTGTGATGGTATTTTCCAGGTGCAGGTGACGATCTTAGTCCTTTTTCATTGAATGAGCTCTCTGACTTCGTGAAGAGGACGGAAAGAGAGAGGGAGGAAGGTGCGTGTTTAAAAAGAAACACGGGAACATTTTTGCGTCTAGTCAAATAGAATTGTTAATTGTAATCATATTCTAACAACTGTACTGCGTGAAACAGCAAGTAGTTTATTAGTATTTAAGGAAATACAAAAAAATCCTCAGGAACATTGATCCTTGTCAAATATTGCATGTTATGCGAGTATGAGAACCTGCCAGTCTATTCTTATCATGTTTATGGTTTAGTTTGCAAATGAAATTTTTATCGCTGATTGGATGAGACATCGGTCACTCAAGAAGTACTGCTGCATTTATTTGCAGCATTTTGATGTCTGTGAGGGTGCAGTACATCGTGTATATTTTGAGTGACGGATGTCTCGTCCAATCAGAGGTAAGAATCAACAAACCGAAAAAGGTAGGTGTGGTTTGCGAATAAAATTTTTAATCGCTGATTTTCAGTTACAGATGGTACGTCTTTCAGTCAGCGGTAAGAATTTTCTTTACGAAACCTACCTTTTTTGGTTTGTGGATTCTTAGCGCTGATTGTTTAATAATTTAATAATTTTGTTTGTGCTTTTTATCTTTTATTGCTATCTTATTGCCTTTTTCTAAGCAAAACTTAATATGCACATTTTTAGAATGGCTTTTCATATTTTTAGTTTCAGCTTTAAAAAAAAAATTTTTTAAAGAATTTTAATATGTTGTTTTGTGTGTTTTTTTAAATTTTTATTTTTTTATTTTTAATGCTATGAAGCACTTTGGTTCAACTTAGATTGCTATAAGGTGCTATATAAGTAAATGTTGATTAATTTAATTGGACGAGACATGTATGTCTTGAGTGACTGATGTCTCGTCCAATCATCGATGAGAATTTTATTTGCAAATTAGTCCTAGTGCTTTTACGGTTTGACTTAGTTGTTGTGTTTTCTCATTTATTTTGTTTCCAGATTTGCTATTTTGTTTTTGGTTTTATTTTATTTTGCACTTCTTGGCCCCTGTAAATAATAGTAATAATAGTTAATAATTATATATTATTCATCTTTCACCAGATTCCATCACTGCAGAATTACTGACACTAACCCAGGGCAAACCCGACCCGCTCCTCACGCCAGCCCTTGACTCATCCGTCTCCAGCACAACTGAACCCTGCTTCCCCACAAAGCCCAGCATTAATCCCCTGCCTATTAATCTGGCCTCCACCCCAGACAGGGCGGTGAACACCACAAAAGGAGCAGATCAGCAGCCCTCCGTGAGCATGTGGCCCTGTTTCACTCCCATCGACAACTCCTTGAGCCCCTCTGCACCAGAAGACACCTCTTTTGACCTGTTCAAGGGCTCGTTTCCCTACGAGCATCTCTTCGACCTGGCCTTGCCCAAGCTGGCCTCTATGTTTGTGGAGAGGAAGACCAGCGAGTCTCAGCAGAAGTCTGGCAGAGAGGAGGTGGAGGTAGGGGATCTGTCTGCCACGTCCCCCCTGGAAGTGCTGGATCGTCTCATTCAGCAAGGTCATGACCTTCATGAAAAAGTGTTGAATAGGTAAATAGGGTTACAGGAGTCCAGAGTGATGATGAATCCAGGGCTATAAATTTTAAATAAAGTTAAGATTCATGGAATCACTAAAATTTGTGAATTTTATGTCTTTCAGTTCTCCATCATCATCATCATCAAACCTCTCGGCTGAGCTACACAGTGGAGGTAAACATCATAGCACTAAAAGAAAAGGTATACAGTATGACAGTATACA
Source organism: Clarias fuscus (assembly GCA_030347435.1). NCBI lineage: Eukaryota > Metazoa > Chordata > Actinopteri > Siluriformes > Clariidae > Clarias > Clarias fuscus. The sequence continues at coordinate 23,593,274 of CM059208.1, forward strand.
AATTAAAACACTTATGAAGCTCTGTCCTCCAACCTGTCATTTGGATCCTTGCCTGCCTGTCTGTATTCATTCCCTTTTTATCCCTAATTATATTTTCCTTTATAATGAATATTGTTTTTCCCTACTTTTCTGATTTTACATAATTTTACATTTTCTTTTTTATTGTACAGTTAATAATGTGAATATGAATGGTGTTGTAATCTGTTATCGTATAATTATGAGTAATTTCAGGTAAAAATGAAAAATTAAGCAATGTTGCATATTAGCAGGGTAAAATGATTGGTCTCCTTCAAGCAAAGAAAACAACTAAGGAGATTGTATAAATGACTGGAATTGGGATAAGAACTGTTCAATGCATTATTAAAACCATGAATATATGAGTAAAGTCAGCTTTGGAAGAAATGTGGTCGGGAGATAAAATAAAAGTGACTGGAAATCACTTGAACACATCATAGAAATGACAGTATCCATGTTTAATAGTGAAAGTACTGTAAGAGAATTTCCCCACACACAATGTGACGTGAACTTGCATTTCACTACTCCAATAAGCAAGATGTCTTATGGCTGTTTAATCTCAATCTTATAAAAACAATATGCTCCAGTTACAATTCCGTCCATGTTATTTTGCATTCAAAATCGATTTGTAAGTTTTAAGTCTGTCGGATAAGACTTCTCAAGTATAAATTAATAAAAATAAATAAATGAACACTTTATATTGTACACAATATATTTGTACTTCTCTTTAAAATCTATGAAGTTATAAATTCACCCAGAAATGATCGTTGATCATAGAACTAACAAAATATTTAGGTAAATTATGGGATATATATATATATGTGTATGTGTGCTTATAGAAGCCCTTCCGGAGTGTGGTAACAGGGAGGCTTCAGGTTTTAAAAATAATTTTTTTTTTTTTTTTGATATGTCAGGTAGAACAAAACGTATTACTTTTATAACGTGTAAATTTTAACCCCTGCTGCAATATGTGGATGAAGTAGCAAAAATGTATAACTTACAAAATGAGCATATTATTATTATTATTAATTGTATTTATTTATTATGTTTTGGTCATAGAAACCACCGAAACACATGATTTTGTGTATTTGTACTATTTCTTGCCTACGTGACCTAGTTTCAGATTTTCGTGTTTGGGGAAGTTGGTTAAAATGAACTAAAATTCAGTTAATTATGTTGCCTACTTTGTGCTGAAGTAAAAAAATATATATATACATCACTCCTATACTGTACAATCTTGAACCCTATATACAGTATGTTAATCAAAAAAAAAAACACAGCAAAACAAATAATGCCTAAAATGCTCTGAGCTTTAAGAGCTACAAGCTACTGAATTGCTATAGTTTACAGTTTTAGTGTACACGTCGTGTAAACATATGATGCGTAATGCACGTTAGTGCTTGTGATCCAAAGCAGCTGTGGGTGTTGCAGATCAGGATCCTTAATGCACATCATGACGATGTATTGTTACAATAACCGTTATATACCTGAATGGTAAAGAAGTGTTTTGTGTTTTTTTTTTCTTTTTTTTTTTTTGTGCACATAGGCTCTGGAGCCCCTGATGAGCTGGCACTGTTGCGCAGTCAGCTGCTGCTCCTGCACAACCATCTGCTGTATGAGCGGCACAAAAGAGAGCAGCATGCGCTACGCAACCGCCGCCTACTCCGCCGTATCATCAACGCCACAGCGCTGGAGGAGCAGAACAACTCCATGGTGAAAGACCGCAGTGTTACATGCGTTTAAAACAAAGACTTGCATATACAAGCCTGGTGAAATGCCGTTAAATAAACGATAAACTATTTGGCTAAGCATGTTCATGTATTTTTAGCGTCTGATTGGATTTTCTCATTCTCAAGTGTTGACGTGGTGTGATGTTGCAGAAGGCCCAGTTGCGGCTGCAGGAGGTGGAGATCCAGAATCTGCAGGCGAGTCTGCAGAAAGAGCAGGAGCGCTCCAAGCGCCTGCAGCAGGAGGGACAGGCGCAGGTGCAGCAGCTCCACAGGCAGCTCCAGTCCATCCAGCACGAGAGGAACGAATTCTGCACTAAGACTCAGGAGCTGCAGGTCGGTATATATATTTACAACAGGAAAATAAGGTGATGGAATCATGTAGATTGGATTAAGAATTTTTTTTTCCCCTTTTTAATCTCTTTGACAGAGTGACTTGCTGGAAAGTAAGAAGAGGATGGGCGAGATGGAGGCGGAGCTACAGAGAGCCAATAATAAAGTGTGCAATACAGGACACCTGCTCAGCCAGCTGTCTATCAAGGTGAGACAAACATCTGGATTGACCTCGGCTATCAGCTATTGTTGTAGAATGTAGAAAATAAATCGGGTAAACAAAAACAAAGAAATTTGCAAGTGATCCCAAACATTTGTGAGCGGTAGTGTGTTTAGTGTGTATGTGCATATAAAAATTTAAGTAAGGTGAGATATTTACTTTGTCTGCCACACATCACAGCTCAACAACAGTGAAAGCCTGGAGCAACAGATGGCCTTTTTGAACAAACAGCTGTTACTGCTGGGCGAAGCCAATAAATTGTCTGTGCAGGAAGTCCAGCGGCTCGGCCCGGATTCACATAAAGTAAGCACGAAACTCATTCACTCACTCGTTCTCCGTCTTCTCATCTCAGTCCATAGGTGGAGTTGCCAGTTCATTGTAGGCCTCACAGGCGCACACACACACACACACACACACACACACACACACACTCTATGGGCAATTTGGAAACACCAATTATCATAATCTGCATGTGTTTGGACTGTGGGAGGAAACCGGAGTACACGGAGGAGAAAAATGCAACCTCTATGTACACATACCCGAGGCGGAAATCGAACCTTGGAGGTACAAAGCTACAGTGCTAACGCCACCATGCTGCCTAGCATTGATGGATAGATTGTACCATTGCACAAAGTATATACTGTAGGTTTTCATGTATCCTGGACATATCCTCAAGTATACTGATTATATGTCACATATATAAACTGTCTGGCCAAAAAATATTGGATTTAAATACTTAAATAGCGCCTTAGAATTTTAAGGTGGCAACAATTTGTTAAACCCTAACTGATGCAGTGAGTAGCTTCTCATTTCTTAAACACCCATGTTTAATGTTCAAGACAAGTCTTGTGTTTGTGGGTGTAAGATGTTATTGTGTTTCAGATGGGTGTGAAAACTATTGGTCTGCAAAAGGCAAGATCAAATTGGCCTGTATCAAGCAAAGATGACAACTAAGGAGACTGCTGAAATGACCAGGGATTGGCTAAAGTATAACTGACCAATACATTTTTAAGACCTGGAAGGATCTGTTAACTGTTACCTGTGTGCCCATAAGCAGCTGTTAGTACAATAATTAGTGAGATTAATCAGTAAAAAAGTTTGTTAGGGAGTATAAAGATTAGACTTGGGAATAATGGATTGGCGACGGATTCGTCAGGGTAAGAAGGTGAAAGCGCATAAAGTGACGCACCCATCATGCATAGTGCCCGCTGTACAAACCTCTGGATGCGTCTGAGTTTTTGGATTTTTTATTTATTTATTTTTGTGTGTGTTGGATAAGACTTTACCAAATGGCTCAAATCTCACATCATCAATAAAAGATCTTGGGCAAAAAAAAAAAAAAGAACCTAATTCTGACCTAAATATCGTCTATGTTTTGCATAGGAAGCACATGTTACCCTACGCCTTCCCTCGTTTGTAGCTATTGCTGACTTGGTGTGCCCTAACATATCGGTGGGAATTGGACATGACTAAATTAAGGAGAAAACTGGGGAGAAATCCAATAAGTAAATAAATCAATGGAATAGCAGATGTGTGCGGTATTCATCGTAGAGTGACTTTTTTTTTTTTTTTTTTCACCAGACAGTTGAGGAGAAATGGTAAATAAATGTGGGTAAAGTGGATCGCCATATATAGCCATGATAACTTTGTTCTAGGATCTTCTGTATTTTAACTTTTTTTTACACACAAAATATATCTTTATTCGTCCCACAGAAATTCTTACGTTACAGCAGCAAAGAAAAATGTGCAAACAAAGTAGGGACATTACAGTGTATAAATACAGGAGAAAAAGAAAAAACAATTCAATAGGTACACTTTCAATAATTTTTAGGAGCAGGAGATGCTGCAGACGTGTTCCACCCGCGAGACCGAGCGATTAAGGCAGAGCTCCATTCAGCAGAGTCAGAGGCTAGAGGCGGCCCAGCAGCGCATCACTGACCTGGAGACGCAGCTCGCCAAGAAAGAGCACCTCGTCCTGGAGCAGAAGAAACTCCTGGAAAATGTCAAAAATCAGGCCAAGTACAAGCTCACTTATCAGACCATCTCACACGAGGTTTTACGGTTATGGATATTGTAACCATAATAGCAGTTTTAACGTTGAGTTGTTAAGATTTTGCTGTTTCTGCTGGTGTGTCGTCTCTTGCAGAGGGCAGCTGCAAGCTTCTGAGAGCAGATATCTTGCCCAAAAGCATGTGACTCAGGCGCTACAATCAGAAATGCTTGAGCTGTACAGTCAGCTCGAGCTCGCCAGGCTCTCAAACAACAAACCAGCAGGAGGAGCAGCGGAACCGGGCAGCCCTCAGAACCAGAAGTGAGCAGCACGTAATCTTTAACAAGCTCCGTCAAAGTTAATTGTTTCTTCGTCTGTTGTTTTTTCTCCGTCTTTCCCAAACCCACCAAGAATATTAGTGTAGAATTGAAACGTGGTGCTTTTAATTGATCCTAAAATGCACAATACAGAGCTGACAGACCTTTTGTATTATATATAAAAGTTCATCATCTTAATTTGAGAATATACATAAATTAAGCATTCTTCTTTTTGAAATTAAAGACAAGCCAGTGATCTTGTAGTTATGACCATAAGACCACCTTCAAGTTTATGCCTTACTGGAAAACTAAATCTAACATGGCCGTCGATGGGGGTCATGTGCTAAAGAGTTGACCAAAAATAAAATGGAATTTCCAGTTTGACACCCATAGTGTTTTTTTAATTTTTTTATTATTATTATTATTTATACAGGTATTCCCCAACTTACGAACATTTCAAGTTATGAATTTCTGCAGATACGAACGGACCGCAGTTCTACTTCCGGTTCAATCATAGATGTAGCGCTTGTGTATTGTACAAAAAATTGACAGTTACCAACGTTTACAATTAAATACAATATTTTTCAGTTATATTACAATATTATTATAATATGGTAAAATGATTGGTGAAAAATACAGTTTTGTGATATTAGACAGGAGATTTGTTTCATTCTTGAGAATGAGATGTTTCATCCAAGAGTAAAATTCCCATTTGTTTCTAATTTCTAAATTTCAGACCAAACGGCAGCAGCACCTCCACTTCATCTCCAACCTCCGAGTCAGGGAAGAGAGAGGAAACTTGTTACGCGTACGTAAACGGCGAGCTTTCCCCTCTGTCTCCTGGACCCCCACCAGCCGCCGCACTGATCAATGGCAGTCAAGAAGAAGACCTTTCCGTCCTGTCCTGCAACTCCCCTTCAGCCAAGAGCTTTCTGGGATTGCACAACCAGGAGCTGCTGAAGAAGAAAAAGAGTCAGTGTGAAGAGGAGCACGCCCTCCGGCCTCACATCCAGAGCTTGGAACCTGCCGAGAAACGCGCCGAGCAACTCGCGGGTTCCCGGAGGCCGGGAGAGGAAGAACCCGAGCTCCCTCCTCCTGCGGATCGGCACAGGGCTCGCGCTTACAACATCCAGAGGCGCAGGCAGCAGGACCTGCACATCATGGATTACAACGAGACCCACTAGGAGAAGGAGCTGGGAAGGTTGAGTTAGCAGGATTGCCATTGTAGATTTGCTTGCACACGACAGAATGATTGATTAAAAGACGGAAAGAAAAAAGATGTTTTGACCCCCTCTGCAGTACTCTTTATTTTACCAAGAGTGGACTGCATTCTTTTAGCTATTTAAAAAAAAAAAAAAAAAAAAAAAAGCGCTACTGTATTACAAAACAGCCAAAAACAAAACTAAAAAAAAAAAAAAAGGAAGAGATTCGTGTAGGGCTTAAAGCTATAGCATCACTATGTTCTAGGGAGGTCGTGTTTGTTTTTGGGCTGCACTTTTACAGTCCCTCGGATTTCATTAAACCCGAACCTACAACATACTCATTCTGTAGCTTTAACCGATTACGCTCGTAAAGAGTCTCGTAACCACCGTGTTGTGAAACAAGAGCACTTTCCTGTCACCTTTAAAAAAAAAAAAAAAAAGAAAAGAAAAAAAGACATTTGTTATTCTTTCAATTTGGATTAATCCTGTATTGGGTTGTTAAACATTTCAGCTTCAGATGTGTGTAAAGCACGCTGCAGTGGTGGTTATGTTGTGTGCGTATTGTGTTTTGGCCCTTACCGTATTACCTAGAACACGTATTGCTCTTTAAATGCCGTGTTTTTTTTCCGCTCTTGTAAGTACCTTATATTTGTTTATGGACTCGCCCACAAACACGCCCAAGCCAAAGGGTCTTCGCTTTCCACATGTCGTATATAGATGAGCGACATGGAAATACCATTGAGCGGTTTCGTTCCCGCAGCGAGTTGTTGTTATAGTTTCCCCTTACATTTGAACCAAACACTGTAAATACTCATCAGCAAATCAAACCCCGACAGTCAGAAACAACTGTGAAAGAAATGCAAAAAAACCCCAAAAAACAGCTATGACGAATAGATGGGTGAGACAGATGATGTCATAACCTTGATTTGGGTGCTTTGCCTGTAGAAGGAAAAGATGAAGCAAGTGTTAAAGCATATAGATCTTATTTTTTCATTAATTACAGTTTAATAGTGAGTTTAGGAAGCCCCAGACACTAGTGCAATACGTCTCCTTAGCATTACACTTCAATGCCAGCACAGACGCATGAAAGGTGTAAAAGCAGTGTTTATATATATATATAATTTTTTTTCCCCCCTTCCGCTGCTCAACCAGAGACACATCAAGCAACATCAACTTCGCTGTTGTTCATCCTGTAAACAGGTAGTGCCTCAGATTTGGCCATGCCAGCCAGGTTCCTCTATGAAAAATGTTAGATTTTACAGTCTAAGTCGTCTATAGGGGGAAGAAGTAGAAGAAGAAAAGAAATCGCTGCTTGGATTGTATGTGAAATGTGAATGTTTCATGGTAGCAATGCATAGACTAAAATTACAGAAATACACTAAAACTCAATGGCACAGCTGATATCCTGAAATCTAAGCTTTCACACACACACACACACACACACACATATATATATATGCATATACACTAAAGCCCTTCTTTTGAGAAGAGTTTGAATAATTTTTCACCAAATCAGGGATATTTACGATCCTTTGTTATGGATTCATCTAAAAATGTGAAAACGCAGTAACTGAAGGAAACCTTGACGCGAGGATGTTATGGAAATTCTCACGGACTTGTTCAGACTTTTTCGGCGACTCCGTACCGGAACCCAAACCGAACTAAACCCAACCAACCACAGAGCCCGTGCATGATGATCTGACTCTCCTGCTCACTGTTTTAAATCTTGCGGCTTATATTTCATTTTAGTGAAGCGTATCTATCGGTCAACGTGGCTCCCGTCGACATCTGGGTGATTTTCGTTTTGTTCACAAAATGCCTTAAGATAAATAGAAAATCTATATAATGGAACATCTCTCCTTGGCCCAGAGGCCAAAATGTAATGTTTATTACAAACTATGGTACAATTTGACAGTAATCTGGAGTGAGTCAGATGTCCTCAGGGACAAAAAAAGAAAAAATTATTGATTGTCAAGACACAAAATGAAAAGGTATTATACTTGTTAAGCTATGATCAGGAATAATAAAAAATATATGTTTTGCATGTTTTGTTTTTCATTGTTTTGTTTATTAGCATATTCGACTACAATCACAAAATCTTTTCTAAATCACTGGCCACTTCATTAGGTACACCTTCCTAGTACTGGGTTGGAGATCGTTTTTTGCTTTCAGAACTGCTTAAATATACTTCATTGCATGGATTCAGCAAGGCGCTTGAAACATTCCTTGAAGTTTTGGTCCATCACGGAATCATGCAGTTACTGCAGATCTGTCGGCTTTGACATGTCTCGTTATCCTGTGGAAATAAAGGGATGGACCATATTCAGATAGACTGTGGCATTTAATCCATACCGAACTGGTACTGTTGGCCCAAAGTGTGCCAAGAAAATCTCTTCAACACCATTACATCAGCACCGCCAGCCTGAACCGTCGATTCTGACCATGCTGTCACGTTGTTCATGCCAGTTTCTGACCCTACTACCTCAGACTTATCAAACCAGAAAATATTTTTCCAATTTTATATTACTTAATTTTGGTGAATCCATGTGAATTGTGTCCTCAGCTTCCAGTTTTTAGGTGAGAGGAGCGGCACCCGGTGTGATCATCTACTGCTGTGGCCCGTGTGTTTCAGGGTTCGACATGTGCGTTCAGAGATGTTGTTCGGCATACCTCGGTTGTAACGAGATGTTCTTTGACTTGCTGTTGCCTTTCTATCAGCTCAAACCAGTCTGAACATTCACCTCTGACCCCTGTCATCAACAATGCATTTTCGCCGAGGGAACTGCCGCTGGCTGCTCACTCTCTTTTTTCAGACCATTCTCTGTAAACCCTAGAGATGGTTGTGTGTGAAAATCCCAGTCGATCAGGAGTTTCAGGAATGCCACAAGGCAACCACGCCACGTTCAAAGTCATCTTTCTTCCCTGTTCTTTTGCTTGGTTTGAACTTCAGCGGATCATCTTGACCGTGTCTACGCGCCTAACAGCATTGCCACGTGATTGGCTGACTAGATATATGCATTAAAAGGGGTGTATCCAATAAAGTGGCCAGTGAGTGTATATTTCAACAGAGAGAAAGAAACACTGTGGTGTTTTTTCAGATCCGTCTGTGACCTGGAGGCTTCCATGCAGGTTTCCAGGCTTTACACGCTGGTTTGGAGGATTGCTTGGAGGAGGCTTGTGGTGTTTCAGTGTTTCCTGCACCACCTGGTGTTGTCTGCTGCTCAGGCGCTGTACAATCCGTCTGAGAACCCTTTTCGGGGCTAGCTTCTTGTGCCAGTTCTGAGACGACTGTGTGGAGCAGGTCCAGAGTCACGGGGATCACGCTGACGACGCCACTGTAGTAGTTTCGAGCTTCGTTACAACTCAGACGATTCACCTCATCGTGCGGGTAACTGCAGAGACGACAAAGACACGGGCGGTATCATGAAGAAGCGGAATAACTGTGTTTTACAAACACCATGCTATGTTATGACTAAATCAATGATGTCATTAAAGGAGTTGCATTCTGGCCAGTTTAGTATTCATCTTATCCCACACTGGTTAATTATTTAACCTGATTCATCATGTTTCGATTACTTTTCACATCATACCACCTTGTCACTGATTATGTTCCTGCAACAACACTCCAATAAGGGTTTAATACCTTACTCAAAGTGTATACGTGTGCATTCATTCTCTTAACTGTGCCTGGACCTGGCTGAAGTTAAAGTCAGGACCGAGAACTCTCCTGCATGTGTCCAGAGTTTCACTTGCGTGGTCCTGAGCCGACGGAAAAAATTCGATGGTTTGTAATGCTGCCTTGAGGTTGTCAATGATGTCCAGGAAGAGCGCAAAGATCCGCCTATCTGTTGCATTGCTACAGTGGTATGTCATGTAACGTTGCACCTAAACACAGAATGGCACATTTTTAGATTGAACACAGTAAGTGAATGATTTCAGTTGCTTCTGGCAGATTTCTATTTGTACAGAGCTAATGAACAAGTGGTAGACCTGTTCGACCTGTTACACGAACCACAACACAGGCTTATTTATTTTGCTTGGCAGTTTTGCAGTATCGTTAATAATACAGATAAGATCTGACGAGTAAGAATGCAGTCTTCGAAATCATGATTATGTACCTGTGCAATGATTTAATCACAAAAGGCTGCAATTTATATAAAACAGGTAATATACACAGTCAGGAATTTAAGTAGAGTTTGTCAACAATGTATTTTTTTAGGTACAGTATATAAATACAAAGGGGTATATTTAATAGTAGCATATTCCAGTTTAAATCACAACTGCGATATATCAAAATAATCAGAATGTGATTTTTTTTTTTTATTAATTCACCTGTAGTGTCTCAAAAGGTAATACAATACAAAACAACTGCTCCTTGTTGTACTACACTTCACAAACTCTTTTTAAAAAAGTATTAAAATAGATGCAAAATGACATTTCAGGTCCTTTCAAACATTGTATACTTACTGGCCACTTCATTATATACACCTGTTCAACTACTGAACATGTTAACCCATCCAAACAGCCAATCACATGGCAGGGACTCAACGCATTTAGGCATGTAGACAGTGTCAAGACGATCTGCTGAAGTTCAAATCAAACATCAGAATGAGGAAAAAGGCGATTTAAGTGACTTTGAATGTGGCGTGATTGTTGGTGCCAGATGGGCTGATCTGAGGATTTTCACACACGACCATCTGTAGGGTTTACAGAGAAACGGTCTGACGAAAACAGAATTCTCTGGACGAAAATTACTTGTTGAAGTCAGGGGACAGAGGTGAATGGCCGGACTGGTTCGAGCTGATAGAAAGGCAACAGTAACTCAAATAACAGGGTGTGGCTAAGAGAATATCTGAAAGTACAACAACTTGAAGCAGATGGGCTCCAGCAGCAGAAGACCACACCGAGCGCCAATCCTGTCAGCTAAGAACAGGAAACTGAAGCTACAATTCACATGGAATCACCAATATTGGACAACAGAAGAGTGATCAAGAACATTGCCTGGTCTGATGAGTCTAGATTTCTCCTGTAACATTCACAGGTAAGGTCAGAATTTGGCATAAACAATATGAAATTGTGGATCCATTCTGCCAGGGTGGTGGTGTAATGGTGTGGGGGATATTTTCTTGGCACAGTTTGGGCCCTTTAGTTGAAATTGAGCGTGGTTTAAATGCCACAGCCTTCTTAACATTAACATTCTTAACATTGTTCTTAACATTAGAAGAAGAAAAAAGATGTATACTAGTGGTAACATATATTTAATTGGTGGTGAAATGTCCACTGTATGGCCAAAAGTATACAGACACCCGACTAAGGTCCAGCACTGATGCTGGGTGAGGAGCTGAGGGTGCATTTCCTGATCCAGATCATCCCAAAGGGGTTCAGTGGGGTTCAGGTGTTGATAGGTCACATCATACAGTACCACCTTGTCACTGATTAATTTCCTGCAACAACACTCTCACAAAAATTTAATACCTTACTTAATGTCTATACATGTTCATGCATTCTCTTAACTGTGCCTGGAGCTGGCTAAAGTTAAAACCAGGACTGAGAAGACTCCTGCAAGTGTCTAGAGCTTAGTGAAGCTCACTGTATGGCCAAACATATATAGACACCTGACTATCATCACTATCACTAGTGTTAGTGAGGTCAAGTAATGATGCTGTTGATGTGAGAAGCTGAGGGTGTATTTGCCGTTCCAGTTCATCACCAAAGATGTGAGTGGGGTAGGCAGACCTTAATCCCATTGAGAACTTGAGTGGATCAAAAAAAAAAAAAAAATTCTCCAAGCATTGATTATGTAAGAATGAGCTGCCATCAGTCAAGATGTGACCCAGAAGTTGATTGACTGCATGCAATTGCAGAGCTTTTGAAAAAAGGGTGAACACTGCAAATATTGACTCTTTACATGAACCTAATGTAATTGTTAATAAAAGCCTTTAACACTTATGAAAAATATTTAAAAAATGAATATGCTTGTAATTATACTTAAGTATACCATAGTTACATTTGACAAAAAGATCTAAAAACTTTGTGAAAAATTATGTAATTCTTAGAACTTTTGCTTTCACTGACCTGTGTGACAGTAGACACGTGCTGAGTCCGTTGGTGCGCGTGCTCGCGCGAGCGCTCGAGCGCCGCTATGAAGCTGAACTGCTGCTGTTTAAAGAGCCGGTGTTTCTCCTCAACACGCACCAAAATCTCCTTAACTCTGTCTATATCCATCGCGCTCATCATACACTCGACACACACACACACACACTACCGTATTAGTATCGTTGTGCTGCGAGAATAATAATAAAAAAAACACACCCAGCTTTACCGTTAAACGCACATTCATCAGAATTAAACCTTTTTAATGTGCCAAAACTACACTCTGGTTTGTAGCGTCTACCCTACACTTTAGGTATATAAAAATATTACTCTAATTCTTCAAACGTATAAAATTGGGTTGAAAATGCGGCTGTAGTATTTGTTTCCGAAGTTCCTCCACAAACTATTGATGCAGTGTTGCTCGGCAACCGTGCACGGGCTTCAGAAAGTGCTTAATGCGCATGCGTGGTATCACAAAGACGATGGGAGGAGTATGTAACCATTGACAACGAGTGCAGGAAGACGCGCAGGCAGCCGCAGCGGTGCAAGCTTTTAACGCTGGTTTTATTCATTTATTTTTTTGTTGTTGTTGTTAATTGGAGACGTTAAAGAAGAAAATCATCGTAGCGTATAGATGTGGTAAGAAAAGGGTTAGTGACTGAATAGGAGTAAATCCGACCTATCAATATAATACAGTTAAATAAGCACATGAATGAGAAAACACGGAAATACCGTGTTAGCCGTGTTGCTAGCTGTTACATGCGTCAGGTCGTCCGCCATGTTGGAAAGGGACAAAGCTATAGAAATAAAAGCTATGTTTTGCGTGGTCATTGGTCAGAAAACGTTCTTTTAATTATATATAATTATGTTTCATACATTGGAGGACCAGAAACCAATCTCATAAAAATTTTCAGTCTAGCCAGATTTTGTCACAGCATCACGCAAATTGGCAGGCCCTATGTATTTGCCTGAAGTTAAACCTGCCCCATAATTGAAGTAAAAACGGTGAGTAGAAGTCAAGTTATGAGAACAGCATCACACAAAAGTGGCTGGACAGAATTTAATGCAACTCTGCAGTACTTAAAAATCTGAAGTTTAACCTACACCATAAGTGAAATCGAAATTTGAGTAGAAGCGATGTTATGAACATTTATGTGATAGGTTTTAATATTCTACTTTAAAATGAGCTACTAATAAGCTACATGCTCGACGTAAACAAACACCTGCTCCAATAGATATTAATTAGAAAAGCTAAACGGAATATTTTTCCTGGGATTAGTCCATATTTTCACCGCAAAAAAAAAACAGCACTGAAGTGCTATAAGTAAATTTTAACGCACTGAGTCGTTTTAAGACAAAACTTAATCTTTATCTGAACTTTTTCAATTTCTGGAGTGTATTTGGCTGATGACATAAGAAGTGCAACATAGTGTAAACAAGGCGTAAGATACTCAATCTTACAAAATTGTTAAGTTAGGCAGAGAGTTCTGCTGTACAGAAAGACAGGCAGACATGTACGTAGGCTTCAACCTGAAATGATATCAATATCACTGATTACATTAAAGATGATGAGATTGTTTTTAGCTTCAACATTTTAACCATTTCTACAAACTCTTTAACCGTCAGGTATTTCAGCTAGTTTCATATATATTACCAAAGGCAGACACACATACTGCACACTATAATTTTACATTTTGATCTTGTGTGATGTATCTATTTACATATAAATAAAACAGAAATCCTGTTTGTGTGTTTGCACAGGTAGTTCCATTACAGCTGTTCTCTCACAGGCGTGTCACAGGCATCCTCGCCGACTTTAACAGTAGGCAGCGTCATCACTCAATGTAACAGCGGGCAGCGTCGTCTATGGCGAAAACAGCTGCGTCAGACCAAGCTGATAGCTGCTGAAACCCCGGATCAGACTACAAGAGCGTCTATAGCAACAGTTCATACAGTACGACAGCCCTTACTGCTGTTAAAACATTGGAGCAAAGTGAGAAGCAGCAGCAATTGACCAAGCATGATACTGACATTTCTACATATTCAAATCAAATGTACTAAACAATTCATAAACTAATCCTGGAATTTCCTTCAATTTCATCTTAATTACATGAGATTGCTCAAAATGGATGCAACAGGCAAACCGTTACGGATCCCCCCTGAAATGTCTATGTATGCAGAAAAGCATGAGATATTCGACCTTATCCAGGTAAATTTCACTCACCATAAAATAATATCATAATTACGATACCATAAAAAAATTTATTTCAAATGAACCAATAACCAAACGGTTCTGTTATATAGACCCTAGTAGAAAGCTTGGTGATTGACAAACCAGAAGATCCCATTCAGTACCTGATAGACGTGCTGAAGAGAGAAAGGATAGAAGGTGAGATCTTTTCTGCTGTTCTCTACGATCAGTCAGATTGTCTACAGTTGCTGTTTTCTGCAACATTTAAAGGTGCAATAGGTAGGGATAAGGCTCTAACAGTTAAAGTAGTGAAGCTAAATACAATCTGCCAGCATGGTGGCATAGTGGTTAGCACTGTCACTACCATGTTTATGTTCTCCCCGTGCATGGTGGGTTTCCTCTGGGTACTCCGGTTTCCTCCTACAGTCTAGATTAGCCTAATTGGCGTTCCCAAATTGCCCTTAGTGTGAGAATATGTGTGGGAATGTTGACCAGATGTCCTACCACGGAGGTAGAAATGGGAATAAATATAATGGTAAACACCATTGGCCTCCACGGTCCAATGCTGGACTACAGAGATTTGATTTAATTGACATTGTGTTATTTATTTATTTATTTATTTATTTATTTTTAACTCTCTGAGCCTCACACATTTCCACCTGTATGCACCAAGCTCCACCCCACAAAGTAATGGTGGTTCGGTTAGCACTAGCATTAGCTAAAAGCATTTGATTGAAGCTCATTTGGACATTCAAATTCTTAAAATTTTATTTAATCTTTTTAACCATACATCCATCTTTTTTATTCCTGGGGTGTCAGGAGGTTCTGTGGGCAAGGCTATAAAATGACTGACAAGAGGCCAATTAAAATGCAAACAAACATTTCCAAACTGTGTTTTATTTTATAAACTACTTACTTACTTTCTACATTATCTGTAATAGCAAAAAAAAAAAAAAAAAAAAAATTTGCAACCCTAAATTTACAGTGTGAATAAGTGAAATTTTTGACTCTACCAGCAGGGGGCACACTATTCCCATATAAGTGAATGGAAACGTGCGGCAATTATTAGAATACGTCAGTGGGGCATAAATAACATGATATAGCTGCTGTGTTTGGTTCTGATTGCAGATTTATCTTTTTTTAAAATTTATAACTGTATACATTTAACATTAGTGCCACGAGTTGTGATACTGGGCCCACCAGCCTCTGGAAAAACAACAGTGGTAAGTATTATGGATTATGATTCTTCTTACTGTTGTTATTATTATTATTGAATATACATACAGTATTTTCACCACTGTAACGATTCCTGCCATATATCGTACGTAAACTCCAATCTAAATATAAAATATTTAATGTAAGACTGGACTTTTAACAAGTCTGGAAGTCAGGTCACATTCATATCATCTGAGTTATTTATTCAGACTGAGTTTCTGCCATGCGCTGACCCCCATCTGGGATTCTCAATAATACTCCTGTCTACATTATTTGTGTTTTTGTCTCATATTCTGTTTCAAAAAAGATGTCATTTGTTTTGCCTCAGGCTAAAAAGTTGTGCGAGCACATCGGTGCTGTTCACATAACCTCGAGTAGCATCCTTAAGGATGACACCGAGCTGACCAGAGCCACGAAGCAGTACACAGAGCTGAGCCAGGTGGGACTTCATTACCCATTTCTGAGCTGTTGTGAGCGTATATGCATGTGCGGGGAGATATCTGCATGCAGATGGCAAAAGAAAGCAAGAAGATTCTTCTTTAATAAGCGTTTAACAGGCCAAAGATGCAATGAATAAATACACTTGTGATGATTAATATCAAGGTGATATGCAGTGCTGAAAAAAAGGTACAAAACAAACTAAAAGTAATCACTTAAATGTTAATCATTACTTTTTTGTAGGCCTTTAACTACTTGTTTTATATCTATAAATTATATTTGTTAACTTGAGCTATGCCGACATGAACACCATTTTTATTATCATCAGTATATAAAGATCGTTTATTGTAGCTGGTTAGCAAACCTAGCTAAATGATGTTTCAGCTTGTAGTATCTTAGGCAACTCATACCTAATAAGTCATAACTCAGACATTCTTTTTCACAACATGGTTAGGTATCTATCAAAGATGTTCCTTACAGAGAATGTTAAATAAAAGCTGAAACAACATGTATATTTAACACAACAACGCTAAGGTAAAACATCTCGCTAGCTAGTCTAACTCAATCAGCTAGCTAATGACTCAACTGTAGACACTTCTGTAGTTTGGACCTGTGACAAGGTGATATCTCCACAGGTTTTGTTTCAAATAGTTTGTCGATTATTATCATGATTTCCTTCCTTCCATCCAAATTTCCTTCCAAACTTTCTGCCGAACTTCCTTCCTTTTAAACCTCCTTCCTTCTGAACACCTATGGAATCGTTGTAGGTGTTACTACTGCCGACTGAAGTGCCTGGACATTTTCAGCAGGATAATTGTTATACTTTAAAGGAGAAATGATCTAATTTTCTTTTAATCTCACAGTCCCCTAGTTTTGTGTCTGGCTTGGAATAAATCCAGCGCAGCCCTGGCTCTTTAAATAGGAAACAAACAGAGTGGTGCAGACCACAAAACACAACACTATTTCATCAAATCCGCAACAACTGATTCACAGCTATCCATGCTCGATAGTGTTTGAATATAAATTATGGTCAGCTCATTGAGGCGTTAGTGTTGCTGAGTGTCCATGAATTTTAGGGGCGGTGCTTCTGAAGGAGTACCTGAAGGGAGGAGAGTGTTTGTTTAGCTGTTGAGTTTAAAAATTAACAATTGTTTTCCAGAATCGCTGACTCCTCCTTTAATGTGAAATGAGCAAGGCAGCCTGGTGGCGTAGTGTTTCCCGCTGTGGCCTCGCACCTCTAGGGTCGAGGCTTCGATTCCCACCTCAAGTCTGTGTGTGTGTGTGTGAAGTTTGTATGCTCTACTGTATCTGTGGGTGGTGGGATTTCTTTGGGGCTCTGGTTTTTGCACATGCTGGCTTTTTTCTTGGCTTCCAGGGTTAAATGCATTATTATTATTATTATTATTATTATTATTATTATTATTATTATTATTATATTTTTTACTCTTTAACAGTGATTAAATATAATACATTTAGTATAATTAATTAACATAAAAAACACAATTAATTTACAGCAAATAATACAACAAAAAATAAAATTTCTTGATTTCTTCAATGATTAATTGAACCTTAGTCGAGTAGCTTGCTCATTACTGCCCCTTTTGATCACCTGCCAAATTTATATTATATATGATTATGATTATGATATGATATATTATTATATTATATATGATTATATTGAATGAAGGTGAACGAGGTGAAAACGCCCTGATTCTCCGGAAGGTCCATGTACCATGCCTGATTTTTACTACATCCAATATGATCACTGAATTATACACTGCTCTTACTTTATGGATGTGAGTTCTCTTAATGCAATAATGTTGTTGTTGTTGTTGTTATTATTAATAATAATAATGTTGCAGGTATCTAGATAAACCTGGCTTTTTTTCCCTCCTTTCTTCCCATACATTATTTAACACATTTTGATTATAGTGAAGATTTTTAAAGTAGTAGTATTTTGTTTATATTCTTGTCCTTAGGAGATCCCACTAGACCTCTGGATCAAGCTGATGGAGAAACGACTATCGAGGCCTGACTGTGTGAGACGGGTAAGACCTGAGGCTTTCCCTCTATAACCTTATCTATATATTCACACCATTACTGACATATTAGGAATATTTTTTTATTACATTAAATAAGTAGCTTTTGTTATTTATTTAATAATTTAATATAAGGTAGATGTTTAAGTAGGATTTTCTTCTATTACTTCTCAGTAATACTTTTAGACAGTAAGCTACTGAGCCAGATGAAGAATGAGAGACTTTAAAGCACTTCTGTAAGTCACTCAGGATAAGGCCATAAATGTACAGTAAATATAAATATGCATGTTAAATAATTCAGTAATGGATAGCATAATAGGGTTTATGAGAAATAAATGAGCGATAAGCGGAGTAGTTATTTTTAGTGTGTTTAAACACAATGTATTTTACAGTAGCTGAGTTTTAAATATTTCGAAAAGAACAAAAGTTTTGCAGCTTCCCAGATTATAATAATATACTGCAATGTAATTATATGCATTTCTATTCTAAGCCGTATCCATTATTTATCTCAAAGTTCCAAGGTTTTTGGATAAGAATTTTATATTGATATCACTTGGGTCTAGTAAGTTTGTGACTTGGAACACCCATCTAAATTTTTTAAAGTATTTATTTATTTATTTAAATTATTAAAATGCAAATCTTTAAGTGGGTGATATTTATTGTATTTACTGTATGTATTTAATTTTTTTATGAGTACAGTATTAATATATAATTGTAAGATAGTTTAAAGTAATTCAAGCACACATCTACATACTAAACATGGTATAACTTGTATATTGGATCTTACTTACAGTATACTGGGCTGAGTTTTCTAAAAGCAACATATTGACCCCTCTCTCTCTCTCTCGCTCTCTCTCTCTCTCTAGCATTTAATTTTATGCTGCTACAGGGAAAAAAGGGTTTAGCTTTTTTGTGTACCTTTTTTTGTACCTCAAAAAGATGTCATAAATGTATGATTTCTTCTTCTTCTTCTATAAGCATTACAGTATATGAAGTATATGAAACTGAAATGTATGTTTCTGTTTTAACCTTATTGCAGTTTAAAACCGGTCTTAAGATCTTACAATGAAAAAGTCTCAGAATCTTACTTTCGATTAATTGGCTTTTGATATACTGTAGGAGGCACAGTCGCGTATTGGTTGGCACTGTGGCCTCGCACCTCCATGGTTGAGGGCTCGTTTCCTGCCTTGGCTCTGTGTGGATGGAGTTTGCATGTTCTCCTCACGTTTGGGGGGGTTTCCTTCGGGTAATCCAGTTTCCTCCCACAATCCCAAGACAAGCAGATTAGGGTAAAGGCCGTTTCCAAATTGCCCATAGTGTGTAAATGTGTGCATGCACGTGTGGATGCCCTACAATAGATTGGCACCCTGGCCAGGGTCTATCTTGCCTCGTGGGATAGGCCGAACATTTATTGCGCTATATCACTAAATTTAATTCAGTTTATTTTTATATCACTTCGTACAATGGTTATTGTTGCAAAGCAGCTTTACAGAAATATAATTTCTGGATATAAACTGAAAAATTTATCAATTCTGGCTTCATCAGTTCCTACTGAGCAACAGGAGGCAATGGTGGCAAGAAAAACTTCCCTGCCGTGAGAGATAAACCTTGAGAGGAAGCAGACTCAAAGGGGAACCCATCCTCATTTGGGTGAAACCATATAGCATGACCATGCATCAATCCCTTCTGTAACTTTGTACTATAAGGTTTAAAGTGCAACTGCAAGACAGGAAATGTGTTGAAGTTACAGTTAAGTCCATTTTGTTGAGGTTACCATCAGTCCTAAAACTACCCTGGTGATACTTATTGAATACTACAATGGCTACCAAAGTTTAGCACATGTCTAATATGGTACTTTCTTACAAGTAGTGTGTACTAACATATCTACAGTATATACAATAATTTGTTTAGTCGTGTCCAACTCTTGCGACCTCACGGACCATAGCACGCCAAGCCTTCCTAGATGCCGTCCATGGTGTTTTCTTGGCAAGGATGCTGGAGTGGGTTGCCCTTTCCTTCTTTAGAAAACCATATTAGCCTAATCAGCATGTGTTTGGACTGTGGGAGGAAAACCGCCAAGCACGGGCGGGGAGAAAATGCAAACCCCATGAACACAGACCTGACGCGGGAATCAAACCCAACACCCGGAGGTGCAAGGCGACAGCGCTAACCACTAAGCCACCGTGCCACCACCATCAATCATACCATATTTAACTGCTAAACTTTGGTAGCCACTGTAAGTACCAGTAAATAAAAGTACCATGATATTCATAATATACCATAATATGACCACAGTACTCACTCAAATGCTACAGTACCATGTTACAAGCCTATCTTTTAGTACTATCCTGTCTCTGAAGTGCCGTAGTATCTACCCTGGTACTTTATAAAGTTCTAAGTTGCCTACCAAGGTACTATATGGTATGTACTATAGTTGAAGATGGGTATCTTCATAAACAATTATAGTCACTGATTCTCACTTAAGACTCCTCTGTTCCACTCCCATCCCACATAAATCTAATCAAATCACACAGCATGCTCTCCCGTTCATCCTTCCTTCCTCTGAAGTGTCAGCTTCCTGTCTGGAGAAATATTTAAATCATTAAAAAAAATCAACACACAAACAGCATTTTCTATTATTTCTTTTCAAACAGTGCAAATGGTTTCACTTAGCCCCGAATCCCATTACTAAACTTTTTTTTTTTTTTTTCCCACTCGGCATCTTTGAACTTTTCGCTTTTAATCTCGGTAGTTTATGATTAGTATCTGCTTTTAATCTGGTAATGGGTATTTATCCCTGCAGGCAAACTGTCTGATGCTATTTATCAGCTTATTTAATTATATTGCCCCATGCTGATCTGCATAAGTGCAGTGAAACGAGGGAGAAGCGGAGACGATCTTTTTTTCCCCACTGCACGTGAACACACCTGGGAAAGTGTTTCAAACAGTTCGTATCCCTGAATAAAATCGCCATCATCGTTTAGTGTTTGAAAGAAATGATTCATTAGATTTATATTGAAGTTTTTGTGATGTGATCTGTGCTAATTTGTTGGTCGGCGCTGTTATTTTCGTCAATTTGTGTGCCAGACGTCTGCAGTTTTGTGCTGTAATGATGTCACAGGGGGACATTGTTATTGTTGTTGTTGTTACTGTTATTGTTATTGCAGTTACAATGGTGTTTAATAGGCAAAATAAAAATCCATATCACTATGTAATATTCTGATATGGAATATTCATTCAAAATATGTTTTGCTTTTAGCTGCCAAAAACAAGCACTTTTTTAAAAAAAAAAATCACTTTTTTCCCCCTCGTTTAATATTTTCAGCAACATCATATCAATAACACATTTTATATAAAAGTAGTGGACACTCAGAATGCTCCCAGAATGCAATGTAGCTATACTGTATATGCAAAGTTACAGCAGTAATGGTATTAGTATGAAAGTTGACGATTAGGAAGATAAAATAATAATGAGAATTTTAAAGCGCTGCTACTGCATCGCTCTTTTTAGGTAGAGCTGAGGACTTATTCCAAACAGGCTTCATATCCACAGGTGGTCCAGCGGCATTGTGGGTAATAAGTGAACTTAATAACTAAATGTTAAAAACAAGATAATTTAAAGATTGTTTTGTTAAATAAGTCTAGAACTCCTTTGGAGACTTTTATATAAAGGGTTTGTTCAAGGGTTTGTTCAACCTGTGATGAAATTTTTGTTAAATGAAGACTTTAAACTGGTTAAAGTCAGAGACTTCAGGCTTAGTACGGTGATGAGACCACCGTATCACCACAATAAAATATTGGAATGGTGAAAAAGAAGTTTTTTGAACAAGGCACGTCCATGGCTGGGATCCGTGAACATTCAGCGAGGGACACATACAAGTTACAGGAACTCAGCTGGGAGTTATTGCAACACCTGACCTCGCTCTAAGCCATTTCCACATGTTTGAGCTGTTAAAGGAGTTCCTGGGAGGCCGTCGTTTCAGACATGATCACGGCTCCGGCGTCCTTAGAAAACGTTCTGCCTTGATGGTATCCAAGCACTAGTGAAACACTGGGATAAGTGCATCAGTGTACAGTAGCAGGGGATAGAGAAATGAAGGGAGTTTTTACTGTCCTGGTTTGACTTGAACGCCCCTTATAAAGCTTAATACACAAGTCGTTTGGGTGAATTCAAATAGTTTGACACCAGCACTGATGCAGAGACAGCTAAGCTTCATTGCTCATTTTTGCAAAGTATGTGTTTTGTATCTGACTTTTTTTTTCCCCCCAACTGTGCAACTCCGAATGTAATAACATCTAATCTAGGTCATATAGTTTATCTCTGCCTGTTAGTGTTTCTTACTCTGCATTACAGTATGTACACCGTCTCTCTCTTTCTTTCTTTCTCTCTCTCTCTCGCGAGGCTGCCGCTTGCAAACCCGACTCGTAATCTAGGGGGAAATCAAGAGAGTAGGGAAAGTTAGGAAGCGCAGGTAATGAATAGAGAATTAGTGTGAAGTCGCAAGTTAATGAACGCCCTCGCAGTCACAGACAAAGAACACGGAAAAGTAAATTGGAAAAAAAAGCCAAAGAAAGAAAGGAACGAAAGATGGTGTAGCAAGTGTGGCAGTCATCCAGATCCCTAATGAGACCTGCAAATAAAGTCCCACTGTCAGGATTTGCATAATGCCTTTAATTCTATATATAGAGAGATGGCAGAGATATGCAAGAAAGTTAGCAATTGAAGTAGATTTCGGAAAAGTTTTTGCATTTGTGTGTAAGTGTGTGTGTGTATGTGTTAAGCACAAATAATGGATTTGAAAGGAAGCTTTACAGGACCCTTGTGTGAGGAGAGCAGTAGCACGGTCAGGTGGGAGTTGTGTCAGGGTTTGGCCCTTAGCGTCCTGCCCCGCCTGCTGTCGAGCTGGTGACATCTGCTTCCCACATGTCTCGGCTGTGATAGGGAACATCGCTGCAGATGTTCCAGCAGTACGGTCCCGGTCGGAGCGCACCACCCGAGCACCGTGTCGTCTTTTTGATGTGCGGATGAAAAGGAATCCTGCAAGCCACTGTGGGGCTCTGGGGACCGGAGGAGAATGTGTGTGTGTGTGTGTGTGTGTGTGTGTGTGTGTGTGTGTGTGTGTGTGTGTGTGTGTGGTGTTCAGAGGCAGTCTCATTACAATTTCAATCAGGCCTGGGACCTGGCCTGGAACTCTCCTCCTGCCCTCGGCCCTCCAGAACTAGATGCTTGAAGAGCCACTTCGCTCTTTCTGACTCACCTGACTTCACCTCTCGTACACAGGGGGGTGGAAAATAAAAGTGGACCATGGATACTGCACATGTATCTTGCATTCCTGTTTCTGGCATAGTCAATGTAGAGTGTAACTTTGGCAAAGTTTAAATAGAAACATGGGTAGGAAGAGTATACTGAGGAAATAAAGTATACAGTAGATACGCGGCACGACGGCTCAGTGGTTAGCTCCGCCGCCCTGCACCTCCAGGATCCGGGTTTGGGTTTGAGTCCCGCTCCGGGGTCTGTGTGTGTGGAGTTTGCGTGTTCTCCTCGTGCTTGGTGAGTTTCCTCCCGGTACTCCGGTTTTCTCCCACATACAGTACCAAAGACATGCCTATTAGACTAATTGGCGTTCACATAGCATGTTGCCTCAATCTTTGCCGCAACCCGACCCCTTAAGTAATTGCCATAGAAATGACGGCTGTATCTCCAGGGTGGGGAGTATCCATTGACAGAACAAAATACAACTGAAAACGTACCAACATTGTACTAAAGTAAACATGGATGCAAAAATGTACTCAAGTGAAAGTAAAAAAAAAAAAGAAAGAAAAAAAAGTACTTTTAAATGTAAAAAAACAAATAGTAATGTGAATTCAAGTGAATCCTGCTCTTTAGTTAATATAATTTTTCTTTAAGAGAAAAGGATGACGAAGTACATTGGAAATAAATACTGTAATTAACAGCTAATTATCAACCCTAACCCTAACCCTACTTCCCTAAGTAAAACCAGTCCTGTCTGAATTGGGTTAGTCTGCCTAAATATTTGTTTATAAAAATGTTTTTTTTAATCCTATATACTGCATAGTTCTGTTTAAGACTTTTTAAGACCTAATCCTCACAAAACAGTCCAGACTCACTCGGTCTTCCTTTTCCTCTTCATTCGGATCTTTTTAATTAATGGCAGGCCCGAGCCCGTGGACCTTCCCGCTTACACGCAGGTGCAAAAAAAAAACACGCTTAATGGGAAGGTAAGCGGAAGGAAACTCGCGCTCTGAGATTACCTGAAACAAGGGACAAGCTCTCTGTTAAAGATCAAAGCCGGCAGAAACAAAGCCTGATTTCAAACAAGCGCAGGAAACTCAGCAGAAAAAGAAAAAAATCCCACAACTCATCTGATAGCACTTAGATCTATAAATGATTGTTGAATATACTTATTTATTTGAAGATTATTTGCCACGGTAATAAGTTGGCCCCTAACAAGCACTTGAGGGAGACGCTGTTCTTTGAGGCTTCTTTATTTTGCCGCACCATTGAGCAGCAAGCTTTGGGATTTAGGAGACTATTAGAGAGACAAGTTTTTGTGTGTGTGTGTGTGTGTGTGTGTGTGTGTGTGTGTGTGTGTGTGTGTGTGTGTGTGTATGTGTGTTTTTTTTATATGGATTTGTAGTTAATGAATGATATGCATGTGATTTCTTTCTTTTTCTGGATCGCTAAGATGGAAGAAAAGAAGCTGGAGAATTAGGCACACTTTTATATTTTCCTTTTTGTTATGGATTTAACCTTGTTTACTGTGCCACTTTACTGTGTATTTCTATTAGTGTATTATGTATTCGTTTATTTATTTATATATTTTTAAATCTCACACTCATAAAAGGATATGGTTTATGAATTATACATTAGTAGAAAAATACAGCAAGTACATTTATACGTCTTCAGCTGCTGTATACATTGTGCGTGTGTTTTTTTTTTTTTATATATATAATTTATAATTTTTTTTTGTTTTATTAAATGTGTTATATCTATAGGGTTGGCTGCTAGAGGGCATCCCCAAAAGCAGAGAAGAGGCTCTGTGTCTGCAGGCATCCGGCTTCGCCCCCGAGCATGTTGGTCGGTGTTACACTTGTCTAACCCGTACACACACACAGTACATTCACACTTGACCCGAACGCTCGAAGATGTACCCAAGATCCGTTTTTTTTAATTTATTTTTTATTCTTTGATACTATATGTCACTTTTTTTTTTTGGCAAAATGTAATAAGATAACATATTCCACATTGACATTTAAACCAGTTTGAACACCTGGGATTTAAAATAAATCGAGCTGTTAATCTCTTAAAACTGCAAATAAACCCTGATGCGAGGAAAAACATGCATGCACAAATCGAGAATTACGATAGCTATGAGTGCAGAAGTTTTGTCCCACTTTTTCTATATGAAAATGAAAAGGAAAAAAAACAAGAGAAAAATTGTTTGAACAAATGTTTTGTCTCGACTCTCTCAGACTCAAGACCAGATATTTTAGATAATAAAATATTAATAAATTTCACAAAAAGTTAAAATTGGAAGAACTGTAAGATACTTAAAAGCAAAAGATGTGCATGTGACTCTTTTGAGAATTTTCATCTAATATTAATAAAGTAGTGATGCAATTTGTGATAATGGAGCACCCGCTATGAAACTATCCACCCACACCAAAACGTTCTTAATGGTATACAAACTTTTGCACTCCAACAGTTGTCGTAATGACTATTAATACATCTGTCCAATACTGGAGTTTTTTATTTAAATCACTCATGCCAGCGAACAAACCTGTCCTTGTTAAAGGTATTTATTTCACTCCTCAGTGATGCTGCAGGCACCCGATGACGTCCTGACTGAAAGGAGTCTGGGCAAAAGGATCGACCCTGTCACAGGAGGTAATGTCTGGATCATTACCGCAATTTTTCAGTTCAGAGAGCCGAGCAGAGAGACAGACAGCCGAGACGCAGCCTTGTTAGAATGCGTTTCACGAACCATAGACCTCAACCAAACAGAACCTGTTCTCTGAATCCAAACTATGCTGGCAGGTCCTCTGGGTATAGCAAAGGCGCACTATAATGATCAAAAAGCTCTCGCTCCCTGTAGGACTTTTTTTTTTTTTTTTCCCAGAGTGTAATTGCAACCTTATGCTTTTTTTCTCTTTTTTTTTTCAGAATAGAACTTACACAATGTTTTACAGTATGCTAATTAATCATTTAATCAGTTGGTTCAATTTGAATTTTTGTTATAATTTATTTTTATAATAACCAAAATGCAGAAACTGCAAACAATAGGACTTTTGTCGCATTTGCCATTTTTGCAGCATTTTTTTGCACATTAATCCTGCAGTACATCTTTGGATATTATAATAATTTAAACCGATAGCAACGTCCTAAATAATTACGGGCTTGATCATATCATTGGTCTTAATATTGAGTCAGGATTACTATAGATTTACTGTACATGGTTCTGTCCACGTTTGGTGCGTTTCCTCTGAGTACTCCCGTTTCCTCCTAGATGTCCAAAGACATGCAGGTGGCAGTAAAAACCAATTCAGTGACGTATCATGATTCTTTTGTGTGGCAATTCATGTCACGTCACGCTGACTCCAGAATCGATTTATACTGTATATATGTGTGTTTGAGTTAATATGCAGTTCCTGTATAATCCTACAGGTGCTGAGCTTTACACTATTCACACATTGGCAGGCAGAATGGCAACCTGGGTGGGAGGAGCAAATCATTTGCCAAGTTAGTTTAGAATTGTTAAAAAAAAATCTGAAAAAAAATCTAA
This sequence comes from Clarias fuscus, assembly GCA_030347435.1. Lineage (NCBI taxonomy): Eukaryota > Metazoa > Chordata > Actinopteri > Siluriformes > Clariidae > Clarias > Clarias fuscus. The sequence goes on from CM059208.1 coordinate 23,619,858, forward strand.
TCATGATAATTATAAAATCGCAATACAAATCGAACCGGCACCTACAGTAGGTATCGTGATAATACTGTATCTGGTGATTCCTATTGCCCTGAGATGGATTGGCACCCTATCCAGGGTGAACCCCGCCTCATGCCCAAAGTCTCCATTGAATAAGCTGCAACCCTAAACAGGATAAGCAATATAAAACATTAATATAAATGTTAATAAATGCTTATGTTTTTTTTTAAATTTTATTTAATGTTATTATTATGTGGTTATGTGAATTAGTGCAACCTCAAAAAGTTCACCCTATAATTTGGAGATGGGATTAAGGACAAAATTACAAGACAAAATAATTTTTATGTTTTGGAAAATGTACAGTACAACGTGAGGTCACTGGGCATAGTGCTTTTCCCAAAGTATGAAATATATAATTTTATACAATATTTTATAGGAATGCTCAGGGATATTTTATTCAGGCACATTTTTCAGGTGCTGTTTTATGTCCCCAGATGCGTACCACCTGACGTTCATGTGTCCCGAGAGTGCCGAGGTAGCTCGGCGTCTCGAGAGGCCAGATTGCCTGATGGAGGACAAGCAAATATCCCGTCAGCTGCAGGCGTACCACCGGAAGGTCCAGGGTCTACAGGACACCTACGGTTACTGTCTGAAGATCATTAATGCTGACCAGCCCCATGAAGATGTGTTTGATCAAGGTGAGGACACTTTCAGCTTCTCTCCTTACTCATTTTTACTTGTACGCATGATTAGCAGATATCTATAGAGACACTGTTTAAAAAAGATATTGCTATAACTACTGTTAGTATATTTACATTACCTTATTATTTAGTTAATCATGTTTCATCATGTTTTTCTTTTTTCGAATGTACAGTCGGGGCCAAAAGTTTTGAGAATTACATAAATATTGGAAATTGGAAAAGTTGCTGCTTAATTTTTTATAATAGCAACTTGCATATACTCCAGAATGTTATGAAGAGTGATCAGATGAATTGCATAATCCTTCTTTGCCATGAAAATGAACTTAATCCCGAAAAAAAAAACTTTCCACTGCATTTCATTGGTGTCATTAAAGGACCTGCTGAGATCATTTCAGTAATCGTCTTGTTAACTCAGGTGAGAATGTTGACGAGCACAAGGCTGGAGATCATTATGTCAGGCTGATTGGGTTAGAATGGCAGACTTGGCATGTTAAAAGGAGGGTGATGCTTGAAATCGTTGTTCTTTCATTGGTGACCTGCAAAGAAACGCGTGCAGCCATCATTGTGTTGCATAAAAATGGCTTCACAGGCAAGGATATTGTGGCTACTAAGATTGCACCTAAATCAACAATTTATAGGATCATCAAGAACTTCAAGGAAAGAGGTTCAATTCTTGTTAAGAAGGCTTTAGGGCGTCCAAGAAAGTCCAGCAAGCGCCAGGATCGTCTCCTAAATAGGATTCAGCTGCGGGATCGGAGTGCCACCAGTGCAGAGCTTGCTCAGGAATGGCAGCAGGCAGGTGTGAGCGCATCTGCACGCACAGTGAGGCCAAGACTTTTGGAAGATGGCCTGGTGTCAAGAAGGGCAGCAAAGAAGCCACTTCTCTCCAAAAAAAAACATCAGGTACAGATTGATCTTCTGCAAAAACTATGGCGAATGGACTGCTGAGGACTGGGGCAAAGTCATATTCTCGGATGAAGCCTCTTTCCGATTGTTTGGGGCATCTGGAAAAAGGCTTGTCCGGAAAAGAAAAGGTGAGCGCTACCATCAGTCCTGTGTCATGCCAACAGTAAAGCATCCTGAGACCATCCATGTGTGGGGTTGCTTCTCATCCAAGGGAGTGGGCTCACTCACAATTCTGCCCAAAAACACAGGCATGAATAAAGAATGGTACCAAAACACCCTCCAACAGCAACTTCTTCCAACAATCCAACAACAGTTTGGTGAAGAACAATGCATTTTCCAGCACGATGGAGCACCGTACCATAAGGCAAAAGTGATAACTAAGTGGCTCGGGGACCAAAACGTTGAAATTTTGGGTTCATGGCCTGGAAACTCCCCAGATCTTAATCCCATTGAGAACTTGTGGTCAATCCTCAAGAGGCGGGTGGACAAACAAAAACCCACTAATTGTGACAAACTCCAAGAAGTGATTATGAAAGAATGGGTTGCTATCAGTCAGGATTTGGCCCAGAAGTTGATTGAGAGCAGCCCAGTCGAATTGCAGAGGTCCTGAAAAAGAAGGGCCAACACTGCAAATACTGACTCTTTGCATAAATGTCATGTAATTGTCGATAAAGGCCTTTGAAACGTATGAAGTGCTTGTAATTATATTTCAGTACATTACAGAAACAACTGAAACAAAGATCTAAAAGCAGTTTAGCAGCAAACTTTGTGAAAACTAATATTTGTGTCATTCTCAAAACTTTTGGCCACAACTGTACTACTGTACAAATGGTTTGTAATGGAACTGGAAAATATTAGGAATAAGTTGTATTCCTGAGGAGTATCAGTCTGGGTGATTTGGAAGCTTAAGAGTGTTAAAAGTATCACAGGGATGTTTTATATCATATAGATTTTTTTAAAGTAAAATATGTATAAATTGTATGAAATGTACAGATTAATACTAATAGGAAATCAAGAAAAACTATTTTATATTAAATATTGTTTAATAATTAAGGCTTTAAATGATACCACTCTAGATAAAAAAACAAAAACAAAAAACAGCAGAGTGCAAAAGTTTGCACCCCTGTATCACTAAATGAAAAAGACAAATAGGGAGTAAAACACTTCTGAATTGTTGTGACAGGAAAATAATCAACCAACCATGTTCCAAAGTATTTTAGGAACATTCACGTGTTATGACTGGCGTTATAGCATTTATAATTAGGCATTCCAATTTATTTTTCCCTATGTCTTTGTCAAGCTCGGGTCTTGAACCCGGGTCTCCGGGGTGAGGGTTGAGGATTTTACCACTGAGCCACGGAGGGGATAGGGTTGGACCCAACTGAAACACACTCAAGGCAAAAAGTCTCAGGCAAGGTAGATTTTATTTTTAAAGATATGAAAAAATTCACAGGCAGCTTGTCATCAACAAAAGTTCTTCTCACTTAGAGGAATTAATAAAAAATAGACAAAATAATAAACTCTTAAATGAAAGCCTCCACAAGGGGAGAAAACAACCAGGTAATGAACAATCAAAGAATAAAAAGACTGAGGAACTTACAACAGGAAACACTGAGTTATAGCCAGAAGTTCAGCAGGAGACACAGAGTAGGGACTCAAAAACCGAGTGAATAAAAGGGGAGAAAATGAACGGCTTAAATACACTGGGGGAAACAAGACACAGGTGATCTGAATAACTAATGAGAAAACACAAAGAAGAACTTAGGCTAAGGGGAACACAAATGACCTCTAAAGGCCAGGGGGCAAACTACAGGAGGAGGAAAAAGGCTGACAGTCTTGATTATAAATATTATAAGTATTATTTCATTAATTATTAAATTATTTCTCGTATGTACCTTACAGAATAGCGACATTGATTTTTTTTTTTTTTCACATATCCCAGTTACAAAGCTGGGGTCAGAGTGTAGGGTCAACCAGGATCGCGCCTGGAGCAGATAGGGGTAGGGGCGTTGATCAAGGTCTCAAAAGTGGTAATTTGGCGGTACCCCCCCCCACTCCCCCACCCCAACCCCTGGCCTTCTGATCATTAAGCCATAGCCCCAAAATAAACTTTCCCATACCAGGAGTCTAACCCGAGCCGCCTGCATGAAACCTAGGAGTCCTAAACGCTTTCTTGTGAATTATAATCTGCATTGCTGTCAGAAGTGCTTTTGCATCTTCTGACCCATCAAATTTGAGAAGTCAACAGTACTGTCATATAAAAATGTAATTTATAGCAACAAGACTTTTTAGTCCATAAATGTTTTACAGATATTTTCATGGTAATGTTTTAAAAATGCATAGGATATGTACAATAGTCACACAAAGTTTGAATTATGCTCCGGATAGCTCATCAGCCTTTGTTTGATCAGGTTTAGGGTATTTCATGATGTCCCCTGCTGTTGTAGACATGTTACAAGACTTTAAGTTTTTAGTGTACTTATTGTACAGTATTTCATTGGTCAGAGTTCAGCAGTGCAGCCGCTCCACTGGGAGCCAGTGATTGGCTGGGTTAGGGGACTTTGCTTCGGGCAGTGCTGCAGGCGCCTAGCGTCCCGCGAGGACCCGATCAACGGTGTGCAGGCAAAACCAGAGCCACTACAGCTGTCCCAGTATGACCTGTCTCAATATTACACCACTCGACTTGACAAAATAATAACGTGCTTCCTTTTGTCGTGGGGATAAGGAGCTCTCTGTCTGCTGAATATTTTAGCTCTCTTTTGCATCTACTGTATCATCTGATTATAGAGAGAGAGAGAGAGAGAGAGAGAGAGAGGAAAGACCTTTGAGGGGATTAGGAAGGACAAAAAAAAGTTTTATTTGTGAACATAAACAGTTAATTCCTTATTAGGTCCTTATTTTTATAAATACATAGATCGTAATTCAGTTCCTAGATTAAGGCATTTTACTTTCTCTTTATGTAGCCAGATTATGGTCTTAATTCATATTCATATTCTCTAACTGCCAAGCGCAGCTGAATATGAGCTCATTGCGCTATTACAGCCCGCATTAGTGCATTAGTATTGCATCCACACCGCCATATAGAGCACCACGAGAGCAACTCCACACTCGTCCACTAATGGTTTAAAGATTTCAGCTTGATTTTTTAAATGCGAGGTTTGCGCCGACGTGCTTAGGCGCAGCCGCCTTTATTTAATCACACTCAGCGTGCCTGACGGAGTTAAACGGTGGAAATAAAACAAATATTTGCGATCTCTCTCTCTCTCTCTCTCTCTCTCTCGCTCTCTCTCTCCCCTATAAAACATTCATGGCGTCAAGGCCGAGCAATAAACCGCAATTAAGATGCTGCCCTTAAATATTGATTATTGTTAATTCAGCATGCGGTTTGATTGCGACGTTACTAGCCTCCCAACCCTCCCCCTCCCCCCGATGTAGCCTTTTAACACATTAGCATGTTTTGCATATTAACCATTTATCGGCGCCGTTGTCTGGCAATTAGCGTAAAACGCAGGACGAGAGAGACTCATTAGTTATAATTAGGCCACTGTTAATTATCACACATTAGAGGGAACAGATGAAAGGCATTGTCATGGGTGAGGACCAGCTGCAAGCAGATGTTCGCTGCCCTCGCGGAGCACAGACGAGGCCTCTAATGATTTATTAATCAAGCCGACTTTCTTATATTCAGATTAGCCGCGATGGCTGTTTATCATCAGAGCACGTGGCATTTAAAAGGACGTTCTCACCATCCCAACATAAACGCCGAATTATCCGGCTCCATTAAACGGCTAAAGAGGATTTCTTCCGTCCTCGCAAAACACTGACGTCCAAGTTAGTGAATAAAGCAGGCTGAGTCGAGGCTTTTCGAGGACACGTTGTCATGAAATGGTTTCGTTTTGCTTGTATATTTCAATCGAACAATCGTATATATGTATATAAAGACATTTCATGCATGCGGTAGGTTTAATTACTCAAGTGATTTGTGACCTGGTTAATTGGCACAATGGTACTGACAAACTGTATTAACTTACTACGCAATTATGTTCACCAGTTTTTTTATTTTCATTTTTTTATTGATTAGTTGCATTTGTTCCATGGCACAGTTGTTTATCATTTACTAGAAAAATATACTGTTTGTTTTTTGTCCCCAGGATGAAATTACAAAGCCAGATTCTGCTATAGAACCGAAGACAACAGAGCTTTAAACACTCGCAACTTTCACTTGAATCGATCTGATTGTCTTGATGTGCCTTGTCTATCTTATAGTGTTGAGCTACATCCTGTGTAGACATCGCTCCAACGCGCCTCACACTCCCAGAATCCTCTTGTTCGGACCACCAGGATGCGGGAAGAGTCTCCAAGGCGGCTTGCTTGCCCAGAAATACAACCTCGTCGATGGTGAGCCAATGGACTGTTTTCCAGCTTCTTTTTATATATAATATACAGAATAAAACATGAATGTACATTTTTGTTGTAAAAAAAATTAAGAAGCTAAGTTACCCCAAAAATTAAAGTTGCATAAATATAATAAATGCTTTATTCCTCTTACACCACAGCAGTTACTTACAAGTTTATATTCCGTAATGAAAATCATGTTGTGTAACATTTGTGATACATTTGTGTAAATATCAGTTATTATATTTGTGTTATAGCAGCAATATGCCGTATACTACCAGTCAAAAGTTTGGACACACCTTCTAATTCCATGGTCGTTCCTGATTTTTATGTCTTTCTACACTGTAAAACAATGCTGAAGGCGTTTATCCAATAATATTGAGAAACTAAAAAGTACTTCTGCTCTGTACGGCTCTAATCTGAGGTGCTATTTGTTAATTGGTGATTTCTGAGGCTGGTGACTCTAAATGAACTTCTCCTCTGCAGAAACAATAAGTTTTGGTCTTGATTTCCTGGAATGGACAGTTTCATCATGGTGCTTGATGGGTTTTGCAAATGCACTTGACTTCATGTCTTAAAAGAACACCTGACTGTTGCTGGTACTAATTACTTACATAATTCCGGATGCGTTATTTCATCATTTTGGGAAAATCCTGTATTGTCCTAGAATGTATAGAATGAATCACAAAACAAAAAAAAAAAACATTGAACTAGAAAATGTGTCCGAACTTTTGACTGGTACTTTAGTAATGAGACTCAAAAGTGCAATGCGTTCTATCCTGAAGAATGTCCCCGGAGACATATTGTTTTGCTCATAGATTGTGAAACAGGGCTCCCAGTACTGTACGTAGGTGAACCAAGTCGGTTCTGTAAAGTCCCAGCATTGGAAACAACATGACATACTGTAGCTCGAATGTGGACTGAGCTCGATCACGTCCACAGGTACAGAACAGCACAAGTTGTGCATATTTACGTTATTAACATACTGTAGTCACGTTGGTGCCGTCTGAGCCAAGCGTTGTCATTTGCATTCGCATACTGTATTTAACTATGTGTCAGACCTTAGAGTATGTGGTGTTCAATAAGCGTGGGCATATTCGTGGAAACCAGTGCTTCGAATTAGAATCTGCACTACTGTAAGAGCTGCTTGTATCTTCTCAGCAATTAGATTTGAGAATTCAACAGTGCTGTGGTCTAATAATTATTTACTAATTAATCTTTCTTCTTTTTTATTGTATTTGCGCCCAAGCACTATTACGTCATCGGCTTTGCTGTGATAGTGCTGATGTCTGAAAATGCTGATGTCATTTTTTTCACTTTTTCTAAGGATTATTATTTTTTTCCAGCATCCCGAGGCTTTTTGGACAACATGACATGGTCAAAAATTTAAAAGATGGCGCAGGGTGCTTGGGCCCGCTCATCGCTGCTTGCAACTATATTTATTAGTATTATTATGATTATTGTTATTATTATTACTGTAACATATATATTTTTTTCTAAACCCTCATTTCGACATGTTACTTTATTTCCAGTCTTTTCTTGAATACAAGCTCTGTTGGTCCTGTCCTCTTTTTTTTTTCTCCTCTTCCATCTGAAAGGTCACTCAGAGCATCACACATTCTGTTTATTTAAAATTTTAAACTTCTCTATTTCTCTGCCTTTCTCTCTTCCATGCTCTCTGCCTGATTCTTCTTCTTCTTCTTCTTCTTCTTTCTTTTTTTTCATCTCTTCTCCTCTCATTTTCATTCACACTCTCTTTTTCTTTCTCTGTTGCGTTTTCTCTTTCCCTCTGTAGTTTGTTGTGGTGAACTTGTGAAAGCAGTGGCGGCAGATGAGAGCAGTATGGGAGAGCTCATTAAACCCTTTCTGGAGTCAGGACGGCAAGGTAAACTTCTTTCACCTCCTCACATACGCACGCTGTCAAGCAGGTCACGCACGAGGAGAGCTGAAGCTGAAGTGTAAGGGGCCTATTTGGAGTCTGCCGACTCTGTTAGAGTTTTCAGTTTTCAGGCAAATAATTAGACCACCCCGTGTCAGGCGCAGTGTGGCCAGTTACATCATGATGTTTGCATATGTATAATGGTATGGCAAAAATAAACCTGTTATATCCATCTGTCTGGTTAGTATTGCAATGCAGTTACCGGCGAATGTTCACTTTCTAAACGTTATATTTATCACACAGGCTTGTGTTAGTCTTACAACGTTAGATAGCAAAAGTGCATGTCTTTATCAACAATAGTGTGGATATTTTATGTAATGTGAGCATGTCATAATGATTTATTTATGGTTCCTAATTTCTGTACGTGCAAGAGGTGTTCAAGTCAAACCGGGACTTGTGATTTACTTCCGATTTACTTTTACAGAAAACGTTAAGAACTGTACAGTGATGAGTCTCATAGCCGCATTAAATCATTCGAATGGTGCAAGCCATTTCCAAATGTTTCTTTTTTTCCACTAAAGGTGTTCCAAGATATTTCAAGCATTATTTCCACATGTTTGGGGCATTTACGGAGTTCCTGGCAGGCCAGCGTGAGCATGGCTATGGCGTACTGAGAAAACTTTCTACCTCGATGGTACCCAAGCACAAGGGAAACTCCCCGGGAGTGGGATGAGTGCATTAGTGCAGCAGGGGATTATATACTGTAGAGAAATACAGGGAGTTTTACTTTTAGAAATGTGTTCTGTAATTCTATAACCATGAAAGGTCCCGGTTTGACCTGAACGTCCCTTGTATGAGTAAGTACATTATAAGTTATGGGAGGAATGACAGAAAAATCAATGAAGAAAGCAATGGTGAAAGGTATACTGTAGAAATTAATCATATTAATAAGAAAAAAATTATAATAAAGAAGAAGAGAAAATGACAAGGAGGAATAAGGGACCCTTGTAGTGTTCAGGGGTGATAAATATGTGAGTTTTAAGTAAAGATGCTGATTGGTCAGCTGAAAATCTCGTAGTGATGTATGACTTGGCAGGAGGAGTTGAAAAGAAAAAAAAACGTAGATGATATTACAACAGTAATGTATACAGTATTATATGTTATGTCAAGATTAGTAATAGATGAATAAAGTCTAATTGAGAAGTTCTATAAAACTGAGTTCTTAAAAAGAGGATTAGCAGAATTAATTATGGTTATTGATGACTTTTTTTTTATTTTAAATATTTTTTGAATTCTTTTCAAATTTTCAAATTAATTATGGTCAAAAAGACATTTTACTATCAAATTCTCATGCACTTATTATTTAATGGCGCAAGTATTTATTTTCATATACGCAGTACTGTGCAAAAGTCTTAGGCACCTTGTTGTTGTTTTTTTTTCTGTAAAAACTTTATTTTATGATTTCATTATTAAGTCAGTACAAAAAGACATTTTTGATTTTTCAAGAATTAGTATTCCAGCAACAACAACAACAACAACAACAAAAAATCTTACAGGAAAATATCTGTAGGCTAGAAAATAAAGCAGCATATTACAGTATGTCAAAGACACTTTCCAGACCAAAACAAAAAAGAAAAACAAAGCTTCTTTTTTTTTTTTGCTGCATGAAAAAAAAAAAGTCAGGTGTGACTCAGAAGTCCTCAGAAGAACTGTGACTGGTTCTGCAGGATGTTCAGTAAAACTAAGCAGCTACAGTAATTTCCCTTTATAAAACTGCACAAATCGTATTCAAGACTATATTTTATATTTTAAGCAAAGGCTCGTCGAGGAATTATTGACTTTGTTTCATTAATTACTGCTTCTTAAAGTATTTTTTTAAATGTAGTGAAAGAAATCCTTGCATAAGAGCAGTTATTTGCACTGTACTGTGTATACTGTACATTACACATTGAACCACAAATACAGTAGTTCAATGCAAATACTAATACAAATAGATTAGTATTAAAATATATAATTTAATCTTAAGGTCGGTTTTTGGGTTTCTTGGAAGAAATGAAGAAATGACATGGCCTTACAAATATTAATCTAAAAAGTGCCACATAGGAATATATATTTTTTCGTTATTTATACTGACCATCAACCTGTGTTCTGAACAGCATAATGTGTATTTATTAAATAATACCTATTTACTGTAAAATAGGCAACATTTCTTATCGTGCATCCATATTTTTATTATTTCTTTTGCTGTCATTGACTCCATATTATCCCTTGTCCAGATCTACTTGTGAAACCCCAAAGGAAAGCTAATTCAATAAGGGGGAGCTGTAAATATGCCACGGTGTCCTATCCCCAGTTAGATTATCCAAACAGACCCACCCCCTCGCGCCACATCCCAATCCGCTGCGTCTGCCAGTCACCGCTGCCAAGTGTCTAAACTTGCCTTGAGCAAGATGTGATTAATATGATAAACGTCCCTCGAGAATGCTTGAGCTTACAAAAGCGCATGTGCGTTTAATGAGACTGACACTCGAGCGCCTTATCACAGAGGTGTCGCTTCTCTAGCGACTTTTCATTCTTACCCGGCTATGTGTCCTCGGCGTAGCCGCGGCACGCACGTCTGACGGCTGAACTCAGCTTCCTGCAGTTAGCTCTTCGCCCACTATGTGCGTGTTGACACAAAGGCAAGAGATACCTCAGGGCTACGGAAACATGAGAGTGGATCAAATTTAATGAGCTAAGATTGTTTAGAGGAGTCGATAGAGTAAGAGGAGAGTTAGAGGACAGTTAAGTTCTCAACTTTATAATAGGTTTACTAATGACTTCTTTTTAAGTTTGTAAACTGTTGCGATTTGGCAGGCGTTGAATTGATTCGTTCACCTTTTTAGATCTTGCACAGTCGTAATGCAGAGCGCTCATCGTCCCGTTTAGCAGCATTGAGTTATTATTGTGGTTAGCACTGTGGCCTCGCACCTGTAGGGTCGAAGGTACGATTCCCGTGTTTCCTCAGGGTACTCTGGTTTCCTTCCACAGTCCGAAGACATGCAGATTAGGCTAACTGCCTTTTCCAAATTGCCCGTAGTGTGTGAGTGTCTGCTTTTGTGCCCTGTAGTGGATTGGCACCCCATCCAGGGTGTACCTCACCTTGTGCCCCGAGTTCCCTTGGGATGAGTTCCCGATTTCCTACAACCCTAACCATAGGGATAAGCAATATACAGAATGAGTGAGTGAATTATAATTCCACCTCTAGTGGTCAAATATAGGAACTGCAACAAACATCTAAAAGACGCTCATTGGGGCAGGAATCATACTGCCCCATTTTTGCTTTACAAAGATTTCTAATAGAATTGGAACAGCAGACAAGGGGTTAATGACAGGAAGGGCAAATTTGGTAGACTAAGACCTTGTTTTTTTTTGCCAAAAAAGAAAAGGCAAAGTGTAAATGCAAACAATGTGCGTTTGTGATGGTGAGGTACAATGGCTGAGAAAAAGTGCCTCTCCTTTATTTCTGAATTCTTTTGGACTAAATTTAAAACAAAAAAAAAAAACTGTATACTGTATAAGAGTTATAATGGTTTATATTGGAGTGGTATTGAATTCTTGAATTCATCTGATTGGTCAGAAGATGAGTAATTTGAAAATTATTCCAGCTGCATGGCAAATCACAGGTTTATATGAATAGTAATGTTCATTTTAATTCAATTCAATTTAGTTTTATTTATATAGCACTTTTAACAATGGTCATTATTGCAAAGCAGCTTTACAAAATCCAAAAAAATATGACAATGAGTTGTTAGGAAATTTTAATAAATTCAGATTATGAGTTTGTCCCTGACATGTTACTGTGTTTGCCATAACAGCTTAATCACAGACACATGATCTTAGGCCTGTAATAAACAAATTAAAGAACTTTGTGTCCATGCAACAAAGAAAAATGCATAATCTTTGATATGATGACGTTGATTTAACACACTGGAGACAAGGAGTCTCCAGTGTGAGTTTCTTAATCATACCCCAATTTTTATTCTATTTTTTTGTCTTATCTTTAACAAGAAATAAAAATAGAGAACCTTGCGAGACAACGACTTCTGTTATAACAACTTCTTTTCCTGCAGATGTTCCTGATCATTAAACGGTTAAAACCCATCATGTGTCAATTAATAACTGGTTGTGTTGTTCAAAGTGCTATGATACTGTATAAGGGGAATAAAACACCTTTTGGGCTTGCGGTCATGGGGAAATAATCAACTTGCAGCATCACATCACACTGTCACTGATTATTTTCCTATAACAGCATGCCATCTATGACTAAGCGGTCCATACAAATAGGGTCTATAGAAAGTGTTACCCGAATAGTTGGGAAGGAGAAAGTGCAGGATTGAGCTGTGTGGGTAGGAGTGTGTGTGTGTGTATGTGATTTGTCGGATCAAACGAGGCTTGAGAATTCAGCTACTATCACGCCGCTGTACTGCGTATGGATAGCATCCTACATGTCATTTCGACCTGCATCAAAGGTCTTTATGAGCAGACAGATAAAAGTCATGATAGTTTTAAGAGCTCCATATGGTGGCTGTGAATCTCTCATGACTTTTTTTTTGTTTGTTTTATATATACACACACGCATCACTGTAACGCTGCTTGTTGACTAGATGCTGAAGCGCACCAGCAGATGCATTCATGAATTCACGCTCGCAAGAAACGAATGCATAAAAAATGTAATGTAAATGTTGTGTTAGTTGGCACTCCCATGCCTTGTTGAACCAAGTTTTTTTTTTTTTTTTGTCCTAGGGGAGAGCTTTCGGCTGGTGTATGAAGACTCTGACTCTGTCCCTCCCTCCCTCTAGCGTTGTGACAGTGAGGGTTTCAAGCAGAGAAGCTTGCCTAAATAATTTACGAGTTGATTAATGGGCTCGCTGGGGTATAATTAGACGATGTAGAGACGGTGGCTAGTGGAACCAGAACAGTGCTTTGGGGATTTAGGGAGCAGGATTATTAAGGAAATGAAAAAAACTGTAGTCTTACGAGGAGAGAAAGAGAACAAGGAAAAGAGGAGAGGCGCTCTCTCCAGGCTGCCTGGTGTTTGAAGCCGAGCCGGGGAGAGGGAGGCAAGAGGCTGCGCGCGTTTGATGTGGAAATTGGACAGTTTGAAACCGTCAACTTTAATTTTTCAGCATCCACAGAGACCCCCCGGAGTGCGCACTTGCTTTCCTTAAAGAATGTTCTATTTTTTTTTTCTCTTTTTCTTCCCCCTCACCCCCATTATTTGTTTGTCCTCCACATCGCTCGCCGACTCCACTTTCCTTTCAGCTCCTCCACATACTGTCCCCGGCTTTTGTGTTCTTATTCCGCGTGTCAAGAGTGAAGCGTCTTCTTTCCGGCTTCATAACGGTATCATCCTCTTAAACAATTCACTTATGTTGCCTGTCAGGAAGCCGTTGACTGCTTTTGCGCTCAAAGAGGAAACCGCGGAAAATCTTCACAAGACAAAATGTACATACATGAATTTAAATGACAGCGTTCCTACTCATTTATTTATCAGTCGAATCGTTATTTGAATAAAATCTCACACGCAAACAAAAAACAGCACACACACACACATACATTATACGGACTGATTAGATCACTTCTACTTCTTGTCTTACTGTCAAATTTTGCTCCAGTCATAAAGTTTCTTATCAAAAGTTTTCGAATTTTTTTTTTTTTTGCTGATGTATTTGTTCGCAAGCTAACATACTGTAAGTTTTGACTTTACCTGGAAGTAAACAACATTCTTCAAGCCCTCGGTAGTTATTCTTTCCATGTTCGACCTTTTAACCCCATGAAACTCGCGTAGAGGTACTATATAAAAGACGTTTCTATTTAGTCTATACTGTAAGTATCATTCAGGGTGCACGTTTTTAATTGTAAAACTGTGAAAAAATATACGGGGGAAAATAAAGAAATAAAGTAAATAAGATATCGTTCACTCGTTAACAATGTTCTTTCTGATTAATGACAGTCCCTGACAACATGGTGCTGAAGATCCTGACCGAGAGACTGAGCAGGCTGGACTGTACCACACGCGGCTGGGTTCTGCACGGCTTCCCTCGTGATGTAGATCAGGCTGAGAGACTGCAGGAGTCCAACATCCTCCCTAGCAGGTACTGTACTGCACTGTAGGTTCTCCTAGTGCCGCCCAGACGACTGGGGGACCTCTGGGGTGTGCGGCGGTGTCTGGCACCAGGATGTTTTCAGAACATTCTTTGGGTGTGTGGGTTGGTGCACTAGGTGTTCTGGTGCCTTTTTATCATGGCCAGCATTGACTATTTTCAGTGATTTGGGCTGCACTGACTATTCTGTGGGATCGGACCAGAAGGGTTGGCCTTTGGTATCATGATCCTTTCAATAGTTTACTTGTATATAATTAATAATCAGTGGTATACTATTAAATTGTTTACTAAGCCCCCAAAATATAGTTTAAATATTTTGTATCCGTTAGAAAAGGTATAACTATCCAGTAAATATGTTTTTTTAAAGGAGCAGTTTTTTTAAGCCCACTGCTGCCTGCAAAACCAACTATTATTAAATCAAATTCCTTTTCCTGATCCGAACCGACCATACTTCCTTACCCCTGTTGTAACTACGTGTATTTTTATAAGAAAAAGGAGCTAATTTTAGTCTGGACAGTTAGACACTTAAAAAAAAAAAGTGTCAACATATCAAATCATTTGATTTCCAATATCGCTAATTTATCAGAAGAATCTTGAAGAATCAGGTCTAGAAACACTTAAAAAACGTATTATTATTTTTTAAACTTATTAATTTATTACTTAACACAGATCTCAGAGCTCCCTGAAAGTGTATGTGTTAATTCTCCAGCTGAAATATACCTCCGATTATGCATTTTTTTTTTCATACCTCAAACTCCTCTTGTTTCACTCCTCTTCCAAATGCGGTGTTTCAGTGTTTATGTAAATGAGCTACTGCTGGGCCACGCCCCTCTAGAGAACAGTGGGCTGAGCAACATAGGGAGGGGATCTTCTTATATGAGGTCACAATAGTGGGGAAAAAAACTGTTTATCCCTGGACAACACAGAGATGGAAAAATGGAAGAATGTTTTTTTTTTATTTAATTTTTAACACTTTAATTGTGTGTTTGAGCTAATATTCTTCTTCCTATTAATATTATTATTATTATTACTTGTTTCAATGGTTTAGAATGACATAAAATCCAAATCAGTAAAAAGCAGTATCCATTCAATGAATCAGCCAAGTGGGTTTAGTGTTTGTGATTGGTAGTGTATAGTGATTGTAGCAGGATATGGCCACTCAGATTACTCATCCCTAGCAGATCTGATGGCACTGGGTGGTTGTCCAGCCTTTGAGGTGGGCCTTTCCCTTCCATCCATCCATTTAAACTGTCTTCACGGTAGTTGGTTTGCTGGAATGATGTATGACTTCAAACCAACAGTCATAGCAGTAACTTACATTGAAGCTGTACAGTAGGTGTACATACATTTATTCATACACTGTAGGCAATTTGGAAACGTCAATCGACCCATAATGCATGTTTTCAGTCTGCGTGGGAAAATCAGAGAACCCTGTTTCAGCGTGTATCTAAAACTACCAGGGTCCCAGGTTAGACTTTTTAGTACTAAATGATTTAGGATTGTGTTTTAACTTGATTCATTTTGTGAGCGGGCATGGATTATTTAGCTCGGTTTTAAAGTTAAAAGTTTGGACACACCTTATAATTCCATGGTCATTCCTGATTTGTATTTCTTTTTACACTGTAAAACAATTGATGCAAAATATACAATAATCTCCTTTGAACAGTTGATATTGAGATGTATCTGCTACTTATCCTCTGTAAAGTTTCATAACGGCTCTAATCTGAGGCGCTGTTTGTAAATTTGCGATTTCTGATGCTGGTAACTCTAAAGCGGAGGTAAGTTTTGGACTTGCTTTCCTGGGAAGGACTTCATGAGAGCCAGTTTCATCATGGTGCTTGACGATACTGTTCTTGCAAGAACTGTTCGGGACAGCTAAGCTTCATGTCTTAAAATAACTGTTGTTTTTGTTGTTACCTAATTTCCTAATTCCATAGGCGTTATTTCATAGTTTCAAAAATCCATTATTGTTCTAGAATGTGGAAAATAAATCCAAACTTTAAATGATTCGAAATCACCTGAAAGTTTACGGCGTGCGGGTGAACTCCTGTTCAGGGTAACGTCACTCACTTTGTTCAAACTAAATCCCACATGAATTAGTCATCACACCGTATCACACCTCTGTGATCTCCAGTTACTCGCCAGCAGAACAGAACAAAGAGCTCTATTCTAAGAGAGTAACTGTAAAAACCCCAATCAGGTACTGCTCAGAATATTATCATCAGTCTCTCTCTGCTCTCCTCTGCTAAAGAAATCTCTATTTGTTCCATTAGCAGCCCCTATTAGCGGTTTCCTGTAATGGCGGGAGACCTTATTTACATAACATTAGCGTAATTGATTTTGGGGGCCCCGAAACAATGAGGAGGATGTTACTGATGAGCCGCTGATAGCTGACGGTCGTGCTCTACCTGACAGCTTTATTAATTAACAGCTATCCCATTACTCAAGCTTCAGAGAAAATGAATAAGTCGAGTCAGCAATGCGGCGCGGTGCCAAGTCGTAGGCGTGTACTATCTGCCACCGCTGATCAGCGAGGAGGAGAGTGAAGCAGAGTAAAGCGCACGACAGAGCTGCAATGACAGATTAATGGCGGGGATCTATTTACTTGCTTCTTGAAAGGGGATCCTGCAGCCGGAGTGAGGATCTTGTGTAAAATGTGAGAATAAATATACACATTAAAATATGCATTTTCCCCCCAAGGTTTTATGCAACCCATTTTAATTTTAATCATTTAAAGTTTAACCTCATTTAAAAAAAAAAAAAGTTACCTGATCCTGGAAAAAAAAAACTAAAGAGGAAGACAGGAAACAGGATCCTATCAGATAAATGAGAATGCCCCGGCTCTGACATCCTAGTTACCTGATTAAATAGCAATCCTGATTAAAATCCGATCAATCACTCATAGCCTAACGATCACATGTCGTCATTTTCTCCTGTCATACAGCAGACAGTGAAGGCTAACACGAAACAAGAAGCCAGTCCGCTGCCTCCTTGATGTTTAGTCTGTCACAGTGCAGTATTAGACAGACATTCTGTGTTATCTACCCTCTTCTTACAGATGCTCGTGATTGGCTAGTGTCACTGTCATTGACAGGAGGTTGTGTATGGCATCCTGTCCATTGAGAAAAGCATGAGTGGTTTTTGGTTCCTCGGCTGTGAATTGTTTTTATGGATTTTTTAAGCAAATCTTCTGAATGGGAATATTTACTTACTCTCACTCATCATCTTTACTGCTTTATCCCACATACAGAGTCGCGTGGGGTGGAGGGGTGGTTGGATTGGAACCTATGGAAGGAGACTTGGTGTACGAGGCGGCGTACACCCTGGATGGATGGGCACACACGTACACACACTTACATACTCATTCACATATCTCCAATTACCGTAATCTGCATGTCTTTGACCGGTGGGTGGAAAGCGGAGTAACCGGATGAAACCCACCAAGCACAGGAAGAACATGCAAACCCCATGCACACAGACCCAAGGTGGGAATCAGACCCAGACCCTGGAGGTGCAAGGCAACAGTGCTAACCACCAAGCCACCGTGCCGCATTGAATGGGAGTAGAAATGTGATTAAACAAACTAAAACTAAGCATGTTTGTTTGTAGTTAGGCAGCACGGTGGCTTAGTGGTTTAGTGGCATCTTGCACCTCTGGTTCGATTCCCAGACTGGTTCGATTCCCACCTCGGGTTCTGTGTGCATGGAGTTTGCATGTTCTCTGCGTGCTTGGGAGGTTTCCACTGGGTACTCCGGTTTCCTCCCACAGTCCAAAGATATGCAGATTAGGCTAATTGCCGTTCCCCATATTACCTGTAGTGTGTGAATGAGTGTGTTTATGTGCTTTGTGAGGGATCAGCATCCTCTTAGGTATGCCGATATCTATAATCTCCTTCCATCCATCCATTTAAACTGTCTTCACGGTAGTTGGTTTGCTGGAATGATGTATGACTTCAAACCAACAGTCATAGCAGTAACTTACATTGAAGCTGTACAGTAGGTGTACATACATTTATTCATACACTGTAGGCAATTTGGAAACGTCAATCGACCCATAATGCATGTTTTCAGTCTGCGTGGGAAAATCAGAGAACCCTGAAAAAACCCAAAAACCCAGTGGGAGAGCTTGCCAACTCTGTACACAGACCAGAGGTGCCGGTGCTATCCACTAAGCCACCATGCTAATGTTTAACCTTGAAAGGAGATAATCTCTATGACTAGCAGAGGTGGGTAGTAACGAGTTACATTTACTCCATTATATTTACTTAAGTAACCTTTTGAAAAAAATTTACTTCTATGAGTAGTTTAACTGCACCATACTTTTTACTTTTACTTGAGTAGATTTGTGAAGAAGAAACGCTACTCATACACTGCTACACTCGACTCGTTACTTTTCCAACCGTTTATTCGACACATTAGATATTCTTTGTGTTTGCCAGAGAAATGCAGCCGGTGGATCCACCATGTGGCTGTGTTTCACCAATCAGCCGCAATAACAATAACCACATGGAGTCACATGACCACACAGAAGGGGGAGGGGTCGGGTTGTCTTCAGCAGTGATAGACAGTGAAGCAAACATGTCGCGGTTAGTTTAGTCGTTTTATTTAATGCTGCAATCTTAAGATATATAATTAGATATAATATAAAAAGAATATATATTTTTCTTACATTTGTTCTGCTGGACACAGTTTATGGTAAAGTGAGACCTCATGTACACATGTTCTAATGTTATTTTATTTCTGCTGAGTCATTTGCAGGGCGACTGAATAAACAGTATATCTTACACAGGAAATAGGCGACACTGTTCAAACATACATATGTTACCTACAGTAGGGATTTATTTCAAAAGATTTATATTGTGAAAAAAGGGAGATTAGGAAATTTGTGTTTATTTCTTAATTTGCTTCTTTTAAAAAAAAAGATATTTAGTTTTATTACATTTATTTCATTTATTTGATTATTTGGAAATGTCACAATTTGTACATTATTTTATCATTTTGTCTGACTGCTTACATGATGTCTGAAAACAATAATCGGACATTATGATGTGAAACAGTTACTCAGTACTCGAGTATCTTTTCACCGAATACTTTTTTACTCTTACTTGAGTAATATTTTGGATGGCTATTTTTTACTCCTACTTGAGTAATAATATTTTTAAGTATGGCTACTCTTACTTACTTGAATACACTTTTTTGGCTACTCTACCCTCCTCTGATGACTAGTCTCGAGATGGTAAACAGAATTCATGATCCAAAGTATTCAAATCAACAGGTTGATTGTTCATACTATTGCCATCAACATGCTTCCTGTCAGTCTTTAACTAAACTCCAGTTCGGGCAGTCAGTCGCCTCTTACAGCCCTGACACGCTCGCAAACAATCAGAGTCTTTGAAACCACTGCAATATGCATAGCTATCCGTGACAGGCAGATAAAGAAGGGCAATTAGCCACGTAATTCTAGAACAGGCCAGCCAATCACAATCACCTGCTCTCTCCTTCCTGTCTCTCTCTCTCTCTCTCTCACTCTTTTCCCATTGCCACGCTCGTCTCCTGCTCCCTATTAGTTAAATGTATTTCATGCGTCCGCTTGCCATCAAATCAAGCAACACTTCCACTAATTGGCTTATGAATTATACAGCATGGGGCCACATTATAATTTAATCAGTGGTAAACATTGCCGGTCCGCCTGTAAAGAATCTATCCCTCATTAATTTCTTAATTCGGGGAGATGGAAAAGGAGAGAAACGGAGGCAGGATGTGTACAGAGACCTGTTCGGATCATCCTGAGAGGATAGTTAAGAACAGAAGTGTGCACTTAGTCAAGATACGCACACGACACACTATACAAACTCACACCACACACACTTTCACACACATGTGCACAGATATCCTGTCGTATTTACTGTATCATGCATGCCGTTTGGATCATTTGTAGCAGCAGAGGACTGACAAACGCTTGTTAGCTGCCTTGTTTTAGTTTGTCATTTTGTTTGAGAATATCAAGCTCTCATGTACATGATGTCGAGTTTACACACATATACACATAGACACTTCGCAAATGAGGGGGAAGGAAAGGAGACAAACGCAGGAGCGCACTTTTTCTCAGACAAATCCACCCCCCCCCCCTTTCCAACCCGCCTTTTTCTCTGCTGCACATGAATATTTCATGGCGAAGCATTAATATTAATTCTAATAGCTTTGCAGAGTAGTTATTATTTCTTTTTAAAGACAAATATTCATTAAAAATTGAGCGACGCCTTTTCAGCGAAACCATCACGCACTGGCGCATATGACGAGTCCTAGGGAACCCTTCAAAATGTGACATGATTCAAGGACAGTGGTCAGTCGAGGCTCGCTCAAAGGGATCCTTTGTCCATTCCGGAGGGGCTCACGATTTCACAGCATCAGTGAGAGCCAGAAGGACAAAGGCATTTAAATATTTTATCAAAAGCACATCTCAGATCTCCCTCCCTCCCTCCCCCCGCCCCTTTTTTCTCTCTCTTTCTTTTTCTTTCTCTTTCTCTCTCACCAATTCTTGTTGGTCTTCTTGCTGATGCCCCAACATCACCTCCACCTCAGCCTGGTTGTAAAAATTGTATGATATTGTAGCTACGACTCGAGACGCCGAGGTTCTCCGGGGGCCGGCGCTCTGACGAGGGGTCAGCGGTGACGAGGATGGCTGATTGGTGCTTCCCCACCTGATTCCACCATTAAAGCCACTTTGTGTCTGGAGGCTGTGCAGTCAGGGAAAACCCCCTGGGTAAACACCCCGACATTCCAGTGTTAAAGTACCAATGCTCAAAAGAGCTCTCCTTCCATCCCATTATTTAGCTTATCATTTATTCATCTCTTATACATACACGTCATAATTATTATATCGTTAATACTTGATGCCACTTTTTTATCCCATAACGACCATCTAAATTAGAATAAAAGCACCCCCGGCTTTAGCTTTGTTGATGAAAGATGTCAACGTCGCAACCCTACACTTCAAGCTTCTAAAGGGATTTCTTAAAAAAAATATATATATATATATAATATATAATAAAAAAAAGTCAATTCATGGATGATTTTTTTTGGACAGGGTCTTCTTTTTGGAAATGAGCGATGATGTTGCTCTGGAGCGACAGACGCTCAGGTTCACCGATCCAGTAACAGGAGACAGGTAAGTAACATCTTATGCTTCATCATTTATCAGTCTAATGTGTACATCTCTCATCAGCCACCATCTGACAAGAACATCTGCACTCCTCTTCATTCGTTTATCCAATCAGCTAATCATGTGGCTGCAGCACAATATATGAAATCATAGACATATACAGTAGGGACAGAGCTTTACAGTATGATCAAGGCAAAATATGATCTCATGTTGACTGTGGCACGGTTTGAGTATTTCAGAGACTGCTGTTTTTAAGTAGTTTCATACACTGCAGTTTACACGGAATGGTGCAGAAAACAAAAAACATCCAGTGAGCCTGTAGTTCGCTACTCTTTACAAGTGCCGTGAGCAGAAAAGCATCTCAGACCGCATCATCAAGCCAAGCCTTGAATCAAAAGAAGAACACGAACGGACCGCACTGGTCAATCAAGAGCATGAATTTCCTTAATGATAGAGATTCTCTTATAGAGTAAATGATTGATTTTGCTAATTTGTGTTGACCAATCCAGGTTTCACTCGTTGCACAATCCCGCCCCGAGTGCCAAAATCCAGGCTCGGCTACAGCGCAACCCACGGGATGCAGAGACCGAAGTGTGCAAGAGGCTGCAGGAGTACCGCAGCCACGCTGCAGCCCTGAAGGCTTTCTACCCCCAGGCTGTGCAGGTCAGCGCTGATCAGCAAGCGCACACTGTGTTCGAGTGCCTGGAGAGCGGGATGGTGGGCCGTCCTTCCAAGGGCCTGAATTAAACATCCAAGCCCTTTCTGGCTCCTCTGGTCCGTAATCACTCTCTGCTTGTTGACCCCAGCTGATCACAGGGGAGTACAGCAGACCAGCTAATTATACACATGTTTAATTAATGTCGCAATAAAACGCAGCCTGTCCGGGCTCTTTGTCAGGGGTAGTATTAGTCTCGCTTCAGTAGGCTCATGCTAAGGAGCAAGGGCTTCTCTGATTATCAAGCCCTCCCCTCTCTCTTTCTCTCTGTCTCTCTGTCTCTCTCTCTCTCTCTCTCCCTCTCTCCACATGCAGAGGTCAGTCGACTGGCTCCCAATGGGGAGGAAAGGAGTTAAGTGCACTGGTTAGCGAGACGTGTTAACAGCCAAGCTTTAAACTCCCCTCAGATACCGTGCCATGACAGGCAGACATTGACTTAATTAGAGCGAATGAGCTCCAGAATATGCATCAGCTCTGAATACATAAACAGCCAGTATGGAGCAGAAATGGCATGTTTTTTTTTTCTTTTTCTGTTTTTCGCTCGCTCTGTTGCAGGAAGAATATGTTTACTCCCCAAACAAAGATTTTACAGGATATCTTGAAGGAATACAGCATAGCAGATGATGAAATAAACTTTACTAAATGAGAAACGCACTCTTCAGTGCTCGGATATTTCCTTCACAGACGTTACAAATATTTAGATAAGCCACCTTTTTTTTTCCAAGTGCAAACACATTTTATTTCTCTAAATAGATCATCTGGGTTGATCATCTCTGATTCTTGATAATAAAATCGATTTAAGATGCGTCTGTCTCTTTTATTAAGTAGCTTAGTTTCTAATTAAGCAGAATATGAGGTTGTTCGATAATCCTCCATAGTGCAGTCCTGAATTAACCAGAGGTGTGTGTGTGTGCGTGCGTGTGTGTGCGTGCGTGTGTGTGCGTGTGTGTGTGTGTGGTACCAATTTCAAAGGGCTAGAAGTATTAAGAGGTGAATTATGATAAAATGCATCTTAATCGTAAAATGAGTGATCCGGGGCAAAGCAGAAACTTTAGAAATGCTAAATCTCACATCTCACATGTCCTTAAGCAGGATAAGAATATTAAGATATTAAGAGTAAGAAAGAAGAACAGGGAACGATAATTTCTTGTACAGATCAGGTATACATGTATAAGCACACGTGCAATAAAAATAAATGACATTTCCTATATACCATTGCAGTTCTGCTGTTAAATTATCAACAGCATATACTTATTAATATATTATTTCCATGATATAAGTTCAATCGTACCTGTACCATGGTAATTAGTTGCTGATATAGTACATGTACATACTTGGGTACAATGGTTCATGGTTCTACCCTGTACAGTAGTGTCAAAAATATACACTGTTGTTGTTTAAATATACAATGTTGTACCATAATGGTAACAGAGTAATTATATTGTAAATTCTACAGTGCCATTTTGCCCATTATAGATCCTTCCAAATGTTAATACACAACACTTTGGTGAATACCATGGTATTATTGGGTACCTGCAGTGGCTACTAAAGTTCATCAGGTATCTAATATGGTACAGGCTTTACTATACCATACCAGTAGTACTGTATGTATTAACCTCTATTATAGTACATTATGTACAAACATAACCTTTTAGATACCTCCTGAATTTTGGTAACCACTGTGTACCCAGTTAGCACCTTGGTGTTCACCAAAAACATTGATAGTTCCATAGTACCTACCCGGTTATTGCAATACCATAGTAATACATTTTCATTTATATTTAGGCATTTGGAAGACACCATGATTCTTAAGTCTTACAAAATATTTCTATCATTAGATATATCCTTACTAGGTTTCTAACTAGAGGTATAGTACATACGACATTGTACATATTTAACATGTAGTATTGTACATACTGTACCATACTAACATTTCTTATGGGGAATAAAAAATAAAATATAAGTTAACATTTATGGACTGTTAACTTACAGTATATTTGAGTGTTTTTCATAATAAAGTCACGTTTCAAAATAGCTACTTTTATAATTTTATATTTTGCCCTTTTTAGTTGTTTTACCCTGTTCTACCCTGTTCTACCCTGTTTTGAGTTCTGGACTGTGGACTCTTTCTCTCAACTTCATTTTTAAGAAAAAGTACACATGAACACCTCGATCCTAGGGAGAAAAAAAAAGAGAGAGAAGCTACAGTACAATGCCGCTGGAAAGTTTTCAGACCCTTTTAAGTTTTCCACATTTTGCTATGTTTCTCACTCATCTTAAAATTGATTCAATCCTTTTTTCCTCCTCATCGTTCTACACAGTGACACAAGTACAAAAGGTGATGGATCTGAATACTTATGTAAACTAAATATTTCCGTTTTTAGTTTTTAATGAATTAACAAAACGAGTTGAAACACGAGTGTGAACCATAAAATGTGGAAAACTTAAAAGGGTCTAAAAACTTACTGTCGGAACTGTACACTACCATCAAACGTTTGGACACTAAATCTATGTTCGTTGCTGATTTGTACATCTTTCTACACTGTAAAATATGCATTAATGTCCTTGAACAGTTGATATTGAGATGTATTTGCTACTTATGCTCTGTAAATCCTTAATAACGGCTCTAATTAGTGGTGCTGTTTGTTAATTGCCGATTTCTGAGGCTGGTGACTCTAAATGAGCTCCTACGCTGCAGCAGAGGTAAGTGTTGGTCTTGCTTTCCTGGGAAGGTCTTCATGAGATCCAGTTTCATCATGGTGCTTGATGGTTTACAAATGCACAAATGAACTGTTTCAGAAAATATACACTGTTATTTGTGTCTTGAAATAACTACTGACTTTTTGTTGTTGTTACATTATTACCTAATTGCATGTGCAATTTCATAGCTTTTGAAATCCCAGGTATTGTTGTAGATTTTAGAAAATAAATCACTAAACAAAAACAAGAAATTTGCAAGTGATCCCAAACTTTACATAGTTACTTTACATAGTAAAACGATATAAAATGTCATTGTTTTTGAAAGAGGTTGGTTCCGTCCAGTTCTAAGTAAACACTAAAACAGTTCAGTTCCAGTGAGATTGAACTTGAATTGAGACAAATCCAGGAAGCGAACTTAGCCAGATGTTTTGGATTGCAGGATTTTGCAATATTTTATTGAGATGAAAAAAGGCAAACTGATCCAAAATACAGAGCTGTAGAGGCGCCATGTTCTGGAGATTTATATTATACCAGTGAACAAAATGAGAAAACTGCTGCTGGGTTTAGGTCACAAAATGTTTTAATCTAGAGGTTTATGTAATTAAACTCATGATTTATTGGACTTTGTATTCTGTGCGGTGGCACAGTGGCTTAGTGTTTAGCACTGTCGCCTTCCGCACCTCAGGTTCTGGGTTCGATTGCCGCATCAAGGTCTTTCTGCATGGAGTTTGCATGTTCTCCCCATGCTTAGTGGGGTTCCTTCCACAGTCCGAAGACATTCATTAGGCTAACTGCAGTTCCCAACCTGCCGTGCCAGTAGTGTGCGAATTGGCACCCTGTCCAGTGTGTACCCCACTATATGCTCTAAGTCAAATGGGATAGGCTCCAGACACCCCGTGACCGTGTATACAGAGTAAAGTGGTATAAACGATGAATGAGTGAGTAAATTTTGTGTTGGGATTGCCACAAGTAACAAGCTGACCCACACACGACTTGGTACAGGTTTTACACCCGATGCTTGGGACCAGCACTGCATCCATTGGGTGGGAATTTTACCCATATGGGAGGTGAGAAACCTATTAGTGAGCAACCAGTGCTTGTGTATTTTGTGCTTGGGGGCTTGTTGCAGTTTTCTAGCACAGTTGGAAAGGTTTGTAAATGTTTCTGCTGCAGTATTTTTAAGGAATGAAATAATGCATTTCATGACCACTTTTTATACTTACACGTCATATGATTTAAAAGATATATATAAAAGAATATTATACCTAAAATAGCATAAAATAATAACAAAAGAATATAAATATTTAATATATAAAATAAAATATTTTAAATATTATATAAAAGAAATTAAACAAAATTTGATGAGGTTCGTGACTTTTATTTTGACACGCACCGGAACCCGGAAGTCCTCGCCGCACTGTTTGCACGAGGGGAAGGCACATGAGGAGTTTCAGAGTCTGTTTTGAATGTTTTGATTAACAGAATATCATAGTGTAAGATCATTTCAGCGCGTGTCTGCTTGCATATTGTTATTCTGTATCCCGCTAGTTTGTGTTTTTATGCTTTAATGTAGTTAAAAGTTGTTTGTTTGTTTTGTTTACATGAGCTTTCCTGCTCACATGTGCATTTCTATAATCTGATTTTACAGCTTGCTGAGTGGTGTTCATCATGGCCACGGATATGCTGATGCTCAACATCTCCAGCCAGGAGCCTAATCACTCAAACATTTCTAAGAAACACAGCAGGTTTTCAGCAAGCCAGAAATGGAAAGCAGTGAGTTATGACTTTTTTTTTTTTTGAGCTAACATGTACAAAATGCAATGATACAAGATCTAACCCTGTCCAAGCAACAACACAGAA
Organism: Clarias fuscus; assembly: GCA_030347435.1. Lineage (NCBI taxonomy): Eukaryota > Metazoa > Chordata > Actinopteri > Siluriformes > Clariidae > Clarias > Clarias fuscus. The sequence goes on from CM059208.1 coordinate 23,646,318, forward strand.
CTGAATTTACTAATAATTATATATACTGTATACACTGTGTTGTTAATATTCTGATTGTTAGTGAGGGTGTTGATTAATTTTCCATCACTGCATCTTCCATAGAAGTGCATTGCATTCACAGGGATTTGTTTGAACGAGACTAGTTTTAATAAGGTCTGGTTGACAACATTATTTTTTTGAGCCAATGGCTGAATTTTATATTTGTGTTAGGTTTCAGATCTCTCTCTCTCGCTCTCATTCTATACTGTATAAATTCAAATTCAAATTTTATTTGTCACATACACAGTCATACACCGTACGATATGTAGTGAACTGCTTGTACGACCGCCTGTGACCTTAAAAATAATAATAATAATTTAAAAAAAAAAGAATTTACAAGAAATAAATAGGGGAATAAAATAAGAGTAAGTTTAGCTGTAGAAACATAAGAAAATGGAACAAAATATAAAAATTTTCAAGAAATGCAAAAAACGTATCTGTACAAATGTAGGCAAAAATAGCAATAAATTTAAATGGAAATAAATATAGAAAACAAACTAGTCATTAAGTCTATGTAAGTTTATAAAAAATATATAAATAAAAAATTTCCATAGCATTACAATAATATTTATACATTTTCAGTAACTATGTTAAATGTGGATGATTTGAACTTTGATGTTACCTCGGCATACAAATTTAATCTGTTCTGAAGGCGAGTTCTTAAGGCAAAATTTTTTGGATTTTCTGCCTAATTTAGTTGTGTCCAATTCCTCCACATCACTAGGGGGCGCCCACATTAAGGCTACTACTACCACTCCGTCTCTTTTTTGAACTGCTCGCTCACGCACCATTGGGGGTGGAGTAACACACTCGGAGGACAGCGCTATCCGCTCTTTCCGCTTGTGTGAGCTCACACACGTTTCTGATTGGCTGTAGACCCGTGATTAATGTGGGAGCACTAAGTACCTCTCATCCCTCCCCTCTGAGAGAGCTCGGCCAATCGGCTCTCTCTAGACCTCTGGCTGCGAGAGGTTACCGCATCACCCGGGAATCGAACTCGCGATCTCCGGATGATAGGACGAGCACTTTAACACTGCGCCACTCGGAGGCCTTAAGGCAAAATTTCTATTGAAAAACAGATTTTCCCATAGGAAATCATGTAAACGCATGTAATCTGTTCCAGCCACCCCAAAATTTTCCCAATATCACAGATGTCCAACATTATAATCATATTTTTGCCTATAAGAACAATTAAACCTCACATTAAACCTCACTTAACCATAATTTATGATTCCTCTTGGCACTGGCTGCATTAAAAATGAAATTGACAGTGTCTATTTTTTCTTCATGCTTCTGTCCTTCTGTCATTATTGGGACCTTCCGACCAGTAGTCCAACACCGTAAACACTGACCTTCTCCTGTCCCGATCTACTTAGCCTGCGTTCGGCTCTGTTCATTTGCTTGTTTACTGAAAATGCTTTGCATACCGAGGCAAAGTTTCAGTTCTTAAGACAAAAATTCTTAAAGTTTGTATTCATAAAATTGTTTTTATTTTCATGATGAAAGGACAAGGGATCTGTTACGGAGATATTTTATCATCTGACCTTTTTTCTTTACAGAGGAAAAACTAAAGTAATACTTATTAATTTATGCACCAGGATAAGCTACAGCTCAGATACAGTGCCCTGCAAAAGTCTTGAGCACTCTTTATTTCTTCATTCTAAATTAATTTAAATGATGTTGATTAAATTAAAGAAATGAAAGCAAACATTCTAATCACCGGCCTGATCATCTGTCATCACCTGCACCTGTTTCACACCGGTTCATGCCTTATATACAGTGAAACTGCTCAGGTACAGGGGCCAGACTGAAAATGAGAGACAGGAAACAGTCCTTCAGGAACTATCCCTCAAGACTATTTTAAAATACATGAAAGTCTGATGCTTTGGAAGCAAAGACGTTTGTACTTGTACAGTTTTTCCAAAGGTTTAATCATTGATCCTTCTGTCTATGGTGTTGGTGTTTACAGAAAAAGATGGCGACTGGAAAAAGGAAAGGCTCGTTTGAAAACCCAGACCATGGCTTTGCCAAGCAAAGGAAGCTAAATTCCAAGACGAACATAAAGAACGAGGGCCAGCCCGCTTCCAAGTTCCAGTCAAAGTCGAAACCGAAATCATCTCCATGTAAAGGCGAGGAGGAACACAAGGGACACGACAGACCTTTCGTTAAAACGTCATCTCTCTTCCGAAACAACCCCGAGATCCCGGATGTGCTCAGGTCTGTGAAACCTCATCTGTCCCTTCATCATTTTTTTGTCTTGAAGATACAATTAAAGCAGCTTTATTCTTTTCTTCCGGTAGTCCTGCTGTTACTCAGGTGAAGGAGAAGATCTTTACTGGGAACTCCTTTCATGAACTAGATCTTCATCCTCACTTAGTAAGCAGTGATCACTTTGATGCGCATCACGGTACAGTATACTGAGAATCATTTTAATTCTGTGGGGTTTTTTTTTCTTCTTCTTCTCCACAGGTAGCGACGCTTAACAAATTGTTCAACATAAGCAGTATGACCAGGTACACACTGTATAGTCTGTATATTGTTTCAGCTATGTTACTTCTTCGCGTTCTCACACGTCGTGTCTATTTACAGCGTACAGAAGCAGACCCTCCCTGTGCTCATGTCAGGACAAGATGCTGTTGTCCGATCCCAAACTGGATCAGGTACGACTAGAAGTGTTTAAAAAAAACTTCTGTTCCTGATTTTGATTGGTAAGATAGTGTTATGTTGATTCAGTGTTGTTTTAATAGTTAATCGTTTCCATAGTAACTTGGGCAGGGATTTATTTTGCAGATGCTTCACTGCAAATTGATTAAAAAAAAAAAAAAAAACTGTGATTGTGGACTTGGTGACGTCTCCAGTGTCAGCATTTTGTAACCGGAAGTGGGAAGGGAAGGGCAAATATCATGAATCATATATCCTCTGCGAATTTTTACTTCAGTTGCTCAGGTCTAGACTCAGCAACAATATGTGGAAAATAAAATGAAGTCAGCTGACGACCTGAATGTACTGAATGTGACCAGGTTATCCCATCTATGGAGCATTTCCTCCCTGATAGCACGTCAAATGGTGGAAGTGGTTTTGGGAGCATGAGAAATAATTTTTACACATAAACCGGCCACCACATTGTGTGCAAAGCTAAATGTGGTCAACCTAAATATTAGTGTGACTTGTTATAAGAATAAAATAAAGCTTTGTGTATGAGCAGTGATCACAGTGGTAATGGGTAACTTGTCCTGTGTCTCATTGATCAATTAGGAAAAACCCTGGCGTATGGAATTCCTCTGGTCCAGTCTCTGCAGGCCGTGCAACCAAAAATCAACGCAAGTGAAACCTTTCAATCATTTAATTTGATTTTGCAGTTTGCAGCAGGATTGTGGTGGATGTTTTTGTCTTTGTGTTTTGCCATTTGTGTCTGAAATCCTCTCATCGTACATCACGTTTTAGTTAACTCCAGCCAATCATCTTTTTAGAACTGTATTTATGCAGTGACTGAGGAATGCAGGACACACTCAGAGCACAGTGCTATCCACCCACTTCCACATACACTATATTACCAAAAGTATTCGCCCACCTGCCCTTCACATGCATATGAACTTGAGTAACATTAATTCTTAATCTATAGGGTTTAATATGATGTTGGCCCCACCCCCTTTGCAGCTATAACATCTTCAACTCTTCTGGGAAGGCTTTCCACAAGGTTTAGGAATGTGTTAATGGGAATTTTTGACCGTTCTTTCAGAGGAGTGTGCAGGCCAGTCATGTTCTTTCACACCAAACTCACTTATCCGTGTCTTCATAGACCTTGCTTTGTGCACTGTTGGAACAGGAAGGGGCTGTCCCCAAGCTGTTCCCATAAAGTTGGGAGCATGAAATTGTCCACAATGTCTTGGTCCTATATGCTGAAACATTAAGAGTTCCTTTCACTGGAACTAAAGGGCCGAGCCCAACTCCTGAAAAAAAAAAACCCTACCAACATCATAGTCCCACCTCCTCCAAACTTTACACTTGGGACAATGCATTCAGTCTCCTGGCAACCACCAAACCCAGACTCGTTCATCGGATTGCCAGAAACAGAAGCGTGATTTGTCACTACAGAGCACACGTCTCCACTCTGCTCTAGAGTCCAGTGGCGGTGTGCTTTACATCACTCCATCTGATGCTTTGCATCGCACTTGGGTAATGTAACGCTTGGATGAAGCTGCTCGGCCATGGAAACCCATTCCATGAAGTTCTCTACGCACTGTTCTTGAGCTAATCTGAAGGCCACATGAAGTTTGGACGTCTATAGCTATTGACACCGCGGAAATTTGTTGACCCCTGGACTTGGTGCACAGGTGGTGAACATTCACAAATGTTTGTCAAAGCAGTCTGCAGGCCTAAGTGCTTTGATGTTATGCACCTGTAACCATGGAAGTGATTCGAACACTTGAATTCAATGTTTTGGATTGATGGAGTGAATACTGAATTTTGGCAGTATAGTGTACCTGAACTCACAGACACCTTTGATTGGCTAGAGTCTCTGATTATTACACATTACACACACATTACACACACATACACACACACAGCGCCTGTGCGCATAAATGGAAACACTTATCTGTTGGGATTTATTTTTACTTTTTTTAAAGGTAAAGTGCAGGTTAATTTGTTTTATTTTTACTTTATATATTGTATTAATTATTTTATGTATTTATTTTTTTGGCCTGTGGAACGAATAATTTGAGTTTTCATTATTTCTTATGGGTAATTAGATTTGGTTTATGAGTCCGCTTCCAGAACGAATTATGCTCATAATCCAAGGTTCCACTGTACTTGTATTTGCAGAAGATGAAATCAATTTCTGTATTTTTGCACCAAAATAAATAAATAAAGTGTAGTAGGCTTTTAAGGAATTTGTCATTTTTAGATTTAATTGAAATTTTAATTACAATTAAAAAATTTTTTTAGACATTTAATTTATTAAACATCACAGCATGGTTTTAAATGATGTTTTGTAGGATTTAGAAACCAAAACTGAAACATTAGGCACATTTTCAAAGTTTATTAGGCTTTTTATATACATGAGTTTTATTTCAAGCATAAATATTGAAGTATTTGATGTTAATAATAATGGACTTGGAATAAAAAAGGCTTTTGCACAGGCTTGCACATATTTCTCTAGTCACGGCTATATGCATCCAGTTATTTGCTTTTCACCTCGATTTACTGCTTGTGTATCCTATTTGATTGAAATTTCATCTTGTAACACTGTTTCAGAGATCAGATGGGCCCCTGGCAGTTGTGATCGTGCCGACGAGAGAGGTATTCAGTGAATATGAGTATATACTGTATGTAGAGATGATTTATAGTCGTTTAATGAGACGATTTAACGCCATGTTTCTGATCTCACATTCTTGAACTTTAGTTGGCACAGCAGAGCTTCCAAATCTTCCAGAAACTTCTAAAGGTAAAGAAAAGATATAAAGATATAACTGATATAACGTTTTTTTTTTTCCAGTGACATGTTTTAGATTTCTAGATAGACTGGAACTTTTGCACTGTTATTTGAACAGCCAATCAGGTGGCAGCAACACAAAGTATGAAATCATAACCATGTTGAAATGTTTCAGGAATTCCTAATTTCTGGGGATTTTCTGTTTTTTGTTTCTCACACCATTCTGTTTGATATAAATTATAATTACCTGAAGCTCTTGATTTGTATCTGTATGATTTTTAATGTGTCCTGACCACTGCAGACCAGGAACAGCTGCAATTTTGGAGTTGCTCTGACCCAGTCGTCTAGACGACACAATTTAGCCCTTTTCAAAGTCAATCAAATCCTTACACTTGTCCATTTTTTTCTGCTTCCAACACATCAACTTCAGAGACAAAATGTTCACTCGCCACTTAAAATATATCCCGCCCGCTTTCAGATGCCATTATCAAGATATTGTAACTGTATCTATTACTATTGGTGGCTCAAAATGCTGAAAAGGTTATTGCTGGTTTCCATAGAAACGTGTCAGAACTCGCAGTGCATCACTGTTTTGGTGGCAAAATTGGGGGTCTTGTGATTTTTATTTAAAAAAAAGTTTTAGCAACAGATGAGTGATTTAACGTTGCTCTTTCTTTCTTTGTAGCCCTTCACCTGGATTGTACCTGGTGTCCTGATGGGAGGAGAAAAGAGAAAGGCCGAAAAAGCCAGGCAAGAACATTACATTATGTAGAAACTTGTATAGAATTGATTTTCGTATTAATCCTGTATCTTTGTGTTTCAGACTGAGGAAAGGCATAAATGTTTTGATCTCCACTCCAGGACGATTGGTGGATCACATCAAGAACACGCTCAGCATTGATTTTAAGGCCGTTCACTGGCTCGTCCTGGATGAAGCAGACAGGTTTGTGTGTGTGTGAATAATAAGTGTGTATTAGTGACCAAATTGTTTAAGAAATTCAACTTATTATATATATTATTTGTTTTTTGTCAGGACTCTTGACCTGGGCTTTGAGAAGGACCTGACTGTAATCCTAAACGCTCTGAATGCTGGCGGCTCTACCAGGCAGACGGTGCTGCTCTCTGCTACGCTCACTGAGGGTAAGTCCTTACATTTTTTTTTTTTCTACAAGATCCAATATGACCAATATGAAATTTAAAAATGTGAATATTTATGCTGTTATTAATTCTCACTGAGCTGCAATAGTATTAGCTGTATTAGCAAGTCAAATATAAGCCAATTATTTATTTTTTTGCCCCCACAGGACTTTCCCGGTTAACCAGCATTAGCATGAAAGACCCCGTGTACATCCAGGTCTCAGATGTCACTGATGAAACCGCGGACATAACGAAACCCTCTCTGTCGTCCCAGCCTGCACCTTCTCAACCGACCGACGGCTACACCGTGCCTGACAGGCTGCAGCAGTATCTGGTAGTGGTGCCGAGCAAACTGCGCCTGGTCTGCCTCGCAGCTTTTATACTGGCCAGGTGTAAGGTAACTACTGATGATGGATGGATGGATGGATAGTTTGATGAATGGTAGATGGATGGATGAATGGATAAGTGGATAGAAAAGTGGATAGATGGATAGTTTGATGAATAGATAGTTGGATGGATGGATGAATAGATAAGTGGATAGAAAAGTGGATAGATGGATAGTTTGATGTATTGATGGATGGATGGATGACTGGATAATTGGATTAATAGATAGATGAATAGATAGTTGGATGAAGGGATGGATGAATGGATGGTTAGTTGGATGAATGGATAGATGGATAGATAGTTGGATAAATGAATGGATACAATAGTTGGTTGGTTGGATGAATGGATAGATAGTTAGATAAATAAATGAATGTATGGATTATTTAATGAGTAGATATGTAGATGGATGAATAGATAAATATATACTTACTTAGTTTATTGATTCTAAAGAAAAATTCAGATTTATAACATAGTTTCTTGTTTATTATTGTAATTTAAGTGGTATTTAAATTTTTTTTTAAACAGACAACATATTAATATTTTTTTTCGCTCTTTTGGAATGCATCTAATGATAAGACCAGTTGCAGTTCAAGTATAAATGTGCTGCATGGATTTTTTAGTTTTGGTTGCAGTTATTATTTTTTTAAACCCTTCTCTCCTCGTCTTTGTCAGTTCGAGCGAGATCAGAAGCTCATTGTCTTCATCTCCAGCTGTGAGGCGGTGGAGTTCCTCGCCACGCTCCTCTCCACTGTCCTGTGTGCCGACAACTCCGGCACTGAAAAGAAGCAGCGGCTGTCAATCAACTTCCTCCGACTCCATGGCAACATGGAGCAAGAGGTGAGATGTCTTGGAAATCTTACCCACTTCACTTTTTTTGGACATTACATTAGAGAGAGCCTTATTCCCTGTCCCATTGTTAGCACTGATTTAACGTAGCCCTGGTTCTGCACCTGCCTGCATGTCACAACCTCTAGTCTCAATTTGCACTACAGATGTGCCTCTTGTACACTTCCTGCCTTGTGCAAGTGAGCCAGGTCGACTGAGCCAGCCGGTGGAGTGGCAGTGACAGTCGGGTGCCCTGCGGCAGTGCCGTGGGATTCAGAGATGAGCCACCTTTGCCCGGACCTCAGACCTGATTCACCCACTCTAATGGACATGACCACGGGTGCTTGTACGGTCCGAGTAGGCTGGGGAGCTCAGGGCACAGCCGCTCGAGTCTTCTCCGTCTCCCCCCTTCTCAGACGTTAATGAGAGACATTCAGCAGCTTTATGGATGGGTTTGGTAATGTGACAGCTCTGGGCATCTTCTCCAATGAAGGAAACGACAGGAGACACACATCTGTTCCAGCACAGCTAACAGATTGTGCTTTACTTACCCTATGTGAGAGAGAGTGAGAGAGTAGTGATGTCCTTTGGCTGGACAGTCATGCTTGGCAGTGTGTCTTTATTCTTCTGCTTTTTAGATAGAAGCAACAGGAATTAAAATCTCATTATAATGGGTTTGATATAATGAACAGTGAAATTTCAAAATCTTCTATATCACTTATCATGTACAGGGTCAGGAAACTTTGGGCACGAGGTGGAATACACCCTGGAGATGGTGCCAATCCACACACACACACACACACACACACACACACATATATATAAAACCAGAAAAACATTTACAATTTCTAGCAAAGGTGCATCTAAAATCTTGTTCTTCTGGCTTATAACTTGATATTTATTTTTTTATTCATCCATCTGCTTAATTTATTTTACAACCTTTTGAATCCCTTACATTATATCTATAACTTTATATTATATTGGTTCGTATAAGTTGATTGTTCTAATATGTATCTGCCATGAAATAGCCTGAGAAGCTGATAGGCAATAAAACCTAATACACACACACGCACACAACGGGCAATTTGGGAACACCTTTTAATTTAATCTGCATGTCTTTGGACTGTGGGAGGAAACCGGAGGAAACCCACCAAGCACGGGGAGAACATGCAAACTCCATGCACACGTACACCGAACCCGGACCCTGGAGGTGCGAGGCGACAGTGCTAACCTCTAAACCACCATGTTGCCTATTTCTTCCCATCACTCATCACTCACTCATCATCTATAACGCTTTAACCTGTATTCAGGGTCACGTGGGTCTGGAGCCTATCCCAGGAGACGTAGGGCACAAGGCGGGGTACACCCTGGACAGGGTGCCCATCCATCGCAGGGCACACACACATACACTCACATAGAGATTGGAATCGAGCCTTGCTGGGAATCGAACCCGGACCCTTGAGGTGCGAGGCGACAGTGCTAACCACTTCGACACCATGCTGCTCATTTATTAACATATAGTCCACAAATTACCGGAAAAAACGGTTAAAAAGATTTCTCTGAACTGAACAAAGGAAGCAAAAGATAATAACCGCATACTTTAAAACCTCTTTATTTATTTATTTATTTGTTCTCCATTTTTAGACACTTTTCACATTTTTAAACTGGTGTTTTTAAATTTCCTGTCACCTCATTATCAGCGCACGATAAAAATAAACTGACATGACTGTCTGGGCTTTGCTTTGAGAAACCAACCTTTAATAGAAGTGCTATAATGATGCCTCAGTGATGCAGCGTACAGTAGGTTGTCGTTGTTGATGTGTGTTGCTTTGTGGACAGGAGCGGACAGAGGTGTTCCAGGAGTTCTCCCAGTGTAAGGCCGGTGTCCTGCTGTGTACGGTGAGTCTTCCTGTAAATCAGTAATGGGGAAATTGGTTTCTTTTTTTTCTTTTATTTCTTATATTAAAGAAGTGTTGAATTCAAAGTGAATTGTATTGCAAATGTCCATTTAAAAAAAAGAAAATGTGTATATATTTATTACAGGTTTTAAAAATATTTAAAAATGATAAACCACATGTCTGTCATCTTCACTCGACTGAGTCTGCAGTTCTCTCTGCTCGTTCTATCTTTCTCTTCCTCCTTTCTTTTCTTCACTCCCCTCTGGCACAGCTGTTGGCAGTAGGGCCATAAGGGGAAGCCCTGAGGGAGCGACTGCTCTGTTAGCCCTGGCTTTGAGTCTGGATTGTCTCTCCAGGCTACAGCTGCCAGGCCTGGCCTGCTCTCTTCAGCAGCAGTAGTAGAGTTTCCTTCTCGCTGCATGCGAAAGGTCTCACAGACAGCGCTGGCTACACCGCTCGCTAAACCACACCTGTCCTCTGCTGGCTGCAACGCTCACTATCGAATCAAATTGATTCAGTGATGTTTAGTGATTCTTGTCTGTGGCAAGTCATATGTTGCCACGCTGACTTCAACATTAATTCTTTAAATTAGTTTTCCAATTTAGAAATGCATGCATTTAAGGTGGTAAAAAAAAAAAGTTGCCATTCCTCAATAATCCCTCAGGTGGCGCTCTGTAAACAATACACACATTGGTGGACCGCATACCATCTGGTGTGGTAGGAGCGAATTATTTGCTAAGTTTATTTAGCATCTGAGAAGGTTTAATATAGAAGCAGGATATTTTATTAAATCGTGATACAAGTAGTCCCTGACTTACAAAAATTTGAGGTATGAATTTCCACAGATATGAACGGAACACGGTACTACTTTCTTTTCAATGACAGAGGTATCTCACGTGTATTGTACAAAAAAATAGACACTACACTGCACCAGATACCAATATTTACAATTATAACCAATATTTTCAGTGTGTAAGTGGATGTAAAAAATGTCTAAAGGCCAGTATAGTGTGTGTGTGTGTGTGTTTGCGGGAGAAATGAGTTGGCCTCACGACTCCGGGGGCACGATGATTGAAAATGTCTGTCCTGTAAATCTGTCCTGATGGTGAATAATCCTAATTTTGGAAAATCCTCAACGAGATGCGAGTTCACAGTCCAATACAGTGGAAAACAGCTCTGAGACAAAATGACATCCGGGATTCCTCTCGAGATTTAAAGGCGCAGAGACGACACTGTTCTATTTCACCTGTGAGATTCATTTCCTTAGGCACAATGACGGTTTTTGGCCACATGATGGCAGTCTGGGGAAAGGGGACAGAGATTTAGTCAAGTGGATTATTTCGCTTTACATTGTATATTTGTGTCAAAGGGGTATAATAGTCACGTTGTCTGACTTAAGAACAAATCAGACTTACGGACGTGCTCCCGGAACGGAACTTGTTTGTAAATCAGTGACTACGGGTACTTACAGAATTGCAGTTGGCACTGAGTTATCGTGGTGATATTGTTTTGTTTAGTTCCTGGTGATTACCATCCCTACTGACGACCATCCTAACGCCTTACCAGAATAAACATTCCAAAAATGATCCGCACTTCAGTTATGTTTCAGTAAACTTCTTTCTTATCAGCGCTTTCAACTCAAGCCCTACTGTCTTCCCAGTCACTGCCGTGCTGGTGTGCTCGTGTCATATCTGTTCTTTTGTAATGGCGGTGCGAAGGAAAATGGATACCTAACTTGTGATTTGCCTTGAAGAAGATCTTATTTATTTATTTATTTGTGCTCTGAGGGTGCACCTGGTGCCATTATTTATCGAAGGCATTGTGCCCAGTATGGAAAAAGTGTGTATGAATGGATAGAGAAGTTCAAGGAAGGTTGGACATATGTTAGAAGGAGCTGGACACTCGGTCCACATCTAAGGCTGATGGATTCATCACGCCTGAGAGTAAACGTAACAGAAACTTCCTCAAACCCCATTCAAAAGTCAGCCATCAGCTAGAAACTATATCAAAGTTTACAGTTTTCTTAACATTATCAGCAAAAAGGTTTAACAATCCACAGTGCTCATTACAGTGAGACGCTTACTGAAGAGCTGAAGACTAAACTTCGGATTAAACACAGAGGACTGCGTCATGATCTCATGATCTTGCATGACGATGCAGGTCCACACATTCCTGTTAACGCTCTGCAAAAACTTTGTGTTGCTGTGTTAAAGCATCTATAGTCCTGATCTCACTGCATCTGTTTGTTCCCCTGAAAGCAGCCCTACGCGGACGAAGATTTACTTCTAATGAAGAAGTGAAGACAGCGGCACATTCATACTTAAGCTCGAAGCTCAGATTAAAACAATTATGAAAAGCTTGTTGATAAAAGCGGAAAGTGTATTGAATTATATATTTATAAAAAACGTATGTAAAAGAAAATGTATTTTTCTTTTATTTCAGATTTCTTCAGGCAGAGTGCGGATAATTTTTGTCTCACCTTTGTGCGTGATCAATAAAGAAAGGCATATTATATAACGTCAATTTTTTTTACTACAGTATTTATTTATTTATTTATTTTTTATTAAAGCATTTTCACATCAATTTAAAGCATTTTCTTGCATGCTAGACGTCTAGACAGTAATTTTTTATGAGGGCAGAATGTTGAAATTCTCGTCCGTGTTAATTACACACAAATGCTACAGATGCTGTAGATCAAAGTTTGAACAAGTTTCGTTAAAGACCCTTTTTAATAAAGAGAGGCATTTGCCAGCGCAGCTAAGCGCGGGACGTCCGCGCTAATTCCTCACTAATTAAAACGAATCAAACTGGATTTGGACTCTTATGCATCGGTACAACATGATATTCACTAAATATCCAAAGATAGGGTGTATCAGTTCATATACACCCTATATATAATGTGACGGGACGTGGAGAGGTAAGAGTCTCGTGTTTGGCATCACCCGTTAGCCAGTCACTCTGTAGCATTATTCCTTGATTAAATGACTCGTTATAATGGCTGTGACAGACTTTCCTGGCCCTACACCGGCCCCCATCTGCACTCTGCCCAACTCTGGCTTATCCCAGCTGGGCCACACGACCAGGAATGGGAGGAGTGGAGGCCCAGAGCTCAGTACCAGGCTCTCGGTCTTCTATCAGTTATTAATAAAGAGCTTATCTTGGCTGGGCCCCACAAATCTGTAAAGGATAACGGGGCGAAATCGAGAGAGTAAACAGTCTTTGTTTAGAAACGGGGCTGTTTTCCTTCGCACTGCTCGTGCTCAGCTATGCGCAATGTTGGCTGTTTGAAGCGGGTCACGTTTACGCATGTCTGTTCTGGGCGCTTATCTATCTATTTATTTATTTATATTATTTATTTATTTTTAAGGATGTGGCAGCACGTGGGTTGGATCTTCCTCAAGTCACTTGGATTGTACAGGTACATCTCTGGCATCCTTTTCATTTTTATTCCTAAAATTTATATGGTAAATAGTTGTACAAATAGAGTGTCATAATAATAATAATAATAATAATATTCAAGCAACAGATTCTTCCGTATCGATTTGAAAGTGAAGTAAGTAATTGTTTTGCTATCGGACGTTTTTGTGTCGCAGTTTAACCCTCCGACGTCGGCAGCGGAATACGTGCATCGTGTCGGCCGTACGGCTCGCATCGGCGCTCAGGGAAAAGCCCTTCTGTTTCTCACCCCCTCAGAGACCACCTACACAGACGTCTTGGCCAATCACAACATCAGGTCTGTAAGACAAGGTTCAGTACTGTGCTTAGGAGCAAATCAGGTTGGAATACTTTTTTAAAAGTAGTCGTGTGTAATAACAGTGTAATAACAGTGATCATTTCTCTCTCTATGTTGCAGTCTCGGTGAGATGAAGATGGAAGACATCTTGTCGACCCTGATGGATGACGAGCGCTTCAGAGGCAGAGGAAATTGGGACAGAAAGGTCATTTTCGAGCCGTTGATGCTGAACGCTGTTGAACTTGGCTTGAACATGTTCGCCTTAAGTGCTTTATATTGATCTCTGGACACTTGAGGCATAACACAGACCTGCACTTGTAATGTGTTAATGTGGCACTATTGAGAAAGACCCCTCCTCTCTCTCTCTCTCTCGCTCTCTCTCTCTCACACACACACACACACACACACACACACCCTTGCTCCCTCCTCCTCAGTGAACAATGAGGGGGGACGACGGCCAGATCTCAGGCACTCTTAATCCTGATTTAATTTCCCCCTTCCCACTTTAAACCAATCGGCTTTCTCCACTAATACCCCCTGTGGGCACTTTTCATCTGGGAGGGCAAAGGTCAGGGAATGGCAAGGGGAGGGGGTGTCGGAGAATACAGTGTGTTTAACCAGTGTCTTTTTTTTTTCTTTCCTTTTAAACATGAATGTTTCAGAGATGAACAGCTGTTGATATCAATGTGTTATACCGCGTATGCTACTCTGGATTACATTTGTGTGTGTGCACATTTCATGAATAGGCATAGATGTTATATATCAACATTGTTTCCTAATCTAGAAGGCTATCAGTACGTTACTGACACGTTATGAGCCGAATTATGTCTTTTTCAGGCTTGTTTTGTATTTACCGAGGCAGATGATGAATTTCTTGCTCTCTTTGTTTAGAAATCAGCCGGCGCTCGGGAGCAAGATATGCGCGAGAGAGCGACGGTTTTGCAGAATGAGTTTGAGAACCATGTTCATAGCAGTGCGGAGTCGGTGCAGGCTGCTAAGAAAGGTGAGTCTGTCTCAGGATCACGTGTATCTACACTGACACATGGGATTTCAGGTGATTGGCTACAGTCAAATTTTTACCAGATTTGAATTTTTTTTTTTTTTTTTAAATAAAAAACCAACCCCTACTTCATGTCATTTAAGGTTGCATTAAATGCTTCCTTTCTAGCGTCAGCTCTGACTTGTTCATGTCTCATGCTCATCCCTCCAGCCCTGCAGTCGTTCGTCAGAGCGTATACGGCATACCCCTCGGCTCTGAAACACATCTTCCACATCCGTCACCTCCACCTGGGCCACGCTGCCAAGAGTTTCGGCCTGCGGGACGCGCCACAGGGCCTGTCCTCCGCCAGCACAGACTCCACGGCTCACGGGAAGGCCAAGAAGAAAGCTAAAGGAAAGGATAACACGAGGTACGTTATAGGATTAATATACGAGGTTATATATATATATATATATATATATATATATATATATATATATATATATATATAGGCATCCAGTCAAGAAAAGAGCATATGCGTTCAGCATCTTCCCATCTTCTGACTGGATGCCTATATATATTTATTAAACTTGATATACGGTGAATACTTTGTATAGATATTTAATCCGTTTTAATGAGGATTTCTTTAAAAACAGACACCTGAACATCCAGATACATTTTTGTACTCGTGTCATCGACCTATAAACAAGAATCAGTGTTACACGAGGTCGATGTCTTGGTATTGCTGCATGAACGCACATGATTTTTTTTTCTTTCTCTAGAAATTGTAGCTCACTAGGAATAAATAGCTTTTACAATGTAGGTTCAGGTGAAAAGTTTCAAAATCTGCATTTGTAGTAGGCTCTCTCTTTTTGAATACGCAGTGCAAGAAATTATTGTAAAATTAAAGAATATGGTTTTATCTTAGGGAGGGAAAAAAAACTATTTTAAATTTAAAAGTTTAATATCCAAAACCTATATTTAGTTTTATTATTGTTATTATTATTAGTAGTAGTAGTAGTAGTATTATTATGTTATGTTATTTATTTATTTATTTTCTTTCAGCTCCATATATTTCAAATAAATGCACCAGAGTCTTTCTCCTTATTTTAAACTATTTCTTTTTATTTTATTAATAAAATATTAAAATACTATTGCTATCATCTCCAACACATTTACTCATTTGATCTTCTAACACTAAAAGTATAGCAGCCTGGACTGCATTTAGTTCTTTTTATTTATTTATTTATTTATTTAAACCAGAATGATTAATTAATTTTACCTGAAACACTATATTAATTATCCTATTGTGTTTTAAATCTTAAAATCATTTAAAATCTTAAAAATGAATAAAATTTAAGATTAAGATTTTTAATCTTGATAAATATTTGTTTTATCTTTATGTATATATTTCAAATGTATTGATTTTTATTATTATTATTGTTAATCTTTTCATAATATGTAATATAAATTAGAATATATACTTTGTGGGACGGATTAGATTATTAAAATATGACAAAATTAAACGAAATTAATTTATGAGGAATAATTTCATTATTTGTTGCTGGGGAAATGATGACTTTCTACATTATATTTTTAGAAATCTGCACAATAATGCATTGCCTAATTTATCCTTGATATGACAAATCTCATATCGAAAATACTGTATTATATCATTAATGCATTTCTGAGAGTCAATATACAGCAACACATTTGTTTGCTAACACTATCGAGATGTTTTTATTAATTTCAAGTCTACAAAATTAGATGATTTACCACAAAAAAATGAAGGACGATTTAGACATTCTAAAAACATTGTCGCGTCTGATCAGCAGTGTCTGGTCACAGTTCCCGGGCGTTTGATGTAAGTTTCTCGTTGGCAGCGTCGCCTCCTCGAACACGGAGTTGAGCTCTGTGCCAGTACACAAGCAGGCTTGGCAGCTGCACGTCTTTCTTTGTCCCGCGGCATCAGAAGGTCAGAACGGAGTAGTCTGGCCCTGACCTTTACCTGCGCTCTGCTCTCTCTCTTTCTTCTTCAGCGCTTTTTGGCAGCTGTTCCACGTCTCTTCTTCCTTCTTCCTCGTCTCCTGTGCTTAACGTTCACCGGGGCCAAAGGGGGAGCAGCTTTCTGGCACGGCTGCCGCCCGCTTGGCCGAGTGACTCGGTTATCACGCGGATGAGTTAAACCTGAACTTAAAAGAATATCAGAAGTCCATTTCCGGAGTCCAGGTGGCGCTTGAAGATGAAGGCTAACGGCTAGATGAGGCTTGATCTGTTGTGTGTGGACGTCGCTGTGCGGTTGCTAGGTTGGAAGCGGCGAGTTCTGGCCACTGCTTGACGCTGCCAGGTTATTAGTGGTCATCAGAACGGCTTCCCTGAGGATCCAGAATGCACAAGCTGCAACCTGAGTGTGGTCAGCTGGGCTGCGTCCAGGCTCCGTCCAAGCTGGTCCCACGTGTTTGTGGTCAGTCATCCTGGCTGGCTGCGGTCTATATTACCCTCGCCCTCCAAACCACTGTGTGAGAGTGTTCAACTGAGGATGTTTGTCTGTGCGTGTGTGTGTGTGAGGTGTTTTGTTGTCCTGCACTGGCAGAAATTATGGACCGAACCGTTATAACCGAAAAAACTAATTTGTCTTACTCGTCACTGTCATTCTTTTTTTTTTTTCCTTTTTTCCCTATAATTCTACTTTCTCTTTCATCCCGTCTCTTGTTACTAGAGCACTCGGGGAAAACAAGAATGAAAGTCTTTGTGTTCAGTTTCTCCCGGCGCCAGAGTTTGTTAACTAAAGTTTCATGTTCAAGTTGATCAACTCTTAATTTTTAGCTATCTATTTTTCATGAATCCGTTCTTAATAACTAGATCATCCTGTTACACCGAAAGGAAAAGTCTTGTTGATACTCCGTATAGGGTTGCATTAGAGACTCAGTTTACAAATCCCATGTGAACTGGAAGGGTGTAATATCATGTATGAGCCAGGATACATGGGTAACGTCTAAGGTAACGTCTTGGATAATATATTTTTTTAATTATTTTTTTTTATGGGTTAAAGAAAATCTGTTCTCAGAAACATCACAATTCCGTGGAAAGGTTCTGCGTTAATGAGCGAAACAACATAATGTGACTAGTGCTGAACTATTTCCATGATCGATTACGTTCATTCGAATGCATGTTTTAGTGTTGCATCTCAAAAGGTTTTACACATTACATGTACAGTAAATAGAAATATTACAGCCTTATTTTTGTTTTCATTTTAATAATATAGTCAATCTCGTCAAGATTTTAAAAAATCCAAAATATTAGAACATTTCCTAAGATCAAGCATAATGGATGTACAATACAGAAATGTCCAACTTTTGATAGTTATGTTAATTTATGCATTCCATACATCTTTATTACAAATAACTGCATCAATTCAATTCAATTAAAAAAAACAATTTAAGGCACGCAGAGGAGGTAAAAAAAAAAAAATCAGTGTAAATACCAAATAATATAACTTAAATAAAATACAGTTCTTGGAATGATGATGGATGGAATTAGTCCGTTAGTGCAAAAAGCCTGAATACACATCTGTATAAAAAGGGCAAAAGTAAACTGTATAAACCGTGAAAAAGGTACGGCCGAAACAAAGTAGAGGTAGAAGAAAAATGTAGAATAAGGTGAAATGGATGGATTTATATATATATATATATATATATATATATATATATATATATATATATATATATATATATATACAGGGTGGGCCATTTATATGGATACACCTTAATAAAATGAGAATGGTTGGTGATATTAACGTCCTGTTTGTGGCACATTAGTATATGTGAGGGGACAAACTTTTCAAGATTGGTGGTGACCATGGTGGCCATTTGGAAGTCGGCCATCTTGGATCCAACTTTTGTTTTTTCAATAGGAAGAGGGTCATGTGACACATCAAACGTATTGGGAATTTCACAAGAAAAACAATGGTGTGCTTGGTTTTAACGTAACTTTATTCTTTCATGAGTTATTTACAAGTTTCTGACCACTTATAAAATGTGTTCAATGTGCTGCCCATTGTGATGGATTGTCAATGCAACCCTCTTCTCCCACTCTTCACACACTGATAGCAACACCGCAGGAGAAATGCCAGCACAGGCTTCCAGTATCCGTAGTTTCAGGTGCTGCACGTCTCGTATCTTCACACCATAGACAATTGACTTCAGATGACTCCAAAGATAAAAGTCTAAGGGGTCAGATCGGGAGACCTTGGGGGCCATTCAACTGGCCCACGACAACCAATCCACTTTTCAGGAAACTGTTCATCTAGGAATGCTCGGACCTGACACCCATAATGTGGTGGTGCACCATCTTGTTGGAAAAACACAGGGAACGTGCCAGCTTCAGTGCATAAAGAGGGAAACACATCATCATGTAGCAATTTCAAATATCCAGTGGCCTTGATGTTTCCATTGATGAAGAATAGCCCCACTATCTTTGTACCCCATATACCACACCATACCATCACTTTTTTTGTTCCAACAGTCTTGGAGGGATCTATCCAATGTGGGTTAGTGTCAGACCAATAGCGGTGGTTTTGTTTGTTAACGTCACCATTCACCATTCCTGTTCCAATTTTTGTTTTGCCCATTCTGCAAATTGTGTGCGCCGATCTGGGTCATCGTCGTTGAGATGCTGCAGTAGCTGGAGTTTGTAAGGGTGCCATTTGTGAGTAGCTAATATCCGCCGAAGGGATGTTCGACTAATGCCACTCTCCAGTGACATGCGGCGAGTGCTACGCTGTGGGCTCTTGCTGAATGAAGCTAGGACAGCCACTGATGTTTGTTAATTAGTGACAGTTTTCATGCGTCCACATTTTGGCAAATCCAACACTGAACCAGTTTCACGAAACTTAGCAAGCAGTTTGCTAACTGTAGCATGGGAGATGGGTGGTCTCGTAGGGTGTCTTGCATTGAAATCTGCTGCAGTGACCCGGTTACTGCCAGATATCAACACAATTTCGATCCGCTTATCACGTGTTAACCTCTTCGACATGTCAATGACTGTGAACAAAGAGAAACTTGTAATTAACTCAAGAAAGAATAAAGTTACATTAAAACCTAGCACACCATTGTTTTTCTTGTGAAATTCCCAATAAGTTTGATGTGTCACATGACCCTCTTTCTATTGAAAAAACAAAAGTTGGATCCAAGATGGCCGACTTCCAAATGGCCACCATGGTCACCACCCATCTTGAAAAGTTTGCCCCCTCACATATACTAATGTGCCACAAACAGGACGTTAATATCACCAACCATTCCTATTTTATTAAGGTGTATCCATATAAATGGCCCACCCTGTATATCCAAGGAGATCAGCCTGTGCCATTGCTCAGGAATTATACTAGACAAGGTTGCTTTGATAGCAGACTTCAGCTCGTCTGTATTATCGGGTCGGGTTTTTCATCATCTTCCTCCGGACAATACTTCAAAGATTCTCGTTCAGATCAGGCGAGTTATCTGGCCAATCAAGCACAGTGATATCAAGGTAAATGATATTTTGATTTTGGACCAACACTAACAAAAGACATGGTACCCCATCTCCTACTGTTTAAACGTTACACTGAAGCTATTTGGATTCTGTGCCTCTCCACACTTTCTTTAGACTCTGGGCCCGTGGTTACCAAATTAAATCCAAACTTTTCTTCAATCTATGAAAGGGTCCTGTTGTTTTTCTCCTTAGCCCAGGTTAGACCCTTCTAACATTATCTCTGGTACATAAGCGGCTTGACACTAGGAGCGCAACAGTTATGGCCCATTTCCTGAAGAAGTCTGAGGATGGTGGCTCTTGATGCACTGACTTCAGCCTCAGTCCACTCGTTGTGAAAGCTTCCCAAGTTCTTGAATTTGCAGTCATCCTTGTTGCCTGTGCCAATTTTCCTACCTCAAACTTTTACAATTTTTAGTCGATGTACCAAGAATATTCCTCAATACAAATATTACGGACAGTATGAAGGTTTATACTATAAATAGTAATTTGCTCAAACTCGAAATTTGCTCATAAATTAAGTAAGAAATTAAGTAATAATAAAGTAGATTTCTTTAAACTAAAGTGATGGATATCACACACAATCACCAAACTGCTCGACCTTACTGAAGGTTTAGAAAATAGATTCCATTTTTCCAAATTTTTATAATATTTAATAACCATAAATTGCATTTCTGCATGTATTTAAAGCAGCACGTGGTCATACCTGGCGGAGAAACATAAGACAGGCTGTAGAAATACAAACTCAAGCATTATAAGGCTTAAAATGGTTTGATCCTTCCATCTTAGACATTCTTAACGCTATTGTTAAATTCTAGAGTGCAGTCATATTTTTCATAATGCTCTCATTGGTGTCTTTGTTAGCTGTGTGTGTGTGTGTGTGTGTGTGTGTGTGTGTGTGTGTGTGTGTGTGTGTGTGTGTGTGTGTCTAACCACTGGTAATTGGCAGGTGACCTGCAGCAGGACCTGTGAAGGGAACCCATGGAGCAGGACAATGAGTCCTTCCCTGAGGGTCAGACCCCTAAGCACCCATCCCTCACACACACAAACACACACTGATGTCCAGACAACAGATGATTCCCGTGATATATTCATCAAGCTGTCAAAGCGGAGAGACGGCGTCTCTGTTTCGCTAAAAAAAAAAAAAACATTACCGCGGTCGTCTCGTACAACGATCCAGGACCGAGAGGAACCAGTGCCGGTTATAGCATCCATCTCTAGTCTCGTGTGTTTGTGTGTGAGTGAGTGTGAAGTTGTCTTGACATGGTCGGGAGTGACCGCCATGTCAGTGGAGACTTCATTACGGCAGTCTGTGGCATACACCGTCCATGTCCAGACAAGACTTCTCTAATGAGCTTCATCACACCAGTACTAACATCCACATGCAAACATGTATACACACACACAAACACACACCATAACAACAAAGAGCTCTGGAGCTCAGGAGAGTGGCCATTATCAGCCCTATCACTGTGAACGGCCTAAAAATACCCAGCTGCCCCAGGGTGAGGTTTGACTTACTGCGACTTGCTTTGCTCGAGTTATTTATTTTTAAAGTGGAAGATATTCATAGGTGAAGAGTGTGTGAAGAGTTGGCACACCTGTTCCAGGGTATTTTATGCAGCAGTGGAGCAGTTAGGCCATATTGATTAAAATAAGGTACTAATGTTATTAGCATACAAACACACACACTGAGTGGAAATTAGCAGCTGCATGTTACTCTTTGCTTCAAAGAAAGAATCACAAGAATACAATGTCACAATCATCAACTTTTTTTAATTTCTAAAAAAAATAAAAATTCTTTTTATTGTTCTACAATTCATGTTTCAGAATGACTTCACGTCCTAACAGTAATTTTTAGCCCTGAACATTTACTCAATCTTACATCTAGATCCAACCTTTATCCTCAACCTGTTAAGAAAGTGCAGCAAATTTCACATTTCTTCTGTTCTCACTGCAGAGACACTTCTATTTTTAATGTTGTAAATCTTACTTGGTTTACAGCCACGGAAAATGGCGAGTGGGTTTATTATTAACTAACCGGTAGGATGGCCTGAGAAGATCCATGCAGAAGTTTTAGAAGTCAACCAAGATGTTTATGACTCCAATCTTCAGAATCTTGAAGGGTCGAAATGAGATTTAGGAACAAGACTGAAAATCTACTACAGATGGGTGCGGTGTTTCTGTTTTAAGGTCTGTGGTTGGTCATTCTACTTCTCTGTGTGATATTAGATAGTATGAAAGGCTGAAAGTGCATCCTTTCTATTGTAACCAACATTTTTTATAGATTTCTTTTTTTGGGCAGGGGGGGCGGGGGGTCACTAGCTTCCACTTTGAGGCTACTCCTACCAGTCAGTCAGTCAGTCAGTCAGGGAGGGCCTAAGGCTATCACGCGTTTCCTCCAACCTCTGTGAACTGCAACCTTGCACACTGTTCTGCACATTATCTTGCCCATGGTTCTACATTTCATTACAACTCTTCTGTATTTTATTATATTTTTTATATTTCTATTTTTATTCTACTATTTTATTTTCATTATTTTATTATTTGTACGTAATTTTTATTTGAAAGTCTTGTACTGCTAAAGTTTATTTCCATAATTCTCTATACACAATTCTCCTAGTTCTCTGATTAAACTTTCTTTTTGAAATTTTAGGTAATCAGCAGTCGTATAAGCCGTTCACTTCATAACATACTTTGTATGACTATGTGACGAATAAAATTTTAATTTGAAATTTGAACCACGTGATGGCAGCCGACCTTTTTTTTTTTCTTTCCTCGAACTGCTCGCTCACGCACTGATGAGGGCGGCGTAACACACTCGGAGGACAGCGCTATCCGCTCCTTCCGCTTGCACGAGCTCACAGATGCCCCTGACTGGCTGTAGAGCCGTGCCTGCACATTAACTTTTTTTTTTTTACCCAGAAGAGCAGCCGTTTTGGACTTCATCGCGATATTGTATATGTAATTGTTGGTTCTTTGTAATTTTCATCAGAATATAATGTGTGTGTGTATGTGTGTGTGTATGTGTGTGTATATATATATATATATATATGCAAATGTATATATTTGTTTCTTTTTTATGAATATACTTTTAATATAGGTCACACTGAAATTTCCTGCAAATTGTGTATTATTTCTTTAATCTTTTAACCTTTAAAAATTTATTTTTATGCCGCATCACAACGATGCTGATTATCGTCAGGCCTAGTTTGCGTGTCGTCCGCGTATGACTCCTGGAAACCACTTAAAACTCTTAAACATTGTGTGATAATCTTTCATTATGGGATTTCGTGTACCTTGATCCGTTCTGTACTGGATCCTGTTTTTGTGCGAGTGTGTGTGTTCATGCTGAAATTGGCTGTGCTGAAGCAATTTTAAGAACACTTTTTTAAAAGTTAGAAGAATCGAGGAAGTCGGGTATCGTGTGATATGAGCGGTATGTCGATTAGCGTGACTGTATATCCACAGCTTTCATGTCCACGTCCCTGTAGAGTGCTCAGGGACCTTGAAAAGATCAATAACTACAATCGTGAGCCCTCGGGGTAGCGCTCGTGTGTGTGTGTGTGTGTGTGTGTGTGTGTGTGTGTGTGTGTGTGTGTTCGGTCCCCAAGCAACCCCAGAGGGACGACGCACAGCTCGAGGCTTCAGAGTTATTGATTAGACAAAGAGAGACTGGTTTTAAAGCAACTCCCGCTGCTGACTACATGCCTGTTATCGACAACTGTGGGAATCTCTCTCAGTTGTACTTGGCTGTCTCATGGCATCCTGTCCCTGCAGGCTTCACCGCGTCCTTTCGTCCTCATTCAGAAATTCACTAACACACTTTGTTTGGCTCTTCTAGTGCATTGCTGAGACTTTTTTTTTCCTTTTCTTTTTTTTTTTTTTAGCCAACTTTGATTTGTCCTTTGGATAATATTTTTAGAGAATGCTGATTGCGTGGGATTCCCCCCCCCCCCCCCCCCCCACATGTTTATTTTTATAGTGTAGTCTTAATAGATTTGAGACTACTTAATAGAAAGTTTTTTTTTAAACAAAAACAAATTTGTCTTCTTAAAGTTGTAGATAATTAATTTTTCATAATTAATTAAGCTATTCATTAATATTTAATAAAATAATAGTATCAATAACAATGTCAGCTGAATAACTGTACAGGAGATTAGTTGAGTTTAGATATGAGCGCAATCATATCAGTGTCTAACAAGAATAATGTTTAATTTATTATTTATTAAATTTGTTAAAAAATCCTTTCATGGTTGTTCAGACATACCTGTATGTATGTGAGCGTTACATTTCTACACTGAACCTGTATTTACTGTATATATATTTGTTTTTTTGTTTAAGACTCACTAATAAGCTCACAGCCAGAGAGCGAGTGGCCAGCCTGATCCGCTCAGAGTACACCAGCGGGATAGACGGAGAGTCCAAGTCCAAAAAGAAGAGGAAGAAGAGAAAAGCTAGCACAGAAGATGAGCTGACAGAAGGGTGAAATAGTTTTTTTTATTTTAAAAATAAAAGCAAAGTGGCTAATAAAAAAAAAATCACAGACTCGTGTCAAGAGCTTTGGAGGTACAGATGTTCAGACTCGCCGCTGTACATTTTGTGGCATGGTAAAGCTCCATGAAACTCATCATCACCATCATTACCACCACCACGAATCCTGCTGGAAGAGGGGGCTGTGCAGAGTTTCACTGTGTTTGTTAATATGGAAATACTTGGATTTATAAATGCGTCATGCCTTCTTTTTTTGCATCGTTGGGGGGGGGGGGGGGGGATAAAACAGTTTTTAGTTTGTGCAGTGTCATTCTGTGATCATCTTTCGCTATGGACTTTATGGAATATGGCTGTGCAGAAACAATATTAAGATAATGTATGATCAGGCATATGTGATTTATAAATATGTAATGTTTTTTATGGATTACTGGAGGCAATGGAAAAATATGTAAAATAAAACAACTTAGTTTGTGCAGTTCTTCGACTTTGATGTCATGTGATCACAGACAGATAGTGCTTTCCGTGATTTGCGGACAAGATATAAAATAAAATAATATTAAAAAAAACATGAATTATAATATTAACAACATATAGCTTTTTGCAGTGTATAAGGAGTGTATAGACTCTGAAAGAGAGAGTGTGTGTGTGTGTGTGTGTGTGTGTTTGGCACGGCCTGGGTTTCGCTCACCAGCTGCTCCTGCCTTTACAGCGCGGTACCGCTCACCAGCTGTTTCCCAGAGGCTCTGATGCGACACACACACACGCACAGAGAGAGAGAGAGGCCGATCCGACGTCCTTACTAATTACTGCATCACCTTATTACTGTACCTGTTGTGTCATTTTAACATAAGCTCCTATTTAGAAACGTGGCACGAGACTGCTGTCTGCGCGTGCGCGCGTACTGCGTGTTTCTCGTGCTCGAGCACATTTGTTGTTTTCGAGCCTTTGATAGGAAATCATGTTTTCAAATGTTTTTTTTAATTTATTTATTTTACAAATTTTGATAAACAGAAATAATAAGAGTATTGGATTTAGTTAATCTAATGGGTGAGAGATTCTCGTTTCTACACTGAAATTTCCGAATAAACAGGTCTCACCAAGATAATAAAAAAAATTGATTGATTAATTATTTATAACTGCATACATATAAGATAGATGTTTTGTTTTATGTTTAAAGTTTAATGATAAAAATGATTAAATAAGTAATAAAAAAGAAAATACACACGCACACTCACATAAACGTCAGTCAGAAACAACACGAGATATCCCGAGTATCATTGACCATATAATTTTATTTATATTTTTTTTATCATTAAGAAAAAAAAAAAACTTTTGGCGTCATCAACAAAACAGTTTATAAACTACTGATATCCACGACACAGTGACAAACAATTTTCAAATTTTGTATACCATCAGAGGCATCTTTATTAGTCTTTATCTGCTAGCGCCGAAAAAGAATTTAAAAGATAATAGTAGTAATAATAATAATAATAATACTAGAATAGGAGGAATAATATGGTAAGAGTAAAAATCTATAAATATGAACGTGTGTTATGTTAAAGGATTGTCCTAAATTATTATTATTATTATTATTATTATTAGACTGTTGTATTTCTATAGCTTGTTTACTATTATTATTGTTGTTGTTGTTGTTTGACTGACAGATTCTGGTCATCCGACAGCTAAAATCTGAAATGTTTGGTTAGTCGGATCTTCAGCTCTGCCATTAGAGCCGCATTTCTGTTCGCGGCTTCAGCAGCCAATCAGGAGGCTTCATTTCGCCTCTGCTGGAACTTTACACAAACTTTGCAGTCAAGTTTGTCGAGAGGATCATTTTAAGAAAACGCGTTTGGAGCTCTTCTCCTGCGCGTCCCGCATTGCGCGTCATGACGCGCTGTCGTCGAGCGGCTCAGTTTGTCCTTGCTTGAGTGTGTCCTGAGCTGGTCACCGCTGCGGTGTGGGTCTGGGTAAGGTGGCGGAGAGCGTGGACATGTGCGTGGACAGATGCGAGGACAGCTGGGGCTCAGCTCCACCCTGAAGCAGGACTCTGGGGACGAGCGGCCTCTGGAGAGCCGGGGGTGCCGCCGTGGCTCCTCGGTACAAATACAGTCCCGCTGCCGGGTCCAGGCTGGACACCAGGCTCTGTGGGTAAAAATATGGCGATGGAAACATCCTCTGAAGAGCAGAGTAATTTCCTGCTTCGGCAAGCAGCTCCAGACCAACTGCTGTCTGTCGCTTCCACTTTGTCCTAGATGATAAAAAAAAAGAAAAGAAAAAAGTGTAATATCAATATTGGTGTAATTTTATTTACTCTTTAATAAGAGATACAGGAGAAACAATATAGTATAGTATAGTTGTAAAGCGTCCTTTTTAAGACAGCACACTATCGATGTATATCTGTGTATGCCATAGCACTTTGTTTTGCATGTGTAAACCCAGAGCCATTTTCTAATAAATAATTTACAATTCGAGCAATTGTGTAATTACAGCTTGGCGACTTAATTATTAATACGCACGCACTAATTTATTATTCATGTCCAAATATGTGCGAAGCGCAGAGTTCAGTTTATACAAATTGTTATGGGGGAGAAAAGGAAAATCATGTTTTTTGTATATTTGTTTATTTATTTATTTATTTTTCTAATAAATTGCCAGTCGTTGTTGCCTTGATTTCTATCCGACAATTGCTCCTTCGCGCCGACACTGTGTTTCTAAGCCGCACGCTCGTTTATATACATATACGCTCGTGGGTATTTATTCCAAGCAAATAGGACTGTTTGTCTGTGTCTCTCTCACCTGCGGTTCTGGTACCAGGTCTTGACCTGCGTGTCGGTGAGGTTCAGAGAGGCCGCGAGCTCCATGCGGTCCTGCACGCTCAGGTACTTCTGGCGCTCAAAGCTGCGCTCGAGCTGCGCGAGCTGGTGGTCGGTGAAGGCCGTGCGTGCTTTGCGGGGTTTCTTCAGGCGTGAGGACGGACTCTCTCTGCTGCTGGAGATTTCCCGTTCTGGCTCGTCTTTAGCTGAGCGAGAAATAAAGAAGAAAAAAAATTACAAATCCAGATTACAGATTTTTTTTTTTTCGTCTCGTTTAAAAAAAAAAGTGTTTTTCATACATACGCAATCAGTTGCTTTCGTTGGAATGTTTGTTTGTATTTTTCCGTCATTATTACTTTGTGATAACTAAATTATTCTGATACATCTAGTAAACAAAAATAGTAAAAGTTCGAGTTGGAATTGGACAAGCAAACAATAATCCATTTAATTGGGTCTCAGGGGGATGAGGAGCTAAAACCATCTACAGTAAAGATCTCTGAGTTACTAATCTGATTAGTAGCCGGACCAACTGTAGTCTCTCTCTCTCACACACACACATATGATTAGTATCAAAATAGTTTTTATCTTATCGTTTTATCTTAACTTATACTTTTATCTCGAAAAAAAATGCCTTCAAATTTTAAGGTGTGCGTCTTAATAATCTACTAAAATCTTCTAACAAGTGTTTCTAATTACACGACCTGAATAGATAGATAGATAGGTAATAGGCAATAATAACAGGCAATATTTTATATAGTTGTATAGTTTTTATATAGTTGACCTGATTTACCTATTTTATTTTATATATATATATATATATATATATATATATATATATATATATATATATATATATATATATATGTACCTCACTGGATTAGATAGATAGATAGATAGATAGATAGATAGATAGATAGATAGATAGATAGATAGACTTTATTGATCCCGAAGGAAATTCCAGTTCAAGATTACGATGTAAAGGACATACATGTCAAATATACTAAGCTTTTTTTATATACATGTGTACATTATATAAAAGACTCGTTTGAGGTTTAATATTTAAATCGAATATGTTCTGTTTTTATGCACCAGGATGCATTTGAATGATTATGAGAAAACATGGAAAGATCATGTTGGAGTAATAATTTGCAATTAGGCTTTATTCTGTATTTCTTCTATTTGGATTATTTTATAAATGTTTCTCCTTTAAATGCATCTTGGATATAGAATGCACAATAACAAATACAATTCCATGTTGCTTTCAGGAATAATAAAACCTAAATACTAAATATTTGACATAATGCTTTCATAGTTGGTTTTGAATAGAATAAGATAAAATAGAAATGACATGCGCACAGCATTTTATTTTTGGGGAGCAGTATTTTTGCGCATTAGCGTTTTTGATGAAACATTAGTCTGTATTAAGGAGTTTTAAAGCTGTCTCCTACCGCGATATTCGCTATCCGATGACGAGTTGCTGTGCAGTCTGTCGGCGTAGTCCTCGGTCTCCCGCGCTGTCTCTCCGCTGTTGGTGTATGGAGCGCACGTGGCGAGCGGCCTGCAGTCCGCGAGAATGTCCCGGATTAAAAAAGAGGAGGTCACTGTCCTCGGTTGGGACATCACTAAGGGAGACCCGGGGTCAGACTCTCGCCTGGGGGACGGTGGAGATGAGCAGTCACTGTCCAGCTCCGAGCGCGGGCTGGAGGCCGGAGACCGACAGTCTCCCGTTAAAGCGCGCGTGGTGGAGACGCGCGGACTCGCAGGTCGGTGCGAGAGCAAAGAGTCGATGCCAAAACTTGAGCCGTTTGTTGGCACTTCCATCGTACGATTAATACAGCGAGGAGAGAGAAATAAAACAGGGCTTTCAAACGAGCATCAGGTGACGAGGGGGGGAAAAGTTTCCTGCTGGAGGACGGGTTTATTCTCTGCTTGACATTTGTTCTTCGGAGATCTTCTTTCAAATAAAAGTTAGTTCCAAAATAAAATAAAAATCCAAATAAATACGAGACTTTCTTCTAAACTGTTCAAATCCGGTAAATGCAATCAAAGTCAGGCGGCGTTCCGCAAACCGCGCTGCGTGAGCCCGAACCGGAACAGCATGATGCTTTCAGCACCACGGACAGGTACCCAGGTCTCGCACCGGCGCACCTGACTCTGGTGACCGAAACAAATCCCCGAAAGCGTGGAGACGTCAGGGCAAAAGTACCATGAAAGTCTTGTAGAGAGGGAAGTTCAAACTTGTGCGTGAACTAAACCAGCGGAACAGAGCGCAGGAAGAGACAGAGAATCTCTCAGGACCTCCGGTGACTTCCTTTTTTTTTTTTTTAAAGAGATCAGCCAATGGCAGGGGAGAAGGATGAGTTTAATGGTGTCCGTTACGCGCGTGGCCGGAGAGCAGTTTCCTGATTGGTTGGTTTTTTTTGGGGGGGGGGGGGGGGGGGGGAGTGTGTGTGAGGTAACTGATAATAAACATGATGAGGGAGGGGTGGTTTCACACACACACACACACACACACAGGGTACGAATTTTATAGATGCTTTGGAAAGGACGGAGTTCAAGCACAGTTTTAAGCCCCTACTACTGACTGTACATTAATCTATATTAAAGATTAAGTTTATCATAATAAACATATGCATTTGACTGCATATCGTACTGTGTATGACTGTGTATGTGACAAATAAAATTTGAATTTTAATTTCAATTATGAAATGAAAACTTTAAGCAGGTCCTTAAATAAATAAATAATCTGATAACCTCAACCATCAAAGTGTAAAAAGTAGAAGAAAAATAAATAAAGACAAGAAAAATCATGCTTTGGTGAAATTTTATTATACTTTATTCATTCCCCGATTTCCTGACTGATCATCTTTGTAACATAATTACAATTATCACATAGAACAGTAGGCTAAGACGTTTAAAATTGTTAAAAAAGAAAAGAAAAAACATTACACAAGTGACATTATTCATGCAATGATTTATATCATTTATGTCATTTATGTCATACAAAATTCTCAGAAATTTGAGTGATGTATAGGAGAAGGTACGACCCTTAGACCTAACCCCAAATTGAGCAGCGTGGCATGTTTGAAAAATGAACCATTTGAATAACTGAGGAAAAAAACTGAAGCAAGAAAAAAAAAAAGAGTCAACAAAATGAAACCATGATTTATTGCAGAAATGATGCACTAACAGCTGTGGCATTGACACTGAACCGAAATTTCACATCACACTCATCATTATTGACGACATGAGCTGATATCACTAACGCTGCCTCCATGTCCAGACTGTTAGACCAAAAAAAAAAAACTGTTTATCTGAAGGATAAAACCGGAGATTATACGGATAATCATCGGCCTGTCAGTCCACAGTGTAAGTTCCCTGTCCCAGCAGCCCTCGTCTGGCTACCGAGTCCATGAACTGTAAAGCCATGGCCTTCTTCCGTGCTTCAGGATCTCGGAAAGTGTCCAGAGCTGGTCCGATCTGCAGGAAGTGGAAAAGGAATAATCACATGCCATATAAATATAAACTCTGTGAAGCAGAGTGAGGTCCATGCAACATGCTACTGTCTGGTTGTCCTAGACATGGTAGACTAAATTGGAGTGTCAGTAAGGATTTTTGTGTGTGTGTTTTTTAAAAAAAGTCTCTTGGCTTGTCAGAGGATAACCAACTTTTTGCTGAGTAGATGTTGAGTATAGTGCAGGCTGCTACTTTTATAACAGCGGACAGGTTCAGGGGAAGTCTTACGAGAAACTGTGGACTTTGTTCAATGTACTGTATGTGTGTGTGCATGCGAGTGTGTTAGGTGGGCTTGCAATAACCTGATGAGTTGTGGTTTGGGTGCTCCATAATGAGAGACAAAACACTACAAAATACTCTCAGTGATCACATTAATAGGAACACTGGTGCTCATTTTCGCAATAATTTGATTAGCCAATCACATCACATGACCAGAATGCTTGAAATGAAACATCAAATTTAGGGAAATGTGATGTCCATGACCGTGCCAGAAGGTCACATTGACTTCAACTACCGCTTGTGACAACAGTGGTGAGAAGAAAAGCATCTCACACAACCGAACGAACCAGGCTCGCGACAACTAGACAGATGAAGAACCGCTGTTTGACGTACCACGGTATGATAATTGTTTGATCTGGATGCCATTCAAGACTGGGATAGCTCTTTGTATAACTATTTATGAAGATAGAAGTGATTAACAGGTTCAAAATGTTCCTCACAAGCGTTTATTCCAGCTAAGCAGACTGAATACTGTCAGGGAAACTGTCAGTAGGAAAACTTGCTCGCTGGTGTAACAGATTTAGCTGAGAAATCTTCTCAAACGTCAGACGTGTCAGTCCGGAGCAGATTATTCTTCTTTTTTCTACACAGCTTAAAGCTAGCTTGTATTTGTAACACAACTGAAATGCTTGATAGATGCTTCAAACGCTGCAAACACTGCTTCACTAAGCTTTCTTATCAAATCTAAGTGAGCATCTTGTTCAAAGGAGACACAAACGTCACTGCGTCATTGGAGTTTATTTATATAATTTCCTTGTTTGTTGTTTCTTTCTGCTTTATTTTGTGAAAAATCACTTAGTTTCTCTCTCTCTCTTTCTCAAACATTTTTGGCACTTCAGTGTGTTTTTTTTTTTTTTTTTTGAATTACAGAGCAAGAACATGCATTCCACCAAAGGCAGAACGAGAGAGAGGCATAAAGGATAACCGCAACACAAACAAACAGATGATGGAGGGGGAAGCAGAAAATAAGCGTTGCGCGCAGGAGATGCAACCGTCGAACCCCGAGCCATCGGGAGCACGAGCTGACAGGCCATAATGAGCGGAGGTAAATCTTTTATAAGGTTAACGTTCCCTCCTCACCGTCAGCTGTCATACAAGGCAGAATTTAGCGCAGTGAAAACAAGATGCAAGATAGACCCCTCCACCCCTCCCCACCGTTCCACCCTACCCCAACGCACACCCTCAATCCCCAACACGCTCATTAGAGGCGACTGAAGCTGGACGACAGGATGGGGAGACCGCGTGCACCCAGCCACGGGATGTGTGGGTAAATTCCAGAGAAGATGCATACAGACAGGATGGGATGAAGGTGAAATGAAAGCAATGGAGAATAGAGGTGCAGGGTGGCAGACAAGAGATAGTGCATACATGCATATGTATGCGGGGAGGGGGGGGGGGGGGGTTGCGTATGTTTTGTAAGCAAGTGTATGCAGGAGCTGGGTAGCTCAGCAGGAGTCTGATTCCCTCATAATTGGAAGCACTGGGTATTGTCAGTGGAGGATTTTCGAGCTTCACCGGCAGCCAGAGCTGTCAGGATGATCGGCCGCACGACAGCGCAAAAGACCAGTGGAAGGAGAACACTTTTGATTTAATTGGTGGCTTGAGCTGGGCCGGAGATAGGGAGAGCTGGACTACTACACTGGGGGTGTGTGTGTGTGTGTGTGTGTGTGTGTGTGTGTGTGTGTGTGTGTGTGTGTGTGTGTGTGTGTGTGTGTGTGTATGTGCGTTTGTGGTGACGGAATGTGGGACGAAATCATTTTACTTTCAATGCTGATATTCCTCCCATGCATCCTCTGACCCCCGGCACATGGGCAATAAAGTCATTATACATTTATCCTGGCTTTGTATCCTTCAAATCCTGGCTTGTGTGTACTGTGTATATATATCTATGTGTGTGTGTGCCTTGATAAAAAAAAGTCCAAGATTTCATTGACCGCCTTTAACTTTGATTACAGTGCTCAGTGTGGTGGCCGGTTCACATGTGAGAATGATTCGTCATGCTCCCAGAAAACACACTTTCGCAGTTTGGACGTCCTGGACTTACCCATTTATCAGAGAAGAAAAACTCCACAGATGTGATAACCTGGTGATTCAGTTCATTGAGGTCGTCAGCTGACTTCATGTTATTGCCATATAACGTTGCTAAGCTTTTACCTGACCAACTGAAGCAACCCCAGATCATAACACTGCCTCCAGAGACTTGTACAGTGAACGCTATGCATGATTGGTGCATTGCTTCAAGTGCTTCCTTTTTTACCCTGACACGCCCATCACTTTGGTATAGGATCAATTTGAACTTATCAGACCACATGACTTTTTTCCACCGTTCCAAAGCCCAATCTTTATGCTCTCCAGCAATGTACAGCCTTTTTTTAATGAGTCTCATTAACAAGTGGTTTTCTTATGGACGCACAGCTGTTTAGTCCCAATCCTGTAAGTTCTCATCACATTGTGTGTGTGTGTGTGTGTGTGTGTGTGTGTGTGTGTGTGTGTGTGTGTGTGTGTGTGTGTGTATGTGTGTATGGAAATGCTGCTACTTTCACTATTAATCAAACTGTAGTTGTGATTTGTTCTGTTTTTTTTGTTTTTTTTTACCATGCATTCTTACGAAGCATTTAAATACTTTATTTCGGACATGAAACAATAAAACAAACAAAACCACAATAAATAAGCAAAAACGAATATGTTCGAAAAGGAGTGGGAAGAAGTATAATCTTATTTAATTCCACCCGTTTTGACAACTTAACAATTTCACAGCCAATTTATACACATATTAGTATACACATATTATATATATTATACATATATATATATATACACACACACACACAAACACACACACGAGTGAGTGAGTGCTGAGTGTCTTACATTCTCGAAGCGGGGCAGTTTCCACATGGACGGTGGCTTCTCCAGAGGGCGGCTCTTGCGGAGGAGGGTGGTACGGGTGTCCTGGATCCTTGCGAGTCGAACCTGTATGAAAGAAACAAAGTAGATAATCTGATAAATCTGATAATCGTCACAAGGTGAGGGATAGGGAATGTAAAATGATAGCTCACTGCATTACATCAGGACTGTGTTGTAAGATCCTTTGCATTGGCAAACACATGTTCTTCTTATTTGTTGACGTGAGCAGCCTGTTTTGGGACTAAGTATTTCCTTTTTCCAATTCTTAAAATGTTTTATTTGTAAAGATCCTGCTGCTGTAAAAAGATGTTGCACGTCATTGTAATAATCTATGTACTTTTGGTCTTTTTTCTTTTTTTTCTATCTGCTTTTATCTATGTCAATATTTACAGAGTTTACTATTCTGATATTAAACGTCTTTTGAAACGTCTTTTATGCCTATGTACAGTCATATTCAAAAGTTAGTATCCCCTTTAAATTCTATGTTTTATTTTATTAATAAATTTTTAAAATACAGCTTTTTTCACTGTGCTTTTATTTATTTAACAAAAATATCACGGGAAATATTAAGTACCTCATAAACCTGAAGTAATCGGTTTATGTATGACTTTATCAGTCTCTCACGTCATTGTGGAGGAATTTTGGTCCATTCTTCCTCACGACATTACTTAATGTCATTGACGTTTTTGGGCATGCGCTTATGCACAGCTCTGTTAAGGTCCCACCACAGCCTTTCAGTTGGGGTGAAAACTGGACTTTGACTAAGCCATTCCAAAAACCGTACTTGTTCAGTCTTCTTCTAATTGTACGTTAACATTTAACATGCTCATTGAGGGTCTGTAGGGTCTGAGACATAACTCTTGGGTTTTTGTATTTCTCTGAGCAAATGTCTAACTGGGGGTAAATGTGCTGGAACGCCCAGTCTTGGGAAGACTGACAACTGTCTTTTTTTTACTTGTGAATAATCTTTCTCACTGTAGAATGTTACACTTCAAATTGTTTGAAAACACTTTCCAGATTAATTCGCAGCAACAATGCCCTCTCTAAAACCATTGCTTATGTCTCTCAATCTTGGCATTGTGTTAACACACACCTTAATGCTCCAGACTAGCAAACTGCCAAAACCTTTGCTTTTATAAGTGATTGATTAATCAAGACCTGATGATGAACATCTTATCCTCTGAAATCCTGTGGAAGCAGTAAGAGGGGTACTTAGTATTGCCCGAATGTTTTCTTTTCTTTATGGCTTCATTCATTTTTGTTACATAAATAATTGCACGGTGGAAAAAGCTATACTTTGTTGTTCACCTGAGTTTGTATTTACCTAATACTGAGACCCGCTACAGTCAGATGATTTATAGTATGTGTTTACACAAAAACACGTAGAAGTAAATGATGGGGTACTAACTTTTGAACATGAATGTATTTGTAAAGCTCTTTAACTGGCCGCAGTGTATAAAAAGAGTTTTGTAAATAGTTATGTAAACATCATAGTACCTTCATGTTCTGTTGTTCCAGTAGCGCCCTGTCTTTTGCCTGTTGCTCCTCCACCCACCTATCGCCATACTTGTACTCCAACAGCGCTGAGATCGGAGTGTTAGGCCTGCTGAGGATTTAAAAAAAAAAAAGGTTTTCAGTTGAAAAGTATCATCCTTTCAACCCCCCCTTTTATTCTTTATGCTCATCTACCCGTTACTCAACATTTTACGCCACGCCACAGCTGAGTAATTAGGGCCTGTGGTATATTTTAATTATGATTTCTGGTAAGATGCAGATCTGGGCTCCGCCCCCTGCTGTTCATTTTATTGCATCATTAGTACACACCACATGTCTCAGTGAGTGCTAGATAAACATCCTGATGACTTTGGATGGAGACGGCGAAGAAAGCTGTCAGCCGTAGTTTCATCCAAAGATGGGAAAATACTGCCAAACGCTGGCTAAGAAGTGTGTGTTTAGTTCCCGCTACCTTTTTGTTACTCTCAACTTTTTAGTGTTTAATAGATTTAATTTAATGTTTAATTTAGTGTTTGTTGTGAACAGGTGGGATGCTAGGAAACAGCTTTAACACCACTTCTATAACTACATGTCTCTATACTGTATATGATGATATGGTGAATGTGTTGTAGTAGAGAATGCAGGAGTCATGAGAGGAGAACGAGGTTGAGAGAAACAAGAGCTATTCTAGAATGAATCTAGAATTATGGGCTATATTTAAGGAATTTCTGGGACATACTGTTAAAGAGAATCATTTCATATTTATTAGAGTTAGGGTTATTAGAGATGTTATTTCAGGTGATCAGTTACATCATTAAAATATATTAATCATCTTATAAATAATTAGTCATAATTTATATATAGTTCATCTTGCATAAAAGTCCTTATTGAAGCTACAGTATAACTAAATTTCTGCCCAATTAACAGCAACTATTACACAAAACAAAAGCCATTTTAATAATATTTACATTAGTTAATATCCAATAATGCAACAATGTTCAGGCAAAACAGCAGTCAGAATATTTAGTTAGATTATATTTTTTATTTGTATAATTTAGCTTTTTGTAAACTGAGTCTGAAAATCCTAGAGATAGGTTAGAGTATATCCAGGTCAATACAAATAGGGTCATTGTTATATAAGTGCACTTTGCTTTTGTTTATTTCTTTGTACATTAAATTACAAAATAATAATAATAATAATAATAATAATAATAATAATAATAAATTACAAAACTGTAAGAAATCCCACCTCCTGTGTTATGATTGCTTAGAATTTAATCTCGATAAAGGGACCATATTTTCTTCCACATTTTTGCTTTTTAGGAGAATGTTTTTTTCTTTGGGGCTCTATATACTGTACTCTCTCTCTCTCTCTCTCTCTCTCTCTCTCTCTCTCTATACCGACAAGCCATAACATTATGACCTGCATGATATTAAGCAGGCCCTTCATTTTGCCACCAAAACAGAAATGACCATCATTACCCTTTTAAGCAATTTGAGCTACAGTATCTCTTCTGTTGAATCCGACTACACAGCCAGCCTTCACTCTCGATGGATCAGTGAAGCCTTGGCCACCCATCACCCTGTCACCGGTTCACTGGGTTTCCTTCCTTGGATCACTTTTGGTGTGTCCTGACCACTGCAGACCAGGAACATCCTACAAAAGCTTCTTGCTCTGACCCAGTCGTCTAGCCATCACAAGCCCATGATCCTGTCACCCACCAGTTTACTGGTACATATGAAGGTGAGTCAAAAATCATTCGCACTCCAGTTATGTTAAAACGTCTGTTGGAATCAGTCTTATCGGCACTTGCCATTCAAGGCTACTGCATACTCAGTCACTGCTGTGCAGGTGTGAACATGTTACATAATTTGTAACTGCGTTGTGAGCAAAAATCGATGCCCCACTTTTGATTTGCACAAAAGAAGAGGAGCCAGTATTAGAACTTGATCAGGAAAAAGGTTCAACAATCAACAGTGATCGTTACAGTGAGATGCTTATTGAAGAGCCTAAACTTTAGATTAAACATAGAGTGAACATTATTATATTTAGGCATTTGGCAGACGCTCTTATCCAGAAGTGCCATCAGACAAACACAGTTGGAAAGGGGTCCTCGTAAGCAGAGGACTGCTATCCAAGGACATGATCTTGCCTGACGATACACGTCCACATACTTCTGCCAAAACACTCTGCAAAAGCATCCTCCGTATCTTACTCGATCGAACTTTCATCTAGGACGAGGATTCACTTCTGATGAAGAAGTGAGGACAGCGGCGCATTCTCATTTAGGCTCCTAAACTGATGAATAATTTTTATTATATTATTAATATTTGTAATAATATTTTTTTAAACAAATGGACAAAGTGTATTGAAAAGCAAAGAAATTATGTTGAAAAATTATGTTTTTTGTTCGTCTTCTATAAAAGTTCATCGAAATAAATTAATTTTTGACTCACCCTCATAAGTGATAATGTGTTATATATTATAATTATTGTAATAGCTTATGTTGTGTTAATATGTATTTGTAGGTTGATCTTGAATGTTAATGAAGCAAAGCAACAATGATGTCTATGATGTACAAAAGAATATCAACACAATCCTGATTTTGTTTTATACCATTATATTGCCAAGTCCTAGTTTTTTAAAAAAAAAATTATATTTAAATGGTTCAAAGGGCAACATCCAGTGGTAAGCAGAATTCTACAATAAGCGTGTCAGTAACTTTGGACTTTCCCCAGTGTGTGCATGTATGTGTGTGTGCGCGTGCATGTTTCTGCATTATACATGTGAATATACAGCATGCATAGTGTGTATTGTGCATTATACATGTAGAGCGTGCGAGTAAATATGGCTGGAGCGACACTCTGCTAGCATCACAGCGCTGCCTCATTAGGGCTGACCTTGGCATTGGTGAGTAGCATTTGATGGATAGAGAACAGGACCAAACAAGTCCCCGAGGAGCCATGATCTTATCTTTTATTGCTCCGTCCCTTCCTCCAGACTGAACAGACACACACCGGCGGCTCTTACACCCCATGTATCAAACGTGGAAAACAATCTGACACGGAGTAATGTGTGCATGTGTGTGTGTGTGTGTGTGTGTGTGTGTTTGAGAGTCAGAGTGAGAGAGAGAGAGACTGAGTTCATGTGCATTATTATTTTGAATAATTCAGCTCCACTGCAACACCTATGTGTTACAGGAGTGGAAAAAAAAAAGAAGAAGTAAGAGTAGATTTATAGAGACAGGGAGCTCAAGGCAGCGTTCGCTCTGCTACTGTAGCTGCTGTGATAACTCTGTTTTTGCTACAACTACAACCCTCGTAGCGTACCTCGGCACACATTCACAGGTATCTGTCTTCCCCTGTATGTTTTTTTTTTTCTTTTCATTTTGGTGGGGGGATTTTCCTCTTTCCTAAAACACACCTGTCCCGTAAACCGTTTCTCTTTCAGTCTCCTGACCAAGAAAGTCTCATGAATGCAGTATGAACACCTGATAATATGCATTGTGAAGCAGTTTCTGAGATCTGAACATCTGACCTCTAATGCTATGAGCATGAAAACACTATGTGTATATAAATTAATAAAATAAAAACAAACAAACAAACAGTATACAGTATTAGAGTATAGCCATTGTGGGTTGTATTTCCGCTCTGCGCCTCATGCTCCCCAGATTTCAGGGTATCTTTCTATTAAGCACTAATGAAGCACTTACACCAAACAACGGTCGTTGGCTTTTACCATCTGCGCGTCAAAATGTAATCTAGTGTCAGTGTAGTGTGTAAGTTTGTCCACTATATAGTGGGACTACTTTGCAGAAACCTCCATATAAAGTCTCTATATCAATAAACTTGTGTGCATTAATGGAAAAAATAAAAAGGAAGAACTTTACTTTACTTCTAAACACAGTAGAAATGTGCGTTATGTGATTCCTGAAGTTTGCCTGATTTCAGGGCATAATTAAATTCTTAAGCAATATCAAACAAGATGGAGGTGCTGTTGTGCTGTTTATCAGCATGACTGTGATGTTGTCGCAGACGTGATGATATTCGGTACAACAGCACAACCTTGAGTGTGATGTTGCTTTTATACAACACTTCCATAAACACCATTTATAGTCAACATTATTATTGTAATTTGTTGTTATCCTTCCACGCCTGGCGGAACTGGCGACCGACATTTAGTGTAATTAACAGGGTTGAAAGTAGTTTTAAATTCCAAAGCCATGGAGGTAATAGACAGTGCAGTTTCTCTATAGATCTCCACTTATTACGGTTTAGAACATCAGCTCCATTAACTTTCAGGGTTGTATCTGGAATAGCATTAAATGGAAAGTTAGGACGATATGCCATGTTTAACACACCAAGCAGTGAGCTTGATTAGGGCTTACAGAGTCAGTCCTACCGTAACTACCTTGCCTTAGGCGTAAATAAAACGACAAGGAGGCAATTCTGAACAGTTTTGAAATAATTATTAAAGTGTTGTTTAAGCTGACATGACATTATCAAATGTGTTTTGCTGCTTCCATGATTGGTTTTAAATGTAGGATTTTGCAGGCAGCTGCTCTCCCCCCACCACTGCGGACCACACCGACCTATTTCCACCCGTGCCGCTGGACAGTTAGTGTAAGTAACGATTTCGAACACACCTGAGATGTGAAGTGAAACATATAGTTAAACATATAGTCCCAGTGCTGTTATCATCTTTATCAATATCATCACTATTCATGAAAAGCCTCTCATCCAATCAGATTACACGACTGGACTAACCGTTGTATAATTCACAATCTACCGAATCGAACACACGCTTACTGTGTAGGACGGCCGAACGTGATGTCCTGGGGTATTCGTACCGCAGGAGACCTGAAGCTTTTGCGAGCGATTGGGCGTCTGATGTCATGGGTGGCGCGGTAGTGCTGCAGCTCTTTGACCGTGACCAGGCCGGACTTTACACCTTCACGATTCAGCGCCACAAAGTCCTGCTCTGCCTTCCTGTATTGCGCAGATCTGGAGAGGGACAGCGAAGGAGAGTGCCAGTGGGAGAGGGCTGAGAGCAAAGAGACACAAAGCAGAGATCATCAGATAATCGTCTATAGTATATTGGAGATGATGGAGAGGTACTGTACTATATTTCCAGTTTGAAGGCAATTTTTTGAATAGGTGGAGTTAAAGAAAATTAGAATGATTTTTCCCCCTCAACAAGCTCATCTCAATGTCCACAAAGCCTTGCCTGCAAAAGTTATACTGGTTCAGCTAGTCATGACCTCACTCACATATACAGCTGCTTGAAAGCAAAATCACAACACATGCAACATTTCATAAAGATCTTTGTCAAATCATGCCATAATAAGCATGTAAAGGGGTATTTTAGAGTGAGACTATCAAAAGAGAAACAAATCCACATTCAAACTAACATTTTGGAAATGCATTATTTCTCCAGCTACACAATAATATATATATACATTTTTATTATTCCTAGAATATTTGTCCTAGAAAGAAATTAAATATGTTGTCTACTGCACCTTTACGGTTAGTGTTTATTAGCCTACTTGATACCTACATAAACCCTTTATGGCCACTGATAAACCATAAAGTGTTGTTCAACTCCCACCTCCTATAAATCTGTAGTTACTGTATGTGGCTTGGCTACTGGTAAATCCAGGGTGTATTCCCAATATTTCTTGTAAAGTCTCAGGGTGAGTTAATAAAACACTTATTATTTTCAGACATTTTTTTGTATTATTCCTAAATGATTATGAAAAAATTGTGTGACAACGACCTGGGTCCCAGTAGACCTAAACCCAGCAGAAAGCTATTGGACGATGGTGAAGAAGGCGGTAGCAGTCTTCTGTACATGATCATCAGGTAGAAATCAAGCAGACATGGATTGAGCGAGTGACACCGGAGTAATGTGGACGGCTTTTTGACCCTAAAGCCTTCAAAGATCTGTCAGGCTTTGAAGAATAATGGACTTCATATTAATACTAACACTTCATACAACTGTTTTCGGTAAGCAATTCACTGCTTAAAATAACAAATTCTTATTATTTTGAGTGACAATATTGAAAAAAAAAATAAAAGAATGTCATTAAAACTTTCATTTTCACTCCGTTTTTTTGTGTGTGTGCCACTACTGTATATATTGTTGTTAGGCATCAAAGCAACATTTAAATTTGCTCAGGATTTATTTTTAGCACTTACCCTCTGCCACTCCACCATCTTGGAAGGTTGTCACTGCACCATAAACAAAATCTGGTCCTGGAAAGGACAGTCCTCTTGATTTGGCCTTCCCAAGTTTAGGCTATAGATAAAAAGAAGGAAAAAGTTTATACAATACAGTATAACAATTTGGGATCCTTTGTGTGTACTGGACTACTAAAAGGTTACAAGGTAGTAGTAAAAGTATTTATTTGCTACTTATGCTCTGTAAATCCTTCATAACGGCTCTAATCTGAGGTGCTGGTTGTTAATTGGTGATTTCTGAGGCTGGTGACTCTAAATGAACTTCTCCTCTGCAGCAGAGGTAAGTTTTGGTCTTGCTTTCCTGGGAAGGTCTTCATGAGAGATGGAGCTTGATGGGTTTTACAAATGCACTTGACACTACTGTAATGTTCTTGCAAAAACTGTTTCATAACAGCATGGGTTTTATAATTACCTACTTCCATATGTGTTATTTCATAGTTTTGAAATTCCAATGTATTGTTGTAGAATGTACCGTATCAAATAAATTATTTGATTATTTGCAAGTGATCCCAAACTTTTACGTGGTACGTGATTTCACAGTACCCAAAAACCAGCCAAACAGATCTATTGATCGGAAGTTGCACTTTTGAATCCTGAAGATGCGACAGGAGCCAGGGAAATGAATCATTAGTGCTCGTTAATAGCCTCTCTCCCCGGTCAATCAACTAAATGAATCAAAGCCGATCGTAGGCATCTGTGAGCTCACGTAAGCGAAGTAGAGATGAGCATCAGATGTTTTAAAAAATGTAATCGGCTATACTTGATCATGATATTGATATTATGTTGTTTCATCCCTCCGCACCCTATTCTATACTCCTACAGTCAGGCTCTACTGTACATTCCCAGAATACGTGAAAGCCGTGAATCAGTTTAACTGTATTTTATTTTCATTTTGAACTTTAATAATAGATCTTCAGTCACGAACATTACGTCACATAATGCACGACTTATAACACAAGACTAATAACTATGAAGTCTAAAGCAGGAGAAAGGAACGGCATGAGGCTGTCATTGAGGATCTGCAGGAACTGATAGCTTGGCAGAGCCACGGGCTGTTGTTCTGTTGATATTTAAAGTGGAAACAGCTTAAGGCATTGTTTTAAGAGTGACGTACTATAGAATAGATTTCAAAAGCGCAGCAAGGATGACAAGTGAATTCCTGGTGAGGGAGCACGGAGTAACTGATGTTACCTGAGCGGTGTGGTAAAAGAACACATCTGCTTGTTGATCGAGTGTTACTTTAGCGTGCGAGCTTGTCCATCATGTTTCAGAGTTGAGTGGTAGCAATGTAAACGTGTAAGAGGGTTTGTCCATAAGTCACAGAAGTAAAAAAAAAAAGTTTTTAAAAGTCTTTAAGGAATGTTAATTAATCGGACCCACCGCATGCAAGTACGATTCCCGATCCTTGATTTTGAGAATAATCCCGCCGTGGGTCATATAGAGATAATGGTGACCACTGGATAGCAACCCGAAGCTGCAGGATTCTCCCGCAGAACCTGACCTGTCCGAAACCTTTGGCTAGCATCACCGCCGAAATCTTTCTTCGATCTTAAAAGGGCCGATCTTGCGGGTCCTCGCCGCTGGGCTGTGCTCAGCCATCCTTTTAATCCTCTCA
This sequence comes from Clarias fuscus, assembly GCA_030347435.1. Lineage (NCBI taxonomy): Eukaryota > Metazoa > Chordata > Actinopteri > Siluriformes > Clariidae > Clarias > Clarias fuscus. Next base: position 23,689,628 of record CM059208.1, read on the forward strand.
GCAATTTCAATCTGCGGATTGTTTTTGAAGGGATCATTTAGAGATGCTTGAAGGGACGTGTTGACTGCTGGCGCAAAACGGCTAATCGGACCCCTCCAAACATCATTGTCCCCCTTTCAGGACCCATAAAGGCCTTGAAAGAGAAGGGGACAACAAAAAAGGCAAATCAGGAGGGGGGATTATGTTAAGCAAAAGCTCCTTTTATATTCTCATTTACTGGTGATCTGTCCCTTTATTGTGTTTTGATTAACCAGGCATGGACCTCCTGAAAAAGAAGGGAAAATAGACCTGCTCCACAAGTGGGGTCAGCGGGAGCATATTATTCACACAGTCTTAAAGGGACAGAGAATAGGGCACATAATCATCCCTTAGTGAAGACACCCCTTCTGTCTGTCCTCAGTCTATTCCTTCTCGCTGGTTTTAATTTTGCCACGCCTTTGTCCCGGTCTTGCTCGTGTATGCTTTAAGGATTTGGCTCAGCTGAGCTTAGCTTAGCGCCGACCCTAAGAGTTTATCTGTGCAGTGTATGGTCACATCACTCTCCTATTCTCTCTCTCTCTCTCTCTCTCTCTCATACATACACATATTCAGGTCCTCATATTGGCCTATCTTTACACAGGCTGTCTCTTTCAGATGACATCTGTGACTGTCTAAGTAAGATTTAGACATCTAGATAGTTGTAATCAGTCAGTGTGCAGACTCCAGACTGCTGTGTGACTTCTTATTAACACTCTCGGCTGCTAATCTGATTTATGTTCACTTATGGACTTATTTCCCTTATTAATCAAACACAATTTGTTAAACAAATGAACGAGTGACCCCCTTACAGTTTAACAGCTTTTCATTAAGTTCATTAACTTTCTGCCTGAAATATTTATAATATTTAATTTCTTATTTATGCAGTAGTTGGATTCAATTCATTTATTGGCTGATAATTTTGCTTGCTTATTTTTTTTTTTTAAACAAATACATTAAATTTCTGGGTTTCAATAAAGAAAAAACAATGAAATACAAATACAAATAATTTTATAATCTATATATAATATAATATATATAATAATATAATATTTAATAATCTTGCATTTGTATTATAATTATGGCATAAACATTAAACGATACATCTGCCTACATTTACAATGTGATGAGTGTGTACATGAGTGTATACTGTATGTGTGCATTTAACACAATTGGTGGGATAATTGCCCGTAGATTTGCAGTTCAACAGGAAACACTTTTTCTCAGGGAAGCATCCAAATGATGTTGTTTACAGAGAATAAGATATTAAAAACAAAAATAATAACATTCATTCATTCATTTTCTATACTGCTTATCTTGCCCACAAAACTCTATCCTAAGAGTTTTGTGGGCATAATGAGGGGTACACTGTAGACATGGCGCCAATCCATCACACGTCAAAAACGCGCACACACACATTTGCACACAAGGAGGAATTTGGAAATACCAGTTAGCCCAGTCTGTGTGTCTTTGGAATGTGCGAGCAAGGCAGAGTACCTGGAGGAAACTCCATGCACACAGACCCCGAGGCGGGAATCGAACTCAGACCCTGAGGGGGCAAGGCGACTAAGCGCTACGCCACTGTGCTGCCTACAATGAGAACATGTAAACTGAATTACTTTCAATTTTCGTTCATTGAATCATCTTAATTAAGTAAGTAAGTAAGCACGTTTTCCGGGTCAGGATCGTGACTATCAGATCTAAAGCCAAGCCCGCTAACTCTGGGGGCAAGGCCAGAGAATACACCCCAGTCCATGACAAGGCAGCATCACACAGTCATTAACCAGGAGAGACCAGAGAACCCACACGGACACGAGGAGAACGGTGCGGAACTCTGCATAGACACTATCCTAGGAAAAGTTCAGGACGGAACCGAGGAGGTGCAAGGCGGCAAAGCTACACCATCCTAAGATCTTAAGATCCGACACACAGTGAGTCGTGAGCCAACATCTAGATTATGTGGTTTTTGGAAAGGAGGCCTACGTAATGCGCCTGGTTTGTGCAGTCGCAAAGTTTGGTTTAATCCGTTCGGTTATTGCCCCTGAAGCCTCTCATCTCGTCTGACAGACAGGCGCCGGGAGTTTTCTTTCCCCCTCATCCCACACTGAGATGAGGAGTCGATGGTGATGATTAGAAGATAATAGCGAGTAATGCGTCCCGATCTGTCTGCGCTCATTCAGATCAGCGCCATCTGGTGCCTGGCCAGAGCACAGCAGGCTTACAACTAATCTCCAGCTCTCACTCAGGAAAAAGGGGAATACTCTGTGTGCTTGTGTGCATTACAAGTGATGAATCTAGAATTCCTTATTGTATGGAGATGTTTGTTTTTTAAAAACTCATTAAAGATATAAGTATTTAGAGTGTCAACTCACTCACTCACTCATCATCTATACCGCTTTATCCTGAGCCAGTCCCGGGGCATGGACGGGGTGCCAATCCATCTCAGAGCACATACTGTATACATACACACATTCATTCACACACTTCGGTCAAGTTGGGAACGCCAATTAGCCTAATCCGCATGTCTTTGGACTGTCGGAGGAAACCCACCAAGCACAGGGAGAACATGCAAATTCGAACCCGGATCCTGGAGGTGCGAGGCGACAACTACACAAAGCATTCAATCATATTTTCATTTCAAACAGTATTAATCTTCTAAGCAGAATGAAAAAGAGAAGAAAATAGGTCTATAAGAAGAATAACGTTGAAACTATCACGCTTTTCCATTATCACCACATCTCTGAAGTGATGTCTCATAACAACCTCAACAACCCCCAAACGCACACACACACACACACACACACACACACACGCACAGACCTTCTTTCCTCCCTTAAAATGCACACCCATCCTATTATGAAAGGCTAATCCTGCAGCTCTGGGCATAATTGATGAGATGCTTCCAAATACGAGAGCAGCTAATTGGCATCACGTGCCTGGGTCTCATGTCTAGCAGTAAAAATAAGTATATAATGCATAAAATATCTGTCCTTAACTTTCACTGTTAAAAAAAAAAATTGGCCTAAGTTAATATTTTAAAAATGATACATATAGGGCTACACTTATACAGTATACAGTATACACCACGTTTGATGCGTCTCTAAATATAGTTGGTTAAAAAAAGAAAAAACCGTAAATGTTTCATCCATTACATGGATATCATATCATACACACCCCTAGTCGTTGGTAAGTTGGTAAATCAGAATGATGTATGTGCGTAGCTTTCATTACTTCCTCGTTACGTTGATTCATCAGGTCCGCGCTCGTTATGTCTCCCAGGCAATGTGACGTATTCTCTCCTGCACTCCCTCGGCTATGATAGACTACACACTGGCGATGGTCACTTTTTTTTTTTACGCGGCTCATTTGCATGGGGTTATTTATTACGAGGGAGCGCTTTATGGTTTATGCATTGGGCTTTGTGCTTATGTATCTGTGTCGCTGGGTTCGCACCTACACTGGGCCCAGCTGGATACCATTAATAATGAGCCGGTGCATTGCTACAGCGTCCTTATGGAAGATGAAATAGTTTGGCCTAAGAGTTAGTGAGCCTGTGAACCTAAATATATTCCTGACATCCTAAGATATATATTGGTAGTTGGATTTAATACAAATTTAGCTTCTACAGCTTTAGACTGTCGTGTCAACCTTTTTGCTTCCTCGCGGTGCCCTACTGTATATACCGTCCGGATTTGTTGTTCTGCCTGCTTTCTCTTCACACATGCTACGGAACACCGTCCGCTTAAGCTAATGCTAATGAGTATGAATAGCAGGCTGCGAATGGGACCCAGCCGGCCTGCTGCTCAGCAGGTCCCATTCAAGTCACGAAGAACAACAGAAGCCCCAAATCTGCCCCCCTGATCTCTCATTTACTGGCCATCAGGGAACGCAGGCATGAAAATGGGATTTATTGGCCATGCCTCATCAAAAGGGAATTAAGTGTGTAGGAGAGGAGAGGAGAGCAGACCAGAGGAGAGAGGAATAACAACATTCTTCCAGGTTCTTATTCAGCTCAAGAAAAAACCACAGCGTATTTCATCATACGCTTACTTACAAAAGACACAAAAGACAAAACCAAGGCTCTGGTTTAGACACTACATAGAAACTTAGTCCAATCCATCTCATGTACGTACACCCTGAGAACCATTATGACTGGTGTATATTACTGTGATACATGTCCCCTTTCTCAGCAGGACAGCCATACATCAAAACTGCCTGAAGCACATGCACAACTTCACTTCTTGATAAACGGCTCTTTCGTGGTAAACCAGGAATCCCGTAGTTGGTGTTGTACAAACATTCTCTTATTGCTGTAGCATGTGACACGGCAGTACATCCTGATAATGTCCCTGGATTAAATCGTTGTCCTACAGGACATCACGGCCCAGCACTCTTCAGAAGTCTGACAAGGTTTTGTTTTGTTTTGTTTGGTCACATGATTTTAATTTGCTCATGCAGTCAAAATGTTCACTTATTAAATTACATTAATAATTAATTAATTAATTAATTATTCACTTTTTCTTATTGATGTTATTTTTTTCATCAATGCAACTTTTAAATTAAGAGTTAAGAGTTTAACTTAAAATAAAGAGAGAACAACCTTCTCTCTGTTTTCTCTATGCAAGATTAAACTATTAACACCCTTGGTGTTGGATCATGTTCCACCATTACTCCAATCGAACAGAATCTGGTGCTTAATAGCGCTAATGCTATTAAGTTTAAAATACTTTAGAATTTAAGAGAAAAGACACTCCAGGAGTTATACCTTCATCCTAGTCAACTCTCTATAAACTACAATACAGTCTCAATGAGTTCCCGCAACCTCTGTCCGGAGAAGACAATGTACGTAGTTTACGGCCACTGTTTCTCACGAAACACAAATAAGTCTTCAGAGGTCTGCGGGTGAATGTTCTGCATTACGGCTCAGAAACCAAGTCGCAAGAGAGAAGAAACAGAGAAACATCAGGCAATGCCAAAATGACAAAAGCCTTAATCCTCACAGATGACTCCTCCATTGTTCCGGAGCAAGGCCAAAAGCTGTAGCTAAAACGTCTCACAATGGAAACGAACGAGAAATCCTTGATCTTGTGGGACTATAGCAACACGCACGCGGTTCATTATCATAGTCATTTAAATACAGTAATCCTATTTTCTGCATCAGTCAAAAGGGGCATATCAAATAACCCTGGAGAACGGTGAGAGCCAGAGGAGGGGCGCGACCAGGAGATCAGAATGGCTACAGGAGTGTAAAAGGGTGAGAAGGAGGTGGGGAGGTAGGGCTTAGCTGTGTCAGGACATTATGTTTAAGTAATGCTGATAAGGAATGGAGAAATGAAAGATTGAACTGGCTTGTTTCATCCTCCCTTCTGCTCCACTGGAAGAGATGATGGAGTTAAAGAAAAACCGGATGAAGTATAAGGGCATCATGGCTCAATGATTAGCGCTGTTTTTGCACTTCCACGTTTTTTGGTTGTTTGAATTATGTTCTGATATGTTTTTTCCCACTGCTTGGTGGGTTTGCTCCAGTTACTCAAAAATATCATGCATTGTAAGCAGATTGGTGTTCCCAAATTGCCCGTAGTGTACCAAGTGGTATCAAAAAGTTTCAAGATTAGCTCTACTTACAAGAAACTCCTTTATTTATCTAAAGTAGGTTTACACATTATCACCTTCAAAATAGTCTCCTTGCACACCTTGGATCTCCGCAATTGCGTCAAAACCAACATTTGAGTTGGTCAAAATTCAACATGAGTGTCAAAATCCAACATTTGAGTTGGATATTCATCTTCGGGAAGAAAGTGAAGTCCACAGAAGCCGAATCTAGCGTGTAGTGTGGGTGCGGAAGTGAGACCATCCTGTTTCCTGACAGGAGCCTCACGTGTGAGGAGGGGTCGGTGATAAGATGCATTGTCTTCTTGGAGCATCCAGTTTTGTGGCCATGTCTCTGTGGTATACAGTATTTGCCCAGTTTCACACAGAATTTCAAATTCACTCCTAGTTTGCTGTCCATGATGAAATAGCAGATGTGGTAAAGGACATTGTCAGAATAGCACCAGTTGCACAGCTCCTGATGATGTTTTTTGCCACACTGACTTATTTGCCCCCCTGAATGATCTGTGGGTTCTGACATCTTTCTATTGGCACCATCATTAACCTTTTTCTTAATAATTCTTCTATTGGATCGGACTACACTGGCCAGCATTCACTCCCCATGTGCACCCTTGGCCACCCATGACGCTGTTGCCAGTTCACTGGTTTTGATTCCTGGGATCACTTTAGATATATCCTGACCACTGCAGCCTGAGAACATCTCGCATGAGCTCCATTTGTTTTGGAGTGCCTCTGACCCAGTTTCTGGCCCTTCTTACAGTAGCTACAGTTTCAATATCTTGTTATAATTGCGGCTGGAAGTTGGTGGGTTATACAGTATTAGGCATCAAGTGAACATTTTTCCCTGAAGTTGATGTGCTGGAAGCAAAAAAATGGGCAAACATAAGGATTTGAGAGATTTTGACAAGGGTTCTCAGCAGCGATGTCCTTGTGGTGTGTTGGCAAGAGGACTGTGTCAGAGCAAGGTGTAGTCTGTGAAGTTTGATCCAATAGAAGTGCAATGGTATAGATCAAATTGATAAAAATGTTAATGCTGGTTGTGAAAGAAATGTGTCAGAACATACACACTGTTATGGTAGCAAAATGGTGACCTACTCAATATTAGGCAGGTAATTATGCTTTGGCTGATGAGGGTATGATTTGAGGAAATATACTGCCATCTGGTGGTTACATTAAATATGGCATGGCTAAAACTGGTTTATACAGTAAACCCATATTTTAAACATAATATTTCATTAAAACACACACACACACACACACACACACACACACACACACACACACACACACACACACACACATGTGCCCTTACCTTTATTAAAAGAGGGTTGTTTGTCATTGAGTCTCTGATCAATCCGATATGTGCAGATTCCATCTCCAGCACCTTACAACCAAATTTCAATACCAAACATTACAAAAAGTTAACTTCCATTATTTATTATTATTATTATTATTATTATTATTATTTAAGAGCAAACTAGCTAGTTTTTCAGGCTAGAAAGCTTACCTTTTTAATAGTATATATTATTTATTAAAAATTTACAATATTGTAAACAATTACAATGTTGAAAGATTTTTTTTAAAAAATGGTTAAGTATTGTGTAACATTTGAAGTATACAATGAACTATTCATAGTTACACAGAAGATATACACCATAAGCAAACTTCACAAAAACATGTAAATAAATAAATAATAACAACAGACAGAGTAAACCAACAAATAAACAGACAAATAAATAACTTTTAAAAAAATATAGTTTTTTTTATTTACTACCTAAATGGTGTTCCAATGATTAAACTGACTAGAAAACGGAACTAGCATGTAGCTAAAATACTAAGGTAACGTTAATGTTGCCTGGAGGCAAACCGGAAGTCCTGAGAAATCCACTTACTGTATTAAACTGCACAAGAAACCTCAGTGATAATCAGTAGATAATCTTTTAAATTGCCCATTTCGATACAAAATTTAATATCTTACCCTTATAAAAGAAATGAATTTAAACTGAGTATTCAGATTAGAAAAGCGCACAGCTCCGGGTCCTATGTCGTTCGCGTCCTTTCTGTGTTGCCATGGAGACGTGACGTGACGTGAGTGTTTTTTAACTCTTAAAATGGTGTCTACTGTTTAACTGAGTTATTCTTACAATATCATTTTTTCTGTTGTGTGAAATACAGCTAATAATGTACAATGTAAAAAATAAATTAAATACACAACAAAATGTTGTTTTAACAAAAACATCATTGTCATTTCTTTGTAAGCACACATGAAGTTGCCTCCCCTACTCATCCCTTATGCTTAAAGATTTTTGTGACAGTTATAATATAGTTAGTTATAGTTTGAGGTAATCATTAATCTAAAAAATTGTATGTAATGATTTTTCTAATTTTAAGTAAACAGAACTATCAGTTTTTGAGTTTTTTTGTATTCATTCATATTAATCATTCTTTACTTGCATTACTGAGTAGCCTAACTCATACTATTTTGTAGCAATGATCTTTTTTTTGTTGTTGTTGTTGCAAATCAAATAAATTGTTGTTGGTCAATGGGTCGCCACAGCAGACAATCCGGTCCGGACACAAGCTTGCCACAGGTTTTACACCAGATGCCCTTCCTGACACAACTCTCCCATTTTATCTGGGCTTGGAACAGGCACTTCATCCAGTTGTTGGGAATCGAACCCGGGCCTTTTGCATGGCAGACGAAACACCTATACAGACTAAACACCAGTAGTACCCTATTGCCCTGATGACGTCAGACAAAATCACTAGGCTGAAAGATTTTTAGTTGGTGGAACTTTAAGGTGACAGTTACTGTTACTTAAGTACTTACAGTTACTTAAAATATCGAATTTGTTCAGATAAATTGCAAAGTGTCATTTCTACAAACTCATAAATACTAAAAAGTTCTAAATACACATCAAGGTCTATTAATTCGAACTAATTGTAATTACTTAAGTTAACAGTACTCAATATGTTTAATTACTTTGAGTATTAGGGTTTACAGTGTGTTTTTACCTCCTTGGGCCTTTCATTTCATCCATCTTCAGACACATTAAAACACATTAAAAAGTATTAGTAGTATTTAGTAGTGTTTAGCAGTGGTGCCTTGCACTTCTAGGGCTGAGGTTTGGATTACTGCCTCAAGGTTGAACTGTATGTTCTCTCTGTGCTTGGTGGGTTTCCTCTGGGTACTCTGGTTTCATTCCATAGTCCAAATACAGATTAGGCTAATTGAAGTTCCCAAATTGCCCGTGAGAGCGTGTGTGAATGTTGTGAGGTGTATTGTGTGGGTGAGTATTATGGGAGTGAGTGTGTGAATGACTGGAGGTCTTACCACGGTTGTAAAAATGGGAATACATACACTACCGCTCAAAAGTATGAGATCACTTGCAAATTTATTTGATTTTCAACGAAATGCAATTCACAAACAATTTTGTCCATTTCAGAAAAATTTAAATGAGCCTGAATTCTGGAATTAATGGAGTAGCCAGCACAGTCTCCGGATCTGAAGCCTAATGAGCTGGTTGTAGGAGCAGAAGTATGGTACAGAAGAAGACTCCATCAAGCCAGTCCATCTTGTGGGAGTTGCTCCAAGAAGCATGGGGTAAAAGCTCATCAGATTATCTTGAAAAATTGACAGCTAGAATGTCTGCTAAGCTGTAATTGCTGCAAAAGTTATTTATTTATTTCCATTTTTTAAATTAAGGCAAAGTTTGAAGAACACATTCCTCATTTCCGTCAAAATCATTGTTTCTAACTTTAACAGTGTCAGCATGTCTTGTTCTTTTGCTATATATTTCTAATCAGAACAATATTTTTTTCTTGAAAAAAGTCTTGAGCGGGAGTGTGTGTGTGTATATATACTGCAATATAAATATAATAATAATAATAATAATAATAATAATAATAATAATATGTATACAATTGTGGAAATTAAAAAAATCTGTGTTTGAAAATGAGAATAAAGAACACAGTGAGTCAGTCACTCCACCTCTACAAATTCCCCACCCATGTCCCGCCCACTGTTTCTCCAGACCACGCCCCCACCCCACCTGCTCTTTCCCCTAATCTACAAGTAGAGTAATGGACAAACCGGAGTTGATCAGTAAGATGTACATCTGTGTACTATATTCTTTAATGAAAGTATCACTTTTGTTGGATTTACCAGTCACAGCGAAATCTGGGTCTTTAAAACTTCAACTTCACTCCTACAGAAGCTTCCTAAGGTCAGTTTAATCAACTTGTTAACTAGTTTAGGTTGTGATGCACCGTGTGTTCTGACACCTTTCTAAGACACATAATAAATAAAATTAAATAAATAAACAAATAATAATAACGATGTAATGTAATAATACATATGTGCAATTTATAAAAACGGATATATCTGTTTTTGAAAAACACTTTGATTTTTGCCTTCTCCTTTAGTAGACATATTAATTAACTATAGATAATAATTAACTAGATGTGTTTCATGCATTAAAACATTTATTTGCGGTGTATTTTCCTGGCGACAGTCTGTGAGGCGTCATGAATTAGTTCATCTTTATTCTAGGGTTGTGTCGTTTATAAACGAATCGATTCTTTAGAACCGACTCTTTTAGGTGGTCGTTGGGAGTCGACTCGGATCCGGTGAAACATATCAGTGTGTGTGAGAGATGTCTGGCTCAGTGTAATCCTTTTTTGACGGAGATTGACTATAGAAATACAGAAATAAAGTACTGAAAGAAAAAAAAACACCTTTTAACCCACTGATTAACGTTAAACCACCACTAGGGTGCGCTGTGGTCCCAGTTGTCTGTGAATCTGATCTCATACCAGTGCATGGTCTTGGGGAGGCAGTGTGTGCCAGACCCAATATCAGTACTCTGTACCAAATCATTATGTTGCAGAACTATTCAGCTATGGTTGGGTTCTTGAGTGCTTTGCTCCATGTACGCTGACCTTGCGCTCTGCCTTCAGCTTCCTTAACAGGCTTTAGATATGCAAAAAAAATAAAATAAAACAGTGCTGTAAAGAAAAATGTGTGACAAGTTTATGAAAAGCTTCTTCTTCTTCTTATTATTATTATTATTATAAAGATGAATAAGCCTATCTATAAATGGAGAGAATTCTCCTCAGTCAGGAACATGTGTAATGCATAATGAAAGACAGAAGGTTGAGTCTGTGGGAAAATTTAATGAAATATCTAAAATTATATGGTTCTGTTCAAACCTGCCCAATAAGTTTACTTTATGAAGCAGAAAGTGAAAGTAGTTTGATTTTGAAACAGATTGTTTAGGCTAATATCTTATATAACACTGAATGAAATATTTTATTAAATTATTCACATGTTTTAAAGCTTATTCAAAAGTTTAGTTCTTTTTTCATGTTTAAATGCAATGAGCTCCATCAACCAACAGAGGGCAGTATTGTGCGTTCCGAGGGTGGTTATCGGTTTTGCTCCTTGTTTTTATTGGTTCTTTCATTTATTTATTAGGTTAGGATAGTCTTCGATTTTTTTTTTTTGCAGACATATAGAAATGCTAATTAAAAATTTAGTAATTTATCCAAAATTATTATTACACCTTGAATGCAATGTATTAATAACATAGTCGTAATTTCTACTCAGACAACTGAGTTTGGCATTTAAGAATTTGCAAACTGGGCCAAGACTGGCACAAATGCAACTACCGTAAAAGTTGTGCAGCATTTTAATTTGGGGCAGAAGCATCCCATCTCTACGTCATACATTTCCTGAGATAGAGCCTCATTAAGGCTGAGTTGTGACTTCGTTCTACTTGGGGCAGATGCAGATGAGTTCATAAGATTTATACATAAATTTTAAGTTTTTTAAGATTAATGCATAAGTTTATCTAGCTATAAATAAAGTATAATTCCGCTACATGTGGACCAGATGACGTGACTACATGTGGGGTGACGTTAGGCACACATGCATTGGTTGTCTGATTATGTATTAAAAGAGGCATGGTGCACAAGAACATGCTGTATGATAATGTATATTTAAAACAATTATAATAATTAAATGTCAAAAAAGGTTAATTAGCTCAGGCCAACTACTTCAATCACTCCATGGTCCATGCACTAGATTAGCTGGCCTTGAACAGCCACACTTATCAACAAATATGACCAGTTGTCCTTCCTTGGACCACTTTTGATTGGTGCTATCTGTTGAATACCAGGAACACCCCGGTTCGGAGTTGCTCTGACCCAGTCGTCTAGCCATCACAATCTGGTCCTTGTTGGACTCACTCATATCCTTAAGCTTCCTGCTTTTAATGTTCCCTCGCTGCAAACTACATCCCACTCCCTTACAGGGGCCACTGCCAGTTTTATTCATCAAATCACATCACAGTGGTTTTTAATGTTATGGCTGATCAGTGTATGGATTTGAGCTCATGGTCTGCCAACATTAGATATTATCACTGTCTTTATCTTTCATATTAAAGTAATGCAGGGGTTTTATAGAGATGTGCAACGGAGCCTTTAGTTGATGTGAGCTGCATGCAGAGCTGAGCTCAGGGACTAAAACTTATTAGAAATGTAAATCATATCATGGCATAACAGTGCTGATGATAATAACGATAATGGTTACAGAATATAGCTTCAAACTGACTTATAGAGAAATGCAGTCATTTTAAACTTGCATCTGTTCAGGAATCTGCTTCATATCTGAATTTTAATCATGAAACTGTGTGAAATGAATGTGAAATGAAATTGCTAGTTGAAGGACTACTAAGTCATCTCAAAATGGATTTATAAAATATATATAATAATTTTCTATATACATATATATAATCTGCCTGCTGTTTTGTGAAGGCAAAAGGTGGTTACACCATATATTGATTTGATTTAGATCTCATTTGTTCATTCACTGCATTTTGTTCATTGATGAAAATAAATGATTAACACTTCCATTTTTGAAAGCATTCTTTGTTTACAGCATTTTTTTTTGCACCGTACTGTATGTATGTATGTGTGTGTGTACATACATACACACACACATACATACATACATATATAATAAAGGGAGAGAGAGAGTCTCAGACTTCAGGAAAAGAAAAACTTGTATAAATATTTTTATACTAAATTTATTGACACATCATGATATTAATATAAGTTACCAAAGGTACCAAGTTACAAGTGTTAATCTCATGATGTCTTAATAAATTTAGTATTAAAATATTTATGCAAGTTTTTCTTTTCCTAAAGTGTGTATATATTTTTTTTTTTGGCTGACTCTGTATATATCATAATTGAATAATTATACAATTATTTATATACTGTAATTTTGATGTTGAAACTGACAAAAAGGAAACTCATGTTGGTTATACAATTAAGTCCATTTATTTAAAGCCTTGGAAAACAAATGTAGTTTTCATCACATTTCCATGACTAGCAATGTTGAGAACGTCGTGTCACAACACATGTCTTAAACATCACGTCTTAAGTCTGTGGTTGGACCATCCGGCGTTATGTAAACCTGCAGGTACACAGGGGCGTTCATTCTAAAAAAAATAAAATAAAAAAAAGAGAGACCTGCAAGAACGAGAACAAGAATGAATGTAGAGAGAGGTGATATGATAAATATTTCATGTGTTCCTCTGTGTGCCCTCAGCCCAGTGTTGTAATATTGATGTGCCATGGGTCCTGAAGGCTATGCTCTTAGCCCTAGTACATAACACTCACACATGCGCATACACACAATCATGAATGCATTAGTGACTGTACAGTACAGTACGATGACCTTGATTCTGTTACAACCACACATCAACGTAATCTAAAAACAAAAAAGAAGAACAAAACAAAGCGTGCTTTATCAGCGTTTAGAAATGCAATGTACTGTACTGTACTGTCGAGTGCCTGGAGAGGATTCCTAGTCTGCTAGGAGCTGCTGCTGTCCCAAGGATCATGAATGTTTTTTTCCCTCCCTTGCCATTACCAGAGTGCCATATTTAGCCCGGAATCTCTCGCTATCTGTGGTCGTTTTTATTGGTGCACTTAACTTTTCGGGGGTAAAACGCAATACACAGCGCTGCTGTTAACATGTAGTCCCTTTACAGGAAGAAGCGGAGAGTACGGATTAGAGCTGAGCTCATGCCTAAGCCCACATGATTTATTGCTGTTGTACGCAGTATTATTGTCCCCATTACTGGAAAAAGCCTTAAAACTACGCTGTTACAGTAAATCAGTTTACCATGAAACAACTACCTCGTCATCATCTTTATCTTCCTCCTCTTCAGGGTCACAAATGAAGAAAGAAAGAAAGAAAGGCAGAACAATTATGCTACGACCTTTTATGTGGCTTTCGGTGTCCGGTTATTTCAGGGCAGGTACATTAGAGGAGATCTGCCTCGAGCCGAGCCAGTTTCCTCCTGGCTCCTCTGTGGGAACGTCTCAAGGCACGGAGCAGAAGATTGATAAACAGGACACATAGAGGAAAGGGAGAGAGAGAGAGGGAGAGATCCATAAATCTAGGGCTCAGTTAGTGACGGTTTCAAGGTGATGCTAAAAGTTCAAGAAGTCATCCTTTAAATCAGAGGTTTAGTTGACAGGAAGGATTTCCTTTTTGGAATGCTACATCTCCAAATGCACATGTGCATACAGGACAGCTTAATATACAGTACAGTACTGGGCAAAAATATTGACCCCCACGCAGTTCTTCAAAAAGAACAAGACCTTTCTTGAGGAAAAGAGCTTATTAAAGGCTCTTATTTTTGGAAAGTTCCATGTACTGTACCTAAGCAGTTTCAGATGAATGTTTTTTGTTTGCTAAGCCACACAGTGACCTATTCAAGCATCTAACTTAAGGCATCAACCAGTGAGAAGCAGGTGCAGATAATGACAGATGATCGTGCTGGTGATTAGTGTACTCTACTGTACCGGTGATGAATGTTAAATGGTTGGAATGGACGAGAGGGGAAATGAGGCTGCTGCTGCGGTTTGTTACATAAACAATTTTATTATTTAACAAAATTTGAATTAAATTGTAGCTTTAGGCGTTTTGCAGCCTGTCACAGTAAAACAGTTGCTCCCATTTCTTTCATCTATTATACGTTACAGTGGAACCTTGGATTGCGAGCATAATTTGTTCAGGAGGTGGGCTCGTATTCCAAAACACTCATAAACCAAATCAAATCTTCCCATAAGAAATAATGAATAATTCATTCCACAGCCCAAAAAAATAAATACAGAAAAATAATTAATACAATATATAAAGTAAATATAAAACAAATTAACCTGCACTTTTACCTTTAAAAAAAGTTAAAATAAATCCCAACAGATAAATGTTTCCATTTGTGCGCGCAGGCGCCATGTATTTGTGTGTGTGTGTGTGTGTGTGTGTGTGTGTGGAATTAGCCCCTTCCCTCGCCACGTCTTGCACAGTAAAACTCCTCCTTCCTCCCCCCACCTCGCTTTTTAAGTTTCCCAACAAACACACACATACAAAGGAAACACTGTTTTAACAGGAAAAAAATTAATCTCTCTAATGACACTCGCGTGAGCGCAGACTAACGGAATCACTGCTGTAAAGTAAAAAAAAAAACAAAAAAAAAACAAATTAACCTTACAGAGCAGAATTTCTGTGTAGAGCAGAGTGTGTATCTGTGTGAAGCCGGGGAGGGCGGGGGGTGCAAAGGCGAGAGAGTGTGTGTCTGTGTGTGTGTGTGTCGGTGTCAAAAAACTCGGACATGCTCGTAAACCAAGACATGCTCGTTTTTCAAGTCAAAATTAATTAAAAATCTTTGCTAGTCTTGCGGAACACTCGTAAACCGAGTTACTCGCAATCCGAGATTCCACTGTATTTAATTTATATACATTTTTCCTATGAAGAAATGAAGGATGGCTCAAGACCTTGTATATTGTACACACTATTTTATGACCATTATTCTAGTACAGTGTCTGTACGGAAATGCTTTTCAATTTGAAATAACATTGTTTTACACAGTAAGTAGTAGTTGTTAGTCTCTCGGCTACTCCCATCGAGGGGTCGCCACAGAGGACCATCCGATCAGCAGCCACTGATCCTGATTTATCCTCTCCACTGATTTATCCTCTCCAGAACAATTTCCTTAGTATGGTCACTTACATTTGACTCGTTACAAGCTACTATGGTGAGAATCAGGCCAAAATTAGACAGCATAGAGGAAACAACTTGCCTTTTGGATTTAAACAGGCAAATACTTACAGTACGTACTTGAGTTCCTACACTCATTGGCTATTCCTCTTAATCCTGTCTACAGGCTCACGGAGGGGCCTGGAGCCTATCCCAGGAGACCCTGGAGAACACCCTGGACGGGGTGCCCATCCATAGCAGGGCACACACACACATACACACGCTCATTCACACACTATGGCAATCTGGGAAGGCCAATTAACCTAATCCGCATTTCGAGAACATGCAAACTCAGACCAGAGGCAGGAATCGAACCCAGACCCTGGAGGTGCAAGGCGACAGCACTAATCACTAAACCACTGTGCTGTCTGGCGACACTCCGGTTAACTCTAAATGATGCAGTGAATAAATTCTCATTTATAAATACAGCCATGTCGAAAGACGTATCCTGCAGTTGTGGCAAAGATGGTACTCTGTTTCAGAACGGATTCAAATTATTGTACGGCAACAAGCTAAGAAAACAACTAAGAAGATAAAATGCTAAAATGACTGGAATTGGGTTAAGAAGTGCCTAACACATTATTAAAACCCGGAAGGTTAGTGCAGAACTGTCAGTTTGACCGAACAAATGTGGATGGAAAAAAAAAAAGACAATTCACGTAGCCCTTAAGGACACGGTGTCACAAACTCTTCAAATGTTCTAGAAAGTTCCTTATTAGCTTTGTTCTTTACTTCAATTCAGGAAGTCCTAATGAAGATCCTGGTGCAGTCACGTGACAATCTGTGAACTCGTGTAACCCTGGCATCGTGTCCAAAATGCTGGAGTGCCTGAGTAGCACACGTGCCACAATAAAAGTAAGGTTTATCACTTTTAACCATTTTAATGATTTAATAACGTCTCAGATTTTTATATTTAACTTGTAACATGTATATCACAGATATATCACATTAAACTGTAATGTGACGCTTTCAAAATGTCAAAATGTGTTCCATGTGGGTTAAACACTCGGTGAAGTTGCATCATAAAAAAAATCGATGGTAAAAATCGCAGCCATGCTTAATAGTGAAAATTAAGTGCATTTCCACATCCGCAATGTGATGCAGGTTTGGGACTGTGCGTCCATAAGAAAACCACTTGTTAGTGAGACTAGTTTGCTAGGGAGCATAAAGATTGGACATTAGATAGATCAGATGGTCTGATGAGTCCAGATTGATTCTGTTTCAGATCATTCGAACAAAAAAACTTTCTACCTCGATCGTATCCAGGTACTAATCAAATACTGGCATACTGTAAGTGCATTAGTGTAACAGGGTTTTTTATATATATATATATATATATATATATATATATATATATATATATATATATATACTGTATATAAGCTTTTAACTCTCATAAATGTGTCCTATTATTCTGCACGATCAAAAGTCCTGGTTCGACTTCACCTCCCCTCGTATATATTTATAACCAAGTCCCAGTTGATACTTTTTCCATAACCTGGTTCCTCATGATCTTCATGGCGCTGGTTGCTTGAGAAACAGGTGCAATTATATTGAGTGCATGTGACTCTTTAATTGCAAACAGATCAACTCTGTTTAACTAATTATGTGACTTTGATGGCCACTAGTGGCACCAGACCTAATTCAGGGTCTGCGCAGCACATGTGGTAGATTTATGACCTATCATTGTAATGAATTTTATTTCAGTCCCAGGTTGTAGTGGCGCAAAATGGGTAAAAAGAAAAGGAATACGGACAAAAAGCTCTTCGAAGCAGCAGCTATCCAAGCACAATGCATTAAATCATACAGCAGAGATACAAGCAAGAGCTTGGTTTGAATAATTCAGAAACTGCTGATCTCGGCAGATGTACATATGCATGCTCGTCTGTGCAAACTCTAGAGACTGTTGTATGTGTGTGAAAATCCCAGAGGATCAGCAGTTTCTGAACTACCCGAACCAGCCCATCTGGCACCGGCAACCATGCCGCGGCTAAAGTAAGTCACAGAGATAACATTTTCTCGTGTGATTAAAAAAAAAAAATTATTTATTTATTTTCGACTTTGTGGTGTGCCGCTGTGACACATGAATGGCTGATTGATAACTGCACGAATGAGCAGATGTACAGGTGTTCCTTTTAAAGTGGACAAGTGAATTCCGGATGCAATGCGGCACGCAAACGGAGCCGTTATCAGCAATCGGCCACTGAAAGTGCAGAGTGCAGTAGCGGTAGTGTAATGTAATGTACGGTAATTACACACCCTGTAACTGTACTGAATGTTGAGCGGGAATGTAAACGTTCTTCAGTGGTGTGGTTGTTAGTGTTAAGCAGTTGTGGGATAAAACCGTCCTTGCTGGAACAGCGTCTAGCTGAAGGTATAGTAGCAGTGAAAATAGACTGTGGCTCAGGTGGCGAAGGGCTTTTATTCTGTAAATGGGCTCAGGTCACATCCCTGTCAGCCAAGAACAGAAATCTCTGGACAGTCCAAAATGAGAAAAAAAGACCTGGCGCACCTGTCAAGGTTTGGTGATTTTATGCTCATTGTAGCTTCAGAGTTCTTTTTTTTTTTTTTTTTTACATTTATTCAGCCTTAAATCTGGGGCTTATTTGGTCATTGGAGATTTGAAAGCTTATATGAAAACATATAGAAAAAAAAATAAGAAGAAGGAAGTCACGTCGCCGGTGCTTGTTGCTTTAGGGAGAAATGACTTTAGGGAGGCTGTTGTATTCAGAGGTGTTGTTAATGAAAGGAACACGGAAAATAACGCCCCGAATGCGCTGGGAGGTCACGCAAACAACACCAACATGATCCATACTCTGATGCACAGGCTGAACCCTCTGCCTCTGATAAACTGCAGAATGAAGACTCAAATGGCGTCTCCTATTTTTCACGCTTTATAACGCACGATTTATCAATTTATAGCTCTACCCTGAGCGGACCTGTAATTAGTGATGAGAAGAGAAAGGATGACACTCTTTGTCGAGGAACAGATGTGTGTGTGTGTGTGTGTGTGTGTGTGTGTGTGTGTGTGTGTGTCACGTTGTTATAGAGTGAGTGAGTCGTGGAAGTATAATGTGAAACAGGTGTCTATTGTCTGAGCCACATGAAGGTTGACAGATGCTCAGAACAAACACCTGGGTTTATATCATCAGGGACCAGGCCTCCATCACCAATTAGCTGAACCGGAAAGAGTGCGCACACACTCACAGACACCCACTCACACACACACACACACACAAACATGCACTCACATGCTACAATAAGACAAAACATTGATGCATTACAAAAAGATAATATTGTCCTGAATATTACATTATAAAATCTATTACATATGTATGTAGTGTAGTATAATAGTATACAGTCTTGTGTACAAAAGTTTAGGCACCCGTTGATATATATATATATATATATATATATATATATATATGTGAGTGTGTGTGTGTGTGGACATGATTGCATAAAAATTCTGCATATAAACTGAATATTATATACATGTATACAATATATACAATTATTAAAATAGAATTAAAATCACTATACAAACCTATGCAATTATCTAACCACAAAAAGGGCATATACAGTATGTGAGTATATGGGTTTATATGGAGTATATATACTTGAGTACACTAAAACATGACCTATGAACTGTCAAATCTTCACCCTCATCCATCAGTGCATTGTTTGTTTTAACTCCTTCATGCATAGTGGTCACTACAGAGCACAGCTATTCAAAAGCTGTTCTCTTGTGTATACCGGAGGTTTTGTTGTTATTATTGCATATCCTGTAGGCCAACACAGTGGATGCTTGTGCATCATCTCCACTAAAATTGCCATGAAAATGCCGCATGCCACACGAAAAACAAAGAAATGTTTTCATGCAGTGTCTTATGGCTGTGTGATAGATGGGAAAAGAAGATGAGAGGGGCATAATGATATGATCATTAGATGGGAGAAAGAACATTTGTTGACCCACCGACAATATAGTTCAACACACTGGTGTCCACCTGAGTGGACATATTTGTAACTCCCTAAAAAATAGGTTCATGAAAATGAAAAAAAAAAAATTCAATTGAATTTTATTTTCAAGCATAGAGAGAGCTAAAAACACTTCTTCTTCTTCTTCAAAAAAAAAGATCTTTACTGAGGTTCTCATAATTCATGCATGAAAGGGGTTAAACTAGTGTCATGTGTGGTTTTGGTGACCAGGAAAGGCTAATTTAATGCGTAAAAACACTCCCAGGCTTCATGCCGAATGAGAAAACGTCGAATTGACAAGAAAATCACAGAGGCTGTCAGATATTACTTATTGAAAGTCAGAGTGTCCAAGGTGTGAAAGAGAGGGATTTCAGAAGCTTTATCACCGATTTCACAAAGCTTCACAACCAAGTCGGTAGCCCAGCTCCAACACGTTCACTTTCGGCAAGTCCCACATGTTCTCAGCTGTAGGATGGGGATGTGTTCGCCCAAATGTGAACATTATGATTGTTGACTTTACCGTCCGTATGAATTGTGGCCTCAAAGATGCTTTTCGAACTCCTCATCTTAAAGTTTCTGTCGCATAGCAACACAGAATTAAACATAAAACACTTTCACAAAAAAAAAAAAATCGTGACCAATTTTATAGCCCTTTATAATTTATAGCTTCGCCATTTTGTCCTGGGAGAAACTTCCTGAGACGACATGAGGAATGAACCTTGTGAGGAATGAGACTAAAAAGGGAATCCTCATTTGCATGATACCAGATAGCGAGAAATCTCACCTGTATCTTTGTTGTATAAAGTGCGAAAGGAAATACGTTTTTACCTAACGTAAACGTAACTGTCCAATGATGCAGACTCGGGTATTAAAGAAATTTTAGTCTTAAAACTATTCAAGCATTTTCCTTCTTTTTTTTTTGTTGTTGTTAACCTTACATATACACTGCCAGAATATCTAACAACTACCTGACCTGGAAAATCCACCACCCGTTTTTGTTTTCAGCACTACACGGGAGCTGGAAGAGGACATTTGCTCCAGGGAGGTTCACACACACTTCCCCCAAGCCATGAGAGAGAAACATAGACTCCCCGCTGACCGCGGTGCTTGACGACAGCCCTGAGCTCTCTCCCAGCAGACTTTAGTCCTTAACCTCCAGTCTCTCCCTGCACACTCATTACTGTCATCATCATCATCATCATCATCATCATCTTCGCACATGAGGCTTTATTTGAAAGACGGAGACCTCAATCTGTAACCTGGTGCCTTGTGTGGAAACTCATTTACCGTTACTGTTCGAGTGGAGGAAGATCTCAGCTTGCATTAAGCTTTCTTTAGTCCTTTACGATACGATTAATTCAACAGGAACGCCGGCGCCCCTGCTCTTTCATGCGTTCATCCAATCAGCGAAGAACACAGGAACGGCGCAATGCATAAAATGATGCAGATACGATCCAAGAGCTTCTGTTAATCTAATGTGGGGAAGAAGGGGAAAAAAAAATCTCGGCGATCTTTGCGACTTTGACCGTTTCATGGTTGTTGGTTCCAGATGAGTTGGTTTGAGAATTTCCATAACATAGTGATGTGAAAAACAATGTGATAAACCGAGAGGTAGTTCTGCAGACGGAAACTTCTCTTGCACAGGTTCACCAAAACTGGTGGAGGCGATGTTTTGGAAAAAACAGACCAAGAACTGTCTGAAAAAACATTAGAATGAAATAGAAACGTCCATTATACTGTCATTTCTTACCTCTTATGGTCATTTTACTCCATCTGGATTATTATATTAGCAAGAAAATAAAAAGAGAAGGTATTGATATTTATTTGCCTTATTTATACAGTGTTCATACCACATGAACGTTACATAAGCCCTTCCAGACAAGTGACATACATTTCCAAAAAAAAAAAAAAAAACACAACTCCAAAAATATCATCTGCTTCGTCTAGCTGTCACATACGCAGCTCTGTTCGATTCTGAATGCAAAATGAAATAACATTCAATTCAAGTGACAGATTTTTTGACACCGTATTGTGCCAGAGTTGATTTATTTGTTCATATTTTAATTTTATCTTAATGCTCTGCCACTGTCGCATCGTTTAGTATGCGGGAAGTTGTACAGGTATTCTGGGTCTTAATCAAACTAGTTTCTGCTATTAACATATGACTTAAAATAGAGTCACGATCACTGATATACCGGAATTACTGTACGCCGAGCTAAAAATTGTGCACTAACACTTTACATGAACTGAGTGTCATTGCACGGATTTAACTCAAGCTGAAATCACTTGAAAGGTGTTTGTGGGAGCGTTTGTAGTGCATTACTTTTTAATTACTTTATTACCTTTCTTGTTTGTCATTTTGGAAACAAGGAAAGAAAGAAAGATGGAAAGGAAGGAAGGAAGGAATGAAACGTGAATGTTGTCTTCATAGTGTGTTATAGCTGAACTGTCTGAACATACAGTAAGCTGTGATGAAATGTGTGTTCGTGGCAGGAAAGAAAATGAAGAAGGAATGAAAAAAGAATGAAGAAATGAAGGAAGGGATGAAGGTATGAAAGAAGGAATAAAAAAGAAGAAAGGGAATGAATTAAAGAAAGAAAGGGGAACGATGTCTTCATAGTGTGTTATAGCTGAACTGTCTGAACTTAAGCTGTAATAAAATGTGTGTTAGTGGCAGGAAAGCGAATGAAGAAGGAATGAAAAAAGAAAGAAGGAGCAAGGGAAGGTATAAAAGAAAGAAAGAAGGAAGGAAGGAAAGAAGCATCCGGGATTAATAAAGTGTTTTAATCCTTCTCATGCAGTTAGCATTTTTGTTTGTAATTTGAAAGAAAGGAAGGAAGGAAATGACAGAAAGAAAAGGAGAAGGGAAGAAGGGAAAAGAGGAAAGTGAATGAACGGTGTTCCAGGTTTTACTGGTAGGCAGAAAGAAAGAAAGAAAGACGATGAAAGACAATGAAAGAAAAGGAATAAATAAGAAAGAAAGAATGAAAGAAAGAAGCATTTTCTGTCCTTAAAGAAAAGAAAAGAAAATTACAAGAAAAAAGGAAAGAAAGAAGGAGCGAAGAAAAGTAAGGAATGAAAGAATAAAAACAAAAAAAAGAAGCAAGCAAGAAAAGAAAGAATGTCCAGGTCTTGCAATATTCTTGAGGAATTCGCTTTGTCTGCCAAGCGTCACATTTACCCACCTACAGTATGGCTAGCATTTACTTACTCTTAACTAGTGGTTACCCCTTAACTAGTTCACCTACCCCAACTAGCGTCTACCCATCTATGACTAGCGTTCACTCACCCCTGACTAGAGTTCACCCACCAATGGCTAACATTTAAGTATGCCTGACTAGCATATACTCACTCTTAACTATCGGTAGAGTTTCCCACCTCCGCTAGATCAGAAGTTTTGGCTCCCCGTCCCTCCTGTCATTAATACAATATTTTTATTAAAAAATATTAAAAGAAAGAAAGGAGAGAAAGAAAAAGGAAAAATAACGGAAGGTAAAGGATGATGGGTGAACGATAGAAAGAATGGAAAAAGAAAGTGAGGAAGGAAGAGAAGGTAACAATGCCCATGTGAGAGCAGTAAGAGGAATGGGGCTGAGTGGGATCTCTCTAAACCTTGATGATCTGATGCTGTGAGTCCTGCAGCTGGAGGAAAGTGGAGGAGATTAATGGCTGGTTTTTAGCCCTCAGCCCTGCATTATTAGGAGCTTTCTGCGGCACAAATAAATGCAAATCACACATAAAAACAACTGGCACATTGCAGACTATATGGTACATAATAAACACGCTCCTGTACGAAAGAGCTTTTCTATTTCCATAAAATGCCTGTTCAGTTCATTCAAACCTTAATTTAAGTCGGCAAACACTGAGGGAGCGGGGTCATTTACAAAGCACGAGAGTGTAATAAAAACCAGAGAAAACAAAAGAGGCGGCGCTCTCGCTCTCTCACTCACTTTCAGTAAGCACTTTATCCTGGTCAGAGTCATTGTAATATGGAGCCTGTCCCTGGGAACACTGGCCGTGAGTTATACCCTGGACGGGGAGCCAGTCCATCACAGTGCACCTTTCATTCACACATGGGGCAGTTTATTATAACCACACTGGACTCATCGGACCACATGACCTTTTTCCATCGCTCCGAAATCCAATCTTTATGCTCCCTAGCAAGTTGAGTCCTTTTTCTTCGATCAGTTTCTCTAACAAGAGGTTTACGAAGACTTTATGGCGCGCTTCGATTTTCCTATCATCAATTTATTTATTTATTTATTATTATTATTACTTTTTTTTAATCCATGTAGCCAGCCACATCAGGCAACGAATACTCACCACTTCTTGAGAGATATCCGGCGTTTCTCTGGCAGTGCCTTATGGGGCTGATTGTATTTGAGCAGTTGAGGGCGAAGGACCTTGCTCAAGCGCCCAACAGTGGCAACCCGGCGGAGCTGGGGCTCAAACCGGGACCCCTCCGATCAGAAGTTTTGGCTCCTCGTACCTCCTGTCATTAATAATACAATATTTTATTCAAGCTCTCAGACCGGCATTAAACGTTGACTGACTTGTGCACCCTGTATACCCTGTATCACACCCCAAGTGATACAGTGAATTTGAATACAGCAAATTGCAAAAATTAAACTACGACCAATACACTCACTCACTCATCATCTATCCCGCTTTACACTGTATACAGGGTTGCTGGAGCCTATCCCGAAGCCTTGAGGGCATGAGGAGGGGTACACCCTGGAAAGGGTGCCAATCCATCGGAGGACACACACATTCACACACTACAGGCAATTTAGTGACGCCAGGTAGCCTAATCTGCATGTCTTTGGACTGTGGGAGGAAACCTGAGTACCCTGAGGAAACTCATCAAGCACGGGGAGAACATGCCAACTCCATGCACACAGACCCCTGAGGTGGGATTCGAACCCAGATCCTGGAGGTGCAAGGCGACTGAGCTAACCACTAATCCACTATGGCACCAAGACCAATACAATCAATAATAATAATAAAATAAAATAAAAAAATTATATTTTTAAATACATAGATAAAAATAAATTGACATTCAGCGAGTAAAAATTTACTTGAGTATTGTTTACAACCCTTGTAAACAATAATGCATTACACTTTTTATTTATACACACATTTATTATAATATGATTATCTTATGATACTAAAATGTTTAATATGTTACAAGAACAGTAAGTGATTTTTATATATAACGCACAGTTTATTACAGTAACTGCCATGTATTGATGAATGGTGCCGAACTCCCTGTTCTAGATCAAAGCTCACAACACAAACAGAGGTCTTGCCCTCAGTGGCTCTCAATAAATCACAGCAACATCGGTTTTGTGTTGATTTATTTTGCATTGAACGGCCGTGCGGGAGAGGCCTGCTGGGAACAGAGGCTAACTGATGTTTTGAGGATGATGGGTTTAATATTGTGATTTGGTGGGTAAGGTTAAATACGGATCGTTACTCCGAGCAGGAGTAAAAGATGTACATCATACACGGCAAGACTGTGGGGCTTTTAAGTGGTTGTAACCAGGAATTGTGATTTTTTTTTTCTTTCTTTCTTGCTGCTTTTGAACTTATTAACACTTATTCATTTTCTCACATATGACTTGGAGAGTTGGGTGTGTGCTTGTGTGTGTTAGATTTCAAATTGGATTTAAATTATTTTCAGATGCATATATAATAAAAAATAATATTTGCTGTGTAAAAACGTCCCATACTTATATAATAACCAACACACTTACCTGTAACATTTCACATACATTTCTGAATCCTGAACCTAGATTATGAATGTTGTGGCTAGGAAAGAGTCAAAATATGCATCGGTGATCAGTTACTGTTGGATCTAAGATGTTAAATATCCAAAGTTTGTTGGAATTGTAGAAACTTTTGTGCTGTGTCTGATTAAAACACTCGAAAACCACTTTGAATAAAACATGCTGTTATAAGGAAATAATCACCAACACAAACCCTTGACAGGACAAAAATTGTTGAGTTATTTAACAACTGCTGTGACAGTAGTTTACTTGAATGAAAAACATGATTGTTTATGTGGTGAAGTCTTTGGTGAGATGTTCATTTAACATTGATGAAAGGCAGCTCTGGTGTTCGTGACTCCAGGATTTTCCACTTTACAGTTCTCAGTTGCGTAACAAGCTGCATATTTTTGTTCTATTCATTTTAGGAGAAGAAAAAACAAGGGCCAACTTTCTAGAATACAGTAAAACCTTGGATTGCAAATAACTTGGTCAGTGAGTGTTTTGCAAGATGAGCAAATTTTTTTAAATACATTTTAACTTGATAAATAAGCGATGTCTTGCACACTTTGTTTGCAGAGTGTCACGTTTACCCACCTATGGCTAGCATTTATCCATTCTTAACCAGTGGTTACCCACTCCTGACTGTAATTTACCCACCCCAACTAGCATTTACCCATCTATGGCCAGTGTTTACCCACCAGTGAATAGCATTTGCCCACCCCTTTCTAGCATTTTCCCATCAATGGATAACGTTTAACTATTCTTGACTATTATTTACCTACCCCTGAATAGAGTTTAGCCACTCTTAACTAATGGTTACCCACTCCTGGCTAAAGTTTATCCACCTTTGACTGTCATTTATGCACCTCTGGCTGGCATTTACCCAATCCAACGGGAGTGGTTACCCAAATATGAATAGCGTTAACCCATCTATAACTAGTGTTTACTCACCCCTGACTTGTGTTTACTCACCCCTGACCCACATTTATCCACTTCTAACATTTACCTATAACTAGCGTTTACCCACCATCTCTGATAAGCGTTACTCTGATTACCCCAACAAGTGTTTACCCACCCTTGACTAGCATTTACTCACCTGTGACTAGAGTTTCTCCACCCCTAACTAGTATTTACACACTCTGAACTATCGTTTACTCACTTCTAACTAAGATTTACTCAACCCGAACTAGCATTTACCCACCCTTGACTTGCGGCTACCAACCTCTGACTAGAGTTTACCAACATCGACTAGCTTTTACTCACTCCTGACTAGCGGTTACCCACCCCTGACGGATTTCTGAACCGTGGAAATTTTAGTACAGTGAACTCATTGTCATGGTCAAAAAACCAATTTGAAATGATTCGAGCTTTGTGACATGGTGCATTATCTTCTGGAAGTAGCCATCAGAGGATGGGTACATGGTGGTCATAAAGGGATGGACATGGTCAGAAACAATGCTCAGGTAGGGCGTGGCATTTAAACGATGCCCAATTGGCACTAAGGGGCCTAAAGTGTGCCAAGAAAAGATCCCCCACACCATTACACCACCACCAGCAGCCAAGGTCAGCCTTGTTTCTGACCTTGTTACACAGTGGTAACAAGGCATGATGGATCCATGTTCTCATTCTGTTTACTCCAAATTCGGACTCTAAAATTTGAATGTCTCAACAGAAATCGAGACTCATCAGACCAGGCAACATTTTTACAGTCTTCAACTGTAGAAATGTCAGCTTCTTCTATCAGCTTGAATCAGTCGGCCCATTCTCCTCTGACCTCTAGCATCAACAAGGCATTTTCGCCCACAGGACTGCCACATACTAGATGTTTTTCCCTTTTCACACCATTCTTTGTAAATCCTAGAAATGGTTGTGCGTGAAAATCCCAGTAATTGAGCAGATTGTGAAATACTCAGACCGGCCCGTCTGGCACCAACAACCATGCCACGCTCAAAATTGCTTAAATCACCTTTCTTTCCCATTCTGACATTCAGTTTGGAGTTCAGGAGATTGTCTTGACCAGGACCACACCCCTAAATGCATTGAAGCAGCTGCCATGTGATTGGTTGATTAGATAATTGCATTAATGAGAAATTGAACAGGTGTTGAAAAGTTCTTTTTTTATTCTGTTTTAATGATGTACTTTGATATACTAATATATCTGAATGTCCTCTCTCTCACTCCCTCCCTCGCGCTCTCTCTCTCTCTCTCTAAACCCTGATGTCATCTCAGCTATGATTTAGCATGAAATGATTCCATGGTGTACACTCTAAGCTCCCTGAGCTAATCCTAAATTGCCGTGTGTTCATGTTGCTCATGTTTCTTTATCACTGTTAGACTCTCTAGCATGCATTTACACTTACGCACAGGCACAAGCTTCACTCGGCTTATGGGGTTGATGTGTGTGTGTGCGGGGCGGGGGAGGTATGGTGTTAGTGCTCTTTTGAAGGTTTGAACAGTCAAGCAGGGGATTGAAAGTACATGCATTAGCATGTTGCTACTCGGACTGAATGTGTGGAGGAAAAACATGTTCTGCAAGGAGGCAAAATAGGATATCCAGTCACACAGCAGCGGCCAAAAGTATTGAGACAAAAGTGAAAGTTAAAGCTTTAATGACATCATTATTTAAAAAAAAAGAAAGATGTCAGTCAAGATGAAATTGCTCTACTACAATCAATATTTAATATAGGAGAACTACAGTATAACATGTTGTCATAATACTTTCGGCCACCACTGTAACGCAACATTATAATCAGCATAAAACAAAGTGCTGTTGACATAAACAAGGGTATTATTTCTTGTGCATGAACGTCATGTTGTGTATTCTACTCATTACTGTGTATAAGCACTTTCACACTTTGTGTCTCTCATACATGCACACACGCGCACACACACACACACACACACACACCCCTGTGGACCTGTACTGGTGTCTTGGGTGAGCCAGCCTTTGTGCCCGTGTGCTCCTGAATGACGTCCATGAGAGGTCTGGTGTGATCAGTGGGAAATGACACAAACCACGCAGAGGTGATGCCGAAGAAGAAGAAGAAAATCCCAACCGTGTTTTTTTTTTTAATTAAAAAATTGCTTCAGAAATGTTTTTTTTTGCCTTTTAACAAAGGAGTAGAATGCAAAAAAATGAAAGTTGTTATAAATGTGCCTGTGCAGGCAGGACAAAGCAGAAAGAAAAGAAGAAAAAAAAATCACTGCCAGAGGGTGTTTGAGATTGAGGTGACAGCGTCCGAGCTGAGGTAATTGTCTAGCGCTCCCACTGCGCTCGTGTCACCTGTCCCGCTGAGAGAGTGTGGCAAACACAAGCACACCTCTCTGGCCAAGGGAAGAAAAAAAAAAAAAAAAAAACATTTGCCAGCAGAGCAGGTCACCACCATGTCACACACATCAGCAACCCTTATGAACGGTAACTGTAGTTTAACACAGGTGTTGTTCTGAGTGCTTTAAATATATATTTTAATGCACTAATTAGATTAATGTGTTAAATCATCATGATTATTATTAGTGAATTTTGGAACACAATGCCACCATCAATTGCCGTTATATACAGTATGACTATATCGATCTGTTATGCTGCTATAGTTATTAGAGCCCTATGATGTCATTTTATGCAAAAGGCCCTCTTGTTCTTCTTAGGATTATTCTTGTTTGTTTTTTTCCCCTCCAGAATCCAGCGCTTTTCGGGGTTCAAAAAGTCATGAAAATCATCACACAGTTTGGAATCTGCTGACATTAGGAGGCCTGAACGGCTGGGCCCCGGGCGTGGCAGGAGATGTTGCTGCATAGCTCATACTCACTTATATGAGGTATCCATGTAAATTCCAGTGCACATTTAGATCTCATTGAGCGAAACAACTTGCTGAGCCCATGCATGTCATGCACTCCATTCAACAGGAAGTCAGTTATTTTGGGTTGTTTGCAAAACGCACCCAATGTAATTTTATATACTGCTCCGTATCCGTACCGTATATGTTATTGTTTGTTTGTTTGTTTTTTTTTGCTCCAAATATCCAAATTGGTATTCAGAAATCAACTCAAAGTGGGAGGGGCCGACATAAAAAAAAAGAATAATAAAAATAAATATATATAAACATTTTTGAGTTGTCTTCCCCATTACATTTTCAAATTTTCAAACTAATTTATTTAGTTAAATTTTCCAAAACCTAATTCAAACCAACAAAACCTAGACCGAGCGGTTACTAAGGATGAACGAATAAACGAACGCTGTAAAATGCGTTTCACATTTCTGGTCATGCAAAGGAGTGCCATCCACTTAGTTTGACTTATTAACTTGTGAAAAGGTCGTCCCTCATTTCCTTTACCTTTACAACAACATAAAGCCTTTCATGTTGCTATCATTGTGTTTATGAATATTTTACAGTACCGAGTTATTTGCTTCATAATATGATTAATACAGTGGAATTTACAGGATTAAGACAGCCATGTCATATTCATTAAGCAGTTACATGTGTAGGTTCTCTAGGTTAGATTAATTCATAGACAGTATTCTGTATACATTGATCTTAGCTAGCAAGTTCTATCTGCTAGTTTTAATGATCTTGTCCTCGGCATTATCATTAGAACCTTAAGGCCCCTTTCACACTGTGACAAAAAATATGAAGTTCTAAAAATATCAAAGACTGCTGCGGGAATGGGGTCAAAATGGAAAAAACCTTATACTGATTCGCAATGCATCTATCATGTTTTTAATTAATTTCCTATCACACACATGATCACACATTCAACAGGTCTGATGAGAACCGAATTATTACTATGTCCGATCACTTACCGGGTGCTTATCATTTTCTTACGTGATTTGAACTTAATGAATTCTTCTACAATGTGCCATGGACCTACCTGGTCTACTTTAGGCTTGTGCTATGACCATGGTAGGACCATTGCACATGGTAGAAGAATTTTTCAAGCTCAAATCACATTCTTGTAGTGCTTACCACATTTAATAGAAAACTCCATTAGCATTCACAGTGATTCGATTCAATAAAATTTTAACAATTGTTGCTGTCACAAAGCAACTTTACACAATCAAACGAATTATCGAAGTTTGCATAAAATGTGAATGTGTATGAATCAAAAATGGTCAGATAGTTCCTGATGAGCAAGCCGAGGGCGACGGTGGCAAGGACAAAACTCCCTGAGATGGCAGTAGGAAGAAACCTTGAGAGAGGAACCGGACTCAACATACCAGGGCCCATCCTCATTTGGGTGAAACAGAAAGCATGAATGCAGATCAATTCATACTGTGTGTTAGGTGGCAGGCAGTTCAGTATAACAGTTGATGTTAATTGATGTTAATATGGAGTCCAGGTAGTTATTGGAGGCTCAGGTAGACTTGTAGGAAATTCCAGTCCTGAACTATCGAGCGACTGTAGCCAAATCAAGTCCTCAGAGAAACAGCTGCCAACATCAGCCGAGGCCAGAACCATCTTCATGGTAGAGTGAAACCGTCCCCAGACACCGGACGCATCCCAAAGAGACCACACGGGGCATCCATGTGACGAGATCTCAACCAGAAGCGGAGCACCAGGATGAGTCAGACAGGTCCAGAGGGCAGAGGGAGTCTGGATCAATGGCAGCTCAGGAACGACGATGTGTAGCTCGACTGAGAGATGGAAAGGGGGGTGGAGCAGACGAGGACAGATAATGTATAAAATGAATGAGTGCAAGCAGGGACTAATTATGACATCATAACTAAAAGGGAGAGCCAGAAGGAAACACAGACATGAGGGCTCCCTGAGATGTAAAGTAACCAATCACCTCACCGTCGACAAACCTGAGTGATCAGTGAGAGTGGGGAAGGACAGCATCTAAACATACCAGTTCACAATAATACTCTATGTCCATGAGTCCTCCGAGATCTGCTCCTTTACCTAAGGCAAATCTATTTACAAAAATTCTTAGCTAAATAAATTAGTTTTTAGCCTAGACTTACACTGAGACTGTGTCTGAGTCACGAACACTATTTGGAAGGCTATTCCATAACTTTGGGGCTTTGTAAAAAAAAAAAAAAAAAAGCTCTGGCCACAGTGATAACCACTCAACCACCAGAACTCCATCCAAACCTTTCTGTTTGCACCATGTGTGCCATGTCAATGAAGTCCCTAAGAGTTATCTCAGTAAATGGCCAATGCTCTCAGTAATACGTCCTTATTAAGTCTTGCTTTGATCATGTCCTCACCAGTGCTTTTTTAGACATGTCCAAAAGCAAGCACAACAGCTCCATATCAAGGGAGACAATATTACATCCTTAATGCAAAAAAAAAAAAAAATCTACTGCAAAGTTGTACATGTTCTTACCGCATTCACCCAGTTTTTTTTTTTTTTTTGCTGATGTAGTGGGAACATGGGCCTTAGTGTTGACCTTGCATCTACAATATAGGTGACATTTAGAGTAAAGCCATACAAAAAGCATTCTTGGTTCCCCAAAGGTTTTGTTGTTGCCACAATGCACTGCACAATCATTTTCCCATAATCATGTTTTCAGATTATTTTGTGTGTGTGTGTGTGTGTGTGTGTGTGTGTGTGTGTGTGTGTGTGTGTGTGTGTGTGTGTGTGAGAAACCAACAATATTCCCTCAATCAAAAGATTCTTCTATGGCTTTTCTGTAAATAATCATTTTTGGAATAAATGTTCCAGTTAACACTTGAAATATGTATTTATTTTGTCCCTCTAAAGACAAACCTGAAATTAGAACTTCTTTAGAAAGCTCTCTACTGTAGCACTTAGAACCTTTTTACAAGATAGAACCTGTTTAGAAAGCTAAAAAAACATATACTGAAGCAAAAGCCCAATTTAGCCCAATTAACCCAATTAAGTCTAACCTGTGGACCATAAACAATTTAATTAGATAGCATGCTCAAATCAGGGCTAATATACCGTAAACTGGCTTAAACCAATATTGAATTTTGGTCAACACCCTAATTCTTTCTTAATTGTTTCAAGTGGGTTGAAAATATTAAACTGCCGGAGTCAGGTACTCTCAACGGCTACTCCACCATTTATCTTCCTGTAGCAACTTTCTCTTTCAGACACGCTACCTTATCCAGCCATTATGCGTCTAGACATTCTGGCACTTTTTCAACAAAGCCATGGGTGAAATTTGGTTTTCTCCAGCTTTGCAAAGAAAATTGCAACACCTGATGTGGACCTAATGTTTTCTGAGGAGCGAGCACACAAGATTTCCATTTTCTTTTCTTTATTCAGAGTTACCCCATCAGACGAAGAAACCGGCGGTGGTAGAGTGTGTCTCGGATCATTGTCTACTGATTGTGTAGGGGCCTCTTTACTCAGGTGTGAGCATTCCTGTTCAGCTGGCTGCAACGTGCTGCAATAACACACTCAGCACGGAAGTCTCTAAGCGACAGATCACTTTCGAGTGGGCATAAACAGAAAAACCTGTGTGATCTAGCAATAATTAGCCCCTGCTCAGCCCTTCTGGGTTGAACTGAACCTTCACTAGGTAGCAAAAAAGGGCTAAACCAGTTGGAATGCAAAAGCAACAGTTCTTGCCAAATGATGAAAATGGATTTTGGTGCTCCGTAGCTGTGACATTAAAAGTAGGCATTTGCTGCAAAGTGCTTTCTGGTAAAAACCTGCAATGGACAGCATTAACCTCCATAATAGTCATCAGAGGTACAAACAGAGCAATCTGAGGACATATGACAAGCGAACCTATAAAAACTCTTAGGCTATTTTTTATTTCCTAATAAAGAATAAGGAACTTTTAGGTGAAGATTACTTGTAGACATGATGTTGGAATTCAAGGAACTTATTTAAAAGTTCCCGTAGCCTTGTTGTCAGCTTAGACGGGTCTGATCGTGCTTGTCTGAAGGCTTCATCAAGAAGGTGATTCCACACACAGACTTTGATGTTTTTTTGGTTCTCACACCATTCTGTGTAAGATTTCTGATTCTCTGGCACCGGAAATGGAAATCACGCTACCACATTTGGTTGAGTGAATAACCGCATGGTTTGAATGAGCAGGTGTACAGGTTTATATAAGGTCAGTATGGTCAGGTTTTAATCAGTTTTTCTCTCTTTTTTTTTTTTATACAGTATGTGACTCAGATGTGATTTTTTTTTTTTATGCCAGTGTGAACCACATGGAACCTGATCTTTTTAAATCGGATTCCATATATGGAACAGATAAAGGTCTGATTTTTGCCACACAACCTCAGTGTGAACAGTCAGAAGTCATGTCACTTTTATTACATTGATACTCACCACAATTTTGTACTAGGAAGATGGTGGATGACGGTGAAGGAGGATTTCAGTTGGCGGGAGTGTGAGGTATCGTTGTAGCGCGTCTTTAGTAAAGTAAAGAGGATTTCAGCAGAACAGCTTGCTTTGGTAGCTAAACAGAAGTGAGACAGTAAAACATTCTTTATTGTTATTTGGAATACATAAAAAGGTAACAACGGTGGAAAATAATGGAGGTGTTATGGGTCTGTGCACTTGTAAATGTGGGTTACAGCGCTACAGATTGAGCTCCGGTGATCAAACAAATGGCATTACACCTTACAAACATTTCGGGTCATGCTGCCGTAAAAAACAGAATTACAAGCAAAGTTAGAAGGTGCATATCAGAACTACTTTACGTGTGAAGAAATCTCAAATGAAATGGCCGTAGAACCTGAGTGTAGCGGCAAAGGAAAGCTAAAGGTGTAAAAGCAAGATGGAAAGGAAGTATACAGTAGATGAGAGCAAAAGAAGTGGTGAGATGACGTGCGTTTTCTCCAACAATAAAAAAAAAAAAAAACATTTATTTGGTCAGGAAATCGGATGTAGTGTGAACGTAGCCTAAATGTAGATTTGCATCAATTCCACATAAAGAATGTTAGCCACCATACACTATATGGCCAAAACTGTGTAAAGACCTGACCTTCACAGCCATATTTGGGTCCCCCAAACTGTTTCCACAAATTGTAGAAGCACACAACTGTACAGAATGTCTTTGTATGCTGCACAGAGTCTTGATTGAACTCATCCCCACAAAACACCTTTGGGATGAAATGGGACGCTGAGGTCTACCAGGCCTTCTCACTTGATATCAGCGACTAACCCGACTAATACACTTGTGGCAGAATGAGCACAAATCCCTTCGGCCATACACTATATAATTATTCTTTATATAATAAAACTGTAAAGTGGGAGTGTCTGTACTTTGAAGATATTTGTGGAAAAATTATTTGTGGGGATGTAAGACGAGTAATAGAACACATCAAGATGGTTTTTGGAATTTTTGCCTGTTTGTTTGTGCACACATCACGTAAAAAGTACTAAACAAATTTTAACATGGTTTTCGCGGGTGTATTTGGCCGAGCTTAAGGTAACACATAAGATTTGTGTCATTGCAATCGGCCCATGGGAACGGAGGATATGCTACTTTGAAATTTTAATGGAAAATGCCCTTATATCATAAAAAAAATTTACCTTGAAAAAAATTCAACAGATTGTGCTGTAAAAAATGTAATACGCTCTTATGAGTGTGCAATTGAAATCTACTTAATAAATGAGATTTCACACTTTCATTCCACGCACATCATGGAAACATAATTTTAGTTCATTCCAAAATTCAACAGATGGCGCTGTACATTTTTTTTTTTAAAACATGCTTATGAGTGTGCAGTTAAATTCTACATTTATATTCGTGGGCGCATCAAGCATATATATACAGTGGCTATATACTGTATATATACATTCATGGCCAAAAGTTTTGAGAATTACATAAATATTGGAAATTGGAAAAGTTGCTGCTTAAGTTTTTATAATAGCAATTTGCATATACTCCACAATGTTATGAAGAGTGATCAGATGAATTGCAGAGTCCTTCTTTGCCATGAAAATTAACTTAATCCCGAAAAAAAAACTTTCCACTGCATTTCATTGCTGTCATTAAAGGACCTGCTGAGATCATTTCAGTAATCGTCTTGTTAACTCAGGTGAGAATGTTGACGAGCACAAGGCTGGAGATCATTATGTCAGGCTGATGGGGTTAGAATGGCAGACTTGACATGTTAAAAGGAGGGTGATGCTTGAAATCATTGTTCTTTCATTGTTAACCATGGTGACCTGCAAAGAAACGCGTGCAGCCATCATTGCATTGCATAAAATGGCTTCACAGGCAAGGATATTGTGGCTACTAAAATTGCACCTAAATCAACAATTTATAGGATCATCAAGAACTTCAAGGAAAGAGGTTCAATTCTTATTAAGAAGGCCTCAGGGCATCCAAGAAAATCCAGCAAGCGCCAGGATCGTCTCCTAAATAGGATTCAGCTGCGGGATCGGAGTGCCACCAGTGCAGAGCTTGCTCAGGAATGGCAGCAGGCAGGTGTGAGCGCATCTGCACGCACAGTGAGGCCAAGACCTTTGGAAGATGGCCTGGTGTCAAGAAGGGCAGCAAAGAAGCCACTTCTCTCCAAATAAAACACCAGGGACAGATTGATCTTCTGCAAAAACTATGGCGAATGGACTGCTGAGGACTGGGGCAAAGTCATATTCTCGGATGAAGCCTCTTTCCGATTGTTTGGGGCATCTGGAAAAAGGCTTGTCCGGAGAAGAAAAGGTGAGCGCTACCATCAGTCCTGTGTCATGCCAACAGTAAAGCATCCTGAGACCATTCATGTGTGTAGTTGCTTCTCATCATGCTTCTCCATGAATAAAGAATGGTACCAAAACACTCTCCAACAGCAACTTCTTCCAACAATCCAACAACAGTTTGGTGAAGAACAATGCATTTTCCAGCACGATGGAGCACCGTACCATAAGGCAAAAGTGATAACTAAGTGGCTCGGGGACCAAAACGTTGAAATTTTGGGTCCATGGCCTGGAAACTCACCAGATCTTAATCCCATTGAGAACTTGTGGTCAATCCTCAAGAGGCGGGTGGACAAACAAAAACCCACTAATTCTGACAAACTCCAAGAATGGATTATGAAAGAATGGGTTGCTTTCAGTCAGGATTTGGCCCAGAAGTTGATTGAGAGCATGCCCAGTCGAATTGCAGAGGTCCTGAAAAAGAAGGGCCAACACTGCAAATACTGACTGTTTGCATAAATGTCATGTAATTGTCGATAAAAGCCTTTGAAACGTATCAAGTGCTTGTAATTATATTTCAGTACATCACAGAAACAACTGAAACAAAGATCTAAAAGCAGTTTAGCATCTAACTTTGTGAAAACTAATATTTGTGTCATTCTCAAAACTTTTGGCCACGACTGTACACAGAGGGTGTTTAGTGCTTAGTGGTTAGCACTGTAACATTACACAGCCAGGGTTCAATTCCCGCCTTAGGGTCTGTGTGTGCATGGAGTTTGTTTGTTCTCCCCGTGCTTGGTGGGTTTCCTCAGGGTACTCCGGTTTCGTCCCA
Organism: Clarias fuscus; assembly: GCA_030347435.1. NCBI lineage: Eukaryota > Metazoa > Chordata > Actinopteri > Siluriformes > Clariidae > Clarias > Clarias fuscus. Next base: position 23,726,511 of record CM059208.1, read on the forward strand.
GAGTCTACACCTGATATACAGATATGGCATTTCCAAATTGCCTGTAGTGTGTGAATGAGTGTATGGGGTGTGAGTGTGTGTGCCCTGCGATGGATTGACACCCTGTCCAGAGTGTACCCCACCTCATGCCCAAAGTCTCTCGGGATAGGTTCCAAGCCCCCGTGACCCTGTATACAGGATAAAGCGGTATAGATGATGAGTGAGTGAGTGCATAGTTTGACTGGTCTGACTACTCTAAGATAAATTACTGAAAATATGATGACGCTGGAATGACTTGTCCAGGGGTACTCTAATGTCCTCAGTGTGTGTGTGTGCGTGCGTATGCCCATGTGTCAAATCTCTAATTATGCCTCACAGTTTTGAGTGACTGTTGGTTATTGCGTCAATGAATAATTCATGACTTGCTAAAAGGTTGGGCTATTTTTATCCATTTTTAATTTTAATCGAAACTTGTGGAGAAAAATGCTCTTCATCTCCGCTGGTTAAATCAGGTAATTTCATGCCAATTTCATCTGGCAAGTCGTCTGTCTAGATACCGCAGATTCAAACTTCATAGGAAATAGTTTTGGAACTAAGAAGAATGGTTCAGACCCAACCGTAAATTCTACTCCATCGTAGAGACAAATCAAAGAGGCTCCCATGGAAAGAAAGTTCCAAATGAGATGGTGTATTTTGCATCAGGTGAGATATATATATATATATATATATATATATATATATATCACTGCAATGACACGCACAGAATGCTAGAATGGTTCTCGCATTAATGCTATCTCAATGTCTTGATGCTCCAGCCAAGAATTCACAAGAGCATTTCTATCTAGTCTGATACTCGACAGTCTTTATTTCAACGTCAAAACCCTAGAACACCCTCTGCGGGTTTGGGGTCTGCCCTCCTCCCTCCTTTTTAGCAAGAAACAAAAAGATACTTCAATGAAGAAAAAACAAAGGAATCCCCATAAAAAAAAGCAGTTCACTTGGACTGAGTTGACTTGTGCCATGTGATACCAAAATGAGAGAGGAGGATTGTACAGTAAAACATGGAAATAGCACACAAGTTTTGCGAGCCCTCGTGAGCGCGTACTGCTGGGGGTTTCGTGCTCATGATCAAAATGCAGGAAACGATGTGAAATGAAGAAAATAAAGAGAGAACAAGCAAATCAGACAAGCTGGGGAGGGGTTGAGCATCTCCCCAGGGTATTAAAGACAGAAAGAAGCGGGTTGAGACAAGTTCACCCCCTGTGAAGCCTTTCCGTACTGTACCTACCCCCAGAAATGAAGAGACGTGTGAAAGGGAGAAGGGCGTGGTTCCTGGGGTACATCTTTGTATTTTCGCCCAGTTGGGAGTTCTGTTTTGTTGTTTTTTTAGCACCCCCACCCCTCTGTTATGGCTCGTACGCTCCCTCTGTCACGGCTCATACGGCTGAGGAAGATTACCGCTCTCAAACGGCCCATTGTCAAAGCTGTAATGGTCTAATCTGGTTGAAGTCTGGGAGAGGGAACGCTGCCAAGGCGGTGGCATGGGTGGAAGGTTTGAATGAAAGATTCTATTGATTATGGCGGAACAAACCTTTTTTTTTTTTTTTTTTTTGTTAGATCCAACCTTACCCGCAAGCTACTGGAGACAAAATGAACAACACACCAAAAAACAACAAGAAATCCTCAAGTAGAACATTTATCAGTACTTTTGTGGGGGGAAAAAAATCTGCGTTTAATTATGTGATTAACTGTGCAAGATGGCTGCCACACATGTCCTAGGCTCATTCGCTATGTCAGGTATTCGTGTCCGAAAAGGCATCCACAACTAGAACTATTAGCAACGGTCTACAACTTTGAGTATTGAGTATGGTTTTAGACTAAACAAATTCTCAATGATTCAAAGCAGTACTGGCCATGCCAATATTCCAAATCTCCTGTATCTAAGGGTGTCATTTTTATTACATCATAGCCCTTTTTTTAAAAAAAAAGAAGCTTGTGCTTTAACATCTGTGCATAAAGGTTTAAGATCTCATAATAGCTGTCACGAGATCAGTAAATATTTTACAGGTCAATACTGTATGTACTGTATGTGCCAGACCTGACATAGTCAAAGGTTTGGACACACCTTCTAATTCTATGGGCTTTCCTGATTTTTTATTTCTTTCTATACTGTAAAAACAATTCTGAAGGCATTTATCCAAAATGCACAATAATCTTCTTTGAACAGTTGATATTGAGATGTATCTGCTACTCATGCTCTGTAATCCTTCATAACGGCTCTAATCTGAAGTGCTGTTAATTGATTAATTGGTGATTTCTGAGGCTGGGGACTCTAAATGAACTTCTCCTCTGGAGCTGAGGGAGGTTTTGGTCTCGCTTTCCTGGGAAGGTCTTCATGAGAGACAGTTTTATCATGGAGCTTGATGGTTGACAATACTGTTCTTGCAAGAACTGTTCAAGAACGCCATATGTGTTATTATACAGTTTTGATAAATCCAATATTATTCTAGACTGTCGAAAAAAAACCATTAAATCCAAACTTGTGTCCAAACTTTGGACTGGTACCGTGTCTTCTAGAGGATCTTCCTATAATCTATTAAGTCTGCAGAACGTATGTAGATGATTATTAATATCATTGATGGAGAAATTCATAGTTGTTATTGTAATTTTATATATTTTATCAGTTCTACAGTTAACTGATGAGAAGATGATACAAAGACGATACAAATCAACACTGACACAGAAATCTGACTTACTGTAATTGCATAAATTCATAGCTATTAAAGATGCGCAAATTCGCATATCACAAATATTCATAGATTACGTCATTGTTTAAAGCTTGACAAAGTTTCTCTAGTATTTTTTTTATTACGTTCCAGATGAGTCAAACCTGATGTGATCCTCTGATGCTGTAGAGGATCTATCTCAAGGTCTGGTGCTGTTCATTCTGAAACGTTTTTTCCTGGCCGTGGTTATAAATGGTGATTACTGGAGCAACCATCCTGTGTGAAATCTAGAGGCCGTTGTTTGTGAAAAATGCACATCAGCAGTTTCTGATTATCAGGTTTGCGATTAACACCTACAGTATGCCACGATACAAGCCACTGAGATCACACATTTCCCCATTCACACATCACCCGAAGCTCTTCACCTGTATCTGTATGTTTTTTTTTATCGATTACACTGGTGAAGCACGATTGACTGACTGGATAATTGAATATACAAGGGGCGTTCAAGTCAAACCAGGACTTGTGAATGAAGCTGTAAAACTGATTGACATTTCACAAAAAATATTTAAAGCACATTACGGTAATGAGATTCTAAGTCATAGAAAAACCTTTGAATGGTGCCAGCGTTTTATACATCCGTGAGTGACGATCCCGGTGTCTCGGAGCCCACTGCAGTTGTTACCATGGACATTGGGCGAGTGGAACCCCTGTTTCTTGAAAATTTTGTCTGTGGTAACTGTACAATCATTCACCAACGCTTTGTACATTACAGGGAGTTATTTCTCCATCCTCATACAGTCCTGATCTCACTTCAAGCCACTTCCACATTAAAGGGGTTCCTGGGAGGCCAGCGAGTGCATTAGTGTAGCAGGGGATTATATAGAGAAATAAAGAGAGTTTTAACTCTTATAACTTATAATCAAAACAGAAGTCCCGGTTTAACTTGAACGCCAGGTGAACATGGTTTATGTAAATAATGATTGAAAATAATGTTATATTGAAATTGGAAAATATTATCCAGTAGTATTTCTATACAAGAGTATCGAATTTTTACATTTTCACTTTTTTTTTTTCCTCCTAGTAAAGAAAAACAATTCAGCTTTTCTGCAAGTTTTAATTTCCACGGTTGAAATCCAGAGTATGTATTCCCATGAAGTTAATGTTCAGAGATGAACAGATCAAATATGCGCCCTGCTTTGTGCCAGCTGCGTTTAAGTTATTCATGATCGTCGTTTGATTTTAGGCAAATATGTTCAACCCCCCAATCCCCCCCCCAATCACCATATACACACTACCCCCCCCCCCCCCCCTACACTAAAACACAAAAATGCTGTCTGCATTCTAAAAATGGAGCAGCAGCTAACGAGCATGGGGAGGCATGCGAAAGAACGATTTCCTGGGTTAGGATGACAAAAGTCAAGTCAAGAAAAGACATAAAAGATATGGAGAAGGGAAAGGGGAGTAGAAGAGTGTGGGATAAGAAGAGAGCGAGAGAGGAAAGAAGTAGCAAGGAAAGACGGGAGGAGGGAGGGATGGAAGGGGTGGAAGGAAGGAGAGAGAGGGAGGGGAAGGAGGCTTTCCCACAGAGACGTCATGTTTGTGCTGCTTCCTTCTCGCTCTATCTCATTCACTCAGTCACATGCTCACACTCGTACGGCGTGCTGCACACACACACACACGCACACATACTCCACTGGAGATCCTTCGACCAGCATTCTCTCTCTCTCTCTCGAATGCATATTCACACTTTGTCAGACGTTCACACAGCCTGATTCTGGTGTTGCATGAGGAAGACAAAAGTAAACCATAGATTACAAAGAGACAGCAAAGTGAGGGATGGAACGCGAAAGGAAAACATAAATCTAGACACAAGAGACGATCAGCGGGGAGGCTCCAGCGGGGACATACCTCACACATCTGAGACCACTCAGGTACGCTCTGCTCTCGCTCTCGCCTCACCTCAACACGTCACTCCTCAACAACATGACATCTCCTAACCCTGTTCAGGTAATTATACATTTTCCGTAGGTACCTCGACCGTATTTTCTGCTCTCACTTTCTCTCTTTAATCTTTGAACTGAGCAGTCTTTGAAGTGAGTTGTTAGTTCTTAGACATGGTCGGGATTTACTTTAAGAAGTGCTTTGTACCGGAGGCAGCGTTTGACATCCACTATAATAAAAGAGGCAGGTGAAAATGACACGGTGTGCTCTTTAACGGAAGCTTGTGTGTGTTAAAGGAGACAAAAGAAAAAAAGAGAATTAGAACTACTGAAATTAGATTTCTTTTTTGGAAAGATTCCTAGAAAGTATTTATTTATTTATTTATTCTGGAGTTTGTGGTGCCAAAAATGCTTAAATGCAGTGGTTTGCGTTTGGAAATTGTAATCATTTAAAAACAAAACAAAAAAATTCTGGACATTACCTGTCAGACCTGCCTATCTACTTTATGGAATGGCAACATAAAGGGGTTAGAAATAATCATCTCTTGTTACTATAAAAATAGGCAGAGATGTACAGGACTGTGAGTGTGTACAAAGACTACATTGTGTACTGTATGATTATAACTAACAACAGATGTGGCAAATATAATTCTGAAAATTAAAAAAGAAAAAGAATGAAAGAAAGAAAAGTCACATTGTTATATATTTATAAATTGTAATTAAAATGCGAATTTTTGTCAATTTGGTCAACTTTAAATATTATTATTATTAATTATTATTATTAAAATACACATTCAAATGATATTTCTTTATTTTAATATTCCTTATGATATTCCTTGATTACATACAGTATTAGCATATACAGAGAAAAAAAATTATAATAATTATAAAAAGAATTGGTTGATAGGTTTTCTGAGTTGTTTGCGTAATTATTTTGCCATTTCTAAATGGGGAGGGGGGGGGGGGGGACTGGGAAGGGAGGGGTTGAGATGGGTGGGAACAGGGGCACCGCTGAAGATTCAGGGCCCCTAAACTTGATGAGTCCAAACCTTTTGCCTTAGTTTTTTTAACGGGTCTCTTGTCACTCAGAAGCCCTTTGAATAGTCCCAAATTGTCCTTATTCCCCCTTTTATTGGTGTGAAGGTTGAAGACGGGGGGGATGGGGGTTACATGTAAAAATCCACCTCTGTGTGTGTGATTAGTCTGTTAGAATATTCTGTCCTAGGACTATACTGTATATATGCTTTATAAATATGCAGCTTCTATATTGCATATGTACTGTGTATATAAATGTCACAAAAATATCACCCAGTTGAAAAAAACATGCATTACAAAGAAAAACATTCAAACGTTTTTAATGCATTCGGCGTGACGTACCTCCTGGACTACGTAGTGTAGCTGCTTTCAGCTCTTCTATTGATAACAGATGAACATTTGGTTTGAATTACCAAATTCAAGTCAGTTTAGTAAGAGGAACAGAGAAAGCGAGAGAGAGAGAGAGAGAGAGAGAGAGAAGCACAAGGAAGAAAAGAGGAGTGAGAAGGAGATAAAGAGAGAGATAAAGAGAATGGTAATTTCCTTGCTTAACCACACTGTCAGGTTTCTGTTTTATCTGTGTCTCTCAGAGTACATGCGTGAACAAGGAAACAGACATTCAGACACATCTTTTTTTTTTTCTTTCTTCTTCTTTTTTTTTTCTTTCTGGGTCATCGAATTCTTTCAGGGTCACTGGAGCGCTGTGGCACATAAAGGGCGTCAGTGTACTTTGAGGCTTTAACTCGAGGGAGACGTAAATAATGAATGTCAGAATTTATGAGCAGGAAAGTGCTTTAGGATTGCAACAAATTATATTTACTTATCCAGAAAGACAGAGAGATAGATGGAGAGAGAGGGAGAGAGAGGTTTTGACTGAGTCAGATGTAAATGGTTGGTTCAGAGAGCTGTAGCAGGAGAGGCTCATTAAGAACCAACACACGGTGTTGGGATTAACTGAGTCACCCGACACTCAGCCATCAGTCTGAGGATTTATGTGTTGCATTACAGAACTTTTTTTTCTGGACACCTCTGATTTAAACAGGGAAAGACAAGTTAAAACAACCTTCTGATGTGCGGTAATGATTTTTTATCCACTGAAGGTGAATTGTTAAAGTGCAACGCATTACGCATTAAAGAAGTGCACTAAATTCACATTTATTATTTACTGAACTTGTATAACTTGGGGACGAGACTTATAAAGACGAAGCACAGCGAGGCACTAAAGTATGGATTCTATTACTGTATATTATGTCCCGGATCTTAAAACATAAATATTATGTTCCTGTATGAGATTTTGAACAATTTTAAATACAATCTGCAGTCATAATATGAAGCCAAACTCTCACTGTGACTATTGATTGTGCAATATAACAATGCACTTTTATTACTCTATATAATCCCCTGCTACACTAATGTTCTTATCCCAGTGTTTCACTAAGTGCTTGGACACCAGCAAGGTAGAAGGTTTTCTCAGTATGCCGGAGTCATGATCAGACTACCTGCTTCATGTCTGAAACGCTGGCCTCTCAGGAACTCCTTTAATAGCCCAAATATGTGAAATCAGTTGGAGCGAGGTCGAGGTCAGGACTGCACGAGGGATGGGGCTCTCACTCCCAGACAAGTTTCTGTAATGTCATTTAAGTGGTGTTGGTGAACGATTGTGTGTACAGTTCCCAGTCTCTTCCACAAGTTGGCCATTATTTATTTATTGATCTTCAAGGATCACGTTTGCCACTACAGTGGGCTCTGAGCCACCTCACATAGGACATTTACACCAGTCTCATCACCGTACTGTGCTTGAAAGCTTATGTAAGTGTCATTCAATCAATAGTCCCAGTTTGACTTGAACAGCCCTTGTGTAATTCTCAGTCATGATTTAAAGAAGCGGTTTTTGTATTTAGCACCCTCTGTTGGCAGCATGGTAAATTGCAGTGATGATATTCATAAACCCAAACAACAGAAACATCTTTTTATTGCATTCTTTAGTAGTTGTTTTTTTTAAGAAATGTGAAAGAAACTAGAGAATAAGTATTAATTTGCTGTGTTTAATTCATTAACATTGAACCCTTGTGGCCAGCATGACTACAACAGCTATTCTAAGGGCTCATGCACTAGATGGATAGATAGATAGATGGATGGATAGCTGGTTAGATAGATAGATTTTAATAGATGGATAGATAGAAATTTCCAACATCCAGTAGCAAGGATAGTAACATAATAGAAAATAAGCACGTTGTAGCAATTACAGATCATCAGTGTATAGTGTTGTCAAAAAAACAACAATCTTTCAAGACCATACTATAACAGAAGTTACTAAGATAAAAGAGTATAAATAAGTACTCTTAATGCTTAGCGTATTATAAAGAGTATTATAAGAGTATATATAAAGTGTATATATAAAAAGTATTATAAGAGTATATATAGAGTATTATGAGTATATATAAAGAGTATTATGAGTATGTATAAAGAGTATTATGAGTATATATAAAGAGTATTATGAGTATGTATAAAGAGTATTATAAGAGTATATATAAAGAGTATTATAAGAGTATATATAAAGAGTATTATGAGTATATATATAAAGAGTTTTGTAAGAGTATATACAAAGAGTATTATGAGTACAGTATATATAAAGAGTATTATGAGTATATATAAAGAGTATTATGAGTATACAGTATATGAAGAGTATTAAGAGTATATATAAAGACTATTATAAGAGTATATAAAGAGTATTGAGTATATAAAGAGTATTATGAGTATATATAAAGAGTACTATGAGTATATATAAAGAGTATTATAAGAGTATATATAAATAGTATTATGAGAGTATATATAAAGAGTATTATGAGAGTACATATAAAGATTATTATGAGAGTATATATAAAGAGTATTATGAAAGTATACATAAAGAGTATTATGAAAGTATACATAAAGAGTATTAAAAGAGTACATTTAAAGAGTATTATAAGAGTATATATAAAACAGTAGAGAATAAAGAATGTCTATTTAAGTATATCACTGAATGAGGATAAATATTAGTGGATAGACTACAGAAAATTGAGATTTGCAATTAGAAGTGCAACTAGTCTGAACTTAAATAGTGTGAGAAAGCGATTCCATTTTTTCAACTTTTATTATTTTATTTGCATATGAGAGTCACTAATCTAAGCCACATAACAGGAACTGAGCCAAAGCACAGAGCTGTGGACCTACAGAAATTACATGGTTGTGGATAATTGAACTGACAAAATTGAGAAAACTGAAAGTGATTCATGCAACTGTTTTTTAACCTAGTAATATAATTACCTTATTCAGACGCTTCTGTGTTCTCCACGCTCGAGTGACTTTTGTGAGTCTTGTGCTCACACTTTTCTGAGCACATATTCAGCCGTACATGCCCTTCAGCCATCCCTTTTATTGCTGTTTGGTTCATTTGCATAAGTGCATTGTGAGATTAACACAAAACTAAAAGTCAAAAAAGAAAGAAAGAAAGCCAGAAAGAAAGAGAGAGAGAAATTTGGCTTCAACAAACAGACCAATCGTCGGAAAGGTTAAGTATATTTGGAATTTTATGATTATCATACTATAAGTCTTGGGACACGTTCAATACCAACAGTGAAATTTGACAAAAAGTCCTAAAGCTGAAAATCGCTCATATTTCCTGTCAGATTTGAACAATTATTACATGTTGCGTTATTTTTCTGGCATAATGAAGTAATTAGAGTGGGGAAAGCATTCAAATTAATTATCAATTAACATGGAATGCATAATGACCCTGAGTTAATGTGTCTCCCAAATGTAATTAAGCCGATCTAAATGAGAAAAGCGCTCAATCCATCAACCCGTACGCGGCATTTGTGGAAGAAGACAGTGCTTGAAAGCCACGTACGTAAACACTCAACAACTTTATTTTTCCATAAACTTTTTTTTTACAATAACAAGGACACACACACACACACACACACACACACACACACTCGCACACTGAAGCTGCTGGAGAGCTGGAGTGCTCAGATACCCCGCTGACTGACAGATGGACTGACTTGGTGTTCCTGCCTGGCATTTACAAGACACTGAACATAAACATTGTATGATAAAATACACTCACCGGCCACTTCATTAGGTACACCTAACGTACTGCCTTAATTCTTGAATTTGTGAATCTCCCGCTACGTCACATGACATAAGGTGTTCTATTGGATTGAGATCTGGTGACTGTGGAGGTGGTTTGAGTACCGTAATCATCGTCATGTTCAAGAAACCAGTTTGAGATGATTTTAACTTTGTCATAAAGACATGGACATGGTCAGCAACGATACTCGGGTAGGCTGTGGCATTTAAACCATGCCCGGTTGGTACTAAGGGGGCTCAAAGCATGCCAAGAAAATCTCCCCCACACCGTTACACCACCAGCAGCCTGAACTGTTGATACAAGGCAAGATGGATCCATGCTTTCATCTTGTTTACGCCAAATTCTGACCAGACCACCTGAACGTCGCAGCAGAAATCCAGACTCATCAGACCAGGCAATGTTTTTCCCATCTTCTATTGTCCAATTTAGGTGAGCCCATGATATGTGTAGCCTCAATTTCCTGCCAGGAGTGGCACACGGCGTGGGCTTCTGCTGCTGTAGCCCATCTGCTTCATGGTTCGACATGTTGTGCGTTCAGAGACGCTCTTCACCATTTTATTTGAGGTCCTGTTGCATCAGCGCGAACCAGTCTGGCCGTTCTCCTCTGACCTCTGGCATCAAGAAGGCATTTTCACAGAGAGAACTGCCTCTCAGTGGATATTTCCTCTTTTTCAGACCATTCTCCGTACACCCTAGGGACAGTTGTGTGTGAAAATCCCAGTAGATCTTGGGAAATATTCAGATCAGCCTGTCTGGCACCAACAACCATGCCATGTTCAAAGTCACTTCTTCGCCATTCTGATGCTCGGTTTGAACTGCTATGTCATTGGCTGATTAGATATTTGCATTAACGAGCATAATGAAATAGCTAGTGAGTGTACAGTAGGTCCACATGTTCCAGAACAGCGCCGTGGTCCGATCCGGTTCATCCGTCCAACACACTGTGATCATTTTTTCGAGCCACGGTAGAGCAGATGGAGCAACGCCATGGCACTGAGCATTGACTGAACCCAGACCTTCTGTCTGACCTTGATGAGCAACAAGACGGCATCTTGTTGAGGTTTTTTCCTTGTCGCAGTTGTTTGAGCACATTCCCTCATTAGCTGTACAGTTCCAAGCTTGAGGACCGAAGGGGGTTGGGGGAGGAGACCGAAAGCCATTTCAGAGCCATAAACCCTCCGTCGCAATCATGACCCCTGCTATGAGCTTAATGTCCCGACACAGCTCTTCTGATGGAGGAGCAAGAAGCTTCGGGGTTTATGTAGCTGAGGGAGGCACGGCGGTCGTTATACATATTGTCGTGCTATTTCTGACGAACTTGTGCTTTGGAAAATTAACAAATGTGGAAAAAAACGGGAAACATACATTAACTCGAAATAATAATAATAATAATAATAATAAAAAAGAAATTGCTTTAGGACTATAGTGTGTGCTTGGATAGACCGTGTGTGTGTGTGTAGCAGGATTGCATGTGTGAGTGTGTGTGTAGGTGGTAGAGAGAGAGAGAGAGAGAGTTAAGTTGTTTTTTGGGTCATTAGAGCTGAAAGTGGCCAGTTGCACCCAAATATAGGAGCACAGACAGAGGCGAACTAGCAAAATAGCACAGTACAGAGCAGTGTGACAGCAGGCTTCAACACCGTACAATTTCACAATTCTTACAGCAATGATTAGCTATTTGATGATACCACTGAGGACAGTCTCCGATCGATATTTGACCAACTTTGTTCAGAATCTAGAACAGGACTGCTGTTAAATCATGAACGATGACCTACTTTAAAAAAAAAAAAAAAGAAAAAAGAAGAGTTACAGGCACCTTGCTATCCTGTTAAATCATTTATACAGCTGTTGATTTATTGATTTATGATTCTTGCCTCGATTCTGTTCCATCTTCAAACTTTAAATCATAGCATAAATGAAAAACATTTCACGTTTCATTGTCATTGTCATTTTTTCTCTTTTTTTTACACCCCGTCTTTTTCTTACACTTACGACTTTACACGTTTCTTAACACGTTTCTGAGTAATGAGGGAAAAAAACCCATAGAAAGCATGTTTACTTAACTGATTCATAATTCAGATTCATAATGACAGGCAGCTGTTAAACTCTGTCAATGGGGAATGTGTCAAATATGTTAATGAATTATTCAACGTAAGATGTTTTAAATAGACATTCTATTGTAAATCTTTGGATCACAATAGGGGGAAATTATTAATGGGGTTAAAATAAAAAAGAATAAAAATGAGGAAATGTATATTTCTTCAACGATTGAAGACCTTTTGTCACTCTCTCTCTCTCTCTCTCTCTCTCTCATCATCTATATTTAATTCAATACAATTTTATTTGTATAGCGCGTTTAACAATTGTCGCAAAGCAGCTTTACACAATCAAAAGAAATTATGGACGTTTGTATGGAATGTGAATGTGTATGAATCAAAATGATCAGATTGTCCCTGGTGAGCAAGCCGAGCGTGACGTTGGCAAGGAAAAACTCCCTGAGATGGCAATAGGAAGAAACCTTAAGAGGAACCAGATTCAAAGGGAACCACTAAGCCACCGTGCCTCCTGAAGACCTAGCTTAATGTCTGTTAATTTTGCATAATAAGACCCATTTTAGTTGCATGTCTATGGCGTGTTAAAACCATTTCCAAAAGGAATGAGTAGAAAAAGAGAAGGAAAAAAAAATATGATCAATAAATAAAATGAAACTATAATAAGTAAAAAAAAATGTTACAAACCAAAACAGCGACGAAATTCAATAACTGCCCTTTGACTTGCATAATAACCATGTTTACATTTTTCTGTTCTTTTTTCCCGGTAAATATGTCGTGTACAGCTGCGACACATAAAGATAAAATCATAAAGATAAAAACAATGGCACAAGAGGCACAGCACGGGCCGAGCTTATACAGCACAATCTGACGTGACGCAGAATGACACGACCGAGTGCATCACGTAGCAACACAACTCAGCTCAGCGTGACATAGCGCAACACAGCAGGACTACACGAAACCAGAGCAGCACATCACAACAGCATAATAGCTTCCTGTTCTCCCTTCTGACTCCCACAGATCAGACCTCGGTGGCGGAACGACTACACAAATGTTAACGCAACTTCTGTTATCTTGTTGAAACAAAACGCACAGATGGGCCATATGGTTCCGCGCTACACTTTGGGTTGTGTACCCATTTTTGGTCGTATGTGAGCGAGAGACAAAAGACAGAAAAAGGGGTTTATAAGCCAATAAGCATCCTTTTGTCATTTTGTACTTGTTCTACACTAGTAGGTCTTCCCCCTTATGCCAAAACTGCTGAATGTGAAAGCTGTTCTCGAACCTGACTGTGGTCTTGAGAAACGGAGTCAATTTGTGAAAACTTTTGAAAAACAGTATGACTTTATGTTAATCCGGGTGCGAACAAAATATGTGAAAGTTCTGAAAAAAGTTGATTTACTTTTACAGCGGCAGTCTATAACTCAATCAGCATTGTATACAGTAGATGAGAAAACGATGTAGCATAACTGTGATTTAGTGATTATGTTTATCATATATTAATATGAACAATAACTGTAAACAATAAATGTACTACAGAGTCACACAATGTGATGTGGAAATACTTTTATGACATCAAATCTCCATTATTTTCCTATAACCCTCCATTCCAAAATTTTCTTCTCCTCGGAAACCACAGTATATTGCTAATCCAAAGTGAAATCTTTGAACAAACCCCATACTTTTACCTGGTTCTCATTACAATCCATGTAAATTAATGTTATGGGAAGCTTGCAAACTTTTGTTATAACACTTAGGTATGACTCGTAGTAATTAGTAGTTTACTCAAAATTTGAGCTTTTTTTATTGTAGGCAACTGAAGTCAACGAAAGGGCTACAGAAATGTACAGAGACCTACTGTAAGGCGTGGCTCTGGCAGAGCTACAATGTAATTGGTAAATGTTACCTCTTTGCTTCAGTTTCTTTCAGAAATATTAATGATGTGTATCTTAGCTCCCAAATTACTCTACTGTAATAAGGTGTATATGGCGCTTGTTGTTATGTAAGCACATTTACAAGTTTGACTAGGTTGTTCCCTTGTGGTCCAGGGGTTAATACACAATGCTGCCACTGCAGCAAGCCGAGTCCTGCTCAAGCCACCGTTTTTGGTATTAATTACTTTTCATTAAAGTAATTCTAGCATTCAAAAAGAACCTAAACCACAACAATGATGATGTTGTCAAATTAACATCACCACAATGCTTTGGCAGTGACCATTCCTGCTGGAGGGCTCTCCTTAGGGGATCTATACAATAGGTCCACAACTTAGAGTTATTCATATATAATCATCATTACTTTAAATAATCATAATACTGTCCTTACAGACCAAATTGTAGGCTTTCCATGGCATTATGTTGCATTGGCATATAAGGCTACATACAGTAGCTATGCTGTAGATGGCCCAAATATGGTAAAAAGTGCTAAAAAGTCTCACCTGGGTGAAAAAGTAAATTTTTAGATATGATCATATGGCTCTTTTTTTTTCATAATACTTAATGCTTCTTATCCCTATAGCTTTTTTTTTTTTTTTTGTAAATGTGCATAAACATTTATATTTTCTTTAGATAAAAAGAAAGACACTTGCTAAATACAATTTCATGCCCTTTTATGTGTGTAGTGTCCGGAACTTTTTAAAATTCAAATCCTTCAACGATCTTAACTGTCATTCCGATGATACTTGGCCAATTTAGATTTCACATGAAAAGACGTAAACTCATTTTAGAATAGTGCATTGTTCTAAAATGCATAATTATTAAGATATTACAACATGAATTTGACATGGTTACGGACACTACAGATTGTTTACTTTTTAGGCTTTTACCAAAAAACTATTTAAGCAAAATTTTTTACAGGTCATATGCTTCTAGAATCATATCATGAAGAAATATGAATAATTTGCATTTTACTGTATTATTGTTTGAAACGAGACAGAATAACGCTGAAAAATAGCCATTTTAGCCAATCTCTCCAAAACGGCTGAAATTTTTAGGAACGCAAGATCAGTCACTTCCATGTTGCATAAACTTCAGAAGTAGCTTATTTGGCACTCACATTTTCTGTATTATATGGATAACATAAAAAAAAATATATATATAATAAAATCAATACCAGACAGCATGTACCAGAGAGCTGAGAGCTTGTCAGAGCCATGGCAAGCCAAAGTTTTGAAACCTCGTTCCATGTAGAACACTACAACAAAAGTTCTTATGGCTACATTACAGACGGTTTGAAGAGTACAGGAAAAAAACAAACAAAAAATTTAACAAGAAAATAATAGAAAAAAAAACCCAGACAGAAAACTACCAAATCCTTATTTTGGGAAGCAAAAATTGTGCTTTTTGTGAGGCTGTCTAGCAGTGAAGCAGATTTGAGGATGTATCAGTAGAAAGGACCAGGCACAGAAAACACAAAGACTCAAAAGGAGCTAAAAAAGTGGAACCAAACAAATTACCTCAAGATGGCAAAGTTGCTGAGAGACTCACAGACGTGAGAGTGCACACACACACACACACACACACATACAATGCCTGGCATCTGCTCCCAGTTTGACAGCACTATTCATCCATCTTCTAGACAACTCTCTCCCTGCAACACTAATTGGCATTGCAAGACGAGACTGGGAAATGCTTCTTTGGCACCAGCCGTTTCTCACCCTCCAACTGTTCGCTTCATCAAACCGGTTTCACCGCTATCTGTTTATTTTCCGAGTTAGCCATCAAAGCCCATCAGCACGAAGAGATCCGTAGGTAGCAGCAGTAGACACAAATCAGTCAGTTGTATTTGTTGTCATATCACAAAGTCACATCTACTTCGTGATCTTTGGGGTTTTTTTTTATTTCTTCCCCATAAGCCACGGTATGTTCCTTTTGTATATCTAGTTCGATATCAACATCAGTGTCTCCGTCCATCAGGGCTAATCGAATCTCCCTCACTAAACCAACCTGCCTATACTGATGAAACCAAAAAAGGACGTCTTATCTTATAAAAATATGGACATATTGTGATGTGCTTTCATGCGTGTGTTTAGCGCTGAACTGTCAGACTGTTCCATTATCGTCACCATGGGCTTCATTTGGCTGTAACGAGGCACCAACTGTGGCATCAGCTGTGGATATGGTGTTCAGAACAGATCTACACGTGTCTCCTGTCTCTCTCCCTGAGGAAAACGACCTCAGCTGAGCAACTTCTAATGAACACTCGTTAAAACAAGACACATTCTGAACACCTCATGGAATGATAAGAGGAATTTTTCTTTGTGGGTTTAAGACTTATTCTGTGGTGTATAGATGAGCCATGCTGGTGTTTATGGTACAGTTGGTTCTGGTATTTCTGCCTCGTTTACTTTAGTCCAAGCATTTTGTAATTGTGCCTCTTTTAATGTTTAGTTTATTATTATGTTTTGTTTACTGTTTAGTCTAAGCATTTTTGTTATGTCTGCCTTGTTTTTATTGCAGGAGCATTTCTGTTACTTCTGCTTTGTTTATCATTTAGCATGGCCATTTTTTGTTCTGTCCAGCCTATATTATTTTGTCTAAGCATTTTTTAAAATTCTGCCTACATGTTTCCTGTTTACTAGGGATGGGGGTGACCAGGAATCATACAATACAATATTATCACAATACCTAGGTGCTGATTCGATTTGTATTGTGATTCTCTAACTTTTATATTTTATTTTATTTTATATCTCATCGTCTGTACGGCTTTATCCTGTATTCAGGGTCACAGGGGGCCTGGAGCATATCCCAGGAGACTTAGGGCATGGGGTGGGTAACCCTAGACGGGGTGCCAATCCATCACAGGGCACACACATACATACACTCCCAAACTCATTCATACACTATGCAAATTTTTGCCAATTAGCCTACTCTGCATGTCTTTGGACTGTGGGAGGAAACCAGAGAAGTGCAAAACAAAATAACAAAGCCTAAAACACAATAACAAATTTAAAAACAAAATTACAAAACCCAAAATAAAATAAATTCAAAATCAAACCAAAAACAAAATAACAAATAAAAAAACTAAATAACATAACAGAAAACAAATTAATACATTAAAAAACGAAATAACAAAAACAAAATGTCAAAACCCAAAACAAAATAAAACCAAAAAGAAATAACAAATTCAAAAACAAAATAACAAAACAGAAAACAAAATAACAAGTCAGAAAACACAACAACATATCCAGAAACAAAATACCAAATGTGAAAACACAACGACAATTCAGTCAAACCGGAAAAGGTAGGTACTGTATAGTTTGTTCGCTATTCACTATATATATAATATCGCCATATTGCTTATATACATTTTAGATTTTGTTAATTCTAAACAAACTTAACAAAAAATTTGCTTGTACGACACAGGATGTTGTACGACTTCCCAATGTTTGCACAATTCAGAGCGTCTTTAGGGTTATAGAGGAACTGTTTTTACCACCACAAACACAAACATATATAAATTGAAATATAAATTAAAAAAAGGAAAATTAATCATCAATATATTACATTCACTATACATAACTAAATTGATCCTCCCCATCTCTACTGTTTAGTCTGAGTATTTTTATTTTTTATCATAAAATTTAAAAAGTTTATTTCTAATACTTTTATTGTTTAGTTTAAGACTTTTTGCTGTTTCTGCCTCCTGTATCAGTTAGTGTCGGCTTTTTTTGTCTTTTTGTTTAGAGAATATTATTGTTCTTCTGCTTTGTTTCTTTAGCGTGAGTATTTTTGCTCCCAATGCCTTGTATTTTGTTTCATCTAAGTATTTTTGTTACTGCTGCCTCATACAGTATATCATTTATTTAGGATTTCTGAAACTTCTACCTTGTTTATTAAGTGACCATACAGATGGTTTGTGACTTACGTTCTTTCGATTTTACAACGGTGCAAAGATGATATGCATTCTGTAGACCTTGTACTTGGAATTTTGAATCTAGATCTTTTCCCAAGTCAAGTCTTAAAGTCTCAAGTTAAAATTTATTCTTGGCATTAGATTACTTCTAATGTAAGTGTTCTGAGCATGTTTACGATATGCTAGGTGAAGCTGTGAAGGTCAGTAGGTTAGGTTAGTGCCTACTGTTAAATGCATTTTTTACTCAAAATATTTTCAACATACTGTATGAGGGGTTCATTTGGACTTAACCCCAGTGTAAGTCTGCTTGATTTAGCATTTCGTGTGAGTATTTTTGGTACATATGCCACAAGTATTATTATTTCTTCTGACTCATGTCTCATTTATTATGAGCATTTAACTACTTCTGCCTCAATTATATTTAAGTATATAGTATAAAGTATATATACTTTATTACTTATGCCTTATGTATGATTAAGTGTGAGTATGTTTATTACTTAGTCCTCTGTCAGATATGTTAAAATATAAGAGGTTTCTGAGCCATGGAAGGTAATATTAATTAATTAAGTGATGAGACAGATGTGACTGACCAAGGCACATCTTGACAGGTTCAGCCAGCATAGTGGTTGGCACTGTTGCCTTGCACCTCGGGGTCTGTGTGCCTGGGGTTTGCATGTTCTCCCTGTGTTTGGTGGGTTTCCTATGGGTACTCCAGTTTCCTTCCACAGTCCAAAGACATGCAGATTAGGCTAAATGGTGTTCCAAAATTGCCTGTAGTATGTGGGAATACATACAATGGTAATCACCGCTGGCCTCTACGGTCGCTAGTTGGACTACAGAGGTTCCTAGATGGATGGATGGAGAGAGCAGATTAAAAGTAATAGAACAACAAACTGCGACATAAATTTTTACAGAACATTTTATAAAGCCAATGGCATGGTGTTTTATTGTTGCGCAATAACCGATACTGATGTTAAAGAGTATGAGCGTTTAATAATGAATGATTTTACAATACAAGCAGATGTCGACTCTTGCGTCGTAAAAATTTTATTTCACCCCTGAAAAATTTAGTCCTGTTTGTGCTCATATCACAAGAATCCAGACACTAGCGTATCAACAAGTCCTAATGTCGTCCCTGTCCTATCTGCCGCATTGTCATATCCGCGCATGCCGCTATTCCCTCAAGGAAACCATAAAACCAGTCGTCTGTCACGCCACACTGACCCTACACTGAGGCACCAAGGCTCTGTGGTGATTGGTCATATTGACCAGTTCCATCTAACCTCCATCTGCCATTCCTCGCATCTTTACCCTCCACCCCTACTGTGAGACAGATTACCAGTGGCACGGACTCTCACTCCCGTCCAGACCATATTGATGTTGCTATCACAGCACCATATAGTCGACCCACTCATGTGCACACACCATTCTGTCACACACACACACACACACAAACACACACACACACACACACACACACACAGCAAAGATATACTATACATATACTATGTAGTACTTTTCCTTTTATTGACTATCTTAAATTCACTTTCCTCCTTCTTCTTTATCTCTCGCTCGCACAGACAGAGAGAGAGAGAGAGAGAGAGAATTAATACAAAAACACCATCAACCTACCAGCCCCAGATTAAATCCTTCACCCCGCTGCAGCTGCAGTTTCACAGCTTTCAGGTCTACGGCTGTCAGTTCTCCTAATGCAGGGTGAAATATGTGACGGATTATGATGTATGTTGGGGTTCAACAGTCTAACTGGTTTACCAGGAACTGACTCAGGTGATTTACTACATGCCCAAAAAATATGTCCAGACCTGACCATCACTCCCATATGTGGCTCTTTCCTAAACTGATGGTACAAATACGTTCCAGCACAACAACGGCACTGTCATTGCAGGCTATTAAGGATGTGACAAAAAAATAATTTTTTGAGTGTACTTATATAAATAGTGTACTTATTTTAAAAAATTACAAAGATTTCCTCAATTTGGCTTGGTGCCCGACTGACGATCACAATTTCATCAGTTATTCATCATCTATACCACTTTATCCTGTATACAGGTTATACAAGGGCGGGCGGGCTGGAGCCAATCCCAGAAGACCTAGGGGACGAGACAGGGTACACCCTGGATGGGGTGCCCATCAAGCACACATACACATACACAAACTCATTAACACACTACAGAGCAATTTGGGAACGCAAATTAGTCTAATCTGCATGTCTTTGGAATGTTGGAGGAAACCGGAGTACCCAGAGGAAACCCACTGTGCACGGGGAGAACATCATGCATACAGACTCTCAGGCGGGAATTGAACCCGGATCTTGGAGGTTCAATGCGACGATGCTAACCGCTACGCCAACGTGCCGCCCATCTGTTATTATGCATGAATATATTATCATTAATATTATCATATGTGGAATATACAGTACCTGAGCTTTATACTTACTAAACACAGACTGTCCGCTATAATTTTTTAAAGAACAAAAGTTTACACACCCTGTAGGTTTTAACCCGAAATCGTACCTGCAAAGTAAAATAAAATTGAATAGTTTGCCAATACCTTTTATAAAAACGTGTAACACACTGTACATATGCAAGTAATAAGACTACTTACAAAGGGACATTCTGATATAATGTATTGTTTTCCATATTAATATTTTGGCTAAACATGACACAATGTCACTTTTCCTTTTTGCGATAACGATACCAATACTCAAACCTTAAGTATCAGTTCCTATAGAGACCAATCCAGTATTTTATTTTTCTTTAAAAAAAATCTACTTCATCTGCTCTGAAATAACTTCCAGATTGTACAGTGGCATAGCGGTTAGCAGTGTATAAATGTGTACGGATGACAGAGTTCAGTCAAATATAAGGTAACATTAGAATATATAATTAACATTAGCCACTTTAGCATTTTAGCTAAGATAAGTAGGTGTGTTCCAACCAACAGCCAGCCTTCATTCTTTCCGCCTATTTATGGATTAACAGGGCGGAGTCAGTTCCAGACTAGATGGTGACGATCAAATGAGCTACAAGCTGGGATAAGGGCTCTTCTTATATGATGTCACAATAGGGGGGGAATACTAATTGGCTTGTTCGCACCCTGGTCAAGAATGTGCATTTTATAATTGATTCCGTAATAGATCCCCATGAACGTTACACTGATTTTTCCTGAACACTATTGTGCTTTTTTATTTAATTAGTTCATGAAATAAATAACCCCAAGGTTTTTCAATTCAATTAGGGAAGAATAATAACATTGAGAATAAAAAAACATATTTTATGAAATATGGCTTGTACTTGAATCAGAGGTGAATGAGCAGCCTGAAGGAATAAAGCAGGAACAACACACACACACACGCAAAAAAAAAAAAAGAAGAAAAAAACACTTGAATTCCCTGGTGTGTGTGATAACAGAAAGGTGGAGTAACATTTCATCTTGTCTGTTTCTTTGTCTACTAGAGTACTACAATTATTAGTCTGTCACTTTCCAAATCCGTCTCTATCTTCGCGCTGACTTTCTCGACCGAATCAACGCGTACTGTAGTGTGAAAACTGAGCAAGTGATAACAGACGGACATGTGTGCGACATGCAGGAAGCTTCGGCGGCTCCGCCATACTCAACAGCTCCATTAATTAGAGCATACCCCCAACATTCTCTCTCACACATACACACACACACACACACACACACACACACATCCCCTGGCACCAGATACCCAGCCTACCCAAAGTTACCCCTCCCCCAGCTTAAACACACACACACACACACACACACACAGCCAAATTTCTCATTACTGATGCAAGAAACGTGCAAAGGGGACTTTTGAGTGTTTGATGCGATTGACCCAGATCTTCAAGCGTGAGTGAACGAATGAGAGAGCGAGAGAATAGAGTGTGCGTCTGACAGAGTGGGACTGATAAAGGGAGTGAGAAACGGCATAGGGAGGACAGCGAGGAGCTTCATAAAGAGAGTAATTTGAAACACAGCTGGGCGTCTGTGTGCAAAAGGCCATGCAGATTCGGCGAGGGTCATCGTCTCGAGCGTACTCTCAGACAGACGCTGAGACAAGAGACGAGCGTCTTATCTCCACAGTACCTCGCTCGTTTCCACTCCTGCCTCTTCCCTTTTCGATTTCCTTATCACCGTCTTTCCATCCTCTTCCCTCGTTCTCTCCATCTCTAAGGTGCCACACATGCACTGTAATCCTCCGTTTATTGTCTGAGGAGACGAGAACCTGGCTTCAAAACATCTAGGAGCCTTACTGGATAATACTGAACGAACCACCTCCACCACCACCACCACCTTAACTGCTTGTTTTGGGCTCATAGTGGTAAACTCAGGGATATTTAGCTGATTCATCCATATAAGTAAAAGAAAGATTTTGTCTGTACATTAGTCAGAACCCGCTCTTCCGATGATATCTTTTTATGCTTTATACCTCAGGGTCCGAGGACCTGAGACCAGGCTCATTGTATAGAGTGTGTGCATGGGGTTCGCATGTTCTCGCCGTGCTTGGTGGGTTTCCTCCGGGTACTCTGGTTTCCTCTCACAGTCCAAAGACATGCAGGTTAGGCTAATTGGCGTTCCCAAAATGTCTATAGTGTGTGAATGAGCGTGTGTGTGTGTGTGTGTGTGCCCTGTGATGGATTGGCACCCCATCCAGGGTGTACCCCGCCTCGTGCCCTAAGTCTCCTAGGACAGACTCCAGGCCCCCTGTGACCCTGAATACAGGATAAAGCGGTATAGATGATGAGACGATGGCGATGTCTGTATGTCTGTATGTCCGTATGTCTGTCCAGGGAGATTATGTCACAGCATCACACCAAACTAGCTGAACAGAATTTAAAGAAACTTTTGCAGTACTTAAATATCTGCCCGAAGTTTACTGTTGAGTAAAATAGTTGTTATGAAGAGAGTTGTTATGGGCCGTTATGGCTCAATATAAACAAACACCTGCACCAATAGATATTAATTAGAAAAGCTAACCTGAATATTTTATACTGGGATTAGTTCATATACAGTGTGAAATAACAGCGCCGAAGTGGTGCGAGTGAATTTTAACGCGCTGGAGTCGTTTTAAGACGAAACTTACGCTTTATCCGATCTACTTTTTTGATTTGTGATTGATGATTAACATTTAAGCTGATCAGCTTGAACCGTCAGCTAGTTGAAGATAAAAAAAATGTTGTAGCTTTGAAAGTTCAGGTTATTAAGGTCAGGGTGACGGTTATAACAGATGAAGGTCCTCACAAGGATAGAAAAACAAAACTGTGTGTGTGTTTGTGTGTGCACGCACGGATAAAGAGGCTTTATCATATGAGCCACTTTGTATTTAACCCACAATTACATTCCATTACAACCCTCTGTCCCTGCAGCTGCGTTTGACTCGGATGTTTCGTTTCCTCGACTGCTCGGCTTTTCATCCCGAGCTGTTTACAGCAAGCGCACAAAATGATTTATCCACAACGTGACACATTTCCATTAGTCCGTCATGAGCGCTGCAGCGTTGTAAGCCACAGTCACATTTGTAGTTCGCACGTCGCATCCCTGAGCCGGAATATGAGAACTGGAAAAGGACGAGGAGTCTGGTGTTAGAGCTGCTTCTGTTTCAGAACTCGACAGGGATAACGACAATCAAACAATAATGTGAACAAAAGATACTTATACCGTATAATCCAGGCTCCAGGGTAACTGCTTGGCTTTGGTTGAATGAATTTTGCTTATTACAAGATCACAAATAAAGAAATAAATGTGTGTCTGTCTCCATGTACAGTACCATCCTGCTAAGGTCACCGAACCCTGAAATCAGGACGGAGTCACTCCAGGCAGAAGTGTGCTTAAGGAAGGAAAGCAAAAGTAAGTGTGTGTGCATGTGTGTATGACAGAAAGAGAGAGAGAGAGACAGCAGTCACTGAGCTTCTTTTCTGGTTGGTAGTGGTATTTAGGGAAGAGGATTAAACCACACAGTGTGAGATGGTAGAGTGTGTATCAGAGATACACTGTGTTCTCATTGTGGGCAGAGTGTGTTTGTGTTAGAACAGGTCTGTTGGATCCTGATAAAGAACCCCGCATCGCTCATCTCTCAGCGGTTCCAAAAGACCCACACTTAGTTTCTTTAAAGCGAGGCAATAAAAACGGTACACAAGTTCATTTCAAACTGGGAATCCATTTACTGTACAGTATGTACTCTATAAGTTCACTAAAAACAAAATCCTGAAACATGGAACGGAAAACATTGAGCATCAGCATGGTGTGCGCTATGTACTGTATATGCGAGTCACCTACTGTACATACGAACATTCGAGTTACGGATTTTCAAAGATACGAACATGTGTTCGCATGTTCAATCAGGGAAGTGAGGTCACATGGCTGGCGGATCCCAGCAAGATGGCACGTTCTTTTAAAGTGAATTGTTCAACAATGGAAATGATTCCAAAGAACAAGGACAAGATCATGGACCGTGCTAGTTTTATTCTGTGCATAGCCATTTGTGTTAGTATGCCAGTACTGGACAGTGTTTGTTTAACTTCGAGACTTGGACTCTCGGAACAGAACTTGTGGGATCCCGTTCCAACTTCCATTCTGTGTCCTAATATCAGTGTACAATTCATTTTCTGCACGATTACATTACACAATAATTGGCTGAGTTCGTCCCATCCCCATTGGTTCTCCAATTTAGGAAGGGAAAAGACTTTCTCCGAAACATAATTTCCTCAAACAAATATTTTTTTTTTCTCGAAACGCTGCTCTTCCTGCTCCTCAAGCTTGAGGAGAACACTATTCACCCTCTTCATCAGCTCACAGTCATGCATGATAGTGACATAGTAGTGACATACACCCAATAGCTAGTTTAGTTTTTTTGACACCCAGGCCTACAGTAGATGCGATGCGATTACTGAGATACAGTATTGTCTTAAGCGCAAAAGTCTTAGGCGCCATATTATCTGTAGTACAAAGTTTTTTATACAAGTTTATATTGTCTTTATTATGTACAAGACCATTCCCTACAAGGATACACTAAAATTAATGAATAAATAACATTACAGAAGAATATTTGCCTGTCTGTAAAGAAAGCGACATATTACATGACAGACCAGTTTTCAGATGGGGAAAAAAAAAATCAATAATGTAGACTCCTGGGTTTTGCATGAAAATAGAAAGGAGCGAGTGTGACGAAGTTACCAAAAGAACTCTTTATGTTCTCCAGCATGCTCAGTAAAACCTAACAGCTGTTTTACTTAGAATACTGCACACATCTGTATCGAACACTACCGCTTATGTTCAAGCAAAGAGTTTCCACGCCAGATATTGACCGTTTATTGTTTGTTATTACTTAGTGCTTTTTATATAATTTTTTTTTAATGTAGAAATGTTTCTAAAGCATCATTGCATATGGGTTTTGATTGGATGTTCCCAAGACTTTTGCACAGTACTGTAAGTAAAACAGCTGTACGAGTTCTTTTGGTAACTCGCTCCTTTCTATTTTCATGCAAAACCCAGGAGTCTACATTATTGATTTCTTTTTTTCCCCCATCTGAAAACTGGTCTGTCATGTAATATGTCGCTTTCTTTACAGGCATGCAAATATTCTTCTGTAATGTTATTTATTCATTAATTTTAGTGGATCAATGTAGGAAATGTTCTTGTACATAATAATGCAGACATAATAAACTTATATAAAGAAATTTGTACTACAGATCATATGGCGCCTCAGACTTTTGCACAATACTGCGTGCAACATCAGACAAGATGTTTTGGGTATAATAATGACAGCCACAATATTTTTGATAAAAAGTCTTGACCTACCCCTCAATTCTTCATATTAATTAACATTACATGATGTAGATGAAATTAAAGAATTTGGAACTAATGTTTTACTGTGACACCCTACAACGTGCTTATGGATACAATTTAAAAACTGGTTGTTCATGTAACAACCTCAGCAGCGACGTCTTTTCCCCTCTCGCCTGTTCCAACCACTTTACTAATCGCCAGCCTGATCATCTGTCATCATCTGCACTGTGTCTCACTGGTCCATGCCTTAAGTTAGATGTTTGAACGATTCATAGGTCACTGTGCAGCTTAACAAAGAAAAAAAAAATTCTTTGAAAATGGTCCAGTACTGGGGCTGGACTGGGAATGAGAGCCAGAAAAAAGCCCGGGGGACTATTTCTCAACACTACATTAAATAAAATAAGAAAACCTGGCTCTCTGGAAGCAAAATATGAAGAAATGATGAGGATCAAGTCTTTTTCACAGTACTATATGTCAAACGTTTAGATGCGTTAGATGAAGACTGCTGTGGTTGCTGAGTACAGTATGTTGAATGCGAGTGAAATGATTAATACATTAATAACACAAGCAGGCTCAAAATAAATATTGTACTCGCACAGAGACGTGTTCGTCATGTTTCACAGCTTGACTAAACGTGGAACTGCTAACGTAAAGCAAGCAAAGCGTGTGATCAGCTAACTCCAGAAGACGATAATTACACCATGAAGACATGAGCAGTCTAATAACTTTTTTAACCGCGTACAACAACAAAAAACAGGCTACAGAAACCCAACAGATTATATATTCGGTATACTTTATACAAGAAGACACCCCTGTTTTACTTCTCCTACCCACCCACCAGTTAGTCGACTGCAACACGTATATCTGGAGTAAGTGTTTAATCTTAGCCTCAGGTGCACCGGAACGTCTGATCTATTCACTTTTCTGGCTGCAACCTTTAGATCCGGGGCTCCAAAATGAAGAATGGGAACACCAGACACTCGGTAACCAAGCCTGCTTTAAGAAGTGAGATTAGTCGAGTGTGCCTGTGGGTGAAATTCTGCAGAAGCATCAATGCAGTGAGCGGGAACAGCACCACCTTGTTGATGCAAAAACGCTTAAACCAGATATTTTAGGTTGCTCCTGAAGAGGCTGTGGGGTAATAACATGCTCAGTCATTCATGTTATAAAACGCTTGCATTTGACTTTAGACATCAGCACCCTATAGTAACAAGTACTGGATATGTAAGTGCATAGTGTAGTTTATTTTATTATTAATATAATAATATATTATGAGTATTTATAATAGTAATCCATATATGGAATATATACAGACACACACCTACAGTATATGACAGCTTATAAAAAACACTAAAAGGCAAAAATGCTTTAAGTTTTAAGGACTACCTTTATTCCATATACAGTGTGTGTATATATATATATATATATATATATATATATTCCACTATGCACTTAAATGCATAAAATAAACTACTACTCTATGCACTTAAGTGCATAATGGTGGAATATATATATATATATATATATATATATATATATATATATATATATATATATATATAGGTACCCCATAAAACTTTTTTGCCTTTTTGTGTTTTTAAGCTATCACATACAGTAGGTGTGTGTCTGTGTTAGGCTTAGGCATGTATATAGCCTAAGTTTCAGCGTACATCAGAGCCTATAAATGTATATATGTATACGACTGAGCAAAAAAATTAATTTTGTCAAATACGAATAGAAATAGCACAGATACACATGATCACGTGTTTTTATGGTTGTTTTTAGTTGTTTCTAGGACCAAATATATAATCTAATTTTGAGAGTTGTACATTTTAACGACGTCATTTACACGTTATAAAAGTAATGATAACTTTTGTTCTACCTGCCATATCCAAAACCACAAATACACTGTCTAATGTCTGAAGCCTCTCCTTTAACACACACCAGCAAGACTTCCATATAAGCGTACTGTATATTTTATCATCTTGGACCTATGCTGTGTTGCGGGCACGGATCTGTGCCGCTTGGGTTTTAATTGTGTGTGGGGTATATAGCAACGCTTTCTTGCACACTATGCTTTACTTGTGTAACCAAACAAAGCTTGGACTGAATGTTCCCTGTAATTCAGGGCTAATCTAGTCCAAACGAGAGCTCCTTCACACTCACAAGAACCTCAATACTCATCAAGTGTGTTCTCTAAATGAACACACTGGCGCTTCAGTCAGGTTCCACCTTCTGTGCAGCATCAGGAGCAGTATGGTGACGGCATGCACAAGTCATAGTCTTAACTTTATAAGACGCGTTGTTTTTCTGTTCAAACCCACCGGTGATTCAAAGTGCGAAAAGTGACTGTAGTGGAGGGTGAAAAAAAACAACAACTTATATGCCACGTTTCTTTTCAAGGGTCGTTTGCCACAGAAGCTGAGCTCACTTCCATCTGTAACCCATCGAACTCATTCAGCATGATTAAGGCTTTAAATACAATTACAGAGTCAGCAGTGTGTAATGAAGTCTGGGTAATTGTGTGCCATACCCGAGATGTGATGTCTCTGTTGTTCTCACGACCTGAGCGGAGGTAATAGAAAGAGTTTTAGAGGAAGAGTTCTTTGATGGGTACTGTGTGGATGTGTCTGTGAGCTAGAGACCAAAGAGACAAGGAATGACTGCTGTGATCTTTCCATATGCCAGGTTTAATGCATAACTTTCCATATGCCAGGGTTAATGCATAACTGTTTTCTTTTCCATATATACTCCATTAAAGGTTATATCATGATTGTATTTCCAATGCAAAGAAGAAAGAAAAAACAAGCACATTACAGTAGATCATTTGCGTTCCTCTTATCATTACCTGCTATTTTGTACAATGATTGTTATGCAGTAATCCTCCAGTTTTCCAGACACAGCCTTAAATGGAGAACAGTTACAGTAAGTGTGAGCACTGAACATGGCCTTGCAACATTGATCCATTTAAAAAAATAAAAATAAAAAATAAACAGTTCCGATGTAAAAACTTAAATCGCTGCACTGACACATCCATAAGGCACCTGAGGGGAGGGGAGGGAGGGTTCGCTGTGGCTAAAATGTCTAATGATGAAGACTGCTACGCTATGCAATACTATGCTATGCAAGAAAACTTCTGTTCAACACAAAAAGTCACATTGTGATGATGCATGGTGGACTGGCATGGTACAACGCAACCATGTCTAGTATGAATATGCTCTAGGAGTTGAGGTGTGTTTAACAGCTGCAGATCAGAAATGTGTATACATTCACAACTACATTACTATCGGCTTCTAAGACCATATGCAAGGGTTAATGCATATCTGTTTTCTTTTCCATATACGCTCCTTTTAAAGGTTATATCTAGATTGTTTTGCCAACAGAAACAATACCAACCACAAAATAAGAAACTTTTAATAGACATCCAAAATAGTTATTATAGTTATTTTAAAAGATTCAGTGGCAGTCCGCAGTGCTGGAAAGAGGGGAGAGCAGCTGCCTACCTAAACCCACATTCAAAACCAGTCATTGGTCATCTTAAAAAAACACATTTGTTTACTGAGTAATTACATCTAAGACATTCCAATATGCCTTTGAAGTGTCCGTGTTGCGTCTCGATCTTTCAATACAGCTAGTTAACGTGAACGTGACCTTCAGCCAACGTGGGTTCAGGACTCACCTCACCGCTTTGTTCGTGGCTAACACAAGCTACAAAGCTAGCTAGCATTTAACACAAGGTTGAATTCCATATCGCTCTATAACGCCTGATCAGTGGAACGGAACTACTTGGTGAGTGGAACAAGGGATTGTACTCCCTACATAGTGCACTAGCTTTACATTTTACACTGTTTGAGATTGAACCCTGGAACAGGTATTAAGTTGACGCTATGCTAAAGTAAAATCAGTGGAGACAGAAAAAGACCTTAAGCGATTTACAGGACTGTCCAGCACATCCATGGTTTGTTCTTCTCATCTTTTGGATAGTTTTTTAAACTAATTTTTACACTAAATTTTAAACTACTTCCACCTTACCCTCATTTATTCCCTAGAACAAATAGTAAAATTATTCTTCTTCCTAAATGGTTTTCCTTTAAAACCTACTTACAACTCCAAAGGTTCCCCCAGAGTCCGTTATGATGCCCAATATAACCCTTTTTTTTATTGCTATTCAGACTGGACTAAAAAACTTGAGGTCTGGGTGTCCTCGCTCGCACTTACACAGGGTCATCACACCAGATGTTCACTGAGGCGTACTGCATTTGCTTCAGATCTTTAATGCAAACTGACTGCTTTGACTGTTATAACAGCTTCCTGTAAGCCTTTTTGGGCATGCAAGTTGTGCTGATCATCATGAACAGATAATATGTCGGCTGTCAGTGCTAGGAACTCAAATCCTTTTAAATATCATCTTCACGGTTTGCTGTTTTAAAATGCTCAGTGTTTTTTTTTTTCCTTTGGTGGGGGGTTGGGGTTACTGTTTGCAGCAGAAGAAGAAAGGAATCTCTCTCCATACTGAAGATGCAGCATGAAAACTCTTAACCCATACGGTCTACAGTATGTATGGCAGGTATTCTACATTACCTGGAGTCATTTATACATTACCTGGAGTCATTTATACATTACCTGGAGTCATTTATACATTACCTGGGGTTATTCCATAAGTACACTAGTACATTTGGAGGATCCATCAGTAATTATAATGTTACCCCACTCCTAACATAAACCTACTCCAGTCTGATTAGAGCTACACACGCGCACAAAATTGTTGGTACCCTTCGGTCAATGAAAGAAAAACTCACAATGGTCACAGAAATAACTTTAATCTGACAAAAGTAATAATAAATAAGAATTCTATGAATGTTAACCAATGAAAGTCAGACATTGCTTTTCAACCATGCTTCAACGGAATTATAAAAAAAAAACTCATGGAACAGGCCTGGACAAAAATGATGGTACCCCTAACTTAATAGTTGCACAACCTTTTGAGGCAATCACTGCAATCAAACGATTCCTCTAACTGTCGATGAGACTTCTGCACCTCTCTGCAGGTATTTTGGCCCACTCCTCATGAGCAAGCTGCTCCAGTTGTTTCCGGTTTGAAGGGTGCCTTTTCCAGACAGCATGTTTCAGCTCCTTCCAAAGATGCTCAATAGGATTGAGGTCAGGGCTCATAGAAGGCCACTTTAGAATAGTCCAATGTTTTCCTCTTAGCCATTCTTGGGTGTTTTTAGCTGTGTTTTGGGTCATTGTCCTGTTGCAAGACCCATGACTTGCGACTGAGAGCCAGCTTTCTGACATTGGCCAGCACATTTCTCTCTAGAATCCCTTGATAGTCTTGAGATTTCATTGTACCCTGCACAGATTCAAGACACCCTGTGCCAGATGCAGCAAAGCAGCCCCAGAACATAACAGAGCCTCCTCCATGTTTCACAGTAGGGACAGTGTTCTTTTCTTGATATGCTTCATTTTTTCATCTGTGAACATAGAGCTGATGTGCCTTGGCAAAAAATTCCAATTTTTGTCTCATCTGTCCATAGGACATTCTCCCAGAAGCTTTGTGGCTTGTCAACATGTAGTTTGGCATATTCCAGTCTGGCTTTTTTATGATTTGTTTTTGACAATGGTGTCCTCCTTGGTCGTCTCCCATGTAGTCCACTTTGGCTCAAACAATGACGGATGGTGCGATCTGACACTGATGTTCCTTGAGCATGAAGTTCACCTTGGATCTCTTTAGAAGTCTTTCTGGGCTCTTTTGTTACCATTCGGATTATCCGTCTCTTTGATTTGTCATCAATTTTCCTCCTGCGGCCACGTCCAGGGAGGTTGGCTACAGTCCCATGGATCTTAAATTTCTGAATAATATGTGCAACTGTAGTCACAGGAACATCTAGCTGCTTGGAAATGGTCTTATAGCCTTTACCTTTAACATGCTTGTCTATAGTTTTCTTTCGAATTTCCTGAGACAACTCTTTCCTTCGCTTCCTCTGGTCCATGTTGAGTGTGGTACATACCATGTCACCAAACAACACAGTGACTACCTGGAGCCCTATATATAGGCCCACTGACTGATTACAAGATTGTAGACACCTGTGATGCTAATTAGTGGACACACCTTGAATTAACATGCCCCTTTGGTCACATTATTTTCAGCATTTTCTAGGGGTACCATTATTTTTGTCCAGGCCTGTTCCATGAGTTTATTTTTTTAAATAATTCTGTTGAAGCATGGTTGAAAAGCAATGTCTGGCTTTCATTGGTTAACATTCATATAATTTTTTTTAATTATTACTTTTGTCAGATTAAAGTTATTTATGTGACCATTGTAAGTTTTTCTTTAATTGACCGAAGGGTACCAACAATTTTGTCCACGTGTGTATAATGTAAAATATAGTACAAGTCAAAAGTTCTCAAATAGTAGACAAAAGACTCTTTACAATGTAGTGCAATCATTTTATAGGCTTAGATTTTTTGTCCTAATCAAAACAGTTTAAATAAAGAGAATTAGGGCCACGATAGACAATTCGAGTTCTACCATTTTTTCTAAAGTCAGTATTCTGAGAGAAAAAGGCATAATTCGAAGATAAAAGATAAAAAAAAAACTTTTTTCTCAGAATTCTGACTTTTGTTCTCTGAATTCTGACTTTTTTTCTCAGAATGCAGACTTTGTCGCAAAATTTTTATTTATTTTCACAATTCTGACTTTTTTTCCTTTTTAAAAAAAAATAATCTCAGAAGTCTGACTTCAATCTCACATTCTGACATTATTCTTATAAGGTTGTATTTGAGAAAAAAGTCAGAATCCTGAGCAAAAGGTCAGAACTCCCAAAAATTTTTATGGTGGCCCTAAACCTCTTCCATAGTAAAATATCAAGTGTATACATGCAGAGATATTATTTTTGTTATTAAATATACCTCCACTCTATATAATAACTTTACATTTATGTCATGTCTTTAGACATTCTACTTATATAAGTATACCGGGATACACCCTGGATGGGGTGACAACTCATCACAGGACACAAGCACAAACTCACCCAATCATTCACTGTGAGCAATGTGAAAAGGTCAGATTGTGCAAATCCACCATGCCCCCCAAATTTCCAGATGCAGTATTTGTTTTAAATAAGGGAAACATTTGCTTTTTGATGTTCTCTGGGAAAATACATTGCCTTGGCCTAAAGAATCAAATTATTGGGCTGAACTCACAGCATTGACTAAATAGCTGTGTTACCATAAGTAAACTACTTGATTGAGAGACTAATTATGAAAAAGCCTCCATTTGCTAGGGAGCATAAAGATTGGACTTTGAAACCATGGAAAAAGGTCTTGTGGTCAGATGAGTCCAGACTGACCTTATTCCAGAGCGATGGACGTGTCAGGGTTAAAAAGGGATGCACATGAAGCGTTGCACTCATCATGCATAGTGTCCACTGTACAAGCCTCTGGAGGCAGTGTTATGATCTGGGGTTCCTTCAGTTGGTCAGGTCTAGGCTCAGCAACGATATGTGGCAATAAAATTAAATCAGCTGACGACCTGAATGTACTGAATAACCAGGTTATCACATCTATGGAGTTTTCAACACATGAACTGGCCACCACTTTGTGTGCTGTAATCAAAGCTAAAAGTAGTGTATTATTAAGCAACATTTAAATTATTTAATTTAAAAAAAAGAAAGAAAAAAAGTTGCATAGCTGTGGCAAAGAACTCAAACCTTGAGTTGTCAATTCAAATATACCCATAATATGTTGGTGGAAATGTAATGTATTTTAATGCTGATTGAAGTTAACCTCAAATAATCATTTCTGGACATGTGCACAGGCAAAAAGGTCATGGAAAAAGGTCAAAGTTACAGTAGTACCAGACAGGGAAGATACTGTAAGAGTGAAACCAGAAATCGTTTGAAATGATCTGAAAGCAGCAAGAACAACAGTTCCACAGAGAACAATAAGTCAGTCATCTCTATTTGTACAGTTTATGCAAAAATGTAAGCAAAAGGGAACCTAACAATTTCCTCATAATTTGGACACTTAAATATTGCACTGCATTGTGGGATTGAACGACCAAATTAGGCATCCATCACTGATGCAGTATATACAGTAATTTGTAAGGTTTACTAGTGACCAAGTGAGTTAATACTAGCTTTAAAAAAAAGAAAAGAAGAAAAAACACAACTTACACAATCATGACAAGTTAAAAAAGAAAGAGAGAGTGAGAGTTATGAAATGGTTAAGATATTTCCCCAAAGAAAAACGTGCAGTGGGTTAAATTTCACTTCTGCTGTTCCAGTACTCACAGCACAGCAGATTTCCTTTTCCTTCAGGACAGCACTACGGACTGTATCATTACAAGCTTCTGCTTTAGCTCGGTGTTTCATTGCATTAAATATTGAATAAGAATATTGCTCTTTAGTGAGTTAATTTACCATTACTTTTATTTTTCTAACGTTTTCTCCTTCTTATTTCGACCTAACAACTTAAGCAGACTCAACACAATGGAATGTATCTGAGGTATCCCTCAGAGTCGGATTTCTTTTTATCATAGTGTATTAAACCAGCTGTATTTTGGAGCTTGCAGTATGTAAGTTGAGTTCTAAGTCTTAGTATATGAATTTTGGTGAACTTCTTATAATTAATAATGTATAGCGGTAAGTGTCAGACAAAATAGGTGGAGTTGTAGAACCTTACAGAAAATATATATTTTAAATACTAAACATGATTTTATGTTCATTTAGGAATAATATAAAATGCCTGATAATATTAAGTTATAGCTTTCTTTAATTACCACTAATAAAAGCCACTGTAGTCAAGTTAAAAAGTAGTATAGGAGAAGGGCCGATTAAACTAAACAAAGCAACTTTGTGAAAACTTTTGCTTCGTTATTCATGCTTGTGGATCGATTTGCCTGTCTCGCTTTAAAAGAGGTGCTCAAAAAGCAACGATTCGTTCCGCAATTACCCATCACCGCTATCATTAAAAACTGTTATTAAACCACTGAAGTCTTTACAACTCTTTGGAAAAAAAACTGCTCAGGAGTGCAAATGGGCGTTAATGTCCCAAACTGTGCCTACATATGGCGGACTAGAGTGTGATATTTCAGAATAACAGCTGTGAAATTGTCATCCTAAGAAGCGCTTTGTCTCCGGGGAATGAAGTGAGAGACATTACGGACACTCTGTCCGTAATGGCCGAGTTGATGACGCTTGTAGTGCTAAATGATAATGGGGACGAGGCTTCATACTTGAGTGCTACATGATTGGCTGACAGAGTCGCACGCAGGAGGCCAAGAGGCCTGCACACCAGCTCCCACTGGAGCAATTAAGTCAGGAACAGCGGCACTTGTTTACATGGCCTTACTGCTCCAGACCAGAGAGCGAGCAAATTAATAACCACGACTCAATAGGGAGGAGAGCATACACCGAGACGTAGCCCCTCAGGCTTCCAGCAACAAGACCGGCTTGAACCCGTGTTCACAAACAGCCACCATATTCACTGATACTCATACTGCTTGAACGACATACACCAACATGTTATTTTTTCTTTCAGCTTGGTTAGATTTTTAGTTTGCAGCTTCAAATTTTTAGATCTGCTTCAGATTCAGAGCGGTACTGTACATGCCTACAGTAGCTCCAGCTCACCATCTTACAAACCTGGTCCTCACACAGGGATTTGTATCGAACCTAAATCATTAATGTGGTTAAGCTCAGTATGAGAACAGAGTATTAATATAAATCTAACGTTCACAATAATGCTAGAAGTACTTATAACATCTGACCAATCAAATTTGAAAATTCCACTCTGCTGCGAATTAATCCAAAACACAGCAGTGGGATTGGACGATATGACTTCATAGCTAGAAGAGCTACAGATGTGACAGACGCACAACATTTCACTAAAGCACCTGCAATCCTGCACAGTTTGGTAATTTATGTGCTCACTACCTTGAGAAGAAGGTTAATGACTACATATTAAATTTATTAGGTCGTTATACCGCTAAATCACCCAACTGAGCTCTGCTACAGACATAAAGCACTACAGTTAAATTTAAGTTGATGATTGACGATGAAAGGGAAATAATGACGCAACAAAATAGCGCATAAAATGTCTCGCATGTTGCCTGAAAATGTTCATTATGCGAACGTTTTGTTTTATGGCTCTTAAATGGTCTACACTATCAATCAAAAGTTTGGACACGGGTTTGGATTTATTTTCTACTGCCGAGAACAATACTGGATCTTTTCAAAACTGTCACACAGCACATATGGCATTAAGTAATTAACTTACAACAACTACAGTCGGCTGTTATTTTAAGACAACAATGGTGAAGGTCAGCTGAAGCAACAGTATTGTGTCAAGTGTGTAAACCCATCAAGCATCATGATGAAACCCTCATAAGGACCTTCGTAGGAAAGCAAGACCAGAACTTACCTCTGCTGCAAAGGAGAAGTTCATTTAGCGGCACCAGCCTCAGAAATCACTAACAAACATCACCTCAGATTAGAGCCATAATGAAGGTTTTACAGAGCATAATTAGCAGATACATCTCACTATCAACAGTTTGAAAAAGGATTCTTGCATATATTGGCTTATTTCAGCATTGTTTTAAATGTAGAAAGAAATAAAAATTAGGTAAGACCATGGAGTTATAAGGTGTGTCCAAACTTTGACTGCCGCAATATGATCATTGTGATTTATACTTATTTCTTCACACATTTCAAACTCATTTCCCTATTTTTCTTTAGATTCTGTAAAGCTGCTTTGCGACGATGACCATTGTTAAAAGTGCGAGATTAAAAAAAAACTGAATTGAATCGAATCGAAGATGTGGTTTTCTCATTATCTAAACTATCTTGACCCAATTTTTTAAATGAAAACTTTTATTTGTCAAATATACAAAAATACCCAGTATGTATGATAACGCGACCTCAAAAAAAAAAAAAAAAAAAATCCTGCCTAATTTTGTCACTAGGGGGCGCTCCCACATTAAGGCTACTACTACCACTCAGCCGGGAGGGCGAAGACTATTACGTGTTTCCTCCGGACCACGTGACGCCAGCCGACCGCATCTTCTCGAGCTGCTCGCTCGCGCGCCGTTGGGGGCGGCGTAACACGCTCGGGGGACAGCACTATTCACTTCTTCCGCTTGCGCGAGCTCACAGACGCCCCTGATTGGCTGTAGAGCCGCTAGTACCTCTGGCGCACAAAGTACCTCTCATCCCGCCCCTCGGAGAGAGCTCGGCCAATCAGCTCTCTCTAGACCTCCGGCTGCGAGAGGTTACATCATCACCCGGGAATAGACCTCGCGATCTAATTTACTTTTAATTAAATAGGTACTTGTATTATTTTCATTTTTTTGGTTTTAGAAAATTTCTTTACCTCATTATTCAAGTTTTGTTCAAATGCTCTCTACAAAAAGCAAAAAAGATTTTGTCCATCTATGCAGTTATATTGACTTTATCATTATCTTTGATGTCAGTTATCACTGGACTTCCAGCCTCCTAACACACAGTATGACTGCAGATCAATCCCTGCTCTCCGTTATCACCAAAATGAGGATGGGTTCCCCGCTGAGTCTGGTTCCTCTCAAGGTTTCTTCCTACTGCCACCGCCGATGAGCAAGCCCTCGGCTTTGCGACAATGGCAATTATTAAAAGCACTGTACAAATAAAACTGAATTGAATTCTAGGGTTTCAGCATATAATTAATTAGAGAGATAGCGTTACATATAGCTACATGATAACAGTTGTATTAATTAAAGTCTGTTTTTATTTTTTGTCAAAATATAAAATCAGGTCTAATTTCACGCGAGCCTCTAAATATTTTTCCTGTTTATTTTTATCTACAGGAAACTAGAGTGAAGATCTGAAGCAGTTGCAATCGACAGCTGTTGTGTATCAGCGTGTGTGCCCACCCGCTGTGTGTGTCATCTTTCCCACTGCTGCTTGTTTGTGTTTGTGTCTGCCTGCTACCCTTGACCTGACTAAAGTGTCACCATGTGGTGGACTCTTCTCCTGGCACTCTTCCTATTACTGGTGCTCCAGGCCCAGTTGTACGTGTGCCTGCGGGAACTCAGATCCTCCGCGAACTCTGCGACCTCTGCGAACCCGCATGAGAACACCACCAACAGCAGCGTCTCGCGACGCATTCCGGGTGCCATCATCATCGGGGTACGCAAGGGCGGCACCAGGGCGCTGCTGGAGATGCTCAACCTTCATCCAGATGTGGAGGTTGCCAAAGCCGAAGTGCACTACTTCAACTTGGATGAAAACTTCCGCAAGGGTTTGGACTGGTATCGTGCTCAGATGCCTCTCACCCATGCAGGGCAGGTGACTGTGGAAAAGACTCCAGGTTATTTCACAGCGCCGGCGGTTCCAGCCAGAATGTGGTCGATGAATCCGGCAGTGAAGCTCCTTCTGATCGTCCGCGATCCAGCTGAGAGGCTCGTCTCAGACTACACGCAGGTCCTGCATAACCGCATCCAGCAGAGCAAGTCGTATCAACCTCTGGAAGAACTGCTCCTGCGCCGAGGACACATCAACCCCAACTACAAGGCCCTCCAGAGAAGCCTTTACCACCAACATCTGGCCAGGTGGCTGGCTTTTTTTCCCAGGGAGCAGATCCATATTGTTGACGGAGAAGCATTAATCCGGGATCCATTCCCAGAACTTCAAAAAGCAGAGAAATTCCTGGAACTTCCACCACGAATAATGCCAGATAACTTTTATTTCAACACCACTAAAGGGTTTTACTGTCTGCTTTCCGCAGGACACGACAAGTGCCTGGATGAATCAAAAGGAAGGCCGCACGCACCACTCAGCAACGAGGCTTTCCAAAAGCTCTGTCGGTTCCTCAGATTGCCTAATCAGATCTTTTTTAGGATGACAAGCCAGACTTTCGGCTGGTGCTGATAAAACATGTAGATTTTAAAAACTGTAGACGGATTCTGCCAGGAAACATCCTGTCTGCCCAGAACTCTAAACATTATTTGATATTTGACGGAAACTTCATTAACATCTGGCTTTATTCCAACCAGAACTTCTAAGCAAACTTAGTTCACGTCCAATGCTGGGAAGGAAAAAAAAAAAAAAGAACAGGAGCACAAATGTGGAAAACATACCGTACCCCTGTCACAAAGGTTCCTCCTGGTGTTAGTTATGCAGAACTGCAACAAACCTGATCTTGAAATTCAGGGGTCTGGAACAGATTAATGGACCATAGCTCAGGCTGTAGCTCAGGCCTTACTAATCTTATCCACAGAATAGCTGTTTGGTGTAAATGAAAAACTCCAGCTGCACTGGGACATTGTGGATATGAATTGTAGAGCCCTGCTCTAGATTAATTCTATGTTGAAAATGTTAATAGATGTACAAACAAACAAAAAAAAGCTGCTGAGGGACACATGAGTAAGATGGATGCACTCATGTTGCCAATAGGACAAACATTACGTAGCTTATACATTCAGTGTATTTTATGTACTTTACAAATGTTGGAACAAGTGTATGACTGAGCGCATTAATCATTCTAGTAATTAGTTAGATTTTATCTCGGTCATGTGTAAAATTAATCTATACTTTTATGTTTTGTCTGCCATTTTGAGTAAGGTTATATTTTTAAACACTCTTCAAAAAGAAAACTGTCTCTATTGTCTCTCTCTTTACACAAGACACAAAGGTGCAAAATCATGGTTTAGGAAAAACTACTATCATTTAAAATCTTTCAATTCCTCTTGAAACCTAAAATGCAAATGATTTCTGCAATCTGGTAAATTACTAACTGCATGTTTCTTAATTATATTTGTACTTATGACTTTAAGAGTCGTATCAAAAACATGTGCTGAAGTGTTTGAAGAAGCTTTCTCATGGAGGTTTAAGAACAGTGATTAGTACCATGTCCAACTAAATATTACATTAAACTGTTGGGGAAAAAATTATACATAATTTCCCAATATCGCCTGTCAAATGAAAATAGTTTCATTACTTATTTTTCTTATATACTGTCAGCAATTTTCTTTCATTCGTCAAGAACCACTTTGCCAATTGCCACAGCATTTAATGAGCTGCGAAGTGGTGAACCATAACCACTTCACCATGAGAGAGAACAGCAGTCCATCACAGGGCAACTTAGACTTACATTTAATTCCATGTACTCATAATTAATAAATAGTGCTTCTTTAAAAAAAAAAAAAACACACACACACAAAACAAAGGATGTTTTCACAAAGCATTTCAAAAATCCCAGGACTATCACTATTAAGCAAGCCACAGGCAACAGTGGCAAGTGGAACAAATGGATAATTAACTATGTAGAAAACAAACACTACCTGAAACAATCGAACTTCTTTTTAAAAACTTTCAACTCATTTCTTAGCTATGTACGTGAACCTCTTAAAGTTGCACTTATTAAAAGGACTGATTAAAACCTTGACTCTGAATAAGCTGTTTCGAGTGTGGGCTGATATCAAAAACTCCACTTTAACCCCAGAACACTGATCAGGTGAAAGCGGACACTGAGCAATCTGATTAAACATCAGAGTGAAGGAAGAGACAAACATTTTTTTTGTTTTGTAAAAAATGTGTTTTTATCAGTTCCATTTTTTCAGTATAAAACACTTCTATAACTCTGGCCAAATCAAACAAATTCACTTTCATAACAGGACAAAAAACAAAAACAAATCACAATTCCTGCATGTCTCTCTAAAATAGCTTTGAACACAGGGATCTGGTTTTAAACTAATATTGTGGATGGTAACAAACTAACAAATTACTCAGGGTTAGCTAATACAATGTGAACATTAATTAAAAAAAAAAAAGTATAGAAAAGAACGGATGAACGAACAAATGCAAGTTTATATGATCACAGTCCGAACACAAGTCCTTGAGTCCAGCCCACCACGATGATGGTGTTTATGCAGTCTTCTGCTGGCCCTTCTTACCAATCAGGGACTTGTGGATGTGAGGGATCACACCTGGGGTGAGAAGAAGGAAAAAAAAAAAAAGCACTGAATCAGAGACCGAGTACTGAACATCATTTAGGGCGTTTTCACATTAGGCATGATTGATCTGTACTGTGCCCAAGAACTATTGCTCCCGATCCTGCTCCTCCTTCCCACTGGTCAGTGTTCACATAACCTAATATTATTGATATTTCAGGGAAAACGGCAAGGGCAATGCTCTCACATGCTTCCTATTTTTATCAGCTATGACTGTATGAGTCAAAGAATGATACGTTGCGCACACGCAGATTTCAGAGGAGACCAACGCTACTGATCTGCTTCTGTTCTCAGGTACAACTGGCTTCCATATCTGTATTGTTCTTAAGACCACCTTTTCCAGCAAACTCTGGCACAGTTCCCGAGTGCGGAACGATCATGTTCTCGCTGCTGAAAAAGAAAACTAATCAGACTTTGGGATCAAGTATTCCCGGAAATGAGCCCTAATATGAAAACACCCTTAAATCCACATCTTTCACTTTACACGGCAAGCAAAACATTTAGCATATTTTAAGCATGACCATGCAACGGAGTACTAAAAGGTTTCCTGAACTTACCACCACCAGCAATGGTAGCCTTGATGAGGGAGTCCAATTCCTCGTCGCCACGGATGGCCAGTTGTAGATGGCGGGGTGTGATACGCTTCACCTTCAGATCTTTGGAGGCGTTTCCTGCCAACTCCAGCACCTAAAAGCAGATGCAACCACGGTTAAAATCAACCAATTCCATTTGCTATGAACGTAAAAGAAGATTAAACAAAATATCTGTACTTATTCTACTACAGGGCTAGTTACACTTAAAACTACTCCTAATTAAATATCGCAAACATTTCTTATGGATTGACCTCAGCTATGCACTCCAAAACTGTCCTTTTCCTCTCTTAATTTTCGCAGTGTACATTATTGTAGAACATTATAGTAGACATTGAGGCAATTTATTATATTTAATTCAAATATATCTGCTGTAGAACAAAATCTGGTGGCTGTAAAATATATTCTAAACTAGCCCAGCGTGGTGACTCTGTCATTCGCGGTCATGTCACTCCCAATTTGGCAAAAATGTTCTGCGACAAAG
This sequence comes from Clarias fuscus, assembly GCA_030347435.1. Classification (NCBI taxonomy): domain Eukaryota; kingdom Metazoa; phylum Chordata; class Actinopteri; order Siluriformes; family Clariidae; genus Clarias; species Clarias fuscus. The sequence continues at coordinate 23,768,096 of CM059208.1, forward strand.
CCAGAGGTAGCATGATTTCTGTCCCAAAAGACCATGATTAGTGCATGGCGCAGTTTCAAAATTGGCCACTAGGTGGAAGAACACTGGAGCAGCTAATGGTTTTTTTTTTTTTTAATACAGGCGCTAAATGCACAACATCTAGACAGATAAGTTCAATGGAACATCAGAAAACAGCATTTTATCAAATACATGGTATTGAGAATGACGACATCAGTATTTGTGGAATGACTGTTTTCTATATAAACTTGGGGCTCTAAAGAAAAAACACCTCTGTTTCCGATAAACCTGACACTTGGTAGTCGTGTGGTTGTGAAAGAATGACGACACAAAGTTACACCAGAATTCTGTAAGTAACTGCCTTTACCTCAGCTGTGAGATATTCAAGAATGGCAGCGCTGTACACCGCTGCTGTAGCTCCCACTCGCCCATGACTGGTAGTGCGGGTCTTCAGATGCCTGTGGATACGGCCCACGGGGAACTACATATAGTCAAAATGAAACATTATTTTAGTAATGGACAAAATCATAATCAGATGAATTGCACTAGTAAAATGACTCAAAACAGAGCTGCCGGTCCAGTGTTTAGTGCTATGCTGAGTGACATGCACTTTTGGCATAATGAACATCAAGTCAAGATAGCACAATTGCATGTCAAAACAAAAGTGAGAGATGACTACAACATGTCCAAGCCCTCCTCTGACCTTGACCAACCTGCTTTTCTACCTAAAAGAACCATTAACGGCTATAAAATAAAGCATTCTCCAATAATGTTATAATATGAATCATTCACATGCTTATCATCTCATGTATGTTTTATTTTCAAAACAGCAGCTCAAATAGAGATCAATAATATTTTGGAATATATTTGAAATCATTTGGGATTATAATCAATAATGTAAAAGAAGACAGTTTCCCACTCATGATTTAAAATTATTGCAAAATATGAAGCATTTGCTTCACAACCAAAGTATAACTAAATAACGAGCGAGGGGAAAAAATAATAATAAATCATCCGGCCATTAGTACACAGCCTCCTACAGGCTAAACCAAGGACACACTGATCAACACTCCAGACATAATAAACATTAGCATTAATAATGGCACTTACCTGAAGTCCAGCCCTCTGAGAGCGAGACACTGCTTTCGCCTTGGCTTTGCCACTGTCCTTTCCTGCCTTGCCACCAGCCTAGAATTTAAACAAAACACAGTTATTCTTAACCAAAATTGCAATCATTCAATTTTATTTAGACAACCAAAAAAATGTGCATGCCATGCAATATTTCATAACATTTGAAAATAATATGTTCAACAGGAATTTTGGCATAAAGTACATATTAAACTACTAAACTTTAAGGAGTAATGTAGGAACTCTTTGACTCGTAAACATGTCATAAACTTAAATAACTTATTTTTGCCATGTCTTATCCACTGCACAAGGTTTGCAGTTATATTGTTTTTTTTTAACCACATACTGTACACTCATCCTCAAAACCTACAAAATTCTGTCTGAACGATAATCTCACTCATCCCTGTACATACAGACCCTCATTTACCACATTGTTATTTATTGTCAATATGCCACTTATGCATTTGTGATTAGATGTTAACTGCATTTCATTGGCTCTGTATGTGTATCTTGCACAATAACATTAAAGTGGAATCTAATCTAATGATCTAAATGAATAAATTGAATAGATGGGAAGCTTAAAAAGAGTGTAAATGGCATTAACTGGATAGGTACATGCTTTTTTTTTTAATAAATGGATGGGTGGAAAGATAGAAACAGACATCACTGACATTGATCTTATCTTAACACAAATAAACGGAAGTACCTATTAAAAATGAATGAATGTTGTTGTTGTTAGTTTTTCAACTGCTCCCGTTAAGGGGTCACCACAGCAGGTCTACTAATCTGTACAACAATTTGGCACAGGTTTTGCGCCAGATGCCATTCCTGACGTAACCCTCCCATTTTATCAAGGCTGAGGACAGCACTGCATACAATGGTTGGGGTCTGGCCACTGGGTAGGAATCAAACCCGAGTCTTCCACATGGCAGGTGAGAAATCTACCATTGAGCCACCAGCAACCGAATGATTGAATGAATAAATACATATCCCTCCATCCATCTATTCCCTGCTTGCAAAATTAACATTGCTGGTTATAATTATTGCAATATTAATGTTGCTGGTTATATATATAATTTTATTTTTATACATTCAAGATTAATTACAGTCTGTGCCATTTTCATCAATGCGTTCTTACTCTCGAGTTTTGAATTTAGTTTTTACGTTCACTTAATATAACTGTAATTGTCAACAGTTATAATAATGCACGAAAGTGATTAATTGCTACCTAACCCAAATCATAGAATATATTACTTTCTAATAAGCACAGGGTTATACAATCATCTTTCTTCATGTATCTCGCGCGCGCTGTGAATCATTTTCGTTGTGAAGAATCGACTCTTAACTGGAAACACCTGTATTTAGAGTCGGTTCAGTTTGGAAGCGAAACCACGATGCCGACTTAACTTGACAGTCTCATATACACACACACACGTTCAGATATATAATCATTTTGTTTTATACATTAAAGATTAGTAACAAGCAGTGACATTTAGATCAATGCATTTTTAAATTTGATGTTTAGATTTTTTTCTAGCCAATTAAGATAATTAAAGATAACTAATTTCAAGTAGTAATTCATATTATTCCAGCCACTATTTTTACTTATTTATTTTTCGTCAAATGCGAGTGAGATGTGGAAATAATAATACACCACAGTTGGAAATAAAAAAAAGCTAATTAAAACAAACCATAAAACATATTCTTTTCTAATAAGCACATGTTATGCAATCAGCTTCCTTCATGAATCTCATTGAATGAACTGAGGAACCCAGCTGGGGCAAAATAAACCTAGTTACCACACACAGGATCCAAAACAACCCGCAACACCAAAATACAGAGAATACTTTTAAAAAAAGCAAACCTCGCGTCGCTGGTCTCAACACAAACTCGTTGTAACCATGAGAAAACATCCATCACACACACACTTCGCGGAGTTAGCTAGCTAAATAACCTAGCGAGCGCGAGTTAAACCAACAGCCAGGAAAAGTAAACAATCCTAACCAGTACTACAGTACTAAGCTAGTAGCTTCCGAGTTATACATTACTAATCACTAAAAACACACTCTTCTGGTTAACTGGTTAAAATGTACGCCTGTAAAATAAAAATTTTCATAAAAACAAGAAAATGAAAAGTTGTAAATTACACTCAAACAAACAACACAAGCTCTTAGCGCGCGCAGACGACGAAGCTAAGCTAAGCTAGCGGATTAGCAAAAAAGGGAAAAAAGAAAAAAATCGCCGTTTTCTCATTCAATCTGTGAATACCGTAAAACACGCGGTATATTCAACAAAACGCGATATATATACAATAAAGCGAAAGTAAATAAAGGTAAAGCCTACCATTGTAAAGGTTGGTTGATTTGGGACGCGGATCCGGGAGGACTACGCTAAATCAATTTGGCCTCAAACAGAGAGGAACAATAAACCTCCGTTTAGAAAAGAAAGGTAGACGAGCAGAAACATGGGCTAATCACGTTCGCCGTTGTTGATTCGAATTTTACTCCGAGCCAATGGTATTGCAGGTTGCTAACCGTTTTCCCCATCCCCCACCGTTGAACGGTATTTTTGCACATACAGAGTGGAGGCGGGACTTAGTGAAAGTATGAAATACTCAAAACTTTTACTCCATCTTTAACAAGATAGATAGATAGATATATCTACTTTTGCAGTTGGAATTTCTGTTGAGGTTAACGTTATTTATTATGGAGCCAGTAATATGAGATAATTGTGTAATACATTTAACTCTTATCTGAGTTTTAAATATTTATTTATAGAATTATTAGTACACTTTTTTTTTGCACAAAAGTGCACAAAAACTCAATTACTTTTTAGAAAAAGGAAAAAGTCAATCTGACCAGAGTGGGGCGGAACTAAAAGTTTGATTGATGTCATAAACAGACTATTAAGCAAGCTACTTTTGGTAGCAGCTGACTTAACAGGCAAGTCCCTTTTCCAATCAGATTAAAGGAAATCGAAACGTTTGATTGACTTCCCAAATAGACCATTAAACAAGTTTCTTTTGGTAGCAGCTGACCTAACAGACAAGCCACTTGTCCAATCCGATTAAAGGAAATCGATTCTCCGTTGAAGTCGCGAAGGATTTTTATTTCCCACTCGTATTGTACCAAATACCGCCTCCTACACTCGGATTGGTTGGTATTTTACGTAAACGCTTATTGATTGGACAGTTCGGATGTCTTTTACTTTAACGTAGCAGCCTCAAAGAATCCCAAATTTATAAAAGAAACATCATAGCGTTAATAAAAACAAATCTTACAATTTGAACAAAAGAATGCTATTTAACACTAATGTTGTTTTGCATGATTTTTATTTAGCATGATGCAATACATGGAACACAGACCCGATTTATGATCTTATTGTATTTACGTCAATCTTAGTGTAGGAGGCGGGGTTTTGTCTGTATACGGGTAGGAAAAGTAACTGCGCGTTAGAGTGCTTGAAGGCAGAGAAGCAGCTGCTGGTGATGGTGAAGATGGCGGATGGGGACAGTGGGAGTGAGCGCGGTGGAAGCAGCGGTGGTGGTGGAGGTGGAGGAAGCAGCGGATTACCCCATTTTCACCGGGATCAAGAAGAGACCCAGGAGCTGGCCTCCAAACGCTTGGACATCCAGAACAAGCGTTTTTACCTGGACGTGAAGCAGAACTCGAAGGGTCGGTTCGTGAAAATCGCTGAGGTCGGCGCCGGGGGCTCGAAGAGTCGGCTAACTCTGTCCATGTCGGTGGCAGCGGAATTCCGCGACTACTTGGGCGACTTCATAGAGCACTACGCCCAGCTCGGGCCTAGCACCCCGGAGCAGATCGCACAGTCATCCGGCGGGGAGGACGGCGGGCCGAGGCGGGCCTTGAAGAGCGAGTTTTTGGTGAGGGAAAACCGAAAATACTACCTCGATCTGAAGGAGAACCAGCGCGGGAGGTTCCTGAGGATCCGGCAGACCGTCAACCGCGGCGCGGGCTTCGGAATCGGAGGGGGAGTGCCCCAGGGGGCGGCGATGCAGTCCGGACAGACCATCGCTCTCCCGGCTCAGGGACTGATCGAGTTCCGCGACGCGTTAGCCAAGCTGATTGACGACTACGGCGGCGACGATGACGAGCTCTCCGGGCCCGGATGCGGCGGCGCCGGCGGCGGGGGCTACAGCGAGCTCCCCGAGGGCACGTCCATCACCGTGGACTCGAAGCGCTTTTTCTTCGACGTTGGCGCCAACAAGTACGGCGTGTTTCTCCGGGTCAGCGAGGTGAAGCCCAGCTACCGGAACTCGATCACGGTGCCGTTTAAAGCCTGGAGCAAGTTCGGAGGAGCGTTCTGCCGCTACGCCGAGGAGATGAAGGAGATCCAGGAGAGGCAGAGGGATAAAATGTACGAGCGGAGAGCGGACGAGGAATCCGACGGAGACGACGTGGACGACGACTGATTTCTGCGAGACCCGGGTCGTTTGAAAGGATGTGCATGATGAACTTTAATACTAAAACACCTAAGTTGTGTGACTGACTGACAAACATGGAGTAAATAAATAAAAAGTTTAGCAAACGACTTTCCTGACCACCTCCCCCTATAGCTGCACTAGGCCTAGTGTTAGTGAGAGCTCATTTTTGGTGCAGACCTGTTTTAAATGGCATGTAAAAGAAAAGGCATAATTTTACACCCCCCCCCCCCCCCCCCCCCCCCAAAAAAAAAGAGAAAGAAAACGCTAGATTCTAATGTGCTTATGAACACATGATGTGAGCATACAGTGTTTGTACTTTTATTAAGGTTCTGTACGATATGCATTGCCATAACAGACAGAAGACCAGTGAACAAACGTATTTATTCAGGAAGTTTGTTTCATGGAATTTTCTCACCTTTTGATTTCAGGTCTCTTAATGCTTGGCTCCGGGTTTCCAGGTTTCAAGATTTATTTTCTAAAAAGTTCACGCAGCAAACTTGGACGTTACAGACATTTTACGTGGACCATTGACACACAAAAAGGTGCTATGAAACATTTCACCACCCTCTTAAACTTAATTAGTATTATAATTATTATAACTACTACTACTACTATTATTATTATTAAGAATGTGTAAAATACAAATTCAATTCAATGTACATACTAAATTATTCATAGAAAGATGGTCAAAGCACACAGCCACTATTATCCTAAATCATCCTGATACTTTGACACTTTGCTCCTAAATTACTAAAGTTAGCACAGTATTATATTTTAAGGACGTTAACTTGTTTTTTTTTTTGTTGTTTTGTTTTTGGTTACATCTGCAAAGAAATAAGCAATGGAGATGATTCAATATCTGTCAGAGTTAGAAGGGAAAAAAACACAATCGTAACTGGACAATATGTTTTACATTAGATTTAACATAAACCTCACCCAACAGGGGTTAAATACTTAATACTTATTTTTAAACAGAAATATATAGAGAAATATATTCATATATATATTTATATATAGAAATATATATATTTATATATAGAAATATATATATTTATATATAGAAATATATATATTTATTTATATATATAGATATATATAGATGTGTGTGTGTATGTATATATATATATATATATATATATATATATATATATATATATATATAGAGAGAGAGAGAGAGAGAGAGAGAGAGAGAGAGAGAGAGATTTAGGATTGATTCAATTATTATAACAAGCTTATTTAAACAAATGTTGGATGCAATTATCCAGAGGGATATTTCTTCTTTTGGTTTGTTAATATATTTTTCTTAATTATTCATTTTTCACATGGTTCTTATTGACAAGGCCATAAGAACATAGGCAGTATTTAAGATGCTGTGTAACTTTTTTTTTTTGGTCTAAAATCTGACTTGAGAAATGTTTCCTTTAGCCTTTTGTATTATTTCTATCTGAATATGCATAATCTCCCAGAACAGCCTATTCTCATCAATTTCCATCTCTTCTACGTAAGATTAAAAAAATATATATGTTTTTTCAAGTTTACAACAATGCTGTCGGAAAGTTTTTTGTACCTGCTTTGATCGATCACTGTATGCTGTATTATTATTATTATTATTAGACATTTCATTTGCTCTACCGAAGAACACGAAGCAGGATTTACAAACTGTGACGATTGTCACACATAACCCCAATGTGTGAACTTTCTCTCTCTTTTCTTCAGGTTTAAATTTCAATCCCTTAATCATGTACACCACCTTGGAGCAATAGCACTACTTTTCTACTACTTTTAAAAATCAATGTCAGTTTTGCCTTCAGTTTAGGTCTTTTCTGTACCATGTCCCATGAAAAAAAGGCAGCTGTCAGTCGACATCATTCTGCTGTAACACTCCACCATCTTCCTTTCAAGGACAAATAATTAAAAAAAAAATTTGCTGATAAAAACGATGCTTGTTTGAGCCGTGTGTGTGTATGCCTGTGTGAAAATAAGGGTGTTCCCTGAAATGAGTACAAATCTGTCCATAGTAAACACGTCATGTCATATACAGTAGCTGTGCTACTAGTTAAAGTTACATAATATACATATTGTGTATATAAGTTTCAAACATTCAATACAGTTAAGTAATATTTTCACATTTTCCCCATTTCATTAGCTTGCGTGCACCTCCTCAGAGATTAACATGGCATGACCAAGTGGTGCTTTAACAACTAGTGGAGGCAGTATAGCACCATGTGACGCTCTGTCCTGAGCTGATTAAAACTAACAGCGCGTCCTAAATCCTATGCTTGTACACTCGTTTATCCCATTGTTGAGCTCTAAAACAACAATATTTCTATTACAGTTAGTGTTTTGTGTGTGTGTGCGTGTGTATATATATATATATATATATATATATATATATATATATATATATATATCAGGTCAGGCAAAAAAAGTATATACTCTTCAGGGAAAGAAAAACTTGTACTAAATACTAAATTTATTGCTATATGGTACATATTTATATCACTCACTCATCGTCTGTACCACTTTATCCTGTATTCACGATCACGTGGGTCCTGGAGCCTATCCCAGGAGGCTTAGGGCATAAGACGGGTACACCCTGGACAGGGTGCCAGTCCATCTCAGGGCACACTCACACACTGTCCTTGCTGGACAGGGGGAGAACATGCAAACTCCATGCACACAGACATGGCAATCGAGCCTGGCTGTGAATCGAAACTGGAGGTGCAAGGCGACAATGCTTACCACTACACCACCATGCTGTCACACACACACACACACACACATATATATATATATATATATATATATATATATACACATACACACGTGGACAAAATTGTTGGTACCCTTCGGTCAATGAAAGAAAAACTCACAATGGTCACATAAATAACTTTAATCTGACAAAAGTAATAATTTTAAAAAATTCTATGAAAGTTAACCAATGAAAGTCAGACATTGCTTTTCAACCATGCTTCAACAGAATTATGTTAAAAAATAAACTCATGGAACAGGCCTGGACAAAAATGATGGTACCCCTAGGAAATACTGAAAATAATGTGACCAAAGGGACATGTTAATTCAAGGTGTGTCCACTAATTAGCATCACAGGTGTCTACAATCTTGTAATCAGTCAGTGGGCCTATATATAGGGCTCCAGGTAGTCACTGTGTTGTTTGGTGACATGGTATGTACCACACTCAACATGGACCAGAGGAAGCGAAGGAAAAAGTTGTCTCAGGAGATTCGAAAGAAAATTATAGACAAGCATGTTAAAGGTAAAGGCTATAAGACCATTTCCAAGCAGCTAGATGTTCCTGTGACTACAGTTGCGCATATTATTCAGAAATTTAAGATCCATGGGACTGTAGCCAACCTCCCTGGACGTGGCCGCAGGAGGAAAATTGATGACAAATCAAAGAAAGTTAACCAACTTTCTTTGATTTGATTTAACCAACTTTCTTTGATTTAACAATCGGATAATCCGAATGGTAACAAAAGAGCCCAGAAAGACTTCTTTTTTTTTTTTTTTGGATTTTTCCCCGATTTTCTCCCTAATTTAGTCGTGTCCAATTCCTCCCCGTCACTAGGGGGCTCCCACATTAAGGCTACTACTACCACTCAGCCGGGAGGGCCGAAGACTATCACGTGTTTCCTCCGAACCACGTGACGCCAGCCGACCGCATCTTTTTCGAACTGCTCGCTCGCGCACCGTAGGGGGCGGCGTAACACACTCGGAGGACAGCGCTATCCGCTCCCTCCGTTGCGCGAGCTCACAGACGCCCCTGACTGGCTGTAGAGCCGTGATTAATGTAGGAGCACTAAGTACCTCTCGTCCCTCCCCTCTGAGAGAGCTCAGCCAATCAGCTCTCTCTAGACCTCCGCCTGCGAGAGGTTACAGCATCACCCGGGATTCGAACTAGCGATCTCCGGATGATAGGGCGAGCGCTTTAACCACTGCGCCACTCGGAGGCCCCCCAGAAAGACTTCTAAAGAGATCCAAGGTGAACTTCATGCTCAAGGAACATCAGTGTCAGATCGCACCATCCGTCATTGTTTGAGCCAAAGTGGACTACATGGGAGACGACCAAGGAGGACACCATTGTTGAAAACAAATCATAAAAAAGCCAGACTGGAATATGCCAAACTACATGTTGACAAGCCACAAAGCTTCTGGAAGAATGTCCTATGGACAGATGAGACAAAAATTGGAACTTTTTGCCAAGGCACATCAGCTCTATGTTCACAGACGGAAAAATGAAGCATATCAAGAAAAGAACACTGTCCCTACTGTGAAACATGGAGGAGGCTCTGTTATGTTTTGGGGCTGCTTTGCTGCATCTGGCACAGGGTGTCTTGAATCTGTGCAGGGTACAATGAAATCTCAAGACTATCAAGGGATTCTAGAGAGAAATGTGCTGGCCAATGTCAGAAAGCTGGGTCTCAGTCGCAGGTCATGGGTCTTGCAACAGGACAATGACCCAAAACACACAGCTAAAAACACCCCAGAATGGCTAAGAGGAAAACCTTGGACTATTCTAAAGTGGCCTTCTATGAGCCCTGACCTAATCCTATTGAGCATCTTTGGAAGAAGCTGAAACATGCTGTCTGGAAAAGGCGCCCTTCAAAAGGCGCCCTTCAAACCGGGAACAACCGGGCCAAAATACCTGCAGAGAGGTGCAGAAGTCTCATTGACAGTTACAGGAATCGTTTGATTGCAGTGATTGCCTCAAAAGGTTGTGCAACAAACTATTAAGTTAGGGGTACCATCATTTTTGTCCAGGCCTGTTCCATGAGTTCATTTTTTTTATAATTCTGTTGAAGCATGGTTGAAAAGCAATGTCTGACTTTCATTGGTTAACATTCATAGAATTCTTATTTATTATTACTTTTGTCAGATTAAAGTTATTTCTGTGACCATTGTGAGTTTTTCTTTCATTGACCGAAGGGTACCAACAATTTTGTCCACATGTGTGTGTATATATGTATATATATATATATATATATGCTATCTTTCTTGAACTTGTACTACTTGTACTACAAGTAAACCAAATTTGGCACCTAATATGGCACCTAAGAATTTTGCAGTACTGTGTATGTATATATATATGTATATTATATATATATGTTTTAAATATTTATATGTTTACTTTGGACACTCTTTCTAATTCCATTGATTCTCTTGTGTTTTGATTTGTATTTCTTTCTACATTATAAAACAATGCCATAGGCATCCAAAATACACAATAATCTCCTTTGTACAGTTAATATTAAGATTTATCTGCTACTTATGATCTGTAAAGCTTCATAACGACTCAAATCTGAGGTGCTGTTTGTTAATTATCGATTTCTGAGGCTGGTATCTCTAAATGAACTTCTCCTCTGCAGCAGATCGAGGTGCTTGTTTCCTGCGATGGTCTTCATGAGAGCCAATTTCATCATGGTGCTTGATGGGTTTTGCAAATGTACTTGACTTGATGTTCTTGCAGGAACTGATCATAAAAGAAATCAAAATGTTGAGTAAAAGCGATGTTATGAACAGTTGTGTCAGATTTAATCATCTCCTTTAAAATAAGATACTAATGCACTTCTTGCTTAATGTGAACAAACACATGCACCAATAGATATCAATTAGAAAAGTTAAACTGAATATTTTATAGCTTCCAGAACAGCTGACTTTCATCTCTTAAAATAATAACTGACTTTTGTTATAGTTTCGTCAAATAATTGATTCCATATGTGTTATTTCCTAGGTTTGAAATCTCCAGAATTGTTCTAGGATGTAGAAAATAAATCACACAAAAAAAAAACTTCTCTCTAAACAGAATTTATTTGAATGTTCTCTTTGTATCCACCCAGGTATCCACCCTTAATCCGACTGAAATATTTCTAATTAGAGATTTCCATGTATACTGATCTGAAATGATGTGCATTACATGTACGATACATTGTATCATATTTAAGCTTTTTGTTTTTTTTACATGCACAATCTGCTTCAAGAGAAACAATCAAATCAAGTGTTTACATGGCTAATATTTATCTGCTGAACAAATATTTAAAGGTTTATTACTACACCTCTCATTCCCATTGAAAATTTATTCTGTTCCCAATGAGGTATTTACATGATGCATCCCCCCCCCCCCCCTTCAAATTGCCTGTTATTACTAGGATATTATTTCATAATAATAATATGTACATTTCTGCCTGTCTTTCTGTATGAAAGAACTTATTAATACAAAGATATATAATTTTGTAAGGTTGAGTATCTTACGCCTAGTTGTACTTCTTTCATCGTCAGCCAGATACACTCCGTGTTCGGTAATCGGAGAGTGAATCACAGATGAGAAATCGAAAAAGTAGATCGGATAAAGATTTGAAAAAGTTTTGTCTTAAAATGACTCCAGTTCATTAAAATTTACTTATACCACTTTAGTGCTGTTATTTCAGCTGTGAAAATTTCAAATATTCAGTTTAGCTTTTCTAATTAATATCTATTGGTGCAGGTGTTTGTTGACATTGAGTAAGTAGCTTATTATTAGCTTATTTTAAAGCAAATTAATACCGTAAATCCGACACATAACTGTTCAAAACATTGCTTTTACTGAACAAGTTTTGATTTATTTTATTACATAATTGAAAGAGAGAGTTCTGACCAATGTACAGACAAAACCGTTCATTTATTTATATAGATTAGGGTCCAGGTAAACACACCTATTGACGATGTTAAAGGTTTCAGAATCACCACACTCAGAGGATGTTCACCCAGATTTTTTTATTTGTTGTGAATACACCAATAAGAGATATTTCACTTTCACAAAGCATTTTTTTTATTAATAACTGAACAGCTCACTTTATCCCACCCACTTCCAGGTGCCATTGTAACAAGATAATCAATGTTATTCACGGCATCTGTGAGTGGTCATAATATTCTGGCTGATCAGTGTACCACTGTGTGTGTACCACATGGTGTCCTGCATGGTCTTCTTCAGGGTCTATTTCTGCCCCATGCTTTCCCAGCATAGGTCACCGGATCCTTAAACATAAAAAAAGGCACTTATCAGTGAATCAGTCAGTTCTGGTAGCCCAAAACAACACAGAAGAAAAAGAAAAAAAAAGCAAAATAGGAGAAACAATTTTAAACAAAACAGAAGAAATTATATGCTTTTAAACAAACCAGCAATCACTAATCATTAAGCATCTATAAAATTAGTTTTGTTCTGAATCATTTACCAGAAATAAACAGAATAATCTATTGTAAAAAATTACAGGCTTATGTACTATTCGCACGGGATTACTGGGGACCTCGTTTGAGTTAGCAATTACCCCTGAGTTTCACATGGCGCATTCACACGGGATAAGCAAACTCTGCGATTTTACTCGAATTTACCTACTTATCTCCTTGATATCCCAAAGTGTGTGTCTCGTAAAAGTGTGTTGCAATGAGAAGAACAGGGGAGTGTGTGTGTGTGCATGCATTTGTATGCAGACTGTGTGTCAGACAGAGATATAATTTATGGATGTCCGGTTAGATGGATTAAAAAAAAACAGAAACAAATATAGGTATCTTGCCCTGTGTGTTTCATTTACATTTCACTTGGTTAAAACCTAATAGCTCGAGCTGTACGCTTGATTTATCTGTAACACATTAACCTCGAATTATGATGTGAACCTCCTCGCTTAATTATGTACTATTTTGGATAGGAACCTGTAGTTGTGAGTAACTTGGACTACGAGCATTTTGCAAGACGAGCAAAATTAAAAAATACATTTAAACGTAATAAACGATTGAGGTCTTGATGTAGGAGTTCGCATGTGCTTTGTCAGCCAAGCGCAGTGTTGATCACAATTGAGTCAAAGGATTTTCTTCTTCTTGCGCGTGCTAGGGGATTATGGATAATTGTCTCCCATGCTCAGTCCCAGTACGTGTGAGTCTCTCGTATGGTCAACATCCATGCCGTGTGTACTGTTTAGTATAACATTTTGACCTTACAGTATGTGTGTGCATGTGCATAAAGCAAAAGCAAGTGTCATTAGAGGGGTTCCTTGTTACAGATACAGAGTTTCTCTCTGTAAGAAAGCATTGATTCCATTGTGTGTGTGTGCGTGAATGTCATTGAAGAGGTTCCCTGACAAACTAACGGAATCACTGCTATAAAGTAAAAACAAAACAAATTAACCTGCACACACACACGCACTAACGGAAACACTGCTCTGTCTAGATTATTTTCAAATGTAAAGTTCAGGTTAAGTTGATCTATTTTATTTTTTACAAAAGCTGTGTGTGAAAGCCGTCCTATAGGGGAGACCCCCCCCCCCCCCCTTAAATAAGAGATTGTATTGTTGTATGGTGTATAGCGATTTTCCACGGAAGTTGGATAAAAAGACAAAAACTGTGATTTACGACTAAAATTGATTCACGACTCCGCCAAATAATGGCCAAGTCACAGACATGTTAATTTGCCCTGGACTGATCACAGTATCACAGGACATCGGCGTTCAGCAAAACATGGTAGTTATTTTGCGGATAAATTTTTACAATTTACAGACATGGCTGATTCGCACAGGATTAAGATCAAAGAGAACAACCTCAATTATTACAAATCACCCAGGTAATACTAGTCCCATGCAAATAGAACATTAGTTTAAAAGTGGGGCATTTCTTCTGTTTTTACATTTACAGCATTAATCCCGAGCAACTTTTTAATTTTAATCTCATTATACATATGAGCAGTTGAGGGTTTAAGGCCCTGCTCAAGTTCTCACCAGGAGCAATGGTCACACATGTGCCAATAAAATGAACTAACCTTAGAATTAAAAGTAAAAAACACACTATATAGTGAATTCTTCAAAGAAAAAGACTTTCTTTCCAAGCAAAGGAGCCACGGGTCTACCCTTTCTCATGGATGACTGCGCTTCTCATCCTATCTTTAAGGATAAAGCCAGTTACTCTCCAGAGAAATCTTGGTCACTTTTATCGGTGATCTTGTCCCTCCGGTCATGACCCACAGCTCATGCTCATCGGTGTGGGTAGGAACGAAGATTGACTGCTTGATTGAGAGCTTTGCCTTTTCCCTTAACTCTTTTTTCATCATAACATTGCGATAAAGTGACTGCAATACAGACTATTCTATTCTGATACTTTGGCCAACCTCATGCTCCAATGTCCCCTCCCTCGTAAACAAGACCCCAAGATACTTGAACTTGTTCACATGGGGTAATGACTCCGTACCTTCCTGAAGTAGACAACACATTGTTTTCCTGCTCAGAACCATGGATCATCCCCGCTGCTTCACACTTGGGTGGGAACCGATCCATTGAGCGCTGCAGGTCACAGACTGAAGGTAATTAAGGGAGTTCAGTGGAAGTATTAAGAAAACTGAGATTAACTCTTTGGGGAAGGGTTGTGGTCAAGTCACGGGGTCAGGGTCAAGCATATCACAGCAACACACTGTCATTAACTATCCATGTTGTCTTCAGGTGTGAATCAGTTCCCACTTACTGTACTTGATTCTCTTGTCCTTTACACTAGGCACTAGGCCACGCCCCCTTTTGAAAAAAAAAATACAAAAACCATCCCCTCTGTAAAACCACCATCCCCCTTACCACCCCCTTCAGATTAATAATGCTGTGTATTATGTAATATTTGTCAAGAAAATTAAATAATAAAACTCTCTATGTATGATCATTTTCAAACTAATAACAGTGATTAGCAAATCAGAATTAAATATTGTAACGCGCCACTCTCGAGCTCACACAAGTTTGCGTCATTTTTCTTATACTCTTATAATCCTCCCCAGTTAAGAGTAAAGGAAAGGATAAAAAGGCAACAGCTTTTTATCTGCAACAGCTGAGGACAAAAACGTTTTCACATCCCAAGCATAAAATTCAGACAAGAAAAAAAAAGAAAATTTATTTTGTAGCAAAAGCTACTCATACTTCACAAATAAAAAAAACACATTCACTATATGGCATGCAGACACTGGAGCACCATGTGCTTTCCCGAGCCATTAATTAATATGGAGGTAGTCCTCTATTTGGCGTTGTAATAAGCTGCAGACATCTGGAAAAACTTTTGATGACTTTATGAGAACTGACTCAAAGTTGCGCAACAGGTCTGGGCTGCTTAATTTCCCCTGAGGCAGAATGCAGAGTGATCTGTTTCATTGCATTTTGCAATTACTTATCACTTTGTATTGCATTCCTATTACATTAAATATGTGCTTTTGCTTCTTTTTTGTCTGTGCATTAATTTTCTTTATAGTTTTTCCTTGTCAAACTTACAGTACATAAGTGAAATTATAAAGACAGTTTAGCTAAATATCATGCTACATAAAATATGCAACATTTATGTTATATATATATATATATATGTACCATAGTACTAAAAAGGCTACAGTACCTTTTTTTTCTTTTTTTAGGATAAAAAAAAAACCTACACATCACCAAAAGAGAAATCTGAAACTTTTTCCCACGCACTTGCATGCCTTTGAATGCGGAACATTGCCTCATGGACCCAAAACATACATGAACACTTTTGATGATAGTGTTTTTAATTTATCTAATTTATTTGATGCTCACAAATAATACGTTAGAATATGAAGAAGAAGGGAGAAACTGTCTGAATTTCTCAAAACACAAAATAAAAAGTACTAAAGTACTTACTTAGTCTGCAAATCTCTTAAGTCAACAAATCTCTTGCAAAACGATTGCTATTCCTCATCTATCAAGAGATTTGTGGCATTTTGAAACAAAGTAGTTAAGTAGTAGTTTACATTTAGTTTTTACAGTTTTGAGAAATGGAGATGGTTTCTGGAAATGTGTTTAAATGTTTCAGGGAAAAAAAAAATTAATTTTTTTAATTAATGGCGTATATTTCAAATAGAGAATAAAAACTGAATTAGTTTGTTAATGTTAATAACAAAGTGTTGTCTATCATGGCCAACCCTGACCACCCACTGCACAGAGTTTTTTTTTTTCTTCCCCCCGATAGAAGAGTGTGTTCAGTGGAAGACTTCAGTCATTAAGCTGCTCAGCAGACAGACTTGGTCTCCAGAGACATTCTGCTTTTCAACACCTGTTTACAGAGGCATGGGAATGTGGACTGGGTGATTTAGACTTAAGGCTCTTCTCCTATATGCATATACATAGGAGAACCCGCATAACTCCTCTTAACTTTTAGATTCATGTTACTTTCATCTGCAAATTTATTACCACTTTAATCACATAAAAACAATTGTCATAAATGCCTTTCACTTCATTTCACTTATTAGTAGTTTTCATTTATGTTTCTTTAATAACTAAATAAATAATTAGTTGTAACATGTGATTTTATTTATATTCTTTATATGTATCTTTTAGTTTTTTGTTCTTAGCATTGCACTGGTAACTTTTGGTCAGCTCTCACGTTACCCCGTGTCTACTGACTATATGTCAGATATACCGTGTGCAATCACATCTACAGCCCTGCCTTTGTGTTGCTGTCTCCATTGCCGCTGGATGTCGGGAATTTCCTTCAGGATCAATAAAGTAGCTATCTATTTACACTATATAAATACACAAAAGTATTTGGCCAAACCTGCAAGGACATTATATCCAAATACTGTACATACACTTTAATAGAACAGCTTCCACTCATCTTGGAAGGCTGTACACAAGATTAATGAGTGTTTTGTGGGAATTCGTGTCCATTCATTCTGTAGAGAATTTATGAGGTCAGGCAGTGATGTTGAATGAGAAAGCCTGGCTCACAATCTCTGTTCCAGTACATACCGAAGGTGCTAGATGGGGTTGAGGTCACATGGCTCTGTGTGGGCTAGTCAAGTTCTTTCACACAGTACTCAACCATGTCTTTATAGTCCTTGTGTTGTGTACTGGAATAGAAAAGGGCTTTCTTCAAACTGTTTCCCGAAAGTTTGAAGCATTGGATTGTTCTAGATGTCTATCTATCTATTTTCTGAAAAATATTGAATCATCTTGTAACTTGCATTTCTTAAGCAAATAATGCAAGTCTAAAAATGTGAATTTGTTTACAGTAAAAAGAGAGAGTGTACAGAGTTTAACAAGCTTTGGTCTTAAAAGGAAACACCCATTAGCAAGAGGGCTGTCAGTTAACACAATGAAAAGGAGGACTAAATTTTCTTTCTCTGCTTCCAGACTATACACATATTATGTTATTTTCATCACTGTCTGCAACCTTCTGCTTCTAATTTCATGGAAGGAATGCAAATCACAGAATTATGTATAAAAGGTACCTGGTGACAATTCTTTTAATTCACAACCATGGTGGGACAGCCAGTCAACACATGCTCTTTCAAACAACTTGGGAACACCAATTGCCCTAATCTGCATGTTGGAGGAAACTGGACTACCTGGAGAGAGTCCACCAAACATGGGGAGAACATGCAAACTCTACGCGCACAGACCCGAGACGGGAATCGAGCCCTGACCCTGGAGGTGCAAGGTGACTGTGATAATCGCTGCACCACCATGCCGCTGTATTACCACCTATATAATGATTTTATATTTGACTCTGAGGTTGGTTACTTCTAGTGCCAAAATCATTAGCCATTTTAATTCTTTTCTTAAGAAATCACATGATCTTTGCCACCAGAGAGGCAAATTGTGTAATACTTCATTTGCTGTGATTACAGCATTATGTAGTTGCTTTATAATGACATTTTATACCACAATAAACTTTGTTTTTGGCAGGTTTAACAGTGCAATTCCAGTAAATTAGACAGAAATGTCTTGTTCGGGCTTAGATGTAAATAGATCTCAGGCTCAGGGTGGTTTATTCATTTCCATGCTGAAAAAAAATATATTTAAAATTTTATTAAATAAAATTTATTTATTTCTTGATGGGGTGGAAAGGATTATAAGGATTACTGTATAATATAAAGGATTATAAACCCCTTTAAAAATTAAATACACCAATCAGCTATGTCTAATATTTGGTGTAGGTTTAAAATGGGATGGTTATAAAAGTGAAACATAGAGATATACCGAGGAAAATACCAAATCACCAGGTTACAGGACAAAGCAATATGCCTTGAAAATATAGTAGATAATGCACAACAAATAATAAATAACAGGTGGAATCAATGTTTTTGAATAAACTGTAAGAAATTCGGTGAATGAAATGGGATTTACTGTACAGTATATATAGAAGAACCAAATGAAAACATTTTACAGTGTTACTGTGGCCTAAAGAAAAGCAATCATTGAGTATAGAGGATTGGATAAAAGTGATGTGCGGTAATTAATCGTGTCTCTGCATTGGCCAAAGAGACAAGGCTGGAACTTTTGTCTAGTGCTGTTCTAATGAAAACATAAAAAAGATAAATGGCTTCTTTAGGTGATGTAATTTCCCCGCTCATTTATGACACAAAGCTACATGGTAGGCAAAGGACCATAAGAGAAGGCTAATATTATCTCAGCATTTAAAGCACAGGCATATCCTGGAATTTTGAAACTTCTCCTATTCCCCTGATATCCAAAAAATATGTGCAATAATGATTAAATAATTTTTCATAATGATAATGCATCTTGGAACAAAACAAAGAGTATTAAAGCTTTTTTTAATGGAAGGCATATCAATTCAATAACATGCCCCGCAACAAATCAGGATCTTAATCTGATCAAACATGTTTGGTGGAAATTTAAAAAAGTGTCCAGTCTATTGGAGCCAGCTCAAATAATTGGATAATATTGTTTTTCATTAGTGTTGTCAATGCATCAAAAATTCAGGTTGAGGCACATCAACAATTTTTTTTAAAAAATCTGACATTAATTAAAATTATTAATTTGTTTGAGGTATGTTTCATAAAGGCAGATTGTACAGCTATTAATCTAAATTATTCTGTGTCATATGTTATTTGTTTATTTGCTATGAAGGAAAAATGTTGTCATCCTGTAAATGTTATGATTCCATGCATTTTGTCAGAGGTTGTATATGATAAACAAGAAATAATATATATTGTAATGTATAATGATATATATGATAAATGAGAAATTCATCCCATGTGTTAATTGCCATGACAGTTTGATTAATAGCAGTGGAGTGTAAGGTACACAAATCCTGTGCTTGAGTTAAAAGCAGAAGCCCTGCAGTTAAATTTCTATTTAAAAAAAAAAAAGTACAAAAGTACTCAGCTACAGCCATTTAAACATCAAAAGTACCAATCTCTCTCTCTCTCTCTCTCTCTCTCTCTGCAATCTTGCAGTTTTCACACTGCAACCTTCTGCTTCTGCTTCAAAGCCCTGCTACAGTACATGCTATTTATATAAAAGAAAGTTTTGTATGTATATTGGGCTTTTGGCATTTTTTCTTCTTTTCTGGAATCCGCATATCTCAAAGTCTAATGCGAGAGACTGGCAAATTGTGCAATGTGTTATACTTCATTTGCTATGATTACCGCATTATGTTGTTGCTTTATAAAGACATGCTTTACACTCCCATAAACTTTGTTATTGCCAGGTTTAACAAGGAAATTCCAACAAATTTGACTAAAACTTCTTGTTCAGACTTTTTTTTTTTGTAAAATCCTTTACATATACTCATGCTCATGTTCATCTATCCAACACTAGACACATTACATAATTTAAGAGTAATAGTAAATAAATTTTTGTTGATAGTGTTTTATTTAATTAAAGTATGTTCCTTGATGAGGTGATGTGTTTTTGTGTTAGGATTGTTATAGAGAGAGGCTGGTAATTCTAGCAATTTTTGATAAAGCAATGATAAAGCAAGATTCTTTATCATGGCTATAGCATAAGTGATAACAGTAAATATCTCGTCTCTTCCATAACATTACAGTGGGATGTGATTTTGGTTAATAAATCAAATTTTGTAATTATTGGAAAACAATGGTTAATTACGAATAAGGACACTTGCTTCACATCTTGCTGCATCTTCTATTTTAGCTCAACTGCAGACTAATTGGCATTTTTAAACTTTTTCTGGTGTTATCCTGAACATTAAGTGATTTCATATCTAATTTAAGAAAACATGCCATTAAATAAAAATCATAAAAATAATAATGTATTTCAGTTATGTTTCACAAAGTGAGAATGTTAAGCTTTTAAATTCTCATTTTGTCTCATATCTGTGACATGTTTATTTGACTGGAAATAATACTAAAAAAAAGAATACTTTGGGTATTTTTTTCAAGGGGTTGTAAGTGCATGGTCTGTCATGTTATTCTACTATATAATAAATTCCCTGAATTATCAGTTAAAAACCGATTTACTCGTTAATCTTTTTAATTTACTTTTATACAAGAAATTTAAGTATTACAAAATTCTCACTAATTCAGATGCTAATTGCTAAATGAACTATCTACAATACCACTAAACACATACATCCTAACATTATCCACTAACAAATAATGAGAATGATACATACAAAAACAATAGTCCTAAATATCATTACCATAAACAAACCAGAATAAGCAATTGTCAAGTCTACATAGTGAATTTGTTTGGTCCAAATTATTTCCTTTTCGTTAAAATTCATTGAATGTGGTGGATCAGCACTTCCTGATGGGAATTCATTAGGGAATGCAGAAGGGGGTGCTGGGTGCATCCTCGGGCACTCTTCCATCATCACTATCACTGGAAAATTATGGTGCTAATATTGGACATACTGGTTTTTACTTTGTCCACCTGCCTCTTGAGGAGTGACCACAAGTTCTCAGTGGGATTAAGGAGTTTCCTGGCCGTGAACCCAAAATGTCAATGTTTTTCCCCCAGGACACCCCACACACTGAAAGTGGATTCATCAGAGAAAATGACTTTACTCCAGTTCTCATCAGTCCAACTGAAATGTATAAAGGTGAGCACTACCATCAGTCCTGTGTCATGCCAACAGTTTAAAAAATCCAGAGACCATTCATGTGTCCTGATTCCAAATAGTTTCCTTAGACTGGAACATTTTGTTTCTAATGGCCTAAGAGTCCTTTAGGTGCTTTTTGGGAAACCCTCAGAAGGTAGCCAAGTGACTTGACTATATAGACAAATATTTGGTATATCCTTTCCAAGTACACTTACTTCCTTTTTATTTCTGCTGTTTCCACAGCCTTTTGTATTCCCATCTCACATGCCAACTTTGCTTCCTGTAATGCAATAATCTTTTCCTTGAAGATTTTAGCCTCAGTTTGGTTTTTATTTTGTCTGACACATTTCTGGTCTGTTCTCCTAAAATGCACTTGGAGAAACAAGCGACATGACTTCACTATGTCAGCTGTAAACTATCTCTCGATCCTTGGAACATGGCTGGTGTACACCCAATAAAAAAAACCTCCACAATCATGTCGCAACAGGATTTTTAGGTTTGACTGGAACCTAATCTGAGCACACATGAAGAGAGCTGAGCTATCATATTGAGCTCAATTCAGGTCTTTGTTTATCCATCTGCCATGGCGTTGTGGGAGAAGGAATTTGTTGCCTCAGTTAAATATTTTCTATCAAAGCCTACACTGTGAGTATAAGAGAGACACTGACAAAGATAGAAAGAAAGACAGACCATATAGCACATGATTCAATCCACATAGTGATGATATTGCTTAATCTTGCCTTAAAAGTTGGTTTGGTTACCCGACAAGACCAGTGTTTGAACATCCCTTGATTGTACCTTCAGGTTATTGGAGATGATGTCCTGTCTTGTTATTCAGCTCATCCAGTTGTTCATTCATTCATCTTCTATACCGATTGTCCTTTATAAGGTTGTGAGGGGCTTGGAGCCTATCGCAGGAGGTTTTGGGCACCAGTTAGATTGTGGGAGCCTATCCCAGGAGATTTTGGCCACCATTTAGCCTAACCTATACAATATGTCTTTGGACTGTGGGAGAAAAGAGGAATACCTGCAGGAAACAAATGTGTAAACACCACATACATAGACCAGAAGCATGAATCGAACCCTCAACCCTGAATGTTAGAGGCCACAGTGCTGACCACTATGCCACTATGCTGAGCTCGGCCAGAACAATATCAAATCTTTCAAAGGTAGAAATCAGAAAGCTGCAAGGAAGGGAAAAAATGAAACCTTTAACTGTTCATCCTTTGTTTAGAAAGTTCTCACATTCATTGCTCAGTGGGATCTTGTACAACTTCAAAATTTCCCATGTGTGCATCACATGTAATTCAATACTAACACTATTAAAGGTCTAATAAGCTGGATCAAATGAGTTACTCGAGGTTTAGAGCTGAAGTTCAGTCTTAAAATAATCAAGTTATTTTAACATTATGTTCCTTTTTTTTTTTTTGGAAAATGTCCTACATACAGTACATTTATATTTTCCTTGTTAGTTTAATGTATTTAATGTGTAACCCTTGAAATTATGTCATATCTTGATGCTTTCTTATCTCAAATTGTTGTATACTGGATTTTTTTTCTTTCTACTTGTTTTTTTCCCCTGTTGTTGTGTCCCGTACTAAGGGCAATTACACATAATATAATACTATTAGTTCATCAGTGTAAAAGCAAAACAGCTTGAACAAAATGATATTAAATTGTATTAAAAACTAAAAATTATGAATTTTCCTATAGTATGTCTTATCCTTAAGGCTTCCTAAATTACATCCCAGCAAAAATGCCAAAGTGTTCAGGAAATGTTTGCATCAGTGTCTGGAGACAATTCATTTTGTTTAGCTGCCTTGTTTTTTGCTCATTTGCTCTTCCAAATAAACCAAATGGCGTTTTCTTGGAACCAACATCCAGATATCGTTTAGAGGGATTTTGTCTAGGCATTTTGTGAAAGCTGCACATATTTCATCCCAAACTCAAAAGTCTTAGCATTATCAAAACAGCTATAATTTTCCTTTTTAACATACATTTTTCCATACATAAAATTTGATAGATGGCTCTTGTTAGCTTTGAAACCCAAAATTGAAGATTGATATCATATCAGTTTAATCTACAAGATCATCTAAAGCCAGTAGTCTATTGGAAGCATCCCAGAACAGTCCTTGAACTAAAGGAGAAACTTTCTGCATGTAACAATAGTTCTGATACATTTACAGTTCAACATTCTTACATGCAGCATATACATAATTGCTGTGTATAAACGTTTTACATACAGTTTTGCTATGGATCTATGTGGATCATATGGATTGGGCTTGCTTATTACAGTGGAACCTTATTATTACTGCTAATATTTTTATTACAGTGGAACCTCAACATATGAAGTTAATTTGTTCTCTCCCCCCCCCCCCAATTTTCTCCCTAATTTAGTCGTACATTAAGGCTACTACTACCACTCAGCCGGGAGGGCCAAAGAATAACGTGTTTCCTCCGAACATTTCCTCCGATGGCATCTTTTCAAACACACTGCTGGGGTCGACTTGGAGGACAGCGCTATCGATTCTTTCGCTTGCGTGAGCTCACAGAAGCCCCTGATTGGCTGTAGAGACGTGATTAATGTGGGAGCACTAAGTACCTCTCATCCCTCCCCTCTGAGAGAGCTCGGCCAATCAGCTCTCTCTAGGCCTCTGGCTGCGAGAGGTTACAGCATCACCCGGGAATCAATCTAGCGATCTCCGGATGATAGGGCGAGCACTTTACCACTGCGCCACTTGGAGGCCTTTAATTCATTCTTAAGGCAAAATATTTTTATTGTGATACAAATTTTCCTATAAGAAATAATATAAAGTAGATCCTCCATTTCAGCCACCTAAAAATATTAGCAATAATAATAGAATAAATAAAAAAAAAACAATGAAAAATCACATAGCTTTTGAGCACATGCCCGATGGCAATGGTGGTATAATGGGTTAACTCTTTTGATACAGCTTTCACTGACTGAAAAAAAAAAAATCTTAAAATTCATAAACCTATTTGCTTGGCTTACACTAACGAAAACAAGTTTTCAACTGTTCCTGGGGAGCCAAACCGGGTCGGTTCGGTTCTTTTGTTTGTATGCTGAAAATGCTTCATATGTCAAATTTCTTGCAATGTGGAGCATTACAGTTTCAGTTTTATGATTACCGGATCCACTCTGTGTGTGTGTGTGTGATACCATAAACTGGTCTCCAATATGAGATGAATTCTGACTGCTAGATATTCATCCAACTTGGGGTTCTTGGAAATTTAGTTTGTTTTATGCCTCTAAACTTGTGGTTAGCACTGTTGCCTTGCACCTCCAGGCCCTGGGTTCGATTCCCGGGTCCGGTCTGTGTTCATCGAGTTTGCATGTTCTTCCTGTGTTTGGTGGGTTTCCTCTGGGTTCTCCGGTTTCCTCCCACAGTCCAAAAACATGAATTAGACTAATTGGTGGTTAAAAATTACCCGTAGTGTGTGAATGTGCGTGTGAATTTTGACAAGTGATTTTACAAACAGGGTTAAATACAATGGTCACCATTGGCCTCCAGTGGTCACCATTGGCCTTTAGGGCACTAGAGGTTCGTAGATGGAGGGATGGATGGATAGATGCCTTGAAAAAAATGAGATTCTAAAACATATCCCAATTATACACTATATGGCCAAAAGTTTATAAATACTTTATATTTAGGATTTAATGCCATCCCCCCATTACAATAACCTGCAGCAGCAAGGATCATGGTCGAGTGTCCACCTGTGGCTCAAAATAAAGATTTTGCAATGTTTTTTTTTGTGTGTGTGTGTGTTGGCAGAAGAGAGAGGGTGTCCTGAGTGACCAGGAAAACGCTACTAAGTCCAGGAAAACGTTACTAAGACTGCAGTCTGCTTCCTGTTATTTGTTCACACTGGCAACAACCTTCATTTGGAGCATGGGTGTAGGGCGTTGCCCAGTTAGTATTTGTGGGGTCAGACATGTCATGTGAGGAGGCCTTGGGTGAAGTCAGCATTGCAGTTCAGTCCAAAGGTGTTCATTGGGGTTGAGGCCATAGCTCTGTGTAAAAGATTTACAGGTATATTCTTCCACTCCAAACTGATCTTCATGGAGCTTGCTGTTACTGCACATACCAGTGCCAACGAGCATTGGTATGTAGAATCCTATTGCCTTTTCTCATCAAGGAAAGCTGTAATGTTAAAGCATAAAAGGTCATTGCAAACTGTTATGTGCTTCTGTACTTTGTGTCTACATCCCCTTTTTGTCATGCTGTATATCCAGCACAAACCCTAATGTTGGTGATGTTTTTATATGCAGTAGTTGCATTTGGGGTCATCCACCCCAACATCAGGACATCATATTTAGTAAGACTTTGCTAAAGTTATGTTGGGGTAATGTTAAATTAATTATTCCAATACAACATTGCAAATACAACCAACAGAATATCGAACTTTACTTGGAGCATTTATGACACTTAACGTCCGTTCATACAGCATCCGACTGAACATCTATTGCCTGTGGATTGCTGTACAGGGGGGTATTGAAAAGTTTTGAGGTTCGTGCAGATCACAGATATGGTCGCTTTTTCCGTATGTCCTTCCTCAGACACCTTAAAACCTGGCAGTAGAATTTGCTGTTGACGGTTTGGCCCCTGAGGACGAGTTCTCAATGCACAATATCAAAAAAGACGATGAGCCTGACCTTGGTCGAGCTGCAGACCTGCCTCACCTTTGTCAGTCCTGGAGATGATGGGTTCTTCCACTGTGAAGACTTGCCTTGTCCCAGGGTTTTGTCACCAGTAGTGAACCTCGACTTGAAGGGTCATCCAGGCAGGCTGCCGGAGAACCTGGCAGACTATAATGCAATGTTCCTTATGCTCTTGGATCAGCAGCCTGGGGACGAACTTAGCAGCAACACGGCGCATGTTCAAATGAGATGTGAGGATTCCCTGGACTGTTCCGTATGACAAATGGCAGCAGTGTTGTGGATTGTTCTCCAACAATCATCATGCAGAAGTTGCAGAATGGTTTTGACATTTTCAAGGATTGAGCTTATTGAAGGTCGTCTTCATGATCTCTTTGTTGTCTTCCAGTGATGTGCTTCCGCTCTTGAAGTGCCACTCAAAACCCCTCAAACAACTCTTTGCAGCATCGCCGTTAACAGCCAAATCAGAGTAAAATAGATTTAGAAGTGATATTGCTCACAATTTTAGCATCTTTCATCTAAGTAATTCTAAACAGGTCTGACTGGGTAGTATGTCTGAATTCACTGTTATTTTTTCATGTTTTTTTAATTGACATACTAATACAGAATCAAAATATCTTGGATAAAATCTACAGATAATAGGGCTATAAATTCAGGCTTTCTACATACTTTTTTTTTCACTTCCGGTTTTCAAACTAATTTCTTTTGGTTTCTATTGCATATTTTTACTTTTTTCTCATTCCTAAGATTTTCATAGTCCATCCTATGGATATGTAACAGCCCAGATGTAATCTTTTCTGGAATTTCCTTCGGGATCAATAAAGTATCTATCTATCTGGTATACAGGATAGATAGACACAAACACTTATACACTCATTCACATACTACAAGCAATTTGGGAACACCAATTAGCCTAATCTGCATGTCTTTGGATTGTCTTTAGTCCTGAGACAGGAACTGAACCCGTTCCCCGGAGGTGCAAGATGACAGTGCTAACCACTAAGCCACCGTGTCGCCTCCTACATTACCTATAGATGAAAAAAAATTAGGTTCACTACCACAATTCCTAGTAGAAGAGGACTGAAGAATACTGAAAATCAAGTAATAAATGAAGGACAACAATTAATGAATTACATTTCTGTGGTTGTGCACACTACTTTTTATTACATATGCTTCATCTATCTATCTATCTATCTATCTATCTATCTATCTATCTATCTATCTATCTATCTATCTATCTATCATTCCTCTCCTGATATTTTCCAGAATCCTTTACTTTCCTTGCTGTCCGCTCAGCTCCATCCATCTACTTGCTGTTATCCGCTTTTGCAATTTCATCATCAATCTAATTAATCTTTCTTCTCCCATCCTGCATACATGCCCAAACAGACCCAATTTACAGTCCTTGATAAATTATCCAATATTTTTTTCTTGCCTGAGATCTATTCAGATTTTTTCACTTGTCACATTGTGTCTCCATCCAATTTCGAGAATCTTTCTAAAGCATTGCATTTCAAAAGCATTTAATTTTGCAATGCCCTTCTTTCTCAGTGTCAATGTTTTACAGACATAGAGTAGTCAATATCTTGAGTTTGACTTTCATTGGTAGCAGGTTTGATTCCCGCCTCGGGTCTGTGTGTGGAGTTTGCATGTTCTCCCCGTG
Source organism: Clarias fuscus (assembly GCA_030347435.1). Classification (NCBI taxonomy): domain Eukaryota; kingdom Metazoa; phylum Chordata; class Actinopteri; order Siluriformes; family Clariidae; genus Clarias; species Clarias fuscus. Next base: position 23,795,835 of record CM059208.1, read on the forward strand.
CTTGCTGGGTTTCCTCACACAGTCCAAAGACAGGCAGATTAGGCTAATTGTCTTTCCCCAATTGCCCATAGTGTGTGCCCTGCGATGGATTGGCACAAGCTGTATGTCTGCTATGTTGTCACCCATTACCGTAATTTTTGTCTTGTCCTTGTTTATGTATTAACCTCACATAAACAAAGCTTTCAGCTTTCAGTTAATCCATTTAGCTGCTCTTGAAGATCTGTTGCATTCGTTGTCAGTATATCACTGCCATCTGCAAATTTTAGAACTTTGACTATTTGATTTCCAATATTTCCTCCCCCTCTTGTGTCTGCTTCTATCTTTTCCATTATTCTTTCTAACAGCGTTATAATACATATATAGCGCTATAACGCTCAAGTGAGTCTCCCTGTCTCGTACCCATTGTTGTTTTTATCCAGTTACTCATCTCACTTCCCATCTCTTCATACAATGCTTTTAATGTTTCAACCAGCCTGCATGGTACTGCACTGATTTATAATGTTGTCCACAGTCTTTCATCCCAAACTGAATCAAATGTGTTTCTAAAATCCACAAAGAAATTATGAATAACTTGCCTGCTTGATTGTGCATCTTCTGCTCTCAGTCTTAATATCAAGATCTGTTGGATAGTGCTCTGGTCTTTCCTAAAGCCAGCCTGTTGCTCACTGAGAAGTCCATCCTCCAAGGTCTTACTGTAATTGCTTTTGAGAGACATTCAAAACAACTTCAGTGTGATATCAATGCTATTGATACACCCTCCCTTGGTAGCATCACCATAATTGACTTACATCGTTCCTATATGCTTCTTCATATAGTATATTTTAAAGATTGAGATAAGATAGACAGAAAGATGACTATAGACATGAATAAAATAACACTAATGATTTTATGTATTTTTTAAACTTGATAAAATAGGATTTATTTATTTACATTAATATTATGTATTATAAATAATCTTAATTTGTACCTACAAATTAAAAATAGCTTAACTGTAAAAAAAAAAAAAAAAAAAAAAACATTTAAGGAGCTTTAGATTTCATTTAAGAGCACTTATTTTTTTTTGTCTAGAATCTATGTAAAAAAAAATTAAAGAATACTAGTAGTTTTAAAGTTTAAATAAAGCAACGAATATTTATGGGAGGGGTATATGTTGAGATTTGCTAATGGTATGTTTTTCTTGGCCAGTGGGCTGGATTTTCTTGGCTCCTGAGCTGGTTTTCACTGCATAAATGTTACAGACTTGACATCCCGGTTCTGCAGCAGCAGCAGAATCTACTCGGTGCTGACTTTCCCTTTCAAACAGGTCAGTCATTTCTAACATACCATCAGAAAAAATGTATTTGGAAACAAATAGCACATTGTACGTACTAATGTTATTGATGTTGAGATTTTCTATAATTTTATAACTATACAGTTTGCTAGAGTTTTAGGACTTACAACTGAGATGTGGAATAAAGAACAAAATCAGATTACTAAACTACAATTCGGCTAAGTTCCCAAAAAATGTCACAAACAGCTTCTTTACAGGAGCGAGAGGGAGAGGTAGAAAGAGAGAGTCTCTCACTGTGAGAGTTTAATCCAAGGCATGCTCTAACATTTTAATGTGTCTGTTTGTGCTGCGGTTCTTTTGGGAATGTTTATGGATTTTCTTTTCAAAACACAAATAATCTACATGGTACAGGTATGCTTTAACTTTGTGCTTAAACCATGCTTTAAGTGTTGAATTGCGGCAGTAGACAGGATTAGACATGACCACTGTGAAATTTTTGTTTGACTTATTAGATATTTGACAGACACCAGGATCCAGGCTCTAAAGGAACCGTCAACAAATTCTTCCATTAATATAGTGTTGCAATTATTACCTTTTCTTAAAAGAGAAAAAAAAATCAGGCTTCTTGATGTACAGCTGTCAATTTATTATTAATATTATAATTACTATAGTTACTGTAAAAAAATATTCAATATGTTAAACATTCAATATTCAATGGTGTGCCCGAAGAGGCACCTTAGTTATTATAAAATTTAATATGTCTTCATTTATTTTTATTTAATATTTTACTTAGTAATATTTATTTTAAATCCTTTTATATCTCTTCATATTGCATAATATGAAAGAGCAAAAATTTTGCCTTAACAATCACTTTGCCAGGTCATTTCACATCACAGTTATTCATGTCTCTTTTGGACTGCGTTTCCTCCATAAAATGAAGGGCTCGGCACTATCATTCCAGGTTTTAATAACTCCCTCAATATTTCATAACCCAATTCCAGTATTTTTGTTGTTGTTGATAATACAGGCCAATAATATGACCCTCTTAAAACCATTTCCCGCCCCCAGGTTATGTTTTTGACTAGCTTATGTATTTCTTTTTTAAATATGGTCATCTACTGCCCTTAAATAATCAGTGGCTTATACACATATAATTTAAAGATATAAAGTTTTTAATTAGGAAATTAGCACATGAATAAATCATTCTATAAATCGGTGTTTTAGTTCAGTAAAATATTTATTTAAAAAAAATAATAATAAATGAAAACATATTTTGCAATATTGAGAGATGTACCCCATGGAGCTATCTCATAAATATTTCTATACTACTTTTGGGTTAAAGGATCACAAAGAAAGATTGGGGGGGGGGGGGGGGGGGGGGGAATCTTGATGGGAAAGTAAATATAATCTAAAAACATTTAATTAGGGTATTGGAGGGGAATATTCCAGTAAGTAACAAGGCCTGCACTGTATAACAATTTGTTGCCAGCTGAATGCCTGGAACATGATGTCTGTGTAATCTCCAAATGTCACTGCTGTTACAAGGATACAGAAGATTATTTATAGCTTCCAGGAATCTTCTTCTGTTTCTTTCAGCTGCTCCCACTAGGGGTCACCACAGCGGACCATTTATCGCCATCTAACTCTGTCTTACCACATCTTCTCTTGTTCTCTGCTCCAACCTCCTGCATGTCCTCCCTCACCACATCCATAAACCTCCTCTTGGGCCTTCCTCTTCTCCTTCAGATGGAGCTGGCAGCTCCATCTTTAACATTCCTCTAAACATATCCTTCCTATATACCCCTCATCCCTCCTCTGCGCATATCCAAACTGTCTAATATATCCTGTCCCTCTAATTCCTAATCTTGTCCGTTCTTGTCAAAGCAAATCGCGGACACTTCAGCTCTGCCACCTCCAGCTCTGCCTCCTGTCTCAGTGGCAACATCAGCTTCCAGGAATATAGCTAACTTATTATTAACCAACAGCTTTGTTTATAAAGTTACTTTATTATTAGTTACATTATTATTAGTTACTTTATTATTATAGTTACTTTTTTAATATGGTCTAGTATCATGCTTTCAAGTTGAAGAGCTACAGCTATAGATGGTCATTGACCAGTTCAAAGTACATATCCTTGTTACAAATAGCTTCAAATGAAATGAACACAGTATCATACAAAATAAATACATTTAGTCTGTCATAAGACTCTTATTGGGATCATCTTGTACAGTGTGACATCATCCTAAGTAATAATCCTGACGGGATTTTACAGTGTAAAACTGGCTTCATTAACCGGCATAATTAATCGAACAAAATGGCATTAATTATATCCTAGATTGCAACTTGAACCACTAAAAAACCTACTCATTGACATTTTACCACTTTTGGTATTTTGTTTCATAATGAATGAATGAATGAATGAATCAATCAATCAATCAAACAAATTGGATTGACATCTTGATGCTCAAATCTTGATGCTAATCCTGTTATGGTAAAAAAAAAAAAAAAAAAGCATGCTAATCCTATTATGCTAAAAAAGGCATGCTAATCCTGTTATGCTAAAAAGGCATGTAATATCACTCCTACTGTAGTTCACCTAAATAATGCAGTCCACTCCTGCGGCCGAGAGCAAGCCTGCACGCCTGGAGATCAGTGGTGGGAAATCTGCCGACATCGAGCCAAGAAGAAAAAAGCATGATCATCAAATAGTTGTTAAACCTTTGCAGAGAAGAAAAACGAACTGTAAGTGCAATAAGATCTTACTTGCCCCGTCTTTTTTAACTCTTTGTGTTCTGACACATATACAGTCATAAAATGTCAATACATGATATTTGCTGTCTGTAATATGAATTAAAAGTAGAACTTACACATCTCTCCATGGTGCAGTGACTGTGTACAGGGTGCCCAGCTCACGAAGCAAAAGCGTCTACATGGCATTCGGCTTTGAGCTGCGTAAAAAGATGTATTTTCCCGTAGTGGCGAAAGACTCAGAGAAACAAATGTGTCTCAAGGTAATTTCTCTACATAACCCTTGTTTAACACAGTTCAACCAAGGACTTTACACAATAACATACTTAGTGAAGTACACTTTGTGTGTCTGTTTGGACCAGTCATACCAAGTATACCAAACTTGGTACTTGTTACTTGACCATGTTAGGAGTTTTCCTGCTAAGCTCCTGTTTCTGCCTTGCTCAGTTAAAGTTTTTCAATTTAGATTTTTTTTTTTTTTTGCTTCATCTGTTTCCTTTCGATTGTGTGGATAAATAAAGCGTTGACATAATACATCCCTTTTTTCTGGATAGAGCAGAATATTTTGAGCACAAAGTGCTGGTAGACCAAGGGTGCATTATCAGTGAGCAATGGCTGGAGCAGCTTCCTGCTTTGATGGGACAGCTCCAAGTCTCCTTGTCAGCTCAACTGAAGCAATAAATAATCCAGGGAGCCAACAGAGTGCAAAGGTTTAATGCTGCAGAGCTTGCTGTAATTCACAAGTCATGCTTTGGAACACTCGAAAATTTATTACATACCTCCGTACTGACATGCCTCCTCATTGGCTAATGCAGTGCATTCATAGGGAAACAAGAATGAGACCTCAGAGAAGCTCTTCCTCTTGCTGCGCCACCAAATGATTGACAGGCCAATGCTTCTTGACACTCTGCTCAAGAGTCGAAGATTCGTGTGAGCCAGCCTCACACCAGATACAAAACACATCTTTCTGTACAAGATGGATGAGTGTGAGCACCAGTGTTGATGCCAGGAGCAGCGTTGGTTTTATTTACAGAAGCCACCACCATAATGGTGCCCAGTGCATCTCAAGGCCATTGTCCATGACTTCAAAGTCTGTGTTAGAGCGAGTTACTCCCACCTCTTGAACCAGTATCACTAGTAACAATCACACAGACACCTGTGTTGATTGACTCTAGTGTTAATTGACTTAAATGCCATTGCAAACTACACTGAAAACACTATTGCCAGAAAGATCCCAGTCGGCACTTCTATCGCTTCCATGTATCCTACAAAGTGGATACATCAGTAGTGGTCCAGTAACTCACCTGATCACACTGCAAGTCTGCGCACCCCATTCATAGAACAGCGCCTTCCTTGATCATGATCTCTACCAAGTTCATCCACATGCTGGAGTTTCTGTGGATGCAAACTCAAAGCCTCCACAGCTTAAAATTAGAAAGATTATAGCTGGGCAATGTGATTTCTACAGCCTGAAGTAGGTCATGATGACCATTCTGCCACTGGTCTCTGATACCTCAGAACAACTGAGAGGTTGATAAGTGGAAAATGATTTTTAGCACTTTGATAACTACTAAAAGTACTATCTGATGACAAATGGGCTCTCTTTGGTTCATGCAGTACTCCAATGTCTGCTCAACAATACATTCACATGCTCTGAAAGTTTGTCATAGTTCAAAGCAAAGATTTCCTCACCAGATCTTCCCACACACATTTTTTATTTCAAGATGGTACTGTAGTGCGTCTGTGAATAGCGGCTTTATGTCAAGGGGAGAAATCTAATTTACGCATCCCCAATGCGCCATTCTTAAATTACATCATAGGGTCAGAATGGGTGCTAAGTCAGAACAAGGTGGGGGAGGGGAGAAGCAATTGTACTCAACCCCCGGATTACGAGGCAGTAAAAATTTCTGAGCCCTAAGAGTGCTGCAACACTTTAATGGTGGTAGGAGCAGACTGGTCTGTGACCAGCCCGCTGACATCATTTTTAGTGCTCAGAAGTTTTATAGCCACTTTATCCTGGGGTTGAGTACAACTGCCTCTCCCCTAATTTCCCTTCTCAAGAATAAGGCAAACTAACTGCTGAGAAATTATGATGGCAGCACTTGAGAACTCTCAGGAAGAGGGAAGGGTGGCACTGGCTGGAGGGGGCACTGCATCCATCTGTGGATGGACCCCTGCTGAAGACCCATTGGCTTCATTAAAGCCTTACCTTATCTCTTATCTAATTTTATTTTTTAAATTAAATTCAAAATCTGTCTTGACCTGTCCTGTCCTGTTATTGAGAATTTATTATGAAGACATTTGTTGAGCATTGAATTCATTTTGATTCATGTTTCTGGTTAATATTTGATTTTAAATGCCATTTTCCTTTCTACCTCTGCAGATACAGCCAAAGAGTGAGTTTGAACATTTCAGCAAGAGCTTCCTCTTCAAATGGGAGAATAATGGAGAATATGGAAGCCTTTGTTCAGTGGAAGAACCTAAACAGTACCTGCATGTGCTTAACAACCAGGTCACCCTTGACGCCAAACCAGACATTGGTTTCAGAATCCAGTTCCTTGAATCTAAAAAATGAAAAGAAAAATCTGAATGCTTTTCATGCAGAACAGGGGCATAAGAGCGTAGACAAAGGTCAGGCAAGACATCCTTGCAATTCAGGTTGCAACTGAGGTCTAACGTAGAATGACTGCAATTTCAATCACTACAGCATCCTCCAAGGCAGAAATGAGTTTAAGCTACTAGTGCAGAAAGCTCATACATTGTTTGGAAGCAAATAAATCTGTCTTTATCCAAATCTGTTATAATATCTGTCCTCATATCCTGACATATAATATTTTCAGTGGTTACTGCAGATCATTTTACATTGTAATACTTCAATACAGTAAAGAACCTACATTACACATACAGTTTATATGTTTAGAGTACTACAATGTATATACAGAATGTGTGTCGATTACATAAGCCTACTTATACATTACCTGTTTCTTTCATGACATGGATGGTCTGAGAATAATTGATAAAAGTGATTACAAAATATGTTTATCATCATACATTCACATCGATACTACATTCTACATTCTATACTCTTGTACAGTACATTCAATGTCCATGCTGGCATTAAACCGGTCTCATAACCGATTACATGGGATATGAATTATATGTGTAGGTGTAGATTCGATGTTTGCTTTTCTTTCATACTGACAACAACAGTAATAAATAAAAACAGTTATTACATTTCATTCATGGTCCTTGCATTATGTTCAGGATTGATGTTTAACTGGAAAATCCACCTTGGATTCAGTATTCAAATACTGTGGGAGCTCAATGTCTCAACCAAAATCTGAATATTATTTTGATTTGTGCACTTTTCTACACTTGAGCGACCATATAAAAAAAAAAATCATCATTGAAATTTTATTTATTTTATTTTTTTCAAAAGGCAGCTTGGAATGCTTTAGATCTTTTTCTCCCACTGAAAAAGTCCACTTCTTTCACTTGAATAATTTCTTCAACAAATTCTTGACATTTGCCAGGCCACAGGAAGAAATAAGAAACCTGTTCTTAATCTGTCTTGCCTTGTTAAATAAAGGTAAATAAAAAAAAAAAATTAAATACTTTTGCACACCACCATGATGGTATCAAGAAGCAACACCTTAACTGACATCATGAAAACAACCCCAACTACCTTAATACTTTCACATAACATAATAGCCACAGACAGGTTAAGTGAGAAACACTGGTTATCTTTTTAAAATGGCGCTTTCAAAGTAATGTGTTGGAAGCAGCTAAAATGGGCAAGCATAGGGCCATATTGTGATGGGTCAGGGCATCTCCAAATGTGTACACTTATACACTGTTCCCAGTATGCAATGGATAGTACCTACCAAAAGTGGTCCAAGTAAGGACAACAAGTAAAGTTGTGACATGAACATGGGCCACCAAGGCTCATTAATGCATTTGGGAAGTGAAGGTCATCCCATCTGCTTTGATCCCACAGACGAGCTACTGTAGCAGTTGCTTAAAAAGGTAATACTGGCTATGATAAAAAAAAAAAAAAGTAGCAAAACCCCCATGTCCCCATCCTGACCCCTGTCCCCTACCAAAAGTATGTGAGAATCAGAACTAGACCAAAGAAGGAAAAACGTAGATATTTGCCTGGTCTGAAGAATTTTTAATGTAGAAATGTTTTGTTTTTTTTTACATTGTGTGTTGCTAACATTGAGATGAGGTGGCACTAGGATACACTATGGGAAGCTGGTAGAGGAGAGTCGTTTGGTCTGTCCAATGTGTCCAATGAGAAAAATAGTCAAATATGTGAACATGCTGTCTGTCAGTAATGTATCTATTTATATAAAGATTAAACTGCAAAAACTGCCTGGTGTTATGTACATTGTGAAATCATGAAGAACAAAGAGTGGAAGTTGAAGAGATGTCCATCTGGAGACGAACCAGGAAGTGTTAGCTCAGAGAGAGAAAATGAGAAAGAGAGCATGGGAGAGTTAGCACATAAATATCACGAGGAAGAGAGTAGAATGAATTTATTTTGTATCACAAAACTCTTACAATGGCTTACAAAGAGTTCCAGGTGTTGACTCGGCCTCCAAATTCCCTAGATATCAATCTGGACAAAAAAAGTCAGAACTGTGGAGGTCTCACATCGCAACCTGACATCTCGCTGCCAAATACCACAGCCATGCCTCAACAGGTCAGATGTTTTGTGCTATGTATATTGTAACAGAAGGATTGAAACGTGTTAAGCATGTGGGGAGAAAATTGATGACATTAAATCCATTGCATCCAACTTCATAGGAGATCTGAAAACCAGAACACCCAGAGAGGTTTGTTTAGTTTACTTTAGTGTAAAAGTAATGTTGCCATTGTTAATGAGACATTTAGCTTTTTTTCCCCATGATGTATTCACAGCATAATTATTAAACACAGTTGACCTATTTATTAATTTTCATAAGGCTTTTTTTTTTATAGAAATGTTTATATTTATTTTTATTAAACAGTTACTGTATGCTCTTCATTTATGATCCATTTCACAATTTCTTCTGCTGGTGTTATACAATGTGTCACATCAAATCAGGTATTCAACTGCATTTTAGGTGATTTGGTGATTTGAGTTATGCATATATTTAGATTCCTGGTTCAATTAGATCCAATCCATTTTGAGGCTAAGTTTATTACTGTATCATGTCCTGTTGTTGAGATATGGCCAGTGTGAGTTTGTATTCAAAGAGAGCCTCAGAAAAAAAAACCCATTAAAATCCAATTTTTTTTATTTATTTAAATGAGGATTTGGTGACATGGTAAAAAAAAACCTGGGAACCCGCAGTCTCATTTTGACACCGGGATTTACCTTCTACCCCTAAAATAACATTATAAACATGACTTAGGTTATCACAAAACTGTTAAAAAAAGCTAAAGGTGGTCAATGAAATCTTGAAGGCAGTGAATGAATGAATGAAGGCAGTTTTGAAACATAAAGCTGTTGACAGTCATTTAAATGGTTATTGCCGTTTTGACAATATGTTTTTAAACATCATTTCACATATAATTTCTGTCCATACTGTCCATTTTGCTTTAAAGTTTAATTCTAGTCATTAATACATGTTACCGGGTAAAATTGACAGACCGATGTCTACTGAATTTTTCTCACTTGAACATGTCTGATGTATTGCTCCCAGCATTTCATTGCAGTATACAACTAAAAGTTTCAATCATGTTAACACTTGCAGAAATTTGGTCTCAACTAAAGTCCACGGAATTATCTATTCATTACTGTTTTAAATAAAACTCTCTAGGCAGCACAGTGACTTAGTGGTTGGCACTATTGCCTTGCACCTTCAGGGTCGAGAGTTTGATTCCCACATCGAGTCTGTGTGTATGGAGTTTGCATGTTCTGCCCATGCACTGTGAGTTTCCTCCAGGTACTCCGATTTCCTCCCATAGTCCAAAGACATGCAGATTAGTTTATTTATTTGCCTTCCCAAAGTGTGTGAGTATGTGTGTGTGCCCTGCGATGGACTGGCACCTTGTCCAGGGTGTACCCTGCCTTATGCCCCAAGTCTCCTGGGATAGGCTCCAGAACCCTGTATACACGTTAAATAATAATAATACCCCCTCACGACCCTGTATACAGAATAAAGTGGTATAGAAGATGAGTGAGTAATAAGACTTTCTATAAAATATCTCAGTAACTCAAAATAGATAAAATGATTCTAAACATTATGGTGCATTTACAATTTTCAGAATCTTTCTCAAAGCTGTTAATTAAAAATAATACCTTAGGAGAAACTCTCCTTTACTCAAAATTTATAACTCAAAATTTTTCCCATGTATTTCTTTTTCTTGCAGCTTTTTTCAGACATTCTTTCAACATTGGATTTGAAACCACTAAAATGGAAAACGAGCTGTCATCCAATTCTTTTTTTTTTTTTTTTTTTGCTTTTGGAAGGAATATTTAAAAAACATGTTTTTTATATGGAAAAATGACATGGATAACAAATTTTACATGGATTCAATTCAGTTTTCATGGTTTGTTTCTATCTTTTAGATATTCTACCTTTTATATATTGGTTTATCCAAATTTTTTCACCTCCATGTGAGGCTGAGAAGTATGGAATACTGGGTGGATCCGGAGCGCCGCAGGCAGCTGGAGCCGGTAGGTGACGGGGTTGATTCGGAGGGTGATGCGGTATGGACCGATGAAGCGAGGTGATAATTTCCTGGATTCTGTCTGCAGGTGTAGATTTTTTGTAGACAGCCATACCTTGTCACCTACATGGTATAATCGCCCCGGTGGGTGTCGACGGCGGTGCTGAGTGATGTAGCGGGTGTTGGCGCGTTGGATGCCAAGGTTTGCTTGGTTCCATAGCCGTCGACACCGAAGGACCAACTTGGTGGTCGAACATCGGAGGCTGGAAGCCGTGGCATGCCTCAAAAATTGCTTAAGCCGGTGGCGGATGAAACGTGGAGGTTGTGTGATAGTTCAGCCCAGATGAGGTAGCGAGCCCAGGAGCACTGACGGTTGGCGACAAAGCACCTCAGGTAGCGCTCCAGTTGTTGGTTGGTCCGTTCCGTCTGACCGTTAGTCTGTGGGTGGTAGCCGGAGGACAGACCACAGGTGGAATGGATCAGACGGCAGAAGGCCTTCCAGAACCGTGAGGTGCAGCCTGTGCCTGGCGCACCCTCGTCTCCAGATCCCAGCGGAGTGGTGCTATGATCCTGGTGGGAGGTAGGACAGGCGCAGGCTCCGCCCGGGGGACATCTTCCTCATGCTGTCGGGAGAGGGCGTCGGCCTTGGTGTACTTGGACCCCGGGCGGTATGACAGATGGAAGTTGTAACTCTCGAAAAATAACGCCCACCGCGCCTGTCTAGGGTTAAGCTGTCACCTGTTGGTGACGTAGCTTCCTGTTTTTCGTATTGCTCCTGCGAAAGTTCCTCGTCTGTTTGTAACAGCGTTTTAGATTATATTTTGTTTAGTTTTTTATAATTATATATTTTTCCCGCTTTTACTAAATAACAAACTAGTTTTTACGCTTTAACACTACTGGACTTTATCCGTTTTTTTTTTTTTTTTTTGCGCTTTTTGAGAGAACGCGCCTATCATCTGACCAACAACAAGCAAATCCATCAGCAAATAATCACAACTCCGGCACAAAGGTACGTTATTATGTCTACCATTCAGCTCGCTCAGTGTGTGGAGTGCAGGATGTTTAGACATTCTTCCTCCGTCATTAGTGATAATTTTATTTGTGATAGGTGTGTGTTAGTGAGCACCCTGACGGAGAAGATAGTAGCATTAAAGGAGCGCATCCAGACTTTAGAGAGGGTTAGAGAGCGCGAGAGCAGCGTTAATCCCGTAGGGGAAAGTCTGGGTGCCTGCAGGCGGAGATAATCAGCCCCCGACTCCGGCAGTAGAGCCCTCACAGCGGGGTGAGTGGGTGACGACTCGGCGGCATACTCGTTCAGCCAAAGCTAACGCTAAGGCTAGCCCACCGGAGCACACCTCTTCTGCGCTTCACATGTCCAACAGGTTCGCTCTCCTCAGTGATGCACCCGCTGAGAAACCTGAAAGAGCTCTGGTTATAGGAGACTCTATACTGAGACATGTGAAATTAGCTAGGCCTTTAGGGGCGCCAGCGGCAGTGGTCAGGTGTATCCCGGGAGCCAGAGCACCGGGCATAGCAGGTAATCTTAGGGCTCTAGGACAGCATAGGTTCTCTAAGATAGTGGTACATGCTGGAGCTAACGATATACGCCTTCGTCAGTCAGAGGTTAGCAAGCATAACTTTACAGAGGTGTTTAAAATAGCGAAGGCGATGTCCGAAGAAGTAGTTTGCTCTGGTCCCATCCCAGTGAGACGTGGCGACATAGCTTACAGCAGGTTATGGTCGCTGAACCGCTGGATGTCCAGGTGGTGCTCCGAAAACAATGTGGGCTACATAGACAATTGGAAGACCTTTGAGGGCAAAACTGGCCTGTTAGGGCGGGACGGTGTCCATCCCACTCGGGAAGATGCTGCTCTCATTTCTTGCAGTATAACACATAGTCTCAGAAGAGGCCTAGTTAATCGGTGACAATCCAGAGCCCAGGCCAGGGAGCAGACAGACAGGCTAAACCAACCGTCTGCTAGCTGCAGAGAGTCGTCACTCAGGGTTCATCATATTGAGACTGTGTCTGTTCCCCGAGCTAAACATAAATTTAGAAAGACTCAGAAAGTCTGTTTTAGTAATTTAATTAACATAGATACCACAAACTCGGATCACACTGAATGCGCAGCCGGCAACTCTGATCTGAAGCTAGGACTGTTAAATATTAGATCTCTCGCATCTAAAGCAGTTATTGTTAATGAAATTATCACAGATCAGGAGTTTGATATATTATGTTTAACAGAAACCTGGATTAAACAGGACGAGTATGTAGCTCTAAATGAAGCTAGTCCTCCTGGATACAGCTACATACACAAGCCTCGGCTAACTGGTAGAGGTGGAGGAGTCGCAGTTATTTATAATGATAATCTGTCTCTCGTACAAAAACACAGTTTTAAATCTAATGCATTTGAAGTTCTCTATAGTAACATAAAGTCAGCTCAGTCGATCCCGCTAATCATCATTTACAGACCCCCAGGGCCGTACTCGGTGTTTCTCTGCGAATTTGCAGATTTCCTCTCAAACCTTGTTGTTTCTGTAGACAAAGCGTTAATTGCTGGAGACTTTAATATTCATTTTGAGAATCCAGAAGACCCTCTGAGAACAGCGTTCTTGTCCATACTGGACTCAGTAGGAGTAAATCAGTGTGTAGTAGGACCCACTCATAAAGCAGGTCACACTTTAGATTTAAAATTATCCTTCGGATTAAGTATAGGAAATATAACCACAATTCCACAGTCTGAAGTTATCTCGGATCACTACCTTGTCTCGATTAAAGCATGTCATAGTAATAATGTATGCAAAGCACCGCACTTCCACCTTAAACGTACTTTTACATCAAATACCGCACAGAGCTTTATCAATAATCTTCCAGAGTTATCAACTTTGATTGGATCGCCAATCTTCACAGAACTCGAACAGGCGAATTAATATCTAGAGTCAGCACTTCGTTATAGCTTAGATAATGTAGCTCCAATTAAAAGGAAAATGATTAGAGATAAGAAACTCGCTCCTTGGTATAATGACCACACACGTGCTTTAAAACAAACCGCTCGAAAATTTGAACGTAATTGGCGCCAAACTAAATTGATAGTATTCAAAATAGCTTGGAAGGAGAGCATCCTGAAATATAAAAAAGCTCTCAGTGATGCTAGATCAACGTCTCTCTCCACTCTTATAGAAAATAACAAAAACAACCCGAGATTTTTATTTAATAACGTAGCTAAATGAACTAAAAACAAGACCACTGCAGAAATCTCCACAACAACATCATGCAGTAGTGAGGATTTCATGAACTTTTTCAATAACGAAATCATAAATATTAGGCATAAAATTCAGGCATTGAAACCAGACAATTTAAATAATTCAGATGATCTAACCACATCACATCAGAACTTAGAACACTTTACTCCCCTTGAAGCGAGGGAACTAATTTTACTCATCTCTTCTTCAAAATCGTCAACCTGTATATTAGATCCTGTACCGACACATTTTCTCAAACAGATAGTACCAGCAATAATAGAACCCCTGTTGAAAGTAATTAACTGTTCACTCAGTAGTGGGTATGTCCCCAAATCCTTTAAATTAGCCGTTATTAAACCGCTAACCAAGAAACCTGACCTTGACCCCTGTCTGCTTTCCAATTACAGGCCGATATCAAACCTTCCCTTTATCTCCAAGATTTTGGAAAAGGTAGTATCACAGCAGCTATGTTCACATCTACACAGAAATAGCATAAATGAACTGTATCAGTCAGGATTTAGGCCTCATCACAGCACAGAGACAGCACTTGTTAAAGTAGTAAACGACCTCCTATGGGCCTCTGATCAGGGTTGCGTCACTATACTTGTGTTACTGGACCTCAGTGCAGCTTTTGACACCATTGATCGCAGTATTCTCCTTCAGAGATTAGAAAAGGTAGTAGGAATTAAGGGAACTGCCCTCTTGTGGCTCAGATCCTATTTGACTGATCGTTATCAGTTTGTAGATTTAGATGGTGACCATTCCTCATGTTCTGAAGTGGAGTTTGGTGTTCCACAGGGCTCAGTTTTAGGCCCACTGCTTTTTTCCCTTTACATGCTTCCTCTGGGCAACATTATTCGTAAACATGGTATTAGTTTTCATTGTTATGCTGATGACACACAATTATATGTCTCAGCAAAACCAGATGAGAAAAACCAGTTTGCTAAAATTGAGCAGTGTGTGCAGGACATAAGAGATTGGATGTTAACTAATTTTCTTCTGCTTAATCCTGATAAGACAGAAGTTCTGGTCATAGGACCACAAGTAGCTAGAAGTAAGCTTTCTGATCACACTGTGACTTTAGATGGCCTTTCTGTTCCATCAAATGCAACAGTAAAATACCTTGGTGTGATTATAGATTCCAGCCTTTCGTTTGAAGCACATGTAGATAATATTACCAGGATAGCTTTCTTTCACCTTAGAAATATTGCCAAGATAAGAAACATATTGTCACTAAATGATGCAGAAAAACTAGTTCATGCTTTTATCACCTCTAGGTTGGAATATTGTAACGCCTTACTGTCTGGTTGTTCAACTAGGTGTATAAACAAGCTTCAGTTAGTACAGAATGCAGCAGGGAGAGTCCTCACTAGAACCAGAAGATACGAGCACATCACCTCTATCTTATCTACACTGCATTGGCTCCCTGTGAAATTTCGCATCGATTTTAAGATACTACTTCTGACATTTAAAGCACTAAATGGTCTCGCGCCACAGTATTTGAGTGAACTGTTAGTGTCTTACGATCCGCCACGCCTACTTCGATCAAAGAATGCAGGCTGCCTGTCAGTACCACGTATTATTAAAACTACAGCAGGGGCAGAGCTTTTTCCTACAAAGCCCCAAAGTTATGGAATAGTCTTCCTATTAATGTTCGGGACTCAGACACAGTCTCAGTGTTTAAGTCTAGGCTAAAAACCCATTTATTTAGCCAAGCATTTTTGTAAATAGATTAACCTTAGGTAAAGGAGCAGATCTGGGGGACTCATGGACGTAGAGTATTCTGGTGAACTGGTATGTTTAGATGCTGTCCTCCCCACTCTCATTGTTCACTCAGGTTTGTTGACGGTGAGGTGATTGGTTGCTTTACATCTCAGGGAGCCCTCATGTCTGTGTTTCCTTCTGGCTCTCCCTTTTAGTTATGCTGTTATAGTTAGTCCTGCCGGAGTCCCTGCTTGCACTTTGCACTGAATACATTCACCTTATACATATTGACTGTGACCATACCTAACTGCCATCTCTCCTTATTTTCTGTTCTCTCCTTTTCTGCTCTCTCTCTCCTCTCTCTCTCTCCCTCTCTCCTTTCCCTCTCTCTGTCTCTCTGTCGAGCTATACATGTTCGCTCCTGAGTTGCCAGTGATCCAGACCCCTCTGCCCTCTGGAGCCGTCTAACCCGTCCTGGAGTCCTGCTTCTGGTTGGAGATCTCGTCGCATGGATGCCCTGTGTGGTCTGCCTGGATTCGTATGGTGGCTGGGGATGGTTTCCATTAAGACTGTCCTATCATCGATTGATGCTCTGGGGACCTGTGGCTTCAGTTGTTCGATAGCTCAGGATTGGAATCTCCTACAGTCTACCTGAGCCTTCAGGAACAAACTGGACTCCTTTTAATTTAAATTTTAACACATCTCCTGTTACACTGAACTTCCAGTACACATTATTATGCTGATCAATCCCTGCTATCCGTTATCACCCAGATGAGGATGGGTTCCCTGTTGAGTCTGGTTCCTCTCAAGGTTTCTTCCTATTACCATCTCGGGGAGTTTTTCCTTGCCACCGTCGCCCTCGGCTTGCTCATCAGGGACAATCTTATCATTTTGATTCATACACATTGCATACAAACTTACTTCTTTTTATTGTGTAAAGCTGCTTTGCGACAATGTCAATTGTTAAAAGCGCTATATAAATAAAATTGACTTGACTTGACTTGACTTTCATTCTCCGGATGGTGATTAGATTCTGGTGGTCGGTCCAGACGATGAACGGCTCTCTGACGCACTGGAGCCAGTGACGCCATTCCTCCAGAGCCCACTTTATGGCCAACAGTTCGCGGTCCCCTACCCCGTATCGCTGCTGAGTGGGGTCAAATTTTCTGGAGAAGAAGCTACAAGGGTGCAGCTTCTGATCTGGACCTCGTTGGGAGAGAACGGCCCCGACGCCCACATCCGAAGTGTCCACCTCCACAACGAATGGTTTGCTCGCGTCTGGGTGGAGGAGAATTGGTGCGGTGGTGAAGCGGTGACACAATTCCTGGAAGGCGGAGATGGCGGCAGAGTTGAGGGTGAAGGGGTGAGAAGATGGTCGTGTCAGGGCGGTTAAAGGAGCTGTAACCATACTGTAAAAGCGACGATAGAAATTCGCAAACCCGAGAAACCGTTGAAGTTGCTTGAGGGTCTTGGGTAGGGGCCAGTGACGCACAACTTCCAGTTTCTGCGGGTCCATGGCCACACCCTGGGGCGAGATAACAAAACCCAGGAACGTGGTGGAGCGCTCGTGAAAAGCGCACTTCTCCAACTTACAATATAGTTGATGGGCGAGCAATCTCTTGAGGATCGCCCTGACGTGTTGGACATGTTCGTCAGCAGTACGGGAGTATATGAGGATGTCATCTAAGTACACAAACGCCCATCGGCCTAGCATGTCTCTGAGGATGTCATTAATGAATTGTTGGAAGCCGGCGGGGGCGTTGCAGAGTCCAAATGGAATAACCAAGCTCTCATAGTGTCCTGTTGAGGTGATGAAGGCCGTCTTCCACTCATCGCCCTCTCTGATGTGTACCAAGTTGTAGGCGCTCCATAGGTCCAACTTTGTGAAAATGGTGGCGCCAGAGAGGGCATCCAGGGCAGAGTTGGTAAGAGGCAATGGATGGCGATTCTTTATTGTGATGTTGTTGAGCCCCCGATAGTTGACAAATGGACGTAAGTCGCCGCCTTTTTTCTTCACAAAGAAGAACCCCCGCAGCAGCAGGTGAGGAGGAGAGCCGGATGGTGCTGTGGCGGAGGGCGTCGGTTACATACTTCTCCATCGCCTGCATCTCAGTGGCGGAGAGCAAGTAGAGGTGGCCGCGGGGGGGAACGGAACCCGTCTGGAGGTCAATTGCCAGGTCGTAGGGGCGATGAGGAGGGAGGTGAGTGGCTCGTCTTTTGCAAAATGCTTCAGCCAGGTCCCGGTAGGTGGCGGGGATGGCGTTGAAGTGGACTTCGGGGGCCTCGGACTCCCTAGAGCATGTCCCAGCCGAGGCAAAGTTTGGTGGAGGTCGGTCCCCATTGCAGAATTCGATGTTGTGTCCAGGAGATGAGCGGGTCATGTTGCAGAAGCCACGGGTGCCCGAGGATGATAGGAGGAGATGAAATGGGGGTGAGATGGAACCGGATCTGCTCTTGATGTTGGTCGATGATTAAGGTGATTGGTTGAGTCTGGGTAGTGATGGGGCTGGAGGAAAGGGGCCGACCGTTGACAGATATAATCCGAACAGGCTGGGATAACGAGTTGGATCAGCCCCTCCAAGGTGGCGGGGAGCTCTCGTCCGGTGAGCTTGTCTTTTATGCGGGAAGCCAGTCCCTCGTAGTAGGCCGTCCGGGGGGAGGGGTCACACCAGGTGGTCTGCACGGCTAGGGTCCGGAAGTCGGCGGTGTAACGGCTCATGGACGACCCACCCTGCCGCAGATGATAGAGCTTGGAGTCGGTCTCCACCTCAGCAGCAGGATGTTCGTAGGTGAGCTTCAGCTGACGAGTGAACGCGTTATAGGACGAGAAGGGCAATGCGCAACCGGTCTGTGGAGTATCTGGTAGAATTAAACTCAAACACAAGATCCAGTGCAGTTAGGAAAACACTACACTTCCCATCTGTGCTGTCCCATTTATCCAGTAAAGCTAAGTACACATTGGAGCGGGGAGGGGGTGGCGGTGCAGCAGCTACTGTGACGGGCGGCGGCCTAGCCGGCCGAGAAGCAGCCTCGCAGAGCGCCGCGTTCTCACCGCGCAGCTGCTTAATCAACCAGGCATGACTGTCCACTACATTGCAGAGGTGAGCGTAATCCGCTGGGTTTACTGCTGGCTCAGTCATTCTGTCATAAAGCAACCGGAGGATGACCAGAAGACTAGCAGTTAGCCCATGTAGCGTGGATTGTAAACCCAAACGCGCAAGTAGTGCGAGCAGGCAGGATAACCACGAGATTTTTTTATTAGAACTCTCTCACGTAGAGAGCAAGAGTTTACACAATTAAACCCGCGTTCTAACAACACACACTCAATCAGGAATGTAACCCAAAATGGTGAGTACTCCCGAAATGGAGGAGATAGCGTTGGAGATGGCATCAGTAGACTCAATGACTGAGCGATGTGCAGCACCATTTTGCTTCCTTTTATGCTTCCTGAATCGCAACCGTACTACAGTGGAACCTCGGATTGCGAGTAACGTGGTTTACGAGTGTTCCGCAAACCGAGCAAAGATTTTAAATAATTTTTTATTCGGAAACCGAGCAAGTATTAGTTTACGAGCGCCGAGTATCATGCTTCACACATGCGACTCTTATTTTGACACCGAGCGTCACTCTCTCACCTCCCCCCCCTCCCCCTTCCCCCTCCCAACCTCCCCCCACGGCTTCGCAAACACAGAAACTCTGCTCGTGTGTGTGCAATTTGACACTGAAACACACACACACACGCACAGACTCTCTCTCCCCTTTTCACCCCTCCCGGCTTCACAAAGACACAGAAACTCTGCTCTGTCGCGATTCTTTTCAAAGGTAAGGTGCTGGTTCATTTGTTTTTTGTTTTTTTTTACTTTACAGCAGTGATTCCCTTAGTATGCGCTCACGCCTGGTCAGAGAGATTTCATTTTTTTTCCTGTTAAAACGGTGTTTCCGTGTTTGTGTGTGTGTCCGTTTGTTGTGAAACTTAAGTGATTCCTTTAGTATGCGCTCGTGCCAGTCTCGCTTTTTTTCCGTTAAACCGGTGTTTCCGCTGTGTTTATGCGCTTGTTGTAAAACTTATAAAGTGTGTCTGTTAATATACGCTCATGTCAGTCTCAGAGAGATTTCTTTTTTTCCTGTTAAAACGGTGTTTCCGTTGTGTGTGTGTGTGCGTGCGTGTGTTTGTTGTGAAACTGTTGTGAAAAAGCGAGGTGGGGAGAGGGAGGAGGAATGTTACTGTGTAAAACGAGGCGAGGGAAGGGGCTAATTCCACACACACACACACACACACACACACGGTGCGTGCGCGCACCAATGGAAACACTTATCTGTCAGGATTTATTTGTACTTTTTTTAAAGGTAAAGTGCAGATTAATTTGTTTTATTTTCATTTTATAGATTGTATTAATTATTTTTATGTATTTATTTTTGGGGGCTGTGGAACGAATAATTTGAGTTTTCATTATTTCTTATGGGAAATGATGTTTTGGTTTAAGAGTGTTTTGGAATACGAGCCCACTTCCGGAACGAATTACGCTCGTAATCCAAGGTTCCACTGTACTTCCGGGTCCTAATGCCAGTCGCGGTGAGTGCACATGACAAGGACATTATAATGGATATTCCAATACTTTCACTTGATTTCTATTGAACCTTTTTTTGTTTTTTTTATGCCATCCATTTTCTGAAGAAGTGCCCCAGTCCCTTATCCAGGAAAATCTTCAGTTACTAAGAAAACCTCATAAGAAGGAAAGGAACTTGTGAAGGTTCACATTTTTTGTGGTATCTTGGCTGTGTTGCTTAGATATTTCCATGGCGAAGTCAAGCCACTGGTACAGTTTGTGTACTAATGACCGATCAGATGATTCATTTATAAATTCCTGGAACCTTCCAGACCGCTTAAAGCAACTGTTACATGTTAGTATCTGAACATTTTCTCCAAATGGATCTCTAATAAAGCAAATTAAGGCTGTAATAAATCAGCTTCTAATGTATTCTTTAAATGGCCTCTGATGTGAATGAAATAGATGCCAGATGAAAAGTAATAACATGGTGTAGTACCATGACAATGATTTTTTTTTTAAAGAGAGTGAACATCTGAATATCTGAACAGCTTGAGAGTAAAATGAGATATTTCCATTTTGAGAAAACAAGCTATTAGGAGATAGTTTGTGCCTTGTTTCTTCGAGGGTGGTAAAACACTATAACTCCACCTGCCATTGATTTGTCCTAGTGGAAAACTCATCTGTAATTGAGTTCATGGCCATATAGATATGTAAAACAGTGTCAATCATAGTGTTGGTTGAGATTTCATTTTTTAAAAATTTTCATACCTTTTTTTTGTGATTGTATTTTTGTAATGAGTTATGTCAGCAACTTGGAACAGGAAAAAAATATTGAGTTTTGTTGCAAACAAAACTTTCGTAATTAAGTTTGATAAGGATCATTAAAAACAATTTAAAAATATGTGTATAAGATCCAATCAGGCATAAGATCAAATCAGGCATAAAACAACTGGATATTCATAACAGAGTTCAGAAATCCCTATGAGAGAACATGTGTAGCGGACATAACCAAGCATACCAGTGCAACAACTTCCCAAACATGTATATATCATATTTCTTGTACACAGAGCAATCATTCGTCTCCTGTATTCTGTAGCATTATCTCTCCACATAGTTTTCTAAAAATATTAGCCATAAATCTTAAATGCATCATGGCTCCCATATGCAGCAAAACCAGTTCAAAGCTTCCAAATGAAGAATACAGTATATAGTGATTTTCAATGAAAACTAGACAATCATATGTGCCTACAGACAATTTGCCAATACGAGCGAAAGACCGAAAGATTTAATCTCATTTAGCTAAAATAGCTTTATATACAGTATGACCTGTAATGTCAAGTCAGGTCTTAAGTTAGGTTTGAACTATGGCCAATGGACAGACAGATATTCATGCAACTTTCTATGACTTTGTTTTCCACAGAACCCTTTTGTTAACCAGAATATTTTAATGACTTTTTGTTCTGAAGTAACTGATGTGCATCACAGAAACCTATGGAATAGCCTTCCAATTAATGTTCGGGACTCAGACAAATTTATTTAGCCAAGTATTTTTGTAAATAGACTTGCCTTAGGAAAAGGAGGAGATCTGTGGGACTCATGGATATAGAGTATTATATTGAACTGGTATGTTTTGATCGTGTCTTCCTCACGCTCATTGATAACAGGTTTGTTGACCGTGAACTGGTTGGTTGCTTTACATCTCAGGGAGCCCTCATGGATGTGTATTCTTCTGGCTCTCCATATTAATTATGCTGTCATAATTAGTCCTGTCAGAGTCCCTGTTCGCACTTTGCACTAAATATACACTCACTTTATACATAATGTGACTGTGACCATACCTAACTGTTATCTCTCCTTCTCTTCATTTCTCTTCTCTTCTCTCCCTCTCCCTACTGCTCCTGAGCTGCCAGTGATCCAGACTCCCTCTGCCCTCTTGATCTGTCTGACATGTCCTGGTGCCCCAGTTCTGGTTGAAGATCTCATTGCATGCAGGCTACGTGTGGTCTGCTTGGTTTCACTTTACCATAAAGACAGCCCTGGCTTTGGCTGTTGCAGACAGCTGTTCTTTGAGGACTCAATAGTCCGGACTGAAATTTCTTACAGTTTTGTACCCGAGCTTCCAATAACAAACTCGACTCCATATTAACTTCAACACATCATCTGTTATATTGAATTCACAGCCTCCTAACACACAGTGTGACTGCAGATCAATCCCTGCTATCCGTTCCCTGTTGAGTCTGGTTCCTCTCAAGGTTTCTTCCTATTGCCTATTTCTTCCTATTCCTATTTCTTCCTATCTCAGGGAGTTTTTCCTTGCCACCGCCACCCTCGGCTTGCTCATCAGAGACAATCTGATCATTTGGAATGATACAAATTTTCTCACATTTCATACACATTACCATCATTTTCTTTTGATTCTAAAAAGCTGCTTAAACCACTGTTAAAAGCAAAATAAAAATTGAATTGAATTTGGCTAAAAACCTAGATACTTAGTCAATGCTGTAATAAACTAGAGAACATTTGACATTAATTCTGCGTGCATGTTTGACTGTACTTCTCCTGATGTCGGCAAACATATTGAAGCACAGCGGACAGACTAAGTGTCTCACTCAAATCACCAAAAATGCAACTTATTACAGTACCTGATTAGATATATATATAGATATATTAGAATAATATTATCAAATATTCTCCATTTAATCAGTGTAGATTTTAGTAGACTAATCAGTACTACAAAAAAAATGTACAGAAAAATCAGCATTCATATTTTTAAAATTCTTTTTTATAATGTTTACTATTTCATAATGATAGTTTTTACAACTACTCCCAGGGTACTGTGAACTGTTAGGTAGGATGGAACTCTTATAAAGGTAAAAAAAAAAAAAAAAAAAGCTACAAGAAGTGCCAACTCCCTTCCTCAGATCTAACTCTGTTTTTTTACTCAATATTTATTCACTGTAGTGAAATTAATTTGCAGATAAAGTCTTGAGTGGCACTTTCATTACTCAGGACTTTACAAAAACAAATACATGTGTTTGCAAAGCACTGTGAGACATTAATTTGACATTCCTTCAGGTTACTGGGTTCAATTAATTTGGAGCATAACATTGCTGGTGAACCATATTCTTTTTGCTCGTGTTACTTCCACTGTGTCACGTGACAGCAAGGAATTTTAAACACCACAAGGATGTCGCTGCATGAATGTAATAATGTTTCTTTAATTTTCTCTTCATAATTGTGATAAGATGTGTATGATAAAAATCAATACAATCAAAAGTTTATGAACAATGGGATTCATAATAACTTGTATATACACTATATTGCCAAACGTATTCGCTCGCCTGCCTTCACATGCATATGAACTTGAGTAACATCCAATGTAATTGTAATTGTAATTAGTGTCTATGCATAAACAGTCAGTGAGTTTCTCAACACATGATGTAATGCACTGACTTGGCTGAATACTGCACCATGGGGAAGACAAAAGAACTGCCAATGGACCTGCATAACAAGGCAGTTGAATTTTATAAAGCAGGAAAAGGATATGAAAAGATATCTTAACACTTGAAAATGCCAGGCAGTACCGTTCAAACTCTGATAAGAGGTGAGAAATAAGAGGTTTTGTTGATACTAAGCCACGGCCAAGTAGACCTAGAAAGATTTCACTCAGTACTGTGAGAAGAATTGTTCGGGACGCAAAGAAAAACGGCCAAATAAATACATGCTGTTCTGGAAAACAGTGGTGCTGTTGTTTCAAGGAGCACAATAAGGAGATACGTGGACACAAATGACCTGAGTAGTCGAGCTGCCCAGAGAAAGCTGTTACTGCACCCACATCTTTGGCAAAGAAAACAGCATTTTTTGAGAAAGTTTTGAGATTTTTCATAGTTTGCGTAGTTATCTTATTCTTATTTTCCTATGTCTCATTTGTCCTTAGTCCTTAGGCCTATGTTTCAAGTTATTGAAATAATTTATTCATATTTTTTATTATCCTTTTTAAGGATAATAAAAATAAAAATAACTACAGTAAGGATTAATATGATTCATTTTGTTAAAGATTTATTACATTAGATTGTACTATTTAAATAATCTTTTTTTAAATTATCATTATTTTTCCTGATTTAAAAGACTTATTAATTTTGATTCATAAGATAATTCTATTCTTAAGTCATAATTTGATCATTAACATATATGATTTTAAACATTGATGTTTGATAATAAACGTATATATATATATATATATATATATATATATATATATATATATATATATATATATATATATATATATATGTTAGTTGTAGTAGTTAGTTGTAAAGGTTAATTTTAATCATAAACTAATATTACTATTACATTTTTTTTACTTTTTTTTTAATGCTGTTGTATTTTTCTTAATTTAGTATACCGAAGGATAGGTTCTTGCCATTGCTTAATTTTGACCTTGAATTGGTCTAGTCATTTTGTTGCAGGCTGGCTCCTTTATTATATCTTATAGCACTTTTTCCTCTTGTTTAATCTAGCCCGTAGGCTACACTCATCTCGTCCAAGGATTCTACTGAGAGCTGGTGCTCACATCAATATTCATCTGATTAGAGCATTGGCTGCTTATATTTCACCAACTGGAAAAAAAGTGATAAATGGTTTAAATAATGGATTTGATTATTGGTTATTCATCCCTTTCTTCTTAGCTTTAAAAAAATTCTGGCCAATCCGTGTCCGGAAAAAACGGAACTGAAAGTTACTTATATAATTTTTCCTAAGCATTTTGTTAATCTTAGTTTGCTAAACCTTAAAGGGTTTATCAAAACAATATAATAATATAAAATAAGAAAATTAGTAAGTATTGTTAGTTTAAATATTATATTAGGTTATATTATTACTATTAACATTGTTTGAAGAGTTTGTTTCTGCCTATGTATCCCTTTACTTTCCTAAATTGAGTGTCTACATGGCCTGTGTTTTTCTCGGATCCAATAGAACAACAGAGGGCCAGCCCTTTCCACTGAGACCTTCTGGGTATTGGACATTAAAAACTGGCTTGCTTGGAGAGCTAATATACTGATATATAATTTACTTTCAATTTCAAAATTCAATAAAAATTTCCACAACAGTTATAGATAGAATTGAGATAGAATTGCTCTAGAGGTAAACCGCTGGAAAGGAAAACTTGTTATATTGCATTTCGATTTCAGCATGTCTATCCACAATTCGTCCTCCGCAGCTGATCCAGAATGCAGCTGCACATCTCGTTTTCAACTTTCCCAAATTCTCCCACACCATCACACTTCTCCGCTCCCTGCACTAGCTTCCTCTAGCTGCCTGCATCAAATTCAAAATGCTGGTTCTTGCCTACAAAGCTAAGAATGGCTCTGCAACCACATAACTCTCAGTTCTAATCACACCACGCACTTCACCACGTTCACTCCGATCCTCCACCACTGCTTAGCTAGTCCCACCATCTCTCAGAGATCAAGGAAGACGTGCATCTAGACTCTTTTCTGTTCTGGCACCTACAGTAGGTGGTGGAATGATTTTCCTCTGGATGTCCTCACAGCTGAGTCTCTGGCAATCTTCAAATTACAACTTAATACCTATTTGTTCCTTCTATATTTGGGTTAAACAACAACAACAACAAAATTCACAATGGTGTTTGACGGATACTTAGTTAGTAACCTACAGTAGTATCCCAGTGTAAGGATCTATCCAATGACAGATGCTTGCAAGAAGCTTTTGTAATTACTTTTGAAAGTTGCTCCCTTGAAAAAAAGTATAATGATGCAATTGTACAAAGAGTAAAGAAAGCCAAATAGACCTTAGTCACAACGAGCAGCTGTTTCTTGTTCTAAGGGTAGTAAATTGTGATACCTCAAAAGTTATCTCCATTCATTAACATTTTGTTGGATTTCTTCAGGCACATGACACAATTGGCAAAGGTTTATGTGAGGCATTTATACGGCACTTAGAAACGCTTAGTTTGGACCTTTCCAACTATCAGGTGATAAATAAAGCATTAAGTGTTTCTTGTGAAAGTCATTCACTGAACCTTGTTGTTGGTGATGCAGCCAAGTCATCTGTGACATCTGTGAGGCTTTTTTGGTCTGTTACGGTGGACTGAGGAGATAAGCAAAGGACTTTAAACTTTGCTTATCTCCTCAGTTCACCGCTGGGCCAATCTGCATTCATTTGGGTTATTAGAACATGTTAAGGGTCTCTGAGTAAAAACAACCAGATGGGAGTGTTGAGTTGAAGCTGTTTGCTACCAGATGGCTAAAATATTGAAGGCATTGACCGCTCTGAGAACATATGCTACACTATTTATTTATATATTTATTTATTTATTGACAGCTGGAAGCCTCTTCTGGGAGATGCAGAGGTGTCCCTTTCTGTTAAGTACCATAATATAGTACAATGTATTGTCACAGATAAATAAAGTCAGCAAGATCCTGCAGAGTCCCAAAATTTCAGTTGAAACAGGGAGGAGAGAGATTATGGCAGCGACGGATTTCCTTCAGGAATTTGGGGACCGTGGATTCACCTCTGCTATAGTACAGTATGTCAGATGCCACGGAGATAGCAGAGAAGACTGAAATAGAGGTGAGCAGGCCAGAGGTGCATCCAAGAAAAAAAAATAAAAAAGATGGTTAAACTATGAAGAAGTAGATCAAAGTCAGTTAACTGGTGAAGAGCAGTTTTAAACTTTTTAAGACTTTTTCCCTTAGTTAGCAGATACAGCACTTACAACAGTAAGAGAGATATTTTTTTACATTTAGAGACCATCCATGAGTTGTATGGCTTTCTCTACTCCATTGACATCATGAGAAGCACAGAACACAGAGACAGGCTGAATGAATGCTACTCCAGACTGGAGAAAACATTGCAAGATGTTTACACTTGTGACCTGAAGCTGAATATCAGAGTGCTATCAGATCCTTTCCCACACTTCTCAACACCATCTGAGATGCTTAATCAAATAAACTGTTATGACCTCTAGGGGTTAGCCGTAACAGAAAAAGAGAACAGAGTGAGCTTACACCAGAGAGATAGTTCAATAGTTTATTTTTGTTCTACACGGGATTTTCTTTCAGAGGTAGACCAGGCCAAAACAATAAACAAAACAGACTCGTACTTAACCTGAGTAACCTGAAATTAAATATTAGAAAACAAAGTACAAATTTGCTTTACAGAGTAAAACGATATGTGAAAAAGAAATGGCGTCTCACCCCCTACTTCCCGTGTGTCAAGTTATCTACAAATTATTTACAAAAATTTATGTTTACATGCAACCAAATCAGAATCCACATCATAGTCAAACGAGCAAAAGATTAAATAAACCAGGTAGTCAATCCATACAAAGATTTACAAAGACAACAAAATACTACTACAAAGATGACAACATTCTTTCTCTCTGGCACAACACTCGAAACAAACAAACGACGGAACATACAACGGTCAATCGAAATTTCTAAAATTTTGCACACGACAGATCAAATTTACAAAGGCTCAAAATGGCAAAAATTGAGTGTTTGGGGCGGTCCTTATATCAGGATAGGATGTAGGGTAGAACCAATCCTGAACTCCAGCTGATTAACAGGCCACACTACCTAGAATAGACACAAGTCCAACAGCAGAGAGATATCTAACAACAGAATCTCAGACATCATAACAAAACAAAGAGAAACATCCTGGACATCTATCCAAATTTGAGTAAAGCTCTCAGATTGTTACTCACTCTCCCTGCCACAGTTGCTTCAGATGAGAGATGTTTCTTATCCCTGAAACTTTATTAAGACATACCTCAGGTCAACAATGTCACAAGAGCGGCTGTCTGCACTTGCAATTCTCTTCATTGCATAGGAAATCAGAAAATCAGTGGATATGGAGTCAGTAATAACAAAGTTTGCTGACTCTAAAGCTTACATGGTCAGATTTTTGTATCATGACCTACACAATTCACTTCAGCCATGTACAAAATAAGACTAATTGTTTAAAAAGTTACTATTATTTTATTAACATTATTTGTATCTTATTCTTGAGCCAATACCCACTAAAACTCAATTGATGAAGGAAGAGCTAGCTATTTTTAAAAAGTAAATAATATCCAAAAAGCTGGCAGAAATAATGAAATCTGGAAAAATACAATGCCAAAAAAGGAGAAGAGAAAGAAAGACATGAAGATTACATTTGAGGAGGAGAAAGCAAAAAGACAACATGGGACAAATGGAGAAAGAAGAAAACAAAAGGGAGAGAGAGAGAGACATCCAAACAAAAATAAAATCAATAAAAGTGAAGGGAAGATATGTGGATAAAACATACAAGAAAAGAAAAGAACAGTAAACATAGGGATGACAGAAATTAATAAAAAGATTGGAAAGAGAGAAAGAAAGCAGTCAAGAAGCAGGAGAAATACATTAAATAAAAACATGAAAGGGAAGGAAGAAGAAAGCAGACAGCCAAGAAGAATGAGACAAGTACTCTTTGGAATTATTTGTTTCACTCCATTGACCTAGCATGGGTTTTATTACTTTAGTATAGAGGCCAATCATCAGCTATTATCTTGCTTACCCTGCTGAAATACAAAGGTAGCTGATCTGTAATGTCATACACACGTGGACAAAATTGTTGGTACCCTTCGGTCAATGAAAGAAAAACTCACAATGGTCACATAAATAACTTTAATCTGACAAAAGTAATAATTTTAAAAAATTCTATGAATGTTAACCAATGAAAGTCAGACATTGCTTTTCAACCATGCTTCAACAGAATTATTTAAAAAAATAAACTCATGGAACAGGCCTGGACAAAAATTATGGTACCCCTAGAAAATACTGAAAATAATGTGACCAAAGGGACATGTTAATTCAAGGTGTGTCCACTAATTAGCATCACAGGTGTCTACAATCTTGTAATCAGTCAGTGGGCCTATATATAGGGCTCCAGGTAGTCACTGTGTTGTTTGGTGACATGGTATGTACCACACTCAACATGGACCAGAGGAAGCGAAGGAAAGAGTTGTCTCAGGAGATTCGAAAGAAAATTATAGACAAGCATGTTAAATGTAAAGGCTATAAGACCATTTCCAAGCAGCTAGATGTTCCTGTGACTACAGTTGCACATATTATTCAGATATTTAAGATCCATGGGACTGTAGCCAACCTCCCTGGACGTGGCCGCAGGAGGAAAATTGATGACAAATCAAAGAGACGGATAATCTGAATGGTAACAAAAGAGCCCAGAAAGACTTCTAAAGAGATCCAAGGTGAACTTCATGCTCAAGGAACATCAGTGTCAGATCGCACCATCCGTCGTTGTTTGAGCCAAAGTGGACTCCATGGGAGACCAAGAGACACCATTGTTGAAAACAAATCATAAAAAAGCCAGACTGCAATATGCCACACTACATGTTGACAAGCCACAAAGCTTCTGGGAGAATGTTCTATGGACAGATGAGACAAAAATGGAACTTTTTGCCAAGGCACATCAGCTCTATGTTCATAGACGGAAAAATGAAGCATATCAAGAAAAGAACACTGTCCCTACTGTGAAACATGGAGGAGGCTCTGTTATGTTCTGGGGCTGCTTTGCTACATCTGGCACAGGGTGTCTTGAATCTGTGCAGGGTACAATGAAATCTCAAGACTATCAAGGGATTCTAGAGAGAAATGTGCTGGCCAGTGTCAGAAAGCTGGGTCTCAGTTGCAGGTCATGGGTCTTGCAACAGGACAATGACCCAAAACACACAGCTAAAAACACCCAAGAATGGCTAAGAGGAAAACATTGGACTATTCTAAAGTGGCCTTCTATGAACCCTGACCTCAATCCTATTGAGCATCTTTGGAAGGAGCTGAAACATGCTGTCTGGAAAAGGCACCCTTCAAACCGGAAACAACTTGAGCAGCTTGCTCATGAGGAGTGGGCCAAAATACCTGCAGAGAGGTGCAGAAGTCTCATTGACAGTTACAGGAATCGTTTGATTGCAGTGATTGCCTCAAAAGGTTGTGCAACAAACTATTAAGTTAGGGGTACCATCATTTTTGTCCAGGCCTGTTCCATGAGTTCATTTTTTTTTTATAATTCCGTTGAAGCATGGTTGAAAAGCAATGTCTGACTTTTATTGGTTAACATTCATAGAATTCTTATTTATTATTACTTTTGTCAGATTAAAGTTATTTCTGTGACCATTGTGGGTTTTTCTTTCATTGACCGACGGGTACCAACAATTTTGTCCACGTGTGTATATATAAATTGACAATGAGGTACATGCTAATTGTACAGAAATCATTTTTAAAGGGCATTAGTTAACCAGTTAATATGTTTTGTTGTTGTTGTTTTTTTTATCTACAGTGCTGTTCTAGACATCTGGATAACATTGCTGTGGGATGATGAGTGGAGAAAATTATAAGGTAGGATGTTAAAAAAAATTGCCAAGTCGGCCACCATGCCTGATAGCACCGAGACACGCTGTATTGAGTGATGAGACCAACCCAATGTTTGGAGAGGAGTCAACAAGGTCTACGGTGAGAAGTACACCATCCCCTCTATAAAGCATGGTGGTGGATTTCTTATGGTTTCGGGCTGTGTGAGTGTTAGTGGCACAGGGAAGTTAGTTAGAATCGATGGCAAGATGAATGCATCATGTTGTCAGAAAATACTAGCAGGCCATTTGCATTCTACAGCACGAAAGCTGCACATGGGATGCTCTTGGATGTTCCAACATGACAATGATCCAAAGCACAAGGCCTAGTTGGCTCTTCAATGGCTACAACAAAAAAAGCTGAAAGTTCTGGGAGTGTAGAAGAACTTTGGGGAGATCTCAAATGTGCAGTTCATGACAAAAAAATGTACAGGAACTGGAGGCATGCCATCGGTGATGCTAAAAGGGACAATACACGATATGATGAACTAAATATATGCACATTTTTGAACACAGATTATACTGCCTTACATAGTCTCATGTTTGCTTAAAAAATGTTACACATCTTGCAAAAGAGGTGTGCAAACTTTTGAGCACAGTTGTGTTACATATATTACAAATATCCATAGATCCTTGCTGTCAGCTAAAGTAATCATTATCTATGGCCTTACAATCTTACAAAACACATTCCTTGGCTTTCCTGTGCCTTTATGTAACACTGACATATTACACCGCTGCTCTGCCATTGTCCTGGAGCTAACATCGTCAGAGTTTTGAACCCAAATCTGAACCCATAGCATTCCAAAGCTAATATTGTCAGAATGGATTATGGCCATAATTGTGAACACAATGTTATTTTGCAATGGAGGTGAACAAAGGAACAAAGCCTTGTGAACAGAACAAAGCCTTGCACACTGGAGAACTTGGAGGCATGGATTCAGGAGGTTCTCAGCAGCATCCCAAATTACTTCCTTCAGAAGACTGTACATTCCATCCACAGCCATTTGGGGAAACTGGTTGATGCCACTGTGCCTATGTAATAAAGTACGTGTACAATTTGTTTCAATAAATTTGTATTAGAAATATGGACTTTATTACCAATTTTTGATGCCCACTTACTTTTCACCCACCCTGTATACTGTAGGTGCTGCACTGGTGTAGCCCTGCCATAGGTCGTCTTTGGCTAGCTACAACTTCCTGAATTTGCATTTCACCATGAATGATCAGAAATGGGTCTCCCAATATATACATTTGGAACTGGGACAAGATGATAGGCTGGGCCAGTCCTGTTAACGGTATCCTGACACTTTTTGCATATTGCATATTTTAATATCCTTGCTTCACTTATACTTTGTTTGTCACAATATCTGTCACAATGCAGGCTCAGTATGCACAGTGTGCAATAAATAAAAAAACTTTACAATGGAATACATATTAATGGAGCAATAGAAACAAAGATGCATAGATTTAAAGTATTTTTCCCCTAACTGTGCACTTGTGCATCTTTAGTCATGCATATTTATGATTTCAATTCCCAGGTTTTCAACGGCTGCTTTTAGTTGTGATCATTTCCTGTTGTTTTCTAACTAACAATAACAGATATGCATGGTCATGAATCAATACAAGAGTAATGACAGGCCTTTTCCAAACTATGTTTGGGAAAGTGAGTTTAATCTTGATGACCATTTTCCATCTGGCACCTCACCGCTTAAGGATTGCAAATTTGTTTACAACATCATTTTTGTGTTTTTGGTTGCTGCTGTGACTGTAACTGATAATGTTTGTATTTTGTTTTGGGGTGATTCTGTGACTTCGAAGACTGTGTCCAGGCAGAAAACAAAAGACAACAAATGGTTCCAAAGATATCCATAATCTTGGAGCACGCTGTGGGATAATAACAAGTGGGACTGAAGATCATTCAAAGGTCAAGTCAGAATGCAGAAGAGATTGCTAGGAAGTGAGACACTATATGTAACATTTTGCAAGCATTTATTGTGTTTTTACTTATTGTATTCTTGTTCACCATGCCTACTGCCAATGAAACAGTGTTTTGTGTTTTGGGTATTAAAAAGGTATAGAAAAATGAAATCATAATGAAAGCTTGCTGTGAAGCATTTACTACTGGATCATTAATATTTTACCAATTCATTCAATATTTTTGAACCATGTGTAAGTAGTTGTGTTCCATTTGAAAGCTATAACTGTACTGGCACTTACAACAACATAAAGATTGAATGCTTATGAATGCTGGTAGGGTTAGGGTTAGAGTTAGATTAATTCATTTTATATTAAAGTAACTGCAATTTATCCATACATTTTGGAACAAATATAAGTTTATTTGCAATTTGGCCTATGGAAGTATAATAGTGTCACAATTCCTTCAAGCAAAACAGCATGTTGTATTACATGAATAATATTAAAAAAAAAAAAAAAAAAAACATCTCAATAAATCTTTTTCATTTTTCTGCCTTACAACTGGAACCGAATGGGAAGAAATCCCTACAGAATTCACAATGCTTGCAATTTTCTGCACTGCAATTTATTGTGGTTGGATATTTCAAATGAAAATGTAATTATAGCATTTAAAATTCAAGACAAAATATTCACCTTACTAAATTGTTGCTCGAACATATATTTTATTGTTAAAACTAATATCTTTACCACTGTAGGAAGAAAAATGGAATGCTGATTGCTGTGATCCATTCTGCAGTGTTATGTAAAGGCTGCTCCCTGTTCCCTGTGCAGTCTACTTGCCGATTAGAACTACTTGCCAATCAGAATGCAGCTCTTTCATTCAAACGCGTTAGAACATGGTTTTCCTTTACCCTGTGCTGACTCAGAAAGTGCTTGTATAAAAACTTTTTAAAAATTCAAGAAAAATAAATATGTCGAAAGTAAATACATTTTTGAACAAAAAATAGCCATTAAAACAAATCTGACATTAAATCTTTTAAAGGGTTTCACTGTTCTCCATTTTTTATTACCGATCGTTTTTTGTCATTTTCTCTTCAACTACTTTTTAATCAATTTTGTTTTTATCAGTTTTAATTAAAAAAATAAATCATATTCTTTTTAAATTCAAAATTAAGATTTTTTACAGATTTTTTGCTTTTTAAGTTTTTAGCAAAAAACTATTTAAGGAACAATTTTCACAGGTCATGCTTCTGGAAGCTTACACACAAATTTTACTATCAATACTCAAAGAAATATAAATAATTTGTAAATGATTATTGTTTGAAGCAAGACAGTATAAAGCTAAAAAAAAAAGAAAAAATTTGCATTTGAATGCAAATATAAAATCTCTCTCCAAAATGGCTGAAGATAGCAAAGTGAATTTTTTAGGGAAGCAAGCTTGTTAACTTCAATGTTGCATAAACTTCAAAATTAGCTTCTTTTACAAACACATTTTTTGTATTATATGTATAACATAAATAAATAAATAAAATAAGCACCAATACTTTGTTTTGGCCAATATATACTGGATGTGAAGATCTGAATTTTTTGCATTTTGTTAAAATAAAATTTAATAAGTGAATTTTGGCAGAGTACATTTGTGATTTGTGAGGCTGGAAAATAGTAAAGATGGTATTTTAACTGTCCAATACATGTTCAAACAACAATTTAGTAAGGTGAATATTTTGATATTTAATTTTAAATGCTTGAATATTGAAATGTACAAAAATGGCAGTGCAGCACATTGTAAGCATTGTTAATGCTGCAGGGATGTTAAGTAATTCAAATGAAATTGTAGGGAAATTTTAAAATTAAAATTTTTATTGGCATAAGTGTAAATTAATATGTTGTTTTGTTTTGAGAAATTGTGCCACTGTTATACTTTCTTATAATTTTAATTTGAAAATGAAATGCAAAAGTGTGGCATTAACCATTTAGGAATTACAGCCATTTTCATACAACCACTCTCTGACTGTGCAGAGAGTATAGCCCTATACACTTCAGAATTCATCCTCATACTTTTATCAGCATTCAGGTGATCAGTGAACACCAGTGACTCTGGCATGCCATAACACTGTCTTGTAAGCTTTACCTTCCTTTCTTCATACTTATCCCTTCCCATCACTCATTCAACCAAAATTTAATTTTAAGTTTCATCAGTACAAAGAAAAGTTTTCTGGCAAAATCTAATCAGGCTTTTCTGTTTTTAAACATTACCGTTGGTTTGCACCTCATTCTGGAGTGTCTGTATTGACTTCATATAGCCATCTCTTGACTATAGATTTTGTCAATGACACCTCTACAACTTCAAGAGTGTTTTTGACTTGGTTAGATGTTGTGAGAGGGTTCTTTTGCATCATGGAAGAGGATTCTGCAGTCATCCACCTTATTTGTATGCCACATCTTCTGGACTTTCTGCTGTTGCTGTGTTTGCCAGTTAATTCCTTCTTTTTATGAATGCTACAAGTTGCTGTATGTTTTCACTACCTCTTTAATGGGCTTCTTTTTCAGTTTCTTTTTTTCACCTGAATGCTGCCCTCTTTTACTTTCATAGGCACATTTTTGGGCCTCATATTGAGAGTTCGGGCGAACAGCTAACCAAGCGCAAACATAATGCCTCCAGATATCTGCTTAAGTAGTCATGGAGTAACGAGGGAACAGGCCACACCTGGTCATGCAACTGCTTGTAAGGGATTTGTACTATTATCTATGAGCTACCAAAAATGTGTGTGTGTGTGTGTGTGTGTGTGTGTGTGTGTGTGTGTGTGTGTGTGTGTGTGTGTGTGTGTGTGTGTGAGTGAAAAATGGTGGTAATTTGTCAAACCTCCTGAAATAAAGCTGCGAATATTGACTTCAAGTGTTTCATTTCAAGTTCACTATGGTGGTGGACAGAAGCCAAATTGCAAAAAAAAAAACTTATATTTGTTGCAAATATATGGACCTGACTATATAATGTCAAAATGAGTGGCCTTGTACATGCTGGAAACAATATGCGATAGATTTTGAGTGCTGATTGCTACAAAATTTTAAAGTATGTTTTATTCATCTTTATTCTGAGAGTATTTAACTGATTTCTCATGTCAAATGATTAGAGCAGACTACTGTGACCTGAGCTGCATTTGATCATCTAACAATTAAAATATTTTTCTTAAACATGTATAAAATTTGTCATATTTTGGTGTCAGATACTTCCTTTATTAAATTAATCAATTAAAATATACACATTTTTAAATAGTAGTAATAGTAAGCAGAAGAAGAGTGACCACGGTGCCAACAATGACAAAAACAACAACAAAACAACAACAACAACAATAATAATAATAATAATAATAATAATAATAATAATAAATTACCCTATGTTTTTATTACATTTATTTTTATTTGGCTTGATATTTAAGAGTGTCCCTTTTAGGTTAGGTTTAGGGTTATGGCTATGGTTTAGGGTTATGGGGTTAAGGTTAAGGTTAACCCTAACCTTTGCATATCATTACTCAGCATAGCTGCCAAACAATTCCTTTCTGACTTATTAATTTTGACCTAATGTAATGCCCTGTACCTACATGACTGATATGGCAAACAGTACACATTGAAAATAGAAAATGGTGTGTATGCCTTGATGGCGTCAGTCTTTATTCAATGTTTTCATATTTCTGTTACTGGTAAGTATCACTAGATGGACCGAGGCACTTCCGACGAGACTGTAGGCCAAAATAATGTAACTAGTCCTGAACTTGTACGCTTGGACGTCACTCCACTTTGCACAAAATTATTTTATCACGTGCGCGATCTGCGACCACAGATGCTGGGCTGATAGTGGCAACTTGGGATGACGGTTTCTGGGTCGTATTCCAAGGAGGAGTTCGTGGACAGACACCAGTTTTAGAGGACCTTTTTGAAATGGTCGAAAACCATTTTGTTCGTACTCCGGGGCATTCGTGAACCAAGGTTCTGCTGTATAAAGAATTCTGAGTTGACTCTCTATGACTTACAGTATTTTATTATCATAGGACAAAGTGCAATACAAAAACTGTGATATTAAGTATTCAATTAAACACTTATTTTTAAAAACTACTACTATATCATGTTATAATCTGTATAGTCTAAGAGCTTAAATCCATCTACTGTTTATTTTCTGCATTATATGTCTATTATATCATTATATGTCATTATATGTCTTTTATTATTTATTTTGTCACTGACTCAGAGAGCACAAAAATTCCAATGCACTCATACTGTTGGAATGTAGCTGCTGAAATTAAACCTCAATAATCAAAAGCAACAAAATTTTCAATCTATCTATCTTTATTAGGGATATCAATCGATTAAAATTTATGAAATAAATTATATATATATATATATATATATATATATATAAACAACACAATGTAACTCCAAGTCAATCACACTTCTGTGAAATCAAACTGCCCAATTAGGAAGGAACACTGATTGACAATCAGTTTCACATGCTGTTGTGCAGATGGAAAAGACAACAGGTGGAAATTATAGGCAATTAGCAAGACACCCCCAATACCCCAATAAAGGAGTGGCTTTCTGGCCGATGTTTAGGTCACTTTTGAATGCTGGTGGTGCTTTCACTCTAGTGGTAGCATGAGACGGAATCTACAACCAACACAAGTGGCGCAAGTAGTGTAGCTCATCCAGGATGGCATATCAATGCGAGCTGTGGCAAGAAGGTTTGCTGTGTCTGTCAGCATAGTGTCCAGAGCATGGAGGCGCTACCAGGAGACAGGCCAGTACATCAGGAGGCATGGATGAGGCCATGGGAGGGCAACAACCCAGCAGCAGGAGCGCTACCTCTGCCTTTGTGCAAGGAGGAACAGGAGGAGCATTGGAGAGCCCTGCAAAATGACCTCCAGCAGGCCACAAATGTGCATGTGTCTGTTCAAACGGTCAGAAACGGACTCCATGAGGGTGGTATGAGGGCCTGACGTCCACAGGTGTGGGTTGTGCTTACACCCCAACACCGTGCAGGACGTTTGGCATGTGCCAAAGAACACCAAGATTGGCAAATTTGCCACTGGCGCCCTGTGCTCTTCACAGATGAAAGCAGGTTCACCCTGAGCACATGTGACAGATGTGACAGAGTCTGGAGACGCCCTGGAGAATAGTGTGGGGTTGCATGTGCTCCCCAGACCTGAATCCATTTCCCCAGACCAATCCATTTCCTCTAACCATTTGTCATGCATTTCCTGCCTGCCTGCCATGAGATCCTCAGACCCCTTTTGAGACCATATGCCTGTTCGGTTGGCCTTGGGTTCCTCCTAATGCAAGACGATGCTAGACCTCATGAGGCTAGAGTGTGTCAGCAGTTCCTGCAAGACGAAGGCATTGATGCTATGGACTGGTCCCTCCCTTTCCCCAGACCTGAATCCAATTAAGCACATCTGGGACATCATGATTCGGTCCATTCACCAACGCCACGTTGCACAACAGACTGTCCAGGAGTTGGCGGATGCTTTAGTCTAGGTCTGGGAGGAGATCCCTCAGGAGACCATCCACCACCTCATCAGGAGCATGCCCAGGCGTTGTAGGGAGGTCATACAGGCACATGGAGGCCACATAAACTACTGAGCCTCGTTTTGACTTGTTTTAAGGACATTACATCAAAGTTGGAT
The DNA here is from genome assembly GCA_030347435.1 of Clarias fuscus. Taxonomy (NCBI): domain Eukaryota; kingdom Metazoa; phylum Chordata; class Actinopteri; order Siluriformes; family Clariidae; genus Clarias; species Clarias fuscus. The sequence continues at coordinate 23,834,007 of CM059208.1, forward strand.
CAGACTGTAGTGTTTTTCCACTTTACTTTTGAGTGTGACTCCAAATCCAGACTTCCATGGGTTAATACATTTGATTTCCATTGATCATTTTTTGTGTGATTCTGTTGTCAGCGCATTCAACTATGAAAACAACACAGTATATAAGAATATTTCCTTCATTCAGATCTAGGATGTGTTACTTTAGTGTTCCCTTTATATTTTTGAGCAGTATATATATATTATATATATATATATAATATATATTATATATATATATAATATATATAGATATATATATTTTTTTTTTAGCAAATACATTAAATGTACACTGTGGGAGTGGTGGCTAAGGCCCTGTCGTTGGTGAGTTGCCACACCCCATACCACCAAGCCAGTGCCAGTCCCATTTAATAGATTTTAAATTCAACATTTGATAAATGTTTAATGTTTGACATATTATAAAACTGCATAATCCATTTCCTCTAACCATTTGTCATGCATTTCCCTATTTCAACTAGACAATACAAGTAAATCTGAGTATATTTTAAACTTGTAATTAGTCACAGATTATGACTGCGATTAACTACATAAAATTTTTAATCAATTGACAGCACTAGATAGATAGATAGATAGAATGAAAGATAGAATAAAATGTAATTCAATACAAAAATAATTGCTTCATTATTTTGCACATATACAAATTTAGTAAAGCAAAAACTTTTGCAGTGAACTTTAAATGCTTAAATTACATTTTCATTTGAAATACACCCCTACAGTTAGTTGCAGTGAGGAAAATTGCAAGCAGTGTAACTGCTGTAGATTTTTTTTAAAAATCAGATCAATTTGTTAAGAATAAAATTTAAACATTTTAATTTTGATAAGTTTATATTCAGTTCCTGTAATTCAACATGTAGTTTTGCTTGGAGGAATTTTGCCACTGTTAGGGTTTGACAAAAGTTTGACAAGTTTGACTCCCAAATGGAAATGTAATACTCGGAACCACCTCCAGATATCTGCTTGATTAGTCATGAAGTAACGAGGGAACATACCACACCTGGTCATGCAAATGCTTATCAGCAATTTGTTCCATTATTTATGAGCCCCTCAAAATATTTGTTTGTGTGTGTTTTTGTGCGTGTGTGTTGATTGGTTGGTTAGGTGAAAATGACTGTAATTCCTAAATGGTTAATGCCAGCCTTTTGTCAAAGCTCTTAAATTAAAATTGAGATTCCTGACTGTTAGGGTCCTCCACTAGAGGGCACTGTTTGTTTTCGTCTGTTTGTAGTTTTTGTTAATTGACTCAGTTTCCCAGAAGCCACCTCGGTCAGGTGATGAGAGCTCACTTACCGGGTAGCTCATTAGGTTTTCTATAAATAGCAGTTTGTTCTGAGAAACTGGGTCGAGCATTGTGTGTTGGTATGTTTGTTTATATGTTTGTATTACTGTCATGTGGGCATTCCTTTTTGTTTAGTTTTTGTTTCTTTGAGTTTATATTTTAGTAATATTATTTAACCTTTGTTTTCTAGAGGGCTCTAGTATTTGTTTTCTTTATATTCTGTGTGTAGATGGATTCATGGAGCTGCCTTGTTCAGTGTAGTTTAGTTAGGCTGTATCTCCTCCTGTGTAAGTACTGTTCTGTGTATCCCCAGTGTCTGCCTTCTTGTGTCGTTCTTTGTCTGTGGTATCCTTTTCTTTTTAGATGTTTGTAACCCCATGGGTGCTTAGCCGCTAGCAGGGTTAGCCGCTAGTAGGCCTAGGCTGCTAGTAGGGTTAGCCCCTAGTAGGGTTAGCCTCCAGTAGGCTAGCCTCTAGTGGGATTGACTGCTAGTGGTTCTGGTCACTAGTAGGTTAGCCGCTAGTTTGGAATAGCCTTATGGGTGCCTTGCCTTCTTGTGTTCTGTTTCCTTTTTAGGTCAGTACTAACTCCATTAGATACTAACCCGGTTAGGTCAGCGTCCAGCATCTTCATATTCTGTGTAGCTACTAACCCAACTAACCAGCCCTGTCTCTAGTCTCTGCGTCCCTAGTCCTGTCCCGTCTCTAGTCCCTGTGTCCCTGGTCCTGTCTCATTCTTGTCCTGTCTCCAGTCCTGTCTTCCTGTCCTGTCTCGCCTCTAGTTCCCCTACACACATGGACAAACTTGTTGGTACCCTTCGGTCAATGAAAGAAAAACTCTCAATGGTCACATAAATAACTTTAATCTGACAAAAGTAATACTTTAAAAAAATTATATGAATGTTAACCAATGAAAGTCAGACATTGCTTTTCAACCATGCTTCAAGAGAATTATTTAAAAAAATAAACTCATGGAACAGGCCTGGACAAAAATGATGGTACCCCTAGAAAATACTGAAAATAATGTGAACAAAGGGATATGTTAATTCAAGGTGTGTCCACTAATTAGCATCACAGGTGTCTACAATCTTGTAATCAGTCAGTGGGCCTATATATAGGGCTCCAGGTAGTCACTGTGTTGTTTGGTGACATGTTATGTACCACACTCAACATGGACCAGAGGAAGCGAAGGAAAGTTGTCTCAGGAGATTCGAAAGAAAATTATAGACAAGCATGTTAAAGGTAAAGGCTATAAGACCATTTCCAAGCAGCTAGATGTTCCTGTGACTACAGTTGCACATATTATTCAGAAATTTAAGATCCATGGGACTGTAGCCAACCTCCCTGGACGTGGCCGCAGGAGGAACATTGATGACAAATCAAAGAGACGGATAATCCGATTGGTAACAAAAGAGCCCAGAAAGACTTCTAAATAGATCCAAGGTGAACTTCATGCTCAAGGAACATCAGTGTCAGATCGCACCATCCGTCGTTGTTTGAGCCAAAGTGGACTACATGGGAGACGACCAAGGAGGACACCATTGTTGAAAACAAATTTTTTTAAAAAGCCAGACTGGAATATGGCAAACTACATGTTGACAAGCCACAAAGCTTCTGGGAGAATGTCCTATGGACAGATGAGACAAAAATGGAACTTCACATCAGCACATCAGCTCTATGTTCACAGATGGAAAAATGAAGCATATTAAGAAAAGAACACTGTTCCTACTGTGAAACATGGAGGAGGCTCTGTTATGTCCTGGGGCTGCTTTGCTGCATCTGGCACAGGGTGTCTTGAATCTGTGCAGGGTACAAAGAAATCTCAAGACTATTAAGGGATTCTAGAGAGAAATGTGCTGGCCAGTGTCAGAAAGCTGGGTCTCAGTCGCAGGTCATGGGTCTTGCAACAGGACAATGACCCAAAACACACAGCTAAAAACACCCAGGAATGGCTAAGAGGAAAACATTGGACTATTCTAAAGTGGCCTTCTATGAGCCCTGACCTCAATCCTATTGAGCATCTTTGGAAGGAGCTGAAACATGCTGTCTGGAAAAGGCGCCCTTCAAACCTGAAACAACTGGAGCAGCTTGCTCATGAGGAGTGGGCCAAAATACCTGCAGAGAGGTGCAGAAGTCTCATTGACAGTTACAGGAATCGTTTGATTGCAGTGATTGCCTCAACAGGTTGTGCAACAAACTATTAAGTTAGGGGTACCATCATTTTTGTCCAGGCCTGTTCCATGAGATCATTTTTTTTTAATAATTCCGTTGAAGCATGGTTGAAAAGCAATCTCTGACTTTCATTGGTTAACATTCATAGAATTCTTATTTATTATTACTTTTGTCAGATTAAAGTTATTTCTGTGACCATTGTGAGTTTTTCTTTCATTGACCGAAGGGTACCAACAATTTTGTCCACTTGTGTATGTATCTTTAGTTAGCTCCAGCTCCATGTATCCTTATGCCAGTTTCCTGTGTCAGCTCCTAGTTCCCATGTCAGCTCCTGGTTTCCTTATTCCAGCTCCTGGTTCCCTGTGTCAGTCCTTTGTCCCTACGTCTGTTTAAAGAGCCCTAGTTATAGTTTGAGTTTGTGGTTTTTGTTTCTTTGTTTTTGTTTCAATGTTTGAGTTTGTATAAATAAAAACTATTTCAGTTGGCAAATCCCTCTGCCTATATGCCTGCCCTATTTTTCCCACTGCAACACCATCAGCCGGTCTAGCCAAACCACCAGCTAGACCCATGACACTGACTTCATTTCAGCATGGTGGTGTACAGAGACCAAACACAAAAAATATTCCAAATTTTATGGACATGACTGTATACTGTCAATATGAGATAGCAATATGTTGCCTGAATTTAGTATTACGAATCCACCTACCTCTGTCTTTCTATGTGTGAGAGAACCCTAAGACAAATTAAATAAACACGTGAAACTCTTATAAATAAATTATCCAAAGCTCAGGCTCAAACCCTGGAATGTGAGGTACCAAAGCTACCCAATGCACCAAAGCTAGGAATCCCCTATTAAAGCTAGCGCCCAGCATTGACTGGAAAATAGTTTTATCTTTTATCTTAAAAAGATAAAAGGTTAAGCCTAAAAATAAGCTGATCAGCTGTGATGTAATCAGTGATCTTTTCAGGTTTGAAGCCCTGAAAATCATGATTGTCTATCATTCTGTTCAGCAGAACTCTCTGCCTAGCTTATTAATAGAAAGATTACAAATTTTGCAAGGTTGAGTATCTTACACCTTGTTGTACTTTTTTCATCGTTGCCATGCATACAAACAGTCCGAGACATACAGAAATACAGACAGTTTGAAATGTAACGATATAATTAAAAGAGTGAGTTCTGCTCAATGTACAGACAAAACCTTTGTTTTACATGATAATAATAATAGTAATAACAAATGACTATATGTTTTTATTATTGGTTGTGTCAGAGCTCACAGAAGCTCGTTTTTACAGTGTGTATATGCAACGCCCCTAAAATCAACCTATTTTTAGAATTACCTGCTGATCAACAACAGTATCACTTTTGTACACAAACTAATTTCCTCATTATTACAACACAGATGCTGTCTAATTATTACTCATGATAAATCACCGGCAAAAAAAATTGTTTGTACCAACACGAATTCCTGAACTGCATTGGATAATTATATAAAATTCTAATATTAGAATTCTATATATTATTCTATATATTATTGAAATTCCTATTATATACTGATATAAAATTATGCAACAGAAACCTAAACATGACCATGATGCTAATGTTAAATGTTATTTTCAGGTTTCTTACAACGTTTGATGTAGACTAGAGACTTACATTTTTTATTTATTTATTTTTTGTAAACATTCTGTAAATAGTTTCTGTTTCCATTTATCTGTTATCACGTACGATGCCGCTCTCTGTGTGTGATGATACGTCACTAGATAGGGAAGGGCACCGCTGATAAGAATGTAGTCCAAAATAAATCAATGAAATAATTAACCTTAACTTATTTTTTAAAAATTTTAAAATAAAAAAACTTTTTTTTATTAATCTAGATTTATCATAATCACAGAAAGTCTTTCTTCACAATATAGCTACATTTAGTCATTCAATCAGTTCGACTTGCAAATCTAGTTTTCTGGCCCTTAAACGTGTCTCAGACTTGAGTCACAAACTCGAGTTCTCTGATATACAGTTGTGTGCTTCCGACTTTGCGGCAACAGTTTGAAGATGGCTGAGATATGGATATGATGATCAGGTGTACCAATACTTTTTAGCCGTAAAGAAACAAAAAAAAGATTGATTGATTGATTGTTTTGTTCATGGCCAAACATATTCAGATATATGAAGAAGCATATGTTTGCACTCTTTGTATGTTTGATCCTTTATACTGTATATCTTAATGCTGGAGATACAGTATGATAGTCAAACTGATAATTAACATACATTATGTAATTTGTAATTTTATTCTGCAAGCATTTTTGGAAAAGGTAACAGTCCAGACCTAAAAAAAAAAAGAATAACACTGTTGACTCGAACTATGGTTTTTTTAAAAAAACTCTATAAATATGCACAGCAGATAGCTTAACAAGGTATGACTTACAATGTATTTCTGTACATTACATTATAAATGCCTGATATCCTGCATCACAAATACTCTTGCTTTGTACCTATATAAAAAAAAGCACTTTAGGTCTGCAGTATATGCGGAAATAGCACTGGTAATCTTAAAACCAGAGATAAAGCAGTGACTGTATCAGGGAGGGGCCGAGGCTGAGTAATGCTATTGAGCTGGTTATTCTCAGCCACTGGGCTGGTTTTCAGGATATAAATACTGCACACCTGGCACACTTCAGTGCAGCAGTAGAGTCTACCAAGCACTGGCTCTTCTTCAGGTCAGGTCAGTCTTGTGTGATGTATTGCATGACGCTCTCGCATAAACTCCATTTTCAAAACATATGGCATGTTGGGTGCATTAATGTTATAAATTCTTTGTTGAGGTTTGAATATGAAGTAATGTAATAAGCTGAATTTGGTGCACAACATAAGGAGATACAGAATTATGTTTTATTTTACATCTTTTCATAGGGCAGAGAGAGCTTAATGCGATGCTCGCTCTAACATTTTAAAGGCTGTTTGTCTTGCAATTCCAGCCTGAAAATTAAAAAAAAAATTTACCTAACAAATAGTTTTGTTTTAAATGTAACAAATTTAGTTTGTTTCTATTTCTTAATGTAGTGAACCTTTAATAATTATTTTTTAAGGATCATAATTGGACTTTAAAAACAATTACATTTATTTGCATATACTGTACATATGTACATACCATATACATATATATTCAGACACTATAAAGGTAAACATGCATCATTCTAGTGCACAATTAACAAGCTTTAATTACCTAAAAAACATTTTTTATTGTATAATGGTAAAGGAGGAAACTTGTTGATTCTCTGTATCTTCACCTGTATATTCTTCATTTATTCCTTTATTTTTGCATTTGAATATTGAAAGGGAGAACTTACAGAAGAAGTACATGCCAAAAATCTGACAAATCTTTTGCAGATTATTGCAGTCTTTTACATAGCTCCTATTAGATAGAGTATGATAAGTAGGCCCACTAATCGTAATTTAATCACAGAGTGTAAAATCAGCTTCATTTACCCTCATAACTATTTGAAATGACACTAATTATAGCCTGTTGATTAGTTGTTACATAACAATAACAACATCTGCATGCCATAAGCCACAAGCAATTGCATGCTACAAAAATACTAAGCACTACATCACCATTTCATCACCCATGGTGTTGTTTTTCATAAGATTAAATTTCCCCAGCCAATCAAACTACATTAATAGCATTTACAAGTTCAGGCTCAGGTGTCAACTCAGATACAGTTTATAGGTGACATTCAGACCCAAGTCTTGAGACTATTCCTTAAAAAGCATATAATTTAATTCCTAGTTCATAAAAAACATGGGACCCACTCCTAAACCAGAGAGAATGGATGCGTACCTGGAGGTCAGTGGCGGAAAAACTGCCGACATTGAGCCACTAAGAAAAACATCGCAAGGAAGAGCTTATCAAATAGTTTTTAAACATTCACATCTTCAAGTCCATGACAGAAAAAAATCAAAGAGTAAGTACGGATCCTATTTGCTTGTGTGTGTTTGTAAAAGTTATTAAGTGTAATAATTGATATGTTGATATTGACAATGATGCTGCACGTCTCTCCATGGTTCAGTGCATTTGTACAGAGTACTTAATAAACAAAAAAATAGCATCCACATGGCATTCTGCTTTGAGCTGAAGAACAAGGAGTATTTTCCCGCCGTGGAGAGGGACTCGGAGCAAAAGGTCTCTATCAAGGTAAAATCTCAACATAAACAGATTTTTCTATATGGTATTATTATATATATGAGCAGACTTTTTTGTAGCATTGAAATTCATTTAGGTTTATGATTTTTAATGCCACTTTTGCAGTTACAGCCAAAAGATGAGTCCGACATTTTCAGCAACAGATTCCTGTTCAAATGGATTGAGAATAATGGAGAATATGGAAGCCTGTGCTCAGTGGAAGAACCTAATCTGTACCTGCATGTGCATGACGACAAGGTCACCCTGAGCTCTAAACCAAACGTTGGTTTCAGAGTCAAGATTCTTTAATCAAACAGTGTTATAATCAGAAAGCTCAGCAAAACAGTGGTGTAGGTGAAGTGAGGTATGCAGTGCAGAAGAAGGCCTAAAGCATGTTTAGATTATAGTTACAAAGAAAAATTTTAAACCCTTTTTATTTACAAATGTGAAAGCAGTTTTCATCAGTTAAAAAATGTACAATTGGAGCAAATACAGTTCATGATCACTACAACATTTTTGATAACCCCTAAATAGATATAAATTGTATATCTTATCAGGGTCTGTGAAGGCTGTCCTCATATCACATGTAATTTTGAGCTTTTACATGTACTGTACACTACACATAATTTTATAAATTTATACCCAATATAGAAAATATATATTATACTGTATAAATAATGTATACTTACTGTATTTAATTAGATTACATTAGTCTACTAATATCCATTACCTGCTAGTTTTCTGAAATGGATTTTATGGAAATAATACAATCTATTTTTTTATTGTTCTTGTTATTATGCATTCACATGAACACTACAGGGTGTCCCAAACAATTGGCATCATTTGGAATATGAATATTTGAGTAACTACATGTCCCAGGCAAACGAAATTGAATAGGCTTCATGTTGGAAAAAAAGATTTATTAATCAAAATTCCAACAACATTTAAGATCATCTGAGTGAGAACTGGCTGAGCAAGAATCAAAAAAATATTTTTTGCGACACCCTGTACTAAATCTCTGGTTTACTATTGTCTCTATATTCTTGTGCATTTAATATCCATGCTAAGATCAGATCAGAGAGTTTGATTCCCAGGTGATGCTAGAAAGTATAGAAAGCAGATGGACAGAGGTATCTCAGGAGGATGGAATACCCACACTACCACATCAATCATAGTGACGCTGGCCAGTCTTGGCCTCATGTCTGTAAGCTCACACAAGCAGCAGGGGTGGATAGTGCTTTCCTCCAAGTCTGTTGCATCCCCAAAGTTGAGTCAGCAGCAGTTCAAAAAAGATGCAGTCCCCAACTTTGCATCTAAAAATATCTGCCTGTCGCCTGATCGTCACATGATAGCATAAACCATGGTGCAGCTATTGACATCTTTAGAGGAAACATAATACTACACATTACTGCCATAATTAAATTAAAAAAGGGGCATGGATAACAACTGTTGAAGTGTGAGTACTGTAAATTATTATTATTTTTTTTACATTGAAGTATTTTTTTAAATTATTTTCAAGGGTTTGCCTTGGATCATTATCCTGCTTTAATTGCACTTCTATAATATTAGTACATATTTATATAATATAAAGTACATATACCTGCTTTTTCACAGGGACATGATCTTAGACTAATAATAAACAATGTATTTACAAATTACACTATGGCTAGATTCCATCACTTTGTTGAACAAGTTAAAGATATCAGTTATATTCCTTCCTGCCTCTGTGATTGGCAGTTTGTCATAAGGGTGTGCCCCTTTCAGAGGTGCACCAGTCATCATAAAAGGAAGCTGTGCTTCAGAATGGATCAAATGAGCATACAATCCACACATTCCAATCACTCCCAGTGAAACTTGGGTCTAAGTCCAAAAAGGGTAAAAGTCAAACGAGTGTTAATGTTTGTTCCTTTCAAAACAGTGAGTACTGGAACAACTGACCGACTGCATTAGCTGAATCACAGACATTCCTTGATTCATGAACACGAATAAAAAACACCTTGATTAATGAGCCGTAAAACACTCTGGTAAACATTTGGTACTGTAAGCTTCCTGTGTAGTCACCTGTGGTGCAGATTAGAGGGAATTCTTCTGCTGGCTTTCTTCAGAGAAATAATCTACAGTATTGACTGAATGAAGCTAGACCGATTCTGCATTTAGGTTTAACCATCTGTGCCTTCACAGTTTATACAGGATGCATGTAGTCTGTTATCATCATACAGTTCATACAGGTGCTTCTAGCTGAGTAACCACATTGTTTTTCATAAAATAATTACGAATTTCACAGCATACCATGAATTCCTGTATTTGTTCATTATGGAAAATTAGATGGAGACAGTCAGGAGGTTTGACAGTATGTGGGATTGTTTGCCACATGCCGCGGGTGTAAGATATTTAGACAAATGGAAATGCATATCAGCATTGCTTTTCAGTCCAAAATCCAAAATGATGAGAGTTAAAATGAAAAGAGAAAAACAATGGCTTTGTAACATCAGATTTGAAATATTTCACACTGAACTAAGGATCAGGATAATCGTAATCAGGGAGAAATTGAATAGAACTTGGATGGAGAACTTGAACAGATAACTTTAAGAGATTGTTGTTTACATGTTAAGGCTTACATGTTTGTAGGCTTACCCTAACCCCAACCCTACTGTATGTTTGCAGTCTGAGAAATTAAATTCTCTTGTTGAAGAACACAGTGAATGTCTGACATCACAGGTTCAGAAGAACTCAAAGCCATCAAACCAACTTTAACCATGTTTAAATATTTTAAATGCTGTCACAGACTAAGAAACATTGTAGCAGGTGAGTCCAAAAATGTGCCAAATACCTTGTTTAGTTTAGTGAACTGTCACTACTGGAGTGCTTGTAAAACACCTCATTCAGGCCATGAAGCAAATCTGTTAAAACAGCTAAATGCCACCCTGCACCCTAAAATACTAAACTGTTGTAAGAGCTCGATCAGGTCAGGCTATTACACAGAAATCAGAAGATGAAGATAAGTGGAAGGAGTGGAAAAGAAGGGAAATAAATCAAGTGTGTTTTGAGGAAGAGAGTTCAGTGGATGTGCTTCTAAGAGCTTCAGGAAGCGCAACGGTCAGTCCGAACAGGTTGAGGAGCGCCGACAGTGGAGGCTGAAGGGGGTTAAGGTGGGTTAGGCTAGTGGCTGCTCATGAGTGCTTCTCATAAAGAATGGCTCGAGCAATCTGACTCTGGGAAAGAGCACAAGAGACACTGACATGAGTAAGGCACCCAGGGCAAGCTACTCACTGGACTGGTGAATGGCTGGCCTTTTATGGGTAGCTGTGGACATCAGGACAGTAGATAATAATCCACTGGCAGCTTCTTGAGCACATGGCGGAGCTGGCCATGATGCTGAGCAGGTTCTTCTGCTGTGTTTTCCCAGTCAAGTGAAGAGCTTGTCTGATGGGCCCACCATCAAGCTATACAGTATACTAAATCCATGTCAAAATTCCACCCTCCACAATAAACTACTTAATAATCCACTCTAACAGACAATGCAGAGGTGGCATTTTGCATGGAAGTGCGCAGCAAATTTCAAAACTTCTATAGGCATCCAAAACACATGTTTATAGGTATGTACGTTCCAGGTAAGAGGTGAAGAAATCAAAGCAGCTCTGGAATGGTCTTGGCAATCCCTAACAAATTCTGGAGTGTACAGTAATAGGTACTTAATTAATATATATCTTTTAACATTTTGACAGCAAAATGAGATATCTCCATTTTAGAAGTTTTGAGAAAACCCCTTTTTTTTCAGAAGCAAGAGGTATTACACACTGTCAAAAATATTTAGTGAATTGTTTATTTGAGTCACAAGATTAAAGTTAAAATTCTATGTAATTTTTAGTCTTATGTTTGTCTTAATGCTTTTGCAAAACACTTCACTGTACACAGTTTGTCCCAATGGATACATCAGCTTGCATTTGTGTCATTCAAATATGCAATTTAATTTCAGTAATATAAGGGGTGCTTTTTAATAACATTTAATGTGTTTTTGTAGCCGGTCATCGCAGCAGCTTGGAACTTTCAGGAGTTTTTTTATTTGTTTTTTGTTTAATGAATGCATCTTCAGCCTCTTTCCCTACCAGTTTAAGTTTCACTTCAGTAGTTGACAACATCACTTTGTCATAGTACAGAGATCCACTCTATAAAGTCAGATCAGATGGATCTGTGGTTCCATAAGGTTGCTGCATTTGGGAGAAGAATATTGTCATGTTTGACCTGTGTTTTATGAGCTATTAACATCAAAGCTTGTTCCTGACTCCATTTCCCAGAACACCCTACAACGGCCTCATGGTTGCATCTGTACTCACCTGCACCTTTTTTAGTTTGATTAGCCTGTACTACAGTACAGTATATATACCATGTGTTTGAGTTGGGTTTTGGTCTCACACCTTTTTGGGTTACTTTTCTGGGCCTGTATTTACTAAGCAACTCAGAGTAAGAAAAATTCTCAGTGTGATGCAATTTTGGTCGTACGTTTAGGAGTAAGCAAAATTTATCAACATTCTTAAAATAGGAAATCACTCCAATTTCCACCAAAATGTAGGAGAGCTCTGGAGGAGAGCTCTGGAGCTCCTAAACCTAACTGGTTTAGGAGTAGCGAGGAAATTGCATTCAGGGAGAGATGCGTATGAAGGAGAGTTTTAGTAACACTGAGTGACATGAAGCTCATAAAAGATATGTTTGAACAAAAATAGAAAACCTTTTTTAACACATATAATTATGCCTTATGTAACTGGTCCATTACTAAACATTTCGTATGCTATATCTGCAGAAGACTGCTACTTTATTATTTTTTTGTAACAGTGAAGATGATTTGGATTTGTCACAAATAATAAATCAAACTTTATTCTTATACATTTTCCCACCAGCTGCATTCATTTATGGCACACATTCAAATAATCAGCTAAAGGCCTATAAGCTAGGCCGTACACCAGCCAAGCCACCTGAGTTTGACAACAGTTTGCTTCTACCACTACCCAGCTTCAGAGACACATTGCTGTTACCACCTCCTGGCTTCAGCAACAACTTGTAGCTGCTGCCACCTCTCAGCTTTGGAGACACCATACAGCTACTGCTGCATAGTTTTGAGGACACTATGCTGCTGCTATGCTCTGCTCCAATGCCTGTGTCCAAAATCCAGGTCTGCACAATTTACACAAACCATTATTAGATAAAGCAGAGAAGAAGAACTTCTGAATGCTGGTAAAGTTTATTACAAACCTATTTATCAACTGCTGGATTGTGATTTTCTACTATGCCAGGACTTAACCAACACCAGCCGACAAGACACAGCAGCAGACATCCCACGAGAGCAGCAGCTAGCACCCAGCACATCCAAAGGGGAGACATGGTAAGTGGGCTACATGCTAGGCTAAAGGTTAAAATTACACAACCACCACTACCTATGGTTTTAACCACTTTAATCTCAGAAATGCCCACACAACAGCAATATATGAGTTTTCCAACAACAAAAAAAAACATTCTAGACCAAGTATACAGCTATATATATATATATATATATATATATATATATATATATATATATATATATATATGAGAGACTCCTATAAGGCTGTCCCTCAGCCATATTTCAGACTCTCAAAACACATCTCAGTGTTTCTCTACCCAGCTTACAAACAGCTCATCAAACAAGACCCCCAGCTTGTAAAACTTTTCAGGTATGGAATGAAGAATCTAAGCATGTTGACCCTGCATACCAATTGGGAAGTGTTTAAAATAGCTGCTAGTGGACTGCATCATACAGTTCTACTGTGGACTTGGATGAGTATGCTGCAGCTGTGACTGGCTACATTAGCACATGCACAAAAAACATGATCTCTTCATATCCCAATGATAAACCCTAGATGAACAGTGAGGTGAGGTGCGGGCTATGTTACATGCTCGCTTTATCGCATTTATTTGGATAAAAAGGCTACATATAAGCTACAGAAAGCCATTAAGAAGGCAATAAGACAGTACAGCATTACGGTATTACACCACAGAGCATGTGGCAAGGCTCGCAGCACATACAGACTATCGGCAGAGCTGCCTGGGAACCATAACAACTGAGATCTCACTTCTGGATGAGTTGAATGAATTCTACGCTCACTTTGAGTCCCTAGATGTCAGCCAACAGTATCCTCAGAGATCAGGCCAGATCTCGCTGTGTGATCAATGTAGGTGTGCAAGGCTCTGATGGGAATAAACCTGAGAAAACCGGCAGAAAATTCCATTGATTACAGTTCTGCGTTTAACACAGTCATCCTATACATTCTCTCATAAAGGCTCTGGACTGTCACCCTCTCTCTGTAACTGCATATGCTCAATTTCCTGACAAATAGACCTCATAAAGTTAGGATAGGGCACCGAACATCTGGTATTAGAACTGTGAGCACAGGGACTCCTAGAGGCTGTACACTCTCTTCACACATGACTGTGTGGCCTCCCAGAGTAACACCAGGATCATAAAGTTTGCAGATGACACCACAGTCATCAGACTAATCACTGGAGGAGGGGAAACATCTGACAGAAAAGAGGTGGTGGGACTAATGTCCTGGTGTGCAGGAGAACAATCTCTCCTTAAATGTAAATATGACCAAGGAGATTATTATTGATCCTAGGAAAAGGAGAAAGGAGCCACATAGCTCAATTCACATTTGTGGGACTGAGGTGGAGAGGGTAAAACCTTTTAAATTCCTTCGTATTAACATCAGCAAGAAACTCACATGGTGAAACAACACTCAACAGCTCCTGAGGAAATTCCAGCAACGTCTGTACTTCTTAAGAAGTTTGAAGAAAAGTGGCATATAAAGCCAAAATCCTCAGAGACTTCTACAGATATACAGCCAAAAGTGTTTGGGAATTGCACTTCTCAGGAAAGGAAAGCTCTCCAACGGGTGATCAAAACTGCAGGGGATTTGCTTGCTGTCTTCAGTCTTCAGCCACTCTGGTGTGTGTGTGCATGTCTGTGAGAGGAGGGGGTGTAATGAAGGCTTCCGCTCTGGCAAATGCCCCTATCCAGAGCGACTTACATTTTTAACTGCGGTGCTACTGTATTCAGGGTGGATGATGTGCGGTTGCCCACCCTGACATTTCTTCTGTCTGTTTGTGAAGAAGTCGAGAATCCATGAGCAGAGTGTGGTTTTTACTCCAAGATTTCTGAGCTTGTTCATCAGTTTAGGTGGAAGGTTATTGTATTAAGCAGCACTAAAGCCAACAAACATCATGAACATCCTATGTGTTGGGATGGTCCAGATGGGCCAGGGTTGTGTGAAGTGCAATTTAGATTGAATCATCTTTCCATCTGTTTCCACAGAAAGCAAACTGGTGGCTGTCCAGATACATCCTGTGTGGATGTTCGAGTTGATGAGGTAAAATCAGCCTCTCAAAGACACGCAAAATCATTGGTGTCATGGCGATAGTCATTGAGACACCTGACTACTTGCCTTTGGGGAACTGGGATACTAGTGGTAGATTCTATGCATGTGGGGAGGGGAACTGGGATACTAGTGGTAGATTCTATGCATGTGGGGAGTGCAGCCTGCGAACAGTTTGAAGATATTGGGGAACACCTCTTCTAATTGGTCAGCTCATGATTTCATTAACGGCATCTCACAGCTCCTCCAGAGCTAAGTTTAAATCAATCCATGATGGAATGTACAGTACAGCCACACCAGTCTGAGAGTGCCCCATCTCGTCTAATCTATCTATCTATCTATCTATCTATCTATATATATATATATATATATAATTTTATTTATTTATTTATTTTTAAAATAAATATATTTTTTAATTCATTTTATTGTTCAAATGGGCCACCCTTCCGACCAGATTTCACCTATGGCCATACCAGTCTGAGAGTGCCCCATCTTGTCTGATCTTGGAAGCTAAGCAGGCTCCGTCCTGGTTACACTTGGATATGAGACTGCCTGGGAATACCAGGTACTGTAACCTTTTCAGTTTTATTCCTTATATAGTTTATTTCTCCACAATTTTCTCCCTAATTTAGCCATATCCAATTCCTCCCCGTCACTAGGGGGCTCCCACAGATTAATGCTACTACTACCACTCAGCCGGGAGGGCCGAAGACTATCACGTGTTTCCTCCGAACCATGTGACCCCAGCCGACCGCCTCTTTTCGAACTGCTCGCTCACGCACCGTTGGGGGAGGACAGCGCTGTCATCTCCTTCCACTTATATGAGCTCAAAGACGCCCCTGATTGGCTGTAAAGCCGTGATTAATGTGGGAGCACTAAGTACTTCTCATCCCTCCCCTCTGAGCGAATTTAAATGAACATTTAAAAAAAAAAATATTGTTCAAATAGGCCTCCCTTCCAACCAGCTTTCAGCTATAGCCCTACCACTTTGAGAGTTCCCCATTTTGTCTGATCTTGGAAGCTAAGCAGGTGGTCCTGGTTAGTAGTTGGATGGGAGACCGCCTAGAAATACCATATGCTGTAATCTTTTCAGTTTTATTCCTCATATAGTGTTTGTGCTAAATAACATTACAGATAGCAGTGACATAAGCTAACCAAAAACTGAACCAAATAGCTACCATAACATGAAGCTATCCAAAACGGGGTGAAATATATTATAAACATTTACACCACAGCTGATACTTACAACCATCTGTAATCTACAGTACATACTGTAAGGCATTAGCTTAGCCACCTGTGAGCTAACATGTTTGTGCTAAGCTACATAAGGCAGTATGTTAGCATGAGTTAGCAGTGTTATCTATGCTAACCAAACCATGTAAGTGACATTAAATGACAATGTTTCACATAAACTGGCAAAAGCTTGTGAGAAAATTAGGAAAAATAAAATATATTAGTTTTATATTATCAGAATAAGGATAATATAAGATTTAAAAACTTACCTATGGTAACAGCTTGCTGTATTCTTCTCCTTCGTTTTCTGTTGGAGTCTCAGTGTTGTTCTGAGGTAAATCTAAACTCCTCCCACTGTCCAGAACATTCTCTAGAGCTTCAGAAACCTGTACAGCGCCTAACATCTTCCACACACGCAGGAAAATTATCGGATCTACTGTGTGTGTGTGTGTTTGTGTGTGTGTGTGTGTTTGGGGGCGTGCTCTTGTATGTAAATCACGCTGACTGTTTCCCTGTGAATAGCGTGTGGGCGGGTCCTGTCTCAGGTCATTATCAGTGAATGAAGTGTGTCAGAAAGACTGTCTCTCTCCTTAGATTCATATGGATTACATAAACTGAGAACATTTATTTTTGATTAAGTTTGCTTCATTTAAAAGTAGACACTTTAAGCTTTCTAGAGATATACAGTGTATGTATAGATACTTATAGATATTTATATATATGGATATGTGTGTGTGCAGTAGTCACTGAGTTTCAGTTCATTTTAGTGATGCGTTTCAAAAAGATTTTCGGGGAGACTGAGACGCCAGAAAGAGCACCCTGTTTATTTTCTTTATTTTACAAAAGTACAATGTTTTATTGATATGTGAGTGTACATTAGCAAATAAAGACATCAAATGATGCATTACACTTATGTGTTTGGTTAAAAAGTTATTTTCACAGTTACTATAAAAAATGCAGTGGTCCCACCGCCGGAACAGCTGACCCCATGGTGCTGTTGCTGGTATGCTGGTAATCCTGCTGGTATAATTGCTGGTCAAGCTGGTGACCAGCTATGATGGTCTATGCTGCTTTTTTTCAGTTTTAAGTGATTTCCATTGATTACTTTTTTTATATGCATTTATTGCCAGGGCATTATATAAAAGGTTTGTGTTGTGTTTTTAGACAACCCAGCAGATATTTAATAAATATAAAATAATGTATTTACATGTTTTTGGTAAATGGATTATTTTTGTCTCTGGTCTGTAAATGCATTTAAAGATAACACTACACGGTCCATGTATTTACATCACACATTATTTTCAGTACTACTTATTAAAATACAAGATAATGAGCTAAAATAGGGCGGCACGATGGTGTAGTGGTTAGCACTGTCGCGTTGCACCGCCAGGGTCCGGGTTCCATCCCCGGCCAGGCTCGATTCTCGTCTCTGTGTGCATGGAGTTTGCATGTTGTCCCCGTGCTTGGTGGATTTCCTCCGGGTACTCCAGTCCAAAGACATGTAGGTTAGGCTAATTGGCATTCCCAAATTGCCCGTAGTGTGTGAATGAGTGAGTGTATGTGTGTGTGTGTCTGTGCCCTGCGATGGATTGGCACCCTGTCCAGGGTGTACCCTGCCATGTGCCCTAAGTCTCTTGGGATAGGCTACAGGCCCCCCGTGACCCTGAATACAGGATTAAGCAGTCCTTAGGTAGGCACTGTTCATGATGGATGCATCTCATCTGCCTCTCTTCCTACCCTGATGTACCCATGACTCTGGAACATGATAAATCAGGAGTCTCACTGATAAGTGATTTTCTTAAGTCTATTTAGTCCCAGTTCTTTGAATTATCTTAGCGTTGTGCATGCTCGTATGATCACTGTCATATACAATTGTGAGTTCTACTGTGAGATTTTTTTTTACAATTTGATTACACTAAGTGATTTCCCATCACCCTAATTGTGAGTGAGTGAGTGAGTGAGCTAAAATAGTAACCAATTTTAACTACCAAAACGTAGCATATAAATCATGCTGGCCTATGCTGGATTTTTCAGCAGGCATGCTGATCTTCCATCAGTTATGCTGGTTCACCAGCCAGACCAGCACTAACCAGTATTAACCAGCATAGACCAGCATATAAATCATGTCGGGATTAGCCTGAAACCTAGCCTTGATTTTTTGAACAAGTAAATTCACAACATTTAAAAACAAAAAGAAACTGTATGCTGCTGTATGACTGAGAGTTGTGGGCCACTGCATCTGCATCCATATGTTATCTTTATACTACACAAGGCTAACAAGATGCGTTTCCTTTAGCTAATACGGCTAACAGGAAACCTTTCAGGGCTAACAATAGTAGTACCTCCTAGCTAACATGGCTAACAGGGCTACATTTCCAAAAACAAGACTTTACTTAGGTTGAGACTTGGCGTTGAAGGAATTCCCTTCCCTGTGGAATTTTATCTGGAGTTGAGTCCTGGAGCTCCTGAATGCTGTGCCGGGAATGCAGATGCTCGCTGCTGTATCTTTGTCGCAATTACCATTGCTCTGTGCCATCTGCCATTTGTAGACTGTAACAGGGTTTCTTCTTACCTTACACAACGTTGTGATGTGGACTATCAGCAAGCCAAGCTGAATCTAAACAACCTAAACAACCAAAATAGTTTTAAATAAATAATAGAGTAATTAACTAAATAAAAACCCAATAAACACTACTCATTTAAATAACGAATCAAAGTAGCAGGAGACACAGTTGGTGTGGCAAACAAGCACATCAAAATCTTTCCCCAGCTCTCTCTGAAAATTTTAAAGATCACGTTTCTCTTACCGTCAATGGATCACACCTGTAAACAATAAAATATCAAGCAGCCAAAACAAAACTGGGAAACACTGCCACCCTTAGGTAAAAGAGCACAACACCCTTACACAAAAATAGGGACTCCTGTATATGATTATATGATTCACTTTTCATTCCATACATTCATATTCCACACACAGATTGGCCAAAAAAAGTCTCACACTCTAATATTTTTCATTGGGGCACCTTTTATTTTAATTACAGCTGGAGCATTGTTTTGATAATCTTGTGCAATGTCACAACATTGTTTCAATTCAGAGTCGCATTCATTTTTCCCCAAAGATCTTGTATTGATGATGGGAGAGTCAGACCACTGTGTAAAGTCCATTGATGGAAAAACCTGGTCATTCAGTATATTCAGATAGTCAACTGACCAAAGGTTTTGGGCACATACAGTAATGTAACATTACATTAGCCTAGACCTGTCCCCACAGTCTTGTACGGTAGGCACTGTTCATGATGGATGCATCTCATCTGCCTCTCTTCCTACCCTGATGTACCCATGACTCTGGAACATGATAAATCAGGAGTCTCACTGATAAGTGATTTTCTTAAGTCTATTTAGTCCCAGTCCTTTGAATTATCTTAGCGTTGTGCATGCTCGTATGATCACTGTCATATACAATTGTGAGTTCTACTGTGAGATTTTTTTTTACAATTTGATTACACTAAGTGATTTCCCATCACCCTAATTCAGGATGTTTTTCTAACAAAGTTTCTTCCTCAAAGATGATGGTTCACCACTATCCTTTCACATTTTAACAATACGTTTTAGAGTTCTTATCCCAATTTTAATAGTTTCAGCAATCTCCTGAGTTGTTTTCTTTGCATAGTGCAGACCGATAATTTGATCATCTGAAAAAGTATAACGTGGATATATCTTCTAACATAGTTGTTTAAGAAATCAGAAGCTATTCAGTGCATCAGTTAGGGTTAAATAACTTTTTCGCCAGCAGAAATATGTTAATAACTGCGGTCATTTTCCAATTGAAAGCTCTTATCTGTTTGCTTAGTTAAGTTCAGGCGGTGAGTTTTTTGGCCAGACAGGTTATATACAAAATCATCCAAACCCTATCACAAGAGCAAAAACATGTGATTGACAATGGTTCTCTTGACAAATGTTCAGCAATAATGTTGTCAAATAAAAAAAACTACAGATGTGCTTAATTTCAAAATTCCACAGCTTATTGGTTCAAAGTTCAGTACACAAGCAAATCTACACATGCTGGAGCAAAATGAAGTACTCCAGGTCCAAGTGATTAAACAAGAAGCCCAGCTCCCCATCCCCAAATAATCCCATAACAAATAAATTATATATTGATAGTATTAAATATATAAGTTAAAATAACTAAAAGAATCTGAGAGAAAGTCCTGTAATTTAGTAGCACTAAGGAGGTAGAAGTGGAATGCAGAGTGTAAGTCCCCACAGTGTGCAGCATGGCTTAGTGGTGTCAGAGTAGAAGCTATTCCTCAGCCTGGTGGTATTAGGCCATATGTTGTGTAACCTCCAGCCAGATGGGAGGGGGCAAACAGGTTATTAGCAGGGTGAGTGTCATTTCTCATAATTCAGGAGAGTTTGCACTTGGACCTACTGATGTAGATGTCCTTAATAGTGATAGACTGCTGCTTAAGAGCCACCGAGGAACGTCTGTTAAATCATCTCTATTATTATTATTTTTTTTTTTACATTGACGCAGAGGTTATTGTACTTGCACCAAGCCACCAGCTCAACCGCTTCCAACCTGTTTGCTGATTTATTGTTATGGCTGAGAAGTCACTGTTATGTTTTCTGCAAATTTCACCATGTGGGTGTTTGGATAATGAGATTTACAGTCATTTGTCAGGAGGTGGCTCCTTGATGCATCCTTGAGGGGAGCTGATGTTGAGGATGATAGTAGTAGATGTGATACCATGGAGTCTGACAGACTAGGGCCGGACCAGAGTGTTGTGTTAAGTCCAAATTGTGATAGTATGTTCACCAGCATTTAAAGGATGATGGGAACATTAGAAAAGATCATTGGAATCTTTCTTCTCAAGCAGAGTGAGAGCCATATGCATCGCATAGGCAGTGACAACAATATCATGTATATTGATGAGGGTTGTTTTGATGGTCTTTTTTCTGTGGTGCTGTTATTGAGTGGAATAATGGTAATGGTAGAGGGGTCAACAGTGACCTCCTTATATCTGATATGACCCACTGAGGGACAGCTCATTGGTTGGACTGAATCCGGTACTGTTGGAGGTGTGTAATTTCTCAAAACAGGTGTAAAATGTTAAGGGCATCTGGTAGAAACAGGTCTGTGGGGTACTCTGTTTTACTGTTGTTATAATCTGTGATGCTCTTAATGACTTTCCATATACTCCTGGGGTCACAGGTGGAATCTCTATTCCTGCCAACAGGTTTCTTACCCATGCCTTGTGTACTGTGGCATCCCCATACCTGAATGCAGACGTCTGCCTCTTGTTCTGGTGACAGTAGTATCCTCAGTACACTTGCTAACGTAGCTTATGAATGACGATGAGCACTCTCGGGGTGACACTCACAGCACTCACAGCAGCAAACTCCTGCAACAAATAATGCTGTCTGTATTTTTCTAAGCAGGGAAAAGGCTGTGCAACAACTTTTGTTGAAATCCAGTATATCCAGAGTCTTCCAGCCTGACAGCTGAATCCTGTCTGCTCAAAACAGAAGCAGCCCCTCGAGTTGGAACGCTAGTCCAGCATGTTGCTAATTAGCCAAGTGTCAGTAAAAACAAGAAAACAACATTTGCTCATCTCCTGATGGTCTGATCCATTTTGATATCCAGTGCATGTACGTGGGACAGGAAGAGCGATGTTATCACTGGCCTGCTAACATTAGCGTTTAGCATAGCCAGCAATCCAGTGCACTTGCTCATCTTCTGCTTCCTTGCCTCTGAGCCACTGTCGGCTGCGCCAGTCCACTGTCCTCAGTAGCTGCAGTGTACAGAGAATTGCTCTAAGCTTTGGTGGGAGTTGGGTTGTCAGCAGTATGTTCTTTATGTCTGGAAGTACGGGTGGACTATTCTTTTAATGTTTGAGTTTTGTGCTTTGACCCTGCTGATAAAATCCTTCACCCTACATGGCAGAAATACTGATATAGTCCTTCTTACTTAATCCACCCTGTTTAAGATATTCAAATGTAAATAATTGTTCTTGTTGTTTTGCATTGGTACACAAAATAAATATTTTTTATCTCTGACATGATCTTCATCTGAATGGGATGGTCGTGTAGTAGTTTGGCATCTGTCGCCTTGCACTTTCAGGTTTCGGGTTCGATTCCCAGCCAGATTCACTTCCCATCTCTGTGTGCAGTTTGCATGTTTTGTGCCCATATTGTGGTATGTGTGTGTGTGTCCTGCGATGGATTTGCAACCTGTCCAGGGTGTACCCTGCCTCATGCTCTGGGATAGGCTTCCAGGCAACCATGAATACAGGATAAGGCTAGTGTTAGTTAGTGGTCTCAATCTACAAATCGAACACTGGCAAAGCAATATGATGTGTGTGAATCTTTAAAATTTTTTAAATAAAAAATCTGAAAATTGCCATGTGCATATGTATTCACTCCCTTTTCTACGACCCCCTCAAAAGTTCTAGTGCAATCAATTACCTTCAGAAGTTGCACATGATCTGTCCTTATAACCATACCTTTTCTGAAAGGCAGCAGAGGCTGCAACACCACTAAGCAAAAGGTATCACACCCTGAAGACCAAGGAGCTCTCCAAACAAGTCAGGGACAAACGTCTTGAGAAGTAAGAGTTGGGTTATAAAAAAATATCCAAATGTTTGATGATCCCCCAGAGCACCATCATCTTCAAATGAAAAGAACATGGTACCACAGCAAATCTGCCAAGAAAGTCCACCAAAACTCACGGACCGGGCAAGGAGGGCATTAATAGAGAGGCAGCACAGAGACCAAAGGTAACCTTGAAGGACCTGTTCATGGGATCACAATAAGCTGTACACTCCATAGAGCTGGGCTTTATGGAAGAGTGGCCAGAAAAAAGCCATTACTTACTTCTAAAAATAAGAAGGCAGACATGTGGTCGACTCCCCAAATGTATGGAAGAAGGTGCTCTCGTTAGATGAGAGTAAAATGGAGCCACCAAGGAAAACGCTGTGTCTGGTGCAAACCCAACACATCCCATCACTCCAAGAACACCATTGAAAACAGTGAAACATAGTGGTGGCAGCATCAGCTGTGGGAAAGTTTTTCAGTGGCAGGGGTTGGGATACTGATCCGAGTCGAGGGAAAGATGGATGGTGCTAAATACAGGAATATAAGCAGAAACCATCCAACATGAAGTAGCTGAAGCAGTTTTGCCTTGATGAATGGACAAAAATCCCAAGGACAAGATGTGGCAAGCTCATGGAGACTTATCCAAAGCGACTTGCGGCTATAATTACCGCAAAAGGTGGCTCTACAAAGTACTGACTTTAGGGGAGTGAATAGTTATGCATGCTGACGTTTTCTGTTATTTTGTTCTATTTGTTGTATGCTTAACAATAAAAAAAATATCACATCATCAAGTTGTAGGCATGCGCTGTAAATGAAATGATGCAAACCATCAAACAATCCATTTAATTTTCAGGTTGATGCAACAAAACATGAAAAATGCCAAGGGGGGGTGACTGGGCAAATGTTATTCAAGTGTTATAAGAGAAGTCTGGGTTGTAGCATTCATTAACTACTTCAGCATTTGGTACCTTTATCTCCTCCACCAGCAGGATCTGTCTATATTCTTTCCCATGCACTCCACATTACTGGTGGCTTGTTGGTGGATCATGAACCGACTGCTTGCGAAGTCTGCTCACTTCTTGCTTTTGGAGCGCCATGTGGGTCTGTCACAAAAAAAAAAAAGAGCTCATCCGCTATGCTAAAGGATCGGTCTTGTATTCTGTTAATAACCTGAATGGGAATTACAACTGAACAGGAATCAAAAACAGCGACAACAATAACAGAGGCAAGTCAAAGAGACTGTGGAAACCTTTGACTTAATTATTAACTCTAAACTAAGTCACCTGTTAACATGAAGGACAATACCGTGTGACACAATATCACCATAAAAAATCATAACACTAAAACACAGAAAAAGATCCAACAGGGTGCATCTGCAGTAGTGCAATACTAGGGGGCAACATTGACACAAATTAACATCCTGATTAAGATTGGGCGTCCAAATGTGTACACATACAGTATACAGTACATGTTCTTGAGATTGATTTTAACCTGAAGGAGGTTGCATTAAGCAATCAAGCATTTTAGGATGACCATCTGGAGCTGCTCTGTGAGACCTGGCAGGAAACCAAAGAGAACTAAAGCTATTATAATGAACTAAGGAGTCAGACCATACATCTTAGACACAAAAGAGAAAATATATTCGTCATTTGCTCTCACATTTATACTAAGCACTTTATCCTGTCATCGTAAAAAAAAAAAAAAAATAAATAAATAAAAATCCCACCAGTGTTCCAGGATACTAGAGAGCTTTTACCCCTGTGCCATTGAGAGCATTCTTACAACCTGCATCTCAGTGTGGTACAGCAATTGCACTGCTCAGGACCGTAAAGCCCTTTAGAGGGTGGTAAAAATAAATAAATAAATAAATAAATAAAAACACCCAAAGAATTTACAAGAAAGGCTGTCTACAGTTACATTATATTATACTGTATACCATTATAGACATATTCTTCTGTCTACTATAGCACATTCACTGCACAATGTTGCACAGCTTCACAACACATTACTATATCACTATATACCATAACTCTATTACCTAACGCATCTTCTGTTTGTATAACACATTGTTATTTATTATAAATAAGCCATTTCTGGTTAGATTCTAACTGCTTTTTGTTAGCTATATACATGCACTTTGACAATAAAGTTGAATCTAATCTAATCTAATCTAATGTCATGAAGCTGTGAAGCCAGAACATACACCAAACCCAGAGAACACAGTTCACAGCTCATCAAAGTTCCACAATTCATGTGGAAATGGAGATAACTCCAAGCTTAGTATTAAATTGAGAAACACTTCCTACTGCACTGGACAAACAGTTTTCTAGATATTTTTATGTTAACCATGTTAACCAACTGGTTCAAGCAATGATATCACCAAGGTGGCACGTCCATATATACCTTTCAAGAAGAGTGGAAGCTGTTATACAGTAGCTACAAAAAGAGGATCAACTCCACATTGAAGTGTATGTATTTGCATACAATGCCATTGCAGGTTTGGCCAAGTAATTTTGTCCACATAGGGTACTTCAAGAGACACTTACTTGAAAATGGAAAATACAAAACAATTATAAATGCTGGTACAGTACCCAATTGTTTGTGTGATTATGCAGCAAACTGTTAGTAGTGTGTTCTAAATTTCATAGGACTCAAATGTATTACCTAATTTGTAATTTAATAAACTACTATTATATACATTACTACTGTATACTGTAGTAAACTACAATATCAAGTTTTAAGTCTGAGCACATTAATGCCACGTAATGTTTACATGGGATTTTTGATGGTACCCAAGGTTCACATTGCTTTATTTTAAAAATAGATTTTTAAAAGAAAAAAGGGAATCTTTCTGTGAAATATATTATATGCTTTATTAAATAACCACACACCTTAAATATTCATTGTTTGTCAGTTTCTGCATTAAAAACATATATCACTGGATATTCTGATTCCTTTCTAATAAGAAATACATGAATTGTGTATTGAATTACATGAAGTGTTTAAGACTAGTAAAAAAAGTGATTGTGTATGTCTTAATAATTTAAAAAGATATATACACACAGCATTTCATAATTTATATATTTAAGTTTTACATAATAAAAATATATATTTACAATGCCTCATGATAGTATGTTACATCACAATTGTACTATGTAATCATAATACCTTGAATAACATTTCCACCAAAATATGTTACAATAGTTATGCTATGTTTGCCATTCAGAAAGAAAGTTATTTGTGCTTCCCTTCAAACCCCCACACAGGCATGGTGGCAACAGTGAAATTTCATTGTCTTCCATCATGTCTGTATATTTAGGGCCCCTACAAATGAGAAATCCGTTTGAGAAAGAAGGTTGGGAATTTGCAAATTTTTTGCTTTCCACATTGTTTAGATTAATTCTGAAACTTAGGTCTTGATGGGAGCTGAGGGTGACGATGCGGTCTTTAACACACAGATATTGGCTGGGTGCTTCCACTGAGCAGAGGCTGCCAAACTGACCATTTGAATCCCATTTAAACAGGTGCGTGTCAGGGATTTCAGACAATGGCTTGGTTTCGGGCACAAGCTGAAAAAATTGCATTGAAATTGAATTTACACTCCTTTTCAATCAACATACCTATTTATAATAAAGTATGCAAGTTTTTTATGCATGCAGAATATAATTACCCTCATTGAGGCTTTTTTGGTGACCGTGTCCTGCTTTACCACAATATAATATATATTATCTTTCATCTTCAAGCAGATTGCCACGTGGACATTTTTGTCTTCTCTTGGCTTTAAGTGCACAACCGCTAAAGCATTAGAAGAAACAACAAAGAACAATTACTAATTTTAATAATATTGTAGCAACCAGATAGTAGTGAGTCCATATGTTATAGAGGTGTAATGACAGGACAAACAAATAATAAATAAGTTATTTGCTTACAGTCTGACTCATTGAGCTGTGTATGTTCAACTGTCAAAACAGCCCCTCTGGCTCTTGATGACTGAATCTTGGCGCATCTCCCACCAATGACCTCCAGATGTGTTATGATTTGGACTTTTGAAGGAGGGATCATGTTTCTGTAGATTAGAATTATAAACACATACACCCAACATTCACAACATAAATCAACTGAAAAGAAGTAAAAAAAGACAAGTAAAAGAGTCCTTAATGCCAAGTCAATGCCTAACTCACACTGCTAAAATGTCATTCTTCACTGTGTGTCTCAGATCCAAGTAACACTGCAGCCAAAAAATTTTTGGGAAACTCAGCACCTTGGTCAGCAGCCAAAGTACCACAACGTTTAGCACTCCTAAGATAAATATAGACCTTGTTCTCCCGGAAGATCTAGACAGAAACAGCCACGATTGTAATGTAGATGTAGTCTGTGCCTGGAAGACCATAGTCCAGGAAGAAACAAAACCTATTTAAAAAACTCAAACTCATTCATTCTTTATACAGTACCACTTGTCCTGTATAGGGTCACAGGAGGACTCGGGCCCTCAGGGTTCGGTACATTATGGATGGAGTGCCAGTCCATCGCAAGGGCACAAAAGCACACAAATAAACTACTTGCAATTTGGAAATTCCAATTAGTCCATGTTTTTGGACTCTTGAACCAGAGTACCTGGAGAACCCAATATACTGTAGATGGGGATGCAAACATGCAAACGCCATGCACACAGACTAGAGTCAGGAAGACACAGTGCTAACCACTATAACCACTATACCTAAATCTCAAACTTTTTATTTAAACTCAATCAAGCATTCAGTGTGTGTGTGTGTGTGTGTGTGTGGTAGATTTTATGTGCATTTTATGTGCACAAAAAAAAAAACACTAAATCTTTTATTTGTTTTAGTTAAAAACAATTAAATACATACCGGGTGAGCCAACAAATATATACACAATTAAATACACAATTCAATTCACAATTCAGGAAAAGAAAAGTAGTATGATGTATATTTTATTAATACATTCATATATATAGTGTTCATGTGCATTATGCACACAACCCATATCATGTTCCATTTTACCACTTTCAGCAGAATAATAGTATGCAATAGTACAGCAAATAAAGATATGGCATATCTAATCTTTTATCTAGACTTCAAACACGGCACACTCTCTCTCACACACACAGACACAAACACACACGCACACAGTCGTTGCTTAAAAGTTAAGACTTTAATAAAGCCTGTTAATAATACAGTATATATCAGACGTTATCATTTGGACACTGACCTGCTTTACTAGATGAGCGTTTCCGTGAGTGAAGAAGAGCACGCGCAGCTTCACCAGCCTCTTCAAGCGGCGGCGTGCAAAACAGCGCGCGCTTCGCGGTTTTAAACACGCGCGCTGCCCACGCGCTCAGGCTCCGCCCGCACCCACCACCAACTAGTCGGTAAAGCACGTTTTATAAATTTATATATTATATATTTCATCATCGAAATACGAGATAAACACTTGAAATATATGTCGGTCTGTGTGTAATGAATCTTCATCATGTGAGTTTCACTTTTTAAATTGAATTTTGCTGAAACTTTATGTTATTGAGATGCACCTGTGCGTGTTTGTGTGTGTGTGTGTGTGTGTATAATATACCCTTAGATACTGTTAATATTCCATGCATTAGAAGAAAAGTATTACGTTGCCAATAAAGCAAGAATTATGGTAAGTTTTTTTTCAGGCAGTGTACTGTACACTGATCAGCCACAACATTATGACCAGCCACCTAATAATAACCAGGGCCCCCCATTGCCACCAAAACAGTAACGACCTCTGTGTTCTGACACCTGTCTATTGGAACCACTCACTCACTCACTCACTCATCATCTATACAGCTTAATCCTGTATTCAGGGTCACGGGGGCCTGGAGCCTATCCCAGGAGACTTAGGCATTTGGCAGACGCTTTAGCTTTGATTATGCTTCACACTGTAGTTTCACAATTTGAGTGCTGGAAAAATGTTCCTGCCATCAAGGAAGAAAACTATCTACAAATGTGATAACCTTGTCATTCAGTAAATTCATGTAGGCAGTTGACTTTGCATGATGGGTGTGTCAGAAAGTCCAATCTTTATGCTCCCAAGAAACCAAAGAATTTTTTCTCACTAACAAATAGTTCTTTATTACCACACAACTGTTTAGTCCCAACCCTGTGTTAAATGCTTTTACTTTTAAACATGGATGAGAAATACCATATATTTTTTGCATTATCATTATTATTTTTTACAGTCATTCATGATTTCTTTTTTCCCCCAACCATAATTCTTCCATTAAGTTGAGCGCTCTGAGCTATCCTTGGTTTAGAGCTATCCTTACCTCTATTTCACATAATTTTACTGCTTTAATTGCCTGATGCAAGATCACTGAAACAGCACTGACCTGTTAAGGCACAGATGTAGACTTAAGGGCAATTCACATATTTGTAAAACACTTTCCTCGGATTTATTGTCCTTCTGACTGCATCAACACCTCTATGACCGGATTGACACCATCCATTCAGCACTGAGTTTCTTGGTAACCATCATTATGAACCTAGTCATATCAAATACTCCCATATTTTACAAGCTGTAATAGATTGAAGGCAGGGTTGTAGGGTCAGGGGTAGCTCAGTGGTTAAGGCATTGGACTACGTTTGGGAAGGTCCCAGATTCAAGTCCCACTACCACCAAGTTGTCCCTGTTGGGCCCTTGAGCAAGGCCCTTAACCCCAACTGCTCAGATGTATAATGAGATAAAAATGTAAGTCGCTCTGGATAAGGGCGTCTGCCAAATGCCTAGATGTAGATGTAGATGTAGCGTTACTCAGCATTAAGAAAAATGCCTTTTTGATAGGAAAACAAGTACACATCTTCATTCGTGCAATTATTTGATTAGCTTGTAACGCAACAACAATGGTTTTATTATTTAAGAGACTGCTGTAATCTACAGATTTACAGCATTTGGCAGATGCCCTTATCCAGAGCAATTAACATTTTTTATCTCATTATATATCAGAACAGTTAAGGGCCTTGCTCATGGGCCCAGAAGTGGCAACTTGGTGGTGCTGGGGTTTAAATCTGGGACCTTCTGATCAGTAGGCCAACACCTTAAACATTGGGCTACCTCTGCCCACAGTAGTATATAGTTTATTTTATAGTTTAGACAAACAGTGCACAAAAATCCAGAGGCATCATGTGCCTGATTATTGATATGAAAGAGCAGAGCAGAATGGGCAGATTGTTTAGGTTGATGAGAAGACTGGAATCTTCTACCATGGTGAGCAGAAAAGCATTTTAGAAATCTTGAACCTCGAGGCAAATTACAACAAGTGGTTATACTCCTATCAGGAACCCAATGATATAGATTGAACAGACTCAGAACAATATATATTATTGAAAAAAAAAATTATATATGGCATGGATTGGTGAATCTGAATTTCTGTTAAGTATACATGGTAAGGTTAACAACCTCAACAGTATCAGCATTAGCACCATAAATCATGTTTGGAATAAAATATTGTAAATTAAATATTACAACTCCTTAATAAATGTTTCCTAAATTAATTAAAGCCGTTCTTTTAATATATATTTTTTCCATATGATCTTACAGTCACTGAAAAATGTTCTAGCATTTGACAGCCTCAAATGACACAACATACGAAATATAAAAAAAAAAAAAAGAGAATTCCAGTTAGCGAAAACTTTATTTATTGCATTCTGAAAGTGTACATTATAAATACCTCATTAAAAAGTAAACCCAATGCAGCTTATCATAGACACCTACATAATAATCCAATATCCTGTTCCCGGCTTTTATCTTCAGGAGTGCCTTGAGCCGTTCGGAAGTGACAAGCGACGTTTATTGTTTAAAGTTTGTCTCTGTGGGTGTGTAAAACCTGCTGTTATCTCTTGTCGCTCTGCATGTTGTAGAAATTATGATGAATCATTTTAAGATCTTTAAGTTCTAAGCACCACCAAATACAATGTACAGTATACAATCTGAAGAGTAATATTTACATGACATTGCTGCTTAAGATGCATCTTAATACTAAAATAAAAACCAGGGAATGAGTAAACTTCGCCAATGAAGTAAGAACAAAAAAATTGTAAAAAGAAAAACTGTAAGGAGGAAATGCTGATGTATTATTTGCAAAATTATATATACTGTATAGTGGATGTCATGGGAAAGCCTTCATTACAGCCTGAAGCATTACCAGCCTGAACAAGTAGCTCTGCGTCATAAGCACGTCTGCATGTTCACTGTTGTGAAAAATACATGATTGGTAAAAAAAAAAAAAAAAAAAAAAAAGATTTTCCTCCCTCTTAGGTATGTCGTATTGTCTTTATTCTTTGTCGTCATCATAAACCAGCTGAATCTGGACTTGCTCCTTCAGGGCTTCATTCTCTCTGTATACATAGAGCGGAGAGGATGGTGTTTCAGGTGAACTTGTGATCTGACTTAGGTTTTTCCCCTCAGCCAAGAGTTCATGGTAAGATGTCACACAAGGGTCATGCTCTTGCAGGACTGCAGGGTAACGCGAGGCTGACTTCTCAATGCGTAGAGAACGGCGTACTGGAGTGAGGAAACGGATTTCATGGCCATTAAAATGCCCTGGCCTCTGCTGGCTCCTTTTCCCTCTAAACAAACAAATATGGCACATATTTCAACACGTTTTATTTCCTGGTAGTTTGGCATGCATGATTAAACACCAAGTATTGTTAAACATGAAGCATAACTTATGCTGGAGACAATTGTACTTTGGCTTGTTAAAAATCTTATATGAAGGGTATCAAAAAGTTTTGAGATCATGTCGCTTTCACCGTATGTCCTCCCTTAAAACCCATCAATAGAATTTGCCACTGGCGGTCTGGCTCCTGGGGACGAATTGTCACTGCATAATGTAAAAGGTAATGAGCATGCACTGCCGAGCTGCGAATATGCCTTGTTTTTTTCGGTTGTAGAGATGATGGGCTCTTCCACTATGAAGACTGTTGCTTCGTCTCAGGGTCATACCCGTACACCCAAGTTTAGTCACTTGTAATGATCCTTGACATGAAGGACGGGTCATTCACAGCTGACAGTGACTTTGGCTGATCTCGACGTGATGTTCCGCCTGCCTCTGGGTCAGCAGCCTGGGGATAAACTCGGCAGCAACACCGCGCACAATCAAATCGAACATGGAGCAGTGCTGTGGATTGTTCTCCAATAATCATCGTGCACAAGTTACTGAATGGTTTAGACATTTTCCGGGGTTGAGCTGGTTGAAAGTCTTCCTGATCTCTCATCATCTTCAAGTGATGGTCTTTTGGTCTTGAAGCACGTGTGGCACTCAAAACACCTCAAACAGCTGACTGCATCATCACCGGAAAGATATAACTAAATATTTGTATTAACTAAATAATGTAATATTAAACTAAATAACTAAATATTATAGTTTTCAAGTTTTCATGTCTTATTTCCAACAGTTTCGAAACAAACTCGTACACAATAAAGAATGCTAACATACCCAGGAGTAGCTGTGATCTTGTATTTGATTACGGACGAGTCTCCTTTCTCTCCACGGATCAGTGCGCCGACCGCTTTAGGAGTGCACGTGTTGAGGACTTGCTCCTCATCTTCATCTCCGCCTAGATCATTTGGTCTCTCTGACAATGAAGCAAAAAAAAAAAAAAAATGACCAAGATGATCAACCTCTTTATACTGGTGTCTTAAAATCAGCCTGTTTAAAACATCAGGATTAGATTCTGTTCTAGCATATACTGTGTGTGTGGGATATGGAGCTGGACAACCGACTTGACGTGCGCCATGTCACAGGTGGTGGGCATATTGAACATTTGTGAAGCTTTGTGAAATCGGTTCTAAGATCTATATCCTTTTAAACATGTTGGAATTTTGATAAACAAGTCTTTTATTTTTCAACATGAAGCCTATTTAATTTAATTTGTCTTGTTTTTTTTTTTACCTTTTACATCTTTCTTCTTAAGGATCTCAAATACCACAGAGCGCAGTTCATCAACAGGCTGTAAAAAGACATAAAAGTTATTACTCCATAGCTAGATATGATGCTTTTGTACAGATATGATGGGTAAAAAAATATATGGTTATAGAAGCAGATAGTATAATATACAGATAGTATCCTGATAGTAAACCTAGAAAATCTCAAACTAAACAGAAATGCTTACACCATTATTTTCTCTCTGACTTCATCAGCAATTTTGCATCAAATATTAAAGTATAATAAAATATAAGGTGATGCAACTGTATCCAGGATTTCCTCAAATTGAACCCATTTGTTACACAGAAAAGCCAAGCTAAGTACTAATTCGGTTTCTAACAATATTACACTGATGAAGATCATCACTGATCATGAAAGTTAATGTAGTTTACAGTTCCTGATTTGTCTATTTGCTCTTTAGATAAAACATTTTTACATGAAATAAACAAATTTCTTATTTAGCTTCTAAACTGAAACTTTAACTGGAGTAAACAAGTGCATAAACACTTATAATCTAATATAAGGAATTGGATCATCCATTGGTAGTTTGTGAAACCCTTTCTTTAATGCTTTATGACACAGGGCAAAGGACCAGATCTCTCTATACAGAATCATTCCACGTCCTCCAAGGCACTAGATCATCTCATGTGGACCCTCATCTCCAGCTCACTCCACAGGTTCCTCGAAAGGGTTTAAGTCGGGGAACTGTGACCATAGCAAAAGCTTGACTCAGAAAATTTTAAATCAATTTAGTAGCAACTTAATAAAGTACCAGGAGATTTTAAAAACCTAAACCCGAATTTATTTTTATCTACCCTCAAAATCTATTTCCCAATAAAAGTTCTGGTTGTGTTTTTAGTGGCCTTTTTTTGTGTGATCAGCTAAAAGTAAAAGAGTTCCTGCAAACCAACAGTCAGTGTAACTGTAATGTATGAGGACAAAATGTTCACTTGTGTCATCACCGGTCAGGTTCATTACAGCTTACTGTTACAACAGTACATCTAAAAAAAAAGAGTAATATTTGAACAAATACTTTTTCACGGCAATGTAAGGTCAAACATTCCAATCCTTTTAGTTTTATATTTTGATGATTGCAGCTTAGGGTTCATGACAAAATTTATATATATATATATATATATATATATATATATATATATATATATATATATATATATATATATATATAAAATATCAAAAATATTAGAAAATGTTAATAATAATAGAATAGAATAAGTTTGAATAATTTGCTTTTCAGACAGTTTAAACACAGTGCATGTCTCAGTTTAGTTCATTACAAGCATGGGGAAAAACTGCTGACTTGGCAGATGTCCAGCCAAAAACTGGTTAAATAACTCAAACAAATCATGATCTTTTAATGATAAATGGTGTTTGCAGGACTGTTGTATAAAAGCAATATTACACTTGAGGTTGTGCTGTTGTGCTGAATATCTGCACAGTTGTAATGCCTTCGCCACACTGGTTGCGGCCTCGTTCCATCAGTGATGTAATTCGGTATAACTGCACAACCCCGACTTTTATTTGGCTAATTAACATTAATGTATGTAATTAACATTACATACAACTCCGTTTAAAGTGGCTTTTAACAGCTTGACTTATCTCGGCATAACCATCACACACAGATTCTAAAATATCTTTAATGCTTACTTTGTCCCACTCTTGTCTACAATTCAGGATGATCATGAATGCTGGTCTATTGTAGATTTCTCTTGGCAATCACACCAAATCCATTTACTGCTATTTTGGGGTCTCCTCTTCAGCTTCTCTTTTTTTTTTCAGTTTGCAAAAGGACTCCATAGGTTTTGTTACACTGTAAGTCTTTCAGTTTATATTACTATTTTTTTTTTCCTCATTTAAGGATGTGGTCACATGAAGTCATTAGATTATGAAAAGGAGTCAAACAACTATGTGATAATTAATAATAACTGAATGTTACGGTTTCCTGACCTCAATATTATTGAGCCACTTTGGAGAGATCTCAAATGTGCAATTCAAGAATTTACAGGAACTGGAGGCATTTTGCCAAGAAGGATGGGCAGCAATAACACCTGAGATGATCTCATGCACAATTCTTACAAAAAACTGCATGTCATGATTGATGCTAAAGGGGTAAAACACAATATTAAAAACTAAAAGGTATGCAAACTTTTGAACATGGATTATATCCTCTTTTTCTTTAATGCCATGTTTTCTTTGATGGTTATGCCATTCGGTTATGGCTTACATATGAACTTGAGTCCTAGAAGAGGCAAAAAACATTTGTTTTGCCTCCTCACTCTCAAAATAAATAAATAAATAAATAAAATATTGCAAAATATAGAAATTTGTCTCTCATCATGTTAAATGGCCTAATCTTGCACAGAAGCAAGGCTTAATGGGATAGAATGAGATGGATACAAGTCCATTACCAGTGTTTAATATAAATATGATTTTCTTAATATTAGCCAGCCAGCGAATTTTGGTTAGCCATACAGCTTGTTCCGATTAGTTATACGGCTAGTTCCTGTGAAAGAAGAGTTAAATTTGTACTAAATTCACACAGTAACACTGAAAGCTAACTTGATTTAGCTCGGTGGGCTTCACATGAGTCTCACCTGAACTGAATACATTTTTGCATGGAACAAGGGTTGTGGAATTTGGCCTCCATTCCTTACACTGTAATCGCATTCTCAGTGACAAACTCCATGGTCGGTGTGCAGAGCAGGAAAACTTATAATGACCAAGACCTATGTTGATGTACTTATGCATTTCAATTAAGATTTAAAACAGACTTGAAAAAACCTGAACTATCCCTTTAATTAAATAAATACATGACCTTATGTGACCTATATAAATCTCATGTCAGTGCCCTGCATCCATTTTCTTTTGTCCTACTGTTGTGTTTGAAAATTCGCAATAAAATGGACTAAAGAAAGGAAAAACAAAGAATTCTGTCTCTTTCTTTCCATCACTATGAGATGCTGCGAAGTAACAAGAACAGGCAAGGAAAGAATCTATGCAGTGTTCAAACAGTGCATGTGCCATTTGCAAAAACAGGCAAAATTACGGGAATGAGGAAAAGGATTGAGGTGTGTTTTCCGGTCTATTGCTTCACACGTTGCTCAAGCTCCTTTTCACACATTTTATATGACTACTGGTAGAATTATTAACTACAGCCTATGATCTGATATAACATCACAATTGGATATCAGATCACACTGTAATCTTTTTGAAAGCTTCTAGGCATTAAAACAATGAATAAAAGGACCTTATCTTAGTAAAAATTTTATTTTATTCCTGACATTTCTGTTACACGAGTCCAAAACAGGAAGGTACATGAAAGTGCACAGGAAAAGTAGAAATGTGGGTGTGTGTGTGTGTGTTCTGGGGTGTGGAGGTAGAGTAAGAGCCTGGGAGAGTCTGCATACCTCTCTAAGCAGGAATACTTGTGCCACTCTGAAATCTTTTTTTTTTTTTTTAATCAGTACATAGCGAAGCCTTTTAATTCTTTTACGACGCAGGCATTTTAAATTTATTAAAGAACATACTGTACTCTCCAGATCACGGACAGTTATGTATTAAACAAACATCTTACAGAAAAGCTCACTATTTCAACCATTTATTATCAAATTTAGCTTATTTAGTCTTAGTTTCTTATGGCACCCATATACTATACATGGTTCGCTTCAAGGAGAATGACCGACTCATTTGGAGATCTGCACTTTCTCATGGCAGTTTAAATGAGGGGGGGGGGGCTCCTCCTGAGATCTGGGCTGTTTGCCAATCCACACACGACACTTGTATTGCATAATGTATTGGATCCACTACGCAGGAAAACATATAACGCACACATGATGATCCCCTAATACACTAATATGACTCTACTAATATGAATTTACACTCTGCTCAAGGCGAGGGTAACAACCTCTTAACTACGAGTCCCTTCGCTGTTTATGATGCAGCATTGAATCAACATGGCCACTCACACTGAACGGTGTAACAGCCATTTTCTACATCAATTTTGTGATGTATTGCTTAAAAAATCTATTTTTAATATCATTTATACATTTTATATATACACACACAGACACGGATGCCATCTAACGTAAGGCATGAACCAGTGAGAAACACCTGAATGCTGAGTCGTTGGAGCAGATGAGAGGGAAAATGAGATTGCTGCTGGGGTTGATGCATTAACAACCAACATTTCCATTGTATTATTAGG
This sequence comes from Clarias fuscus, assembly GCA_030347435.1. Classification (NCBI taxonomy): domain Eukaryota; kingdom Metazoa; phylum Chordata; class Actinopteri; order Siluriformes; family Clariidae; genus Clarias; species Clarias fuscus. Next base: position 23,871,084 of record CM059208.1, read on the forward strand.
TACTTTGTCTGTCAAAGTGAAACATTTGTTCCCATTTCTTTAAGTTAATCCACATCATTTAAATTACATTAAATTTAATATGAGGAAATGAGGGGTGGTTCAAGAAGTTTGTACAGTACTGTATATTATACTGCGCCGACCTCGCAATGCCCATAGTTCATAAGTTCTCGGCGAAACTTTGTTTACCATCAGCCTGCTTGGAGCTTCAGGCATCAGTGGGAATACACCGCGAGATGCACCGTGAAATTTCTGTCGGACAGCTCGGGAAACTTTCTGAGATCGCTACTCAAAAAGCTGGACAGAAAACGCAGAGTGGATCTCAGTGTATTACGGCCATTACAGAAATATACTTCGCCCAAAATGGTCAAAATTGAACTTTTTCATTTACAATCTTTCTCAAATAAATCAGTTTTTATACAAGATCATATTATGGAAAATGGCTTGGACTTTATGTGCATAACAGAAACATGGCATCAGCCAGAGGTATTTGTAGCACAAAATGAGTCATGTCCCCCCGGTTATAGCTACCTGGAGAAAGCCCAGAACGCTGGATGTGGTGGTGGCTTAGCTGTATTATATTAAATCTCTTCATTGGCTCCCAGTTATATTCAGAATTGAATACAAGCTTGACATTCTTACACACCAGTGCATCTATTGGGATGCCCCTCCCTATCCCAAAAAACTTATTACTTCATATACATCTACACGCACCCACCGCGCTCTCAGTACATCTTCTGAAACATCCGAAGATCAAGCTTCATACTGCGGGAAATCTGGCTTTTTGCTCAGCGGCACCTAGACTATGGACCTAGACTGCTCTTCCTGAGTATCTGAGGATGTCACAGACTCTTGATTTTAAATCTGGTCTTAAAACAAATCTTTTTATCAGAGCTTTTGGGTTAAAATTATTTGTAGCACTTTGAGATTTGCTTAAAATATAAAAGTGAATTATAAATAAAATGTATTATTATTATTATGTATATAACATACATATTATGTATGTGGGGCGAATAACTGATTATGAAACCTCCACTTGACCAGCAATGTCAATTCATTTGAAAGCAGAGAAGCTGAAAGAAGAAAGAAAGAAATAGCCTAATAATTAAACTGTGCAACCTTACTTACTATGGACACTGTGTTTTATCATTATATCCCTAGTTAATAATAATAATAGAGAAACCACTGTAATCTTTTTTGAAAGCTTCCATGCATGAAAAGAATAATAAAAAGAACTTTATCTTGGTTTTAGTTTTATTGCTGACATTCCTGTTGCATGATTCCAAAACAGGAAGGTAAATGAAAGTGGACAGTAATAAGTAAAGGAAAAGTAGGAGTACGGGTATGGGGTGTGGGGGGGTGGTTAAGAGGCTGGGGGAGTATGCATACCTCTCTGACTACACGAACAGCTTCCTCAAATGTTGGCAGCACATCAAGGTTTCCCTCTTGCTCCATCAGTCGCACCTGGCAGATCCAGTATTTAGCAAATTTTTGTGCCATTGGCACACGAGACAAAATATCTCGCACCTGGCCGGAAGGACAGCCCTATGAGGAAGCACAAAAAGAAATGTGTTACGAAATGCTCGTGTGCTAGGTCTATTTCAAAAGACTAAAAATCAGAGATGACTTAACTGAGAAAAATGTGAGTATGATTTAACAGAGAAATAAGTACTTTAACGGTTCACTAGTCATGACTTTTAATGCGAGCAATACTTCAATTTTGCAAACATCCGTGAGGACCTTTGTCATTTTCAAATAGTCAGTGTCTCCTGAATTGTAATTCACCTCATACGCACACAAGGCAATCGCATACTGTACAATTCTGTATGATGGTCTCGAGTCAGTACACGTTTCTTCATCTTTAGTGTGATGGTGTTGGTGCAGCAATTCAGAGAAGTAGATGGGCGCGCTTGCTGGTGTAGCGATTTAAAAACAAATAGTAAAATTTTATAGGTGTATTTTGAAATGAACAGGTAACCAGTGAAGGGCCTTCAAAAGCGGAGTCACATGGTCCCTAAAGGATTTAGCAGCGGCGCTCTGAACCAGTTGAAGACGGCCGATTTGGGATTTAGAGATACCATAATGAAGAGAATTGCAATAGTCAAGGCAAGATGTAATGAAAGCATGAATCGCCATCTCCAGAGTCTTATCAGTGAGAAAAGGTTTGATTTTTGCAAGCGTACGGAGATGATAAAAGCTAGATCCGATCACGGTAGAGATTTGTTTATCGAATTTGAATGAGTCAGGAAACCCAAGTTCCGAACCTGTGAGGACCTAAAGGCTGATAGAGGACCCAGATCAAAATCAGGGGCCTTCATGTGCTCCAAAGGGCCGAAGACTATCACCTCAGTTTTCTTTTCATTAAGGGATAGGAAGTTTTGAGATGACCAAGATTTAACTTCATCTGAACAAGATAACAAAGCAGTCATGGCCAAGCCATCATTTTTCTTAAAAGGTAAATAGATTTGTGTGTCATCAGCGTAAAAGTGGAAGGATACCCCATGCTTCGTAAAAATGGAGCCCAGAGGCAGCATGTACAATGAAAATAGAGTAGGACCCAGCACAGAGCCCTGTGGAAGACCACAGGGAAAAGAAGAATTCGACAAGGAGAAATCTCCTATCCCAACCACATACACACGTGGACAAAATTGTTGGTATCTTTCGGTCAATGAAAGAAAAACTCACAATGGTCACATAAATAACTTTAATCTGACAAAAGTAATAATTTAAAAAAATTCTATGAATGTTAACCAATGAAAGTCAGACATTGCTTTTCAACCATGCTTCAACAGAATTATGTTAAAAAATAAACTCATGGAACAGGCCTGGACAAAAATGATGGTACCCCTAAAAAAATACTGAAAATAATGTGACCAAAGGGACATGTTAATTCAAGGTGGGTCCACTAATTAGCATCACAGGTGTCTACAATCTTGTAATCAGTCAGTGGGCCTATATATAGGGCTCCAGGTAGTCACTGTGTTGTTTGGTGACATGGTATGTACCACACTCAACATGGACCAGAGGAAGCGAAGGAAAGAGTTGTTTCAGGAGATTCGAAAGAAAATTATAGACAAGCATGTTAAAGGTAAAGGCTATAAGACCATTTCCAAGCAGCTAGATGTTCCTGTGACTACAGTTGCACATATTATTCAGAAATTTAAGATCCATGGGACTGTAGCCAACCTCCCTGGACGTGGCCGCAGGAGGAAAATTGATGACAAATCAAAGAGACGGATAATCCGAATGGTAACAAAAGAGCCCAGAAAGACTTCTAAAGAGATCCAAGGTGAACTTCATGCTCAAGGAACATCAATGTCAGATCGCACCATCCGTCGTTGTTTGAGCCCAAGTGGACTACATGGGAGACGACCAAGGAGGACACCATTGTTGAAAACAAATCATAAAAAAGCCAGACTGCAATATGCCAAACTACATGTTGACAAGCCACAAAGCTTCTGGGAGAATGTCCTATGGACAGATGAGACAAAAATGGAACTTTTTGCCAAGGCACATCAGCTGTATGTTCACAGATGGGAAAATGAAGCATATCAAGAAAAGAACACTGTCCCTACTGTGAAACATGGAGGAGGCTCTGTTGTGTTCTGGGGCTGCTTTGCTGCATCTGGCACAGGGTGTCTTGAATCTGTGCAGGGTACAATGAAATCTCAAGACTATCAAGGTATTCTAGATAGAAATGTCCTGGCCAGTGTCAGAAAGCTGGGTCTCAGTCGCAGGTCATGGGTCTTGCAACAGGACAATGACCCAAAACACACAGCTAAAAACACCCAAGAATGGCTAAGAGGAAAACATTGGACTATTCTAAAGTGGCCTTCTATGAGCCCTGACCTCAATCCTATTGAGCATCTTTGGAAGGAGCTGAAACATGCTGTCTGGAAAAGGCACCCTTCAAACCGGAAACAACTGGAGCAGCTTGCTCATGAGGAGTGGGCCAAAATACCTGCAAAGAGGTGCAGAAGTCTCATTGACAGTTACAGGAATCGTTTGATTGCAGTGATTGCCTCAAAAGGTTGTGCAACAAACTATTAAGATAGGGGTACCATCATTTTTGTCCAGGCCTGTTCCATGAGTTCATTTTTTTTTTTTATAATTCCGTTGAAGCATGGTTGAAAAGCAATGTCTGACTTTCATTGGTTAACATTCATAGAATTCTTATTTATTATTACTTTTGTCAGATTAAAGTTATTTCTGTGACCATTGAGAGTTTTTCTTTCATTGACCGAAGGGTACCAACAATTTTGTCCACGTGTGTATTTTCTGTCAGATAAAGATGACTGAAACCATTTTAAGACTATGCCAGAGAGACCCACCCAAGACTCTAGTCTATTTAGTAAAATTGAATGATCAAAAGTGTCGAAGGCAGCTGATAAATGTAAAAGAACAAAGGACCACAGAATCCCCCGTATCAGTGGCTAAAAAGCTATTGACTGAAACAAACATCTTACAGAAAAGGTCACCATTTCAACCATTTATTATCATATTTAGATTATATGTCCACAATACCTGTGTAAACGTCCCTTTGTAAGTTACCATAAAAAGGAACATCATCTAACAACAACTGTGTTCATATAAACCTGTACTTTGAACTGTGGTCTTCTTTAGTTTCTTATGGCAGCCATATAGGCGATTTGCTTCAAGGAGGATGACCGTCTTATCTCGACATCTGTACTTTCTCATGACAGTTTAAATGAGAAAAAAAAAAATTCTGGGCTGTTTGCCAATCCATACACAACACTTGTATTGCATAATGTATTGGATCCACTACGCAGGAAACCAGAAAAAAACCCTCCTGAGCTGAAAGCCTTGATCTCACCCCGACATTACACTTGTATTGCATAATCCACTACGCAGGGAAACATATAAATTAGTTTACAGAGATGCGTAAAAACTAAAAGTTTAATGTTTTACTTTTTCCAGGAATAATGACAATGAAATGGCCACCACATTCACCTGACTTGACACGTTGTGATTTTTTTCTATGCACTATGTAAAAGGACTGGTCTTTATCCTGGTTCCTCTTCCTACAAGCCTAGAGGAACTCAAGCAGAGAATCAGGCAGGAGCTGGACTACCGACTTGACATGTGTTGCGTCACAGGCAGTGGGCATATTGAACATTTGTGAAGCTGTGTGAAATCAGTTATATCAATATCCGTTTTTAATAGGTTGTTGGATTTTTAATGAATAAATCTTTTTTTTTTTTCAACATGAAGCTATTTAATTTTGTTTGCCTAGGACATGTCTAGGACAGATATTCATATTTCAAAATTATGTCAAATTTTTGGGACATCCTGTATTTATTATACACAAGTCTTGTCACCTATCCAAGTTGTAGGAACAACAAATATTAACTTGACTTCTAGTTGATCTTTTCGAATCAGAAGTGACTTATATGAAAGGCAAAGGCATCTAAATTACACTTATTTTACCAAAATAAAATCTTATTTTTGGTCCGTCTCTCATGCCATGATTTTTAATTATTTAATTAGGACAGAAAGGTCACACTTTGCAAAAGTCATCATATCATTATAGGATTCAACCAATCACAGATTAGAATACTGTAATGAACACATTCCCAGGTGTATAGAAGAAGAACCCCAACACACCCAACCTTCACTTGAAATGAATCCTGACCTGACATCTTTAAGGCATCCAAATGTCAAGTGGAGAGGATAAGAAAAAGATTTGAAGAAGCTGGTGAAGTTCTTGACAGGCCCAGGTTAGGCAGACCCCGTAAGACAACTGTTCGAGAGGACCGTTTGTTGGTTCGACATTCCAGGGCTAGTCCATTTTCAACTACATAACAACTGGTCACCAGAAACCCCTGTATCCACAAGATTCACAGACACTTGTCGAATTCTCTCACACAGTGGTCTCAATGGCCAAATTAGTCCTCAGAAACCAGCATTAAACAGAAGACAATTAAAAAAACTGTGTTGCATTTGCCAAGGCCCTTTGCAGGAAGCATGGACAGTGGAAAAGTGGCAGAAGGTTGATTTTTCCAATGAATCATCTATTGAACTGCATCCCAATCGTCGCAAATACTGCAGAAGACCTATTGGAACCCGCATAGATCCAAGATACACACAGACAAGTTCTTCAAGAATCAAATTCTTTGGAGGTAAAAATCATCGTGTTACATTCAGTATGGGGGCATGCAAGAGATCTGCAGAGTGGATGGCAACAGCCTGATACATCAAGACATTCTTGCTGCCCATTACATTCCAAACCACACGAGGGGGCAAATTCTTCAGCAGGATGACACTCCTTCCCATACTTCAGCCTCCACATCAAAGTTCCTGAAAGCAAAGAAGGTCAATGTGCTCCAGGATTGGCCAGGCCAGTCACCAGACATGAACATTATTGAGCATGTCTGGGGTAATATGAAGGAGGAGTCATTGAAGATGAAACCAAAGAATCTTGATGAACTCTGGGAGTCCTGCAAGAATGCTTTCTTTGCCATTCCAGAGAACCGATTAAGTTATTTGAGTCACTGCCGAGACGTATGGATGCAGTCCTCCAAGCTCATGGGAGTCATACACAATATTCATTCTTTTTCCCCCATACTGTACATTATTACTGTTAAGTGACAAGACTTTTATCTAAGCAAAGTCTGACCTTTTTGTCCTAATTAAATAATAAAAAAATCACGACATGAAATTACATGAAGTGTAATCTAGAGGCCTTTGTCTTTCATATAAGCCACTTCTGATTCCAAAAGATCAACTAGAAGTCAAGTTATTATTTGTTGTTCCTACAACTTGGATAGGTGACAAGACTTTTGGCAGTGTGAGTATATACATGCGTTCTAAACTATTCATACAGCAAAGCATATGAACCGATATGATATCAGTATCGTGATAATATATCATCATATCGGGTGAACCCGGGTGATTCGCATCCCTACTTAATATACAAGCACAGTACATAACTAAATGTAGAACCTTGACCATACTGATCACCGTTTTGAAAAGGAAATGATGAGAGCTATTAATCATATAACTAACATTAAACTTGTGATTTTTATAAATAACCATTTACTATAGACCTGTAACTGTACAAGTGCAGTGAAAGTAGGTTTTCTTAAATTTGTGTGTTCAGACAGGAAAAAAAAGATGTGTTTTTGTGGAGGCATTTTTCACTATCAGATATATTTGTCCCCTGACATGCCGGGCAGCACATAGACGAAACCACCATTCTTCACAAAGGTGGCAAATGACATCATTTACATTGTATTGTGAAAAGGTCTTGAGCCATTCCTCAGTTCTTCATATTTTCCTACCAAAGAGTCAGACTTTCGTCTTGACAAAAATATGGGTTAAGCCACACAATGACCTATGAATCACTCAAACAAAGAAAAAATAAAAACAATCTAACTAAAGGCATGAACCAGTGAGAAACAGATGATCAGCCCAGTGATTACGACAGTATATTAGTGATCCTGCATGCTGAGTGGTTGAAACAGATGAGAGGGGAAATGAGGCTGCTGCTGGGGTTGATACATAAACAACCAATATTTCTACTGTATCTTCAGGTACTTTGGAGCCTGTCAAAGTGAAACATGTAGTCTGATTTCTTAACAAATTAGTTAATCTACATCATTTAATTTAATTTAATTAATTTAATATGAAGAAATGAGGGGTGCTTTAAGAATTTTGTTCAGTACTGTATAGTATATCCTACTTGACCAGGAATGTTAATGAAATGTGAAAGAAGAGAAACTTTAAAAAAAAAATGTAAAAAAGAAAGAAGAAACAACCTAATAATTAAACTGTGTAAATAAAACCCTTACTTACTATAAACACTGTATGTTATTATTATATCCCAAAATAATTGCTTTGCAATGTATTGTCTTTTCATTTAGCCAGGTTTGATTTGCTCAATAATAGCAGCTGTAAAAAGCATACCATATGTCTGAATCAATAAAGATGGACAAGATTAAGACTATTAATTCAGAGTCCACTTTTGTCAAAAAAGCAAAAACAAACAAACAAAAAAAAAAAAACACCAGTTTTTTTTCCTTCTTCTTTTTTTCCATTATTCTCATAACAGCTGCGGGCCGTGGTGTTTTTATTAATGCATGACCTTGTCATGAAATGGTGTTACACAAAAACTGTGTGATTCATGCTAAATCTCAAATGTGGCACTGAGACTTTGTTAGAGCTTTGAATTACAGGTTGGTTTTTGGGCAATGTTTAAAGTTCAATATTCTATATTTCTTACATATTTAAAGTATTACAAATACGTAATAAGCATTAAGAAGCTGTGTAGGTTGTGCTGTCAAATCTTTAAATGTCATGTCCTATATAAAGCAATATGTTTTTTTTTTTTTTTATTTCAACCGGTCATAAACCTAAAAGAAAAAAAAGCAGCAATACTCTCTTAAAATGTGAGTATTTGCAGAAGATGTGAGCGGTTTAAATTTCCTGTAAAAGCAATTTCCTTGTTTTTAAGCAATTCATCCATTTTAGCCCATAGAGCCAACACATCAATTAAACTGCATGATGGAATAAACCACACAGCTCCAGATAACGCACAAAATTTGTCTTTTGCTGTACTTTACAATGTCATAATGCTTACTTTTACTTAAATAATTCAAGAAATTTCCTCCATCATGTTACCTGCTGGAGAAGTTTGATGCAATCGTTCAGAGACTGGTCAACAGCACAGACAAAGCCATGGACTTCATCCTCTTTCTCAATCGTACTCCAGTAGCCCTGAGGAGGAAGAGCGGTCGTCTTCCTCCTCGCTGGTTGCACGGGCATCGGTGGACGTTTATATGTGATGCCTTTTGATTCTCGCCAAGCTTGAAGTTTACGCCTGTTCAAGGTGTGCAGTTAGGAAAAATACCGTTACGTTGGATTTTCTTCAAGACAGCCTTATTCACTTAATAAATTACAGTAAATACATTAATTGAGATTTAAATGGAAAACAGAAAACAAGCACAATCATTTGACTGGTCCAGGACTGGGCGATATGATGATATAATATAAATAAACAATTCACTGCTGTTCTCATAAGAGGTTTTGTGGGTAGGAGAGGTACATTCCTAACGCACTGATTCCTGTGTCTTTCTATATGCAAGCACGCACAGCTGTCATGCACATGCATTAACTGACTGTTTAAGTGTCACATGGAACACAAGAATGTACAACAAAAAAAGGCTGAAATGGCAAGTCTCACCTTTCACTGCAGTGAAGAGATAAGAACTAAACCATCGAATGTAATAAAGGCTTGTCTAGACAGTACTTAGGGATAGGTTCTCGAATTATTGACCCGAAATAATCTCCAGTATAAAACATACACTCGGAAGATTAAGCAGAGATTACGTTTATCCGTGTTTTTAGAGATTATCTTAATCTCTGTTGAAAGGAAATTCTTTTTCTTTTAACATCACATCCTTCCTTCAGTCCACTTAACTGGCTTAATATAATACTTAGATTTTTTTTTCACCTTCTTTATGACCAGACTTCTGGCTCTTTTCCATAGAAGAAGACAGACACCTTTAACACTGTTTAAATTACTTATTGCTATTTTAATTATATCTGGTGGAATTTGATCGACTTTGCTCATTAGGAAATCTAAAACATAAATGATGTTGTACATTGCTTGGCCATCATCTACCCACAATAACTTTCTCTGTGCTGTAAAGCAGATAATCTTAAACGCAATAAAGTACCGCATTTAGCTAGCTGATTATAGCATAAATAGCACATTAAAATATTGTTACTTTATCTTGGACAGTTAAAGGGATCTGGTAGCACGGTGGTGTAGTGGTTAGCACTGTCGCCTTGCACCTCCAGGGTCCGGGTTCGATTCCCGTCTCTGTGTGCATGGAGTTTGCATGTTCTCCCCGTGCTTGGTGGGTTTCCTCCGGGTACTCCAGTTTCCTCCGGGTACCCCAGATTCCTCCCACAGTCCAAACACATGTAGGTTAGGTTAATTGACATTCCCAAATTGGCCGAGGGGTGTAAATGAGTGTGCAAGTGTGTATACATGTGTGTGCCCTGCGATGGATTGGCACCCTGTCCCAGATGTACCCCGCCTTGTGCTCCAAGTCTCCTGTGATAGGCTCCAGGCCCTCTGTGACCCTGAATACCAGATTAAGCGGTATAGATGATGAGTGAGTTAAAGGGATCCATTTTTTTTATCCCTGATTTTCTTCTGCTACGGCATCACCCGGAAATCAAACTCGGGATCTCAAGATGATAGGGCGGGGAAGTTTACCACTGTGCCACTCGGGGGCCCTTAAAGGGATCTCTTTTTTACTCCTGGTTAGCCAGCACAATTATCAAATGTCAATATTGTCATGCGAACAGTGTACCGGTTTGGGGCCTTGGTGGTAGGTTTCTCGTCTGCCATGGTGAAGTTCCAGGTTCGATTCCCACCCCCCATGCCCAAACGCCAGTACATGGAAGGGCATACAGCATAAAAACCTGTGCCAAGTTGTGCACAGATCAGACGGTCCGCTATATCGACCCCATGACAGTCGAAAGACAGACAACAACAAACCTTGTTTCAGTTTATCCATCATATCGCCAAGCCCTATTTTTTAATCACTTCAGAACACCCAACAACCACCTCAAACTCACAGTCTCTCTTCTTGAGCAGTGGTTAGCTTAGTTCTATCATCCAGGGGGACAGTCCTGACGCCATCTGTCCCAGGATTGAACGTTGACTTTGGAGTCTTCAGTTGCGCAGGCCCTCTGGTCAGACTGGACGTCTTGGCTGGGCGTGGAAGAGTCTGCGGCACTGGAGCTGGAACGTTAGGCTTAGAGGGGACTATAAATGTGGTACGGCGTTGCTGTCGATGTGGGGCTGCGTTTTTAACTCCAGCCACAGTCACAGCGGTAGACTTTGATGCATTTTCAGTTTTAGAAGTCATCGACAAGACACCTGATCTTTGCCTGTCTGTGACTGGGATGCTACTTCTTTGTGTGCGAGTAAGCCCTGGTTTATTTTCTACCTTGTTCAATAGTCGTGTATTTTGGGAATTAGTTTGTGTCTTTTCTGACCTCTCTGGCTTACCGACTGGATACTTGTTCAGTGGTTTCTTGACATCAAAATGATTTTTACTTAAATTATTAGTCTCTCTAGTGTTCTGTAGCGTCACCGTGGCCCCTTTACTAACTGAAGATTTTGTGTCTATACAGCGTGGAACAGTGGTAGTGAGGCGTTCTTTCACTGTGGGACAATTGACCTGAGATTTCTGCACTACCTTTTCTGAACCAGTGACCAAACGTCTTTTTTGAAGGTCTGTCTTGATGGTGTTTGTACGTGCATTCATCGAAGGCCGGTGTGGAGGTTGTGCGTGGCTAGACACAGATACTGAACCCTTCTTAACAGTCTTGTCTTGCCTTTGAGTCGTGACACTCCTGTGTACATCCGATTTAGTTTGCTGTTCTTTGACGGAAGCATTTCTAATTACATGGTAGCATGCTCTTGCCTGTTGAGAGGCGGTTTGTGCAACAGTGGATTTGAGTGGTAAGCGTGGAAGAACAGCGGAAGGGGCTTTGGGGAGGATTCTCAAATTTTTGTTCTTTTCTACTGGTGCATTTCCTTTTGATAGGTCCTTTTTTGCAGTTGTGGCACTGGGGGCCGAGTTCTCCTTTCCTTTTACAGACTATGGGAAGAAAAACAAGAAAAGAAGTTAAAAATCTACTGCTCGATGGATCAGCTCAGGAAAAAGCTCTCTCTTGTTTCTTCTTTCTTTAACTAATTTAAGTACATCATATTATTTCACATTTAATGCACCATATCTAGCTTAACAAGAATATTTTACAAATAAATAACCAGAACAGCTCTTTCTAATGAGGGATATAGTATATGGCTTTAGACGAGAGATTTGAATTTATAAAAATTCAGTAATTTTTGGTAAATACACACCATCTAATGGAAACTTCCTTCAAACTGTACATTCTTTATGGATGGTGGCACTGGTGTATATGGAATATCATATAAATTAAAATCATTGTCATTTTAGTGTTATTGATGTTAATTATAGAGACTATAAACAAATATTTAAAGCGAGCCAACAGAAACAATACATTTCTAAATAATAAGAAAACAGCGTCAGCCATAAATTAATAACACCCAGGCTTCTTCCTTCTTCTCTAGGCAGAACAATCTTTGCCCTGGTTTTTCACAATGCACTGACTCAAAACAGTAGGACTTTTGACTGCGGGATCAGACAGTGAAATCATGGTGGATGTTCTTATTGGTTAATACGTGAAACGATTCCAAATGTTTCTGTGATGACTGTGTGCATTCAGACTTGACAAATTCAGTCCCTGAAATGCTGCCGCAGCAGTCAAGCCTTGACCCTGCATTCGCGGGTCATGGTCATCATCGTTTGCCCCATACTCTATACAAAAGCTTGTCATATGGTATATTAAATCAGAGGCTGCTATAAATAGGATTTACATGCCAATGATTTGCTATCATATTGTATAGACACCTGGAATTGTTTGTACCCCTATTGAGAACCTATTGTGTTGGTTTCCCCCCTCAATTTTAAAGATCGCTGTATCGTACTATCTGCTGGAAAAGTCACATGATTGATCTAAAGAACCAATTTCTGCACTGTGGTACCGCTGGAATTAATCATATTCTGCAATCGACAGAGGAAACCACAACAAAACCTGGAATTATGAATGATGTATATATAATGAACAATTACAGCCTCCTATTGTTTTTTTTCCCTCCTAGATTGTAATGGAATGCTGTTGCTTTATGTCTGCGGTGTACAGTATAAACTTACAGTGTGAGATTTCTGTGCACCTCCTGGGGCCTTAGTCAGAACAGCACTGCTCTTTAGATAAGGCCTTTAAAAAAATAAATTAAAAAAATAAGATAATCAGAGGCTTGTCATGGTTCCAAAGAATTCAGGATTTGAACCCTGAAACCATATTTACTTACTTCGGATTAGGTGGTTGTAACCTGCCTTTCGCAGCCAGATATTCTGCAAGTTTCTGCTTGCGCATCTCTGTGAAGAAATAAATTTGCTTTTATAAATGATTTCAGGTATGGCATCTCAGGTTTACTCAAATGGTGTGTTGCACAACTGTGTACTAAGGACAGGTACAGCTGACAGGTGCGACTAATATACTCATACCAAGAAAGGGGATTACAACAACGTTAAAGATAAAGACTTCCATGTTTAATGACATCTATAAGCGTAAGGTTTTATAATATGATGTAAAGTTCCATAGAATAACCCCCTCATTGGGCTTCCTGATTCCTCATGTGCTAACACTTCCTACAGCCCATATCCAGACGAATATACATAGACAATATGTACTACAATATACATCTTGTGTGTGCATGTGTGTTTGAACTCCAATATTATCATAATCCCAATATTATCATCCCTGCACTAGCTATCTGTTCAGTTTAGAATTAATTACAAAATACTATTACTTACATACAAGGCTTTAAATGGTTTAGCTCCCACATACCTAACCAGTCTTCTGATACGCTACAATCCACCACATTCCTTAAGATCACAAAACTCCAGACTTCTGGTAGTTCCCAGAATTTCAAAATGTACAAAAGGAGGTAGGGCTTTTTCATACCTAGCTCCAAAGCTTTGGAATAGCCTTCCTGACAGTGTTTGGGGCGCAGACACAGTTTCCCAGTTTAAAAGTAGACTCAAGACACATCTCTTTAATCAGGTATACATGTAACTCATCCCATAACCTCATACTCTAGTACATCTATCCTGAATGGCAACTACGCTAATTCTCTCCATCTGTTCTGTATTCTTCTACCTATCCCGAGGCATCTGGAGATTGTGCCAGCTTCAGTAGACCGAGGCCAACCCTGCGAGGGTCCTGAGGCATCCAGAGAAGGACCAGCTCCAGCTGTATTCTGCTTCATGTTGGTTTGGAGCTACACATGCTGCTCCTGAGCTCCCAGTGATCCCGACCCCCATCTGCCCTCTGCACTTGCTGACTCATCCCTGTGCTGAACTGGACTTCATGTTAATTTAAAGGACTTCTGTTATATTGAACTTTTAGCTGCATAACACACACAATGTTATATAATTTCTATCTGTTATCACCCAAATGAGGATGGGTTCCCTGTTGAGTCTGGTTCCTCTCAAGGCTTCTTCCTATTACCATCTCAGGGAGTTTTTCCTTGCCACTGTCGCCGTCACCCTTGGCTTGCTCATCAGAGACATTTCATTCATCATTCAACCAATCATCTCATTATTATCTATACACATTTTTCTCATACACATTTCCATGAATTTTCTTTTTAATTTTTTTCTTCATTCTTGTTAAGCTGCTTTGAGACAAATGAACATTGTTAAAAGCGCTATATAAATATATATTTTTTTTAACTTCTCACCCAGTTCAAATATCAGCCATTAAGCGTATCCAAGTGATCACTGTTCTTCTTAAATCCATCAATGAGTTTCATAGTCTCAGTAAAACTATTACCATAATAATCATTTCACGTCTTCAGATCTACAACGTATTAATTGAACCTCGGCTTAAATGTTTACAGCAAAAAATGGATGACTGCCATTTTAAAGTTTCTCTCAGCTCCTAGGAAAACTGATTAAGATAATTAACAACCTTTAGTAGTTGTGTTAGAGCCAGCGTTTCTTCTCTTAATCAGGCAGAAACCTACACTATATTAACCAAAGGATTTGGTCAAAGCCGTTAATTATTGAATTCAGGTGATTCAATCAGGCCTCTTATCCCCAATGAAGGGCAATCTTAATGCTACAGTATACAAAAACAATCTTGGACGATTCTTTGCTTCCAAATTTGTGGCAACTTCGAAGGCCCTTTCCTATTCCAACATGACTGTGCAGGCAGACATGGTATGATGAGTTCGGCATGGAAGACTTTGACTGGTCCAAACACAGAGCCCTGACCTTAACCCCATCGAGCACCTTTGGGATGAGCTGCAATGGAAACTTCTCATCCAAAATCAGTGCCTGACTTCATAAATGCTCTACATAATGAATGGACACAAAATCCAAAATCTTATAGACAGCCTTCAAAGGAGTGGAAGCTGTTCTAGCTGCAAAATGGGGATCGACTCCATATTGAAGAACATGTATTTGGATACATTGTAACTGCAGGTTCGGCTAAATACCTTTGTCCATATATGAACTATGAAACTCATTGATAGGTTTATGAAGAACAGTGCCGAATTCTTTCCAGGACATTTAGCCATACGGCTATTTCCGGGTTGTAACAAGAGTTAAATGTGCATTAACTAAATCATAAATGGAAGAGATACTGACTCAATTCAGTTCAGTGGGACTGCAGAAGCTTCTTATAAATCTCAGCTGACTCCATAGGTTTTGTTACAATGTTAGCCTGTCAGTTTTTATTACTTGCATGGAAATCTCGCAAAAGAATCCTACCATATTCATTAAACGGATAGTGGACATGTTTTTCTTAAATTTAAACAGATTACACATATACTGTATTAAAGGGCTCTTCTAAGAAATTCTGGAAAATATGGAAATCCACCATATACAGACTAAACCATGTTAAAAGGCTTAATCTTGCACATAATTCAGGTTGACGTTTTGGCCTAGTTAACTGGGATAGAAATGTGATATCAGTTTTTCAAGTCTGTTTTAAATAAAAAATTGAGGTGCTTATAAAAGTACATTACCAGAGTAATTTAATTCTTAGCCAGCAGGCTAGTTGTGGTTATCCATACCTATGCTTGTTAGTCAGCAAGTTCCTAAGAAAGGAATTGAGTTAAATTTGTACTAAATACTTAGTAACACAAAGATATAAACCCGATTTGGGTTGTGGAACTTGGCCCTGATTACTTACACTGTACTCACGTTCCAGGTGACTTCACGATCGGAATGCAGAGCAGGAAAACTTATAACAACCGAGACCTATGCTAACGTACTTTCAAAAGCAGCAGTCAAAAGTTTGGACACAATTCCATGGTCTTTACTGAATTTTTTTTTTCTTTCTTTATATTTTGTTGTAAAACAAGGCTGAAGACGACCAAAATATGCAATAATCTCCTTTAAAAAGCTGATATTGAATTTGTCTGCTATGTATGCTCTGTAAAGCCTTCATAATTCATAAGTTGCTGTTTGTTGCTGTTAATTAGCGATTTTTGAGGCTCGCAACCCCTAACCAGAGGTAAGGTTTTGGTCTTGCTTTCCTGGGAAGGTCTTCATGAGAGCCAGTTTCATCATGGCACTTGATGGGTTTTGCAAATGCACTTGACAAATACTGTTATTGCAAGAAATGTTAGCTTTCGTGTCTTAAAATAACAACTGTTGTTATTTTTACCTAATTTTCCTTATGCCATTTTTTGCTTAAGAATAGTAAAATATCCTAGGGGATTAGAAGCGAAGATATTTTTTGGGTTAGTTTGAGCCATGAGGAACTCACAAAACCATTTTCAGCCAAATCAGCCTCAGTCACCATGAATAGTGTTTTAATCTGGTTGATTTAATATCAGATGACATTATTAATATTTTTTTATTTATGAAACCACATTTCTTCTCCAAATCTAATTCCATTGTTGCCATATGTACCAGGATCTGATACAGTTTCAGAATAGATGAGTGCAATCACTAATTGTAATACATCCTTGTTCATTTCCTATATAAAACTTACAAACAACGCATTCTTAACATTTCCCTTAAAAATCTGTTTTCCGCCCATATACCCAACCTGCATTCATGAAATTTCAATTGTTTTTGTAAAAAAAGTATATTAAAGCAGATTTTTGTTTAAAAAATAAAGCAGATTTTCACTAAATGCTGATAATTGAAATTATGTTAGATGATTTAACACAGATTGTGGCATTTCCTTTTCTTAAGAAAAGAAATAAATTATTTACCGTTCAAAACGAAGTTTTGCATTATATTACACTGCCTGGTCAAAAAATGTGTTGCCATTTCAGAAGGGTCAAATTATTGGGCTGCATCAAGCAAAGAAAAAAACTAAGGAGATTTAGAAATTAATGGTACTGGGTTAAGAACTCTGACACATTATCAGAACCTGGAAAGATGGTGATGAATTGTCAGCATTGTGAAAGAAATGCTGCTGGAAAAAAAAAAAAAAAAATCATGAATGGAGATCACAAACACTCAAAAACCACTGTGTTTAATAGTGAAAGTAAAATAATTTCCATACACACAGACACACACACAAAGCTCTCAGGTTTGGGACTACACAGCTGTGTGTCCATAAGAAGGCTACTTTTTTAGTAAGTCTCAACATAAAAGAAGGCTTCGATTTGTTAGGGAGCATAAAGATTAGACTGTCGAGCAGTTGAAAAGGCCATTTGATCTGATGAGTACAGGCGTGTCAAAAACATCAAATTGATGTAATAAGGGAAGTGCATGAAGCAATCATGCACAATGTCTACTGTACAAGCCTCTGGTGGCAGTGTTATGATCCGAGGTCACTTCAGCAATGTTATGTTGCAATAAAATGAAGTCAGCTGATGACCTGAATGACCAGAGTATCACATCTATTGCTTTTTTTTTCTTTTAATTCCCTAATGGAACAGGCAAATTCCAGGACTCAGACTGTGATAGAGTGATTCTGAGAGCATGAGTATCATTTTTAGACATGAACTGGCCACCACATTGTGCACAGGTAGGTGTGTATCTATCTATCTATAATTTAATATATTTTATATATATGCGCACACATGCACGGTTAGCGAGAACATTAACAACCTTGCTAATATTGAATAGGTAATAGGTCCCCCTTTTGCCATCATAACAGTGATGCACTGTGTGTTCTGACACCTTTCCACCACACCATCATTACCCCTTTCAGCAACTTGATGGCTTCTATTAATTCGGATTACACGGTCCAGCCTTTGTCCCCCATATGTATCCATGAATCCAGGCCACACATGACCCTGTCAACAGTTTTCCCTCCTTGGATTACTTGTCATGGCCAGAGCACGGAGATAGAGCAATTCAAAAACTGCAGGTTCCCAGGCTGCAGTGGTCAGGCCATACCAGAAGTAACCCAAGAAAGGAAAACTGGTGAACTGGTGACAGGGTCATGGCTGGCCAAGGCTCACTGATACAATAGAAGCTGTGGATCAAATTGATGAGAAGATTAATGCTGGATGAGATAGAAATGTGTCGTTACTGGTATGGTGGCAAAAAGGGGACCTAATAAATATTAGGCAGTGGTCATAATGATATGGCCGATATATAGATACAGGGGCTTAGATCAAGCTGATAACGTGATAGTTCATCTTCATAACAGTAATGTGGATGGAAGTGTTATACATAGGAACAGCTGTTGGTCAGAGAGCTCACTCGGTCTACCAGACTAGCGTTTAGCTTGTTAACTAGTAAATCGGAAAATGTATTGCAATTATTAAAATGACAATACCTTATAAATTACAAACACAAACCCACAATGGGTGCTGACCGGAAACGGAATATTACGTATTGTCTTAACGGCCGTACCTTGGTGTGATCAAACATGCACGTTGTAATAACGATCAATATAGTCTAATCAATAAGTTTAAAAACATACCTATTCGAGAAAGTTTGGCTCTGTCCTCATCTGTCATACCCATTCTCCTCGATTATAATGGTTTATTGTTGAGTTTGTTGATCAGCAGCTTATCGCGTGCACGCCAGTCACCAAAACACTGACGGTTGAATATTGCGGGGTTACCGCCTACTTTAACCCTATTGGTCAGTTCAAAGATTTAAACCGTCGCTCGTTTGAACCCACCTGCAGAGCGACTTCTCAAACAAAGCGCTGATTGGACAATGCAGAACTCTGAAACTATTAGCCAAACATAGTGCAGAAAGAGCAACACGTCTAACCAATCCTAAAGCAGGGGGGCGGAACAAGTCTGAATATGGGTAGGAGAACAACTGCTAATTTCTCGAGAAGCAAAAACAACAAAACACGATCTAAAAAAGTATAATATAAAGTACAAGTAAATAATTTATATATTTGAATATTTTAATTAGATATTTTTTTTATACGAACACATAGCTGAATCATATCATCATTCAATATGTGTATTTAAAATGAGAATTATAAATATGTCTTATTGTATTCAGGCAGGGCGGCACGGTGATGTAGCGGTTAGCACTGTCGGCTTGCACCTCCAGGGCCTGGGTTCAATTCCCGTCTCTGTGTGCATGGAGTTTGCATTTTCTCCCCGTGCTTGGTGGGTTTCCTCAGTGTAGTCTGGTTTCCTCCCACAGTCCAAAGACATTAGGTTAAGTTAATTGGCATTCCCAAATTGGCCAGAGTGTGTGTATGTGTGTGTGTGACCTGTGATGGATTGGCACCCTGTCCAGGGTGTACCCTGCCTTGTGCCCTAAGTCTCCTGGGATAGGCTCCAGTCCCCCATGACACTGACTACAGGATTAAGCGGTATAGAAGATGAGAGAGAGAGAGTATTCAGGGCAGGGGCGTAGTGGTTAGCACTGTCACCTTGCACATTTGATTCCCACCTCTGGTCTGTGTGCACAGAGTTCGCACATGGGGAGTGAAGGCCGACATGTGTAGTCTGATCCAATAGAAGGATCACAATGTAGGTCAAATTGAGGAAAGGTTGATGCTGCTTATGATAGAAATGTGTCAGAACACACAGTGAGTCACTGTTAAGGTGGCAAAATGGGGACCTACTCAATATTAGGTGGGTGATCATAATGTTACGGCTAATCAGTGTATTTTTTTATTTTATTTTTTTTTTGCTGTAGTTGCATATTTCAAGTATTTAAAAAGTCAATGCAAAAACATTGACCTTACTAAATTCCTGTTCAAGTGGTTAAAAAAAATCTCATCGTTATTTTTCAACCTCACAAATATATATATTTTTAAAATAGGTTTTTAAAAAAAGGTATTTACATGCGGGATATCACAGGAAAAGCAATAGATTGCAGATTGCTGCGGTCCATTCCGCAGTGTGCGGTTCGGAACGCAGCAATTCTAACTAACTGCCTTGTTGCCAGGTTAGCGGCAGAATAAACGCTGTTATGCACTAAAATCTCCCTCAGCCTCAATCGTAGAACACAACAAGTTGGGATTCATTTTCACAACTTTTTTGAAAAAAATTCTGTACACAATCTCCAGGAAGCGATTAAAAGCAGCATGGATTACGTGTGTGACACCAGATGGCCCAGGCGCATCTACATAACTTCATACTACTTACTAAACTAAAATAATGTAGAGCAATTACATTGCAGAAAAAATATACAAATGATCCTTAGTATAATGATAGTCATGTTATTTAAAAAATCTAAATGTCATTAAAACATTACTATCTGCACTTGTTTTTCTTTATTACAGGGCTGTTACTATTGCCTTTATTTTTAAACAATATAAATTCAATAAAGTGTAAACACAGCATGTTTTAGTGGTGCTGCTATTGAGGAAATGTATTCCCTCTTTGTTAATGAATGTGGCTATAGTCAGGGCCAAACGATTCTTTTTTTTTTTGTCAGATGTTACTATGGTATACTGAATAATTACAAGCATTTCATAAGTATCAGAGGCTGTTATTCACTATTACATTACGTTTATGCAAAGAGTCAATATTTGCAGTGCTGCTCCTTCTTTTTCAAGACCTCTTCAATTCACCCTGACATGCTGTCAATCAACTTCTGACTGATGGCAGCCCATTCTTGCATAATCAATGCTTGGAGTTTGTTAGAATTGTGGGTTTTGGTTTGTCCATACGTCTCTTGATGATTGACCAAGTTCTCAATGGATTTAGGTCTGGGGGGTTTCCTGACAATAGAAGCAAAATTTAGAAATTTGTTTTGTTCGAGCCACTAAGTTATCACTTTTGCCTTATGTCAAGGTGCTCCATCATGCTGCAAAAAGCATTGTTCATCAACTAACTGTTTTTGGATGGTTGGGAGAAGTTTCTCACGAAGATGTTCGTTCATGGCTGTGTTCTTAGGCAAAATTGTGAGTGAGTCCACTGCCTTGAGCGAGAAGTAACCCCACACATGAATGGTGTCATGATGATGTACTGTTGGCATGATACAGGACTGATGGTAGGGCCTATCTTCATAAATTTTCAAGAAGGTCAGCAAAGAAGCCACTTTTCTCCAGGAAAAACGGGGACAGAGTGATATTTCGCAAAAGGTACAGGGATGGACTGCTGAGGGCTTGAATATGGTTATTTTCTCTGATGAATTCTCTTTCCGATTGTTTGGGGCACCAGGAAAAGACAGAGAAGAATAGGTGAGCGCTACTATCAGGTGGAAGACTTTCTTGGGGCAGCTAGGAAAGGTGTGAAAGACAGCAAGTAGAACATCTCTGGTGAGTAGTTATGTTCTACATAGCCCAACTAGTATAGCCTAAAATCTTTCATTTTGTATTAAAGCACTAAATTTGGAATATATTCATTTGAAGTCCAAGTGTCACAAACTCCATGATGAAAAACAAAACAAAAAAACAACATTATATTTTGGTTCCAGTTTCCTGTTTAATACTTTTAAGCTGAATAAGCTTAGGTATACAGTATATAAATTATGACAGTATGAAAATACATATTTTACATGTAAACACCTAATGTAAATATAGGAATAATAGCTGGAAACCAGTGAAGGAACCTGTCCAACTAAACTGACGAAAATGTAAACAATACTGCAGGAACTGTGAACACATATCTCCCCCCCCCCCCCAGCTCTCTCTCTCTATGTTATATGAAGTGTATACAAAATAAGCAATTTAAAATTTCTGTATTCCTCACTTTTGACTCCCGCGGATATGTTTGCTTTAATTTGCCATGTTTTGTCTCATAATTGTGCTTCACATTAGTGCTTTTATTATCTCCACAATTTTAGAAC
This sequence comes from Clarias fuscus, assembly GCA_030347435.1. NCBI lineage: Eukaryota > Metazoa > Chordata > Actinopteri > Siluriformes > Clariidae > Clarias > Clarias fuscus. The sequence goes on from CM059208.1 coordinate 23,892,902, forward strand.
ATATGAGACAAACTGGCTGTAAACTTCCTACAGGAAGAATAAACATTAACAACATAATCTGTCCATTCATCTTTAAAGGTTTCGTTTTCGTAGCACAACTGGCAACCCAAGCTGTTAGTTAGAAGTGCTGCGTTCCGATTGGCAAGTAGTTCCCTGTGAAGTAGACTGCACAGGGAGCAGAAAGAGCACACTTTAAAGTACACAGCGGAACGGACCGCAGAAATCGGTAATCCATTGCTCTTCCTGTGTTATCCCGGATGTAAAAGAACTGAAATGGAATACTTGCATTTTTGCAGCCTGAATTGAAGGTTGAGAAACAATGAAAAAGATATTTTTAACACTTGAAACTATTTTTCGAACAGCACTTTAGTAAGGTCACTATTTTTGAATCAACTTTTTAAGTGCTTAAATTAAAATTTTATTTAAAATATATACAACCACAATAGGTTAGCACTGTCGCCTTGCACCGCCAGGGTCCGGGTTCGATCCCCGGCCAGACTCAATTCCCGTCCCTGTGTACATGGAGTTTGCATGTTCTCCCCGTGCTTGGTGGGTTTCCTCCCACAGTCCAAAGACATGTAGGTTAGGCTAATTGGCATTCCCAAATTGACCGTAGTGTGTGAATGAGTGAGTGTATGTGTGTGTGTCTGTGCCCTGCGATGGATTGGCACCCTGTCCAGAGTGTACCCTGCCATGTGCCCCAAGTCTCCTGGGATAGGCTCCAGTGAGTGAGTGTCAACCACAATAAATTGTAATGTAGACAATTTCAAGTATAATAAATGCTATAAATTTTCCCCCCATTCAGATCAAATTGACATGCAGAAGAAAAAAAAAATAGATTAAATTGCAACACATTTTGTTCACTTTGTGTAATTTAGCATGATATTTTGCTTTGAGGAATTTGCACAGGTTTTAAGCCAGGTGCCCTTCCTGATGCAACACTCCCATTTTTTTTTAACCAGTCTTGGGACCAGTACTAGTGATGGGAAGTTTGAATCATTTTAGTGACTCGGTTCTTTGAATCTCACTCATCAAAATGAACAAATTTTTTTTTTGAGTCATGTAGTTCATTTCATTCTTTTGACCAGAAATAAAATAAAATGTTACATTTTCAATAAACAGACCCTCAACACATCTACATATACAAATTTTGTCTTTAGTTCCAGTAATGAAAATATTACAATGCAACTAAGGACATGTTCTCATAAACAGATTGAGCAGCTCACCATCATATCTTCTAGTCTGAACCGTTTGTTCTTTTGAATCTATTACACTCTATAGCGTCTATGGGAGTCATGTGACAAAAGAACGAACGACTCGGACCAAAAACTCAAAGGTACATAACCTACCGCGATGCTTTGCGCATATGCGCCCAGTAGAAAATGAACGAATTACTCTGAGACTACTCGTTCTCCTAAATCACGTTAAAGATTTGTTAAAAAAGAATGAATCGTTCATGAATGACACATCGCTAAAAAGTACACACCAATACCCATCCAGTGGCTGGGTATTATGGGGTGTGGCAACTCATCGATTGCAGGACTCAAACCCAGATTATCTACCTAGAGCCTTAGCCGCCTAAACCATCATTCCCCCAAACTACGTAAAAGGAAACACTCTTTTCTTCGAACAATGGTGTAACTAAGTAGTTTCCAATAATCTTCAGACATATACTGCTCAACATTTACAGTAACAGCGATGAGTCTTCAGAAGATGAAGCCAGACAGTTAATCACAAAGCTAAGCACAGCTGTTCTAAAACTAAAAAAAAAAAAACTGAATGAATATGAATGGATGGCAGCCACCCAATCCTCAGACCAATTAATCTACAATCATCCTAAGAAAGAAAAACCACCAACATCCCAGTTTTCCGGTTCATGTGGTGTCCAAGAATGAAATGTAAAAATATGAGAATGAATCATAAGAATGAATCTTGAAACAGGATGAAATAATGGCCATTAAAAACAGCTAATGGACAATAAACAGATGCTTTTTGGTTAGGCTCACTGGAGATTTGATTAAGTATAGTCTGGGCTGTTTCCTAAAAAATGACTTCTATTGTAAACAGTGAATAATCTCGAATGCAACTCTAAAATTAGCCTAATCATTTTGTTAATTACATGAATAAAAATCATGTGGGTTTAAAGGAAAAATAAAATATTTTTAAAAACTAATTTAATTGAGGTGGTGTAGTGGTCAGTACTGTCACCTTGCACCACCAGGGTCCGGGTTCCATTCCTGCCTCAGGTCTGTGTACATGGAGATTGCATGTTCTCCCTGTGCTTGGTGGGTTTCCTCTGTGTGTGTGTGTGTGTGTGCGCCCTGCGATAGATTGGCACCGTGTCTAGGGTGTACCCTGCCTCATGCCCCAAGGATAGGCTCCAGGCCCCCAGCAACCCTGGGAAGGAGGATAAAGCAGTATACAGTAGACGCGTAAGACACAACACAATTATTCATCAACACCACTTGCACATTACAGGAAAGCCATTTCCATGTTTGGGCCATTAAAGGAGTTCCTGGGAGGCCAGCGCTTCAGACATGAAGCAGGCAGTCTGATAATGGCTCCGGTGTACTGAGAACACTTTCTACCTTGATGGTATCCATGCAATAGGGAAACACTGGGATAAGTGAATTAGTATAGCTATATAGAGTTAAATGCCACTAAAAGCAGCTTCTTGTGAAACTGCTATGCGAAAGGCACGGGTTTGATTCCTAGCCAATAGCCAAACCCCAGCCGCTGGATCTAGTGCCGGTCCCAAACCACGATAAAATGGGAGGGTTGCATCAGGGACAGCATCCTGCGTAAAACATATTCCAAGGTTGTGAGTGCAGACCGGATGGTGAATCCCTGCCATGAGCAGCCAAAAGACCAACAACAACAGACTATGAAGATGAGTCTTTCTGAAGTTTATTTGGCTAACACTGTTGCCTTGCATACAGGTTGTTTAGGATGAGTGTTTTCCAGATTTGGTATAAAGCAAAATAAATTCCTTACCGTGGAAAAAAAAAAAACTGAAATGAAACAAATTATATATTAGGGGGCATCAAAAAAATATGTAATATAAGATTTTTCCTTTGGCCCTAGCATAAAGTGGTTCGAAATAAGTCAGACATAAAATATATTTTTTCTATATAAAAAATTATAATATCTACCGGGTCCATATGTTGTGCAAAATATAGTTACAGGGTTGCAAATTAAAAGTCTTGAATAAGACCTGTAACTGAATTTCAGAACTAATTATTATACTATACTGTTATAGGACAAAGCCTGCGAAAAATATTTCATAAAACCGCAAAATTCCAAACAATCCAATTGTGGCTTAAAAATTAGCATGAAATCATTTAAAACCTGTAAAAAAAAAAATAGATTTCTTCAAATCCATGAAAGCGGACCATGTCGTGTCATTGGCCTGTTGTGACAAAAAAAAAACTTGCTGATCAGTTAGTAAGTATCAGAAAGCAAGAGATCACCACGCTGCTTGTATCTAATTGCAACAGAAACTAGCCACGTGTTGTTGTAGTCTGCTTGACATCATCACATGAGAAGTGATACTAACACTGGTCTGAAGTCAGAATTGCCAGAAAGTACTTTATTTCTTTGTTTTGGAAGAAATTTGCTGAAATACAGCAAAGTAGTGAAGAATCACTCTGGCCATTTAACAAATAGTCATACTTCAGTGAAGCGCAAATCCTGATTGACAACTGGCAGCAGTCGACCATAACACTTGTAGATGCTGTCGTAGACCACAAGCGCAAGGACTACCAAGAATTCTCTGAACTCTGCTTGTAGGATTTGGACAGAGAAGGTTGAGAATTGTGTCTCCAACGACGTGGTACAATCCATAAATCCGGATGGACAGCAAAGTTCCTGCATTCGATCAAAATGGTTCTCCTGGAAGAACAGTTACATTATATTTTTTGCCAGCGAGACTAATTAATACTCATTCACAGCCAAAATTGCGTGAATGTGTCACATTCGAGTGTTTTATTTACTCTAGATGGTTGTTGACCTCCACATCTGCAGTCAGTGCTTCCTGGCATGATCTCCGTCTGTTCCAGAACCTCCTATTGTACATCAAAGTTAATTCCGAAATATCATCCAGTGCACTGAAAGCTCTCAAGCGCCATCAGTGGTATCTGTGCAGCGAAATGCAACCTGCAACCTGGTTCCCTACACCGAATATAGATATTTGTCAGAAGAGCTACTAGTGCAACACGAGATCCCATGCCTATTCCAACCCCGCTGGATTTGGAAAACCAAACTTTCCTGCTGACATCACTAGCACCACTCGGCATGGTGATCTGGTCACCAGTGACTGTGGCTGCTCTTCAAGCTTCTTGATCAGGATGTCTTGCCAGGTCAGGCATCATACCTGATGTTAAAGATAGCCTTAATGACCTTAAATATTGAATTGCAAATGCTAAGCTAGTTGACCCAGTAAATATACAACTTAATATACTAAATTTGGCCACAATGTTTATTCCTTGATATTGCATGCATTCGTTTTGAAGCATGTTTCAACAATTTTCAAAATTATGCATTTCTTGATGCAACCTAACATAGAAACTATAACCTCCAGGACTCTTCTGACCCAATTTTGTTTAAATAAAGACTCTTTTGGCTTGGATGCAACTACAGATTGTCTTTTAACCGGACCACAATTGGGCCACAGACGATTCAGTACCAAGACCTGGTGTTGATCTAAAACATGTTCTGAAGGCAATAACCATAACATACAATTAAAAAAAAACAATGTACATCTCACAAAAATATACAACTTGAATTTATATGTCAAATAAATACAGTATGTATATATTCATATATATATTTCTGATGGGTTAAACCTCAGGTTCAATATTTGAACCACAAAGTCTTAAAGCTCAGTTATGCAAGACACTTTCCTCTGAAACAGGAAACCATTCCACTTTCTTCGATACGGTCTCGCTCACTTTAAAGCTTACTAAAAAAAACAACAAAAAAAAAACAATTATGGAGTCATTGCAAAACCACAACTAGACTCATTGTCACATACACAGTGATTCACTTAAATCATGAACAGAATACCAGAGACTGGTCCAAAAAAATAAACAAATAAACAAACAAAACAAAAAAAAACATTAGACAGTTCACTTACAGTAGGAGAATACATGGACGCGAAACGAGATGAAATTTCAACATGCTTTAGGGTTTCTTTTGGTCACTTGTTCTATAGTTGTATAGCGATAAAAACAAAGAAAATGTTTAACATATAGATTAAATACGTGGTGCTTAGTGTCTCCCTGAGATACATCTTGGATTTTGGTGTGATTAGGATTAAAGATGGTAATTCTTTAATACACCAGACACACACACAGCCTTCTTAAAGAAACAGTTCAGTGCTTTCAAGCTGATCTCTTCCTACAGCATGTGCATCATAGTCATGGTTACTAAAAACAAGAATGGGGACGCATTTCCCTGTATTAAAAAATGATTATTGAATTTAAAAAAAAAAGTTTAAGACGTTCACTATTGTACTCTTCGTATCAAAATTCATGAAAACGGTCATCTGCGGTGATCTCGTCGCGTATGCTACATCTGTACTGGATAGAGATTAGACTGAAAAACGCTGCAGTATTCCTTTAATCTATGGTCTTGACGTTTATTTATTTTATTGGAGTGTAAAATTTGATGTCAATCTAAAAATTGAAAGTTTTACATTAAAAAAAAAAAGAAAAGAAAAAGAAAACATTTGGTTTCTAAACATATATTCTTCCTTAAAAAAAATTTAAAATGCCCAGATGGATTGTTAGCTCAAGAACTGCTCGGTCCAGGCGCTCGATCATCCAGACATAATTTCTCAGTGCAATCACGCAGTTTTTTTATTATTATTATTACTTCCTCCGTCCAGTTCTTGCCCTTTTTTTTTTTTTTGGCAGCTTAAAATGATACGACTGTAGACATGTGATCAGGATGTATATACGTATACTATATCGGTGTATGGGTCTGATATTCGGACATCTGCCATTTCCATTAATCAGATCGTGTGGATATAAAGTAGTGTGTATTTGACGGTAGTCTCTAGGCATGCTGTTAGAAAAGCTGTGGGTGAGTTTCAGATCTCGCTGTGCGTGCTGTGATTGGTCTGGCGCGCGGACAAGCAGTTCTGTTCGTTCAGGAGCGACGTGCGTTCATCCGGCGGCGTGTCCGTCATGGGGAGCGTGAGCGTGTTGTCGGACGGAGAGTGAGACGCTGCGGGTGTGATGTTCTCCGTGCGCATCTGACCGCTGTCTGGAGACTGGGGGGAGTTGTCCAGCCGGGACGCCATCAGACCGTTCTGATACTGTGACCGAGTGACCTGAAAGAAAGAAAGAAAGAAAGAAAGAAGGAGAGAAAGAGATAAGTCAGCATTTAACATGAATATGTGATCAGAATATACCTGAGGTATTCTTTAGCAGTATTTAGGTTTTTTTTTTTTTCTTACGTCACTTGGTGCCTACTAACTTCAGTGGTTTTTAATGATTTTGCATATACTTACTACGTAACAAAACCATCCAAAAATCTGGACAGGTGTCCAGAAAAAAGCTGTGTACCACCAAATTTACCAAATTTTAGTTGACTTAAGGCGATACCTTCAAGGTCAAACTCTTCCTCATTAGCGCCCCCGAGTTGCGCAGTGGTAAAGTGCTCGCCCTATCGTCCGGAGTTCGCTAGTTTGATTCCCAGGTGATGATGTAGCCGGCCGCAGCCAGGGGTCTGGAGAAAGCTGATTGGCCGAGCTCTCTCAGCGGGGTGGGATGGGAGGCACTTATAGCGCTCTCACATCATTTGCAGCTCTACAGCCAATCACATGCTTCTGTGAGGTAATGCAAGCGGAAGAAGCGGATAGCGCCGTCCTTCGAGGGTGTTACAGTGCCACCAACGGTGCAAGAGCGAGCAGTTCGAAAATATGTGGCTGGCTGTCATCAGGTGACCCGAAGGAAACACCTGATGAGTAGTACTAGCCTTGATGGGGGGGCGAATCACAGGTGGGAATTGGACATGACCAAATTAGAGAGAAATATCTGGAAAAAAAAAATCATAAAAACAATTCCTCCGCACTTTTCTACTGTAAAACTCTTTCATTCTCTTGTCTACAAGAGAACTAGAATTGCTGTTCATAAAATACGTCCATGTCATTCTCTATCGGATGCGCGTACGTCCATGATTCTATCGTGCATCGTATGATCATACAGTACTGTGCAAAAGTCTTAGGCACAGGCAAATAACTGCTGAGTAGTAATTAATGAAACAAAGTCAACAATTGGTGTGACGACGCTTTGCTTAAGGCACAGTCTTGGGTACAATTTGTGCAGTTTTACAGGGAAATTAGTCCTTCTGAGGACTTTGCCGCATCTGCTTCTTTTTTCATGCATGCAAAATCAAGAATATTTTTTTGTTCTGTTCAGTTTTTTGTCTGAAATATGGTACTTTTACATAATATTCTTCTTTCATTTTTGTCCTACAGATATTTTGCTGTAATATTTCTGCTGGAATACTAATGTTTGGATATCAGAAATGTTTTTATTTTTTTTTTGTATGGACTTAATAATGAAGTCATAAAAGTAGCATGTACAGTATAACAGTTTGTGTGTGTATATATATATATATATATATATATATATATATATATATATATATATATAAAGTACCAAAACATTTGTACAGTACTGTATATAAGTATCAGAATCAGATTTTATTCACCAAGTAAGCTCACGCACACAAAGAATTAGATTTCGGCTCTCGGAGTACAGACCGATAGAAAACACTTTACTGTACATTTGTTAAAGACAAGACACTAAGGGCCCCAGAGTGGCGCAGTGTTAAAATGCTCGCCCTGTCATCCGGAGATTGCTGGTTCGATGGGTGATGCTGTAGCCTCCCGCAGCGGAGGGCCTAGAGAGAGCTGATTGACCGAGCTCTCTCAGCCGGGTGGGATGGGGAGGCACATGGCGCCCTCATATTAATCCTGGCTCTACAGCCAATCATGATCATCTGTTAGCTCACGCGAGCAAAAGGAGCAGATAGCGCTGTCCTCCGAATGTGTTACGCCGCCCCAAAGGTGGGTGAGCGAGCAGTTCGAAAAAGAGGAAAGACTTCAAAGTCTTCAGCCCTCCCTGGCTGACTGGTAATAGTAGCCTCAATGTGTGAGCCCCCCACGGGCGGAATTGGATACGACAAAATTAGGGAGAAAATCTGGGAAAAATCTCAACTCCCCCTCCCCCAAACCCACTATCCACTATGCATCTATCAAGATTGTTTTTACCGAGAAAAACCGCGAGGGTGATGACAGATGTGATTACAACAGAGCGCAATGCACAATCATTATTGATAAAAGTTATACAGAAGGTGACGCACGTCTGAGTCAGTCATTTAATCCAAGAAATAAGTAAAAAAACACTTCTGTGAAAAAACATGTAAAAAAAAAAAAAAAAAAAAACATTCTTCAAAAATGTGGGAACTGACTTGAGATTTGGAATAGATTTTCTCCAGATCAAAACTAATTCCCTAGTTCATGAAAAAAGCTACACTTGCATGGTCTATGATCATGGATGTTTCTCTGATATATTAAAAGTTAGAGTATGTTTAGGAACAAACCAAAATATAACTCCATGTATGAAATCCAAGGGTGAGGAGATGAACGCAATTTAAAGAGCAAAGGAATAAATAATTTTTACCATCTTTAACAGTAAAGATCTTATAAAAGGTTATCAGGTCAAATCTTTTTTTTTTTTTTTTTTTAAAGGTACAATATTGATTAAAAAACAACAACAACTGGTTCAACTGTTAAATCATTGCTTTACCATATTTCTTTTGAAAACCAGAAATGCTTGATTTTTTCTTTTTAAATTAAAGTTGAATACTTGTACTCTTAGCAAAAGTCTTGTCTATGACATTATGCCATAAAACAATCTAAAATAAAAAATAGGCTTAGTTTGGCCCAAAATCATTATATAGTAGTTTAGCATTCAATGCAAAGTTCACCAGTTCCTAGGAAAAAAAAATCGAGTCATTAACGTCTGATTAATCTAGAAATTTCAACACATTACATTTTTTTAAAAAGCATATTAATCACCAAGTTTGACCCTAATGTCTTCCCATAATGGTTACCCAGCTGTGCATCATAATGGCACGTTAAACTCTGATAATAAAAAGACTCAGGAAACATCACTATGTGTGCTGAATTGCAAGTTTCATTATAAAAAGGGTCTACAGTAGATAGAGGTTTGGATAAAACCAAAGTTACCTTCAAGGGGAACTTTTTTTTTTTTTTAAAGAATGGATGCGGTGGCTCCAGCATCTAAGCTGTTGAGTATTTTAAAATTGTGCTTAAAGGTGTTCAATCACAAAATATGACTGATAAACTACATTAAATTTTAATTAAAACACTAATTTAGCATCTACACTTTCACTTTAATATTATTTATTTCTCAGTGTTCACCCTATGCAAACTGTCTGAAAACAAATAAAGGCGCAGGAGTGTTTGGATGTTTACTTGCTGTAATTAAATCTACCAAGTGCCATCACACAGCCTATATTTGCGACCATATTATTTATAACGGGTATGTAAACCCAATACCCCAAAATACTCTAGTTATAAATACTGTTCAAGTTTAGGGTGGCTAAACACGACTGCTTACTGTAAGTATCTGCCACAGGAATGATAGATGTGTCTCCAGGATGGGGAGTATCCGTCGCCCGATGTGCCGGATGGCACGAGGATGGACCAAAATATCAAATAATAATATCTCATTACTGGTTTGTGGTTTGCATATACATACAGGTGGCCTGTTCATAGGAGCAAGCGGTGCAGTGCCTCATCACGTAAATCAACTGTTCAACAAATCTTCAAAAGTGTATTTTTTCCCCCCCGATTTTCTCCCTAATTTTAGTCGTGTCCAATTCCTCCCTGTAACTTGGGGGCTCCCACATTAAGGCTACTACTACCACTCAGTCGGGAGGGCCGAAGACTATCACGTGCTTCCTCTGAACCAGTTGACCACATATTTTCGAACAGCTCGCTGGGGGCGGCGTTACATACTCGGAGGACAGCGCTATCCGCTCCTTCCGCTTGCGTGAGCTCACAGACGCCCCTGATTAGCTGTAGAGCCGTGATTAATGTGGCAGCACCAAGTACCTCTCATCCCTCCCCTCTGAGAGAGCTCGGCCAATCAGCTCACTCTAGACCTAGAGAGATTACAGCATCTCTTGATATTGAAAACCGGTGAGGACGACTTATTCCCCCCCCAACACACGTACAATATTCCAGACTTTAAACATTTTATACATTTCACTTACATACTGAAAATGTTGTATATACCTGTAATTGTAAATTTTACTATCTGTTGCACTGCAGTGTCTATTTAAAATTGTTTTGTTTTTTTTTGGTACATTACACATGAACTATTTCCGTGATTGAACCGGAAGAGGAACCGCGGTCTGTTCGTATCTGCAAAAATTCGTAACGCAGATGTTTGTAAGTCGGGGACTACCTGTAGAGCAAAATCAAGGGTGATATTTAATTTGACTTGAGGCTATGTCATTATTAATATTATCCAGAGCTACAGAAAACAATAGTCCTAAGCTCCTGCTAGTATAATCAGTGATAGGAATTCCAATCAAATTAGCTGTGTCAGTTCTCACCTTGACGATCTGCAGGTCCGTCAGCGCACGCATGTTGAAGTCGGGGACATACTGTGCAGAGGGGGAGCTGTTCAGCTGCGTGTTGCTGCCACTGATGGACTGAGACTCTGAGCGATCCGTGTAGTTAAGAGACGCTGACCGGTTTAGACCGCTGATGTGAGACGGTGAACGGAACTCTGAAACACACACACACACACACACACAGTCGATAAGGTTAGGTTAAGTGTATTAGGTGTACGTGTGAGAGTAATCATATACAAAGACAATTGAATTCCTGGAAGGACAAAAATATCAGTTGAAGTTAATAAAAGTAAAAACTATGTTCTTTACAGTGAAAGGAAATACAGGGCAAGATTGCACCAGCATTTTATAGTAAAAAAAAATAGTGGTGTAGAACAATACGTTTACTGCACATGCAGCTCAGACTAAAGCGATCCAACACACCGGCATACCAGGTCATGACAGTTACAAACCATTTTTAAACTCGGCCAAAAGAAGTGTACATAAATGTTTTTCAAAAATGAAAGTACACTAAAAATGGAGCCGAATTACAGGAAAGGACGATGTGAATTTTGAGAGCAAAGTGTCTCTTGCACACCACTTTCCCCCTCCTCTGTTATGTTGGAAAAGCAGGAGGGTATGTGTCATAAGAATTTGACGCGAGTCGACGACACACGAGGGAGTACACACAGGATATTGCAGCACAAGACTTACAGTACAAGAGCAAGTATCAAGAATCAGTAACTCAGCGCTGGCTCTAATGAAGCGCTGCATTTGATACCGTTCAAGCATTTGTCTTCCCGTCTGTGGATTTACACACACACACACACACACACACACACACACACACACACACACACACACACACACTCAGAAGCATGAGTACTTTGTTTTTCTACCCTGGAATTGTGGGAAGCAAAGGATTTTAACTGCAAAAAATGACCTTCATGTTACACGTCCTGATGTGGGTCATGACATCATCACAATCTGTGCATTAACACTTACAAGCACTGCATGTACTCACTACTGTAAGCTGACTCTTACTTACTGAAGAGTCAGCTGGCTTCCCCCTACAGGTAGAATCCTGACACAAACCATGTTACAGATTTCACCAAAGACTAACAAACTAAATATGAGGTGTGTTCAAGTCAAACCGGGACTTTGGGTTGCGCAGAATAACAGAACACAGTTAGTGTGTGTTAATAAACTCCCTTTATTTCTCTATATAATGCCCTGCTGCACGTATTAATATTGCTTGGATACCATCAATGGCCATGATTGGACTGCCTACTGTACTTCATTCATGTCTGAAAACTCTGGTCTCCCAAGAACTCCTTTAATGGCCCTAACATGTGGAAATCAGAAAATTGGTGCGAGGTCAGGACTGTACGGGTGATGTGGCAATAACTCCCAGCTGAGTTTGTGAATAATTCTGTGTACATTTCATACAGCTGAGTCTCTTCTGCAAGTTGGTGACAAGTTATCCATCGATTTTCAAGGATCATGCGTTCCACCCCCTGAATGTTCACCGAAACGACTGTGGGCTCCAAGTCACCTCAGCTGGCATCGTCGCTTACAGACATACAGCTGTAGGGACTAACAGGCCACCTCAAAGCGCCATGCTTGCAACGTTCTCTCTCGGTGGTGTAAAGCAGCTGGAAAAGAGGAAACCCAGATGGCCTTCACCAACCCCGACCTAAATGGTGCAAATCGGGAAGCCATAGAACGGGGCAGAGACAGTTCACGGCATCAACAAATAAGGAAAGAAACGGTTACACATCTCCAACTCAAATGGTGTAAATCTGCAACAAAAAAAAAACTTCCTTGCACAAGAGAAAAGCATTTCACATCCTCACTGAAATGGTGTAGATCAGCGCAAATCCCTGAAATAGGGAAGTTTCACAACCCCACGGAAGTGCTTACACTTTTGGCCCCAGAACAGAGAACATACAAGGCTTCAGGGACACGAAGAATGATAATCAGTTAAAGTATGCCAGTAGGGCAAATATAACATTATATGTACAGTAGGTAGGAGACCAGAATGTGAATTACCGTCGCACTCACCACCGCGACAGGATGACACAGGCAGATTTAAATCAGTCGCCTTTTAAAGTCATCCCGGAATTGACCACCAGGTTGCAAAAGCTGTTGCAAAACAGCTGAAATCTCCGCTGCACCTACAGTACACTCATGCCTACAGTATACCAACGTTTCATACGAATTACATCATCTGAAATTCGTTTTCCATTAGTAAAAGCAGACATTTCACGTTCTATAAGTATATATTTTTCACGTCTGTGAGCACGTACTGTATACTCAGAGTTTCGATTCCTTTTTCATGCACTCAAATTCACAGAAACAGGTACAGAATAGCGCAACCTGTGTGCTTTCATTTTTTTATAAAATCATGACGTTTTGTCGTCATACCTACAGCACTACTATTCAGCTTTGATACTTAAACATAAGCATTTTGCTAGGTTAACGTTAGAGCAAGTGGCCATGTATAATAAAGTTGCATGCTTCAAATGATTATGCAGTGTATTTGAGGTGTGTTAATGATAGGTAGGCGAGTGTTTAGATGTGCCTGGTCCTACTGCGGTAAAATTCGTTTGGCGTTCGGTGTTTGTTGGATATTCAGCTTTTGCTGCCCCTCTACATGCAACACGAAAGCCTGGAACGAATATTGGGTCTTGTGAGACGTACACTTATTTGCCTTAAATGTATTTCAAGCAGGAAGTGTCATATTTTGACATGTTTGCAGTCGATCTGAACAAAAATATTTATTCTGGCGCATAAATTTAGAAATTTATACCCGATTTTGTATCATCATATTTGGCCGCGGGATGAACAGGATTGATAAGATACACTCAAGCGTGCTATAAATTTTTGTTCAGTTCAAACAAATTAATCCGAACCATTAAAAGATCCAATTCACCTCTGACTCAGAGCTGAAACCCTACACGGCCTTCTTTAAAATATTTACACCGTTCAAATGTTTTACTGCGGCTAAGCGTCTCATCATCGTACTATGCATGGAAGGTCTTCTAGAAATGTTAATTTTTTTTTTTTTACGCCTTCATTCATTACTGGTCCCAGGTTGACCCGAACGCCCCTTATATTTTAAATCAGCAGAAATGAGACTAATGCGTTATGATCATTAAAATGTTAGTCCCTGATATGGCTGTAATGTTTTGCCATAAGAATGAGAGTTGACCATGAATATGACCTTTGTTGACGGCTGAATCAGGTATAACTGTTTGCATCGTTCCTTACATCACAGTGCAGTCGAATGCTCCAATCTGATTGGTCTGAGGGTGTTGATTAGCTTTTTATAAGGACAGCTTAGATAACAGTGCCGACTTAATTCAAATCACAGGTTATATTACTAATATATTACCCGTTATATAGTAATAAACCTTTGCATTGTGAGTGAGCTACATAATTCAAGACTAATCACACACTAATATGTCCAAGGAAGTGTAATATAAGGAAAAAAAAAATTACGGTTCTATGTAATAAGCTCTATGTAAGAATTTGTTTAATTGATGTTTATGAAAGGAGCCTCCAGTGTCAGTGGACACTTTATTAAATTTTATAATTTATTTTTGTACAGTTTTCCAGCCATGAGGGATTTTCCAGCTCTAAAGGGGAAAAAAAAGTTGTGTGTGTGTGTGTGTGTGCGGCATACTGTTGTACTGAATTGCATCATTAATGACTTTTCCCCTATCGAAGGCCACCCAAAGTGTTTTATTCTTCCTTGCTTTTATGTTAAAGCTGTTTAAGATCATGAACATGCAAAAAATGTGCAAAGGTCACTAAACATTGTACCTGCAAGGAAAGTTCCCAATTATACTATATTATTCCCAAAATAATCATAATTACATATATTTTTTTTTATATACGTCTAGTCATTTATAGTTGGCCAGATATAGTGCATTACATTATTTCCATCGTATTCAGTGTAATATTTTAATATAACCAGACAAACACTGAGCTAATCTGCTAATCAAACACTGAGAAAATTGAGCTAGGAGCATAAAATGGACAGTAAATGACATGCAAACACTTACAAAATAATAGTCAGTGCTTCAATAAACACGGAGTGAGTTAAAACACTGGCCAAAGGCCATGAAGATGTAGAGTCCATAAGGTCCATAATTTTGTAACAAAAGATTTTTGGGCGGGCTCTGTACATGACCATGTTGAATTTGAAATGAAACACTGAAGATGTGAGTGAAGGGGTTTGACAAAAGTTCAGGCTTTAACCGTTCAGTAATTACAGCCATTTTCATAGACGCATACCCCTATTTTGGTGGCTCATAAATAATGGAACAAATGGTTGTCAAGCAGTTCTGTCATTAGTCCATGACTAATCAAGCCGGTAAAAGGCCCGATGGTGGTTCGCCGTCTTTGGAACACACTTAAACAGAACGAATTAACCAATTAAACACAGCAACATCAGAAGGTGGGCGGCACGGCGGCTCAATGGTTAGCATGGGGCCTTGCACCTCCAGGGTCCGGGTTCAATTCCCAGCCAAGGAGTGTTTGTATTTTCTCCCTGTGCTTGGTGGGTTTCCTCTGGGTACTCTGGTCTTCTCCCACAATTCAAAGACATGCAGAATAGGCTAACTGGCTTTCCCAAATTGCCCATAGTGTGTGAATGAGTGTGTGAGTGTGCCCTGCAATGAATTGGCACTCTGTCCAGGGTGTACCCTGCCTCATGCCCAAAGTCTCCTGGGATAGACTCCAGGCTCCCCACGACCCTGAATACAAGATAAAGTTGTATAGAGGATGAGTGAGAGTGTGAACGTCAGCAGGCCTGGAAGTCCATGCAAGACAACTAAGGTGGATAATCACAGAATGCTGTCTCTGGTGAAGAAGAACCCATCACACAACATCTACAGTAAGTCAGAACACTCTCGAGGAGGCAGGCGTGTCATTGTCTACAGTCAAGAGACAGGATGTTCTTTATTGGCCAAATCAGTCGCAACATCTCTCAACTCAATAATGCATGATTTTCACATAGTCATGTCAAGACTCACATAGTCATGTCAAGGCAAGAAACAAGTAGGAGCTGCAGTAAAGACCCGGTAAAGCATCTCGAGTGAGGCACTTGTTTAAGTCCATGTGTCCCAGATTTCAGGTAGTTGTTAACTGCTAAGGATTTTCATCCAAGTATTAAAGACAATCGTTTGTTCCATTATTTATGATCCCCCAATTTGGGCATGTGTGTGTATGAAAATAGCTTTAATGCCACACTTTTGTCAAATGCCTTGACTTAAAGCTGAAAATCTTGACTTTTAATGTTTCATTTCAAATTCAGTGTAATGGTATACAGAGGCCAAATGCAAAACCGTAGCTTTGTTACAAAATTTATGAACCTGGCTTGTACTGTACTGTATGCGCACTCCGTTTAACTTCAAAATTAGTTTGTGTTGTTAACCCGGATCATGCTGATCTAGGATCATCTCCATCACCCTGTTTAGTAATCTTAAGGATTAGGGATTAAAAGGGCTAAATGGATGCTGCAGCCATGGCTACTAACACTACCGTTAATAATCCCAGTGTGCGGTTAGAGAACCCACGTGCTGGAGTTTACCTGGAAAACGGGAGAAGATAGAATACCTCATTAGAGAGAGGTGGCGAGGACGAGAAACTTTCCTCGAGGGATTGAGGAAAGGAGGAGCCCTAAGACACGATGGAGCTTTCAGAGAGAGAAAGTTTCCGTGTGAAGATGGAAAACAGAAGGTGAGAAAACAGACAAAGATAACTACAGAGACAAATACTTAAATAAATAATAATTTTAAAAAAGAATGTGTTTCCTTTGTAGTGTAGGAGAGGCTGGAATGTAAAATTGTATCTTAGACCACTAGATGGCAGTCACACATAATAAATGTTTCAGATTGATGTGCGGCTCTTCCCATGGTCTGATCATGATGGGTGGCCCTTTGGCTGGATTAAACATGCATTATGGCCCGAAATTACTGTTTTAGTTTGAGCTTGGTAACATCTTCATGTGTCTACTTGATAAAATCTCCTAATGACTGACTACTTAGCATTATGTGAGGCACATAGTCCAAGAAAAGGGTCAGAAAGAAATGTGAAACTGTGTGTCTCTGTTCATGTGCGTGTCACTCAGTCAGTCTTACCTAATGCGGCAGTAAGTGCCATGACACCGTAGTAGGAGAAGGGCCCGGTCTCAAACTTCATATTCTCATTACCAGCCTCGACCTCCACACGACCCTGTGGATGCAAAGGTGTTTGTGGTGATGTACTTTATAATAAACGGTAATTAAGCATACTTACATATTACATACACATACAGCACTGTACAAAACGCTTCCATCATTTCTTCATATTTTGCTTCCAAAGAGACAGATCTTACTGTGTTTTTAATATAGTATTAAGGAATAGTTCTCCATAGTTCCTGTACATGAGCAGTTTCAAAGGAATGTTTCTGTGTTTGTTTGTTAAGATGATGACAGATGTTCAGACCGGTGATTATGCTGAGGGGTTGAAACAGACGAGAGGGAAAATGAGGTTGCTATTGAGGTTGTTACATAAACATCCATTTTTTTGTCTTCCATTTATTCACTTTGCAAAAAAAAAAAAAAAAACATTTCTCTTAATTTCTTGGAATTTGATACGACAAATATAAAAATTTTTTTAAAAGAATATTGAGGACATATTGGGTCATAAAGGGGGTGTAAACACTACTTTTTTTTTTTACAATTTTTACAATAAACTCAACCTTATAATAAATTCAAAATTGACGATAGACAAAAAAAAAAAGGGTTAAAAAAAAAAAGTAAATCCTAACACATCATAATTCATTTTAATGCTGCATTTAACTACAAAGTTTTTTTCCCCTGAACTAGACAACGCTTGGATGCATTTAAACACTAAGAAGGACTGTATAGGAAAAAAATCTATATTTTTATATTAATATTTTTATTACTGACAGCTAAAAAATCTTTAATCTTGCTTGACTTTTCTGTAGTTCCAGACTGCATAGCTGACAACACCGCTCTCCTTAAACTTCTTAAAATCTTGTAGATGCTGGACGATTCAATCATTTGAAATTAAATCAATAAGCAGAGAAAACACATCATACAACCCTATTATCGTACAGAAATGTAATGCACAATAATTATTGTACAATAATGTTACAAGAGTATACTCCAGAGTTTTTCAGAAATGTCACTAATTGCGTTCCTATACCTGAAAACTACAGTATGTTTAAAGTCTTGATCATTTGGTTGCATTATTTACAGTATGTTTCGCAATCAATGTGACAAAGTGACACCCCAACCGGTCAGGCTCGCTCACTGACATGGCGTTTCAGCAATGACGTGCACACTAGACTGAAAATATTTTACTTTTCGGCTTTTTTTTTTTTTTTTTTAGAAAAACAAGACGATCTGGTGAGCATGGGAACGCAGCATTAAATGATGGTTAAAGACAGATTGATCGGTGGATAGAGGAGAAGAACAGAAACAGTCCTGGGCCTAAAACAGTTGTGAGTCATGTGTGTGTGATTGATTCAGTGAGAAGGGAGCTTTAGCTGGGAATGTGAGAATGTAGGAACTGCAGCATCATCATAGCACAATTAATCCTTACTACTCTCTCTCTCTCTCACACTTCGTCTGTCCTTAAATTCAGACCAGTGGCATTCTGAACAATAATAATAATAATAATAATAATAATAACATAACCCTCCCCACCCGTGGCCTGTTTATCAACCATAAATTATCCTGTTACTGACATGGCCAAGCATATCGACTCCACCCAAGTCAACACCCTCATGCCAGAGATTGAGTTTTTTCATTGCACTTTATCTGGCATGTGTCAGTTTTAATGTGTAACGTATTGAATCCTCAGTTTTCTGTATGCGAATCATTTATGAGAAATATCCTTGATCAGAGTCACTGGGACATTCTAGGTAAAACATTTAATGTAGCACTAAAAGCCAAAGATCATTCCTGTCAATAATAAGCACAAAGCAATGCAACACCAAGACCGGTAACGACTCCACTTCTCCAAAGGCCTCACGTCCACAGGATATAAATAAATTACCCAGACGGTACAGTATACCGAGTAGTGTCATCACCTCACAGCTTCAAAACCTTAATCCAAAGCTAGGGTTACTGTCTGTGTGGAGTTATTAAATGTTCTCTTTACAATTCTATTTTTACATGAACACTAATTATACACCAGCAAATTGGTGACAGGATCATGTGCATCCAAGGCTCACCCATGCCTGAGCGAACCCCAAAAAAACATCCAATGCAGCACAAATCACAGAAAAAATATCAATGCTAGTGATGATAGAAAGACACCCAGTGCACCACAGGCCACCATGCACAGGGGCCAGCAGGCAAAAAGCCCAAGGCTGCCGACCCGGACTCCCAGATCCCAATCCAATCGAGCACCCATGGGATGCTGCGGGCATGATCCACAGAGGCCCCAACCCACAACCCAGAGCACCCGAAGGATCAGCTGCTAACGTCCTGGTGCCATACACCACAGCACACCTACAGAGCTATAGATATCCCAAGGAGCCAGAGCCAACAGGAACTTAAAATGACAGGTGCCCTAACCCTAACCTTAACCCAAAGTTGTCGCCTTGATGGGAACAGAGTGGGTGGGAAATTCGCTACAACTAAATTCAGAGGAAAGTGTAAACAAACAAAAAAAAAGTAAGAAAGAAAGAAGAATGACCCAATCTTATTAATTTAGTTTGCAACAGGAAACAAACTGTAAAGAGAAAGTGCAATCTGATGGAATAATCTCGAGAATGTCAAATATTTCTGATTTGATGATATATTTAATTATTGCGCCGTTTTAATGACAGACGGGGCAAGACTGCACATTAGATGAGTTTTATGACGGGATGAATTATTGATCCCGTCATCAATAATTCATTGATGACGGGATCAGCCATGGGACAGATTTACAGCTTTGAAAATTTTAAGATCCAGGATTATTACATAATGGATTATTGTCCCATTTGGCCTCTTTTTATTTTTCCTATGCTAAGGGCTCTGACAAAAATCAGCACGTGTAGACTTTGACATTTTAACTTTATGAATAATACAGTGTTTGTGTGCGTGTCTGTGTGAGAAAGTGTGCGCGTGTGTGTGTTGGCTGAAAATAACTTGTCCATCATTCATAGTAACAGGAAGCCAAGCTGGCAGGAGTGAAACGTGGGGACAATTTGAATGCGTGTACGAGTGTGTTTGTTTGTTTAGCCTTTATATGAGCAACCGTATTAGTGCCATAAAACTATTAATGAGGCAATTATCCTATTAGGGCAAGACACTGAGTGTTTGTCAGTCTCTCACAGTCTCTCTGAATGCCAGTAAAGGTCACTACAGCAGCTTATTAAAACTTAAGAAGCACTGCTGTGAACTGCCGCTGTTAGGATCCTCAACCCGGCGCTCTTCCTCCTCCTCCTCCTCCATTCTTTCACCTTTCATCCAAAATCATTCATTCCACTCCACAAGCGTGCTTATTAAGCCCCTTTCCACTTCGCCTTCCTCAATTCTCCTTGACTTCACTCCAGCCTAAACATACCTTTCCTACAGGAAAAAAAATGGACCCAGATTCAGGTTTTTTTTGGCGCAGATGATTACAGTCCTGTTCATTTTCTGCGCTTTATTTATACTCGCTCTCTCATTCAGCGTGTCAAAGGAAGGGGGCAGAGGAAGTAGCCGAAAATAGATGCCGCTTGGATCACTTTTCTCCTGCTGCGGCAAAGGTTCGTTTCTGAGCGGGAGCAGAGATCTGGTACGCTCGGTCGTAAGTTTGAACGGAAGCGAGGGAAAAGATGAGAGAGATGCAGTTCGACGACTTGTGAAGATAAACGCCTGCAGTGTGTCCTTCAGTCACAGTGTCAACACGACTCCAAAACAAAGGCGTTAATCTTTCATAAAGGTCACACACTCTCTCTCTCTCTCTCTCTCTCTCTTCTCTCGGTGAGAGAAACTAATTGTGCTTCTTCAACTCCCTAGACAAAACTCAGTCAATTAGGACAGGGATACAAAACAGGAATTAGACTCCTTAAAATAATAACCACACACTCTGTATAGAATTACAACTTAAACAAGACTTGTGCCTTGTGCTTATTCACCCAAGATGCTCATTAAGCCTGTGTGTAATAACATACACACGTACCGATGTGATGATCAACACAGAGGGAGTCGAGAAGAATGCTTGGACCGTCACGAATAAGTGAATATATCGCTTAGTCCAAAGGTCACTTCACACACCAGCGAGCAGCCAGAAGCCCCCCCCCCCCACCCCATCCCCCCCCGCCCCCCTCCCAAGCAAGACACACACACACACACACACACACACACATCTTTGTTCATTTCTTAACTCTCCGTAGTGGCGGGATTTCAGCGCTTCTTTGTGGGACGCCCGGGTTTGGAATGTTTACATGTAAACAACCCAGCACCCCCTCCTCCTCCTCCTCCAGGATCTAAATGGATCGCTCCATCTGTGAGGCCTGTAATTTTCTGCCAAGAGCAGACCACTATGACCACTTATGGGGGATGGGGCTTGGGGGCTAATGAGTATTTATAGTATTGACACAACAAAGCTGTGTTGAGTGTGTGTGAGAGATTGTGCAAGGACACACTGCAAAAAAAAAAAAAAAAAGGTGCTTCTAAATAAATTAGATTATCATCAAAAAGTTGATTTATTTCAGTCATTCGATTTAAAAAATGAAACTTGTACAGAGTCTGGAGGAAGAAAGGAGAGGTACGGAATCCAAGCTGCTTGAGGTCCAGTGTAAAGTTTGGCACGGTCAGTGATGACATGAAAATAGCATATCATCTGCTGGTGTTGGTCCACTGTGTTTTCAGCGCAGACATCTACCAGGACGTTTTGGAGCACTACATGCTTCCCTCTGCTGACCAGCTTTATGAAGATGTTTTCGATTTCCAGAAGGACCAAGAACAACCTAAAGTCCATAGAGAATCTATGGATTACTGTGAAGAGGAGGATGCGAGACACCAGGCCCAACAACGGAGAAGAGCTGAAGGCCGCTATCAGAGGCTCCCATAAAACCTTAATAGTACCATGGACTGATCACCTCAATGCCACGTAATTCATGCAAAGGAAGCCCAGACCAAGTACTGAGTCTTGAGTAATATTACAATTTTCTGATATACTGAATTTTGGGTTTTTATTAACTGTAAGCCATAACCATCACAATTAATAAAAGATATAAAAACTTGAAATATGAGTCTGCGTTCAATAATTCTATATAATATTCGAGTTTCACTTTTTAATTGAATTACCGAAATAGATAATAGTATTTCATGTTATTTCAATGATATTTCAATGTATTGAAAAGCACCGATATATTAAAAAATACACAACAAAGACCCTTTATAAGATCACTTTTTAAACAAAAAAATATACAGTAAGTCCCTGACCATTGTTATAGTCCTATAGGAGCACGTTCGTAAGTCCAATTTGTTCGCAAGTCCAATTTGTTCGCAAGTCCAATTTGTTCGTAAGTCCAATTTGTTCGTAAGTCTAAAAAGCACTGTCTAGGTACTAGGATAATAATACGATTGGCTACTCATAGTATATTACAGTACTGTTCCATGAACTTGTTCTTAAGTATCATGCTGATTGTTGAACGATTCATGTTAAAAGAACGAGCAATGGCTGCCATCTTTTCACCTTGCTCTTCTCTCAATTGTTTTTACTTTTGTCTCCATCTTTACAGTGCTATCTTCATCGACGCTGCGTTTACACTTGCTTCCGGACGTCCTAGGATGAACACTGTACGCACGTGATGATATACGCTGGACATGTGATTTAACTTCCATGATTGAACATGCACGAACACTTGTTCATATCTTGAAAAGTTCATAACTTGAATGTTCGTATGTAGGGAGTCTGGGTAAACTGTATTTAGTTTATATATTATGCTATATAGTATGCTATTTTCATTATGTACATACCTATACCCAAGGCATCCAGGTTCTAGTAGTATGAAGCGTTCCCAATTTGCATCCTGCAATCTGATTGGCTCTTGTGTTTTATGACCCAATAACTTCTACAGGAATTCAAATCAGATTTTTATTGTATACAACATCTATTAGTTTGCTCATTTAAAATAATTTCACGTCACTTCAAGCGCCGCTCACTCCTTTGACTGCATAAATAGTATCAGAAAGTATTAGAAAGAAG
Source organism: Clarias fuscus (assembly GCA_030347435.1). Lineage (NCBI taxonomy): Eukaryota > Metazoa > Chordata > Actinopteri > Siluriformes > Clariidae > Clarias > Clarias fuscus. The sequence continues at coordinate 23,915,771 of CM059208.1, forward strand.
CCATGCCTGCAGGCAATGTCAGCATGGGTTAACAGCAACCGCAGCTGTTCTGTGCCTAGCGGGGGTTTTTTAATAGAGGAAATGCCCAACTGTCCTCTGCCCATGCAGTCTGAGACTCAGGAAGAGAGGGCAAACGCTCCCTACAGATCACACAGACTCCTAATGGCTGCGCCATCTGACCCTCCCTGCCTACACACATTAATCATTTTGCCAACAGTTCATTTAAATGCATTTAACTTTAATAACCTGCAGTAAAGAGATGCCACAATGTGTACATTTCACCTACTTACAAATTCCACTTGCATGCACTGCAGTTGTACAAGCAACCTTTCAAACAAAATGGAGACTGTACTATAGATCCCTTACATCTTGGAGTGGAAAATCATTGTAGGTCTCAATTATTATAGCAAAGAAATCGACGTTCCTGTGGTCCATCTGCTAGCTCCATCTGCTGCTTAAGAGTGATCTCAGTACGTTTCCTTTTGACTGCCGAGCTGAAGAGTAACATTAACCCATCTATCTATCTGATTCCTACTGAGCAAGACTCAGAAACCTCTTCATGTCCCTGGCAGCCTTTAAATGATGTGAAGTATACTTGACAGATTCAGCTACCAACACTAACGCTTGAGTCGTAACCAACGACCGAATACCAAATACCATTTGTCTGAATCTGATCTGATTAGAGCTTCCTACAAGCAATTCAAAGTACTCCGACCACGCCCACCACCTCTTTTGTTTCCAAAGTCTTGAACAGTTCCTAAGGTAGTTTTTGTCTCTCATTTATTAGTGCAGTCCCTGTACACTGAGCAGTTTCAGAGTAATGTTTTTTGTTTGCTAAGCCACACAGTGACCTATGAATCAATCAAGCGTACAACACATCTAACTTAAGTTATGAACGAGTGAGAAACAGGTGATAAGAGATGATCAGGCCGGTGATGCTGTGTACAGTATATTAGTATACTGGTAATGCTGGATGCTGAGTGGTTGGAAAAGACGAGACGGGAAATGAGGTTGCTGCTGATGTTGGTACATAAATAACCAAATTTAAAATGGTAAATTTAGGCACTTTGCAATGAATGAATGAATGAAGAAATGAGGGGTGAAAAAAAAACTTTTGGACTCTACAGTACATGAATGCCAAGTGGGCTATAACCAAACAATAGTGGAAGTACTTAACTCTAAATTAGCATGGAAGTAGAGAAACTACATTGCTCTGATTGGTTAGATGTTGGAGGTCCATAGCGCTTTTTTTTTTACCCCCAACCAGATGTGGTTTCTGGCTTGCCACAGAAACCACATCTTAACCATATAACCTTAATGATCTTAACCTTAATTTTGCAAACACTGTGAGGACAAGATTACAAGAAAATAGTCTGACCCAGAAACTGCTGGTCATAGAAATGAGTAAATTAGTAAATAAGAGTGAAAATACCTGTAATATGAGGACGAAGTAGTCGACGGGTTTGCCACGTACATAGACGTAATGATGAGGTGATCTTTTGTCATTCTCGTTAAATTTGATCTCCTGAATAACATCGGGGTGCCTTAAGATCCTCAACAGGACCTTCTCGGAGATCTGAGTTTGGTTGAATAAGTTAACTTCTGGAAAGACATGGTGGAAGAGATGAAGACAGAGTGCTGGTTTAAAAGCTGAAATATATTATAACAACATAACCTACAATTTATGGACAAAACCTGTTAAGCATTGAATTAGGTGATTCAATCAATCAGACCCCTTATCCCCAGTGAAAGGCAATCTTAATGTTTCATCACACCAAGACATCTTGGACAATGCTATGCTTCCAACAGTTTGGGGAAGGTCATTTTCTATTCCAACATGACTGAGCCCCAGTGCACAAAGCAAGGACTATAAACACATGGTTTGGAAGAACTTGCACAGAGCCCTGATCTCAACAACCTCAACAACCTTTGGGATTAACTGGAACAGAGATTGCGAGCCAGGCCTTCTCGCCCAACATCACTGTCTGATCTCATAAATGCTCTACAAAATAAAGACATGGAACCACTCCAAAATCTTGTGCACACCATTCCACCTTTTTTTTTTCGTTTGTTTTTTAACCTGACTCCTCACTAAATCAGGATGTTGACCTCACTCTCTTAGCCCCCCCCCCCCTCCTCCTCCCTCCTCCTGACCACAGAAACGGTCTCTTACCCACACTGCCTCCCACCTGCCTGTGCTCGTCCACTTTTCTCAGCACCATGACTCCATCTAATAGGTGGATTGTTACCAGCAGCAACCCACTAACCATCTGAACCTCAGCAGGATGTCGCTGCATGGGAGGATCTCATAAGGAGGGACCACAAATACCACAGCACTTCAAGCGCCTCCTGGAAACTATTTTCTGAGTTCAGGGTGCTTGTTTGTGCTTGACGTCAGGTATTAGGTCTGTAATTTTAGCTTTTGCAATAGTGACCTTGCAGAAACTTTCAACATGCAAATAAGGAAATGAATCATGACATTGCTGTAATTGCAACTATAAATAAAACAGTTGATTCGCGATGATGTTATCTTTAATTGTTTCACAAACACAATGTGATTTGTAATTAAACTTGAGTAATATTATGTCATGCTACTCTTCTCAACCACACTATTACTCAGATTAGAAGAAAAAAAAACTAAGGTAATGCAATCCTCTGCCATTTTTGTCCATTTACTTAGCCTGCAGTTATTAGACAGATGTTACGTGGTTACCTGTGGCAAGGAATCTGTGGGCAGCCAACAGCAGCTGAGGAGAGATCTTAACTTTAGATTCGCTTTCGTGCTTGAAGGCAGAGAAGTCGCGCTTGTTTTTATTGGGCGCCACCTTTTTTCTGTTCCGATTGTCAGCTGAAATGAGACACAGACAAACATTTGTGTAAATAATTACCACAGACGGTCTCATTAAAAAAAAAAGAGTGAAATGTCATCTGGAGCATGGAAATGCAAAGGAGACGTTGGATGTTCACTTAATAGCACTAATGATTTATACAGTTTTTGAAATATTAAAAAAGACAAAGTATTTAACGAATATTAAAATTATGTTTTTAAAGCTCATAAATAATAATAATAATAATAATAATAATAATAATAATAATAATGCTTTTTATTTATATAGGCAACTTTCTGGTCACCCAAAGTCGTCTTCCAGATTCATGTCTCGTACAACGCGATAATCTTTCTTCTTGCAACTATTCCACTCCACGTTCCAGTCCAGTAGGTGGCAGTATTTCCACAAATCGCTCATAAACTTAAGTAAACAAGTTTAAAAAGAAGTAAACAAAATACTGAAGCACAGCCATTCCTAAACTCAAGAACACTGTGGTCCACTCAAACCTTAAATCACAACTCGATCTACAAATATGTCTTCTAATCTCATCATTAAAATATAGAGCATTGTTTTATTAATTTTGATTTATTTTTTAATTTTTTTAAACATGAATGTCTAATATATGGTCAAACTGAAAAGAAAAACCATCATTTGTTTAAATGATGTCTAGCAGACCACCTGCAATGCCATCTTGGCCCACCAGGGGACAGCGACCGACACTTTGAGAAACGCTGCTCTAGCAAAACGCAAGTATTTGTGAAAGACGCAAGACGTTTTCGGCGAAAGCTATGGTATTTTTGGTGGAATTCATCAAATTTAGACCATTTAGTGTAAAAAAAAAAATATATATATATATATATATATATATATATATATATATATATATATATATATATATATATATCCTAAATAATTACAAAAGTGTAAATCGGTTCAGAAGCGAAAAAACGATCCATCGATTTAAATAATTGATTTCAATTTACCCGCACCGCTCCGGTTTCCATGATGCAATGGGCTAATTCAAGTCTGTATATTGTCCTTGTGAAAACATGAAAATGTGAAAACATTAAAACAGATTTAACTTTTCTCTCAGGATGGGTACTTACTGTAAAGGTCAGACTCATCCAGGATCTCTGATTTGATGATCTCTTCAATGACGTCCTCCAAAGTCACCAATCCCAGCACCTCGTAAAACGGATCGCCCTCGCCTTCATTATTCACCTTCTGAACGATAGCCAAGTGGGACTTACCTGAAAAAAAATACAATGTTTAGAGCCCTCTGAGGAGAATCACAATCACAAACTTTGCCAAGCTTTCCTCTTCTCCTTGAACAACCACACTGCCTCTGTTCTAACTTCATGCCCCGCATGCTTTTTAAAATGAAGACATAGGACTAAGCAGCTCTGCTTCGGCTGGAGAGATTTACAGATCAGGAAACGTAACTGAAGCCTAAACCAAAGACACTTTGTCACATTCGTTAGAAATTCGATACTGTCCATTTTCTGGTTACCTGAATACCATTACCTATTGCTTACTTATTAAGTGACTTTGAGAACCAAATTTTATAGAGCAGATGGACAAAGATGCTTTCATGAATCATCATAAATCATGCTGACTGTCTATTCAGGCATTGTGATTTTTGAATCGATTCAGTTCACTAGCACTACAGTACTGTATATTGTCTTTTTTTTTTTCAATCAGCTAAACTTCTTAAAAAAAAAAAAGTACTAAATGTTTTTAGTAAACATTAAAATTTTATATTAACTTGTTTTGTTGAATGTTTTGATGTCATGTCCCATACAACGTGTGTATAATTTCTTCTGCTTTACACTCCAGTACAGTAGAGGGCAATTCTGAAAAACCGGCCCATTAACTCCAAAAGAAGAAGCAGCAATATTCTCAAACAAATCCAGGTTTTTTTTTTTTTTTTCTCTGATTTTCTCCCTAATTTAGTCGTGTCCAATTCCTCCCCGTCACTAGGGGCGCTCCCACATTAAGGCTACTACTACCACTCAGCCGGGAGGGCCGAAGACTATCACGTGTTTCCTCCGAACCGCATCTTTTCAAACTGCTCGCTCGCGCACCGTTGGGGGCGGCGTAACACACTCGGAGGACAGCGCTATCCGCTCCTTCCGTTGCGCGAGCTCACAGACGCCCCTGACTGGCTGTAGAGCCGTGATTAATGTGGGAGCACTAAGTACCTCTCATCCCTCCCCTCTGAGAGAGCTCGGCCAATCAGCTCTCTCTAGACCTCCGGCTGCGAGAGGTTACAGCACCACCCGGGATTCAAACTAGCGATCTCCGGATGATAGGGCGAGCGCTTTAACCACTGCGCCAACAAATCCAGTTTTTTGATTGACAATTGAAAGCCCAAATCATTTTAAAAAGTGAATCGATTCTAAATCAAAAATGGACCGAAATTAATTAACTCAATCGACCAACAAAAGATCAATGAAATTGCAATAAAAGTCCATATAAATTTTCTACACTAATTTTCTGTAACAATCATAAGGTGTTCTACACATGTTCTTAAAGACAATTATGGTATAAAACTATATGTAGTAAATAGCGAATATGTACTTATATATTCTATATACTATAAATTTGGCATAACATGAGATGATGCCAGCGCACAGTTAAAGCTGCCTCAGCATCTGCCCATTTGCTCCCTTTGGCTTAAGTGCCCCTCCAGAGGTATAAATGAATGAATTCATTCATTCATTCATTCATTCATTCATTCTTTTTTTTTTTTGCCATATCATACAAACATGTATTACTTTTTGATAGGTGTGCAAATACCAAGTACGGTAACGCAAAATAATTGATGCCCCATCATTTGACACTAGAGCATCTGATCCTGATGTGTCTTTTGAAGTTGTGGCAACGATTAATGACAAATTGTATAACCAGTGTGATTCTCTGTGAGTAAAAATCTCCCCATGTGCTTTCAAATAATGCGCAACATTTCACATTTGAATCACATCACATTCAATAATGCCTTATAATAAGTACTTATCAAATAAACCTTATCATATGGACAGCTATATTGCAATCTACAAGAAAGCTGATGTTAAGCGGTAAACAAGTTAACGTAGGTGTCCTAGATTATTTCTAGCATGTGTCCGTAGCTGTTAGAGAACATGATTTTCAACAATGTAGCTGATAGAATGTGCCTAATTTTTTCATAATGAGATGATAACTTGTAATGTTATGAGGAAAAAAGCATGTTGTGTTATTACGTTTAGATGCATAGGGCACCTAAGCATCTAAACTTAATACATAACTATATAATTTAGTTATGTATTATGATTCTTTTGTTTGGCAATTCATGCATCACCACTCCAAAATCGTAATTTAAAAAAAATGAATTTTAATTTATATACATTTGCATTGACGGTGGTAAGATGTTGCCATTCTTCTATAATCCTGTAGGTGGTGCACTCTAAACTGTTTACACACTGGGAGGTGGTACAGCATTTGCTAAGTTTGTTTAGAATTGTAACAAAGTCTAAAACTTTTGAATCTGGATATTTATAAGATTGTGAAACTAACAGAATCGCAATACAAATCGAATCGGCACATAGATATCGTGATAATATTGTATCGGCTGGTCCTAGGTGATTCCCATCCCTACTGAAGGATAAACTAACTGTTATTTGCTACAATTTTACACAGTATTAAAAAGAATTGAAATGTTTATTACTGTAATCCAGACATTTTATTTTATTCATCCATGGAGATATGAAACCTGAGTGCAATCAAATAAAAACACTAAACATGGAAGTGTATTACCAATCTCTTGCATTCATAGAATTTACTATTCCATTTTTTCATATGATGTCAGAGTTATTTTTAAAGTTTGGATATTGTGGCTTTCACATTTTTTCCAAGTTTAGAGCAACACCCTCTCCAAACATCTGTGCACGCCCTGATCACGTACATACTGTAAATTGCAAAAACCAAGCCAAATATCAGCAACAAGAAAATATTACTGTTGTAAAGAAATTATAATCTCCTTGTATAATAAAACAACTGTTAAAAAAAGATCGCCACACCTGTGAAAAAACCTGTTTTTGGGATCTGGATGCTTCTGCCTCCACCCATATGTCTCTAAAAGACAGTTACTTGGATACTGGTTTGCCGACTTAGCACTAAGTAACAAAATAGTAAATCACAAATTTGTTACAGTATTGTGAAACTACGAGGTGTATTCTAGTCAAACATGTTGTGATGACACTTGTGATTAAATTTATGGTGAAGGCATAAATAGGGTTGGGTGCCAAAATCCGGTGCCAGTATGTAACCTATATAACCAAATTAGAATGCTAATTTTCTTCAACAAAATAATAAATAATTGAATATAAGTGAAAAAATTATTTCCCTGGCACCAATCAGACCAACTCTAGCAAAGATAGGAAAAGGTGTCATTTTGCCAAATAAAGCAAATATAGTCATATTTCTGTAAAAGAATTGCAAAAATGTGAAGCTGGTTTGTAGCATACTAAGAATATGACTACTTAGTTGTTATTGGTGTTAAATTATTGTAATTGGGTTAGGTAGAATGCAAATTAGCATTTTTTTTTATTTATGTATACTTTAATTTTATAGTTTAAAACATTTCTTTAAAATTTTATCCACCACTTTTGTGGCTCTTTCGAAAAAAAAATTAAATAAATTTTATTATCGCTTGAAGCACTGGTACTGTCTTAACTGTCTCGCTTGAGGCACTGTCTCGCTTGAGGCACTGGTACTGTCTTAAAAGTCAAACTGTCTAAAAAGTTTGGCACCTTAAAAAACCCAACCCTAGAAATAAATCTAAGTTCAAGTTCGGTTGAGGAGGAGACTCCTAGCTGCAGTAAAACAGTTCAACTGGGCAAACGCTTTAAAGAAGGCCGTATGTCTGTGAATGACGATCCTGGCCGAGGGGGCTCAGAGCCCACTACAGCCGTTCCCGTGAACATTCAGAGAGTGGATCGCATTATACCTGTAAATCTACGGATAGCTTATCGCCAGCTTGTGGAATAAAGGAGATGCCATTTCCACATAAAAGCAGTTCCTGGGAGGCCAGCGTTTCAGACATGAAGCAGGCGGACCGATCATGGCTCAAAACCTTTTATCTTGATGGTATTCAAGCACTAGTGATAAGTGCATTACTGTAGCATGGGATTATATAGAGAAATAAAGGGAGTTGTCACTCTCATAATTGTGTTCTGTAACAGTCGACCCCCGAAATTCACTGGGGTTACGTTCCTAGAGCACTGGCGAATCGTGAAAAACCATGAATTTTGGACGTAGTCTGGTCTGAGGCTATGAAATCTTTGTGTGGGGTCGACTGTATTCTGTGCAATCAAGTCCTGGTTTGACTTGAACACCCTGTTTTTTTTTGTTTGTTTGTTTTTTTATTAACCACCAGGTTTAATCATAAGACATCACAAGGCTCTTACTGCAAAAACACCAAGACACCACAGAAGTGCAGAGTGTACTGGTGTTACTGCAATAAGCTCCGCTAGCAGATATTAAAGCAGTGTGTGGGCTGCTGGTAACAATTAACACCAAGCGTCTCATATTTCCTGGTCCTCCTTTTTTTTTTTTTGCTTGTTTGTTTGACAAATTCATTAAATCGTGTTAATAAAGTCATTCATCAAACTGCTTTGATCACTTTAACATAGCATTCTCCAGAAATCCTAAATCAAACTGAATATAAATGGATTCACCTTATTAGGAACAAATGAGTCCTGATGTAACTTGACACACACAGGGACCTCAGGCACTCTAAATACGCCATGTGAGAGAGAGAGAGAGAGAGAGAGAGAGAGAGAGAGCTTATACAGGATCAGGCTTCAGCCACATCTCTGTTTACTGAGTTCACAAAAACAGATTCTTCACAGAAGTTGACGAAAGCTGGTTCTGCCGGTTCGAGATCTCAAATCACATACCTCCTGAGGATAGGGGTTCCACGAGCATCTAAAGTGCTCATACTGAGAAATATCAAGCAGCTAGAGGATGGTAAAATAAGGCTTGGTGTAATGAACTGTAGACTGTATGTGCTGGTTAACCGGAATGGAGATGTTAAAGTGTCGGGCCTCGTAGGACATAACCAAGAGAACCAACATGGCTGCCAGTGGCGTCTCGAAACAGTAACTGCTAATGAACAGTGGAATAAAATAGCAATCAATACAACAATCCCAAAGACTGTGTCTATGTCTGGGATGAGCAAACATATAACGAATGCATGAGAAAAGAAAAAAAGGGAAAAAATGCAAGAAAAAAAACTCTTCATTGTATCGAGTAGACGGATAGAAAGGATGTTTAATATTGGGATGCAAGTGAGTACAAATGCATTATTTGGAAATTCATTCCAAAAACATTCCAAACAGACATGAATAAAGAAGATAAATTCTAGGAAGCTTGGACACAGTGCATCTAGTAGTAATGGGAAGCACCAGGGGGCACTCAATATGATATAATCGCGATACTTGGGTGACAATTCAGTTTGCATTGCAATCATGATTTTATTTAAAAAATTATAATAATTCAAATTTTGTTACATTTAAAACCTTGAATAATGCATTAAAAGATTGAGTCATGCCGAAAGGTTTATTTAAATTGAACTGCTGTTGGGAATCTTGATCAAATTCATATCCAGCATTTGTTGTTTGCTGTTAATGAATGGTTTAGGTTTCTACATTGTCTGGTGTCGAGCATTATGGGTGCTTATCCACTTATAAAAGCCAAGATTCCTTCCTCTGTGCATTCGATTTAAACGGTGGAAGAGCAGTCCACATCTTCCGTGCATCATCTGACAATAATTGTTATTTTTAAACAAGCTTAGGAAATTATTTGCTCCTATCACACATGAAGCCATGCTGCCTGTCAGTGTATGAATAGTTAAGATAGTAGAGGAACAGTTATGTCTCTCCATCTCAAATACAGTGTAAAATACCTGAACTGAGAGTCCGGTATGACCGAGCAACCAGAGTCGTTTCAAATTCATTTACTTCATTTCCAGTTGCAAATGAAGATTCACTTAAGATTGATTAAAGTTTGTTTTTGTATTTCATACAAATACAAGGAAATGTACACGGCCATCAAAGATCAAACTGTCCACGTGTTTAACATACTGTAGATACTGAAGATTGGCAAATATTATTGAAATGCTATGGAAATTGATTGTTTTTCTAGACATATTTAGAGATACGAATTTTAACACACACAAAATTCAGACCATGGCTTAAAGAAAACTTTATTGGCCGGACCTGATATAGGCTTGCATCAGACTTGGGAGGATGGAACTAATAAAATGATGTAAGAGGTTTTTTTTTTTCTTTACTGTCATGCTCAAGTGAGCAATGAGATAAAAATTTGGACAAACAAAGACAATGTCTAGGACAAAAAAAAAAAAAAAAAAAAAGAACATTGTTCATTCTTGAGTGTTCAGATCATGGAGGCAGTGCTGGCAATTTCCGGGTTGTTTTTTCAAGACAATAGCGGTATGCCTCATGAGAAAAGCAAGTACACCTCAATGCCAGTGGCCACCACTAACATTACTATTATTTCTTGTAACATATATTAATACCCTTCAAAAAATGTTAAAATCACAAGTTATTCAAGAAAACTAATTTGACATTTGACCTTGCTCTGACCCTGAGTCTCTTGGGATCAATTCCAAAATTTGCACTAACAACTAGCACAAATCTCAAGCAACTTCAAGGTAGATTGATCTCTTTGCTCCTTGAGATCCTGGTCATCTAGTGTAAATGTGTGAGCAAGTATGAAAAACAGGAAGTAAGCTATTGATGAAAAACAATTTCAGATATTTGGCCTTGATTGTATTTGGATCAAGTCCAAAATTCATCATGTGGTTATAGGTCAACATAAGTTTATCTACGTTTACAGTGATAACTTCTACGAACCTTCTACTACTACTTCTTGCAATATAATTTAAATCATTATAATATCACAATGAGGTGTTTTCACCCCCACACATTGCCTCCACTCCACTCCCCTCCCCCCCCCCTTCATTTTCAAAAAACTACATTGATCCATCTAAAGATGCAACAAAATCAATCCAATCAGGAGTCTGTCTTATAGGTCACACTACAGTATGAAGTGTGACCTAAAAGACAGGAGATACAGCGCATCCAGTGCACACTCTTACAAGCCTAAAACATATTTTTTTCTGAGTTTCTAAGTGTCTTTCCCAAAATATCCATTTTCAAGTGACTTAAATTTTATTTTGGTGAACTTTATATGTAGAAAACTTTGTTATTTAAGAATGTGTGTGTAAAAGCCTTGGGAAAAGAATCTGCTTTTAGTTTTAAACCAGTTTAGTCCACTCCTATATCAATGCGAATACAAATAGAGATACAGGTATGTGCAAATGTGCGGTTTGTCAATAGGTAGGGCAGGCAACTGCTTGGGGGCCCAGGTTAGTAGAGGGCCCCCGAGGGCTTACAAACCTATTTATTATTATAACATAATGGTGATGAATGCTGGTTGGAGAGGGCCTATGCAAATGTTTGCCTAGGGTCCCAACAGACTGTAGAATCACATCTGGGTATACAGAGGACTAAACAGATAAAACTAGCTTCTTTTATACTCCCAATTTACTGAATCCTAATGACCACTCCACTAAATGTTCAGCAAAAGAAAGAGGACTGGTTCAGCATCATCATTATTTTAAACAATACAAGAACTTAAAGTGATTTTCGGAGACCGAATCGGTTATCAACCTTTCTCTGAACTTTTGCAATGTTTAGCTCATGCGGTTACAAGTTAGAAGCTTGCAGGGTAATGGTTACTGTGATGATCTGACATTTCAGATATTCTAGGTCTCTTAGACCCTCTCAACTTTATAAAAACACAAATGTTATTCCGTCACGAACAGGAGGCGTGTTTCCAACACATGACCCTTTTTTAGGAACCCAGAACTTTAGTTGTAGTACCTGGAATGTTGTAGATGCACCTGGACAAAAACGAGCAACTCGTGGAGTTTATTGTACTGAACGTTGCTGATCCCAAGGATGAGGAAATTTAAGTTTTTAAGCATGGAAAAGAATTTTGTGATCTTTGCTGGCACTGTACTGTATTAGTGGCATTGGTGGAAGGTTTACCAGTTGCCTAAAAGGTAACTGCCAGAGTTGGCTCTGGTTAAAGAGCTTTTAACATTTAACCTCTTTTCAAACTTCCATTGATTAACAATTAAACCCATTGAGAGTGAACACAAAGATGTGAGACAGGCACACACAACGCTTGTGTCAAAGTACAGCCTAAGATGTTCAGCCATTAAATTTTTCAGGTGCGTAAACACAGCAGATTTTTAAAATTCTGCTTCTTTGACTTTTGGCTATTCCCTTTCAATGGTCGCCACAGTAAATTCATCTGTCTCCATCTAACCCGATCCTCTGCATCCTCTTCTCTCGCACCAACTAACTTCATGTCCTGTGTCACTGCGTCCATAAATCTCCTCCAGGTTAGTAGGCAGGAGGTCTTCCTCTAGACCTCCTGCCTGGCAGTTCCAACCTCAGCATCCTTCTACCAATATATTTACAATCTCTCCTCTGAACATGTCCAAACCACCTCATTCTGGCCTCTTTGACTTTATCTTCAAAACATCTAACATGGGTTGTACCTCTGATGGACCAATTCTTGATCCTATCCATCTTGTTACTCCCAAACATCTTCATCTCTTCTACCTCCAGCTCTGCATCCTGTATTTTCTTCAGTGCCACTATCTCTAAGCGGTAGAACATCGCTGGACTCACCACCGTCTTGTACACCTTTCCGTTCATTCTCGCTGATACTCTTTCCTCAACCCGTTCCAACCTGCCTGCACACGCCTCTTCATGTCCTTTCCACACTCTCCACTGCTCTGGACCGTTGACCCTAGGTACTTAAAGTCCTGCACCTTCTTTACCTCTGCTCCCTGTAGCCTTACCGTTCCACCTTCTCATTCACACACATGTATTCTGTCTTGCTGCAGCTAACCTTCATTCCTCCGCTTTACAGAGCATACCGCCACCTCTCTCTTGCTACAAAGCACAATGTCATCCGCAAACATCATATTTAATGAAGACTCCTGCCTAAACTCATCGGTCATCCTGTTCATTCCCAGAGCAAACAAGAAGGGGCTCAGAGCGGATCCTTGATGCAGACCCACCTCCACCTTCAACTATTCCGTCACACAGACAGCACATCTCACCACTGTCTTACAGCTCTCATACATGTCCTGCACCACTCTAACATACTTCTCTGTCACTCCAGACTTCCTCATACAATACCACACTCCTCTCTCAGCACCCTGTCATACGCTTTCTCGAAATCTACAAAGACACGATTAAAAAATTCTCTCTCTATATAAAAAAAATCTCTATGTTGTTTCTACTGGCAAAGGAATAACGTGAACTCACCATGTAATTACGTCAAGTTGATCTGAGTCTGGTGACACACAGGGTGTTTAAACAACACATAGGAATGACAAAAGAAAAGAAAACACTGAAGTTGCTCTTTATAAAGTCCTGTATGAAGTCTAGAAGGCCTGGTTAGAGTAGGGTTGGATGTTTCTATTTGAAATTTGAATGGATGACTAAAATGTTTAAGAGTGTCTGTGGTGAAGAGGGCTTATTCTCTAGCTGTAGCAATAGACCTATTTAATGCCATGTTACGTCATGACCGCATCGCTATGGGCTCGAGCTGACTTTCAGCCATTGTAAACTCATTCCAAAGCCCTTACTTCATCTATACACACTCGCTCTTTTGTAAATCCAATGAGTCAGCCGTTTGAGAGTAACTGATGTGAGAACATGGGTATGCTCACATGCACGTGCACACATGCACAAGTTTCAAACAACTACTCAGAGTGACTCGAATGACTCAGAGTATCCTCTTGGGCAATGTGGGCTTTTCTGTCGACATCCTTCCCTGATGCAATGCAGGAACGATTCCCTCATACTAGATCTCTTCTACCGGAGAATGCTGACTATCTCTGCCCTACACCACGCATACTTTTCCTGTACTGAAGAACATAACTGGAATATCTACATTTTTCCCAACACAAGCACCAGGATGCAAACGTGACCTGTATCATAGTACGTGCAGTGAAGCATGGAACCTATTCCTGACATCATGTACACTTCCCATGTACTGGAATAACTAAGAAGTTTCAAGGCTATAAAAGGAGAGAAGGGGGTGCATACTCCAGGTTTGAAGATGCTGATGTGGGAATTAGCTTCCTCTGGTACAGGAGAATGGTGCATGCTCTGGTATAGAGGCAGTGTGTATATTCTGGTATAGGGTATATGAGCAATTCTCAGGTACAAATAAAGGATGCATGCTACAGATAATCTCATGTATGCTTTGGTAATCTGAAGTCTGCATGCCTTCCCCAGCACCAAATGTGCATGCCATAGTAATCAGAGGAGGCACGGTGGCTTAGTGGGTAACACTGTTGCCTTGCACCTCCAGGTCCTGGGTTTGATTCCTGTGTGCATGGAGTTTGCATGTTCTTTCATGCTTGGTGGGTTTCCTGCCCCAGTCCAAAGACATGCAGATTAGTGGCGTTCCCAAATTGTCTGTAGCGTGTGAATGTGAATGTTGACCGAAGGTCCTACCATGGTCGTACAAGATATGAATAAATACAATGGTCACCATTGGCCTCCACGGTTCCTAGCTGGACTACAGAGATTCCTAGATGGATGAATGGATCCCAAAGAGTGGAAACTTGAGCATGCTCCAGCAAAGAAAAAATGTACTGCATAAAAGCAATTTTATGTGATCGGTTGCAACGAAGCACGCACACTTCCCCCTGCCACAGTGTGTGATAATCCGCTGTTCCTAATGAGCCCCAGAATTTAACCATCTGTCTTTATATAGCTGGAGAAAACCTAATCACACTGATCACTGCATGTTTCAGCTACATCTCATCGTAAACTAATTTCTCACATATGCATACACCAATTCTAAGCTCAAACATTACATAATGCACTATTTTTAAAAGCTAGATGGCCTTTATGAAGTGTACAGTACACATGGATAAAAGAAAAGAAGCTTTGCCAACATCCTCTTTAGCACTTTATCACATACTGAGACAGTTGAATATTTATGAGGATGATGACGCAAAAAAAAACATTAACTCTAAATTTACAGTTCAATTTTGCGCTATATATATATATATATATATATATATATATATATATATATATATTTTTATATATATATATATATATATATATATATATATATATATATATATATATATATAGCGCAAAATTGAACTGTAAATTTAGAGTTAATGTTTTGCAAAAGCCTGTCCCCGCTCGTTAAATGGCAGAGAAAAGGTCAACTGGTGAACCATCTGACGTTTAATAAACGGTCGCATTTTAGCATCAGGAAACTACTTCTTAAAGGCACTGTGTTTTTGGGGGGGGCAAGGAGCGACAGGGGGGTTGTTCAGTTCTTGTACATCCTTTATGGGAAAAAAAACAATACAGCAAAATAAACTGAGTTTCTAACAAAATAGGAAGGATCCTACATTTTGACAAGTCATGTGACTAGCCATGCAGAGAAATTACAACAAATATTACATACAGTATTTTCTCACCGGTTCGATTCTGAGCTCAGGTTACTCCGTGTTGTGTTTATGTACCCATGTGGGCTTCCAAACATACAGAATTGGGTAATTATGTAACAACTACAAGAGTCTGTTGTTATTTTAAGACACGAAGGTAAGCTGTTCTGGAACAGTTCTTGAAAAAACAGTATCGTCAAGTGCATTTGCAAAACCCTTCAAGCACCATGAAGAAACTGGCTCTCCTGAAGACCATCCCAGGAGAGCAAAACCAAAACTTATCTCTGCTGTGGCGAAGTTTATTAGAAATGTATCAATCAGAAGTTAGGCTTCATCATAACACACTCATAGCTGCAGTCCTTGCTTGAGTGCAGCTTTTGACACCATTGATCCTAGCTCAGGTCTTACTTGACTGTTACCGGTTTGTAGATTTAAATGATAACTGTTCTACGTGTACTGAAGAAGTTCGGCGGTCCACAGGGTTCAGTTTTAGGCCCACTGCTATTTTATATACAAGTAGCAGACACATCTTAACTTCAACTTGTTCAGAGGAGATTATTACAGTACATTTTGGATGCTTTTAGCATTGTTTTAAAGAAATTAAAATGAGGAAAGACGATGGAATTAGAAGGTGTGTCCAATTTGTTTTCTTTCAGATGCTCCCGTCAGGATTCCTGACGCAACCCTGGCATTTTACCCAGGCTTGGGACCGAAACTGCGTCCAGTGACAGGGGTTTGGTCATTGGATGGGAATCGAACATGGGCCTTTCACTTGGCAGGTGAGAAACCAAACACTGAGCCAACAATGGCCTTAAAAACGAACCTAATAAATAAATAAACCAAGTAGTAAATTATAAAAGCTCCACCATCTTTAGAAATCAGGACAAAGTGTCCGCTCATGGATTTGTTACTCTATCGTGATATACATTACTTAATAATAGAAAAAGACAGTATTTTAGGTACTTGTTATTTGGCTATACTATCAGTTAAAGTGTTTAAAAAACACAGTATTTATGGAAGAAAATTTTTTTTAATTCATCCAACGCTTACTGTATGTATGCATCTGACACGGTTCAAGGATTAGCAGCACATGCACGCCATGAATCACATGTGCGTCTCCTGATAGCATGCTAACAATAACGTAGTGTCTGTGCATACGTGTGTGTGTGTATGTGTGGAGATAGGACATAAGATCCGTCAGAAACAGGGGTTAAAACAGGACAGGCAACGATCATGTCCAAATATTTCCAGCACTTCTCTCTTCTACAGCTGTCGGTTTTCTAGCATGTCTCTCCTGTTACACGGATTGGTACACGATGAAGCTCGTGCTTTCTCTTTCTCTGCACAGTCAGCACAGGAAAGCAGAAAGAGGAAGAGCGTGTTTGAGAAAACACTGCTATCAGACAGAAACTCAAACCCCCACACATGCTCAGAGAGAGAAAGAGACAGACTGATCCTGTTACACACTAAGAGGCTTATGGCATGATGGGCCTAAACGTGGAGCAAAAAGAATCCACTTAGCAAAGTCGAAACAACAAATGTCTGTGAAGGATCAGAGATGTTGGCCAACTGTGAGGCGGTTAGGAAGAAATTAAGGTTAATCTCATCATCATCATGTGCTGATGACGAATGGACATAGATGATGGTGATGATGATGATACGGCGAATAGGAGAGAAAGGCACTCTGCACAGAAGAACAGCTTGAAAATGTAATAATGGATTATTTTGTAAAAACAGGCTGGTAAGATCCAGCCAGGAAACTCAGATTTTGTAAACACTGCATTTTAAGATTTTTTTTTCTTTTTTTTAAAGATTCAACTCAATTTTATTTATATAGCACTTTAAACAATGGTCATTGGGACAGGCTCAGGGACAAAACTGGAAAGATCCATACACAAACATAAAAAAGGGGAAAGGATATTGTCAGTAACCAGGACTCTAACCATTTCACATTTTTATAATATTATAATAATTTAGACGCATCATGGCATGGAAAAGACACTGCCATTTAAGACAGGACGAAATTTAAATGCTGCACTATACAAAAGTTATCTTGATTAAGACCCTGCAAGAAACAAGTAACAACCCATAAAGTATCTGATCGAGCTTCAGATTGCTCCTCACCACACCGAGATCATAATCAGCACACGCTGAACAACAACGACAACGCTTTCTGAATTTGTTCCATGCTGGAAGGTCACTTCCTCGTGCACTCCTTAAGACGGGATCAGTCAGGATCCCTGGGAGAGATGATCGAGTGGAAAGGAGCAGCTTTCGTCCACCAGACAACAACTAGAGGCGTAGGTCACATGTGGACTGCTGAAAGTGTTTGGAAACGACGCTTCGTCACTGCACATTACTTGGCCAATTGCCAAGCAGGAAAAGGTGCGTTCTTACATAAGAGAAGCAAAGCGAGACATAGAGGCAAATTAAAAAAGAAAAAAAACACGTCAATGAAGCGATTTTTAAGCCATTCTGACATTCTGTCCTAGAAAACAAAACACAACCTGATGATGACATGAGGCAAAAGATTACATCATCAGTCTTGGGATAATCATTGAAAATGCTCAAACAAGTTTTCCCAGGACTGCGAGTCTGAGTCACAAACAAGTGGTTCTGTCCGAGCGGAGTCAGAAGGACCCGACATGAGCGAGTGTACCGTCGCCTAGGAGAGGCACAACAAGAACATTCAGCTCGGCCACCCCAAAGTTCCTGCATTTCTGCATCACTTCACACAACTCCTATCTTCTCACGATTAATAATAATAATGATAATAATAAATAAATAAAAGTCTACATTATGCTACATTTATTAATTTGCAGATTACTTTTAACCAAAGAGACTTACAAGTCAGATGGAATCCAATTCACTCGTTACAGGAGCTGACAGCAATACAAGTGCTGATTTTATTATTTTTTATTATTATTATTATTATTATTATTAAACGCTAAGATTTAAACATAGCTCGCCTTGACGAAGACAGGTGTGAATGCTTTATTTTTATTAAAACGTCATATTTAAAAACATACGTGGTCTCAAAGCAGCTCTAAAAAAAATCCGAAATCCAGGTCATGACCTTAACTAAGTTACGCTTAAATTCACTTTTAGTTTTCATCAGTGACCTCCGGGCCCCAAAAAAAAAAATTAAAATAAAAAATCTCAAACACTACCAAGTCTAAGAACGTGTGGATTACTGAAACACACTACAAAATGTGCCACACACATACACACACGCACACATACACACACCAGTTCCTCTTTGCTTTGGTGCTTCAGAACTCGATCTAATTTTACTTCCATTGCAAAAAAAATAAAAATATTATTAAGTCATTTTCTAATAATGACTACACACGGAATGACAAACCAAAAATGCATTAGCTAGCAAAAAATTTAACCTTCCTTTTGGTTCAATTTGGTTTAAAGATCCCATCGTTTTATTATATCGTTAACATGTTAGAACTCATAAGTGTCCAAAGTGTTTAATGCTCCTGCTAAAACATCCCTCAGCTAACACATCTTTTAATAATTTACAAACACTATTTATCTTCTATTCCAAATGTGCTGTTTCAGTGTCCATGAAAATAAGCTATTGTTGAGCCACGCCCCTTCCAGAGAACAACAGAGCTAATAAACAAGCTAGAGAAGGGAATCTTCCTATATGAGGTCACATCAGGGGGGAAAATCTAATTGGCTTGTTTAAAAACTGGCAAAAAAATAATAATAAAAAATGTATATACGTTTTTGTGTTTGTAGACACGCAGACTAAAAATTACTAAAAAATAAATTTTTGCAAAGTGCATCCCTTTTAAGTGATCAGCCTATATAATAAGAACACATGGAGAGTTGCTATTTAAGTGCTCTAAAGCAAAAATCTAATATTTCAAAAAACGCTATCATGCATATAATAATTTCTCTATCTTGTGACAAAAAATATAAAATAAATCAAGAAACCCTAACCCTTGGTTTTGTTTTTTGCTTGAGTTAATAGTAAGTAAAAAAAGAAATCCCTGAGACAAAATTCCATGAAAGTAACATACAATCTGCTCTGATTGAGCGCCGAAGCTTCCAAGTGGCACAACAGAAATGCATTTTCATGGCACAAGCCTCTCTCTGGTTTGCTATTTTCTCCAAACTCTGTGAGCAAATTAATCTCAAACCCACGCATTAAACGATTAAACCAGTCTGAAAACAGTAGATGCAGTGCCGGTTCTCAAGCCCGGATAAAATTATCAGAAGGTGACTCTCATCCCTAATAAGAGAACAGCCAGACTTGTTTGAGCTGAAGGGAAAGCCATGACAACTCAAATAAACACTCTTTACAACCATGGTGAGCAAAAAAAAAAAAAAAAAAAAAGCATCTCAGAATGGAACAGACAACCATTGAAACAAAACACTCAGGTGTCTGGCCTAACAGCTGATGGAGCATATTGGGTTCCTCTCCTGCCATTCAAGGTCAGGAATCTGAGACTACAATGAGCACAGGCTCACCCAAACGGGCCAGGGGGAGCCAAGAAGAAAAAAAAAAAAGAAACCAGGAAATTTTTTCCCCACTTTTCAGCTGCCTGTATAATTAGGTACTTGGATACTGGCCTAAATAAGCATGTGTACAGGTGTTCCTAATACTACTAATATAAAAAAATATTATTATTATTATTATTATTACTATAATTAAATGTTTTGTACGCTCATACACAAAATATACTGACTTTAAACCTCAGGCTTAAAAGATTTCCTTCTTTACTGAGCTATGCATGACTATGCAAAAAAAGACAAAAGAAAAAAAAAAGGAAAAAAGGAACAAAACATTGTTTGTAGCAATATGTGACGGACAGTTTGGGGATGTTGTGGGAAAGGAGCAGGTACAGTAGACACTGAGTGCGCATAAAGTTGAACAACCAGTAAATACGAATGGTGAAAGTTGCTTTAACATGAGAAGATGTCTCTAAGATTATTGGAGAAAATGCAGTACTGCGTGAAGGTAGTAACGGTCATTCTACAAAAAAGGTGGAATTTAAAATCTGATAAAAATCTCATGAAAAGAGATTTTTTATTATTTATTTTTTCTTCTTTCACACCTAGAACTTCTTTAAAAGCAATATTGTACTTTTAAACTTTATCAGTCCATAAAAAGTCGTTTTAAAATATAAAATAATTTTTATATATTTTAAACATTTAATTAAAGAATTAGTTTGCTGTTGTTTTGTCATTGGTGGTACCTATAATTTAAACGGCTTTAAATGCTTATACGTGCAGGTAATTTGAAGCTTTTTTATTTATTTTTTTACATTTATATTCCAATTGGGTTTAAATTTGTCAATTCCATTGACTCATTTCAAAACAGCATATAAAAAAAAAAGAATACATAAAATACATAACCTGTATATTCCAATTAAATTCCCTTTTAAATCATGTTCCAGGTCCACCTCGGGTGGGAGATCTTTCGGGTGTAGAGGGTGTAGAGGTCAGACTCAGACCTGGCTGCTCTGCTCTCATCCTTTGTCTGTGTCTTGCTTCCCTCTCACTCATATCTCCTACTCTTCCTCTTTTTAGACAGGACATCATTTAGATAACTCTTATGGCGTTCTGCCAAGTACTGAGTCCTACGTGCAGGGTCTGCGTCTCTGCTCTGTCTGCACAATCTTTGCTTTTCACCTGCATTAAATGTGGCCATACCTCAGGAAAAGTACAACAGTATGAATGAAAAGAATAAATAATGACTCAAACATGATTGTATATGATTTTTTTTTATAGATCTGTTATATGGCTCATGTATACAGGGACTGACATGGTCACTGGTGTTATTTCTCTTAATTGTAACACACCAATGAATTTAAGGGAAGATCTTAAGTATTTATAAAATGGTTTCCATTTGTTTCCAGATTCGTCAAAATCGATTAATTATTAAATGCAGTCATTTTTTTATGTCCAATGTTTTGACAGTTAATAATTATAAAATGAGTAACGCTAATGACGGACCTAAAAGCTTCGAATAAAATTGCAAAATAAATCATAATTTTAAACATAAGAAGAGAGACATCTGCAACAAAAAATTTCAGGTGTATTTCAAAATAAAACCCTTTTCTTGTATAACAGTAACACCAATGACAGTTTAATGAAATGAAATAAATATTATTGTTTTATGATTTTAGTGTTTTACTTATTTTATAAGACATTTTTGATATTGTGAGATTCATTTCATATGAAAATAAATCAAACGAAAAATCTTTAGATGGAAAGCATATAGTTCCACTTTCATTTATGATCAAAGTGACGTGACATTTCCGTGAACTTGACCATTAAATTAAGAAAATGTGTTTCATGATTGAAAGTACACACTATATTTATTGAACATATATATTTTAAAAAGTGTCTGTCATGTTAATTTAAATGATATTAGTATCAGCAAAACTCGGTGACGGCACTTTCCACCTTTTTTGGGACGAATGACCGGAATACGTTCCAGAGCTTTTATAGATGAAACGAGGAACACGAACGGTCACCTACCTGTGATTCTCCTAAGAACACCCTGAAAACCGCGAGTGAGTCTAAATAACACACAAAATGACAAGACGCATCCCGAACACACCTTTCTTAAATTCCTCGAGCATGGAATCCAGCTTGGTGTCGTGGAACACAAAGTGGACGGGGTGGTTATAAAACTTGGTGATGGTCTTCAGGGTCGTGCAGTCGTCTGGATCCACGAAGGCCAGGTCCTTCACAAACAGGATGTCCACTATGTTAGTGCGCTCCTCCTCGTACACAGGGATGCGCGTGTAGCCGCTCTCCATGATCTCCGACATGGTGTTGAAGTCCAACACGGCGTCGCTGTGAATCATAAAACAGTTCGAAAGCGGCGTCATGACATCCTCGACTGTTTTAGTCCTGAGCTCCAGAGCACCCTGGATCATATTCAGCTCCTCTTTGACCAGGTCGTTATACGGCTCGGTGACCTTCAGCATCTCTACCAGCTTCTCCCGGTTGTACACGGTGCCGATCTCCTGACCCAAAACGCAGTCCAGGAGTTTGCTGATGGGGTACGAGAGCGGGAAGGTGACCAGCATGAAGAATTTGGTGACCAGGATGGTGTTGGCGCCGACTGCCAGGCCGTGGCGAGAACACAGTGCCTGTGGGACAATCTCGCCGAATATGACGATGCCGATCGTGGAAGCGACGACTGCTCCAAGGCCTGAACCTATGAGATCATCCAGGAGGATGGTCAGAGTCGTGTTGACTAACACGTTCCCGAGAAGGAGCGAGCACAACAGGTAGTTCCCTTCTCTCCGTATGGGTTCGATCTTCCTGGCGTACTTTTTCTCCTTATCCGTGCCGCAGCTCTGAACGATCCGGAGCTCCATGGGATCCAGAGCCATCAGCCCCAGGTTGAGACCACTGAACATGCCAGACAGCACCAGGAGGCAGCAGATCAGGGTGACCTGAAGCCACAGAGGAAGCATGGACTTCTTCTCCTCCACCACACGTATCCTGCCATCGTTGTCTCCCAGAAGGTACCACCTGGCATCCTGGTCGTTCCTGATGCACAGCGCATAATCCCTCTGCGCCTCACTCTTCCTCAGCAGCTTGATCTTTACACTCAGGACCCCCGAGGTCCCCTGGCGGGTCACGTTCACGCCACTTTGAATAATGATGTCTTTGGTGAAATCAATGCAAGTCCTGTTAAGTCTCTCACCGCTCTGAGAGTGCTCGCTGTCGTCCCCGACCTCCACGAACTTCACCCGCGACCAAGTGTCATTGCCGATGCGCAGACCGTACAGCCTGAGCGAGATGTTGCTCTCCTCCGTCACTTGGATGATCCCATCGTCGGTGGTCGCCGCCGGCTTG
Source organism: Clarias fuscus (assembly GCA_030347435.1). Taxonomy (NCBI): domain Eukaryota; kingdom Metazoa; phylum Chordata; class Actinopteri; order Siluriformes; family Clariidae; genus Clarias; species Clarias fuscus. The sequence continues at coordinate 23,939,003 of CM059208.1, forward strand.
TCGCTCCTCTCCAAGCGCACGCCGAGGATGCGGCTCTCGCTTCCGGCCTCGGCCGCCGCTTCCGCCGCGCTCGCGCACGCTCCGGGCCACAGCAGCAGAATAAAAGTCAGCGTTATCCCTTTTCCTCCGCACCATCGTGTCGCCATGTTTGTTATGCGCTCTCTCCGAGAGCTCACGCCTGACGTCACCTACTCATTTCGCCACGCCCGCCTCCCGATTAGCATATTACCAATCAACGTTCGACACGTCACCTCTTAGCGCGGGCTAGGCTTAGACGAGCCTCCCTTCGGCTTTATATTATTTAAGGTCGACTGGAGGGGTTGCACTGCTTTTAAGGTAGATTGGAACTTTATATTCTCTATAGAGAGTACAGTATATTATCTTGTGCTATAACCAGGGATGAGAACCACCAGAAGGGGGCGTAAGTTGGGATTTAAATCAAAATTACCTGATTTTGTACAGTAATTTCAGTCTTTAATAATAAAACACATAGATGGAAGTATACCTTAATGAACATTTTTTTTCTTATATTATAACTTTAATTAAAAGTTACATTCACACTTTTTGGCACCATCATTTCATTTTTCAAAATAATCCAAGGGCATGTCTGATGACAATATAAGCAAAGAATTACATTTTTTAGTTGAGATTTAATACCATTCCATTCTGATAATATTACATATGATGAGAAAAAAAAACCTTTTACCTAACAGTTCGTTCTATCCATCCATCTAGGCACCAACTTTACAACTAAAGAGGCCAATGGTGAGCATTGTATTTATTCCCATTGTACTACCATGGTGGAACCCCCGGTCAACACTCAAATTCACACACTACAGGCAATTTAGGAAGGCCAATTAGCCTAACCTGAATGTCTGTGGGAGGAAAACAAGCGGGAATCCAGACCCCATCTGCCCTCTGCACCTGCTGACTCATCCCTGTGCTGAACTGGACTTCATGTTAATTTAAATAACTTCTGCTATATCAAACATTCACCTGCATAACACACATGATGTTATACAATTTCTGTTATCTGTTATCACCCAAATTAGGATGGGTTCCCTGTTGAGTCTGGTTCCTCTCAAGGTTTCTTCCTATTGCAATCTCAAGGAGTTTTCCCTTGCCACTGTCGCCGTCACCCTTGGCTTGCTCATCAGGGACAATCTCATTATCTAGACACATTTTTCTTACACATACACACGTCCATAAATGTTCTTTTCATTTCTTCTTTTCATTTTTGTGAAGCTGCTTTGAGACAATGACCATTGTTAAAAGCGCTATAGAAATAAAATTGAATTGAATTGAATCAAACCCAGACCCTTGAGGTACAAGGCAATAGTGCTAACCACTAAGTCACCGTGTCACCTTACTTTTCAATGAACATTATAAAATTCTGTAAACATTTCAACCACTAAACCATTTGACCAGATAAGATATAAAAAATATAGGTTATAATTTTAAAACCTATAATTAATTCAATTATTCTGTGCTTATTAATAACATATTATTATCATTTGTTATTTAAGAACTTAAACACATCCTTTGTTATATTGAACTTCCAACCGCCTAACAATTTGACTGCAAATCAATCCCTGTTACCAATTATCACCCAAATGAGGATGGGTTCCCTGTTGACTCTGGTTACTCTCAGGGTTTCTTCCTATTGCCATCTCAGGGAGTTTTTCCTTGTCACCCTCGGCTTGCTCATCAGAGACAATCTGACCATTTTGATTTGTACATATTTGATTTATACATTTCAATGTTGGTCATTCCCTTGAAGTGTTTTGGAGTTGGTAGTGGAGAGAAGGAGAAGGAGAACACTCCATATCCCCTCCACAACCTACTGGCTAAACAGCCGGAGCACTTTCAGTAAGACAATGCTTCAGCTCCACCGTGACAAAGTACACCACAGGAATATTTTTCTGCCAACTGCAATAAGACTTTACAATAACTCTGTAATGACGGGGTCAGGAGAGAGAGATGACCTTTTCTGACATCACTATAAATAGGCTCTTATACACTCTGTCTTCATTGCACTGTGGTCATGTCCTTTCATTTATTTAATTCTCTATTTACAATTTTATCACTATATTACAACTTGCTGGTGCACCTTATGTACAGTTTCGTTCCCGCCTGTTTATACAGTTATCATGTATCTGTAAATATAAAACGTATATTTATATTATTTAATACCATTTTTACCTCATTAATGCACCATAAAGATACACATGTAAAAAGTGTATCTTATGATTTTGTTTGTATGTCTAACGTTATCCTTTTCTCATTGCAATTTGCTTTTTGCTTACCTCTTGTATAATCTGTAAACTGGCTGCAGTGTCTATCTATCTATCTATCTATCTATCTATCTATCTATCTATCTATCTATCTATCTATCTATTCATCCATCCTTCCAGCTATCTATTTTCTCCCACATTTTAAACTTGTTTCTCTAATTTTCTTTTTGATTTTGGAAACGCTGCTTTGCGTCAATGACCATTGTTAAAAGTGCTATATAAATAAAGCTGAATTGAATTGAATTGAATTAGCCTAAGTGACTAGTCTAATAAGACTAATTAATAACTACTTACAATATTTAGCCATTACCAACTGAAAGTAAACTACAGAATAATAAGTCAACAGAATGTGTCATTTTCTCACAGTGTCACATCCCCATTTTCCAGAAATGATCAAAAATGTTTTCACTTTCCATATGTGGGAAATTTTTATAGTATTTATAACAACAGGAAACACTGTCTTTGTGTCTGACATTTCATCCAGGTACATGAATGTTTTTTTTTTTTAATAACTTTGCCCTGTGTTACACATCCTGTTTAGCATATTTTGTTTCTCCCTTCACTGCTTTTAAGGTATACTGGAAATTAATATTATACTGTAACAAGGCGTGAGAATCAGAGGGTCGTAAGTGACATTTGAGCAACTTTACAGGAGAGCCAAAACAAAAAATGACCAGAGTGTGACCTGATTTTGTACAGTAATTTCAGTCTTTAATAATAAAATGAACTACTTTATTGAAGAATGAATTACTTAATGATACTTAATTATTTTCTCTTTTTTTCCTCATATTACTACTTTAATTAATAGCTACATGTGCCATTTTATTTACAACAACCATGTGTGTATCTGATGATTTTATAAGCAAAGCATTACATTTATGAGTTGAGATTTAATAACAATCCATTCTGATAACAATACGATTAAAAACTGTTTACCTAACAGTTCGTCGAATGTTATTAAATTCTGAAGAAAAAAAAAACATTCATAGGTAACTCACTCACTCATCATCTATACCGCTTTATCCTGTATTCAGGGTCACGCAGGGGCCTGAAGTCTATCCCAGGAGGCTTAGGGCACGAGGCCTGGACAGGGTGCCAATCCATCGCAGGGCACATACACATACACAGACTACAGGCAGTTTGGGAACACCAATCAGCCTAGTCTGCATGTCTTTGGACTGTGGGAGGAAACCCACCAAGCACAGGGAAGACATGCAAACTCCATACACACAGAGACAGGAATCGAGCCTGGCCGGGAATCGAACCAGGACCCTGGAGGTGCAAGGCGACAGTGCTAACCACTACATCACCACAGGTAACTGTCACCACAAAACCATTTAGCAATTACCAACTGAAACTAAGCTACCGCACAATATGAAATAGTCAACAGAATGTATTCTTTTCATCACAGTGTCACATCCCCATTTTCCAGAATTGATAAAAAAAATTATTTCGCTTTCTGTATGTGAGAAATTTTGATTGTATTTATAACAACAGGAAGCTGTATTTCTGCCTGACATATCATTTCATGGTTCATGACTGTTTTTTTTTTTATTATTATTGTTAAATCACTTTGTTATACAGCCAGTTTCTTATATTTTTCAAAGTATCTCTTTCTTTTCTTTACTATTTGCTAGCTCTCTAAACTGTAACTTAATGTTACTGGTTGCTTGCTGTCTGGATCCACAAAGGCCAGGTCCTTAACAAACAGGATGTCTGTGATATTAGTGTGCTCCTCCTCGTACACAGGGATGCGTGTGAAGCCGCTCTCCATGATCAAATGGTGATGAATTCCAACATGGGCTTGCCTTGGATCATGAAACGGTTTGAAAGTGGCGTCATGACAAGCTCGACTGTTTCAGTCCTGAGCGCTTAAGCACCTTGTATCATACAAGGTGCTTAAGCGCTCAGGGTGCACCTTGATACAAGGTGCATCATGATACAATGATACAAGGTGCATCATACAAGGTGCACCTTGTATCATTGACCAGGTCGTTATACTGCTCAGTGACCTTCAGCATCTCTAAAAGCTTCTTCCTGTTGTACACGGTGCCAATCTCCTGACCCAAAACGGTGTTCAGGAGTTTGAGCAGCATGAAGAAATTGGTGAGCAGGATTGTGTTGGCACCAACTGGCAGGCTGTGGTAAGAACACAGCGCCTGTAGGACAATCTCACAGCAATGCTATGCTATGCATTAGCTACTGTATGCTAAATTCAGTGAGTGATTAAATGACACAAAATAAAACGTTTCATATGTTCTTATTGTTCTCAAGAAATTCTTTAGTAAAAAAAAAACAAGTCAAGTTGATTTTTAATAAAAAATAATAAACATTTTGTACATGGGGTAACTGCCCCTTGGAGAAACTGACCTCATCTCATCATATTGGGTTTTTAGTTTAATATTGTCTTTATGGCTTAACATGTCTACACCGTCATAGTAAAATAACAATAAGGATAAAAACTTTTCAGAAATTTGAAATATGAGATAAACTGTACCCAGTCCCCTTTAACAGTGAATCATGCTGCTGAAGATACACCATATGCTCATTAAATGCTAACTATAGCAAAAAATAAATGTCCATGCTGTCATGGTCCACCCTGTCATCAATCTTACCATGATATGGTGGACATGTGCATATAGATTTAGCGACATTTTCACACATGGTATTCACAATATGGTATGAAAATTTATTTACTCTACTGTGAATTTGTCCATGACAGTGTGAACATATTTTGCGATTTGCTCATACTGTATATTGTCCATATGCAGTTTATTTATAAGAAGTTTTGGAGCTTGAACAACTTGCATTTCTAACAGCCTAAGGTCTCACTCACTCACTTAAATAGAAAATCTAAAACTTTGAGATTTTTTTTTTATTCTGATATCTCAAAGGCAGATTATAGTGATATCGACCCAGCTCACCTTTTCTGTCAGCATTATCAAGCTCTTCTCTGTTTTGAAATATGAGTAACAACAGGTCATCAGCAGTTTCAAAATGTATTCTTTTGGTGGTCGACTGACCTGCCTTACAGTACATGAGGTGCCAGCCGGTTTGACTATCCTATATCCTATCCACAGGCTTTACTCACAATACAGTTCTCAATACTTTCAACACCAGTTAGTTCAATGTGTTCAGTTTACAGTCTTTTGTCTTTTGATGTTTTTATAACACTAAATTATTTAAGAATTCATAAGAATTCCTTCATGAAGTAGAAAGAGCTTGATTTCACCCAAAATGTCTCTTGTTCCCAGTTTACAGGTCATACAATAATACCCTTTACATATTCATATTTGTTAACATAATGTATTTAGTATACGTCTGGGTGTTTATTACGTTCCTTTTTTTAATACAGCATGCTGTATGTGTTACGTGAATGTTCTAGGTTCATCAGAAAATATTGGCTCCCTCTAGTGGTAGTTCTGGATAATCAAACTCTTCGTGTAGTTAGATAGAATGTCCGCCAGAGGGCGCCAACTGCTTATCTATTTATTTATATTCATCTTGTGCTTTTAATCACACACTAAAGACATTAAGCTGCGCAGTTTATTTAAAATCTATCTATCTATTTGTCTTGGAACAAAGCTATTCCTTTTGGCTTAATAAGGTTTTTGTCTTCCTCCCAATTGTCTTCCTTTTCTTCTTCTTGGTAACTTCTTGGACAAGTCAATGTCTGAAGCAAGTTGGCACTAAATTATTTTTTTTATTTTTCATCATCATCATCATCATCATCATCATCTTATTATTATCATTATTATTATTATTGATCTTGTTTTTGTTATAATCATTACATTATCTTTCAGTGTCTCAAGAAAGTCTGAATTCTTCATATAATAATAATAATTATTATTGTTGTTGTTGTTATTGTTGTAATCATCATCATCATCATCATCACAAGGTAAAGGTCATGTTTTTATTAATTAGTTTCTAAGTACAAGACAAACGTTAGTACTTTTACCCCCTGCAATCATATGTAAGTAAATAAAAAATCTGTTGAACTCATAAATGAAATCTGCCTCGTCATTATTGAGGTAATGTATTTCACTGGCTATAAAAAAAAACATGTTATAGTATAGAAAACGTATTCAGCATTTGTAAATGGTTGTGTGTACTAAATGGTAAAGTATATTTGTATTAACAACTTTTTTTAACCTGGGTATGTCGACTCAACCTTTAACAAACTAACCATCTAATCAACTTCTTCATACTGTGACTATAATCTACTTGTGATAGAAAAGTGAAGTTCCAAGTCTCACACGGCTGTAACTGACATATCAGTTTAATTAGCAAATTACTCAAATACATTTAAATCATTTAATGAATGAACAACAATACAACACATACACACACATATATACAGGACAGATGCCAGTGTAAAAGAGAAAAAGGCACTGATCTACCATTACTGTTCAAATGATGAAAGCACATCTAATGAAACACTACTAAAATATAAAAGTTATTTAAGGCTTTATCTCATTCAAACATATTTTCAAATATATATTATATATATATTTTTTTTTTCTCCCATTTATTTATTTATTTATTTTTACCAAGTCAGTGTCTCAAGTTGGCACAAAATTATTTTGTGATCAATAATTTTTCCATAATCTACGTCTATGTTCTTTACATTATTATAATAATAATAATAATGAGTATTATTACTATAGTTGTTATTATCAGTGTAGTTGTCTCAAACAAGCTGGTACAAAATGACTTTGCTAACAGTATTGAAGTATTGTTGTGGTTGTTTTTAGTATCATCTCCATCTGTTTTTTTTTTTTTTTTTTACCAAGTCACCGTTTCAAGCAAGTTGGGCAAAAATTATTTTGTGACCAATATTTTTTCATCTACTTTTTCTTCTTCATATTATTATTAGTATTATTATTGTTGTTGTTGGTGTTATCATTAATGTTGTGTTCAATCATTTTTTATCTTTTTCTTCTTATTGTTGTTATCATTATTATCTATTTTTCTTTACCCAAGCTACACGACTCACACGGCTTTAACTGACATATCGCTTTAATTAGCCAATTATTCTATTACAATTAAAGCATTATGAGTGAACAACAATACAAGACATACACACACATATAGATGCCAGTTTAACAGACAAAAAGGCACTGATCTAACATTACTGGTCCCATTACTGAAGAACTTGATCCAATGAAACAATACTAATAAAAACTCATTCAAAAATATGTACAGGTAATGACAAGGACCGATCAAATAATTTAATTGACAATTAGAACACTTTAATACAGAAAGCAGTGCAATAAATTAATTGTACACATTAGGTTTGCAAATATTAGATTTTTTATAAACAACAGCTGAGTGCAACAGTTTGAATTCTCCATGAAAAAGAAAAACGTACCTTTTTTTTTTTTTTTCAAAAAATGTCAAATAAAATAGTACTATCATAAAACAGCGCAATAAAATCAACGGAACAAATCCTTTTAATGAAAATACATACTATTACATACATACATAATGTTTATACTAGATTTGCTTTTAATACGATGCAGATCATTTTCGCTACCTGTAGTGATAAAGGAATCTTTAAAACCTAGCTAAATACACTATCGTTATAACAGCATTCCCTTATCTCCATTTGGTCATAAGGGTATGCAAACATTTGCACTCAACTACATATACACTGTATAGGCGCTTACGGTATAAGTCAAGCTTCAATAAAATGGTATTAAACTAATTTGTACATACAAATTTACACTGAAATGTGCATGACATCAGTATTGGGGATGTTTTTGGAGGTTGGAAATGAAATGACTTTAGTCATATATAGATTAGTAATGAATGAATGAATCAGGTTAAGCTCTAAAATGATGAAATGATCTGGCCATATTTAAAGTCATGATTGTCATTCAGTATAAAGCTTTCTCTAAATCCATGCGAGTTAGAGTCTGCTCTCTCACTCACTCATCGTCTATATCCTGTATACAGGGTCACAGGGGCCGAGGAGCCTATCCCAGGAGATTTAGAAGCAGGGTATACCCCGGACAGGGTGCCTATACATCGCAGGGCAAACACAAATACACACACTCACTTGCTCGTTCACACACAACAAACAATTTGGGAACGCTAACTAGGTAAATCGCCATTGCTTTGGATTGTGGAGGACAAACCCACCAAGCACAGGGAGAACATGCAAACTCTATGCAGACAGATCTGAGGCGGGAATCGACCCAGGACCCTGGAGGTGCAAGGTGACTGTGTTACCCACTATGTCACCGTGCTGCCTTCTCTGCTTTCTATATTGGTTTAATAATCATAAAAAAAAACATCTATAGTGATTTATTCTTCAACATATATTGACATTCTTAATATTGTTAATTAATTGCAGAACCACAAGCAATTTACTTTGTTTTAAATGAACTTTTCCAAGCCTGGGTGGTATGGTGGTCCACTAGGTAGTGTTGTCATCTCTCAGCTCTAGGGATTTAGTTCTATCCTTTGCTCAGGTTACTGAATCCACCTGTTTTCTTTCCTTCTTCAGGTTATCTGGTTTCTCTTTGCTTCTCGTACAGATACCAGTCTTTGGATCAGTTACGCTAAACTGCCCTATGAGCATACTGTATGTGTGCATGATGCCAATGTTCCCATGAAAAGGATCTGTATACACCGGCACCAACCAAGAACCAAGATAGAACATTATCATTTAAATAAGATGATTTTAAAGCTATCAATATGAGTTTTTGCATTCGAAACATCTGAATTTGAATAACCTTCACTATTGGTACACTATTTTAACAGAAATATAATGGAAGTATGTGATTATTATTTCTTTTAAAATGATACATCTTTCACATACAGTACAGTACTGTGCAAAAGTCTGCAAAAAAATCCTTTGGGAAAAAAATACTATAAAGCCTAGAGCATGGTAATAATCTAAATATTATCTATATATATATATATATATATATATATATATATATATATATATATATATTTTTTTTTTTTTTTTTAATAATAAGCCTTAGGCCTACGATTTTTAGTACAATTTGTGCAGATTCATGCTGTAAGGAAATTATCGAAGAATCTAGGAAAAATACTTTCATAGCGTACAAAAAATTAATGAATTTATTCTGCTTTCTTTAGTGACAAACATTTTCTTGTAAAAAAAAAAAAGTAATGCTTGGAATTTTAAAATGTACTGACACTGACTCGGTAACGCAAAATCTAAAAACAAAAATAAAAAAATACAAAAATTAAGAATTAATAATATAATATATACTATGCTTAATAGAATATAGTAATAATGTGTTTTGTTTTTGTACCGGCATGCCGGAGACTTTTGCACAGTATTGCATCATCCACAAGTGCTTGTCTTTGCTTACACACTCTATATTCACTATATTCAAGTCTTAAAGTTAAGTTAACCGGATCTTTGTAAAGTGCCAAAAATAAGCATCTATTCCAGCAAACCCTCCTGTGCGGCACAGCTGTACCCAAACCTCCTCAGTGCAGAAGAAAAACATGACAGAAAACCCCAGATTTGACATGATGGCAATTGCGTTGTAAAAAGGTAAATGTTGGAGGAATGTTAACTCCATGTCTTGTGCAGCTAATCACTTCCAATGAAGTTACGCCAAGCTTTCAATCAACATCGCATTCTTCTCCCCTCACAAGCAGCATTTTTACAAAACAAGTAGTTACAGTTTCAAACCTTTTTCGTCTGGAAATTACTGTGCATATGAGACAGGACATTTCAAGTACTCTCTAAAAAGGCCGATTGGACATCACATCCTAGTGACCATTCTGGACATCCCGTCCCGTCGTCCTGCTCGTCTCGGGCCCTGATCGGCTGTCGCTGCTGGGCAGAAGGACTTCCACAGAGAAGCTGACTCTTTTGGACTGGAAGATGCTGTAAGTGTTGTCAAATCGCAGAACGTCTGGAACAAAATTGAAATTAGTGAATAGAACTATTAACTGCATTATATTTGCAACAGAATGAAATGATTCAATTCTAGAATGATTTTATAGATGGCTACACGTTCAATTTTTCCGCTAATTAACAGTAAAGAGCATTTTTAACCACAAGTGTATAATATAAATTATGCTCAAATATTTCTATAAATATTTTGTGCAAATTCAATTCGATTTCAATTACATTTTATTTGTGTAGAACGTTTAACAATTATCACGTTCATTGTCACAAAGCAGCTTTACAGGAATATAATTTTGGAAAAAAAAAAAACAACAACTATAAATTACAGTATAGCAGTATCTGCTGTTTGTCCCTTGACCAATCCAGAGGTGACAGTGCCAAGGGAAAACTCCCTGAGACCTCATGAGGAATAATCCTCAAAAAACAAAAAAACAAACAAAAGGGAACTCATCTTCATCTGTGTGATACTAGATATCACGATCGTAAATGAATTCTTTTTATAATAGTGTGCTATATGGTCAAGCGGAATTATAAATCGGATATAAATTATATGAAATAAGCTGATGTAAGCTGTGTAGCATCGGTCAAAAATGTAATTACAAATGCAATATTTATATTTGAAGAGTTTTTTTTAACAAAGTATTATTGTTAACATTGGTATGACGCATTGAATTATTGACGCTGTAATATTAATTAAACAACTGACTAGTGGAAGCGTTCATATTTTCAATAAATATCACACTACTAATTATTATTATTATTATTATTATTATTATTATAGGGGTAGTGGAATTCCCTGATGCTCAAACCCAGCCACGGGATGCAGGGTATCCTTAATGCCAGTCCAAACCCGAGATAAAAACAGGAGTGTTGAGTCAGGAAGGGGATCCAGTGTAAAACTTGTGCCCAAACAAAAATCTTTGGACCCACTTTGGCAACCCGTTAACAGAAGCAGCTCCCGAAAGAACAACATTGTTATTATAATTATAATTACTACTAATAAATAACTAACTAATAATAATAGCTAATACTACAAGACATGTGACACCACACAGTACTGCTACAAACTATGAGAGAAAAATAATCAGTATATAAAATTGTGGATTGTTATTGCTAAGTATCCCAGACCGGACCCACAGCTATACCTTTGTCATTTCTTAAAATAAAGATCACAAGTAAACTTTGTTAAATCATTTTAGAAACCCAGCTATAAGCTAAAGCTAATAGCTTTATAGCTTATAAAGCTAAAGCGATGTAAAACCATGTTGCTGCCGAAGTTATTTTTAGAGGTAAAAGGGATACCATTTTGTCAAAATGAGACTTAAGGTCCCTTTTTTCTTCCTATGTCACAGAATCCTCATTTAAATATTCTAAAAATAGGATTTAAAAAAAAAAAAGGATTTTTCAGTAATAAACTTAGCATAAAAAATTGAGCTTATTGAGCCAGGAATCTTAAAAGATGCATCATTTAAATCACCCAAAATGTGATGGAATACTATACATGATTTGATGTGACTGGTTGCAAGTAATGCTTACTTGATCTCACAAATGTATTCTGTACAAAGAAAAAGTTTGCTGTCTACAACTTCAGTTCGTATATGAAACTGCACCGTGAACACACATCTGTTATCCTCTCTTATTGTCCACTTACACACTCCAGGGTCAGTGCATGTCAGAGTTCCGTCCTCGGGTACGAGGTGTGCGTTGTAGCGCTGACTGGCCAGGACCTCCTGCATATTACCTGCCTTCAGCCATTCACCCAGTTTCTTCTTCGTAAAGACTCCAAAGCCAATATCCCCGCCCTCACAGGAGAACTGCCACCTGAGGACAGAGACCAAACACAGAGCGGGAAAGACATCATGGACAGGAGCTTGAGTTTATTTTCACCAATTTTAGCCTAGTCTTTTCAATCGTCCTTTAAAGAATCATCGAGTTATGGAAACTTCTAGAATACAGTGGGACTCATCGTACCACATTCCAGCATGAAGTAACGATATTCGATTTCAGTTTTTCGACACCAGTTTAACCAGATTAACATTAATGTTGAAACTATATAATTGTTCTTTATCACTGACCACCGTTATACTGGGCTGCTGTCACACTCCTGGGTCGTAGAAAATGTTGTGTTACCTGAGCACACAGCCTGGAGCGAGGATCTCATATTCGAGCTGATGGGAGGAGCCGCGGCTGATAGACGTACACTGGTCGTACTGCTGCCTAATGAATTCTCGTGCGTAGTAGGACTTGGGCACCAGGCCACCCTGTTTAATCTGTGCAGGGACAAACTGGTTATGGTTCAGCTCAGGCAAGACATTCGTCATGGTTTAATAATAGGATGAAATGAATGATAGAAAATTAAACTTACACAGATGACAGCATGGTTAGTGCTACAACTGGCTGGCATGGTTAATACAGAAGTGTGTGCATGAACACATAGACGTTCATAGGAAATACATTTTACAAGAGATTCAGTTCTTCTGGTTTTAGATACCTGCTAAATACTGTATAGAGTTGGGTCAGTAATTCAGCTATAAAACATAAAGAAATGTGGAGGGAAAACTAGTCCCACAATCAGACACAGTCTGAACATGAGTAGAGGACACCTTGTTGACCCCTCATGTCTCCTAAAGTCCCATGTGGAGGCATTTTACTCTGAGATGTTTAATACTTTTCTATTAAACTTTTTCCGCCATCTCAAATTGTTTCACGCATGGATTGGACACCACAGAGTTCAGACCATAACGCCAGTGAGAATCTTTGGGACCTGCTGGAGAAGGCATTACGCAGCGGTTTTGATCTTAGAGAGACAAAAATCAATAATGTGATTCGCGATGGAAATAAATGCATAAGCCTATCAAAATGATGCCATGGCGAATGAGTGTTGTAATCATATTATTATTTTTTTGCTGGGCAGTGTAGTAATATTAAATGTTTAAATATATCTACACTTCTACAGCGTTGGGTGTTTGTATAATAACATTTTATCGTACAGACACTTCAACGTGGACAATGATGCAATATGAGGCAATATTCTTACTAAAGCATCTCTTGATAATGTTATACAATAAAACACTGATCAGCTATAACATTAACACCACATAACATTAACAAATTAACGTTGATCAGTTATATACCAGTAAAGTAGTGATAGGATCATGAGCACCCAAGGTTCATCTATGCCTGTGGGGAAGTCCATGCTAGTCACAATAGAAAGGTTATTTCTATAGAAAGTGCAAGGCAGGTAGAGGACTCTGACTCAGCCTCCAATCTCCCAGATCCCAATCCGATTGAGCAGACATGGGGTGCATCGGATAAACAAGCCTGATGCATGGTGTTCCCACTTCACAACCCACAGCCCTCAAGCGATTAATTGCCAACATCCAGATGCACCAGCAGTGCAAGGGAACCTACTGTACATAATACTGTCTTATAATAATGTTTTTTGTTGTAATGTTATGGCAGATCGGTGTATGTACCCTTCTTTTCATGCAATTTACATAATTATTGCAAATTAACCCTTGTTAGATGTTGTAATGCCAGTTTGCATAATTTTGCATGTACTGTCACACATAGTAATTTATCAACATAAATTAGGAAAGTACATACTACTGCTCTTTATACTGTCATAAATCAAAGCAAATATATTTATTAATACATAATAACTATATAAAACAAATTACATTAAAAAAAACAAACTACTATAGTACACAACAAAATGTGTAATAATCCTGTGTTGTTGATTATATACTGACATACTGTATAGAAGCAAAGGACTGGAACAGTCAAATCATAGTGATTAGGTAATCGTGTAATACAGTGTTAAAAGTGCTTACATTTCTACCCCTCATCACATTTTTATGAATATGCAAACTAGAAACTCTCCCAACCTTCTAAACCCTGACCCCCTCCCCTCTTATTTGCACACTGTTCCATTATAGGCTCTTATTTATTGTGACAAAATAACACAAGAATACTAGCTCAGTGGCAAAACCACTTCAGCTTTCTGTTTCTTAAAACCCCTGCTTCATCACTCTGACCAGTTCTTTGAAAGAAATCCATACACAAGAAAAATAACACTTTTTCTAAAATGCACAGCTTATCAGCTTTAATCGTCCAAAATAAAATTAAGGAAAACTTTTATAAAGTATAGTTAAAGTGAATAAAAAAAAGATATCAAATCAGTCAACAATGATGTCACTTATTGCTTACAGATGCCTTAAACAGCTCCTTATGCCCGGTGAGGTCAGTGATATGTTACGTGATATGAACTATACTATCCAGTGCAAACTGACCGGTGTGGTGGTTTGACAGCACAAATCTTCCCGTTTTTCAATTTAAAGAAAGGCAAACACGCAAAATCCACATACTGTAACCTATATACACAGAATGTTTTTTACCTTGTCCAATGTAAACTATCAACGTTATCTACAAGACCTAAACATCTTTACTCACAAAGATAAACCCTGGCACGTTATCTATTTGATTTTCCCCATGCTCATTAACAAAATGTCAAGGTCCGTATTGGACAAAGATTTACTACAGACACCCAAAGAAGCCTTTGGAATCATTAACACTATGGTACAGGCAAAAACCAGCTGTATTTCTAAAAAAAAAAACAAATAATCATTTATAATAATAAAAGAAATTAACAATAATAATTAATAAACAAAAGAAAGAAAGAAAGAAAGAAAGAAAGAAAGAAAGAAAGAAAGAAAGATCACATTTGGGAGCTCAAAGTTCCATAAAAAAATGTGAAAGCCCAAAAAAAAAAAAAAAAAAGGAATCTGGCGGAAATTCATAAGAGGACCTCTCCTCCAGTCCTGCAGAGAGCAGCATCTTTACCTATGTATCTACGAGAAAACAACATGTCAAGACAGGTCAGATAATAACCAGGCCTTTAAAGGCATGAAGGTATTTCTCATTTGGGGAATGCAGGATGACTAATGAGCTGCGCTACATGCGTAAAGCGGAAAAACTTGAAAAAATCACACAGTCTGGTAGCTTACTCATACGCTAGAATCTCACATTAATTTGTAGTGATTATACTAATCAAGAATGATTTCTTTCATGATAATAAGTAAAGCCATATTAGCCAGATTAAGTAAAGCCATAAAAAGTGCCCATACAGTACAGTATATGGAATCCTTGAAATGTCTCATGTTTGCTTTGGATTGTACCTGCAAATGCATACTGTATGCATCTGTTCTTGTGAGATCTTGCTGAGTCAGCACCAAGTATGAAGAGATGATTTAATTCACAAAAGCTGGATAAGCCTTGAAGTGGGATTATATGAAAGCTTCCTGTGTCTCCATGAGACAAATAGGCAACGTTTTAGACACTGCCTGCATGATTAATATAGTGTATTTATCTAGCGAGAAATGGGATTAGACAAGAATCTGAAAAAGCCTTGCGTACTATTAAAGCAATAAACGTTATTAAAAATGTATTTATAGAAAGTTTCATGAACACACCGCAAAAAATCCCACTAAAGCATATTATAATGCCATCTAAGATTTTGTAATTCGCTTCTTGGTTCACTTTTTGATTTGAACTTCATTTACAGTATCACATGTTGGTTGAGTTTCCACCATTACCAGCAATGTCTCTCTGTCTGCAGTATAAATTTAAAACCTTTAATATTACATACTGTACAAACTACTGTACCATATTACAGTGCATTCAAGATACAATACAAGATACCAGTGTATTGTGGTACACATCATAGTGCTACTGTACCACACTATCTAATGAAGTGGCACATTACCTACGCTGGTACACTATAAAGTCCGATGATGCTTACCATGGTAATGTCTGGAGTACCATGGTGATACTATGGTGTATTATGGTATGTAGAATGGTTTACTAGAGTACACGATAGTAGAGACCATAGTAACATTTATTATGGGAGGATTTCTGAGGTCAAGTTATTTTCATTATCTTCACAGCTAACATAACACGAGCTAACCTTACAGGTTTTCCAGTCAAGTCAATTAGTCAAGTTCTGATAGACTTTTCACAAATCATATTCACAAATGATTATAATATTAAGTTAATGGCCAGTTAGCTAACACAGGTTAACTAATCAGACTTCTGACGGATTAAAGAAATAATAATATTCATGCATACCATTTTCATGACATACTGGACCATGACAGGGCATATTGAAAACATCTATGTATTTATTATATATTTTAAAAGGTATTCAAAAGGTATCCATAATGTTTCTATATATGGCAAACAATCTGTCCATGTCAAAGGCATGCCTATTGTATCTGTCCCACATTTTGCCATTTTGTTTTTCTAGACACCATCAAAAACAATGACGCATTAATATCTGCCACAGGATGAGGGGGAGAAAGTTTGTGCAAGGTGTAAATGCACCAGCTTTCACTCTGTCTGATAACACTGATAAACTGATACCGGAGAAAATGCTGAATCGCAGTAATCCAAGCCCGAAATGTGCAATAAAGCAATTTAGATTTGGGCTCTGCTCAATACAGCATTACAATGCCTTAAATATCCCTATCTTTAACTAAACGTTCTAAAGGTATAAAACCTTATGCAATAATAATTGCATCCCAGTTGCCTATATCATTGCTGTTGTTGTCATGCCATTTCAAAGAATGATTACAGTTTCACAATCGGACAGTGCTGCTCTCTGACATTGAGTTCCAGACGTGCAGACTAATGCTAAAGTCAGTGATGACTAACAGTATAGTAAACGCTTGACACAGCAGAATTTTCTCATACTGAATAAGCAAAACATACTGTATTCTGTTACATAAATAAAGGACAGTCGCTGGTCATTTGTTCTTTTTCTAAAACAACTAGAACACATTTCCTCAACCTGTGATTATCAGGTACTTATATCAACATTTAAGCTGAAACTGGCCTCAAACGCTGTATTGTATTATACTTATTGTATATTATAATATATTATTGTATAGAAAATTGGGTTTGAGTTATTTCTTGACCTTTGAAGAGATAAAAAGCCATTACCATTTAAGCAATTGAAATAACAACCAGTCAAATTAATGGACATGTGGAATTAATGGAAAGGTGAGGTATAAAGTGAAACATTAAATATAGATTCAAAATTGACGAAGAGAAGACAAAAAAGGAAACGACAGTCAGTTAAGCAAAAGAAGAAGTTATAATGTCGTAAGAAGTAAGGCTCGCAGTCTGCTGGCAAAATAAGTCGTCATGGTATTTTGAGAAACAGCATGAGTTAGAGAAAATGAATGAGAGAAATTGTTATGGAATTCAATTTATTGAAGGCAAAAATACAATAATAAAAAGAACAAATTAACAAATTAAGTTAGGAGAAATGAAGTACAAACACACATGCAGGTGAAGTTTATTTATCCTGTCTTAAGACAGGAGAGGACAAAGTCACCGATTTATGTGAAATGAAAGAATAATAACGAGTATGATTCTGGTATTGGACTACTGTTCAGGAGGTCCCAGGTTCAAATCCCAGCACCACCAAGTTGTCACTGTTGGGCCCTTGAGCAAGGCCCTTAACTGTTTATACACTATGTGTAATGAGATAACATGTCTGAATAAGGCCGTCTGCCAAATGCCATAAATGTAACAATAAATTCTGCCAGCTTCCTTACTAAAATAACAAGCCTCACAAAGTATATATAAAAATACAGGAAATATTTTTTCTCCCTGTGCTTGGTGGGTTTCTGCCGGGTACTCCGGTTTTCTCCCATAGTCCAAAGACATGCAGATTAGGCTAATTGGCATGGTTAAATGATTGGTTTTATGAATATTGTGATTCTAAACATCTAAATAGCACAACACCTGTAGGATCGCTAAGAACAGCAATGTTTTACCACCTCAAATACAAACATATACTGTATAACTTAAAAAATAATTGTAAAAATCGGTGTCGGTGTCAGGTTGGCAATACATGAATTGCCACACAAAAGAACTGAGATGCGTGACTGAACTATTATTTTCCTGATCTCTAATAAGTCAATGTATTTTAGGATTTGACTCTGCTCAGACTCTGATTGGAGCGGCTAGTACAAAACCATCTAGACTGATTTTCTCATTCAAATCTCTGAGTCAATGTATTTTTCTTGAAGTTTGTGTGTGATTTTGAAAAGAAGAAACCGTTATCCACTGTCGTGTAACCACAACACCTTATTCACTGCTTTCATTTATACTATGAGTATGTGTTGGTTTGGTCTGATTTGACCCAGGTCGAGAAAACGAACACAGGACAGACTGCATAAAAACAAGCTGTCATAAAACAGCTTAACACTTTTCTGCCCAGTTGTTATTTCTGTTATCAGATATGAACCTGCGCTTGTGTATGAGGCAATCAAGGTATGATGATGCTGTATTCACCAACCTATTATTTTCACTAAGTGTACACCTAGCAAGACATTAGCAAGCAAGACTCTAGGTCAATGACATTTTACTGATATTAGACAAAAGCCTAAAAGTCTGGTTTCAACTTGTTTTTGTAAATATACAGTACGCGTTACTATATATGATCACGTGACAATCATAGCCTTAGGTGGTCCTTTCCCACATTGCTACAAAGCTATTTACAGTCCTATAGAATGTCTTTGTATGTTCTAGGATTAGAATTTCCCAAACGTGTTCCAGCACGACAGTGCAGAAAAAGCGATTGGAAAAGTAGAGCTGGAGTTTCCTACACAGAGCCTTGACCTGAACTACATTAGAATGAACTCGCCAATCCAAACTCCAGGACATCCTCTCATCTATTTTGAGCAGCAAGGAGCTAGAACTATTAAGAATGAAACAATGCCATTCTGGTTATACTGTACTATGCGCACTAGTTTACTAGCAAGCCTATGCCACCAACTGTATGTAGAGCTGTGAGCCGGGGTCACTTTTGACTTTTACTCACCCTGGTCCTGCAGCGCGGGTCACCATCAGGATCAGTCAGGTTTCCCCCATAGGCAGCTGGAAGCTCTTCAGGGTCGATGTGTTTCCTTAACACCTCCTGCCAGTTGGCTGAAAAAACACCAAAAGAACTAAATGTACATCAGACACAATATCTGTGTGAGTGTGTTATGGGTAGAGTTGGGTGATTCTTAGTCAAGGCTGTGAACGCAACAGGAAACGTTTTGAGCGATAGATAATATAGGAGGTGTAATAACTGAGGTTATCTTACAGCCCAGAACCATGATCTTGTGGCGAGTATCTTCGCTTAGAAAGTGCTTCACCAGATTATATGCAACAGGAAACAGTTTGGGTGCTGCAAAAAAAAAAAAAATAAAATAAAATAAAATATATATATTAATTAAAAGACTTAATTCTAGTTGCTATTATAGAGAAACACATTTTGACCAATTAGATTTGAGAATTTAACAGCACAGTGGTATAAATGTCTCGAAATATTCGTAAATGCTTAGAGTATTCATTTGTATATAACTTTACAACTTACCTTTGATAACTAATAATCTCTTGAGTCCTTCAGGATAGTTATCTTCAAACATTGTCAAAACCTACAAGAGAAAAAAAAACAGGCTGATTACTCAAGAGCTGGACATTTCCTAAAAGTTTTTTTTTTTTTTGAATAAGCAATGTTTAACAAGGGGTCAAGTCATATAAATATTTACACATTTTGGAAGTGAACCAAGTTCACTGATAAAGAACAGAAATACAGTGCAGACAGAAAACAAAAAGAGATCCTACCTCTCCAAAGGTCTCTATTGCAGGCTTGTAAAGGTGCTTCAGTCCCAAACCTTCACAATCATAGATCATAGTAATGGACTCCACATTTTTCCCTAACTGATATGAGAGACAGAGAGAGATAAAGATGGGGAGAAAAGCAGGAAATTAAGTTTCTGGGAGCAGTCTCTTTCCACCGAATGAATCAATGTGAGTCATATGACGTCTAGCTAGGTCTAATGGGTCATGTTTGGGTTATAATTCTATATGCATAAATCTATATAAACCCTCCTGCTTTAGATTTTTATTATCTTCTTTGTCATACCAAGCATCAATAAAATAAGCAATTATCACTTAAATTAAAAGTTTCAATGTGTTTCTAGAACCAAAAAAAGAAACACAATTTTTAAGACATACTAAAAATAACTTAAATTCACACAAATATTTTTCATATCAGCCTCTTGTTGAAATTTTTCTCCAGAATTGAGTTGCTCCAGATTTCTGCACCCTTATATACATTACTGAAAGACACTCGCTTACCCGTTCGCTTTGTGCGGTGCACTCCTTCTGCAGCATCTCACAATCTCGTACTTTCAATTTCATAAAGTCCTGCTTAGAGGCAGACAGAAGGAGACCTTTGGGATCCACCGGTCCGATAACGTCATACCACACAGGGCTGCCCTCTCTGTCATGGCCACACATTCCTCCTGAGAGGTACTTCTCTAAAACCTAACCACAAGCACACATATAGGAAGAGAGGGAATGACATACTGTAAACCCTGATGAAGATCACAGCTTTCATTAGTGACAGCGATTATACAATAAACTTTTGAATGGAAATTTCGAAAAAGTGTTTCGCTCTCAATACTGTGCACAGATCATACCTCAGGAGGCTTCCAATCAGTAGTGATACTGTCGGCCTTCATCTGTTTCCGGAATTCTAAATGCTGGAAAGCAAAAGAGATATAATATTTAAGTAATACTTTGAAGAAAACAATCGTGCTAGTGTTTTAGCAACTGCCAATTATGGGCTCCTGTAGTGGATCATCTAATTCACATATATAGATATCGTCACAGGGTTTTATGCCAGATAGCCTTCCTGATGCAACCTTCCCATTTTATCGAGGCTTGGGGCCAGCCTTAATCATGGCCTTCAGCCCCAGCGGATGCAAACCCAATTTTTATAGCTACCATTTTTCATTTTCACTCCTAAAAAAACAGGAGATACAGGCTAAAAAAACAGGACATACAGTAGTACAAAACAACAGAACACAGTTATGAGAATATTACAGCCAGTCCTTATCTTTGTAATTATTTTGGTTTGTTCCAATACAAATGAGCTGCCAAAATGTTTGTGTGTGTATGTGTTAGGAACCTCCAATAGAGGTCACTGTTCATGTCTGTCTGTCTGTAGTTTTTGTTGGTCGACTCAGTTTCCCAGAAGGCACCTCAGTCAGGTGATGAGTGCTCACCTGAACTGAGGTGGCTCATTAAACATCTTATAAATAGCAGTTTGTTCTGGGAAACTGGGTCGAGCATTTTAATATATGTTTGTATACCGTCATGTGGGCATTCCTTTTTGTTTCTTTAAGTTTATATTTGGTTTATGTTTTGTAACCTTTGTTTTCAAAGGGCTCTAGTTTTGGTTTTCTGTAAGTTCCTTGTTTTGATGGATTCATGGAGCTGCCTTGTTCAGTGTTTAGTTAGGCCGTGTCTCCTCCTGTGTAAGTACTGTTCTTTGTATCCCCAGTGTCAGCCTTCTGGTGTAGTTCTTTGTTTGTTTAGTTATGTGTAGCCACATGAGGGCTAGCGTTAGCCGCTGGTAGGCCTTGACTGCTAGTAGGGTTAGCCCCTAGTAGGGTTAGCCTCTAGTAGGCTAGCCTCTAGTGGGATTGACTGCTAGTGGTTCTGGTCGCTAGTAGGTTAGCCGCTAGTTTGGTATAGCCTCATGTGTGCCTTTCCTTTTGTGTTCCAGTTCCGGTCCCCTAGGTCAGTACTAACCCGGTTAGCCACTAATCCAGTTAGATACTAACCCGGTTAGGTCAGCATCCAGTGTCTCCATATTCCATGTAGCTACTAACCTCACTAACCACTAACCCATCTAGTCTCTGTGCTCCTGGTCCTGTCTCTCCAGTCCTGTCTCTTGTCTGGTCCTGTCTCTAGTTCCCCTATGTATCTTTAGTTAGCTCCAGCTCCATGTTTCCTCATCCCCAGTCCCTAGTCAGTTCCCTGTGTTTCCTTCCGTCAGTTCCCCATGTTAGCGCGCCGTTCCCTGTGTTTTTCCTGAGCCCTAGTTATAGTTTGAGTTTGTTGTTTTGGTTCCTTTGTTTGTTTGTGTCTGAGTTTGTATTATAAATAAAAATTATTTCTGTTCAACAACCCCTCTGCCTTCATGCCTACCCTCATGCCCACGGCAACCACACCTTCAGCCGGTCTAGCCAGTACCACCAGCTAGACCCATGACAGTATGTAAATAGATGTCATTCCTGAATGGTAATGACACCCTTTGGTCAAACTTTACATTAAAGTAAAGTTGAAAATCTTGACTTCACTCACATCTCGTGTCGTTTACTTCAAATTCAAAGGGGTGGTGTACAGAGGCCTAATGGTAACAAAAACGGCTCCTTGTTCCAAAATTTATAGACCTGTTTTTTTTATTATTTTTTTTTATTATTAATTTTTTAAATACAACACACATTACCTGGCTTGTTCCTTTTAGTATTATAACACCAAAAATCATTTGTCTGATTTTGGATAAATTTAAATAGTGTGAACTGAAATAGCGTACTTAGATTAAGCATCTAAAAGCATTAGTTCTCTACAAATCTAAAGTTCTCTTTTTAATTATGTAACTTAGAAAGCAAAGGCTGGTATTCAACTTCATTATGGGTCATTGATGATATCTGTGTGTGTTTTGCAATGAGATGCAATTTAAAATCTTAGATATACACTAAATTTTGTCATCATTAAAATATCTAATGTGAATTATAAATAATTAGTCTCTCCAATTACGTGGAAATTAGCTTAATGAATGCTGTATGTATAATTTGTGATTGCTTGAGCAAGTTTCTGAAACGTATCTAGACAAGATTTGTGCATATTGTCCAAACCATAATACACACACTATCACTAAGGTATTCCAAGCCAATTGAACCAAAGGTTTTTTTTATTTTTTATTAATAATACATGGAAGATAGTCAGACCTGTAATGTCCACATTCACAAGCTAACAGTTTTAATTCAAAGAACTTTCATAACACCACGAGAATATTGTAAGGTGAGTTATAATAATACCATATACTCTAATACCAAACTTTTCAGAAATTCATTTACAGATGCAAGCTCAGATCTATGCGCTTTTCATCTGACCTTCAACCGTCAAATTGCACTAATTGCACAAATTGCACTGCTTTTACCTTAGAAGTAATGTGTGACATTTTGTAAAATTGTACCAATTTTCATCATGAAAACAACCGTAAATAACTTTTTAATCTATAAGGATCTGTTTTCGTGCTAAGACTTGCATATAATCCTCACTCTTATTATTTGTATATATTTTTCATAGCACTTATTGAGTAAGACACTAACATGAATATCTATATACTAACTTTAGACCCAAGTAAAGATTTCTGTATATCGAATGCTTATTTTTTTGTTTTTAAACTACTGTAGATGCTCTTTTAACAGTCGATATTAAAATGCAAGTAATATACCGAAACAGCGGGCCTGACTGTCAGAGTAGACTAGGTGTCTAATACAAGCTAAGTACACTTGTTAGTTGATGATTGTTATTGAAATATAAAATGTTACACTGTTCCATGACATCAGGTGCCGATACATGTTGCATATGTGGCAGACATTATTAATCCAGAAAAAAAAAAAACTTATTTACTTAATCTACTAGGAATATTAATCAGTTAGTGACTGCAATCGCCATACTTGCAAACATCATTGGTTCCACAGTTATGCAAAGTGAGTACACGTTATTCAAAAAGCTATTATCTACATGTAAACAAAGGGAACATGACATGACCGAACATGACTCTAACACGACAAAAATTCAGCTTTGAGAATGACTTTCAATCAGGATTGAAAAAACAAGACATACACGGTACACAAGCGGTAATAAGCAACAGAGGAGCTGCATTTATCCAGTACTAAAGACTTAGCTTATAGTTTATCTTTTTAAAATTTAAACATGATAAACATCTTTGACTTTATTAAGGAATAACTTGTAAATTCATGTTCAGTAAACTTTAATAATTCTTATTATTCAACTACAGGACTATGACCTACTCCATTTGATTAACAAAACCATCTCAGTGTGCATGACTAAACTTGCGTACTACGTCTATTGACTACAATCCTGTTGTACGATTTTTAGAGTAGCCCTGCATAATTATAAAGAATAAGCAATTAGTAATGTTTTTTTCTTAGAACTACACTGCTGGGACATCCACCTCTGCTAAGGAATCCTGCCTGATCAGTGAATTGCCGTCCTCAGTCGGAAACAATGTTACGTGGGAAACCATGTAGGTGGAAAATATGTTTTTGAGATACAAGCAGAGCTGTTTCCTTTGCGGAGGGTAGCTTGGGGTGAGGGACAAAGTACACCATTTTAGAGAATGTGTCGACTATATGGTCAATTCCACAATGTAATCCACATCCTTGGTAAGTTGGCGGCGGTTGACGGACAACGGATTCTGATTAAATATTTTCTAATGGATTTCTTTGAAATGTTGTAGAAGTAGTAAACCGTTTCTCTCTACTGTAACACCTTAACCAGCAAATATATTATAGTTTCTTTTTCTATCAGGCTTTATGCCATGCTTCAGAACAGCCTTCTACATCTCTCCAAATAATTACCATTTCTATCACAAAAAAGCATGGGATAAAGCATCTTATTCTAATTGAACAACGGCTCTTACGTATATGGCATATCTGTTTTATATTGTCTGAGAGAGACTAGGTGTCATACCTTGCGTAGCATTGCTTCAGCCTTCTGCACGTTGAAATTTCTGGCTGAAAAATAAACAACAAATGAATTAGGAGTGAGCACTGTGAAAAAATAAGCAGAGTAAAAATCACAGCTGAAAGCTAAACAATACAGCTGTTAAAATGAAAACTATAACTGTTTATTTTGTTTGTTTTATAGAGAGAGATATAACAATCTGATTATAAAAATTGATATAAGAGTCAATAGTGGCTTCAAACAGTGATTGATTGTCATGGAGATCAATGTGCAATCATATCCTGCACAAACACCGATCAGCCATAACATGTACACCACTGGCTGGTGAATTGAATAATACTTTACATACGATTAAATACAAGTAAACTGGTGACAGGATCATGGGCTCCCAAGACTCATTTATGTTTGAAGAATGCAAAGGTCAGGTCTGATCCCAATGATGAAAAAGTTAATGCTGACCATGACAGAAAGGCAACAGAACACAGCACAACATTGGGGTTAACTGCTTTCTGGCTGTGAAAAGGACTAACACATACAGTAGCTTCAGTATATACAGTAAATGTAAGAGCGTATCTTAGTCGTCTAATGTGTCTAATATTTAAATGGCTGGATGATATTTCTTTTACAATGTATTATCATTAGCCTGAAAAGTTTGCTAGCCATATATTGTTATACTATACTGGCATCCAAGTCAAACCAGGACTTCTGATTGTGCAGAATAACAGAACACAGTTTTGAGAGTAAAAACTCCCTTTATTTCTTTACATAATCCCCTGCGACACTAATGCAGTTATCTGAGCGTTTCACTAGTCCATCAAGATAGAAGGTCCATCAAGATAGAAGGTTTTCTCATCTCATGACGCTGGAACCATTAGATTACATCTGAAACACTGGCCTCCCAGGAACTCCTTTACTGGCCCAAACGTGTGTTAATGTGGAAATTGGAGTGAGGTCAGGACTGTACAGGGGATGTTGAACTCCCAGTAAGTTCCTGTAATGTTCAGATGGTGTTGGTGGGTGAATGGGTGTAAAGTTCCGACACACACACATCTCTTAGCAAGTTGGCGACAAGTTATCTGTCGATATTCAAGGATATGTTATTCTACTTGCTGTGTGGGCTCTGAGCTACCTTGGCTGGGATTGACAGATATTCTTTAAAGTGTTTGCACCATAATTAAATGTTTTACTGCGGTTAACAGTCTCATCACCGTACTTTGCTTGATGTCTTTTGCAAATGTCAGTTTTCCGCCCTCATTCACGAATAAGACTGGTGCTCATGTACAAAAAAAAAACAAAAACAATTAACCAAGCTCTTATCTTTATGTACGATGCCTTTTATTTTAAATAATTATTATTATTATTATTATTATTATTATTTTTAGCATAGCCCAGTTAGGAGGCCTGGGTCCGAATGCAGGATCAGCTATATTACAGAACCAGGGGAGGCGAAAGGGTTTAGGGCCTTTTTTAAGGGGATATAGTACATAAAGGAACAGCTAGATGATGCTTGAACTTGACCTTCTGATCATTAACCCAGAGCCATAACCATTTCAAACTCAAGTCCTCAAGTCTGGTTTCTTATGAACACAACAAACTGCTTTTTTGTTAAGTGATAATGGGAAGGAACTACAGCAGTAAATCTAAATTGTCAGCATTGATAATCTACTGTTATATCAGAGGAATAAAACACTTCCATACTGGTTTGTTAAATGTAACAGTAAATGAATAACATAGTACTGTACAGTAATAACCTATTAACCTAGGCCCTAGAAGTCTTTAAAAAAGCAGAATTAGAGTCATAAACTTTAATTATATTCAACCGGTGCATACAGCCCAGCAAATTCATGCCATAGACACTAAAGTGTTTAATACTTATAAAGAGGATTATATATTACAGCTGACAGCAGCGGATCTGGCACATGTCACACAGATCATCTCTAACTAAACACTCAATACAGTAGGAGTGTGAAAGTTCATTATTGATAAAGTGATAATGAAATGTTCTTTCATTTGATGAAATTTCATGACGATCAGAACAGGATGATCTTGTAACCCTAAACTGTTATAAATGCCGAATGTCACTCTCGAACTAGTCACGTAATACAGTTGAATGTCTACACCATTCATATCCGCTGTTTTTATCTTATCTTCATTAAGCACTGAGGAAACCCTTACGCAACGCAACTGCCATGAAAACTTTTATATCAGGCATTCACAATCAGAAAACGAAATCAAAACACTTCTCTTGAAATATGACAGGACCATACAGGCATAACTTGCTTTTCAACCACAAGGTCATTTCACATCTACCAATATCATCCAATGAATGTCACTTTACCCATTTCTGAACCATTTATCAAATCAAATCAAATCAAATCACAGAAGCGACTCAGGTTTATGTCGGATTTTGAAACCCCTGTTTTATGCCTTCCATAATCTTCTGCATGACATTGCATAACTGTACGTACAAAATTTCCAAGCTCGTAAAGTCACATGCTATATAGAGTATGGAAAGTCATGACTAAAACATGACAGATCATGCTGTTAAAGGAAAATAATACACGATTGCATGATACGATGTTTTATCTAACACAATAAAAGTTTATGTTATCTCGCAAAAGATTATTTTCTTATTATAGCATGTCACAAAGTGTCGATCATCTTATACTGTAATATATAATAATAGTTCAAAAAAGTTATTTATTAATAAATGGCAAAGCACTGACACTGTAGATTCCATCTTAAAATGCCAAATAAACAGCTCATTATTCATATTTTATCATATTAAGAAATATACACATGTATAATACTGTGCAAAAATCCAAATGTTGCTTCCAAAAAAACAGATTTCTTGTATTTTTAATGTAGTCTTGAGGAATAGCTCTCCAGGATTCCTAAAGGACTTTTCTGTCTTTAATTTTTGGCTGTCATTTTCAGTCCAGTCCTTGTACTTGAGCAGTTTCAAATGAATGTATTTGTTTATTAAGCCACAAAGTGACCTATGAATCATTCAAGCAAACAAAAGCCCTCAAACTTAAGGCATGAACCAGTGGGAAATCGAAGAAGATGATGACAGATGATAAGGCCGGTGATGCTGAATGCTGAGTGATTGGAACAGACAAGAGGGGAAATGTGGTCGCTGCCGTGGTTGTTACAGGACATAAACAACCAGTTTTTTTAAATTGCAACCTGTCACATTAAAACACTTAACTTAGTATGAATAAATGAGGGGTGCCTCAAGACTTTTGCACAGTACACTATCATTGTCTCATCATCTATATATAGAATTTGGGAAGTAATGACAAAAACATGACAGATCATGCTGTTAAACAACGAATGGGTGATGTGGTGTTTTATCTAACACAATAAAAGTTACTGTTATCTCCCAAAAGATTATTTTCTTATTACAGCATGTCACAAATTGGTCTGATCATCTTATAATATAGAGCTCTTTTAAAATGATGTTTTTCTTTATTAATAAATGGGAAAGCACGGACACTGGAGGCTCCATCTTAATCCTGTATACAGGGTCACGGGGAACCTGAACCCTATCCCAGAAGACTTAGGGCATGAGGCGGGGATAGGGTACACACACTCATTCACACACTATGCGTAATTTGGGAATGCCAATTAGCTTAATCTGCTGGATTGTGGGAGGAAACCGGAATATGGAGAATATGCAAACTCCATGTACTGTACACAGACCCAGAGGCGGGAATTGAACCCTCACCCTGGAGGTGCAAGGCAACAGTGCTAACCACTAAGCCACCGTGCTGCCACAGTACAATATTAGTAAAAAAAAAACTAATTATTTGTTTACTATTAGGTTTAGATTATGTGGAGTATTCACCATACAAGTTTATGCTCTTACTATAGAAACAATAACATAGAACCAGTGTGTTAATCCCAGTATAAACCAATATAACTTGTATAAACAAATATAACCATTTAATTAGGATAATAATCAGCAATATGGACAGTGCTGATGTTATAAAAAGAGACCAAATTTCAAACCTTTTAACCAATCAGATCTGAACATTTAACACAATACCTATTTACTGTAGCACAGGTCATATTTTAGCATGCTCCATATAATGAGAAACCTAGACAAAACTGATCCAACGAGGGTCATCCCTTTAACTGGCATATGAAACAACTTTAACATTTTTACCCAAAGATTATCTGATTAATGTAACTGCACACACCCAGTGCAAATGGTTTATTATGTATAATAATAGTAAACAAGTAGTGATAATGTTACCATATCATTGACCTATATGATCAATGAACTATACCAGATAACCAGTGCCTTTCAGAGCCAGGGATTTCTGAACACAGACATTCTCTATCACAAAGCCAAGTCTTTGCTAAGCTTCACCAAACACAGCTTTAAAAAGTTCTCTGTCCCCAATCAAAATAGGAGAAAACTTAAGTTTATTTACTAAGTTATATTCTAGTGTATGTTCAGCTTACAGCCTACAACATGTTTATATCTACTGAGCCAGAAATGCTTCTAGTTATCTGATATTGCCAGACGGCTAGTGTGCAGTTAATACTGTCAGTTAATATGTACGCAATTATATGATAGCTGGACAGAATAGTTCTCCAACCATAGCTGACTGTACAGACATGCTGCGTTTTGTTTTAGAGCTCTAATCGGATTATGGCTGAGATTAATCTGGCTCATTGTGCACTCTGCTGCGCCAGGACTGAACAACAGATCCCTTTCACTTGCCTCTAGCTCTAACTGTATGACCGAATGTGTGGAAAAGAGGAATTAGAACTCTTTTTTCGGCTTTTGTAATATCACAGTTGCAACACAACAAGGTTAATAAAAGGAGTGTATCACTAACTGAGCTGTGTTATTGGTTTGACAGATTCATGTGGTTCTCACCTCGAAGCCAGCGCAGTAAGAAGTGGTCGGTCTGAGACGGACATTGTGGCAGGACATCTTGGACCCTCTCCCGAAACTGTCCCAATTAAAAAGATGAAGCCAAAATGTTTTTCATTTTGTTTAATCACAGTCCCCAACTGTGCACATTTATCTGCTTAATTACACTCACTTAAATTCTCAACTATAATTAAATCACTATTCATTATTCATTTATCACAGTTATTCATCATTACTCTGCATGGAACCGTACATGAAAGAAAAACCCTTCTGTAGTAGAGGGATCACAGAAGTACACCCTGGACAGGGTGCCAATGCATCTCAGGGCACAAACACCAATACACACACTCACACGCTCATTCACACACTACGCCAATAATTAGCTTAACCTGTATGTCTGAGTACCCGGAGCAAACCCACCAAGCACTAGGAGAACATGTGAACTCCATACACACAGACCCGATGTGGAAATTGAACCCTCGACCCTGGGCGAGAGGCGACAGTGCTGACCACCAAGACCCCGTGTGCCGTTTCATTATAATAAATTATGTACTAATATAATTTTTCTGAAGTGTCATGGGTATATTTTCTATTTTTACTTTTTTTTAATGTCTGTTTGAGCACAGCTGATCTAATGCAAAATTCTTTTTGTAGTAGGCAAATTAAGGTATCCTTCAAGTGTATTTTTTCCTGCTGTTAGCAAACCTATACATCATGAGACATGAGATATTCTGTATTGTAGATGGTTACATGATATTGCTTGTCATATCTCCCACCCTCACTTGTATACGCTTTGCTTTTATCCTTTGCAGGGATTCATGGTTCGAATTTTTTTTTTTTTTTTAAACATTCCGTTACTTTTTCAAAGATCAATGGGTTAACGTGCTGTAGGGTTATGATAACTTCAAAGGGACTTCAGAGGGAAGAGCCTTTTATATAAAAGCAAAAAGAGTGCAGTGTTGTTATTTAGTTGCACCGTCATTAGAAGCAGTGTTCGATCTGGCAGCCCTGCTGGTGGCGGTGGTAGTAGTGGTGGTGTGAGCTCTTATACTGTACAAGTTGGTATTTTGTATAAGGGACATCCCGGAGAAAAGGTAAGCAGGAAATTACCTCATGTGTGAAATTTCCTGGATCTCCAACGTTACTGCTCACGCGAGGATGTGTGTACAGACCATTCGATGCTATGATGAAGTACACACCGGGAATGTAAACACTACAAGCGAGTCACTTCCACATCTCGTCAGCCTGATGAGCTCGTACTGAGCTGTTAGTTCCTGCGCAAACGTCCTTTACATAATAGTGCCGCGTATTTTTTTTTTGTTTGTTTGTTTGTTTGTTTGTATTTCTGAAGCTACAACGCAAAGCATTAGATAGCGGATTGATGTTATCGATGCGACTTGCAGTTCTAATGAAAAGCCGAAGAGAGGAAGCATAAAGTGAAATACTCACATGCGCCAAAGCCTCGGCCTGCTTCGGGCTCAGATCTCCAACCCTGCCGTTCATCTCCTCTTCATATACACACACACTCACTCACTCCAAAACAGGCCGAAATGAACGGGACTGCGTGAGAGTGCGCGTGAGCGGGAGAGAGAGAGAGAGAGAGAGAGTGCCACACACACACACACACGTTAACACACTCACGCAGATGCGCGCGCAGTGAGACATTTCCTGTTCCCTCCCAGTAAGCGCAGAGCTGAAGCAGCGGCTCTACAATACACCGCGAGTCCGCCATACCGCGGTATATTATACCGATATCACACACTAGGGGGCGCACTGAAATAATCCATATAAATAGATACATGTCTGTACATTGGTCAGAACTCGCTCTTTCCATGATATCTTTATATTGTATGCATTAGAGGACCAGAAACCGGTCTCAGAAAAACATTCTGTCTGTATGAATATGAATACGATTTTGTCACAGTATCACGCCATACAGGCTGCACAGAATGTAAGGAAACTTTGGCAACTACGTAGAGATCTGCCTGAAATTAAACTTGCACCCTAAATGAAATCAAAATGTCGAGTAGAAAAAGAAGTTATGAGCAATTTATAAACTGCAGCTTTTGACAGCGTGGTGCGCATGTGTCAAATAATGATGGAAAGTTTGGATCATTTTAGTGACTCGGTTCTTTAAATCTCGTTCATCAAGATAAACGAATCTTTTTTCAGTCATTTAGTTCATTTCGTTCTTGTGATCAGAAATAAAATGAAATGTTGCATTTTCAATAAACGGACCCCTCCACACGTCTACATATACACATTTTGGTTATAGATCCAGTAATGAAAATATTACAATGCAGCTAAAAACAGATTATGATAAACAGACTGATAACTCACCTCTCATATCTTCTGTCCGAGTCGTTTAAAAAAAAAAATTTTTTTATCTATTGCACTGCATAGCATCAATGGGAGTCACGTGGCAAAAGAACGAATGACTAGGAGTAGAAGACTCATTGAGAAGAAGCATTCAATTCTGTTTCCTTTGAACTGCATTGCACAGCGTCTAAGGGAGTCACGTGACGAAAGAACGAATGAAAATGAACGAATCACTCTGAAAATCTGAAATTACTCGTTCTTCTGAGTCACATTAAAGATTCGTTCAAAAAGAACGAATTGTTCATGAACGACCCATCACTAGTGTCAAACTGTGGCGCGTCTTAAATCGACTGCTGGACAGGATTTAATAAAACCTTTGCGGTACTTAGATATCTGCCTGAAGTTTAACCTGCACCATAAGTGAAATCAAAATGTCGAGTAGAAGTGATATTATGAACAGTTATATGCCGGATTTAATCATATGCTTTAAAATAAGCTACTAATAAGCTACTTGCTCAATGTAAACCATCACCTGCACCAATTAAAAATGCTAAACTGAATATTTTTACTGGGATTATTTCATATTTTCACCACTGACATAATAGCGCTGAAGTGGTAAAGTGAATTTTAATGCGCTGGAGTCATTTTAAGACGAAACTTAATCTTTATCCGATCTACTTTTTCGATTTCTCATCTGTGATGCACTCTCTGATTACCGAACAGGGACTGTATTTGGCTGACAATGAAAGAAGTATAACTAAGATTTACACATTTTTATTTCCTTGTATTAATAAGAATTCTGCCGTACAGAAAGACATACAGACATGTACGTCGGCTTCAACCTGAAATAATAATATCACTGATTACATTAAAGCTGATCAGCTTATGTTTAATTTTAACCTTATAACAACAACATGTATATGAGCACATGGAGGTGAAGTTCCAACAGTGGCAGCCTGGCAGCATCAAGGCTTGAACCGGGGACCTCCTGTTTAGCAGTCCAACACCTTTACCAACAAGCTACCCCTGTTTCAGTTATTTCAGTTGAGGAAAGCGAAATGGAGACAAATTGTCAAGGCTTACTAGTACTTAAGTAGCAATTTTATACTGTAGATGTAATTCTGCAAGAACGCACCGGAACGATGCTCCATCACATTTCTCCAAGTGAGGAAAAAACTAATTTGTATAATTCACTTACATTTTTACTTGAACATCCATCATCAGTTTCTACCTAATGCTAGCTAATAAAAATAAAAACGGCAGCAAAACATTCTCTCATTTTAAAAAAAAAAACTGATTGACATTTACAGAAGACTTCAAGCACAGTATAGTAAAGTGAGAAACGTAGCCACAGTAAAACATTTGAGCGTGAATGATCTGTGAATGATGATCGCGGGCAAGGTGGCTCGGAGCCCACTGCAGTCGTTCCCATGAACGTTCAGCGAGGGGAACGCCTGATCCTTGAAAATCGACGAATAAGTCGCTGCCAATTTGCAGAAGAGATGCATCTGTCTGTGGGAACTGTACACACATTAATTCACGAACAGCGCTTGGACATTACAGGATCTCAGCTGAGAGTTATTGCCATGTCCCCTTACGGTCCTGACCTCGCTCAGAGCCATTTCCACATGTTTGGGACATTAAAGGAATTCCTGGGAGGCCAGCGTTTTCAGACATGAATGTTGCAGGCAGTGTGATCATGGCGTACTGAGAAAACGTTCTACCTTGATGGTATCCAAGAACAAGTGAAACGCTGGAATAATAATAATAATACATTTTATTTGTAGGTGCCTTTCATGACACTCAAGGATACGTGCGTTAGTGTGTAATTGTTCTGTTATTCTGCACAATCAAGCCCTACTTGAACGCATTAAATTTGAAAGTATTAAGAAAGCACTTACATGAAGATGTTGGCACTGATAGTAACAATGACAATTAAAGCAAATGAATGAGACTAAAGTGTGGGGTAGAGTAAACACCACTGTAGCTGTTCTAGCACTTCATCGATCAACACAGAATGAAAAATAGAATTATTCAGGGTCATAAAAATACGTCGTCAAATCATGATAAATGGACAAAAAACAAAGTATGTTAATGTCATCCAACTAATAATACAAAAACAACTCGTCTGCATACAAGAGCAGCCATCTTGGAGGATTTTTCATCAATCCTAAAGTTTGAAGGAACCCTAGGAATCATACTGTATTTAAGAAACCTCAGTAAAGCATGTTGATGATAGAGCTCCGCTCTGACCTTTAACTGTGTCAAAACTTTACAACATTAATTATTTAAGAGTTCATATTTCACAGCTTTTACAACATTTCATAACAAGACTACGAAGGAATAGAAACCTTTCTGGGTGAATACACTTCAATTACTTGTCTGCTACATATATTAGTTGCAAAGCTGCAATATAGAATTTGAGATCCCCCCCCCCGCCCCCCCTATTTTTAAACCACTTTATCCTGATCTAGTGCTCTATCAGTAGGAACACACCCTAAATGGAATGTATGTAAGATACTAAATATGACTTGGTTAATCACTTTGATTCAACACCAGTAAAAAAGAAAAATTTAATTTAAAAAATGTGTGTATTCCTTTTATGAAAAGGACAAGCACAAAATCAAGAACAATTTATTCCACTATAAAATCTGTACAACACCGTATAATAAATATTAATCACAAATACTTATCTTACATTGGTTTTTACAAATATGCTAAAACGCGAAAAGGTTGTAACCATAGACAAAATAATTATGTTGGTAGAGTTTAATAAATATACTGAAATGACATTCCTGAGAAAAAGTGTCATGACTACAGTATCGTCTTTCATTTCCATCCGTAAACACTATCAGTGATCTCTCTCTCTCTCTCTCACACACACACACACACACACACACACACACACACACACACACACACACACACACACACACACACACACACACAACTAGAGTAAGCTATTACTCCACGCCTGTCTAATTTGTCTCCAAGGTGTTCCTAAGACAGATGCAGCGATTAAGAGGAAGACAAGGATGAGCCCTTTAGCCAGAGCCTGAGAATACGGCTCACCTGCCAGAAAAACACACATACACACATTTACACTTATTACACTTCTTATTATTCTGAACATCAAACATATATATATATATAAAACCTGTGTTTAGCACTGTACGCTGTGTGAGGTCTCACCAGTGTAATAAGGTGTGAGAGGGAACGCGAGCTCGGGCCAGCACACATCATTCCTGTCACACTCAAACTCGGTGAAGTTAATGCGAAATCTATGGTGGAGATATAGGAGAGGAACAGAATTGCAGATTATTATTAGAACTACACATTTGAAAATGAATATTTAATAGTTGCCATTTATCTTAAAAGATCCCATGTTTTAGTATTAGGTTATTAGGTTAACACAGGTCTCAGAGCTCCCACAAAGTGCACCGTTTCAGGGACTACAGTATGTACTGTAAATTATACTTCTGAGACACTCCGCTCAACTGAACAGCCAAGGTGAGCAACAAGCCAAGGGCGGGATGTTCTTATATGAGGGCACAATAGAAGGAAAGTTTAATTGGCTTGTTTAAGCTGTGGCCAGTGTCATACATTCTTTCGCCTTTGGAAATGGGAAGAGGACAAGGCAAACTGGAGACCCATATAAATGTCTAAAACTTACAAAAAAATTATTTTGCATAACAGGTCGATTTTAAACCCATCCGCCATATGAAAATGACTTAAATAACAAAGAATTAAATAACAAAGGCACATCACCTCCAGAGGTTATTAATATATTAGAAGTACATATCCAGGAATGCTTCGTTCTGCTTAATCATGTAAAACTATTGTACATATTTATATTTTATTTAATTTAGTTTTAGTTTATTTGGTTCAAAAAGATGCGGTCGGTTGGTGTGACGTGGTTCGGAGGAAACACATGACAGTCTTCAGCTCTCCTGACTGAGTGGCAGTAATAGCCTTAATGTGGGAGCCCCCTAGTGACAGGGAGGAATTCGACATGACTAAAATTAGGGAGAAAATCTGGGAAAAAACAAAAAAAAACAAAAAAAAACACCACATTTAATCAGTTTATAGTCACTCATACAAACTAGTTCAGGCCTCCGTTAAGGCGCAGTGGTTAAAAGCGCTCGCCCTATCATCCGGAGATCGCTAGTTCGAATCCCGGGTGGTGCTGTAACCTCTCGCAGCCGGAGGTCTAGAGAGAGCTGATTGGCCGAGCTCTCTCAGAGGGGAGGGATGAGAGGTACTTAGTGCTCCCACATTAATCACGGCTCTACAGCCAATCAGGGGCGTCTGTGAGCTCGCGCGACGGAGGGAGCCGAGTGTGTCCTCCGAGTGTGTTACGCCGCCCTCAACGGTGCGCGAGCAAGCAGTGACGGGGAGGAATTGGACACGACTAAATTAGGGAGAAAATCGGGGAAAAATCCAACAAAAAAAAAAAAAACTAGTTCCTGTTGTCACTTATATAAGCTAGAAACCTTCACTTCTCTATTTTCTCCATTTAAAACCCTGAACATTCGCTGAAAAATTTTAGCATTCATTTTCCAGCTTTTTTTTTTTCTACCCTTCAAATGGCACCAGGGTAAAGCAAAATCTGACTGTGACTCTGACACTGGAAAGCCTGACTCAGCAGGTCTGTGAGGATTTATGAGCAGGACTGTGCACTGAAGTAATTACAGTGATCAAGTTCCAAGTAAACAAAGTCCAATATGGCAATTGAGAAACGTTCCACAGCTGCTGCACAAAAAGGCTCAGACGGACAAAGGCAGAGAAGTAATCCAAAGGCAGGGAAGAGCCGATCATCCCCATGGAAATTAAATACATCTTGGAATCTACACACTGACTGGGCAGAGATTTAAATAGACCAAATTTGCGTTCAAATTTAAAACGGGAGTCCAGTGTGATGCCTTGTTGCCTGTGCCGCCTTATCGTGCACTGATAACTATAACGCAGAAATTAATGTATTCTCATAACCTGTGAATGTTTCTGACTCACCTGGACAAGGGCGATTGTCCACTGACAGGAGCCTCTGTAAAAGTCACAGAAGAGGTCACAGGGAACTTCTGTGTCAGGTCTGCGGTCACACAAACGGATCCTTGAGCTGCATCGCACTCTAAACTCCATGTAGATGTCTTAAAACTAATGGAAGAAGACAGCACAATCAGTGGATTCATCTTAAACCTAGAAAGTGAGGTCAAAACAGGAATAAGACGAATAAGATGATTAAGTTTTGACCTACTTTAACTCCACAGCTTGGATTTTTTTCTGTGGAACCCCATTTGTGGTTCCCATGACCACACTTCTGATGTGAATGTGTAGGTGAGCTGGAACACCAGAGCACACACCTCTAGAGCTCCCAACTGTCTGATTAGAGTTCTGTACTGCATCGTCAATAAATGAGAGAAAGTTTATAGAAACATATTTCAAACATAAGTTCACACATACTTTGATTTTAATTAAAAGTCCATAAACCCACGATGTTTGTAATTCTAAAAAATATGTTAAATAGAAATAACTGTACAGGAGCAGTGTTATTGTGTCATAAAATATCAGAGCCAATCACTGCCTAATATGCGAATACAGGTAGTCCCCGAATTCTGAACGAGTTCCGATCCTGGAGCACGTTTGTAAGTTGGATTTGTTCTTAAGTCAGATAAATTGAGATCTTTGACACGAATGATGGAAAACATACCAATCCACTTGACTGAATCTCTGTCCCCTTTTCCCATACTGCCATCATGTGACCAAAAACCATAATCACACCTAAGGAAATGAATCTCACACTTAAAATGTAAGTGTTGTCGCTGCGTCTCTAAATCGCGAGCAGAATCCCAGACGCCATTTTGGCTCAAAGCTGTTTTCCACTGTATTGGACTGAACTCTTCTGTTGAGGATTTTCAGAAATTAGGATTATTCACCATCAGGACAGCTTTACAGGACAGCCACTGTCTCTAACCCGTATGATGAATATTCACTGCCTGGCCAAAGAAAAAAAAGGTGCACACACTAAAATTTTATTCTTTAGTCACATTTAGCTTTGATTACAGCACACAACATGGAGGCTGGTTCATGTGTGAAAATGATTCCACATGCTCCCAGAACCATTCTTTCACAATTTGAGGCCTAGAATATGCCTGTCAGGAAAGAAAAACTATATAGATGTGATAACCTGATCATTCATTACATTCAGGTTGTCAGCTGACTTCATTTTATTTCTCACACCACCCCAGATCACAACACTGTCTCCAGAGGCTTGTGCAGTGCGCACTATGCATGATGGGTGCATCACCAAATGCGTTTCCCGTCTTACCCTGACGCTCACATCGCACTGGGAAAAGGGCAATCTGGACTCCTTAGACCACATGACCTTTTCCCATTACTCAAGACCAATCTTTATGCTCCCAAGCAAACTGATGCCTTATATTCTGATTAGTCTCACAACAAGTGGTTTTCTTATGGCCATCCAGCTGTTCCCAAGCCTGTTCTTATACATTGTATGAAAATGTTCTTACTTTCATTATTAAACATAGTTTTAGTTTTGCTGCTGATTTTTAAGCATTTTTTAACTTCAGTAAGTGCTTAAGAAATCTCTCCTCATTATTATGAGGAGATTTATTATACCGCCCTGTTGCACTCACACCCATCATCATGAAGTGCTTCGAGCGGCTCGTCATGAGACACATCAAGACCCTGCTGCCCCCCCTCACTAGACCCCCTGCAGTTCGCGTATCGTCCAAACCGTTCAACGGACGACGCCATCTCCACCACACTCCACCTGGCACTGTCACATCTTGACAAGAAAGACACTTACGTCAGAATGCTGTACATAGACTTCAGTTCAGCATTCAACACAATCATCCCCCAACACCTGATCGGGAAGCTGAGCTTGTTGGGCCTGAACACCTCCCTCTGTAACTGGATCCTGGACTTTCTGACCGAAAGATCTCAAGCAGTGCGGATCGGGAGCTACACCTCCAGCACCACCACACTGAGTACTGGGGCCCCCCAGGGCTGCGTGCTCAGTCCCCTGCTGTTCACACTGCTGACTCATGATTGTGTAGCGACACACAGCTCCAATCATATCATCAAGTTCGCTGATGACATGACCGTGGTGGGTCTCATCAGCAAGAACGACGAGTCAGCGTACAGAGAGGAAGTACGGAGGCTAACGGACTGGTGTAAAGACAACAACCTGTCTCTGAACGTCGAAAAGACAAAAGAGATGGTTGTTGACTTCAGGAGGACACGGAGCGATCACTCTCCACTCAGCATCGACGGCTCTTCTGTGGAGATCGTCAAGAGCACAAAATTCCTGGGCGTCCACCTGGAGGAGAACCTCTGCTGGTCCCTCAACACCAGCTCTCTACATAAGAAAGCCCAACAACGTCTTTTCTTCCTGAGAAGGCTGAGAAAGACACAGCTTCCACCACCGATCCTCACCCTTCTATAGAGGAACTATTGAGAGCATCCTGAGCAGCTGCATCACTGTCTGGTTTGGGAATTGTACCATGTCAGACCGCAAGACCCTACAGCGGATAGTGAGGACAGCTGAGAAGATCATCGGGGTCTCTCTCCCTTCTATCGAAGACATTTACACCACACGCTGCATCCGCAAAGCCACCAGCATTGTGGCTGACCGGACACATCCATCACACTCACTCTTCACCCTCCTGCCATCTGGAAAAAGGTACTGAAGCATTCGGGCACTCACATCCAGACTGTGTAACAGTTTTTACCCGCAAGCCATCCGTCTCCTCAACACAAAGAGACTGGACTGATAAACACGCACACACGCACACACGCACACACGCACACACGCACACACGCACACACGCACACACAAATCACTCAGACGAACTAAATAACATCTGGACTGAACACACATGCACAATCACACTGATATACATCCATCTCAATCTGTTCATACCTACCTACCTGTGCTGCTCTTCGCAATTTTTTGCACAATATTTATTTGACTGCTATTTCCACACGATACTCTTGTCAAAATGTAAACTGTTTACTGCTGCTCTTCCCACTACCTCAATTCATACTTCATCAAAAAAAGGACTGTTATGTGTTACATGGTTGTGTCTGTCATATACCTCTTTGTTTGCACATTTGCACGTGCACTTTGTCTATTGTGTATTTTTGTATAGAAATTTGATAGTTCTTTTAGATTAACTTAAAAATGTAAAAATTTGTGTTGTAAATTTATGTTGTTCCATGTATGTAGCACCCTGGTCCTGGAGGAACGTTGTTTCGTTTCACTGTGTACTAACTGTATATGGTTGGAATGACAATAAAAGCCTACTTGACTTGACTTGATTAAAGACCT
Organism: Clarias fuscus; assembly: GCA_030347435.1. Taxonomy (NCBI): domain Eukaryota; kingdom Metazoa; phylum Chordata; class Actinopteri; order Siluriformes; family Clariidae; genus Clarias; species Clarias fuscus. Next base: position 23,979,388 of record CM059208.1, read on the forward strand.
TCTTTTAGTTTTAAAGACCTTCTACAGGCGACCAGGGAGACGGTCTGCCTGCCTACAGGGATTAGAGCATTCTCTCACAAAATAATAAACAGTAAGCATTGTTTGGTCATGACAATCAAGAAGTTGTTCTTTACTCACTAGTGGCACGGGTCCAGTTGGTCAGTGTGGAGAAATCTGGCTTTCCTGTAATGGAAACCAATGCAGCAGGGACTAAAGCAGCCAAAGTGGAGCGAACAGTTTCTCTGAAATTAGAACAGATATCCATCCGTGGACAAAATTGTTGGTACCCTTCGGTCAATGAAAGAAAAACTCACAATGGTCACAGAAATAACTTTAATCTGACAAAAATAATAATAAAAATATATATATATGACTGTTAACCAATGAAAGTCAGACATTGCTTTTCAACCATGCTTCAACAGAATTATTTTAAAAAATAAACTCATGGAACAGGCCTGGACAAAAATGATGGTACCCCTAGAAAATACTGAAAATAATGTGACCAAAGGGACATGTTAATTCAAGGTGTGTCCACTAATTAGCATCAAAGGTGTCTACAATCTTGTAATCAGTCAGTGGGCCTATATATAGGGCTCCAGGTAGTCACTGTGTTGTTTGGTGACATGGTATGTATCACACTCAACATGGACCAGAGGAAGCGAAGGAAAGAGTTGTCTCAGGAGATTCGAAAGAAAATTATAGACAAGCATGTTAAAGGTAAAGGCTATAAGTCCATTTCCAAGCAGCTAGATGTTCCTGTGACTACAGTTGCACATATTATTCAGAAATTTAAGATCCATGGGACTGTAGCCAACCTCCCTGGACGTGGCCGCAGGAGGAAAATTGATGACAAATCAAAGAGACGGATAATCCGAATGGTAACAAAAGAGCCCAGAAAGACTTCTAAAGAGATCCAAGGTGAACTTCATGCTCAAGGAACATCAGTGTCAGATCGCACCATCTGTCGTTGTTTGAGCCAAAGTGGACTACATGGGAGACGACCAAGGAGGACACCATTGTTGAAAACAAATCATAAAAAAGCCAGACTGGAATATGCCAAACTACATGTTGACAAGCCACAAAGCTTCCTTCTGGGAGAATGTCCTATGGACAGATGAGACAAAAATGGAACTTTTTGCCAAGGCACATCAGCTCTAAGTTCACAGACGGAAAAATGAAGCAGATCAAGAAAAGAACACTGTCCCTACTGTGAAACATGGAGGAGGCTCTGTTATGTCCTGGGGCTGCTTTGCTGCATCTGGCACAGGGTGTCTTGAATCTGTGCAGGGTACAATGAAATCTCAAGACTATCAAGGGATTCTAGAGAGAAATGTGCTGGCCAGTGTCAGAAAGCTGGGTCTCAGTCGCAGGTCACGGGACTTGCAACAGGGCAATGACCCAAAACACACAGCTAAAAACACCCAAGAATGGCTAAGAGGAAAACATTGGACTATTATAAAGTGGCCTTCTATGAGCCCTGACCTCAATCCTATTGAGCATCTTTGCAAGGAGCTGAAACATGCTGTCTGGAAAAGGCACCCTTCAAACCGGAAACAACTGGAGCAGCTTGCTCATGAGGAGTGGCCCCAAATACCTGCAGAGAGGTGCAGAAGTCTCATTGACAGTTACAGGAATCGTTTGATTGCAGTGATTGCCTCAAAAGGTTGTGCAACAAACTATTAAGTTAGGGGTACCATCATTTTTGTCCAGGCCTGTTCCATGAGTTCATTTTTTTTTATAATTCCGTTGAAACATGCTTGAAAAGCAATGTCTGACTTTCATTGGTTAACATTCATAGAATTCTTATTTATTATTACTTTTGCCAGATTAAAGGTATTTCTGTGACCATTGTGTGTTTTTCTGTCATTGACCGAAGGGTATCAACAATTTTGTCCACGTGTGTATTTTATACTGTACAGATATTTTATTCTTTCTTAGTGACATTTATTTTCTATTTTCTTTTTTATATTCATTTCCTATTAATAGTCTTTCATTTTAAGGTCACAGGTAGCTATCTAAGCATTTCACTGCATATCGTACTGTTTATGACTGTGTATGTGAAATAAAATGTGAATTTGAATTTTATATAAATCCTACAGCTTTGCTTTATTTGATCAGATTACTTTTTTATAAATATTACAAGTATGATGTAAATATTTAACACTAAATATTTTATAATAATTAAAAACTTAATTAACAAAAAGAAAATGTAAAACTTTTTATTTGTTTATTTATTGTAAATTGTCTTTCACAGCCAATCTGCAGTACCATCACAGCACACCAGAGGGCCATGGTCCACTTTTGGGAAACACTTCTCTAACATATTAGGATTTCAAAGATAACAAACATTGCTGTGTTAGGAAACATATAGAGTCTTGTAAACAGTCTTACTTCATGGACATTTATTATTTTCAATAATATGGTTGATGTATGGAATATATGGTTGATTTCCTTTAGTTTTGCTAAATCATACTTTGTGAGGTAGGGCATACGGACCTATAGGCCATTTTGTCAAACGACCACAAAGTAAAGAATGATACAAATTGCATTATGAGGGGGTGGGTTGGCTTCTCCCATAATGGTGCAGTGTTCAACTGTAGGTTTGATCAAGTTTAGAGAAGGTTACACTGTCCAAAGACAAATATTAGCAAGTCTATGTGAAAAGTCTATGTTGGGTGGAAAGGGCAGACCTGTCCAATACCACCAGACTATTCTTTTAAGGACAATATGTGGATTATGGTGCTCACCTGAGCTGACTGCATTCGGTAAGATTAAATAAACTGACAGGTAGCAGACATCCAGATGTTGAGTTTATTCCATAGAGAACTGGCCTCAGGTTAGCAGAGGAGCACAGGCCATCTTTCACTGCAGGCAAACAGACGTCAAGGGGTGTATAAATAAGTAGGCTGGATGACTAGAAAAAAAAATTATGCTACTTATCCTTTAGCTATGTTTAAACATAGAGCCTATGACCACAAAGCACATTATGTTCCAAACACCACCATCTGAAGCACAACACACATTGCCAACTAAAGAATTTTCTTTTGCTGTGATATGATGTCATTCATTGTTTATTATTTTATGAATAACCTTATATTGTTAAGAGTTTAAGCAAATACTGTAGATACTAGAACTCTTGTGACATTACCTCCTTGCCAGAGGTTGAATGAAGCTCTCTTTACGCCTCCGGTAGCATCGTCCAAAACTCCACCAATCACTGGCCTTCCCACCTGATAACCTAAAAAAAAAAATATTAAAAAAAGAAGGAAAAATCTAAAGTAAGCAGGACAAATTTATACTGGTTCATGGATCATTTTAAGGAGCTGAGATGTTGTTAGACCTGGGTTGCCAGAGTTAGGCTGAGCTGTGATATTTCCATTCACAAAAACTGCAGAGAAACGTGTCGTCAAGGTCACTGTTAAAGAGGAGGGGGAGGGGGGGAGTGTTAATTGTGCACTGATAATGTACAACATGACTGATCTGAATCCCACTATGCTTTATAAAGTTAAAACAGTCATTGCTATAATTTTATAATTTCATTACATTTCAGTGCATAAATGTTTAAGAAAATGAAAAAAAATTGGCACAACATTAGAACAAAACGCACATAATTATATTCAATTTATATCAATTAGAGATAGTCTAATATAGTACATCAGATCCAATATTTGTATCTCATTTTATGAATACAACAAACATTCTCTTATAGGTTTAATAAATTACTTTTATCATATTTATATCCTCTTAGCAGCCTTTTCGATTCTGTTTGTTGCAAAACTACTACGGTCGTATAGATTCCTGTTCTGTGTTGCAGTGTAAAGCAAGGGGCAGTGGTGGCTCAGGTACTTGAGGTTCTGGGTTGCTGATCGGAGGGCTGGGAGTTAGAGCCCCACTACTGCCAAGTTGGCACTGTTGGGTGCTTTGGCAAGGCCCTTAACCCAATGCACATAAAAGCATCGAATGGGGAGGTGGGACCCACTGATCATCGGTGTAGAGGGGACAGCGAAAGGGTGAACCAAGATCAGGAAGCTTGGGAAGCTAGCCAATCAAACTGTGGCTTAATGAGAACGGCCTTGGGATAAAAGTATAAATTACCATATTTGTGAAATTCATTAAATACAAGTTATTGTAGAATAAACTGTAAAACTTGAGCTGCATTTAAAATTTCTCTGTAAAACAAAAGTCATCAAATAATCTGAAATTTAAACCAGGTTTGCTGATGTGAAGTATTAGGGATAAAGGATAAAAGATAAAATATTAAATCCTTTTAAAGGTGGTAGCTCTCATTTTGACATTGCTTTAGTACCTCCGTACTCAAAGGACTGTGCTGAACCCTTACTCAGGGGCTCAGGTCAAAAACCACATTTGGTAACTTACAATATCAGTACCTCAAAAAATTTTTTATACATATATAAAAAAAGAAAAAGAAAAAAAAAACTGTTTGTATTTTTGCACGTTTTTATAGTTAAATGAATATGCATTATCTTTATCTGTGTTTTATACATATGCATTACATTACACACTTTTCTGGAAAAATTATTAGCCAGCAACAGTGGCGGCCGCACCCCCTTAAAGTTAGGCAGAGAAGAATTCTACTTTAACATGTAATTATTTAACATAATGTAAATATTTAACATAATAATTATTTATTTTAATAAATAAAGTCATTTAGTCACAATATTCCACTGTATTTTTTAACATAGATTATTTGCATTAAAAAAATCTAAACTGTATTACGTTCATTTGTGTTCGTGTACGCGGGGCGCCGGACAAACGAGTGTCTATGTAGGCACGTAAATTTTTGAAAAGCATGTGATTTGAGGCTGAGCTCTGATTGGATCTTTTCAAATCATCCTTGGGGTGCAGCACTGTGTGCCCCGAACCCTGCCACTTTTGTTTTTAGCGAATCAATGTTGTTTTTAAATATTTGGACCATTCTCAACGAGTCTTTTCCTCCACTTCTTATGGCAAGCAGAGCTGCTGACTGGATGCGATGTGAGTCATTCCTTTATTTTATACTAGTAGTAATGATTCTTAATCACCTGATAAATGGCAATTTACAGGCGAGGACCCCCCCCCCCCCCCCAAACATAAAAATAGTTGGAAAAGGAACAAAAATAATAATAAAAAAATAAATCACAAAAGGGGAAAAAAAAGCTTGGAAAACATCTTTAAATTTTTACATTTCCAAGTATTTCAAGTATAGTGCCGGATTAAAGCTGTCAATTCAAACCAAATTATACTTCACTGTCAATTGAATTAACTCCAACCCTGATAGACATAATGCAATTTTTTTTTTTAAATAAATGTATGCAATTTGATGTAACCTTTAGCTCAGAACACAGTTATTTGTTTGACTTACTGTATCATGGGCGTCGTTAAAATTTATAACCAGCTCGCCAGTAAAGGGTTGACGATATATTTTGGTTTCACTGTTTTCACATAACCAGATAGCTATAAACGGACATGCCAGCTCACATTCTCACCTCCGGGACTGATGGTGATGTTTCCAATGCGGCGGGTCACACTGATGGCTATAATGCCGTTCCCCTTCCACTGAAACGTATAACTTAAAGACAGAACAACATTCACGCACGACTGTGTATCAGTTGCTAGAAAGAGAAAGAAGAGACAGAGTTAATATAAAGACAAGGAGCAAAGAACAGCAAAGATAACATGGTGAGGTTAAAAGTCTAAATAACAGACCAGGATCAGAAGGATTCGATAGGAAAAGGCTGAGATCTGTGATGACTTCATCTGTTATGGCCACCGCGATCACTCCTACACACATCAGCACACGTGAAAGCTTAAGATGCTTCAAAATTAAGTTCTGAGACTTTTAAGCACTCCGTAAAATATATTTTAACACCCAGGTGATGTTCGCTAAACAACCTTTGATTACGCTTACATTTTTCCACATTACTTTCTTTCCGAACTGAAGAATTATTGCTTGTAACTGCTAACATGACCTGGGCAGACGGGCAAATCTTCACACATAATCAAGAAAAAACTCACCTTCTTGGTCACCTCTCACCATCACGCTGAGATTCGCTGGTTCGGCAGGGCAAGACTGTAGGGTTCTCACACACACGGCCTCAAAGTTCTGCAGGAATGCTACCGGAGCTTTCTCCAAGCACTGTCCCAACATGGACACCTGCACATAGAGGTAACACTGAACATCAGTATTGCTAGACGGACAGCATATGAATAAGAACGACACTCTGTCTAGACGTCCACCTGTGGGATGGTGAAGTACTTGTTGTCTGTGGTGAAGATGGGCGCCCCCTGGCGGTAATTTGTAGGAGGTACAGGTGCCGTCATCTGCGGTGCCTGGAAAGATGGAGCGGGCTTCGGCGTGCTGGAAATATATAGAAACATTAAACACACATCTAGCGTCAAGCTAACCATAAAGATGGATTTTAAATAAATAAATCACTTACACAATAGTTCCATCATAGAAAAGTCCAAGGAATGGGCTGTTCTCCAAAGGAGAGGTGACACAGAGAAAAGGGAACCAATCAGGATCGTTGACAGCCGACTGAGCGGAGCAGACGTAGTCAGGAACAGGAGAGATCATTCCTCCAAACGGACCAGAGAGACATTGCCCAGTAAAAAGCCACAACAACTCTGGGGCACAGTCCTGTAGGAATTAGATAAGCATGCCAACAAGTCAAGCACATATTTTTAGCCGTTACCCAGATACCCTGACTCCGGTCTCAGAGTGTTCAAGCTTTCACATTTTTATTACCGTATTAAAACCATACCTCAAAAGTAGACATTATTATGTACCTTGTCACAGCAGCATCGCACGTCACACACATTCGCCGTCAGGTCACATGGACACTGTCCAAGGGGCTGGTACACTTGATTAGGAATTGTTGTTTTATTCCCTACAAGAACAAGTGAAATAAATACACATAAGCAGCTATAGTTATGATCACACCATGCAAAAAAACTAAGCAGTCCAGAAAAAGCCACTGACCCGATACAGGGCCGTCAGGAAGCAGCCGGGCGTAGATCTGAGCCTGCACGATGAGGGAGGCTTGGGGCATGTCGCCCAGACATGCAGACACCATGATAGTCTCTCTCACGCACAGCAGCTGGCTACAGCAGTTTGTCTCATTCGCACTGGCACACAGCTGTAAGCTTTGGTTCAGACCCACACGCACCAGGAGGCTGCTCTGTTACAGGAGAAGACACATCATTGGTTAATAGAGACACTGTGTAGGACAAGGCTGGAAACTTGTTTACGTGCTGTAAGGATGAAAGGGTTGAGTCAACGAAACTGGGTGAAACGTTTCAGGAGAACGTTCAAGATCGATCTGGCATTTTACACAGCAACTCATAGTATATAGGGAATTTATTCATAAATATGAAACCACTGAATAAAAATTGAAGGACTGCTGCACTGTGCAGCCACCTGAACCAAAAAATAATAATAAAATTTTAGAAAAAAAAATAAAAAGATCGCATCAGTGTCAACAAAATTCACAGTATTAGTTCTTTCATCCCAAGTCCCAAGACATGAATAAGTAACATTGGTTGGTCAGTAATTAAAAGATGCACATTTGAAAGTAATATCCAAACCTAGTGTAAATTCTGTATCATTTAAGAAGCTTCATGAACTGCAAATGCACACCTTTCCCATTGGCTCATCTGACAAAGTCCATTGACTACTTTGCAACGGCACGCAGGAAGCCGGAGGGAGGCGTCCTATCACACAGAAACAGCACAGAAAACCTATACTGTATGTTTATGTTTATGATAATCTTGTTTATACTTTGTAATGAAATAAAATTACATGTGTAAGTTATAATTCACATTTGTATCATGTATGTATGAATCATACCTGTGGCACTGGCAGGTGAGATGCTGCTGATGGTCAGCGACACGCCAGTCAGGTTCCCAACCAGGAAGGCGGACGCTCTTGGACCAGATGCAACGAGAACTGATGGCAAAAACACTGACACAAATAACAACAATGCAACATGTCAGATGTGATCCTGACAGATTTTCAGGAAACTCCCCAGTGTGGCTATAAATGAATTCACTCACTCACTCACTCACTCATCGTCTATACCGCTTTATCCTGTATTCAGAGTCGCGGGGGGCCTGGAGCCTATCCCAGGAGACTTAGGGCACGAGGCGAATACACCCTGGAAAGGGTGCCAATCCATCACAGGGCACACACACATACAGTATACACACTCGCACACTATGGGCAATTTGGGAACGCCAATTAGTACCCGGAGGAAACTCACCAAGCACAGAGGGAACATGCAAACTCCATGCACACAGAGACGGGAATCGAACTCAGACCCTGGAGGTGCATAGGTCATAGATGAATCATCTCACAAAATAAATATAAAAATCACTGAATCGGTTTCCCTTCATCTCTAACACACATGCATTTTTTTTTTGTAACAGTGCTTTCATATGGTATTGGATTAAAACATGTCTTTAATGATCAGACAAGAAACTAATCACCTTGATCCTTTAACCAACTAAAAGTTAAACAAAGAACAGAATGTTTATATTGTGAATTTACTTGCTTCTTAAACCACTATTTAAAGTTGTCACCGGCTCAGTCCCAATATAGGACACATAAAGCACTATATAGTGTGTAGTGTGTAAACAGGAAGAGCACAGTCACCTGAAACACAACCCAAAGCTTTGAACGTTACTTAGCAACGAGATACATTTGACACCCGCTTTACTAACCTAACTAATCTGGCCTTAATAATAACGATAATACTCATAATACATGAAATGCAGCTTACCGACATCACATCTAACAATTTCTTTATAAAGCACAGAAAAGAGGATGAACGTGTGAGAGAGTAAACTTAAACTCTCCCTCAGTCGCGTCTGTACCATCGTTTAATACAGACGTTCGGAGGTTTGTGTTCTTCTTTGGGAATGTAAACACCAGCGAGACAAATTGCTCCTCTGTAGCATCAGCGCCATCTGGTGTCCCGGAGAGTTAGCGCCCCTTGCTAATCATCTCCACCGAAGTATTTCATAGATAAAATCACTATATTGCCAATAGTATTCGCTCAATTCGCCTGGCCTGCCCTTCACATGCATATGAACTTCATTAGCATTCCATTCTTAATCAGTAGTGTTTAATATAATGTTGGCCCCGCTCCCTTTTCAGCTATAGCAGCTTCAACTCTTCAGGAAATACTTTCCACAAGGTTTAGGAGTGGGTTTATGGAATTTTTTTGACCGTTCTTCCAGAAGCACATTTGTGAGGTCAAATACTGGTGTTGGAACGTACAGTCTCCACGCTAATTCACCCCGCAGTCACGTTGGAACTGGCGCAGGTCGTTTTTCAGGAGTTGGGCTCGGCCCTTTACTTCCAGTGAAAGGAACTCTTTCAGCTTCAGCATACCAATACAGTTTGGACAATTTCATGCTGTTTGTGCAAACAGTTTGAGGATGGCCCATTCCTGTTCCAACCTGATGAGTGATAGATAGATAGATAGATAGATAGATAGATAGATAGATTGGCCAACCTAATGCTTCAGCATTCATGGTTCTGTCTAGCATAGTTTCAAATATGTGATTTTTTATAATCATGCAAATATGCAAATTTTTAATATAATAATTGTGTTTTTCAAAGCAGGAAAAAAACTATGCAAGCAGTATTGCAACTTAAATGATGTTTATTTTCTGATTATCCATGCATTTTTAAAAACAGTTCATAATTCAAAACTACAAACATGTAATGATGGCATTAAATTATGAAATAAATAGAAACCTTAAAGATCATTAGACCAGGATACATAAAGGATCGTTAAACTTGCATATCATTTTAGACCAAAGATGTCATTAACAATGTAATTTTTTTATCCAAAACTTCTACTGTACATCATGACCACTTTTTCAGACAATAACATTCATTTACAGTATACAGTTGCCAGACCGAAGAAAAAACATTAATGTACTTTTACTTTTTACTTTATTCTGTTTAGTTTCTAACAAACTTCTGTATAAAACAGAGGGCAAAGAAAAGCCCTAATTTTGTTTTTCATCATTTAAATCATTAGACAAGGATACATAAACAATCTTTAAACTTAAATACAATTATTTCGCCAAAAATACAGAAAACATATAATTAACAGTGTGCTTCAAGTCTATAAGGCTCAATATAAGACTTTTTTAATCCAAACTTTCTACAACATGACCACATTTTCAGACACTAACATTAATTTCACATTTTCTGTTGGACAGAAAAAAAAGTCATAAAAGCCCCATTAATGTACTTTTGCTTCTTGCTTTATTTTGTTGAGCTTTTGAATGAGACAAAGAGCTGATAAATGCCCTAATCCTGTTTAAAATCCTTTATTGATTGACTCACAGTTAAAGTAACAGTAACATCACAGATATGGCCAAGATTTTTGGTCACAGTCAAAGTATTTTTTAAAAAGCTTATATGTTGTTACGGAAAAAAATGAATAATATGAAGGTGCAGATGCATTACATTGCAGAGAAAAAAATCTTTTAAAAGCATGCTGTAACAGTGAGAATTACAGCAGAATTACAGTTTAGCTGTTTAGCTGCCATGATCTCTAAAACATCAACTTCCAGCTTTATTCACCAGACCTCGTGGGTGTGTGGGCGTGTGGATGTGTTCACTCAAGCAGTCTAGGCTTTCTTGCCTTGACAGATATTATCCTGTAATACCAAAACAGAGAAGGAGAGGAGAGTCAGCTGAGTATCTGGTTGTGGTCTGTGGTTTGTGTAGTGGTTTCTTAGTGCAAGTAGCTGCGTCAGTTTAATAGATGGTCACACTGCCCTGATGATTATTTTTTCATATTGGCATGAATTTTACACATGAGCCATTAATACAGTCTATGTATTACTCTAGAATGAAACAAATACTTAAATACCTTTATCATATCTACATGCAATAAAAGAAATAAAAATGATTCATGACTATCATTTGCAAAAGTACAATTTCATATATTGGTACCATTTTAAATTAACTGATATTCTTATATACCTTGTCTTTCTTCTGTTGTTTCTTGTCCACTGCATTTTTCAATTCTATGACCCATTCGGCTTCAGAGGGAGCGCAAAGATCCCTGCCTTTTCGAGTCCGGAAGCTGAAATCGCATGTAAATACAAATAATCACCAATGCATATTGATGTAATAAACAGTAATGCAATCTTAATAAAGTACAGTAATAAGCTACTCTCAGTAACGGTGTAGTCAGTGGCTTCTCTTGTCATGGTTCCCTTTAAAACTACACAGTAAAATCCTCAGTGTTGATTTAACACATTCAGAGTTGATTCTAGTCCAACTGGACTGATATACAGTAAACACTGCTGTGTGTAATTCAACACTCCATTAAATGCTTAATTACACACTGGGGAATTTGCAATGTATGTGCCTGGACTTAACCCCTCCTTGATTATACAATAGGCAGAACGTTCCTAAATGAGCTGAATTGCAAGTGAAACTATGGTTGTCCATTCATTCATTTTTTCCTCCTATAAAAAGCCTAATGAGGCACAGAGCATGAAGTTCCTCCTCTCTCATTGAAAAATATTTTAAAAAGTGTACTGATTTAAAAATCAATGAGCAGACCTTTAAATATCAACAAGCCTGTGATACTTACACAACAGCATCAATTGAACAGCCATCAGATCTCCGCTGATCCCGGTAGCAGGCGACAAGGCGTTTTGGGATTTTATGATGGCTAACTTTCAAGCAGCAGTCCAGGGCTTGGTCTCCAAAACACACTAAATAACAAAGAGGAACACTGAAATATTAGGAAGATTCATCTGAATGAAGAAAAAACTATGTCCAGGATGCATTAGATTACTCTAGAATTTGATTACTCTAACAAAGTTGATGTTAACATTATGCATGAAAAGGATACAGTACAGATTTTCCATACAATCAAAATACACACAAACATACACAAGTCTAAAAAACACATAATAAAAACGAACCTTCCATATTGATGCTCATGATGAATGCAATGATCCAAACACACATGCACAGACTGATGAAGCCAGTACGAGCCATTGCGGTCAGAGGATGAGAGTTACACACGTCCTGTTTCTGCACCGAAATCAGATGCTGCTGCTGCTGCTGTTAAGAATGTTGAATCTCCTCCTTTTGCACTTCCTTCTCTCGCTCTCTTTCTCGCTCTCTCCCTGTTCGCCTGTTGAATTACTGCTTCACCCTTTTATAGCAAGGATCTCTTTCATTTTATGAGTCCCTCCCTTCAACGGAAGGTCTCACACATGTGAGCATGGGGATTCCCAAGCCTTCCTGGATTAAGGGTCAATTGGTTGGTCAAGGTTTGTCCTTGGCTGCTTTAAAGCAAATAATAAGCATTCTTTAATGCTTTAATGTTGCATAACAATTCTTATCTCTCGCTTTGCCCGGTCTAGAGCTTTAGTTAATGTTAGCATCAAAATTCACAAGGTAAAGAAAATTGAAAATGAAAAAAAAAAAAATCTAAGATGATGCAAAAAAAAAAAATGACAATGCATGCAGTTACTCTATGTCTTATTGATGGTCAGGCTATTTCAGGACTATGATAACTAAAATAATCACTCTTTACAAATACAGTGAGCAGAAATGCATGGTAAGTTACAGTAGTGCACAACATGTTACATTTTGAGGTATTAAAAAGATATTAAAGATGGATAGTGATACTTAACAGATAATTTATTTCAGCCAGAAACCATAAGGAGTGTAAATGCATTTTTTCAAAAGGTTCCAAGACATACAACTCGAAAGTGAAACATACAAATATATTATATGACCTAAACTATAAAGATATGCATTAGTCATATATCTACAGTGTTCATTTGTGGAGGACGTGTTTGCTTTGGAAAAGAATGTGTTCTGCATTACCGTAAGTTTCTTTTTTTTTTCTTTTTTTTTTGGTTGATGGATTACATTTACTGCACTTTCGTTTCACATTTTTCTCCCACGTTCCGATGGTGGTCCTGTCTAGGCATTTACGACCCTTTTTTATTCCCACATTTGACTGGAACCAAATGGGGAAAAAAATTCTTTCGTTTTCCTTTCACAAGCTGATCCTGGGCTGCCTCTTACGGTCCAGATTTCAGGGTAAAGATAATGAAGTTACCGAGCACTTTTCTTTTAAATCATTGTTTGTTGACTTCGGGGATTTCACAGATGACACACTGTGTTTATCTATTGTGCATAAGGGTGTGTGCACAATATAACTGTCGTACTGTAGGTTGCCTACCATGAGCTGTGTGTGTGTGTGTGTGTGTGTGTGTGTGTGTGTGTGTGTGTACAGTACAAATAATGAACAATCATGTGACCTGACATGAAATAGAGTTATTGCTACCACTGGGAAGTTTATTATTTTCCAGTGACGGCACATCACAGAGTGTTTACATCCACTGCATTTGGCAGACACTCTTATCCAGAGCGACCTACATTTTTATCTCATTATACATTAGGTTCAGAGTTAAGGTTCTTCCTCAAGAACCTAAAAGTGACAACTTGGAACCTTCGTCCAACACCATATGCACTGAGCTACCCCTAACCACGTTTTAATGTCTTTCATTTCTCTTAGACCACAGCAATTTACAAAACTAATACAAATTATTATCATTTTTTTATTTCTCATTTGGAGTGATATATTACATTTTTTTCAATCCTGTTTATAAAGTTGTGCAAAATAAAGAAGTCAGCTCCTGGAATCACTTACATTACAACAGCTGTAATCCATCATTGCCTCATCAGTTTGTCTTTGCTTTCTCTCTTGAAGTTATTAAGACAAAAAAAATGCAGCTTGTCAAGTTATCAAGCGAAACCGGAAAATCTCATGTCAAATCTCATGTCAAATCACATTTGAGAAAAATGTATGTTAGGTTTACTTTCACTTAAAGAACTGACATTGGAGTCTCTTTCCAAAAATCTGTCAGTGTTATAAAATTAACAGTGGAAAACTGGATGAAAATATACTTTATCAAAGTATATCCCCTGTTAATATCGATATCAGGTTGCAGGAAATGAAGCAATGCAACAAACAGATTTTTTACTTTCGAGAAATGCATTTTATTTGAATTCACTCTTAAAAAATAACCTGTACATATTCATAAGAAGGGAGGAAAAAAGCACAATACAATTCATCAGTAGATATAAAACAGTGCTGACACACATCCACACAGATTCACCCATGCATGTTTGTTCTTTTTTTATTATTATTTAATGGTATGAAAACCGTAACACAAGAGCGTGTGCATGATTTCTGAAATGTTCAAAGAAGATGATGACACAAAACACTGACACTATGGGAAAGTAGCTCATTAACATGGCAGTAGTTGGCACAGATAACCCACGCATGCAGATCTGACAGGCCTGGGCGTATTCACCCTGTCGATCACTTAGCGCCTAGAGAAAGAAAAAAAGTAAGTCAGTCATGACAGGATAATAAAGAAGCTTTTGATCATGATTAAGTAGACACTTGTATAGGATTTTTACCTTTTCCCTTGCTACTACGAGCATCCAGATATTCAATGAGCTTCAACACCCATGAGTACCTCAGGTCACTTGGAGGTGGAGCGCACAACTTTTTGTTCTTCTTGGTGATGAAACTAAAATGACAAAAAAAAAAAAGGTGAGCATCTTTTTATACAAATATAATATATTGCTTAATGCGGATTTATACTAATTTGCTATACTATAAAATCCTTACACAGTAGCTGCAATGGGGCATCCACTTTCTATGGTTTGGATGTCATAGTACTCGACGATGCGGCGTGGAATGTGAGCGTTGCTGGTGGACAGGCAGCAGTCAGGAGCATTGGAGAATGCTAAAAAAAAATTTTTAAAGAGTGACAACTCATTATGCTTATGATAGTGATACATAAACAAAGAAATAAAGCAATACAATACTGTGAATTTCGAATACTGCATACTGTTATATGAATCCATGCTTTTGCTATCTATATATTTCTTGTGCATGGTTTACAGGAAATCTATTCATTTGTAGGAAAACGAAAGACTCTTTAAAAAGGGGGGAAAAATGAATAATGGCATTTATACCCCTCAGACTGTAGCGAGTTCACATTGCATATAATAGGCCTGCAGTTTTAAAAGACATTAGTTCAGGCGGTCACTGACCCTGAGTCTATGACCTACATCCTTTTAACAGAAAGAGCAATAGATCCGCATGCATGTGCATGTGCACGTGCATGTGTGTCTTACCCTGTTCATTGGTCCACAGAAGTGTGGTGATGACCAACAGTGCAACTACTGCATTCGTCATGTTTGCGTCGGAGTTCTGCAGCTTCCTGAGCACCAGAAGGAAATGCACGGGATCTTCGTGAAGGTGTGTGTTTGCACAGGTAACATCTCCGAGCTATATTTATACACCTGCCTGCAATGAACATATATAACTTTCACTTTCATATCTGCATGTATCGTCACTCTCCGCCTTTCCAACTATTCTTTCCAAATGATTCCCGTCACATCATCCTCCCCCACTTTTCTTTTTTCTTTTTCTTTTTTTTTTTGGACCAAGTCTCACGCTCTCTGTGTGAATGACGGGATCATTTCATAATGCTTTGATAATGCGTAATAAGTTCGATTCCATGCAAAAACAAAGCCATGGTTGTGTTTCAGCTCTGCACAAAATCAAAGCTGGGGGTAAAATAGACTGCATTGTGCGCTTGTTTCTGTCCATGGTCGTTTTCACTTCTCTGTGGTGAGTTGGTGATAAAGGGTATGTCCATCATTGCATGAAAGACAGCGCAATCGCTGTGTGAACAAGGACGGTTGTATTCTCAGGAAAAGGGAATAAATTCAAAGGACGAGCAGCTGTTTCGCTTTTTACTGCAAAGATAAGCATGTTAAAAGCATAGCAAAGTTTCTTCCTTTTCTTCACATACTTTAGAATTTCCAACTTCCTCTATCTTTCATTTTCAAAATTTTGCTGACATCTGAAGTCAGGGGTAAGTTGGAAGGTGAGGCTTTGATTATCTTTGCCGTTATCTTGATCTACTGTACGATCAGCCTCCTACATATCTGAGTTTATTTCTAGTTCTAGCATCGGGGCAGGGTTGTGTGTTTCCAAGATGATTGTGCCAAAGAGCCAAGAGCAATGTTACAGGTGAGTGGGACTTCAAAGCAGTGGCTCCAGTTTCACTGTGAATGAAAAAGACCGTGACAGTCATGATTATTTCACAAGCAGTTGAGCATTGCATGCACTCCAAGATACTATCTTGCTGACGCTGCTTACATAATGACACATAATGAATTATATGCATTGCCGTTAATCCATTCAATAACACAAGAGTTATATAAGTTATATATCTGGATGGCATACAGTAAATGAAACTGATGCCATTAAGGAACAAGTCTTTAACCCGAGACAATTACTGATTGGCAGTCACGATTTTTACAATACAATATTTATATGCTTGCTTCTTGTACATGTTATTTGTATTTGTTGACCTTATTATCCACACAATACACACAACCGGGCTATCGGGTTTCTTCCAAGAACGGGCGGATTTGCCACTGCAAATCGCCCCAGGTTGTGAATGACTATGCAATGGATTTGAATGAGTGAATGAAAATGAAGAGAACGTTATATAACAAAAAACAAAAACAAAACAACAATAATGAATAAATGACTACAGATGTAAGCAATAAAGACATGCAGTTCATTCTTTTTTTATCGGAAAAGTTTTAATAATTACAACATTGCAGCACAGCGGCGTCGTGGTTTACATGGTCACCTTGCTCTTCCAGGGTTAAGGGTTCACCTTCACTTTGTGTGAGCATGGGGTTTTTTGTGTTCTCCCCATACTCGATGGGTTTCCTCTGGGTATTCTGGCTTCCTCCGACAGTCCAAAGATGTGCAATCTAGGCTGATTGATGTTTCCAAATCGCTGTAGTGTGTGATTGGGTGTGAGTGGGCTTGTACTCTGCCATGGGTGCCCATCCATTCTGGGTGTACCATGCTTTATGTCCAACAGATAGACTCAAGACCTCATGACCCTACGCAAGATAAGTGGTGAAGATGATGGATGGATGGATTAATGATTACAATCCATTCATCCATCCAAGAACTTTTGTAGTCTAACTAGGGACCATGATGACCTTTTTATTTATTCCCGTTTTGTACAATCCTGGTAGCACCTCTGGTCAACATTCACACACTACGGGCAGTTTGAGAACGGCAATTAGCCTAATCTGCATGTCTTTGGACTGTGGGAGGAAACTGGAGAACCTAGAAGAAACCAACTAAGCACTAGGAGAACACGCACACGCCATGCACACAGACATGACATGGAATTGAACCCAAGACCTGGAGGTGCAAGGTGACAGTGCTAACCATTAAGCCACCATGCCGCCAATGATTACATTACTTTTTTTTATGCTTCTACATACTATAGTGCACCAACTGGTACTATTGAATGGAAGACTTGTTGGAAGAAATTCCACTGCTGCTCTTTGGATATAAATCTAGTTTGAGGTTTAGGTGTAGTTCATGAACTGTTGTGCAAACAGGAAAAGAAAATGCTGCCTGTTAGCAAGTGTCAAAACTATAAATCATAGACCCAGTGAAGGCATGAGGCATCAATGCTCACACGTCCCAGTGGTTTAATCCATACTGTGTGACCTTTTGCACATTTTACCACCATCTGTTCTACACACAAACAAAGCGTGCACAGCTTCATACTTGAATACATCCAGTATAACAGGTGCCAGTGTTTGTCCAAACTGCACAATTGCACAATACTTCACTATCCCAGTGATGCTTATCTTGGCGGATTTATTCTAAGGTTACACTATTATTTATTGAACAGATTTCCAGCAGGGACATTTTAGTCTTTTCTGTGCTCCATCACACCAAACTTTGATTCAGATTCAGACAATTAGTTAATTAGCTAAGTCTGTTGGGAGCTGGGAAAACACTCAAACGTGCAGGGCACTCTGTCCTCGCGACTTTAAAACCACAATTGCATAATATGTTCAGTCTGAAATACATGAGAATGGATAAGAGGTTCTGAAAGCGCTCTTTTTACGTCATACTGTAGAACTGGAAAGAGTAGGAAGAGAAACTAGTGAAATTAAATGCAGAAACCCCCTTAGGTCAAAGTCACTGGATCAGTAACAAAAAAAATTTAATAATAATAATAATAATACAGGTAATAATACAAACAAGTAATGCACTAAACACTGAAATGCAAACTAATCCAAATGCGGTCTATGCGAACAATGCCATAGGAGCGGCTCACAAAGCCTCTCCGGTTCAACTTCTCATTCATGTGTTTCTTTAGCTCTTTTAAACTATCTGGACCTGATGGTTTGAACTCCAGACAGACGTGGAAGTGAAAGCGTACTTTGCCATAAGCTAAACAGAGCAATCAAAGGGATCCAGACAAAGAAAGTTCCATCAACACGTTAAGTGACGTGATATTGTAAGTGCACAATGAGCACCACATTGTAAGTGAATGGTTTGTAGAATGTAAATAAATTATAATAGGGTCGCAAAAAAAATCCCCTAGGATTCACACAATTTGGGAACGCCAGGTAGCCTAATCTGCTAACTCCTCCAGAGGAAAGCCACCAAGCCACGTGGAGAACATGAAAACTCCATACACACGGAGACGGGAATCGACCCTGGCCGGGAATCAAACCCGGATCCTGGAGCTGCAAAGCGACAATGTTAACCACTACACCAATGTGCCACCCTTAAGTTTTTTTTTTTTTTTAAATAAATAAATAAATAAATAAAAATGCTGACTCATGTTACTTATTTCATTTGCCCTTTATATTGCTGCACCAGCGATGACGCAAAACAGTTCAGCACACATATGATTGTTCTTATCTAAGCATTTATACAGCATGTAATCCATAAATGTCACATGTAATGCTTAATCTATCATGTTAACAGGAAGAATGGCCTGAGGACAAATCTCAAGAGGCGGTCCTTTTACTGTAAGCCTTTTCGTAGGGACTTTCACTACAGAAAGCATTCTTCTTGTTTTGAGTTGTAAATCAGGAATGGGGGTTAGATGAGAAGCAGTAAGTGGATTTTGGCACCGGTTCCTCAACAGTAAACAAGTGGTTCCAGGAAGTGGTACATCTGCAGAGTGTGTACTAGATGTTGCTCAATAAATCTGGCAGTGCGACAAGTGCCACTGTGCATTTGTATGTGTGAATGGAATGAGATTATAGATATACTGCATGGCCAAAATCTGATCAACATTGCTTATGATGGGTCGGGGTCCGGTTTCAATTCCCACCTCGGGTCTGTGTGCATGGAGTTTGCATGTTCTCTCCATGCTTGGTGGGTTTCCTCCAGGTACTTTGGCTAATTGCCGTTCCCAAATTGCCCTGGTGTGTGAATGAGCAGGTGAGTGTGTGTATGTGTGTTCTGCAATAGATTTCTCCTGGGATAGGCTCCAGGCCCACGGCGATCCCGTAATCAGAGTACACAATGAGTGAGTAAGTGAGGGAGTGAGCCCTAACCCCAATGTTGTTTGTGATGCAAGGGGCCTCCACTATTTTAGAAGTCCTTCTTCAGAATTTTGGAGTATGTTTGTATGAATCTTTGCAATTTCAGTTCAAAAAGCATTAGTGAGGCCTGTCAGTAATGTTGGCTGAGAAGGCCTGGCTTATAATTGGCTTTCCAGGTAATCCCAATGATGATGAGTGTGGTTGTGTTTAGGGTTCTATGCAGGCCTTTCACGTTCCAGCACACCAACCTCAACCAACAACGTCTTAATAATCTTTGCTTTCTGCACAGGAAAGGCTGAAATAGGAACGCGCCTTTCCCAACTTTGCCACAAGGTCGGAAGTCTAAAATGTCCTTGTATGCTGAAATTACTCTGTGCTGGAACTAAGGGCCCCTAACACTGAAAAACAGCCCCAGACTAGTGGCAGTCTGATTTACACCTAGCCAGCAGACCCCTGGAACTGCACATGGTGATCTCAAGCTGTAGTGAGCGATGCAACAAAGTATAGGCCATTTTTATGCACTACACGTTTCAGCACTTACGGTAACAGCTCCATTCGGTGAGATCACATGGTCTGCTGCTTTGTTAGAGTTGCTGTTGCTCCTAGATACCTCCAAGTCACATCAGTAGCAGTTGCAGTTTGGTTATTTGGTTTTTAATGTAACTTATTTTAAGAAATTATAAATAGGTTTGAATAGCTTCAAGATTATTTAACTTGCTGTAATTTCCTTGACAACCAGCTGAAGCCTCTCTACTCTTTATTAACTTTCAAAGATGATATTCTCTTAACTTATAATCAGCCAGTGACGATACTATACTGCAGTTTGTGAAGTGTGCAAATAGTTCTTTTTCCTCTTGAAACCAGAGTAATTTCGTCTGCACACCACCATTATGCCCCATCCGTATCTAACTGCTGTAACACAGAACCTAGAAAATAAACATAAGCTTTCATGCTTTGACCTCATTATGATACTTCGGTCTGCAGTTTAATTTGTAATGTTCATGGCATTTCTTACTTACACAGTATTTCTCTGTTTCCAGTAGATGGATGTAAGAGAAGTTTCATTTTTAGAAGGAGACTCTACAAGGGGCTTATCAGTGGTCTCTTTCTGGCTAGATGAACACAATATGGTTTATATTATCCATGCAAAGTGCATATTCTTGCTGATATCACACTGTTTTTTATATAGCAATTATGTAATACCTTTAAGCAAACAACATTTATACAAGAAATATATAAATAGTATGACTAAGTTGGTACTTTTTTTTTCCTGTGCAAAACAAGGAACTTTTTTCTCAGGAACCTTCTTTACACTGAATTTACAGAATTTATGGCTATTTCCACCATGTTGCAAAACATACATTTTAATGCTTCAGACACTGCAAAAACTTTTTGTTGTTCATCTATTTATTTATTTATTAAAAATCAATTCACTGTCCCACAGGGACTTTTACAAAAACTCTACCTGGAATAATCCCCGGTAGAATTATTGTAAGCGTCCCTAAGCTTGTTTGAACAATGCATGTATAATAGCAGCCTGAGATTGAAGTTAAGTGTTATCATTAGTCGGAAACATGCTTTTCATCTTCAGCCTAAGTATAATCTTATGTGTTTTCCCCACAGGCGTTATACACCCACTTTTAAGATAATAATCACCACAGTTGGCGCTCATGAAATGAAACTTATGAGAAGGTTGTAGAGGAATTGGAACCTAAGAAACAATAATACATTCTATAACCGATATTGACCGTTACTGTTTACATGCCTACTTTTGTTACTGCATTCAACTAACTTCCCACACACATAAAATCTCAGTAAGAGTTTGGGTGTGAGGCTCTTACGAGCAAAGACACGCTTCATGTCTTTTGTACCTATAAACCTTTGTGAATTTTTACTGAACTCATTTCATCATACATATATGCTACAGTATATATACCATTATTTACATTATACAGATTATAAAGATAAGGCACATTATTCTGCATAGCCAATAATTCTTTTTCCTTTGAGACCCAAGATGAGAGGAGAGCCCCAGAACTTCTAAATGTGATGCAAATGTAATGGTAATAATCATTATTTCATTCTGGCATGCATGAGATTTAATGAAAAACACAACTGCTCCACATCAGTGAGAAAGAGCTGTAAATAAGTGGTAAACCAGGATCAGTTTCGTTGTACAACTAAGATTCGTTTATGAGAAATCTGACTTGGTATTTACTCACTTTCACGCAGACACTTTCACATGCTTAAAAATAGTATATAGAAAGGGGAAATATGGGAGAGAAAATGTACAGGTATTAAATGCAGTCTCTTCTGCAGATATTGGGCTGACCATATCAATTATTTGATGTTTGCTCCAATTTTATATAATAATAATAATTTTAAGTTGAGATGAAATTATGTATATGAAAAGATAGAACAGAATTTTACGGCATAGTGGCTTAGTGGTTAGCATTGTCGCCTTGCACATAAAGCGTTAGGGTGTGTTAAACAACTTGGAACATTGCACCTTTTGTTTAAGCCCACACATTATACATTCTTTGGGGAAGTGGTGGCTCAGTGTGTTATGGCTTTGAGTTGCTGATTAGAAGGATAATGTTTCAGCCTCAGCTCCACTAGGGTTGCCACTCTTGGGCCCTTGAGCAAGGCCCTTAACCCTGTCTGCTACAGGGGTGCTGTATAATGACCGACCTTGACGTCTGACCACAGCCTATTAAAAAAGTTGGGCAAGGAATAAATAATTTCATTGTACAGTAATGTATATGGTACAAATAAAGGCTGAACCTTTGTTTATTTTACTGTTTAGGGATAATGAGGGGCCAGGAGCCTATCCCAGAGTACTCAGGGCACAAAGCAGGGGACAGCCTGGATGGGGTGCAAACTCATTGCAGGTTGCAGGTGCAAATAATAACTTTTTTTTTTTTTTTTTTAATGTTGGATCATGTTTTGAGCCCTGAATTTTGCCGGTGAGGACTGTTTTTTTTTTTTTTTTTTTCTCAAGTTTAACCAAAATGAATCTATGGGAGAAAAGCAACAAAAAAAATCGCAACCATTGCACAAGCATTGTGTATAGACAGTACAAAAAAACTGGAACGACTTGAAGAAGAAAGGAATAACTGATGTACTAACAACCAGACATTAAACAGGTTGACCAAGGAAAACAAGAACAGTCGATGCCAGAAACGTTGTGAAGAAAAACTCCAAAACTACAATCAGAGACATGACAAGAAATATAGGAACTATACCACCAGATACAAACAACTCATCAGCCTCACTAATAGTGAAACCCATTATCGTAAGTTTCTACATTAAACCTTCATCAATTCTCAGCTAGAATCAGAAAGCCAGTTTAGAGTTCACAAGAAAGTATGAAGATGAGGCACAAAGGTTTTGTAACCAAGATTTTGTTGATGATGTAACTCATGATGAAATTGAAAACTGATATTCAGCAGAATGAATTCATAAAAATGTCATTGAAAGGAACTTCATCGTGCAGCAAGACTAAGACCAAAAACCACACTGCCAACACAAGAAAGGACTTTATCAGGGAAAAAGTGGAAGGTTTTAAAGTGGCCAAGTAAATCATTAGACCCAATCAAGCATTCATTTCACATTCTGTGTACTGAAGGTACAAATCGACCCAAATCAAACAACAACTGTAAGAATCTATACTACTAGCCTGGAAATTCATCACAAACAAAGGATGCAACAGTTTGGTGATGGCAATGGGATCACCAGCTTGATGCACTTATTGCAAACCATTATTAACTGTTATTTATTTTAATTTACCTAAATAATCAGTTTCAGTACTTGGTACCAAAGTTGCCATGTTCTAAGCTATTTAACAAATCCATATGTAAATATCAGGTTTCGTCTTTCGCAAATACAAAATAATTAGCCTTGCAGATCCAATACTTTCAGATGGTAAACCTCACTCATTCACTCATCATCTATACCGTTTAATCCTGTATTCAGGGTCACGGGGAGCCTGGAGCCTATCCCAGGAGACTTGGGGCACATGGCAGGGTACACACTGGACAGGGTGCCAATCCATCGCAGGGCACAGACACACACGCTCACTCATTCACACACTACGGACAATTTGGGAACGAAAATTAGCCTAACCTACATGTCTTTGGACTGTGGGAGGAAACCGGAGTACCTGGAGGAAACCCACCAAGCACGGGGAGAACATGCAAACTCCATGCACACAGAGACGGGAATCGAGCCTGGCCAGGGATCAAACCCGGACCCTGGAGGTGCAAGGCGACAGTGCTAACCACTACACCACCGTATGGTAAACCTAAACACCATAAATATAAAATAATAAGGATTCTGTCGCCTGTCACTCTGGGTGTGTTGATGAAGGTTTAATGTAGAAACTTACGATAATGGGTTTCACTATTAGTGAGGCTTCCATGGAAATGAAACTAATTATCCAATGTTACACTAAAGAAGTTTACTTTTTTTTTTACTGAGTGTATGCAATATGGTGATTTTTAGTGCCGTAAATAGGCTGTGAAAGTGTACAGTCATAATTATGTGTCGTGTGAATGCTGCATCCTGGTAGAGATACTGGAATACAATGCTATACAACAAGAGTACAAAGCTATGTAAGTTTAAAAAAATTCCCAGGCTAAGAAATGTGCGTGGGTTAATGAGATGGCATGCAGGTGGCCATACCAGTCAGAACCCAAAGCAATTTCTAGCAATTACATTTTACCTTGGTACCGAAAGAGGTAGGTCTGTTCAGTCACATGGTTTATAGGAAACAAAAAAATTTAGTTTGGTCCTGCATTGATGTACACGCATATCAAACCTCTAATCAGACTGGGAAAGTTATGAACAAATACACACACACACACACACACACACACACACACACACACACACACACACACCCACACGGCTTCTGAATATATGATGCATGAAACTTCAATTAGATACAGTCTGGCCCGTGCAAAAATCTCTAGGACACAGATAATGTTTTTTTTTTTTTTTCATGTCAGTGTTAGGGGAAATTCTGGTTTGATAAGCAGAACATGCTGTATTAGATCATAAAATATTATATTATTACAAATGTTTAGCAGCTTTGCTCTTACCCAAGTTGAATTAAGGAAGAAAAAAAAGTCTGCTATATGAAAAGTCATTGGCATCACAACTAATTGAGAAAATGGCTAAGATACAGTTCAGTCATATTGCAACCAAATACACTGCCTGGACAAAAAAGTCAGCAATTTAGAAGGGCCAAATTATTTGGCTGCTTTAAAAAAATGTAATTGTAAAAAGATTTAGCAGTAAAAACCCACAGCTATGTTTAAAAGTGAAAGTAAGAGTATTTCCACACACACAATGTGGTGAGAACTCACAGGATTGGGACTCTTGGGATAAAGCACAATGTTAGTGAATGAAATCATAGAGGATGTAGCTTTTTTTTGGCTAGGCAGTGTACTTTAAGAAGTAATTCATGTAGTATAGTAGGCTTTCTATAGTAGCTATATCCAAAATGTATTACTGTACTTTACATTGCCTTGACGTATACCTGTCTTTAAAAATTCTGATTTGAAAGAACTTTGACTTACATTAAACATAAACCTGCCTTGATTCTAGAATCAATGGTATGTCAGTGGACTGGTTCATCCTTTCAGCGATTTCCAAAAAAAACAAATTACACAAGTATAAACACCATGGGGCCATGCAGATATCATCTCCAGGAAGGAGATGAACACACTTTGATAGAAACGTATAAATAATAAACCAGAACAATAGCAAAATACTTTGTGGCTTAAGGACAAACAAGATCCTAAAATTACTAAAATTCATGTAACATAGTGCAATAAGCTGTGGAAGGCTTAAAGGTTTGGAAAGCTACCTGAAAGTTAAACACACACACACACACACACACACACACACACACACATCTATGGCTTCTGAATCCATTATGCATGAAACTATTGTACATCTTAGTTCTGAAACTATGATGCATGAAACTCCAATTAGATACAGTCTGGTCTGTGCAAAAAATCTCTGAGACATAGATCGTGTGCTGTGATTTTATTTGATAACATCGCTAAATGATGTAATCGCTAGGGGAAATTCTGGTTTGATAAGAAAGACAATATATAAGATCATAAAATATTATGCTCTTCAAAATTTTAAGCAGCTCTTAACCAAGTTGAACTTTTGAAGAAAAAGGCTGCTACAAGTCAATGGCATCACCACTAATTCAGGAAATGGACACAATTGAGTCATACTGCGACAAATTACTTTTATAAGTAAATTTAGGTCTTCTGATATCCTAAATTCGTTTGCTTATTTTAAATTGGATGATTTCCATGTCGGCACAGTGGTGTAGTGGTTAGCACTGTCGCCTTGCACCGCCAGGGTCCGGGTTCGATCCCCGGCCAGGCTCGATTCCCGTCTCTGTGTGCATGGAGTTTGCATGTTCTCCCCGTGCTTGGTGGGTTTCCTCCGGGTACTCCGGTTTCCTCCCACATTCCAAAGACATGTAGGTTAGGCTAATTGGCGTTCCCAAATTGCCCGTAGTGTGTGAATGAGTGAGTGTATGTGTCTGCGCCCTGCGATGGATTGGCACCCTGTCCAGGGTGTACCCTGCCTTGTGCCCTAAGTCTCCTGGGATAGGCTCCAGGCCCCCGTGACCCTGAATACAGGATTAAGCGGTATAGATGATGAGTGAGTGAGTGTGATTTCCATGTCAGACTGGAATTTCCATCAACAGATCTGATCATTCATAAGTAATTATAACTTAGTGTTGGCAATTGCATTGTTGTCCACACTCATATGTGCCAAGCATCAGGCCGTTCATGGGTGCTGAATTCTGACAGTAGAGGGACATCTCATGGTCACATGAAGAACTTAAACTCAGATCTTAAACAGTCTGTAGTTACCAATGCAATTGCCAACACTAAGTTATAATTAACTTAACACTAAGTTATAATTGGGGGGAATTTATATATCTATTGTACACGGAATCACTGTTGTTAGGTAGTCTAATGTTGACTGGAGGTCCTACCATCATAAAAATCGAAATACAGTAAACAAGTAAACACAATAGTCACGAATGGCCTCCATGGTCCCTAGTTAGATATTAGAAAATTTAGTGGTCAATGTATAGTACATGCAGTATAGGCCTTCAATTTCAAATTTATTTAAATACTGTAGATATTGTCCATTACATGCATTGCAAAATTGGACATCTTAGTAAGATAATTAGTAAGTAATGAAAATCCCTAGAATCTATTCAGTTATCTAAATTAGGATTAAGATTAAAATAAACCAATTTGAAGATTACTAAGCCTTTATTTATTTATTTATTTATTTATGTAATTTCAAATTTCTAAGCCTACATTTCTAGTTCTTTTGACAGATAATGTTGCTTCTTTCAAGAAATAAATGCATACAACTAGCAAACTTTTGTGTCAATAGAACAAGAAATGTATGCTTAAAAATTTAAGCGTAGATTCTAGAAATAGATTAAATAATCTTATATTCGCATTGTTGTAATCTTATAGTATTTATTATTATAATCTTAAATTGTAGATACATTTTATAATATTTAAGATATTTTAACTTGCTAAACTATCAGTTTTTGTAGTGTTGCCTTGATGTCAAGTCACCTGACTTTATACCTGACTATACATACTGAACATATATGGACAGTTAACTGCCTTCTAAAATCTATGTCATGTCAGTGGAATTAATCCCTATTAGCAGTTAATTAACCTTCCATTTCATTAGTGCAGGACTTGACTCCAGGTGTCATGACACGGCCATGTCCTTTAAAATTCATACAAATGTATACAACTCCATCCCTACAATATTTCAATAATTTCTTTATGCCACAGCCTTCACTAGCTTAACCAGCACTGTTAAAAGCTCTTACTTTGGTATGTAAGCAAATAAAAGAAGCTAGGTTCTAAGCACAACCAAAACAGTACATATTTCAATGTACACAGTATTTCATCAAGTAACACTGGTAAAAGTCAGTACAACCGATTTTCTTCTTTAAAATCACAGTTTTGGCCACACAATATAGTTAAACTATATCACAATTCCAGTGGGACAGAAGTTTAAATACATTCAGTTGGCTGTGCCTTTAAACTGCTTGGAAAATTCCAAAATATGATGTCATGGCTTTAGAAGCTTCTCATAGGTCAATTAACGTAATTTATGTCAACTAGCGTTTACCTGTGGGTGTATTTTAGGTCCTATCTTCAAACTCAGTGCTCTTCATTTGACACTCAGACAAGATCTCAGAAAATATGTGGACCTCCACAAATCTGGCTCACATGTCAGACATGGCTCGGCAATTTCCAAATGGCTGAAGGTCGCACATTCATTTGTACGAAAAGTACAAATCAATCTAAGAACAACTGCAAGACACTTTGTAAAGACATTGAAGGAAACAGCCACGAAACTATCTATATTATATACAGTAAAACAAGCCTGATATCAATGTACTGGAATTTGAAAAGCTGCTCAGCAAGAAAGAAAAAAAAAAAAAAGAGAAAGACCATGATTTGCAGCCGCACATTAGGACAAAGATCTTACTTTTTGAAGAAATGAACTGTTAGGACTGTTTGGCCATAATGACCATCTTTGTTTGTAGGAAAAAGGGGAGGCTTGTAAGATGAAGAACACCATGCCAACTGTGAAGCATGTGGGTTGCAGCACCATGTTGTGGGGGTGCTCTCCTGCAGGTGCACTTCACACAATGGATGGCATCATGAGAAGGAAAGATGATGTGAATATATTGAAGAAACATTTTAGGCCAGAAAGTTGAAGCTTGGTCACAAATTTGTCTTCCAAATGGTCCCCAGTGATCCCCAAGCATAGCTTCAAAGTTGTGGGAAAATGGTTTAAGGACAACAAGGTCAAGATATAAAAGTGGTCATCATAAAGCCCTGTCCTCAGTACAAAAGAAAATCTGTGTCCAGAGCTAAAAGCAAGGAGGCCTACAAACCTGACTCGGTTACACTAGTTCTGTCAAGAGGAATGGGATAAAAGTCCAGTAACTTGTAGAAAGCTACCTGAAAATGTTGACCCAAGTTAAACAATTCAAAGGCAACATTAGCAAATACTAGCTAAGTGTATGTAGACCACTGAGCCACTGAGAATGTGATGAAAGAAAGAAATATATAAGAGAGAAAGATTTATATAATATCAATCTTTCTCTCCATTATTAATCTGCCATTTCACATTCTTAAAAAAAAAAAAAAAAAGTATTGAACATAATTAACCTAAGACAGGGAATGTTTACTAGGATACAATATTAGGAATTGTGAAAAGTGGAAGTTTAATTGTATTTGACTAAGGTGTATGTAAAATTTGTAAACAAAACATTTTGGGAATTATCTAAAGAATGCAATGTCTTTAGAAAGATAATGTTTCACTTATATTATTATTATTATTATTATTATTATTATTATTATTATTATTATCATTATTATTATGAAATACCAAAAAATTATTTGAAAGCTCTTTAAAAACCACCAACAACATATACCACATATGAAGATTATTTCATTACCCAGTGGTGAGGATTGTCAACTTCTGTAATGTTGTGTAGGAACGTGCAAGCTAACACATTGGCAAACTAGTGCCTGTTCCCATTAATCCACCATTAATGGGATTATATTATATTATATGAGTATATTATGAATTAAATACATAACAATTTATTAGTTAACGCTAACAAGATGTTATGGAAGCATACTTCATAAGATCAAAGCCAACTCTTACGCATTAAGCATGATTTCCCCCCGACTTTCTCCCTAATTTAGGCGTGTCCAATTCCTCCCCGTCACTAGGGGGCTCCCTCTCATTAAGGCTACTACTACCACTCACTCGGGAGGGTCGAAGACTATCAAATGTTTCCTCTGAACCACGTGATGCCAGCCGACCGCATCTTTTCGATTTATTATTTTTTTTAAACCACAATAATAACAACAATGACAACAAGAGGGGTATACTTAAATTTAGTTTAGGATTAATTTAGTTCTTTAAATATATTCATAGTTCTGGTTGCTTTTCGGCTTAAAAATCCTTGTAATGTTTCAAAATACATTTTCAAATCCACTTTGTAATGGGAGATATTATGGCATTAATGACCACTTACATTTGTGTATAAAGAATTTACCTAGTAATATTAAAAGATTCAACATGAAAATGTGACTCTTCTCGATATCTTTTTTATCATAATAAAATATAACATCTCTTTTACTTATATTAATTTTTGATTCAACATCAATCCAAAAAAATTAACATATAGTAACAGTATAACCGTATTTGTTGTTATATGTCCAAATCAATTTCCAGTCAATATTCTCAAATTATTCCAAAAGTATTTATGTCGAAATGGTTCATGGCAATGAATCAAACATTTTAAAAATGTGTTATTACATTTCCTGTCTTTAATATCAATGCCATTTAAACAAATCTCTTTAATCATTGAATACGTAAAGGAATCACTAAAGCCCTGCAGAAGTCTCACCAATCCTGCTGGTATAGCGTCAACTACAATACTAAATTCACATGGAGGTATTGGAAAACCAAATTTCTCTAAGAATTCAGAGTACGTAAGCAAATATCCTCCATTATTTATCAACTGAGAGACCATTAGAATATTGTTTTTAACCCAATTATCAAAGTAAATTGATTTGTTCTTATATTCAACATTTTTGTTATTCGATATTAGCTGTTTATGAGGAGAAAAATTATGCTTATATATAACTCGGAGGAGTGTTACATGCTATCCGTTCCATACTCCTTCCTCTTGCGCAAGATCACAGATGCCCCTGATTGGCTGTAAAGCCGTGGTTAGTGAGCACAAAATACTTCTTATCCCGCCCCTCTGAGAGCCAATCAGCTCTCTCTAGACCTCCGGCTGCGAGAGGTTACAGCATCACCCAGGAATCGGACTCACAATCTCTGGATGATAGGTCAGATGATAGGGCGAGCACGTTACCACTGCTCTACTAAGAGGCCCGATCACTCATCTTCTCACGCCACACTTCCAATTTCTCACGCTTACATATTCTAAATAATTGTCTGTGACGCCAACCTCTTACTTACTAGTCAGCTATAAATGCACCTCAACAATGTTCCGCCACTATTTTCTCCTTATTTCATAATCCAGGTAAAATTAACTCACATTTACAGCTGTGTAAAGGCAGAAACTAAATGAAAAAAGGGATAATAATTGGATCAGTCATAATAGTGCTGAACAGATCAAAAATCTAATAAATCAACATTTAAATGAAGTTACAGACTGCAGCAAAGTTTCACACCAGCTGGATCATTAAAAGAGAGAGAGTGAGGGCAGTAACAAAGCATTATCCAAAGAGGGAAATACATTCATGTGATTATTTACAGTGACATTAAACATTTGCATTAAGTTTAATTACGTAGCAATTTTATTCATAAGAACACTCAAAGACTGTACTTTCTCCAATTATTATTAATATTAGTAGTAGTAGTAGTAGTAGTAGTAGTAATGCTGTAATTATTATTATTATTTATATTCTTATTTCCTTTGCTTTATGCCTTCCTTTTTTTCAGTAGTTTTCATAATTAGTGTCAATTTATTTTTGACTGCA
The DNA here is from genome assembly GCA_030347435.1 of Clarias fuscus. NCBI lineage: Eukaryota > Metazoa > Chordata > Actinopteri > Siluriformes > Clariidae > Clarias > Clarias fuscus. Next base: position 24,010,486 of record CM059208.1, read on the forward strand.
CAGTTAAATTTAGTTGTTTATTGTGTTTATATGTATATTTTGTTGTTGTTGTTATTTTGTGACTTAATTTTGAGCACAAATTCTCCATACATTCTCTTTTTCCCATGGTTCCTGCATGACTGTTGCCTTTTACATAATGTTGTATGCATTTTGCTGTCTTTTTATGAATCTAAACAGTTATATATTGTTTTGTGGATGAATCTGAACACATGCATCTGTTGTTTCACTTTAACATTGCAAAGCTAAAAATATGCAGAACCTGAGCCAGGCATACATGTAAGGTTAGTGTTAGTCAAAGCAGCGCAATGAAGGCCTGATGTACGTGTACGCCCAAAACCAATGCCCTTATTTTCAGAATCTCACTCCAAGCTTTTCTATGTAAGATCTATTTTGTTATGTTAGCTATAACTGTTTAGATGACAAACAGTGTTGCTAGGTAGTCAATGGGAATGCTAATCAGACCATTCACAAACTAAAGTTTTGAAAAAGGTCAGTTCTTGCCACCCCAATAAAGTTGTAACCTGGCCACGCCACTGTAAAATATATATATATATATATATATATATACACTGACCATCCATAACATTATGACCATCTGCATAATATTGATTAGGTTACATGTCTTTGGACTGTCAGAGGAAACCGGAGTACCCGGAGAAAACCCACCAGGCACAGGGAGAACATGCAAACTCCATGCATACAGAGACGGGAATAGAGCCTGGCCGGGGATCGAACCCGGACCCTGGGGGTGCAAGGCGACAGGGCTAACCACTACACCACCGTGTCGCCTGATGCACAATTTCTACTGGAACCAGTGTTAATCTACAGTAGCCTTTTATTAGATCTGACTACACGGGCCAACCTTCGCACCCCATGTGCATAAATGAGACTTGTAATATAAACTAAATGAGACCGCCTATCACACTGTCCCGGTTCACCAGTTTTCCTTCCTTTGGTATATCCTGACTACTGCACACTGAAAACATCCCTTAAGAGTTGAAGTTTTGGAGTTGCGCTGACCCAGTCATCTAGTAATTACAATTTGGCCCTTCTCACAGCAGAATAAAAAAAAGCAAGTATAAGGATTTGAATGATATTGGCAAGTGCCAAAATATGATGGCTAGAAGACTGTATCAGAGCAACTCCCAAACTGCAACTCTTAAGGGATGTTCCTGGTCTGCAGTGGTCAGGACATACCAGAAGGGGTCCAAGCAAGAAAGTAAAAATGGTGAACGACAGGGTCATGGACACCCAAGTCTGATCCAATCGAAGCGCTAGTGTAGATCAAATTGCTAAAAATATTAGTGCTAGTTGTGATAGAAGGGTGTCAGAACGCACACACACATACTGTATACACCTTATATGCTTAATATAAGCTGTATAAGGTGTATATATGTTTAAATCATCTGTATTGTCTAAGCCTAAAATTTAAACATGTATATATCGCAATTTAAACTGTTTAATATGTAACAGAAGGCCTGATTTTTTGTTATTTTCTTTAAATTCCCTTTCATTTTAAGTTACTTTTCAATGAGTTTAATTAGTTTCTGCTGAGTCTTGTTGCCGCGGTGAATTCTGGGAGTAGTCGAATGATTCAAGATGGCGGCGAGCAGGAGACTGCACAAGGTAGAGTATCCTCATTTCCTTATTTTTTTAGGTGTTATATCGCTTTCGCAGTCGACCACCGAATGGGGAATTTTTGTTAAATTGATTGGTACTTAAACTGAACGAGTGATTAGTTCATTCGTATTCGTTTGTGGTTAAGTTTCGTTCAAAGTTACTGTCTCGCTCAGACGGTAGCTAGGTTTCAAACAGCCTACTACCGTACTATTTAGTGTGTACGAAATAGTATGCACGCAGCGGCGGTGTAGCATTTTAGCATACTAGTTAGTACGGAAGTATGCGGTTCAGGCTGTAGCCGGTGTTAGCTTTATTACAGAAGCCGGGTTTGTTCGAGAAAATAGACGACACAGCCTCGTTTCTAACTAAATGTTTGTCTTCATTTTGTTGGATTTGTTTAAAAAACTGAGATAAAATTTAATGTTACGGGCATACAATCATTTGAGTAAATAAAAGTCACGTTTTGGATATAATGTGCTAGTTGGTCGTGAGGTTTTTTTTTTTTTAATAAAACGGGTCATTATTATATCTTGCTTAATCAGGCCATAACGTTAAGTTAATAAAAAATGAAGAGGTGTTGATTTCGACTAGCAGTCAAAATAAGCAGAAGTAAGTTAACTAACGTTAAACTAGCTGTGGGTATTAACCTAAAGCTACCGTAGAGATTGCTAGCTAGATAACTAAGTGTAGTAAATAAAATACGTTGTTAACCTAAAAAAAAAATACGGGCTGTCAGTGTTTTAAATATAAATGGCTTTCAGCAAGCTAGTTAGCAAGAAATGCCCTGAAGAAAAAACGAAACTGTAAGTAGATTTCATTTCGAGAGAGCACAGAAGCACAGATCAGTTTCCTTACGTCAGCTAGTCAGATGCCCCAAAGTTGTCCAGCCTGTATATTTCCTGTACATTTTATAAACACTGTTTTTATTGGTATTAACGATGTGTGAAGATAAATATTATATAATAATATTATTATTATTATAAAAATTATAGTATCTTAATGTAATGTTCATTATAATATATATGAGTATATAACATGTAGCAATAAATTTAGCATTAAAATATTTGAACAAGTTTTTTCTGTTCTTGAAGTGAGTAGATTCTTTTTTTTTTTTGGTTGACTATCTATCTGTCTGTCTGTCCATCCCCCCTCTCTCTCTCTCTCTCTCTCTCTCTCTCTCTCTCTCTATATATATATATATATATATATATATATATATATATATATATATATATATATATATAGAGAGAGAGAGAGAGAGAGAGAGAGAGAGAGAGGGGGGATGGATTTGTGTGTGTACAACAAGAAAAAAAGTGATTCAGTAATGAATTGCGATTCTATTGTGTGCTGATTCACATACCATCACACTTTATTTTATTTTTTTTGTGTCGATCTCTGGTTTTCAGAAACGCATTTTTATGACGTTACATTATCAAAAATTGTGCAAGTTAACATCCTCCGATCTTCCTTTTTTTCCTTCTAAAGTCTGTGAGCGAATTAGTTTCAAACCCACTCATTACACACGCTTAAGCCAGTCTCAAAACACCATGAGCGCAGATTAGTCGATTAGTGATTATATACATGTGGTGTGAAAATTGTTATACACGTGGGTGTCATATTTTACTTAAAGGTTTTTTTATGGATTAGGTTAGATGTTCATCAAGGCATACACATGCAACAGTAAGCTTTCAGTGATTAATACATTGGCACTTTGAGCATTTCCATGAAGAGATCTGATAAACATAGCGATGACTCATTTACGGCTTTGTTGACGATATATTTGGTCTACATTTTATTTCGAAGAATTACAATAAACATAGAATAACTTTAATTTTAATAGTTGACTGTTTAAATTTGTATTAAATATACTAATAAATTAATAATTAAACTTAAAGGGTGTTTTATATACTGCACAACTCGCTTTAAGTTTAATTGATGTTTAATACTCTCAGAATAAACCTACACTGCAATTCTCCATCCAGACATGTTTTTCGTGTCTTCAAGCTAACTTGCTATTGTAGAGCTAATGCTGGTCTATTTGCTTGATATTCAAAGCATCTTACCTCTGTATGAACCAGTCGTATAGGAAAATGACCTGATAATCCTCATTTACATTCTGTATATGTAATGTGAAAACATCATATTAGGGCGTGTTTTAAAAGAGGACAAAGAACAGTGCGGATATCAGAGTTTTATTAGAATGCATGGAATCTTGCATGGAGCATGAGAGAAGTGTAGCGAGGTGCAGCCTGTCAGGGGGTCAAAATGTAAACAGTGTCCCAAAAACAAGTGACTAAATTAATTATGCTTATAAATTTTTGTTTAGCTTATACATTTAAAAAAAACGAAGACAGGTATTTTATTTGCCCTTTTTTTAATTTAAGTTATTAAAACATAAAACAAACTTGTAATATAAAACATAAAAAGTGCTGCTGAAAAAAAATGGGGCCTGTCCACTTCAGCGCAACTCAGTAGTACACTCTCAGAACAATAAATATCAACACTTATTACAGTCCTGAAACCTTCCGTGTAGTTGTGAAGATCAAAAGAACACACACATTTACATCTATTCACCGACAGTGATACCACGGACAAGGTGCTGCTGAAACAACAAAGGGCTTGGCGTGTTCAAATCAGCACTATTATATAACTAGACTGGGACTTTAATTGAAACTGACGTTCAGTAATCCTGCCCGTGTCAATTATTTAATTTTTAAAAATCATGTTAATACTTTCCCCGCAGTGTTCATGTACTGTCACATTATAAACATTCTAACCAGGTGTGTAGTCACATGGAGAAGAAAATAGACTTTGATGTAGTGAGTGATTAGAGCTCTTTATACGAAGAAAAATATTTAATTAAAGTATTAAAAGAAAGAAACATGAACAAATTGCATAAAGAAGAGACCCAACATGGAACTTTTTGTTTTTCTTAACAAAGTAGATTTCTCCTAGGAATGCCGTTGGTAAGATGGCCAACATGTGATTTCAAGTACTGTCCCCTTAAAAAGATTGTCATCACATGATTCTGCAAAATGGAGGACAAATCTTTCATTAGAAGAAATATAAAAAAATCCCAGGTTAAATAGTTGAGCATATATACAGTACAAACCATGTCAGGAAAAACAAAAGGAACACAAACGAAAAATAGTTTTCCATTAATTGTAATCAAGGTTGTTAAAAAAATTTTTTTTTAAAGAATCACAATACTGATTTGAGGTCCTATCGCCCAGCACTACTCTGTGGTACGCTCATGGAAATTACAAAACTTGTGTATTGTGCGAGAAGTGAATTAGCAAAAATATGCCGTTCGTGCTTGAAAAAAATTCTAGGGGAAATGCTTACATGACCTTCTCCTACATTGTTAGGGCTGTGTAGAACACTCAGCGCTCCCCAGACTCGGCTTGTTATCTCCGCAGGATACGGCGAACGCTTTTCGAAATCTGATAAGACCGATTGACTGGTTACCGGCCATCGCTGATTCGCTTGAAGCAATCGCAGGCCAATCGCAGTTGATGTATAATACAGATATAGTCTGTGTTGTATTTCTTTTTCTTATGTGGTATATGTGAACATCTCAAAAGGTAAAAAGAACTGAGAAGCCGAATACATTTTTAACACAAAGGGAAATTTTCAATTGTGAGATTTCCCATGTGGGAGTTTGTAACTTTATTTTTGTAGAGTGTGTTTTGATGTATTTATAGGGTTACTGATGGTATGTATGACTATCATATGTGCTAGGTTGAAGTCTCTTTTAAATGAGTCAGTTTAATTCACTTCATTTCTTGGAACCAGATTAATCCTATGTTGAAAAAAAAATGGGCAAATATGCTGATATGACCAAACTATAAGTGTAAAAATCATAGCATTAAATTGTGGAAAACACAAGGGTTTTTTTTTTTTTTGATAACAGAACAGATCCTTCTGCTCCTGCAGTCCATCAAGCTCTCGGTTCAGCATATTGCACATTCTGAGATGCTTTTCCGCTGACTGTTTGATTAGCCATAGCCTTCCGTCATTCTCCTCTGACCTTTCTCATCAGTAAGGTGTTTCCACCTGAAAATGTCACAGTCTATAATAATAATATTTAATCCAACCCATTAGACACAGTGATATTCTTCTCCCATTTAAATGTTTGACATGAACATTACCTGAAGGTCTCAACCTCTATCTGCATGGCTTTCCTATTTTCCTCTCAAGTCACCAATGTGTGTGTAATTTCTAAACACATGGGTAACACAAACTTACTTTTGATTTCTTAAACAAGAACATACTGGAAATGCATTTTGTGCCTTTAGGCGTAAAAACCTGTTTGCGTCGTCCTGTTCTTCCGTCCCTAATCTTGTACTCTAACTTATAGAACCATATAAATTTTTTAACGTGCTCAAAATCAAGTAGAGATGATCAACTCTCATGAAGATTTAAGTACGATGTCACTTCAGTGAGGGCAAGGACTTCCTTTTCCTTAATACATATCCCATTCTTTTTTTTACCTTGTTTTCTTTTATTGCGCCCTTTCTTTTTGTAATCAAACAGAGCTAAGATGCGAGAGGGAAGTAAGGAAAGGAAACAAGATTTTTTTTAAAATGGGAATCGCCCAAATAGCACAATCTTCCTAGGTTGGCCTTAAAAGCGCAAGCTTGAATTGTTGTACAAGTTCTTGGGCATGTCATATTGAAACACCTGTTTTGTTTTGTTTTTCTGTTCATTTCGACAGGAGCTTGAAGAAATTCGCAAATCCGGGATGAAAAACTTCCGGAACATTCAAGTCGATGAATCAAATATACTGACCTGGCAAGGCCTTATTGTTCCAGTAAGTCCTTATTTTTCTACTCTGAAAACAAACAAAGAGCATTGTTTTATTTCATTTTATTTTTCATGATAAAAACTCGAAACGTATCGGGGTACTCTCTAACTTTATCTTTATTAAAGTAATTTGCTTAGTGCACTGTTTCAATTCAAGTATTATATTGATGTGGATTTTTAAAAATCTGATTCACCTTTTTTTTTTTTTTTTTTTTTTTCAGGATAACCCTCCATATGACAAAGGGGCATTCAGAATCGAGATAATTTTCCCTGCAGAATACCCTTTCAAACCCCCAAAGATCACGTTCAAGACGAAGATCTACCATCCCAACATTGACGAGAAAGGGCAGGTCTGTCTGCCAGTAATTAGCGCAGAGAACTGGAAACCAGCCACCAAAACTGACCAAGGTAAGCGAAGGCACGCAATATACCGCGTCATGTCATAACCATGGTGCGGTTGGTCATGTATTGTGTTAAAGTGCTTAGTAGTACTATAGAGTGCCTTTTCAATATGATGTACAGAAGCTCTTCAGCATACCATCGGATTACATCCTAATAAACCCACCATATGTTGATCAAATTTCAAGCTTAATGAAACGAATGCATTTAATTTAGGACAAAATAGTGGCACCTAGTCTGCCTTAAATGTTCTCAGAACACTATGATGGGTTACAGTTGGGCAAAAGCATGAAATACAAAGCCTATAACATTAAGTCCCTGAGTTACGAATTTCCGCAGGTGCGAACAGACCACAGGTTTACGAACAATCGAAGATGCGAACAAATCGTGGAGGTGTCTCACATGTACCAAAAAATAGACTGAATGTTACGCGTGAATGTATAAAATGTCTAAAGTCTGGTATATTGTGTGTGTGTGTGTGTGTGTGTGTGTGTGTGTGTGTGTGTGTGTGTGTGTGTGTGTGCATGTGGGGGTGCAGGAGAAATGAGTCAGCCTCACCAGTTTCAATGAATCAGTCTGGAAGCACGATGATTTAAAATGTCTGTCCTGTAAAGCTGTCCTGATGGTGAATAATGCAAATTTTGGAACATCCTCAACAAAACAGAGTTCACAATCCAATTCAGTGGAAAACACTCTGAGATACAGGGTGTCCTGGATTCCTCTCGTGATTTAAAGGCACAGAGACATCATTTCACTGAGATTTCCATAGGTGCGATTACGGTTTTTGGCCACCTGATGGGGAAAGGGGAGAGATTTAGATAAGTGTTGTTTAATAATTAAACCTTGTTTAATTATCTTTTATTTACCTTATACATGAATAAAAAATACAAACCACACAAAAATACATTTGTATGTATAGAAAATAAAGGAAAAAAGAAATGTTAAATTTAACAGGTAAAAAAGATATCTTGTCAATCCCTTTGAAAAGTGCTGTGAAGAAGTATTTTCCTCTTCCTGATTGTTTTTTTTTTGCATATTTGTAAAAAAGAAATACAAATATAAATCAAGCCAATATAATTATGTTTTTGCTAAATTATATTATACAAAAATAACCTGATTAAATACAAAATGTAGTTTTTTAATTATTTCATTTATTAAGGAAAAAAAAGCTGTCCAAACCTACCTGGCCCTATATGAAAAGAATTGCTCCCTAAACCTAACAACTGGTTGCAACTGCATGCCAGCTAAATGCTTGACATGAGTCTTTCATATGTGGAGGAATTTTGACCCACTTTTCTGTGCAGAATTTTTTTAACTCGAGTTCAAATTTCAAATTCAAATTTTATTTGTCACATACACAATCCTACACAGTACGATATGCAGTGAAATGCTTAGGCAACTGCCCTGACCTAAGAGAATAAAATAAAATATAAAATATAGAATATAAAATGTAAGAATATAAAATATACAATGTAAGTAAGTAAAGACTATACATTATACTATACATTAAGTGTACAAATGGAAAATATTGCAATGTGAATTGTAATTGTACAAGTAGAAAATAAAAATACTGAAATGGGGTGAACAAAAGGAACGGAATGTCCAGGGGTGTGCAAATATGCGCAGTAAAGTGACATGTTAAAGTGGCTTGTGTGCATATTTACAGTGACTTATGTGCATAATGCCCATGAGTGAGCAGGTGTGCAGTGAGGACTAGTGAGCGAATGTCCTGAATGTCCAGAGTGTCCAGAGTGAAAGCATGTGTGGATGTGCAAAATGGATCAGTACTGTGTGTTGTACTGATTAAGAGACCGTATCGCCTGCGGGAAGAAGCTCCTCCTCAGTCTCTCTGTGTTGGTCTTCAGGGAGCGGAATCGCTTTCCTGACCTCAACAGGGAGAACAGTCCATTGCTGGGGTGACTGAGGTCCTTCATGATCTTCCTGGCCTTGGTCCAGCACCGCTTGCTGTAGATCGAGTGCAGGTCAGGGAGCTCGGTGTGGATGATGCGCTCAGCTGATCGCACCACCCTCTGAAGAGTTCGCCTGTCCTGCATGGTGCTGTTCCCGAACCAGGTCGTGATGTTTCCCGTCAGGATGCTCTCTATGGTGCAGGAGTAGAAGTTCCTAAGCACCTTGGAGGGCAGTCTGAAGTCTCTCAGGCGTCTGAGGTGGTAGAGACGCTGTTGGGCCTTCTTCACCACGGTGTTGATGTGACAGGACCAAGACAGGTCCTGCGTGATGTGTACACCGAGGTAACGGAAGCTGTCCACTCTCTCCACTGGGCTCTTGTTGATGACGGGGGTCTGGTAGTTCCTCTTCTGCTTTGTGCTGAAGTCCACTATCAACTCCTTTGTCTTGCTGACGTTGAGAAGGAGGTTGTTCGTCTGACACCAGTTCTCCAGATTTCCAATCTCCTTCAGGTAGGCCGTCTCATCGTTGTCAGTGATCAGGCCCACCACGACGGTGTCATCAGCAAACTTGATGATGGTGGTGAAGTTGGTAGTGGCTACTCAGTCGTGAGTGTACAAAGAGTACAGTAGAGGGCTCAGAACACAACCCTGTGGGGCTCCAGTGCTGAGGGTGATGGAGGCTGAGACATGTCCACCCATCCTTACTGCCTGTGGTCTCCCCGTTAGGAAATTGGAGATCCACTGACATAAAGATGAGCTGAGTCCCAGGTGCTCCAGCTTGTTGGTGAGTGTAGAGGGAATTATGGTGTTAAATGCTGAGCTGTAGTCGATGAAAAGCATTTTCACATAATTCCCCCTTCTAGTGTCCAGATGAGTGAGAGCATTATGGAGTAGATGAGCGATGGCGTCATCTGTAGAGCGGTTTGAACGGTAGGCAAACTGAAGTGGATCTAGTGTGTCTGGTAGTGAGGAGATGATGAAGTCTCTGACCAGCCGTTCAAAGCACTTCATCACCACTGATGTGAGGGCTACAGGTCGATAGTCATTGAGGGAAGCAGGATGTGGTTTCTTCGGAACAGGAACAATGATGGACTCTTTGAAGCATGTGGGGATCACCGACTGAGATAAGGAGAGGTTGAATATCTCTGTGAACACAGGTGCTAGCTGGTCTGCGCAGGCTCTGAGGACTCTACCTGAGATGCCGTCTGGTCCTGCTGCTTTCCTGGTGTTCACTCTCCTGAAGGCTCTCCTCACGTCATGCTCGGAGATGATAAACGCGTTTCCGGTGCTGGCAATGACTTCCTGTCTGCAGCCATTAGCAGCGCTAGCATTAGCAACGCTAGCGTCTTTAGCTGCAGCCTCGAATCGAGCATAAAAGGTGTTCAGCTCGTCTGCCAGAGTCATGTCCGCGTTTGTCATACCGGATGTTGGAGCTTTATAGTCAGTTATCGTTCTTAGTCCCTGCCACAGGCTCCTAGAGTCACTCTGTTGGAGTTGTGACTCTAGCTTCCTCCCGTAGCGCTGCTTCGCCTCCTTCACCGCCTTCCGGACGTTATATGCCGCAGCCTTGTACAAGTCCATGTCCCCCGATGCAAGTCCCGCATTGTAGGCAGCAGCGCGAGATCTCAGAGCGTCGCGGATGGTTTTATCCACCCACGGCTTCTGATTGGGAAACGTTCTGATGGTCGTTTTCTGTACGGTATCATCCGCTAGTTTCCCGATGAATCCCACAACCGCTTCCGTAAACACGCTGACGTCATCGGAGCTGTTTCGGAACATGTCCCAGTCTGCGTCATCGAGTGCGTCTTGAAGCGCGACCACCGATTGGTCCGTCCAGCGCGCGACCTTCCTCTGAACCGGAAGTTCCTGTTTAAGCCTTTGTTTATATCTTGGCATGAGGAAGATGGCGGCATGGTCAGATTTCCCAAACGGTGGACAAGATTGTGCCTTGTAGCCGTCTTTAACTGATGTGTAACAGTGATCCAGTGTCCTTTCGCCCCTGGTCGGGCAGGTGATGTGCTGATAAAAGTTTGGCGCTGCACGTTTGAGGTTGGCACTGTTAAAGTCCCCCGCCACAATAAGCGCAGCGTCCCGGTGTTGTGTCTGGTGCTGTGTGAGTGCCTCATGCAGCTCGCATAAGGCAGTGTCCGTGTCCGCTTGTGGCGGAATATAAACGGCGCTGATTATGACCGATGTGAACTCCCGAGGAAGATAAAAAGGACGACATTTGATAGTTAATAGTTCCAGGTTGGGTGTGCAGGAGCGTGCGAGAGGAACAACGCTCGCGCTGTTGCACCAGCTGCTGTTCACCATTAAGCACACGCCGCCTCCCCTTGTCTTCCCCGAGTCCCGTGTCCTGTCCATGCGGTGAACCGAGAAGAACTCGGCCGGCTGGATGGCGTGGTCCGGCACCGCTGGGTTCAGCCATGTCTCGGTGAAGCAGAGAAGATTGCTGTCCCGAATGTCTCTCTGGAACTTTATCCTGGCCCTGAGGTCATCGAGCTTGTTCTCCAGTGACTGGACATTGGCAAGCAGGATGCTAGGCAGAGGTGTGCGGTGTGCACGGGCTCTCAGCCTGTTCCTGACGCCGGCTCGTTTTCCTCGGGGCCGCCGCTTCGCATCGCGTCCTTTGTTTTCCCTCAGGATCTCACTCGGCCAGCTCGAATCCGGAGTTAAAAACGTCGAATTGTGAGTACATTGTAAACCAATAGAAATAAGAGTATCTCTATCGTACTTAATGCACTCAATGATGGTGAATTAGCCGGATTATAGTTATTGAAAGTTAACTTAAAAAGCGAAAACAAGGAAAAATAGGTCGGAGCAGTCGCGACGGCAGCCGACCTCACCGGCGCCATCTTGATCAATGAGTTATGTCGAATGTCCTGTTTAAGGTCATACCACAGCATCTCAATCAGATTTAAGTCTGGACTTTGATTAGACCACTTCAAAACTTTTAAGCCATTCTATTGTCCAGCTTCATAACTCAAATGCGCTTGAGGTCGGTCACAAACTGATGGCCGGACATTCTTCCTTCGGGATTTTCTCGTAGAGTACAGAGTTTTTGTTTCATTTATGGCAAGTTGTCCAGGTCCTGAAGCTGAAAAGTAGCCCCAGACCATCACACTACCACCACCATGTTTGACTGTTGGTATGACGTTTTTTTTTTTTGGCAACATGCGAGATGAGGCTTTGTGTTCTTTTTGGTCATATTCACTGATTTTGACTGAGCCATAAATTTGTATTTACTTATTTAAGTAAGTAAAATTTGTATTTACTTAAGTAATTTTTTTTTAATCATGCAAATATATTTTAGTATTTCCTATAGTAATGGTTACGAACTTAAAATTTTATGAATTCCTAAATAAAATAAGGTGCTCAGAAAGTGTAAATATTTAATGATTTTTAATGTGGTGTAGCCACTTAAATTTGTGTTTTTATTTAATTTTATTTTTTGTTTTTCTGTCTTGTTTTGCAGTTATTCAGTCGCTCATAGCGCTGGTGAACGACCCACAGCCAGAACATCCCCTGAGGGCTGACTTAGCAGAAGAATACTCAAAGGACCGTAAAAAATTCTTTAAGAACGCAGAAGAGTTTACAAAGAAACATGGTGAAAAACGGCCAGTGGACTAATGACACCCTGACAAGTGTGTAGCGCCACTCTTCCCAAACATAAAATCCTTTCTCTGCAACCTCTTCTTTCCTCCCTTTCCTTGCTTTCTTCCGTCTTGTCTTTCTCACTACACGTATCATTTTAGTCAGGCCGGAGAATCGCATCACCGCCGAAGCCTCCGTCTTAAAACCGGACTCCTCGTGGATTTATTGCCAGTCATTATGCCTGGTGTTAGCTTCGAAGCCTTTAAGAAAATTCTGGATTTGGTCTTTTTTTTTTTTTTTTTTTAGGTTTGTTAAGGAAAACCGATCAAGAAATTGTAACATGGTATTCTCAGTACTGAGTGCTGTATGATGCTGTTCTGAGTGAAACGATCTTCACATGAGTATGCACTTCTTTAATCTCTAAATTGGAGAAAGATTTAACAGTTTATTCGAAAATAATCCTTGGGGGAAAAAGGGTTAAATGTAATTTATCTTGTGTAATATTTTGTCCTATTCAATTCACTCATTTATGTTTTTCCACACAAAATGTTTGTGATGTTTAAACCGACGAACAAGATGATGGAGGTTACACAGCTTGGTCCCGGAGGAGTGTGCTGGTAATTTTTTTTCATCTAATCTTTTTATTTTTTCACTTATTGAGTCGCACTGTGTTTCTTGTCCTATCCGCTCCTAACACACCATAGATTTGCAGATGCACTGATTAGTCAACAACAAAATCTATACACTGATATTGTTATCGTTACTTTTTCACACGTGAAGAAAGGAAAGAATACAATTGTTGTAAATGAGCATTTTACGGTGAGGTTTAATTTTAAAAAACACCCTTTATTTTAAATGCTTCACAAAGAGATTGTGTGTTTTGTTCATTATTTGGGTTTAGGGTAAATATATATTAAAAAAGAAAAAAAGAGGAAATGGTGCCTGCAGACTGAGATCGTTTATTTTTGTTTATTCAGAGTAAAGATTAGTACGCATCTCTTTAGAATCATATTGATGTTATCAGCCTGTTGCGATTCATATTTCTCGCCAGAATACAGAATATTAGACTCAGTAGTGCGGTAGAATGTCAACAAGGTGTGCTTTCGCACTTTATTTGTAGAGGCCTATAAGGAAAAACTACTGGTCGTTTATGTGTTTGGAAATATAGTCTCTTATCCCTTTAAATCAATTCAACTCTTTCACACAAGATGTAATCAGCGATATTGAGATACCCGTACATTGATTCATTTACAGGCACTATATATTCTGTGTGTGGAGGTAGAATAAACTGGCACAGTCATGAGAATGACGTTTAATACTCAAGTAGCGGCTGACTCCGATTGGTCACTCTGAGCATGCTGACTCTCTGATTGGTCAATGGTTTCCTAATAAATCCAACTAACTAACAAGACTGACTGTGTGAGGTTCTCAAATGAAAAAAAAAATCTACCTGAAATATCAATGTCTCAGATATGCTATCCTTTCCTACACCTTTAAAATAGAAAAAAAATATTCAGATATTTAAATTGACCACGTTAAGTTACAATTAAGTGCATCATGTGCTTCCCATGGACTTCCATTAGATGGCAACATTGACAGAATTATTAGGATGTTAATCCAAACAGGAGATGAAGGCCTGGTATACATTAACTGAGATAAATCTGTAATTATAATTTTATGATTCTACACTAAAAGGTCATTTAAAAAAAAAAAAATTCTGTAGTCCTTCAGAGGTACATATCAGGAACCCTTTAGAGTGGTACATGGGTGACTAGACCCACCTGGAAAAACTCATAAGCTATTTCTAGTGATCTTTACTCATCTGACAGGTTTCCTTTAACATTTGTTTGCATATTTTCGTTCCTGGTTCTGTGTATGTAACATTCATCCATACAGTGTGGCCCAAAAGTCTGGATGAAAAGACAAAGAAAAGTAGAGGTTACAGAAAACATGTTGAAAAACCGACTTTGCGGCACTTGGAGGAAATACAGGAAGGGAACATTTCTAAACATATAACAACTGCTGTTAGATGCAAGATGACGGAAAACTGATGAGCTCAAAGGAAAACAAATTGAGTGGTGTTAAAGCTAGTTAGTTTCAAAGCCATCTGGAGTATGGAATAAAATATGGAGAAAAATATCAAATTTCATTTAAAGAAAAATGTCTACTCATCCAGACTTTCAGGCCACACTGTATAAGGTCATACAGAAAGAAGGTAAAGAATGCAAAAGAAAGGCAAGACGAAAGCAGCAGACAAGTGTTAAAAGATGAGTTTGAAAGAAAGCAGAGGCTATGCTATCATTTATAGGTCACACCTGAATAGAGCACAGTGGCACTGCGGGTAGTATTGTTTGATCGTGAGCTCAGATTACTCCGTGCGCAAGTCCCTGTGGGTTTCCTCTGGGTTATCTTGTTACCCCTCACCTCCAGGATATGGTTAGGCAGTGTGAAATATGTGTTCCTGTGATAGACTGGTATCCCATTTACGGTTTATTCCCTCCTCACACGCAGTGTATCTGATCCTCTTCAACCATGAGCAGGATAAAATGGTTACTAAAAGTGAGAGAGTGCGTGTGAGTTTGTTTTGAGAGTAGATCTGCTTAGTGGAATGAGTTCAACTAGATGATGCACAGCCGGGACCAAGAGTCAGTCATTCAGAGCTTCATTAGAAACTAATGGAAATTTCTTGCTCTAAATGTATTTTCTAAATCGAGATTAGTGGTGGCACAGAGAGCTAAGGCGTCGAGTTACTGATGGGAAGATCAGTGGTTCAAGCCCCAGCTCCTTAATCCTATATCTCCTCCAGGGGTGCTGTATCATGGCTGACCCTGTTCTCTAACTCCAGTTACGTGGGATGTGCAGAGAAAGAATTTCACTGTAATGTACATGTGACAAATAAAGGCTTAACTTAACCTACTTAAAAAAATTTTTTTAAAAGACAGAAAATGTTCATATGGAGTAAAACCGTTATGGATTTAATTCAAGTATTGCCATTTAAAAAAATAACATTTGCTGAAGTAGATGTAATAAAAATATACATTTTTATATATTTATATATCATTTTAAATATGATCACCCACATGCTCGGCCTGACACTAAAAACTTCATATTCTTCATACACTACTGCAAATTGCTCAGTTCAAACATTTTAAAATATCTACTTTTTGTTAAAACTACTTAAATAATTTTCCAGTTATCTACAAGTCTCATGAGAACAGCCCATATTTCAAAGTGGTTTGCACTTCAAATAAGGCAAATATCTAAAACACTATAATAACGGTTATTGGAAGCATGACCCCAGACCTCTATCACAGTGTATAGAGTATGAGGTGATGAGCCTGGATCATTTTACAACCTGGTAAGAACCCGAACGTTCCGGTGATCTGAAAAACAATCCCACAGCTGCTTGACCCCTAACTGGGTAATTAATTTATCCCAGGAGGACTAGAAGAAAAGCTAATTAGTGAAGTTAGGTGTTATCTGTTAGAGATCCCGTTGAGACGTGCAGCACCTGAGGACCTGCTTAAGCAGCCCTTAATGTTCACAAGTCATTAAAAGCACAGAGAAGGATTCCCTGCTGCTGATAGTAACTAAGCAGCACCGGGTCTCTGAGTGTGCTCATTTCATGTAGACGATCAGCTGATTGTGAGAAGTCATCTGGACCTTCACCACACCCACCCTGCAGTGGGAAACTCGGGTATCCGGGGTGCACCATCAGCTCTGCTGTGACTGGCCGATACGATTCCGCTGCACAGAGGCTGTCGTCCTGAGCGTCCAGAGCTGTCTGTGCATCCAGAGCAAACTTCAGGACTCTTTTGAGGTTGGAGAAGGACATGTTTTGCCCCATTGTACTGAGGCCCATGTACACATCTGGCCATCTGTAGAAAAAAAACAAAAACTCGTAATTAGGAGGCTGAACGAAATGACGTATGAAAAACATTAACGCAAACAATTGTTCACTTGCTCTTCTGTGTACCTTTGAAACGTCAGGAGGATTAAAAACCATAACCCGCAGAAAACACAACCCAAGCTGGAATCCTTCCATGTTGACCCAGGATCAGAATTAAAAAAAAAAAATATATATATATATATATATATATATATATATATATGCGCATGCTATAGTAACTATTTTCACCACCCTACTTAGTAGAACTGTGAATCTATCCACCCCTACAAATTAGGCTCCCTTATTTTTATTAGACAGACATTATTCATGTAATTGTACCTTCCCCTAATTACACACAGCACTAGTCTGCCGTTTTACTTAATTACAAGTGCTGTATGTTTCCATCTTTCTGATCCTCGATTAAAACTCGTTCCGTCTTACAGCCTCACACACCTGATACCATGGCGATGAAAGACTTCCACAGACTGGAGTGCATCTTTCTCAACCTGCAGATAGAATTCTCTGAGGTTTGGAGGTAGGAAATGACAGGAGTGCAAACCAGGCTCCACTGGGACCCGTGTGTAAGCGATGCCGAAGTCAGAAAGAACCCGCGCAAACACTTCTCGCACCTCTGCAAAAAAATATATATATATAGTAGTAATAATTTTAAGTACATTGAGCCCAAAGAGGATTGTGCCATAATGTATGCAATAAGTGTGATTCAGATAATTCATGAGCTGCTGCTGTTGTTACCTGGCAGCACGTGCACATGCTGATGGCCATCCATGTGACTGGGCAGGTGACCAGTGAGCTCGCAGAAATGCTTCACCTGGGCCCTAAGCTCCACCTCTACCTGTCAAACAGAGGAAAAGCAATCTTCCATGAAATTAAAGAAAAAAATATGTTCAGATGCAGGATGTTTATCAGCATTTATAAACCTGGCTTAGACAACAGGTTTTAACAGAAAATCTGTATCCTTACACAGACGTTAAGCCGGTAAGTAAATATGTATAATTGTCTCAAACATGTTTTTTGATCACTGTTCAAAGCTTGAGATGGAAATAGCTAATAAAGAAAGCCACAGGCAATGGCACTCCGACAATATAGATTTAAACTTTCATTTAAATTAACCACATGTATACATGTAAAGTCAACACATACATCCCATTTTAAATAGTTTGTTTTTTGCTTAACGCATGGTAGCAACTTGCGTTGAGCTGAACAGGAAATTTGCTTGAGTGTTCTACTCCAAAGATTTGCTTTGTTTGCTATTCAGATGTACACCTTTGTTTACCAAGTGCAATATATTTGACGTTTCTACAGTACAGTGTTTAATATTAGACAGCCTGGATTGATGCCACCGTATACCATAGTGCTGAAGAATACCTGAATGTGTAAGTCAGTATAAACATACATACATCCGTCATGCTCATTTTTCCACTCCGCAGAACTTCGCGGAAGCCCATCTTGCCATGAAAGAAGCCATCCTTATTAAGGAGTGTTGACCGCCTCAGCTCCCGACACACTGGAGCTCCTTCAGACAGGTTCGCATGGAGTCCGATAGGAATGCAATGTCTAAAGAGGGGAAAAAAAGGAGAAACACACTGGGTTATACTGGGTTATACATACAATTGAGTTTTTTTTTTTAACTAATCGCTACCATATCTGTGACATATGCGTGATTAACAAGCTAAGACATTTCCCTGCACTAAGATAAAAAATTTTAAAAAACGC
Organism: Clarias fuscus; assembly: GCA_030347435.1. Taxonomy (NCBI): domain Eukaryota; kingdom Metazoa; phylum Chordata; class Actinopteri; order Siluriformes; family Clariidae; genus Clarias; species Clarias fuscus. Next base: position 24,028,438 of record CM059208.1, read on the forward strand.
AAAACTTACTTTTAATGAGCAGGTACTTACTAGGGAGTACAACATCTTAAGATTTGAATGATATAAAAACAGCCGTGCTGATGATATCAGTGATAATGGCAACACTCTTGACCCTGACACCACTGCAGCAGTACATTTCTAAGCAAGCATTACACCAATATGGCTCTCCAGCTCACTTCACAGCTGCTTAATACACAAATTGAGAAACAGAAGGCTCATTTGGCAAGTGTTTAAAGCGTAACTGATTTGCATTTGCAAGGGTTTTCAATCACTGATCTATATCAGAATCACATTTTGTCCTAATGTACAATTACACGGGAATTTAACTTGGCAGATCAGCATGAAAATATAGTATTTTTATACATTAGCATTTAATGTTTCAATATTGTTGCCAAAGAGAACTGCTCATTGTTTCCCATCAACCAATCACTAATCATGATTCTTCCTCGTGATCAATATCAGAATCACTTCAATTTTATTTACATAGCGTTTTAACAATGATCACTGTCTCAAAGCAACTTCACAAAATGAAAAGAAAATTTATGGAAGGTAATTTTCAAGTACACCCAGGAATTTAACTTGGCAGTTCAGCACAAAACATATATATATATATATATATATATAAAGATAGAAGGTTTTAATATTTCTGCCTCTGACCAACATTGTTCCCAACAACCAATTTTCAAATAATTCATTATTGATCAATTTCTCCAAACACCCCATCATTGATCATCATTGTTCCCAACAATCACTAATCACTGTTGTTCCCAACAACCAATCACCATTACTCCAGTTAATCAATAATTGATCATTTCTCCAAACGTGAGAAATGTGTCCCAACAATCAATCACTGATCACGATGGGTTCCGACAACCAAACCCTGATCACTGTTGCCCCCAACAACCAATCGCTGATTATAATTTCTCAGAACAATCAGTGATATTCCTTGTTTGTCCCACCCAAACACTTCTTTCTGGTGATATTTACAAGCAAACATTGTGAGCAAACATTTATTCCGTTCACGACAGAAAAAAAAAAAAAGAATTTCTACAAGAAATAATTGTAAGTATTTCTCTTCTTTATATAAAAAAATCTGATTCATATGATTTATTGAATATGAGGCTTACAAATTAGTACTCTATATGTATGATGTCACTATGCGACTATTTACCCCTAAAACACACACACACACACACATTTAAGACACCGACTCTGTAGAATTTCCAGAAGGTAGTACTCATTTAAATGAATGAATTCGGCTCTCGTTACCTCTTGGCTAGCTGGGCCGCATGTTCAGCCGAAGCTCCGTTCACCAGGAGAGACGTGTTCGAGATTCCACCGGCCAGGAAAGCCTCGGCGATGCCCCGGTTTCTCCGAGCGCAGTACCCAAAATCATCCCCGGTCACCACCAGCTTGACTCTGGGCTGAGGCATGTTCGATGCCGGGCTCTGGGGACACATATTTAACGCCTGGTTTTTACGACATGGACGTGACTAATTTCCTTTTCCAAAGGTTGAAAAACTAGCTTCCTCAAACAGCCGCTCAGGACTTTGGCGAGCACAAGAGTGACAGTAGTAAGAGTAACTGTCGCTGATCAGACACTCCTGTCAGGCGGAGGCTTCACTGTTTCACGTGGCTCTCTGTGAGTCAGAATGGGGTGGAACATGAAACCCAGATGCGGATACGGTTCGTAACCTGTCTAACCCTCACCTCCTGCATTATTCATTTCTATGCGTGTCCGGGTTTGGATTACAGCAGAACATCCTCTCCTCTCATTAGCTCTCTTTTTTTTTTTTTCTTCTTCCAGGAAATAGAAAACCCGATCCTTACAGTAACTAGTCAACACAGATACATTGTACGAACGCACCCTGGTTTACCTACCAAAGACACATTATTGCTTTGGATCTATTAATAGCCATCTAGTCCCCGTAAACCAGTTTTACTCGATCCCAATCCAAAGACTCTCAGTATTATTAAACGCGATAACTGAAACGATGAAATATTCCCTTACCCATTTTATTAACAGATCTGTGCCATTTAAGCCGGTTCGCTTTGATAACTAGCGACTGTGCCTCCTACTCCCATTGAACGAGCCGTCGTTGAAATATTTGGGTTTGATCCCAAACACATGTCTATTTGTTCCTTTATGTGGTGTGTTACATAAGCCATTTCACCGTGCCCTATGTAGTGCACTAACATAGAGATTAGGAAGGTGTTTGGAATTCACCCTTGCGCTTAAAATAAACTGCTTCCTTTTCCGGCGATTTGGCGCCCCCTATGGGACATGTATGGCAATGGTTCATGAGTTTTTTTTTTTTTTTTTTAAGTTTGCTTTCATCGTCTATACAGCTTTATTCCGTATACAGGAGGGGCGGGGCTTGACAATCCATCACAGGGCGCACACATTTATGGGCAATTTGGGAACACGCCAACCAGCCTAATATGCATGTCTTTGGACTGTGGGAGTAAAATAATGTTATAATACAATATATTTACAAGCAACATAAACGGGCCCAAACACCCTGCCCCACCCCCACCCCCTTGTGTGTGGTGTGTGAGTCTGTGTTAACATTTGTGATGTGTGTGTGTGCGTGTTTGTGTGTAGTGTATGTGTGATCTATGAGTGTGATTAACCACGTGCGTGTGTGTTAACATTTGTGATGTGTACATGTGTGGAATAGGCCGTAGACGCTAGGGACAAAAAGCACCACACTATGATGTCACTCCATGTGATGTCACTATGAATGCGATGTCACTCAATATAATGTCACTGAACGTGATGTCACTCAATATAACGTCCCACAGAAAGTTATTAACCACTTCTCGCCACAAGTTTAAGGCATGGCTTAAACTGACCTGTTTGAGATATCGAAAAAATCCCTCCACAATTTTGCATCCTCAATGCCTTTAGATCACACTTTGGTGGCGATTGTATAAATTCCCTAGGAGGAGTATATCAAAATCCTTCGGGTGCATTTTGGCAAACGACACAAAATAACTGACTTCCTGTCGAGTTGAGCCCATGACATGCAATGTGAAAATTGTTCCGCTCAATTAGCTCTGCCTGGGAGCGCTCTGCCGCAGAGCACACAACCTGTTTGTCTTTAAAGCATGTTAAGACCTACAAAAGGCCATCACCGCCCAAGTGCACCGCACAACTTGCACACTTCACAAAATATAATGTAATAGGGCTGATGTCAGCTTAGGCCCTAAATATTTGTCATGTCATATGTGTGTGTGTGTGTGTGTGTGTGCGAGTGAGAGAACTGAATGTGCGAGTGTTAACATTTGTGATGTGTTTGTGTAGAATAGGGAGAATTTTATGTTAAGACCTCCAAAAAGCTGGTGTGTGTGTGCGTGTGTGTGTGTGTGTCTGTGTACATGTGTGAGAGTGAGAGATGTGAATGTTAACATTTTTTATGTGTGTGATATATGAGTGTGTTTATGCATGTGTGTGTCTATGTGTGAATGTGTATGATATACAGTATGAGTGTGCGTGTGTGTGTTAACATTTGTGATGTGTACGTGTATGGAATAGGCCACAGATACTGGAAAAAAGCATCACACTATGATGTTAAACAATGTGATGTCACTGAACGTGTCACTCAATATAATGTCACTCAATACAGAAAGTTATTAACCACTTTTCAGGCATCGTCATGGAGATATCAAAAATCCCTCTACAAATTTGGATCCTAAATGTGTTTAGATCACACAGGCCTGGTTTGGCGGCGATAATATAAATGAGGCGAAAAAAAAATCCTTAGGAAAACAAGAGGGTCCTATATTCCATATATTCACTCACTCAGTTATCATCTATACCTCTTTATCATGTCCTTTATCCACTTTATCGCATGGGGCCTTAGGGAAAAAGGCAGGGTACACCATGGAAGGAGTGCCAAACCATTGCAGGGAAAACAAATAAACATATTACAGGCAATTTGGGAACACCGATTAGCCTAATCTGAATGTCTTTTGACTGTGGGAGGAAACCGGAGCACCCTGAGGAAACATACCATGCACACAGAGCCAATGCAATCATACCATGCATACCATGCACACCGATGCAATCGAACCCAGACCCTGGAGGTACAAGGCAACAGTGCTAACTACTAAGACTAGTTTCCCTATACAGTATGTTTGTTCTAGTCTCCAGTGGCACTGAATTAAAATTTGCAGCCATGTAGTTGATCATAGCAAAATCCTTAGTGATTTAATTTTGTTGTCCCTCTTTACTTAATATGGCTTTATTTCTGTTTATGATTAATATTTATTTTTAATATCAATACACAACTTGGCTTTATGGTTAGCACTGTCGCCTTGCACCTCCAGGGGCCGGGTTCGCGCCTCAGGGTCTGTGTGCATGGAGTTTGCATGTTCTTCCCGTGCTAGGTGAGTTTACTCCGAGTATGTACATCACCATATTCAAATTATCTCATTAATATTATGATCACTGAAATGCTGAAATGTTTTGTTTTCCAGACATTAAGGTTTTTAAAAATTCCAAAAGCGCTCACTCAGTATCTCAAAAACTAGAAGTAAAAAAATCTAAATAACTTTTAATACAGCATACAAATCAGAGATGAAGCCAACTTCCTTATATATAGAACAACATATAGAAAGAAAGAAAGAAAGAAAGAAGGAAATGCACTAAATCAGTTACACGAGCAGCAGAAAAAAATCTATCTGAAGTCTTCATGATGTCTTCACCACTGTTTACCCTTTTTATTGACTTTGGTTCACCTTATCCTACCCACTGTCAAATAATAGTGATGTAATAAGGATGCTGGAAAAGCACGTCACTTGGTAAAGATGATTTACCAGTCTGACCTGCCCAGCCTGTTTGGCAGCTCATAATTTGTCAGACTTCATTTTTCCGAAACGTTATGCAGTTGGCATTTGATTTTACATGTTTTGTTTGTGGGGCTTATTTATCAATATAGATTCTTCACTTTAATTACATACAAATAATTACAGTTGCTACACATTTCAGAAAGTCACATGCTTTCAAGCAGATAGGTCGTGTAAGATATGAGGGGAGGCCACAGAGGATCAGACTTGTTTGTCCAGAACATCAGTCTGACTGATATCTGGAGAATTTGGAGGTGATGTCAACACCATGAACTCCACAGCACCATCTTCAGAGACCTTGCGGAGTCCATGCCTTGGCGGGGCAAAGCTGTTTTAATGTTTATTGTTATAGCTGATCGATGTATATTGCTCATAAACATTGTGAGCACCTTTAAGTGCAAAGTCAAGACAACATGACCGCACAATTATGTATATTTATATAGTATTTACTTATTTACATACAGTAAGTACAGTAGGTTAACTTGCCAAACTGCCATATAAAGGAAAACTAAACCCTAAATTTCTTTATTATCAAAACATAAACTTTAATTGTGTAAAATATTTATTTTATAAATACAATTTCTGGGGTTTCCCTTAACAGTTCCCTACAATAATCACAATGCTGTTTGATTAAAGCTGCTTTGAGACAATGAACATTGTTAAAAGCGCTATATAAATCAAATTGAATTGAATTGAATTACCAGCTGATAATGAATTTAGTCTTCATGTCAGCTCTTCTTAAAAAGAGCATTAGCTTTAATCTTTTCCACTTTCCAGCGCTCATTCTTACCTCCTCGTCAGTACACTCTGCCCATATAGATCAGATTACAATGCTTCAACTTTTATGCTAATACCACCATCATGTGTATTGTGCTTATCATGTTGTGGATCGCTACCTAGTTGAGCTGAGTTTACTATTTCTGTGCTTGATTTCTTTTTAACTGGTGGAATGTTGGTGTAGTGGTCAGGACTGTGGTCTCACCAGGGTCAAGGATTCGATTTCTGCCTCGGGTCTGTGTGCTTGCTGAGTTCACTCTGGGTACTCCGGTTTCCTCTGACACTCCAAAGACATGCAGATTAGGTTAATTTTGTGTTCCCAAATTGTATGTGTGCCCTGCAATGGATTGGCACCCTGTCCAGTGTTTACCCCACCTTGTGCCCTACCTCTCCTTGGATAGGCTCCAGGCCCCCATGATCCTGTACCGGATAAGCGGTAATCGTCATATGATGAATGAATTAATTTCTTATTAACTACATTTTATTGCAGCAAAAGTAGCCTGGACATCGCAAGTAAAAAAAAATTTTTTGGCTCATACCTTTATGACTGTTAAATATTTGTTTTTCTCCCAAGCCCTTTTCAACACTGTTAAAACTAGTGGTAAAGGTAGCAATAAAGTCAGCACCCGGAGCAACGAGGACATGTGTGTAAATGAGAGAGAGGGTAGGGGATAGGTGCAGTTGCTGGGAATAGAGGTAGCTTAATCCTTTCCACTTCCCAGCACTTATTATTCTCTCCTCTTAGGTACACTCTGCTCATATCGATCAGATTGCAATGCTTCAACTTTTTATGCTCTTATGACAATCATATGTATTGTGACAAGAATAGACAGGACTAGGAATGAGTATATTAGGAAGCCAGTGCAAGTGGGACAGTTTGGGGACAAAGTTAGGAGGGATGAGGGATATATCAGTATAATGTTAGAGATGGAGCTGGAGAAGAGGAAGTCCCAAGAGGAGGATTATGGATGTGTTGAGGGAGTGACAAGGGAAGTGGTAGACAGAGTTAGATGGAGACAAATGCTCCACTGTGGCTACCCCTAAAATGAGCTGCCCCAAAAAAGAAGAAGAAAATCAGCACCCAGGACAACCACTAACTTCTTCAGAAAAGACTTCCTTGTAAATGCCATTATTACTCTAGTCATAAATGTAAAACCCTAATAACCAGACCACTCTTTTTCCAAGAGACTTAGAAAATTATGTTCTCCCATCATTAAAACACTCACTCACTCATCATCTATACCGCTTTATCCTGTATTCAGGGTCACGGGGGGCCTGGAGCTTATCCCAGAAGACTAGGGACATGAGGCAGGTTACAACCTGGACAGGGTGCCAATCCATCAAGGGGCACAAACACTCACAGGCTCATTCACACACTATGGAAAATGGGGAACACCAATTAGCCTAACCTGCATGTCTTTGGACTGTGGGAGAAAACCCACCAAGCAAGAGGAGAACATGCAAATTCCATGCACACATAGATGGGAATTGAGCCTGGACCCTGGAGGTGCAAGGGGACAGTGCTAACCAATACACTACCACCCTCACTAAAACACATGTATAAGAAAAATGGGATATGGATCCTTAATACTGTATGTCATGAATTCAACATAATAAATATCAATAAATATTAAATGGACCCTTTGTTTTTTTTTTGTTTTTTCTTTACTTATATACGGTGGCTTAGTGGTTAGCACCATCACCTTGCACCTCCAGAGTCCGGGGTTTGATTCCCGTCTCCGGTAAGTATTTCAATGTCAGTTTTTTTATTCTAATAAATAATTTTTTTTATTTAGGGTGGCTCAGTGTGTTAAGGCTCTAAGTTATGGATCGGAAGATCGGTGGTTCGAGCCCCAGCTTGCTGCTGTTGGGCCCTTGAGCAAGGCCCTTAACCCTGTCTGCTCCAGGGGCGCCGTGAAAAATGGCTGACCCTGCGCTCTGACCCCTGCCTGCTACAAGAAGCTGGGATATGTGAAGAATAAAGAATTTCACTGTGCAGTAATGTATGTGTGACCAATAAAGGCTGACTTAACTTAACTTAAAGAAATAATAATATATATATATATATATATATATATTTTTTTTTTTAAACTTCTTCAGAAGAACATCAGAAAATACAATAACAAGCAACAGATTGTTTAATTAAATAATTAAATACATTACATATATTTCAGTATAAACACGTTTATCGTGTAGGTTGTAGTTTTGCCTTTAAATTGTGATAGACTTCCACTTTTGAACAACAGTCATGCAAATCTGCGTTCAGTTTTCACTTAACGTAGCTCGACGTTCGGCTACGCTTTGCGTCATTGCGTCATCGACCAATCGACGATCACCGGGTGTTCACCCTACTTCCTGGTTTTCGGACTTGTCACGCTGTGATTGGTCAGAAGCTCCTCCGGTGTTTTGAATGGATCTTTTCGACCTCGCGGTGTTATGTAGGGTCCTTACTACGTCTGCGCAATGGATCCGTTAAAGGCTGTACGCGTCTATTTAGATGTATTTTTATTGTTTGTCATCTTTTCCAAATGTCAGGGTCGCGACTCGGACTCTGATTATGTTACATGTGGATCTTTAGTGAAACTCATGAACACAAGGCACAACGTTAGACTTCACTCACATGATGTCAAATACGGATCAGGTAACGTTAAACTTCTTACAGGAAATGCATTTAATATCATACAAACACGACTGTTAATGGGATAAATACCTTGAATAGCAATTCGTATGATTAGTATACATGTTTGTAATTGTAATTATTGCCCATGTTAGAAAACAGCAGGTTAACTTTAGCGTGTTAGCCTGGAGGCTAATGCGACTAAACAATAGTCCTGTTATTCTGCTGTTTATCTTTTCCATTCTGTTCTGCAAGTTTATTTCATAATTAAGTGCAGATAAAATACTACGAACAGAGCAAGGTTACGAATGGTCTAAACCAGTTGCTTATATAAAGTTAATTGATCATTCTGTGTTGCTAAGCAACTCATTTTTCAGACTTCCGGTTTTCTTTGTCACGTTATGAATCCTTTTCACTTTTACCCATTTTATTGGTATTTGGTGACGCGTTCACTGATCAGCCATAACATTATGACCACTCACGTAATATTGAGTATGTCCCTTTTTGGCCACCAAAACAGTGATGCTCTGTATGTTTTCACACTTTTCTATCACAATCAGGATTAACCTTTTCATCAATTTGATCCATCCTACAGTGCTTCTTTTGGATTGGACTAAGCAGGCTGGCCTTCACTCCCCATGTGCATCAGTGATCCTTGGCCACCCATGACCACCGGTTTTCCTTCTTTGGATCACTTTTGATATTTCCTGACCAGTGCAGACTGGGAACATCCCACAAAACCTGCAGTTTTGGAGTTTCCCTGACCCAGTCATCCAGCCATCACAAGTTGGCTCCTCTCTCAATAGCTACATTTTCAATATCTCATTACAATGGTGGCTTTAAGTGGGTGAGATACATCAGGCAGCAAGTGAACCTTTTTTCCTGACGTTCATGTGTTGGAAGCAGAAATAGGATCTGAGTGACACTGGCAAGTACCAAAATGTAATGGCTAGAGGACTGGGTCAGACCAACTTCAATGTTGGATGGAGTTCAAGTCTGCACTGGTCAGGACATATCAAACGTAATCCAAGGAAGGAAAACCATCGACCTGGCGACAGGGTCATGGGTGGCCAAGGCTCACTGATGGACATGGGAAGCGAAGGCAGGCCTGTGTAGTCCGGTCCGAAAGAAGTGCCACGGTGTAGATAAAATTGATGAAAAGGTTAATGCTGGTTGTGATAGAAAGGTGTCAGAACACACAATGCATCGCTATTATGGTGGCAATATTAATATTAGACAGGTGGTCATAATGTTATGGCTGATCAGTGTATATGATATGAAGAATGAGACGTATCAGCTTCCTGCTATAAAGCATTTATGAAACCATGATAATTTAAGTAATCTTAAGCAAATCACCAGGTTTCAAGTGAAATCGTCTGACGTCTATCCCAGGAACCCTAGGCTTGAGGCGGGACTAAGTCCTGCATATGTCTGTGACACCTGTGGGGATTAGATATAGGAAGAACATAGAGTCAACACTACATTGACATTAAACACTGACATTTTGTTTTTATATAACCTCCATAGGTAGTGGGCAGCAGTCGGTAACGGGTGTGGAGGCAGCGGACGATGCGAACAGTTACTGGCGTATCCGGGGTAAACCTAATGAAACGTGCCAGCGTGGAGTGCCCATTAAATGCGGTCAGGCTATCCGTTTTACTCATATGAAGACAGGACGCAACCTTCACAGCCACCACTTCACCTCTCCTCTATCGAACAACCAGGTAATTTCTTAATTTGTTTAGAATTTGGCCTCGTTCAAACTTTCAGTATACATGTTTCGCTTCCTCCTCTAAAGCAAGCAAGACTTAAACCAGACACTGGGGTGTGGTGGGGTTTTAATTCCTCCTATTTATAGGTACTAGTATCTTATACCAGGAAGTATTGTCTTAAACGTTTCCATCCACTTGAAAGCTTGTTTATAATATCAAATGATGTGATCAGTAATATGAATCATTTTGATAAGAACAGTGGTGTGCATACTGGCAAATCTTGTGAAATTATTATTCTGATGAGTTTCTACACAGCCTAAATCTATGTGAAATGCTAAATGTTGTATTTTTGGCACCCTTGATTGGATTTAGCTCATTGCACATGCCCTCGCATTGTAATAATAAAGGAATTAAAGGGGAGAAAATGAAAATGCACACAAGCTCAGCTCACTCTTCCCTGCTAGTAAGAGAGAACTAGGCAACAAAATGTATATATATAATTAGAAATGGGCTTGAGTGTGAGTCAAATGATATTTTAGATATTTATTGCATGATATTGTTCCCTGTGTAACACATTCTCTCAGGGCATCCAGACAGGTACTGTCTTCCATGTCATTAAAGTGACAGTACAGTGTGAAGAGATGGACATGTCCTTTTTTTTTTCTTTCTTATGTACGTTTTTACTTTTATTCAAAGTTAATGAGGATGTTGGAAACTGCAAACTGGCACCCCTAGTGGCCATCAGAGACTATATAAGAATTGGACAAACCCTCTGTGGCGTCAGCAGGTTTGCTGAAGAGCAGTTTTGAGAGAGGTGTGACCTCTTTGGTCATTGCCACCTTGGCAGAACCTGACGTCTAAGTCCGTTCGATCTATAAATGGGCAAATGGGTGAGATGAACAAAGCCTGATTGTTGGTTGGAACATGCTACTTACCTCAGTTACCACAAGATAATTGCCGGATTTTTGGACTTTAGTCATTTTAAATGATGAGTTGAATAAAAATTCACCCCTGTCTAGTTGTCATAAATGGGAAATCTAGCTACAGAGACCAAAACTGTTTATTTGTACCATGCTGCCAATGTTTATTTCAGTTGGGCATGGTAACCAGGGGTGTGGGGGATGTCTATTGTGATTGACTCACTTTTGGAGCTCCTAGTGGTCATTTGAGGAACTGGACGCGTTGACAACTTCCACATTGAACTTATTTTTCAGAACTGGAGGTTTCCCCTTGGTGGCGAGGTCAAGCCCAGTTAAAAAATGGGAGGGTTGCATCAGGAGGAGTTTACAAGTTAAAACCGGTGCCAAAATCAAAAGGAGAGTAGATTAATATTTTAGATATTCATGGCACAGGGGATAGGATGATTCCCTCTTGTGACCCCTTATGGGAGCAGCCAAAGAAACAAAAACAAGAACAGACCTTGTAGGATGACTGTTTATATTGCCTTGAGGTTTCTCATGAAGCATTCCAGTCATCCAGGCCACATTTAGGTTTATTATTTATCATAGGTTCCCATATTCCCACAATCTTTGAAGAAACAAGGATAAACTGTAGGTCTTTTATGGCGGTTGGCATCCAGTAAGTTGCATTACTGCCACCTTCTGGTCTTGATCTCCCTCATCTTCCTTTCAGTTTAAATCCTCGTTTATCAAATACTTTCTTCCTTGTTCTTTTTCTCCATCTTCTAAAAGCCTGTGTTTTATTATTACATTTTACATATTTTTTGGAAGGCAAGATGTCTGTTCAATAGTAACTTTAAGTTAGTCATCCAGGTTGGGTTATACAAATCCTGTCATTTTGATATTGTTAAAAATGAGCTAATATAATCCACACATCTCCATGCTTATACTGGACTGAGAATGAGTGCAGATAATTTTCTCAGACATTGTATGAATGCTTTTTAATTTTCACAGTAATAACTATGCTCATCGGTTGCAAACTAAAACAATGCATTTATGAATGCAGGAGGTGAGTGCGTTTGGAGAGAATGGGGAAGGTGATGATTTAGACGTGTGGACGGTCCAGTGCAGTGAGACCTACTGGGAGCGCGATGACGCTGTCCGGATCAAACATGTCGGCACGAGCGCCTTCCTCAGTGTGACAGGAGAGCAGTACGGTCATCCAATCAGGGGCCAGCGTGAGGTCCATGGGATGTCCTCTCCCAATTCAAACAATTACTGGAAGGTGATGGAGGGGGTTTTTATTCTTCCCAGTACTGAACCGTTACATCATGATGAGCTCTGATGACTCAAAATGCACTGTACTCTCAGACAATAAAGACTGTACCACAATTTCCACTTAGTGTTTTAGTTTCATTTGTACATGTCCTGTCTGTTAAATTTTTTTTTACAGTGTATTTCCTATTCATAATGTCTGTTTTGTAATTAAACACACAATTTAGTCAAAATGTATGTCATAAATATACCTGGAATCACTGTTGGGAAGGAATATTATTTTTTTTATTTCCTTGTGTTTGTATATATAGTTTGAAATGACTACTAGGTGTGTGTTTGAGATTTTACAGTGATTTATGTTTTATTTAGCAGTAGTACTGTAGAATCTGTTGGTGGATGCTTGAATGGTGGAATTATACCACAACAATAAATAAATTTTTACAAACCTGAAATCAATTTTTGGCCATTATAAGTACAGGAGGGCAATATCTTTGCTGAAATACACGCTTGGTCAATTTAATTTAGTTTTTAGTTTGTGCTTGGAGGTAATGTATTTTATAAAATTTCAACTATTAATATTAAAGAGACATCTATCTACCACATCTTCAAATTAAAATTTTATTTGTCACATACACAACCATACACCGTATGATATGCGGTGAAATGTATCTACGACTGTTCATGGCCTAAAAAGGAATGATGGGAATAGAAAGATTTTTCTGCAATAGGAAGAAATTTACATTTGTAAAAAAAAATTGTGATTAAAATTCAATTTGCAGATTTACAATAAAAATATAATTACAATTGAAATATATACAATGTGTAAATTACACAGAATGTGAATGGGTATAAAAGGGTAAAGAGATGGATGTGGAATATTCTTCTAACAATCATGTCAAATCCATTTAATATGAATAGAATAAATAGAATGTAATAGTTAGTTTCATATTAAATGTCGTACTGAGACACATGAGCAAACACGTTACCATTTTAAGGAGTGATTATAAAGTACATTTTAAATTGCATTAAATTCATATTAAACATATTGTACAATTTATACCATCACTTATATAATCGCTACCATTTTGCGTTCTAATGCAAAATTCCATATTTGTGATTAGTTATGGGAGTAATTATATATCTGTTAAAAAAAAAAGAAGTAAATATGCATACTGGAATACAGCATTTGAATATACTGTAGATATTGTAGCAAAGCCAGATTATTTATTATTTTGATTATTATTCATCTTTTTCTTGTAATACAATTTCTGCTACATTTAAATTTGGTCTAGCAATTATTACCTATTATTACCTACCCTATTTATTTTGGGTATTTAAAAAATATTATTATAATTACAAATAATAGAATTAAACTAAGGTGATTTGCCCAAAAGATCATAAAGCATCATTTTCCACATTCTGTTAAAATGAGCTTATCTTTGTGATGCTTTTGGGGAAATAAATCCTGTGCATCATTTCATCTAAATAGTAGGTTACTGAAATAATTGGAAAACCAACGACAGGTAACAAATTGAAAGAAATAACGCCTTATTTCTATTCTACACGACTCTGAAACTGTTTTTGCAAATCTAGAGTTGTGATGAGGTTGATGATAATGATGATATTTTTGTGTTGAGATCTCCTGAGTGTAACAATCACACATATGATTTATTTCATCCTCAATCCAAAATGAGCCCTGGTGTCCTGTACATGGAGGCGGGGCATCCTGTGAGAGACCACGCCCATCACCAAATAAAGGCGATTAGAGAGATATGAACTTTGTATTAGTGTATTTGTAGTGATGCTTCAATTCAGGACAAATAAATCAAACCATCCAGTACATAATAATAATAATAATAAGAAGAAGAAGGATAGCTTTGAAATTTTAAATACTGTAGTTAAAACTGTGGATCGGAATATATTGCATTATTTAATGAACATAATAGAGTTACAAAATTAAATATAAAATCCACCCTCTGGCTGATTTCATATTGAACAGCTGATCATAGTCAATATTCACTGCACAGCTGCACTGTATCTTCACTGATACTGCACTGCTTCATCTATTATGCATCTCTGCATTAGCCAGAACTTACATTTATTGTTGTTTTATATATTTATGTTTATATATATATATTAGGTACATCTGTACCCTGTACATATGACCCCCTAACCCATCTAGAAAATGCATATATTCAAATGGGTTAATATGTCACATATGCACTCCTGTCTAGATAACGACTGCATTTCATTGATTTTGTATGTGTAGTGCACAAAGACAATGAGGTTGAATCTAATGCAAAATATTAACCAAACTATAATATATTATATTTAAGCAATATCGCCAAAAATGCACTTAACTGAACAATAATTGATCCTGTTCTTATGCAATAAATGTCATTTTCTACATTTAAGGGATGTACCTACCTCGTATCCGATTAAACCGCTTAAGTGATGATCTAATTTGTACCAGTAGGTGGCGCACAAACATTAAAATAAGTGATCCAAACACAGGCGTTTCTGCAATAACGAAATCCTCCATGTTGTGATTCACTATGACCCTTGTCATAGAACGGATTGCATTAATTACCTTAAGTGTCGAAAATCAAAATATGCTGTCTTATATTCTTATAGGCTTAATTTTCGAATAATGTAACAATATTGATTGAATTATGATTTCTCCGTGAATTCGCCTCTGCATACTTCTGAAACAGAGCTTTTCATCATGGCGCCCGAACTTCTAAATTGCGAAACGGGAACCTTAAAACACTCAGCATAAATGTCATTCTATTTATTCCAAATATACGTATTCAAGCAAATAAAACGAATATCACACCTAATGTTAAAAAGCTTAGAATGCCACCAGTATACTAATAGCGTAGTATTTCTCCATACTAGTCAACACTGTATCATGGTATGGAGTATGGTTGTGAAAAATGACAAATTGTTTCTAGTTAAAAATTATCTAACTAACCGATATTTACACATTCTGCATGGTGAGAATGCACATCTGCACACATTCTGCACCTCCAGGGTCGAGGGTTTGATTCCTGCCTTGGGGTCTGTTTGCATGGAGTTTGTATGTTCTCCCTGTGCTTGGTGGGTTTCCTCTAGGCACTCCGGTTTCCTCCCACAGTCCACAGACATGCAAGCTACCTGGTGTTTCCAAGTTGCCCATAGCGTGAGAATGAGTGTGTGTGTGTGTGTGCATGTGCCCTGCAATGATTTGGCACCCCGAACCTGCCTCATGCCCGAAGTCTCCTGGGATAGGCTCCAGATCCCCCCATGACTCTGTACACAGGATAAAGCATTATAGATTAATTATTTAATATATCTATCTATCTATCTATCTATCTATCTATCTATCTATCTATGTTGCCTCTGTTTAGTTGGTGATTTACGCCTTGCTAGCCTCACATTTCCATTCCAGATTATTTTACTTTTAACCTATATTTATGATAATGTTATGATTATTTTACTTATACAATTAAACTATAATCTGTGTAGAAACTGCATTTCCACATTCAGTTTTACTGAAGTAATCAGGACTTAGAACTAGAACTTGCTAGTTTGCTTACATGCCAACAGGTAGCCTTCGCTAACACATTAGTTAAATATTATCAAGGGGAAGAAAAATGGGGTGTAAAAGAAGTAGTTTATCAAATGTGAATCGAGTTCTCTATTCAAATGACACTAAATATAAGCCGCTCAAGCATATATTTAGTCCAGTTTCTTGAAATTCTGCCCACAGGTTAATAAGCCTATAAAAACACCCTGTTGTTCTTTTATATGGTCTTGTGTAGAAATTACACCAGATCCTGAAGATAAGATGTTTCTTATTTCTACAATATATGTGACTTGAAGTAAACAATATTCTGGCCAAAATTTCAAGGAGACTTTTTATATAAAGTTATTAAACTCCACAAAAAAAAAAGCAAAGTCAACAGTAGTTTTTAATTTTAAAAGTCATACAGTAGACTATATTGATGCAATAAAAATCACAATTAGAATTAGATTTCAGATTTTATTTATATAACAGACAGCATAAAACACACCAAGAATAAGCATGCACACAAGTTTTTGCATGCTTAATTGTAGGCAAATTAGTGATCAGGAGATCTAAGTGCAGACACACACATTTCAAAAGAATAGATAGATAGGTACATATACATGTTTGTATGTACAGTATGTCTTTTAGTCTAGTGGACTGATGCCCTTTCATTATTGCACTGCTAGCTGCATCTCCCACAGTAGTGCAACAGAGAAAGAGTGTCAGGCAACAGACGACTAACAGCCAGTGGATACAAGAGCTATTCCAGACATACACTCACACTCATATTCACACGCGCACTCACACTCACTCACTCACAAACACACACACAGTTCTTGACCTTCTTGTCAAAAATACACGCACAAAAGGAATGCATATTTTGCTTCACTTAATACCAACTGGATAGCACAAAATCTGCTCAGTTTGTAAAGCTACCAAAACAGCTTATTAATAAATATGATCATGCATTACCTAATCCACGTGACAGAAACTGTCATATCTTATTTATTATTATGTATCCATTCAAAGATGAGGTTAGAAATAGGTTTAAAACCACATAGACATGGTATATGACCCATATGTACTTTATTTCATGCTTCTCTGAAAGATAAACTTCAATCCACTGTGTGTCTGGATTTGTCTAAATAAATACTTATATAATCATGTCACTAGATTGTCTTGATTAAATAGTGGAAAAACATCAAATCAGTGTACCAACATGCCTCCAGGGTCATGTGTTTTCAAAACACACTTTCTGTAATGAGTTCAATGTGTTTGTAAGTGAAACAAAAATGTTGTTTAATTGAATGTTTACTGTTTTAGCAATAATCTTTAGGGATCAATGAAGCATAATCACTGTTATATACAAACCTCAATAGACAGTCTTTCTAGATTTACTTACAATGACAGCTGGATTTAACTCCTGAATATTGATGTTTAATCTTAATAATTTATACAAACATAAAAAAAGTACTTCTGATATTTCAGACTACACACAAACACACACATTATATATATATTGTTTGAATTGAAAGGTAACTAGTAGCAATTTCAAAACTCTACATGAATAAAAAAATAATCATTAATTTTGCTGTTTTTTTTGTCAATGTAAAAATATAATTTAACAAGCTTGCATCTAATATGTTGTTGTTGTTTTTGTTTTACTTAACTTATGTAAAATCCATATCGTTCATTAAAAAAATTATAATTCTTCTTACAAGAATGATATGCTTACAAGAATTCGTACAGCATTATATAAATCAATAATATTATCAGTTTATTACATTAGTTATACCATGACAGCAGTGCCTTACATTTTTACCATACCACATAAGAAAAGTCAAATGACAAAACACTTGCTATTGTAGACATGCCTTAAAGTCAAGACCCTATAAGCAATATTGCACTACTACAGTTACAGTCGAAAAAGCAGAGGCAATATTGATAGGGTCTCGCCTGCAAGGTGGATCTCATATTGTAAATGCATTACAGCATTTTAAAGTAAATATGGCTGAGCTTTTAGAATTTCAAACATGAAAGAGACAGAGAATATGTTTTAGGGAATTGCTAGTGGGTCTTAAAACTGTACTTGTGACCACGCCCCCTTGCCTCCCACCTACCATGAAACCCTCAAACTACTTCAACGTGCGTTTACGTTAAGCCTGTTTCCTTTGAACGTCACATTAATACACATTCTGCTTCATCTAGATTGCTACACTAATGCATCTTTATACTGTGTTTTACAAACTTTAAAGAATCATATATTTCTCAAAATTTGCAAAGAAGGCCCTAATAAAGCCTGTATCATGTTTAGTTGTGGGATTTAATTTGTTTTAAATTCTGTCAAAATAAAATGCGGATTTAAACCATAGTGACGACCCCAGTCAGAGAACAAACAACGTTGTCTAATATATATTCTGATTGCCATGGTATGATCATATGCCTGAATCGAATTAGCTTATCCACTCATTTCCTCCTTTCATTGTTGCTTTAAATGTTGCAAAGCATTTGTGATCAGAAAGCACTCAATCCAATACGCCTATGTTACTGGATCCTGATTCACCTTCTTGACACAAAGCAACAACGCAGGCCAAATTACTAAAGCTCATATGCCTCACTCAGTCGTCGGTAAACTCTTAATTCCACACATTCCAGCTTTTGCCTGCGAGCAAATGACATGCTACAACAGAATAGTTTTGGGTTTTTTTTCCCCCTCTCTTGGGGGATTTCACGTTGAAGTGACATGCATGATCGTACACGTCCCATGCCAAGTATGGCTGACGTTTTTCCCCCCTTTCTTTCACAGTGAAGCCATGAAGTAAATGCGGGTGAAAAAACACAGACGAGAGCTGTGCATGCAGGACTACACTATGTGAAACAAAATAATCAATCAATAGTGGATAATACCAATAATGACATTATTGCCTTTGTTACGCAATAATATTAATAACATTGTTAATACCAATAATGACAATAGCATCATGTCAATCCCCTAATGCGACAGGTAATAATTGTTAAACAAGCCTTCCAGGAAAATAACATTACCTGGGCCCTAATGTGTTACCAAAAACGAAAGCTTGTTTTTTTATGAAAAAAGAAAGAAAGGACAAGAAATGCAACAGTCATAGGATGTATGTCCGTTTGCACTTACCACCAATAAAAAACGATCTTGGCCTTCTATCAAAGTCGATCCGTGATCATGAAGCGCTGGAAAAGGTGTCGCAAAGGCCCCGTGATCGCTATGTGAGAGTTCTGCGCATGCGCATTGAGCCACGCGGGAACATTTTTTTCCATGAATTGCCTTAATTCTAGGCGTTTACACGACTTCATGTGACTTCAAGTAAAATGGACAGAAAAAAACGCCCTTTATCACATCAACACCAATATTTCTAGCAAGACATTAACATCAGCAATGTTGATTAATAAACACACCTGGTACATAAAGATAAAAAAAATAACAATGGCTAGGAAGAGATCAGAGAGCTGCTGTAGGACTACAAAGCCATTTAGAGGGGGGGAAAAAGACAGAGAGCCTAATTGATCATGTCATCATGGTGATGTTCCATAATTAGGATACACATGACCATTGTTTAGCTTTGACAAATAGACCAAGTGAGTTTGTTTATTTATGTATTTATATTATGTTTGGTTTATGTTTTTTTTGCGATGTGCACGCGCTAACGTGCTGCCATGGGAGACCCCGAGACCACCGCGCGTGAGGAAGGAAGCGGAGGGGAGAGGAGGAAGGCGGAGGGGGGGGGGGGGTAGTCTGCTGTTGCCAGGATACATAAAAGAGAACCAATAGGAAACCAAATGTACTCTATAGGATAGAATAAAATCACAGCCATATTGTTAAAAAAAAAAAACTGTTCATATGCTCTGCTTTGTCAGAGTTGTTTACTGGAAAATTCAGGGTTGTTTACTGAGGCCGAAATCCAAAGTTGAAATCACAAAACACACTGACGATAAGGATAAACATGCATTTTTGATCGCTAAAAGAAGCCAACGCGCACATCCCGTATGCATGATGTTATGTGGGAAGTATGAAGTCTGTAATTTAAACCATCGTCGAGTACTTTAATTCAAACCAAAAAAAAATGTAAAATTGTAGCCTACCACCTCTAACCCTGTAGCCTGCAAGCCTTTATGCATGCAACATTCCGTTTTGCCAAACTTCTCACTCGTTCTGTTAAGAGATGAGATTAAAGTAAAAGTTCAATTCTCAACTTCCCTAACCTTGCAGACACCGACCAAGGAGTAAAAATGTCACTCTGGGTGGGATGTTCCCATCTTCCCTCCCTCTTTCCCTTCCTCTCCTCACTGAACGAGACCTGCCCCCCTCCCGCATTCCTTACAAATAGTCCCATCCCCCCACCGACCTGACTCAAATAGGAAATTCATCCCTCCTTTACCACCTCCTCCTCCGCTCCAGTCTCACCATATACCCCTTGCAAAATGTATAGCTTTTGTTCAAGTCCTGTGTGTCCACATATTTGCCAGAAGCATAGAATAATTACAATCCATTATTTATGCAAAGCAATTAGATATATTAATCCATATTTCTGACATCTAATTGCTCTGTAGCTATATGTTTAGGGGGGAAATGCAAAAGCAGAAACATGCGTACTTGTGTTATAATAGGCCTATAAATGGCTTAATCTCTTATTTTGATATTTATCAGATAAGGCACTAAGGAAACCTAGAAAGAAATCCTGTCCTAACATCTGACACTCATGTCTGAGCTACATTTTATGGATTATTTCAAAATAAATAGCCATGATAGACGTACTTAAGCAGTTGTCGTCTTCTTCTTATTTTTTTTATTTACTGTTTACACTATTAGTGCGTGTTTAAAATCCCACTGTGAAAAACATAAAATAGCAATTCTCCAAAGTGCTTTATATTCTGTTCCGGCTGCGAGAAGATAATAAAAAAATATATGGCGTGAGTTTGATTAGAAAATCTAGGCTAATGTGGCATGATATAGGACTGCTTTTAAAACTCATTTTGGTCATTAAAATATTCAAAATGAAGACTAATCTTGACGAGGCATTTAATAGACCTAATACGCTTTGTCTAAGAAAGTGAGTTTATTAGAGCAGGCTAATATCATGTTATTAAATGTTATTTAATATTACATATGCATTTAAACGTTGCAAACGAAGACGACATCTGAAGCTGCGTTGAACAGAATGTTCTTTCTCTGGGGACGTGGTATCGAGGCCTGTTTTAACCACGAGGGGGAAAAAGCATTGCTACTATATGGATGGCCTATAGCATACGCCCGCACACACACACACACACACACACTCAGGGACGTAGGACATGGGACTTTACCCTAACTCCAGACCTCCACAAAGTGTTTGCGGTGTAAGTGTGGGTAATATGTCTAAACAAGTAAGAGACACACGAACACATTGTGCGTGGCAATTACAAATCAGGTTTTCATTATGGTTTAATGCTCCAGGCGTAAAAAACACATATATCCAGAATAAACAACCAACAACAACACTGATTCCAAAACTTACCTAACAAGGAAAAATCTTATTGGCAAAACTGTAAACAATACCCAATATACAATAATCTTTTGCTAAAAGCTTGCGTTCGATGAAGATGAAAATAATCAATGAATGTTTTGGAGGTTTGTTTTGTGTTTTTTTTTTTTCTTCAGTGTTTTGTTTGCGAACTACAAATGCAGCAACGGCAAAATATTTGCAGGTGCTAGTCTCGATTTTTTAATATATATATATATATATATATATATATATATATATATATATTATATATAAACTCGACGAATAATTGTGTCCAAATCCTATTTATATCCCGGAATTTGTGGTTTGGGCCAATGGGACGAAGCTTTGCCAAGCAATAGAACACAAAGGTTAACGTTATTATTTTATGACGACACTGTGACATCATAGACTATACAGGAAATAACTAATAGGAAATTTTTGTCAGATGCCAGATTACTAGAAACCTGATCACTGTATCAACAATGTTGTCTATCGTGATACATGCAAATTTATCGTGGTAATGATCGTAGGATCAAATCGTGACGCAGGCGAATTTAGTTAAGCATTATAAAAAATGATTGATAAGTAGACTAAATTGTTGTGGTAATATTCAGAAAACCGTATTGTAACGTTGCCTAATTTATCGTGGTAATTATGTCGCCTTGCACTACACGTGAACGGATTTTTCACACACACTCCAAACCACGGTATAGGTTTATAGTAACACACATTAAGGACATATGGACTCTACGTTGGCTCCAGACTGCCACTGTATATCTGTAGTACACTTAGCCCGGTCTGGGTCATATTTATTACACTGGAGTTACACTGTGAAGGTCTGGAGTCATTCTAAAGTCTACTGTTATGGCCCTCTGGAGTTACTGAAAAAAAAATCCCCTTAAGGGTCTAACTGAGTGTGTCCATATTAAACAGCACATGGCCTACTGCAGCCTTCGTTCTAAAGCAAATTCTTACATCCGTGTAACGCCATACGAGTTGGCGAAAGCCGAATGCAATGACAATACTATTGCACTGCTTGATTAGTTGGTTCAGTAGTGCAACATCGTCAAAGCAAAAGACTTTAGCAGTTTCTAATAAATAGTTCAGGCTGCAAGCAGAACGCCCCAGGACCTTTACGTTGTTTCCGTCCTAAGATTTTTTTTAGGTTTTTAAACTAAAATTTGAAACCTGATCATCAAAAAAATCATGTCACTGACTACTGGATTACAATAATGCATGGAATTTACATTCAGGTTTGAACTGCATTTTATATACATTATAATGTGTACATACTACGTTTACTAACATTAAATCAATAATGCCTGCAGAATACAAATACTGTATACCTGTAATTATGCATGCACATATAAAACTATAAGAATTATAATAAAAAGATTATGATCATGATTGTTTTAGGTGTAATATATTTTTAATAAGCGAGCCAATCTTATGGTGGTGCATATTTTATTTATTTTTAATAAACACAGTGACTAAAGTAAACGAATAATGACATTGTGTAACCAAATCTACTTCTAAGAATGAGAGAAATTTCTAAGAAGGAGCTTGGACACGTTTAACTGGAATGGTAAGGAGTTTTTCTTGTCATCCAATGCCCTTTTAATATTGCACTGCTTATCTGATTCACAGTAGTACAACAGAAAAAGGGCCCTGGTTAACAATATAAGAGGAGCCAAGCAGAAAACCGACGATCTCGGCTTACTACTGTTAGTTACAACGTAAGCGTCAACATATGGTATTCTGCTTTATATTAAATAGCCCAGAGAAGGCGAAATCAGGATTTAATTGTAGAAGCAGAAGAAGCAGACTAAGAAGAGGTCAGATGCAGACTCATAGTGTGAAATATTTTCGAATTTATTTAATGATCCAAACCGATGAAGAAATTTAAAAAATAAGACTGGTTGATGTTTTTTAGCCATTCCAAAAAATCGCTTATGAGAAAGTAAAAATTGTACAAAATTAAAAAACAACACTTTATCCGAAGTATTCAAAGTAGATTGCCATATACAAATTACACTGCTTTCCACAAGAGGAAGTAAAACATGCTCAGTGTCTTTTTGTGAAATGAGTGTGAAATAAACATTTCTCCAGCACAGCGATTGAGGGGGGGGGGGGGGGGGGGAGAGCATTAACTCGATGCCTCGGAGAAGCAAACAAATGGAAAGGGGGAAAATGGGGCAAAGAGCACATTCCGCGATACAATACCTGAATCCTTCATTTAATATGTACTATTCTTATCCCTTTTGCCAAAGTGGCCATTTGAAACCCCCCTCCTGTCCTCCACTCCTCTCCCCCTGTTCGGGGGGTGAAGTGAGGGGGCGGGAGCTGCTGAACCGAGCCTGGCATTTTCACTCTCCACTACTGGAAGAGATTCTGACCACTGCAAAGCCATTGCATGACATTAATATCTCCCAAGCCTGTTATTCTGTTTTGGTTTTAATTTAAAGAAATTAATTTCTTGTTAAGATTGATGCATGTATCGTAAATTATATAGGCTGATGCTTAAGAAACACACTTTCTGACTCACTCACAAGCGTGCTCACGCACGCACGCACGCGCGCGCGCACACACACACACATAAATAGTAATAATAATAATAATAATAATAATAACACATATTTTAACACATGGGATTTTAACTCTATTTTCGAGTTATATAAGTTTCCCACTTCAGCTATTTTAGTTTCAACAAATCGTACTGAATTTAAAAATAAATACAAATAAATTAGCTTCTAAAAAACCATTCTCTTAAGACAAATGATCGCAGAACGAAATTTACTGTTACATATGTAATATTCAAATAAACTAGATGTAACAATGTGGGACGTAAATGTTACGTTCTTTTAAAAGATCAAAAACAGTTAGTTCTAAAATTCAGCTACCGTCTGGTGTTAATCTAAACTCCAACAGGCAGGCCTCACTCAACTTGGGACCGAGTCAATTAACTATTTCTAAAACTAATGTGTATTTTATTAAATCTAACAATATCAGCGTGTTGATTGCAAGTCAACCCCTGGCTTATAGTTTCATAGTTTACACTACCCTAATTGGACCAACATTTAAGGTAGCTCCAGAAGTCTAATCACTAATGTACCCACGCTGATTTAAGTGACGGAAGGTCGACCTCATGGCACATACAATCTTCTTATGAGAAGGAAACCAAGCAGAAACCAGCAAATCCAGTGTAATGCAACGCAATGCCCTCCATACTCTCTACAACATCTCCTAACTACAGCCATGTTTAGGGGCTTCAAACTAGACTAGACCAGAGCAGCCACCGCTGCTCACCCACCCAAAGCGACACGATATTGTAGATTTTTGCCTTCAGCTCCCGCCATTTCCAAGAAATCACCCGGATGATGCTACTCACAAACAGAAAGAGGGACCCCCCCTCCCGAATTTCATGAATGGTACCTGGCCAAAAGGTGGGACAATCCTTGAAAGCAGAAGAAGAAGAAACGACAAAAAAGAGAGTGAAAAGTTGGACGAAATTACTGCACAAGGAAAAAGGGGGCCATCAATAATCTCCAAGCAGCTCCTTTGCATTCATCCAGTTTGACCAACGCCATCTTGTCATCCGTGCGCATTCGTTCTTCGCATTGTCTTGGTAATGTAAATTGTAATTTATCCGTGGCCAGCCTGACGGCCTCTCAGCTTCAAGACTCCATCTTTGACTAGTTGACATTCAGCTCTTGCTGAAGCGAATTCCTTAATTTGCATGCGTGGATCCGATTGGTGCGTTTCTGCGCTAGTCTTTGCCGCTCGATGAGCTATTGGTCGAATTCTGAGGCATTTAACTGTCCCATCTTTGCAGGGATTGGTCGCTTTCCGCGAAACGTCATCATATAGTTTTAGTTTAACAATGAATGCTCACATTCCATTCTCCATTCACAAATTTCTCATTATATCTATCGCGCAACTTGAGAATTCGAAGATTTATTTTTGTGATTCTGTCATGCAAGTAGATCTACATCAACACTTACAAATAAACCTGGTTAATCAATGAATTGTTAATTATTTGATTAATATATATTTTTTATTTTAATGCAAAATTCTCAAATAAATGAATGAATTAAGACGTTTGCGAAATTTGTAACAAAACGTTCACTTAAACATTTCCTGAGTCACATAAGGTATACTCTAAATATTTGGGTTTTCATTGGGGAATCTTCTTTGGGAAAACAAAATAATTTCTAACCTTTTTGTAAATAAAAAAGCTCTATGGTTAGTTTCCACATATTACCTTTACGGTTTCCATTCAGGGTTGTTAAGCGATTTGGTCGCTATTTGTAAGGGAGCAGGGAAGGCTACGTTTGTGTGCCTCGTGGCGCTACCACCAGGACTTGTCTTGGCCGAATTTGTAGACCTTGTGAAATGATCCTGGAAGAAAATATGGTGGAAAACAAAGTGGAAGAGATGCCAGACTGAATATGAAGATTGTGTTTCATAGTTTAAAGCCCGATCGCTGTTGGCCTGTTCCACGATCCAAGACAACTTTAAGTACTACCAGCCCAACGCCATTTTCTCTGCTCTGTGATTAAAAATAGACACGACAGGAAACTGGCCAATCTGGCAAACTTGTCAGTCTTGGTGGCTGGGATAGATATGCTGCATGCATGGTTTGAGGAAAGGAGGGAAGCAGGGGGGTCCGGAGGCTCTTTGGTTGACGCCTGGAGGAGGGCAGCGGCCTGTAAAATCCGGCATTCCTGACCAATGGAGCCGAAATAATGGCATTGTCCGGCGGAAAAGGGCCCGCCTCTCGCCGCCTCGTGCTCCCCCGGTTACTGCGGCCTAATCGGTAGCGAGCGTTTGATCTAAAGCAGAGCGTGAATTCAGTAAGTGCTGCGGACACATGCAGAGGGGACAACTCTCAATCCGAAATGCTCTCTCTCTCTCTCTCTCATGCACACTCATTCTATTCTCTGTCTTTCTAAAGAGCACGTCCTCACACACACGCGCGCGCACATGCACACATTTTGACCAACAAATAGAATAGCTACTAGTATCCTCCAGAATATGTGAAGAATGTGTGTGTGTTTGCGGGGGTGTAGATCACAACCAAAGGTATACATACCATATGTACGTAAGGAGTGGTTGGTGAAAGATAAGCATATATAATGCCAAACGTGTAGCATTAACATTTAACCATTTAATAAGATACACATAGAGTATTTCATATTCACGTGATTAAAAACTTGCCACGTAACAACCCTGTAAGCTCTGGTTCTTGATGCACGGGTTAATGTTTAAGTTATTGTGCAACATGGAGTACACAGTTTGGAAATTCACGTGGTGTCTTTTGCATGCACGCGTGATATGTGTGAAACTAGCTGCATGCTTCAACTGCACATATCTGCACCGTATGCACACGTGTGGCAAATTAAAAAGAATAAAGTAGAGGCCCTGTTATGCTGTACAGACACTTTACTAGATTGGTTTTCATCCATTTGTTCTTTTTTTTAGCAAGTCAGGACAAAGCTTTTTGAACCAAAGCGAATTTATACGATTACCAATACACCAATACACTGTTTTTTTCCCCAATTATTATTTGTCATCTATCTGTACAAATTAATGTATCCGCACACATTAAAAAGAGGATGTTCAACTTAACCTTTCCATGTGATATAGGGTGCATGTTTAATATGGACTTTCAAGGAAGATCTTCATATGTGTATTCCTATGAGTGTAGCTTTCAAAAATAAGATTGATGAAGCAAAAATGTTAAGGGCACACTATATGATAATTCTATATATATATAGAGAGAGAGAACAATGGTAGTTTACTTTAATTCAATATTTCTTGAGAGAGTGTAGAGGGATATTTATCTTACAGATTACGCAAAAAAAACAACCTCCATTTAAAAAAAATGCTACATTTACAAAATGCATATATTTTAAAAAGCAAGTGTTTACCAGGTTTGTTTTAAATATGTTGCACATTTCAACGGTGATTTTTACACACACACACGCGGAGACCGTGTACGTTCGTTCAGACATTCAACGGCCTACAACCCTGACACAGTAGAGGAAGAGACGTTTATCCACACTTACTTTCTCTTTCCAGCCCCTTTTCACGCACGTGACCACCGCGCCGCTGCCAGCCACGCCCCCACCCGGTAGCACAACTCGTGTCTCAGCTTGAAAAACTTCTGCAGCTCTTTTTCATTCACAAGACTCCAGATGGACATGTTTTCCACCTCTAACATACACGGATCAGAATTTTCTCTGGCACCGAATTGGTGTGGTTTGTGTATATGTATAAAAAAAAATCATCTAGATAATTTTTCTGAAATCATTTTACTAAACCATGTTTCACATCACAACTGATTTGTGGAATTAAAAAAATCAGTTTCCATGATTTTAATTAGCCTAATTAAGTGGCTATTTGGACGCGTCTTTGTGGGTTTTTTTTTTTTTTTGTCGTCTTGCGCAAATGTTTTTGCAAATGTGTGTTTTTACTGGTGTTAAAATATAAATTTATGTTTTTTTTAAATAGACTGTTTAATTTTGACAGGCAAACTGTTTTATTCAATGTATGGTCACATTCGTAATATTGCAACTATTTCCAAAGAACAACATTAATCTCATTAAAGGTCAGTTGATTAGAATTTTTGAAATTGTTTGTAAATATGTAGAAAAATTTGTTTAAGGGAGTAACTGTTTACACAATTACTCCCTAAATTATTTACACAATTAGCACAAGTGTTTATTAGATAGTAACATATTCATCATACCTCTAACGAGATTGTGAATTATTTATTATTCACATATCCAACAAACACTAATGAAAGTTTCTTGTGTATCTTAGTAATTATACAAATCTTGCATTTGCATGGATTGTATTAATTAGTTCCATTTAATTTATTAGTATATCAATGACTTACTAAATATTAATGAGTTTAAGCATCCATGACCAAGTATAAACCTAAATCACCCTAACTGCGGGGAAAAAAAAACTTTATGCAGTACACATTACACAAATCACATTTCTTATTACCAGTTGTAATCTTAGTTTTCTTGCTTGTAATGTTGTGTTTTTATATGTGACACTAACCGATTATTCGACTAAAAACGACTAACAATTCTCAAAAAAAACGCCAGAGATCATGTTCGTTTGTTCATGTGCAAATTTGATTCATGAGGTCTTATCTCTATTCAGTGAGCATAGCATTGTTAAATAATCGTGACAGGTGAAAAATTGTCCTTGATGTCTGTATCAGTTCGGTTACTTGACAGACAGAGCTCTGAACGTTAAAGGTTTCACGTTTTCCTCTCCTGACTCATACATACATGGGTTTCCTTCCGCTCACAGATGGTGCGTGTGGCTTCCTTTATACCCCCTCTACGTTTTCTTTCTTGCTTGCTCTCTTTTCTCACTTTAGCAGAAGGTGTGTGTGTGTGTGTGTGTGTGTGTGTGTGTGTGTGTGTGTGTGTGTGTGTGTGTGTGTGTGTGTGTGTGTGTGTGTGTGTGTGTGTGAGTGACAGAGTTGCAATTGATGGGTATTGATGAATGACTGATATGGTAAGAAAACGTGAATTCGTTAAGACGTGGGAAGCTTGAACCAGAATGTGCGTTCGGTTCTTCATCACTTCCTTTCTCTCCTCATCTCTTTTCTCTCTTTTTACCTTCAGATGAAGCCAATTCATCCTTTACCCTCTACCTTTTCTTTTTTTCATCACCCCCCCCCCCCCCCCCGCCCCCCCAACCCCACAGCGAAGTCCCTCTTTCACCCCCACCTTTTCTCTGACTCTTTAAGCAGGCGGCAGCCCCCTGTTTTCCCTACCCCTAAAACCCCACCCCCACCCCCAGGCCCTAACCCAGCCCCCTGCTGCAATCGTCCCTAATTGCATGCATGACATTCCAGCTGGGTGGGTGGCATGAAGCCTCCCACTGCAAAAAGCCTTACTGCGGCGCACGATAGTGGAGAGATGCGCGGATAGATTCATACTTGCATAAAAAACGCAACTAAGGTACTGATATTGCCTATTTTATGCACGCGGGCGCGTGCACACCCACTGTCAAGCGCGCGCACACACGTGCAACTTCGGGTTAAAAAATATAATAAAATTAGGGCTGTTTATGTACCAATTATATTCAGACTCTACACTATACTCTTTACACCACGTGTTCTTCTAGGAATGTTTAAGTAGTGTAGTTTAAATGTAGAAATCGTTTGTTTAAATGTAGAAATAGTTTGTTTTCCAATGAAACCGTTCTGATCACTGTAAATGACTGAAATGAAATCATATTATAGGAAATACTGCAATAATTTATAATTTGTATTTAATTATTCCACTCAAATTACACATTTTACACCAGTCTTTATTTTGTTTAGTAATTTTAACAAAGTCATTGTCAGTTTAATCATTCTCCCACAAAATAAAAGATACACTCAGTCATAACCTAGCATATAGTGAAAGAAAAAACAAGAAAGTGTGTATAAAGTATGTATGCAAAACTGCTTTTCTTCTAATGCGTTCAATCACAAATCAGGGACGTTATTATATAAACGACTTAATGTTTAATAATGAGCAAAGAGATCAGAGTGTGAAAAGGGGGACCAAGCTTTATAAACAGCTCTGTTCTCATTCTTAGAGCTTCACATAGCTGAGATTAGCATGAGACTTTAAGCTATAGCCTATTCATAATGGGTATAGCACATAAACATTTCCATAGGGGCCTTTCCTTCTCTTACCTCCCCCTACCCACTGCTTTGATTTTTCACTCCCTCACACACACACACACACACACACACACACACACACACACACACACACACACACACACACACACACACACACACACACTGGGCATACCTTGAATCTCTTTTAACCTCAGCACAGGAAATGCTTCCATGAATGGAAATGTAAATAATAGAAATTCACCATCATTGCCAGATGTGGTTTGGGATGTCATTGACATTTTTTTTCTTTTTCATTATGTCTCTCTCTCTCTCTCTCTCTCTCTCTCTCTCTCTCATTCTTCACCCCCACCCCCACCTCAAGAAAGAGGAAACTGCGGGACCTCCTGCTCACCTCTGACCTGGTGAGGTCAGCATCCACAGAATTCCCAGATGTCAGAGTTCAGAGACTCCGTTCAGAGGCTCACGTTTCGTGTGGGTCTGTGTGGCGCCAGGACGCTTTCCTCTACACCACATACACACACACACACACACACACACACACACACACACACACACACACACACACACACACACACACACACACATATACATACATACATATATACATATACACACCAAGCTTGGCCTCTACCTGCCTGCCACCCACTCTGCATCCAGACCACTCAAAGGTCTCTTGTCACCATCACTCCAATCTATGTGCTGCCATTTTGGTCAACCAATAATTTTTGTTTGTGTTTAATATTTAAATATTTACCCAAAACATTATTCAGCTCACAGAAAGCATAAAGACATAACACAATTGGAGATGGTTTTCATTAGCCATTAGTGTTTCACAAATAAAGGTACTCTGCTATATTTCCCTTATGTCTGGGTTGTACCTTTAGCTTGTATAATTTACCTGTAATTGTTAAATTTAATTAGCTTAAAACAAAGAAAAAAAAGTAGTGCTTAAGCAGGGTACCATCCTAAGAACAGCATACAAGTTTCCTTTCTTTCACAGGTTTGTATCAAAGAATGAAAAATTATGCCACCTGAAATTGAAAATCTATTTAGTCACAATTATTTAGAAACGGTCTGTGCCATTTTCATCTTACATAAAAAAATGCAATGTAGCCTATGAAGCCCCTACATAATCATGCAGGTCACATGATTACACTAGTGACCTGCAATTTACCCAAGTGCTTTTTTTGTTGTTTTGTTTCACACATGTCTCCATGTATGTGTTGTTTTATATCCACTTGCTATTTTTCAGATAAATCATTTCTTTCAGGTGTGTTATCTCCCCATTTATTGTTAAATTTTCCTCTCACGTGTGTATGTATATATTTCTTTATTAATTAATTTTTTTATTAAAGACTAAGCGTGGATTTTTTTTTTTGTCTGATCATACCCATATCAGGATGGTATGTATATCTGGAATAACACAAGCTGTTTGCAGTGACAGAGCAACCAAAGCAACCAGAGCTCTTTTGAATAAAATTAGCCACCCCCACCCACCAGTCAGCATCATGCCTATCACCCCCAACCATCCAACCAACCAACCAAGCACCACACACACACACAGACACACATATGCTTTCCCACTTCCAGTGAAGCTGAAAATATCTTCATAAACAAGGTATGCACAAGACACTCAGTCTAAAAAACTATTTTTTTTCGAGATTCGTTTATTTGAAGCTAATTGTTTGGGGGGGGGGGGTCGTTTGCATAGGCTTCCTACTAAAATTTGTAATTAATGCAACTGATTCAGTGCTCTTTTGAGATGACTTTTGGCTTATTGTCACATTTAAACCACTTGTTTTTTTTTTTGCGCTTTCACAAAAAAACAGGCAAATCAAAATAATACGTGTGCTGTTTTTAATTAAAACACGTAAAATGTTTTTAGTTTAACAAGCAGAACGCCATAACTGGTGCGCGAACAGATTTCCAAAGTGGGCGTGGTCACGGGCGGCGTCAGACTTCCTGTCTCTCAGAAAAGAAAAAAAAAAAACACACTCAGACTATTCAAGAGTGTTTATTCTACATTTTAGCTAATTATTCCACACAATACAGCGTTGTAATTTTATATTTCGTTCGTTGGAGATATGTTTTTGTTTTCTGCGCGTGCTTAAAGCCAAGAAGTTGCTTTCGAAAAGCAAGAAAACAAAACAAAACAAAAATTCCTGGCGGGAATTAAGCGGTGGGAATATTTCTCATGTGAGTTGATTCAAGTGAACCCAATCCGTAATTCCTGCCAGGATATTTATCTCATTTGGATGAAACCAGCGTTAAAGAGATCTTGAATTACAATCTTGTACAAACACTTAGGTTGTATCTATTTATTTACCCAGACATATTAATTGCACATTAATTTGGTAATTACATACACATAAAACGGATAATAATGTTTAATGTATAGGAAATGATCGATTTTAACGAATTATTGCTTGTAAATCCAAATTAGAAGACATATTCATTGCAGACTAATAAAACTAGACATATGAAAGGGAGTAAGCAAAAAGTTTTTTGTTTGTTTGTTTGTTTGTAATTGTTCATTCAATTTCTGTATTTCTTTTTATACAATTCTTTTAACTTATTTGTGGTGATGACTGATCCAATTAAATTTTTGTGAGGGGTCAAAAATGTCTTAAACTATTTGAAATTGTAGAACCAATATAAGGCTAATATATATCCCATTTAATTGAATACAGCATACTATAACTAATAAGAAAAGAAAAAAACATAATTGGTGTCTTGCAGTGTTTAATGTGAGTACTTAAAAAAATCATATTTTTTATAAGTGTGATATTTTTTGTTCTTGTTTTTGTTTCTAGTATTTGACACCACATTTCTTCAAATAGAAATAAAATTTTATGATGTACACAGAAGATTCTACTACGATATTATGTTTTACAAATGAGTTTGAGACAAATTAGTTTATGTTGTATAGTCCTTATGCACTTTAAAATATTCAGTTACATATCAGTTCACAACAACTGTAGTGCTGTCAAACTATGTAACACCAACATACTTCAAATTTTAGAGACACAAACAAACTTATTTATCTTATTTTTTTGTCTTCCAAGGAAACTGTTCACTGAGTATCAGGTGTAAAAACTGGTATGTGTTATTAAGTTGACTAATACTAATTTATTATATCATGCCCAAGTGTAGAAATGTGAAGTACATTGGGTTGGATTGGAATAGTGTCTACCATAATCTTCAAACATCAGCTCCCTCTGGCCGGGAGGATGAGGATGACGAAGAGCCTCTCTGACAGCAAAATGGAAGAAATGATGGCAGAGGCCTCAGTGATTGATTACTTCTGTTATTGATCATCTGTGTGATTGATTGGGTTTCACTGGGGGAGAGAGAGAGAGTTGTGTGCTTTGTGTGTGGTGTGTTGATCTTTGTGGCTGAGCAGGTTGGACTCTGTGATCAGAATATTCTTTAGCTTATATATTAAAAAAAAAATGTTGACAGGGAGCACATGGAAGCACCTTCACTTACCGTGAATGTGATGTTTTCTTAACAATCTATCCTGTGTTTATATGCCTGCCTCTCTACTGTGTGTATGTTAATATCCAGGTTTGACTTCAGACGAATTCCAGGCATTTGAGGTCTCAGTGTACATACCTCATGCATCAAAGGTCAAAGGCCAATAGCCTCCAGCAAAAGCCACATCCATGACAAGAGGGCTCTGTTCAAATAACCCTGAAATTCCAGATTTCCAGTTTGGAATGATGGAGAAGAGAACGGTGATAAAGAGGAGAGGCAGTGAGAGAAGAGAGGTGTTTCTGGTTAGGTGAAAAGTTTGGAGATGGAGGAAGGATTTTTATTTTTTACCTTCTAATAAAAACCACATGTCAGGAAGATGGAGCACATCATCAATTCTGTCAAAAAAAAGAGAGAGAGAAATAAACAGATATAAAAAAAAGGAACTTGAAGTGTGTGTGTGTGTGTGTGTGTGTGTGTGTGTGTGTGTGTGTGTGTGTGTGTGTGTGTGTGTGTGTGAGAGAGAGAGAGAGAGAGAGAGAGAGAGAGAGAGGGGTGGTCTCTTAATGCTTTCATGCAAATCAGTTCAAAGAAAATGAACAGAAAGTAGAGAGAATGCACTCCTAAATATCAGTGTGTTCTTGAAGTATCTTTACTCTTCTGAATTATTTTAATTTAACATTTTGGTATGGAAAGTAGGAACCTGTAACAGATCTTTGGGAAACTTTGACTGTCACACTTGTTTCTGTTTTTGTAGGTGCTTTTGTAGATATGTTTTTTTTTTTTTTTAGTCTTTTATGTAATGTGTTGCTTTCTTTGCTGAAGCAAAATGTTTGTGAATTCAATAATAATTTAGAAGTCATCAAATATTCATTTAAACAAAATGAGTACAAAAAAACCTTACAGTTGTCTTCTGACATTCTGATGAAGATGTAAGCATGAGGGGAAGAGAACAAAATAATAAAGGTGCTGTGTCAGAAATATCTTCACCACTTTGAAATACTGAGACAGAAAAGTACCAAATTTACATTGATCAAATAAAAATATTAAACCACACTGTTCATATGAAAAATGTGTAAATCACAAACATTGTATCTCTGGATGATCCCTGAAAGGTTTTTGTTCTAATTTTGTTTTAAATGAATATTTGATGCCTTCTTCATTATGATTGGATTCAAAAACATTTTTGATTCGGTAAAGAAAGCAACATATTAAAAATAAAAAACATATCTACAAGAACAACTACAAAAACAGAAACAAGTGTGACAAGCAAAGTTTCCAGAAGAATTGTTACAGTTTCTTTCTTTCCATATCAAACTACACAAAATGGACATGAGATCACTGATACATCCATAAAGGTAAAAAGTTATCATTGCTTTTTATATTTGATTTGTTTTGTTTTATGTAGAGGATTTAAATTTTGATATTTTGGCATGTTTGCACGTCATGTTTGCATGCCATAAAGTGCAAAAAATGAAAATGCAATGAAAAAAACAAGAATCCATTGTTGTATAAAAAAACTTTCAGAAACAATCAAGTTCAATGTCCTATTCCCTTTCTATAATTTCTTCTAAATTCTTGTTCTCAAATATTATTCGTTCAAAGAAATATTCTGCTGTTTTTATTCTAACCTGCTTTCTACTGATGACGCACTTCTGCCGCATACTGTATGTGTGCAAACAACAGACAAGAATTTTAACATTCCCCCTTAAGCTGAAAAAAGTGAAAACTGGTTTACTCCAAATGTAATAACGTAGTCTAAGGAAGGTTGTTGGATTGGTGTGTTGAATCTAACAGAATCAGAAATCTAGACTTGTCACACTTTCAGATGAAAGATCTTTGGATAAGACAGACATACAGAATGTCTCAACAAAGGTGTTCGCATGTGGGTTTATCTCTGGAAAAATAGATTGCACAGATGTTTTTAGAAAAATAACTTTGTTTACAATATTAGCTGAAAAATCTTAAAATGTGTCCTGTAATCATTTAAGTTTACAAAATGAGTAAACAGGCTTGTCTTGTTGGCATGTGATATATTTTGATATATATTTAACTGATATTAACAGAGTTTTTCTATTGCAAGTGCATGTATATAATTTTATAGTAGCTAGGCTGTAATAATTTAAAAAATGTATTAAATTAATTTATGCATCAAAAAATCCCACATTATTCAGATTCTCTTAAGAACTAAGATGATCTCATAATCCCCAGAGAGAGAGAGAGAGAGAGCTCAATGTGATGCCCGCTCTACTGTTTTCCCCTGATTTCTGTGCTTTGATGGTTAATTATTGAAAAAGTTTCATCTACATATAAAAAAAATCTGTATATTTAAACTTTTTTTTTCT
Organism: Clarias fuscus; assembly: GCA_030347435.1. NCBI lineage: Eukaryota > Metazoa > Chordata > Actinopteri > Siluriformes > Clariidae > Clarias > Clarias fuscus. The sequence continues at coordinate 24,064,116 of CM059208.1, forward strand.
ACAAAGGGTGCCTATGTTTATAAACAAAATGCATATTTCAACATATAGACTATGACCTATATGTTTAATTCTTTAACTTTTTCAGTTTTTTGTCGTGCTGGAATAGTGTTATAAGTGAAGGCAAAGACATAAATGCATGTTTCTGCATGTGTGTGAGTATGTGTGTGTGTGGGAGGGTGGGTGTGTGGGTGTGTGTGCATGCTCTTCACAAGACGCTGTAAGGTGCTCTGGCCTTCAGGCAGAGACAGAGGCTCCTTCACATTCTTCCACTCTTCTGTGAAATACAGGGTCAAACGGAGTGCAGGATGTCACTGAAGAGAAAAAAAAAGGGAAAGATCAGAAAAAAACAGCCACCCAGTGAGAGGGACAGAGAGAAAGAGAGAGAGATAGAAAGAAAGGTGGGGGAAGAGAGGATGGAAAGCTAAAACTAGTCTATCTAGTTCTTCTGTGTCAGTATGGTTGTCAGTGAACCAGTACGTCTTATCTCTCTCTGCACCATGTCTTCTGTCTGTTCTCATTTATATCTCTCGTCACTTGTTTCCTCTGACATGTTTTTGTTCTTTGTTTTTTTGTTTGTTTGTTTGTTTGTACACAAAAAGGCATATGACATTTGTTGTATGTTGCAGCCTCGCAGAAAAGTCACTTTTCACATGTTAATAATCAGGATCCACTTGTGCAGTTTCAGAGCATACCATGTTAAAACACACCTATCCGTCTTTCCCACAGGAACAGTTAAATGATCCCATGTGATTTTTTCCCCCAAAAGGAATCATGATTTTTTGTTTGTTTGTTTGTTTGCTTTGCATTTTAATAGTTTTCCATACAATCAGGAAAAGGGAGATGATGAGACAGTAAGAAAAGTAGGGGGGACGGGGGGACGGGGGTGGGTGGGTTTGGGGGGACAAAAAATCATAGTAAAAATCAATAAAAGGGGAAACCAAAAACTTAAATAAGAACAAATGAGAGCATTAACCCGAAGTCTTAAAAATGTGTGTGTGATAAGCAAAAAAGAATTGTTAGATTAATAAAGATAAAGTTATAAGTAATCTTTAATCCCAACCCTATCTTTCATCTGATCTATGCAAATAAAAGAAGAAAAGGTGGAAAAAAGAAGAGGAGGAAAGGAAAGGGAGGAGCAGAGACAAGGAGGAGAGAACAGAACAGAAGATAAGAGAAAATAGGGGAAGTTAAGAAATGGAGAGTAGAAGGAAGCGGAAGGGAAAAGCAGAGGAGAAAAGGGAAGAGAAGAAGATAAGAAAAGTAGAGAAAAAAAGAGAAGAGAAGAGAAAACCAAACATGAAAACGGGGAGAAGAGAAAGGAACAGAAAAGAAAAAAATGAGAAGAGAATAAAAGAAAAGAAGAAATGAGAAGAACTGAGAAGAGAAGAGAAGAGAAAAGAGAAGACAAGCAAATGAAATTTTAAAAAATGAGAAGAGAAGAAAAGAGAAGAAAATGAGAAAAGAAAAAAAGTGCAGAAAAGAGAGGAGATGCCAAACATGAAAAAGGAAGAAGAGAAAGAAGAAAAAAATAAGAAAGGAGAAGAGAAGAGAAGAGAAAAAGAAATATGAAAAGAGAAGATGAAATGATTGGAGAAAACAAAGAGGAAAGAAGAAAAGAAAACAGAAGAAGAATAAGCTAAGAAAAGAAACGGTAAGAAGGGAATGTAAAAGAAGAGAAGAGAAGACTAAAATACAACGAGAAGAATAGGATGAAAAGGGGAGAAAAGATGAGAAAAGGAAGAGAATAGAAGATTAGATGAGAGGTATAGAAATTCATGCGTGTATGTATTTATAATAGGGGAAGCAAGAGAGGGGGAGAGAGAGAATTTTCTCTCTCTGTCTTTAAAAAAAAATAAAACAAATAGTCAATTCCACACACAATACCTCACTTTGCTTTAACATCGTCTCTGTACAGAATGGCAGATTTCTATGTGTTCATCCACATCTCTCTCTCTCTCTCTCTCTCTCTCTCTCTCTCTCTCCCCTCCTCCTCTCTCTCTTTCTCCCTCCTCCTGCTTTTCCTCTCCATCTGTCATTTTGCAAGGAACGGAACTCGTCTGTGATTGCGCTTCTCTCGTGCTCGGGTGTGTGAGTGTGAGGCGGATCAGTGTAGAATACTGATGAACTGTAGAGTATAGATCAGCCGGTTACACCAACCATGACTCATCACATTACCGTACAACCACCACTCTGTTATTCTCTCTCTCTCTCTCTCTCTCTCTCTCTCTCTCTCTCTCACACACACACACACACACACACAATCGTAAACCAATACAGATGCAACAATGACAATTTAACTGATCATTGATTTAAAGCAGATAGGATACTATTGATGAGGCCACACACACACACACACACACACACACACACACACACACACACACACACACACACACACACACACACACACACACACACATAATATTAAACCCATACAGATGCAACAATGACAATTTAACTGATCATTGATTTAAAGCAGATAGGATACTATTGATGAGGCCACACACACACAAACACAAACACAACTCTCTCTCTCTCTCTCTCTCTCTCTCTCTCTCTCACACACACACACACACACACACACACACACACACTTTTAATGTTAAACTTATCTGATGATCTGATAAATGTTTTCTAAAAATAACACAAGTATTTTCCTGGGTATTTACATTTTTGCAATCCCATTTGTTTCATTTTCTTATACAACCTTGTATATTAAAGGCACAAAACACACAACTGAATAATAAATTCAACCTGTTCTTTAGATTTACATATATAAAAAAAATTAAAAAAAAACAAACAAATCCAGTCTGTTCATGTGCATTTTGACACAATACACAGTTTGTCTGTTTTTCTAATTATTGAGCTCTCTGTTGTTGTTGTTTTTTATTTTTTACAGGAAAATATGTAAAAATGAATGAATAAATAAATAAATACATGTTTTAAAAATGTTGGGTATAAGGATACACCCACGCATTAGCAACACATTAAATAGAGATTAAGCTCAAAGAACATTCAAGGAATAGTGAAATTAAATTTCAGGTTTAGGGTGATGTAAGAAAAACTTCAAGGTGTTATTTTATTTATTTTTTAATGTCCTCATTAATATTAAATTGCGATAACTCTACTAGCAATGGTGTAAAAGTATGAAAAACTAATGAACATTAGTGAAAATAGAGATAGCTTTGGGAAAAAACATTTTGCTTGAGTAAAAGTAGAAATAATTTATTTACATTTTTACTCGAGTTAAAGTACAAAAGTTTACCAACTATAATTAACCTTAAGTATTAAAACTACTGACTTTAAGAATTTAAGTTATATAATTGGAATAATCTGTTTCTAGAGATACCTTAGGAGTTTAAAGAATACTTAAACTTAAGTATTCTTAAATACTTAAAGAGATTTTAAGATACAGCAACACATTAGAGAATGTCAAGGGTGTTGTGCTAACTGGGCTTTGTTTAATGTGCTGAACATTTTCCCACCTTCTAAAAATTTGGCTGTTTTCAACTAAACCACATAACAAGAAATTTTCTTCAATCTTTTACTGGAAAAACCACCTCTTCCCATTCTTGGAATTGATCATTTCGACCGCGGTTTCAGCAAGTGACATCAAATCAACATGGTCGCTCTCAGCACTAACAACTAGCAAAATAGCATTGTACTTTTGAATGGGTTATATTGTGTATATTATGTGATATTTGCTTGAGGTCAACAACATAAAGCTATATTCGCATGTTTACATGTTGCAACACTTATTACACACAACACTGACTACACTCAACACAGGTAGATGGCTAGCTTGGTGCTAACAAAAAGGTTAGCATGGAGGCATCCAGCGTCAGAGCTAATTGCACAGAAGGTGGACAATTACATCCTCCTCTGTTAAGTTGAATGCAACATTGGGACATGTAGTATGTATGTCTTATGGTTAGCTTGAAGCTAGTATTCGCTAGCTAAGTTTTATCAGTTTGCTTTAGTGTGAAAGTGTGTTATTTTCAGAATTATTAGCTGATCCAATTTCTCAGATTTCAGAGGACTGAATAAAAGTTGACACACTGCAGTATGTAGTTGTGTAAATGTAAATTACAAATTACACATTATACTTGCGTTAGATTACAAAGCTCTAAATTTTAATTTTATTCTAGTACAATAATTCTAATTAAACATCATTATAATATGATAATATTTGTTATTTTTATAGGCATTTTATATGGCATGTTTCAGGAATTCAGGAACAGTTCAATAAGCTTTTCAACACATGGTGGAGAGCTAAGATAAGGTGTAATTAAAATTATATATATAAAGATACTTGGAATTATGATTTGTAAAAGATACAACAGAACTAATTAAACTTATGTTAATAATAAAGGGCATTTTTGTATTATTATATATTGTCTTATGTTATATTGTTTTAATACTTTGCAGACACAAGCAATAATAAGTTTTCTAATAGATAAATTGAAAGATAGATAGAAGAATGCATAAAATTGATTTAAAAAGTTTATAAAATAATTAAAACTATCCAAACTGCAAAAAAAAAAAAAAAACTATCTGTGTTGATCTTAGAATCATATAATTTTATGGTTTTCTTTTAATTTGTCCAAAAGAAATTCATACTTACATGATTTTATTCTTCTGCAAACTGTGAAATTGTGATGTGACAATATGTTAGGTCATAAATATTTGTTGTAAATGTTTATGTAATACATGTTATGTGACAAATATTTGGTTGTACATAACAAAGTAAGGGGAAAATGAAATTAGTTCCTCAATTACCTTTAAAGTGTAATAAAGCACAACAAAGCTACAAACAAAAATCACTGCTTTAGACTCAAATTATTTAGACAGATAACATAAAAAAGTGTTGTTCTAAAAAAAAAAGCATTGAATTTATAGATCTTTAACCAATTCAGTGAAGTCACTGGAAGTAAAAACAGACAATTCTATGAAGTGGGAGAAGCTTTTGACATTCAAATTGAATGTCACAATGAAAATAATTAAAGAATCATGAATTGAATGGTTCTTTAGTGTATTCTATATTTAGTTTGTTTTTAACAAAAGCAGGCATCAATCTTTTATGGTATAACTTAAAAAATCTTCATTTTAAAAAGTAAGCATCAGTTAAGTGATGCAAATTGGACAAATAGAGACTGAAACTAAAAAGGAAAATAACAAAAGAATATATCTTAACATCTCAACACCAGACACCTCACCTGGGTCTGATACATATTTTTAACATATAAAAAGAAAATACAAATATGGCAAAAACAATTTTTAGGGCGAACGTGATTAATAGGCATTCATCAAAAGCTTTTTAAGTAAAGCAAAAAATTTTGTTCTGGTGCATTGGTGTGAATAATCATTTTATTTAAATTTATTTATTGGTTAATAAGGGGTGTTTTGTTTGATAATCTTAGGGTCCCATATACTTGAAAAGGGCGTGATAATTGACTACTATAATCTCAAATTAAGATATTATAAAAATTTTTTTTTACTGACAATAAAGAATTAGATTCCTAAAAACTCAGTGTTATCTCTAAAGGATGAATATTTCAGTGCATACGTTGAAATAGTTATATTCCTGAGCTGCCTTTCCCTACTTTTACTTATTTGTTGTGATTTCCTGCCACCTGGCGGTCATACTGTATAACTCCACTTTCATTCATCAAGCAAGGAAGTCAGGATCGCCAACCCAAAAAATTTAAAAGCAAAAATAAATAAATTAATGAATGAATTAAAAAAAATTAAAACAAAACATATTTATATAATATATTGTATATTCTATATTTGGTATAATATACAATATATTATATAAATTATATTACATTTAATTACAATATAGTAATTATTTTATATTATAACGAAATATAATTATACAAAAACAAAAAACTTATATTTTATTTCATAAACTTTTCATTAATCTAGTCATTAGTTATGTTTAGTTAGAGATTTATGCTGGAAAGCATACCAGTCTCCTCCTTGTCTAGTGAAACAGCAATTTAATGTCTCTCTCTCTCTCTCTCTCTCTCTTCTCTCTCTCTCTCTCTTGCGCGCTCTCTCTCACTTTCAGATTCAAATTTAGAATCAGAAGGAAAATAACAGGAATATATAGATAAAAAGGGAAGACAAAATAGTAATTAAAAAGGATTAAATAAAATTAAAGAATGATAAAATAAAAATAAATGATAAACTGTATTGGAACAGCTAAAATCACTGTTCTTAAAAGTCTTATGTCTTTTAGACGAGATAAGAATTATTTTTAAGGTTGATTTTTAGGTAAGTTACAGTAAAAATTAAATGATGCTGAATTTGTGGCTCAAATATTAAGTCATCATCGATAGAGGGCGCTGTTTAAGCGAAAACGATTCAAGCTATATATTTAGTGATATTTTTCATTAATAATTCCCAAGCCAGACCTGATTGCTATTGACTGTGTTTGTGTGAGAAATTAAGCTCATTGGTTATAACTAGTGCAGAGATGAGGACAGTGCTGATGGTGGCCGAAAACCCCTTCCTGGTTCAGTCCATGAGAATGTCTCAAATAAAATAAAAATAAAAATGATTATTAACTTGTTTACGTTTCCAGCCATGATATGCAAGCATGAAGGTGATATTGTTGTATGGAGGTGTAAATAAAAGGTGACTGGTGTAAATGTGTTAAAGCTTTTCTTCTATTTGAAAGGAAAAAATAAAGTGAAAATATTTCTTTCAGATTATTTGCTGTTAAGATTTATTTATTTATTTAGTCATCTAACTTTTGTGGAAAAGGCACCAAAAGTTAGATTCCATCACATCACATCACATACACATCGATATTGCTGACTTGTTGCTGACGTTACAACACTGAAAAAATAATAAAATAAAATAAACCAGATGTTTTGTTTAACATTGACGTCTTCACAAGTGTTTGCGAGATTAAAATTATTCTATGCAGAAACTTAACACCCCTCTATCCCATCCAGTAAATTAATAAATAAATTTAATGAAAGAGTGAATGAACAAACAAATAAACACATGAGAATGTCTATTATTCATTTCACCATTGCAAGTGACACTATAAACACATGTGAAATCTCTCCGTCTGTTTCTTTGTCTCTGACTGTATCTCTCTCTCTCTCTCTCTCTCTCTCTCTCTCTCTCTCTCTCTCGCTCTCTCATCTGTACAGAAATCAAGAAAATGCAAAGCTAAAAAAAGTTGACAGAGTTCAGTAACTCGTGTGTGAATGAAGTCGTTACTTCTCTGGGTGATGCAGTGGCACATGCTGCTGCCTCACAGGGTGCTTGGATAGCTTCCTTACTGTCTGTGCAAATGTTTGCCTTTCTCTGTCTGTCTGTGTGGGTTTCTCAGGGATCTCGGGTTTCCTCTCACTATACAAAAATGTGGATTTAGTGTTTGTGTGTGTGTGCAGCCACCTTGCACTCAGAATTCCTGTGATATCCTCCTGATTCTCTGAGACCCCTGAGAATGAAGTGTTTAAAGAAGATGATTGAATGAATATGACCACTCTGTTTCTGTCAGCTTCATTAAATAACAAAAAGCCAAGGCCAGGCTCTGGTATGGGAAACAGCAAGCAACAATTCATACAATCTATTCTTCTGTCTGATGGACGTCAGTCGCACAGATGGACGTTCATCCTCAAGGTAAATTCAGAAGGTCTTCAGCTTCAGCTGTTTCCACGAACCCCCTTTAGTATCCATAAGACTTCTTGTAAATGTGTGCACAGTTTACATGCATAAAAATATTATAAATACGAGGGTGAGTCAGAAATTATCTACACGGCAGTTATATTAAAACTTCTGTCACAGAACTTCTGTCACAGCTATGTAGGTGTGAACGTGTTACATCAGTTTATTTGTAACTGCGGTGCGAGCAAAAATCTGCGAGCAGGTTCGCGGTGCAAACTTGTGATTTGCACAAAAGACGAAAACTGTGCAGGGATTTCAGTGATTTTTTGTGATCTGAGGGTCAACCTGGTGCTGACACAACAACTTGACAGAGAGACAAAATAAATTGAAAAGCAAGGAGATTATGTCGAAAAATAATGAATTTGTCTTTTATAAAGTTACTCACTCACTTGTCATCTACAGTATACTGCTTTGTCTTGTACACAGGGTTGCGGGCGGCCTGGAGCCTATGCCAAGAGACTTAGGGGACAAGGTGGGATATACCCTGGGTGAGATGCCAATACACACACACACACACACACACACACACACACACACACATGCTCAATCACACACTACAGGCAATTAGGAAATGCCAGTTATCCTAATCTGCATGTCTTTGGACTATGGGAGGAAACCAGAGAACCCGGAGGAAACCCACCAAGCACGGGGAGAACATGCAAACTCAGTGCACGTAGACTCGGCACGAGAATCCTTGAGGTTTGAGGTACGAGGCCGCTGTGCTAATCACTACAAAACCGTGCCACCTTTTCTAAAAGTAAAAAAGAAAATTCTTACCCTTGTATATTGTTAATATATTATTAACTATTAATACAATAATATTTAAAAAAGAAGTTATTTTTAACCAGAAACTAATTTTTGTACATTAAAAGCATGAAGCGTGTGTTAACAAAGCAAAATAGCCCTTTAATCTTAAACTACAAATGAATACACATGAAAATGATTAATTTGAAATGATAAAAAACTAAATGTGAGTGTTTTGAGTGTTTAGATTAGACCAGTTATAAAGAAAGGGTGTTTGTGAAAACTTAGTACTTAGCTACCAATATACAATATAGCTGAAGACATGAATCATATATATATATATATATATATATATAAATATATATATATATATTTAATTTATTTATTTTTTAAACAAAAAATCTGTATTGCGCTTCAATGCAGAAAGCTTTGGAATGACTTTGCGTCGAGGACTTTTATTTTGTCGAACTCTGACCCGGAAGAAGAATAGTCGGCTCTTCTACGGTTTAAAAAAACTGCTCAGTTTGTGATAGAAGTTAGACAAAAAAGGGTTCAAGCTATATATTTCGTTATATTTTTTATTAGTAATTTCTAAGCCAGACCTAATTGCTGTTGGATGTGATTGTGTGAGAGGTCTATAACCAGTGCAGAGATGAGGACAGTGCTGATGGTGGCTGAAAAGCCCTCCTTGGCTCAGTCCATCGCCAAAATCCTCTCTAAAGGTGAGTGAGCATGTCTCAAATGAAGATAAATGGTGATAAATGAATATTTACTGTTTATTAATTGTTCATATTTGTAGCCATGGTATACGGCCATGAAGGTAAGTATTAATAGTTGTATGCAGGTGTAAATACAAGGGTGACTGGGGTAAATGGTGCTCAAAGCTTTTCTTCTGTTTGGAAGTAAATTTTAAATAAAAATATTGTCCATTAATATCAGATTATTTGCTGGTAAGAAGTGAATTTATATCTATTTAATTATTGATTGATTCCTCCCTATCTACAGTATATAAATATAAGAAAGGTTGTGTCTGTACATTGGTCAGGACTCGCTCTTTCAATGATGTCTTTACATTTCATACATTGTGGAGGACACAAAACCAGTCTCATTCTGTCTGGATGTCAGTCAGAATTTAATGAAATTCTTGGTAATTGCATGACGTTAAACCTGTGCCAGGAATGAAATAAAAAATGTTGAATAGAAGTAAAGTTATGAGCAGTTATGTGGCAGATTATGTCAAAGTATCAAGTTTTTCTCCTTGAGGTGGGCGTGGCTACCACAGCACTCAACACAGCCAAGCCGAAAATACACAGAAATGACAGTAATGCACCTGGAAACCGCCGAGATCATCAAAAACCAAAGCACGACAAAGCATGGCTTACTCCAAAAAATAATAAAAAGGAAAATAGACTGATTGGACAGATTAATGTATGTTTATTGTTCTTGCATGAAAATTAAAATAAGTTTGTCTCATATGTCCCGAAACCGTGGCTTTAATAACATGCAGCCATGTGAAGCGCCAATATGAGTTAAAACACTGTTCTTTAGAGCAAAGATATCCATAGCAGTCCGAGGTTGAGGGCCTGTAAAATACCTGCACTGAGAGCCCAGTGTTGTGTGCTAAAAACATAAAAATAAAAAATGCTTTACTCGCGCACACACACGTAATCACAGTGTTATAGTAAACATTACACGCACGCGCGGATGTTGACTGTACGAGTAAAGCGCAGTGAGATTGAGCATGGGAGTCTATTACCCATAATACTGCTCGTATTTCATGATCTTAAAATTTATTTTTTGCTCGTCTTGCAAAACACTCGCTGACCAAGGTTCCACTGTATCAAAATTTGATATTGCACCCCCCCCACCTTTTTTTTTATTTGTATTTTTTTTTTTTTACAATTTTAAACCTTTAAAAAAAAGTTTAATGAGTAAGTGAATGTTTTCTCACTTAAAAACCAAGCGCAGCATTTAAACAATACAAGCTAACTTCAAATACAACATTTATATATAACACAAATATACAGTACATATGTATAAATCATAAAGATGTGTGTAAATATAACATTTATACTGAGCAGTGTACATCACTTTCATTTGCCACAATTATTATTTCTAAACAAACTGGGAAAATAATGTGCTTTTACCATAGCAGACTGCACCACCTGTAAGATGGATAAAAAATGGAGATGTTTTACTTTTTTTAATGCCATAAAAATATGTTCCTGTTGCCTCACCAGGAGCTTCTGCGCTCGGTGCATAATCATTAAATCGTTTATGCCAATCAAACTGTAAGCCAGCCATTTTTGGCCTCTGGCCAATCGACCGGTTCATCTCCATTAAAAATGTACAAATAGTTTCAGGGTCCGGGTTCGATTCTTGCCTCAGGGTCTGTGTGTGCATGGAGTTTGCGCAAACTTTTAAAGAAAAGATGGCACGGTTTTGTAGTGATTAGCACAGTGCCCTCGTACCTCCAGGGGCCTGGTTCGATTCCCGCGTCGAGTCTGTGTGTGTTGAGCTTGCAGGTTCTTCCTGTGCTTTGTGGGTTTTTTCCAGGTACTACATAGACATAAACTACAAATTGTAATATATGGGTGACACGAGGAGACACGATGGCAAAAAGGGACAGTGGCTCAAATGGTTAATTATACTTTTAAGCTCTATTTTAAAAAAATGTTGAGTTGAGTTGAGTCTTCCTCTTCCTTTTTCTTTTTTTTTTTGCTGAATTTGTGAGTAATGCATCATGGATTTATTTAAAGTAAAAGATTTAATACAGCTTAATATAAAGTGTTTTTCATTACCTCTGGACCAAATGATCACCTGCATTTCAAAAATGATTACATATGAAGCAGTAAAGAAAAAATAATAGACCAGTGGTTCATTTTTATTTTGAATGCTTTATTAATTGTAAACATTGACAAGCTTTCAGGATGTAACTGACACTACATGAAGATCACAGTGAACGGGGCGTTTCTAATAAACAGGACGACTGCTGCTCAACATAAACAGTAATAACACATAAACCCAGTTTAGGTTTAGTTTCGTCTCGCCGCCGCGCATATGCATGCGATGTTGACGGACTCGAGGTCCATGGAGTGATGCAGGCATCCAGGGTTTCTCCTGAGCACCGGGATTTTAATCGAGATCGGGATGCTCTCCACGCTGAGGCTGCCGTCCACACCATTGCAGGAGTGTTTGGTAAGGCACACGGCTTCGTGGATGACCTGCGGGACTCGGTCCAGATCGATTCGCTCGCTGCGGCGGAGAGAAAGGCAGACTGAGAAAAGGATCAGGCTGATCCTGGAAAAGTCAGCGTAATCAAAATGATGATGTATTAGGAGATGGAGAGGTGTGTGGTGTAGCACAGGGAGGGAAAAATGAAACTTTTTAAAAACTTTGGATTAGGCATTTCCAATTTGCCTGTGGGTGTGTGAGATGACCCTATACAGGGTAAATTTTATAGATGGATGAAGTGTGCCTTCACTTCAAGTGTGACTGAACTGGTTAGAGAAAGTAGTTTTAAACTTATAAAAATGAAAGGTTTAAGACTACTTTCTCTAACCAGTTCAGTTTCAGATTTGCAATTTTCACTCACCACTGCAGCTGCACTTGAAATGTCCCCTTGTGACATCACAGAGAGATTTCTAACTTCTAACTTTTCACAAGCAAAAGTACACAAATACTGCTTTAACAACAGCACCAGAATAACTAAACACACCTTCATTCTAACATGTACAATATAATTTTTTAAAATTTCTAATCAGGATCAGAAAAAGCATTATTTTGTAAATATATCACGCTTCAGAGGGGAGTTTTCCTCTTAGCCAGACATGAGACCAGACGATCCCATTATGGTACTCACATGTAGGTCCATGCTGCCAGGCTGCGCTCGTTGAGGCGACTGGGAATGCTGGTAACTTGAGTGTAGTAATCCGTCAGACTGGGGATGCAGGCGGGAGACACGGCCTCGTCCACCGCACAACCCACAGTGGGACTGCACAGACTCGGCACCCACATCAGCACGGTCAGAGTGAGGAGAGACAGGAGCTGAGACAGAGAGAGAGACGGGGAAATGATGATTATTATAATTATCATAATTGTGCATCATGTCTTACCCCTTGATGCATTAATTATTTATGAGCATGTCCAGCTTCCTTAGATGATTTTATATCATTGAAATTGAGTGATGCTTCAATTTGTATTCCGCCCCCCCCCAAATATCTTTTATCTGTAGGAATGAGTAAATTGAGTGTTTTTTTTAAAGGATAAAAAATTATTGCTAAACTTAAAAAAAAAAGTATTAAGTTTTTCAAAATAAAAATTTTTAATCAAACACTGTACAGCAAAACCCATAAAGCACATAAAATGTCTACGGTACTTTTAATTATTATTTTTTACATTTTGTTTTGTTTTAAATGAGAGAAAAACAAGCAGTTAAAAAAATGTCTATATTGTTTAGTGGAGTCTAAAAACCAAATTAACCATAACTTTGACCGATATTGACAAATAGTGCAGCCTAGATAGCAACAGAAATCTGAATAAAGATTTCGATGAATGTGATGTTTTAAAGTCAATTTATTTCTCAGATCTTATAGGTTTCTAAATTGAAAAAAAAAATATAATAGAGCGATGGATCAGTTTTAAGCTTTTGTTTGGCTATGATTGGATTCCATCATATTCCATCCTATTTTACTTAGTAGTTATTTGTAAAGATGTCCCGGATGTCATGTATATCGTAAACCGAATTAGCTCTCCATGTTTAACAGATCAGACTTATTTGATTTAATAATGATTTAATTAACTGTAATCATTTTAAATGTGCCTTCCTGAGGAAAGCATAGTTCTCCAAGACACGTACCTGTTGCATGCTGATCTTGTAGTGGAGGACGTGGACAAGATGCGTGCCTGACGTTAACCCCGAAGCTCAGTCAGTCTGCAAGTCGAAGCTGATGCCGTTTGCTTTCCTATTTATGTGGTCCATCTTGAATAGGGCCCACCTGAGGTAACCCATGAAAAAAGGGCGGGGGAGCAGCGATGGCCAGGTCACTTCCTATCCCACATTATGGTCCCTAATTTGCAAATGAGAAGCTCAACCTTGAGACCTTGAGTAGGACATGACAACAGAACATTTAACCCATTGTTGCTGGCCAGCGTCATCCACCTCTTTGAGTTGATGTTGATGGAGTGAGTAATAGGGATGTTGGAGGCTGTCTGCCCTCCCTCCACGCTTTCACTCATTCATTCACTGGTTGCAGTAAGGGAAGCGTGTCCGGCTGTACATGTGATCATTTAGGAAGTATTCGAATGATTCAGAATTTAAATAACTTGAATTAAAATGCTTGAAACGCTCTCGCAGGCCGAAAAAAGTCGCCATTTGAGAGAGATGAAATTATTGGCCTGCGTCAATTAAGAAAACGTTGAACTGACTCGAATCAGGTTTTCCACATTATTAAAATCTGGTAGGATAGCGCTGAACTGTCATCTTCATCAATTAGCGTGGTTGGAAAAACAATCATCATCAGCGGCGATCGCATAAACACTTTTTAAAATCATAAAAAATAGACGGTAGAAATCAGAGCTATGTTTAATTGTCAAAGTCAAAGAACTCACAGGATTGGGCATAAACAGCTGTGTGTCTATAAAAAAATACATGTTAGTGAAACTAATCAGAAAAAAGACTTTGGTTTGCTAGAAAGCGTAAAGATTGGCCTTTGGAGCGATGGACTCATCAGGGTGAGAAGGGAAGCGAATGAAGTGATGCACCTATCATGTATAGTGTCCATTGTACAAGCCTCTGGTGACCGTGTTATGATCAGGGGTCGCTTCAGTTGCTCAGGCTTAGGTCTAGACTCAGCAATGTTATGTGGTAATAAAATGTACTGAATGAGCAGGTCATCATATCTATACGTTTCTTTTTCTTTCCCTTTTGGAACGGCCATAGTCCAGGACTCAAATTGTGAAAGAGTGGTTCAGGGAGCATAACGAATAATTTTTACCACCAGATTGTGGGCAGCAATCAAAGCCTAAGGTTGTTGAATTAAACATCTTGCTCAATCATAGCTTTGTGTCTTTCACAGGCAGCTGTTCTAGCCGTAAAGGTCTGAACGGAGCATGTTCGGTGCACGAGTACACAGGATTCTTCATGGGGCAAAACGTGCGCTTTAAGATGACGTCAGTCTGCGGTCACGTCATGAGTCTGGATTTCACAGGCAAGAGTTTTACCTCCTTAAAATCCCATTTTTAAATTGTTGATTTTCTTCTTTTATAAATACGCCATAATTTGTTTGAACTTGTTTTTGCCCTCTATTATTATTTATGAAAATTAAAAAGCAGATAAAATGCTAAACAGACATAATCAGACATAACATTTTGACCACTTATCTATATTGAATAGACCACTGCAGAGATCCAGTCATATAACCATCACAACTTGTCTCCTCTAACAGTAGCTACATTTTTCGATATCTCGTTACAATGACAGCACCTGAACTTTTTGCCCTTGATGAATCGGAAGCAGAAAAAACGGGTGAGTTTAGTGAGTGACTTTGATAAGCGCCAAATTGTGATGGGTCAAATCAAATCCGAAACCGCAGCTCTAGTGTGATGTTCCTGGTCTGCAGTGGTCAGGACGTAACAAAAGTAGTCTAAGGAAGGAAAACCGGTTCTGATAGAAAAGGTGTCAGTACACACTGTGTATTACTGTGTTTGAGGAAAAATGGGCGACCTAGTCAGTATATTAGGCAGGTGGACATAATGTTATGGCTGATCACCGTAGTTCTGTCCTACTTTTTTCATCATCTCTTTTGACACATTCTGTGTGTATTTTCTTACTAATAGGTAAATACAATAACTGGGACAAAGTGGATCCTGCTGAACTCTTCAGCAAAGCACCGACTGAGAAGAAAGAAGCCAATCCTAAACTCAACATGGTCAAATTTCTGCAGGTACCCTTTCCTTGAGGTTGCATGTTAAAGCTTAGTATGATAAAGATTTTTTTTTGCCAAAAAAAATAAATAAAGAATACAAAAACACCAAAAAGGAAAATAGTGTCACTGTGGCCTTGCAACTCTGGGGTCAGGGTTCAATTCCTACCTCGGGTCTGTTTGCATGGTGGGATTCTTCCGGGTCTCTCACCCAGTCCAAAGACATAAAGAATAGTCTAATTGTCGTTTCAAAATTGCCCATATTGTGTGTGTGTGTGTGTGTGTGTGTGTGTGTGTGTGTGTGTGTGTGTGTGTGTGTGTGTGTGTGTGCGTGTGTGCGTGTGTGTGCGTGTGTGCGTGTGTGCGTGTGTGCGTGTGTGCTTGTGCTTGTGCATTGCAGTGGACTGGCACCCTGAACAGGATAAGCGGCATAGTAAGAGAGTGAGGGAGGAGGGAGTGTAGAAAATTTGGCACAGATTAGGGTTTTTATTTAATTATTTTAAAAAATATACACACGTGGACAAAATTGTTGGTACCCTTCGGTCAATGAAAGAAAAACTCACAATGGTCACAGAAATAACTTTAATTTGACAAACTTAATAATAAATAAGAATTCTATGAATGTTAGCCAATGAAAGTCAGACATTGCTTTTCAACCATGCTTCAACGGAATTATAAAAAAAAAATGAACTCATGGAACAGGCCTGGACATAAATGATGGTACCCCTAATTTAATAGTTTGTTGCACAACCTTTAGAGGCAATCACTGCAATCAAACGATTCCTGTAACTGTCAATGAGACTTCTGCACCTCTCTGCAGGTATTTTGGCCCACTCCTCATGAGCAAGCTGCTCCAGTTGTTTCTGGTTTGAAGGGTGCCTTTTCCAGACAGCATGTTTCAGCTCCTTCCAAAGATGCTCAATAGGATTGAGGTCAGGGCTCATAGAAGGCCACTTTAGAATAGTCCAATGTTTTCCTCTTAGCCATTCTTGGGTGTTTTTAGCTGTGTTTTGGGTCGTTGTCCGGTTGCAAGACCCATGACCTGCGACTGAGACCCAGCTTTCTGACACTGGCCAGCACATTTCTCTCTAGAATCCCTTGATAGTCTTGAGATTTCATTGTACCCTGCACAGATTCAAGACACCCTGTGCCAGATGCAGTGAATCAGCCCCAGAACATAACAGAGCCTCCTCCATCTTTTACAGTAGGGACTGTGTTCTTTTCTTGATATGCTTCAAGTATAATTAGCAAAATTTGACTTGGCAAAAAGTTCAATTTTTGTCTCATCTGTCCATAGGACATTCTCCCAGAAGCTTTGTGGCTTGTCAACATGTAGTTTGGCATATTCCAGTCTGGCTTTTTTATGATTTGTTTTCAACAATGGTGTTCTCCTTGGTCGTCTCCCATGTAGTCCACTTTGGCTCAAACAACGACGGATGGTGCGATCTGACACTGATGTTCCTTGAGCATGAAGTTCACCTTGGATCTCTTTAGAAGTCTTTCTGGGCTCTTTTGTTACCATTCGGATTATCCGCCTTTTTGATTTGTCACCAATTTTCCTCCTGCGGCCACGTCCAGGGATTTTGGCTACAGTCCCATGGATCTTAAATTTCTGAATAATATGTGCAACTGTAGTCACAGGAACATCTAGCTGCTTGGAAATGGTCTTATAGCCTTTACCTTTAACATGCTTGTCTATAATTTTCTTTTGAATCTCCTGAGACAACTCTTTCCTTCACTTCCTCTGGTCCATGTTGAGTGTGCTACAAACCATGTCACCAAACCACACAGTGACTATCTGGAGCCCTATATATAGGCCCACTGACTGATTACAAGATTGTAGACACCTGTGATGCTAATTAGTGGACACACCTTGAATTAACATGTCCCTTTGGTCACATTATTTTCAGTATTTTCTAGGGGTACCATCATTTTTGTCCAGGCCTGTTCCATGAGTTTATTTTTTTAAATAATTCAGTTGAAGCATGGTTGAAAAGCAATGTCTGATTTTCATTGGTTAACATTCATAGAATTTTTTTTAATTATAACTTTTGTCAGATTAAAGTTATTTATGTGACCATTGTGAGTTTTTATTTCATTGACCGAAGGGTACCAACAATTTTGTCCACATGTGTATATATATCATCTTACATTTAATTGCACATTTTTTATAATGAATATTAACAGATGATTAACAATATTTACAGATGTTTGCTTTCTCATTTTCATTGTTAAATAATAAACTAATATATTGTGATACTTATCATATATCAGAGAAGTACAAAATGCAAAAGTTGAGGCACCCCTTGATAAATAACTTTTGCACAGTGCCATCATAATGTTTTTATTTTTGTTCAATTCATGGCATAAAAAGTATCAATCAATGTTTGCTGAAAATATTGTGCATTTTCCCATTTCCAAGAGAGCCTGTGTTGACATTTTCCAATAAAATAAAAAAAAAAAATCACCAAAATCTGTTATTTATCAAGGGGTGCCTAAACTTTTGCATAAGACTGTACCTTTGATAATGGCGATATTATAATTTTTATAATTTTCCCCAGCCCTAAGCTTTAACCATCGGTCCAGGATCAGGTCCCATTTATTGAGTCTTCAAACCATGACGTGTGCTGCCACTCACAGAAATCAGTGTTACTTTAGGGGGTGTGGCTAAAGGCATTATGTTGCTGAAAATTATACTTCAGCGATGTGATGTTTGTGCGATGAACAATAACATTACATCATTTTATCTTTCCACCTGATCAAATCTTATTGTAACAGTGTAACAGCACTGCAAATAAAAATGTAAATTTTTTAAAAGTTTTTTTTATTTTTTATTTTTTTATCACATAGTGTGCAGCCTTACATGTCTTTTATTTTAATATTGTGATATTTTTGTGTATACATGTGTGTAAGGTATTTTTCCATAATCTTTGGTCATAAATAAATATATAAAATCGGTGATAAATTAAAGGAAGAAGCAGTTCAGTTGTTCTGTCCTCTGCAGGGGCATTTATTTACTTTTCCTGATGGCATGATTTATCTCTACATGTCTCCGTAAAGTGAAACATCACTACAAATCAATCAAACTCACTGTGCCTGTTTATCTTTTATTTAATCTAATCTAAAAATCTTGCTATCTGTAATGAACTGCAGGTGATACTCGTGAGCTAAGAAGGAGCAGGCTTAAACGCAGAGGGTGGTTTTAAACATAAAGTGTCCTTTTTATTCAAACAAAACAGAACATGAACTATAAACAAAACTTAAACAAAGGATGTTGGCTTCCTTATGGGAGCATGACACATACAAAGACATTAACCAAATAATAACTTAAACAGACTAATATACAAGACAAACAAGAGGGGTAACTAAACCTAACAGAGACCTAGCCTACTAGCTGTTACGCACACTAGCTGCTAAGCTGGATTGTAGTTAATCAGACTAGTTGCTAACAGACTAGTAGCCAAAGATCTAAGCGATGAACAGACTGGGTACACAGCAGACTAGGTAGGGACAGACTAAGAGCTAAGCAGGTTAGTACCTAAACAGACTAAGATCTAAACAGACATGGAGACTAGACAAACTTAACAGACTAAGAACTAGGCAGGTTAGTATCACCATGTTAGTAGCAAAACAGACTAAGAACTAAACATTCTACAGTGATACTTACACAAAGGAAACCAAACAGACCAAGAAACAAACTAACACATTTAACAAAGACAGCTCCATAAAACATATGCCAACTTAAAACAGACACAAACTAAAACAGAACATAACCAAACAAAAGCCCACTTAACATAACAAATGCTCGACCCAGTTTCCCAGAACAAACAGCTATTTATAGAATGTCTAATGAGCTACCTCGGTTCAGGTGAGCACTCTCATCACCAGACCGAAGTGCCTTCTGGGAAACTGAGTCTACAAACAAAAACTACAAAACTAAACCATAGGACCCACCGTGCCCTCTAGTGGTGACTCATCACACTATCCTGATGATAATAGGCTCTTCCAGGATGACCTTGCCCCCTGAATAGCTTGACAAGATTTAAATTCGTTTTTTTTTTTTTTTTTTTCTTTTTTTTCTGTGACAGCTCTAGTCAGCTTTGCGATTAGGAACCAAAGGTTCATGTTACACCAAGTACTATTTGATTCATGTTTGGACCAGTTCTTATTTTTGGTCTGTTGTTCTGTCATAGGTTGAAGCTAAAGGTTGTGACTACGTCGTCTTGTGGCTGGATTGTGATAAAGAAGGAGAAAACATCTGTTTTGAGGTGAGTCTCACTCCAGTATAATTTATACAACTCACACTGTTTATGTAGCAACTTAATCATAAGTGAACATTGCTTAAGAAAAAAAAAAATTATAATTTAGGTATTAGATGCCATCCAGCCGGTGATGAACAAGCCTTACGGTAACGATTGCTCCGTGTATCGGGCCAAGTTCAGCTCCATCACCGACACGGACATCTGTAATGCCATGAACCGGCTGGGAGAACCCAATAAGAACGAGGCTCTGTCTGTGGACGCTCGGCAGGAACTGGATCTCCGTATCGGCTGCGCTTTCACACGGTATACAAGCGTACTCTCGGGGAGTTCTAGAATTTGTTCAGAGGTGCTAGAGTGTCCAGTTTAGCGGTATAAGTTGCAATTTTACCGTCTAACGAGCCAGTAGAATCCAAGTAGCTGATTAGATCAGATCAGCTGATTATTTTTTTTTAAAAAGTAGTACATTTAATTAGTCCACTCTCATTCCTTTTTTAAGCTTCCAAACCAAGTATTTCCAGGGAAAATACGGGAATCTGGACTCCTCTCTGATCTCGTTCGGCCCATGCCAGACCCCGACGCTGGGGTTCTGTGTGGAGCGCCATGACAAGATCCAGTCCTTTAAACCTGAGACATACTGGGTCATCCAGGCCAAGGTCAGCATCCAGATTATAGTTACCAGTAACAAAAGCACAGTGATGTATATGTAGACATTGAGTAGATTTCTCATCACTTATGAATTTATTAAATTTTTTTTGTCTTGGAACGCAGGTGTTTAAAGGGAAGGAGAGCGCGATCACTTTGGATTGGGATCGCGTGCGGGTGTTTGACCGAGAAATAGGACAGATGTTTGTCAACATGGCAAAGTCAGCAAGAGAAGCCCTGGTGCGTCGTCAGTCTCTGCCTTGCTTTTGAATGTCACTGCTGTAGAGAATCCTGTACGTTATGACACCCGTCTCGTTTCACAGGTGGAGTCGGTCAGTAAGAAAGAGAAAGCCAAGCAGAGACCTCTGGCCTTGAACACAGTCGAGATGTTAAGAGTCGCTAGTTCAGCTTTGGGTAAGAATCATCGTGCAATAAAAACACATTATGTTATCGTTTAAACTATATAATAGGGTGGAAATTATCATTATTGTGTCTCTAAAAGCAAAAGTGTTTTTATTTTTTTATGTTGTATAGTACTATGCAAAACTTAGGTACCCTGTTTTTTTCTTTTTCTTTTTTCTTTTCTTTTTTCCCCCAATCTTTCCTATGGATGTTTTATGTAATTTTAGGACTTTATTATTGAGTTATTACACTAGGCTAAGGCTCTAGGTTGTTGATTTGGGGATCTGAGGATCCAGGTTCGATTGCACAGATTGTACCTGAAACTAAAAAGTCCTCAAAGCATCGTCACACCCAATACTGACTTTGTTTCATTAATTATTGTATGCTTAGCTTCATAGTGCTATTTCTCCTTTTATCATGGATGCATCTTTGATCTACAGTGCATAAGACTTCTGCAGAGTGCTGTATATTTCATATCATAGTTCTCTGATGTTTTGTCATTAATACATTATAGGTGTATTATCCTTATCCTTAAAAGAATCGCATTCTATTAGTCTTACATGACCAAAATACAAGGACACGCACTGTTAAGCACACAGAATACACCCCATTGATCAACTAGTGAGCTACAATTAGCAGGTCACCTGGGTAACACAACTTGAAGACTGGACTGGGTGTTATTACAGCAAAGGAAATAACTCCTTAAATGTTTGTTCAGGCTCTTCAAGCACTCTAGTACTTTTTCCTTCTGTGTCTAAACATTATGATGTCTATGAGACAGCGTTATGTTTATTAATATTTTATTTACTGACGCATTAAACATAATTTCCAGTATTTAGCATGTTTCTGTGTTTTTATGTTTTGTGTGTGTGTGTGTGTGTGTGTGTGTGTGTGTGTGTGTGTGTGTGTGTGTGTGTGTTTAGGGATGGGTCCTCAGCATGCCATGCAGGTAGCTGAGCGCTTGTACACACAGGGCTACATCAGTTACCCTCGCACTGAGACCACCCACTACCCTGAGAACTTTGACCTCAAGGGGACGCTCAGGCAGCAGGCCAACTGTTCCTACTGGGCTGAGACGGTGAGGTTTATCAGGGACATTAGTGGAGAAAAAAATTGGATGAACGCAGTAAGAACTTGTACAACTTGGCAGAAACGTAATAGAAACCTGTTAGGATGAAGTGGAGCTGCTAAGCTTTTTTTTTTTGGACGTAAATCTGATTAGACATAGGAATAATGTGAGCATGTGATCATGTGTGTGAAATTAGTGACAGCATGATAAAGGCATTGAGAACCTGAAAGAGACATGACTAGGAAGCAATATATATCTGATAAGTGCAAATGCATCAACATAGAAGTGACCAACCTTGCTTCCCTAAAAATTAAGTTAGAAATAAGTTAATAAGCCATTTTGGAAAGATGATTTTATATGTGCCCTAAAATGTCTATTTTTCAGCTTTATAATGTCTCACTTCAAACAATAGTAATACTGTAAAATGCAAATTATTCATATTTCTTTGAGTATTGATATTAAAATTGGTGTAAGCTTTTAGTCAATGAGCTGTAAAAATTCTTGCTTAAATGAAAAGATTCTGGTTTTTGTAAAAGCTTAAAATGTAATAATAAAAAAAATCTGTAGTGTCCGTAACCATGTCCGATTCATGTTGCAATATTTTAACAATTTTGCATTTTAGAATAATACACTTTTTCAGGTTTATGTCTTTTCAATTGAAATCTAAATTGGCTGAGTTTCATCTGAATGACAGTTAAGATCGTTATATAAAGATTTTTATAAAAAAAAAGTTCCGGACGCTACAGACATGAAAGGGCATGAAACTGTATTTAGCAAATGCGTTTCTTTTTAACTGATCAAATATTAATGTATATGCAAATTGACAGTATGGATCTGGAGATAAGAAGCATTAAGTACGGTGTTATATGATTGTAACTGACATTTCATTTCTTCACCTAGAAGAGACACTTTTTAGCACTAATACCTTGTTTTGTCAACGTTTTGTGAAAACAGGTGAAAGCCCTAATCGCTGAGGGCATTAACCGACCAAGGAAAGGTGCAGACGCAGGGGATCATCCTCCTATCACCCCGATGAGGGCTGCCACCGAGAGCGAGCTCGGTACGAATCCACACACACACACATGGTGTACATACATTTATTCATTTATTACTGTTGTTAGACTGAACTAACCCCTGTACGTGTGCTGAATTTTCCATGCTGCTTCCTCTGCGCAGGCAGTGACGGGTGGCGTTTGTATGAGTACAT
The DNA here is from genome assembly GCA_030347435.1 of Clarias fuscus. Taxonomy (NCBI): domain Eukaryota; kingdom Metazoa; phylum Chordata; class Actinopteri; order Siluriformes; family Clariidae; genus Clarias; species Clarias fuscus. Next base: position 24,087,054 of record CM059208.1, read on the forward strand.
CACGCGTCACTTCATTGCCACCGTCAGTCACGACTGCAAGTACTTACAGACCACTATCGCGTTCCAAATCGGCACAGAGGGATTCTCCTGTATCGGCAAAACTCTTATTTCTGAAGGTGTGTGTACTCGCACGTTATCTGGTGATGGTGAAATATTTCTCATCATTAGTGATGCTAATTATCTCATTTGATGTATGAATTATATTAACACTAGTAAAATCCCCCAGGTTTTACAGAGGTGATGCCATGGCAGGGTATTCCTCTCGAGGAGGCTTTACCGTCGTGTGAGAAAGGAGACGCGTTTACAGTCGATGAGATTAAACTGCTGGAGAAGCAGACGAGCCCACCCGACTACCTCACCGAGGCTGAGCTCATCACGCTTATGGAGAAACACGGCATCGGTGAGGGTTTTACTGTAGGTTCTGTATGTACCCAAGACCTGAGGCTGGAATTCTAAACACCGTCCTCTGATCATCCTGGAGTTCTTATGGTCTTACTTTTATAGAGTCTCACTGTAAAAAAAAAAATTCACACATCAGTTTGATGTAAATGATCAACAGGAACACCTGTATCATCATCATCATCATCATCAAATTTATTTGAATTTCTTTATCGTCATTATAAAGTGTAGTGCAACAAGATTCCATGCAATTAAGGTATAAAAGGTATAAAAACCTTATAAAGGTTATAAAGGTATAGGTTTAAATATATTGCAAACGGTTGATGTGGAGTTGGCTTAGAATGTGCAATATTACAGTATTCTAGTGCAAACTTAGAAGGTGGTTCGATTTGTTAATATTCTGTATAATTAAATGATATAAGTTAGAAAAGGGTGGTATGTGGCGTAAAGGTTAGCTCCAGGGTCGAAGGTTCGATTCCTGCCTCAGGTCTGGGTGCATGGAGTTTGCATGATCTCTCTAAGTGAGTTTCCTCTGGGTTCTCTGGTTTTCTCCCACACTTCAAAGACATGGAGATTAGGCTAACTGTCGTTTCCACAGTGTATGAGCCTGTGAGAGAATGTGTGTGCTTGCGCCCCACTTCGTGCCCCAAGTTCCCTGTTTTGTGAACATGTACTGAAGCTCTTGACCTACTGTATATCGAGGTGATTTTCTGCATCACGCTCCTGATGAATGATTGGTTATTTATTCATTTTTGGATAACTGTGTGAATGTTTATATGTACAGAGCAGGTTCCTAATGAAATGGCCTGTGTGTATCATGTTTTGTGACCATACCTGGTCTTTTGTAATATGCAACACTATTCGTATCCCAATATTGACTTTTGTCTGTGTTGTTTTTCCCTTAAATATTTTCCTAACATCTTCAGGTACTGACGCTAGTATCCCTGTTCACATCAATAACATCTGTCAGAGGAATTATGTAACCGTGGAGAACGGACGCAAACTCAAACCCACCAATCTGGGTATCGTCCTGGTTCACGGTTACTACAAGATAGGTGAGAAAGGAAGGGGTTAATGGGATGAAGATTCTTCCTGTTTTGATATCTGTGTTCTATATTTTGTGTATACGCGTGTTTATATGTTTGTGTTGTATTGTATGTATATGGGTCAAAAATGAGACATGTCTGCTTCAGGTGACCGGTGGGACTTTGTTAGTTTATTATTAAATGCTTGACAAAGTGATGAGATTTGGTAAAGACAGAAAATATACACTACATGAACGTAAAGAAATAAAAGAAAATAAAACAAACAAACAAAAAAATTAACACTCTCATTAGGTGTGTGTGATTTATTTTTTTTCTATATGTATGTATATTATTCTATGCATATATTACGCAGCATATTAATATGTTTGTAAGAGCTCGCGTGTGCAGAGATATCATTACAAGAAAACTTGCATGTGTAATAAATTAAAGGCCCTTATTGCAAGTTTAATGTTAAATCAATTGCAAAAAATATCTATTGGCAATTGAAAATACCTTAAATTATCGGGAAAGTTATGTTATATTTTATTATAACATTATTATTAGGTCTGTCAATATTAATACGTAAAACTCAATGCCAAACTCATGTGATTTAATGTAGAAATTTTACACACGAATTAATCATATGACCTTATTAAGTATTAATAATACTTCTATATACTTCTATACTTCTAATCCTATACAAGTACAAATTACAAGTATAAATCTTAAGTATTTTACAATTGTGATTAATCACAGCGTGAGACGGATTATTTAGGTAATATTTTTTTATTCGATTGACAGCACTACTTATTATAAGAATATTGTAAATCAGACATATCATCCAGCCTCTTTTTACATGTCATGTTTTGTTTTTATCGTGATTCTATAAATAAATACATGATTTAAGATTTCATAAAATGTGGCTCAAAATATGTCTGAGGTTTTAATATTACAAAAGAAAATACTACCAAATACATTTTGAATGCAAACATAATCAAGTCTGTGATACCTCAAGACCTTTCTGTCTGATCAGTGTGTCTATGTATGTGTGTGTGTTTGTGTTAGATGCGGAGTTGGTGTTGCCCACTATCCGCAGTGCAGTGGAGAAGCAATTGAATCTTATTGCTCTGGGCAAAGCAAACTTCCACCAGGTACTGCAGCACACGCTGGACATCTTTAAAAGGAAGTTCCACTACTTTGTTGATTCCATCGCTGGTAAGTGATTCTTGTCTTAGAATGGGTTTGGTATTATAAGACAGATTGCTAAATAATACACTGAAGCTTTGACTGTCAAACAAAAGCGGTGGCAAAGTGTCATTTTAGTTAGGTTTTTCCTATAAAAAGGTTCCCTGTTAACAAAAGCCTGTACAAAAGGTTTTAAATACAACAGGCTTTTAGGTCTGTCATTTAATTATGACATGTGGAACTGAGGATTTCGATTCAAAAAGCTTGATTAATTTCAGGCTTCTTTTTACCCGGCAGGTATTTATAAAGCACGTTTAAAACAAAGTCTGATGACGTTCAAAATGTTGTACGAAAAAAAAATGGCAAATTATACACCTATATAATACAGATTCAGGAAAATATCTTTTGAATAAATATCTTAGATTTAAAAATGGACACAGGTGGCATGATCCAGGGACAAGATGGGAACCAGTGTGCATTTCTGTACGCTGTCTACTAGCTATAGACCTACATGGCTAAAACTCTGTTTCAGGACATCACTGTTTCTAGCTTTTATTTATACAGAACATGAAATAGAAAAACTCTATCAAGTCACTAATAGTCAGGCACAGAACTCAAGTTACATTTCCATTTCAGTGCTTTTTAAGGTAGTCTGTAATGTTGCAGGAGGAATGAGTAACTCTTATGTCATATTTCACTACTGAAGGATTCTTAAAACAAACCCATGTGGATGAGTTGAAATCCTGGGCTACATCATGGCACAGAAGCTGGTTAAAGCTTTATGCTTGATGTAGGATGTGATAAACGCAATCTGGAAGGACTTTATGCCATGTTCAAGTTCAGACACTTTTTTCATATACGTGCGGAAATTTATCACACTTTGTTGACTGTTGACTGTTTTTATATATATATATATATATATATATATATATATATATATATATATATATATTCTCATTTTCATATATTTTCATATTCTTAATTCTATCTTTGATATACAGTATATATTTTTTTATTCCTATATTTAATTTATTTAATTCTATTTGATGTGTTTTTTTGTGTGTTTTTTTTTACATTTAGTGGCATTCATTGGTGGACAGCAAAGAAAGAATTTCACTTTATTGAGGGGAAACATGTTTCTTTACTGTGCCTATGCCAATTAAACTTGAAACTAGACAGAGTGATCTCCCAAAACTGGTCTGGATCAACCACTTTGAGTGACCATGAACCATACTGGTCTAACTCTAATCCACCTATGTGGGACTGGATAGTAGTAATGTGCAACATGGTTATAACTTAATTTTTTTTAGAATTTTATTTAACTTTATTTAATTTGCATTTTATTTATCTTTTAAGCACAGCAAAGTGTCCTATCTTTTTTTTTTTATTCATTTGCCCTTTGTTTAGTCTGAGGCTGCCCAAGTTTTTTTTTTTTTACTGTCTGCTTTTTATTGCATTAAATTTTTTTTTAAATATTAAATTAATTAATTAATTAATTTATTCATTCGTCTGTGTTTCTTATGCTTTATTTATTGTACTGATTTTTACAGTTATTTTTTTCAGCTTATAATTTCTATTTCTAATGTTCTTATTAACTTATAATAGCATTTTATTATTATTTTATGTGTCATGTATGAACAAGGGAGCATTTCAGACAGAAAGCAGGCAGTCTGATCATGACTCCGGCTTAATGGGAGAACTTTCTATCTAAGCACTTGAGAAACACTGGGATAAGTGCATTAGTGTAGCAGGCGATTATATAGAAAAATAAAGGGAGTTTTATTCTCATGACTGTATTATTAATCTCTCTGCATTGTGCAGGTATGGATGAGTTGATGGAGGTGTCCTTCTCGCCCATCGCCGCTACAGGGAAGCCGTTCTCTCGCTGCGGGAAGTGCCATCGCTTCATGAAGTATATTCAGGTCTGTTCAGAGGCACTACTGGCTTCTCGAAATGGTATCTGAATTCAGGACTGATATACCAGACAGCTGACAGTCAGGCAGTTTGCTTGCCGTGTATGGCGCTGTGTAGCCACAGACTGGTCAGAGTTGACCCCCGTCCACTCCTACAATGGGGACAAGAGCATCAGGTCTAGAGCTTGAAAATTCGATCCATCTCATATCTTGCAGGACTTTAAGGATCTGCTGCTTATGTCTTGGTGACAGATACCACAGCAGACGTCTTGTGGAGTCCAAGCCTCAATTCTTTAGAGCTTTTTATTTGGACATATACAAGACACAATATTAAGCAGATGGTTTTATTGTTATGGCTGAACGGTGTACACGCACACAGAAAAAATTTCATTCACTACTTCTTCTTTAATTAATTAATTTTAAACATGAATCATATCAAGTAATCATAATGACGTAAAGGCAGTACACAGCTTTTTGGTTCCATTGATGCTTTGAATGACCTTCAGCAGTAGAAATGTGGAGCTTTTAAAGCATCCAAGGACAATCCCACTATTTTCATATATTTTTTAAAACTCATGATTTAATCATAAATGCGGCTCTTTAGTCCATTCTTGTTTCGTGGATTAAACAGATACTCAGTGATTTAATTTCCCTCAGTGACGTAAGAACAGACGTTGACCTCATTTGGCATGTTTTTCAAACTATTTAAAATTGCTGACCTTATTAATTCAGCTATTAACTTGTACTTCCTGTGGAATCAGGAGGTGATGTTGAGCATGGTGTCCTAACATTTAAAAGTCCTGGAGTATAAAGTTTTATAAGTGATGGGAATATGTTGTAGTAAAAAAAAAAAAAAAAAAAAAAACATATTTTGGGACATTTAATGAAAAAGAGTCAAGTGTGGAATGCAACCAAATACAAGCTAAACTTATAGTAGGAAACGACTTTTTTTTTATAGTAGTAAAATATTTAAATGCAGTATAATAATACAGTATTTTGTTGTATCAGTTTAGTTTGTGACTTGTGTATAGAATTAATATAGATTGGAGAATGGAGATATAAAATTATGGATACATTGATGAGTTCCGACAGGCCTGAGCTGACTCGTTTATCTGAATCTGTTAACATAAGAAATCTTGCTAATTAAGTTAAAAAAAAAAACGTTACTTAGTTTTTGAATTTTCAGTATATCCTGAATTCTGTTACTCCCAGTGTGTTGAGCATATCTTGTGTGTTTTTTCCAGGCCAAGCCGAGTCGTCTGCACTGTTCACACTGTGATGAGACGTACAGTCTGCCCCAGAACGGAGCAATCAAGCTCTACAAGGAACTCAGGTGTCCTCTGGATGAGTTCGAGCTGGTGCTGTGGACATCGGGCTCCCGCGGGAAGAGCTACCCTCTGTGCCCCTACTGCTTCTGCAACCCTCCCTTCAGAGACATGAAGAAAGGTAATGGAGAAGTATAAATTCAAATATATATTCTTGATGAGCATCTTGAAACATGAAGCTGATATGGATGTACATTTGTCATAGTCAGTGATTTAATATGTTTTGATTTGGGGCTGTTTTTGTGTAATACAAAGTGCATTGTTGTACAAATTAGATGTAAAGATTGGACTGATAGGCAGAAACCACACCTACTTCACTTGGATTGACGGGCACAAAGACCATGCCTAATTCACTGGCAGTGACAGACATCAAAGTCGTGCTGCCTTTACTGAGACTGATAGGCACAAAGGCCATGCCTAATTCACAGTGACTGGCGGCACAATGGCCATATGTAATTCACTGGGATTGACGGGCACAACAGCCATGTTTCTTTTACTGTGACTCACAAGCACACAGACCACGCCTCCCTTACCGCAACTGACAGGAAAATGGCCATGACTCATTTACTGCAACTGACAGGCACAATGACCATGCCTCCTATACTGCAACTGACAGGCACAATGGGCACGCCTCCTTCACTAGAACTGACAGCCACAATGGCCACGCCTTCTTTACGCTAACTGACAGGCCAATGGCCACACCTCCCTTACTGGGACTGGCAGGCTCAAAGATCATGCCTAATTCACTGAGACTGACAGGCACAATGACCATACCTCCTTCATTGGGACTGACCAGCAGAAAGGCTACACCTCCTTCACTGGGACTGACCGGCACAAAAACAAACCTCCTTTCAATGATGCTGACACCTTTGGAAGAAGAAAAATATTTTGGATATTCAAAAATTTATTTGTCAGATGATTTTAAAAGGAATGCAATACATTCTGTCTTATATCTCTGCTTGTCTCTCTCTTTGCAGGTATGGGCTGTAACGAGTGCACCCACCCTTCCTGTCCGCACTCGCTCAACTCGCTCGGCATTGGTCAGTGTGTGGAGTGCGAGACAGGCGTGCTCGTCTTTGACCCCAACTCCGGCCCTAAGTGGCGCATGGCCTGCAACAAGTGCACCGTGGTGGTGCATTTCTTTGAGCAGGCTCACAAGGTGCAGGTGTCTCAGGAGAGCTGCGAGACATGCGAGGCTTCTCTGGTTATGGTAGACTTCCATAAAGCACGCTCGCCCCTAGCCGACGGAGAGACGCAACACACCGGCTGTGTTTTCTGCGACCCCATTTTCCAAGATCTGGTGGAGCTTAAGCATGCAGCCATGCGCCATCCAATGCACAGAGGAGGTGGGGCTCGCAGGGGAAGGGGGAGGGGCAGGGGGAGGAGACCCGGAGGACGGGGCAACCCTAAAAAACCGAAAGACAAAATGGCTGCCCTGGCTGCATACTTTGTATAAAAAATATATCTGTATAGAGCTCACAGGAAAAGGTGGAAGTTGTTCTGAGGATGTGGGCTAGAAAATAAGTCAATATACTTTTAGTTACACTTTCATGTTGTGCTGTGTTCCTTATCTCATCTGGTTTCAGCTACATGATTTGACTGAACGGGTTCTTAAATGTTAAAAATTCAGAAGTTTAAGGAAATCCTCTCTTTTTTTCCAACCTAATTTCTATCTGGCAAGAGTGTTTATTTGTTAATATTCTTTTCTCAGTTAAGAGAAAAAATAAACTAAAAATGGAGTGATAAATGCTCTTAAAGCTCTTAAGTGCTCTTGGAGACACATCCCAGAATACTTTTGAATATGGGGGGCAAAACTTCACTGATATGAACCTCTGACTTGGGAGACTCCTTGCGTAAATGCTAAATAAACATTTATTTCACCATATAAATAATTACATATTTGGTAAATAACATTTTTGGGGGTCTGTTCTAGGGAACTCATTGCACAAGGCTTTTGACATCCTGGATATACCCACATCACATTCCCAATCATAAATTTGAAAACACCAGTTAATTTACTGTATGCTGCATATCTTTGGACTATGGGGACACTGGAGGAAACTCAAAAAGTAGAGGGAGATCAAGCAAACTCCATGTGCACTGACCGAGAGGTTTTGTGTGTGTGTGTGTGTGTGTGTGTGTATATATGTGTGTGTGTATATATATATATATATATATATATATATATATATATATATATATATATAGATATATATATATGTATATATATATATATATATATATATATATATATATATAGATATAGTATAGATAGATAAATCTCATTATAGATAGAATAGATAGATAGAATCCAATCAGAATCAAGGATTCTAATTTCTTCTGCTTCCAACACATCTGCTTCAGGAAAAAATGTTCACTTGCTGCCTAATATATCCCACCCACTTCCAGCCGCCATTGTAAAGAGATATTGAAAATGTAGCTACTGTGAGAATGGCCCACTTGTGACTAGCTAGATGACTGGGTCAGAGCAACCCCACAACTGCTGCTCTTGTGGGATGTTCCCAGGCTAGTGCAGTGGTCAAGACGTACCAAAAGTGATCCAAGAAAGGAAAACCAACGGTTTTGAATTGCGAAGGCTGGCACGTGTAGTCTGATCCAGTAGAAGAGGAAAAGGATAATGCTGGTGGTGATAAAAATGTGTCAGAACACACAGAGGTCATTACTGTTTTGGTGGTGCAAAATAGGGAAGACCTTCTCAATATTAGGCAAGTGGTCATAATATTTTGGCTGATCAGTGTGTAAGGTTTATTTATTATGAGGAGGGATTAATGACGTAAAACAACCACTAGGGGCAGCATTCCTGATCATTTCTCCTCTGAAAATACAGCAAAAACAGATCTCACAACCAAAGTCAGAGCTTTTCTCCCCCCTGGCTGCTTTGCTGTTCTGTCAATCCGGATTATATGCATTGTGCTTTCGGCTCATTTCCGGTCTCGGACTTCCGGCAGAGTCGCGTTGAGCTGGGCTGAGATCTTTTATATCTCAGAGAAGGGAGTGTCGGAGCAGGACTAAAGGGTTTTCTGAGGTATGTATCAGGATTGTGCAGACGTACAACACGCTGTGCTTTCCCTCTGCAGTCTTTCCGTGTATAATACAAAAATAAAAAATAAGTATTAAATAAAGATGATAATAACGCCTGCGCGTGCATAGTTCCTATTTCACACGGACAGAGAACCGTAACATTGTAACAACTGCTCTTCATGCAACACTGGAACCAAACAGCTGAGCTCGCGACTCGCGTCAAATGTTTTGATGTTTAAAATAAGATCAAAAGGATTCGATCGTTACTCTGGTGTGTTTTTGTGTGTGTGTGTGTTAAGACTGAGAATAATCTTGGAAAAAAAAAGAAAGAAAGGTGCAAAGGTTTAAAACGCACAGTGCAGAAAGTCAGACAGCAGGCTGGTGCGGTGTATCGGTTTGAAAACAGCATCGCGATAATATTGATCTCTGACACACCGATATTGCATCGGCAGAATGCATTATCAGGGGCAATAACTTTTTTTTTTAAACCATTACTACTACATAGGAGTATACAGTACCTTGACGATGAAGGTTACAGCAGCAAATCCTCGGCGAGGTGGCGGGAAAGACACTGAATTAACAATGTTAATGTTTAAAACATGTCCAACAATCCACATTTATTGCAATGTTAATGTGTAGTTTATCCAGTCCTAATGTATATACAAACAATTGCATCTCTGCCATGCTGTGCACAATAACATGAATATTGATGCTTATTAAGTTATGATAAGTACTTAAGTATTGATAAGTTGTTCCTTTTCTTAATCTACGTTCATGCACTTCCTGTTTTTTGTCAATTTACTGTCAATTTTTCTTGCCTTTGGATTTATCAAGCCCAGATTTAAATATATATATATATATATATATATATATATATATATATATATATATATTAAAAATGTGCCGGGTCTAAAGGTAGGACTAGCTACAGTACATACCAGCTAGAGACATTGAAGACTGAGGCAGACCATATATGCTTCTCAAAATGTATATTACATATGTAAGAATATTTATTAAAACAAAGAAGAAAATAATAATAAAGGCACTATAGCAAATACAGCGTGTTGCATAAACATTGAAATAATTGAACATGCTCATTTTTGGCACTAATGAATATTAATGAGTATGCAAATACAACGGTCAAAACAAACAAGATGTCAAAAAGCCAAACAAGTGAAGATTTTTCTCGGCAGATTCTGTAAAAAGCTTGTTTTTTTTGTTGTTTTTTAAAGGAAATGTTATAATGAAGTGTCAGGTCACTTCATTATAACATAATTATAACATAATGAAGTGACTTCATATGATCTTCGTAAGAGAGGTTAGGCCTAATTTGCATGCTAAAGGTACAGGCTGCACAAGACAATTTTCAAAAATAATTTTTTATAGATAGATGTGCAAAGCCAAGACAATAACGGTTTTACTTGTCATTTTCAAGAATATTCTTCTTACTTATTTATTATTTATTGTGTCTTTAAGCCTGAAAAAATGAGTTTCCACAAACGTTCATAGATTTTTTTAGTAAACTTATTTTCTAAATTGACAATGAAAACAAAGTTTAAAGATGACTGGACTGGACAGAGAGATATGGACTTATTCTTACAGTATGTTGCATTCATGTATTCACAAGTCTGATCTGTTCAGACCTCATGGCACAAGTCTAACCTGGTAACCTGAAGATTAACTGTGAAACAAAATCACTTACAATTGTCTTAATTTTATGTAGAAACTAATCAAGTTACGGTCTGGGTTGCTGAAGGAGGGTCGAGCGTTTGAGCCATGCCACCGTAAGATCACTAGTGTTGGGTCCTTCAGCAAGACTCTTAACCCTACACCTCATACATCCAGCCACTGCATGCGGTTCCAGTCCCAAACCTGGTTATAAACTGTGAGGGCCGTGACAGGAAGGGTATCCGGTGTGAAATCAAAAGCGACCCCTAAGATAAAAAGGAAAAAAAGAGTCTGTGTTAAAATGTAAAAGTTTGCATCAGTCATCAATCAGACAGTAGTAGTTGCTTGTCCAGACCTTCATAAGTTAAATAAATAAATAAATAAATCTGTTTAACCTGACCCTTACAGGTTTTACCTGAATACCACTAGTGTAGTATGTTGTACTTCCAGGAAAAATGATAAATAGAAATCATATACTGTATACTATTTTTAAAAAAAGAGCATCGGCAATCCCACACTTCCACCACAAACTCATTAGCTTTAATTATGTAGACCAGAGTTGTCGCATTATCAGATTAATTAATATCGTAGGTCAATTAGTGCTTAATTGCCTTAATCAGATTTATTGGCAGATAACGTAAATATACTTTGTCTCATTTCTACTAGAATCTTCCATGCAAAATTTCTTTTCCATGCAGAATTTTTAGGGCGTGGCTTTGGCAATCGTAACACTACCTGTTTGGATGGATTTTCATCTTTAAATCCTGGTTGTATAAAATTGCAGGGTGTTACAGAGCATTGCCGCGATTGCTCAGGCAAGATCCTCATGACATGGCGTTGTGTCTGCATCACACAGCGCTGACTCACGGCTGTGTCTGCATTCCAGCTGTCATCAAAACAGACACGCAGGATTAAACGTGTTTCGACAGAACGCACTCGATTGCGGTGATGTTGTTCATCTGGCAGTGTGAGAATGCTGAAAATGTAGCGTGAAATGCTTGTGTGTTTGTGTGTGGCTGATTTTTAGGTGCGAACAGGAACAAGGCAGATTGCAGAAGTGCCGGCGGTGACACAGACGAACAGAACTTGTGGCAGTTTGTTGACACTCAGGACACCAGGATGGGGACGAAGGAGCGGGACGGAGCGCAGAGTTTTTTGAAGAGTTTTGCGGAGGAGTTTGCGAACCCGTTGGGCCAAGACGAGCCGCTTCCTCTCGCGCCGCTCAGCCGCACCGTAACCCTGGACGAGGTGAAAGGTGAAAGCCTAGATCTGGGGCTTCGGTTGCTGTCTGCCAGGTGCGTCTGTCACTGTGTGTGTCTGTGTGCATACAGTATAGTATGAACGTGATACCATGTGATCTTTAAACTCTGCTGTGCAGCAATTATGTGTCTGTATGTACCTGAAAATGATCATATAGTAAAAAAAAAAAGCAACATCGTCAGCTGTCAGTCTGTGTGTCTTTACACAGCAAGTCTGTGCACGTGTTCACTGTAGTATGTCAAATTTTTCTGGGTCGTATTTTGAGGCATGTGGTATCGTGAAAGTGAAAGTCACACCTGTTCCTTCTTGACATCTCAAACCAGAAGACACATTCCTGTCATTCTTTATCCTGATTTGCTGAATGTTTTTTTTAAATTTTTTTACTGAGAGCAGTTGTTCAAACTTGCATACAAGTTCATCTCTCTCTCTCTCTCTCTCTCTGTGCAATTCAGTTTGACTTTATTGGCATACCCATATGTTAACAGTATAGCCAAAGCATTACAGAAAAGCTCTTATTTTCTCTCTCTCTCCTGCTCTCCCTCTCTCTTGCATTCTCTTTTTCTTTCTCTATTTCTTGCACTTTTTCTCTCTTTTTCTTTTGTGCTATTTCTTTCTCTCTCTCTCTTGCGTTCTCTCTTTCTTTCTTTCTTTCTTTCTTTCTCTGTTTTCTCTCTCAGTTCAGTTCAGAAGAGCTTTATTGCCATGAATGTTAGCAAAAATATTACATTGTTGCCAAAGAAATTATAAAACATTAATTACATTATAAATAACATAAATCTGAATTTATAAACATATATAAACATGACAAACATATCAGATATGAAAGAATATCATAATAGGTACACATAAACAAAAAAAATAAACAAACAAACAAAAAAATATATATATAACAACAGCTATCTGAACAGTAGTGATATTACATTTTAGTTAGTTAGGAATATTCAGGGTGAAAGCTCTCTCTCTCTCTCTCTCTCTCTCTCTCTCTCTCTTTCTCTCGCTTTCTTTATTCAATTAAATTAAATTTTATTGGCATACCCAAATGTTTACAATAGTGTTTTGCCAAAGCATTACAAAAAAGCTCTTATCCTCTCTCTCTCTCTCTCTCTCTCTCTCTCTCTCCCGCTCTCTTTCTCTTTTTGCTGTTCTTGCACATATCTCTTGCTCATCCGTCCAAACCAAACCTCATTTTAAAATGCTGTACTAAGGTAGTTTCCTGTCTACCCCTCCCCTCCCTCTCCTTTTCCTCTCTCATTCTTTTATCACTTATTTAATCATTTTAAACAATTTTGTTCTCTTTGTTTATCTTTCTCTGTCTGTCTTTAGCTCTTTTGCTCTCTTTCTCCTGGTCTCAATCTCTTTCTTACTCTGTACGTGTGTGTATGAGGTTTCTTTACCATTCTCTGAGTTTCCTGTCTGTCTGTGTCTGTCTCTACGTGTGTTTATTTCCCGCTCTTTCTGTTTCGGGTGCATTCCTCATGGCAGACTTCCTGTTCACCAAATAACCATTGTTCTGCTCACTTCCTTTCGATCAGAGTTCACTTCCTGTTAGGTTAACTCTGTGTCGTGTTCAGAGCGTTGCACCGACCAGCCTTCTCTGATACAACTTCAGATGGAATGGATCAATATTTAGTTCCAAAATAAAAAGAAACAGTATGCCATGCTTTGAGGACGAAAGGCTCGATCATATGATCACTCAGTGATGCATAAATAAACCCCTGATGTGGAGCGAAAAGAGATCTAGACCAACGACTTTAAATGAATTCAAACACATCCCCCAGTACAGTCCTGACCTCGCTCCAAACCATGTCCACATGTTTGAGGCATTAAAAGAGTTCCTGGGAGGCCAGTGTTTCAGACAGGAAGCAGGGGGGAGTCCGATCATGGCTCCGGGGTACTGGAAAAAACTTTGTAAATTGATGGTATTTAAGCATTAGTGAAACGCTGGGATAAGTGCAGTAGTATCTTCTCATCACTGTGTTCTGTTATTCTGCGCAAGCAAAAGTCTCGGTTGAACCTGAACACCCATCATAATTTTAAAGCAGGGCGAGAAAAAAAGGAGGGATCTCAGTAGCCAATTTCACATTTGAACTTTTATCCTATTTTATCCTGTCTTTATCTGAGCTGTGTTTGATTTGTTGTTTGATCTAAATTTTCCATTTTTTAAAAACAGATTATTGAAGTTTTTAGTAACATTGCAGTTCATCATATGATTAAACACTGCACTTCTTAAATAGTCTGCTTTTTGCACACAGGAACGCCCCTGGCTGGTTAAGTGCGTCAATGTGCCATGCTGCGGTTACCGAGCTTCTGAAAGATGACCTTTCACCTTTCCACTGTCCTAAAGACCCTGATGAGCAGCAGGAGGGTGAAGAAGAAGTAGTATGTGAGTGGCGTAACACGTTAAATCTGTTTATTTTAAAAAATATTTACATATTTTCAACTCTTTTTTTTGTAGATTTAGGTTTTATAGATAATGATGTAGCAGAATTTTCATCAGTGTAGAAATGTACTAGACTGAATAATGCAGCATGGCTGCCCTCTAGTGTTCCCATAATATACTACACCCTGATATGTGCAGTACTACAAATAATTCTATCCCACTGTGTGCAGGGCTAAGACTAAAGTCAGACTAATTTTCTCTCCACAGTGCTTCAGTCTGAGCCTGTTCAGCGCCTGTTTATCAACAAACTGAGAGAAGTAGGTGTGGCCTGGGAGAAAGAGATGCCCAATCCGACGCCTCGGTCCTCGCGGTCCTGCCTCTGCTCTGTCCACGCCATTCGGAACACGCGCAGGAAGATGGAAGATCGTCACGTGATACTGCCTGAGTTTAACCAGCTTTTTGGGTTACAGGTCAGGGGTTAGACTCAGACTTCTTATCATGCTCCGCTAGGGCTTATCACCATGACCTGGTTTAGGAGACTCGAGTCTGTTCCTTTGTGTAACGTCTGAGGGATTGCAGATGTTTTTGTACGGCAGGATTGAGACATCTGGGGAATGAAAACTAAAACTCTGCCGTCATGTTAGCACATTGCCTTTTGTATATTATAAGTATTTAACATTTACATTTGGGCATTTGGTAGACATCTTGCTCAGCATTAACAAATATGACCGAGCAAACACTCTCTCTCTGAGGAAGTACGAATACAGGTGGAATGTTTATAGAAATGAAAAATACTTGACTTCATTACTGCACTCAAATGCTGTATTTTTTAAAAAGATTTGTACTTCATCCAAGTATTATTCAAATTGAACACGCACACAATATGTATATTTTGGAGAAAAATATATTAATATTCCTTTTTTTTTTCTTTTTTTTTTCGAGCTCCATAGTAATGATGCAAATCTCAAACTCAAATTGAGTTTTTTACTCAAAAAGTCCAGAGATAAAATAAAAAGATGTGGCTTTAAATCAGATTGCCATCAAGCCAAAATTAGCATGATCATTTTGCAAATTTTGTAAAATTTTGCACATTTTGTAATTTAGCCATTTACATGTAGATCAGCTAGCAAAGCAAGTTTTGTACATTAGCTAGTTAAATTTTTGTTAATTGGCTACAGAACTTACCTAGCTAGTTAAGTTTTCTAAATCACCTTGTTAAATTATGTAGCGAATTAGTTGGTTTTATGAATAACCATTGCAAATTAACAAAGTTTTGGTAGTTAAATTAATTAATTAATTAATTATTTAAGTTTTTTTGTTGAAGTTAATGTGGTAAAGTTTTTTTATTTGCTAGCTAATAGTTTTAATAATTAATTTGTTAAATTAGCTACAGTATGTTTAAACTAGCTAGCTAATTAAGATAAATTGTGTAATTAGCTTTGTAAATTTGCTGGCTACTTATGTTTTGTAAATTTGGTTTTAAGTTAGTTGGCTAGTTACATTTTGGAAATTAGCTTTGTATATTTGCTAGCAGGTTTTTATGAATTAGCTTCTTAATTTTGCAATTTAGTTATGTTTTATAAAATAACTTTTTAACTCTGGTAGTTACATTTGCAAATTATGCAAGTTATTATATGTTTTTTAATTATTTGCGTGACACAGAATGGCTTACTCCAAAAAAAGGAAAGTAAACTAAAAGAAAACTGAACCTTCATAGATGTATGGATAGATCAATATATGTTTATTCTTCCTGTGGGAAGCTTAAAATCCATTTGTTTCATATGTTCCGAAACCGTAAGTGAAATACCAGAACTGAGAGCCCGGTATGACACAGCAAACTTCTGTCTGTCCACATGAAATTTGGACCTCGGCTCAAAGAAAAGTTTATTGACTGGACCTTGATTAAAAAAAAAAAATTCACTACCCCTGACATGAAACAAAGAGATGTACAGTAAGGGACAGAAGCATGGGAAAATCACCACAATATCAGACAACCCTGCAGCTACCAAGTCTTTAGATAGCTAAGTTTTGTAAACCAGCTTTAATGTTAGTAGCTAGTTCAAATTTTTTAGCAAGTTTTTAGGTTTGTCTGAATGAGCAAAATGTTTTCAACATACAACTAAATGCTTAGCAAACAAGCTAGTAATGCTAAACATGTGGTCAGACTTCATCAGGAAAAACAGAATAATTTTTTTTTACTCATAGTTTTTTTTCCCTTTCATTTATGTAGATTTTCAGCCCCACATGATTTGATTGACAGAGTACAGACGTACAGTTTCTCTTGTCCTTTTTCCGCCCCTGGTTGTTTGTCTCGAAAGTTCTAAATGCAGAGAATGCGATACCTGGCAAGGTTTCTGTCTGAAAGAGCTGGTAGGTTGAATGATGTAATTTAAAGCCACAGGGATGGAACACAGTTTGTTTCCACAAGTGTGCAATAGTTTCAAGAAGAAAAATGAAAATCGCTAAGTTAAAAAGATTCAAATAAAAAGTTGATGAATGAAGTAGAAAACAAGAAGCAGTTAAATTAAAAAAAAAAAAAAAAACTTTACATTCTCCTTCATCCTGAGAATGCAGCTGATTGGAGTTTCTCTCTGTACTCCAGGACGGCGTGGAGCGCGAGTACTATGGCGTGTTTGATGGTCACGGAGGAGTCGACGCTGCCACCTACGCTTCAACTCACCTGCACGTCGTCCTCAGCCAACAGGAGGCGCTGAAGAGTGACACGAGCACAGCCTTCAAAAACTCCTTCATACAGACAGACGACATGTTCAGGATCAAGCCAGGAGAGAGGTATGAACGGGTGGAGGATCACATAGAAGAACATAAATGCATGTTACGATAAGAATGAACCACTTAAGGGGCGTGCTGTTATCGGACAGTAATCAGTGATGCAGTATTGTGGTGTGTGGTCAATTTTCAAACCCTGAAGTAAATTATTTACCAATAACATCTCAGTGTTTGATACTGCTAATATGACAGCAATTTATCAATATTATCAGGTTAGACTTTTTATCCATTTATAAAACACTACCAATCAATGGTTTGTACACAGCTCCTAATTCTAAGGTTTCTTTCTACACTTTAAAACAATACTGAAGGAGTCCAAAATATGCAGTAATCCGCTTTAATCGGACGATATTGAGATGTCTCTGCTACTCATGATCTGTAATACCTTTATAACGGCTCTAATCTGAGGTGATGTTTGTTAATTGGTGGTTTCTGAGGTTGGTGACTCTAAATTTAGTTTTGGTCTTGCTTTCCTGGGAAGGTCTTCATGAGAGACAGTTTCATTCCATTCAATTTTTATTTGTATAGCGCTTTTAACAGTTAACAGGAAATGACGGAAACCCATCCTCTTTTGGGTGATAGCGGATAGCAGGGATTGATCTGCAGTCATAGTGTGTGTTAGGTGCTGGAAGTCGAATATAACAGTTGATGTCTTGTCAATCATATAACAGTTAATATGAAGTCCAGTTTGTTATTGAAGGCTCCGGTTTCATCATGGTGCTTAATTAGTTTTTTTTGCAAATGCACTTGACAATACTGTTCTTGCAAGAACTGTTCCAGAACAACAGAACAGTTGGTGGTGTTACTTCATTCCATAATTCCATACATGTTATTATATGGTTTTATATATATATGTATATATTGTATCTCCAGTATTGTTCTAGAATGTAGAAACTAAACCACTAAACAAAAAACATTGAATTAGAAGGTCTGTCCAAACCTTTGATTGGTACTGTACATTTAATGTTACAGGACACCATTTACACAGTTTTTAACACTTATTTAATTAAGTAAAATCATATTTATATAGCACTTTTAAGAATGGGCATTGTCACAAAGCAGCTGTACAGAATTCTGAATATAAAGTACTGTGCAAAAGTCTAGGGGCCTCCTAGATTCTTGAATCTATACATATAATATACATGTTTTTGCGAAAAAATATTTTGCATGGTTGTAAGATGAATAATAGAACACATCAAGATGTTTTTAAAATTTTTTTGTTTGTTTGTCCGTTTGTTTGTGCACGCATCATGTAAAAACTCCTGAACAAATTTTAATGGGGTTTTCACAGGTCTATTTGGCTGAGCTTCAGGTAACATACAGGCTTCGTTTCATCGAAATCGCCCCACGGGAAAAGAAGATATGCTACTTTGAAATTTAAATGGAAATCGCCCCTATATCATAAAAAAAATCAACCTTGAAAAAAAATCATGAGTTCATCTAATGGCGCTGTAGATTTTTTAAGTACACGCGTGTGCAATTAAAATCTACTTAATACGCGAGTAAATCTCACACCTTCATTCCGCACACTTGACGGTAACCCATAAAAATTTTAATTCATTCCAAAATTCAACAGATGGCTCTGTACATTTTTTAAATGCACCTAATAATGCAATTCAATTCCACCGCAGTTCTAGTATTTTCATATTTTGCTTTCAAAGAGCCAAATTTTCTTGTATTTCTAATGTAGTGTTGAGGAATATTTCTCCAGGCCTACTGAAGGACTTTTTTTGTCTCTCATTTTCAGTCCCGTCCCTGTACCTGAGCTGTTTCAGAGGAATGTTTTTGTTTGTTAAGTCGCACAGTCACCTATGAATCATTCAAGCATGAACCAGTGAGAAACACTGTGTAGATGATGACAGATGATCAGGACGTTGATTAGTTTACTGCTGATGCTGAATGCTGAATGGTTGGAACAGACGAGAGGGGAAATGAGGTTGCTGCTGAGATTGTTACGTAAACAACACATTTTTAAAAATTGTATCTTCATGCACTGTGCAGCCTGTCACAGAAAAACATTTGGTTCAATTTCTTTAATTAAATCTAAATCACTTTATTGAATTTAATATGAAGAAATGGGGAGGGGGGGGCGGAGGGTTTAAGACTTGTCTCATGTCTTTCCCAGAACCGAAATAAAGCTACAGTGTATACCCTGCCAGTGAAATGATACAAATTTACCATAAGACGTCGTTCAGAGCATGAAGCTTTGCAGAAACTCGGAATGAAAACACGACCGAGCTGTAAGAAATGGTTTCGTCCTCAAGTGTTATTCCAGTGGAAAGTTCCGATAAGATTCGTTCATTTTCTGAGAAAATTCCCCTGCACGTATTCACACATCGTGGATAGACGTTTAGTAAGAACCCTTCAGGATGTTCATGCTGCTGGTGTGTGCGCGCCTGTTCAGGTAGAGATATTAGTCAGTGTGGTTACGCTGCTCTCATGTGGGCGCAGTGAGAACGCTCTCGAGAAGCAGAGAAAGTTACATGAAAGGCTGAAAGGCTTCGGGTTTAGTCACTCGATGGAGAAAGCTGTGCTTCTGTTGTTTTTTTTTGTTGTTTTTTTAAACTTTTTTTGTGTTGTTTCTGAGAACAGATGAGATACACGATGCGTCGGTCGTGAGCGATCACAGTGTTTGAACGTTTCAATGATTGTTGCAGCGCATGCGCAGTGGCAGTACGGGCGTGGCCGTGTTCCTGGCCGCTGATTGGCTGACGGTATCCTGGCTGGGCGACTCACAGGCTATGCTGGTGAAGAAAGGCGAGCCCGTCGTCCTCATGGACCCTCATAAACCCGAAAGAGAGGTACGACGTGCACATCATATCATATTCCACCTTATTAAAAATTATAACGTGATTAACAGTGACTGATGCATTTTATTTTATTTATACTTCCTTTTTTTGTGGATTTTTCTGTGACTTGTTAGTGAAGTGATTTATAAGACATTAGATCATTTTGGTATCGTTCATAT
Organism: Clarias fuscus; assembly: GCA_030347435.1. Lineage (NCBI taxonomy): Eukaryota > Metazoa > Chordata > Actinopteri > Siluriformes > Clariidae > Clarias > Clarias fuscus. Next base: position 24,107,006 of record CM059208.1, read on the forward strand.
GTTGAGGTTAACTGGTCATTTCATCCAGGCCAAAATTCAAAAACTGAGCGATAATCTACCCTGATCAGCCACAACACTAACACCATGCCTGATCGAATTGATTATCAATTATATATCAGTAAACTGGTGGCAAGGTCATGGACACATCTGCTTCATCCTTCAACCCTCAGGACCCGAAGGATCCGCTGTCAAGTCCTGGTGCCATGCCTACATCGGGTCTGCACATCCCAGAGGTCTCATTGTGTCTCATTGTAATGTAATGACTGATCGGAGTCCAGACTAAAATAGATTTGATGCTCACATGGGCGGGAATATATTTTATATGTTATATATTAAACTGCTACAGTATGTGGGGAAAAAAACACCTAAAAAGCAACACTGATGTCTGCATACTTGGTGGCTGAGAAGGAGAAAGGAGACGAAATCCCAAAATGACCAGAGAGAAAAATAGTACGATATGTTTTTAAAAATATCCGTCTGCTTGTGGACACGTCCTGACTGTTTTTGCCACCATGTTGGATGAACTGGCTTCTTACAGAACAGAATTCTTTTTTAAGGAAGATACCTAAAGCACAGAATAAATCACATCATTTTTATATTGTTTGCATTGAAATTCTGTATATATGTGTTTTCGTAAGGTTGTAGAAAACCACTTTTTTTTTTTTACGGGGGTGTTTTTTGGGCTGTTTCTAACATTACAGTACAGTACAGTGTTATCCATGCTTATACATCTGTTGTGGTGTGTCTGATGTCATAAGCAAGTTCTCGATTCTCAAAAAAAAAAAAAAGAGTAGATCAAAAACCTGACCTGTGTCACAACATTTCTGAAAACAAAAGAAATGAAACTTACGTTAAGACATGCTGGGAAAAACCACTAAAGGATGCAACAGTGAGAACAATAAGCCCTTAAAACCCCGAGCATTTTATCCTTTTTAGTTTTTTTGCATTACTATATTTTACTAAACCTGTTTTAAGGGTCAGGATTGTGCAGTATAGAGTTTCATAGCACAACCTCGGCAATATGATGAAATTAATTTCATTTCATTTAAAATCGACTACACGGACATGACTGAGTGAAACTTTGGACACGGGTCACACAGGCAGAGAAATACCACTGATCACGTTTTTCACAATTGCTTTCAGTTGTGTATTTGCTGAGTTTGACTTTTTTTTTTTATAATATCATACAATTTACGACCTTTAAAAGTAAAGATAACTTCAGTTCTACCCGACACATCGGAAAACCCAAATGCATAGTTTGATGTCTACGTCCTCTTCCGTCGACACACACCAGCAGGCCTTTAAGGGTTAACAAAGTAGACGGAATTTATTTTAAAAGTACACTTTGCTACATCATGCTGAAGGGAATGTTCCAGAAATACAGATTTCTCCTGCTTTCATTGTGAGGCGAATCCTTAAGAGACTGTTAAGTGCAGGACGTGGATGAAGATTTATTTTCTTGGAATTGCCAAGACGAGTGCTGAAAGGATCAGTTTACTTCACTTTAAGTGATTTCATGTGTTTAGCCTTCTTTAAGCAAAATGTGTGCGAGAACGATCTTAACAAGGCATCCACTCCGTGTACTTTATAAACAATGCCTTTTATATATTATTATTATTATTATAGGTATAACGACATATTATACATTTTAATAGTAATCGGTGTGTATTATGAGCAGTTACTTTTCAAAATTACTGTCATTAAAAAGTAATCAGTTACATTACAGCGATACTTTCTGATAAAAGTAACTAGTTCGAGTACTTTTCCATTGCAGAAAATGAAAACTCCTTTGTGCTTCCTCATACATGTTGTTTTAGTCAAGACCTTTATAATTATTCTACCATCATCACTCAGCGAAGTTTGGCCCATAAACTGTTAACTACTAATATCTCACCTACGCGGTTTCGCGCGGTGGCCATAAGTACGGTTCATCATGATTCACCGCGAGTTTTGGCTGTGATTATGTTTCTAAGCTCGCGGATCTTGCAGAACTTCGCGGAAAGTCGGGCGGTCACTCACGGCAGCTCACGATGCCTAACACCGCTTCTCACCACGAGTCAAACCGCATAGGTAAAATAGGGGTGTAACAGCAGGAATAACAGAGGGGGGCGGGTTATCGGGCACGGGGCTTGTAGGACGACTTTCACACACACACACACACACACACACATAGACACTAACGAAATCGGAATGCTGTCTTGCTCATGGATTACATAAACGGATTACATTTTTGAAAATATAAGTAAGTAACTGAGTACTTCAATGGCGGACCTAACGCGTTAGATTACTCGTTACATCAAACAAGTAATCCGAGTCCTCTAATGCTGTAACATGTTACACCCAACACTGATTATGACATGGTTGTAGTTTTAAATTCTTCAGCTTTTATCCTTAGTATTTTGGATAAGACTTTAGGCAAAGCATCAAGAGAGAGTGATGAGATTTCTTCAGAATGAAGGTGTAAAACCCATTGACATCTGCAGCAGACTTCAAGCACAGTACAGTGATGAGACACATTTTAAAGAAAGCCGTATGTCCGTGAATGACCACGATCCTGGCCGAGGTGGCTCAGAGCCCACTCAGCTAGATGGAACGCCTGATCCTTGAAAATCGGCGGACAACTCGTCGCCAACTTGCGGATGAGACACATCTGTGTGTTGGAACTGTGCACATGAATGCATGTAGCAACAACACTTGCACAATACAGGAACTCGGCTGGGAGTTACTGCGTACAGTACTGACCTCTCTCCAAGCCATTTCTACATATTTGGGCCATTAAAGGAGTTCCTGGGGGGTCAGCGTTTCAGACGTGAAGCAGGCAGCCCGATCGTGACTCTGGCGAACCAATAAAACTTTTCTTTCTAGTGAACCGCTAGGATAAGTGGATTATTATACAGAGAAATAAAAGAGAGTTTTTTCTCCTCTCTGTGTTCTGCTATTCTGCACAATGAAAAGTCCCGGATTGACTTGTACATTTTCTTCTACTAGCAAGATATTGTTTCTCCATGTTCCTTGTGGTATCTGATCCTTTTATGTCTTTCCAGGATGAGAAGAAGAGAATAGAGGATCTGGGTGGCTGCATTGCATTCATGGGCTGCTGGCGTGTTAACGGGACATATGCAGTTTCCCGGGCGATAGGTGAGTAACCGGGGTAATGAACAGTGATCTCATTCAAACTGGTAGAATGACCTCATTGTGTGATTGTGATTGTAATTTACCAGAACTTACTGTACTACTGGACATCCTATGTCATTTGTTTACGGTAATTGTTTCATTTGAGTCTTACTTCAATCAAGCAGTTTTTTTTTTAAAGATATGTTTATATAGAATAAACAGACTAAAAATATATAAACAGAAATTTCTATTTCAATCACCTAATGCTGGAATAAGGAAACACTGAGAGTATTGTTGAATTCCTACTTCTCCGTGGTCAGGAGGTATTGATTCGTTTTCTATTTCTTGAATGGGGAAAGAAATGGTTAGTGTTGACAAGTTGATGTAATGTTAAAGGCATGCATCGTGACATGATGTCATTATGAAATAATCGTTTGATGTCATTGGAACAGAAATATGATGAAGATGATGATGACGAAGAAGAAGTTTGTGATGATAACCTGCACTTGTGTTGTGTTCAGAGATATATAATTTATTTTTATATAATAATAATAATAATAATTATTATTATTATTATAATTATAATAATAAACAAAATAATAATGGATATAAATCTGTTTGATCCCACATGAGCTGCAGTGTTTTATAGATGCTCTGACACATCACAATTTGGCCCTTGTCGAATATCTCGTTACCTGTAAGTGGGATGGGAGAAACTGACTTGTTGGAAGCTGGAAAAATGGGCGAGTATAAGGATTTGATCTAATTTGACAAGATATACCGTTGATTGTGATGGTTAGATGACTGGGTCAGGGCAACCCCATATGCGAAGAAAGAATTTCACTGTGCTGTAATGTAGAAAAAATAGGTGGCACGGTGGTGTAGTGGTCAGCACTGTCGCCTTACACCTCCAGGGTCTGGGTTCAATTCCCTTCTCTGTGTGCATGGAGTTTGCATGTTCTCCCCGTGCTTGGTGGGTTTCCTCCGGGTACTCCGGTTTCCTCCCACAGTCCAAAGACATGTAGGTTAGGTTAATTGGCGTTCCCAGATTGGCCGTAGTGTGTGAATGAGTGTGTGTATGTGTGTGCGCGCTGTGATGGATTGGCACCCTGTCCAGGGTGTACCCCGCCTTGTGCCCGAAATCTCCTTGGATAGGCTCCAGGTTCCCCGTGACCCTGAATACAGGATTAAGCGGTATAGATGATGAGCGAGTGTAATGTATATGTGGCAAATAAAGGCTTAAACTTAACTTTAAAGTTAAGTTTTTTTAACTTAAACTTAACTTCCTGTGAGATGTTCCCAGTCGCCGTGGTCTTACTAAAACCTGCCGAAAGTGCTCCAAGGAAGGAAAACAGTTGAACAGGGTCATGGGCGGCCAAGGCTCACTGATGCGAAGGCTGGCCCACTAGAAGAGTTACTGTAGATCAGGTGGTTGTAAAGGTTAATGCTGGTTCCAGTAGAAAGGTGTTCCTGAAGAACACACAGTGCATCGCTGCTTTGGTGGCAAAAGCGTGGACCTGCTCGATATTAGGTGGGTTCATAATGTAATCTCTGATCAGTGTATATTGTGCTTTGTTATATTATAAAATAGTTTGATTTAATTCTGTTGGTGAAAAAACTGATTCATTTTCTATTAAAGCACCTCTGACAGTAATTCTGTCATCCTGTTATTTAAAAAAAAATCAAATAAAAAGCTTACATTCACCTCCTCAGTGATCCAACAGTGACGTGGCTTGAACCCCTGACCTTCTGATTAGCATCCCAGAACCTTGAGTCATGAGCCAACACTTCCCCAACATGCTTGTTTCTATAATATCAGCTAATAGCAGAGGCTTGTACGGGATGATATTGGATAAGAAAAATGTTAATATGATGTTTTTTTTTGTTTTGTTTTTTTCCTAAGGAGATGTTTATTTAGCATTTTCCAAAGAGCTTAGCACTGGTCAGATTTGAAGCTGTGAACTACAGTATAAATCGACATAACCATAACAGTGGGTGCTAGAGCATTCTCTCGGGTGTCGCCAAGGCTTTGGAACGAACTCGGTCTTAACATTCGCCGCTGTAACTCCATCTCTGAGTTTAAAGCAGCTGCCAAGACGCATCTTTTTAAATCAGCATATCAGCTTTAGTGATACTTTTACTTATATTAGTTATTCGACTCCTTCATATGGATTGTCAGCTTTCATTTTACAGTATGTTATTTTCAACACGTCAATCAACATTTATATACAGGGTGGGCCATTTATATGGATACACCTTAATAAAATGGGAATGGTTGGTGATATTAACGTCCTGTTTGTGGCACATTAGTATATGTGAGGGGGCAAACTTTTCAAGATGGGTGGTGACCATGGTGGCCATTTGGAAGTCGGCCATCTTGGATCCAACTTTTGTTTTTTCAATAGGAAGAGGGTCATGTGACACATCAAACTTATTGGGAATTTCACAAGAAAAACAGTGGTGTGCTTGGTTTTAACGTAACTTTATTCTTTCATGAGTTATTTACAAGTTTATCTTTGTTCACAGCCATTGACATGTCGAAGAGGTTAACACGTGATGAGCGGATCGAAATTGTGTTGATACACACGTGGACAAAACGTGTTGTTGGTACCCTTCGGTCAATGAAAGAAAAACTCACAATGGTCACAGAAATAACTTTAATCTGACAAAAGTAATAATAAATAAGAATTCTATGAAGGTTAACCAATGAAAGTCAGACATTGCTTTTCAACCATGCTTCAACTGAATTATTTTAAAAAATGAACTCATGGAACAGGCCTGGACAAAAATGACGGTACCCCTAACTTAATAGTTTGTTGCACAACCTTTTGAGGCAATCACTGCAATCAAACGATTCCTATAACTGTCAATGAGACTTCTGCACCTCTCTGCAGGTATTTTGGCCCACTCCTCATGAGCAAGCTGCTCCAGTTGTTTCCGGTTTGAAGGGTGCCTTTTCCAGACAGCATGTTTCAGCTCCATCCAAAGATGCTCAATAGGATTGAGGTCAGGGCTCATAGAAGGCCACTTTAGAATAGTCCAATGCTTTCCTCTTAGCCATTCTGGGGTGTTTTTAGCTGTGTGTTTTGGGTCATTGTCCTGTTGCAAGACCCATGACCTGCGACTGAGACCCAGCTTTCTGACACTGGCCAGCACATTTCTCTCTAGAATCTCTTGATAGTCTTGAGATTTCATTGTACCCTGCACAGATTCAAGACACCCTGTGCCAGATGCAGCAAAGCAGCCCCAGAACATAACAGAGCCTCCTCCATGTTTCACAGTAGGGACAGTGTTCTTTTCTTGATATGCTTCATTTTTTCGTCTGTGAACATAGAGCTGATGTGCCTTGGCAAAAAGTTCCATTTTTGTCTCATCTGTCCATAGGACACTCTCCCAGAAGCTTTGTGGCTTGTCAACATGTAGTTTGGCATATTCCAGTCTGGCTTTTTTATGATTTGTTTTCAACAATGGTGTCCTCCTTGGTCGTCTCCCATGTAGTCCACTTTGGCTCAAACAACGACGGATGGTGCGATCTGACACTGATGTTCCTTGAGCATGAAGTTCACCTTGGATCTCTTTAGAAGTCTTTCTGGCTTACCATTCGGATTATCCGTCTCTTTGATTTGTCATCAATTTTCCTCCTGCGGCCACGTCCAGGGAGGTTGGCTACAGTCCCATGGATCTTAAATTTCTGAATAATATGTGCAACTGTAGTCACAGGAACATCTAGCTGCTTGGAGATGGTCTTATAGCCTTTACCTTTAACATGCTTGTCTATAATTTTCTTTCTAATCTCCTGAGACAACTCTTTCCTTCGCTTCCTCTGGTCCATGTTGAGTGTGGTACATGCCATGTCACCAAACAACACAGTGACTACCTGGAGCCCTATATATAGGCCCACTGACTGATTACAGGATTGTAGGCACCTGGGATGCTAATTAGTGGACACACCTTGAATTAACATGTCCCTTTGGTCACATTATTTTCAGTATTTTCTAGGGGTACCATCATTTTTGTCCAGGCCTGTTCCACGAGTTTATTTTTTTAAATAATTCTGTTGAAGCATGGTTGAAAAGCAATGTCTGACTTTCATTGGTTAACATTCATAGAATTTTTTTAAATTATTACTTTTGTCAGATTAAAGTTATTTATGTGACCATCTTGAGTTTTTCTTTCATTGACCGAAGGGTACCAACAATTTTGTCCACATGTGTATCTGGTGAACGCAGTAACCGGGTGATTGCAGCAGATTTCAATGCAAGACACCCTACGAGACCACCCATCTCCCATGCTACAGTTAGCAAACTGCTTGCTAAGTTTCGTGAAACTGGTTCAGTGTTGGATTTGCCAAAATGTGGACGCATGAAAACTGTCACTAATGAACAAACATCAGTGGCTGTCCTAGCTTCATTCAGCAAGAGCCCACAGCATAGCACTCGCCGCATGTCACTGGAGAGTGGCATTAGTCGAACATCCCTTCGGTGGATATTAGCTACTCACAAATGGCACCCTTACAAACTCCAGCTACTTCAGCATCTCAACGAGGATGACCCAGATCGGCGCACACAATTTGCAAAATGGGCAAAACAAAAATTGGAACAGGACCCTCAGTTCACGCAGAAGATTTTGTTCAGTGATGAGGCAAACTTTTATGTGAATGGTGAAGTTAACAAACAAAACCACCGCTATTGGTCTGACACTAACCCACATTGGATAGATCCCTCCAAGACTGTTGGAACAAAAAAGTGATGGTATGGTGTGGTATATGGGGTACAAAGATAGTAGGGCCATTCTTCATCAATGGAAACCTCAAGGCCACTGGATATTTGAAATTGCTACATGATGATGTGTTTCTCTCTTTATGCACTGAAGCTGGCACGTTCCCTGAGTTTTTCCAGCAAGATGGTGCACCACCACATTATGGGTGTCAGGTCCGAGCATTCCTAGATGAACAGTTTCCTGAAAAGTGGATTGGTCGTCGCGGGCCAGTTGAATGACCCCCAAGGTCTCCCGATTTGACCCCCTTAGACTTTTATCTTTGGGGTCATCTGAAGGCAGTTGTCTATGGTGTGAAGATACGAGATGTGCAGCACCTGAAACTACGGATACTGGAAGCCTGTGCTGGCATTTCTCCTGCGGTGTTGCTATCAGTGTGTGAAGAGTGGGAGAAGAGGGTTGCATTGACAATCCATCACAATGGGCAACACATTGAACACATTTTATAAGTGGTCAGAAACTTGTAAATAACTCATGAAAGAATAAAGTTACGTTAAAACCAAGCACACCATTGTTTTTCTTGTGAAATTCCCAATAAGTTTGATGTGTCACATGACCCTCTTCCTATTGAAAAAACTAAAGTAGGATCCAAGATGGCCGACTTCCAAATGGCCACCATGGTCACCACCAATCTTGAAAAGTTTGCCCCCTCACATATACTAATGTGCCACAAACAGGACGTTAATATCACCAACCATTCCCATTTTATTAAGGTGTATCCATATAAATGGCTCACCCTGTATATAGCATCTTACAGCAGCCTAAGTTGAACCAAAGTGCTTCACAGCATTAAAAAAAGATGAAAAGACAATAAAATGGTAATAAGATTATAAAAAACTCTATTCTAAATGAGCACATCTTAAGTTTTGCTTTAAACAGAAAAATGGCAAAAAGTGTATATATATATATATATATATATATATATATAATATTATAGTTGATCTTGTAGTTAACTTGCTTTATAATGAAATGTATTATTAGTAGTATTCTTCTTTATTATTATTATTATTATTATTATTATTATTATAAGGAAAGAGACAAGCTGCAGAGAGAGAAAAAATTGGCTAAAGATGTAATCAGTGATCTATAACGTCATAACAGAGGGGGAAAAAATCATGGAAAAAGTCCGCTGTGCTATGCATTAATAAACTGCAGCGGTTGGGGATTTTCCTGTAACTGTACGCTCTGTCGTTTAAATCCTGATTTATTATTTCCGGCTCCGACCCGCAGGTGATTTCGATCAGAAGCCGTACGTGTCCAACGCGGCAGACTGCTCCTCGGTTCAGCTGAGTGGAGACGAGGACTACGTCCTGCTGGCCTGCGACGGCTTCTTCGACGTTCTGCGGCCAGCCGACGTCCCCGGTCTGGTCCTGGAGGCCCTGCGTGAGTCCGGTGGCTCGGGGAAGGACGTCGCCCAGAGCTTGGTGGCTCAAGCCAAAGCCGCGGGCTCCAGCGATAACATCACCGTCCTGCTGGTGTTCCTGCGCGAGCCACGGGACGTTCTACTCTCAGAAACGGTGTCAAGCCAAGTGTGAGAGAGAACACACACACACACACACACACACACACACCCAGAGGGAAGAGAGACCGAGCAGACCACTAGAGGGCTGATGAGCTCTGTGCCGTCTCACTGTATCTGACATGGAAGAATTACATTTTTCACATTTTTATGAGTGAAATGATACCAGTGTGGTTTCTAATAGCAGAGAAAACAGTGTTTTGTAATGTTAAAGAGTGATCCCTGTCATTTTACATTGTTACCAGCCGCCTTTTCTATTATTTTACACGCATAAACCTGTCAGATTATCACTATTTTTGAATCCGAAGACCGAATGCAGTCTTAATTCTTGGTAAAGTTATCTTTGCCTTGACTTTATCATTTTCCAGGTGCTTTTCTTTCCAAAAAGTCTATGAGAGCATGTTTTTTTTTAATTATTTTTTTTGTTTTAGGTCTTTTCGGGGTTAAGGCTCCCTGAACATAATTTTTGTAACATCAGCAAGAAGGAGTTGGGTCCTTTTATTTATTTATTTTTTTTGGTTAAAATGTTATGGTTATGGTCGCAAGCCTGTGTTTTGTTTCATGTTATTTTTACGTTTATTTATAGCCGTTACCAAGCAGTATAACATTATACGGCATACCAGCCTGTATTGCTCAAAGCGTCATACTTTGAAGACAAAATGCACAGAACACAGTTTAGTCTTCTTAAGATCATCACTCAGTATTTTTATATGTAATTTGTTAATGACATGAACTGTTAGCAACCTTCCAGTGCCAAACTTTTTTTTACAAGAACTACTCTAACTTAGCCAGAAGTTTTTCATTTCATGTACTTAATCGCATTCAGTATGTGTATATATATATATATATATATATATATATATATATATATATATATATATATGTGTCTAATTAATATATTAAACTTTAAAGGAGCTGTTTGTAATTTTTAGAATTTTTATCCGCGTGTGAATAGAATACACAAACTTCACCTTCTCTGTTAAAACCTCCTATGATTTATTGTGAGTTTCAGTTTAAAGCAAAGAAGAACGAATTTCAGGGTCAGAAAAACAAAAATAACAAATGACTCAAATTGTGTATAAAAAAATAAAAATAAATAAATAAATAGTTTTTCCAAAACTATTTCATAATCATTTTGCACATCTTACTTTTCTAAAGTTGTTTTGGAAACAGTGTTTTGGAAACTATTACAGGCCTGGAAGCACTTCTAAACATTACAGACATCTCCTTTAATTCTTTCTCTCATTGAAAACAGTGTTTATAGTGATTCACATGCTGTAATGCAGGTCACTTCTCCAGGTATTAATTCATCCAGATTTCACACAAATACAGACTTTTGAGTGCAAGCCTTGGGGGGAAAAAAAAGTTCCTCCAAGCATTTTTGTTTCTCCAAATATTAGTCTAATATGTGTGTGTGTGTTTCTGTTTGAGGAACATTAACTTGCAGCCAATGCTGCCAGGCCACAGGTCCTGCATGCGCTGTGCCGTCTCACTTTACCGCTGTTCAGATGTCATGAATATTTGAAAGGCTTGTGACACCGAGCTGATATGACTAGACCGTGGCTTTAACGCAGCCAGGCTAAGAATAGAGCTAAGTATATAGAGAGAGAGGGGAGAGAAAGCAGAAAGTAGTGATTTGGTGTATAGAAAATGTCAAGGACAGTACTGCGTGGTGATTCTTTCACATTTTGCATTGACGGTTTTAACTGATCTGTTTTAACACTCTTGTGTATGAGAGGGCTTACATTATCTTCTAACTGCCTCAGAAATGTTTCATGAAGCTTAACATTGCGATTTGTAGCAAAACTTAGATGAAAAAAGTGTCGGCCAAAATAATGTATACACACTTCAGGAAAAGAAAACCTTATATAAATATTTAATACTAAATATATTGCTGTGTGTTGATATCATATTGATATATATGATAATATTATTAATATTATGTTAACAGAATATACATCATACTATTATTCCTCTCCTGAAGTGTGTATCGATTTTTTTTGGCTGTCTCTACACTGTCTCTACATAATATTGCCAAAAGTATTCACTCGCCTGCCATCACATGCGTATGAACTTGAGTAACATCCGATCCTTAATCCAGACGGTTTAATATGATCTTGGCCCCGCCACCTTTGCAGGCTTTCCACAAGGTGTAGGAGTGTGTTTATGGGATTTTTTGACCGTTCTTCCAGAAATGCATTTGTGAGGTCAGACACTGATGTTGGATGAGAAGGCCTGGCTCTCAGTCTCCGCTCTAAATCATCACAAAGGTGTTCTATCGGGTGCAGGCCGGTCAAATACTTCCATATCAAACTGGCTCATCCATGTCTTTATGGGCCTTGCTTTGTGCACTGGTGCGCAGTCGTGTTGGAACAGGAAGGGGTCTTCTCCACACTGTTCCCACCAAGATGGCAGCATGAAATTGGCCAAAATGTCTTGGTACCCTGAAGCACTAAGAGTTCCTTTCACTGGAAGTAAGGGGATGAGACCAACTCCTGGAAAAACAACCCCACACTTGTTCATATGCATGCGAGGGAAGGCGAGCAAATACTTTTGGCAATATATTGCATGTGTGTATATACATGCAGAATATTGCCAAAAGTATTTGTGTGTATATGTGTATATAAATGTGTGTGTGTCTGTGTGTGTATGCATAAATGTCTTAAATAATCTTTTTTCTGTTTCAGTAATGATATAACCGTTGCCATGGTTACTGGTATAAATGGACAAGTACCACTAACCTCTCTCCGTCTTTTAAAGATAGAAAGGAAAAACGTATTTTGAGGGTTTTTTTTTTTTTTTTTTTTGGCATCCATTCCAGATTATTTCCTGTTGTTAACTCATGTCCTAGTTTGTATTTTGTGGTTCGTAGTTGCACACCGTACGGTATTAAGTAATGAATCTGCATACGTATTTGTGCGCATCTGCACAAATTCTTGAGCTCACAGATCCGTTAGTGTTGCTGTCACTGACCTTTCTCAATGCACCATTCCTGCATCATTTGTGGTTAACGTCTTAGTTTCTGTCTGACCTGCAAACACTTTGAAGTGACTCCTCATCGCTAATAATGTTTTCAGAAGTTGCTTTTTAGAACGTATTGAACACACCGAACTGTGAACGTTCTGACGACGACGATGATGTTTGCTGTGTCACCATGAGGGAAAAACCCCTTAGATTGATCAAGAGTGTACGGATTTGGCTGTGACCTGCTTTCATTTGGTTATCAGTAACCGGTCTGCTGCTAGTCTTTACACTCACTGTATGCCACTTGTGGAAATGTGGAAACATAATCTGTCTGATCTCATATTTCCTATCAGATTAGTAACGCTTCATGATGTCACCGGTTTTGCTGACGAGTAATGCTGTCATGAGTATCCTTAAAAATCCTTGGTTACATTTTATCGCCTCAATTATTATCAGAATCGTAAATGTGTGTAACGTTGATCGTCGTGGGTTCGGAGTTTTTATTACCGTTAATCAGCATCCTGGGGCGATTTAATCTCTGATGCTTTGATATATGAAAATGTTGACGTTCCGAAGTACGTCAGTAACTGTTGATGTTTTGTATCATTAATGGACGTGAATCCAGAACACTCAACCCATGTGTAACACATATCTCACACTTTTGTGCCTTATTTTGCTGTACCACGAACACTGCCGATACGCACCACTGTTTCTTTACACACATAATAGAACTGACCGAACTGACTTCCTTATTCCACTTGAACTTTTCTACGTGCTCTCGTGCCTGTTTAAACAGTTGATAAACTTTTGTACTTTACATATGTATACTGATGAATAACTCTGAATCCATGCTGTTGTTTTTCTATGTCATTAGATTGTAATACCTAATTCAATGATTCATTTTGGTCATTTAGAACTGATACGGATGGTTCTGTATGGAAAAAGACAGCGGATATATTTTTGGAAACCTTTTCCTGGAAAGTGTTACATCTGCACTTCATTTGCATTGTGTAACATGAGAGTTGAAATCTAATCAGTTGGGATATTAAAGAAACAATAACCACATGCTGCCTTTGCATGTCTCATTTGTTGCAATTTATCGTAATTTCTCACAACTGTTGAAGAGGTAAGCCATCATTTTTCAGAGTTCTTTAACGTAATTAGTCTTAGTTCAATTAATTGGTTTAACTTGACAATTATTTCACACTATCTCTACATTCTCACCTTTGAATACAAATACTGTATACTTAGGCATGTTTATTTCTTTTCCTTCTCTTTTGTCACAATTCCAGGTGAATAAAGATATATCGCCTGCCTTCTAGTTAATTATTAGAAAAACAATCCTAGATTCTAGGGTCTAGAATTAATTGGGTTTACTCTGGGTTCTCCGGTTTCCTCGAATGTCCTAAAAACCTGCCAGTATGTGAAAAGTGGCGCTAAAGTATGTGAAAAGCGGCGCTAAATTACCCCCAGATGTGAGTGAGTGTCTGCAGAAGGAATGGTGTGACGTACAGGGTGTGTTCCTGGGAGAAGCTGTAATCCCATTCGACTACTTATTAAAGATAAATCTGTTCAGTAATGTCCAAAGTACAGTATGTCCAATAATATTAGAAGCACTTAGTAGCGTAAACGCGAAAAGGAATAAAATACTCATAAGGAAGTACTTTTAACCTGTGTTATTGTTTCCTTTAGTTACTAGTTGATTTGGTGTTAGTTGGCTTAACCTAAGCAATTATTAACAGCTGGGAATGTACAAATGCAGAATTCTGGACATGTGTTAATGATGTGATTTTTAGGGTCAGTGGGTATCAGTTAAAAAATAAATGCATACTTTAAAAAAATGCAGCCAGGGACACTATGAATTTCAATAAAAATAAATAAATGTAAATGTTCTTTTGTCGTGTAAGGGTTTGAGCAAAAGAGCTCTTGAGTTCTTCTTGAAATCTTGGTGTAAAGCTTGACCTTACTCCGCTCTCCTAGAGAAACAAACTGTACCAAGTTTATGACATGATGTGGTATGATATAATATGATAGACTATATTAAGCTACATAAACTGGTCTCTCATACAGCTTCTGAAACAGTTTAATGTACCAGTTATGTCATACAAAGCAAGTATCCTATATTAAGTGTTTCAAGTTCATTTCCACTGAGCGTTTAGGGAACATTGCGTATCCTAGTGCATCTGAATGTTTCCACCCTCTATATACAGTATCTAACCTATAAATACTATGCTATGGTTAACTAAAAATAATGCTAACACTTAAGTATACTCATAATGTTGACTGGTGATGAAGGAGAACATGATACTACTGAGCCTTTTAGTTCTGTCTGCCTGAACCAGTCTTGTCGTTCTTCTCTGAAGGCTTTCACCGACTGACTGCAGAACCACCATTCCCCAGATGTTTGTTTTGTTTTCACAGCATTCTGTGTAAACACCAGATCAACACTTTCTTAAATGAAGAAGGCTTTGTTCACGGGTGCAGCAGTGGTAGTTTGGTGGTGCATGGGTTTGATCTCTAAACCTTCTAAGCAGTAACCCAGAGCCATAACTGTTGAGTCACTGCCCTCTGTATTTCAACCCAACATGACTAAGTGATGTTTGGCCACAATGACCAAGGACTTCACACTACTGATCAGGATTATAACTTCTGCGGGGACACACACACACACACACACACACACACACACACACACAGACACACACACACACACACACACACACACACACACACAGACACACACACACAGACACACACACACACACACACACACACACACACACCAAATCATACAATATGAACAAACTGCAAACATCAGAACAATGCATATCTCTGGGGAAACCTGGTGTACTTGGAGGGAAACCCACAAAACAAGGAAGATATGCACACAGACCAGAGGCCAGGCGACAGTATATACAGTATTTATATGTCATTAACATACAGTAAATATATGTAGTGTTTATATACAGTATCTAAATGTAGTATTTATACACAGCATTTATATGGGGTGTATATGCAATATTGTATTTCAGGATTTATGTACAGTATTTATATGCAGTATTTATATACAATATTTTAATCACGGATTTAGATATACTGTAGTATTTATATGCAGGACTTATATACATTAATTCTTCAGTATTTAGTGTATATGCATTATTTATGTACCACCTTTATATGCAGTATTATACACAGTATATCATATTCATACGCAGTATTTAAACGTTTTTTTTTTTTATAAAGTATGTACATGTATTTGCCAGATTCATATGCACTTTTTCTATGCAATATTTATACACGGTATTTAAATGCAGTATTTATATACAGTATATGTGTTATTTATATACAGTAATTATATGCAATATTTATACATAGTATTTAAATGCAGGTTTTATATACAGTGTGTACATGCAGTATTTATACAAAGGATTTATACACCATATTTAAATGCAGGATTTCCAAACTGTTTATATGCTGGATTTATATTTATTATGTATATCCAATATTTTATATGCAGGATTTATATACAGTATTTGAATGTGGTATTAACTGTATATACATGATGTATATGTAGTATTCATATGCATTATTTATATACAGGTTTTATATACGGCATTTGAATGTAGTATTTATAAGTAGATGCAGTATTCATATACAGGAATTATATGCAGTATATATGTGCAGGATTTGTATACAGTATTTATATACAGTAAACACTCCTTATGCAACGCGTCCATCATTTACAGCGTGTGTGTTTATTTGTCATCTTGTGATGTAAACTCTCCACACACACACGCGCTGGATCCTGCACGAGTCGGAGTCCTCCCCTCTCTCCACTCCCGAGCAGCGCCGATGATGATAAAAAGCTTGCTCGGGCCGATCACGTGACACCCCCCCCCCCATCCCCCCCCCCCGTTATTTCCTGCCGCAGCGGTTTCGCTCGCGCTCCGGCTCACACGCTCCTCCGTCGCTTTCACTCACTGCGTGTCAGCGCGCTCACACACATACACGCTTGCACTTTTTCCACCTTTATAGCCATTTTTCTTTAGAAGAAAAAAAGAGCAGCTCGCTGCGAGTCGGAATTACACTCTGGGATTGAGTTCGGGGACTCTCCGTTAACACTCCGTCTGTTTAGTATTCGTAGTATTAGTATTCCTCTTCCGCAGTGATGTCGACAGCAGCTGCAGCGGCGGTGTGTGGCCCTGCTGCTGCCGGCGGCGGCGGCCCCAATGCCGGATCCGGAGCCGAGCTGGTCCGCGGGCAGGCCTTCGATGTCGGGCCACGGTACACCAACCTGTCGTACATCGGAGAAGGCGCCTACGGGATGGTCTGGTAAGAGTTTCACCTATTTATTATTATTCCCGAACTATTACGCAAAAAATACGTTTTTTCTTCTTCTTTTTTTTCTTCTAATTAGTAGGCACTCATTCAATCAGTGCAGTGTCAGTTAGAGGGGCTCGGGGCTGCACACTAGCGTACTAAAGAGTACACCAGAACACAGCGCTGCGCTACACTCAAGTGGCGTACTAGTTATTCTCGAGCGCACTACTTGGTACTCAGGTACGGATTTTAGCCGTTAGATTAGCTCAAGCGGCTAACAACACCTTCGTCATAGTGTCTGAATACACGGCTTCTGGGTGATTGTTTGCCTTAATTCTATAAAGAAATTCCTTTTCCTTTTTGCATCAAATTAAGTTTCGAAATTGAAGTTTAATAATTTTTAAAGGATTTGAGCTTTTTTTCTTTTTATAAACGCTAGCTAGCTAACTGAGCTCACTTGTTGATATCACTGATAATCTGCTGTTTACTCAAATAATGAGACTTGTAACCATTTGACAAGCTGAATGATCACCTGTTGTGTCTTTTAGACATGCATTTTGTTAAAATATAATACTTTAAGATTTTACTGCAGTCTTTTAGGGCTTGAGTTTTTCTTTTTTTTTATAGTTCTTTTTTCCCCCCTTTAAAGGCTGTGCTGAACTGTGCTGAAAAAATGTAGGTTGTTTGCAAGCAAGTGATTGCAATAATGATATTTTGCAATATTGGGTAGTTTTGCTTCATAATAAGGGGATTGGTGCAGTGCAGTATTGCAAAAGTCACTAATGCCTACTAGGGATGGGAATCACCACCCACCTCCCTCCCGATACCTTGATATCACGATACCTATGTGCTGATTCGGTTAAAATCGCGATCACGTTTTTGTAAATATCCCCATTCGACATTACGCCCCCCCCTTTTATAATTTGAAACCTTAAAAAAAAAAGTTTGAGTAATTACAGTAAATGTAGCCGCTCACTATAAAAACCAAGCACAACATTTAAACAATACAAACTAACCTAAAATGCAAGCCTAACATTTAAGACAGCAGCACATAACTCTGTCATCCACCATAATTATTATTTCTAAGTCAACCTTGGCAAATAATTCAGTCCTACCACATGGGATGAAAATGTGTAAATAGTTCAGGGTGCACCACCTGTAAGATAAAAACAAAAAACAAAACAGCGGTTTTATTTTCTCAAATGTTTTCAAAGTCGAAAAACTCAATTTGACAATGAGCACGTGGGTTGAGTGGCTGTGAGCATACGAGGGCACTAACAAAAATTTTTTGACTAATTATCGCTTGTGTTGTTTTGAGACTGGTGTTAGCATGCGTAATGAATGGGTTTGAGACTAATTCGATCAGAGTTTGAAGAAAAAGGCAGATTGACTATTAATGCAGGCAATTTTTGTTGCAATGTTGCACCATAAAAATGCGTTCCTGTTTATCCTGTTCCTGTTAGATTGTTTCTATCTGAGGCTGATCGACCGTTCACCAGTCAAGACCAATCAAACTGGAAAACTGGTCACAGTTTGATCCAACAGTTCACCCCCCAATCTTTATTACATACAAACAACAAGTCTTCGGTTAACGAGGTCATTTTACGTGCTGCAGGAAGAAAGATGATTATCTCAAGGAAAAAATAGTAATGATTTTGTGCAGATCATAACGTTGCAAGATCATAACACTACTGTGTGCAAGTCCCCCAAATTTTTTTACTACACATCTGGACGTCACAGACCGCAATGACTTTGATTTGGTCTGCCCGGTAGCAATGAATTTCCTGCTTCACTCACAACCTTTCTTAAACTCAGAGCACGGATTATGAAATTGAAGCCATAATCACTTACTTAATGCTATTGATTTAATAAATTGTGCGTACAGATCTATGAAAAAAGGTGTTTAAAAAGTTGCATAATGTAACTTTATCATCTTCCTACCCATCTCAACTTCTTTCTCGGTCATGTGGATCGCTTAGATTACGTAGATTAAGATTAAATTTTTTGTACCTTACAACACAATGAAATTATTATTATTATTATTATTATTATCATTTTTATGTCATAGTTAGGAAGTGTGGGTCAGAGTGCAGGGTCAGAAAGGATACAGGGCCCCTGGAGCAGATAGGGATTTTTGATGCCGATCTCCGATCACTAGAAGCTGTATTGGCCGATACCGATTACAGGGTCTACTCGAAGCCTTATCATGTAGCATTATTTATTAAACTATATCTAACAACAATGTAAATTAAGTATTGAAATTACAAGAAACGGAATATCATGAAATGACAAGTGTATTTATTGGCAAGCAACATGTGCAACACTTCATCTTAAAACATAGCAGCCTGTGCTTGGTTAATAACTGGGAACAGCTTGGAGCTTGACAAATACAACTTTCCTGTAGATTATATAAAATTAACAGACAAGCAGGACTCGAGTCGCCGGAAGTTCTGCAAGGTCCGCAAGCATCCGCGAGGGCCGTCAAAAAATTAAACGTTTAATTTTTCATGTTTAATTCTTCGCGCGGAAAGATGGAAACGTAATCACAGCGCCAAAACACGCGGTGAATCATGATGAACCGTACTTACGGGCACCGAGCGAAACCGCATAGGTTAGATAGGGGTATTATCGACAGCTGAGTGAGTGAGTGGCGGCACGCGAGTTGCTGAACTCTCCTGCTCTCTTAGCTCGAGCCAACTTTGAAAACTGCTCGTGTTCCTTTACGTGACTAACCTTCAAATGTCTGATGAGGTTCACAGTGTTAAAATGCTTTGGGTGCTTCCCGCCTCGTTGAATTGGCTTGTTACACAGGTTGCAGATTGCTAATGTATTGTCTTTTTCACACAACACGTAGAATTGCCAGACCGGTGAGCCATTTTAGCAGTGCGCAAAACATTGTCCCGTGAGTTTTGCGTCATCTGATCGGCTTTTCTATATCGGCCGTTATAGAGACTGCCGATCAAACTTCCCAAAGCAGTTATTGGCCGATTATGATCGGCGACCGATCAATCGGAGCACCCCTAGTTAAGGGTTAGACTCAAGGGCTCGACAGTGGCAGCTTGAGTGTCTTGGGGACCCTCGATCTTCCGATCAGCCATAAACATTTGAAGTATATTTTGAACTTGGACAGTTTAAAACAGTTCAGGTGAAGCATCTGGCTTCTTT
Organism: Clarias fuscus; assembly: GCA_030347435.1. NCBI lineage: Eukaryota > Metazoa > Chordata > Actinopteri > Siluriformes > Clariidae > Clarias > Clarias fuscus. The sequence goes on from CM059208.1 coordinate 24,126,864, forward strand.
TCTTCGTCTTGGACCTCAACATCAACCTGCCATCCTCCAGAGCAAAATCCTAAGCATATTATTGCTAAAATCGCAGGAACATGAATTGGCCTTGACCCTGACGTGCTTATGGCTCTGGAATAAAGTTACTCTGGGCCACATTACTTTTTTTTGTTGCTTGTTGCTCGTTGCTCCAGAGTCCAATCCCTTATAATCACACTTTTTCCTGATCAATCTCACCAAGTAAATTGTTTTCTTTTGCCCACACAGCTGTTTAGTCCCAGTCCTATGAGTTCTCATCTCAAATTCTTAGTTTCATTATGAATAATGGCTAATAATAGATTTCTACTCTCGATTTTTGTACACCTCTATCCTCACAGGGTGTAATGAGTTGATTTTTTTTTTTAAACTTAATTTCCACAATTACAGTTGTCCTTGCTTGACACAGACTCTTGAGATTGCTTTTTTTATAATGGCAGTATATTATGAAATCATACAACTGTTTTCATAAAGGTTTATAATTTTTTTTATTTATTAATTTTATTCCCCCACAAAATCTAATTCAAGAGTCTTATTCATTCTGTGATATTAAATCTAATTCTCCTATGCATCTGATGTCAGTCACTGATAAAAAAAAAAAAAAGTAAGGTAAAAATGTAGGGAGCAGTGAAATGCAACCTCTTTCTGGACAATATTGTTTATTCCTTGCCTATGCATGATGATGATGATGAGAAACCGCGCGGTTTCTGCAGGGTAAAAGCCAGTTTTGATTTCAGCTCGAGAGTCAGCGAGCACATCCTGTCCGATCCCAGTCCGATGCCGTCCATCTGTTCCCAGTGAGAGGAGTGGTCAGGCGTTGAGAGTGATCTCATCATTGGCTCGAGCGTGCTTTGGGTTCTCTCACACAGAGTGGAATGAATGAGCCGGGCCTCCGGTTTACACCCTGTACACAGTACAGCACGACGGAGACGATGAAGGTGATGACGCTACAGCGCTCAGTGTAGTGCAGTACGGACATCTGAATCGACTTGGCACGTGAGTCGCGGACAGGCAAGAAATGAGTCCCAGTGCATATTTGATTAGCACAGGCCTGGAACAAACCGTTGCATCGGGTTACAAGGATGGGTGAAGGCCCGAGGCTTTAGTGACAGGATGTCGGATGAGGCTGTGGAAGCCAGCAAACAGCAGACATTCCTTCATTCAGATTGTGGTCAGAGGATGCACAACCTAAGTTCTGTCACCACAGTCAAGAAGTGTGACGGGTATTCTTTCCGAATAAAGAATTTGTAGTGATATATTCTGGGTGGAGTTTTTCAGATTAGCATATCACATTTTCTCATCTTTCTTTACACTTTTAAGAGTTTAGAGTCATGGTTGGTTCACCTCCATTCCCATGTATGCTGTGGATGTTATCGTTTCTATAGTAACAACACATTCACAGAGCCATATATACAGTAGCAGACTCATTATACAGTATAACTTAATAATAAATGGATGGAACAATTGCATACTTGTAAAGATTTCTAAGGATTTGATTATTTTAACATTTGCTTTAATAATGCAGAAGAAGTTTCGAGTATCAAGTTTCCCCATCACCGAAAGTCTTCATGAGCAGGATGTACGATTTGTTTAAAAAACATAAAATAAAACGATCATATTCCGATCACATTTATTTTGTATCCAACGGTGTGTGTGAAAATGATCTGCACTCATTTTTCGACATAATCTCCTTGCTTTTCAGTAACTCTGACAACAAGCTTTTCTGTTTCCTAATGCGCCGCTGTCTTCACTTCTTCATTAGACGCAAATCTGCTTTCAGGGGACGATGAAGCGAGATCAGGACTGTAGGGAGGATACTTTAACACCTCAAAACCAAGTTTTTTGCTGAGTGTTGACCGTGTGGGCAGAAGTGTACGGATGTGCATCGTCATGCGAGATCACGTCGCCCTCGTATATCAGTCCTCTGCATTTGATCTAAAGTTTAGGCTTCAACTCCTAAATAAGCATCTCACTGTGACTAGCACTGTTGATTGTTGAATTTTTTTCCTGGTAATGTTCCAATATTGGCCCTTGAGAATCCCAGAAAACTGTAAGCATTGATGAATTTTCCAGCTGATGGTTGACTTTTGAACTTTCTCTCACTCGGCGATTGAGGAGGTTTCAGTTCCATACTCTGCCGTTTACTCTCAGACTCGTAGTGATGAATCCACGTCTCGTCACCTGTAAGAGCCGGAATAGTACCGAGTATTGGTTTAAATCTTGTTTGCAGATTATATCCAAACTCTTGCTCTACTGTAGGGTGACCCTCAGACCACAAAAAAACAAATCGCACAGCAGTTACAAATGAACTGATGTAACACGTTCACACTTGTAGTGACCTGCAGTGACCGAAGAGACAGGAGCGTTGAACGGAAAGTGTTGATGAGACAGTGCGGATAACCGGAGTGCGGATAATTTTTGACTCGCCCTCGTATTTATCTAGGTTAACAGTAAAAAACGGAACAAATGACTTTGTGGAAAGGATGTTTGCCAATATACACCGTGTAAACTGTACATCAATTCCGGCTACGCGGATGTTACTTGCATTTGAAATAATTTCACTGGTCCATATTGTGATTAAAATTTTTGTGCAGAGCTATTTCGAGATCAAGATCAAGTCATTGATTGATTGATTGATTGAATGATTTTCCTGAATGAAATCTCATTTATTTATTTTTTGTTATTGTTTTTGTTTTCAATACCAAAAATAAAAGCGCCTGCACCTCCATTATCGGTGACTTTCCACATTCCTGCTCTCTGTGGGAGCCATCAAGTCGTAATTATGGAGCGCGGCAGCTCTGGGAGTCGTCCTTCCCCTCGAGTCTGCTTGTAAGTCCCCAGTTTGGCGGACCTTGGCATTCTTTTGGACTTTCCATCCCGCCTCCAGCCCTCGTTTCCTACAGCCTCACACTGGATTTCCTCCTGTATCATCCGAAAGCAGAAAATCATAATGACTAGCCGTGTTGTCGTCCAGCAGCAAGGGGCTGTAACTCACGATATTTAATTGCAAAAGGCTACAATTTATTACAGATAACATACTAGGTATAGAGATCACCAGGGATGTCCCAATACGATATCATTTGTATTGTCACGATACATGCATTTATTTTGCATGTCATATTTGCATTCGCATTGCCAAAGCGCGAGTCACAAGAAAATAACAGGAGTAGATGGTAAAAAAAAAAACAACAGAAAAGCATATAATAGTATGAAAAGAGTAAAAATAAATAAGTGTATGTAAAATAAGAGTATAGATGTTTGTTTAGATGAAGTCAGAGAAAAAGTGACGCTCGTAAATGTTATAAAAAAGGAATGTCTAGGTATTTTTTTTTTGGTATTCTTGACAGCAAAATTTTTGGAAGTCCTGGCAATTAGAGATGTGTAATTCAATCAGTTTTGCTTTTAAACCAATAAATTAAATAAATTGGCCGGATTGAAAAGGAAAATAAAATTTTTTAAATTATTCAGGTAAACTTCCAAATGTTAAACTGTCTGAAATTGGCAAGTTCCTTGTTTTGAAAAAATACCACAGCGTTTCCATGAAATACAATCTTTGAAGATGCATTTTTGAAGCCATATCGCTTATTCATCTTTGAGTATATAGGCAGTTGGTGCATTACTGCCACCTACTGGGATGGAGTGTAGTATATGAAACATCAAGGTATGGACCTTTGCAGTTATTTAATTTCAGAATGCTGTAATTTGTTCCAGGTGATGTATGAACCCTTATGTAGAGCTTGTGAATTTTATATATAATTTTGAGTTGATAGATAAATATTTGCAAATTTTAATGAGGACATTTGTCCAATTATTTATTGTTATCCTGGATTAATAGTTAAATATGGCAGCTTAAATGACGAGGGTAATGTCTCAATTTTTTCTTCCGTTCCTCAGTTTGTGCAGCCCTGCCTACTTTTAGTAGGTAAGATAATATAAGGTAAGATGTACCTTTATTTGTCCCACAGTGGGGAAATTTCTTTTTCACAGCAGCATAGGAAAAATGTGCAAATAGAAAGTAGGGACAGAACAGAAACAATACAATAGTTACACTTTTCAGATTTTAATACTTTTAAAACCTGTAAGGAAGAAATCTGAATGAGACAAATCAGACTGTAAATATTAGTGCTATTGATCTAAAACAGATTGAAAATAGCAATGCCTAAAGGTGCAATCCGATCGACCTGAAGTAACCTGCGAAGTACACTTCACAGGTGGTCCAGTCATGTTAAATGTGATTCCAAACCGAAGGGAGAGAATATGTACAGTTCAAAGGGAACTGTGAACGGTGTAGGGAACAAGTGAACAACAGGTCTTCACTACACCGGAAAAGGAAATACAAAATTCATCAAGTCATTGCGTCTCGCAGGGACGCAAAAAAGGAAGGATTATATAAAAAGGATTTATATATTTATGATAATTTATTATACAGGATGACATCATATTCAAATTTTAAAAACTTACATTTTAATATAGTCCAGAAATCCTTAGTAATACATCACTTAGTAATCTGTAAATCTAATTATTAAATGTAGATATTTTTAGGGCCCAAGCACTATGACATCAGCTCTATGTCGTCATAGTGTGTGAAGGGCCCTCTTGTTTTCCTTAGTATTATTTTTTTTTTTTCCACCCTTTTGGACTTTTCGGGGGTCTTACCATGCTCAAAAACTCATGAAACTTGGCAGACTAGTTGGAATCTGCTGCCATTAGGATGCCTGAGAGTCTCGTGGCCCGGGGCCCAAAGGGGCCCCCACACGAGATTTTGCTGCCTAGCTCATACACACTTTCACGTAGGCACACGAAACTCGGAGCTCATCGAGCCGAACAACTTTTGCACTGTCCTGGGCTAAACTCAACAGGAGACCGGTTATTTTGGGTCGTTCGCAAAAACGCACCCGATGGATTTTGATATACTCCTCGTAGGGAAATTATACAATCGCTACCAAACTGGGCCAAAGAGATCTAAAGACATTGAGGATGCAAAATTGCGGAGGGATTTTCTATATCTCAAACGGGTCAGCCGTGATAATGTCTTAAACGTACGCAAAAAATGATTAATAACTTTGTGTGGCATTATATTGAGTGACATTATATTCAGTGACACCTTCTGTGACATCACGTTCAGGAACATCATAGTGTGAGGCTTTTCTTCCAGCACCTGCGGCCTATTGTACACACATACACATCACAAATGTTAACACTCACAAACACATCTCACACACTAACACACACATCACTAATGTTAATACACACAGACTCAAACCATACACACAAACAAACACAAGCACATTTACTCGTCACACACAGACTGACGCATCTACACGTCACACACCTCTCTCCCTCACTCTCACACACACTAACCCTTACACACTAATGCGCACACACACTCATACATCACACACATGCACACATACATACACCCATATTACAAATGTTTACACTTGCGCACACACACCCTTCTCTCACGACGTGCGCACACACACACACACACACACACACACACACACACACACACTAATGCACTCAACAAATATTTAGGGCCCAAACTGACTTTAGCCCTGTATAGTGTGTGATGTGTGCAGGTTGTGAGGTGCACACATCACACACTATACAGGGCTAAAGTCAGTTTGGGCCCTAAATATTTGTTGAGTGTGTGATGTGTGCAGGTTGTGAGGTGCAACCGAGTGGCGATGGCTTTTTCGAGGTCTTAACACATTCGAATGACACAGGTTGTATGGTGCGCCCGGGGTGGGAATGGCACAGGGTCCTTGGGCCCGTCATCGTTGCTTGCAACTATATCAATTATTTTTATTAATCAATGTTTTTTTTTATTTAAAGTTATACATTTCAGTAGTATGTTTTATAATGGTCTCCCGTTTGTTTCAATAAATATTTAATATTTAATGTGCGTAGTGGTACATTTTCACGGCAGCGGTGCCAGGTATCCGAGGGAAATTCCCTTCACTGGACTTTCACTGCAAATGGAGCAGGGAGTAGGGAGCAGCCTGTGAAGTACACTTCGGAATAGAACGCAGATAGAGAAGGGTGTGTCTTGTGACATCAGAGCGAGAAAGAGGGTGTCTTGTGACATCAGAGCGAGAAAGGGGGTGCCTTGTGACATCAGAGCGAGGTTGGGTGTGTGTTGTCTTGCCCCCCAACACTCGGTGTCTGGACAGTTTTGCTGTTTGATTTTCTGTTCTGCAGCTCAGGAGTGTAATGAGTAAATATAGTAAAAATTGGCAAGTTACAGTGGTATGAAAAATAAAATACACATGCTGTTAAAGAGCATCAATCAACTCCAGGGTAGTAACAGTAACTGCCCCACATCACCACAACACCTAAAAAGGGCCTGAACTGTTTTTATTGAGGCTTAGGGCCTACTGCTCTGAAGGGTGTGAGTTCAAATCCCAGCTACTCCAATGTTCTTGAACTAAAACATGAACCATCCAGTGCTGTCTGTGTTGTAGCCTGCTTTGGATAAAAAGTCAGCCAGATTAAAAAAAACAAAACAAAAAAAGAAAGTCACAGAATTTGTTTAGAGTTGAAGCTGAAATGAAAGCAGGAAATGTGAGAGAGAGACAGGAAGAATGGAAACAGGAGAGGGAGAGAGAGAAGGGGAGAGAGAGGGAAGGGTTAAAAGTGACGGGGTGGATTTGGCAGAGTAAGGGAAAGTGAGTGATGGGAGGGAGGGCATTCCAGTTTGTTGTTCACACTCACTCAAGCGCTGTTTCCCGTAAATGTGTGTGTGTGTGTGTGTGTGCGCGTGTGTTTGCCTGCTCCCAGCCATCCGCATGCCAGCACTCGTGTCCATTGTGTTGGATTTTGAACTCTGGGCCTGCTGTAGGTGATGTCACGTCTTGTTCCCTGTGCGGATTTGACTGCTGGGTGGAAACCTTATCGCCTGTAATGATCTCGGCCCTTGTGCCAGAGCTCCTGTTTGCTCTAGAGAGGTGTTACACTTTAGCCTTGAAGTTAAATCAGTCCTTAATCATCTCAAATGCCTCCCTGCGTTGTGTAAGATAAGCGCATATTCTGTCTCACACCCCCGCAGGCCGGCTTGCAGAGCATGCTGAAAAGAAAATCCTGACCAGTTATAAAATAAATAAATAAATAAATAAAAAACCACTGAGCTGGTCAAACTTGTAGTCTGGTTTACCAGCTGGTAAGAAGGGAATACTACTACTACTACTACTACTAATAATAATTATTAATTTATTATTATTAAATTATTAATTAATTATTATTATATAGTTAATTTGCTAATTGATTACTACATATCATAATAATGAAACTATATTTTGTGTGTGTGTGTGCGTGTGTGTGTGTGTGTATATACACTTTACCGCTCAAAAGTTTGGGATCACTTGCAGATTTCTTTGATTTTGTTTAGTGATTTATTTTCTACATTCCACATCATTACTGGGGATTTCAAAACTCTGAAATAACACACATGGAATTGGGTAATTATGTAACAACAACAACAAGTCAGTTGTTATTTTAAGACATGGAGGTCAGTCTTTCTGGAACAGTTTTTGCAAGAACATTACAGTACTGTCAAGTGCATTTGCAAAACCCATCAAGCTCCATGATGAAACTGTCTCTCATGAAGACCAAAACTTACCTCTGATGCAGAGAAGTTGTTCATTTAAAGTTACCAGCCTCAGAAATCACCAATTAACAAACATCATTTCAGATTAGAGCCGTTATGAAGCTTTACAGAGCAGAAGTAGCAGAAACATCTCAATATTAACTGTTCAAAGTAGATTACTATGTATTTTAATGGATGACATCAGTATTGTTTTACAATGAGGAAAGAAATAAAAATCAGGAACGACCATGGAGTTAGTCATCCTAAACTTTTGTGCGGTATTGTACAAGTACAGATGAAGGACTTTTCGTCATTTTCAAGGGGGGTGTTCAAGCCAAACCGAGACTTTTGATTAAAGGTGTAAAAGTATTAGCCACAGTAGAACATTTGAACCACCGATCCTTAAAAATGGACTTCGCCAGCTTGCAGAAGAGACACATCTGTCTATGGGAACTGTACACAAAATCATTCACAATCGTTTTCATGTTACTCGGCCGAGAGTTATCGGCACATCCTCGTACAGTCCTGACCTCGCACCACATATTCGGTCCATTAAAGGAGTTCCTGGGAGGCCGGCGTTTCAGACGCCAATTAGACAGACAAGTCCGATCATGGCTCCGGCGTACTGCGAGAACTTTTACCATGACTGTATTCAAGCACTAGTGAAACTCTGGGATGAATGCATTATATAGAGAAATAATGGGATTTTCTGGTCTCATTAACTGTCTTCTGTTATTCTGCACAGTGAAAAGTCCTGGTTTGACTTGAACACCTCTAGTAATTAAAAATCCATGCAGACGCATTGTCGTCACCCATAAGTAAATAATTCCAGCATGTAGATTAAAAAAATCCAGTCAGCGTCTGCGTGTTTTGTTTCCCTCGTGATAGAGTTCTTATAAAAATGTGACGGTACTTTTGAAGAATGTCACTTTAAACTCCTCTACATTATCAAATTTATTTAGTGTATCGCGTCGATGTTTTATAACCGATTCCTAGTTTAGCCGTAACACTATCGTGTCTTATCGATGTGTACGATTTTATGAGGCACGTCTGCTTGAACAAATATCATGCGACGGGGAAAAATGCAAATGCGCGACTGAGGGTTGTAATCCGTTTAATGACGTCTATATACAGCATCCTTTCAGCTTTTTTTAGTCTACTCAACACACCGCCCCGGGCTGACCTGCGTACTTGTCACTTTTTGTTCTTTCTACATGCGATCGAGGTGCTTATCAGTGGCCTGTAGTAAAATGAGCAGTGTGTAGCTCTATTGTGTACGTCGAGAAGCACAGAGACACCAATGAGTTTAATTTAGAGCTTGTTGTGTATTACTCGGTGTACCTCGTGTTTGCCTATCATTTTTGTCTTGCAGCATATTTCACACGCAGACTCGCCACCTTCTTCTTCTTTCTGAACGGTTTTCTCGACCTTTGCCTTCTCATCCCTGCAGCTTATCTTTCTTTGTATACATATACACACACCTTTGCGCGCACACGCAGAGACATGCAGAGAGCGCACACTCTGACACACCCTTTATGTTTATGCACTAGCCACATGGCTGCGCTCATAAATGTACAAGCTCACACCTCTACACACACTCACTTACTCTCTCTCTCTCACACACACGTTACAGTGCTTATGGACGGCGCTTGCTCAACGGCGTTTGCTAGCACTGCAGTTCCATGCCAGGCACTGCTGTGGTGCCAGTTGCCATGGTAACATTCCTGCCAATGACGTCAACGTGCCGCCATTCAATCTGGCTGGACGTGGCGTGTCAGGATGAGGCAAACGAGTGAGAGCGCGAGGGAGCGAGAGCTTTATTATTCCATGTGTTTGTGTATGTCTGTTCTCTTGCAACCGTTTCTCCAAGCGAGCAACGGTTCAGTTTTCCATAATTAAAGACAGCAGATTGATTTTTTTTTTTTCCCCCCCTCTCTCTCTCCCCAGTTTTTTTGCAGGATCTTATTCTCAACAGTAGTAGCTCAATACAAGCAAAGCAAAAAATATTTAGACTTGTTTCAACTTTTCACGATTAGCTTCTTACCCTCGGATATAATAACTTCTGTGGTGAACTTGGTGTGGCGATATTGACTTCTCCCTACTCATGACTCCTGAAAGACAGGAAAAGGGGCATTTCCACCATTTCAGGTTGAAAGCGGGTAGGGAAGGAGGGCGTAGTCGTAACATTTAATAATAATATCAGCTGTGTGTAGTCAGGAACTCCTGGACGGTTTTGGGACAGTCACGAAAAGTGAACATTGGGTTTTTGGGATCGGTCCATAATGTGGCCATAAAAAAAAATTAAAAAAGCAAACAAAACCGTGCATTTTAAATGTAATACAGTGACGTGTCAGTATTTAGCCAGTTGATTCATGTCTACCATGGCTGATTCATTGTTCATTGTCGATCTGTTGCTTGAGCATGTCTGAGAACCTGAGACATAATCACTTTAATCACAAGATCTCACCGTTATTTGTATGTTTTCTGTTCGACGCGTTTGACATTGCAGATGTTCGTAATCCTGTAAATCCGTCCTTGTTTCCCCGTCAGCTAAAAATGTAGTGTTGGTTCTGTTGGTTTGTTATGGTTAATTTTTCAACTGTTCTCCACTAAAATTTGGAAGTAGCATTGTATAGTACCGTACATAGCTTGTCCCCGAGTTAAAAATTTTCGCAGATGCGATTGGACCGCGGCTTTACAAACATTTGTAGATGTGAAAAAAATCACAGAAGTCGCTTACATGTATTGTACAAAAAATAGACCCTGCAGTGCACCAGATACCAATATTTACAATTATATACAATGGTTTGGAAAATCCTCAACAAAACAGAGTTTACTATCCAATACAATGGAAAACCACCCACAAAATGGCGTCCGGGGTTTAAAGGCACAGAGACAACAGTGCGTGAGATTTCATTTCCTTAGGCACGCTTACGGTTTTTGGCCACATAGTGGCAGTGTAGGAATAAAGAACAGATTTTGTCTAGTGGATTGGTATGCTTTATATCGTATATTCATGTCAGATTCCCTTTGTCAGACTTGAGAACAAATCCGACTTACGAACACGTTCTCGCGAACGAAACTCGTTCGTAAGTCAGGGACAACCTGTACTTTTTATTTATTTAAAAAAATAATAAAAATAAAACAAATCTCCTCCTGTTCTGCAAATTGAGTCTAATGCAGAAAAGCCAAAATGTACAGTTTCTTGAATGACCACTAGGGATTTGGCTTCAAAGTTGAGTCAATCCCCATCGAGGTCATTGTCATTATTTGCAGCTTTGCAGCAGAAATAAACGATTACAAACGGGTACAACAAAAAAAAAGATCTTGCAATCAACAGATTTTGGTTTCCATAGCTAGATTCAAAACATTCATGACAACTGTATAGGGGTGAATTTATATCTAACTCGTTAAGTAAAATTGACATTATGCCATAAAATTAGCCATAGTTAGGGGTGTGGGTGATTTGAGTTTTCACTTTAGCTAACCAGCTAACTGGAATCGATGTCGTTTTAACTTTACCACAAGAAATGCAGGATTTGACACGGGTCAACATGTACGGTACGGATGATGGAGTTCAAAGTAGCGTTAGCATGTACAGTACAGACCAAAAGTTTGGACACACCTTCTCATTCAAAGAGTTTGAATTTGTATTATGGCAAGAAAAAAGCAGCTAAGTAAAGAAAAACAAGTGGCCATCATTACTTTAAGAAATGAAGGTCAGTCAGTCCGAAAAATTGGGAAAACTTTGAAATTGTCCCCAAGTGCAGTCACAAAAACCATCAAGCGCTACAAAGAAACTGGCTCACATGCGGACCGCCCCAGGAAAGGAAGATCAAGAGTCACCTCTGCTGTGGAGGATAAGTTCATCTGAGTCAACAGCCTCAGAAATCGCAGGTTAACAGCAGCTCAGATCAGAGGCAGGTCAATGCCACACAGAGTTCTAGAAGCAGACACATCTCTAGAACAACTGTTAAGAGGAGACTGTGTGAATCAGGTCTTCATGGTAGAATATCTGCTAGGAAACCACTGCTAAGGACAGGCAACAAGCAGAAGAGACTTGTTTGGGCTAAAGAAAACAATAAAGAAAACTCGCTGAATGAGAAGGTGTGTCCAAACTTTTGGTCTGTACTGTAAATTAACGTTAGCAACCCAAGAAATTTTAGCTACCATTAAAAAAAAAAATTAAATAAAAAAAAATTAAGCTAGCTAGATTGTGGTAGCTGAGGTAAGTAGGCGGGTTCCAACCAACAGCCTGGCTCGGTGTTTAAACCCTGGAAAAAAGGACAAAAATCAGGGTTTGTTTTTCCTTTTTTTTTTTTTGGTCTCAATATAACTGAAATGTGAATATTGCAACTTTTAATGCAGCAAAAGAAATCCGAATCGAGACACGACCTCATCTCTGAAGATGATTGCGATCTTCAGTAGAGGTCTATGTCTAGTGCTGCGAAAGGTCAGTGTCTGGTTAATAAGCCTGTTGTTGCCAAGGTGCTGTGGATCTGACGATGGGCAGGTAACTGTAAGGACAGGAGCGCTCATTTCAATCCTAACCACGATGCTTCCATATCGCTGGAACTGACCGCTCTGCAAATCCGTAGAAAAATCTCATTAGAAGCTGGTCGGGCTGCTGTCAAACTTGCACAACGTAAGAAACGGTTTACTGTTTGCGTTCACGCATTCGATGAGACTTGCCATGGAAACGCAGGAGGGACCACGCCTTCTCTTTTTTTTCCCATGTGGGATAATGGAAAAGCAACATGAGCTTTCGTTATGCACGTGTAACTTGATTATTGCTGGTGAGAATAAATGGGTAAATGAGGTCGAGTTGAAGATTTGACTTCTCTTTTTTTTTTTTCTTCTTACACACACACAATCTGCAGTGGACTGGGCAGCCGAGCTGCAGGTTGCTCACCTAATTGTTTACAGGCTGTAAAATACGACATCTTTCTTGCAAACCCTTGTCACTGCCCTGACACACGCACGCACACACAGGATTCATCTTTTGAGCTTCTTTATTTATAGACGAAGCAAATCTTGTCAGCGTTCTTTTTTTCCCCCCTCGTTTCACATTTCATAGTCTTCCTTTGTTTCTTAGACCAAAGCAAGTGAACACCAAAGTGAGCTTGCTGTTTAAAAAGAAAAAAAAAAACTCTCAGTGCTCTGTTACCACCCTCCTTTCTCATTGCCATGGCAACATCCTGTTGCATAACTCCTTTCTGCAAAAGTCTTGCCTATCCGTCTCCGTGGAAACCATATCTCTCTCGTTCTCTCCCTCTTTATCTCGCTCTCTTTCATCCTGCTGACTTTCTCGTTTTTCAGTGTTGCTTTCTTCCTCTGTTTATGCTTCCGTGGTGTGTGTGTGTGTGTGTGTGTGTGTGTGTCTCTTTCACATGCTAGCCATTTCTTCAGTCTTCATTCCTGTGTGTGTTGTTTATTTGGTCTGTTTGTGTGTGCACACATGCATGGGTGTTAACTGCGGTGGTTTCTGCTCGCTAGGCTAATTGCTAGCCCATCCCCAAGCTGTCCACTCCCTGCAGTAACTCAGTACATCAGCCTTCTGGCAGCTCATAATTACAGCCAGCTTTAAAGATGCAATAAGCAAGTCTCTTTTTAGCGCTCGAGGCGAACAGGGTTAGTCCGTCGAGTTAAGGTTATTGTCGAATATAATAATAGCAGAACATTTATTTATTTTTTCTGGTTGCTGGTAGTCGTGATGGATCCTGAAGGAAGAGAGTCCTGAAAGGTATTTACGTTACGACTAATGCTACAACAAACAAGAAAAAAATTTATTTGTTTTTCTTCCCCCAATGATTTAACCAGTTCTGTGTATTATTTTCTGGTTGGTCTCTTAATTTTTTGATTAACTTGATGAATAATAACCACAAATAAAGTTGCAAGCAACAGTGAGCGGGCCCAAGCACCTTGCGCCACCCTCCCGACCCAGTCAAAGTGCACAGTGGGCACACAGTGAGAGAAATTCACATGAGTCGCTAGTCCGAAAGCTCAAATAATATATAAAATAATATAAATACAACTAATCTTTGTAGTAACATATTGGTGTGCATGTGGGTTTCACATTACAATTGCGGAAATTAGTCCGTCCGCGTGCACACAGTAATTACGCTTGCTCTGACGGCAGCAGGTAGCATTAGCGCGCTAAGCTAAACACGCTTAAATTAAAATGCCATTAAAATTTTCTCTTTTTTTTGAGTGTAGCTGTATTCCATAGCAAAGGATTCCGACACCGCGACATGCAACAAATGTCTTTTAACAATTGCATGCAAAGCGGGAAACATGTAAAGCCTAACGAAACATTTGAGGACACGCGGGATGAAGTTAAAAGCAGAGATACACCGTGTGCAGGTATCAGCTATCTGTGTGTGTGTATGTCCGCCAGTCAGACCAGCCCTAGCACAGTCAGGACTGGTGGTGTTTTGGCAGGTAAAGCAAATATGGTCATATTTCTGCAAAAGAATTACTGAAATTTTAAGCATACTAAGAATACCAACATTCATCGTCTATACCGCGTATGCTGTATACAGAGTCGTGGGGGGTCTGCAGCCTCTCCCAGGAGACTTTGGGGCACAAGGAATGGTGTACACCCTGGACAGGGTACCAATCAACCACAGGGTGCCTGCACACACTGCGGGTGATTTGGGAACGCCATTTAGTCTAATCTGCATGTCATTGGACTGTGGGAGAAAACTGGAGTATCCGGATGAAACCCACCATGACGAGAACACACAAACTCCACACATACACGGTGCTAACCACAGCGCCCCCACCCACCTCCACACATACACGGTGCTAACCACAGCTCCCCCACCCACCTCAATTTATTAATTAAGTTACATTTTATTTATTTATTGTATTAAAAAACATTATTATTATTGCTGCGACTTAAAAAAAATTAAGTAAAAAATGTTGTAGGGTGAGCTATATGGTAACAGAATTTACAAAATAGTGTTACACACAGCTTTCCCAGGACACAGAAAATAAAATCAGTGACGTTTTAACATGAAATCTAATTAATTATATTAACAAATAAATCCCCACAGATATAATCCCGGTGATTGTTTTTTATTTATATATATATATATATATATATATATATATATATATATATATATATATATATATATAGTTTCCATTTTTGTATTGGTTAAGACTTAAACAAACCAAGTAGATTTCCCCCTTATGTGACCTCAACTAAGACGCTACCCCTCATCCCGGTTTGTTCCTCAGCTCTGCTGTTCTCTGGAGGGTGACACCGAAACGGTGTGTTTGGCCGAGGAGTGAAATATAGGGAGATTTATAAATGTTTTATTAGCTGGATCATTAACAGATGCACACACTGAGCAGCCATGACGATAAAAACCACCTGCCTGATTTTGTGCCTGTCTTGTGTCATCAATGAGCTCTGAACCATAAAGATCTCTGAAAGTGTGCTGTGTTGTCTTGCACCAAGGTGTTAGCAGCAGATCCTTTAAATCCTGTAAGTCGCAAGGTGGGGCCTGCATGGATCAGACGTCTTAGTCCAGCACATCTCGTAGACGCTCAGTCAGCTTGTGATCTGGAGAATTTGGAGGCCACACCTTGAACTTTTTGTCATGCTCCTTAAACCAATCCTAAATAATTTTGCAGTGCAGCAGGGTGAAATTGTATCCTGCTGAAAGTGGCCATTGCCATCAGGGAATACTCGGTTACTTACATGAATGCCAGAACGCAGGGGGTTTTCAGAAGAACGTTGTCCGGTGCATCACACATGATCCCTCAAACCAGGCCACCTTCTACTATTGCTTCTGAGGTTCACTTGCCTGTTATAGGAGCTTTCAGCAGTCTTCCTAGCAAAGCCATAAATAAATTTATCCGAAAATGAAAATCTTTTTTTGGCCAGCCGTTGCTTTCCGTACTGTTTAATGAGCCTTGGATGCCCATGACTGTCACCAGTTCACCGGTTGTCCTTCATTAAACCACTTTTAATACTAGATACTGACCACTGCATATCAGGAACACCCCAGATAACCTGGTGTTTATACATCACACTATGGTTCTTGTTAAAGTTTCTCAGATGCTCCTGATTCCTCATTTGTCTTGCGTCTAGCACTTCTGTTCAATTCAATTGCTGGTCATGTATTCCTCCTCATTATAAAGAGATAATCAGTGTTGTTCACATGCGTTTTATGTTGTGACTGATTTGGTGTATAAATATGTTAAGTATGCATATAAAATTTGGGACCTTTTTAACATGAAACATCAAACTTTTATTTTTACCTCAAGAGGCTATTGATCACAAACATTAAGGTTAATCCAGCGTAGGGCTAATTAGGAAAGATGTTTGCTTCGTCTTGGATGGTGCATTAATTAACGTAGTTGAATAGCTAGCGCTGATAGAAAATCAGAAATGCATTTGATGCGAAAGGTGCGACTTGACTTAAAGGTCTATACGCGCATAAATAACCTGCCTCCAGGGAGTCTTGCTTTGATTTCTTGTCTGAAACACAGCTGGTTAGAACACAACTACTGCTCTCAAACACATATACCAACCGAAAATCAGCCGCTTCAGTTTTACACAACACACCGTTTTACTTGAATAAAAATCGCCAAATATTTATTAATAAATGAATTATGATTAAAATAATTACAAATAAATAAATAAAAAGAATTGAAAAGATTTATTTAGATCTCTGAATAAGAATTGCCACAAATAAATAAATATTTAAATGAAATGAATAAATTATAAATAATAAAAATAAGCAAATAATATTCATAAGTAAATACATTTTAAAAAGTTATTTTAAATGTTTTTAGATCTCTGAATAATAATAAATAATAATAATACTAAATATTGAATTGCCACAATTAAATATTTAAATGAAATAAATAATTATATAAATAATAAAAAGAATAACATAAGTAAATAAATATCATACGTAAATAAATGTTAGTTAAAATGTTTTTAGATCGCTGAATAAGAATTGCCACAAGTAAATAAATATTTAAATAAAATGAATAAAAAATAAAAAATAATAAAATTCATAATATAAAATAAATAAAGTAAATAAATACATAAATGTTAGTAAAAAGATTTAGATCTCTGAATAAGAATTGCCATAAGTAAATAAATATATAAATAATAAAAACAATAATAATTATATATTTTATTCTTATTTTTATTTATATATTTATTTGTTGCAATTCTTATTAAAATATCTAAATACATTTTTTAAACTAATTAACTTATTTATTCACTTATGATATTTATTTGCTTATTTTATTTTTTAAAAATTCTTCATTTAAATATTTATTGACTTGCCAATTTATTGGCAATTCTTATTCAGAAGATTTTACATAGATGTTAGAATTTTTTTATTTATTTATTTACTAATAAATACTAATACTAATAAGAATTGCCACAAGTCAATGTACCCCATATACCACACCATACCATCACTTTTTTTGTTCCAACAGTCTTGGAGGGATCTATCCAATGTGGGTTAGTGTCAGACCAATAGCGGTGGTTTTGTTTGTTAACTTCACCATTCACATAAAAGTTTGCCTCATCACTGAACAAAATCTTCTGCGTGAACTGAGGGTCCTGTTCCAATTTTTGTTTTGCCCATTCTGCAAATTGTGTGCGCCGATCTGGGTCATCCTCGTTGAGATGCTGCAGTAGCTGGAGTTTGTAAGGGTGCCATTTGTGAGTAGGCTAATATCCGCCGAAGGGATGTTCAACTAATGCCACTCTCCAGTGACATGCGGCGAGTGCTACGCTGTGGGCTCTTGCTGAATGAAGCTAGGACAGCCACTGATGTTTGTTCATTAGTGACAGTTTTCATGCGTCCACATTTTGGCAAATCCAACACTGAACCAGTTTCACGAAACTTAGCAAGCAGTTTGCTAACTGTAGCATGGGAGATGGGTGGTCTCGTAGGGTGTCTTGCATTGAAATCTGCTGCAATGACCCGGTTACTGCGTTCACCAGATATCAACACAATTTCGATCCGTTCATCACGTGTTAACCTCTTCGACATGTCAATGGCTGTGAACAAAGAGAAACTTGTAAATAACTCATGAAAGAATAAAGTTACGTTAAAACCAAGCACACCATTGTTTTTCTTGTGAAATTCCCAATAAGTTTGATGTCACATGACCCTCTTCCTATTGAAAAAACAAAAGTTGGATCCAAGATGGCTGACTTCCAAATGGCCACCATGGTCACCACCCATCTTGAAAAGTTTGCCCCCTCACATATACTAATGTGCCACAAACAGGACGTTAATATCACCAACCATTCCCATTTTATTAAGGTGTATCCATATAAATGGCCCACCCTGTATATGTTGGCATGTGTGTACATTTGAAGATATTTGTGACAAAAATGATTTGGGAGACATAAGATGAGCAATAGAACACATCAAGATGTTTTTTTTTGGAATTTTTGTCCGTCTGTCTGCTTGTTTATGCACGCATCACGTAAAAACTACTGAATGACTTTCAATGGGGTTTTCACAGGTGTATTTGGCCGAGCTTGATGTAACATATAGGCTGTGTTTCATCGCAATCAGCCCATATGCTACTTTGAAATTTTAATTGAAAACACCCGTGTATCATAAAAAATCGACCTTGAAAAAATCACAAGTTCTTCTCAAGATTCAACCTATGGCTCTGTACATTTTTAATACGCTCTTATAAGTGTTCAGTTGAAATCTACTTAATAACCGCGATCGCGCAGCTTCATTCAGCTTCATGGTAAAAATGAGTTTATTCCAAAATTTTCAACAGGTGCCACTGTACATTATTTTAAAAAACCGCTTATGAGGGTGCAGTTAAATTCTACGCGGTTGTGCATTTAAATATATGTAGTCTATTTTAAAATATTTTTCTATGTTTTTGGCCTGCTGAAAATTGAACGGAACCAAGCTGTGATGTGGTCAAAAGTATGTGAACATCAACTTGTCGATAGCTCTTTTTTTTAGATTTAGTTTCCCTTTTCTGTTTATTATAACCATTTACACTTCTGGAAAGGTTTTCCATTGGCCATGGAGACTGCAGGCGAACTTCTGAGGTCAAGTTTAGGATATCTGACGAAAAGGACCCGTCATGTATATTCACTTCATATACTGTACATTCAAAGATGTCATTCAGTCAGCACTCTGTGGAGGACACTTGAGTTCTTCCTCTCCAACTTTACAAATGGGCTTCTTCATTCCAGTGAAGACATTTTTAATGCTACAGTAGACAAAGACATTCTGTCTAATTGTTTATTAAAGGGCATGGGAAGTGACAGGTTCTTCATTTATTGGGCATCTTTGTGTCACAAGCTCTTAAACAAGTGTCTGCTTGGTTACGGAAATGGGTGATAATCGTTTCGCGTTTTATTCCGCACTTCAGTCTTTCGCTCTGTCCCGCCACACCATGATTGAAAGACGTGTCATATTAAGATACACAGTGTCATTATTATTCGCCTGAATCTATTTCTCGTACAATCCGGTTGTGCAACGACGGATTACACAAACAGCCTGCCACTGGGGTTTAAACATCTGTAGTACAAGTGAATGCATTTCTGTGCGAGTGTTTGAAATAATAAAAAAAAAAAAAAACAGAGCTGAGACATAAAGGAAAAAAAAGGCAGGACTGTTACTTCTGAGTGAGAGAAATGCAGCGAGTGTTGAAAGAGGAGATGGATCTGAAGGTCAGCTATAACGGGTGTGTGTGTGTTAGTGCGAGCCTCTGTTCTACCGTACCGTCATTTTGAAAGAGTCACTATGGCAACACACTTCCAAGCCCTTACACTGCGCTGATGTCTGTTGTACGGAACAGACCGTGATCAGACCGTACCTGATCCTTTGTGCGACTCGTATACAAAGTAGGGCGTATTTTTATCCACTAATTTAGCTCGCAGTCCTTGTTGTTTTTTCTCCAGTCTATCACTTTCACACTCTGGCGTTCTGCTGCTGTTGTGAGGTTGTGACAGGAGGTGCCTACAAGACTGCGATTATACAGAACACCAACAAGTCTTGGTTCGTCTTCCAAGAACCGGAGATTTGGGGCCTCCGAGTGGCGCAGTGGAAAAGCGCTCGCCCTATTATCTGGAGATCGCGAGTTCGATTCCCGGGTGATGCTGTAACCTCTTGCAGCCAGAGGTCTAGAGTGAGCTGATTGGCCGAGCTCTCTCAGAGGGGAGGGATGAGAGGTACTTAGTGCTCCCACATTAATCACGGCTCTACACGGCTCCCCCCCCCCTCCAAAATGAAAAATCCAATAAAAAAAAAACTTAAAGTATAAACAGTATAGGTGTGATTCTATAAGTATCACGATTTTTATAAATATCTCAATATTAATTCCCCCCCCCCCCTAATTTTTGTTACAATTTTAATCTTTTAAATAGGTTTAATGATTGATTAAATGTAGCTTGTTTCGTAAAACATTAGTTTTCGTTCTTAAAATCCAAGCGCAGCATTTAAACAGTACAAACTAACTTCAAATACAAGTGTTTAACATTTAACTAAGCGCATATTTCTGTCTTCTGCCATAATTTATTATTTCTTAACAAACTTGGCAAATGATTTACTCCTGCCACACGGGATGAAAATAGTGTAAATAGTTCAGAGTGCACCACCTGTAGGATTATAAAGGAACGGCAACGTTTTTTACCCCCTCAAATCCCTCCAAAGTCTCAAAACGCAAGAGTGAGGGGCTGCGAGCACGCTGGCACGTGCGGCTTCTGATGTGGGCGGCGGCGATTCTAAGGCATGTCATTTGCGAATAATTAGCACCCGTGGTATTATTTTGAGGCTCGTGTAATGAGTGGATGTGAGTTTGAAGAAAAAGATAGATCATAGGCTTTTAACACGTGCGAATTTTATAATGTAACACCGTAATAATGGGTTTCGGTTGCGCCGCTCGGAAGCTTCCGTGCTCGATACAGCATCGTTTATATCTGAGGCTGATCCGCCAATCACCGGCCATCGCCAATCAAACTCAAAACCAGCGAATTCTAGTCATTGTCCGATCGACCGGTTCACCTCTATTATACATGTAAAAATGATTAAAAATCACCACAAAAGAATCGCAATTCATAACTGAATCGATTTCTTTTTTCCTTCCTTTTCTCCATCTATAATAAATAATAAACAACATGGTTGTGGATGTGCACATATGGTTTTTACTTCTTCCTTTATTTTAAAACACAGAAACAGTGAAATATCTGTCTGCCATGTTATTTACGCAACTCCTTTTTTTTCCCCCCCAAATAGAACATATTAATTAATAAGTGTTAAGTAACATGTTTTGACGTGTTATTGATTGATTTCTGTGTGGTAAATAAGTAAGTTCCCCCCCCCCCTCTCCTGTAGTTCAGCTTACGATCGGGACAACAAAGTGCGCGTGGCCATAAAGAAGATCAGCCCCTTCGAGCACCAGACGTACTGCCAGCGCACTCTCCGCGAGATAAAGATCCTGCTGCGCTTCAAACACGAGAACATCATCGGCATCAACGACATCATCCGCGCGCCCTCCATCGACCAGATGAAAGATGTGTATCCTTTTCCAGATTGCTCAGACTTGAAACGCTCGTTGAAGTGAACTTCATGATCGGATATTTAAAGCACACACACACACACACACACACCTAACAGTAACTGCATCACGTTACTGTTGCTATCAAGGGCGTACAGTACACACCTGTAATTAATCCACATCCTTGACTTTTTTCTTTTTGTTTGTTTGTTTTGTTTCCCCTTAAATCTAAGCTCAAGGTCGAGTTTAATCATATAGACAGATCGTACTTCTGGAAGGAGCCAGACTCTTGCGTCCCTAATCAGATTTCTCACCATCAATAAACTGCCGTCCGGTCAGACAGTCCCGAAGGTTTTATTTAATGTCTGAAAGCTGAAAGCTTAAGGTTCATGTGCCGGGTCGGACTTTCGGCGCCGGCGTTTTTTTTTTTTTCTTTCTTTCTCCCTGTTTTTCTCTCTTTTACGCAACATAGTAGATGAGTAGGCAGCGGGCCTCGTAGTAAAGAGTTAATTTTGGCGCAGAAATCAATAGTCAGTAGGCGTTCGGTGGCTCGCTGGCAGCACAAGCGTTCCTGTAGAAAAGGATGAGCCTCTTCTGTTCTGTACACTCAGTCCCTCTCGTGCTTCGTGCTCAGGAAAAAGAGCGGCTTCAAACAGCACCCAGAGATCCTCCCCCTCTTCAGCGGAGGGGTTTTTTGGCTGGATTCTCATGTTCACACTGTGTGTGGGATGGCAGATGAAATGGCACGGGTTGTTGGAAGCGCTGCCTTAATGGGCTCTGTGTGAGATGATTTTTTTGTGTGTGTGCGTGCGCGTATGTGAAGGGTTGTCATTTTCAGTTCTGAAAAGTAGATTATAGAAGCCTGCGTTTGTGGGTTGCGAGCTGTTCGGAATCTAGGTTACATCCTGATCGATGCCGTTATGAACGAGAAGGGAAAAAAAAAAAAGAAGAAACGTTTCAGTTTGAGTGGGTGATGAGTTGATGATCACCACGTTTGGAAATTTGCAAAAGTCAGTAGGAAGTAGGGTTTGTTGTCTATTTATGATTCGTGTTTACTTGGCTACTACGAATTAAAAAGATGATTAGCGTGCGCGTCTGCCTGTTTTTTTTTGTTGTTTGTTTTCCCTTTGTTTTTACCCATCCCTGAATTTTTAAGCTATTTCCAGAGGAGTCAAGATGCAGTCTAATCATAGACCTGAGCAGTTCAGGGTTAAACATCGGGATTTTTTTAGCTCCTCAGCTCAAAACATTTCACTTTCCAGCATTTTTCTCACTCTTGAATAATCTTGAATTGGTGATAAACAGGCAAAGCTTGCTTTTTTTTTCCTTTCTTTTTTAAATTTTTTTATATAAAATCGGGGCTATTTGGAAGCACTCGTACCACAAGGCGGGGTTATTAATAGCCACGCTTCTGTCTGTTTGAGTTTTTTTTTTTTTTACAGTGAAAGGTCCTCAAGACGTAACCGTGATTATATCGCACATCCTACAGAAAACCACTTGCGTAGTATAAGATGAGTCTAAAACTCCCAGCATGCTGTTCAACTAAACAAAAGTGCATAGTTTTTTGTCTTTTTACTTTTCTTTTTTTTTTTTCTTTTTTCTTTTTTTAAACCAAATAGCATTCACGTTTCTCCAAGTTGTATACAAATCGTTCCTTGACTCGAGCAATCTCTAGCTACATCGTGCAGGACCTGATGGAGACCGATCTTTACAAGCTGCTGAAGACGCAGCACCTCAGCAACGATCACATCTGCTACTTCCTGTACCAGATCTTGCGTGGCCTGAAGTACATTCACTCGGCCAACGTGCTCCACAGAGACCTGAAGCCCTCCAACTTGCTGCTCAACACCACCTGTGACCTCAAGGTGTGCACCTTTTTTAATAAACATGTTTTGGTTATTTTTGTGTACTTTTATTCATTTTGTTCGTTAAGTAATCGTCTCTGTGTTTCCAGATCTGCGATTTTGGGCTCGCACGTGTAGCCGACCCGGACCACGATCACACTGGGTTCCTCACAGAGTATGTAGCCACGCGCTGGTACCGAGCCCCAGAGATCATGCTCAACTCCAAGGCAAGAGGATCTAATAAGGACTAATCCTGTTTATTTTTGTTTTTGTTTTTTTTCCCAGCCTAAATTGCCCAAGAGAAATGATTTGTTTATTCAGATTTGCTACTTTTAACATCAGGAATTGATCAGAATAGCATTTCCTGCAGATTGAGAGACGAGATGTCAAAATAACCCGCAATGTCTTTCCTTCCTGTGAATAACCTGAGGTGAATTATACAGTAGTTGTGAAAGTCATGTTATTTGTAGTGTTGTTGTGTCAGACATGCACTAACGTTCAGTTTGTAAAGCGTTAATAACGTTTAATAGTTGAGGTTAAATTAAAGAGAAGAGGTCCTTGTCCAATTTTTTTTTTGTATTAGACAAACAAATCAAACCAATAAAATTCCCCCCCCATAATTGTGACCTCATATAAAGCGGTACATCAGCATTTGAATTTAATCCATTCTTAAGGCGAAAATTCTTATTGCGAAACGCATTTTTCAATAGGAAATAATGTAATTGCAGATAATCCGCTCCAGTCACCCCAAAACATGATCAGTTTTACCAAGTTGCAGCACTATAATCATATTTCCGCATAACAAAAAGTTTAGAAATTGCGTAAAAAGAACTAAAATATGAAATTCAACTTAATTAACCTTAATTTATGATTTTTTTTTAAACCAATGATTTTTACCATTTTTACTAACTCTCTAATCTTTCTCTTTCTCTAATCTCTCTCTAATCTTTTTACATCTTTAAAAAAAAAATTTTGTAGAATATGTAAACACGCTTTGCTCGGACTTCTACTGACAAGCTTTGAACCGCTCCAGAATGTACACACGACTTAGGCGGTGTTCGGTTGTATAAGTTAAGTTAAGTTAGCCTTTATTGGTCACACATACATTACTGCACAGTGAAATTCTTTATTCTTCACATATTCCAGCTTCTTGTTAGTAGGCCGGGGTCAGAGCGCAGGGTCAGCCATTTTTACGGCGCCCCTGGAGCAGACAGGGTTAAGGGCCTTGCTCAAGGGCCCAACAGCAGCAACCTGGCGGAGCTGGGGCTCGAACCGCCGATCTTCCGATCCGTAACTCAGAGCGTTAACACACTGAGCCACCACTGTATTTGCTGTAAACACTGGAAACTGGAAACACTACGTATGCCGATGCAAACTTTCATTCCTTAAAGAGAGGGCACTCGCATGCCAAGGGTACACTGTACCAAGAGACACTCCAAAACCTACAGTCACATTTCTCTTTCTCACATTCTCAGTCTTTGCAGTTCTCTCAGCACAATGTTTAAGAGCTACAGTGCGTTAAGCTAGGCTAGCAAGTAGCCGATAACTGCGAACAGCTGACCTAGCCATCTTTTAGCCATTATATTTGAACTTTTGTATCGGTAAATGTTGAGGATGGCGTCATGAATGAATGAATGGTCTTGCATATATTTTTCCTCCTCATTTTGTTCATCAGAAATACAGGTGGGGAAAAGCCTGAAAACTGGTTGAAGGTACAAAATAAGGTCCTAAACAAAAAGATGTGAAACAGAAAGAAGAGTTATACTTCAGCTGGAACATTAACAGACACATTTTGTTGGAGACCCACTAAGACTTATGCAGACTTGTATAATTAAGCAGTATCACGTTAGGGGGAGTGCTGTTGTGCTGAATAGCAGCACGGCTGTGATAAAGTCGTAGGCACGAGGGAGCAGCAATCAGTTGTCTGTTTTGTTGTTAGTTTGTTTAGCTAATCAGTTATTTTGCTCCACAGTTAGTCTAGTTAACAGAAATTAATTTGTAATTCTTACTGGTGCTATGTGAGGAGAATAAACCCCTGGAGGTGGAGAGGTCTCGAATGTTTATCTTTATATCTTCAACCATTTGTTTTGTCGTACGAGTTGAACCCCAAATAGAGTCAAATGGAGAGCTTGTGTGGTATTCTTTTGTTCCACACACCAACATTAGTGCCTTTTGTTTAGGGGTTAAAGGCTATTAGAACACATGGGACGCAGAAGTTAAACGTCCTGGTGCTGTTATGCTTTATATCAGCACTCATGGAATGCCTTTCGTCCAGTCAAGTTGTTTGGTCATAATTAACTGGTGCATGAAAACAGATATACTGTGTCACCTTAAGTAAGGAAAGGAATAAAACATAAAAGTAGTTCAGATATAGGAAAGTAGTCAACATCTGGATTTTCTCGTTGTGTTAGGCGCATGTCGAAATATTTTATTTCTCTTAAACCGTAGCAATTTTCCAGAGATTATTTCTTGCTGTATATTAAAGAATTTGCAGTCTATGCTTTTCAAAATATCTGATCATAGTTCCATATAGCTAGCTTTCATAGTTCCATATAGCTAGCTTTCTTATAAGCAGCTTATAAATAATCATTCTCACTTCAGAGAACATTACAGATGTGTATGGAGAAAATGCAAAATTACTAACAGTAGTTTCTGTCCTTTTGAATTAGCTGTTACTATGGAAATGTTGAATAATATAACCCTGTGTTGTGTATTACAGACCAGTCTGATATAAGATACTGATTCCTGAGTGTGTTTTTTTTCTGTTTTATTTCTGTTTCTTACAGGGTTACACCAAGTCCATTGATATCTGGTCAGTCGGCTGCATTCTGGCTGAAATGCTCTCTAACAGACCCATCTTTCCTGGAAAGCACTATCTGGACCAGCTCAATCATATTTTAGGTATTTACACATTTTAAAATAAATCTTTAATACTTTCAAATAGCTTGCAAGTAAATGTGAGTATGGTCTGAAGTGTAATGCTTTTAATAAAAGTGTACAAGAAAGGGTTACACACTGCTGCACTGGTGAGATGTCTCTCTGTGTGTGTGTGTGTGTGTCT
This sequence comes from Clarias fuscus, assembly GCA_030347435.1. Taxonomy (NCBI): domain Eukaryota; kingdom Metazoa; phylum Chordata; class Actinopteri; order Siluriformes; family Clariidae; genus Clarias; species Clarias fuscus. The sequence goes on from CM059208.1 coordinate 24,152,896, forward strand.
GTATGTGTGTCTGTGTGTGTTAGCTGCAGCAATAGTTGGCACAAATTTACAGCCCTATGTTAACTTAACTACCTGTTCAGCCTCCAATGTCTGAGGGGAAGAGGTGTGTCTATCTGTCTGTCGGGCTGTCTGCTTTTTTTGTGTCTGTCTGTCTCTGTCCGTTGTTGTTTGGGTCTGTCTTGGGCCCGTCTGTCTGTCTGTCTGGGGTTGGGCCCGTCTGTCTGTCTGTCTGGGGTTGGGCCCATCTGTCTGTCTGTCTGGGGTTGGGCCCATCTGTCTGTCTGTCTGGGGTTGGGCCCATCTGTCTGTCTGTCTGGGGTTGGGCCCATCTGTCTGTCTGTCTGGGGTTGGGCCCATCTGTCTGTCTGTCTGGGGTTGGGCCCATCTGTCTGTCTGTCTGGGGTTGGGCCCGTCTGTCTGTCTGTCTGGGGTTGGGCCCGTCTGTCTGTCTGTCTGGGGTTGGGCCCGTCTGTCTGTCTGTCTGGGGTTGGGCCCGTCTGTCTGTCTGTCTGGGGTTGGGCCCGTCTGTCTGTCTGTCTGGGGTTGGGCCCGTCTGTCTGTCTGTCTGGGGTTGGGCCCGTCTGTCGGTCGGATTCTGGATTTGATCTTTCTGAATGTATAGTATGGCTGCAGAAAGCTTTTAAGAGAACCTGAGCTCGTCTGTCTGTTAAACGTTGCCGTGCATGAAACAGGTAAACAATAAGAGTTTGTCATTTGGTCGGTCGGTTGGTCGGTCTGTCAGGGTTTGGGTCTGTTTGTCGCTCTGCGTCTCTGTGTCTGCCTCTGTCTGTCTGTGTGTTCTGGTTCAAACCAAAGTCAGTTTGAGGTGAAATGTGAGACTCTTACATTGAGTGTTTCACAGTGAGCAGGACGTGCACTTTGGAATTCTGAAAGTTCTGACTTTAATAATAAATTATGTGAGGAGGAAAACAGAAAGTGCGTCTCATAGGGCTGTGTATCTGAAATGTTTTGAGGTCAGATCTGCACTGTGAGAGCCAGATCAGCACTCGATGCTTATCAGCTGTAAAGGGCTGACAGTTCCTGTAAAGATAGCAGAGCCGTATCGGGTAGCTCGCGTTCGACTTTTTCGCTGATGTTTAGTCTCACGTTTTGACGGATTCATCGGCTTCCTGTGCAGTTTACTGTCTGAGATTTCCATCTCCCTATGCTCCGAGTTACGAAAGCTACGAAGAGTAGTAATGGTGCAAGAAAGTTACTGTAGAAGTTTAGTTTGGATTAATTCCTCTGTAGTGTTTTGCGAGTACACTTGCGACGTATAATTAACAGTTAAATGTATTAATGTTATCTAATAATTTCGATGCTCCCCGCCCCCTCTTCCCATCACTTTAACGTTTTGGCCAGCGACCTCAGGGCTGAAGTACGGAGATGTAAATTGGCGGTGTTCGTCTCTAAAGTTCTCTCTGAAATATACCAGAGTCAAAAATGATCCGCACTCAGGCTGTAGAAGTTTAGTTTAAAAGACAATTAAATAATTTTTTGACATAATCTCCTTGCTTTTCAAAACACTTTGTCCATCTGTGAACAAGCTTTCCTATTTCCTCGTTAAAAAATATTTTAGGCTGAGCTGTGAGCCACGAATGCGCCGCTGTCTTCACGTCTTCATCAGAAGTGAAAGTACAAAGGACTATAAGGAGTGTGAGCAGAAGATCATGACACCCTTGGATGGCAGTCCTCTGTGTTTAATCCGAAGTTTAGTCTTCAGCTCTTTAATAAGCGTCTCACTGTAATGAGCGCTGTCGATTGTTGAACCTTTTTATACTTCTGGCCCTTGAGAGTCCCAGAAAGCTGTTAAACGTTGATGTATTTTCCAGCTGATGGTTGACTTCTGGACTTTTTCTCGGTTGGCGATTGAGGATGTCTCCGTTCCATACTCTTCCGTTTACCCTCAGACTCGCAGTGATGAATCCGTGTCTCGTCACCAGTAATGATTTTCTAATGAGTATCTGATGGAGTGCGGCCAACAGATGTTTTAATATATCCAGAGCGTGGATCATTTTTAACTTGAAAAGTAAGGTATCTCCTTTCCATACCCGTTACTCCTTACTTTGTTCCTCCGTTTTCACTCTTTCTTCAGCTAAGTAAATTACGTTTTAAGCCGAATGTTTCCGTATACAAACATGGTTAAAGAATTCTGGATTTGATCTTTCTATATATGTATAGTATGGCTGCAGAAAGCTTTTAAGAGAAACTGAGCTCGTCTGTCTGTTAAACGTTGCCGTGCATGAAACAGGGTAAACAATAAGAGTTTGTCATTGAACCCAGATGGACAGGGGTGCTCTGGCTCTGACACGCCATCTAGTGGATACAGCTTTTAATATACTGGTTGTACATGAGATCCACGACTATGTATACGTAACGAAAGTGAAGTGTTTTTTTTTTTGTTTTGTTTTTTGCATTGTAAGCCGGCACATGTGGAGGAAGAAAACCTTGTCATCATGATGACTAGAAATGATTAATCATTCACTCTGTGAGTGTGTCGTGCTGTAAACCTTCACACACGTCACCAGTCGCTTTGAGGAGTGATTTATTTATTTTATTAATTTTATCTTTCCCCCTCTCTGAGAGTTTATGGACACGGTCATGTGCTCACTCCGAGGCGTACGTATTGTTGTGTAAGCATTATTTTTGGCCCATGCAGTCATGAGAAGGCAGAGCATTGTTGGATGGAGATGGTACGTTTTAAGAGGTATTGTTCATCCCGCAGTTAGAGGAAGTGCTTCAGCAGTTATGCAATAAAATACCCTTTTTTTTTTTTTTTCGTTCAGGAAGCCGAATGCAGAAGCACTCGCAGAAGTTGTGTATCCCCGAGCTGTCAATCAGATGATGCAATAATGACAGAGCTCAGACACAAGCACCACTTTTCACCACTAATTCTCTTGTTCCTTATTTTTTCCCACCTTTTTTCTGTCTTGCACCCTTTGTCCTATCAGGTCGGGAATCCCCCAATTAAAATACAGATTGAATTAAAATTGCGATTCTATAAGTATCACGATTTTATAAATGTACTGATCCGATAATAAATTTTCCCCAGATTTTTTTTTTTAAGTTTACTTTTTTTTAACCAATGTAGCCTGTTTCTTATAACATTCGTTTTTTCACTTAAAAACCAAGCGCAGCATTTAAACAATACAAACCTACCTTCAAATACAAGAGTTGAACTTTGTTTTTGTTTCCCCTCCAGTCAGTCTGTAGATTCATGAACCAGCACACAAAAGAATCTCCATTCAGAACTAAATTAATCGTCGCATTCTCCGTTTCTGGAAGTGCTTCAGCAGTTATTGTTCCCTCTTATTATGGTTTCCTCTTATTTATTCTGATCACATCCCTCTCTCTCTCTCTCTCTCTCAGGTATCCTCGGCTCTCCCTCACAAGAAGACCTGAACTGCATCATCAACATAAAGGCCAGAAACTACCTGCTCTCGCTGCCGCTGCGCTGCAAAGTGCCCTGGAACCGCCTCTTCCCCAACGCCGACCCCAAAGGTCACAGTTCACCTTTTTCACACTTTAAAAAAAAAATTTTTTTTAAAGTCCCAATACTAAACACCTGAAATGTGAAATCTCAATGTTTCGCCGTTTTTGTTGTCTAGCTTTGGATCTCTTGGATAAGATGCTGACCTTTAACCCTCACAAGAGGATCGAGGTGGAGCAGGCCCTGGCGCACCCCTACCTGGAGCAGTACTACGACCCGACTGACGAGGTGAGGAAGCTTTTAATGCCGCAAGATTTCTGAGATCTGTGTGAAGTCTTAAGCCAAACCTTAATTATGTATGTATATTTATTTCCTCAGCCTGTCGCCGAGGCTCCGTTCAAATTCGACATGGAGCTCGACGACTTGCCCAAAGAGACTCTCAAGGCGCTCATCTTCGAAGAAACGGCACGCTTCCAACCAGGCTACAGACCATAACCGACTTTACACCTACTACATCTCCAAAACATCACTCTTTGCATATTATTCTTCAGTTTTGAGTCCACTTACATTTTTTTTTCTCTCCTCTCGATTAGAAATGCTCGCTCTCTCTCTCTCTTCTCCTCTTCTTTCCTTTCCGTCTTCATCCTCATCTATCTTCTTTCCTCTGTCTGCTCTGAGATTTCAGTTCAAACAAGTGTGTGTGTGTACAGTATGAGTGTGTGTAAGTGTGAGATGAACTACGGAGTGCAGGCTGACCAGAATATCGTCGAGGGTCGGCTTCTTTAGACAAAACTCAGCTCAAAACTCAACTTATGCTTCAGTAAAAAAAAAAAAAGCCAGTGATCATGTAACTGCTGTGTTTAATGATTTATATATTTTTTTATTTTTTAAGAAAGAGCTTCTCGTCAGTCTCACTCCCGCTTTCCTGCAAAGCATCCGTAAAGCCATTTTCAAGTCGAGGCCAAATTTGGAGGGGGAAAGAGGAAGGAAAAAAAACTAAACAAAAAAAAACAGTTGAGTTTGCCAAGGTGCCGTATGTGTGTAAGGCTTTTAATTAAAACTTCGTGCCACGTGCCCCTTAAATAATACGATAATATACTAATAGGTTTGTTTTTATATCAGATTTAGTATTGCATTAAAAAAAAGCTCAAATCGATTGCTTTTTTTGAAAAATAAATGCGTAAGGAGCTCAAGCACCAAAGAAAATAGGGTTATTTGGGCAGCTTGAGGGAAAAATACAAACTTTTCTTTCTTTCTTGATTTTTTTTTTCCCCCCCTCAGGGGGTGTAGATGTAGAGGTAGATTCTGAGGTAAAGATGATGAGCTCTGAATTTTGTCAAAGCACACAGAGGGCTATGAGGGAGGGAGGAGTCAAATAATCAGATGGGGTATCTTGTGGCTACGCATTGCCACGTTAAAATAAGAGAAGGGGGAAAGAAAGTTTGAGCTAAAAAGTAGCTTTTTCTTTTTTTCTTCTTCTTGTGCATCTCTGTGGCTCTTTTTGCTTTCTGTTTCCAGTGTCTCTCTCTCTCTCTCTCTCTGTCTCTCTTGCCTTCTCTTCTCAATAAGACTGTGTCCTTGCATGACTGTTAAAAAAAAAAAAAAAAAACAGGAAAAAAAAAATTAAAAAGCTTTCTATACAAAGAACATGGAGGTGCCACACTGCTGGGGATTCCACGTCGGGACTCTCAGGTCTTTCTTTCTTTGTTCTTATATTCCCTCTTATATTCTCTTTTCTTTTCTTCTTTCGTTATTATTATTATTTTTATTATTTTCGTTTTTTTTTTTTTTTCCCCTCCTACAACTCTTTCAACCTTGTAGAATATTTCAGAGAGTAGATTTTCTAAGAAACGGTCTCGGTCGGGTTAACACGGAGCGAAGTCAACCGACGTCTCGTCTAGCCGTCTGGACGTTCACTACACAGGAAACCTCACGTTCTATTCAGCGCCAATTCAAGCCACGCTTTTTTTTTTTTTTAACCCCCCCACCCCTTCGCTTTCTATCAGATCAGATCTGACAGCGTCGTACTTTTAAGAGCGAACTAGCACTTACTGATCGAAAAACGAAACCAGACTAGAGACGGAGAATCAGACCGCTCTTTGTTCTCACACTGCTCTTGCCTAACTTTATATCCAGCATGGTGCCACAGTGGCTTGACCCCAGCGTCAGGTGCTAAAGAGGACATTGATTAGTTATTTTATTAGAGCAGAGGAAAAAAAAAAAAAGTTTTCTTTTTTTCTTTATCTTTTTTCTTTGTTGTTCCTGAAAAGCACTGCAAAACCCTGTAAGATAGCTTCAGCCAAGTCCGTGTGCAGCCTGTCTGTTCTGTGTGCCTTTACTCATTATGAATAACAGTTTATTATCGTGCAGCTTCGTTTCGTCGGGGATCAGTTGTAATTTTTGCGATATATTCTTAAATACATATATTTAAAACGAAAAATGAAAAATCAACAAAAAAAAAATCTATCTTAACTCTGATTTATGTCATTTTAAGTCCAGAGCTTTGCTTTTTTTGTGTGATTTTTGTGATTGAGTTCAAAAAGGTATTAATTAATTAAGTGATTAAATCAAAACAAGACTTTTATTTCTGCCTCGAGTTGATCCAGTACTCTTTTTATGGGGGGCTTCTTGAGGGCCCCCCCCCCCCCTTTTTTCTTTTCTTGATGTTTTGTGCAAAAAAAATTTTTTTTTTTTTTTTTTTTTTTGTAAACTGAATGTCTTGTTTCTAGTGGTTATTAATCTTGTTACAGAATTGTATTCATGTATTAAACTCTTCTATAAGTAACGTTCTAAACAATGGAAGACTCCAACGGTTCTGGATTTCACTCACAGGTTTAACGTTTCCCCGCCTCTCCCTCGGGTCTCACCTTCACCAGAGGTGTTGATGTTAATCATTCGGGGAAGCGTTATAATTGAATATTAAAATCTATTACAGTATGTTGCACCTTTTGAAAATAAAAACGAATTACCGATTACAGGTTTGTCTTTGCTGCTGACAGACAAGCCTTTTTTTTTTCTTGGTCTGTTTTTTAATTACTACTATTATCGGGTAATTTAGCATCTGCCAAGTCATGTAACCTAAAGACACCAGAATAAACACTGTATCCTATATTTCTTCTTGTTGTGGTTGATGATTTATTAACACAACTTTGATGTAGGCAGAGTTTCGGTTCGGCCGTCTTGAGCGTGAAGGTTGGATGACGTCATAACAGCTTCAAGCTAATTTTCTCGTTAAGGCCGTGGTTCCAAGAGGCCTTGTTGCCATGGGAGCCTGTTGTCCTTGACGACTGATCACAACAACGGTGGCAGATTAGAAATGAGATTCGAGGTTAAGAACGAGATCCTGTCGATGCAGAGACTTGAAACCAAAAAAGCAAGAAACCAAGATTTTATTCTGCTGGATTTTAAACTTTTTGGATTTAGTGTTGGAGTAGATTAGACACGGTCATGTTTAACTAAATTATGTGCAACAACTACATTTTACACCCAACAGTCATAATTTTTTAAAAATACACCTGCCTAATACAATATATTACCAAAAGTATTTGCTCGTCTGCCCTCACATGCATATGGAATTATGTAACGTCCAATTCTTAATCTATATTGTTTTTTATGTTTACGTGAATTTTTGAGAATTTGGAACCCAAGTCAACATCATGAGTCCACAAGACCCAGCGGTCTAGACATCACAATTGGTCCTTGAACGAATTGCTCAGATCCTTACACTTGCCCATTTTTCCTTTTTCAAGCACAACGACTGTTTATTTGCTCCCTAATATAATCCATTTAATATGTTCCACTGTAATAAGATAATCAGTGTTATCTACAGTATTTCACCTAATCAAATGAAACCCCCACATGCTTACCTATGATCTTGATTACTAATGTGTTGCATTTAGAACTTGAACTGGTCCCAAACCTGATTTTATAGATCAGAGGAATGTAGACGTATTTAGAAGTACAGTGGAACCTTGGATTACGAGCATAATTTATTCCGGAAGCAGGCTTGTATTCCAAAACACTCATAAACCAAATCAAATCTTCCCATAAGAAATAATGAAAACTCAATTCATTCCACAGCCCAAAAAAATAAATACAGAAAGATTAATACAATATATACAGTAAAAATAAAATAAATTAACCTGCATTTTCCCTTTAAAAAAAGTTTAAATAAATCCCAACATATATGTGTTTCAGAATCACTGCTGTAAAGTAAAAAAACAAATAAACCAGCACCTTACCTTTGAAAAGAATCGCGACAGAGCACAGTTTCTGTGTAGAGCAGAGTGTGTGTCTGTGTGAAGCCGGGCAGGGGGGTGTAAAGGCGAGTGTGTGTGTGTGTCGGTGTCAAAAACCTCAGCACTCGTAAACCAAGACATGCTCGTTTTTCAAGTCAAAATTTATTATAAATCTTTGCTCGTCTTGCGGAACACTCGTAAACCCGAGTTACTCACAATCCGAGGTTCCACTGTATATTATTTTTCTAATTGATGTCTTTTTGATCAATTGAACATCATACTGTGCATAAATCTGAAGCCACTGATCATTTCTCCATTTTGGCTTAAATTAAAGATACATGAACAAATGTTTGACTGTGACAGGCGGTAAAGTGCCTAAAAATCGGTCGTTTATGTAAGCTCAGCAGCAACCTCCTTTCCCCTCTCGTCAGGATGAACAGTATACTAATCACCGGGCTGATCTGTCCTCTGTCATCTGGTTTAATGTCTTAATTTGGATGTTGTTTTATGCTTGATTAAGTCATAGGACACTGTGTGAAACTGCTCAGTTATAGGATTGGACTAAAAATGAGAGAGAAAAAAATGCTCCTGGAGACGTATTCCTCAAGACTATATTAAAAATCCAAGGAAGTCCAAGAAAATATTATATATATTCCCAAAAAAATGAGGGAGGGCATTGGTTTTTGTACAGTACTGTATTTTAAAACAATGCAGATTTTTAAAAAAATCTCTTGAAAATATGTTATATGACTCTTAAAAATTTGATCCAATCTTGCAAAAGAAAAAATGTTTTATTTATTTATTTTTTTTAGAGTTGGATCAATTTCTATTCTGCTATGAATTGTAATCTATCATATCTGGAAAATATTTATAACAATAATAATAGTTCTGCTCTGTCTGATTGTTACAGAAAAGAATTCAACTGGATTCAATTCCATTTTATTTGTTTAACACTTTGAACAATGTACATTGTCTCAATACAGCTGAATATAAGAAACAAAAAAAACGTCCTAGATGTCAGACAAAATCATAAGCCTGAAGCGACTGTGGCAAGGAAAAACTCCCTTAGATGGTATGAGGAAGAAGCCTGGAGAGGAACCAGACTCAAAAGAGGAACCATCCTCATTTGGGTGACACTGGAGAGTGTGATTATAAACTATTCTAAACAGTTCTAAACCGGACGTGTGATATGAACAGTGTCTTTTCTGCAGTTATGTACAGTGTGATGCAGATACAGCAGATGTAGAATGTTAGTGTGTGTGTAAAAAGACCTTCTTTAGAAAGTAAATGATCCCCAGGTCGAGTCTCCTGTCTCAGTGGGCTGACTCTCATTTTGGTTCTGTGACTGGATAATTACACTCCATAAATATATTCCTAAACGTGTGCTGTAATCATGACGAGTTTTTCAAAACATGTTTGCGCTTTAAGGCAAAAATGTTTGCTAGTTGTCCATTACTGCAATCTGTCGGCAGAGGGCGGCAGAGGGACGCAGATAATCTGGTCAAATAGGATTGGGAGGTTTTATTTGATACTCCAGGAAAATGATTCAGCGGTTTTTTGTTAACCAGCCAGGAAATTGTAAATAAATTAGATATAATACATAATTCATACGCATTGAATGTATTATTATTATTATTATTATTAATTGCTACTGATACATTATTATATTTAAAATACAGTTGTCTCTTATTATTAATAATAATAACAATAATATTTAAAATACAGAGCTATTATTAAGTTTTGTAATTAATGATATAATTATAAATAATAATTATGAATAAAAAAGAAAGAATAATGAAAAATACTTTATTATTATTACAAAATGCTGTGTATTATTATAATAATAATAATCCTTCTATTCTGCGTCATGTACGTGTGTGTGTGTGCGTGCGCGCGCATTTTCTCCTCCATGCCTGAGTTAACGCGCACAAGAGGCGCAAACTGTTTACCTCTTCCACGTGCTTCAATGACGCGAACCCGCTGCGCGCTCCCGCCGCGTGCCTGTGTCCGTGTGCGCGCTCGGCAACGAACACAAAACATGGCCGGTGCAGTGCGAGCGCGCGCGTGCGTTGTGCGTTTGTCCTGGAGTCCACAGCGCGGCGCTGGTTGGAGGATTGCAGCGGCTCGTGCTCGGAGAGCGGAAGCTGATTGGTCGGACGGTGGACACGCTGATCGTGATTGGTTGCCATGGCAGTGGCAGGGCATGGCGTCAGTGGCGTGTATTTCTTTCACGTTCGCTGCGGTTGGTATCAAAACAAACGCTCAGAAATAAACCCGAGGCAGAGTGTGTGCGTGTGTGTGCGTTTGTGTATGAAGGCGAGCGGGCACAGAGGAGCATCGCGATTAGGCGTCGGGAATTACAGAATTAATAATAAATACAAATTGCATTAAAAAAAAAAAAACCGATTGAGGCATGTGCGGTTATAATTTCTATCATTGTAATTATCTATAATTTCTATATTTCGGATCCATATGTTTTGGAGAGAAAGAGAGAGAGTTGTAATAAAATAAACATTCTGTGAACAAGTTATGCCTCGGTTTGACTGCAGTGTTTCATGGAAAGCCTGGGAAAAACACAAGAAATATGAATAAACATTGAAAAAAAAAAAAACAACAACAACAACAACAGCTCGATCAGTGGGACATCCGTGCTGCTGAATGAGTAAAACTCTCCACTTCCTGCAACGAAAAGGTATCAAATATTTGGCTTAAATACGACTTAATAATTTGTTCATTTTTATTAAATATCCCATAATGTACTAATAAACATCTCAGCCTAACGCATGATCTCTTAGAATGTCTGCAAGTGCATGAGTGAAGGTCACACACCTACATTTCTTATTATATAATAACTGCATGTTACAGTTTACACCAGTGAGATTTAATATGAGGTTCAATTTGCATCTATATATCCATCTATATATCCATCCATATATCTGTCTATCTATAAACGCTGGTATGCATTGGAATAATAGAAAAAGTGTGTTATTGAACCTGAGACGCAGAGTGAAAACAAATGACATCATACCTCAGTGCTTCCTTATATAGCTGATGATCATTTAACACTGAACAGCCTGGGTAAAAAAACAAAACAGAAATGAGCCTGTTTTTCTAATCTAATCAGAATTGACATAATGATGATGATGATCATGATGATTTAATGTAAAGCACCTGACGCCTTTTAATTTCTACAGGGATGCTTTTAGTGTCCGGATGATTTTATTTTAGCCCATCATCCCTTCACTTATTATTTATTAGATGTAGCAGATGCTCTTTGATGCATAAGGATAATAGATAGATGGATGGATGGGTTTCTAAGACAGTCTTGCTGTTTGTTCAGCATCGTGACTACCCCTCCATCAGTAGCCTGTAGCAATGACAAGAAGTGACAATCAGAGTTGTGTTTGGTGGTAAAGATCGATATGTGGATATTTATGCGATGGAGCAATACATGGGGGGAAAAAAGTGCCAAAAAGCCTGCAGGTACATTTTGTTCTTCAAGCAACAAAGCCTGAGAAGTGAAACAATGGGCGTGCTGTTATGTTTAAAATTAAGTTCATAATCATAGTATAATGATGGAAGTACAGGTCATGGACAGGGGTTTGTTTCTTGAATGCATAATTTTTTCCCTTTAAAAGTGTATGCCATGTTTGCCATGGGGATGTTTATATTATTATTTAAATATAGAAATTAATGAGTGAGCAATATATATATATATATATATTGCAATAAAATCTATCTATCTATCTATCTATCTATCTATCTATCTATCTATCCACCCATATATTTAAAGATATTGTATTATGCAGTAATTATGAGTTGGTCAAAAAATAAAAAATGGTAACTGGACCTTCGGTTCTATAACTATCTATCTATCTTCCCAACACCTTAACACTTTTCCAGTTTTGTTTTTCAACCACTCAACATCTTTGCTCTTTCTTCTCCTCATTCTATATTTAAATTTCATGAAAATTGAAAACAAGTGACATCATCCACATCAGGGAGATTGATGTGGTATAGAAAAATAAGGGAATGTCACCCCCCCCCCCCCCCCCCCAATAGAAAAAAAAAACACCAAACACTTTTTCAGTGTGATATCTATCTATGTAAAAACCCTTGCGTCTACATTACTTCTACAACAGTATACCCATATTTCCCCCCAAATAATATTCAGTTATTTTTTTTTCCCCTAAACCTACATGTCTACCTAAGGGACACTCAAGACTATTTAATTATTTATAAACAACGTCAAGTGTCAATATTATATATTTAATAATAATGAAAATAAGAATAACAATAATAACAATTTTATATAAACGCCACCTTGCAGCTTGTTTTTATTTACACATCCGGGTTCTCGTTGGCTCCACCGCCCCGCCTCCTTGTTCCTCATTGCACGCTTTACGTGTCAATCGGTAGTACAGCTCCGCCCCCTGGTGGCGACACAAAGCAGCTAGTCTATCACAAACACAAAGAGACCAACAAAGCAGGGACATACACTTGAGACAAGACAATCACACAACAGCAACAAGAGCCAGTCTGCTGTGGGGAGGAAATAAAAAAAAAAAAAATATATATATATATATATATAATAATAAAACGGGTTTAAATCAACAATTTATTGGTTTGTGTTAGAGCTTTTAGTAGACTGAGGAAGGAAGAAGATCAGTTCAGCTGTTCTGGTGGTGAGTTAATAAGAGTTTCTATATGTTTGTTTGTTTAAAATGTTTTTATTAAATATAGTGGTTGTATGTGTCTTAATAATATTGTTAGAGTGCATGGTAATACATTGACAAAAGCTATGTTTGTTGATTTGCTTGGAGAGAAAAGGAAGTGTGGGTATTGGAAGCACAAAACAAAAACAACAAAAACGTGGTCAAAGCGTTTAGTCGATTTTAGGTTAAGGATAGATAGATAGACAGAATGGTTAGAAGCACAAATAATGACAAGAATGCATGCAACATCCAGAGCTGAAACGTCGCGTTGTCGCTTTTGATCGTCATTAAAGTAGCTCTTTGTTTTGCATCCTCGTGTCGCTCAGTGCCGCTTTTCTTTTGTTTCCCCTCAACATCAGTTCACTCTCAACGTCATGCATGTACAATATACCTGGTCTGACTTATTCGTGTGCTTTGAACTGGTTGTCATGAAGGCAACTGTGATATAAGCACACGTAAAACAAACTAGACAAAGCTTAAGGATACATACAGTACGAGGAAGTTTGCACTGATTAAAGAAACAAACGTGACAAACAGAATGGACATGAATTTATATAATTTCTGCCGTGCTCGGCTCTACGATTCAAAGTCTTTAGCTGGAATGTTATTAATTTTTTATAACGCTTTTAATAATCCGATTGATTAGCTTTTTTAAAATCCCTTATCGCTTCCTTCCTGAATCTTGAGAGTCGATTCTCCGATTCCATGAATTGATAGTTCAGAGTCGACTCTGAATCTTGAGAATCAATTCCGCAGCATGATTCGATTCAGGCACACGTTTATATATATATAAAAGAAAGACAGGATAGATTTGTAATTTTGAAATGAGACACAATGGATACATTTGGGTACAAACTTTTTTTTACGCGTCGATCAACAGAATTGATCGTAAACAGAAAGTGATGAATCGTAAAGCTATGAAACGTGTTTGTTTTTGTTATTATTATTATTATTATTATTATTATGGCTCAAGCAGTATGCTATCAGCCATATGTCCTCATGGTGTTTGAAGGGCCCTCTTGTTTTTATTATTATTTCTTTATTAACACCGTATTGTCTTGTATGCACTAATTTAGAAATAACTTTCCAATCCTGGGGTTTCCTGCGGTTTAGTATTCGGAAGCAATCGACTCTTTGGGTCGACTCTTTTGAATCACTGAAATCTGAATGGTTTAGTTTTCGGAACGAATCAATTCATGGAGCCGACTCTTTTGAAATCCTGAAACATGTATCCGAATCGAATCCCAAAAGAAGGGAAAAACGTCTGGATTCGAATCCTTCAGATGTGGAGGTTAAGCGCGCGCAATTCTTTGTTCTTCCAACCGACGGTAGTGACGTGTACCGTCACAAAGACTTAACGGCATATTTTTTAATATAAAAAAGACACAAAAATTATGTTTTTCATATAACTATCTGTCTTATAATAATAATGAGTGTATTTTCATATCAGTGTGTGATATTCACGTGACTCCTGGACGCTCTTGTCTCCGTCTCCACGATCTGTTTATAAAGAAGCTTCCTCGTGGCACGCTCGCGCGGGCGCACGCGCGCTCCGTTTCTCTCGTCTTGCATGGCAGTAGCCAGACTTCCTGTTCTCTCACGGAAGCGTCTGCGTTTATCTTTTGCATGGTGTTACTGGAGCCGTGCATTAACCCAAGAACAAATCTGTAACATTTTCCTGCTGTTATTATTATTGTTGTTATATATATATTATTGTTTCATTGTCTGCGCCAGGATGAGAGCCATGAATGCATCAATTCAACCCACATTCTGTAATATTTTAGGAATTCGGATCACCAGGTCAGCCAGTTTATACCAACAATCAGAGCACGAGCGTCTTGCCAGGGCAAACAACTTAGGAGGAAGCTGACGCATTGCTATAAAAGGAAATAGGCAACAGGCTGGAACAGCTGTATGCTAGGGCTTTTCAAGGGGAAAGTAACTTATGGATGTTAAAAAAAAAAAGTCACCTAATGTCGTCATTTGAAGCAGTTGCATATTCATTCACAGTTCATAATCAAACGTTTGCAGGTCATAAAGTGAAGAAGGATGGCTGTGTGAAAGTTTATAGAAACAAATGTTGCCTTAGGTCATGGTAGCACAAACTGTTAACATGTTTATAGAATACAACAAAGAACATACATTTGTTATATAAACCTGTGGATAAAAATCCATTATTAATATGATTTCTTGCTTTTATTACTATTAAATATCTGCGAAATTACTACATATGGAGAACTTATAAGTGCAAGTGGAGCAAACCTTGCTGGTTAGTGATTGGTTGTTAGGATCAACATGTTCAGTGATTGTTTTTTTGGGATCATCTATGATCAGTGATTAGTTGTTGGCATTAATAATGGTCAGTGGTTGGTTCTTGAGATGAATGTAATCCAATGATTGGTTGTTGAGTAATTGTGATCAGTGATTGGTTGTTGGAACAGTGGTGATCAATGATTGGTGGTTGATCAATGATTAAATGTTGGGATCGGTGACGACGAGTGATTGGTTTGTTGGAATCAATGGTGCTCATTGATTGGTTGTTGGGATCAATGGTGATTAGTGATCGGTGGTTGATTAATGGTGATCAACGATTAATTGTTGGGGTCAATGGTGATCAATAATTGACTTTTTGGAACAGTGGCGCTCAGTGATTGGTTGTTGGGAACAGTGGTGCTCAGTTATTGGTTGTTGGGATCAATGGCGCTTAGGGATTGGTTGTTGGGAACACTGGCGCAATCAGCAGTTGGAGCGGCTGTTGGGAAAACCAGCTTGTCCGGTTGTACACCCTGATTGATTGAGTTAATCAGTGCAATACAGTTGTTAACCTTTGCCTGTCAATAAATTTGTCTCTAGGCCATTTATAAGGGATTTAAATCAGTGGCGACACATTTGTGCCATGTGTAAACCTTTATGCCAACCTTAATATGTGATGTATAACAAACATGAAAAACAGTAACTTTACAAGTGTAACCATGTCTGTTGACACAGAGGCAGCTCGTGCTAACACCTTTAACACTTCATGTTCAATTCAAATCAGATTTGCATTCTAATGTATCCCCATCAAACCTTTGCACGCAGGAGTTCAGGCTTCAGATTGTGTGGTTATTAAAAATAAAGTTAATTGTCCCTCAGCATTAATGAAAGCCCTGTCTTGGTCTCCTCAGTGCACTAAACAAGTCACTGCCTCTGTATCATGCTTAAACAAGGGTTTGAGTTAGAGGTTTAAACATATGGTATTCGCCAGAGGGCAAAAACTTACTCATTCAGAATCTGTCAGATAAAAAGCTAATGCTTCCTTATTCACGTTTTGGTTTGATTGAAAGGATTTAGATTTAACATTGAATGATCCATAAATGTGTTCGCATTTTATTCTAAACACTTAATATGCTGCATATGCGCCTTGGGTGAAGATTATTAGACTTTAACCCTGTAGTCCTTTTGAGTGATCAATAATTGATTTTTTTTCCCTTTTTCTCTGTCTATCTTTTCTCCACCCTGTTTGTCTTGTTAGTTTTCCAAGGTTGTTTTTTCTCCTGTGGTGTTTGTGTGGAGCGTGCCACACACCCACTCCAGAACAACGACGGCTTTTGCTTGCATCTTCCAGTGTTTCTTCTGTCAGCAAGTTCAGCAGAGCTGCAACTCATCCAGCGCCAGCGCCGACGAGCCCAGCGAGGAGAACCACGACTGTGAGATGGTGAAAATGACCAAGTCGAAAACCTTCCAGGCCTACCTGCCCAACTGCCACCGCACCTACAGCTGCATCCACTGCCGAGCGCACCTGGCCAACCATGATGAGCTCATCTCAAAGGTGAGCAAACGGGTTTGGTGATGACACACTTACACAAACGCATGTTGGTAAATGTGTACACACACTCGAATACTCAATGGCACTATTTATATACTCGGTGGAATGTCTCTGCCATGTTGGCATGGTTATACATTAGGAACGGGAATCATCAGGGACTGCCCGATACGATATTATCATGATGTCTAGGTGCCGATTCTGTATCGTGTTTTTGCAAATATCTAGATTCGATATATAATTATTTTTTTTGTTATAACTCTAAACAAACTTTGAAAATAATTATTTCCTTCCACACAGGATGCGGTGCACCACCTGTAGGATAATAGAGGAACTGCAACATTTTACCACATCAAATGTAAACCTATACATATAAATAAATAAATAAAAACTATGTAATAAAATAATCGTTTTTGGAGTCAGTGTGGCACTGACTGGTGTTTTTTTTTTTTTTTATTTAAATTTTATTTTTTTGGTCCCTCTATTATGTATGCACATATTTTAATAAATGAGAAGCGTTTAAAGTTATTAAAAACTAGAAAGCTACACCGGAATCAATTTCCGACATCCTTTAGCGTTAACTTCATGCTAGATAAAAACATTCTATTGCTATCAACATTTTTTTCCATCAGTCTGAAGATCAAAATATTGGCATCCCTCGCTTTGTACGGGTTGCTGGCAAATTTGCTGCGTTTTGTTCTTGCTACGCCAAAGACGAAACAGAATAGTTTTCTGTTCCAAAGTCGATTTGCATATTTCCAGCAGTCTTCGCGCGGATCGATTTGTGGCCGCGTAACAGTACCAGATTAATCGAGTAGTAGTGGGCAACACTAGGTGTAATACAGTATAATGCCGCCGTACTGTCTCGGCAACATGAGGTGCTAATCCATCATACCGGCTAAGTACATTCTCTGTAATATTTTCTGAGGTTAATCCATCCCGCCGGGTTGTGTCGTTTGTAATAAACACACATCAAAGCACCCATTCTACATCCTGTGTTTTTGCTGATTAGGACCTCGGGTTCGTCAGGGCTGGAAACGGCTAAGCCGATAAAGCTGCAGGCTGATATGATTGCACCAGTGCCAGACAATCTCCAAGTGTAGCTCGAACAGGATCTCTCTTAAAGGAGTTTGTTTTCTCGCTCGTTGCTTCCTCGTCTCTCCCCGTTCGTCACCCCAGGTCTGTGATCTGAATTTGTCTTGTTTACAACTGTAAAGAACAGATCGCTTGTTCCTTGTACTGTCTTGCAGAGCTAAACAAATCATGCAGAAACGAAAGCACTACCGAGTCTGCAAAGCGGTTTCCTGTTTCTGCGATCAGGCTAACGTGCACATGTTGACCTTGAGAAGTGAGAGTTTTCCCAGCCATTCTTAAGTCATGATTCTGAAACTGCTGAATGTGCAGGAGACATTTTATTTCTACAGCTGTTTGTGAGAGAATGTTAGTGAACTTGTATTTCCAGTCTGTTATTAAAGAATGGAATGAAGTTAAGTCACCGTGTTTTGGTAGTTCGGGTTGAGCTACCTTTGGGGTTTGTGGCTATTTTTAAACCCAGTCACATGACCGAGGTTCCCAAAGCATGTCGCGGTCTGGTTGACGCAAACAATCTCAACTCCGCCCAAACGCAAATCCACTTTGCATCTCTTATCGCCTTATCGTAAGTCTGCATAAAGCTAAACAAACCATATGCAGGAGGGGAAAGAATCCACCCAGTCTGAATTTTAGCACCGATCCTGAGGTTTATTGTGGAGCTAATCAGCTGGCATTTAGCGTTAATGGTTGCGTGTTGACAATCAGGTTATGCAAAGCACACCCAGTTCCAGTGCACTTAAGGAATAAGCGTCCTTTTCACTACATATTCTCCAGCAACCTGCACTTTTATTAAGTGAATAGGGTGACTGCACTCGGTATAAAAGATGGAGCTTTGGCTAAGAATTGGCTTTGGTCCATCTAACATGTCTTGAAAGCTTCATTTATGAGAGATTGTAGAGAAGAAATGGACAGTGTTAAAGGAGCAGCGGGAATGGCATTTGAAAAGGTTCATACTCGCAGTACTTGAAGTGTGAAAAATGCCCTTTGATTTAGAAAAGACCAGTAAAAATATGTATGATTATAAAATGCTTTTTATTATTATAGTTATCATTAAATTTGTCATTAATTTAATTTTGGGAAATTACTGTGCACTTCACTCTTGAAACGGTCTGCACTGGTTTGTTGATTGCATGTGCAGCAGTTAAGATTTTTATACCACAATAAGAGAACTTTTTCTGGTTTTCCAGCTAAAACACATGTCAAACCAAAAGCAAACAACGTGCCCTTGCCAAAAAAAACACGCACACAAATTCGCTGGAAGGAAAGGCATTTTGTTTCTGGGAGTGTTTACTTTCACTTTTGACTAACTATACGACACATAGGTAGCTGAACTTTGACATGTGAATTCAAAAGGCTTGATTGTGAGAGCCAATAGAAATCAACAAGGTGGGATTGTGGTTTCTTTTGTCAGCCAAAAAATAAATGAAGGAGCTTCTCATTATTAAGTAATGATTTTCTAATGGTGGCTTGGCAACAACAAAAGGAAAAGTCCTGTTGCAAAAGTGACAAAGCATGCAGTTCCTAGAATGTCCACTGGGGGCTCGCTCCAAAAGTGAGCCAATCCCCATAAACCCCAATGTTAAAATGTTCAACAGAAATAAACACATTCACATTCTGGTACCAAAAAAAGAAACAGTTTTGTTTTGAGTAGCTAGAGTTCCCACTCTTGACAACTGTACAGGGGTGAATTATTCTGTCACTCATCAGTTAAAACTTTATTAAGCTATAAAATTTAGCATAATTGAAGGTGTGGATGATTTGAGTTAGCTGTCTGCTATGCATCACTTTATCTAACCAGCTAACTGGAATGGTTGTAGATTAATTTGCCACAAGAAATGTAAGAGTTGACACGGGACGACATGTAGGTTATGGATGACGGAGTTCAATCAAATGCAAAGTAACGTTAAGTAGCATATAAATTAATGTTAGTCGCCTTAGCATTTTAGCTACACTAAAGCTAAGCTAGCAAGATAGGTAGGTTTGTTCCAACTGACACTCCGTGCCAGTCTATGCTTAGCACACATCTTTAAAAAAAAATTCTTGTGTCGTACTCCAAGAATAAAATGTAGGTTGTTTTCTTTGTCCTTTATTAGCTCACATTACTGTGTCACACAAGTGTTTGAGAGGCACGAACGTACATTTTGAGCACTCGTTGCAAATTGCTTGATTTATGTGCTGTATGATGATCCGGTGAGGAAATAACACCCTGTCTGTCGTGTTCTGGACTCCAGTCGAGGTCAGTGTTTAACCCAGGACCGGCTCACTCCACTCAGCAGGAGGGCTATGACCTGAGAGGAATCCTCAGTCAGCATTCGGGCCTTAACTAATGCAGTAACACTTTCAGCATTTGAGAAGCTTTACAAACTCGACAAGCTCTACATGGAAATGTAATTATAGCACAGGGTTCTCCTGTCTTCGCTGTCCATTAGCTGATTGTCACTTTGGGAAGATGATATTCTGAAGCCTGCACTTTATATCGGGTCCATGTCGACAGCCTCCGCTGAAGTCCGTTTGGTAGAAAAGCTTCCTTCTTCAGTTATATGTCATGTAGTTGTAAGTTTAGTTAAGTTGAAACAACTGACTTAAACAGTTATAGACATAAAAAAACACCTCAAGACTATCCGTTCAAATCCCGATGAGGTCACGGTTGTGCGGATCCTGGAATCCTAGCGAGGAGACACACCCCAAAGGCACACAATCATAAAATTTCCTCTAGAGAATTTCATGTTCCTTCTAAGTGTGTTTTTGTAAATGTTCTCTATGTTGTAGGTCCAATTACATCATTATTAGCAGAGATGTTATCGATTTAATCGGTTAAATGTTAATTGTTAAGATTTTTTTTTTTAAGTCTACAGCGATAAGGTTTATTTTGCATGTAGTGGTACGTTTTGCTCGATATACTATACAAAATTGCAGCCCTAATGAAATGAGTATAGATGTTACCAATCACATTATTAACTATCAAATATACTGCTGTCTACGTGCTCTCTGCTGTTTTGTGAAGTGAATTACATACAGTTCCTTTGCTGATTAGCTCATCCACTTTTCCTTTGAAACGGCTTAAAAAAAAAAAACCCTACAAAGTCCAGTAGCCGTGTTTAGTCTATAGGGTGGAGCCTGAATTAAAGAAAATTTAGAAACATTTGCACATTCCACGCCATCTCCTCATCGATCCCGACATGAGGTATCACTTCTTTTTGTACCGTCAGACAGACGTCTGCCAAGAATCCAAGCGAAAGTGGATTAGCCATCCTCAGCGTAGCCAAAGAAAATCTTGGATCTCACGCCGGATTTCTGGAAAAACATCAGATGAGGTCGTCTGCTGGAATGCGCGCTCCACTGCACTCCACTCAGGCATCACGTCACTTCGGCAGGAGTCCTCGATCCTCGCCGGCTTAACACACGAGAGCGTCTAGGGACGGAAACGTCTCCCGGGGTCTCCCTGCTTTAGGAGCGGAAGCAGTGATGAACGAGGACAAAAATCTTTTAGTGTAAAGTAAAGTGTACAGCTGTCGGGAGGTTTGCGCTTAACTCTGGATAAGGGATTATGGAAGTGTGTCATCCTTGTGTGGACAAAAAAGTTGGTCACAGTTGGATAGGGTTATTACTACTACAAGTGAGAGATTTTTTTTTGCCACAAAGCGCAATAGTTTAGTTATCTTGGTAGTGATAGTTAACTAATGTAATCGTTGGTCTTGTGTTGCGTTTATGTAGTGCTAGTATTTCATGCATCGAGGGAATTCAAGGTTCGATGATAACGTTAAGTCCCGACCCTTTCTCGTCCTCCGATCCTAGTACACGCGGAGACGGGACGCAGACGAAATGACACCGTGTTCTCAAGTGGATCATGAGGTTATGTAAATCTGTTGATGCTCATGCATAAGCCAGCGCCTCTTCCTTTCAAGGTTGAAGTTTGACGTTTTATTTATGATGCAGTTTTTTTGTTTTATTCCACCCCCCCGCTGCCCTGAGTAAATCCTGCTACTGGAAAGCTGCTCCCTTCTTTCTGCCCCATTGCCCTCAACAGATTATCCACCTCTATTTATGTGATGGAGGCTTGCACCTGCAATCAGGCTCTGATTGAAAAGCCTTGGGACAAACCTATCATTGACTGTAAGTCCTCTCAGGACCAGGTGCCTGGAGTGGAAACAGTAAGTGACCCACTTGCGACGATTTCGACAACGAAGACGGATCTCGGGTTACTCGAGCACCAGGAGCCGGGGGACAGACTGATTTTTATTTTTTATTTTTTTCTTTGGGGTGGGGGGGGGGGGGGTGTTTTAAGTACTTCACAGAAGCGGCAAATCGCGATCTTTTATTCCTGCAGTGTCTCAGCTCTCGTTGTGTGCCGCAAGCAAATGATTACCCTTTAAACACACTTCACTTTACATAAACACTGTTACCCTGAGCAAAAAGGTTATATTTTCACTAATCGCTCAGAAGAAGGAATTTGTCTCTGGGTTAAACACCCTGAGCCGTGATCACCTCCGCACGTACCACTAGCGTGCACGCCTGGGACCAGGAAGTGACATCATCGTCTTTGCAGAATATGACATAACAGCAATCATGAGGGGTTATAGACAGTCAGCTAGTCATGTTCTCATGTTTTTTTTTTTTGTTGTTGTTGTTTTTTGAGAGAGAGAGAGAGAGAGAGCTCCTACTGTTCTTGCAACAGTTGGCACTCTTGTTAGAAATCTGGCAGCCCGAGAATGCCCTCGGATCATGTCTTCCAGTGCCAGCATGGTAGGGAGATGGAAAAAAAATATCATCTTGCAGTACTTGAGGACATTTTTACCATATGCGACATGCAGCAAGATGTTTAGTTTCACCGAGGATTTGAGATCAAGTGAAAACGAGGATCTGTTCTAATGTTAGCATGACTTTTAAGCTCAAAAATCTGAAAATGCTTCTCTTAGGAAAAATCAGATATCTGCGGCCTTTTTTTTCTCAAATGTTATCGTTTCTATAGTAACGGCTTGTTCTCAGTGTAATGTCATTGGTATGGTACGTTTCTTGTAAAATTTATTTTATGGAAGAAAGACCATAGTGTCATGTGACATGATGTATTTACAGTATAAGGCAAGACTCCTTTATGAGCATATACTGTATATATATATATTGTAAATAAAACCCTTCGATTTGTATCGAGCAGCACCACACTACCCTGAAGTAGATTATCTTATGTTTGTTTTATTCTGTTTATACTACAGAAAAAAAAAGTTAATTGAACCTTTTTATCATATTGATAAAAAATTATATCATAGTCATCATAATCATCATAATCATAGTTGTGTTTAATGTTGTGGAATTAGTTCTCCACAATTAATGACTACAACATTTAATTAAAATGTGAAATTGTTATACAGAACCGTGAAATCATTTAACCATAAAAAGCTGAAATTTAATGTTATGTCAAGATTTTAAGTGAAGATACCTGAGGTGTAATGACCAAACCCCACAGCAAATTTAAAAATGTCCTTCTGTCCTTTTTTTACTTAAAGGTCCCATATTTTAGGTTTCCTTAAAGAAGTTAACACCGGTCTCAGACCTTTCCCCAAAGTGCGTGCGTGCGTGCGTGTGTGCTCTAACTGAAATCCCTCTCACAAAACTCAATTTATTTCACCCCTCTTCTCCGAACATGCCGTTTCAGTGTCTACAGTATATGAAGAACTGAGCAACAAACCAGGGGAATGTTTCCCTTATATGAGGTCACATGTTAATGCTAATGGGCATGCGCTATTTGGTCAGGCCTTCCTAGTCATACAGCATGCCCAGATACACACGTCACAGTGAGACCGGTCGGCATTCATACAGCTTGAGTCGAACGAGCACTGAAGCAGTCATACGGGTCGGCGCAGAAGTAAAAGTTCTGTAAAGTAGGATAGTTAATTAGATTTGAAGGGAATAAAATGTGAAAGCCACTTTGACGTGCTATTTAGTAGTCAAGGAGCGGTGCTTAATGCTTTTGGCTTGCATGCTAACACTTCTTGTTGATTTGCACAAAACTGTTTTTATTACATCATTCATGTAAGTTCTGCTACAACTTGCTGAGAATGTGTGTTGTTCTGAGGAAGATAATTGCCTCACTCATGCATTTCTCCTTACATTTCAACATGACATGTGTGTGTGAGGTGCTCAGGGTGAAGGAGTGGCTGGTTTAATTAACCTGCGCTAAGCCTGCAGGACCTGCTCCAGGTCATCCTCAGTGGAAAAAGTAAAGCCGATTCTCAGCCCGCGTCTCGCCGCAGACGCATCAACTGTCTCCCAAAGGCGCGCCGGCTCACCGCCACAGGCACAAACAGCTAGCGCTGCGGCAGTGAGGACGAGGCACAAACAGCTAGCGCTGCGGCAGTGAGGACGAGGCCCGCACGCACCCGTCTCCCGCTCGTGTCCGTCTGTCGGTCAATTTATGCTGAAACGGTTGCGTTAAATCTTCACACGTTTTCAGCAACTTGCACTGAATGTGCGTTTCTGTGGAGTTAGCATAGTAACAGGAAATGCATTAAGGGCAAAGACAGGTCGTTCCTTTCTTCAGAATTATTTCTGAATGCTCATTATTCATAGCTATGTTGCATATGGTAACGTTGAACAATTCTCTTCCTTTGTCTGACTAAAATAAATATAGTGCACATACCATCCGGTCCACGTTCAGATTAATGCTATTAAGGTATTATGGTGTTTCTGTTTCCTCCCCCTGCATCGCTTTGCTCTAGAAGAAACCAGGCTTCAGTGAGTGTGCTTGAAATGCTTACAGTGATGTTACAGCGCCTTACTTTAAAGGGGACTTTTTATGCAAAATTCACTTTACAGCTATTTTTAGATGTTGTGCTGCATCTCCAGTGTGTGTCTAAAAAAAAAAAAAAAAAGACCGAGCGAAGAAAGTACATTCCCTGCTTCTTGTCCTTTATTCATTTGTGCAACTCTATAATATGTGTGTATTATAGTTTACCCCTAATGTGACCTCGTATAAGGAGATCTCCTTCCCCCAGCTTGTTGCTCAGCTCTTCTGTTCCCTTGAGTTGCATAGCTCAGAGGAAGCTCATTCACATAGACACTGAAACAGCACATGCGGAGGTGGAGTGCAATAAAGGGAATAGAAAGTAGGGGACCATTTTTAAATGAGCAGTTGGTCATATTTAGAGCCCTCGGTTGCCTCCTGAATTTTTATTAAGTGACAGTACGAGCTGGCGATGAAGCTCAGTCACTCACTCACTCATCGTCTATTCCGCTTTATCCTGTATTCAGGGTCATGGGGGGCCTGGGGCCTTTTGGAAACTATAGTTTGTTTTCTAATACAGAGCTGGTAATGTGTAGGAGATGAGAGCAGATTAACCGAGATGTTCATTATTATTATTATCCATGTTGGAGGAAAAAAGCAGGTAGGTGAGCAGGAAGTAACGGTAACGGTTCACACACTCAGAAGAAAGTGCTATCCGCCCTCTTCCATATACATGAGCTACGATTGAGTCCTGTAGCCATTAAGCAGCGCGTGCGTGTGTGAAGGTGGTTGCCCTTGCAGCAAGGACAGCAGTGATGGTGTCTAACTGTTGATGCACAAAAACTCTCCCTGATCTGTGTTCTAATGCACAAAGAGTCTCTCTCTCTCTCTCTCTCTCTCTCAGCTCTCTCTCTCTCTCTCTCTTGCTCTCTTAATCCAGCAAGTCAGAGATGTGTCTTGGAGAATGATGAGTCTTAAAACACAGCTTAGGAGAGAGAGAGAGAGCGCATGTCACTGTAGAACTCAGCTGATTTCTGATCGTTTTAATGATGATCTTGGTCTGTAGACTCCCTTTCTCCACAAAATTGCATTGTGGGAAGCATAATGTACAGAGCAGCTTAGCAAATCACCCACAAGCACACACACACACACACTGGCCTTAATTCTGCACTATTATAATGTGAAGTGAATGTAATTATAATGTAAAGTTCCAGACTAACAGGCTGTTTCATAGTTACACACACACACACACACACATTATGAATTGATGAAATGCACATGTTGGCTCAGGTCCATAGCTTGGCAGTCACAGTTCAGTTTGACTTACCACTAAAAGAAACACCACTACTCCTCTCACACACTCACACACACTCGCGCGCACACACTTTAACATAAACACAACCCATATATACAATGAGCATGCACTTTACACGTAGCACGTACAGTGTTTTTGTTTCACTCTGTCTCACACTCTCACTCCACACTCTTTAAGATAAACAACTCCATATATACAATGAACACAAACTTTAAAGCACAGGTACAGTAGTGTTTTTATTTCACTTTCACACTATTTCTCTCTCCCTCTCTCACACGTACACACACACTTTAACATAAACACGACCATATATACAATGAACACACACTTTAAAGCACAGGTAGTGTTTTTATTTTACTTTCACACTCTTTCTCACACACACACTCACACTTTAACATAAACACAACCATATATATAGTGCTCTTGTTTCACACTCTCTCTCTCACACACACACACACACACACACACTAATTTATTAATTGTATGCCAGATCTTGGCCATGATATATTAGGAATACATTCCACTAATAGATAGATCCCCCCCGCCCCGCTCCCCGAACACACACACACACACATGCACACTTTAGGATAGACACAGTTATATACAGTATACAATGAACACAAACTTTAAAGCACATGTGTAGTGTTTTTTGTTTCATGCACACACACACTCTCTCTCTCTAATTTATTAATTGTATTCAGCTCTTGGGCAAGATCTTGGCCGAGATAAATTAGGAATACTTTCCACTCATATCCACACACACACACACACACAAACACTCTCTCCTTGGTTGCCATTCAGTCGTCCTAATATGGAACACAAATCATGTGTGTTTGTGTGTGTGTGCACCCTCTTTATAAGTTAAACTAATATAAGCCTATCAGAACATGCAGGTGATGTTTTCCAAATCTTCAGCTGTCCAGTTTGGGGCGTGTCTGTTTCCGCCCGCTGTAGGATCAGGTTCCAGGTCGTGGCTGACAGAAGTGGAACAGCAAGTGGTTTCCTGCTGGTGTAACCGATGTGCTTCAAGATGAATAAATATGTTCTACGGGATGCTTTTCTGCTCACCATGTTTTCAAGGAGTTGTTAGCATGGCTTTCCTGTCAGCTAAAACTAGTTTGATCACCCTGTTCTGCGTTTCTTCTCGGAGAACTGCAGTTTAATGGAGATTGTGTGAAAAATCACTGAAGGGAAATTTATAGAAATGTATCGTGATATTTATAGAATCGCAATAAACTCGAATCGTTACCTAGGTATCGTGATAAAATCATCCAAACCCCATGTTTATATTGTTTTTTACATTTTTTTATTTTTACTGTTTTGTATTCTAAAGCTTCGTTTAAACACTAAAGGTCTCATATTTTAACAAGTTAACATATGTCTTCGGTGTGTGTGTGTTAATACTCCAGCTTAAATACTCTTCAGATAATGCTTTTTTGTTTGTTTGTTTTTTGTTTTTACATCAATCCCATGTAAATGGGTTACTATTGAGTCACACCCCTCCTGAGAACAACAGAGCTGAGCAACAAGCTGGGGGAGAGTGTGTTCTTATATGAGGTCACATGTGACATATAAAAACACAACCTTCCCCAACATGCTGCTCAGCTCTGTTGTTCTCTGGAGGGTGTGTTCTTATCTGAGGTCACAATAGGGGGCGGGGAGGGGGGATTTAACTGGCTTAAACAAGCCAGTTAGATCCCCCTCCCTATTGTGACCTCATATAAGGTGAGGAAATCTAACTGGCTTGTTATGCACATGTACATATGTTATGATCGAATGCATTGGGCTGGACTTTATTAATGAAGAGCATTTTCTGAAATAACTCGTATGAATGAATTGTATTATTATAACTCTTATTCTCTCTCTCTCTCTCTCTCTCTCTCTCTCTCTCTCTCTGTTCAGTCATTCCAAGGCAGCCAAGGACGAGCCTACCTCTTCAACTCAGTGTGAGTTTTCAACCCACTTCCTCCACATCAACGTTTACACACCTGCCCCTGAAATATGCCCTTGACCTACTCAGCGTGCAGAGACCACTTCCCCGGGCCGCGCGAATGTAAAAATTCGGCCGCAGAAGGAGGAAAGGCGTTGGGTTAAATCTTCCGAGGCTGATCGGTTGTGCGTCACCGCATTCCTCACAGAGGCGATAGCTTTGGGCCAACAAAGCATCAGAGTCTCAGCGTGATGTACGAGCGAATACACGATGAAATTTACTTAGCCTTTCACAGAAAGTAGATTCTTCCTTGTGTGTTTGTGTGTGTGTGTGGTTGCTAAGCCCAAACCTCTGCAAAATTCAATTTTAGAAACAGTATTTATGGCAATGCAGCTGCTGCTAACTGGTGCCTTGCCCTTTTTTGTTTTTTTTTTCTTTTTTTTTTTTGACACCGACCCTGACGAGAGAGTTCTTACTTTTCCAGGTTCGCTAGTCCAGTTACTGATTTTCCTAACATAAGCCAGAACATAAACTATTTTAAGAATCACTTCTGGCTAGCTACTAACACTAGTAAACAACGTGGCCCGTAATCTTCCAAACCACATCTGTTCCTGCTTTAACACTGCTTTTGGTAAAGGCTCAGTGAAACACTCTGAACATCGCACTATTGACAGATGAATTAATCTTTCTCTCTCTCTCTCTCTCTCTCTCTCTCTGTCTCCCGTTGTCTCTCAGGGTGAACGTGGGCTGCGGTCCAGCGGAGGAGAGGGTTCTCCTGACAGGTTTACACGCCGTGGCAGATATCTACTGTGAAAACTGCAAAACCACTCTGGGCTGGAAATACGTATGTTTTTCTTTCTTTCTTTTTTTGTTTTTCTCATTTCATTTCATTCCTAGAATCCTTGTTCTTGATTTTAAAAAAGACACATGTCGAACCTGGTTCTAATTTAAAAAAAAAAAAAAAGCTTTTGAGCTGTACAACTTGGCTCTATGACCTTCAACAACTATTCAGAATATTTTTTTCATAAGGATTTACCTCTCACTGCATCCACTTCTTTAATAAGATATAGTTCTGTTTAAAAAATTTAATAAAAAATTAAAAGTAAGAAACCTTAACCATGGTGACGCTGTGACATGATACGAGGGCGGCCATCTTGGACATTTTGTTTTTCCCTAAGCACAATTTTATATTCTTAACATGATCCTGTAGCTCAGTGATTTATTTATTTATGGACGGAATTACATGAAGATTTGGGTGTATATTCCTAACAATATTCCTATTCAGCCCCTTATGGCACATAGAAGGTAAATGACAATAGACATATTGGATGGACATTGATGGATCAGTGGTAGGTTTCTCGCCTGCTATGCTCGGGGGTTCGATTTCTATACCCACACCGACAGCCACCTGACCGGATCCAGTACCGGTCCCAATCCTGAATAAAAATTAGAAGGTTGCATCAGGACGGGTACCCAGCATAGAACCTTGTAGCCAAAGTTGTTTCGGATCCGCTGTGGCGACCCCTCGCTAAAAGACTAACAAGATTTACGAGGAGATGAAAACAGGAAAGGAAAAAAAAACTCTCCCTTGAGATGAGACACATTATATCTGGGTCAATGTATGAAGAGTTAATTACTAAACAAAGACTCTTTGCCTTTTTATTATTATTATTATTCTTTTTATTTTGTAAAGAAAATGACGAAAAAAAATGTTTTAACTGTTAGCAAGCCTCTGTATGAGACGAAGTCCCTCCTTCCGGGCTATGATTGGTTAGAATAATTCATTCTCATCTACGATTGGTTAGAAAGCCTAGAACAGGAAGGTGGGACTTGAATGATTGTGTTGTTAGTGCAGTTTACCACAATGTTGTTTTTATTTATTTCTTTATTATTATCTAAATCCAGTGTCACATTTTATGTACTGTATAATAAAGGGGTATATAGATAATAATGATGATTATTGAACGAATAAAAAAGAACAATTAACAGCAAAACTGGTAGCTTGCTTTCTGTGGCAAGCTTGTGAGGTTAAGAAATCCCGCCTATGCTGTGCTATGATTGGTTACAAGAATTCAGTCTCGTCTCTGATTGGTTTAAAACCTAGGGCATGAAGCGAGGATAAAAAACATGCTTTAAGCACAGTTTAAAAGAGGCAGACGTATATGATTGAGTTACTCTGGGGAATTTTGTGAGATTCAGCAATAAAATGTTTGTTTTATTCATCTACATGTTTTTTTTATTAAGGATATTTTTTTTCTTTAATGTTTTTTTTTTTGTTTGTTTAAGACCCTACCTACTACATGACAGATTTTTTTTTTCATTCATTGTTCTTATTGTAAAACAATCACATTAGCTCTGTGTTATTTAGCTCGTGTGTTAAACTGAAAACCGCCTCTCTAACGGCACTGACATCGTCTTACTGTGTGGTTGTCCCAAAAGTGCTGAGGTGTGAGCGGATTCATCTGATCCCCGCGCGTGTGTTCATTTATTTATATCCCTGATATCTTGTTTCTGAGCTGGACCGTGTACTAAAGGCTGATGGATTAGTAAGACAGGCAGTTTCCAAATCCTCCCACTGCATGATAATGGAGAACAGGCAATGACACCATCAAGTACACCATCTGTAACTGAATTGTGTACTACTTCTCCTTTTTTTTTTCTCCAGCAGATAGATAGTTAGAGCATGGCTCGAGAGATGTCTCAGAACACAACATGATGCTAGGCACTTCCTGCCTGAAAGGAGCTGATTTAAATACAGACGAGGGAGTGCGCGAGGCTGGGATCGTGTACAGAACTTAGCAGATCATGTGCTAATTCTTTGTGCCTTTTTAGAAATACAATGTCAACCATCTAGACTGGTGCCGGAGTGTAAATCAGGATCCAGTAGCAACAGCTGGGCTTCAGTTGGATCATACACTAAATCATACTCCTTAAGAGTTTCTGGAGGCGATAAGTAACACGATCGGGTATCTACATGAAGTGCTGAAGTGTTGTGTATTTACTTTCCACCGATGCGAGCTGTCATATCAGTCTTATTTCTTAAAAGCTACTTTTTTATGTTTATTTATCACAGAATTTAATTTCTATCTCATAGCCACTTCCGTTCTTGGATTTATCAGTGTGTGTTATTTGACTATAACAGCGTGTCCCGAAGTGTTTGAATCCTTTCATACAGTACAGTTGCAGTTTTTCTCATAAGAGACAGAGTGTATTTAGTGTATTAATAAACAACCCGTACTTTTTTTTTTAATCATTAACATTTAACGTCATGGAATATCTATGAAACGAGAGAGTTCGTCCTTTTATCACTTTGTTTGTTGTTTCTGCATCAGCCTCATTTTAATCGTGCTTGGATTTAACGAGAAAAAAAAAAGCAGTTAAATTCCTGAAAATCTTCCAACACTGCTGCGCTGGCACTGACGACTCTTTCCAAAATGTGAGACATGGTTACTATAGGAAAAGAAAAGCGGTCAAGTCAAACCAGCCACTAATGCACTTATCCCAGAGTTTCACCAGTGCTTGGATGCCATCAAGTTAGAAAGCTTTCTCAGTATGACAGCCAGAGCCATGTTGTGGAAATGCTGGCCTCCCAGGAACTCCTTTAATCCCCCAAATATGTGGAAATGGTTTGGAGCGTTTTTTTTTTTGGAGCGTGCCACGCGCTGAATATTCATGATTGATTTCGCAGCTACGGAACGTAGCCACGCCTTCTGACCAATCAGATTAACATACAGTCTGTGATTATCTTGTTCTGTCATTTTCTTCCATTATGTTTTTGTTCAGTGCTACACGAACGTCGTGACACCTATTTATGTAAAGTTTAACTTAAATAAAGAACGGCTGCTCGGCGCAGCGAGGAAAATTTCAATAGTGGCAGATTTGTTTTGTGCTTGAGGATATGATTCAAATTAAACTGATGCATGTGTCAAATGTAAGAGCCAGTTTGACACTTTTAATAAGTCGTAATGAATTTGCTTATTGAATTTTTCTGTTTCTCTCTCTCTCTCTCTGTCTTTCTCTCACACAGGAGCATGCTTTCGAGAGCAGTCAGAAATACAAAGAGGGAAAGTTCATCATCGAGCTGGCTCACATGATCAAGGACAACGGCTGGGAGTGAACTGATTTCTGCTCAGTGACCTTTCGGGCTGCTGTGTAGCGGACTTTACAGAATGACACCCCACACATGCACGTGCGCGCACACACACACACCCATACACAACCACCCAACCTACCGATCTGCCATCAACCATGTGATTTACACCCTGACACATTGCGCCAGTGTTCTAAAGCTCAATCGTAGTGACGTTATGGAGGAATGCGGAGCAGCGGATGGAGGACGACGACAAGATCTAACTGGCCCCTCGAACTGGTTTTTGTGTCACCGCCACCTGTCGTGAGCACTTAACAGTATCCGGAAGACGTTTCCTGGTTCCTCTTTTCATTTTCACACTGTGTGCAGAAGCGAATGACGAAGGGTGTGTGTGTGTGCGGGCCTGTTTCCTGTAGGAATCCTTTCTGATGGACTGATGTTACTGGTTAGCATTACTCCCAGAGACAGATTTTCACTGAGCATGCTCTTTTCTGTGTTAGGATGGGCTCGGGTGGCCTGAACGGGGCGTGGTCAGGTCTGATCAACGTGAAACGTTTTATTGGGGGTTTGTAGAAAAAAAGGGGGCGTGGCTTATGTAGCAGTATCGCAGACCCTATCGGACCAGGGAGGGATCGAGGGTGGGCGGGGTTTGAGCTTTGCAGTGACATTTTTTTGTATTTATGATAATATCCCTATACTTTATCGTATTTGAGATTTTTTGATTATTCTCCCACCTTCCTCCTCAGATGACTGTGCAATTATTTGTGCGCCCCCTCCGGTACAGTTCGTCCCCTGTCTTTAGCTGTAATCGGTGCTGTAGGCAAGATCATAAAAATAACGTGTTGCTTTTAGTGTTGAGGTGGCATTTGTGGCAGGCTCCATGTTTGCATCAGTACTATAAGTGAACTTGTGTTTAGTTTTATTTTTTATTTTATTTTATTTTTTTTAATGTTGTCTGAAAGGCGCTGGACAGCAGGGGAAAACTGACCCTAGTGTCTGTGATCCACAGCATCACTTCCTTTCCTCACCTAATTTCTTCTCCATCATACATCAGATTCATCGTGTAGTTTTTTTTTCTTTTTTTTCTGATCATCCGATCATGCTTTTTTCGGACATGCGTCAGCGATCGCGTGTGCGTTTTTTACTTGAATGCGGTTATTTTGTTTTTGCACTTTGTAGAGGCTCTGTTCATGGGTTTAGAGGCAAAAAACTAACAAAACTTTCAGTCCAGGTTCTGGTGGATGATTGTAGAGTTGGATGAACTTCAGGGTCAGGTGATTGCTGGCATGATCATCTCCCTCTTTAGTTTTTTTTCCTTTCTTTATTTCTTTCTTTCTTTTCTACAAAACTAGACATTCTGCTGCTTATCTTTTGCTTCTATTTGACAAGTTGGCGAATTAAACCATAACTGCATTAACACTAGGGATTTGGCCAATTTTAAGTAAAAAAAAAGAAAACAGATAAGAAGCAGAAATAGTTTTAAATTAAAAATAAAAAAGAAAGAAAATCGAAGTGGTGCGAAAACGACGTATTGCAAAAGAAATTTTAAAAAGTGCTGCTATTAAAAGAATGCAATCCGGAGCTTTCACTTTATACCTCCTGCACTTTAGCTGTACGAGTGTGTGTTTGTGTGTGTGTGTATGTATACGTGTACCTCGTCCTCCTCCGCATCTTTGCCTCTAAGTATCATGAACCTCACGCCTCTCCAAAAGGCCAAAAAAAGAGTAATCTCTCCCTTCCCTGTTGTGCAGCGCATGACTCCGCGATGATCAGATTTCCTTCAGCGACTCTACACGAGACAGAAAGAACCTCATAAACCAGAAGTTTTTATCCACTTTTTAAAAAAAAACTATATTCAGAAGCATTAAAATGGTCAGATATTTTTGTTCTTGTAGCCGTAGCAGAAGATATTTCAGAGCATGTATTACGGGGTGGGGACGGCGAGCGGGCGGTTTTAACAGGAAGGGGCGGGCTTTCTTCCAGTAGCGAGTGACGGAGATTTCTATGGAGTATATCTCGACAGATAGTTATCTTATTATTGCAGAAGTGTTTTTTTTTTTTCCCCTTCTCTTTTCTTGAATCAGTGGCAACCCCGCACGAGTTTCTCACGTTTATCGCCAATAAGGTCAGTCGGGTCACATGACCTTTTCGTTTTAATCAGCCGAAGTCAATGCAAACGAGAATAGTCGTTAGAGATCCTACTTGAAAACAGAGTTACAGACAAGATATTGTCCCTGTCTCAGATTTTGTACATAAAGTTACATATTTAAGGTTTTATACATTATATATGATATATATACATACATACATAAATATTTCTACTGGGTTAGTTCCTCTACTTCCCTGACTTGAAGCACTTTTGTTCACTGTACCTCTAGCTTTCTGTACGTTTGTGTGTGTGTGAGAGAGATAGAATGACCGAATGTAAGGAGTTTTTTGTGTGTGTGTGTGTGTGTGTGTGTGTGTGGTTGATTTTTTTTTTCCTCTTTCATTCAAATGTTTTTTTTTTATTATTATTATTATTTTGTATTCATCTAGCTCCTTGCTTCTTGATTTTACTTCCTTTCGTTTGCCGTCTTGTAGCTTGTTAATTATTAAACAAGGCTATTTATTCGCAACCTTAAGGCTTGCTCTGCTGGTTCTCTCAGTAACAGGATGTCTTGCTGGTCCCGGTTCAGCGTCGAGCTCAGCGGTGAGCTGGATTCACCCACAGAAACGTTCGCAGCAAATGTCGACCGAGACCTGATTCTCAAAAAACAAACAAACAACCATAAAAAAGTTTCCGAACCCAAGCTGAAGACGAGCGAGACCAGTGTCACTGCTGTCAGTACGCAACCATGAATGTGATCTGCTGAAAACTCAAACCAAAAAGAAACAATGTGCTATTTTATTACTTTTTTTTCCCATCTTTTTTTTTTGTTTGTTCTGAATCAGCAGCTTAGTATTGTTTGATCTTTATTATTATTATTATTATTTACATGTGTTGGTGTTTGTTGAAAAATAAATTTCCTTCTTTCTTCCCGCGGCTTTGCCTTCTGCGTTAGTGACACTGGTTTCAGCCCTGTAGTTTTTAACGCATCACCGTTATGCAGAGAAGGTTTGGAAGAGTTACTTTTCTTAGGACTGTTATACAATAAGGTCTGAAGCATGTTGTATTTATAAAGGCTATGTTAATTCATGCCTGTTTTTATTTTTTTCTCTCTCAAGGCAAAAAACAAACAAACAAGCATTTTCTGTTCTTTTTTTCTTTTCTTTTTTTTTACTTGATTCTGTTGCTTTGCATTCTGTCCAAGTGAAATGTCACGTCTGTTTTTCACTGTATTGTTATCAGATATCACAATAAAGCTTAAATGGCGTTTGGGTTGTCTAGGTTAATTATTATAATATTTTTGTTCCTCCTTTTTTGATGATCAGTAAAAATTGCTGTTAAAGGAAATGAATCAATGGTGACTGTATGATTAATGATTGTTATTAACCGTTTTCAAATAACTGCACATCCTCGTGTGCCTTATTCCTCTTATAACAGAGTACGTACCCTGCCTGGCCGCATGCTGCAATGCAAGATTCCATCCACCAACATTAGCTTTGATTCCACATGTTCCCAGAAACACTCACACACTGAGTCCTGAAATATACTCGTTCCATCAGAGAAAAAAACTCCATAGATGTGATAATCTGGTCATTCAGTACACTCAGGTCGTCAGCTGACTTCATTTTATTGCCACATAACGGTGCTGAGCTTATACTGGAGTGACTGAAGCAACCCCAGATCATAACACTGTCTCCAGAGGCTTGTTCAGGGGACGCTATACATGATGGGTGCATCGCTTCATGTGCTTCCCTTCTTACCCTGATGAGTCATCGCTTTTGAATTGGGTCAGTCTGAACTCATCAGACTCCATGATATTTTCCCCATCGCTCCAAAGTCCAGTCTTTATGCTCCCAATCAAACGTAAGTGTTTTTCCCCCCTGATTAGTCTGACTAATAAGTAGGTTTGGACACACAGCTGTTTAGTCCCTATCCTGTGAGTTTTCGGCACATTGTGTGTGTGTGTGTGTGTGGAAATGTTCTTACTTTCACTATTAAACACAGCTCTGGTTTCTACAGTTTCTACTAAGCCTTTAAGTGATCTCCGTTCACTGGAGATTTTTTTTCTGATCACACTTCTTCCACAAAGTTAAAGGTTCAGTACAGTCCTTACAGGTTTTTAAAAATCTCTTCTTAAGTTTAATACACTCTTAACCCAATTCCAGTTCAGTCATTTTAAATCTCTTTAATTGTTTTTGGTGCTTCATGCAGGATGCAATAATTTGATCCCTCTGAAGTGTTTTTCTTTCTTTTTTTTTTTTCATTTGTTTTTTGACCAGGCAGTCACTGGTTTATTATTTTTGCTTTTTATTAATAAAAAAACTTTTTTAAAAAATCACTTTTAATAATGCGCACCGTCAACAGAGCAAGACTTTAAACGTTATAGCAGCTTTAAACAGCTGTTCCCTCACTTACCTCTTTATCAATCATTTTATTTAAAAACAAAAGTTTTTTCTTAAAGGAAACCTATTATGCGAAAATGACTATTTAGTCGTTCTTAGATATTTAGATGGGTCTCCAGTGTGCATGTACAAACCACGGGAGTAAAATTGAAGAAGAAGTGTAAGAAGATCGCCTCCCTGGCTTTACTCTTCTTTCAAGGAAGGGGCGTGGCTCAGAAGGGGCTAAATTACATAGACACTGAAACAGCGCATTTGATGAAAGAGTTTGACCTATATAACGCTCACATATTTTTATATATAGTTTTATATATAGCATAGCAGACATTCAAACAAGTGCAAGAGTCAGAAATAGTGCTCTAGCTCTGTAGTTCATGAATGAGAAATAAACTGAAATAAACCCAACAAATACACATCGTTGTACATATTTATTAAATTAAAAAATTACGAAATAAAGCAAAACCTAACATAAAAATCTAACAATGCGTCTACCAAAGCCTGACCAAAGGACTGATGTCATGTTGCTTAATATGTGTAAACTCACCCATCCTGAAGGTAGAAAACTTGCTAACTGTTCCAAAGCTCTGACACTAGAGACTCCTTCCATGGTAAGTAAATATCTTCTCAGATAAAACATCAGCATATTAATGATTTAAAATAATTTTATGCCATCATTCCTCTTCTATACCACTTATCCTGCACAGGGTCTGGAGCCTATCCACCGAGACTTTGGGCACGAGGCGGGGTACACCATGCACAGGCTGCCAATCCATCACACTGGACACGAACACTAAGGGAAATTTTGGAACAGCAGTTGGCCAAATCTGTATATCTTTGGAAGGAAACTGGAGAACCCAGAGGAAACCCACCAAGCATGGGAAAAACATGCAAACTCCATGCACACAGACTCGAGGCGGGAATCGAACCCGGACCCTGGAGGTCAGTACCAACCTCTACGCCACATGCTGCTGATTATATAGTTCTCCTGGTAAAATGATAATGATTTTGAATCTCTTATGCAGGTCTTCTTGAATGAAATGTTACTATAGAATCAATAATCTATTAGAACGACAGCATTGATAATATATAGATGTTATCGAATTATAGTCTGCACTACAGTTGGAGCTCCTCTTATAGAAAAAAATCTTTTGGTATAACATGAATTAAACATTGTTTAAAAGCCACAAAGGGATTTTTTTGGGGGGGCTAGAAGGAAAAAAAAAGTTGAAGTTGAAATTGAGCACTCATGGAATTTTCCAGTGGCTTTGAAAGTAATCTCTGTAATGCATGCGTGATTACCATGGAGTGCATTTTTTTCTGTACTGACCATTGTTGGCGCGCACACACACACAAACAACTCATTACTCAAATATTTTTTTGTTTTTTAACTCTTTTCTCAATACAGGGAAATTCTTGTCTATGTTACTCATGCATACACCACAGACGTCTTGGAAAAAAAAAAGCTGGCATAGTTCTTTTACAAGCTTTCAAAACGCTCTCTTGATGTTTTTCTTCAGTGGATTCCTGGAAGAAAGTCATCTCTTCACTAGATATAGTCTGACCTCCTTCAACTCCGAAGCCAGACAGGAGCTGAGCGGCTGACGTCACTGTGTATCCGCTGTTTAATGCGATCAACTCATGGGTCAATGGGCCAAGCATGCTACCTCTCTGTCATTGAAAATTACACAGAACAAAACACGTGCAGGAGGCTGTGAAAGGTGCATCACTGTCGATTACATGTACCTTAATTAACACAATTGTATGGAAAGTCTTTGCAGGAAGTCATATTACAATTTCCTTCACTGGATCTAAGGCGTTTCCAGAAGGGTGGAGCTCATTAGACCAGGAATCTTCTATACCGCTTTATCCTGTATTCAGGGTCAAGGAGGGGGGGGGGGGCCTGGAGCTTATCCCAGGAAGCTTAGGGCATAAGGCAGGGTACACCCTGGACAGGGTGCCAAACCATCGCAGATATATATATATATATATATATATATATATATATATATATATATATATAGTTCTCCACCAGTATCGTAATATATTTGCATAAAAATGTCTCAGTAAATTTGAAGGTAAAAGGATATTAACATCTTTAATGCTTGGGGTCCTATTTGACCCCAGCAATTTAAACCTCCAGAAAATTATCATAATTAAAATTGTTACCCCCCCCATTATTTAAATATTAATAAATAATGAATTTAAATAAATCTACAAGGTGATGGGAGTGATAGCAATAATGGCGGTATCAGGAAGAAAGTTGATGCTTGGGAAGATGATCTGTTTGATTGATTTTAGGCATTATGGGTAATGTGGGTAACTGGTAACCAGGAAGAAAGAATTCAAATATAACTAGCTATATAAGTGCCTGTTTTAGTTAAAAAGGTTAAAGCTAAAAATAAGTGATCAGCTGCTATCAATTTAATCAATGATATTATCATTTCAGGTCGAAGCCCACGTACCGTACATGTCTGCCTGCAACAAAGTAACTTTTTTTTTTTAACTGTAATTACACAAAATTTTGTTTGGTGTGACAACATTATCCTGGATTGGTGGCTAAATATTTGGAAATGACACAAAATGAACCTAGTTCACAGCAAGATTCTAAATCTACTTACTTGAGCAAGTGGCCTATTAGTAGCTGTCCAGAAAGTTTTGAATGATGCTGTGACAAAAACTGTCTGCACAGACAGACAGACAGACATTTTTTTTCTGAGACTGGTTTCGGGTCCCCCAATATATGAAACTGACCAATGCACAGACACCACCTTTAAAAAAATTAATTAATTAATTAATTATTTAAAAAAAAAATAATAATAATTATATATATATATATATATATATATATATATATATATATATATATATATATATATATAGCTAAGAATTCACGTTCATCTATATATATATATATATATATATATATATGAACGTAATTCTTAGCTGTTGTTATGTCATTATTCATGAACATGTTCAAGTTATTCAGTTATTCAAGTTATATGAACTTCAGCTTTGCCACTTAAACTCTAAGTGATGTTAAACCTGAAGAGTTCTTACACACTACCATGACTACAGACCAGCTCAAACCCTCTACAATACTGAAAAGAAGTCAGTGTTGCTTCGAGAGTGTGACGGAGACTCTACATCTCAGTGTGTGTGTGTGCAGCTGGTGCGAGACGTGTATTTTGGCATCCCAGGTTTATGTATAAAGAAAACTCTGGAACTGGACCACCATTCATACTATTTGGCCTCCAAGGTTCTGTTTGAACTTTATGCAAACACACACACACAAGCGACTATTTGTGCACTTTGACCCTATTAAAGGGCTTTAAATGGCTGGTGTCATAAACCACACTTAGCAACTTTTCCTCCCATTAAAACGCAACCTCCCACCTTCTGCGTTAGAGAAACAACAGATGCTTTGTTTCAGATTCTCAGGGTTACAATACGTTACCTTGTGCTCGTGTAGCACTTGCAGAAGTGGCATGGCACAGAGCGAGAACATGTTGAAGACTTAGTGTAAAAATCAGTCGGTTCTCCGGGTGTGCTTTCACAACATGGGATTTATTTTTACTTTACTCACTATGTAGAAGCTAAAATATAACGTAGAACATTTACAATATGCAAAGATGCAGCTTTTTGTAGGAGTAGAATCTGCCTAGAGTTAGGGTTTGATAGGGTTAGGACTATATGAGTGTTAGGACTTGATAGGATTAATGTTTTTGTTTCAGTCACTGCTGCACTAATGTCTCCATTAGGTACTGTATGACCTCACTGTAATGGCTTTGTTCCAGATCAGTCACACACAGCACAGATGATGGCTAGATAAGATGTCTCACTCAACCAGATCACACCTGATCTCTCTCTCTCTGTCTCTCATTGTTCCAAGAATATTCCACGGTCTCATGGCAACTGTACTAATGGTGGCGGCTGGCACGGCAGTCGTTTAAATGTTGAGCCTAATGGACTGACCGGGCCCTCAAACACACACATGTAAAGGAAGGGTGTGTGTTTTTCCGGTGTCACAGAAGTTCCCTGTTTCCACTTTCAGCATTGAATGATTTATAATTGGGACTTTCGGGAACACAAATCTTTTCCTTTTTTTTTTTTTTTTCTTCTTTTTTTTAAATCTGCAACTAAACACAAAGAGAGACACACACACACTCCTGATGGTAAATGCAGCTGCACGATCAGAGGGCATGATTTGATCAGTTCCAGTCTGGTGGCTGTGTCTGTGCCAGTCCATCATCAACTGCTGGTTTTTGGGTGTTGCTGATGCTTAGTCATGCTGGCTGTAATGGTGTTTCCATGGAGACTCGCCAAAAACCAAATTGTTCCCTGAAAAAAAAAGGGACACCAGAACACCAGCGTGCTCCAGGGAGATGCTCATATTGTCAAAGAAAGAAGCTCAATTTTTGTCCATTACAGGAGAATTCCTGTGTCCTTTATACCCCCTTTACAACATCTGTAGTGTGTGGCGGATTAATTAAAGTTAATATAAAACATATTTTAACCATAGATTTGTGCCTGATGGGACATCTTTTCCAGAGAGAAAAATAGTTGCGCTTGTGTTGGTCTGACCACAATTTTTTAAATATATATCTATTAAATAATAATTTAATTCAAAATTATGTTGGAATTATTGTTTTAACTGTACTGCTCCTCTTTATGGAAAGTTGGATAAAATGACAAAATAACAGCTTTAATAACAACAGGAATAGAAGAAAGACATAACCTCGAGAGACATGTGGCTTTGGGATTAGCACTATCACCTTGCATTTTTTTATTTTTTTTCAAATTTAGTGCTTTAATTATGCTTCACAAATGTGTTCATTAAAACATCCTGCAAAAAGGACTGTTCATTTATTCATTTGGACAGCTGCACTGTGATCATGTGAAAAACATGTGACCTTGCACTTCAACATATTATGCTCTAAAACATGATATTTTGAACAATATGTGATCCCACATGAAAAAGAAATAAGTAAAAACATTAGCAAAAAAAGAGAAAAAACTACACCCAATACATGTGGAAAAGTAAAGTGTAAAAAGAAAATGGTGAGAGAAATTGCTGTGAAAAAACATATACTACATGTGAAATAAAAACAACATAAGCCATGTGTAAAAATAACAACTAACTACACATAAACAAACTAAATACATAAACTACAACTGAACAACATAACATGAGTTAAATGTTAAAATAAAACACAAACTATGTGTGTAAAAAAGTTAGAAAACAATATACTGTAACTGCAGATGAAAAAAAAAACAACATAAACTACATGTGAAAATTAAATATGATCCATGACACAACATGAATTAGATTTAAAAATTCAAACATAATGAAACAATCAACACAACAAACTACAAATGAAAAAACACAACATGAGGTATATGTGAAAATAAGAACACAACATAAACTACAAGTGAAAATAAAAACAACATAAACTATAAGAGAAAATGAAACATGATCGACACAACATAAACTAAAAGTGAAAACAAAAGCACAACATAAGTCAAAATAAAAACACAAAATGAACTACAAGTGAAAATTAAAACGCAACATAAACTACAAGTAAAATAAGAACACAACTTAACTTAGAACTAAAACTAAAAACTCAACATAAAATAAAATTTAAAACAACAACAACATAAACTACAAGTGAAAAATAAAAACACACCATAAACTACAAGTTTAATAAGAATATAACTTTCAAGTGAAAACAAAAACAAATGTAAACTACAAGAGAAAATTCACACCCAATAAAAAAAATAAAAAAATAAAACATGAAGTATGTGTGAAAATAAAAACACAAACCGAACTACAAAAATAAACACAGCATGAACTGTTTCAAAATAAACAAACTACACGTGAAAATAAAAACATTACAGACGACATGTGAAAATAAAAATGCAACATGAATTATGTTTATAAATAAACATAAACTACAAGTCAAAATAAAAGCACAACATAAACAAGTCAAAACAAAAACACATGAACTACATGTAAAAATAAAAACACAACATGAACTACAGGTGAAAATTAAACCACAACATACATTACAAGTGAAATAAGAACACAAATTAACTTACAATTGAAAATAAAAACAACACAAACAACAAGTGAAAAACACAACATCAACTACAAGGGAAAATAAAAACAACAAACTATAAGGGAAAATGAAAAATGATCGACACAACATAAACTACAAGTGAAAATAAAAGCACAACTTAAACAAGTGAAAATTAAAAACACAACATGAACTACAAGTGAAAATTAAAATGCAACATAAACTACAAGTAAAATAAGAACCAAATGTAAACTACAACAGAAAATTAACACCCAACATAAACTACAAGTTAAAATAAAAACATAACAAACTATAAGAGAAAATGAAACATAATCGACACAACATAAACTACAAGTGAAGAAACACAAAATGAGGTATATGTGAAAATAAAAACATAAACTATAAGAGAAAATGAAACATGATCGACACGACACAACATGAACTACAAGGGAAAATAA
Organism: Clarias fuscus; assembly: GCA_030347435.1. Classification (NCBI taxonomy): domain Eukaryota; kingdom Metazoa; phylum Chordata; class Actinopteri; order Siluriformes; family Clariidae; genus Clarias; species Clarias fuscus. The sequence goes on from CM059208.1 coordinate 24,195,246, forward strand.
AACTACAACTGAAAATAAAAACACAACCTGGTCTACAAGTGAAAATTAAACAACTACATACACTACAAATGAAAATTTTAAATGCAACATAAACTACAAGTAAAATAAGAACACAACTTATCTTAGAATTAAAAATAAAATCTCAACATAAATAAAAACAACATAAACTACAAGTGAAAATAAAAACACAACAAGAACTACAAGTGAAAATAAAAACACAACATGAACTACAAGTGAAAAATTAAATGCAACATAAACTACAAGTTAAATAAGAACATAACTTTCAAGTGAAAACAAAAACAAATGTAAACTACAAGAGAAAATTCACACCCAATATAAAAAAATAAAAAATAAAACATGAAGTATGTGTGGAAATAAAAACACAAAATGAACTACAAGTAAAAATAAAAACTCAACATGAATGTTGAAGTTTACATGCCTTGGCTCTGATGAATTTTTTTGAGAAAGTATGAAAATGGAGAGAGAGAAAAGACATGAGGATGTGTTCCTCCATTTTACCGAAGCTTATGATTAGTGAAACAATTATCCATAATTAGTGAAATTTTTTTGCGTGGCTCATGAATGGATCAAAATATGCTTCTAGCACTTTGTGTGTGTGTGTGTGTGTGTGTGTGTGTGTGTGTGTGTGTCTGTGTTAATGACACAGAGTCTGTCAGACTTCCTGCAATTACACACCTGCATCACAGCATTTATTGTCTTGACGCACAGCACTGTTCTCTCTCTCTCGCGCTCTCTGAAATGTCTCCTGACCTATAATTTGAAAGTGTTGTCTTTAAATATAGACTCAGAATTTCTTTCCCTCGTGTTCATGTCTCACTTACTGCACCGATACACGTCCGTGGCTTCAACATTTGGCCAAAAAGATACTATATAAAGATAACCAGACAGCCATTGTTGCAATTCCAAATGTGTTTGATTAGCATAGCTAGTTTTCTTAGCTTTGGATTCTAGCTATATTAGCAGTCAGGACAATTTTGTTAGCATAGAACTACATGTAGCTAGAGTTTTGGGTATTTCTTGTCACTCAGTAGGATCGAGGCCGTCACAAGTAGCAGCCATTTGACTCAAAATGCAGTAAACAGAAAACAAACCTGTTAAAACCTGGAACTAGCATCTATTCACTCAGTCGCAGCAGATTTCAAGAGCGTCTGAAACTCAAACTAGCTGCATTTTTGCGATCCTTATATTCCCATAATAAGTAAATAAATAGCTACAAAATGACTTAGCTTCAGATGCTCCGCCCACAAACTGCAAAGTGTCTAGTACATTTTATATCCTGAGCATGCTACAAGTTTCAATTTCTTAAAGCAGCAATGTGACTGCCGTGTACCTTTTCCAACGTGAAAGCAAACATTTGAGCGGTGGGTTTTCAGACCACTGTATAATCACTCGACTGAAGAAGTTGACATCATCCCATCTTTGAAAGTTAGTCCAAATAAATTAGTGGTGAGGAAAGACATTCCATCGCGAGTATGTAAACAAGCTACAGGAAAAGACTGGTGGTTGAGTGCCAGTCAAACAGTGCGTTCCAGGGTGCGTTCCTGCTCATGTTTAGTGATGAGAAGATCCAGACCCTGGAGTGAAAGCTAGAAATCTGGTTCATGGCACCAATAGATGGTACGAATGGCATGGTTAGAAAATAAATGGACAAAATCATCTGGATAGAAAACCACTGTTAGTCTAAGAGGCAATTTGCTTTTGCAAATACAATACAATAGAGTTTATACTGTCACTGCTATGTGGGACCAGCCAAACCTTGGCCTCAAGTTTGTACTTAACGTTGACATTTTTACAGAAATTTACAGAAGCATCAAACTGTGTTGATTGATGCAGGAGCTCAGACTTCTTTATGTGGTTTCTGACACAAAAACCTATAAAAGAAAATACATATTACCACCTTAACATGCACAAGTCATTCTAAACATTTATACTCTAAAATGATTTCACGCAAATACAGTATGAAGGTCGTTCAAGTCAAACAGGGACTTGTAATTTCATTTCTGGTGAATGAAGGTGTAGAACTGATTGACATTTACAGAAGACTTCAAGTACAGTATGGTGATGAGACTCTTGGCTATAATGAAATGTTTAAATGGTGCAAACGTTTTTAAGAATCGAATGACGATCCCGGCTGAACTCTTTGGAGCCCACTGCAGTCGTTCCCGTGAACATTCTGCACGTAGAACGCCTGATCCTTGAAAATCAATGGATAACTTGTCACCAACTCGCATAAGTGACACAACTGTTTGCATACGAGGCATTTTTTTTTCTGCACTAATAGTTGGACTGTACACACAATCATTCACCAACACCACTTGCACATTACAGGAACTCGGCTGGGAGTTATTGCCACATCCCCCGTACAGTCCTGACCTCGCACCAAGCCATTTCCACATGTTTGGGCCTTTAAAGGAGTTCCTGAGAGGCCGGGGTTTTATCCGTGAAGCAGGCAGTCTGAACATACTGTATATACATAGAAAACTTTCTACCTTGATGGTAACCAAGCACTAGTGAAACACCGGGGTAAGTGCATTAGTGTATCAGGGGATTATATAGAGAAATAAAGGAAGTTTTACTCCTTTATGAAGATTGGTGTGCGTTAAGATTTGTTTGCCTTAAATGCTGAAAACGGATGAAACCACTGAGAGTGTTAATGTTTTTTACGGTTCACAATAACATAAATATTCCATCCATCCATTTAGGAACCTCTGTAGTCCAACTAGGATTGTGGAGGCCAATAATGATTACCATTGTATTTATTCCCATTTTGACTGATCAACATTCACACACTACGAGCAACTTGGGAACGCTACTTAGCCTAATCTAGATGTCTTTAGTATCTGGAGTACCTGGAGGAAATTCTCCAAGCACGGGAAGAACATGCAAACTTTATCCAGACCGACCCAAGAGGGGAATCGAACCCGGACCCTGGAGGTGCAATCAGTTTTCGTCTATGTACAAATGACGCAACTGATCTCGCATGGTCATGTCTTCTCAAGTTTATTTCTTTAGCTATAAGCTTGCATTACAGGTTAGCTCATTAGCCTCATAGCGTCAGTCCAAAATTATATGCGTGTTCGTTGTGTACATTTCCTTTTGAGATAGATTTCTTAAAATATTTTTTTGCATTCAGTCCTTTGGCACTGTAGCTCTCAAAGTTTTTTTCCCCTCAAAGTGTTGTGGAGCACACGTTCACACCATGGTGGCATTGTATAACACAAAAAATAACACAATAACATCTGCACTGTTAGTCGGACACAGAGCCAAGGAATACAAAGTTAAAGAGGACACAAAGTACTAAAGCCAATAGCCGTGTGTTTTTGTTCGTATATCATGTTTTTATATCTTAGTGGAGACAAAATGTCCTGAAAATTATGGCATTGTCATGCAGTTTATTTTTAACCATCTGATGGGTCCCCACAAGGAAAACATATTTCCTTAACTAAACGTGAAAAGAGCCAAAAAGTTTCTGTTCAGTTCCTGAAGTTAAATTAAAATCAGATTTAGATCTGGTCCCAGGTTCGCTGCATTAATATTAAAGTCCTCACAAGCATAGTAAGACAAAGTGTGTGTGTGTGTGTGTGAGTATAAAGAAAGCTGATTCAGTGCTGACGGAAACACAGAAAAAAAAAAAAAACTGTAATGCAATCAATACTGCACACACACACTAACGCAGTGAGAACACACACCTCAGCGCATATCTTTTCTCCTCCACACATTAGTGAATAGTGCAGCATTGATTCCTGGTCATCCTCATGGTTATTTTTGGAAGCACAAATCAAAACCAGAGTTCGAGAGTAAAAACAGGCTCTGTTCGGCCCTGAGCCTGAGTCTTCAGCAGGAGGATTTTCCAGAGACGCTTCTGGTATTACTCGAAGACTTTCAACAGCTCTGGTCATAACGAGTCCTGCGTCACTGGACGTCACACCCGATGAGACGGACAGGACCGTATAAATGCATTACTTCTAAATTCTAACATCTGTTTATATGGCGCTGTTTGGCTTTTAAAGAAGGAAATGAGGGAAAGGAGATTTTACGACCAGGGCTGGCAGGAACACTGACACGTTTACAATAAGGCGTTTTTTCTTTTTTTTTTTAAATAGCTTAGGGGGTGTTCAAGTCAAACAGGGACTTCAAGCAGGGTATGGTGATGAGCCTCTTAGCCGCAGTAAAACATTTAAATGGTTCAAACATTATAAAGAAGACCTGTGAATCTGTAAATGACGATCCCGAACGAGATGGCTCAAACTCGTGACCATTCAGTGAGTGATTTATCCATGGATAAATTGTTGTGAACTTGCGAAAGAGACGCATCGGTCTCTGTGAACTGTACACACATCATTCACCAACACACTTGCACATTACAGGTACTCAACTGGGAGTTTTCATCAAGTCCCCCGTACAGTTCTGACCTCGCTCCAAACTATTCCCAAATTAAAGGAGTTCCTGGGATGCCAGCGTTTCAGACAGGCGGTCCGACCATGGATCCGGCTTCCTGAGAAAACTTTGTACCGTGATGGTGTCCAAGCACTAGTGAAACACTGGGATAAGTGCATTAGTGTATCAGGGGATTATACAGAGAAATAAAGATAGAAATGAAGAACTCTCATAACTGTGTTCTATTATTCTGCACAATCAAAAGTCTCGGTTTGACTTGAACGCCCCGCGTACACACTTAATAATTTTAGTTGTGCTGGTTTGCTATATAGATTTACACCTTTCTTGCAATATTTTATATTCGATATATATGAATTCATGCTACAACTTGCACACACTCATCAAACCAAGAAAGTGAATAATCTTCAACAGATGACTCTCGTACCTTATACACTGTATAACGGTTGCCATGTTTTGCGTTCTGAGATGCTTTTCTGCTTAACACGGTTGTAAAGAGTGATTATTTGAACGAATTGTAGCCTTCCTGTCAGCTCCAATCTCCAGACCTTCACTTATCATTAACATGCTACCATTTGCAGGAAATATACCACAATTAAAGTTTTTGGTTGTTGATCCCCATCCCCAACACCCACCCACCCTCCCCAAGCCAAAGGTTGCTTCAAAGTGTTTAGCATTTTCCCAAAAATATAAATGCAAAATCAGTTTTGATAGCATGCTCTTGTAAAGTGGCATGTAGTAAAGCTTTTTACAGCATCTCGACTCTCAGTTTAAAAGCTATTTTCTCTGTCCACTTATCTCTGAGTCTCTCCAGAGCCCTCATCATTCACTGTTATATAACTCTCTCTCTCTCTCTCTCTGTGTGTGTTGAGTCTTTAGAGAGCCGGGATCCACGTCTCCACGATTAAGATCTTAATTAATACCCTGTACGCACGAATGAAAGAGTGTGTGTGTGTAATTGAAGAGGAAGACACACATTCAAAATCAGAGATAATTACACCTCCGAGACAAATTTAAAAAAAATGTTACAACATGATTTTCAGACTAACGGGAACTGGACCGGTCACTGCGTATCTGATTTAGCACAAGGAGCAGATATTATTTCTGACTGCTTCCCATTAATATAAACGCATCTAGGTTAAATCACAGCTCTGTTCAGTTCTCGATTCTGTTTGGTCAGAGAGGTGTTGATGAATTTTCCGTAACAGCAGCACTGACAATGATTCCGCCTGTGACAGTTACGCTCCTCTAACATGTTAGTGCTGCCGGAGTATCAGAATGAAGGAATGATTTCATGACATGAGCAAAGTTTAAAAGGAGAGTAATTGTGAGTTGATGGAATGATTTTTTTTTCGTTGCATTTCTGGAAGGAGTCTCAAGTTTCAGGATTTCAATTCAATTTGATTTTATTTTATTTGTATCGCGCTTTTAACACGGTCATTGTCGCAAAGCAGCTTTACGGAATCAAAAGAAAATGTGAGAACATGTGTATGAATCAGAACGATCAGATTTCAGAACTCCAAAGGCAAACAGGAAAGGTTTCAGAACAGATGAGTTTTTCACGCTTAGATATATCAAACTGGATTTTTGGATCCAAACTGGATTACCCTAAAAAAAAATGAGGCTGACGGGGGAACTTTATAGTTTATAGCTGCTTCCGTTTGAAAGGGATCCATTATTCAAAAAATCTTTAGTTTTTAGTCATTGTTAGACTTTCAGACGATTCTCTCCAGTGTGCATGTACTAAAAAATCCATGTTTTTTTGTCATTTTTTCTCCCTAATTTAGTCGTGTCCAATTCCTCCCCGTCACTAGGGGGCGCCCACATTAAGGCTACTACTACTACTACCACTCAGTTGGGAAGACTATAACGCGTTTCCTCCGAATCATGTGATGCCAGCCGACCGCATCTTTTTTCGCATCTTCTGTTCGCTGACGCACCGTTGGGGGGCGGCGTAACACACTTGGAGGACAGCACTATCCTCCACTGCTCTCTCTAGACTCTCTCCAGCTGCGAGAGGTTACAGCATCAACTGGGAATCAAACTCGAACTCGTGGCAAGCCACTCTGAGGCCCTTTTGTCTTTTTTTTTTTTGTATTGTCCATGGCTTAAACAAGCCAATCAGATTTTTTCCCCCCTAATATGGCATCATATAAGAAGATCTGGAGGGGCGTGGCTCGGCCACGGTAGATAATTTATATAGACACTGAAATGGCATGTTCGGAGTAGGAGTCTGAGATATACAGTACTGTGCAAAAGTGCAAAAGCCCCATATTATCTGTAGTACAAATTTTGTTATACAAGTTTATCACGTCTGCATTACTATGTACAAGAGCATTCCCTACAAAGATGCACTAAAATGAATGAATAAATAACATTACAGAAGAATATTTGCATGCCTATAAAGAAAGCGACATATTACATGACAGATCAGTTTTCAGATGGGGAAAAAAAATCAATAATGTACAGTAGACTCCTGGGTTTTGCATGGAAACAGAAAGGAGCGAGTGTGACGAAGTTACCAAAGGAACTCATATTCTCCAGCATGCTAAGTAAAACCTAACTGCAGATAATATGGCGACTAAGACTTTTGCACAGTACTGTATATATACAAAGAAATTTTAAAAAATGCCTCATCTGAATAGTATTTCATCCGGAGAATTAACACACACACAAGCCCTTTTTCCAGGTGAACCAGGCGCTAGTTCATGTCTGTGGTTCAATAGCGAACGTTCTAAGAACTGGCTTTGTTTTTCCAAGGACTACAGAGTCAGTTCATTCCGTCACCATATGCAGTACAGTACGTCCATGTTCACTTCTTCTTTCAAGGCAATGCTAGCAGCAAGAATCAGTGCAACAGCTATGGATATTACAGCGTTATCCATTTGTACTGAAACGAGTTATAAACCGATAAACACACGAGACATGGGGATCAGAGGAGACGTTCGGGACTGAATCTCAGAGCGAATCCCAGAGAAGTGTCTTCATTTACCATTTACAGAGTCTGTGATGCTGTGGCCCAGTTTTGTCTCAGCTGAGAGTTAAAAGCAACATGACACACTGAAAGGAAGGGGAAAAAATCACACACACACACACACACACACACTCGCTCACACTCTCTTTCTCTTTCTTTCTCTCTCTCTCGTCTAGAGGAAATGTAGAGCATCTGAACATGAAGTGACTTAAGCCCATGTGCACGTAAACACTCTCAAAACAAACACATGGCGTTTTTCACACAGTTTAACCACACAAGCGGTTCAAAGCCTCAGCTGCAGCAGAACAGACACACTACTGCGCGCGCGCGCACACACACACACACACACACACACACACACACACACACACACACACACACACACACACACACACACACACACACACACACACACACACACACACACACACACACACACACACACACACACACACACACACACACACACACACACAGTGGTGCACACTGGCACAGTTTTTTTTCCTCCCCCAAAACCAGGCCAAGATGTGAATGTAAAAGGGCATCATGAGGACGCACACGTCTGGTTCCTTTAATTGTGATTTTATTTCACTTTTCTCTTCCTGCTGCATTCGTTCTCATCAGATCAGACACACATCAACCGCAATCAGATAAACATTTCATTTGGCTGAACTTGTATTTGCTTCCCTATAGTGTACATGTGTAGAGATGATACTTTTTATTCAATGAACAAGACGCGTTCAAGTCAAGTTCAAGTGTTCTTCTGTACATGTCGATCATTTTAATGCCTTCATTAAACAGAAATTTCATCACAGGTTCTGGTCTGACTTTGTATATTATGTAAGGAATAACATGATGAAATTCAAAAGGAAATACCATATACCTTTTTACTGCAGTTATACTGGAATAAAACACTTTACTCTACTCTGTTCTTGCCTCGGCACTTTGCCAGAAATTATTCAGTTTACTTAATGAAGGCTTTGTAAGAGTTTATAATTATATTTAATCTATGAGACGAGTTAGTTCCTGTTAACGCTTACCTTATCACAGCTATAAACAGTTGTTCCCTCACCATCATTTCCTTCTCTCTCTAGGAGACTAAAAAAAAAAGAAGCTGACTGTAAGAATACAGTGAAACCGGAAAGCATGAACTTCTGCAGCCTGAGAAAAGTAATGAAATAGTGTGAGGGTTACAGAGTCCCGCTGCTTGAGACTTTCTGGCAAATTCTAACGACAATAAGAACATTAACAAATACAGATTTTATTTTCATTATTAGTTTCATGAAATTCTTTTAATTATATTTCATTATTATTCTCTTTGACGATTAAAGAGTTTGTAAATAGTTTAACGGTTGAAGCTAGGGCCTCCGAGTGGCTTTTAGGGCCTCTAAAGTGCTTGCCCTATCATGGAGATCGCGAGTTCGATTCCTGGGTGATGCTGTAACCTCTCACAGCCGGAGCTTTAGAGAGAGCTGATTGGCCGAGTTCTCTCACAGGGGAGGGATGAGAGGTACTTAGTGCTCCCACATTAATCACAGCTCTACAGCCAATCTTCGGCCCTCCCGACTGAGTGGTAGTAGTAGCCTTAATCTGGGAGCCCCCTAGTGACAGGGTGGAATTGATCTGATCAGTGATGATATTATTATTTCAGGTTGAAGCCCACATACTGTACATGTCTGTCTGTCTTTCTGTATGTCAGAACTCTCTGTCTAAATTATTAATCCGAAGAAAAATTGAGTATCTTACGCCTTGTTTTTCCACTAAGTTGTACTTCTTACAACGTCAGTAAAAATATTTAGTTGCGCGTTTCTAATTTATATCTATTGGTGCAGGTGTTTCTTTGCATTGAGCAAGTAGCCTCAATTAGTGGCTTATTTTAAAGCAGATTATTATTTCTGGCACATAACGGTTCATAACATCAACAGCTTTTACCCAACATTTTGATTTCACTTATGGTGCAGGTTAAACTTCAGGCAGAGATCTAAGTACTACAAAAGTCTCATTAAATTCGTAATTTAAAGTTTTGTGTGACAGACATATAGACATACTGACATTTTTCTTAGACTTTTTCTTCTTAGAAAGTTTCTTGTAATATGTGATGGATGCAAAATTTGGTTTTTAAAATTCACTTATGTTTGGACATTCAGACTTGTTTGTAGTTTACAGTGTGTTTTTACAAAAAAAAATCCAAACAAATAAAAAACAAAACTTTCCCTATTGGACGGGGCAATTGAACAAGCCAATTAGATTTCCCCCTTTTGGGGGGGTTATTTAAAAAGATCCCCTCGGCTGGATTGCTGCTCAGCTCTGCTATTATTTGAAACAGACACTGAAACAGCGTGAAATAAAGGGAGTTTAATGGATGAAAAAAAAATGCATTATTTACAGTGCCCTCCATAATTATTGGCACCCCTGGTTAAGATGTGTTAAAAGCCTTAAAATAAATTCAGTTTTAAAAATAAAAATAAAATAAGGAAATAAAAATCCCTGACTAACAAATAATTATTTTCATAATATAACCTGTTCCCCAATTATTGGCACCAATAACAATTCCTAGAAAATAAATGTAACTGAAGTATTTCTGTCATTTCTACAGTAGTTTACAAAGTTGATCAGAGTATCTAGGAACATTTCATTAGTAATTTATCACTTCCTGCTTCCCTGGGGTATAAATATGACGTGACACAGAGGCCATTTCTCTTATCCACTCTTCAACATGGGAAAGACAAAGGAACACAGCCATTCAAGTAAGGCAGATGTGTGTCGACCTTCACAAGTCAGGCAATGGGTACAAGAAAATAGCCACTCGCCTGCACCTGCCCATATCTACTGTGAGAGGAATCATTAAGATGTTTTAAAAAACTGGAACAGTAGTAAACAAGCCTGGACGAGGACGCAAGTTTATTTTGCCTCCACACACAGTGAGGAGGATGGTAAGAGAAATAAAAATTCTCCAAAGCTCACTGTTAAAGAACTGCAACAAATGATAGCATCTTGGGGTCAGAAAGTCTCCAAAACAACCATCAGACGCTATCTACATGCCAACAAGCTCTTTGGGAGGCATGCAAGGAAAAAACCTTTCCTCAGTCACAATCATAATCGCAAACATTTGGAGTTTGCTAAGCGGTACTGGGGCTTCAACTGGGACCATGTTCTTTGGTCAGATGAGACCAAGATAGAGCTTTTTGGCAACAAACACTCTAAGCGGAACGCAAAAGATGAGTATGCAGAAAAGCACCTCATGCCCACTGTGAAGCATGGGGGAGGATCGGTGATGCTGTGTGGCTGTTTCTCTTCCAGGGGCTCTGGGAACCTTGTTAGGGTGCATGGCATCATGAATGCTTTGAAATACCAGGACATATAAAAATCAAGGGTTCTAATAATTGTGGCACCCATGATTTGATGTAAAAGAATTATTTGTGGGATTTTTTTTCCACTCAATAAATGCACTTCAATTAAAGGTTGGAATTTCCTCTTTTTTTCCATTGTGGTCCTACAGTATGTTATTTAGAACAAAACTGAGAAGCTAAGTTTTAGAAGCTAAAGAACACATTTTAACAAGGGGTGCCAATAATTATGGAGGGCACTGTATTTCAGCGGTATTTCATCCGAAATATTTACACACACACACACACACACACACACACACACACACACACACACACACACACTTTTTAAGGGAGCCTGAGACCTGTGTTAACTTGCTAAAAAAATATCACAATATGGGACCTTTTAAATTAACCAAGTAATTCAGAAACCAGTCCACAATAAGCAGTGTTGTGTTTACATCAGCTAAAAGGGGGCATCAGTGCCTTTGAATTTTTATTTAAAAAATTTTCTTGAATTTGATGCATATCGTTTGTTAGTATTCAGGTCTTAGACAGCAGCATGTAAGCGTTTTTGGGGATTTGATTTTATAAGAAATAACGACTTTTTCAAGTTAGAAAAGAACTACAGTACTGCTGTGTTTTTAAGATCCCGCTCTCACGGACATCTCACAACCGAGTCAAACCTACATATTTCAAATACATCAAGTCAAATGTTATGAAACTATATGAAACAGAAAGTGAGCAGCCAGAAAACTTAAAATAAGGGAACCGGTCAGGTCTGATCTGCATGATCCATGACGCCTAGAAAATCTCTCCCTAACATGCAGCACATTATTTATGCAAGTTGATGTTTTGTTATTGAGAATGATGGCTGTATTTAATGTTATTAAACTGAGCTTAACCGGTAAAGAGGCAGGAAAAAATCTTAATTGAACAAAAAAAATCATGGATTCATTCCTCTAATTGCAATAATTACAGTTTTCACATCTTACTGTTTCCGCACTTAAACATCGCCGTGCATTTTTCTATTAAATCTGAAGAGGGCTAGACCCATGTGAGTGAGCAGGGAATGGAAATGAGGAAATTGTGCATCTGTAGCACGCATATGTATGTATGTATGTATGTATGTATGTATGTATGTATGTATGTATGTGTGTGTGTGTGTGTGTGTGTGTGTGTGTGTGTGTGTGTGTGTTCTGGTCTCCCTGCAGTGCGTCTGCCAGCTCCATTAGCCTTTAGTTCTGCAGCTATTCAAGTCTGCTGATAACATCATTGCAACTAACCCATAACTGAGTCACACTGAGTCTTTTGGACAAAGCAGTTGTTTTGACAATTTGTGTCCCCCGCTTTCTGTCCAAAAGCAAAGGGCGCACACTCGAATATTTCATTGGACTGAATTCAGGTATGTATTCGCCAATACAATAATTTCTGTCCAGAGTTGCATTAGCTGTTGGCCCGAGATCCTGAACTAAACAGGTTCCAAAGATTTTCATGTTTGAAAATGATTCCTAATGTTCCCGAAACCTCTCTTTCACAATCTGAGTGCAGGAATACGGCCGTTCCATTAGAGAAAAACACTCCCTAGATGTGATGTGCTGGTGATTCAGTACATTCAGGTCGTCAGCTGACTTCATTTTATTGCCACATAACGTTACGGAGTCTAGACCTGAGCGACTGAAGCAACCCCAGATCATAACACTGTCTCCAGAGTCTTGTACAGTGGACACTATGTATGATCGCTTCATGCGCTTCCCTTCTTACCCAGACACACCCATCAGTCTGGAATAGGCTCAATCTAGACTCATCAGGGCGCATGACCTTTTTTCATTGCTTTAAAGTCCAATCTTTATGCTCCCTAGTGAAATGAAGTCTGAAGTCCCAGTCCTGTGAGCTCTCGTCAAACTGTGTGGAAAAGGCCATTATGTTCACTATTAAACATAACACCTATGCAACAGTTCATCCTTATAGATTTGTTTGTTGATTGGCTCTGTAATTTAAAATGCAACCAAGGAATAGGTTAATAAGTACATCAATAACAGTTTTGTATTAATGAATTAAAAAACCTTATAAATTCATTTATTTTCAGGAAACATCTACATTGATCAGCCATAAACTCCGGTTAAACTTCTAAAATTTTAAAACGGTTAAATTTACCCTTAATATTAAAACCACCTTGGTTTTGGGTTCCCGTTGTGTCACCAGGGTGGCTGTGGCCCCTCAGGGTGTGGCTCTTTAGGGTGTCTGGCACCAGGATGTTGGCAGTGAAACCTTTGGGGACCTGTGGGTTACAGAGCGGGGCCTTTCTATCATGGCCAACTTCGACTTTTTCTTCTGCAATTTGTGCTGCATTGTCTTTTCCATGGATTGTGCTGGTAGGCTGGCCTTGGGATGGGTGAGCCTAGGGTACCCATGGTCCTATAAAAAGTTTACTGGTACAGTGAAACCTTGGATTGCGAGTAACTTGTCCTGTGAGTGTTTCGCAATATGAGCAAAATTCTTAAATAAATTTTAACTTTTTAAATTTAAACAAGCAAGGTCTTGATATACCTCGAAATATCTATAGTATACGTTTATGTATAGTACCGTAGTACATATATGCTTGTCTGCCGAGCGTCACGTGATCACAACTGAGCCAATGTTTTTTTCTCTCGCGCGCGTGCTGTGGGATTGTGGGTAATCGTCTCTCATGCTCGGTGTCGGTGCGCATGCCTCATTCGTATAGTCAATATCTGTGCGCGCGTGTACTGTTTACTATAGCATTGTGATTACGTGTGTGTGTGCACATGTAAAATTATTTTTTTGTTTTGTGTCCAAGTGTAGTGACTGTTCTTTAGTAACTGTACTGCAACAACGGCCTTCATTAAGAAAAATTAATCTGTCTAACGACAACGCAATGTCACAATTCCACGACAGAGAGCAGTGATTCCGTTACTGCTAATTTGTTAGTGTGTGTATGTGTGTCTGTATGAAAGTCGTCCTAGACAGTAGCCCCCTTCCTTAACCTCTTTCTTCTCTCGTCTAAGGTAAAGTCCAGGTTAATTTGTTTTATTTTCACTTTATACATGTATTTTGTATTAATTATTTTTATATGAATATTTAAAAGTAAATTAATTGTCCATCAATGATATTCAAATCACCTATTTAATGCTAATGTTATGGCTGATCACTCTAATCTGGGAATTCGTGCTCTCCATATTATTTATGTATAAGGTTACTACTAGTGATGTCTATGATTGTTTTTTGTTTTTTTTTACCTGTACACTTCTTGTGCATCTCTCTTTAATAACACATTATTGATTCTGAAATAATAAATAACGCAAGGTTATGTAAAAGTGCACGGAAACTGACTGGAAGTTTTCTATAAGCAGACGTTTATTTAGAGAGTCTCCGTTGCATTGGTGGCTCAGTGGTAAGTTTTGTGCCTACAATGCAGAAGCGCCGGGTTCGATATCCAGTCAGTGCCCAAACCCCAGGCACTGGACACAGTGGTCCGGGATAAAACTACGGTCCCGGTCCCAAGCCGGGATAAAAATGGGAGGAAGCAGCAGAAAGATTGACAACGATGGTAGACGTCTTGGGTGTCAGAGGTTTGAATGTTCCGATGTAGAGTATACCTGAAAACTTAGGTTTAGTTTTTTTTCAAAATGGGCCTGACAAGCTGTATTTTGTGAATGAAGACTTAAAAAGAATAGAGGCTGATAAGGGAGCGAATGTTAAATCTGGCTATAAATTGATTAAAAGTGTGTAATCATTGATAAATTTCTGTTTTATCCAGTGAATAAAATACGTCTTCATCCTTTACCAGGTTCTGAAACACGTTCAGGTTGTCAGGTGAACGATACATACTGTACTGTACTGTACTAAAGCCAATAAAGCATGTCTCTTCACTGCGAGGCGATGAACAAGAGTGAACGCTTTATTTACAGAAATCTGTGACATCTGACAAACATGTTCAACGAAACATATTCTTTACCTCTCTCTCACACACACAAGCACAAACACACACTGCATCATTTCTGAAAAGCCCACAGTGTATAATTACTAGGTTTGTAATCCACTAACGAGGTGATGTCTTAAACGTTCATCAGAGATGGTAAAGATGTTCCTCCATAACTCTTAGCTGTTTCCTGTCCTGTCCTTCATAATGATACTGTGGAGGAAATAATTACACATTCTCTCTGCATGTGTGTGTGTTGAGCTGGACAGGAAGCTGTTTTCCTGGATGATGTCACAGCTGCACAGCATCCCACGCGCCTCTCGCCGAGCAGCTCTCAACATCGAGCGTTACCACGGTGACAGTGCTGACGTGCGTTCTGGCTCATCCACTCTCCAACACACTCTCACATGCACACCCCTACCTCTACCTGTCTGCATGTGTGTGTGTATGAGTGTGTCGTCCTGTCTTTAAGCACAATCTTGAGAGGCAGAAGCCTTATCCAATAGGAGCGCAGAGAGATGAGGTCACTTGTAAATGGGATGAGCTAAATCACTCAGATTTATAAAACACTCCAGCTGGTTATCACATATTGTTCTCTCCATCTCCCTTCTCTCTCCATCTTCTTGACACACACACACACACACACGCACACACACACACACACACATAAATTCAGCTCCTTATTAAAGCAGCCTATAAAGGAACAGTCTGTACTAAACCTGTCCTAGTCCTAAATTTTTTCAAGATGCGTTTGGAAAACAAAACCGGCTTACAGGAAATCTCTCTTACAATTTCCAATTAGATATCTGTCTAATCCCAAACTCGAACCAATCTGTAACCTAATCTACGTTTTTGATGCATGTTTTGGTAAGTCATTAGAGTCAACACAGTAAACGTGCAATGAATATGCCACTGCTTAAAACAAAAAACAGTTCGTTCCCAACCGAGCAATCTGATTAGACGACAGGCGTTCCATGAGTGGTGATAATAGACAGGAACACCACTTGGATGTTTAACTACATGTGTATCACTCCAGATCACAGGTGCGCTAATTACACTAACTATCTGTTGCAGCATGCGTGAAAGTAGATCAGTATTGAGGAGAGAGCATCTGCCTGCCAAAAGCCACATTCAAAACCAGACATCGAGGCATTTAATAGCACATCTGATAACATTATTTAATCTTAAACAACACCATGTCTCCTTAATAACTGCTTCTTAATAAGTCGCTCCAAATCGCCTCTGAACTATCTAATTAACCAGATGGTTAATTAGATGTTACTCAAGTTTCTATGCACATGAAGGCAGGCGAGGGAACGTGGCAATATGGCAAAATAGTGTACAAGGCTGAATCCCAAATCGCTCTCTATCCCCTGATCAAGGGCACTACTTGGTATATGGAACAAGACCTTGTGCACCCTTCATAGCACACTAGCTATCCATTTAACGCTCTTTGGGATTCAAGCCTGGAAATCGAAATTTAACCAAGCTGGTGTTCCAAAGTGGGATCACTTTCAGCAAGAAAATAACACATTTGGTAACGTTATTTTATCTTGAACAACTCCATGTCTCCTTAATAACTGCTTCTAAGTCGTTCCGAATCGCCTCCAAACCATCTAGTTAACTAGGAGCTAACTACATAATACATATCGCCAAATGTATTCACTTGCCTGCCTTCACATGCCGATGAACTTGAGTAACATTCATCCGCTCTAATTCATCCCAAAAGTGTTCTATCAGGTTGAGGTCAAAACTCCCTCATTCACGTATTTATGGACCTTGCTTTGTGCACTGGTGCGCTGTCATGTTGGAACAGGAAGGGGAATTCCCCCAAACTGTTCCCACATAGTTGGGAGCATGAAATTGTCCATGGAAATGTCTTGGTATGTTGAAGCATTATGAGGTCCGAGCCCAACTCCTAAAAAACAACCCCTTCCTGTTCCAACATAATGAATGAAATACATGAATGTTATCACCAGCCACACAAGTCGATTGAGGCCCGGGTTCGATTCACACTGAATGCCCAAACCCCAGGCATCGGATGCAGAGCCGGTCTCAGGCCCGATAAAATGGGAGGGTTGGGTCAGGAAGTACATCTGGCGTAAAACCGGTGGCAAGTTGTTGTGTAGATCAAATGATCCGCTGTGGTGACCCCCCTCGACGGGAGCAGCGGAAAGACCAACATCTCCTCATGTAATTCACAAAAGCCAAAATTCGACACAATGCATTTTTAAGCACACATACTGTACTCTTCACTCTCAAGGTGAACTGTCAGGCTGAGTAGTCTGCAAGAAACCGTCTATGAGCCAGATTGCTGCGTGAGAAAACACACACACACACACACACACACACACACACACACACACACACACAAACACGTCCAACCTTCTCAGATCTCAGTTCCTGGAGTGAGAGCTACAGTCAGCATTCTGTATATGTATCAGCTATGTACCCTCACCACACACACACACACACAGTCAACCCCCATCAGAGACTCAACAGCCTCCAAGTGGGCAAGCGGAAGAGGGGGTAGGAGAGAGAAGGCAGAGTAAATAACACGCTAAACATCCTGGTGAACATGTGGTACATAGATAATGATGAACGTTCGTGCTCCGTCTCTGAGTCATGTTACATTGTCGATCAGCCCAGGTGTGTTTGTTTGATGTCTGATGTTTGCTCCTTCAACACATTATCAAAAGCAGGGAGGATGGAGATGATGATGATGAAGCTGTATGGTAAAAAATAAACACTAAAAACCATATATATTGAATGAAAAGTCTGAATATATTGAATGAAACATGACGTCATCGAAACACAGCGCCATCTTTAGAAAGGATGAGTGAGTCGGCGAGAAACTTGGTTGCTGCAATTGTGAGAAATGAAGAGATGGTGAACACGTTGATGAGTGCGTGTACGACCCAAAGTGGTGGCACAAGCTGCACTCAGTATCAGACTACGGATGAAGAAATATATTCGCTATTTCACCGCGGAAGACCGGTGTTATGCGCTAAAATGCTCCCGTGCCACAGATTGCCCCCCTATATAATCTCCGTCAAATATTATATTAGACCAGAAATTTCTAGGTTTATGATTTAGAAATTACAAATTAGACCAAATGGATTTGATTATAAAATAAGCATTATAAAAAAATTACATGTTGTATAGGGAAAAAAATATAAATTATTATTTTTTATATACAAGATGTATTTTTTGATATTGCTTATTTAATAATAAAAATAATTTCGTAAAATTTTTCATCATAAATATTTATTTAGTGCAAGCATTTTTGTATTACATGACAAATCCCTGTAAAATAAATGTGCCACAAAATAAACATATATGAGAATTTGTATTCATGGTCTCGACACCTGTCACGTGCCTAGGGTTAATTATAATAGTTATATCATATTTGATTACAATAAACCTATGAATTTATGTTTTAATATAATATTTGATAGAGATTATGTAGGGGGATGCGGGGGGGGGGGGGGGGTGCAATCTGTGGCAGGGGGGCATTTTAGCGCATAATACCGGTCTTCCGCGGTGAAATAGCGAATATATTTCTTCATCCGTAGTCTGATACTGAGTGCAGCTTGTGCCACCACTTTGGGCCGTACACGCACTCATCAACGTGTTGACCATCTCTTCATTTCTCACAATTGCAGCAACCAAGTTTCGCGCCGACTCACTCATCCTTCCTAAAGATGGCGCTGTGTTTCGATGACGTCATGTTTCATTCAATATATTCAGACTTTTCATTCAATATATATCAGTTTTCAATCCATATATTCAGAATTCATTCAATATATATATTTTTCAATCAATATATTCGGAATCCATTCAATATTCTCACAGTTCATTCAATATATTCAGATTTCATTCAATATATATCAGTTTTCAATCCATATATTCAGAATTCATTCAATATATATAGAGTTTCAATCAATATATTCGGAATCCATTCAATATTCTCACGTTTCATTCAATATATTCAGAGTTTTCATTAAGTTCTCTCATGAATATTTTCCTAAACGGCATGCCATAGTATATATATATATATATATATATATATATATATATATATATATATATATATATATATATATATATATAGAGAGAGAGAGAGAGAGAGAGAGAGAGAGAGATTTTTTTAATGAAATGAAAACCTTTATTACAAATTATTAATTAAATTTTCTTAATGCAAGAAAATAATTTGACCTTTCATCCAGGCAGTGTAAGATGATTATGTAGCAGGTTAGTACATTTAGCTATATTAAGTTTATAACTCTGTAAACATAAAGAAAAAAGCAAACTCCTATAGCCAATAAATGAATTTTGTTGAAGTTGATCATAATTTATCGATCATAAACTCTTTGTTTAAAGTGCAGGATGTACCCGTTACTGGTATATGCATTTAAATTAGAATAAGTCAAACGATCACTGGGTTTATTTTAATACAGTTATCCTTTATCCTATAATTTCTAAATTCAGGAACTGTAGACCAGTGATTGTTGATCTGTGCACCGCCTGCAGTCTCTCAATATTTTTAAGTATGCATTTGCTTAGTTGCTTTTACTACTATTACTAGGTACAGTACTACTATTACATAGTCAGCCAAAAAAAATGTATACACACATCTATAGTGTGATGTATATTATCATATATAATGTATATATATATACGCTCACACACAATTTTCCTCCACAGCGCCACATCATAGCACAGCATGATGAATGACTTACTGCAGCATTACAGCCCCATTACGAGTTACAGCTTCAGGTCAGAGCTAGTACTAAATTTAGCCTGGTGTTTATTTCAAGCTCAGCATGTGTGCGCCATATGCCCTCTCTCTCTCTCTCTCTTTCATACACACTCTCACACAAACAGACACTCTGTATACAGCCTGAACTCTGTTTTACCAATAATGAAAACATGTCAGTTGGCTGGCTCGCAATCCCCTTCCCTTCCTCTTTGCGTGTGTGTGTGTGTGTGTGTGTGTGTGAAATGTGCCTCATCCTCCCTTATTCTGTATACAGATGAACTCCATCTGGGAGACCCAGTGGATACCCAGGACCATGTGGTCAGACCATCCCCACATCCTGAGTTCTCATATTGGTGTCTGTGTGTGTCGTATCAACAAAGAAGAGCTTTACTGAAGTCTGATTGGTCGGACAGTGTTCATCAATACTTATATTATCCGGTCCATACTGATTAACAAAGCTAAACCGATACTTCTGGTCGGTTTGTCTAACAGATTTTTACATTTTCAAGACAAACTACAAACAGGTAAACATTTAATTTGGTATTTTTTAATGTACAAAGGGTACATTAATGTACAAATCAAACCAGGACAGAACACCAGAACACAGTTATAAGAGTAAAAACTTCCTTTTTTATATATATATATATATATATATATATATATATATATATATATATAAATACACACCATATATAATATATACAATATATAATATATACAATATATATATTTTACTGCGTCTAAGAGTTTCATCACCGTACTGTAACTGAAGTCTTCTGTAAACGTCAATCAGTTTTACGCGTTCATTCACAAGAAATTTCATCACAAGTCCCAGTTTGACTTGAACGCACCTCGCAAAAAATCAAAAACTAAAACTTGTAAAAATCTACACGGATGAAAACCTCAAACCAACACCCTAGCAAGTGAGTGTAGAAACCACAGAAATAAGCTTCAAAGCTTCACATGTTTAACGACGCGTCACAGTTCCTGGAGAAACCAAACGATAACGATCGTCGTATATTTACGTTAGAAAGTCTTCATATCGGCATATGAGAGACGATACTTAGAAGACAGGACGTCAGCTGCAGATTGTGTAGGTTGTCTCTGTGTTGTTCAGGGGAGAAGATTCATCTGAGCAGCCTTTACATTTCTAAGCGGAGTGTGTGTCTTTGAACACGAGACGTCCCGAGTGCTTAACACACTGCTGGGAACAAAGGATGACAGCATCTGAGAGGAGGAATGACGAATGAGGAATGAAGAACGTTCAAGCTGTTCCTTTCTCTGACTCAAACTCTAGTCATCAAACCCAGTGATGTAGTGATGCTTCAGGAACATCTCCATCATCTACCTTTATCATTTTCTACTGTTATTGGACAAAGTGCCTTTTTATGATATAGGGGTGGTTGCATAAGGAATTATGTGCTGTTCATAGGAAATTAATCAGAGACGAGATATGGCGTGAATCAAAACAATTACATATTCATTCAATAATGACAAATTGTACTTTTTAGCTTATCATCATTATGTTTAATGTTGCAGAACGTCCACAAAACACTTCCTTTCAGTTGTAAACCTTTCCCTCAACTCAGCCTTTCTTTCTTTTTTTTTTCCTTCTACCTTAAAGTAAATTAGACATACAGAGAAACTGTAAGTTTACAAATTTGGTTATCATTTTGTAAAAAAAATTAATCTGTTACAAAAAGCTCCTTCCATGAATGTTATATCAGCCATAACATAAAATGACTCAGAGGTGACGTGAATCGCTTTATCTCTTTTCAACTCTTTGGGATGCACAGTCACGTGTAAAAGTTAGTGTCCCTTCTTTTAATTCTGTTTGTTTTTTTATTTAACAAAAATGAAGCTAAAACTCATACAGGCAATATTACTGTGTTAAGCATTACTGCTTCCACAGGATTTCAAAGTGTAAGTTGCAGCCAGGTGCTGCTAACCATCAGCCCTTGATTTTATTTGACATTTTTTGGATTTTTCCCCGATTTTCTCCCCAATTTAGTCGTGTCCAATTCCTCCCCGTCACTAGGGGGCTCCACATTAAGGTTACTACTACCACTCAGTCGGGAGGGCCGAAGACCATCACATGTTTCCTCCAAACCACGTGACACCAGCCGACCGCATCTTTTCTATCTTCTGACCGTTGGTGGCGGCGTAACACACTTGGAGAACAGCGCTATCATCCGCTCCTTCCACTAGCGTGAGCTCACAGACGCGCCTGATTGGCTGTAGAGCCGTGATTAATGTGGGAGCACTAAGTACCTCTCATCCCTCCCCTCTGAGAGAGCTCGGCCAATCAGCTCTCTCTAGACCTCCGGCTACGAGAGGTTACAGCATCACCCGGGAATCAAACTTGGGGATCTCCGGATGACAGGGCGAGCACTTTACCACTGCGCCACTCGGAGGCCCAGCCATTGATTAATGACATCATATAAAAGCAGACGTTTTGGCAGTTTGCTCATCTGGAGCATTCAGGCACAGTATTTGTTCACACGATGCCTAGATTGAAAGACATGAGCAATGGTCTTGGAGTAACAATCGTTGCTGCAAATCAAATCTTGAAAGGGGCTTTAAAAAAAAAAAAAACATTTCCAAACTATTTGGGAAAATTCTTCACCATTGAAAAGCATTCAATACAGTTGCAAATCTTCCCAGGAGTCGACGTCCCAGAACATTCACCTCAAGTTCAGACCATGCAGTCGTAAGACATAAGCATAAACATAAGAGCTACATCCCGACCAACAGACCTTACTTACATCGGTGACGAGAGTTAAAATCCATGACAGCACAATTAGAAGACGACTGAACAAGTATGGTTTGTTTGGAAGGATCGTCAGGAAGCGACTGCCTAAAAACCTCAATAAAATGAAGCAATGTTGTAAAGAAGAGTGTACCAAAATTCCTCAAAAATGATGTGAGAGACTGATAAAGACATACAGGAAACAATTAATACAAGTGGTTAAGGCATTGGACTACTAATCGTAAAGTCCCAACTTCGAACCCCACAACCACCACCACCTACTTGCCATTGTTGGGCCCTTGAGCAAAATGCTTAACCCTCAAATATATAATGAGATCAAAATGTAAGTGGCTCAGAGTAAGTTCATCTGCCAAATGCACACATTTTTACATTACTGGTTATACTGTATGTTGTTGTTCATCTGAGGTTGTATTTGCCTAATAGTAAGACCTGTACACTTGACACTTAGTTCTGGAATTCATTGTTTTAGAAGCAGGAACCATGGGCACAAAATATAAGGATGTGATTAACAAGATTTTGACCACAAGCCAGTTGGCACCGAGCATCTCCATACTGGTATGTAGTGGTTAATACTTAAGAAAAGTAGTCCAAGCAAGGACAACCCATGAACTGGTGACACGATCGTGAGCACCCAAGGCTCATTGATGTGTGTGTGGCGCAGAAATTAGCCCGTGTGGTCTGGTCCCAGAGAAAAGCTACTGTAGGTCTTCTAGACTGCTGAAAATATTACACTGCTACACTGCAAAACTTGGTGTGAGGAACATGACAAATAGGTCAAGCTGTTGACTTGGCCTTCAAATTCCCCAGATCTTAGTCTGAATAAATATGTCTGATGCATGGATGCCTCACCTCAAAAGTTACAGAACTTAAAGGAGCTGCTGCAAACTTTTTCATGACAGATACTGTACCACAGCACACCTTCAGAGGTCTTGTGGAGTCCACTCCTTGACTGGTCAGAGTTGTTTTGGCAGCTAGTGAAAGTTATGGCTGTTCAGTGTCACGTAACAAAAAAAAAAAAAAAAAACTGCATACGAGTCCCTGTGGAAGTGCTTTCTATAGAAAAGATAAAAAGGACAGCAGCACTATGGCTCTATACATTTATTCAACCAGTTCAGAGTCAGGAATTCAACAGCATGTGGTAAAAAGCATCAGTTTTCCGTTTGTAGAAGTTAAAGAGACCCAAAAAGACTTGCCAATGGAGACAGGTAATGCTGTAGGATTTGAGTCTTGCATTTATCCAGCATTAAAAGACAGACCTTCCGTAACACGCCGTCATACTGGGTGTGGTGGTGTTGGCAGGTTGAGAGACAGACCACCATTCAATCAAGAAGAGGCAACCGTGAAGAGCTGAGTCATACGTCTAGCAGACTAAATATGGAAATTACTTTTGGAAGTATGCGGCCTCCGAACAGCCCCCTAAACCTGACTAATTTCTCCTGACCTCATTCACTCCTCCATTAAGAGCACTACGTTTCTGCTAGACCCCAAAACTGTTGCCTTTTATTCCTACTGTCACATTACAGCACAGAACAGGCCAGGGACAGGCTAAACGGCTCGCACGCCGCCCACACGCCGGTCATCATTTAGGCCAGTCTGGAGGATGACACAGTAGTAATTAGAACAGCAAAAAAAAAATCTTTTTTTTTTCAATCCATTTGAAACAGAAAATGAGGGGGAGGTGATTATGTATGTATCTGTGCTTCTCAATGATAAATGATGGATAAATTTCATATTATGAAAGACAAGAAATGAAAAGAGCGTGTGTTTGAATAGACAAGTTTGCTTTTTATAACTAAAGTAATAAGAAAAAACTCACAGTTCATATCATGCATTATTGTTTCTTAGTTTTTTTGGAATTTTGGTCCATCCACGTGCCATCCGGCACGTCAGGCAACGGACACGCCCCACTAGGGAGGTATATTGTTTCTGTGGCAGTTACTTAAAGGGTTGGGTTGCCAGCTCGACGCCAATTAGCCTAACCTGCATGTCTTTGGACTATGAGAGGACACCAGAGTCCCTGGACGAAACCCACCAATCATGGGGAGAACATGCAAACTCCATGCATGCAGAACACGAGGTGGGAATTGAACCCGAACCGTTGAGGTGCAAGGTGACAGTCCTAACCAGTAAGCCACCATGTTGCCTGGTTCTATAGTAACAACTTACTGTAGGGACAAGGATTTGTACAATATATTGGTAATATAAGGTCAATAAAGTTGGGCATCAATAAGAGGCAACCTCCGATTCTAAAAAAAAATGAAGCCAATACACAAGTGACAAAACATGCAGTTCCTTGAATGTCCACTAGGCTCCAAAAATTGAGTCAACCTCAAGGTAATCCTTGAGCCTCATGGTAATATGCCAGACTTTTACAGTATTTTTATGTAACGCATCAGTTAATGTATCATTTAAAATTATACTAAATCATTAAGTTATGCAGAATTAGGGGCATGGCCAATTTGAGTGACAGCTGCATTTCAGGTGTAAAACTGCTAGCTCTGCTATGTGTCACTTTCGCTAACCAGTTAATTGGAATCATTTTACATAGTTAATTAGTTATGCAACAATAAATCATTGTGACAACCATTAGTCACATATACATTATTGTACAGTGAAATTATTTCTTTGCATATCTCAGCCAGGCCGCTTGGTCAGCCATGATACGGCACCCTGAAGCAGATAGGGTTAAGGGCCTTGCTCAAGGGCCCAACAATGGCAACCTGCAGGAGATGGGGGCTTGAACCGCTCACCTTCCGATCTTAACCCTCTGAGCTACCACTGCCCATGGTTTAACTTACCACAAGAAATGTAGAAGTTGACACAGGCGACGTCTATGCTATAAGCTGAAGTTCATCCCGCTATTTTGTGGATGATAACCGAGTTGGGTACAGTAGGCACACTCCAAACGACAGCCAGGCCCTGTTCGTTCCACCCATTTATGGATTAACCAGGGGTTTAGGTGGAGTCAGCTTCTGCCAAGATGGCGACGACCACCAGTGTGTCTACATTTGAGCTTCTAAAACGCTTTTCAGAAAATCTACCGGTGACATCACAAAGGGTTTGTCTGGTTCTGGTGCAGTCTGTATAATCACCCCCAGCACTCCCCTATCATCCCCTAAAACATCCTTTGTTCTCTAGGATAGATGTATAGACTATGTGCCTTTCATGCTTCAACAAGGAGGTATGCTTTCTACATCTCAGTTTCAGGCTCTGAAAAAGGCTCTGAAACTGAGAAGGCAATGTGACTTTCTCTTCCTCATACACATTTCATCTTTTTCTGGTTTAAAATGCACATATATTCAGTTTCTCTCTTCTGCACACAGGGTGAATTAAACAAAAGTGCTTTGAAACATATCCAGTTATACAGTCCGAGTCTCTCTTGCTCTCTCACACACACAGAATCGGATCTTGGCTCCTTTACAAGCTGGAAGCATCCCTCTGTGTCAGCAGTAGTTCTGGTCCTTGTTGCCTGAGCTGTCAGCAAAACAGACAAACTGTGAATGTGGATACTATCAGCTGATCTCCGGGCCAGCTGTGCTTTTTACACACCCACACCCGGCAAATGCCTTGTTCTTCCTTCATTTAGCAGACAGATCTGTTGTTCATTCAGGCTTTATGTCATCTGAACACTCAGTTTCATGTAATTCACACCTACACACAATTACAGATGACAGCACTGACAATGCAAACAGTACGTACTGGTGTCCTACAACGGTACAGGACACAACCCCTGCTGGTTGTCGTCTTGACAAAATGTATTTAGTTATAAACAATCTGTGGCCTTTATGGACTTCGGGACTAATCAGCCACATGACTGAAAAGCAAAATGTTGCAAATGCACACCTCACTATTCTGCTTAACGAGAATATTTTAGTGCAGTTCAGTATCATGTGAATGTTACAGCATGTATAGAATTACACCTTGCAATTACTTCATGACCTGAAAAGTTCATGAACCAAGCTCTTCCTAATTAATTATAAACATTAACTTAAACCATGAAATGCAAGAGGACTAGAAATATACTGGTGGCAGAGTTTTCACTGGATGAAGGACAAAGATAAATTTGTACAAAGCTCATGCCTACAAGTGCATCTTCACCCACATGGCCAGATTAACATTATAAGTTCTGTGTTAGATTTGAAAATGTTCAGTAATGGATCCCTACAGAGGAACATCACACCAATGACAGCCATATTGTACATCAACAGATTTAGCAAATGGACAACTGGATTCTATACATTTTAAATCCAACTTTTTAATGACAGACACACTTTATCAATCCCTCCTGCTCCTACAAAGACTGCAGACCAATCCCATCTGCTCTTACGATGACTCAGACCAATCCCATCTGCTCAAAAAGACTCTTGACCAATCCCATCTGCTCCTACTAAGACTCCAGATCAATCCTATTTGCTCCTAAAGACACTCTTGACTAATTCCACCTGCTCCGACAAAGACTCTAGACGAACCCCATCTACTTTTAAAGACATCCTTAACCAGTCGCACTTGTCCCTCAAGGCATTCTTAAGCAATCCTGCCCACTCATACAAAGATTGTGGGCCAATCCCATCCATTCTTAATGACACTCTTGGCCATTCCCACCTCTTCCTTTGGACACTTTTGATCAATCCAACCTGCTTAACTAGATACCCTTGACCAAGTCCATCTACTCCCTCAAATACCTCAGACCAATCCCACCTGTTCCTGTTGTCACATCTGACCAAGACCAACTAGTCCCACAGACACTAGACCAAGCCCACCTGCTCCTACAGAAACTTCAGACCAAGCCCACCTGCTCCTACAGACACACAAGACTAATCCCACTGCGTCCTACATACACTCTTGACCAATCACATTTACAACTACAGCCTCATCTGACCACTTACACCTGGTCCTATGAACACTCTTGGCCAGCCCCACTTGCACGTACAAAGATTCTGGACCAATCCCACTGGCTCCCCTTCGCTTCCCTTTCTTCAAACATGTTTGACCAATCCCACCTACTTGATACTTCTAAATAAAAACACTTGTTCCTACAGAGACCAAGCCCACCTAGTCCTATTGACATACTTGACAAACCCCTAGTGCCCCTATGGACACTGCAGAACTAATCACATCTGCTCCTAGAGAAACTCTGGACCAATCCTGTCTGATTCTAAAGACATTCCTGACCAATTTCACCTGGTCATATGAATATTCTTGCCCAATCACATCTGTTTCTAAAGATACACTTGGCCAATCCGACCTACTTTTACAGACACTGTACTATTGCCCAATTCCACCTGCTACTATATACGCTTTTGTTCAAGCCCACCTGCTTCGAGAGACACTCTTGTCCATTCTCACCTACCTTTACAAAGACTCCAGACTATTCTCAACTGCCTCTACAGAGACCCCAGACAAACCCCACCAGCTCCTACAGAGACTCCAGACCAATCCCAACCTTACCTACTCCTACACACTTAGCTAATCCGCCATGCTCTCACAAACACTCTTGGTCGATTTTAGTTTCTCCAACAACTTCACGTCACAATTTCCGCAGTCACACTTGTTCTAATCTTGCCCTCTCCTGCAGTTTATTTTGTTTGCACCTGCTCAAAAATACCTCTGAATCAAATTAGTTGATTGGGTTTCCCAAAAATGTAAATGAATTAGTAATTTAATACTGCAGTGACACTGAGCAATTATTACAGCAAGTGAAACACAGATATCGGCCAATTAAAACCAACTAGTACCCACACCCCCAACCTACTCCACACCCTACCCACTGCCTTCATCCCTGACAGAGGGATTTTCAATTGTAAAAATCATATTCATAATGGTAAAATCAACATTATACGTGCTATTCAAGTGGCCTACAGGGAGAGGATTAGGAAGGTGAAGGTCTGGACAAGCAAATTGCAAGTAGCGACAACTCGCACTGGCTGAAAAAGTACACGTGACTTACAGCAGGCTTTAGAAAAGCTGATTTATTGTTACATAAAATACACTATACCAGTGGACATTGTGAAATATGCTGCTGAAACAGAGAACAAAGGTCATTGTAGGAAGTATTTTACAAACTAGAAAGAAAACCATGAGAACTAAATTGTACATCAGACCAGATAATATATCAAAACAGTCATAAATCACTTTCTTTAAGAGATCGCAGGTTTTGCTCAAGCAGTCCATAGCATTGTTATGATGTTAAAATGCATTTTGTTCAGAACAGAGCACGGTGGTGTTTCCTCAGGAGAAAAGCGGCTTTACCAGGAGCTGAAGTCTCCAAATCCTGTCCTGCCTTTAGGCTTCTTAGCTGCTGTCTCGCTGCTGGATGGTTTGCTGTCCTCGTCGGCCGCTGAGCGCTTACTGAACACATGCAGGCACAGGCACGTTAACAGCCACGCTTTCACAGTAGACCGTAAGAAAACAGTACGAGTAACGAACGGGAACTGTGTGAGCACAGAAAAGGGGCGAGTGGTGCTTATTGTATGTGTTGTGGGTCTGCGACTCGTGAGGTGTACGAAAGACACACAGCAGGGTTGCTTATGTGTGGATGAAACCGAGAAAGAAAAAAAGATCAGTCCGAGTGTAATGACTTCACAACAAATTTGGCTCCTATACACTGTGTGTGTGTGTGTGTGTAGGGAGAGTGGGACAGGAATCGGTGGGGTGCTGCGGGATAATTATACTGACGTCCCACTGTTTCTACAGAAAGGCTCGATCGTATCCTGAACCCCTCTGAGCAACGCTAGAACCCTGAAACAACCACCTGCACCCCCCAAAAACACAGCAGTGGTGACTTAATCAGTTAAGGCTGTGGGTAACTGATAGAAAGGTCGAGGGATCAAGCCCCAGCACCGCCAAGTTGCAACTTTAGAACCATTAGGTTCCATTTAGGCTGACCATGCCCTCTGATACCAGTTTCCTAACTGGGATATGCGAAAAAATAATTTCACTGTGACAAATAATTTAATCTGCCTCGTCCAATTCACAGCAGCGCGACTTAACAATAACAGGAGCTTTTCCTTAGCTTTCTCAGACGCACGTCGAAGTAAAAGTGCCTTTGTAATATTTAACTTTCAATCAAATTTACAAAATGGTGGTGATGAAAATAATCAGGTTTATTTTTGAAGGCTGTAACATTCAGGATTGAATCTCATGATCTGCTAATGATAGGGTGAAACCTTAGAGCGGCTCATCAGGCTGCGGTGTAAAAAAAAAAAAAAGAAAAAAAAAGCGCAGATTCTCTGAAATAGCCCCGACTCCAGCTCCGAGCCATTCACCACACCCACCGAGTCTTTCATCGTGTTACACATTGTGTGGGTGTCCTGTTCACCCAGCCTGCTCTTAGATTTACTGCAGTTTGTGCATGTGTGTGTGTGCGCAGCACGTTGGTGCACCTTCTAGTCTCTGCGTCTCCATCACCGTGTCTGTGTATGTGTCTCTGTCCGTCTGTGTCTTCCACAGTGTATGTCTCTGGCTGTCTACATCTCCCCGCCTGCATTTACTCATACCTCTATATCACAGTGTGTGTCCGTGGCTGTCTTGCTCCGTGTCTCTCTGTCGCCTCGTCTCCGTTTTGATCTTTGCCTGTTTTTTCCTCTCTCTGTCTGTGTCTCGGCACCTCTGTGTCTTTCTCCTCCTTTGTCTCTTTTGTGTCTCTCCATCTTGCTGTGTCAGTTTTTTCGACTGTTTGTTTGCGTCTCTGTCTCCGTGTGTGTGCGTATGTGAATTGCATCCCCAAGTAATCGTCCATGAAAGTCTTTGAGTCCTTCTCGGTTTCTCTGGTTCCTAGCTCCATTTCCATTTTTCTGTATCCGCATCTCTATTTGTGCACGTGTATATGTGTTCGCATGCTTGAATGTGTGTGCGGGTGCGGGTATATACTCACCTGGCAGCCATATTGATATATTTGCCCACTCCGGCTCGGTACGCTTTGGGTTCCTGTTCAGTTTTAGCTTTGCTGAGCGAAGCGGAGGTTTGGGCTCGTTCTTCATCCTGCTTCTGAGCCTCCTTCTCCCGCTCAGCTGCAATCTGTAACACACACACACACACACACACAATATATCAGTCTAAGGTGACAGATCATATATTACGAACACTGAAACCTAGTACATACTCAAATACAAAGTCATATAGTTACACACACACACAAAAAAAAAAAAAAAAAATCACTCTGAGGTGACAGATCATATATTATAAGCCCTGAAATCCAGTGCACACTCAAATAGTCAGATGTTAATATACACACACGAACCTGTGCATCTGCTTCCTCATACGGATCCACAAACACCGTAGTGCTTATCAGCTTAATCTCAGACTGTGAAGAGGAGAAAGAGAGTAAAGTGTAAAGGAGAACAAAAGAAAATAGAGACAGTGTCTCGTACACTCGCGCGCGCACACAATATTATCTGGGAATTTAAGAGGATTTTCTCTGTCTGCTTGTTATTAGTGTCCCAAATAAACAACAATATACAGTACGTCTTAGTAAACTGGGTTAGAAACAACTGTACAAAACTGTATTCTTCTTTCATTTTGACACATGGTCAGTAAAATGTTAAAAAATTTATATATAAAAAAAAAAAGTTGTAAAAATATTTGTTTTTCATTCAACAGTATTTAAAAGTATTTCCTTAACAGTATGTATAGTTTTTCTAAATGTGTGCAATGTACTAAAAGACTAAGACTAAGTTTTACTAACTTTTGAACATAAATAAATAGGGCTAAGCGTGGCGTAACAGTGAAGCGTTCCCCCTTTTATCCAGTGATCGCGAGTGATGCTCCAGACACTGATAGCTGACATGAAAAACGTGACATGCTTGCACTCCTACTTCAATCATGGAGACGCTAGACAAACACGAGCGTCTCGCAAGCGGACGGGGCGGATAGCGCTTTCCTCCGAATGTGTTACGCAGCAGCATGAAAAGTTGCACTGGTAGCTTCACATGCTTCAGAGGACGCACGTTAGTGTGCGCCCTCAGTGGATGGCGGCTGTCGTTGATGGGCGAGAGCCCCAACACTGTGGTTCTTCTCCATCTTTGTTCTGGAGTACCCTTTTTCCACCAAGGCACCAAGTTACGGAGCTAGTTCGGAGCCAGTGCCTCATTTTGAACCCGGCCGAACCTACTATAGACTAAAGCCACTAGCGGCCAATCCTACAGGAGGCTAAACCTAAGTACTGAAGTACTCAAGTGGCTACACATCCTAATAACTAGACATTCAAGGAGCTGTTTTCAGACAGCCGAAGCACAGAAAACCAGGTTCCATGCTGGCTAGTTTGTAAAAGTTTGTAACCTAATTCACATGTGCATGGAATTATATCTGACTGAGATGAAAATCAAAAATTAAACTTTTTTTTTTTTTTTTTTTGCACTCCAGGCTCAGATTCTTAAAGAGTCAGAAAAAGCAATATGTGAATGTACATGTAAAGCTGTGCGAGGCGATGGTTATTCCTGAGAGAAATCCTGTTTCAGGGTAAAATCCTGAGCGTGAGTCAGTTTAGCTCCTCTGAGGATTGAGGCGATGTTAAAGAACAACCAGCGGGAGCTCAGGGCAGATGCGCGGCGTCCGTTAAAGCATAAAAAACGTCTTGCTTCGCTTTTATTAATGACACGTAAGCAACCTTATACAGATGAGAACTTTTGAGTGATGAAGGAAAGGAAAAATGTTTGGTGTCAGTACCTTGGGTTTATCCGTTTTAGGATCGCTCTCTACGTTCTCCATGGCTGTGAGGGTCTCGAATCCACCCACCACCCTGACAGAAAGATCAGAAAAATCCGTGTGTAAAAAACGATCAACTATAGAGAATTTAAAAAATTCCAGAGAATTAAAAACAGCATAATCAATCGATTGTGTGTTAAACTTTGGGATATCAAAAGAAGCGCCAACAAAAGCGCATAAACCAGACATAACATCGTCTGGTAAAAATTAGCACATCTTTGATTAATTTGTGTATTACTGCCTGCCAATTATATATATATATATATTCTTGACATATTAAATTTGTGTGATACACCCAGCCTTCTTCTTATTGGTTTTCAGTTCTCAACAACATTTTCCACATGATGTGTATCGATGCGAGGTCAACGGGCACGGGTATGACGCTGTAGTCCCAAACTTGATACTCATTTCTGAATCCTTAAACTACAGAATCATCTCGAGAATGAGTTCTGCCCTTTCGCGAACCATCATTTACATCTACAGAACTGTGTGAAAGTCTTAGGCACTGTATTATCTAGTACAACTGTTGGTCTGAATATCTATTGTCTGTATTATTATGTACAGAACCATTCATTATTTCCAATACTATTACAGAAGAATATTTGTGTGCCACTTGACCAGTTTTCAGATGGAAACAGAACAAGAACTTAATGTAGGCTCCTGCGATTTGCATGAAAATAGAAAGGAGCGAATGTGACAAAGATAACTAAAGAAGATAATAAAGAATAAGAATAAGAGCTCTGGCATATTCTCCAGCACACTCAGTAAAACCGAACATCTGTTTTACTTTACTTACAGTATCGCGCAAACGTCTTGGGCACATACAAAAATAATGTCATGGAAAAAGATGCTTTTGAAAACATTTCATAGAGAGTAATAAAATAAAAACAGTCAATATTTGATGTGAAAAATATTTGCTTGAAAATAATCAGAAGTGTTGGATACAGATGTGTGCAGTTTGATAAGTAAAACAGTTGTTAGGTTTTACTGAGCATGCTGTAGAATATGCCAAGAGTTCTTCTAGTAACTTTGGCACATTCGCTTCTTTCTATTTGTATACAAAACCCAGGAGCCTACATTAGGTTTTTATTTTTTCGTTTCCATCTGAAAACCGATCCATCATGTAATAAAAGTGCTATAAAAGTGCAGAAAAGTATTTTAAGTTTTCTCCATTTGTGGATGATGGCTTTTCATCGTGGTTGGCTGGAGTCAGAAAGCCTTAGAAATGGCTTTGAAACCATTTACAGATTGATATGTTCATCACTTTTTTTTACTCCTCTGTGAATTTAATTTCTTTTTGGATCGTGTCAACAAAACACGTTTTTTTACATTTATTTTTATTTATATTTCTTTTAGATCATTTTACATTGTCAGACAGATTCTAGTATTTGTGATTCAACAGGTATGGCAGTAACCTGCTTTCCAAAAATCACGGTTCATTCAAGGTTTATTCACGTTTTTTTTCACATAGGGTCAGGTAGTTTTGGACAGCTTTTTATTTTTCCCCATTAATAAATTACATAATCGTTTAAAAAAAAGCACTTTGTATTTACTTGGGTTAACTTTATACCTTTAATATTTAACATTAAACTTGACGATCTGAATCATTCAAGTGTGACAAATATACAAAAAAACTAACAAAACAAAAAATCTATGAAACTTTTTCATAGCATTCTATGTGGCTCCCTTATATCCTTCTTTAATGTTATTAATTTTTTTTTTTTTTTTTTTAATGTATGTTTGGAAATAGTGAATAGTTTTGTACAAAATAACATTCTTCATATTTTGAACCAAACAGTCTTAGAGACTTTCTTGTATTTTTTTTGAAAAATAGTTCTCCAAGGACATTTTTGCCTCTTATTTTTAGTCCAGTCCCCGTACGTGAGCAGTTTCAGAGAAATGCGTTTTGTTTATTAAGCCACACAGTGACCTATGAATCCTTCAAGCATAAACTTAAGGCATGAACCAGTGAGAAACAGATGAGTGCAGATGATGACAGATGATCAGGCCGGTGATTAGTTTACTGCTGATGCTGAGTACGGAGTGGTTTGGAACAGACGAGAAGGGAAATGAGGTCGCTGCTGAGCCGGTTACATACACATCCCATTTTTAAACTGTTGCAGGAACATGTGACATGCAAATATTATTCTGTAATGTTATTAATTGATTAATTTTTAATGTATGTTAGGAAATTCAGGTTGGATAGCTCTTCGATCTGCATTTGCCCTGGGAAAAATTATTCAGGACTCCATACACAACCCTGGCTCTGTAAATGGAAAACTGTGTAAACATTATTCCAGCCAATTGGCAACACAAGGCATTCGTTCATGACGTTTTCTATTAAAGTGGGTCAGCTAGCCTATGTGTCCGTGTCACACTGCGCCTTGGCTATAGGAATTTTGGGGAAGAAGCACAAAAGGAGGGGTGTTTTTGTTTTTCTTCAATTAATCAAAAGTGCTTCCTCAGAATCGCTGACTCCTCCTTTAATTCTAAAAAAAAAAAAACAAGACTAAACAGACCGGAATATCAGCATTTACCTCAGAAAAATGTTGGCATATTTCTTGAGGAAAAGTTTGCATAACTAAAAACACACCTAAAATTATATTTAGCTGGGCTTTTGTAGGTTTGGAGGTAATGAACATCGTCAATGTGGCGTCATGACTCACGAATGCGGATCGTTTAAGAAGCGAAATAACGAATAAGACCAAACTGAATCGAGGGAATATTAAGAACAAGGATTTGTACTGTAATATCTCTCTCTCTCTTTTTTTTTTTTTACTTGCACAATTATTTTTTTCTTCGCTGCTGTAACAGTAAAAGAAATTTCCCCGCTGTGGGACGAATAAAGGTTCATCTTATCTTATCTTAAACACTACAGTCACTAATGACTTGATTAACTTATAGCTGCTTTATCCATGACACACACCCACCATGATTCAACTCAACTTCGTTTGTATAGCACTTTACCAAGTGCCCCAAAGTGTTTCACATGAATAAGAAAATGATCTAAAAAAAAATAATAATAAATACAAAGTAAAAAAATCACACCACACACATCTCAAATCCAAACACATCATATAAAATCAACATCTCATGTTGGTTTAAATGCCAAACAAAACATACGAGTTTTCGGTTGGGACTTGAACAGCTACAGCGCTTGCATTTGGTATTGGGTACAGTCAGCAGAAATTTGGGTGGGGCAGAGGGCTGAAGCAGGTCTGAGAGGTAACCAAAAGAAGTGTTTTAATTCAGTACTGTACCGGGAGCCAATGAAGGAAAGCAAGGACTGGAGAGAGGGAGAGATGTTCTCTTTTACGTGAGGAAGTTACGAGCTGAGCAGCAAAAGTTTGGACGAGTTGTAGTCGATGTAATGTTGCCTGAGAAACCCCAAAATACAAAGCATTACAACAATCGAGTCAAGTGGTGATAAAAGCGTGAATGGTTATTTCAAAATGCCTAATAGATATTTAAAAAAAAAAAAAAAAAAAAAAACAGGCCTAACTTTTGCCAAGTGCATCAATTGAAAGAAGCTGAACCGAACCCCAGCACTGATCTGTTTATCAAGTTTAATGACACAGTCAAAAATTTTACCTACATTTGACGCTGCGGGGGTTAACATACTGCCCCAAGGCTCCCAAATCCAGAGATGTAACTCTACCCCTGATACCGGGACCAAGCATAAGATATCGCTCTTTTTATCATTAACATAAAAAATTTATATAAAATCATGTGATTCTTTAGTGTTAGTGTGGAAGATTTCTTGTTTGAGGACAGACTCAGGGTCAAGAGGTGTTTGAGCAAGTGTGTGTGTGTGTGTGTGTGTGTGTGTGTGTGGAGAAAGAGAGATGCAGAGAATGCAACAATGTGTGTTTTGCTGAGGCTGCATAGTGACTGTTTGCAAAGGATAGCCTCTTTACATTACAGTATATCAGATGTATCAATGTGTAGACAGAGAGGTGGAGGTGTGTGTGTGAGTGTGTGTACAGAAACTGTTGGTCTTGACTTATGCTGATGACTCTCCAAATTCTTCAGCTTTAGCAAAGGGATTAAAACTTATTGTCAAATGGGCAAGTTACTCTCTAAACCTGTGTGTGTGTGTGTGTGTATATATATATATGTGTGCACACCTGCACGCTCACATCATCTGGAATGTCCTGGCTAAAGAGTACATATGCTTTTCCCTAGAATACACTTTACACAGCAAACATGACATTTTACTGACACGCTCGAAAGCACACACACTCACACGAGGCAAGACAAACATACGAACACGAACACACACAACCACAATTGTTTTAAAATACACATGGGCACTGGGAAAACAGTAATAAAAAAAGATTTTTTCTTCATCACCTGCCAAATACGGTGTGTTTTCGGTCCAGGTATGTGCACGAGCGGAAAGTTATAAAGCTGAAGGGAGGAAAAAAAAAAGTTAATTACCACTCAACAACAACAACACAACACAAGGTTCACTATCGACAACCTGAATAAAACGAAACACACATCAGAATTCAAACACTCACAACTGAGATTTGTTGGTGTTGGGCCCAGAGTTGGCCATGCTCAGGACGCCACGGCCGGTGTGAGAGAGATTGGGCTTGAACTCGTCCTTAAATGGCTTGCCCCAGTACGACTCGCCACCTTTTACAAAACACACACACAAAGAAAAAAAAGAAATAAATAAAAATAAAGGAATAGGTTAGGCAAGAAAAACAATAGACTAATCCCTTAGGGGCATTTATTTATCAACTGCAGTGGTCTAGAAACAACACACGATATAGACAATAGCACATTCGATTAGGTTAGAAGTGTTTTTTTCCTCCCATCATAGCAATAAAAATTATACTACACGATACAGCTGTGAGAAATGGGTTTAATTTACCATAACAAAATATCACAGACGCACTTAAGTTCGATAGACGTGACGAAGATCGTAAAAAAGTCAGGGTAGGAAATGCAAATGATAACCAAACAAAAACAAGAGCATGAGGACGAGCCGTTCCCACTATTAGCGTCGTGTTCGGCTCTTCTGACAGTTGCCATGATGAAGGGCGTTTCACATTAGCTCCTCTCTCATAGGAACTGCCTTTATTCATTTTTAAAGGAGCGCTCCAGGTCACCTCAATTCACTAACATCTATAATGTACATGTTATCTTACAGACAGCATCTGGACGTCTCTGGGTCACGTCTGAATGAGCAGCTGGACATTTTTCCAGGGAAAGTTGCGACAATAAACTTGCTAGAACGGACCAGGTTGACATCTATGTATAACTTTCAACATGTGGAATATATACAGTACTGTATGTCAGATAAAACGGACAGCAAGTCCCCAACTTGCGAACGATTCCTCAGATGTGGACGGACAGCGGATCTACGAGCATTTCAACGAATCGCATTGATAGCTTGACCCGAATCTTCCCGGGCTGCATTTAAATGAGGTCAGCTGACCCAGCTGCATCACCGGGATTCCCCTCGCAATTTGAAGGTGTGAGAGTAGAATACGGAACCAGTGTGTTTGGGTTTGTCAATTTCTTCATATTTTCCATTTTTCTTATATCTTTACTTTTATTCTTGAGGAATTGTTCAGAGAAATGTTTTTTTGTGTGTGTGTAAAGCCAAACAGTGAGAAACAGGTGTAGATGATGACTGATGATCAGGCCAGTGATTAGTATACTGTGATGTTGAATAACGCTGAGTGGTTGGAACAGACAAGAGGGGAAATGAGGTCGCTGCTGAGGTTGTTACATAAACAACCCATTTAAAAAAGCCACTTTGCAGCTTTAATAGGTGTAACACAATATTCATGAATATAATATTTTTCTATTATAAAGAAAATCTAGCTCATATAAACAAGTTACCAATCAAGCCACTCGTACCCAGCTCAGAGGCCAATTCTTCAATGAACAGAAAAAAACAAACAATCAAACAAACAAAAAAACTAAAATAATGGATGTTTAAGAAAGGACATGGAATTCATCATCTAAAGCGCCAACATACTGCAAATGTAAACTGTCAGGCATCATAATGTGAGAAAACCTCACCAAAGCTGTTCATTTCCCAGCTCTAACGCAATCACTCGCTCGTTATGGCACATTACAGTTTCTATAGAAACAATTTAGGGTAGTATTTTTGCGTTTTTCGAAAATCAAAAAAGTCCTTGAAATGTTTTCAGGATAAAGAAATTTGAGGGGGTTTTTTAAGCTGTAACTTTAAGCTGTCTTTGTGTCCTCTTCACTTAATTTTTTTTTCATTTATCTGTTGATTAGTTGATGACATCATCGTGCATGATTTTCACACAAGCTGTGATCACTCTGACATGTAGGTGTGAGGTTTACTGGAGTGGAGTGAGTAATAGCACGATGGCAAACACCTTCATGAGCAAAAAAAAAAACAAAAAAAATAACTAAGTGTGGGAACATTACACTCTTAACTCAAGCAAAAACAGAAACAAGAATCAGAGGGAAAGACTTTGAGATCGCGGAGGCGTGGCCAAGTGAAGGACGAGAGTCGGGTAAGCAGGAAAGAATTCGCACCTGAAGAGAATGTGGATAATTATTGACTGTGTGTTGCTTTAAGTCGGGTTTTTATGTCATTTTATTTCAGTTCTCCTCAATTAACTTTTTGAATTTCTCTTAAAAAAAAAGGATTTTTTTCAGCTCAATGTCATACATGCGTGTGCCATATTCTCAGGTGTGTGTCCTTTTCCCCCTTACTTCTCACACCCTTCACCACAGACTTAACTACAGCTTACTTAACATTTCAACTTGTCCCTATACAGTGGAACCTTGGATTACGAGCATAACTTGTTCCGGAAGCAGACTCGTATTCCAAAACACTCGTAAACCAAATCAAATCTTCCCATAAGAAATAATGAAAACTCAAATAATTTGTTCCACAGCCCCCAAAAAATAAATACAGAAAAATAATTCATACAATATATAAAGTAAAAATAAAACAAAGGGTGTAAAGGCTAGAGTGTGTGTAAGTGTCAAAAAACTTGCCACTCGTAAACCAAGACATGCTCGTTTTTCAAGTCAAAATTTCTAAAAAAAAAACTTTGCTCGTCTTGCGGAACACTCGTAAACCGAGTTACTCGCAATCCGATGTTCCACTGTAATTGCGATCCGCTATCTTGAATTAATAGTTATATTTTATTGCTGCAGCACTGTTTCATCAGTAAAGTCCAATAAAAGACATATTTGTAATGAAGTCTTCATCTTTATTATGTTCATTGTTAGTAACCACATGCACAAAACAACCTCAAGTTAAATTCAAGTTAGGTTAATAGCTAAATAAGTGCTATTGAGTGACTGCTGTATTTGTGATCCGATGAATCGTTTCGATAATCCATAGATTAATCGATTATCAAAATAGTCGTTAGTTGCAGCTCTACCACAGACTGTGTTTTGCTTTGAGTGAGTTTATACCTTGCTTCACAAGCGCTCCATGAAACGCAACTACAAATGGATTTTAAGTTACGAATTTAAAAATAAAATTGGAACAAAATAAATGTGTTAAAAATAACACAGAAAAAAGGAATCTTCAAAAGCATGCAAACTTTTCAGAAACGTTTCCCCCTAACGTTTTCCATGTGACTGGGTTTCACTGTAATATCTGCAGAAGGAACACAGAGCACACAATAACAGATTTAGCAAAGAAGAGATGTAACGTAGCAGCAGACACTTTTTATTCAAAGCAGAGAGGGGATTTTTTTTTTTTTTACGCACTTTGTATAAATTTGTATGAATTAAACTTCCGGCTTCAGGCGGTGCTGCAAGTCATATGCGCGGTGCAAAACAACAACATGTCGGCTTCGCAATTATTTAACTCACCTTTATGGTCCCTGAAAGCATTTTTATCTCTCTTATTTTACGTACACATGAAAAACTTGATAAGATGCCAAATACAGCTCAATAATAATGAATAAATGATTAATAGCAGCAGAATTACATTTTTGAAGCGGAGTTTAATATTGAGTCAGGTTTTGCTTCCAGCGTCAAGATTGCTTATGAATCTGGAATCTTAAGAAGTCAACATCGTCCCATTGGGAGTGTTTTCCACCGAAAAAAAAACTCATCTTGAAGACCCCCGAAGCGGGCGGATTAATTAACTTGTCA
Organism: Clarias fuscus; assembly: GCA_030347435.1. Classification (NCBI taxonomy): domain Eukaryota; kingdom Metazoa; phylum Chordata; class Actinopteri; order Siluriformes; family Clariidae; genus Clarias; species Clarias fuscus. Next base: position 24,235,254 of record CM059208.1, read on the forward strand.
TACTGCCCAATCAAACGCTTGACAGGAGACCAGCTCTCAGCAAGACGTGTGTGCACGCGCATGTGTGTATCTTTCCTCCGTGCTCATAACCCAGCAATTCAATGACTTAAATCTGAACGAGCCACACGCATATCGCAACGTAAACTCCAACACGTTGTGACCTTTGATTAGCGCCCCCTGCCTCACAGCTTAATAAATCCAACAGCATCCTAATAAAGAAGCTGATCTGAGATCAGGCTCTCGCTGGCGTCTCGGGCAGCTGCCGGGACCACGCTGAGCCCTGCTCGCCGCTCACGCCGGTCTGCCTTTTCAAACGCCGCGTGCCCTCGTAAACATTACCCCGGTGATATTTCTGCATAATTTATGGCCTGGTTGACATTTTCTACCCTCGCCATGCCGTGGAGTTGATTAACAAAAAAAAAAAAAAAAAGAAAGGAGGAGGAGGAGGAGGAGGGGGGGAAAAAAAGCGTTTTAGGAAGAGGATGAGATTCCCTGTCAGCGCAAATCAAACAAAGCCAAGATAACAAGCTGCAGCCGAGCTCTCGCACGCTGTCGATTACATAACCGAATAAACACAGACATGTGAGAGGGCGATAATGTGTTTTGTTGCGTTGACATCTGTTCCGAGTTCCTCTTATTTACAGACAAACTCGTGGAAGAGGAACTGGTTCTATAGGCAGCCGCGCATGCTGTACACAATGTCTTCGGAGCTGACTGACCAGTCTGTCCGCACCACTAACCCCGAGGTCACGCCAACGAGAGACAAAAGAGACTGACACACAACTATTCGGATCTTATGTAAGTTCCACGATCCACAAACACACGCACACAATCACAATCCAGAGACAAACAACATCTAAATCACGCTCTAGCATCACTTCCTATGGAAGAAACACCCATATAAAAAAAAAACAACTGTGTGTGTGCTGAAATGGGAAAATGATTAATGACAATGAAGTGTGCTGCTCCTTTGAGTTATTGTGACCACCACGAAGTTGGTACCAAAGATGAAAGATTAAAAGAGATGCAAGTACTCTTTGTGTTTATAGTTATATTCTCACTCCCATTCTTTTTGTCCTGTATTGTATACAAGTCCAAGTACAGATGCTCATATTCTGAGACAAGTCCAACTCATGCAGAAAAGATCTTGTAATGAGCCTCGAGTCCTACAACTCTGTCGATAAAGAGATGCATGAGGGTCGCTCGAAGATCTTTAACTGCTATGAACCAAGAACTCAACAAAGATTGACTAATGATTTTCTCCAATTTCCTCGTGTCTTTTGTGAAACACCAAGGTTACTCAGAATCTGAATGGATGAAGGCTGGATGGACGAAGTCAGTTGTTTGGTATCACCCTTGTTTGGAATCTGTGATCAGGTCAGGAGACTAAACTGACGGTGAATAATACGTGTCTTGCAAAAGTGGGCACAACTTATTGAGCAAGGGGTACTGAGTGGCTAAGTGGTTAGCACTGTCGTCTTGTACCTCCAGTGTCCGGGCTCGAACTTTCTTTAAATTTCATCATCCACTTTTGCACATTGCTCTCGTCATCTCTGTAAACATGCTGTAGTGCGGTTGCAGACCTGTAGGGCACAAAGGGGATTTTCAGAAGAGGATCCGAGAGTTGGGTTCAACGATGGCGCAAATGCATGGCTGGTGATGGAGACTATGTTGAGTAATACCTTTGAATAGAGAAAGAGTCGCACTACCAACATGTGCAGCTCAGTTTGCACAACCTACTTCAGTTAATTAAAAGAAAAGAAAGAAGGGGGGGGGGAGTTATGCCCACTTTCAGTACAGCCCTTGTACAATAACAAAATCCAGCTTGAAGAGCGCTTAATTGTTAAATGTTAATCCACATTATTTGATAGACATGATGTCACCTCAAAACATAGTCTATTACATCATAATGGAATGCGGCGTTACGCCATGTGGCCTGAGGTAAAACAAAACACGAGTTGGAGAAAAACAATCGCACAGGCTTTGTTGTGAGCTAGCAACCTAGGAATTATGAAAATAATTTAATCTGCCATCTTTATCTCTCCGGCACGCTTCAGATGTTAAAACTGGCTATCCCGGATTTTGGTGCCAAAACTAAGACTACGCCCAGACACCATTTAAATCGCACAATACTTGACAGGGCAACTCTTATGCAACACCACAGAAATATTCAAAAATACAAACAGAATGCATTCAGACACTGTGAAGAGGAAACAAAAGCTCCTCTGACTCTCAACATGGAAAGGGCACCGCAGAGGAACTCTTCTCTGATAACTTGGTGGAGAATATCTGACAGTTTTGAGTTTGGGAAGAGACAATAGTTTGTCGTCTATAAAATCTGAGCTACAGAAGTTTGAGCACAACATTAACTAGCTTCATATTACAATTACAACATTAATTAGGTTCATATTACAATTACAATAATCGATAATGGGACCTTAATAGAATACCAAGAGAATCGTGTGAGTGTGTATACGTAAGAGAAACAAAGAGTGGGAGGGTAAGAAAAAGAAGGCTGCATGGATACTTTTAGTGTAATTATATAATGTGATAATTGTACTACACCTTCAATAAAAAAATTTAAAAAAGTTTTAAAAACTGCAAACATCTATGAAATACAAGATGCGTTCACAATAAACCGAGGCTTTTGATGAAATCTCCGGTGAATTAAGGGGTGAAGATGATTAGATATCCTTCTAGGTCAGGCCCGTAGAGGCCTGACCTAGAATCCAAGCAATTTCCAAAGCCATTAAAGGAGTTCCTGGGTGGCCAGATGTGAATCAAGCAGTTTGATCATGGCACTGGTGTACTGGTGTATTGATGAACACTTTCTACCTTAATAGTATCCAAGCACAAGTGAAACACTGGAATAAGTGTATTAGTGTAGCAGGGGATTATAGAGAGGAGGGAGTTTTTCCTTGCCACCGTCGCCCTCGGCTTGCTCATCAGGGACAATCTTATCATTTTGATTCATACATATTGCATACAAACTTACTTTTTTTGTGTAAAGCTGCGTTGCGACAATATCAATTGTTAAAAGCGCTATATAAATAAAATTGACTTGACTTGATAGAGAGAAATAAAGGGAGTTTCCCAATTTTATGCCTCTCGTAAAAATTTTTTTAAAAAAACAACAAACAAACAAAAAACTTGGAATATAATCGGTCAGAAAGTGTGCATTACTTTTGTACAAGATTACGGCTTGTTACACAAAACGATACATATTAACGTTCATTCGAATGTGTTATTTTAACCGTTGCACGGATTACACAGCAAACAATGGATAATCTAGGACAAATAAATGTTTAATTTCTGATAGTAAAATTCTTTTATTTATTTATTCATTTACTTATTTATTAGGAAATATTAATTTAACATTTATAAAAAAAGAAATAAAAGAAATGTAACAGCCACACTGCTGAGTAATGTATCCCAGTATGGGAAAATTTTCATGACGGAGGAGTTTACGTTTTCTTAATAAGAAATAAGGGTGTTACATTATGTCAATCATTAATAAATAAAACATCGTAATTACAGGCAAATAACCAGAATAACACACTCCAGACTGTGTCCTATTATGAAAACTAACCACACCTGGCATGCACAACAGCACTTCACTTTGAGCTGCATTACACCACCTGAGCATGAATTATTTCATATAACCGTACACTCATGCATCAGGTGTTAATCCTTTATATAAAAAAAAGACACCCCTCCTGAATAATTATTCCTCATGCTCGCAGGACCATTCTTTCACTATTTAAATGCTGGAATACAGGTAGTCCCCGACTTACGAACGAGTTCCGGTCCTAGAGCACGTTCTTAAGTAGGATTTGTTCTTAAGTCTGATAAAGGGCGTCTTATACGCCTTTGACGCTGATATGCAATGGAAAGCACACCAATCCACTTGACTAAATCTCTGTTCACATTTACAAATGTTTTACAAACTCGAATGTTTGTAAGTCAGGGACTTCCTGTATGGCCGTGCATTCATGGAAAAAAAAAAAAAAAAAAACTTTTCATAGATGAAAAACTGGTCATTCGGTACATTCAGGTCATCAGCTGACATTTTATTGCCACATCAACTGAAGCAACCCCAGATCATAACACTGCTTCCTGAGGCTTGTACAGTGGGCACTATGAATGATCGCTTCATGCTCTTCCCTTCTTACCCCGCCATTGTTCTGGAATAGGGTCAATCTGGACTCATCAGACCGCATGACCTTTTTCCATTGCTCCAACGTCTAATCTTTATGCTCTGGAGCAAATTCATGCCCTTTTTTTTTTTTTTAACATTTTTTTTGTGATGAGTCTTACTAGCGAGTGGTTTTGTTTATAGTCGCACGTGTGTTACTTTCTAATACCAGGCAAGACAAATACATCATAGTTTGGCGACTATAAGATGAACGTAGTGTCTGAAGCGAGGAGTGCTCTAAAACCCCTTTATATTTTTAAAGTGTGATGTTTATATACAAGTCTGGTGCAATATACTCGGCATCATGGAAATGAAACTGCTGCAGCTCTATTGAACGTGTGAAACTCGCACTTACAGCGGCATGTGCTCACAATAGTGTGAGAATACACATGAACCTTACTCACAGAAGGACAAAAAAACAAACAAAAAAAACATTAGATTCATAATTTCCCCTCCATCTCTGCTTCATTTCTCTTCCTCCTATCTGCAGCCTTTTTAATGATGTTGACTCTATATATAGCGTGTGTTTTTCTGCGCCTGCACTTGTGCATCATGTCTCTGATTAAAGCTTAAGCATTGTAACCTCCCTCCTTTATCGTCCTGTCATGGACAAGATGAAATTTTTTTCCAGCCTCCTGAAACAGTGCTACAATTACCCACAAGTGCGGTGCTAAACATCGTCGACGACAGCACCTTAAAAAAATCCTTTCTGACTCGGGGACACGGCGTAATTAAAATAGGCTTTTAATCCTCTGCGATCCTTAAATGTTTAGTCAGCAGCCACTTCATCACCTGGTAAAAAAAAATTTTCTCGAGCAATAATGCACTTCTTAATTGATCCATGAGCAAAATGGCCTGAGCCATTATCAATCTTTCTCTCTCCTACTGAACATAAAACATAGTTTTCGAAGCCGGACGGTCAGCCTGGATAATCTCAGCTCAACCTGGAACCCAATACTTACGGAGCAGACTTTAAACACCATTTGTCGAAAGCGTGAACATTCTGCAGGTTTACTTTACCATTATATTTTCTCTTACACACACACCACACACACACTTCCAAAAATATCGGCACCCCTTGCGACATTTCAAATTCTCAGCTGTGTGCATGTTCTTTTTTAAAATAAATAAATTACTTTACTGAAAATTGCATTTTCAGTAAAGCTCAAAACCAGAGCCTGAGGTCGTTCAATATCTTGCTTAAACATTCATCTCCTGCCTGACAGAAGAAGCCAGGTTTGGAGTTACACAAGTCACATAAGTCTGTACACTACCGACTGGAGAAAAATGGTCTGTCTGTGCTGAACCGTAAAAAAAAAAAAAAAAAAAACTCTGCTAACAAAAGAATTAGTGCCCACTTATTATTATTATTATTACTATTAGTAGTATTATTGATGGTGAAGTGAGTAAAATAACCTCTCCATGCCTGTCTTCCTATCCTTCCATACTCTGGTCACTCATTTTGTGCTCTGAGCTTTCTGTGCACTGTAAATGTTACATTTTTCTGTGTAAATGCAAACTCGCTGTGCCAATAATGCACTTGATGGGTCATCGATGTACACATGCAAGGACAAAAAGAATCATAATCTGAGTAAATGTTTTTGCTGGATTTACAAAAGTTGTGGAAGCTCAAACATCCACACACAGCTTTTATTCAAAGAAGTCTTATTCTGGTTTATAGTCTTCTGAGGTTAAAATTGGGTCTTGGGTTGCTTCTTCAGTACAGATGGGAGGAAAAAATACATATCTACAGTACAGACCAAAAGTTTGGACATACCTTTTCATTCAAAGCGGTTGAATTTGTATTACGGCAAGAAAAAAGCAGCTAAGTGAAGAAAAACGAGTGGCCATCATTACTTTAAGAAATGAAGGTCAGTCAGTCCGAAAAGCTGGGAAAACTTTGAAAGTTTCCACAAGTGCAGTCACAAAAACCATCAAGCGCTACAAAGAAACTGGCTCACATGCGGACCGCCCCAGGAAAGGAAGACCAAAAGTCACCTCTGCTGCGGAGGATAAGTTCAATCGAGTCACCAGTCTCAGAAATCGCAGGTTAACAGCAGCTCAGATCAAAAACGAGGTCAATGCCACACAGAGTTCTAGAAGCAGACACATCTCTAGAACAACTGTTAAGAGGAGACTGTGTGAATCAGGTCTTCATGGTAGAATATCTGCTAGGAAACCACTGCTAAGGACAGGCAACAAGCAGAAGAGACGCGTTTGGGCTAAAGAACACAATAAAGAAAACTCTTTGAATGAGAAGGGGTGTCCAAACTTTTGGTCTGTACTGTATATACAAAAAAAAAAATCGATTCAGTAATGTATTGCGATTTTTTTGTGTGGCGATTCATTCTTTAGTGCCATGAACATGTATTTGCCCCCTTTTCTGGTTATGTTTTTGTCACCAATGTTTTTTTTATATTTCTCACACTTAAATGATTTAGATCATCAAACAAATTGTAATTTTACACAAAGATAATCCGGGTTAAATACACAATGTATTTTTTAAATGATGATTTCATTTATTAAGGACAACAAGAGTTGTCCAAACCTACCCGGCTCTACTGTATATGAATACGTAATTTTGTTAAATCATGAATGAAATGTGATTAGCCGCATTTATTTCTGTTGAGATAAATAAATCAGACCCAGGCTTGATTACTGCCAGACCTGTTGAATCAAGAAATCACTTAAACAGAACCCATTTTGTCTGACAAAGTGAAACTGGTCAAAAGATCTCACATTATGCCACTATCTAAAGAAACAGACGAGAAGACAAGTTTCAGTAAGCCACGTTTCAATTTCTAAGGCTTTCGGAAATTTCAGAATTTGTTTTCCAAATACTTTTTCCACGGCTCTGCATTGCCACACTGACTCCAGAACAGATTTAACTTGTATACGTTTGCATTTGAAGTGGCAAAATGCTGAGGTTCCTTTATAACCCTATAGATGTCAAGCTCTAAACTATTCACCTGTTGGCAGGCAGCACAGCATCCTGGGTAGTTGAAACAAATAATTTTCTGTTTGTTCAGAATTGTAACAAAATATGGAAAAAAAAAATAATAAATCTTGACATGTACAGAATCACAATACAAACTGAATCGGCACCTAGGTATCGTGATAATATCGTATTGGGAGGTCCATGACCAAAAATGTAGCAAAAATATTTGATTTATAAAATACTCAACTAAAAGCCTTCTCATTAAGTTATACTAAAAACAGTCAGTCAAGCCCTGTAATGACGGACTGTGTTCTTTACATCCTGAATAGTTGTGTGACTGAGTGTGTAAGAGCAGAGTAAGATCATTACCTGTTCCCGTGCCTGTCGGATCTCCTCCCTGAATCTAGAAAAACAAAATGCACTCATTTACTACATAACACCACAGTAAATACTGCATGCTCAGCTGTCACAGATCCAACCAATGAGACTGGAACCTAATATTTAATATTTTCTGAAGTATAAAAGATGTTTTAACCCTCTTCTACATTCTGAGATACGCATCATCATTTGTTCTTTACCTCTCTCACTTCATGTCGGCCCAAACACAGTATTGGTGCTGATTTAATTATTTATTTATGTTTTGCATATGATAGAGTAAATGCGTGTGCCAAAGAAGTTACTTCTGGAGTTTATGCAACATGGAATCGACCTATCTTGCTTTGCCATCTTTCATACTGCCCCACTTCAAACAATAATTTAAAATGCAAATTATTCATATTTCCTTCAAGTATTGATACAAACAATTGGAGTAAGCTTCAAAAAGCATATGACCTGTAAAAATTATTGTTTAATTTAAAGCAGTTTTTGGTAAAGGCTTAAAAATAAAAAATAAATAAAAATGTGTAGTGTCCGTATCCATGTCAAATTCACATTGCAATATCTTAACAATTTTTCATTTTAGAATAATAAACCTGTAAAATGTGTCTTTTCATGTGAAATCTAAATTGGCCGAGTTTCATCTGAATGAAAAAAGTTCCGGACACTACAGACATAAAAGGACATGAAATTGTATTTAGCAACTGTGTTTCTTTTTATCTGATAAAAATATAAATGTGTAGCCCATTACCAAAAAAAATAAAAAAATAAAAAAATGAAAAAAAAAAAAGCAACATGGATCGGCAGACAGGAAGCATTAAGTATTATGAAATGCAAAATGGTGTCATATGATTCTTTCTGAAAATTTACTTTTTTACCCAAGTGAGAGTTTTTAGCACCAGTACCATATTTTTTGGCTGTGTAGATATCATTAGTGTTTTCTCAATACTGAAATATCCAAGATCTGCACTTTATGATCTGTAAAACAAAGCATTAATATGCGGTTAGTTTCCCGCTCAATTTCTTACCATGAAGTTTCTAATGGAGCGGTGAAAGATGGTTCCATCATAGTAGCCTTTCTTACACAGCTTTATGAAGTTCTCACCAGCTTTGGGAATCTGAACGAAGAAACATCATAGCTTTAACAAAAGTCAATGTTATTTAAAAGCCTATTGTTTGAAATGGGATTTTTATTATATTTTTTTCATAACTTGATAACTGAGCCTTGACTCGGCCTCGTAACAAATCGACCCCCATTTTTTTAACTGTAACTTGGCACTCGGAAACTGGATCTTGAAAGCTGTCACTAGGGGTTTGGAGCAAGGAGTGAAACTCGAAACTCATTTTCTGAGCCTTAGCCACAGGAGGAGAGACGCAGCATCTGATATGAGGTACTACTTCCAGCCCAAAAGAACAAACAAATAAATAAATGCACTATGCAAATGTAATAACTTGAATACTGTACCATTTAAAAGTGATTAACCTGAAATTAATTTTAATCAGTGTATGTACTGACTTTCAACCCAGTTTCAACTAAAATATTTATTCCTTACTTTCTTTCTTCACCAGTCAGCACTTGAACATGTTCAAAAACTTTAAGTAGCATCGTACCTAAAACCCTACCATCAGATCTTTTGCAAGTACCACTGCCTCCGGCAGCTCCTGACCTCCATACCCTTTTCTCTTTGATAGGGAAAATGTTTAACCTGAAAAAAAAAAAGTTTTTAAATGTTTTTATTATTTTTAATTTTTTTTTATCAATATTATTCGATTCTTCTCCTATATTCTCCAATAACTGCTACCGACCAGGAGGGTTGAGGCCAACACCTTCTTGCACTGAGACAAATGAAGCCATGCTTATGCTCCAACACAGGGCAGTGAGACGCACACATACACACCAAACTAAGAGCTATGTATCCTTTTTCACATACATGACCTCACAGCTGTGATTGACGAGAGAGAGAGAACACCATTTCTCGCAAATTCGGTTCTCTTGGACTACAAGCTACAAACTTGTGATCTCCAAGAAATAAAATCGGTCAAGTTGTTTATCATGATTTTCTAAAATGGTACACTTTAAGCAGGGAAAAAAAAGATTGCAGATCCAACTAGCGTACAATAAACGTGACATTATTAGCCACTTGTTTGCTTGACTTTTAGACAGTTTCTTAAAGGGGACCAATTATGAAAATGTACTTTTTAGTTATTTTTAGATATTCATATGGGTATCCAGTAGGGATGGGAATCACCAGTCACCAACCGATACAATATCACAATACCTACTGTAGGTGTCCATTCGTTTAATATGAAAATTACATAAATATTCCAATTCAATATTCCTTTTTTTCCAAATTTGTTCAAATTTTAAGATCTTAAAACTTAACCAAATAAACCAAAAAAAAAAAAAGTTCTCATAACTCGAAAGTTTTTACCCTAATTTAAATATAGCAGCTTCACAACTGAATTGAACATGAATTAAATTCCTCATAACATCAGTTTTCTCATGTAGTTCTCACGTATTTTTACTAAACATATACTGTATAGGGCTCAGGATTGTGCAGTAGAGTGAACCATCATTTTTTTGTCAGCACAAAAAAGGCAATATAATGAACTGAATTTTAGTTCACTTTAAACAACTTCCCCAAACACAACTGAGCAAAAAAAAAAAAAAATTAGAAAATGGGTCACAAAGGCAAAAAAAATAGCACAAATACACACAATCATGTTTCCATGGTTGTTTTCAGTTGTTTCTTTGAAAAAAAAAAATAATAATAATAATAATAATATGCTCATTTTGTAAATTCTACATTTTTGGAACTTCATTCTCATATTTAGGTAGCGGTCAAATTTACCTTTGATAAAGGTAATGATAACTTTTGTTCTAAAGGACATATCCGAAAACCCAAATACACAGTTTGAAGCAGCTTGTAACACTGGCATGCACGGCATCTAACGTCACGGAATCATTTATACCGAAGCTAATCAGTCATGGATGGTCAACAGGTGCATCTCTATTAGAAATGTAAAAACTAAAAAAAAGAATAAATACATAAATAAATTTTAGGGTTGATGTTGTGATACATGAATAGGCACACAAAAAAAATTTGATTAAACTAAATCCCCCCCCCCCCAATCTGGTAACCGGTGTACATGTACACCAAAAAAAACTAAAAGAAGTACAAAGAAAACGAAATGGAGAAAAAAATATCCTTGTTGCTTTTTTTTTTTTTTTGCTGCTCTTACTTTTTTTTTTACTCCTATTGTGACCTCATAGAAAAAGCCCCGCCCCCTCCCCTGGCCCAGCCAGTTGCACAGCTCTGACCTCATGTAAGGGGCATGACTCAGTAGTATCTCATCTACATAGACACTGGAACAACACGATTGGTGAAGGAGTGAATCAGAGGGAGATTTTGGTATGATAATAAGCATTATATCATGGGTATTTGAGCTGGCACATTAATACACACACACACACACACTTTTGGGAGCAGTTAACTTGTCTAAAATATGGGACATATTTCAACATCTCTGTTCAATTCTGTCTTCAAAAGCTTCTCAGGTGCTGGCTCAGCGCCAGAGTTCACAAAGAGGGGAGGAGCTTATGAAGAGTAAATGAGACAAAACATGAACCCTTTCAGCCCCATGGATTTCAAATAACACTCAGGATGACGTTTGTTTGGTCTGATTGTCACAGTGAGGCACTGATAAAGTTGGAATTTAGAAAACAAGAGTCACAAGACAGTCGAACGTCACGCCTACACTTACACAAGTCTTCACTAGGGGGCGGGAGTAGCTCGGTGGGGTTAAGATGTTAGGACTACTCATCAGAAGGTCACAGGGTTCGAACCCCAGCACCACCAAGACTGCCGGATACTTGCTAAGGACAAAATCTTCAAATGTCAATGTTTTCAAAGATCTCTATAAAAGCTCAATAAAAGACTATAAATCTGATAGGGGGAAAAGACAAAAAAAAAATACTTTACGATCTATCTATTGAATCAACAGTTAATGAAAATTTAATTTACACCTTAAAACCGGCAGTCTTTGAGCCAATCTTAATTAAAAGTTTGCACGTCTTGAGCAGGGGCAAAAAAAATTTGGGAATTAATCAAAATTTTAATCTTTTCGTATTTCTGTAAAAAATCAATCGTGATAAACTGACACTGAAAATCACGAGCTGATAAAAAAAGAAAAAAAAAAAACCTTAATTACTTCCGAATAACTTAACTTATTTCAATCAATAGTTAACAAATAAAATTGAATAATTTTTTTTTAATTTACACCTTAAAATAGACAGTCTTTGAGCAAATCTCAATTAAAAGTTTGCACGCCCTGAAAAAGGTCACAAAAGATTAGAAATGAATCAGTTTTAATCGTTTTCATCTTCCAAAAAAAAAAAAAAAAACACCCAATCAATCGTGATAAACTGACACTGAAAATGACGACCTGTTATATATATAAAAAAAAAAAAACCCTGCATTACGTCCAATTAACTTACACTTCCTTTATAGGAAAATACGCCCAGCACTTGCTCTGTGATATAAAATCTAACTGTAAATCAGTGAGAAAAACAGAAAGGTTAGAGGTGTCAAAAATAAACACCGAGCCACAAATAGAAAAGCCGAGTGGTCAGGGGAGTGGGAGTCGAGGTGGACCTGGGGGGGGGGGTGGAGTAAAGGCGACAAAACGAGGGAGGGAGGAGGGAGGAAAGAGACAGGAGGGACGCTTAATTCTTTATCGCTTATTTTTTTTCCTCCTGATTTGACGACAACGCAGCCAATGGAAAGAGGCGAAAACAGCACCTAGTTACTGCGGCCAAGACTGCGGAGGTCTGTCTCTATGCCTGCCAGGCAGCTTTACCTCAGCCACGGCAACACACACACACACACACGGGCACGAGGGTGGAGCTTGTTTTCATAATCAAAGACAGGAAGCAAGACACAGAAAGACAGAAAAAGGAAACAAGATCACTTGTGTGTTCAGGTGTGATAACTCGGCTCTCATAAAAGTATGAACCTTTCTCTCTCTCTCATGCACACAATGCAGAACTCAAGGCATTATACAAGTTATAAAAAGCACAACTACATGAAAGGAATCAGTGTGGATGATCAAACTTGGTTATTTCTCAATAATTTCTTTGGTTATATATCAAAGCTGAAATCCAACAACTACGCATTGACATTTGAATGCTTTATGAATTTAAGAACGTCACATTGGCCTTTTTAACCCTTTTACAGTTACACGGAAGGTCATCACTTACTCTACAACAGCAATTAAGGACAAAATATAAAGACTGATATAAAATATAGAATGTGACATAAAATCTGAAGTGACATTTTTAAAAGCTCTGTTACTGGAGAATCCCTTAAAAAAATATCAAATCCTTTCGACCACCATGTCAACAAGTGTGTGTTTTTTCTTTGTTAAATAAAATACTATGCCTAAAAGTGGCTAAAATTTTTTGTAAAAATTTTGCCTAAGGGTTATTCCAGACCCAAATCAACCTGGGCCTCCCAGGCGATCGCCTCAAACTTTGATAAAAAAATGTTTCAGGAGTATTGCAGACTCAGAAATCTTTCCATTAAAATGCTGATGTTTCCATGAGTCATGGATACTCTTAATTTCAGGTATGTACTGCTATTCTGGATTAATTTTCTACTGTTCTTTTAAATTTGATTTTAATCGACTACAGTGGAACTTCGGCATACGAATCGCCGCCTTAAGAACTAAAATTCTGCGAGCGCTTTGCGTTGGCGTACAAAGCATTTTCGGCTAAGTCGCGCATGTGTCCGGGACCCATTCATAACTTGTTTGTGGAAAGCCAAGCCAAGCAAATTAATGAATAAAAATAAAATCATTCAGTCAGTGGAAGCAGTTTCGAACGAAATACCACTGTTGCCTTTAGCATGCGTTCAAAAGCCAAGTTTTTTTTTTCTTTTAACATTGGTATTGTAATATTTTTTTGCACGTCTGCAACAGATTATCTGCATTGACATCAATTCTTTTTGTGAAAATTTGTATATTAAACTCGTATGCTGTACATTTACATTAATTACGGCTCAGATATGGATCTTTAAGCTGTGCAAACATCAATGCCATCTACAATATCTTCACGTATAATAATAATAAATTCATTGCTCTACAGTACGGTATGCACAAAAATATACAGTACTGAAACTTGCGCGAATTTACATTTGCCGACGAGGCACAGCTCCAGCCTTGTGTGTTCCCAGTAGAGAAAAGGAAGTTTTTGTTGGAAATGGGTCTCTTGACGGAGGAGATGGTATTCATAGCCGAGTATTATTTCCGCTCATACGAAAGCGGTTGTGAATGGAGATTGAGTTTGAAAAAAGTGCCAGAACGATTCCTTTCCATACCCATCCCATCCAATTTCCTCCCGATCTTACATCACTTGATGCCAACTTGTGGGGAACGTTGAGATCCGCCACGAACCGTTCCTGCAATACGCCAGCAAATCGTCTCCTTCCGCACGAGTCTGCTGCAGCGACTTTTGTTCTGGTAATCCGGGTTGAACAACAATGAAGAACCATATGAACACTCGCGCACACACACTTCGAACAATTATCCCGTGGTAAATAAACATGCTAATAGTGGGCATGTTAGTTTCTTTCAGGAGAAATAAACTCAGTCAAAGCGATATTGTTCGTCTTTTGACGCATATACCCAAAAACAGAACAGTAAAATTTCTCTCATGACCCTGTATAAATATTTTTAAAAAATAAATAAAAAAATAACAACAACAATAATAAAAAGAGGGGGTCTGCCGCAAAATCAGAATCAGATTTTCAGAAGTTTGTAACTTGTCAGTGGTGTTTAGGAAAGAAGATATCAACCCTTGAAAACTTTCACAAATCCCTGACATAACTCAAGAGTGCCAAAAAAAAGAGGGGGGTGACATCTGAAATTAAAAGGGTTATATAACTCCTGGAAACTTTCAAGAAAACTTTGGGGTCTTTCCGTTACTCGCCGTAAGGTTTGTTCTGGCAAGTTTTCATCAGAATCTGAGATAGGAAAGGGAACTTTTGGTTGATTTCACACGGATTGACACGAGTCACTTCATTTTCACAAGCTCAGAAGTAATTGGACAAACTAACAACCATAAATGTAATTATGATTTTTTTATCTACAAGAATACAGAAACTGCTGCGCTGTCTGAATACTTTTGGACTTGATTGTGTGTAAACAGTACGAGTATCGGTAACACACAGGGGTCAGTCGTACAAAAGCGAAACCAAAGTACCTGTAGTGTTAATAGTGTATACAGTCCTGTTCGAGAGCAAAATGGTTGAAGTGTGTGTGTGTGGGTGTGTGGACAAGGGGTTAAATTGAACGTGAATGACCTCAGGTTATTGAATCACACCACCGTAAACAATTGGTGACATTACAGTCCGATGACATCACAACGTTAAAACGCTCTGGTCCTCGTTTGTGTCGGTCCCGACGGATGGTTGCGTTTAAGCTGTAACGCGAGACATGGTGACGTCACTGAGTGCAGGCGCTGATCGTGGAGATCCTGATGATCAATCTGTAGTGTAATTATTTATCGATTATTTAATTGCAATTATAATCTTCAAAACCGATCGTATCGTAACCACTCTATGATGGTGGTCCTAAAAGCAACTAATTTAGGGCGTTGCCGTGGTGATAAACCCCCCACCTCCCACCCTGTGGGTGGAACAGGGGAGGGGTTATTAGAGAATAAATGATTTAATCTTCATAGCATCTGCCTCTAGTGTGGCAGCTTGCCGAGTCTGATTCGGTCTCGTTCACTCAGAGTACAGAGAGAGAGAGAAGGAAAGAGTTTGAGCTTTACATGAAAGAAAATGTATGACAATAGATAGACAGATACACAAGGAAAAGTAAGGACAGAGAAAGAGAGAGAAGTCTGAGACAAGGAGACTTTAATAAAGAGCTGTAGAAACGACATGGAAAGAAACAGAAAGAGACCAAGAGACAAAGAGAGAGATTGTCGGACACAATGTCAGAAAAATTAAAGAAAAGAGAGAGTAAGTTACAGTGAGAAAGAGGACAAAAAAAATGGAGAGACAAATCATAGAGAAACAAAACAAAAGAGATGTAAGGAGAGATAAGCAACAGAAAGAGAGACAGTAAAAGATATGAGATAGCAAGAGATGAAATCAGAGAGACAAAAAGAGAAGAAACTGCAGAGACAGGAAGAAAAGACAGAGAAACACACAGTCAGAGAGAGAGAAAGAGAGAGAGAGAGAGAGAGAGAGAGAGAGAGAGAGAGAGAGAGAGAAAAGAGTTACAGCAAGAAAGGGACAGAAAGGAAGTAAAATGAAAAAGGAACTGAGAAGGAAAGTGATGGAGAGAGACAGAGAAAGTCAGAGAGAGAGCGAGAGAGGAAGACAGGAATGAGAAAAGGCAATGAAAGAATGGCAGAGAGAGAAAAACTAGAGCCTAGAAAAAGACACAGAAAACACCAGTGAGAGACAGAGAGAGAGAAAAGAAGAAGAAACAGAACTATTTAGAGGGAGGTAACGAGAGATGGACACGCAGAGAGAGAAAGTGAGACGGACGCACAGTAGGGGAGAGAGAGACACAAACAAAGAGAGACAGACAGTGAGAGACAGATATATGAGAAAAAAAACAGCGTTTAAAGGAGAGAGATAAACGCTGTGTTAACACAGCTTGCTGACTTTTACACACCTTTACCTGTTTACATGAAGACAAAGTGTGTGTGTGTGTGTGTGTGTGTGTGTGTGTGCGCGTCTCTGTTTGTATGCATCTCTATGTGTCCGTGTGTGTGCACCTTATCACAGTGCAGCTCCAGGTTCAGGTCTCCTTTGTTGGTGTGGATACGAACATAGCCTTTCTTCTTCACGTACTGGTAGCGCACTGCGTCGTCCGTGATAGCGTCTGAATACACAAGCGCACACACACACACACACACACACACACACACACACACACACACATTATACAGGGTGGGCCATTTATATGGATACACCTTAATAAAATAGGAATGGTTGGTGATATTAACGTCCTGTTTGTGGCACATTAGTATATGTGAGGGGGCAAACTTTTCAAGATGGGTGGTGACCATGGTGGCCATTTGGAAGTCGGCCATCTTGGATCCAACTTTTGTTTTTTCAATAGGAAGAGGGTCATGTGACACATTAAACCTATTGGGAATTTCACAAGAAAAACAATGGTGTGCTTGGTTTTAATGTAACTTTATTCTTTCATGAGTTATTTACAAGTTTCTGACCACTTATAAAATGTGTTCAATGTGCTGCCCATTGTGATGGATTGTCAATGCAACCCTCTTCTCCCACTCTTCACACACTGATAGCAACACCGCAGGAGAAATGCCAGCACAGGCTTCCAGTATCCGTAGTTTCAGGTGCTGCACATCTCGTATCTTCACACCATAGACAACTGCCTTCAGATGACCCCAAAGATAAAAGTCTAAGGGGGTCAGATCGGGAGACCTTGGGGGCCATTCAACTGGTCTGACACTAACCCACATTGGATAGATCCCTCCATGACTGTTGGAACAAAAAAAGTGATGGTATGGTGTGGTATATGGGGTACAAAGATAGTGGCCATGCTTCATCAATGGAAACCTCAAGGCCACTGGATATTTGAAATTGCTACATGATGATGTGTTTCCCTCTTTATGCACTGAAGCTGTTCCCGTTTTTTCCAGCAAGATGGTGCACCACCACCTTATGGGTGTCAGGTCGAGCATTCCTAGATGAAGAGTTTCCTGAAAAGTGGATTGGTCGTCGTGGGCCAGTTGAATGTATCTCAAAATCCAGCAGATGGCACAGTACATTTTTTAACTCGCACTTATGAGTGTGCAGTTGAAATCTACTTAATAAACGCGATCTCACACCTTCCATGCACATCGAGGTAACATTCCAAAATTAGTACATTCCAAAATTCCACAGTTGGCGCTGTACGTTTTTTTAAAAATTTACCTATATTAATAATAATAGCGATAATGTAATACAAACTCAACTTGTTCCGGTTGGTTTTCTTCAGAAATCTGAATCTACAGAATTTTATAATTTTCAGAAAAATAAAATGATAAAAGTAAAAGACGTATTTAACGTGTGAGCATCATACCTGCTTCATGTGTGGTGGCTGGAGTCATAGCAGTGGAGGTGAAGGAGGCAGACACTCGGCCTGTGGAGTAATGAGCCTAAAACAGAGTGACACACACACAGCGAGTTTGAGAAGTGTCTTGTACACATGGTAAGCTCAGTACATCTTTCATATCTTCTCTTAGAGAGAGACAGAGAGAGAGAGAGAAAGAGAGACAAACAGATTGGGAACAGGACAGGAGGTATTTGGGATCCTCTGAACGTTACTACACAAACATTTCAGGTTTCATGATCAATGTTCCTCTCTCTGTAGAGATGCTTTTCTGCTCAGTGCGGTAAACCCTCATTAAGTGCTTTTTTGTTTTTCGCGCCATACAATGAACAAAACTCACAGGTAAAAATCATTGATGATTAGATGATGATCTATGCAAATTAGCTCCATCTAGCACTTACGGCCATACCAGGTCACAGAGAGCACGTTGGATTCCTCTACTCCTGCACAATTAAGAAATTGCAGTTTACATTGCAATCTCAGCGTGTCAAAATAATCATGAGGTAAAATATTTTTTATTAAAAAAATTTTTTAATCAAATGTGACATGATGTGACCTTAAGTGACGAGCGAGAGTTATAAAAGTGGGATTTTTACCACAGATACTCTGCTATGTGATTGGCTGACTGCTTACATGTTAACTTTTACAGTTAACAAATCCCTCATAGCTCGCATAGCCCAGTCCCAGTTTTTTTTTTTTAATTATTATTATTTTTTTAATCCAACTCATGAGATGGAGGTGGTTTCCAGAAAGGAACTTCAATTACAGTGGAACCTCGGATTGTGAGTAACGTGGTTTACGAGTGTTCCGCAAACCGAGCAAAGATTTTTAATAAATTTTTAATTGGAAACCGAGCAAGTATTAGTTTACGAGCGCCGAGCATCATGTATCACGCATGCGACTCTTATTTTGACACAGAGCGGCAAGTGATCACAACTAAGCCAATGATTTTTCTCTCTCTTGCTTTGCGGAATTGTGGGTAATCGTCTCCCCTGGGTCTTAGAGCTCGTCTCTTACTGGTATAATCAACGTCTCGTGTGTGCACGCGCGTAATTTGACTCTGACACACACTCTCGCCTGTGCGCGCGCGTAATTTGACACCGACACACACACACTCACGGCTTCACACACGCGGACACTTTCTTTACACAGAAAACTCAGGTAAGGTGCTGGTTCTTTTTTTTTTTTACTTTACAGCAGTGATTTCGGTAGTATGCGCTCACGTGAGTGTCATTAAAATTATGATTATTATAAAAATTTTTTAAGGTAAAGTGCAGGTTAATTTGGTTTATTTTTACTTTATATATTGTATCAATTATTTTTATGTATTTATTTTTTTGGGCTGTGGAACGAATAATTTGAGTTTTCATTATTTCTTATGGGAAAATTAGATTTGGTTTATGAGTGTTTTGTAATACAAGCCCACTCCCGGAACGAATTCTGCTCGTAATTCAAGGTTCCACTGTAATTAAATTAATTCAATTCATTAAAAGGAACAGATTAAATTGTGACATTCAGATGGGTCTCCAGTGTTTGCATGCATGTGTAGAAGCCAAAAATGTCAGGACCAAAATGAATAAAAATAAACAAGTGCAATAAAAATATGTTTGTCTTTTTTTTTCTTCCATGTTTGTATTGGCTGAGATGTAAACAAGCCAATGCCTCCCCATTGTGACCTCAGATAAGAAGATCCCCTCCCCCGGCTTGTTGCTCAGCTCTGATCACCTCCCTGGAGAGGTGTGAATAAAGAAAAGCTCATTTAACTAAACACTAAAATGGATCATTTGGTGAAGGAGTGAAATAAAGTTAGTCTGCGCTATGGAAAAAAAATAAATAATAAAAACATCTGAGTACTAACTTGTTCCAGAAATCACAAAACAGGGGACCTTTGAAATAAACTTTTAATTGTTGCTCCCTGAAAAGACAAGCTTTCTCATAAACAACACAATTGTTGCTTTGTCCTAATATTATTAATTCAAAATGCAAAAAAAAAAAAAAAAAACTTAAATTAAACAACCAAAAGCAAACAAACAAAAATAAAAACAAAACAGAGAAACAGTCTGTCCTCTTTTAGTTTGAACAGCTCCTTCATTGTTAATGGTTGGTCTGTGTGTTCCCTGCATCTCTGTTCTGTGGAAAAGATCCCGTGCCATGGAAACCTGCATGTTCTAGGAATTGCTTTTCCACTCCGGATGGATGCGGTAATAGAGCCAAGCCTGTCAGCAAGTGTTAAACACCGAGCCATCTCACACACACACACACACACACACACACACACACACACACACACAGAGCCGGGGCATTTCACCACCTGATCGACAAAAGCACTCCATTTCCACACACGCTACATATGACTTGCTCCGTATTACTGTAGGTCAAAGATCTTTTTCAGAGCATCTCGGTCTCAGAAGGCAAATCGTGCTTTGTGGCATCTGAGCCGCCGGGCCGTTTCCGTAGCGGCGAGTCAGAGACTCGTGCCCCTGAACCGACCAAATTAAATCAACATCTCTGTGAAGAGACTGAGCTTGTAGAGTTAATCTAGCTGAAAGAAACGTGGGCAGATGTGCCAAGACCGGAGCTAATCTAAGACCCAGGGAAGCGAGGCCGATGTACGGAACCTACACACGCCGTGCACACGTTACACACACCGCAGTACGTCTCACGATGAGTCATGTTCGGGGCACAGTGTTCTTCCCCCGTGTCAGTTCTAATATGACATGACACAGTGACTGACGTGTCACACTCGCACTGCCGCCATCCCTTCATTCGCTGGCAGTGTGTGTGTGTGTGTGTGTGTGTGGGGACTTGTTGCAAATTAGGCAAGGTGGTATCTTCTGCTCTAGTTGCTGTATGATGGTGGTGGCATCCAAGAAGGAGAAGGATTTACCTCAGAATGCACACGCACGCTCTCACACACTTAACAGAACAGAATGTGTGTGTAGGAGTTTAAGCCAAACATAAACACCCTCAAGTAGTAGAGATGCCCCAGTCAGAAAGGGACTAGCATAGTCCTAACCAGGAACGCCGTTGTCCCATGTGACGTCTTCATTACTTCATCCCAGTCATGAAAATGTTTATAATCTACTTTAAATTAATCTATTTTGCTCAATGTAAACAAACATCCGCACAGATAGATATTAATAAGAAAGAATAAACTGAATATTTTTACTGGGATCAGTTCATATTTTCACTGCTAAATTAACAGCGCTGATGTGGTACAAATGATTTTTTTCTGAATCTATAAGTATCACTACTTTGCAAATATCTTGATTCTATGTATATAGATTTATATTTTAGATTTTATTGCAATTCTAAACAAACTTGGTAAATAATTCACTCCTATCACACTTGATGATGTGCTGCCTGTCAATGTCTGAATAGTTTAGAGCGCACCATCATTAGAATTATAGAGGAACTGACATATTAACACCTCAAACACGAACATATATAAATAAAAATATTAATAAAACATTTTGATTTGAGTCATCTCTAATAAGGACACAATAAAAATGAGAATGTGATTTGATAAGAATACGATAATATACTATGATACAGTAAGAGTATGACAAAACAATGTTTCATGAATAAAGAATACATAATATGGATATGATAATATGAAAAAGTATACAATAAAAATACAGCAATATGATGCAATAAGAATTCGATAATGTACCGCAATATACGTGAAAATGTGAGAACGTATTATTGTCATCCTTCCCTTGAAGCCCTGCAGACATTTCTGTCCGAACCTACAGTCAATCGGCGAAGAAATAGAGATGAAAGATCGATTTCCTGAGAAAAAGTCACCGGATGCTTCGGGGCTTTTCTGCTGAGTGCACTCACCGCATTGAATTTGTCGGTTTTCTTAGCCTCGGGCTCCTTCATGGTAGAAGCCAGCAGCTCATCACCTTTGTACTCCTTATAGAGCTCGGCCAGGGTCTCGCGCGTCTCCAGGTTTGTGCTTTTCAGGTGATACGCCGGGTCCAGCTTGGCTTTCTCCTCATCTAGAGGGGGAAAAAAACAGACAGAAGAACTGAGCGTGAACACAAACATTCACAGATATTCCAGATTATTAAATGTTAAGCACAGCACGACATTCCTGAAATAAAAATCGTTATCACAAAGTGCCAAGTTAACACAGGAAGGACACAACTGATTTAATTCATAACTAAATTTTATTTTGTTAGGGAAAATATCTAAATCAGCCAGTCACACTGCAGCAAACTTGGTGTATTTACGCCTGTCAGGTCAAGTCAAGTTGGTTTTTATAGTAATTTCAACCACACACAGTTCAGTACATAGTGAAACGAAATAACGTTCCTCCAGGACCAAGGTGCTACATACAAACAACATAAATTTACAACATAAATTAACAAGAATTAACTAGCTAACGAAAACATCTAATTAGCTGAGACACAACAGATTAACACTATAATTTTACAAAGAGACAACAAGCCAACATTAAATGCATGTAGAAATGGTCAAGATGATTCAAGTTCAAGTTCAAACGGAGCATCAGAATGAAAGAAGAAAGATGATTTAAGCAACTTTGAACGTGGTATGGTTGTTGGTGCCAGATCGGCTGGTCTGAATATTACTGAAATTTCTGATCTACTGGGATTTTCACACACAATCATCTCTAGAGTTTACAGAAAATGGTCTGTAAGAGTGTGAGAGGCAGCTCTCTGGACAAAAATGTCTTGTTGATGCCAAAGGTCAGCGTGGTATGAACTAATAGAAAGGCAACAGTAACTCAAATCACATCCTGTTACCAGTAAGGTATGCTGAAGAGCATCTCTGAACGCATTGAACGTTGAAGTAGATAGCTTTCAGTAGTAGAAGACCTCACCGGGTCTCATTCTTAAGTCAGCTAAGAACAGGAAACTGAAGCTACAATTCATATGGGCTCACCAACAGAAGTCTCAGGAGGTAGAGTCAGAATTTGGCGTCAAAATATGGATCTATCTTGCCTTGAATAAATAGTTCAGGATGGTGGTGGTG
This sequence comes from Clarias fuscus, assembly GCA_030347435.1. NCBI lineage: Eukaryota > Metazoa > Chordata > Actinopteri > Siluriformes > Clariidae > Clarias > Clarias fuscus. The sequence continues at coordinate 24,257,909 of CM059208.1, forward strand.
GTGTAACGGTGTGGGGGAGATTTTCATGATACTCCTTGAGCCCATTCGTACCAATTGAGTAGGGTTTAAATGCCACAACCTACCCGAGTATACCTCGACATGTTGCAAAACTAAAATCATCTCAAGCTGGTTTCTTGAACGTGACCATGAGTATGAGACCCAAGTATGAGATCTAAACAGTCACCAGATCTCAATCTCCTTCTAGTATTGTGATCCTTACTTAACGTCACATACTTTGTGTTGCTGTCGTGTCAATATGGACCAAAATCTCTAAGCAATGTTTCCAGCACTTTGTTGAATCTTTGCCTTCAGAACTGCCTTAATTCTTCATGGCAAAGTGGGTCCAAGCCAATACTATCAAGATGTACCTAATTAAGTGGCAGGTGAGTGCAAGTTTACACTACAACTTTGTTTCAGTTCTTGCTTTTGGATTGATGACATTTGGTCATTTTTCTTTAACAGCAGCTCTGAGAGTAGCACAGGCTCCAAATCACAGGTTTAAGTCACATGTCCCCACAATGTCTTAAACCGGAAAAGTGTGTTGAGATCTCCATGTTTGCAGCATTGTGTTTGTTACATGTTTACCAAAACTTGTTAGTAATACAAAACACTAAAGCACACCTTTATGCCACATCTCAGAACCTTTAAATAAATAAAGGTCAGTTTATTTTCATAAATACTAACACTATGATGACACTATACGAGAACATTCAGGAGGAGATAGGATCCTGGCAAAGCTGAAAGTTTATTCAAAGCTGAATACACTCCTGTTAAATAAACTACACAATGGTCACTAACATTATCAATTTACAAAAAGTAAAAAAAATTAATAAAATAAAAAAATTAACTCACCGGGATCCAAAACTTTCAAGTTGTTTTTCACATGGAAAAAATCTGAGACGTTGAATTTATCCAAATTGGTCGGATCCTAAAGAATGACATAAAAGAAAGTTTTTAAAAAATGTAAAAAATTTGACATTTTGACAGGTCTTGTGTTTGATTTTAGTTCTTAAAATTAACCAGAAGGCAACATCTGGGCTAACTTTCCAAAAGGCGATGACATGTCTACACATTCCTTTTTCACTTCAGCCCCATTTATTAAGTTACAAATACAAAGTTGTTACAGAAAAAAGAAAACCAAAGTGTATAATATTTATGAAATGGACCTAACTGTACACAAGTGTCCAAGATCATTTCAAAAATAAAAAAATGCAATCAATTATGCACACTTTGTTTTTGTTTTTTTAAATGCACTGTACTTGCAGGCATACAAGCACAGACATGCTTAGAAAAAAAAACACACAGTAAAAGTAGCACAAGGGCAGTGAGGGGTATCAGTTGGACGAATCAGTTTTGGCTACAGGCATGAGTGTGATGGGAATGTGATACGGCTGACTGAACAGTTTGGGCATTTGTCCAAGTACACAAATAGTCAAACCCCTGTCTTCACGCTATTTCTCTCTCTCTCGCTCACTCACACACACACACAATGTGTGACCCAATAATCAGTGTATCAGAGCCAAACAGGTCAAAGAGTGAAACGCGACTCCAGCAGGGCACTCACTGGCATCATTCCACTGATCCACACACAAACACACAGTTTTTCCAACACCAGAATAAACCCCCAAAATATTTTCCAGTCCCAAAAATAAAGCCAACATTTTTTCCAATACTGAAATAACACCCCAACATTTTTACCGACCTCGACATCAATCGTATTTAACCCCAAACTCCTAACCGCATTCCCCTCTCTCTGTGTCAGCACTCGGCCATGACAAACCTGAGCTTCACATGACCCTGTCTCCTCCACTCCATCATCAGCTCTAACCCGTTTAACCCCACTTTACCCTACTCTATAAACACCCTCCATCCGTTCTTCCTTTTTTTTTTTCCAAACACCAGGGTGACCTGACGGCTCTGTCCTAAATAAAATTTAAAAAATGACTCAGTGGGGCGGGAGTTGGCGGTCATGATGTTGGTGAGGGTGTTGGATGATGGTCTCGCAACCTAGAACTTGCAGAAATAGCAGCAGGAATCTGATATTAGAGCTGTTGAGTCCATCCGATTAAATTTTTGGACAGTGTTTATTGGCGGATTTGTTTCATGCAGCTCCATTTTTTTTTAGTGTTTGAAAGATTAAAAACTACTAAAAGTATTTAATACACATTCACATGATGAATTGATTCTTAAAAGTGCTATGTAAATAAAATTTTATTCGTAATTGTTGCAAAACAGCTTTAGAGAATTAAAACAAAACTGTTTTAATGAAAACTGTGAGGAAACAAATTATAATTATAAGCTTTATTTATTATAAGCTTGTAATTTCTTTAAATGTTAAGACTTGTAAACTGCGATAATCTTTTTCCCCTGCCAATCTTTAGCTCCACACTCCAGTCCTGTAGATGGTGGTATTGCACCAAATGCTTATGAACTCAAAAGAAGAAGAACGGATGCTCAATCTAAATTAGAGAACTTTGCAAGTAAAGCTGGTCGATTGTATTTGCTGATTGTATTTTTTCAGATGAAACTTGGCCAATTTAAAAGACATAATACTGAAAAAGTGTATTATTCTAAAATGCTAAATTGTTAAGATATTGCAACATGAATTTGACATGGTTACGGACACTACACACTACAGATTTTTTTTATTGGGGGGGGGGCTCTTAACTTCGCACGGCATGTTTTCATTTAAGCAACAATTTTTACAGATCATAAGCTTCTAGGCGCTTACACCAATTTGAGTAGCAATACTCTTGCAGCAATACTGCATTTTTGCAGTATTATTGTTTGAAGCGAGACAGTATAATGCTGAAGAATTTACATTTTTGGGGCACATCTAAAATCATCTATCCAAAAATGGCTGAAGTTAGCAATTCTACATTTTTATGGGAAGCAAGATCGTTACTTACATGTTGCATAAACTTTAGAAGTAGCTTCTTCGGCAAACACACTTTCTATATTATATGTCTAACATAAAAATAATTAAATCAACACCAATATTATGTTTTGGTCAAATGAAAAACCCGTCGATTCATGAATCGACAAACAAAAGCTTGATTAAAACTGCGTAATCGATCTAATCAGCTGGTACTTGGAGATCCCTCTGTGGTCTCAGATTCCTGCTCTTTCCTGACACAAGTAGAACCTGATGTGTTGTTCTTCTATTGTAGCTCACTCACATTGGGATTTAATATTTTGTGCATTCTGAGATGCTTTTCTGCTCATCATGGTTTAAAGAGAAGTTATTTGACTTAGCTTCTTAAAACCTTAAACCTGTCTCAATACCAAACTGTGTCCAACTGCACAGCTATCGTTCAATGGATGTTTTTAGTTTTTCGCACCACTCGTGTCTGAAACTCCCAGCCACTCCACCACGGTCAAAACTCAGCAATCTCAGCTCTATACACTGCACCACTACACACTTTCTAAAAATAATTCTTACTAAATATAGCCTATATATGGTGCAGCTGTACTGTACATACACACAAACACACACACATACAAATCCCCCACCTGCAACGTGATGATATCCTGGCGAGTAAACGGCTCATCGGTCAGCAGGTCTTTGTAACTCTTTGTCTTGATGTTTAGCTGCTCTACAGCCTAAACAACACACAGGAGTAATTACACACACATACCTCATGTAGTATAGCAGCACATGTCCTTACCTCAGCGTCACGCTAACGTACCTCGTACGAAAAGACGTTGCCGGTCACTTTGTTGGCTACGATGTGCGAGTTGTTCGTGAAGACGGTGTACAGAACGGGGCAGTGGTACTTCCCTAAAGAGACCAAAGAAAATAGAAAAAAAAAAGCTCTCTGTATTAGTGCTGATGATTCGAAGATTCAAGTGAAATGAATGCTTTAATGTATTCTTAAAATGTTCTAATCATGATTGTACATGTTTGTGTAAACAAAAGATTGATTCAGTTACGATATCGTGATTTTTTTTTTCTCGTTTGGCTCTTTTTTTAAAATAAATTTTTCCTGATGATTCTTTAATATAATTAAAAAAAAAAAATTCTTTATTTTTAATTAAAATAAATTATATTAAAAGTTTCACTAGTGCTTGGCTACCATCAGGGTAGAAAGTGTTCATGTTACGGTGGAATTATGATCGAACTGCGTCTGAAACGCTTGCCTCCCAAGAACTCCTTTAATGATCCTTTCCTTAAGTTGACAGAAAATGGCCTGCTTTGATAAAAAAAAAATTTTAAACCTCATACGTCCCATCAAACCACTTGAGCATTACAGGAACTTGGCTGGGAGTTATTGCCATGTCCCCCATACAGTCCTGACCACGCTCCAAGCCATTTCCACATGTTTGGGCCTTTAAAGGAGTTCCTGGGGGGCCAGCATTTTCTCGTACTCAGAGTATGGAGGAAAAAAAAAAAAGTTGACTTCTCAGTTTCGAGTGCATTTCATGTTACAAAAATCAGTCACTATTTACTATGGGAATCACCAGGGCCCACCTAGGTGCCGATTCGATTTGTATTGCAATTTTGCAAATTCAATAAAAGTCCCCCCCCCAAGATTTTGTTACAATTCTAAATAAACTTTGTAAATAATTAGCTCTTATTACATGGGATGTTGTGCACCCTGAAAATGTGTAAATAGTTTAGAGCGTCTTACATGTAGGATTAGCGATGTTTTTCCAGCTCAATTGCAAACTAATAAATTATTATTATTATTTTTTTAATAATCAATTCTGGAGTCAGTGTGGCAATATATGAATTGCTACACAAAAGAATCTCGATACATCACTGAATCGATGCCTCCACCATCTCCACTATTTACTCTGTCGAAAAAAAATAATACTGCAATCTATATTAAATTTAGTTTTTTAATGTCCTTTAAATAACCTGTTTTATTTTTCTAAAGTTGAATCAAATAAATAAAAACCCAATAAAGACATTATACCATTATGTAAAAAACAAAATCTTAAATGTGACGGTTGCATATAAACTAGATTTTTTGTTGTTGTTAATATCGTCCAGCTCTATACTTTATGTTCCTGCGTATGATGTGAACATAAAACCTACCGTCGTTGTTCTTGGTGAAGTTAAGCTTGATGAGAGACTTGGCTTCGAGTTTCTAAAAGCAAGAGAGAAGCAGAAATGATGGAAGTATGTGTGTGTGTGTGTGTGTGTAAACAGAATCACTTAGGCCTCGTGCTCACGCAGCATGAAAAATGAGTGCAGTCATCAGCGTTCTCGTTAGTCTCAGCTCCTTAAATAATATTTTCACCTTTATGTGTACGCTCACACACCGTTTTATTTTTTTCAGCTTCCTGATTAGATCTCGAGCACTTAAGAGCAAATTATGATACAATACAATACAATACAAGTGAAAAACTATTTTTAAAACTATTCTAGTGATAACCCTGCAGTACTTGAAGCTGTGGATTAAATATGGCCGTGATAATTATAACGGATGGAGGTGTTTAGTGTTTATACTGTATTTAGCCCTAACATCTCCAGCAGCTGCATCACGCCCCTCGAGGCCTCCAGCTGATTATAATGAATGCGCTGATGAAGCGATGTATATCATGGTAATGATTTAATACGAGCCCTGAAGGATTACCCGGATCAGTGATGCGGATTTCTCGCACCCGCACGTCTGGCAGCTCGAGATTGGCGCTGGTTTACGAATGCCACCATGGCAGAGTTTGGAAAAGTAAAAAGGACAGGTAAGTCTGTTTCCAAAAATAGAGAGTAAAACCCATGGATGTTATTGCTAAAGGGGAACAATCAGCGATGCTAAGCAGATTATTGTTAGCAGGTTAAAGAAAGTTTTTCCATTATAGCATGTTCCTTGGTGTTTTATTCCTCTGACACCACAGTAACTAACCAACTATTGTCATTTTTTTATTCATTAAAGAACATCACATTGTACTCGTTTATATTTACAATTTAAGGGCCTGTATTTATTTATTTTTATTGAACTTTGTTTTTTAAAAACCATGATACAAAACTAGGGTTTTGTACGAAGTTACGAAGCGCTAACACTGGAGACTCCTTCCATCTTCCATGGTTCATTTATTAAATAAACTCCCTGGTTATGTCGTTGCTAAAGAAATGACAAACTATATTCATAGTATTTAAATAACCTTTTATTTTAGAGATTTATCTTGCATTACCAGACTTAGAACCAGGAATTGAACAGCAATGTGGCACAAAATTCGGTTCAGTGGGAGATTCGAATTTTTTATTTTTTTTGGAAGAACGTCACTGTAACATGAAAATGTAGCGGCCATGAGGTCACATCCCATCTTCTTTCTCCCTCTAATAGATTTCCTGCTAATCACGTTCTGTACGGGCTCTCATCCAAGTCGATATCGCATCGACTATGAGAGACTAGTCACTGGATCCTCCAACGTCACTCATGAATGTTTGGAAAATGGAATGAGAGCATGCTGGGAGATGGGGGATGAAAGCTTATTAGCCCGGCGTGAGCATCTGAGACAATCCATGTGTGAGAACAGCACAGAAACCCAGAGTGTGACTTAATTTCCTGTTAAAGTGCATGACTCAGAGCTGCAACTCGAGAGATTCTTATTACTGCGGTAAAAAGCCAACTCTTATTGATTGCCTCAAAATAATCTTGAGAGGTTTTCTATGTCACTTGTTGCATGACTTTCTCCCTGGACTCAAATTTCACAACGCTTGGAAGCTTTTGGGCGCGTGCCAAGGTTTACTGTCCGTCCTTAGCTTCTATGACTTCACTTTACCTTGAAATATGATCATGAAAATGTGTCAATAAGCATATTTTTGCGTTATTTTATCAGTCTCTCGGGTTGAGAGTGAGGGTCAGGCTGAGAGTGGTTCCAGTCAGATCAAAGCTTGGTTCTCTTGCTTCCAACTCGAATCTGATTTTCTGTATATATTTAAAACAAACAAAAAAAAAAGAAAAACAACCTCAATCTGATTTTTTCAAATGCGATTTGAACAACATTCAGAGATGCTCTACCGTTTACACACCATACATTACGTCACTCGCAGTGTTACATGGAAGTTCATATCAACGTGATCACATGGTATGGAAATGGATCCATGTTTGAGAAACAGCAGAAAAACGATGAAGAAATGGAGAACAATTTATATATCACATCACCATCCTTAACTGTCTTCTTGTTATGCGTCTGTTACTACGCGCTACCAGGTCAAATTTGGACGCACATTCTAATCCAGTGGTCTTTCCCGAGTTTTATTTCTTTCATAAAACTCATATAAACATTGGCAGAGTTTCATCTGAATGACAGTTAAGATCGTTGAGAGATTTTAATTTAGAAAAGTTCCGGACACTATGGAACCTTTCTAAACATAAAAGGGAATGAAATTGTATTTAGCAACTGTGTTTCCTTTTAACTGATGAAATATAAATGTGTAGCTTATTTCCCAAAAAATGAAGCATGGACTGGGAGACTGCACTATAAAGCAATGCTGAAGACATCCAAAATATGCAATAATCTTAGACCAACAGATTATCAACAGTTGATACTGAGATGTATCTGCTACTTCTGCTCTGTAAAGCTTCATAACAGCTCTAATCTGAGGTGCTGCTTGTTAACTGGTGATTTCTGAGGTAAGTTTTGGTGGGAAGGTCTGGGAATGTCTTTTTGAGAGTGTTCACGACTGTTCATTCGGCTCGATGGTTAAATATTTCAGATTTCACGCTAGTACCGGTGTCGGGGCCATCATGTCCCTGTAGATGCTGTAGATCTCTCCAGCTAGCTGAACCGATTCCATCTCCGCAATTACTGAATCCTGGAACGTTTGCTTCAACGTCTACACTACAATGGGAAGCGGGGAAAAAACGTGAACACTACCAATATTTCAGAGTAGAGTTTCCCTTTAGGTTGAGAGTTTTAGACGATGTCCTTGCAGTGTGGTGCGAGTTAAAAAAAGAAAAAAAGGAACGCAAGAGTGAAAAACAGTTTCTTTACACTCCTATACACACATAAATCTGTACACACAGTGTCCTCACATGCTGTATGCTGAAGACAAGTCCAGGCATGTCCTTGTCCACAAGACCAGACTGTTTCTTCAAATCTGTCTCGTATGCTCTACACCAATCAATCAGGAATGTTTGGGACAGTCCAGTCCAGCTGTGTGCACACACGCGCAGACACATGCACTCGCTCAGTCTCTTAAACACACACTCGATAAAGGCATGTCGAGACATGTTGAGCAACATCCAGACAACACAAATAAACGTGTGCCATGTGGCAAACCCAAACATGTTCTATGTACAAGAGAACTGATACACACGCACGTGCGCGCACACACACACAGTTGCATTTCATCTCTCCCAAGTCTAATAACGAAAAATATGAAAGCAGCCAAAACACAGTATTGGTGCTGATCAATATTTTTTTTCATGTTGTACGTACAATACAGAAAATGTGTTCGTCAGAAGTTTATGTAACACAGAAGTGACCAATCTTGCTTCCCTAAAAATTTCAAGTTGCTAACTTCAGACGTTTCGGTGAGATTTCATAAGTGCCGCAAAAATAGAAAATTGTCACCGTTATACTTTCAAACAATAATAATAATTAAAAAATGCTAATTATTCATATTTCTTTATTAGAATTGATAAAAATAATAATAAAATGTTAATTGTTGCTTAAATTGTGTGTGTTTTTTTTTTTATTAAGGCTTAAAAGGCAAAAAAAATCTGTAGTGTCCGTAACCATGTCAAATTCATGTTGCAATATCTATATCAAAAACAAGTTATCATTTTAGAATAATTCACTTTTCCAGGTTTATGTCTTTTCATGTGAAATCTAAATTGGCAGAGCTTCATCTCATTGACTGTTAAGATAGTTGAAACATTTGAATTTTAAAAAGTTCCGGACACTACGGACATAAAAGGGAATGAAATTGTATTTAGCAAATGTGTTTCTTTTAAACTGATGAAATATCAATGTGTATGCATATGGACTGGGGGATAAGAAGCATAAGAAGTATGGTGTTATAGGACCCTATCTGAAAATTCACTGTTTCTCCCATTTGAGTCACTTTTTAGCACCAATACCATGTTTTGGCTGAAGTTTTCTATAAGATGCGTATTTAACATTTGCAGAAGACGTCTGTGCTTCCTACCAGTAAGATTAGGGAGAAAGAAAGAGAAACTGGTAAAGGGATGACCATTTTCATAAATAGTCGGAAAAAAGTGATCGAACTTGTTTGACATTAAATGTACCGAGAAATCGTTCAAAGTGTGACGTGACATTAACTAATTCGTTCAGAATTGTAAAATTTGTCGACTTCCTGTCGTACAAGACCATGCGGTCACTTCGGGTGGTAAAAGTAGCACCTCTTCACACATCACAACAATCAGAAGGCTGAAAGGTTTGGTCTCCCTGAAGCAAAGAAAACAACTAAGGATTAAGGACTTGTGGAAGAAAATTTTGTTCAAAAAATGAAGTTGCATCAATAGTAAAAACCAGAGCTGTGTTAAACAGTGAGAGTAAGAGCATCACACACACACACACACAGACGAAAACCACTTGTTAGTGAAATTAATCAGGAAATAAAATCTTGAGTTAGATTTTGAAGCAATGAAAAAAGGTCATGAGGTCTGATGAGTCCAGATTGAATCTATTTCAGAGCAATAGGGTGAGAAGGGAAGCGCATGAAGCGGTCATGCATAGTGTCCACTGTACAAGCCTCTGGAGGTAGTGTTATGATTTGGGGTTGTTTCAGCTGCTCTGGTCTGGTCTAGGTTTACTCCAAATTCAGAAATCGAGACTCAACAGACCAGGCAATGTTTTTTTTTCAATATTCTGTTGTCCTATTCTGGGGAGCTCATGTGAATTGTCGCCTTGGTTTTCTGTTCTTAGCTGACAGAAGCTGCACCTGGTGTGGTCTTCTGCTTCTATAGCCCATCTGCTTCAACGTTGTGCATTCAAAGACGCTCTTCTGCATATCTCGGTTGTACACACGTGGACAAAATTGTTGGTACCCTTCGATCAATGAAAGAAAAACTCACAATGGTCACAGAAATAACTTTAATCTGACAAAAGTAATAATAAATAAGAATTCTATGAATGTTAACCAATGAAAGTCAGACATTGCTTTTCAACCATGCTTCAACTCATGGAACAGGCCTGGACAAAAATGATGATACCCCTAACTTAATAGTTTGTTGCACAACCTTTTGAGGCAATCACTGCAATCAAACGATTCCTGTAACTGTCAATGAGACTTCTGCACCTCTCTGCAGGTATTTGGGCCCACTCCTCATGAGCAAGCTGCTCCAGTTGTTTCCAGTTTGAAGGGTGCCTTTACCAGACAGCATGTTTCAGCTCCTTCCAAAGATGCTCAATAGGATTGAGGTCAGGGCTCATAGAAGGCCACTTTAGAATAGTCCAATGTTTTCCTCTTAGCCATTCTTGGGTGTTTTTAGCTGTGTGTTTTGGGTCATTGTCCTGTTGCAAGACCCATGACCTGCGACTGAGACCCAGCTTTCTGACACTGGCCAGCACATTTCTCTCTAGAATCCCTTGATAGTCTTGAGATTTCATTGTACCCTGCACAGATTCAAGACACCCTGTGCCAGATGCAGCAAAGCAGCCCCAGAACATAACAGAGCCTCCTCCATGTTTCACAGTAGGGACAGTGTTCTTTTCTTGATATGCTTCATTTTTCCGTCTGTGAACATAGAGCTGATGTGCCTTGGCAAAAAGTTCCATTTTTGTCTCATCTGTCCATAGGACATTCTCCCAGAAGCTTTGTGGCTTGTCAACATGTAGTTTGCCATATTCCAGTGTGGCTTTTTTATGATTTGTTTTCAACAATGGTGTCCTCCTTGGTCGTCTCCCATGTAGTCCACTTTGGCTCAAACAACGACGGATGGTGCGATCTGACACTGATGTTCCTTGAGCATGAAGTTCACCTTGGATCTCTTTAGAAGTCTTTCTGGACTCTTTTGTTACCATTCGGATTATCCGTCTCTTTGATTTGACATCAATTTTCCTCCTGCGGCCAAGTCCAGGGAGATTGGCTACAGTCCCATGGATCTTAAATTTCTGAATAATATGTGCAACTGTAGTCACAGGAACATCTAGCTGCTTGGAAATGGTCTTGTAGCCTTTACCTTTAACATGCTTGTCTATAATTTTCTTTCGAATCTCCTGAGACAACTCTTTCCTTCGCTTCCTCTGGTCCATGTTGAGTGTGGTACATACCATGTCACCAAACAACACAGTGACTACCTGGAGCCCTATATATAGGCCCACTGACTGATTACAAGATTGTAGACACCTGTGATGCTAATTAGTGGACAGACCTTGAATTAACTTGTCCCTTTGGTCACATTATTTTCAGTATTTTCTAGGGGTACCATCATTTTTGTCCAGGCCTGTTCCATGAGTTTATGTTTTTAAATAATTCCGTTGAAGCATGGTTGAAAAGCAATGTCTGATTTTCACTGGTTAACATTCATAGATTTTTTTTAAATTATTCCTTTTGTCAGATTAAAGTTATTTCTGTGACCATTGTGAGTTTTTCTTTCATTGACCGAAGGGTACCAACAATTTTGTCCACGTGTGTATGTTATTTGAGTTACTATTGTTGCCTCTATCCGTTTGATCCGGTCTGGCCGTTCTTCTCTGACCTCTGACATCAACAAGGCATTTTTAGCCAGAAAACTACCATCATTTGATATATTTACTTTATAAATACTTTATATTTCGTTTTCTCTGGCTGTGTGTGAAAATCGCAGTAAATCAGAAGTTTTGGAAACACTCTTATTGAAATCACTTTTTCTTCCCTGTTTTGATGCTCGGTTTGAACTTCAGCAGATCGTCTTTACCTAACAAAGTGGCTGGTTTGTGTACATGTAAAAGTTAAATAGACTAATTGAATCATAATACACTGGAATACATGCTATTACCTACAGGACTTGAGCTAAACACTACTACTTCCTTACTTCCTTATTCTAACCATTTTTTTCAATTCATATCAAATCTCATCGGACGATAATATAATTTCACTGCACATGTATGTGCGTTACTGTTAGGAATAAAAAGAAAGGAAAGGAAAGAGGTTGTGGTGACTAATCTGAGTGACTCCACAGCTGGAGAAAACAGGATGTGGTGAGATGACCACGTTAACCAGAACTTAATTTAGGAGCTGGGAATGAAGCCGAACACACAGTGCAACAGCTGGCACACCTGAAGCTTCTGTGCTTCAAAAACACGCTACTCATCTTCCTGTTACATAACCTCGCTTCCTCTCCTGTTTATCCAGCCAATCGAGTGGTGGAGCGTCAGCGCCCTCTCCTGGTTCCACAGCTTCAATTCAGCTAATTTAACCTTCTGGGACTTTTTGTGAACGTACCTCTCCGGAGGTGGGGTTCGTCCCGAACTTCTTAATCCAGGGAACTATACTCCTGCAAAGGGAAAGCACATGATTTACTTTCTAAGTGTAGGTCAGAATATATAGTAATCTGCAAAAGTCTTATGTATTGCCACACTGACTCCAAAATCCTTTTTTTTTTTTTTTTAATTCATATAAATTTTCATTTTAGATAGCAAAATGTTGCACTTCCTCTATAATCCTGCAGCTGGTGCGCTCTAAACTATAAGCACATCGGCAGGCAGCACAGCATTCTGTGTGGTAAGAGGCGACTATTGGTAAAAAGCTCTTAAAATTATATCAGATCGGAATATTTATACACTTACAAAATTGCAATATTAATTAGATCGTAATCTAGGCATCATGATATCATCGTATCGGGACGTTCCCGTTGATTTCCATCCCTAATAGGTAGTTTGATACTCTTTCCAGACTAGCTGTTTGTCAAAATATAAATACAACATTTAATTTATACAATTTCCCCACTAAATAAATTACACTCGATCGATTAGCCAAGACATGCTGAGGATGGAAAAGTCTGGGGAAAATCTCTGGTTACAGAATAGCAAGAATCCATGTGCTTGTTTTCTTCACTAAAGCAACTCTTTCAATAGAAGTGTACGATTATTAATATTGATACAGAAAAAAATATATACGTGCATTAAACTGCACTGTCATAGTTAAATTCATGTGAATTTATAGAAAATGCAGAAAAATCACTTGATCTCCATTTTCTCAACAGCCTGTGCTTTGTAAATGTAATTTTGTTCAAAAAGTGTTTGGTGTTGGTTTACGTTTCCTATTTGCAGAATCTGTTAGTGTGTGCTTGTGTCTCTGTTTGAACCCTTCTATTCTTGATTATGGTTCTTCCAAAAGGGTTATATTGAGCTCTAGTCATGTGACCGAATACATACAATTTCGGGAAAAAAATGTACTTTGGAGGAAGATTTGTAACACTGTCCAAATATTTTTTGCTGTGATTCTTGGAGGTTAAATATATAAGCTTAAACACTTAAAAATATCTAAAAGAAATCAAGAAACTTTGTACTAAAATGGTTGGACATGATGGAAAGTTGGCGATAACGATGCCTGCATAATATGAACCTTGTTCTTATTTTTTACGATGAAAAAGTGAAAAAAAATGTTTTAAGTATATACTCACATGAGATCAAACACCACACCCTCTTCGGTGCACATCGGATACTCAAACGGCTGAAGAGATAAACTACGAGGAACATAAAGCCCAGTATGATTAGTATTAATAGTTGATAATAGTATAGTAAAGTATATTATAGTAAATATGGTAAAAATGGTCAAATATAATAAAGTAATTATTTTTTTATGCATTATTCCCCCATGATGTCATACATATGATCTTAAGCAGAGGCGGGGGCGGAACTAAAAGTGGATTATAATGTGATCTGAAATGTCGACTTGTAATGAAAAGAAAAAAAAATCCTGTCTCCTAATTAATTAATGAGATAAATGTATTAAGTCTTAATTAGCCGACTAAACAACCACTGACTAAATGTATGGAGGATATGAACAGGGTGACTGAGTTCCTTTCCCACCCGTCTGAATTGCTGTCAGCTGATGAGCAGAAAGATGGCAAAGTACAGTCACATTAGAAAAGTTAAAAGTTAGTGCCCCCTCTATTTTCATTCCATGTTTTTTAGTGTAAAAACGTGATGAAAATCATCTGATCGTAGCACTAAGTGTACTAGGTTTAAGTACTAGGCAAAAGCAACCTCAGACAAACAACATATAACTTTTTTTTTCTCACCATGCCATTATTTACTCACCACAAATTAAGCCAAAAAAAAAGGAAGGAATACCAAGTACCCTTTACTGCTTCCACAGAATTTAAGAGGGTAAGTTGTAACCATGTGCTGCGAATCATTGAGCCGCCCACAAGCTCCCCTGCCACAAATCTTTTTGATGAGTTCTCATCACATTGTGTGTGTGTGTAAATATTAAACATGCCAATGTTTTGGTGCTTGATGCAGATCAATAAATTGAGATTTCTAATATGTTGTAATTTAATTAGTTTTATTTATTTAGTTATTAATTTTTTTCACACCAGGCAGTGTATCTGTAATTGTTTTTACAAGTAAAATTTGAAATAATAAGTAAATTTGTCAAGTTTGGCATTAAATCATCTGCCATTTTTTCCCTAAAGGTCTGTATTCGTCCATGAATCAGACCGATGTATATAATAAAGATTAAAAGTGAATTTTGAATACCATTTTTGTGCAATGCAACACTAAATTTACCTGCAATGGTCAAAAGGCAAGCGCCTGAAATTGGCCTGAGGGATTTCTGTAAAAATAAACACATGAATATCACAAACTCAAGTAATCGTAATCTGTTAAAAATTAATGTGGTTATAAATAAATAAATTTAAAAAAATCTATTTACATACCTGCCTTCTTCCCTCCATAAAAATGTGTGTACTCTGCACAGGTGATGTACCTGAGGAAAAACAAAAATAAAGAAGTGTAAATTTTACAACCTACACTTTACACAAATTACAGCTGTGGCCAAAAGTTTTGAGAACGACAAATATAAATTTTCAGCAATTTTAGATCGTTCTGTCAGTTTCTTGCAGTGTTGATCCTTCTTTTTCAAGACCTCTGTGATACGCCGTGGCGTGCTGTCAGTCAATCAACTGGTGGGCCACATCCCAACTGATGGCAGCCAGTTCTTGCGTAATCATGCTTGGAGTTAGTCAGAATTTGGAGATTTTTGTACATCCATTTGCCTGTTGAGGATTGTCCACAAGTTCTCAGTGGGATTAAAGTCTGGGGAGTTTTCTGACCATGGACCCAAAATGTCCATGTTTTTGTTCCCTGAGCCACTTACTTATCACTTTTGCCTTGTAGCAAGAAGCTCCATCAAGCTAGAAAATACAGGGTGGGCCATTTATATGGATACACCTTAATAAAATGGGAATGGTTGGTGATATTAACGTCCTGTTTGTGGCACATTAGTATATGTGAGGGGGCAAACTTTTCAAGATGGATGGTGACCATGGTGGCCATTTGGAAGTCGGCCATCTTGGATCCAACTTTTGTTTTTTCAATAGGAAGAGGGTCATGTGACACACCAAACTTATTGGGAATTTCACAAGAAAAACAATGCTTGGTTTTAACGTAACTTTATTCTTTCATGAGTTATTTACAAGTTTCTGACCACTTATAAAATGTGTTCAATGTGCTGCCCATTGTGATGGATTGTCAATGCAACCCTCTTCTCCCACTCTTTACACACTGATAGCAACACCACAGGAGAAATGCCAGCACAGGCTTCCAGTATCCATAGTTTTAGGTGCTGCACACCATGGCCTTGGCTGAGAAACAACCCCACACATGAATGGTCTCAGGATGCTTTACTGTCGGCATGTCACAGCACAGATGGTAGCGCTCACCTTTTCTTCCCACAAACAAGCTTTTTTTTTTTTTTTTAACAGATGCCCCAAATAATCAAAAAGTGGATTCTTCAGAGGCTTCTCCAGCTGTCCGGTCCCTGTACCTTCTGCAGAATATCAGTCTGTCCCTGATGTTTTTCCTGGAGAGAAGTGGCTTCTTTGCTGCCTTTATTGAAAAGGTTAGCACTACTATCAGTCCTGTGTCATGCCAACAGTAAAGTATCCTGAGACACTTATGAAATGCTTGTAGTTATACTTCTGTATACCATAGTGTCAAGTTTTAAAGTTGCGTAGTTTAACAAGCGAGTTGTTCGGTCTTGTCCACTGAGCTTCGATAAGCTTTTCTGGTGCCAGGAAAGACACAGAATTCTCCAATAAATTCAATAAAATCATCCACAACCCTGACAAAGGAGCAGTGAGTGACCACACCCCACCATATATCACACACAGACACACAACAAATACGCACTGATTGCTGTCATTACTATTATTACGTATGTGTATATGCTTTTTTTTTTCTCTCCTTTTTTAAAATAATGCTCTTGAGTCACTTTATCTTTGACTAAATGTCTGTACGCTTATTTCATATAAAATGTATTAGTATGCTTTCTATACTGTTTTGTTTTGTTCTATTCCTGTTATTTTCTTGTGTCTTATCTCTAAGCTTTGGAAATACTAATGTAAATCTTTGTCATGCCAATAAATCACCTTTGAATCCTGAGAGAAAAAAAGGATCTTAAAAAACTGTAGCAGCAGACTTTTTAGAGAATAAAAAAATATATTTGTGTCATTATTAAACATTTTGGCCTCGGCTGTGCATACTAACATACTGTAAAAGCTGTAACCCTGATTCACTCTAGAAATAATTATATATATTCATTCTAGCTTTAATTTACAAACTAGAGTTTTAATGCATTACTGAATCGTTCTTCGGTCCAAATCTAAACACACAGTTAGCACATTAGCAGTTAGCTCTCCACGGAAACAACGCGTAAATTAATTAGGGAAAAACAACATGCTCACTTCGAACTTACATTTTATCTTTTTGGTGCTGTCGTTTCCCCATTTTGAGCAGAATATGCACAAAAACCGACGAACAAAATCCACAATTTCTTAGCCTAAAACAAATTCAAACACACTCCACTTCCGGAATTAGCATTCGCAGACCGTCCGGCGGTTAAATGTGTCCGTGTGGAACAGAACCGTGTCGGTTTTCGTTCCGTTTTTCTTCTTCGTTTTTATTTGTTTGTTAAAATTCTCTTAATTTTTGCGACATTAAAGTAAAAATAAAGTCACAACACGTAATATTTTTGTCTTTGTAAAGAAAAATGAAAAAAAAACAGGCTTTAATTTAGTTAGGTCCAAAGTCCACCAGGTTTTGAGGATTCTGTGTCTAAATACAACTGTCATTTATGTTTAATAAAATATGACAATTTGATTAACATCACATTAATACACATATTCTGGATACCTAACTCATTTGAGAAGTCTTATAGCTCATTAAACATTAGTTACCGTACATAATGGAATCAATTAGGCCAGGTTTAACTAAGAAATTAAACAATATTTATATGTTTAGCGTGCATTAGCAGTGCGGATGGTTTTACATCTCCAGGATACTCGGGTCCATCCTGTGCTCAGGTTACAGCCGGTGAAGAGTTGTGCGTGTTCTCCCGGTGTATGTGTGTGCTGTAGGTTTCCTCCAGGTTCTCCAGTTTCTTCCCACTGTCAATGGGTTCATGCATGCTGCACTATGATGAACACAAGAGTGTATTGCCACCTTAACATCAGTCCTGACCAGGAAAAAGCACTGAATAATGCTGAATAATTGAAATTCATAGTGCAGATCATTCTCCTGGTATCATTCTGACATCAGGTGTCCTTAATTTGATTTTAAATGTGTTTGATCAGTTCTAGTGGATCGTGATGGTGATTTTTGGTAATAAGTTGGCGATTAATGAGATGGAGCAGGGGTTGATTAGAGGTTAAAGCATTGTACGATCCTCGGTTCAAGCCCCACTGTTGGGTATGGTCTTTCACCGTCAACTGCTCAGATACATTTAGGCATCGGCTGGCAACCGGAAACGACAGATATATCTTCAGGGAGGGGAAGATTTGCCACTTGAAGGCACATGGATGGACCCTTAGAATTTATTGGAGACCTTACACATGGTGTCCTTTAATTATTCAATATTTCATGTGGAGTACAAGACTTTTCCCCTTGCATTAGCTACATTTCTCTAAAAAGATTTAGAAAATGCAGCCCAATAACACCAGTCAGGACAAAAAGTTTATTATTTTTTTTTACTTTCATGAACTGTTAGCTGTAATCTTTGAAATTAAAAGAAAAAAAAAAACATATTTCACTTTCTGAACATATTTTCACTTTATGTGTAATGAATCTAGAATATATAATGGGTTATAAAAAAAAAAAAGTTCCTGATATAATTTATTTTTGAAGATGCACTATACAGTATATGGGTGGGCTGTTCTGGTGTCCAACTGGTCTGGTTCTGTACTGTAGTGGATGGCCACCTAGAGAAAAATGCCTAGGCTGCACACACATACACAAACACAGTCTTTCACAATAATTATTGACTATAATAATAACAGTAATAATAATAATAACTAGAGAGGCACATTTTCTGAAGAAACTGTGAGTGGCGCTTTGCCGTGACGGCATAGAGCTTCCCATGTCATAGTCATAGATGTAGCCGATGTCATAGCTGATGTTGGTCTCAATGTTAAGTCTATGGGACTTTTTGGGGCGGTTAATTGCCCCCTGCTTCGCAAAGCACCACTAATAATAATAAACAAAAAAGTGTAATCATCCAGGAGGTGGCGCAATTACACCTTTCTAATCATCTCTAGTATTCACTATCCCAAAAACATCTGCTAATATCGTGACCCACAATAATGTTCTGCTCTAAAATTCCAAAAGCATTATATATTAGAATATTTCTATTTCTATTAGAATATTTCTATTATGTATTTCTCCTTATGCAGAGAACAATAGATTAGGATTTCTTCAAACTGTAAATCACGTGATGTTTGGATAAAAATGATTCACCTATGGGAAAAAAATATCCCTAATTACAAAATGTGTATCAATTAAATACAGTTTCGGAAATCCCTGCATGACGCAAGATCCGTATGAATCCATTCAGCTGGAAAGTTTAATTATGGAAAAACTTGTTACAGAAATAATGCACTGTCAAACCAATCAAGTGTAAATTTTTAATGACGTATTCCTGGTGTTCTGTACAGTATATACTTCTTTTTTTTTTTTTTTTATTACATCTTCAGAATATTGTCCTGGGAATATTATAAAGATTCTCAGGAGTAAACCAGGCCTCATATTGTGCAGTTTTACACTGTTTTTTAAATCCATATTTCATTGATTTAAGCTTTTTCTTATTTTTTATAGCTCATTGGTATGCACAATGCTGTTCTATCAGATAATGGAACTCTGCAAGCCTTGCAGAAACAGGTGGATTTATTCTGAGATCATGTGACACTTTAATTGCACAAAGGTCGACTTTATTCAACCAAATACAGCATGTGATTTCTGATGGTCACAGCATTGCACCAGGATTAATAGACGCTTCACAACAGCGGGAGAATACCCGTATTTATGTGCTGCAAGTGATTTAATTGGCCAGACTACTGTATGTTTAGGTGAGGCGTGTAAACCTCAGATTTTACTATTTTAATTCTTCACGCAGATGAGGTGATGGTAGACGTCTGTTTCAGACAGAAGGTTTTTGTCTGGACATTGGTCAGAGCTCGCTCTTTCAATGATAGCAGTCCAGTCAGATTTTGTCTCACCATCACACAAAACTGGCTGAACTGAATTAATTGAAACTTTGCCAGTTCTTAGGTATTTGCCATAAATTAAATCAAAATGTTGAGTAAAAGTGAAGTCATGAGCAATGTGTCAGATTAATTTCGATGAACGAGATTCAAAGAACCGAGTCACTAAAATGATCCAAACTTCCCATCACTACTGCGCATACGTCAAACTCTGGACGCGTCTTAAATCGTCGCTGGACACAACTGAATGAATTTAACCGTTGCAATACTTAGACATCTGAATCTCAATGTAAGCAGTGGTAGCTTCGAGGGCTGAGTTACTGATCAGAAGGTCGGCGATTCAAGGCCCAGCTCCACCAGTTTGTCATTGTTGGCCCATTAAGCAAGACCCTTAACCCTATCTGCTCCAGGGCTGCTGTATTATGGCCGACCCTGCGCTCTGACCTCAGTTACACTGGCACATGCAAAGAAAGAATTTCAGCTGATCAGCTCATTTTTTTCCCCAAAAACTCTTCAACACTCAATGACGGGTATTTAATAATAATAATCGTGGAGAATAAGGACACTGAAGGAAAAAAGGACAACACCAAGCCATAATTATATTTATGTTAGTTTTTATTTTATTCATAAAATCTCACATTTAATGTGCGTTCTTGTTTTTTTATTTTTCAACAGCTGATTCAAATCCTTCTGGACAAAGACATAGCGCACTCAGTGCACCAGCGTTACTCTTTAGTCAGCAGGATTTGTCATATTCGCTGATAACACAAGTAAAACAGGAACACATAGTATCCCCGTGCCTCCACATACTTCAGTCAACTTTTACAGAGAGGACTTTACTGATACGGCATTGGCAGCATGCAAAGAGTTACCTCTCCAGACAGGCAGACAGTGATTTGTTTTTTTCCATGATTGACACAAGCACCATTTAGAAATGCGATATACTGTGTGGACATGACATCCATGAAGAAAAAAAAAAAAAGGAGGCTGACCGATGAAAATGACATTAAAATCTGCACACCCGAGACCATTACGTCTGTTTTTCCCAACTTATATGACTTTCAAATCGGTATTCCATTCTCCGTCCCGCATAACAAGCTTTCACTCTGTTTCACAGAGGTCAGAGACGAACATTCACACATACAGTGCAGACAGACGGACAGAGGACGACCTGGTATTCTCATAGTCTTCATTTCTACCAATCAAGAATGTCCCTCACGTGTCCCCACAGTTTTGTGATCCACAAATTGACGCCTAAGTCTGTTAGGTACTGCAGCTCGGGCGTCAACATTTTTCGGCACAGTTTTTGATGCGCTTTGTCTACATTCTTTTTCAGATTGTATCCCATAATAGATTTCTCCCCCAAGGGTTGCCACGGCTGCATGGAAGTCTCTTGGATGCTCCCGGCGTCCACCGCACGGCCACCATCGATGCAGATGGTGGCCATTTCCGCGTTCCGGCGCCGCAGCTCTGCCACGTCTTTTGCCATGCGCTTTAGACCGTACTCCTCCACCTTCCTCCAGAAGGTGACGTTAAAGTGCTGGTAGAGCTTCCAGTCAATAGCGTTCCACTGCAGGGCCCTGGCTCGGACCTCGGGGGTCAGCTTGGAGACGGTGGACCCCTTTCGTGCGTTGAGCTTGAAGAACAGAAGGTCGTCCATGTCCCAGCAGAGGGCGTCCTTCAACAGGATGAGCGACTCATCAAAGTGCTCCACCATCATGACCAAGTGGAAGCGTTTCGAAATTGCACGGATGCCTTCTTCTACTCTCGGGTCATCCAGTGATAGATTATTATCCTGCCCAAAGTCGAAGAAAAGCAAGTTTTTGAGGTAAAATGAATTGAACCCCTCTGGGTCGTAGTAAAGCTCAGGGTCATTGAGGAACACTTCCATCTTATTGTCCCCAGAAATCTTCCAGGTACATGGAATTAAGCGGCTGAAGTAATGGAAGGAGGACTCGAAGAGCTCTGCTGGATCCCTCAGGATGGTGATGTAGGTCGTGTCCACAGGAAGCACCTTGGCTACTTCAGCTTCATTGAAGCGCATGTGATTGCACATGATGTTGAAGCACATCCCAGGCCCGTAATCTTTCACGTGCGAGCGGTAGAAGGGCGAGGGATAGAAGAAGTCATTGCGACTGCTCGGGAAGGCGAACTTCAACCGGTGCTTTTCGCCAAAGCGGAACAGGATGTTCAGGATGGTGCTGCTTGCCGTTTTGTGGGTTTTCATGAACATGATGTCCACCTTTGGGGTACAACGATGCTTCTGTCCCAGGCCTTGATTGACGCTTTTTCGTGCGTCTGTTGAATGGCCGGATGATGCTTCATGGGCACAGGAATACGGCACAGGAATTCTGGGAAGGAAACGAGAAATATGAGTTACTCAGGCCTTATTCTTTAAGGTTTTTGGAACATTCTCAAAATGAGGTAGCATCACGGGATTAGCACAGGTTGTGATTTTGTAGAGGAATGTTTAACGCCTTGTGCTGGTGAGACTGTACACTCCCATCAAGACAGGTACAAAACTGTACCTTCATGGTGGTAGGAAAATCAGAAACCAAAGAAAGTGATGTAATGCAATATTTGAATGTGGTAACGATATACTTAGATCATCATATAATACATCACTGATGCAAAGATGTATTAGATGAAGTAATGCAATATTTAACTGTGGTAACGATACACTTGGAACATCATATAATACCATCTTTGCATCAATGGAAAGTTTTAGAATGGCTATTTAAAAGGGACGGCAATCTACACTCTCGGAAAATAAAGGTACCTTTCATTGTTGCTGGGGTGGTACCTTTATACCCTTTATATATTTTGTACTGGAAACATAAACATAGGTGTACATAGGTGTGTCATGTGCATGTTTCTAGGTTAAAGATACACTGCCTGGCCAAAAAAAGACACAATTTCAGAAGGGTCAAATTATTGGGCTGCGTCGAGCAAAGAAAACAACTAAGGAGATTTGAAATTACTGGAACTGGGTTGAAAACCCAACCTGGAAGGATAGTGCTGAACTGTCAACTTTGTCAAAGAAATGTGGTCAGAATAAAACATGAATGGAGATCACTTCAACACTTGGTACAGTTGCATGGAAAAAAGGAGCATAAAGATTGGACTTTGAAGCAATGCAAAAGGGTCATGTGGTCTGATGAGTCCAGATTGGACCTGTTCCAGTGCATCAGGGTAAGAACGGAAGGGTATGCACCCATCATGCATAGTGGCCACTGTACAAGCCTCTGAAGGCAGTGTTATAATCTGGAGTTGCTTCAGTTGCTCAGGTCTAGACAAAAAATGAAGTCAGCTGACGACCTGAATGTACTGAATGACCAGGTTATCCCATCTATGGACTTTTTCTTCTCTGATGGCATGCGCCATATTCCAGCCATAAAAGAGAGCATGAGGAATCATTTTTACACATGACCTGGTCAAGGTTGACCGAATCAAATCTTACTGAAGATTGTGCCACTCAAGGTGTAGTCTTGTTAGTCTTACTACGGGTCCAAGGAATGGTACGCTTATTTCTGAATGTGTACAGGCACAAAACTGGGTGTTTACTGGATGAGAAATTAATGTAAAGTCATTTCCATACCTTTTTTACATATGAAATGTAATCGTGTGCCCTTTTTTTAGCGTTTGTTGTTAGACACTTTGACTTTAATTTGCATAAGGTAAAACGTCTCTCTAATTTAGCCTGTTGTCTGTCTCTATCAGGTGTGAATGACACTCAGAGAAACAAAATGCTGTATGAGAATCGGAATTGAATCATTTTCCTTAAAGATGTCTTGACCATTTTAGATCCACAAAAAAACTTGACAACATTTTTTTTTTTTTACGCCAGGTGCCCTTCCTGACGCTACCCTCCCATTTTTCGGGATGGGTAGTATGGGATGTGGCAACCCATCAAAGGCGGGACTCTAACCTGAATGCTCAGATCCTCAAATCAACAATCATTACCCCAAGCTCAAGTCAGATTTAATAATGACAAAGTCTTAGCGGAACATGACAATATTCCAATATTCCAACTATGAAATGTTAACGAATTTATTCCTAACAAATATCCTAACAAAAAAGTAGGAGCTATTAAAATGGGTTAAATGAATACATTTAGGAACAAAATTTAAACAAATAATAGTCTGATTATATTAATGCACAATAAACCTCATCTGCAAAGATAACAAAAAATATAAAGATTAATAACAGAATGATTTTTGTGCTACCATGATTTGGATCTTATTTTGTAAATCAGAATTTCCATACGAGGCGTCACTGTGGCTTAGTGGTCAGCACTGTTGCCTTGCACCTCCAGAGTCCTGGTTTGATTCCCGCCGCTGGGTGCACAGAGTTTGCAAGTTCTCCCTGTGCTTGGTGAGTTTCCTCTAGGCTAAACTATTGAAAAACTAAACAATTGTCTCATTTTGTAACATAAATGTTAATGTTAATATATTATATATAAATATATATAAATTCATGTTTTTTCACAATTCTCAGGTGCTCTAGGAACATAACCCCTGCAAATTTCAGTGATCGACTGTACAGCACAATTTTAACCTGAAGCAAAGGTTTCATTTGCAAAACCAAAGTCCTAGTGGAGAACATTTATATCACACAATGCTGTAGAATATACAGGAAACCAAAAGGGAGTTCAAATTAATTAACATACACATCTGAATATATGCTACATCTGATTCAAAAGAAAGATTTTACTTTTTACATACTGTATGTAGTCAAATATATCAACATCAATTGAAGGCAAATTTTGCTCAATATCTTATACTGAGTATAATCTTATACTCTTATATAATATTATATATACTGTATAATTCTTGATATTCAGTTATGATGCACATTGCAGTTAATTCCAGAGGTTAAAAATTAGTCTTCAACAAACAAACAAACAAACAAATAAACAAATAACCAACATACAGTACATATGAAGAAGGGTTATATACAGAGTCAGACAAAAAATTTATACACGCTTCAGAAAAAAAAACTATTTGTAAAAATTATAAATAATAATAATAATAAAATTTAAAAATGCTGTCAGTTATAGTGTGTATAGTGTGTAGACATCTTTTGACTGACTATAGGGCTATATTTTATTACATTTATAATTAAATTTCTTTCATGTCATTTTTCATCATAAACAGTATTTAATAAATAAATGTGCCACAAACTAAACATTATATGAGAATTTATATCAATGGTCTCGGTGGCTGTCACATGCCTAGGGTTCGTTATAATATTAATATAGTCAAAAAATGTATACATGCTTCAGAAAAAAAATTATAAATAAATATTTTTTAAATAAATAAATAATAATAATAATAATAATAATAATAATAATAATAATAATAAAATTAAAATGCTGTCAGCTATATATTGGTATAAATTATAATACTATGATAATTTTCTTTCTTTTTTTTCCTGAAGTGTGTATGCATCTTTTGAATGATGGAATGATTCACAAATTTCAGAAGTTAAAAAATTATATATATAATCTACCTTCCACAAACAAATAAATAAATAAATAAATAAATATATAACCAACCCTATGTTTAAAATCATTCACAGTCTGTCTGGTATACCTGTATGTATAAAGATTTGTGTTGGGCGCCCTGTACATGCAAACTCCATGCAAACAAACCCAAGGCGGAAATCGAACCCGGACCCTGGCACTATATATTGTACTGTATATTGTACTGTATATTGGGCGGCACAGCAACCTTCAGGCTGCTTTTAGCAAAATACAGGATGCAAATCACCTCCAAATGATTAATTTAACATGAACAATTAGTTAACATGACATATCATAACATAACCTGAGATGGACTTACTCTGGCAGACTGAACTGCACCTGAGGAGCCGAAAGGCAGTACAGCAGGATCATGCAGCTGGTGAGGAGAGTTCCCAAAACCAGACCCTTACACACCGACCTCCACTGCCTCCCCTGCTTCCCGACCATCATACCTGCCAAGGAAAGAGTGGACACAGCGTTCAAAAATAAGACCAAAAAAAAGGCAAGAGTTAACCTGAGTCAGTAACCTGAGCGATGGGAAACCCAGCGCTTTAGCATCTCGCATGTAAAGATTAGAATCAAAGGCTTCGGTCCTGTTACATCAGGTTACAACGTGGGAAGCGTCCAAGGAGCTCGAGCCATTCGGAACAATTAGACATCACACGTCAGTAGATAGATACAGTGTTACGCGCTAAAATGCCCCCCAGATAATGTCTATCAAAATTTTGAGCCATAAACTCATAGGTTGACACATTAGACCAAACGAGTTTTATTATTTTATTATGTATATTATAATGAATATTTTATTACATTTATAATAACATTTCTTTCGTGTCATTTTTCATCATAAACAGTAATTATCTAATAAATAAATGTGCCACAAAATAAACATTATATGAGAATTTATATCGATGGTCTCGGCGGCTGTCACGTGCCTAGGGTTCGTTATAATATTAATAACATAGCTGATAATAATAAACCTATACATTTATCTGCTAATCTAATATTTGATAGAGATTATGTGTGTGTGTGGGGGGGGGGGGGAGACACTGAAAAAACACAAGTCTGACATCAGTGCCCGATCTCTTGCGGCTAAATGATCTGAGATGATCACATGGCGCGACGAGGCTCCACACTCGGCAGTGCGGCCTGACATGTCCCGAACATAAATCCTTAGCAGTGACAAAGTGCTCTTTATTCCACAGAGATTTGCCAGTAATTAATTCACAATGTGTCAGTCGGCGTGGAACATCTGCGAAACAAATGAGCTCGTTACTGGAAAAGCTCCCGACAGTTACGATAAAGCCGTGACGCTAAAAACGTCATGTTCATGCTGATGTGATGTTGGTCACGTCTTTGATGCATACGCCGTTACTATGGAAACCATCTTTCAAACAAATGCATAATAAAAAAAAAACATGTTTATTATATTATATTGATTATAACTGTAATATTTAATCGTATATACAATATTGGCAATCCTTATTACGATGGGCGTTCAAGTCAAACCGGGACTTCGGACATTTCTTGTGAATTAAGGTGTAAGACTGACCGATACATTTACAAACACCAAAAAGAGACTCAGGGAAACATTTGAACCCAGAGCAAACGTTTATTTTAACCTTCCTGTTACCTTAGCAATTATTATGAGCTCCAGAAAATTATGGTAATTAGAATTGTTACCCAAGATTATGTATTAAACTCACTGAATATGAAGCGCAAAAAAAAAAAAAAAAAAATTCAATCATTAATTTTGAGACTTTAGACATTGCATGGGGTCAAAATGACCCCACAGATAACAGGAGGGTTAAACAAGGCCACGAATGTCGATCTGCAATCATTCCTGTGAACATTCAGAGAATGGGACGCATGAGCCTTGAAAATCTACGGATAACTTGTCTGTGTGAACCGTATACACAATCATTCACCACTTGCACGTTACAGGAACTTACTTGTGAGTTATTACCACGTCCCCCATACAGTCCGGAGACCTCACTCCAAACCGTTAATACTCGTTTGCGGCATTCAGGGAGTTCCTGGGAAGCTGGCGTTTCAGACGTGAATCAGACAGACAGTCCAATCCAATCCAGATACCATCAAGGTAGACTTTCTACTTTGATGGTATCCAAGCACTAGTGAAACACTGAGATGAGTGCTTAGTGTAGCAGGGGATTATATAGAGAAATAAACTCTGTACAATCAAAAGTCCCGGTTTGACTTGAACTCCTCTTTTATTTCCCGAGACAAAGTTTGTCTTTGAGTATCTAGTTTTACATTAATCCCATACTTTATTTTAATTGTGTCTCAGTATGTTTTTTTTTTTTTTTTTGCAGTATAGTCTTTATGACAGAACACCTCACGGTAACACTCCCTCACTCAGCTGAGTTTTAACAAGTTCTCATTTAACAAGTTCTCATAAAGTACTGTATATTTATGTGTTCGTAAAATCGTGGTTTCAAACCTAGGCGGAAAAAAATACACACACGGTTCCCAAAATTTTTTCAGACGGGTTTTTCCCAAGCCGCCAGACGAATATTCCCTTTCTATGAGAAATGCTGCGCTCGCTTAACTCTTTCCACATATTCATCAAAGAGTTCTCGGATTGCAGCTAGCTTTTGACTTTGGAAAACCTGACACTGAATTTTATTTGTTTTGCCTGTCGCGGTTTTGAACGTGCAGCTGGGCGATCAGGATAACACAACCTCGTATAGACCATTCAGAAATTTCTCAGTGTGTCAGCAGAAGTGAGGGAGTCTCCATGACGGTGTTTTGAAACAAACACAACGAGTTTTTTTTATTTTTTATTTACAGAGTTATTGCAAATGTGGAGGAAAAAGGAAGGATTTTTTTTTTTTAAGGAAAATGCTTGTGAAAACTTGCACCACTTGCACGTTACAGGAACTCCACTGGGAGTTATGATCACGTCCCCCCTCATACAGTCTGGAACTCGATCAAAGTTGAAGCCATTTCCACATGTCTGGGCCATTAAAGGAGTTCCTGGGAGGCCGGCATTTCAGACGTGAAGTAGGTGTGATCATGGCTCTTGCTAACTAAGAAAACCTCCTGCCTTGATGGTATTCAAGCAAGACTTTTTATTCTACACAATCAAAAGTCCCAGTTTGACTTGAACGCCCTCTATAGTTGCCCTATTTAATTTAATTCCTCGTTTTCATTATTCTCTCTTTATATAAATGTAAATTTACCACAGGTTGATCCACACCAATACATATTTAACTTTAATGTTTAACATTATCTTGAGTTTAAGACCATGTCCATCCAGTAGATGTTCCATTCCTGCATTAGACGAAAAGAAATGAGAATTTTTTAATGAGCTATATTTAAACTGGATTTCAAAGGCATGCAAAAGCAAGTTTTTTTTTTCATTAATTCATGGTTTTGTAAATCATGTGTGTAAGTCTGCGTCACTTTTGTCACACTTGTCCTTTGTACCTCCTCCGGGTCACAGAGTGTTCTGAATTTGTTCCACATGTTGTGAAAGAGGACAAACACATCTTCAAAACTTGTACAAGGTTTCATTTTTATATACCATCATGCCTTTACTATCCTTACCCTGTTCAAATATCACATTTCATTATACTCGTAACTGTAAAAATATAGCACTAAGAGTCGTGTAATACTGTATATAAACGTCCAAATAACTACACAAAAGGTCGTTGTTGTTGTTTGTCTGTTTTCCCATGCTTAAAAAAAGTTTAATGATATTTAATGACAATAGGTTTATTTCAACAAATGTTTGCAATCGAAAAATATGCACTATATATACAGTATATATATATATATATATATATATATATATATATACACACACACATACTGTAATTCATTAATATAAAAACAATTCTGAAACACCTTTGAACATGACATGACATGGACAACATGAGTGGATCTTAATGCAGTATTAACTCATTTATGAGGAGCGTTCAAGTCAAACTGGGACTTCTGGGAGAGAAAAGCACAGTACAAATTCGAAGACAGTATGTCAGGCTGATTCTTGAAAAATTAACGGACAACTCGTCGCCAAATTGCGGAAGAGAAGCATACATCTGTGTCAACTGTACACACATTCATTCGAACCAACATTACTAGCACATTACAGGAACTCGGCTGGGAGTTATTGTCACATCCTCTGTACAGTCCTGACCTAGCTCCACATGTTTGGACTATTAAAGGAGTTCCTGGGAGGCTAGCATTTCACACATGACTTCGGTGTACTGAGAAGACTTTCTACCTTGATGGTATCCAGGCACTAGTGAAACACTGGGTAGCAGGGGATTATATAGAGACACAATCAAAAGTCCCAGTTTGATTTAAACGCCCTTCATAGTCCCCCTATTGCATCTTATTCCCCGTACTGTACACTGAATCATTCCCATCTGATTATGTGATTTGTAGTGTTATACGATTTTAAATTGGGTGCATGCCAGTTAGTTAGAGATATTCTAGCATTTACGTGACATTTCACACATTTTTGTTGGTTTCCATTTGAACATATAGTTGATGTCACTTATTCACTAAAGAATATAACATATTCATTTATATATATATATATATATATATATATATATATATATATATATATATATATATTACAGAAACATATTCTTTTCCCAAAGTTTATAACAGCTTTCTAGTACTTGGGAAGTAAAAGTGGAGGTGATGAGGAACTGAAACCAAGATGAGATTAGATTATAAAAATATTTTATGCAAATCATAAAAGGGCTACACTCCATGGATGACTTGTTTTTGCCAATGTCAGATCTATTTATGCAGATAAACACATTTACACACGTGGACAAAATTGTTGGTATCCTTCGGTCAATGAAAGAAAAACTCACAATGGTCACATAAATAACTTTAATCTGACAAAAGTAATAATTAAAAAAAATTCTATGAATGTTAACCAATGAAAGTCAGACATTGCTTTTCAACCATGCTTCAGCAGAATTATTTAAAAAAATAAACTCATGGAACAGGCCTGGACAAAAATGATGGTACCCCTAGAAAATACTGAAAATAATGTGACCAAAGGGACATGTTAATTCAAGGTGTGTCCACTAATTAGCATCACAGGTGTCTACAATCTTGTAATCAGTCAGTGGGCCTATATATAGGGCTCCAGGTAGTCACTGTGTTGTTTGGTGACATGGTATGTACCACACTCAACATGGACCAGAGGAAGCGAAGGAAAGAGTTGTCTCAGGAGATTCGAAAGAAAATGATAGACAAGCATGTTAAAGGTAAAGGCTATAAGACCATCTCCAAGCAGCTAGATGTTCCTGTGACTACAGTTGCACATATTATTAAGAAATTTAACATCCATGGGACTGTAGCCAACCTCCCTGGACGTGGCCGCAGGAGGAAAATTGATGACAAATCAAAGAGACGGATAATCTGGCATGGTAACAAAAGAGCCCAGAAAGACTTCTAAAGAGATCCAAGGTGAACTTCATGCTCAAGGAACATCAGTGTCAGATCGCACCATCCGTCGTTGTTTGAGCCAAAGTGGACTACATGGGAGACGACCAAGGAGGACACCATTGTTGAAAACAAATCATAAAAAAGCCAGACTGCAATATGCCAAACTACATGTTGACAAGCCACAAAACTTCTGGGAGAATGTCCTATGGACAGATGAGACAAAAATGAAACTTTTTGCCAAGGCACATCAGCTGTATGTTCACAGACGGAAAAATGAAGCATATCAAGAAAAGAACACTGTCCCTACTGTGAAACATGGAGGAGGCTCTGTTATGTTCTGGGGCTGCTTTGCTGCATCTGGCACAGGGTGTTGAAATCTCAAGACTATCAAGGGATTCTAGAGAGAAATGTCCTGGCCAGTGTCAGAAAGCTGGGTCTCAGTCGCAGGTCATGGGTCTTGCAACAGGACAATGACCCAAAACACAGCTAAAAACACCCAAGAATGGCTAAGAGGAAAACATTGGACTATTCTAAAGTGGCCTTCTATGAGCCCTGACCTCAATCCTATTGAGCATCTTTGGATGGAGCTGAAACATGCTGTCTGGAAAAGGCACCCTTCAAACCGGAAACAACTGGAGCAGCTTGCTCATGAGGAGTGGGCCAAAATACCTGCAGAGAGGTGCAGAAGTCTCATTGACCGTTACAGGAATCGTTTGATTGCAGTGATTGCCTCAAAAGGTTGTGCAACAAACTATTAAGTTAGGGGTACCATCATTTTTGTCCAGGCCTGTTCCATGAGTTCATTTTTTTTTATAATTCCGTTGAAGCATGGTTGAAAAGCAATGTCTGACTTTCATTGGTTAACATTCATAGAATTCTTATTTATTATTACTTTTGTCAGATTAAAGTTATTTCTGTGACCATTGTGAGTTTTTCTTTCATTGACCGAAGGGTACCAACAATTTTGTCCACGTGTGTATATCCAGTATACAGTGGATGGACAGAGGAGCCTCTTAAAGAAGAACTTACAGGTCTGTGAGAGCCAGAAATCATGCTTGTTTGTAGGTGACCAAATATTTATTTTACTGAGGAATTTACCAATTAATTCATTAAAAATCCTACAATATGATTTTCTGGATTTATTTTTCTTTATTTTGTCTCTCATAGTTGAGGTATGTCTATGATGAAAATTACAGGCCTGTCTCATCTTTTTAAGTGGGAGAACTTACACAATTGGTGGCTGACTAAATCCTTTTTTGTCCCACTGTATATATAAATAAGTATGCTTTTGCAAATTAATTTAGGAATAGTACCTGACCAGTGTCAGAGGAATAGTTTTGAACATGAACTATGCATGAACCAGTCTGAAACGGGTGCAGGTGATGACAGATGATCAGGCCGGTGATTAGTATAATATACTGGTGATACTGAATTTAATGTGGTTGGAACAAACGAGAGGTTAGTGTGTGTGTGTCAATACTTTTACAGTACGCTTCATTTGAAAATAATGAAGTACTCGCATTTTTACTTTGGTTTAAAGGAAGTGAATACGGGACAAAACGGAATACACAATGTCATGACCGTTTGGTAAGTGCTGGATTCCTTCTGTACGCATTATGGCGTCATCGCTCGCATCATTTCCCTCCTGTGTCCAATTATTAATGAACAGCTCTGCTGCTCATTTAATTAGTATCCTCCCGGGAGCCTGGCGCTGGATGTGCGTCATAGTCCACAGGTTCTGACATACTGTACGACTTCACCGGAAATCATTATCAGAACAAATTAGGAAGCAATTGGAAATTTGACATTAGAGTCAAAACGTAGGCCAGAACCCCCCTCCTCCTCTCCATCCCCTCACAAAAAAAACCCAGCCTAGTGTTCATACTTTTATAGAAAACCACAACGGATGACGATAAGGTGAAAGGACACACCAAAAAGACAATGGGACGAAGAGAACAGCTTCCCCCTTCTACCTGGCCAAAACCAGTATCAGTCATCTCGACACAAAAAGTGAGTTCAGAAAAGCTTTATTACTCACAAAGCAGAGTCGAAACGGCAGAATCCTTTTCATGATGCTCTGAGAAACGCTCCGCACGGCCTCGCTGCACTCACGTATCACCTACTCGCTCCATGAATAATGCATTCGGGTAGAAAGTGATCCTGACCATGTTACACCCCCTACACAGCCTGAAATCAGATCTCCACTGCCCACTTCACCGTAGATCCGTCAGGGCCTTAAAGTGCGCTATGAAAATAAAGCGGCTGCCACCGAACACGCCTAACAGCCATGAAAGATGGGAAAAAAGGTCCTCTGAATGAGGGTCAAAGTGGAAGATCAAAGTGGGTCGGACAAAATTCGCTCAAAGCCTGGTGGAGCTCATTGTTCGGTTCGGGTGAAACCTACTCTCCGTTTTTTGTTCCCTCGAGTCATCATGTGCTGACAATTACAGCTTTGTTTGTGCCCTAAGAAGCAAAGGTTATTTTAGAACTTTTAATCTAAGTCCTAGGGAAAATGGTGGAGTTCAGCTTCCAACAGGATTTATGGTTCAATCCTGGAGCTAATCCTTAACATGCTAGGATTAACTGATGTGAAGGTGTACTCCCCAAAAAAGATGATGGGCTCTTCCACTGTGAAGACACTTCTTCATCTCAGGGTCGCACCCATACCGGCATATTTCGGCCCCGGTAATGATCCTCGACATGAACGACGGGTCATCCACCGAGTTCTTGGGTTCGGGAGTTCTTTGTTGAAACAAAGAGTTGTTGAAGGTTGTCTTGATCTCTCGTCATCTTCCAGTGACGTTCTTCCACCCGTGTGCCTCGAATGACTCGTCGCAGCATTGCTGTAAAACTCACCGAATCATGTCAAATGTCTCTGTGGCAGATTCGCCCAGTTTCACGTTCGTCTTTGTTCTAACTTGCTGTCCAGATGACCAGTTGCACAGCTCCCACTGTACACAGGACGATGTCTTTTGGCACACTGACTTATGAAGGCCGGTGCTCCCTATGACTGTGCATGCTGCCACCTGTTGACGTGTTACAAAACTTGTCTCAGGTTTGAAACTTTTTGATACCCCCTTAAACAGTATTAAATAAAGGTACCTGTAATTGTGTCTAGAGCTGTAGGACTCAAATCTGGTCTTGAGACATTTTCTTTATTTACTTGGATTCGTTCGAGTATTGCTCTCTTTTCTTATAGAAAACAGCTTAATTAGTGATGCAATGAAGAAATAAAGTTAAATAGCAAAAGTAAAAGCACAGGTTTATTAAAGAATATTTAATTTTATTCTTTTATTGTTATGACTTGATCATCTTGATCTCGAGGTCTCAATCTTGAGTCCTGCGTTAAAATCAGCAATTAGGAAACAGACACTGTGAGAAACTATGTTTCAAATGAAATATTTTTGAATCTAGTCAAAGCTATGTATGATTTCTCAAAATAAGTTTATAACCGAACACAATGTAAATCATTAAGCCTATTTCTAGTCATATGCTACAACAATTGTTGCAAAATTTGATTAGAAATAAGAATAAAAATCATATATTTGGTTTGCTGTAATCTAATCCTAAGAAAGTGGGGATAAACTATAAGTGTAACTTATAATAAGTCAAGGTATTTCCACTTACTTTTTTTTCTGTGTGTCACCTGACTACGAGTTTGAGTTCTGAGCAAATTAACAGGAATATGTTTGTCTTATCAAATCATAAGCAAAATATGTGAGGTGATAGAGGGAGACCTGAGCAGCATTCAACACGTCAGGTGCCAAAACTTTGGAAAAATGGAACAGTTTGACTTCCCTTAACCTACACGGGATAGACTTTTGCATTCTGCATAGTCATATATTAAAACTTTAAACTTCAAACACAAACGAACCTCTTGTTGCTTTAAAATGAAAACTTGTCATTAATGAAACAAACAAATTGTGATGTGGTTGAATTTTAATTGAAACTGAAATTGAAATGGGGACTACTGCAAACCAGTGGTGGAAGAAAACCCACCATGCCACCATATAAACCATATTTACTTACGTATTAACTTTTACATACTTAGGCAAAAAAAAAAAAAAAAAAAAACAGACAAGTGGAAGAGCCTTCGACCTAATTTTTGCAGCAACTTCTATAATAATCTTTTATACCCATGGACAAAAGGAACATTGCAGTACAAAAATCTGTACTGTCCCAAAAACCTGAAATTTAATTCATACCTTTGTTTGCCTTGTTACGTTGTTAAGAACACAAATAGGATAAAATTACCGTCATGCTCGGTAGAATGTTACTTTATCTTAGATAACCCAAGAGGCCACTCTCAGATAACAGATAAGAAGAGATTGGTTTGGATCAATAATCCAAGAACCGGCAAGGAAGGGTTCAGCCATGAAGTGTGAAGTATCTACACTTCAGTAAGTTTAACTTTCTTTTGGTTTCGACCAGTGATGTGTTTAGAGGAGTAGCCTTGGAGGTGAGACGTTCAACAAGAAGAACAAGTGTGTTGATTGTGCGGAATAACAGAACACAGTTATGAGAGTAAAAACTTCCTTTATTTCTTTATACAATCCCCTGGTGTCTGAAACACTGACCTCCCAGGAACTCCTTTAATGGTCCGAACATGTAGAGTGAGGTCAGGACTATATAGTGGATGTGGCAATATCCCCCAGCCGACTTGCCTTTTCATGCCTTTGGTGCTGGTACATGATTGTGAACAATACAGTTCCCAGACAGATGTGTCTTTTTGTGGCTAGCTGGTGACGCATTACCTGTTTATTTTTTAAGGATCAGGCGTTCCACTCACGGGAACGACTGCAGTGGGCTCGGACATACAGCCTTCTTTAAAACATTAGCCCTATTCAAATGTTTTAATGAGGGTGAGTCTCATCAGCGTACTGTGCTTGAAGTATTCTGTAAATGTCAATCGTTTTTTTTATGCCTTCATTCACAAGGAATCTAATCACAAGTTCCCGATTTGACTCGAACGCCCCGCAGTAATTCTGCTCCAGAAAACAACCAGTTCAAAGAAATCATTGCTAACCGAATTTTGTCATGACCTTCATGCTCATGAACCCCTGAGTTAAACTTAATTTCGTTTATTAATTATGCTCATTTGTAGATAAAGACGTTAAGCGTGGGCATGCTGTACCAGTTTTTCAGGGTTAATTGCAGAAAATGTTGACGTATTAACAGTCTGTACCTTACTGCCATTACTAATCGTTTGAAACTGATAGAAATGTGTAATCGCTCCAGGCAAATCGTTATGCAAACTAAACCAGAGAAAACCATTCTTCTGGAACAAGTGCAGGAGGTTCAGCCACTTTCACAACATCACACCAATGGTAGAAGGTGAGTTGATAAGTCTCCATCAATGGTATGACAATCAATGGAATGAAACTCAATTAATGGAGTGTCTACAAGAGCAGAGAACTATATAGAAAACGATATGAAAGAAGAAGTGATGGTGGATCAACTTCTCGTACGATACGGAGCACAATTGATGTTTCTGATTAACGAGTTGATCAAGAGCTTAAGATAGGTAGAACCAAAAAATACCTTGCAGAAACCATTCATTCCTTTCCCATCCCTTTCTATTATAACTCACAGCTTCAACAGAAACCTTAGAACGTGTAAAAAAAAAAATAGGAAGAGGAATTGCATATGTGCATGCTCAAGTGTGCAGCCTCTGGCCATACCTCAGAGAGTGGATCTGCTCATCCCAGCAGGGCCGGCAAAACCACGAGGATGGCAGCACGAGCATGGGAACGAATCCTCATCCAGCCCTCCTGTCTCTCGATCAGTGTCTGCTCAAACCTCCTAGCAGTGAGGGCTCATGCTCTCTGCCTGGTTGCTGTGCGGAATCAGTCAGGTAATCCTTTCACCACTAGACCTGTCTCTCAGAGCACCTGACTTGCCTTTAAACCACGCCTCCTCACTTTCACACTCTCTCACACACAATGTCTCTCTCTCTCTTCGTCTCTGTCTCTCACAGCTCATCTCCAGTGCCCGTGAACTCCATGAGCTGAGTTGGCTGAAAAGACCCGGCTCCTCGACTAGTCCCTATAGCGTCAGATCTGCTGCACTGCTGGGAATTGCACTGTGTGTGTGCGTGTGTGTGTGTGTGTAAACAATCACGGGACAGAAAATGAGAAATAGAAAAGGCAAGAGAGAGAGAGAGAGAGAGAGAGAGAGAGATGAAAAGTGGGAGGAGGGCACACAGAGCACCATTGAGAACAGAATGGAGAGTCCAAATCTGAGCTGAAAACTGATAGACATGCTTGTCAGCCATGTTAAATCCACCGAGAAGGAGAGGAAGCCGAAGCGCACTCACGAACAAAGCATTCATTGTACCTCTTCGCTTGTTTACATTACATTAAAAAAAAAAACTCTTACAGATGAAGCACCTTACAAACCACCTGAAAGCTCACAGAATAAAGGAAAGAACAAAACAAAATATGAACCAAAATGACCACAAGAAAGCACATAATATCTTCTTGCTACAAGTGATATTTTTCAAATGCAATACAAAGGTAACATGGGTAACTGCATGAAAATGGGTTTTCAGTAAACGGCAGTCTCAGCGGTAGAGAAGATGGATGCCTGGATATAAGGAGAAACCTAGATGCATACTCAGAGGAAACTGTTTTAACATCGATGTATCTTGAGGTTGAAGTAAGGAAAATCTTCAAAGACTGGATTGTGGCATACTACTTCTAGTTTTTTGGGGTAAAAACAATAAAAATCATCTGATCATAGTGGGTCTTTCACTGTACCATTATTTTATCATCATCTATACCGCTTAATCCTGTATTCAGGGTCACAGGGGGCGGAGCCTATCCCAAGAGGCTTAGGGCACGAGGCAGGGTACACCCTGGACAAGGTGCCAATCCATCGCAGGGCACACACACACACACTCATTCACACACTATGGCCAATTTGGGAATGGCAATTGACCTAACCTACATGTCTTTGGACTGTGAGAGGAAACCGGAGTACCCGGAGGAAACCCACCAAGAACGGGGAGAACATGCAAACTCTATGCACACGGAGACGGGAATCGAACCCTGGAATCGAACCCAGACACTGGAGGTGCAAGGCGACAGTGCTAACCAGTATACCACCGTGCCACCTGTGCCATTATTTATCTAACAAAAATGAAAACAAAAAGAAAGAAAAACACAGGATCAATACTACTGCTTCCCCAGGATTTAAAAAGTCAGAGCACAAGGTCAGATCGTGCAATGCTTAGAGACATGCAAAAAAACGCAAGAGCTCTCAGACCATACAAGCCGCCCTGAGCATGCTGAATGTTAATATACAGTACATGACAGCACAATTAGAAAAAGACTGAACAAGTACTGTTGCCAAGAGAAAGCCTCTTCTGTTTAAAAAGAACACAGAAGCACAGCTGAAGTTCACAAAACTGCATCTGAATAAATCACAAGACTGTTTGTCTGGAGCAATGTCCTATGGACAGATGAGACCAAAGTGGAGTTGTTTGGCCAGCAGCATGTTTGTCGAAAGACTTCACCTAATTGAAGTGCTGGACCTTAAGATAAGCTGTGCATAAGGAAATACCCAAAAACCTCAATAAACTGAAGCGATGTTCTAAAGAAGAATGGACCAAAATTCATCCACAATGATGTGAGCAAGTCATACAGGAAATGATTGAAAGTTATTGTTGCTGAATGTGGATGTACAAGCTATTGAATCATGGGGGTACTTAGTATTGCCCAATTTTTTTTCAATAAATAATGGCATGATGAAAAAGTTTAAGGTTGCATATGCAAAAACAAAACACAAAAACACACAGTGGAATTAGAAAATGGAGTACTAACTTTTGAACATGACTGTACACATTTGAATTTTTTTTTTTTTTTCCCCCGATTTTCTCCCTAATTTAGTCGTGTCCAATTCCTCCCCGTCACTAGGGGGCTCCCACATTAAGGCTACTACTACCACTCAGCCGGGAGGGCCGAAGACTATCACATGTTTCCTCCGAACCACGTGACGCCAGCCGACCGCATCTTTTCGAACTGCTCGCTTGCGCATCGTAGGGGGCGGCGTAACACACTCGGAGGACAGCGCTATCCACTCCCTCCATTGCGCGAGCTCACAGACGCCCCTGATTGGCTGTAGAACCGTGATTAATGTGGGAGCACTAAGTACCTCTCATCCCTCCCCTCTGAGAGAGCTCGGCCAATCAGCTCTCTCTAAACCTCCGGCTGCGAGAGGTTACAGCACCACCCGGGATTCGAACTAGCGATCTCCGGATGATAGGGCGAGCACTTTAACCACTGCGCCACTCGGAGGCTACATTTGAATTTTTTATCGATTTATGATTACGTTTAACGTCATGGCATGTTGGCTACATCTGGTTACTGTCATTTATAGCAGTTATAAATGGTTATTTCTTAAGTTCTTCTAGGTCGAATGCCATGGAGCTCGCTTTGTGTGCAGGCGCCATTGTAAGGCTGGAACAAGTTTGAGTTCCAGTTGTAAAGCTACAGCACACAAATGCCCTATTTCCACCACAGTGAACCAGGTGCTTGTTAATTTCTGGTGAACAACAATATGGTGAACAACAATATGGTGAACTTCAACATGGCTTTGCAAACAGTTCCCCTATCTGTATCATTACTTGAAACAGTTGAGCTGCCCATTGACTATCAAGTCCGTTTTTAAAAGACGGTGGACAAACTTTTATTTGGTAGTGATAATCCCGCCCCAGCCCCTGACTTAATCGGTTCTTTGTTTTAGCCCAGCAAAGTGTCGGTGCTGCTCTGGAACCAGTTTTTTTTTTTGTCAGTCTGAAAACAAAGAACTGGTGTGAAATTGGGTACTGGCTCCGAACTAGCTTTGGTGGAACAGCCTTGGTAAAAAAGGGGTAAAGGACATTCTGTGTCATTGTGTGGTTCCACCCTGGTGTCAAGGTCATGTATGGTTAAGACGCTCAGGTGCCCTGATCTACATCAGTCAGCCATAACCTTAAAAAACAAAACTTTAAGTCCAATATAGTTCGGGTTCCCCTTGTGCCACCGGGCAACTCTGGCCCCCCAGGACATGACTGCACAAGACCTCTAGGGGTATGCTGTGATATCTGGCACTGGAAAGTTAGCAGCATATCCTTTGGTTTTGTGGTTGGGCCTCCATGGATTCGACTTGTTTGTCAGGCGCATTTTGTGGATGCTTGATCAGATTGAGATCTGGGGAATCTGGAGGCTGAATCAACAAGACTGAAATCTTTTCCTGCTAACCCTGCTATGCAGCAGGATGTGATTCACTGGTGCTCTGGTGCCTATAGTATCATAACATCTCTCAAGCAATTCAAAAAGCATCATCAGACTCAAAGGTCATTTGGGGAAAGGATAACAAAGTAATGCCCCAAGATGGGATAAGCACTTTCCTACATGATGTCATGAAAATGACTCAGTTAAGGACACGAGAATGAGAAGTAAGTCAGGCTTTAAAAAGTTAAATTAATAGTGATCCTTCATATGGGTGAAGATAAAAGATGTCATCATTAAGGACAGATATACAGAGCTGAGTATCAGCATACATGTGTTTAAAGAATCTCTAAGATTGCATAACTGATCCAGTGCAGCACTGCACAACGAGTAGAGGGCCAAGCACGGAGCCTTGATGCACACCACTCATCAGTAGATGTCTCTTTGTAAGGCAGAAACTTTATGCAGGCAGAACTTCTCATAACCTTAAACAAAAAAAGTTTTGTAAAGTCAGTGTTGCTAATGTATGTTTCACATTTTAGAGAATTGGAGAACGTCATACCGAATTGACTTGCTGAAGTCAGCTACAGTCGCCGTGACAGAAGAGCATCTGTTTGTCGGTGTAGGAGTCTTACCAACCCATTTCTGTCCACTGTCTTGCATTTTTTTACACCAAAATGTCCCCTCTCTATTGTTCTTCTAAAGGTCAAATGAAAACAGTCAGGTTATTCTTATGAAAAAAAAAAAGCCTAATCTTTCCTGTTAAAGGGTCATTTATTAACCCATTGTTTTTCTCTGGTTTTAAGATTCACTATCTGTACCTCTATAACTCAGAAACACGCAAAAGGTTACGCTGAGCACCATGTCCATTGGCCAGACTGAAACACTAAGCTCATTGTCAGAGCAACCCCCTACACACACGCACAAAGGGCCATCACAGTGCCAGGCAGGGCGAGAGCGAGCATTGCTGAAATACAGAAGGGGCAAACTGGTGTTAGAGAAATCTCTACATCTGTATGCGAGAGAGAGAGAGATCAAATGAATGAATGATACCAAACAGTTGCATTCCTATCACAGGGCAAAAGGTGAACAGTGACGTTATAACCGCCCACTATGGATGTAATACCAGGCACACCATTCAGACAGCCCAAGATATATACAATTTCTCCATTAATACTTAAGAAAAATCACGGAAATGCTATAGCAACAGACGGCTCATGAGAAGTAAACGTATACGTTTTAATGTGCAGCTATACGACAAGTGAACCTGATCAACAGGCAACCAATAATCTCCTTATTTATTGAGGACTGAAATGGACACTGGAGCAGCTTCACAGATGAATAATTTAATGAAACTGGCTCGTTCTGGCTATGTATCCATGACTAATGAGGGATAGGGAGTTTACTTAGAAAATTGAAACCGACGCAAATATCTTATCGTCTGCTGCAAACAAAGAGTGAAACTCAGGAGACGAAAGCATGCATTTCAACAAAGCACGTTTTCATCGTCAGGACCGAAACCAAGAGTAAGGAATAAACCTGGGTGATTTTTGAGGTGTCCAGGAGTTTAGGACCGGTAGAACCAAAGATTATCAGGATATCAATAACAGGATCCATGATAACGAAGGAGTTCCCAGTAAAGTCTTAAACCAAGACACTAATAACCTTTTGTCCCCAGTTTGCTCACAAGTGCCTATCTGCACATCTGTGGAAATGGGACGGACACAAATTTCTCCAAGCACTCGGAGAATTGCAGGATTTTGCCTCTCCTGCATACCTCCATTAGGTATACCTCCAGCCAAGGTGGCACAGTGGTTGGCACCTTCATCTCAGACATGCATTGTAGATTGACTAAGATTTCCAAATTGCCCATAAATTGTCTGCGTGCCACCCTGGGATGCCTGGCATCGCATTGCACACGTCCCAAAAACCCTTGGATAGACTCCAGGCCACCTGTGAGCCTATATAGGACAAGGATGGAAAGATTTTACAATTATCCAGAGCGACTTTGTACTTCCCGTTATCGGACAGATCCTTACTCTGGGTAACTAGGTTATTACCAAAGTACCATGAGCCAAACACTGTTGAATTAACCTAATTACTGAAGAAACAAATACATCTTAAGATTTTAGACCCCATACCCAGAAATCATGGACAATTTTGTTTCCTTGTCTCCCGGGCCAAAGATAACCAGACCATCACTGGGATTTGAACATCTGATTACCTCAGATAGTGCAGATGCTTTTAAGGACCCCTTCCTATCGCCCTTATCTTTGAAGTATACCAGATGTGATCTTTAATTCTTAACGATTTCTGAATAAAGAATCGCACAAATTCTTGCTAGCTGTCGGATATGATTTGGCATTTTCGAATGCAAATATTTAGTGATTTTTACATGATGTGAAAATGTTATTGTTTTGCACATAAAGAAATGTAAATCACTGCATATTTATGAATAAAAAAAAACAAACATGTGGACTAAAACGATTGATTTTAATACAATATGATTAATGAGATTTTTAAAATACGAGAATGAAGAGATTAATTTCAACATAAAGCGATCACAAAACCTAAATATCACTGAAAAACA
This sequence comes from Clarias fuscus, assembly GCA_030347435.1. NCBI lineage: Eukaryota > Metazoa > Chordata > Actinopteri > Siluriformes > Clariidae > Clarias > Clarias fuscus. The sequence goes on from CM059208.1 coordinate 24,300,275, forward strand.
TCGTTCCTTTTTTTTTTTTTTAAGCATACAACAAGCCATGACTCCGGGTTCCAATAAATGAATAGAATTATTTTTAATAATAATAAAAAAAAAATAACGTCCATTCTCATTTCGTCCTCTAATGTTTCTTCGACTTCTTCTTCCTCTCCGATTTGCTGGCGTCGTCGAAAGCTTTTCTCTTGGCTGCCATTTTGTTAGCCTGAAAGACAAGGAGAATCAGGTTAATGAATAGCAATGCATCATGGGACCTGGGTCGTGAGTCAAGAGCGGACTACTTGACATTTGACCTGCTGGACTCCAAGTGTTGACTTAAAGACGATCAATCGTATAATGATGGTTACCTCGCGAACTTTCCTCTTCTTCCCGAACATGATCTTATCGTAGAGGTATTTGTCTTTCTTCTTCATCATCATGATGGCGAGCCTCTTTTCCTCAGCCTTCTCCTCTTGCTCCAGTCTCTGCCTGTTGTCCCGAGTCACCTTTCCAGGGGTCACCTTCGCCGATAAGGCCTGCAAAACAACAAACTGAATTCAGACACCACACCCAACACGTCTGATAGTTTCCTCATTTTTCATGCTGTGCAAACAATCACAAACATGTCGCCAACCCTTTATCGGATTTGTAAACTAAAAGGAATAACAGTCCGAAAAAAGAGCGTGTATGGGGGTTTGATGAGGTGACCATTATGTAGGACATGACCTAATGGAGCCTCTGGCATTTCCAACATTAACATCACGAAGATCCTCACAGTTTATACCTCAAGCTTAATCTTGCTTGCTATCCATTTGTACACGAGAATCTTGTGTGCATCACGTCCAACAATATTCTACTGATAATGGGAATACTAGTCCTAAAATTCGCTTGCCCCAAGATTCCATTCGCTCACCTTGGGAGTTCCTGGGAGGCTAGGGCTTTCAGAGGTGAAGCCAGCAGTCTGATAATGGCTCCGTCGTACTGAGAAAAACCTTTTTTTTTTTTTTTTTAAGAATTTTAGCATTTGTGAAACAATGTCCATTATCCATTAAATGTACTCATTAACCTGAGCCTTGGGCTAATTAATTCACGTTTACACCCAACCTTCAGCAAAAGGGCTAATAATTAACCCGTGAGGCCTGACATGAATACGGTGTGGACGCAAAAACCCGACCGCCTGTGATGGATTAACGGCTTCCGAGTCACCACAGAGCGAATTTAAGGATAGGACGTACAACAACAGCATGCTGCAAATCCACCTCACGTCTGCACCTTTGGGCATCAAGTCCTGGCTCATAGAACATTCCTCAGAGTCACTTCAGTTCTTGGGATGGATTAAACAGAGAGAGAATGATTAAAGTTGTTAGGTGGAGAAACTAGGGATCCCTGGTTCCGAATTCCCAGTCCTAATCAGAGCTTTGCGTTTTAATCGATCCTACGGATAGGTTTTGGATTTAGAATCTGTTTCACCCCAAAAAAGAAAAAAAATCAACCAAAAGTCTAAAATGGACGAGAAATAGAATATAATAGAAACTGCTTCCATCTTCTCGTTTTGCGAGAGTATTGCTGCTTTTTCTTCATGCGTTATACTTTGATGGCCTGCTCAAATGTGTGTGGGTAACACTTGCAAAATTCTTTGTTTCTGTTTACGGATTTATTTTCTACATTCCACAACAATACTGGAGTCACCAGCCTCAGAAATCACCAATTAACAACCAGCCCCTCAGATTAGAGCCGTTATAAAGGATTTACAGACCAGAAGTAGCAGACATCTCAATATCAACTGTTCAGAGGAGATAATTGTAGATTTGGGACAAATGCCTTCAGTATTTTTTTTACAGTGAGGAAAAAGATAAAAATTCAGGAACGACCATGGAATTAGACGTATATACATCAACATGATCAATACTACTAACATTTCTGCTAGACTCTAAAATGCACTTCGCTGCCGATGACGTGTATTACACAATGACAAAGTTCTTATCCATCTATCTACCTATCCATCTACCCATCTAGTTTTATTAGTTGTCTATTAGTTTAACAGACATGATGCTTGTTTGCACTCTGGTGCCATAATAATAAAAAAAAAAACACTGCCTGATATAAAGGTCATAAACAACCACCTGATAAAACTGGTGAACTTCGTCCTGGAGATGAAACACGCGATCACTCCAGCGCTTGTTGTTTTTAAAGGCTTGTAAACAAAGACAGATACTAGCTTCATACTACGCCGTACACTGGGCTGATAAAGACTGTGGCTTTATTAATATTTTTATTAACAAGAACTATTTCACAACAAAACTTTTATTTTCCTAGACATTAGCTAGACATGTTTCTCCTCTATTGATACATACAGCATTCTGATTGGTGCGTATACGTGATGATGTAATACCATCAGCGTTGCTCTCACCTTGCCCTGTGTTCTCTTCTGTTCCATATCTTTCAGTTTGGCCTCTTGTTCAGCTTCCTCCTCCTCCACTTCTTCCTCCTCCTCTTCACCATCATCCTCCTCCTCCTCCTCCTCCTCTTCTTCTTCATCATCATCCTCTTCCTCCTCTGCAATTAAACAGACAGTAAACCCGGTCCATTAGAGAACCCAACCCAAGAACAAACCTCTCACATCTCTCAAATCTATTCCTGATCGCTCACCGGGTTTCTCTCCTCTCTGGATTGCCAGGAGTTTCTGCCTCTCTGGAGGAACGTAATCGCCCTCTTTCTCCTCGACGAAGGGCGACAGGTGGGGAGGGAGCGAGACTCCCAGGAAGTAGTCCTCCACGGGAAGGAGCATCTTGGCGTTCACGCAGTCGTAGACCCACTGGGGCTGGATGTAGTACCTGCAGAGTCATGTGATCAGGATGAGTAAGGAGTGTGAACTAGATCTTCAATTATATTTCAATAAAAAAAAATTTAAACAATTAATAAACTCATAAATCAGTAGCGTCTGTTTGCATTAGGGTGTATTTACATATCAGCTTCACAGGCTATTAGAGAATTAAACACAAAAGGTAGTAAAATAAATGAAATGAACAGGTGAATAAATAAATAAACAACAGATAACATCGAATTGGCCAGAAGAACAAGATTTTGTACGTGCAAATTCTATTCAAAGTTCTTTACATGTACTTTTTGCCAATATTGTCCAGGATCATGGCGAGTACACGGCGTGACCATCTGGCCGATCACGCGACACAAATTCGAAAATAGATGGCTCGACTCACACAGGAAGTGGAGAAAGAGAGAGGGGGGGCTGGAAAAAGGGCAGGGGCTGAAAGAAAGACATTGTGGGTCAGGGCGCATCCTCGAACCAGACACACAATCAGTACTCAGAATGAGGCTGATGACAAAACGGCACACTTGGAGAAGCATGCAAGTATCTTTGGTATCTATTGAGATGCGGTGAAATCGAACTCGATTACGCAATCAGTTACACTTCAGTACGAAATACGATTACAGCTGCATGATCGGACATGTATATAAGAAAATATATAATATTGTGATTTTTCTTTTTGACTGTGATTTAAACTGAGATCTGAAACGTCAAACAAAAGCACGAGGGGCGTTCGAGACAAACTGGGACTTTTGATTGTAATTGACAAAGCCGACGGGCAAACGACATACGCTATAGCTGACGAGAAACTACAAATGTTATAACTGACGTAAAAACGTCACATGCCAAAGCTGACGGAAAAACTACAAATGTTATATCTAACGTGTTATTTCAAATGAACAAACGCTTAAAAAACTGTGTGGAACAAAGAATAGTTTCAGACTTTAGACATCACCTCAACTGTAAATCAACTAAAATACCTCCCTGATAGTAAAAGTACTTTTCCCAACAGTGTTACAATGGTTAGATCAACCGATTCATATTTGGAGTCGCGACCAAAACATGAGTTTCAAGCACGGACACTGATGTCCTGATTTAACTTCGCCTCCTGCGTCTCCAGTTCTTTAATCTCCCAGGCTGAATATCACTGAAGCACGGAGCCGTGTAATCACGCGATTCGGGAATTTCCAAACCTCCCTTTCTGATGTCACTCCAGATATCAAGCATCCAAATAGGGCATTGATATAAATGCAACCTTTTTTTTTTGAGACCTCAGAGTGTGTGTATGTGTGTGTCTCACCTGTTTATGTACTGTTTCTCCAGACTGGGCCTGTCCACCACGTGGTGTGTGATCGTCTCGTCGGTGATGTCATACGTGCTCCCGATACACAGAGATTTGTCCCAGGACACCTGCGCTCCAAAACACCTGCAGAAGTCAGAACAGAGCGAGAGAGAGAGGTAGAGAGATCATGTGAGGGTAAGAGAGATTTCCATACTTGCAAACATTTGCTTAAAACCCTCTCTTTTTCTCTTACACACAGTCACACGATCTTCATTATTTCCTACATATCCACACGTTCAAATTAAACTCCTCGTCACCTCAACACGAACGCCAGGGACTCTCTCGGCACTTCTCGGTTTAGGAAGACCCTGAGACCCTCGAACAGCTTCTGGTGTTTGTCCTCGTCCTGCTGAGCCTTCACCCTCGCCTCCATCTTCTCCATGTCCTCCTGAACATGCAAAAAAGAAAGAGAGAAAGATTTGTGAACTTACTTTCAGCCGCATTCTGACGCTGCTCCAACAAAACAACCGACAAACCTGTACAAACTCGACGCACTTTAAACCGAGTACAATCTTTGACAGTTAAATGAAACTCAATTAAACCTTTTTTTAATTTTTTTTTTTATTTTGTACTGGTGTCTATAAACACTGAAAAAAAAAAAAAAAGATGTAACGTTCTTACAACTGATTCCTCGCACTATTATTTTATATAAATATTATTGAATTAATTAGTTTTTTTTATTCTTATTTAATTTTAAGAATTTCTTAATTAAAAGACCCTGAACCATTTTATCTTTTTTTTTTATTTAGTACTTGTTTCAAACATTGATGCTGATTTTCAAAAAACTTTTAAGCTCAACAAATTTAAAAGCTGTAACGGTCTCACCACTGACATTTTATTATTTTTATATTATTTTATTATTAAATATCGAGTAGCTTTAAACGTATGTAATTCATTAACTTCAAATTTTTTTTATATAAATGTATTTAAATATTTATCTATTTACAATCATCGTTTTTAATTATACAACAGTATTGGCGTCAAACATTGACACTGATTTGGAAAAACATTCATGTCAACAAATGTAAAAGCTGTAATGTTTTTGCAACTGATTCCCATATAACCATATAAATAAACTCTAAATTATCTAAAATATATCAAATTATTATTTATTTTTTAATTTCTAAATATATAAAACAGTATTGTCAATAACACTAAAAACTTCTCTCAACTCGACTTAGCTGCAACGTTCTTACAACTGATTTCCCATACATTCATTTATTATGGTTACTACATTTTTATTAATATATTATAATAGATTTTTAACACAATTATCTTTTTTATATTTTTACTAATTCAACATTTTCTTGAGAAATTAAACTCTAAATGAAATATCTCCATTTTGTTTCTTTTAACTTAAAAAAAAAAAAATTATACAACACTATTGGTGTCCATAACACCAATAATTCAAAATAATTTTGATTTTGGAGAAACCTTCAGCTCACTGCCTCACACACTTCAGCTCATGCTGATCCAGCCCTGGCGATCGTGCTGTTTGTTAATATCCTACTGTGTAACCGGAGTGACCAGCTCCCCGGTGCAACACCTGCAGCTACAGGTGTGAAAAACTGACAAAAGTGTGCTACTTTCACATTCACACAACGCTCAACAGTTTGAGCTTTAACAGTAGCGCCGTCGTGAATCATCCCTCACCCCTTCTGCAGGGAAATGGTCGATCTCCGCTTCCTCTTCTTCAGCCGTGGAGACGACGCGAGCCAGACTGGCACTCAGCGCCGACAGTTTCTGCAGCAGACAAGAGACCCTGGTTAGAGTTAAATGATTTAAATCACGGTGGTGAGGGTGGAACATGAGGTGGAGATGATCAACAATAATAATAATAATAAAAGATTAAATCCTAGAACCTCCAGGTAGCTCTCCGAGTCCATGGCGTAGTCCTCCTCGGGTTCAGCATTGAGATCGGTCTCTCCTTTTCCATCAAGCTAAAACAGAGGAAAGAAGAAGGATAGGTACAGGTTAGAGAAACACACAGAGAGTAAACAATCCAGAAGTACAGAATACAACAGGAACTGATCAACAACACTATTAAATAAACAAATTAAAAATAAATAAATAAATAAATACATCAACAGGCAAACGATCATTTAAAAATCGTTGGCATGAAAAAAAAATGTAGAAAAAAAAATAAATAAATAATGTATTCATGATGTGTTTTTATATTGTTTTTTTTTTTTTTTGCAGAATGGCGCAGTCGGAAAGCGCTTGCCCCATCATCCGGAGATCGTTGGTTTGATTCTCAGGTGATGCTATAGCTTACACAGCCGAGCGCCTTGAGAGTGCTGATTGGAGGCCCTCGCATTAATCACAGCTCTACAGTTAACTATGGGTGTCTGTGAGCTCATGTAAGCGAAAGAAGCGGATAGTGCTGTAAATGTAAAGTTAATACAGTAAGTTTCTCACTTAAAAACAAGAATGTTCATAAGTCGAATTTGTTCGTAAGTCCGACAAAGTGAGTCTTGTACACCTTTGAAAAAAATATACAACGTAGAGCATAAAAAAAATGGTTTGGTTCTGAATTATACTCTCATGAGACCGCGCCTTCAAATCGTGAGGGGAATCCCGGAGACGCAGCGGGGTCAGCTGACCTCATTTAAAGGCAGCAGGGGAAGACAGAAGTTAGGAGAGGATAACAATACATGATGTTTACTGCACGCTTTAATGGACGCTATTTTCTTTCAGAGCTGCTTTCGGACTGTGAACGTCTTCCAACATTAGGATTATTCATTATCAGTACAGCTTTACAGGACAGCCATTATCATCGTGCTATACTAAACAGTGAAAACATTGTACACCATTGTAAGTATTGTTATCTGGTGCACTGCACTGTCTATTTTTTTTGTGAGCTACGTCCTGCAAATTTGTTCCAGTTCGTTACCTATCTGTGGAAATTCGTAATTCTGGGAATGTTCGTAAATCGGGGACTATATGTATAGTAAATTATAGTACAAAGCAGGATTGAAAAACACATTTACAGCTACAGAGAGATACACTGGTCAACCATAACACTAAGCCAGATCCCATCCCTATTGATTCTCGATATTATATTATTATATATGTAACTCAGGTGTCAGGAGAGGAAACAAATCTGAAAAATAAAACTACAACGACTCTAATGGGAATGAAGAAAAGATGTCTGAGCAACAGTTCAATCATTAACCGTAAATTTCATTAAGGAGCTCGACGACCTGAGTCCTCCCGTCCACGAACCGCTGGGAAATATGTTGTTCCTGGACAATTAACTCGACCACATCGTGCAGTGATTAATGAATGGCTGCTTCATTCTTATTTTTTTCCTATTCTCATGATGCAGGTATTCGTCCAACAGGGCTCCAGCAGAGATGTGGTGGGCACCACCAGAATCGCAGACATGATGTGTCTGGTTTTATGCTCGATTATTTATTATTATTGTGCTGGTGGTATTGTGCTTGTGCCACACCACTTTAATGCTCACTGAAGCATACAAGCCACTGCTGAAACAGGTCAGAGTGTGGCCAGAGGGAGCTGAATGCAGCCCTGTACCGTGATGTATTAATGACACTTGTTTTATTAAAAAGATTTAATATAACGACAATCGAGGTAAAAAAAAAAAAAAACATTTTTTGAAATTTTTACAATTCACTTGAGAATTTCGCTCTGGCATTCTGTCAATCAACTTTGGACCTGTTCTCGCATAAACGATGCTCGTCAGAATTTCTAGGTTTTCGTTTGTCCACCCGCCTCTTCTGGATTGAGTCACACAAGGATTCTGGTCATGGAACCGAAATTTCGGTGCTTTGTTCCTTGAGCCACTTTGTTACCACACTGTTCTTGGATGTTTTTGTTTACCATTCTTTATTCGTGGTAGAGCTGTGCGATTAATTCGAATTTATAGTTTATGTCGATTTTGAAAAATGAAAACCGATTTTACAGTTTCACTTTGGTGCGGCACCGCAAGCTTCTGGAGTTCTGTAGCGACGCCCCCTTTCTGTGGGAAATACGAGATACAACATGGCAGCGCGCGCTGATGAAACCAAAGAGCTCGTTTCCAACAGAGGCGCGGTTTCTTCAGTCATATGGAAATTGTTCGGGTTCGCAACTTTACACATTGAACAAGCCAAAGCCCGGTGTAAAATTTGTATGAAGTTTGTGGCAACTAAAGGAAGCTAATTTACTCAAGCACGACAAATTCCCTCGTGCATCTCAAACAGAGCCACACTGTTGAATCGGCGTCGTGTTTGGCGCTGCGAGATAAACAAGACAAGCGGCAGCACGAAAACACCGACTAAAAGCCAGGAGAAAACAGCGAGCACATTTCCACACTGTATCCCATATGATAAGAGGGGCCTCGATGGAAAGATATTACTGATGTTGCATTGTGTTATATCACTAAATACAAAAAAAAAAACATGTAAAATGCTGTCAGGCTCCTGTTTGATTTTATTCAGCACGTGGTTGCAAAATTGTTCAAGTGATTTAATATATATACTTTTAATCCAAATAAGTAATTGTTTGGTTATATCGTTTTGCTTAAATTAATAATAATAAAAAACCTATACTGTCTGTTTTTTTTTTTCATTTTTATTTATTTTAAGCACAAAATTTGTTTTAAAATCGAAAATCAAATTCGGTCTAAAAAAAATCGGAGATTTCATTTATAGGGCATATCGCCCAGCTCTAATTCATGGCTGTGTTCTTAGTCAAAATTGTGAGCGAGCCCACTCCTCCCTTGGCTGAGAAGCAACTGCGCACATGGTACGACGATCTCAGGATGCTTTACCGTTGGACTGATAATAGCGCTCACCTTCAGACAATTCTAAAATTCAGGAATTTGTCCTGAATTTAAAGCGTCAATACGGTCATTTATTACAAAAATCTATTTAATATACTGTATATATTTTTAATTCCTCACTATTACACAGAGTAACTGTTAGTAATCTGTAAATTCATAAACTACACAATATTTATTTCTCAGTACATCTTGTAATTAATTAAATCAAAATAATTTATCGAGCAGTTATACACATTTCAATAGTATAGGCTTTGCAGTTTTTCCTTAATAAATAAACTTGATAAATATTCAAACCTTAATTGCAGCAGTGTGAAAGTTTCAAAGAAAGTGGCGTTCCTAACGGTGGAATTTAATTGAGGCAAGTAAACATAACCAATATTTATGGCACCTTACGTTTAAAGTACAGGGCACAGCTGAGAACGTTCTTAGTTTCAGTATTTCTCTCCGGATTATAATGCGTGGCCCCTTCTGCGTGTCACCATCATGACTCCATTTACGACAGAATAGCCAAAGAAGAGAGAAATCTCGATTGTTAAACTTGACAAACATGGTAAAGGACAGAGGAAGATTGTTGAACAGCTGAAACACAGTCCAAACATGGGTGCAGCAGTAATTAGGAGATAAAGATCGACCCATAGTAATACCCTGTCTATTAAAAAAAGTTCTTGGCACAGAATTGGAGAGTGGTGCATTTTTTAGGGACGTGTACTTCCTCCTTCTCCTTTATACAACGATATCAGATCTGTGACACGCACACATGCGTGATAAATTTAAGAAAGAAATAAAGAAAATTATACAGTGTCTTAATAATGGCGTACGTTACTGAATCGAATCAAAGGGGGTTTTCATGAACCCGAGCTAAATCAACCCGGGAATCGATTCTTCTGATATCAAGAGAAGCGCGTTGTTAAAATAATTTTTCATTTCCTTGTGAAATGTAAACTAATTTCTATGACTTAATAGTTTAAACTATGATTAAATAGTTTGTGAATCCCCCGAAATTAATGCATTAAAATAAATAAAACCCATGCAAAAGCAAAAAGCAAAAAAATTTGGGATATTTGTGAAACGTGGACCTAATCACATGACCAAGCATCATCATTATCATCATCATCATAATAATAATACTAAAACGCATAAGCGACAAAAACACACTTCAATCCCGATAAGCCGTTCAGTGAGCCCTCGTGTCCTGTACGCGTGGGGGGAGGTGGAGTCGCTCCGGAAGACCACGTCCACCAGGGTAGGAAAATTTCATCATTACATAAAGCTGATTAATCAGTCTGAAGAACTTTGAACTGAACTGTAATTACTATTCTCTTCAACGGGAGTCAAACCAGGACAGGATAATAAATAAATGCACCCCCATCCTCGCCCCGCCCCCCCTCAGAGCGGAAGAGAGACATCAAATGTGCTCACTGTAGGAGTCAAGCATTCAGACTTGTACCATTGCCTGGGTGTACATCACACACGCGCACACACACACAATAGCACAATGGCACAATAGTAACAGCGGCATTGTGCACACCAGTCTGGGAGAGTCTGCACTCGCTCTGTGTGTGTCCTTTAATTTGTCATCCGTCTGCAAATCCAGGGAAAACTGTGTGTACATGTGTGTGTGTATTTATTCAGACTACCTTAGGTGGATAAGCAAGGTTGAGGGTTTGGTAGAGGCGGAAGTTGACAAAGCCAAGCAGCGTGGTGTAGAACTCTGTGAAAGTGGCCATGACTCTGTAATCCACATCTGTAGGATGCTAAACACACACACACACACACACACACACACACACACACAATGTTCAATGACGAGTAACCACAATACAGTTGCACCAACTTGAAAGCCTGGAGGCACAGTATGTTTAGGATACATAGTATAAAGATAATCCCCGATTTACGAACGAGTTCCACTCCGGGAGCGTGTTCGTAAGTCCGATTTGTTCTTAAGTCTGACACAGTGAGTCTTGCACGCCTTTGACACGCGTATACAAAGTAAAGCATACCAACAAACTTAACTAAAACTCTGTTCCCTTTCCCCAAACTGCCATCATGTGGCCAAAAACTGTAACTGCACCTAAGGTGACGATTCTCACAGTGAAATGTAAGAGTGTCGTCTCTGGACCTTTACATCGCGAAAGAAATCCGAACGCCGTTTTGTCTCAGAGCTGTTTTCAATTGTATTGGAATGTTTTTTTTTTTTTTTTTTTTTTATCATCGTGCTCCCGAACTGATTCAGTGAAACCGGTGAGGCCGACTCATTTCTCGCGCACTCCCACACACACAATATACCTTTGAACTTTTTATACCTTCACTTACACACAAAACATATTGTATATAATTGTAGATATTGGTATCTGGTGCACTGCAGTGTCTATTTTTTGGACGATACACGTGAGCTACTTCCATGATTGAACCGTTCATATGTGCGGAAATTCGTAATTCGAATGTTTGTAAATCGGGGACGACCTGTATAGGAAAAAACAGCCCTGGCAGTATAAAAGGTGTGGCCTATTAGAAGTGGTCTGCGGATCCGTATCGGTAAAAGGAGGTGCGGCGTCTGTTTGAGGAAAGGTCATGATGCAGGCCAACCCTAGTAAAAGGGGAAACGGGCCGTGGCTCGTCTAATCAAGCATCAATCAAGTGAAGGACATGAACGTGAACAAAACGGTTTATTCAATAAGTTATATAAAAAAAAAAAATAAAAAAAACCTGTATTTATTAGTTACACTTATGAAAACAATTAGTATTAGTTATTTGTGCTTTAGCCGATATGATGTGAAAAACTGATCATGTTTTTGGATTCATCCATAATCCGAGAGCAATGAACTCGGCAGTCTGAGGTGTCCGGATCTGAAGAGGAACCATGCAGGCATTTATGGATTTACAGCGGCGATATCTGACATCTGGCCCGAAAAATATGGACGTCACAGTTTGATAACACAAATGATGATCGCAGAGACTCTCTCTATGTCTCTCCTTAGTTCCCTCTGCTCTCTCGCTCCCAGCCCCGGCTCATGTTGACTTTAAACCAGCGATTAAAAACACGTTTGATTTTAAGGCTGGGAGTGAGCACAGATGGACCTAATGTCAATAACCTGATAAAAGAGGTTTCTTTGCAGTTCAAAGTTTGACCGAACACCAAGACAGCAAGTCGAATGACATTTAAATAGGTGCAGGGTTCCTCTTCTAATTTACCATCCGGCACAGAGTACAGGACGCATGGTGTCTCCTCTGTACTTACGTCATGAGCGAACTGATATGGTACGAGCCAGGTGATGATCTGCCCCAGCACTTCTGCCTGATAATAAATGCCCTTGATGGACAGAAACACCTAAAAAGGAAAAAAAAAAAAAGGAAGACTGTTAATGAAGATTTAGTAACGTATGAAGAGTTTCTCTATGATAAAGGGGAGCAGAAATGGTGTAAAGGGGTATAAAGACATATAGGGGTAGCATAAAAGTGCCCGGGGTGGCGTAAAGGGGAAAAGATTGCAGAAGAGCTGTAAATGGTTGCAAGGGAGGTATAAGAGAGCGTCGTTTCGACTAAGGTCGAAACTCATGTAAAAGATGTAAAGGGGTGCCAGGGTGACTTTAGGGAGTAGGGTGCAGAGGGGTTGAAGGGAAGGATAAAGAGACGAAGTGAAGGTGTAAAGGGGTGTTTTTTTCTGACGTTCCTCTCTGATCATCATCACATGTGATGGTTTACCTTTTTGAGAGACCGCGAGGCGATGATGTAATTCATCCACTCGACACTGAGTCTGCGGCACAGCTGGATCGTCTGCACATGGCACTTCCCGGTGCGAGCGAACGTCGAGAACAGGAAGCACATGGACAGGGCGTCGTCCACGTCACGCAGGGCGTCGATGAACGTCGGATACCTGCCGGAACATGGAAAATAAAAGCGGCCGTCGTTGTGACGAAAATAAAAATCGAATGGATACGGATGGTGCCGGAGACGTGACACGTCTCTCTGGTGCTGAGAAGCGGTACTGCGCCCTGCCTCACCTTTCTTTCACGATGTGGTCTAGTTTGTACGCGGGTTTGTTGTCTTTCAGCTTCTCGACGGAGCCCCACTCTGCTTTCCCGTACGCTTTCCGAAGCTTACGCACAAAAATCTAAAAGGAGTGACGAGCACAATGAGAAATCTTAAAAATGTAAATTTTAAATCATCTATAAGGAAAGTTGTGATTAGAAAATAATTACGGATGACCGCGGCGGTCTCGCTCACCTTGTACTCCCTGAACTTGCGGACGATGGGCTCGTGCAGGAGGAAGCGGATGTCTTTAAGCAGGTAGAAGGTCCTCTGCGCCGTGGAGCCCTTGTTCACCTTCTTCTTGTGTTTGGGTTCGTGGGGATAAACTCCTTTCAGGATGCACAATCGCCTGCACGGAGAGGCAACAAACTTTATTAATCCATTTATTCATTATTATTTCAATTTCATTTCACACGCCATGAAAAAAGCTTTCATATACATCAACATCATCATATACAATTCCAGTCTCAACAGAATACTGATCAACACCAGGATCATTACGTCAAATAAAAGTGTGAATTCAGCAGAGAGAAAGTTAGCATCACATTTACTAATCTAATGTTAATTTTATAGAAATGTGATCTAGATCTCAACTGACCTGAAATCAGCCAGACTCAGGCTGAGCTTCTTGCGCGCTTTGTTCCTGCTGATGTAGTTGGTGGCCGAGCCGCTCTCATACTGTGGAGAAAGAAAAAAAGGAAGAAAAAAAGTGGTGGTTCAATAAAGTCAGATGGTCAGATGGAGCTTCATTTAGGTGTAGAGATTTCAATAGTTTCACCAATAGCTTCATTCGAGGGCTTGTTGTACTGCCATCCAGTGGACAAATTTTACGTGGCAACTAGATCGTAAGATGCATTTGCATTTTCTGTCTTCATAGATTATATAAAAAGTAAATGTAAAGTTTATAGTAAAATGTCAAAAAAAAAAAAAAGGGTTTCCTGAATCTTGATTTACGAATTTAAGAACAAAAATCTCTAATATGAATGATTCCGTCACGTGACTAGGGCTGGGCGATACAGAAAAAAAAAATATCACGATATAATGTTTCATATCATTCGGTATCAGTAATTATTGAATATTTAATAATGAAGACCAGTAGAAAAAAAGTTAAAATTTAGCCACTTTATTTTAATTTACCAACCTTACTAAGTCAAATTATTTTAATAGTCAAAAACAAAAAAATTTGAACAAAAATATCTTGTCTCTTATGTCCTATAATAAACTAAATCTAAGTGTTGAAGAGACTCTTAAACTTAATAAATAAAATGTTACAAAGTGTGTGCAATTGTAAAGAACACTAAAGCAAACTTTGAGGTAGATCAACATCTGTAAGATGTCAATAATAACAATACACAGTAAACCTCAAACTCTGTAAACAAAACAAATTATAATAATCAAATATGAGCTTTCGAGTAGAGGAACCAACCATCATTATTGACATGTACACTGCAACATTACAAATTGTGAGCAAGAAAGTCAAGTTGGTTCCCTCCATCTCTGGATTTAATGCTGTGAATGTGACTACATTACCCCCTATGCTAAACGTTCTTTCTGAGCGGTTGCTGGAGTATTTTTTTGCAAGTTTGCTCACTATTGGGAAGTTGCGCTCATGTAGCACTACATCCAAAGAAACTATATGTAGATGATTATGCAACTATTAATTAACTTTACTCACAGATAGCTGAGTGTAATCGGTGGCCAAAACACAGCGACGAGTGCAGTTGTTGAGTGAAGCGGCTCACCATATTCGCCCCGCTGTCAGTCGTGATGCACACGTGGAGCAGCGCATCAGCTAGGGTTTGCGCAATAAATTCACCCGTGGTGTTTCCGGGAAAATATGCGATGTCCAAGCATTTACTCTTTAGATTCCAGTTGTCATTAAAATGTACGCTTAAGCTGATGTGGACACGTGCGGCTTGTCCAGATGGCAGCTCGCTCTCCACTGTTTTCCTACACTTTGTAGTAATTCTTTGGCAATGTAGTACGCGATCGCGTGGGTTATATCATTGTATCGCTTGGAGGATTTTTTATAAGGATTGCAGAGTACCTCTCCATCGCACAAGCAAGTTGCTTGTGTTTCCATACTTGGCCGGGATGTTTTTTTTTTGCAAAGCTTACACACAACATTGTTCTGGTGTTGATCAGAAGAAAAGAAACCAAAAAAACTGGTGAGCTGATGCATCATTTTTAATTCACAATTTCATCCGTACTGCCTGGCACGGCACTCATTTTCGCGTGTTTTATACTGACATGAGTTGGTGATGACGCAACGCGGAGTGGCTGCGTAAGCTTATTGGCTGTTTCCTGGTCACTCGTGCCACGCTCATTCATCAGGAGATCTGATAGGCTGTTGAGATTAAGGCAAGGTGCATGCTCAGTCAGCCGCATTTTAATAAAACTATAGCGCTTCATACCGAATGTTTTTTTTATCGTTATCGACAATGGTCTACCGTCAATAAATACCGATACCGTTTTATCGCCCAGTCCTACACATGACTCCATCAGACGCGAGTCTTCATTTGGCGTCGGTCACGTTACTTTCAGGGACCGAAAAAACGCCTCGGAAATGCGGCTTAATTACACGCAGATTTATAAAAATAAATAATGTGATATAATCTATTATTTACCTGATGTGACGGATTACACAACCTACAACCTTCACATGTCTAAGAACTAATGTGTTAATGTTCTCTAAAAACCGGTTTATAAATGTGTGTTAAATCCTGGAAATATAGAGAATAAAGAGAAACAACAACAAAAAAAAAGCTACTCAGCCTCGATGGTGTATTGCACTTATAAAAGTGCAGTAACATTATATGACCTGAAGACAATCACGTTGATATTCTGCCACGTTTTGTTTTTTAATGAATTTACAAGATTCTCCAGAAGACCTCACCGAACACTTTCCTGCAGTCGAGGCAAATAGTGAAATAATCCGCGACATGTTTTTACGTAATGCCAGTTTTCTTTAACGCACTCACAAATGTGTACGAGTATTGTCGCTACTTTGATATCATTTAATTAAAACCCTGTATTGAAATTTGTATCTAAATCCAAGTACTTCATAAATGTTTGTTGATGTTCCTACGACCGGCGTTCGAGTCCAACCAGGACTTCCCTCTATTTTTTATTTCTTTATATAATTCCCTGCTACACTAATGCACTTTTCCCAGCATTTCACTAGTGCTTGGACACCATCAAGGAGGGAAGTTTTCTCGTTTTTCAAGGATTAAGGTAAAAGTGATATCTAAGTGGCTCAGGGAACAAAACATGGAAATGTTGGGTCTCTGCCCAGAAAACTCCATATCTTAATCCCATTGAGAACTTGTGGTCAATCCTCAAGATGCGATTGGACAAACATGAACCCACAAAGTGATGCAGACCCAGCTGAAAACGAAATGCCATCAGATTCGTATGAAGCAAAACCCTGGCCATTGTAACGGCCACTACTATGGTGTATACAGCATCATGTATGTACAGTATGTTGCCTTTTTAAGAGTTGCTGCCCAAAAGTTTATTACTCTTTCCTCTTCTGCACAAACTGTTAACCATCATGCAACACCTCACATCTCCTCTGTGAAATAAGACTTTACAATAACTCTGCTCTGTATCAGGAGAGGGATCTCCTTCTCTGACATCACAATAAATATGCTCATATATATTCTATTGTCATGGCACTGTGGTCACATCCTTCATAATTACTATTTACTGGTTATATTCTTGTTGGTTCAATCTCTCCATTGCTACTGGTTATGCTGGTGCACCTTGTGTACAATTTCATTCCCACCTGTATATACAATCACCACGCACGTGCACATAGAAGCAGTATTTTCATATTCATACTATTTGACAGCATTATTTTTTACTTCTGCATTAAAGAAGTAAAAATGAATGTAAACTTCATTATTTTAACTATATTAAGATTTATTTTCTGATGTAAACTGACTGTTTAATTATTTTCTGTTCTATTATTATCAAAACAACATGCAAATATCATGTATGTTACACCGTTACATTTTTAGACTTAGACACAGACACACTACACCAGAGCGCGTGCTCTACTCACCTTCTTCTTTTGTAAGCCTCCCATCGCGGAGAATCACACACACACACACACACACACTGTCTTTGTCTCTCACACACACACTGTTACACACCCGTGAGAAAGCTCACTCTGCTCTATTTCTTAACTAAATCCGCTAAAACCGAACACCGACAGTCACCCGCAGCCAGGCAACAGGGCTCCGTGCACACGTGCGCTGAGTGACGTCAACACTCTGCGACGGAAGGCCCTCAGTGAGCGTCAGGGTGACCACGGAAACGCCTGAATAAAAATACAAAACCGATTTGATTAATAATATTATTTTATTTGCACAATACTTTAACTATTTTAAATCTCCTCCTTTGTTCATTATATTTAGAAATGATGTAGAGTATTTCTCAGCTGCCCTTAGTAAAAAAAAAATGCACTGAAATTGTTGAAGTGGTTTGCAATAGATCATTTGTTGTACAGTAATTATATAAATTAAATAAATTATATTTTTATTTAATCTTATGTTTTATATTTCTTGGAATGTTTAATGTTTTGATCTGGATTTAAAATAGTCCTACTGTGCTGAGCCCTCTACAGTATGTTAGGATCTTTTTATATATATATATATATATATATATATATATATATATATATATATATATATATATATATATATATATATATATATATATATATATATATATTTTTTTTTTTTTTTGCTTTTGTATACTAATTAATGCCTTTTTATTGTATTCACGTTTTGTACTTTATTAAAATAATATTCATAATAATAATAATACTAATACAAAACCCAAACAAAATAAAACCAAACAAAATCCATAATGTTTCAACCTAAAAGGCGTTTTATTTCACTAGTTTCATTTCCTTCTCTTTTTTTTTCATTCTTGATTTCTTTATTTCAGTTATAAATTTATTCAGTTTATTTATTTTTATCTTTGTTTTTCACTTCTTTTTTGCTTTCTTTCTTAATAAAAATGTAAAGATTGCAAAAAAATATTTGTCGATGCAAGAACAAATGATAACATGAGTGCAAAAGAATACA
This sequence comes from Clarias fuscus, assembly GCA_030347435.1. Taxonomy (NCBI): domain Eukaryota; kingdom Metazoa; phylum Chordata; class Actinopteri; order Siluriformes; family Clariidae; genus Clarias; species Clarias fuscus. Next base: position 24,318,328 of record CM059208.1, read on the forward strand.
AAGCAAGACAAAGAATGTTGAAAAATAAAGAATGATTGAAAATGTAGTGATAATAATGTTAATGTTGAAAAGAATGAAAAAAGAAAAGAAAAGAAAGAAAGCTAAAATATAACAGAATAATTGATAAATTATAAACTTTTTCAACCCCCTTTTTTCTTACGGCACAATTTTCTTCAGTTTTCTTTTTTATTCTTGTTAACTTTCTGTTCATTTCATTTTTTTTATTTTAGTTGTCTCATTTTTATGAGTCTTTTCTTTCTTACTTCCTTTTTATTGTACTCTCTTAACCTTCTTCATCTAATTTCTTTTTTTTCTCATCATCGTTCTTTGTATTGCCTTTGATTGTTTTTTTTTGTTCTTAGTAACATCTTTTTCTGTCAGTAGCTAACTTGTAACATTATTAATAGTATCAAGAATTCTTTCTTTTTTCTTGACTGAAATAATGCTAACAAAATTGACAAAGGAAAAAGCAATAGTAATATGAGTGCAAAAAAAATAGAAAGGAAGGCAAAGAATGCTAAAAGAAAAAAAATATTATTGTTAAAAATAAAAAAGAGAGAGAAAAAAATGGTGGAAGATAAAGAAAAAGAAAGACATAAAGATGGAGATGGAGGATGCTAATAAGGGTGAAAAAATAAGAAAAGAAAGAAAGAAACCTGACAGAACAAATAATGAATTATTTTCCTTAATTATTTCACAAATAATTAATTATTTTTCTCTTAGATCTCTCTATCTCTCTGGTTCTTTCTTCCCTTTTTTATTATAGCACACTTTTCTTCATTTATTTCTCATTCTTGTTAACTTTGTTTATGTCCTTTTTTCCTTTTTACATTTTTTATCAGTATTTTCTCTTAGGATTTTTCCTTTAACTTTTTTATTTCATGTCAGCATTCTTATTGCTTTAAATTGATTTTACATTCTTATTAACATTTTTTTCTGTCAGTTTTTAGCTTTCTTTCTTTCTTTCTTCCTTTCCTTCTCTTATTAACACCATCCTTCTATCTTTCTCCCTTTCTCTATCTTTCTTCCATAATTTTTCCTCATTCTTTTAAACATTTGTAATATTATTATTCCTACAATTTTCAACCATTCTTTCTCTTTTCCTTTAAACATTCTTTGACTTCCTTTCTATTCTTCGGCACTCATGTTACCGTTCTTTCTTTCTTTGTCAATTTTTTTTCCCATCTTATATCAATAAGCTTTCAATCTCTCATCACATCACATATTTTCAGTTTGACGGTTAAAAAAGAGAGATGGCTGACATTATTTTCACTTCACGGTTTATTGATCTTTTGTTTTTCCTTGTGGATTTTGTCGAAATTATTTCCTGAATAGCACATTAATAACCGACACTGGTGTGCTGGAAAACCACATAATTAGATAAAGGGCTGCTGAGAGAGAGAGAGAGAGAGAGAGAGAGAGAGAGAGAGAGAGAGAGAACGAATCAGAACGTTAATCAGAACGAAGCTCATTCTATCCACAGGATCCTTCTCTGGTGGATACAACAACAACATACCCAACATGGGATTTCTGGAGTTCTTTAAAGACTTTTTCCTGGGTTTCTGGGACTATGAGACCCCAAAGATTATGATAGTGAAGAACAGAACACTGGGGGTCATTTACAGATCTGTCCAGCTTCTTGTCATCACGTATTTCATTTGGTAAATATTTGCATGTTTTCTATGAAATAACATAATGAGACGAGCCTGGTCAGTAGAGAAAATTCGCTACTTCACCGTTTTATATTCATATTCTCTAGTAATTTGTAATAGAATATATTATACAAAATAATAAAGCATAAAATATTAAAACAATGCACATAATATAATGATACAAAATTTATTTTGTGATAAAGCATGATATAACTGTGTAATAGTAATACACAGTGAATGTGTACTCATGAAAAAAGTGAATCTAAAATTCTACTTTAATTTTAATTCATTCACAATACATCTGAATAACAAAATATATATTTTTCCCTTTAATGTACAAGAATTGAGTAACACTTGGCTGGAAATTCTATTTATTTCTCTAAAAGATGATAAAAGAGGCTACTAAATGAAGGAAATCTCATTCTTCTGTATAATTTCTCTCCTACTTTAAATAATTAAATAGGACAGCTTTATTTATTGCTCCATCCATAGAAAGATGTGCATCGATATATAAAATGCAAGGGTTTAAATAATAGTATAAACCACAAGATTTATTCACAATCTAGAGGCCAGAGATGAAATAACAGTGTAGTGAGAGAGCAATTTAATGAAGAAAATTCGATTGCAACTGCCATTAGACTAACAGTAAGTGCTGTCTCTTTACTCGTGTCTATAACTCAGAGGAGAGACGCAAGACAAAAGACAAAAGAGATGGACAGTAGAAGTGTCTGTGGTGTTTACGGAGTTAAAGGCACTTATTAAGATTGATATATACACTACTGACTGGTGAACAAGGAGCATGGTTTATATGTTCCTTGGAAAACTGAGGAAACAGGATGAGCTGTACTGAGTGAATGATTAACACCAGTGTACTGGTCGGTTGCTCCCGTCAAGGGATCACCACGGTGGACCCTACAAAACACATACATCTCAACACAGGTATAATTTTGGAAGCCCTTCCTGAAGCACCCCCTTCCATTCTATCCAGTCTTGGGACCGGCTCTAAGGCTGCCCTGTATGCAGTGTCTTGGTTTGGGTATTGGCTGGGAATCAAACCCGGGTTTTGGTTTCCGCATTTCAGACGAGGAAATCACCAATGCCCATTAACATTTCATACATACTTTATAATATTGCTTAATTATACTGAAAAACTCCTATTTCCACACATAAAATATACGTTGAACTCTACCCTAGAACCTCCAGTTCATATTCTGACCCTTCACCACCTTGGACTGGATCATTTTTCACCCAAGTTTCCCATTATAAATCTATCTCTTTATATTATTTTAAGCTATTTTATCAGTTATTAATAAACAGATAATTTACATTTAATTGATGTTTCAGAGAGCAGGTAGCCTAGATATACAGTACGTAGCACTTCTCAACACAAAATAAGGGTCTCCCTTGAACTCTGTCTCAGTTGTCTAAATGCTAGAAACACACAGATACTATACAGATTCACAGGCTATACTTTTCTTGTTGCAAGATTCATCAACATAACTAGACACCTTGTCTGACATCATCTGGTGGATATAAATGCGTCTGAATATATACAGGTTAAATGTTACCTGGTAAACTGTCAATGAATGAACAAAATACAATGCAATGCAATACAGTATGCAATAAATGCAATACAATGCATTTCAATACAATATAATACAATAAAATAAAAGACATTTCAATATTTCTTTTCTATATATAACTTGTGGAATTTGGGAAAAGTCATAAAAGTCTATGCATTTTTGGATGTTTTTACTGTTCTGGAATGTCAAAATGAGACAAGATTTACCCAAACAGTATTTAATTGTTAAGCCATCAATTAAATACTGCGAAGTTTACTCAGCACCAGTACTGCGAAGTTTACTCAGCACCAAGATAAGCCTCATGACATATCTAAGATTAGGTCTAAGTTTTAGCAGTTTTTATACAAATTAATTTTCCTCAACCCTGAGTTGAATTAACCTGAATTGTTAAATTCGCGCAAATTGTTAAAAGAATACAAGTAATTTTTTCTGCTTTTTTATTTCCAATTAGTTTGAAACAAGAAAGATAGTAAATCTTATTATATATATATATATATATATATATATATATATATATATATATATTATTATTATTATATAAGAAAGAAAGAAAGACAGAAAGAAAGAAAAAAAAAATTATATATATATATATATTTTTTTTCTTTCTTTCTGTAAGCAGTTTTGTAACCTGGTGAAGTAAATAAAATTTATACTTCAAGTTTTAGCCACATATTTTCATTATTATTAATAATAATAATAATAATAATAATGATGATGATGATGATGATAATGATAATAATAATAAAAACAATTGTTATTACAATAATTATTGTTCTTGTTGCTGTTGTTGAAGCTGCTGATAATAATAATGATAATAATAATAAAAACAATTGTTATTATAATAATTATTGTGGTTGTTGCTGTTGTTGAAGCTGATGATAATAATAACAATAATAATAATAATAATAATAACAATTGCTATTATAATAATTATTGTTTTTATTGCTGTTGTTGAAGCTGATGATAATAATAATAATAATAATAATAATAATAAAACAATTGTTATTATAATAATTATTGTTGTTGTTGCTGTTGTTGTTGTTGTTGTTGAAGCTGTTAATAATAATAATAATAATAATAATAATAATATAGTCATTAAGGAATTAAAAAATAATAATTTGGGGGTAGAATTTTTTTTTTTTACATCACATTATTAATTAACTTGGACCTTTTCTAAATACCACTTGAAATGTTTTTATTTTTATTTAAACATTTACTATGAAATAAAATTATTTAACATGTAAATGTATTTATTATAAAATAATAAACATGTATTTGCGAAGAAAATAAAATCATCCAGGTGTCAGATGTAAAATTGAAAATGATTTGTGAACACTTCAAAAGTCCAGCACAAATTTAGATATTGAGATATCAGAATACAATAAATGAGAATAACTTTTATTGTACAAAAAAAAATTTTGTACATTAAACAGCCTTTAGTCAACTATCTGAATGTGGACCGTGTGCATGAGAGGGTTAATCAGCTTCAGTACATGACGTAATGTCTTGGTGCAGAAACATAATGCACTCAGTTATTAAAGCATCTTGTAGTATTTCTTTTATCTGAGAGTGCAGTGATATGTTATTTAACGGCGTCCTATTTGAAAATAATCAGCTGCAGATACCGTTATGTACTACAAAAGTAATAAGTAATAATGTTATTGAGTCATAAAACTACATTCACAGTTCATCATTACTTATTTATTTGGTGGTTGACAATAATAATAGGGAGAAAATGTGCAGTAGATTAATACATCACAGTCAAACACCCATGCAGCGTTCATTTACAGATCAGTAATATATAGTAATATTCAATATTACAAATCAAATGACATTTTTTTCCTTTTTTCCAGGATTGTCTCTCATTATTGTTACTGCTCATGAAGCACAGATATCTGCTTTTATTTATTAATTAGGTATTGTACCACACTGTACTTTGTCCATCATGCCACAAACTCTGGGAATGGCTTAGAGAGCTGAAAACAACAACAAAAAAAAATTAATAATAAAAAAAAAAGAAGAAGCCTCATGTGGTGTGAGTTACATTTACCTCTGAATCATGTCACCTACTGTAGGCCCACAATACTGTATATCACTTCTGATATAGGCTGCTATTACGTTTATTCTAATTCAACGATTTGTGTTATTTGTCTTTTTTACACCGATCAGTCATAACATTATGATCACATGAGGACAGACCAAAAGTCATCCAAGGAAGGAAAACCAGTGAACTGGCGACAGGGTCATGGGTGGCTGAGGCTCACTGATGCACATGGGGAGGGAAGGCTGACCCGTGTAGCCGGATCCAAAAGAAATGCTGCAGTGTAGATCACATTGATGGTTGTGACAGAAATGTATCAGTGCATTACTGTTATGGCGGCAAAAGGGGAACCTACTCAATATTAGGCAGGTTGTCATAATGTTATGGCTGATCAGTGTGTATGCACACAAAATGTACAACTGATCTACGTGTGATAGTGGAATCTGTGTCTAAAGTCACAGTGATTCTTGGACAACTTACCATTTATAGTAAGAATAAGAACAAGAGCATTACTGTACTATACACGCACACAATGTGAACTCACAGAACTGGGACTAAACAGCTGTGTGTCCATCGATTTTTACTTCCAGTAAAAGCACATCCTCAAGCGTTTAGTTCCTGCCTTATCATCTACGTTTCTTTGCAGGTACGTGTTTATCAGTCAGAAGGCTTATCAGGAAACCGAGGACCGTCCAGAGAGCTCCGTCTACACCGAGATGAGAGGAGTGGCCATACTGGGGGACAGCGTACGGGACACGACCGAGTACGCCAAGCCGTCCGAGGTGAGAGAGGAGAGAAGACGAGAAGACACAACACCGACTGTATTAATCGTTTTAAGACAAATGAGTCTTTACATGATCGGCTCAGTTTCTCTAATTTTTTATTAGATTTCTACTCTTTTAACCAACATATTACATTAATTTATATATATTTTTAATTATTTGCATTAATTTAAGAATTTGCATAGAAACATCTAGATTAGTAATGTTTTCACATTTCATGGTGAGGACTTTCTCTAAAAGAAATATTTTCACAGAAGAGGTAATTGGAATAAGATTTTTTTAAAGCAAGAAAATGTAAGACACTGTTTCATTTGTTTCATACTCAGACAAAGAGTGTGATACTCGTATATCAAGCCCTTGCTCGTTTATCAAGTTAAAATTTATTTAAAAAATTATTGGATAGGCTCCAGCCCCCCTGCGACCCTGTATACAGGATAAAGAGGTATAGACGATGAGTGAGTGAGGTATGAAATGGAACACACGGGTCCTTGTTGTAATTTTAGATGTCTTTGTATTTTCTTCCCAGGGTGGCGATGTGATTAGTACGATACTGAGACGGGAGGTGACGCACAATCAGAGGCAAGGCACATGTGCTGAGGTAAACACACGCCCATGTAACTCATTTTAATCTCAGTTCTAGAATAACATATCTGAGAGCCTTAGTACTACAATATTTGCTACCTGTATTCTCGCTTCTTTGTGTTACTTTGTTTGTTCAGCATTTCAGCATCCCGAACGCAAACTGTACCTCAGACGCAGACTGCACTCCGGGCGAGCTGGACTTTGACAGCCACGGTGAGGATTCAAGGACTAAACAAGGACTGATTAATATGTATATCAGAGATTGTTCAAACTATAGTTAAAAAACAAAAATAAATCATAGACTTTTTGATCTAGAGAGAAATATTAGAAAGATATTATTATGTCTATAAATAAAATAAAAAGTTTGACCTGTACATTGGTACTGTAAAACAAGTTCTTTTAATGATATCTTTATATTGCATACACTGGAGAACCAGAAACCAGTCTGTCTGTATATCTGTATGTCTGTCCAACCAGACTTTGTCACAGCATCACACAAAACTGGCTAGACAGAATTTAATGAAACTTTGGCGGTACTTTGGTATTTATCTCAAGTAAAATCTGTGCCATAAATTAAATCAAAATGTTGAGTAAAATGTTGTGTGATTATATAAACAGTTATGACCCAGATTTAATAATCTACTTTAAAATAAGCTACTAATGCGCTACTTATTCAACGTAAACAAACACTTGCACCAATAGATATTAATTAGAAAAGATAAACTGACTATTTTATCTGGGATTAGTTCATATTTTCACTTTGGCTGAAATAACAGCGCTGAAGTGGTATAAGTGAATTTTAACACGCTGGAGTCGTTTTAAGACAAAACTCCTTCTTTATCCGATCTACTTTTCCGATTTCTCATCTGTGATTCACTCTCCGTTTAGCGAACAGGCAGTGTATTTGTTTGACGACGAACGAAGTACATGTTAATGTAAATAAGGCGTAAGATACTCAACCTTACAGAATGTGATTTCTTTGTATAAGTTAGACAGAGAGTTCTGCCATACAGAAAGACAGACATGTACGTGGACTTCAACCTGAAATGAAATAATAATATCACTGCTGATGATCAAAGTTTTTAATTTTTTTTAAATAACTAAAAACCTAGAGCCCTATAATTAATAAAATAACGTTGATAATAATTTGCTATGATTTCCAGATATCACACACTCCATTTCCATTACTATTACATTTTTATTTAAATTCCCAATTCATTTCCACACTAAAATTTCTATAAATTTCTATATTTTTCTATATTTGTACAGGATCATTTCCTCTCCATATTTGTACAGCTAGGTTTTCTTATATTTTTGCTTATATTGCATATGTTGTATTCTACAGGTATATTATTCCTTTTTATTCATATTTATTTCCTATTAATGATCCTTTATTTTAAGGTCACGGGCGGTCGTTTAAGCATTTCACTGCTTATCGTACTGTGCATGACTGTGTATGTGACAAATCAAATTTGAATTTGAAATTTGATAATGCTTGGAAGGATCCTTAGAAAAGTTGTACAGTTATAAAAAGAATATTTTTTTTTGCTGGGGGGAATAAGAACCTTCAAAGATCTCAAAAATGTCCAAGGAACCCAGGTTGACCATCTCCTTTCATCACAGGTCAGAGAACAGGACACTGTGTGCCTTACTACAATTACACCTTTAAAACCTGCGAGATCAAAACCTGGTGTCCGATCGAGGAGGCCGCTGCAGAGATGTAATTACGATACGGAATGCATATGATAGATTTTTAAATGCAAATCAATGTAAAAATGTAATAAGTCTACCTTTATACTATATACAGAGAGCCGCCACTGGAAGAAGCCATCAACTTCACAGTCTTCATAAAGAACGCCATTCATTTCCCAAAATTCAAAGTGCTCAGGTGAGTCTTACTAATGTGGACTTCCCACTAATCACTCACTCACTACTCAACTATACCGCTTTATCCTGTATTCAGCGTCACAGGGGGCATGGACGCTCCTATCCCAGGAGGCCTAGGGCACGAGGTGGAGTACACACCCTGGACAGGGTGCCAATCCATCACAGGGCACACACATATACACACACTCACAAACTACTGGCCAATTTTGGGAATGCCAATTAACCTAACCTACATGTCTTTGGACTGTGGGAGGAAACCAGAATACCTGGAGGAAACCCACCAAGCACGGGGAGAACATGCAAACTCCATGCACACAGAGACGGGAATTGAACCTGGCCGGGAATCGAACACGGACTAATGGTAAAAACGAACCATCCCCAGTTGAGCAGTTTAGAGGGCTTGTTGGTGCAGGCATTATGTTACAGAGGCACTGAGCTAACACTGAATTGTAAATGCACTTAATGTCTTTCTTTATACTCTATGTGTATACAGTCCTGCCATCTATTGTGCATCCATTTAAACAATATGGGCAAAAAGTTCAACTTTCTTTTCCTCTTCTGTCAATTAAGGGTGAACATCAAACCGAGGAAGCTGAAGAAGCTCATGAAGTGCCATTACCACCCCGAGACCAATCCGTACTGCCCAGTGTTTAGACTCGGCTACATAGCTGACCAAGCTCGAGAAAAGTTCAGCGAACTCTGCAAAACCGTGAGTCTTATTTTCATGAATTAAGCATTAATTTTATGTTATTTTATTTATCTGAGGATATACGAGACTGAAAAGAGCTTTGTAAAGAAATTCAAGGAATTCACTCACACACACTCCAGGTGACATGAGGCTAAGTGGATGCTTAGCGGTTAGCACTGTCGCCTTGCGCCTTCAGGGTCCGGGTTCGATTCTCAGTCAGGTTCAAGTCCCGTCTCTGTGTGCATGTTTACAAGTTTATGTGTTCTCCCCGTGCTTGGTGGGTTTCCTCCCACAATCCAAAGACATGCAGGTTAGGCTAATTGGCGTTCCTGAAAATTCCCCGTAGTGTATGTGTGTGTGTACCCTGCGATGGATTGGCACCACATCCAAGGTGTACCCCGCCCTAAGTCTCATGCCCTATGTCACCTGGGACAGGCTTCAGGCCCCCGCGACCCTGAGTACAGGACAAAATGTAACAAATCATCTACATGTACTTATCTACACTACAATGTAAACAGATTGCTAATAAGCAGTCGTTTTTGTAAAGAAATTCTTCGCATAGCCTCCGAGTGGCGCAGTGGTAAAGTGCTCATCCTACCATCCGGAGATCACGAGTTCGATTCCCGGGTGATGCTGTAACCTCTCGCAGCCGGAGGTCTAGAGAGAGAGCTGATTGGCCGAGCTCTCTCAGAGGGGAGGGATGTGAGGTACTTAGTGCTCCCACATTAATCACGGCTCTACAGCCAATCAGGGGCGTCTCTGAGCTCACGCAAGCGGAAGGAGCGGATAGCGCTGTCCTCCGAGTGTGTTACTCCACCCACAACGGTGCGTGAGCAAGCGGTTCGAAAAGATGCGGTCGGTTGGCGTCACGTGGTTTGGAGGAAACATGTGATAGTCTTCGGCCCTCCCGACTGAGTGGTAGTAGTAGCCTTAATGTGGAGCCCCCTAGTGACGGGGAGGAATTGGACACAACTAATTTAGAGAGAAAATAAGGGAAAAATTAAAAGTAATAATAATTCCTTGCGTCTGTATTGTTAAAACACTTTTGCCTCTTCCTCAGGGTGGAGTGATCGGAGCGTTCATTAACTGGAACTGCGACTTCGACGTCGATCCATCGGAATGCGTTCCTACCTACTCGTTCCGGAGGTTGGACCTCAGGAAAACCCTGATGAGCTCGGGTTATGACTACAGGTACAGAACTCGCACAGAGCTTAATATTCTTTAAATATTCAATCCTTCCTTCTTCACAAAACATCAGATTGAACATAATTTGAGGGGTTCGTTCTTGATAAATTTTTTTTTTCTCCGCACAGGTTTGCTAAGTACTACTACAAGGACGGAGTGGAGTACAGATCACTTATAAAAGCGTTCGGGATTCGTTTGGATGTCATCGTACATGGGCATGTAAGATCAGATTACTGAAAAGACTTTCTTCGAACTAGACATGGCTGTAGTGAGATATTACAGTATATGAAATGCTTGAGGCAAGAGAATTTGAGATGGTGGTGTTTTAATTATTATTATTTTATTTCCTGCTATATTACATGGCTGTTTGTATTGTTGCTGCTTTTGGGATTTTTTATAGGATAAAACCCCATTACATGCTATATGCTGGATACACAGGGAACAAGCAAATGCTGTCAGATGTGAAGAATCTGGCTTTGCATACATGAGAATGAGTTCTTTTTTTTTTATCTCACTCACTCACTCCCTCAACGTCTGTAGCGCTTCATCCTGTATACAGGGTCATGGGGGGCCTGGAGCCTATCCCAGGAGACTTAGGGCATGAGACGGGGTACCAATCACTGTGCTGATCCATTCCAGGGCGCACACACACACATTAACTAACACACTCATTCACACACTACAGGCAATTCGGGAAAGCCAAGTAGCCTAATTTGCTTATCTTCGGATTGTGGGAGGAAACCGGAGTACCTGGAGGAAACCCACCAACCACGGGGAGAACATGCAAACTCCATGTACACAGACCGCAAAGCGGGAATCCAAACCAGACCCTAGAGGTGCATGGCAACAGTACTACCTAGCCGTCTTCGATACAATACAATATAATTAGTGCTTTTCTATATATAATCTAGGTAACTTCTTAAATGTCTTGAATGGTTTTTAATGCAATTTTTGGTGTTTTTATTGCTCTTAAGTGTCAAAATGATTTAACAGTCGGGAATCGAAACCAGACCCTGGAGGTGCAATTCGACAGTGCTAACCACCAAGCCACAGTGCAGCCTTCCTTTCTATCTAATATTGTTAATTATTGTTTTTAGCCCAATTTTGATTCCAGAATCCATGCTGCATCTGTCTAAAACCTTAAAAAACATTTGATGCTTGGTATGATCCCAGCCAAAAGACTTAACAAACTAGAACTCTTACACGCCTCCATATTTGTGGTTGGGAGAAATGGTGTCTTTTATTCCAATGCAAAAAGTAAGATTTATAAAATCCAAATCCTTGGGAATTATTTATTATTATTATTATTTTTTTTTACAAACTTGTTTTTTATTTCTTATCTAGCTGGACAATTTCAAACCCAGAACCAGCGTTCATATTTAAGCATTCACGGCCTGGTGATGCACATCAATGCCAGCAAAAAAAAATTGCTGTACTTTAAGAACTATAAAACATTTCCAGATATGCTTATGTAGGAAAACAATCAACATCATCTGGATAAAAACTATAATAAATTTTTTTACACCAGGCTACAAAACACAACTCTATCTTTGAGAAATTTTAATATGAAATAAAATCACACCCATAAATGTTTTATGACATGAAAAAAACGTTATACATGGAAACAACTACTTGAACTACTAGAATTACCGTACTGTATTATACTGTAGTATATATACATTTTATAGAAGATTGCTCTCCATTATTTACATTTGTTCCAGGCAGGAAAATTTAGCCTGATCCCGACCATCATCAATGCGGTCACAGCCATGACGTCTGTGGGAATAGTAAGTTTCGACATTATGTTTTATAAACTCATATCCAGGCTTATGTGGTGAAAACTCGTCTATCATTTCCGCACTCTCTGTTATCTCCAGTGCTCCATCATCTGTGATTGGATCATGTTAACGTTTATCGATAAGAACGAGGTCTACAGTGGAAAGAAGTTCGATGATGTAAGTAGAACCTTCAGAACTTGAACCAGAGACAGTGAATATGTTTATCTGAATCAGAACTCATGGGGTGGTAAACCACAGGAATGCTTTTTTTCATAGCTAATCGGTTTAAATGTATACAATTCTCTGTAGCAATTGTAGATGGAAAATTGATTGTTTTTTTTTTCATTATTATATAACAGTTCACTCCGATCGAGTGGTGATAATAGAGCGCGACATCGCTGTGACTATTCTGTATCACTCCGCGTCACGGGTGGTCTAATAATTACAGTGCTAATTACACTAGCATGGTTGAGAGTAGGTCTGTACGGTCTGCAGTGCTGGAAAGACGAGAGAGCAGCTGCCTTTCAGCAAGAAAACACATCTGATAACTTTATTTCATCTTAAACAAACACTTAATTCTAAGTCTTCTTCTAAGTCGTTCCGAATCTCCTCTGAACCGTCCGTGTTGTGAGGAGGCTAATGTGCGCTACAAAGCTAATTAGCTCCTAACGCAAGGCTGAATCCCAAATCCCTCTCGAACATCTGATCAAGGCCACTACTTTGTGATTGGAACAAGGGATTGTGCACCCTACATAGCACACTAGCTTTCAGTTTCCCTCTATTTGGGATTCAACCCCAGAACCTAGCCGATAACTGATATTGTGTGGAATGTGTGGAATATTGTGTGGTTTCTCATAATTGCCCGCTCCTCCATAGTTTATTCTCCTCACACCTTATGGCTACATAGTACCGGTAATCATTTAAAACCTTTGTTTTCACCCATGTTAATTACGCTAACTGTTCCTGTCGCGGCTAGTTATTTCTGCCAGAAGTGTTGGCAGACAAAATAACTTGTTAAAAAAAAAAAAAAAAAAACTGATCATAATCTGTTGATAATAAATAATGTTTGCGGAACTGTTGTATAAAAGCAATATCATACTCTCCGGTTGTGCTGGATATCAGCACGGCTGTGATATCTTCAGTACTCAGGCGGCGCCCTCGTGCTTATCACAAATTTGTGATACAAATTCAAATTGAATTTGTCACATACACAACTTTATACAGTATGATGTGCAGTGAAATCAGCCGTGCTGATATTCAGTACAACAGCACTTCCTTCCATGTGATATTGCTTAATTATTATTATTATTTAGCAAAATGAATCAGCTACTGATACAAATTGTCACCGTGTTGCACTTAACCTGCATCTCAACAATTCTGCCTTTGATGTACAGTATGTCGTCATTAATTAGAAATATTACTGTCTGTTTTATTTATTTATTTATTAAAAAAAAAAAAAAAAAACAGGTTACTAAGAACCCCAACCCACCAGTCATCACCGAGATCTCTCTCACCAGCTATGGCTCCAACCACTCTGACCTCTCAGACGGGGTGCCACTGTGAGACTCCGCCCCCTGTCACCCTGGACTACTGATGCAAAAAAAAAAAACATCATAATAATCCAGTGACTTTGAGAAAGCTTCTGTTTCACCCTACAGCCACTCAAAATCTACATACGAGCTAACGTCAATAGACGAAACTCACATACTCGACAGCCTTGATGTTAATCTGATATAGAAAAAGCTGACAAAATATTAGGTATATATTGTACAGTAAATACAGTGTAGAGTTAAAGTTGTTGGAACTGAAAAAAATCAAATAAACTTAAAAAAAAAAAAAACACGTATAAGCCTACTATGAAGTTTGAAGTGATGTTTAATACAAATGTATGATGTTTCTTCTTTGCACATGCTCTCACGTGTTCACCAAATCTGATTTAAAGCCAAAAATAACAACAGCACCAACCACAAGCAATCATCCTTCTTTTTTCCAACAAGGAAAGATGACGAAGGATTTTTTTTTTTTTTTACTTTTCAGAGAGAGAGAGAGAGAGAGACATACACTCTCTTTCCCATAATCTGATAAGAAGAGCTCTTCCTGTGAGAAACGCTTTTGTAATGATATCGAAGAGAAGCGCTGCTACATCACCCCAAGCCACGGCAAAGTGTGATTAATAGCAGCCCATTGATCGCTCCGAGCTCACACTTTTGAGGTTGATGGATCAGCCTTTGAAGAGACCGCGGCGATGTAGACAGGGCGGCAGACAGAAACCGGAGCCCACATCGAGACGAGAGCTTTTCTGTAGGTTTGTGCTTAAGAGGTTGGGTTTCTACCACTTCCTAATTGGCGATTGGTGTCGACTGTTCAAAACAGGACAATGATCTGATCGTTACAAACGATTGTTTCCTCCTGGGTAAGCTCAGATGACATCGATGCACAGGTCTGATTTTTTAGTTTTTAAGGCGGGGCTTTAAGCATAATAATAGCTTAGTTGTCACTTAAGCGTTCGTTCCCAAATCACGGATCGATTGTGCAATTCCATACCCCATTTTCTGAACACAGGTTTGCTAAATGGTAGACAGTATGTTTATCAATCTGGGGTGGCGGTGGTGGTGGCAGCTTAAGGATCTGATTTGTATAGGTCATCAGTTCGAGCCCCAGCTGCAGGATTGTGAGATATCCACACTATTCTGCAGATTTCCGGTCAGGGTATTTAAGCAAGGTCTGAAACTAGACCTCAGGAGATTGCTTTAGGAATAAGACAGTAATGTGATAAGGGGAGAGTGGAGTGGCACAACTGTCTGTGAAAAATAATCTGTGCTTTTCTGAGAGTAATGATACCATAATGTCGCTTTAGAACAAATAATAATTTAACTTGAACGCCCCTCATAAATACAATAAGTTGGCATTTAAGAGACAACAAAATCCATCCGACTTTCTTCAATACTTTTTCCCCTGAACCTTTACATGAATTTATAAGAGAATGCAAATAAATAACACAAGCCAAGGTTTTATTTCATATTCAAAATATTTCATGCCATAAACACAACATGTACATTATCACTGTTTAGGTAAACACTCGACCTAAATACATCTTAATACAAAATAGGTTTGTTACATGTACAAAAATCTGTTTGCTTTTTTTTATCATACGTTTTAAGTGCAACAAAATCTCTAAATACACTCTGATCATTTGCAATTATTTCACACACACCCACACAACGACACACACACACACACACACACACTAGCTGTTCATCCTCAGGATCCAGTCGATGGTCTCCAGCAGGAAGTTCATGTTGTAATGTGCAGCGATGCTTCTGAACACGTCGACCTGCTCTGTGAAGCTCTGAGAACACAACACAGCAATAAAGAAAGAAAAAATGTAATAACTATTTAAAAGAAATATATATATTTTTAAAAAAGGTAAAAATTAATTAAATTTACACTGCTTGACAAAAATTATATGAGAAATCTTGTATTAACGCTAAAAATTAACACTTTATGGTTAAAAAAAAAATTATATCAAAAATGGATTAAAGTTGAACTAGAAAACTAAAAAAAAAAAAAAAGATGTAAACAAGGTGTTTAAATTTACTTAACCCAAAAGCTGTTTTATATATTAAAAAAATATATTCATCTACAAATCTCAACTAATTAAATAACTAAATAAATAATGAATAATATTCCAGAGTAAAAAGAGGTATTTTTGTAAAAAAAAAAAAAAAAATTCAGAAATATAAAATTTTAGTTTTTATTACAATTTAATCATCTTTATAAATATTGTCTGTTGAAAGAACAGTAAAAGGTAGAAGGTAAAATGCTACTGCAAATGAGTGAGTGAACAGTTGTAAATAATTTAATAACATTAAAAAAAAAAAAAACACCCATAAAGACGTTAAAAACGTTTTTTTTTTTTTTTTTTTTGCGCCCCGCACTCTTAATTTCATTTGGGGGGGAAAAAAAAAATCTTTAAACGTCAAATGCTAGTTCTGGACGTAAAAATTCTCAAACAGAAAGATGATATAAAACTATTATAATTTTGTAATTTAAAAATCTTTAATTTTGTAATTCACAAACATTTGATTTCCAGAAGGATCAAATTAATGACTTTATTAAGCAAAGACAATAACTAGGGAGTTTAAAAATTACTGGAATTGGGTTGAGAGCTGTCCAGTGCTGTATAAACACCTAGGACAATTCTGACCCTCAAGTTAATGACGATTGATCATTAGACTGGCAGGTTTAAGTGGTTAACATAAATAAATAAATAAATAAATAAATAAACTTTGATCTTTATCAGAAGATAATATTTTTACAGTCTAGCGCTCCTACTTAATACTGGATGCTTGATCTTGCAGGAAACAATTGTAGACTGTATAATTTCTAGTACTGAATAATAATTATTCTCAGGACGAACCTTTGTGCTGAAGGTGAGCTTGAAGTCTCCTGCGCAGCTGCAGTACAGAGGCATGTTGGCTTCCTTCACCCCTTTGCATTTTGCACACTCCTGTACACGGATTACAGCACATCAGTTCACCACAATACAGAACAGGTGTGTTCAAGTCAAACTTGGGGAACACAGTTATGAGAGTAAAGACTCTCTATATAATCCCAGAGTTTCACTAGTGCTTGGACGCATCAAGGTAGAAAGTTTTCTTCACGAAGTCCCGGTTTGACTTGAACGCCCTTTCCTATCTCCTGTAACTGTACGCTATATGTAGGTGTATTGAGAACGTCTCTTACAATAATACTTCTTCCCGCATGCAGTAAGAAAATACTGGAGGATTTAAGTACACTAGAAATCTGTATCGAGCAGCTGAGGAAAGCTGAGCTCTGGCGTCTGCACCCTGATGCCTCTATAATCACATTTCTGACCATATGATCCCAGACACATGGCTGTCTCTCACCAGGTCCTGCAGCGTGTAACTCATCAGCTTCTTCTGCAGAGCCTCCACTAGCGCCATCTCTATGGCGTCGGTGTCGTACTGCGCCTGGCAGTTAGAGCAGAACCACTGCGGCAAGACCGAGCCGTCCTACAGAGCAGGAACACCGGATGAGTAACGATTCCTCGGATATTTTTCATACGCAAGGTCACCGTGAGCAGAGCAGAGAACGCACCTGGGCCACGGAAGGGTCCTTGCAGAGATCCAGGTCTCGACAGTAGTTGCACTGGTGGCAGATGACCTCGGGCAGGATGTAGGAGTTGCACGGGTCGCGGAACTGAGCATCCTCGGAAAACTCGCCAACGTCCACCAGGCGCAGGAGATCCCGTTTCAGCTTGTTCACCTGGTTCACGATGTTAGCGTCCAGCGAGAGGACCTTTCGGAGAAAAGATTGTACAAACTATGGTTATTACTGTTCACAAAAAAACTGCAGATCAATAAAAAGTCAGGATCCATAGGCTGGTTTTCTTTGTGATATATCTTTCTATATGATATTTTTCTTATTTTTAGACCGAAGGTGGAAATTACTGCATTTGCAGGGCCATGCTGTATAGATGGTTTACATTAAATATGTTGAGGTTAAATACTCTGTAATAAAGAATATATACATAAATAAAAAATAAAAAATGAAGGAATTGTGTACGTTACAGTCGAGCATAAAAAAGAAAAATTTTAAAAAAAGGAAAAAAGATGCAGACAAGGTGTTCCAAAATAAACAAACAAATAAATAAATAATCTTTTGGGTTAAGATTAAAAAAAAAAAAATAAAAATAAAAATAAATAAAATAAATAAACAAACAAACAAAAAAGATTTCATATTTTAAAGCAAGTTGTTCATTAGAAAAAAAAAAAAATGTATTCGATAACAAAACGTCTCGCTTTTTATCCCTTTATAGTGAACCCGTAAAAAAACCTTAATAAATAAAATTATAGATCTCGTATAAAACTTGCAGCAATTACCTTTTGTTATAGTTATATATAATATATATATATATATATATATATATATATATATATATATATATATATATAAAAACATTCAAGATGTCAAATGTTTTCATTAAATCTTAAAGAACTCAATTGTTAAATTAGAATGCAATAAACATTTCCACCCATTCATTCACAACTGATCAAAGGATGATGAAGGTGGTACTGACCTTGTTCCTATAAACACTAATGAATGAATGAGCTATTTTTAAAAGAATTTTTCCAAGAAATTTAGTGAAACAAAGTATGTGCATTTATAATTGATCCACATTATAAAGTTCTAGTCCTGATATTATTTGGCCTGTTTTGTTAATCATAGTGGGCTGGTTCAGAGCTGGGCCTAGGAGAGATTTTCTCAGTGTAATCTGGCAACCCTGGAGTGCACAAGAGAGACTCTGAGCGAGTGGAAACACATGATTGTGCATGCAGAAGAGAGAAAGAGTCTGAGCAAAAACTCAACAGTGATCCGAATTGGATCAACTACGGTCCGGTACATTCCAACTATAATTGTCTGCTTGAGGAGAACTTTGCATATCTACTCTTACACACGTTTTTTAATCGTGTACATGTTATAACGAGTGCATCGATGGGAATCCAAAACCGTCTGAAAAAATGATGTCATCACCTTTTGACCAATCAGTGTCAAGGACTCGCGTTATGGCACACCCTTGCAGACTTGTGTGTGTTTGGGAAAACTGTATGTGTGTGTGCGCGCGTCATCACCTGACAGACATATTTGATGAACTCCAGCGCAGGGTTGTTGAGGGGCAGATGTGACCCCGGGAGCACGGGGAACATTTCCGAGGGCTGAGCCACGCTGCGTGTGCCACACACCTTTCTCTGGATCTTCTGCGTGATGGTGAAGATGTTCTGCGTGAGCTCGCTCGACACGTACTCCTGAGAGAAGGTGATCATGCCTGCATGGACACGGGAGTCAGTCGAACCACATACACGAATACGCACTCAAGAGGCAAAGTGTGAGTGATTATTCTTTCTTTTGGATTTATAGTCATTTCCGTTCTCACCGGGAAGTGCGCTCACGTCACCGGCAGGCTGCTGGGACACTTGGCTTCCGCCCCGCCTTTTTATGGGCGTGGCCCCAGGAGCGTTCCTCCTGAGCTCCTCCCTCATGCTGTGATACACCGCAGCGATGTACGCTGTCGAGACGGAACGCCAGCAGACCAAAATAGTTTTACAACAAGAAAAAGAAAATAAAAATTCCAAAAGGGATTAAAAAAAAATAATAATAATTACATCATCACGTACCTGAAATGATCATAAGGAAGTACTTCTGACAGGATGCAGCCTGAGGCAGGTAATGCATGATGTTCCAGCTGCTCTCAATCAGATCCTCCACCTCATCCTCATCTCCATCTCGCTCTTCCTCTTGCTCATCATCCTCCTCCTCCTCCTCGCTGCCCTCATCCTCTCCTTCCTTCTTTCGCTTCTTTTTCTTGTCCGTGTCGGTCTGTTTTTTTTTTTTTTTACAGTTAAATAAAAAAAACAAACACCAAGAATGAAATGTCAGTGCTAAATTACACTGTTAATGATAATTTATTACTCATTGTCTAATTAGAATTATTACACAAGGTGCGTTCAAGTCAAACCGGGACTTGTACGAACAAACATTTGAACAGCGTAAACGTTTTAAAGACGGCCGTGCATCCGTGAATGATGATGATGACTCGGAGCCCACTGCGGTTTTTCCCGTGAAGATTCAGCGAGTAGAAAAAATACATATAACTCGTAGCTAACTTGCGGAAGAGACGCATCTGTCTGTGTGAACTGTACACAAATCATTCAACAACACCACTTGCATGTTACAGGAAGTTTTTGCCGCATCTCCTGTTCAGTCCTGACCTCACTCCAAGCCATTTCCATATGTTTGGGAGGTCCTTGGAGGCCGGCGTTTCCGCTGGAACAAGTGCATTAGGGGTTATATAGAGAAATAAAGGAAGTTTTTACTCTTATAAATGTGCTTTATTCTGCACAACCAGAAGTCCCGGTTTGACTCGAACGGCGACTGATGATCTCCTGGTTCAGCTGATCAGTTCATCATTATACAAGTACCCTGGAATTAAAGGAGACATTCGGCATACCTCTCCATACATGATGCTGGAGGGCACTTTGCCTTTCACTCCTCCGTAGTTCGCTGGATCCATCCACAGCAGAAACTCCCAACATCTGGAAAAGGTGATGGACAGAGAGTGGAAGATCTCCCGGGAATGAATGCTAGAGAAAAAGATAAAATAAAAGTAAGCGCGTTTCCATTTTATTATAATTTTCTTTTTTAAACAGAAACTTTGCAGCCATCTTGGAGGGTGCCAATACTTATAATTAGTTAAATTTTTTACAACAAAATGATAACAGATCCAATAGGGTATTAACGAAAACCTGTAATGAACTGTATGATCTGCCTAAAGCTGATATTATACAGTAAGCGTAAATATTGGCACCCCTGCGGAACTTGGTGAGAGAATGACCTCTGACCTGTTGGTGATGTACTCCACGTAGGCGATGGCGTCGTCGATGCGCCGTTTCTTCGTACTCAGGATGATGCGGTTGAAGTTCCCGTAGACCACAGAGGAACCGAGGCGCTTGAACTCAGCAACCAGCCTGTATATGCAAAAGTGTGAGAGAAATCGGAGAGGGAAAAGAGATACCATCAAAAGAAAGATCAGAGTCGGAGGAATCGTTACGATGTATTTCTCAGTCACTCACTGGAGGAAAATCTTCTTCATCATGTTGAGCAGCGTGCGGTGCAGCGCCGGGTCATACAGGAGCGAGCTGGGGGAGCGCAGCCAGCGGTAGAAGTGCATCACCTGATTATCCGCGTACACATTATAGTACTGCGTGATCTCCCGCACCCAGCCGACCACCATGCTCTTCAGGATCCTACACACACACACGCACACGCACACACACACACGCACACCATTATCAAGTCTGTCACAGGTACACCCTTGCTTAAATGCTTTTATGTCGTACTGTATATGCAACATGAATCAGGTCTCACACACACACACACCTAAACGTGTTGGAGCAGAGCGCCGTCTCGTCGTAACTAGCCACGGTGGTCGCCCCTTGGTTTCCTGACATCATGTCCTCCAGCGACGCGTGCTGAATGACATCAAAGCTCACGCCCATGCTGGCTCCGCCCTCCATGTCGTTCACGTGCTGCGATTGGAGGATGGTGTTCACCGCCAGGCTCTGAAGGTCCAACTCCACGCACACTACATTAAAACAACTCCATAGTTAAGAAGAGCAATCCTAACTCAAAAATGGATTTCAGTCAGTTCGCTGTTCCGATAAGAACCTGTGGAGAAGCATCCCGGAGCGTTTATCTCCACCGAGCCCCGCTCGTCGCTCTCCATCACCAGGCGGCTGTCGTCGGCCTCCTTGCCCCCGAGGTCGGGTCTCGCCGTCGGCGAAAGCCACAGTACGTGGTTGTGTTTACGCAAGTGACGGGCCAGAAAGAGGTCCGAGCCAAATATGGAGATGTCCTCGGGGAGATTCCCTACAGGGAGGTGGTAATACCTGCGGAGCCGCGTGAGTGATAGGAAATAAATCAAACATGAAATTTTTTTTAAAAACATTCTCTTCTCGCATCCATCCCCTTAGTGCACACTGCCACCGGATAAATAATTAAAATGATAAATAAAATGCTGCTGCATTTTCCACATAGGGACAGGTAGCTTTTGTCCACCCTTTACAACAGAAAAAACAGTATTTGGGTTATCTGTGTTAAAATTTGGTTAATCTGAATTAAATTTAAATATCTAAATCATTTAAGTTTGACAAGGATGCCCAAAAAAAAAAAAACACACACACACACACACACAGAAAGGTGCCAATACTTTTACACGGCACTGTACATGGGGCATTCACGTCAAACCTTGACTTGAAATGAAATGTCTCCTGAATTAATGCATATAATATAACATTTTTAGCCTTGTTTAAAACACACTGCATATCATTGGTATCTTTTTTTGAATACTACGAGGAGCGTTCAAGTCAAACCAGGACTTTTGTTCAATATTCTTGTTAACAAAGGTGTAAAACCAATTGGTGTTTATTGCATGGTACAGGAACTTGTCTGAATTTACTGCCACGTCGCCTGTACAGTCCTGACCTCGCTCTACGCCATTTCCGCATGTTTGGACCATTGAAAGGAGTTCCTGGGAGGCCGGACGTGAATCAGACATGGTCTGATCTCAGCTCTGGCGTACTGAGAAAACTTTCTACCTCGATGGTGTCCACATTGGGATAAGTGCATTATTGTAACAGGGATTATATTGAGAAATAAACTCTCATTATGATGTTCTGTTATTCTGCATAAGCAATCAAAAATCTAGGTTTGACTTGAAACACTGCTCGCATTTTTTTAAATTAATTTGGAAGGTGGTCGATAACGGCGGCCGCACTCGATGTGACCTGGCAGGGTCTGTCGTACCTGGCCATGTCGAAGGCCTGTGAAAGACAGCTGTCCAGGTTTAAGTAGTGTTTGATCATGCGGCGGGCGCCGTGCCGCTGCCAGTCCAGCACGTTGTAGGTGATGTCGTCCGTCACGTGCACGGGAACCACGGGGAAACTCCTCTAGAACGGCCAAGCCGGCTGCCAGACGCCGCAGCTCCCAGTTAGACTGCACGGCGATGAGTGTGGGACCGCGACGCTCCTCCTACTCGCACAAATTTCATTGTATGTTTGGTCATTTCTCAGTCACTTTATTAAATACTTACAATTTATTATTCCAATGATTAAATGATTACAATTTACAGGTAGTCCCCGACTTACGAATGAGTTCTGTTGCTAAGTCGAATTTGTTCTCAAGTCTGATTAAGTGAGTCTTGGCGGGTGTGTACCTTATAGCTAAGCAGAATGCGCTGCACTGCGCGGTAGATAGCCTTCACGTCGTTCTCGGCGCGCACTTCGAACAGGTGCTTCTCCGGAGGCAGGAGCTCCTCTGAGGTCTTCTCTAACAGCGCGGTTCTCTCCGCTCCGTACAGAGTACTCAGGTTGGGCATCTGATTACTCCGAACCTGCAGCACAGTTCACACGAGGTTGATCAGATGTGGAATTTTATACACACTTCTAACTAAAGGTGCTGAAAATTAGAATATGCAAATAATCTGTCGAATGTGGCTCGGACCGTGTCGAGGACGAAGACGCTGGCTTTGCGTTGAGACGGGATGAAGAGCCCGAACAGAGCCTTGTGGCCCTGACCGTGATGGTACAGGTAGATATGCCTCACGCTACCTGTAATGTGAAACATACAGCAAGCGTTCTTTAAAATCAGATAAAATCATGAAACCTGAGCAGTTGTGGAGCTGAAGGTGTTACCTGGCTCCAGGTAGCTGAACTGAGCCAGCGATCGCATCTCCAGGTGCTCCAGGTCGAAGGTGTCGGCTTCCCGGCCGGCCAGCGCTCTCACCACCTGCTTGTTGACCATAGCCACACAGCCGAGCTGCACCAGCGCACGGAACAGCAGCGGCACCTGCAGGACCAAGACACGGACAAACTGTGTGTCAAGTTCTCAAGGCGTTTTATTCAGATTACATATAATAAAAGAAAACAATACAAACACTAATACTGAACGTCAACAGGTATAGATTAACACAGAACAACCTAAATCTAATAGAAACTTAAGAGTAAGAAGAAATCAGGAAGTTTTCTTTATATTTTATTCCCAAGTTTTCTCCTTAAATATATAGAGATCTGATTTTTTTTTTTATATAATTGATGGATGAATGATAAATCTTTGACTACTGCACATTAAACTAGAATGTAATTTAATACTGATCTCATTGCCATTATGCTTCGTTAGAGGCTGCTTGATTTAATTTATTAATTTGAATAAAGAAATCATATAAATCTTAATTTTCTAATTTTTCCTTAATTTACTAATTTTTTCCCTATTAAGTTACTACACCAAAGTATTCGAACACTTCTGTTAATGTTTTGATTGAAGATGGCATATTGTAATATTCCACCATTACAATAATCACTATTACAAGAGGCGTTCAAGTCAAACTGGGATTTTGATTGCGCAGAATAACAGAACACAGTTATAAAAGTAAAACCTCTCTTTATCAAAGGTCCTGGTTTGACTTGAACACCTCTTGCATTAACTGCATTAAAAATATTTTTATCATCTTTAATTTTAATTAACTTTCATTTTTATTTTTGACTATGTACAGTTTATATATGATGTAGGCAATATGATATGCATGATATTAACAGGAAATGGCCTTTTAAAAAACGTTTTATATTGTCATGCTATTTCTGTATAAAAGGTTGTCTTTTGCATGGTCTTTTTATCTGAAGCTGCTCATTTGTGAGATAATAATAAGCTGTTTAATTATTGAATGATCTGTAAAATAATCAATTAATTAATAAATTAACAGAAATAAATGAATACAGCTTATGAAACAATTTCATGTTTCACCAAAAGAAAGCTCGCCTCCTTTCAGTTCAGTCCTCCTTTAGAAGCTTCACCCCCAAATCTGCAGACAACGCAGCGACTCTACCAGCTGGGCCAGTCGTTCATTATTAATGTAAAACATCATTCCATCACCGACTCCTCTTTTAAAGGTTTTTCTATAAAACTCAACCTGAATAGTTTTAAACAATCTGCCACATTCCCAGATGAGGAGCTCTGACTATGAAATCTACACTTCATCTCTGTTATATAACAGTATTTGGTGCTCAGACGTTCAGCTCGGTTTACAGCGAGCTCGAAGTAAAGTGATGCTTTTTATCTCCGTTATCCGAACCGTCCGTCTGTTCTGTTACCTGCGTCTCGTAGACGCCCTCTATGTCTGGGGTAGAAAGGTCGGCGTTGATCTCGTTGATGTGCTCCTGATACATGTCTTCGGGCACGGAGTACTGGTACAGGTAATACACCGCATTGGAGCGCGGCAAAATCCGGTTCACCTGGAAATTTAGAAACTCAGATTAAAATGATGCCACACAGTATCAGTATTGAACTCTTGGATGAATAAAATTAGGGGCGTCTTGGTGTTGAAAAACCTTTTTGTAGTTGGCCCCCTCTTCCTGTTTCGGGACTTTTTGATTGACGTAGAACACACGTGGGATATTCAGCTTCATGCAGTGCAGGTCAGTGCCGATCACCGCCCACAGCTTATACAGGCCCGGGTGACTGGTTTCAGCGATCTGGTGGAGAGAGTCAGAAACAACTCTATATTACTGGGTTTAAAATCATCATCATCGCAGTCCTGACCAGAATAAAGATTAAACTGAACAGCAATCAATACATGGGAAGTTTTTATTATCTAAAACAACATTCAGGACAAAAGCTATCATAAAAATGTACTATCTACGAGGGGTGTTCAAGTCAAACAAGGACTTTTGATTGTGCACAATAACAAGACGAGTTATGAGAGTAAAACCTTCCTTTATTTCTCTATATAATCCCCGGCTACACTAATGCACTTAACCCAGTGTTTCACTAGTGCTTGGACACCATCAAAAGAAAGTTTTTCATGGTCTAACTGTCTGATTCACTGTCTGACCGGATGCCAAGTTCCTGTAACGTGCTAGTGGTGCAGGTTAATGATTGTGTGTACAGTTCCCACAGACAGATGCGTCTCTTCTGCAAGTTGCCGACACGCCGTCGATTTACATTTCTCTTTGTTCTATGTTCCATGTCCATAAAACAGCCAAATCATTGCACTTCCTAATATGGTAATACTTCCTGCCTGTGTCTTGCTGGAATTCTTTTGTCTAATCGGAATATGCCGATTAGATTCCTGTTTTATCAGCCGTCTGTCTCGGATTCTCCATATGACTGATTCTCTTTATTGTACCTTGGTAACAGATTATCCTGAAACAAGCCTGAAAAACATCAATACTCTGTTTACCTTGGGAATAAAATAGAGAGAACCTCAGACACATCGTACTGCCTTCTTCAAAAAGTTTGCACCGTTCAAATATTTTTATAGCAGCTACAGCTAAAAGTCTCATCACCGTACACCGTGCTTGAAGTCGCCTGTGAATGTCGATCAGTCTTTACGACATGAGTAAGTTCAACCGCAAGTCCCGGTTTGACTTGAACACCCCTGTAGCATTCAAAAAGATACCAGACACTCGGTATGTAGATCATATTATATACGTTTTGGGTTTGTTTGGAAAGAGCAGGTCAAAATGTCTCGGTAGACACACTCGTGTATGTGCTTTGATATCTTCCAATTATTAAAAATCTTTTAAAAATTGAATAGTTTTGACAGGAATAAATCTGGAATGGAATATGAAAAAAGTACAAATGTGATGGTGTGATGATCAGGTGACCACAAACTTTTGGCCACACACTGAACAAATACATTTCAAAAAATCTTTTTAAAAAAAAAACATGTTCCAATACGAATTCTCCATATTCGCAGCCTACTCAGTATGTACCACTGAAAGAACCGTGTCACAGTGTAACTCTTCATATTTGATCTCTGATATTCTGACGCTGCTGTCGTACCTGCACTATTTGCCAGGGCATGTCGAGGATGCTCCTGGCCGTCCTGCGGAGGAAGCTCCCCAGCCCCGTGCTCGGTCCGTCCCTGATCACTCCGCCTCCAGTTGGCTGAGACTCTCCATCCAGCGTGCGCCGCCTCTTCCTGCGCTCTTTCCTCTGCCGTATCTGCAGCTCCCACTTCTTCTTATGGTAGCGCAGCCACACCAGCCTCTCCTCCTACATACAGATTATTAGAATGATAAATATATAACTTCTAAATTTCTTGAAAATATGCAAGATCAGGTTTGCAGATTCAGCTTTAAAAAAAAAAAATCAAATAATACATAATATTATACATAATCCTGTTTTCATTTTGTCATTTTTTTATTTTGCTCAACTCCTCTTTATGACGCAGTACCTGTGTGGTACCCATAGGTGGCGGAGGACCCAGGATCTCTCTCCAGGACTGCGTGAGCTCCAGCTCCTGAGACTCGGCCTGGCTGTCCTCGGCCTGAGACGACCGCTTCCTCTTGGTGCTGATGAGGATGGCAGGCTGCAGGGGGCGCTGTGGAGCACCGAAGTCCTCCATATCAGGAGTCTCACCCGGTTCTGCCTGATTATTCACCTGAGACACAGAGAGAGAGAGAGAGAGAGAGAGAGAGACAGGCGGACATTAGACGTATTGACAGTAAATATCTTGCAGAGTGGACGTGTGCGTGATGCTACACACACCTGTCTCTTTCCTTCACTGGTGAACATCTCGCTGATCTTCTTCTGTTTGTAGATGTCGTTCTTTTCCAGAAGCTTCTTATGCAGCCAGTCTGGATGGCGCACTCGCGGCACTGGGTTTTTCACCTAAACAAACAAAAACAAGCATGATAAAAGCAACTAACAAAAAAATTATAACTTAAAATATAATACATGAGCATAATAACTTTGAGTTGTTGTTTTTTTTTTTTCTTTTTTACCTGCTGTAGTGCTGCTGGAATGGTGATGATCTTCTGTATGGCACTGCCCAACCTCTCAATGTAGTAACTCCAGTCCAGGATCTGACACACACACACACACACACACACACACACACACACACACACACACACACACACACACACACACACACACACACACACACAACATGGTCAACATGTTCATATATTTGTGAAGCGAAGCTAGGGGAAAAATAAAAAATAAAAATTAAATAGATGTATTATGGTTAAACGTGTCTAGACGTACGGATCTGATGTCCATGTCGTGGAGGCTGGGCATCTTCAGCCATTTGCGCAGGAAGTGCTTCTTAACGCTGGGTTCAGCCTGGAATATGGCCAGAGGAATCGCCCTTCAGAGAGAAGAGGAGAGCTGTAAATCTCTTTTAGGTGTACAAGACTCACTTTGTCGGACTTAAGAACAAATCCAATTTATGAACGTGCTCCCAGAATGGAACTTGTTCGCAAGGCATGGGACTACCAGTACCCTCTTTTTTTTAAACTTTTTTTTATTAGTCTTAATTCTAACTTAACTGTAATGATTTTTCGAAGTAGATTGTCTCATAACCTTCACGCCCTTGAGTGTGAAAGCTCAGGAAAGCACATTCCTCACCTCTCGGTAACAGGAGAGCCCTCTGGTTTGCGAGAGATGACGTAGCGGCAGCTTAGCCCTGCGTCCTTCACCATCTGATCGCCGAGAAACTCCGCCAGACGTTTGGCCGTGCTGATGGACGTGGACTTCTGCTCGCCGTAGTCTTCAAGCTTCCGGGACATGGAGCGGTTTTCCGAGATCAACTCGAAGAGCTCTGCGTCTGGCATGTTGGCTGCCTGGAGACCGAGACACACGGGTCAGTAATAAGGTTTGAAGACATACAAATCCAAGGGCATTAATAGAAACCTGGGATTTGATCAACCATCAATACATTCTGACCGATCAGATTCATGTCTCCGTTATGCATGTGATTTATTCATTTATGATCCTGCGCTACCTTGCTGTACAGCACATCCAGCCAGTAGTCGGCCACTTTGGCGACCGAGGCGTAGACTTCCTCCAGGGTGGTGCCTTTAAGGAAAGCCTCGAACACGGATGACTGGAAGATCTTAATGAGCTGGAGCTCTCCTCTCCTCTTCACCTCGAAACCCTTCAGCTCAGCAAGAGAGCCGTCCTCGTTGAACACGGCATATCTGACAATACACACACAATCAAAGTATATTGTACAGAAACCAATAAGAGGTCTGGCAGTATTAGCTAACGCGGTGTTACTAATAATGCCTTTTGTGTTGACTTTGCCCACAATTTTCCACTTTTGTAGCAATTATGCAATGCGGAAACAAGATTAAAACTTTCTGAAAATAACAAAACAAAACAAAAAAAAAACCACCAGATGAGGGGGGAAAAATTATCGGGCTTGCCCGATCATCCATTTGGCCGATATTCAGCGTTGGCAATTTATTATTGGTATCGGTATTTTTTATCCGATGATGTTGATAAAATACATTTTATTAATCACTTTAACATAGAAAATGCTCTCTATGCAGTTCACTAATACATGCTGGATTCGCATCAACTTAACTCTCAAAAAATCGATTGTCCAAGGATGTGCATTTAATTGCCACTATCGACTAGGGACGGGAACTCACCAGGGGCCACCGATACCAAATTATCGCGATACCTCGGTGCCCATTTGATTGGTATTGCGATTTTGTAAATATGATTTTTACACATTCTGATTCAACATACTTTTTTTCAGATTTTGTTAGAACAAACTTGGCCACAGAATGCTGCGCTCTGTGAATAGTTTTCTGCCACCTGCAGGATTATAGAGGAACTGCAACATTTTACAACCTAAAATGCAAATACTTAAAAAAAAAAAAGAAAATTATAATGTATATTTTGTCTCTAAACAGACAGTAGTAAATGGGATTTTCCATTTCCCGTATTGCATTAGAAACATGGACTTTATTACCAATATTTAATGCTTACTTGCGTTTAACCGACCCTCTATATAAAGAATCACGATAAATCACTGAAATGACTTTTCCCTCCAGTCTTGACTATCTAACCTGGTATCAGACTTGATGTTATCTGTTATAGGGAAATTATGTGCAACAACCTCAGCATATTAACAGTACCCAGTGTTACTGTCCATGTCATATTCCAGATGAGGCTCAGTCCATGATTTTACTCTAATGTGTTTATATGTGGAAAAACTGCTAAATAAATAAAAACACTCTTCAAAATGATAAAAGAAATGAACTGGAAGACTGCTGCACTCATGTTCTCTCACCTCTTCTTCAGCTTCTTGCCCTCCTCTTTAGACGCAGGCAGGATCATGGCCAGGTAAGGTCCGTCTACCTCGAAGAAGATGCTGTTCTCTGATCTGGTCTCATAGGTGAGCGAGGCCGGGTCCACCAGCTCCTGGTACTGATCATTCGTAAAGCCTTCCTGTACGCGATGCGTTAAAAAAACACTTATTGTAGCTACTTTGGAAAATATACCTTTAACAACACATCTACATAAGTAAAGGAACTTGCCTTGACCATGATGTTCAGCATGGCTCCGGGGTAACTGATGGTCACTTTGGGCTTCTTCTCGTTACTGGATTTGATGACGAAGTTCTCGGGGAAGGAGTTTGGCAGGACACACCAGATCCCATCGGTGTCCAGTTCTAAAGGTCTCCTACACCAAAACACACACACACACACACACACACACACACACACACACACACACACACACACACACACGTAAAAACAATGTGTAACAGCAGACACTTGGATGGATTCTGGATCAATTAATATACGTCACTCGCTTAATAATAAAAAAAAGAAATACGAAGATCTGAACCACTTAATAAAGCATAATCCGTATTGCAGCTCTAGAGAAAAAATTTCAATTGTGAAAATGGAAAGCTCACCCTATCTGTTCGATCAGCTCTCTGGCCTGTGTGATGATGTTCGCTCCTGTGTGACACACAATCCCAGCCATTTCCATGGAATACCATCTCGCTCTACAACACACAACATCTACCGTTACAATCACACACCATCTCTGAACACATTTATTGTACAATGCGCTTATAATCGATCTGAGATCAATTTTTTTTAAGAAATTGAAACCGATCAGCAGCAGAGTCTGGGAAGCTTGCCGCACCCTTTTCTCATGACGTAACCGTAGAAGGAGTTGAGGATGCATTTATGGGCGAGCTGCAGAGAATCGTAAAGGATCTCCATGTTTTTACAGCGCTTCACTTCCGCAGCGTCGCCTTTCTCCTGAGCCACGGACAGCTTCTTCTTCCACACCTGACCAAAAAGAGTAAATAATAATAATAATAATAATAATAAGTCTGTATTTGCTCATGACAAAGTGATGAGCATGAGTTGCATCATTTAATAAAAGTTCAAAAGTACAGCTAGGTCACAGACTTGCGAATGAGTTCCTAAGTCGGATTGGTTCTTAAGGCGGATTGGTTCTTTAGTCTGACGAAGTGAGTCTTATACAACTTTGACACGAATATACAATGTAAATCATACAAACCCACTGGACTCAATCTGTCCCCTTTCCCCACACTGCTGAACCCAGTACCTTGTGCAGGCCTTTAAACTCGTAGCGGCGATCTCTGAAGGCTCGAACCGTGTCCACGTAGAAAGAATTCTCTCTCTGACATATCGTAGTGACTCTCTCCTCCAGCCTCGTCAAGTGCACCTTCTTATACGCCTTTCGACAGTAATCTGGGGGCGCGCACACACGCACACACACACACACACACACACACACACACACACACACACACACACACACACACACACACACACAAAACTCTCTCACTAAACAAATACTGTGTTGTAACATATTTTATTATAAAGTAAAATATAAAGGCGAAGGTATCCAGCCCCAAATCCTGTGATCAGAGCTGAGTATTTGAACCAGGAAGTGAATTCTTGTGCGACACAATAAATTCACCTTCTTTTCTCATTAGACTAAAATGCCACAGTATTATTGCATTAAATGTTAGACATAATTTCATCAATTTCAGTTTATTACACTACAAAATGAGGGAAAAGTTCCAGGGGGAGGTCAATGCTTATGCAAGGCACCGTTATACGATGATATGTAGCAATGATGAGCATTAAAACCAGATCGTTGGATCACGTGTATAGAATTAAGCGGTTTGGCCGAGCGAGTTATCAAAGCACTCGCACTGATGTGCCACTCACCTCCCAGACGTTTCTTTTCGTGCCGAGCTTGTTCCTCTCTGTTAAGCTCGTGAAAGGCGCGCGGTTTTCCGTTGGGAAACAGAGGCGGGAATTTCTCAGACTCCAACTGCTGCTGAATACGGTGGAACTCGCTACGACTGGCTGGCACTGATCGGAGCAAAGAGAAGAGAAGAAGTTAAAGATCCTTTGTTGTTCATAACAAGTTTAATAAAAAATATATATACAGTACATAATAAATAAAATAATGTAGATAAATGAAAGAAACGGGTACAAATGGTTTACTGCAAAAATAAAAAAAATGCTTGTTTTTATAAGAACCTCAGCAGCAGCCTCATTTCCCCTCTCGTTTACATTTACCGCATCTGGTAGACGACCTTACCAAGTGCAACTTACATTTTTATCGCATTACTAGATGTATCCGTGTGGAATTTGATTGCACACTCATACACGCATGTTTAAAAAAAAAAAAAAAAAAAAAAAAAGACAGTGCCATCTGTTGAATTTTGGAATGGGGGTGCGAGATCGCGTTTATTAAGTAGGTTTCAATCGCACCCTCATAAGCACGTATTAAAAAATGTACAGCGCCATCTGTTGGATTTTGAGGTAAACTAATAAATTTTCTTTTTAATGATAAAGGGGCGTTTTCATTAAAATTTCAAAGTAGCATATCTTCTCTTCCTGTGGGCCGATTGCGATGAAACAAAGCTTATATGTTACCTCAAGCTCAGCCAAATACACCTGTGAAAACCCTATTAAAATCCATTCTGTAGGTTTCACGTGATGCATGCACAAACAAACAGATCATACAAATTATTTCTTCGCATCTATTTTCTATGTACAGTTTAATTATATAAAATATTAGAATTAGAATAGATATTGCTTATTATAACTAGAAGAAAACAAAGAAAGAAAGAATCACTCACTGATCTCTCCTCTCCACTGCCAGGCCATCCTCCTCTGGCAGGTAGCTCCAGGCTTATTAAAGTCACAAGCGGCACAGGTCGCCTCATCCACCATGGCAGACGGCTAAATGGAGGCAAAGTGCTTATATTTAATGATATTCTTTCCTTAGTGCACATGTCTAGTTAATCTGGCTGAGCGTTTACGGGACACACAGACTGTGTATATTCTGTTGAAGACGGCTGACCTGCAGTCTGTTGGTAAGGATGATGTTGGGGTACATGGCGCCTACGTCGAGATGGTAAATAAGAGGACACTCGATCCTATTCGGAACTTCCTTCAAAGAGATCAGCTTCTTCTTGATGTCGTCACAAACCTAGAACGAAAAAAAAAAAAAAAAAAAGGGAAAGGTGTTGAGTTTAATATCTGGATTTGTCTAGATATACAAATAAAAAATTTAAAGTGTTTTGTCATGGTTTCAGACGTTCACAATTCAGACCTCATTAAAGTTCGTCACTTGCTCCAGAGGAATCTTCTCCTCTTCTTCAACGGCGTGACGCATCGTCCGCTCCACCCTCTGAAGCAGGAAGTCAAACGCCGCCGGATTCTGGATAAAGTAAACACACAGATTTTAGTTGAGACTCAGAGAAAACTGGCATGATAGGAAGTAAAGCAGCTACTCGGTACCATTTTAAAGCGGCACGGGATGTCGCTGCGGAACACCCCCGACTCCAGAGCCTCGACGTGTCCGCCCACGTAGGTCTCCGAGTCCAGGACATGGCCGTCGTCTGTGAGCTTATTGAACACCTGCTCCTGCTTGTTCGGGAAGACGATATTGACGTGGAAAGCCTGGACCATCAACAACGCCTCGCACAGGGTCCCCGAACCTTTACGCAACACCTGAGAAAAAACGCACCCATTAAATATTAAATATTAAAGATACGGCAATTAGTCTGTACATGGCGTCACGTAGAAATCAGCTACAGACCTCGTCAGGCTCCATGGGAATGATGGTGCACAGGGCGAAGATAAAGGGATGGACGTATTTCATGTAGAGGTAGTAGGTAGCCACGGCGTCGGACACTGAGTAAGTGGCCAAAGTCTGAAGGAAGCAAAGCAGACGGAGGAGAAATAAGCATAGAATAAAATCGAGACTGGGAAAGTGTGTGTGTGTATTCACTGACGTATCATGATTCTTTTTGTGACAATTCATGCATCAACTCCAAAAACAATAAAAAATTTTTTGAATCTACGTTTTTATTTGATGCAGTAAAAGGTCGCAGTTCACGATAATCCCACAGGTGGTGCACTAAAACTTTACTTTGGTAAAAGCAAATTATTTGCCAGGTTTGTTTAGAATTGTAACAAAATCTATAAAAATAATGATATTTATCGGGAATGATAATTATCGGGAGGTCCCAGGTTCAAACCCAACAATTACCAAGTTCACAGTTGGGCCCTCGAGCAAGGCCCTTAAAAATCAACTGCTCAGATGTATATTTCTCTATACATATAATAAAACTGAAAAAAGAAAAAAAAAACTTTTCAGGGGCGGGGAGACACGCAAGATAAGCAATAGAACATCAGGAATTTTTGTCTGTTTGTGCGCGCATCAAGTAAAAACTACTGAACAAATTCTAATGGGGTTTTCACAGGTGTATCTGGCAGAGCCTGAGGTAACATATAGGCTTTTCACATTTATCACAATCGGCCCACGGGAAATAAAAATTAAAATAAAAAATTTATTGAAATTTAATTCCACAATGCAATAAAAAATTTTTTTTTTTTTAAATCGCACTGGGTGAGGGCGCCTACTAAATACGGTAAATGTAAAATCTTAACACTAACAGAATGGTGGCACTTGGGTTATTGTGACGATATCATATCTAATGGCCCCTGGTGCTTCCCATCGCCAGTATAAAGGATTCAAGTTTTCAAGTCTTGTGGATCCGTTTGTATTTTAGTTCTGAAATATGTATTCATTTATATTTCAATCAACATCGATTACCCTCCAGGAAAAACTTTAATTTACAATGCAGACCCTTTAATGAAACTAGTAAATACAAGACAGGAAAACACAGAAGATGACTTGTAAGAGTTCAATATGATCATTAAATGAACAAAAGGGTTTCTGTCTCCTTGAGCTGTTAAACCCTAACCCTAGTCCTGACTAAGCGTAACGCCGTGAGGTACCTGTGGCTCCTCGGTGGCCATGCGGCACATCTCTTCCGGGTCCAACTCCACGGGGTCGTAACCCAGCTTGGCCTTCGCTGCTGCTTTCAGGTTGTGGCTCCCGACAGGCAGGTAGCTGTCTCTCTTTACCCATCTGAGACGTCAAGAGAGAACAAAAGCAGTATGAGGAGTCAACAGATGAAAACATAGTAAAATGTCAAGGTAAGAAGTAACACAGGACGTGAGAACGTAAGGATTAATCAATCATCGATCGATTCATTGATGTTAAGCTCTTAACTGATTTTAACTAATGCTGGAATTAAGAAAAAAATGATTATGGACTGTAGGGAACAACCCTAAATTAATAATGCCGTACAGTGGCAGTAAATCTGTATTTCACACTATGATGGTCAAACTTTGATTTGAATCCTGCTCGTCTCGCTGTTCTCTAAAGCCGATATATATATATATATATAGATATATATATATATTTATTTATATATATATATATATATATATATATATATATATATATATATATATTTATTTATATATATATATATATATATATATATATATATATATATATATATATATATATATATATATATATATATAGGCAATGCCTAATAATGTTCATTGTCTGAACTGCAAGTGTGCCCTCTTGTGGCGAGTAAATGATTTGAAGTGTGAGATACTGAGAAATATTGTGCAAAACAACAAAAGTCACTTGTTCACTGAAGGTCTAAAGACTATGCTGTAAGCCTAATCTGCATGTCATTGGACTGTGGGAGGAAACCGGATGACCCGGAGGAAACACACCAAGCACAGGCAGAGCATGCAATCCCTACTAAAGACTTCCACATGCTGGGAAACTTAAACCAAATATTTTAAGTATAAAACGTCTGGAACCGAAACTCCCTTCGTAAATGTCTCAGAACTGTCTGGTGTCCCTGAGCCGAGCAGTTAATGTAGAAACCGTAACGCAACCTGTCGAATTCAAGAACATGTGATAAAGTTTGCGTTTACTGAGAATGATTCATCTTGTAGTCTCGTACCTGAGGCAGTCCATGTGAATAGACTGGCTGGCCTTGTACTCTCCCTGGCCATCCTTCTGAAAACCGATCTCTTGATGCATGTTGAGGTTGTGGTGAGCCGCACGCGCCTCTACAAACGGCCTGATTGGAAAAGAACACATTTCTCAATAAGAGTGGGCAAGAACTGGAGTGACGGGTTTACAGGGTCATTGTGGAATCAGCCAAAAAGTTTAGCTACAGCCAGGTGTTTGATCATCCCACTCTCTGGCAAATAAGTCAAAGTAAGAGAGACGTGCGAGCCAAACCGGGACCTGTTAGTACATTTTGTGATAATTCCAAAAAAAAAAAAGTATTTACTAACAAATATTGTAAATGTTTTCATGTTTAGGCTCACCAGTCGAAAAAGTCCCCGTTATAGGTGACAAAAATGTTGGGTTTGATCTCATGGATGTGCTCGAACCATCTCTGAATAAGTGCAGCCTGCGAGGAGACAAGAGAAATCATATTTCTTTATTGCTTTATCTGTTGTTAGTTAAACACCCGGGAGGGGGGGTGGGGGGGGGGGTTGTGTAGGGGGGTGTCTCACTCGCCTCGTCAGGCCTCATTAAACACGGTGAAAGGGCCCTCGTACTCCGGTTTAGGGGTGAACTCAAAATCTTCGATGTCCTCAGAGACGATCTCTCTGTTAGTGATCAGGAAACCCTGCAGACACACACATACACAGTAAGTCAGACACACCAAACCAACACACTGCTACAAAACAAGGCCCGCCGAACTACAACTCGTCAGCACCGACCTGCCCGTCGATCATGTAAGAGATCATCATGATCTGGTCAGTTTCTGCGTCGGGGAACTTTAGAGGAAGTTTAGTCGTCTCGATGTCGAACGCCAAGATGACGGGATCCTGCGGGAATGAACACGTGAACTTTTAATGAACTAGGTTCAGCTTTGGGGTGAAGAAAAGACATGAAACAATTCCCATACTTACAGGTCTTTCCACCAGATCATCCCGACGCACGATCTCCGGCGGATACGCGCTTCCTCTGTACCGCACGTTATACCAGTGAGCCTGGAATCAAGCAGGGATGATTAGCGTTAACGTCTTTATTTCTACTTTTACTACTGTATATTCTGCTATTAATCACAATAGATAGTATTTGGGGTGGGGAGGTGGGGAGGGAATGTTGCATAAAGAAAACGTGATTTTTTGTTCTGGATTGGCTTTTCTGTGGGATCGGAACTGGCCTTTGGTTCCCGCAGGCATGGATGAGCCTTGGGTGCCCATGATCTTGCCATCAGTTTGCTGGTATATAATTGATAATCAATGCTATTTCCTTCATCTTGTGGTGGTGTTAGTGTTCTGTCTGATCGGCGTATAGATACCCGAGACATAACAGACAATAAGCATTAGAGCTATTGAATTAAAAAAATCAACTCAGATTAACAGTCTGCCTATGATTCACAGCTCCATCACAGACGTTGCACAATGTAATTCAAAATGATTCAAAACTACAACACTTTAATGTTTAATAAATTCGAATTTAAGAAACAAGGCACATCACTCCACCCTGTCAGTGATTTTTTTCCTCTAAAAGTGCAACCCCAAGCGGTTTCCTCCGAACTTACAAAAACCTCAGTGTTGTCTCCGTGTACAAAACTTTTTGCTTCATAGACCTCTGGATCAACAAACTAAATGTTAACCTGCAGGACTGTGAAAGTCCAGACAGCACGGAAGGTGTGGGACGGAGCCTCTGAAGTTGAGACTACATCATAAAAGTACAGCGCTGTTACAGAACGCGGATATGAGACTACGGAGCGTCACGCACCACGTGGATCTTGAGGTCGATGGACAGTCGAACGTGGTAAGGCACGTCATATTCCCTCATATCCACGATGTTGTCCAGCTGCTCGGCCATTTTCTTAGACGTGCCGTCTTCGTCAGCCGTCATCACGCTTCCACCTACAAGAGCACTACACACACACACAAAATGCAAGACGTTACCGTTTAACGAATATAAGCAGGATACTTATTTTAAGTTTCCAATCACATTTAAACAAAATCTTTCATTTGTGTTAAAATGTTGACAAATAATAATAATAATAATAATATATATAGTAGTATAGAAATGCCTTTACTATCATGATGTCATATCAATTAATCAACATCAATTATGCTTCCAAAGATATTTTATACAAAATCTTTCATTTTGTTACATTTTTCCAATCGTATCAAGTGTTATATAATTTATTTCGAATACTATATTTCTTTAAAAATTATAAATTAGGGGCCTCCGAGTGGTAAAGCGCTCGCCCTATCATCCGGAGATCGCCAGTTTGAATCCCGGGTGTTGCTGTAACCTCTCGCAGCCAGAGGTCTAGAGAGAGCTGATTGGCCGAGCTCTCTCAGAGGGGAGGGATGAGAGGTACTTAGTGCTTCCACATTAATCACGGCACTACAGCCAATCAGGGGCGTCTGTGAGCTCGCGCAACAGAAGGAGCGTATAGCGCTGTCCTCCGAGTGTTACGACGCTCCCACCGGTGCGTGAGCGAGCAGTTCGAAAAGAGGCGGTCGGCTGGCGTCACGTGGTTCGGAGGAAACACGTGATAGTCTTCGGCCCTCCCGGCTGGGTGGTAGTAATAGCCTTAATGTGGAGCCCCCTAGTGACTGGGAGGAATTGGACACGACTAAATTAGGTTGAAAATTGGGGGAAAATGTTATGTGGATCCTGGACATGGGCTTCAAATATCGTATTCCTCGTCAAGCCGGTCCTGAAAGACAAACAACGTCAGATGCATCTTACCTGAGCTAAAGAAAAAAAGAACTGGTCTGTTGCTCAGTGGTCCAAAGTCTTCTTTTCTGATGAGAGCAACTTTTCTCTTCAGACTTTTCAAATCTGATTTGGAAACCAAGGACCCAGAGTCTGGAGGAAGAATGGAGAGGCACAAGTTGCTTGAAGTCCAGTGTGAAGTTTCCAGTCTGTGTTGATTTGGGGAGCCATGTCATCTGCTGGTGTTGGTCCACTGTGCATCATTAAGTCCAGGGTCAACACAGCCTTCTACCAGGAGATTTTGGAGCACTTCATGCTTCCTTCCCCAGACGAGCTTTATGGGGATGGTGACTTCATTTTCCAGCAGGACTTGGCACCTGCCCACACTAACAAAAGCACTAAAACCTGGTTCAGTGACCGTGGGATTACTGTGCTTGACTGGCCAGCAAACTCGCCTGACCTGAACCTCATGGAGAATCGATGGGGCATTGCCAAGAGAAAGATGAGAGACATGAGACCGAACAATGCAGAAGAGCTGAAGGCCGCTATTGAAGCATCCTGGTCTTCCATAACAGCTCAGCAGCGCCACGGGTTGATAGCTTCCATGCCACGGCGCATTGAGGCAGTAATTGCAACAAAAGGGGCCCAAACCAAGTACTGAGTACATATGCATACTTATACTTTTCAGGGGTCCGATATTGTTCTATGGACAATCCTTGTTTTATTGATTGCATGTAATATTCTAATTTTCTGAGCTGTACGCCATAATCATCTAAATTATGACAAATCACGGCTTGAATTATCTTGCTTTGCATGAGCCTATCTCATATATTATTTTCACCTTTTAAGTTGCATTACTGAAATAAATGAACTTCGTCGAAATGAATGTTGAGTTCACCTGTATAATACTGTAGAAATGTCTTTACCATCATTTCAGTCAATGTCAATTATGCTTCTAATGATATTTCATACAAAATATTTTATTTTGCATTTTAGTTAAACTTTTTTCCAGTCATACCGTGGTATATAATTAATTACAAGTAGTATATTTCAAAAAGATATAAATCATGTAGTATTGTAGAAATGGCTTTACTATCATGATGTTATATTAAAGTTAAAGTCAGTTATGATGTGGTTTAATCATATTGTGCACATTGTTCTGCTCGGGGCCGGACATTTCAATTTTAAATTGATTAAATAATTTTTTTAGAATAATTTTTATTCAATTTCAATTTTTTTTTTTTACTTGTGTAATATATAAAAAGTATATATTTATATAATTTTGATCATTAGATTCTTATAATGATGATATTTTATAATAATCAGATTTTATATTGTTTATTAGATTTCTTTTCTTTTTTGTATTATATTATTATTTCATATTATTTATTTGAATACATGGGCATTCGTACAAGCTCACTTCATATCACACTGTGTGTGACTGTTTAACGGACAAGATTTAAATTTGAATCTGAACCGATCTCGCTAACGGACAGGAGCACCGCGCTGAGCTCTAATGACACTCGTGGCAAAGTGCACGTCTGCCTCCGCAGCACCTGGACAGCATGCTGGTGTAGGCGTCGTTAGAGTTCTCCCTCTCTCTGTTCTTCTTCACAGCGGGGGAGATCTCGCGCTTCACCTTGATGAGGTCGTCCACCGTGTTAAAGGACAGTTTGATGTAGTTCCTCTTCAGGCCCACCAGGTGGTTGTGCTGAGGAGGAACAAAAGCATTCAAAAATCACAACACATGACCAAACATAAACAAACCAGTTAAAAGAGATGCACAGAAAGAATAAAAGAATGTACAAACAAAAGGATAAAGAGAAAAACAAAGAAACAAAAAAGAAAACAAATGCAAGAAAGAATTAAATTAAGAATAAATGCACAAAAGAGCAATGATGTCTTTTTCTGTATAGAACTGATAGTTTCTGTTCATTTATAATGTTAATCTGTTTTGTCTCAGCGAGTCAGCTAATTAGCTTCTTAGTAATTTTTTGTTTTTTGTTTATTTATGTTGTATAAATTAACATAATTTGTTCCTGGAGGAACGTTGTTTCGTTTCATGGTGTACTGAAATGTATGTGGTTGAAATGACAATAAAAGCCGACTTGACTTGAATAGATCGATTAATTAAAAAAAGAATGAAAGACGGCACAAAATAACAAAGACTATCAGAAATCATGATTTTTTTTCACAAAGTAAAAGAAATTATGAACAAAAACAATGATCAAAAATATGAATAAATTAATTAACAACAAAAAAAGTAATAATGAAAGGAAGAACAAGAGGAAAAAAAACAGTAAGAAATGAAGGAAGAAAAGAAAGAGAGAGAGAAAAAAAACAAGGGAATAAAATGAGGCGGAGGAATGAGTCCCCTCACCAGGTCAAGGTCCTCCTTCGGGACGGTCTCTAGCTTCACAATCTTCCCCTGGAACTTCTTTGATAAAAAGGAGACAACTTCTCTCTCGCAGTTCTGAAAGGAAGAGCAGGACATTATTTCCCTTTATGATTATCATCTCATCCTCTCGCATTCTCACATTCACTCTGTACGATTCTCGTAAGAGTTATGGCTTTACCTTTTTTGTCGCTACGTAGAAGTACGGCTTATACGGCAGTGCCACCTGTTTGATGAGAACACACAAACACACACACAGGGTTACAGACTGCAGGTTAGAGATTAAATCCTTTTTTTACTGGTTTGAATTTTGACCTTAAACCGGCTGCCGTCCTCCTGAATGAAATAATAATCCACTGCACTGATCATCCGCTTATCATCATCCAGAATCTCCGTCTGCAAGGAGGACAGATCACATGATCACAATACAGTGTACTTAGCTATCCATCAATCTATCCATCCGTACACACACACACACACACACACACACACACACACACACACAGACACAGAGACACAGAGGAAGAGAGTGAGAGAGAGACTGTGTATGAAAGGCCAAACAACAATAAAATGTAGAATAAGGGAGGGAAAAAAAAGACAAAAATGAAAACCTTAAAACTTAAGTTTTTCTTGCCAGTGTGCGTTAGACTTGCGTTAGTCGGGTAGAACAAAAGTAAAAAACAAACAAACAAACAAACAAACAAAAAAAAAACAGCTTTAAGGGCTGCATAATGTGAACGAAATAAAGAACAATCAGACAAGAAAAGTAGGATCAAGAGAAAGGAATAAAGAAAATTAAAGGCTAAATAATACACAAACATGAAAAGTATACAAGGATTAAATGAATAAATTAAAGAAAGAAATAGGAAAAACAAAGAAAGAGCAATAAAGCAACAGATAAGATACTAACAAATTAAAGAATAAACTATAAATCAAAGAGAACACAAAGATACATTGAAATGTACGACAGAATAAACGAAAAAATTTTCTTTCACAAACGAGTGAAAGAAAGAAAGAAAAGACAGAAGTGAAGCAGATGTCACACAGGTAACGGCCGATGTGCATGACGCAGTCCTTAAACCAATTCACACTGAAGCTCACTGATGATGAGGTGTAAGTGTGTAAGGAGTCACGTCGCCACTCTGCTGATATGTAAATGTAAACACAACACGTCTCCTCACCGGGTGCATGTTGATCAACCAGCCCGTTTTCTCTCCCGGCTCCTTCATGCGCTCGAAGCCGTATCGAGAGTCCATCTCGTCTGTGAACTGACTGCGCTCGAGCCGCTTCACGGCAGACAAATTAGACGCGTCATCCCTACGTACGAAATAAGTAAATCAATCAATAAACCAACTATACAACATTTAGCTCTAATCCACTAAATTCAAATCCACTGTTTTATCTAATTTTCCAACATAAAAGTCCAACTCTATCAATTAATCATTTATTACTTTGTTAAACATTTAAACCTCTTCTCACTGCAATTTTTAAGGTATACAGACAAAGATACTGTTTAATATTTTGTATGAGCTAGAGAGGAAAAAAAAAAAAGAAAAGATAGTATAATAGCACTCATGCTTGTGCTATACTTCCTACTGCAAGTTAAATGACAAAAAAAGGTGTTCAAGTCAAACCGGGACTTGTGCAGAATAACAGAACATAATTCTTAGCGTATAAACTCCATTTATTTGTCTATATAATCCCCTGTTGTACTAAAGCACTTATCCCAGCGTTTCACCAGTGCTTGAATACCGTTAAGGTACAAAGGTTTATTAGCCATGATTGGACTGCATTCTTCATGTCTGAAACCCTGGCCTCCCAGGAACCCTGTAGCCAGTTTGTTCACCGCTTTTCCTTCCTTGGATCACTTTTGGTAAATCCTGACCTCTACAGCCCAGGAACATCCCACAAGACCTGCAGTTCTGGAGTTTGCTCTGGCCCAGGCGTCTAGACATCACAATCTGGCCCTTCTCAAATGTCACTCAAACTATATATATATATATATATATATATATATATATAAATAAATAAAATAGTACATTTGTATATAATACAGTAAATATTGTGTAACATGGCTATCCAGTAACTACAGTATAAATGATGCAGTCCCTTATGCTATGAAATGGAAAAGGGGACATAAGCTGGTAATGATCATAACAATTATCAGGGTGAGTATGTGCAAGTGTGTG
Organism: Clarias fuscus; assembly: GCA_030347435.1. Taxonomy (NCBI): domain Eukaryota; kingdom Metazoa; phylum Chordata; class Actinopteri; order Siluriformes; family Clariidae; genus Clarias; species Clarias fuscus. The sequence goes on from CM059208.1 coordinate 24,361,562, forward strand.
AAACTTCTGTAACTCACTGCTGCTTGTCCTGATCTGCTCCTCCACTCCATTCCGCTTTATATCTCCCACTGTTCTGCAAAACCATTGCGGATTTTCTTTACTTTCTGGTCCAGTAATAGTTACAGATCTCCCTAATCCTCTCTGAGCTGCCAAGTGTTTACATTCACTTCCCTTCTGTAACTCTACAAGTCAAATAAATCAGCCTATTTTTTTCTAATTTAACATCTTCAATCCTTAAACATTACCCGAACACGCGAGTAAAGCTATTTTCTAACATTAATATAAGCGAGATATTTTTATTTGTTTGTTCGTAATCACGTCTACTCCTAACATGCACTCAGAATTTGGCGCGCTCTACAAGCACTTCCGCAACTTCCGCCTAAATAACCCCGCCCACAATACACGACAATCAATCGAAAAAAAGAACGCACAACAAGCCCCCGCCTCTCTCTGACACTTCCTCCAACCAGTACCTTAAATACACATTTGGGGTATTTTTTAATTTTTTACATCACAAAATATAAATAGTAAACAATTACCAAACGTTTTTGTTTTGTTTGTTTTTAATTACTTCCACTTCTAAAAAAATGTCTAACAATTTGACGCGTTCTTCAAACAACTTCCGACTGAACAGCCCCACCCACAATACATGACAACCAATCCACACCGAGAACACACAACAAGCTCCCGCCTCTTTCTGATCAGTCAGAATCTTGAAACACATTTAGGGTATTTTTAATTGTGCAACAAAATAGAAATACTAAATACATAAAGATTAAATAGCTTAAATATGACGCGATTGTTGTATATTAAAACTAAAAAATAAATAATAATAATAATTAAAAATAACACACCACTCTCCGGACCAATCACTAACCTCGAAGTTGCAGTTTACCCGGAAGCGTTTGTATTCTATCATCGCGGCAGAGCAAGGGGAAATTGTGGGCGTACTGGGAGGGGCGTGTCTTAAAACGGATGGGGAAAGATGAAGTAAGGTTTTGGCAAAGGAAGGAAACAGCTAGCTAGCTAGATAGTAGACTGTAAGGTTTGTGGGTGTTTTAAAAAAAGAATTGTTTAAGTAGTTATAATGACGTTAGGATTTAACATATTAATTTAAAACTATTATGGTTTTGTGGGTGTGTTAGACGTTAGGACGCGAAATAAGGATGTGTTTGTCTTAGCTTAGCTAAGTGTCTACCTGTAAAGGTGAGCTAGCCACAAGTATGGCATGAGATCATAGGCATGAGGCATGACTTCAGGTTTAGGATGTTAAGATTGCTCAGTCTGAAATTGCTCAGAGTGTGTTAGTTAAGGTTAGTTAGTTAGTTAGTTAGTTGTTCGAGCTAGCCAGGCTAATAAGTGTCAGGGTTAAGGAGAGTGTTTGTGTTCAGACTGGATGTCATGGTTACTTCCTGGAGCCATGTCCTGTAAATCCAAAGTAGCTCCCAGTGTGGATTTCGACCACAGCTGCTCAGACAGTGTGGAATATCTCACCCTTAACTTCGGGCCTTTCGAGACAGTCCATCGCTGGAGAAGACTCCCACCCTGTGATGAGTTTGTAGGCGCAAGGTAAAGCCCAGAGGAAAAACCTTTAGTGTTACTGATGCACGCTTGAGGGTTTTCCGCATGATCGACTTCGTGTCTTTCTTCTTCCAGACGCAGCAAGCACACAGTCGTAGCCTACAGAGATGCTATCTACGTGTTTGGAGGAGATAACGGGTGAGAAGACATGAAACCATCAAACGTACACCTCACCCTCACACTCGTAATTCCAAGATACACTGTATGGACAAAAGTTTTTGGCCAAACCTGCAATGACATTGTACTACAAGATTTTTGGCGTGTTTCTGGGGGAATTTCGAAGGTCTTCCATTTCACCCCAAAGCTGCTAGATAGGGTTGAGGTCATGACCAAACTACTTAAACCATCTCTTTATAGTCCTTGCTTCGTGCACTGAGACACAGTCATGTTGGAATAGAAAAGGGCCTTCTCCAAAATGTTTGGCGAAGCTTTATGATTGCTCTCCATCACTGTGGATAAGGGGCCTGATTAATTGAAACACCTCCATTCAATAATTAACAGGTTTCGTCCATCTAGTGTATATATACTCCCCGCTTCTAATACTTCACTGGACCGCCCTTTGCTTCAGCACCGTTTAGATAAGCTTATTCAATGTCGCAAGATTTATTCTCGTCCCAACAAGAGTCGCATTAAATTCTCTCCAAGATCTTTTTTTGGTTTTGGTGATGGAAGAGTGGGACCTCTGCGTAAACCCTTTTCCGGCACATCCTAAAGATTCTTAGTGAGGTTAAGGTCTGGACTCTGTGGTAGTATCGTCATCATCTTTAAATAAAATGGCTCGTTAATGGGTTCATAACTTCACCCCTCAGTCTTTTTCTTATGCTGATGGACCCATCACTCTGGAACTGGGTAAATCTGGACTCATCTGACAACAATGATCAACAATCCTTTCTTTATGCTGCTTATCAAATTGAAGCCTTTTTCTCAATTATCCCATTCATCAGGCTCAAATTTGTGAAAAAGACAGAGTCTACACTTGTTTTGTTTTTGTTTTTATTGGGAATCTTTGGATCAATGTCTGAATAACTAACTACATGAAATAAATCCTGATGTTGGAACAAAACATACTTTGCTTTGCTCAGTGGTCCGACTCTCACATCATCAATAACAGTCTTGGAGAGAAATTAATGCATATTAAATGTTGACCTTGCGTAAGATTATGCAAATGATGTCAAGAATGTAATCAAAGCAAGAGATGATTAAGTATTAGAATGTCCGATTTATTTATTTATTTGTTTAGTCAGGAATTTATATAGAGTTTGTCATTTAAGTGCTTTTTATGTAATCTTTAAGTGATAAATAAATATCAGCAAACATGCTATTAATGTGATTATCGTTTACCCCTGTAACATATTTATATCCTACAAATTCAGTCCCGGAAAGTATTTTATGTGCCTTAGAAAAATAATAAGGTGCATCTTTACCCCTTTCTGTATAAGAGTTTTGCGTGATTATTACAGTAGTGGTGAGGAAGTGACCACAGCATTGTCTCACACTTCCTGTCATTTTTACAGGAAGAACATGCTCAATGACCTGCTACGCTTCGATGTGAAGGACTGCTCGTGGTGTCGGTGAGAACAGATGGCACAATATAATTTTCAGAGATTTTTGTAGATTTGTTTTTATATAATAAATGAACAAAAAATAATAATTTGTTAAACTATTTGGAAAAAATCCAGTTGAGCCTGATTTAAAAAAATATATATATATTTATTCATACATACATTAAAGCTTTCCTTTTTCAGTTAAAAAAATAGTATTTTATTTCTAGTCTATAAATATTTATTATAATAAATATTATATATTAATCTAAAATATATTTTCAAAATTGTTCTATATTAATATTTCGTATCTAGTCTATAGATATTATAACAAGCATTATATATAATTTTTTCTCTAAAATCTTTTTCTTTTATTTTGAACACCTTGAGTAATTTTTTTGTAATCACATCTAAATATCATTAAAAAAAAAAGTGTCTTAGAAATGCTTTTGAGAATAGTAATATGATATCTATATATATTTTTGTCGCGTCACCTGTCCCGAATTTGCAACTCTCGTTAAAATATTTACTGGTTCAGGTCAGACAGGTAGCGCAGTGGTTAAGATGTTGGACTTTTGATCAGAAGGTCACAAGTTCAAAACCCTGGACCACCAAAGCGACAACTGTTGGTCTCTTGAGCCAGACACTGAACCTTCAGATGTATGATGAGATATCTGGAGATAAGTCGCTCCGGATAAGCGCGTTTTCTGTAAATGTAAACAGGTGTAAACACTTTATCTTAATCTGAGGCAACTTCTAGTTCTGAACTGAAGCTTCCAGGTTAAAGGAGCGAAGAATTCACAGACCTAAATATCTCCCTCAGTTTGTTAAACATAACTCCCAGAACAATGTGCTGCCATTTTGGACAATCAGAATGACTTTTCTCTTTTTTAGTGTAATTTGGTCAGGCTTTGGATGACTAGGATGTCACTAGTTGTCTCCATGAGCTTTGTAGCTTCAGTGAAGAACCAGGGAAGATCATCAGGCATTAAGCAATTACAAGCCATGCATTCCCAAACTTAAGAATGCCACGTCTCGGTTTTAAAATCTCAGTTTTCTGCCCCTCACCTGAACATTTAATAATGGGTCTGATCAACACAGAAGAAAGATGGGGTATTTTTGTTACATGTCTTGTATGAAAAATTTGAATCCTTTCACTTTGGTCCTGATTACTTTTAAAAGGTTAATATTTAATCGTAAACGTCTTATCGTCAAAAACTTAATCACAAAATTGAAAAGTAAAAAAAGTGTTTTACACTTGTGTTTTTTGTCCGACCTCCGTTCCGTGGCTCTGAGATCACGTAACCTGAGCATCATTATAATTTTCTGCAAAACAACCATTATGGCACGGACACAGAGCCAGCTCGCACAAAAAAACAAGCTTTTATGAAATCTGCCTTCAAGAACAATTTTCACATATTGTCTGTTTTGACACCTTGTCACATGACAGTTGTATTTGCATACTCATTAATATGTTCATTAGCGTCTGCCAAAGATGGGCGTGTCCACTGGATCACACGTTGTTTTTGCTATAATGACTTTATTTTTATTTTTTTTCTCTTCATTTTAACATACATTTTTACACATATATATATATACAGATATAAACTTTGAGAACCATTTATGGTCTGTGTCAGTCTTATTATAATCTTATCATTTATTATAAATGACCTTTCATGGTTCACATGCAGTACCTCCACAGCCCACCAGAGGAGTTCTTAATCACACTTTAAAAAACATCAAACTAAAGCTGTCTGATTTCATATTAAACCTGATATAACATGCTTATATAAAATGTTTTTCATTGAACAGGGCATTTACCACCGGGACTCCACCCGCCCCCCGATATCACCACTCCGCTGTAGTGTACGGAAGCAGCATGTTTGTGTTTGGTAGGTGAATTTATTTTTATTTTCACTTTATCCCTAACACTATTCTAGTGTTCGTGCAGAAAAACAACCTAACATACATGTGAGAAGGAACCATACTCAAGTGTCCCATCATGCACCAACCAAAAAACAAAGGGGAGGAGCTAACCATCAGATCCAGCATTAATCTTCATTTAACTTGAGTACTGACCTCGTTAGTGTGAAACCACTCGAAAGGTTGTTTTGATGTGCTGATATTCTGTAGATCCACGGTCCAAGAAGCACAACTCGATATTTTCAAAGGTATCGCAGTTATTAATGAGATCTCATAGTTAGTAGTCTGGTTTTTATCAAATTAGTTTAATAAATGAGAATCAAGTACTCCATGTATTAGCGAGAAAAATCGATTCAGTTACATATCGTGATTCGTTTGTGTGTCAACTCGTGTATCGCCACACTGAGTTAAAAATCACAGTTTTGCGTTTGTGGTGGTAAAATGTTGCCGTTCCTCTATAGTCATATTCTAGAGATGATGCACGCTAAAGTATCCACACATTCGCAGGCAACAAAGTTTGTTTAGACTTGTAACAAAATGTACAATATAGTAATATTGAATCGGGATGTACAGATGTATACACAGAATCAATATACAAATTGAATCGGCATCTCGGTATCGTGATATCGTAGCGGCTGGTCCCTGGTGATTACCGTTGCTTGTATAAATAATGTCTGCTCGAATCTAATGAAAATTTTAGTAATGAGTTTAAAAATGGGTGAAAAGCTTAGGAATAAAACTAAAATAATCTAAAACAGGAATGAAATGAAACAGGAATTTGCACACTGTTCTGCTCATGACTGGACATTGCTTTTCCATTTCAATTCTATTTTTGTTACTTGTACATTACTTGTAGTTTTCTATAATTTCTATATTGTACACTTTTTGTTATTATTATTATTATTATTATTATTATTATTATTATTATATTCTTATTTTATATTTTATATTCTTATTTGAATATTTTCTTTTTCATACGCTATTTTTTTATTATAATATTCTTATTTCATATTCTTTATTTAAATATTTGAACACTTAAAAAAAAATTATATTTAACCATGGGAGGTTGTAAAGCATTTCACTGTATATTATACTGTGTATATGACAAATAAAATTTAAATTTGAAAAGATCTACACCTTCATCAAATAATAAGTTAAATATATTGAAATAAATATAAAAATAAGTTTGATATTTAAAGAGTTAAATTATTTTAAAATTTTAAATTCATTTATTTTTTCAGTATTTTTCAGTGTTCTTGGATATAAAACCTTTTGAAAATCACTGCATAGTACGTATAGTTTAAAAAATTACAGATAGATAGATGGATAAGATTTCAAATATCCAGTAGCAAGAATTTAGTTTACACTTCAAATCATTACTCATGTAGAGCGTACAGTAGAAATAATACAAATGTCTGTTTTGTACATAAATCTATAGTACGCTATTTAAGAGGCATTTTTAGAAAACTCAACAGGTGGCGCTCTTTCCCATGTGAAACTCTGCTAAACTGACTTATTTTTTCATATTTAATTCCCTCTTGGTTAAAAGTTAAAAACATTTGTGTCCCTTATCATCTTACATACATAGAGAATTCCCAACATTTAATTCCCTCACTGTACAAAGCACTGCAGAAGGGTTTCAGGTATGAAGTAACTCAGTTTTGTTGTTTTTATATTTTATTATCCTTGTTATTAATGAATGAATGAATGTGTGTGCATATTCTAGGTGGCTATACAGGAGATATCTATTCAAACTCCAACCTAAAAAACAAAAACGATCTGTTCGAGTACAAGTTTGCCACGGGGCAGTGGACGGAGTGGAAGGTGGAGGGAAGGTAATGCAAAAAAAAAATGCATGTGATGTTTTTTTTTGTTTTTGAGTCATGCACAGTTTTTTACATCTTTCCGAACTTTCAGGTTAGTAGCGCGCTCCGCTCACGGGGCCACGGTGTATAATGATAAGCTGTGGATCTTTGCTGGTTATGATGGAAATGCAAGGTAGGTTTAAAGATTCTGATTTATGGAAAAAAATACAACAACATTGTCTTTGGTAATATGTTTAATATTGTGTATATAATAATAATGTAATCTCCTCTCAGGCTGAATGATATGTGGACTATCGGGCTTCAGGATCGTGAGCAGGCTTGCTGGGAGGAGGTGTGTGAACATTTTAGCACTTTTTTGTTTGTTTGTTTTTGTTTTTTTAACCACAGCTTTTATTACAGTCGTGGCCAAAAGTTTTGAGAATTACATAAATATTGGAAATTGGAAAAGTAGCTGCTTAAGTTTTTATAATAGCAATTTGCATATACTCCAGAATGTTATGAAGAGTGATCAGATGAATTGCATAGTCCTTCTTTGCCATGAAAATTAACTTAATCCCGAAAAAAAAAAACTTTCCACTGCATTTCATTGCTGTCATTAAAGGACCTGCTGAGATCATTTCAGTAAGCGTCTTGTTAACTCAGGTGAGAATGTTGACGAGCACAAGGCTGGAGATCATTATGTCAGGCTGATTGGGTTAGAATGGCAGACTTGACATGTTAAGAGGAGGGTGATGCTTGAAATTATTGTTCTTTCATTGTTAACCATGGTGACCTGCAAAGAAACGCGTGCAGCCATCATTGTGTTGCATAAAAATGGCTTCACAGGCAAGGATATTGTGACTACTAAGATTGCACCTAAATCAACAATTTATAGGATCATCAAGAACTTCAAGGAAAGAGGTTCAATTCTTGTTAAGAAGGCTTCAGGGCATCCAAGAAAGTCCAGCAAGCTCCAGGATCATCTCCTAAAGAGGATTCAGCTGCGGGATCGGAGTGCCACCAGTGCAGAGCTTGCTCAGGAATGGCAGCAGGCAGGTGTGAGCGCATCTGCACGCACAGTGAGGTGAAGACTTTTGGAAGATGGCCTGGTGTCAAGAAGGGCAGCAAAGAAGCCACTTCTCTCCAAAAAAACATCAGGGATTGATCTTCTGCAAAAAGTGTGGCGAATGGACTGCTGAGGACTGGAGCAAAGTCATATTCTCGGATGAAGCCTCTTTCCGATTGTTTGGGGCACCTGGAAAAAGGCTTGTCCGGAGAAGAAAAGGTGTGAGCGCTACCATCAGTCCTGTGTCATGCCAACAGTAAAGCATCCTGAGACCATTCATGTGTGGGGTTGCTTCTCATCCAAGGGAGTGGGCTCACTCACAATTTTGCCCAAAAACACAGGCATGAATAAAGAATGGTACCAAAACACCCTCCAACAGCAACTTCTTCCAATAATCCAACAACAGTTTGGTGAAGAACAATGCATTTTCCAGCACGATGGAGCACCGTACCATAAGGCAAAAGTGATAACTAAGTGGCTCGGAGACCAAAACGTTGAAATTTTGGGTCCCTGGCCTGGAAACTCCCCAGATCTTAATCCCATTGAGAACTTGTGGTCAATCCTCAAGAGTCGGGTGGACAAACAAAAACCCACTATTTCTGACAAACTCCAAGAAGTGATTATGAAAGAATGGGTTGCTTTCAGTCAGGATTTGGCCCAGAAGTTGATTGAGAGCAGCCCAGTCGAATTGCAAAGGTCCTGAAAAAGAAGGGCCAACACTGCAAATACTGAGTCTTTGCACAAATGTCATGTAATTGTCGATAAAAGCCTTTGAAACGTATGAAGTGCTTGTAATTATATTTCAGTACAACACAGAAACAAATGAAACAAAGATCTAAAAGCAGTTTAGCAGCAAACTTTGTGAAAACTAATATTTGTGTCATTCTCAACTTTTGGCCACGACTGTACATTTTACTACTACATGTGTAAGCTTTTACTATATCTGATTAGCCTAAAATGCTACTTTAATGAGTTTCTACAAAATTACGCTCGTCTGTGCAGATCGAGCAGAGCGGCGAGATCCCCCCGTCCTGTTGTAACTTCCCGGTAGCCGTGTGCCGGGACAAGATGTTTGTCTTCTCCGGCCAGAGTGGAGCCAAGATCACCAACAACCTTTTCCAGTTTGAGTTTAACGGGCACATGTGAGTGTGCTTAAGATGGATGCTGATCAGATGCACTCCTTGAATTAAATATGCTCACTGAATTAGATGCGTTTTTGAATCAAATACATTTTAATGAATCAGTTGTGTGTTAGCACTGTTGCCTCGCACCTCCAGGGTCCGGGTTTGATTCCCGTCTCTCGTCTGTGTGCATGGAGTTTGCATGTTCTTCCTGTTCTTGGTGGGTTTCCTCCGTTTTCCTCACACAGTCCAAACATGCAGATTAGGCTAATTGGTGTTCCCAAAGTGCCCGTAGTTTTGTCAATGAGTGTGTGCTCTGCGATGGACTGGCACCCTGTCCAGGGTGTACCCCGCCTCGTACCCCAAGTATCCTGAGACAGGCTCCAGGATAAAGCGGTATAGACCAGTGTTGGGGGAGGTTATGTTTTAAAAGTAACTAATTACATTTAATTACAAATTTACTGTCATTAAAAAGTAATCAGTTACATTACAGCGATACTTTCTGATAAAAGTAACTATTTTGAGTACTTTTCCACTGCAGAAAATGAAAACTCCTTTGTGCTTCCTCATACATGTTGTTTTAGTCAAGACCTTTATAATTATTCTACCATCATCACTCATTGAAGTTTGGCCCATAATCTGTTAACTACTAATACCCCTATCTCACCTACGCGGTTTCGTGCGGTAGCTGTAACTACAGTTCATCATGATTCACCGCGAGTTTTGCCGCTGTGATCACGTTTCCATCTTTCCACATGTTGGTCCTTGCGGACCTTTTGTAAAACTTTGCGGTGCCTAACACCGCTTCTTACCGCAAGTCAAACCGCATAGGTGAGATAGGGGTATAGCAGCAGGAATAACAGAGTGGGGAGGGTTATTGGGGGCGGGGCTTATAGGATGGCTTTCTCACACACACACACACACACACACACTAACAGAATCACTGCTGTCTGGCTCACGGATTACATAAATCTTTTACATAAATTCATGTTCTTGTTGCATGAAATGCACTCACTGTATCAGATTCGTTTTTGAGTCATTGGATCGGATACACATCGATCTGATGGGTGTATTAGTGATGTGCTTGATTAATCAGATCAGCTTTATAGTTCGGATATGCTTCATGAATCAAGTGCACATACTGTATCTGAATGAGATGAATCAGATTTTTTTCACTTTTTCTTTCCCCAGACAATCAGAATCAGACATGCTTCCTAAAGTTTTGTATTTTCCTCACAGGTGGACCCGTATCCCGACCGAGCATTTACTTAGGGGTTCCCCGCCGCCACCACAGAGGCGTTATGGCCACACCATGGTAGCGTTCGACCGCCACCTCTACGTGTTCGGTGGAGCGGCGGATAACACGCTGCCCAACGAGCTGCACTGCTACGATGTGGACTCTCAGACCTGGGAGGTGATCCAGCCCAGCGCGGACAGCGAGGTAAATTCATTCACCATCATGTGTAGTGATGGACTCCAGAAGATCATGACATTTCAGATATGAACTCTCTTAGTGCTAGTTTTACTCATAGTTTACATGTGGAACGATTTCTCTCAGATGCCTAGCGGGAGACTGTTCCACGCAGCGGCGGTGATCCACGATGCCATGTACATTTTCGGAGGAACAGTCGACAACAACGTCCGCAGTGGAGAGATGTACAGATTTCAGGTGAATCAAAAATCTAAAATGACTTGAAGCTAAAAAATAAAACATAACAGAGGCATACTGTTCTAGGAAAAGAATTGTCTTCTTTCTTTTATTTATTTATATATATATATATATGTATATAGTGTGTGTGTGTATGTTCTTTGATCAGTGTGTCCTTAAGTTTTATTCTACTTAGACAGCAGCAATGTATTAATGATTGCAATTTAAATTATTTTTTTCCTTGTTTTTCCAGTTTTCTTGTTATCCGAAGTGCACCCTTCATGAAGACTACGGAAAGCTGTGGGAAAACCGACAGTTCTGTGATGTGGAGTTTATCTTAGGAGAGGTTCGTGTGCATCTCATAATAATTTATTAATTATTCACTCCAAAAATATTATGATAATCTGTTTTTATGACATCATGCATATGTCGGTCACATGTATCCAAATGTAAATACTTTTGTCCCTCTTTCTGACTTGCTGTCTCCAGAGAGAGGAGAGGGTTCTGGGCCATATCGCCATAGTAACAGCACGATGTCAGTGGCTGAGGAAGAAGATTCTCCAGGCCAGAGATCGACAGAAACAAGTCAGCCTTTTAATTTTTTAAGTTTTAAGCGTGTTCTGGATCAACAACCAGAACACTGAAAAAAAAAAAAAAGAAAGAAATTTTGAAATCAGATTTATTTATTTATATAATTTCTTAAAATGTATTTTAATTATTGTATTTATTATTTTATTTATTCAGCACTGGCTTGATACGTGTTTTGTTTTTGTTTTTTTCTCTCTCGTGGTCTCTACATGCGTTTGGCAAATTTTCACAAGATGGAAGAATCAAATCCATTTAGATTCAGACTTTACAAAACAGACTCATCAGAATGAAAACGCCCTTAAAAATTCTCTAAATTTTATTATTATTATTATTATTTTTTTAATAGTTTGCTAGCCTGAAATATTACATTTTCTAAAAAAATATCCTAAATAAAAAAATAAATAATTTTAAAGTCTAATATTTACCTCTCACAGCCGGAGGTCTAGAGAGAGCTGATTGGCCGAGCTCTCTCAGAGGGGAGGGATGAGAGGTACTTAGTGCTTCCACATTAATCACGGCTCTACAGCCAATCAGGGGCATCTGTGAGCTCACGCAAGCGGAAGGAGCGGATAGCGCTGTCCTTCGAGTGTGTTACGTCGCCCACAACGGTTCGTGAGCGAGCGTTTCGAAAAGATGCGATCGGCTGGCGTCACGTGGTTCGAAGGAAACACGTGATGGTCTTCGCCCTCCCCGCTGAATGGTAGTAGCAGCCTTAATGTGGAGCCCCCTATTGACGGGGAGGAATTGGACACGACTAAATTAGGGAGAAAATTGGGGAAAAAATCCAAAATAAAAAAAAATATATATATTGTATAAATATAATGTACATCATACAATTTTTTTTCCACTCTTGTTTTTTTGCTGACTTTGTATATGTTTTGGCTACAATTCCTTTTTTTTTTATTGCTGTAGAATCAGTCTAAACAAATATTTCTTAGCCGTATAAGAGCGTTCAAGTCAACTGGGACTCGTGATGACATTTCAGGTGATTAACGACTTCAAGCACCGTACTGTGATGAAACTCTTAGGCGTAGTTTCTGTGAATGACGGTCCAGGATGGAGTGGCTCAGAGCCAACTGCAGTCCTGCAGTTGGCTCTGTTTTCCTGCAAACATTCGGACAGTGGAGCGTCTGATCCTTGGCAACTGTGGGAACTGTACACACAATCATTCACCAAAACCATGTGCACGTTATAGGCGTCATTGCCACACCCCCTGTACAGTCCTGACCTTGCTTCAAGGTCGATGGGGATGGGGGGGGGTCCCAGTTTGACTTGAACACCCCAAGTAGTATGTTAATTTGGAGAGGAGCATTCTTATACTTTTAGACCACGTGCTCTATCGGTTTGTCTTTCTGGCTCTGTAGAAGAGTATGCATGAGGCTGGCGAGGAGAGCGAGGAGTCCGGAGCAGGCAGACAGAAGGACAGCTCCAGCACTGCGAGGCCATCAGGACGTCCTCCCATGTTGGAGGTGTCCATCAGAGAAGCCGATGCTCAGCCGTTTGAAGTGCTGATGCAGTTCCTGTACACCGATAAGATCCAGTATCCACGCCGAGGTCCGTACTTACCACGCATTTCTCATCAAACGGACAAAATGTCAGGAATGAAATGATCTAATTATCGATTAAGTCAGCACTGTGGCCTGTAATTTGTCTGATTATCTCATGAGAGCTTTTTTATCTCAGAGTTTCTAAACCCTTTGACTGTATTTCATTTACCTCAAAGTGTCCTGGTACACAAAGAACCAGCTCTGTAATCAGTTTCAGTAACTAACAAAGTTTTATTAAAATAGATGGAAGTACAGCTAAAGTTCATGAGGTCCTGAAGGGGAAAAAAAAAAAACCTTCAAAGAAACAGTGAAAATGAGCCTCATATGCACAAGCTGCATGCCCTAACCGTTCTGTTTCACTTTCATATAATAACAAACATATTATATCAAAAAATAAACTTATTGCATGATACCCTTTCAACAACCCCACTTCCCTTTTCTCTGCTTCTCCCTCAGGCCACGTTCAAGATGTCCTGTTGATCATGGACGTATATAAACTTGCCCTGAGTTTCAAGCTTTCGCGGCTGGAGCAGCTGTGTGTGCAGTACATCGAGGCCTCGGTTGACCTGCAGAACGTCCTCAGTGTGTGCGAGAATGCAAACAAACTGCAGCTCGACCAGCTCAAGGTGACTGGAGTATTAGCATAGAGATACAATAGTTACAACACTACACTGAGGTTAATGGTGTTTTTTTTCACATTCATAGATCCGAACAAATCGTGGGAATAGCTCACATGTATTGTACAGAACATAGACGCCGAAGTGCACCAGATATCAATATTTACAATATTTCCAGTGTGGAAGTCCAAAGTAGAAAATGGCTGTCCTGTAAAGTCGTCCCGATGGTAAATAATCCTAATTTCAGAAAATCCTCATCGAGTTCACAGTCTGAAACAGCGCTGTGATAAAATGGCGCCCGTTCACTAAACGCCATGCAGTATTTTCATCCCCTGACGTCACCAGGATTCTCCTCGCAATTTGAAGTGTGGACTTGGGTGTTTTTAATTTTTTTACATTTTTTTTATGCTTTGCTTGTGTAAAAGGTTTACAAGACTCACTTACGAACGAATCCGACTTACGAACGTTCTCTCAGAATGGAACTCGTTCGTAAGTCGGGGACTTACTGTATAGCAGTGCCACTGTGTCATATGGGAGCTTTACAGTAAGCTCGATACACATTTGCTTTTTTGTCTTGTTGTAAACTCTCCACACATCCATAACTCCCTGTAACATTTCTCTCTCTCTTATTTTCTTCTGTTTCTTGTGTTTCCTCAGGAGCATTGCCTTAACTTTGTGGTGAAGGAGACTCACTTTAATCAGGTGATTATGACCAAGGAGTTTGAGCATCTTTCCACTCCTCTCATTGTGGAGATCGTCAGACGCAAACAGCAGCCCCCTCCCAGGGTCTACTCTGACCAGCCGGTCGATATCGGTACGCCTGTAACACACATGTATACATTATACAGTCAAAAGTTTGTGCACACATCACCATCACATCCATAACTAGTTTGGCTACAACTGTTACATAAACAACAAATTTTTACATTGGTTTTAGGCACTTTGCAGTCTGCCACATTTGTTCCAGTTTCTTTCCTTTAACGTATGCCATTTAATGTAATTTATTATACAGAAAATAGGCGAGCTCATGACTTTTGCACAGTACTGTACATTTTTTACTTTAAGATTACTTGTTTGTAGTTTGTAGCTTAGTCTTATCATTTTTTTTTTTTTTTTGGATTTTTCCCCGATTTTCTCCCTAATTTAGTCGTGTCCAATTCCTCCCCGTCACTAGGGGGCTCCCACATTAAGGCTACTACTACCACTCAGCCGGGAGGGCCGAAGACTATCACGTGTTTCCTCCGAACCACGTGACGCCAGCCGACCGCATCTTTTCGAACTGCTCGCTCACGCACCGTTGGAAGCGGCGTAACACACTCGGAGGACAGCGCTATCCACTCCCTCCGTTGCGCGAGCTCACAGACGCCCCTGATTGGCTGTAGAGCCGTGATTAATGTGGGAGCACTAAGTACCTCTCATCCCTCCCCTCTGAGAGAGCTCGGCCAATCAGCTCTCTCTAGACCTCCGGCTGCGAGAGGTTACAGCAACACCCGGGATTCAAACTAGCGATCTCCGGATGATAGGGCGAGCGCTTTAACCACTGCGCCACTCGGAGGCCCTTGTCTTATCATTTTAAGAGTGTTGATCATTATTTCTTAGTGTAATTGTTCTTTGTTTTTGTGGTTTGTTACACAGGTACGTCTCTGGTCCAGGACATGAAGGCTTACCTGGAAGGGGCGGGGCTGGAATTTTGTGACATCATCCTGCTGTTGGACGGCCATCCTCGGCCAGCGCACAAAGCCATCCTGGCAGCCCGCTCCAGGTACACCTTTATCATTCAATGATAAAATGTGTGTATAATAATCTTATTTTTAATACCGCAACCCTACTGAACGTCAAAGCTGGTAGGTCAGAAGGTAATTTATTTTATAACAGACTTGTGCATTCAGTAGGTACTTTAAATCGAATAGGTTTATTCTTCATATTTTGTCAATACTTTTTTTCTTATTAATCTATTAATATTAATAAAGTTATTAAGTTAGAGTAGAACAGAGGTTGAGCAGTTGTTGTCTTTTCCCGTCAGCTATTTCGAGGCGATGTTCCGCTCGTTCATGCCCGAGGACGGACAGGTGAACATCTCCATAGGGGAAATGGTGCCGAGCAAGCAGGCCTTCGACTCCATGCTGCGCTACATTTATTACGGAGACGTCAACATGCCTCCAGAGGACTCGCTGTATCCTTTTAAACATTGACTAATCCTCATGCTCACATGAAAAAGAATTTCTCGTGAAAGATTGATTTATTCCAACATATCTGAATCTACGTTCCTGACAGGATAAGAACTTGTGCCTAGTTATTGTGTAGAATAATGGTTGATCTGGCACATGGTGGCTTAAGCAGATCTGGATCTCAGTTTCTTTAAGCTGAAGTGCTAGATTCTAACAGGGAGGGGAAAAGTTTTCGCAGTGTAAGGAAACATAAAATAAGTACCTTGGGTTGCAAGTAACTTAGTCTGGGAGTGTTTTGCAAGACGAGCAAAAAATTTTTTAAATGCATTTTAACTTGGTAAACGAGTGAGGTCTTGAAATACTAATACTGCAGTATGCATATGCTTTGTCTGATGCTTACGTTACATGATTACAACTGAGCCAATGGTTCTTCTCTGTGTCACGCTGCGGGTTGTGGTTAATCGACTCCCATGCTCGGACTCAGTGTGCATGCGTCACTCCTAAGGTCAACATCCGTAAAGCATTTTTTAATATTTTGTGTCCAACTGTAGTGACTGTTCTTTAGTAACTGTACGCCAACAACGTCCCTCATGAAGAAAAAAAAAGTTAAAAAGCCTTAATTAACTGTAATTAAACACAGTCAAATATTTATGTATAATTAGAATTTTTTTTCCCCCAAAAGTGTATCCAATCCCAACCATATTTTTAAAAGAAGTGATGCATATAGCTGGAGAGCAGCTTCTAAACATTATTAACTCCTCATTATATCTAGCTCACATCCCTAAAGCTTTCAGGCTGGCAGTTATTAAGCCTCTTCTTAAAAAATCTAATTTAGACGCGAATGGTGTAACAAATTTCAGAACGATTTATATCACAAATATTAGAAAATGTAGTTTCAGCTCAAATATGCACACTCTTGCAGGAAAACAATATCCTCGAAGAATTTCAGTCAGGTTTCAGGCCCTATCATAGTACAGAAACTGCACTAGTTAAAATTGCAAATGACTTGTTTTTAGCTTCGGCTGCATCTCAATACTCGTCTTACTTGATCTTAGTGCTGCATTCGACACTATAGATCTTAACATTCTCATAAATTGCTTACAAAATCACAAAATCTCAGGGACAGGCATTAAAATGGTTTAGATCCTACCTGTCTGATCGATACCATTTTGTTTATCTAAATGGAGAACTGTGTGGTGTAATGTCAGTGAAATATGGGGTCCCACAAGGGTCAGTTTTAGGATCTCTTGTGCTCTCCATATACATGCCCTTGGGTAACATCATTAGAAGACATGGGATACAAGACATTAGTTTCCATTGTTATGCTGATGATACTTAGTTACTGTATACATCTCAACAAAACTGACTTTAAACTGACAAGTCTTTAACAAGCTGACTTGTTTCTCATCAACTTTAACACCAGTAGTATATAGCTGATAACAGGAACTAACTAGTTTCATGAACGTTCCACAGCGGTGTGGAACGTTGGTATCAAACATTAAGTACAGTAAATACACACATCTGTCTGTTTTTCATCCTTAATCCAAGTACAGGTATTTGTTCGCAGCACCGTATTATTATGGCTTCTCGAACAACAGGCTGCAGGCTTACTGCAAGCAGAACCTGGAGATGAACGTTACTGTGGAGAACGTCCTACAGGTAAGACCTCAGTGGATCGCTCGCAAATTGCAAATGAGACACAACCTGCTAAAAATAACAGCAGCGCTCTCTCTCAGGAGAGAAACTCGGATCATGTTGTATTTTCGCATAGACGGCTGCGCACATGAGACATCTTTTATATACAGCGATCACGCTGTAAATAACCGAACAGGTGGATAAAATAAAACCTACATTGGCTTTGGTGGCATAGATTCTCTATGATATAATAGGACACAGATATGATTTTCAGCATCTTTCTGTTATTCCAGTAGTTTAATAAAATAAAATTAAAAATTAAAACCTGAGTTCATTTAATACTTTATGTTAAAAACTGCGTAAGCAGTCATGGAAAAGATGTTACTGTGTTTCAGAACGGTCCAATTATTGGCCTGCATCAAGCAAAGAAAACAACTAAGGAGATTTGTAATGACTTGAATTGGTTTAGGAACTGTCCAACGCAAATCATGAATGAACATGAACAGGAGATCACTTAAACACTTGGTGAAGTTGCATCAGAAAAAGCATCATAGCTGTGTTAAATAGTGAAAGTAAGAGCATTTCCTTGCACACACAATGTGACTGACAGGGACTAAACAGCTGTGTCAAAAAAAAAAAACACACACTTGTTAGTGAGATTATCAGAAAAAGAAAAAAAAAACACTTTGATTTGTGCAATGTTGGACAAAAAAGATTGGAGCAATGGAAAAAGGTCATGTGGAAAAAGGTCATGTGATTTGATGAGTTCAGATTGAACCTATTTCAGAGTGATGGGGTAAGAAGTAAAGCACATAAAGCAATGCACCCATCATGCATAGTGTCCACTGTACAAGCC
Source organism: Clarias fuscus (assembly GCA_030347435.1). Lineage (NCBI taxonomy): Eukaryota > Metazoa > Chordata > Actinopteri > Siluriformes > Clariidae > Clarias > Clarias fuscus. The sequence continues at coordinate 24,379,658 of CM059208.1, forward strand.
TCTGGAGGCAGTGTTATGATCTGGGGTTGCTTCAGTCGCTCAGGTCTAGACTCAGCACCGTTATGTGGCAATAAATTGAAGTCAGCTGATGACCTGAATGACCAGATTATCACATCTATTTAGTTTTTCTTCCCTGATGGCAAAAATGCCATATTCTGGGACCGTGAGGAATAATTTTCACACATGGACTGGCCACCACAGAGTCTTGATTAATACAAGATCTTTGTGAAAAATGCAACTCTGGTTTCTGGTTGTTGCAATAATGCTATGGTGAACTTGTAGCATACTCCAAGATTAAGAAAGTCCAGAGAATCTTTCTTTTTAGGTTGATACATCAATCGGTACATAGTTACTTTTATTGTGCCATTTTTTTTAAATAGACAAAGAATTTGACCTTGTATATATGTTATTTTTATATTTCCAGATACTCGAGGCGGCGGATAAGACTCAGGCTCTGGACATGAAGAAGCACTGTCTGCATATTATAGTGCACCAGTTTATCAAGGTGGGTGTACTGCTGAGCGAAGCACTGCGGCTGTGCTGGTTACCTGACCACGGCTAAACCCTTCTTCATCTCACTGTCACTTCTAATCAGTGCAGGATCTGCAACCTAAATCCGACCTGCATCTAAATCAGATTACCGTGGTCGTTAGCACTCAATGTGATCGATACAGTACCGAACGTTTGCATGGAGCATGAAAGCGCCAGAACTCGATATCAGTGCAATATTTTTTTTGTTTTTCATTTTTATTCTGCTATGTTTAATTTGCTCCTTTATTTATTAATTTATTTATTTTGGCTTGTGTTGCTTTGTTTACTGTCATTTTATTCTTTTCTTGCTCTGCTCTCCTTCCCCTAAAGGTGTCCAAGCTCCCCAACCTGCGATCGCTCAGCCAGCCCCTGCTGTTGGACATCATAGAGTCCCTGGCATCGCACATATCAGATAAACAGTGTGCTGAGATGAGCTCCGATATATAGGCATGTCTCCTGGTCTCGTCTCGTCTCGTCTCTTCTCACCTGTTTATTTATTCATCTCATGCAGTGTCTGTCGTTTCTCCCTTCCTCTCTTCCACCCCCACCTCGCTTGCTTCTTTTTTTCCTCTAACAACTTGAATCTGTGGAAAACTCTATGCATGGTTTACTTCCTGTCAGATATACAGTACTAATGTGTTCATTTTGTAACACTGGTTTAAAGAACCTCTGAACAATCCATTAAATATAATTTAATGTAGGATTATGTAAGGAAAAAATGTCCTTCTGCAAATTCTGAAAACTCTAATTACATTGTTAATTCCTGTAAAAAAAAAAAAAAAACGCAAATTGGAAAGACCTGACGCTGCCCTAAACCAATAGCTGTGATTGTTGATGAATAACTGTGGTATAAGTGAAGTAAAACACTACAAGGCATGTTGTTATTGGATAATAATCTAATCTGAGGTGAGAGTTGATTATAGAACACCATGCCACATCATATACTATATGGCCAGTAGTTTGTGTGCACTTGTCAGTCACACCTACATGTTGATCTTTCCCCAAGTTCGAAGCTCACGCTTGTATAAAATGTCTTTGATTTGCAGTTTCCCTTCACTTGGATTTAAAACAACACGACAATGCATCCGTGCACAAATCAAGCAAATAATGTTACAGTTGGATTAAATGAGGTGAATAGAGTGTCCTGCACAGAGCCCTGACCTCAACCCCACTAAGCAACCTTTGCGATGAACTGCAGACTATTTCATTAAAACCTGATTGAGCTCAGTGACTAAATGACATCACAAATCATGACATCCATGGTCCGGAAAAAAAAAAAAAAAGTTCAAAGAAGAGTGGAGATTATTGTAAGAGCAAATAATGATTAAATCTGACAGAATGACATGTTCAAAAAGTAAATATGGGTGTGATGGTCAGCTGTCCACAAAATTGCTGCCATATACTGTAATGTATCTCCTATGACTGACTGCTTCGATACACTAGTACCTTTCAGGCATCTAATTATTTGCATATCAGACCTGATTGGTACAAAGCATTTCTGACATCACAATCTGAGTAAATCTTTTTCCTTTCTTTCTCTCTCTCTCTGACTATTTTAGTGTATTTAAAAAAACACATTAAACATGTCAGTTATGTTTCCAAGTTCAGGGGTTCTTTAAAATAATTCTTTACAAACTGGAAAAAAAAAACTTGTATACTTACCTTAATTCCAAATACATAGCTGATTATAACCGACAACTGTTCAATATCACTAACTTTAACACTCTTACTCTTCACACATTAATCAGTCCTATTAAGTGCTTTGAATCTGTGAATGTTTTCTATACTGCAATGTAAATATTATATCCTGAGATTTATTTATTCCTAAAATTATACTTTTTTTCCACTTCTAAATGTTTCTGCCAGCAGTTAAATGACTTTAACCTAAATAAATATGTACAGCTTCACAATTCTGGTACTGTATGATATTTGTATATTAACCGCAGAGACCTTAAGTAGACTTTAGTGTATCTGGATAACTTCTTCCTTAATAAAGGTTTAACAGTTTCATCTGGTCCTTCATTCACATCTTCTAAACTGTGAGTCATTCTCAAGAGGTTTTAATCAGGTATCATCGGTGGTGAATACTTGTGCACTGACAATTTCTTGTATGTATTTTATTTTATGTTTGATTTTATGCACTTTATGTTCATAATGTAAAATCCCAGTTCAGTTTATTTTAGTTTGTCACTTTACAAAATGCAGGAGTGGTAAGGAGGGGGTGAAAACTTCTGCAAGACATTCTTGATCTGATAACTGTAGCTTCCGGAATTGGAATGCTTTCTGCAGTTGCAACAGTGTTTTAGTTGTTTCTTTGTCTAAGTGATGACCATCTTTCTACCTCTGACTCTCTGCTGATTCTTGGATGGGGAGGATGAAACAAAAGACAGAATGAAAGAGAGGATTTGGACAGAAGCACAAAGAGGCTCATTGATAGTGTGAGTCTGTGCTCTTAAACACCACTGCCAACAAGTGCAACTAGACCTGAGAGGGACATTCAGGCCACCCAAAGCCTCAGGGCTTCAATGACGGCACACAAAAGAATTCACATTGATGGAAGCAGTATGTGGACCATTACTTTATATTTTAAAATCACTTTATATTTTAAAATTTAAAGTGCTTTAAAAACAGCAGTCTGATTTTAAATCCGGCATAACATCAGTGTTGAATTTAACAAAGTGAATCTGATTTTCACTGAAAAATTTAAAATTTTTAAGCAGAGAAACTAAAATTTCCTTTCTCATAAATTTGGGCTAAATGGACTTTGTAGAATGCACAACTCTTACTTCTTGCATCCTACATAAATAATATAACGGCCAGATCCCCCATACAGTCCTCACCTCGTTCCAAACCATTTCCACATGGGCCATTAAAGGAGTTCTTGGGCAGCCAGCGTTTCAGACGTGAAGCAGCAGTCTGGTCATGCTCAGCGTACGAAACTTTCTATCTTGATGGCATCCAAAAACTATTGAAACGCTGTGATAAGTGGATTAGTACAGCAGGGCATTATATAAAGTAATCTAGGGAGTTTTTACTCTTACTGTATCTGTAATTCTATGCAATCAAAAGTTCCAAATTGACTTGGTACGCAATATGTATTTGTGGAAAAATAAAATCCAAACCACAGAAGCACTAGCAGGGCTGCATTGAATTGTTTTATTCATTTTAAATGTCATTTGAAACATGTCCTTTTGTAGGACTTGCCATGTGTTGTCACCATGCCACGAGCTGGTCCAATCTGTGACACTGTATGTTTGAGTCTGCAACTGAACTTCAGCAACAGGGAGCATCTTTCACCAAGATATCCTTCTTTGTTGACAATGAATTATCACAGAGGTGAAGAGACCAACAATGGTCATGTATGACCTGAGAACAGTTAAATCATGTGTTATTGTAGAAGATAATGGGTATTGGGGTAGAGGGGTAAACTTTGTGTTTTGTTTTCCCACAAGATTGTTTTTTTCCTAATCCAGACAATTCTGCACTCCTGTTTTCATGCGCTCATTTCTGCACTCGTGTTTCGGTTGTCTGCAGCGTGGAGATTAAAATAAAATACAAATGCACTTGGGACACAGTCCTCTTGGTCCAAACAGGATCATTGTGTATACATAAATGTGCACACTGATCACCCATAACATTTATTATCATTTATTATATGTATATACCAGTAAACTTGTTACAGGATCATGGGCACCCAAGGCTGATTTATGCCTGCCTGGACCACCACATCTGGGCCGATCCTATAGAAAAGCCAAATGCACAGCAAATCACCAAAAAAAAAAAAAAACGCTGGGCATGACAGAAAGGTACAAAACACATGGCACATCACAGCCTGCCAGGCACAGAGCCCGGCAGGCAAAGAGTTTACGGTTGTTGATCCGCCCTCCAAATTCCCCAGATCCCAATAAGATTGAGCTCTGGGACAAGGCTGTCGGAAAAAAACACAGCATCCAAAAGATACACCTCTAATGTCCTAGTGCCAGACACCACAGCACACCTCCAAAGGTCTTGCCCCGAGGGGTCAGAGCTGCCCCGGAAGTATAAGGAGAGAGAAGTGATTTTAATGTTAATGGTTTCAAATGGATCCAAATGATTTTGCGGAATAGTGGAGAGGCACAGAATCCAACTTATTTGAAGCCCCGTATGAAGTTCCTACAGTCATTTATGAACTTGGGAGCCATGTCATCTGCTAGTCTTGGTCCACTATGTTTTTAAGTTCAATGTCAATGTAGCTGTCTACCATGAGATTTTAGAGCACTTCATGTTTCTGTCTGCTGATAAGCTTTATGGAGATGCAGATTCCTTTTTCAGCAGGACTTAGCACCTGACCACAGTGCCAAAACTACCACTACCTGGTTTGCTGACCATGAGATTACTATGCTCGATTGGCCATGCGACTCACCTGACCTGAACCACATAGAGAAACTATGGAGTATTGTCAAGAGGAAGATGAGAAACACTCGACCCAATCGTAGAGATGTGCTGAAGGCTACTATCAAACCAACCTGGTCGTGAAAAACACCTCAGGCTGATCGTCTCCATGTCATGCCACATCGATGGAGTAATTTGTGCTAAAGGAGCTCTGCCCAAGTATTGAATGCATAACTGAACTGGGCTGGATATTTCTGTATCATAAATACTCTTTTGAATAATATTAGGAAATATTGTAATAGTTTGAGTCATTAAATTTTTTATTTAACTTTAATCGCTCTTTTATTTAACCTCTTTATCCTGTGTCCTGTATATCCCAGGAGACTTGGGGCACAAGGTGGAGTATTAGCCTATCGCCAATTAGCCTAATCTGCATGTCTTTGGACTGTGGGAGGAAACCAGAATACCCAGAAGAAACTCACCAAGCACAGGGAGAACACTTTTTTTTTTCTTCTTCTAATTATTGTAATTGATATTTAAAAGCATAAATGGTACCTCAAATACTTAAGTAAGCTTTCAATTTACAGTATTTTACTTCAGTTTGTTTTTCATTTGCACTATACATTTTCATTTCATTCAGTAAAATCCAAATCCCTAACAAACTTAAAGCCTAATGTCAACAAGGACAGGGAATTTCTTTGTCCATTGATGTAATTATTTGGTAAATGTCCTCTGCGATTAGCTGCTCGTACACTAAAATGCTAGCTAGCACAGCTAAAACAGAAACAAACAAAAAATACACAGAGGTAAATAACACTACACAGTATATCACTACAAATTTATACACTAGCTGTTGGTATAAATTTTTCATATTTTTTACTTGTCTAGTTTGTGTAATGACAGCTAGCTTAACATAAAAGCTGGTTGGTAGCTAGGATCTTTATGCTAGCTAAATTCTGAGAGATCCAGGGATTAGCTGCAGAAGTAGCAGGTTTTAGCTTGCTTTTAGTTCTTGTTCTGTGTAAAGCTAACTGTAAAGCTAGTAATGACAAAACTGAATGTGATTTAAGGGCATGGGTTTCTTTATGAATTAAGGTTCTTTCTAAAACTTATATTTTATATTATTTTATAATTTTTTTTAAAGCCAGTTTAAAATCTCATGTTAATTAGCAGCTCAGCAAGTTTTCTGAATGTTGCAGTTCTAGGAACATTTGCCACTAAGGACATTCTGGGGTTTTGTTTTTTTTTTTTTTTTTGGAGTGTTATAATTTTTTTATCCTAAGGTTTATAAATGTTAAATGGAGCATTTACAAATTAATGTTAGACTTTAACCGGGAGCACTGTATAAGCATCATATCACAAATAAAATTAGTGCAGTAGATTTTTCAAGAACGTTAAAGTTCAGCCTTCACAACTCCTGGTTCATTCTGATAACGTTCTCCTTTAGCTCTGAGATATTTCTTAAAAATTTTTTTTTAAATAATTTGTAAAAAGTATGTGCACATTTATTTGAGTGAGGAATACAATAATCAAATTTTAGGTTCAAAATATAATAATCCTCATTAACTATATTTCACAATGCTTATCCACATGTAGCTCCAAAAATTGTTGTCTGTTTTGTCTTTAATTAGTTATTTTTAATCTCCAGATTTGCCTGTAGTTCCAATATAATTATCTCTGTCTCTTTGTTCTGATTGTGAATTCATCCTTGACCTGCTCATGTTTCACCCTGCGGAGGCTTCTTGCGCTCCAACCGGATTCAAATCTAGACCTATCTTATTACAACTTTTTAAAAGGCCTTATTGTCCTCCATGATGATATTCATCACTTCAGCTAAACAGAACGGCTCTTGTGCAAGGCCATGTTTAAGGATTACTGCGTGCTTCGCTTATTAAAACACCTGATGATGAGGAGTCAGGCAGGGTTGGGCTGGGCTGGGCTGGGCTGGGCCAGTGGCTCGTTTGTTCCTGGGGAGGGACGGATTAATGCAAGCATCAGTTGCATAGGGGCTTTCTGAGATGTACAGAGCGAGGAAGGAACCAGGAGTCACGATGGTGCTTCTAACCACTAAGATCGTACAGAGAGCGTCACTCTTTGTGGCTTTCGGTGGCCTTGTTACGACGTTCATTACTACGTTTCTGCCGCTATGGAAGACGATGAACTCTGAGCTGAATGAGATGGAGAACTGGTACGAAGGTCTTTGGCATACTTGCATCTTCACAGAGGAAGTGGGTCTCCATTGCAAAGCCTTCGAGTCTCTTCTCGCGCTGCCTCCCGTCACGCTCGCCTCCAGGATTCTCATGTGTATATCGATTGTGACCGGTTTCCTCGGCGTATTGGCGGCATTTTTTGGACTTGATGGCGTTGAGATCGGGGCCGGCCGTGCCAGGTTAAAGAGGGGACTCCTCATCCTCGGTGGTGTGCTGATCTGGGTGTCAGGACTCACAACTCTGGCACCAGTTTCACTCATTGCATATGTGATGGTGGTGGAGTTCTGGGATGAGGGTTTTCCTGACGTGATGCCGCGCTGGGAGTACGGTGAGGCCATGTTCTCCGCCTGGTTCTCAGGACTTCTGCTGGTCATTGGAGGATCCTTCCTTTTTGTGGCAGTGTGCATGAGGAACCACGAAGTCAAACAGCAAAGGGAAATCTTTTCACCTACTCATGAACTTCAGCCTAGGACTCAACACTACCTAAAGACAGAGGTCTTATAGATTTATTTTTCATTCATCGTGAAGTAAGATACAATGATGAATTCATTATGGAATGACTCGGATTAAAAGTTTGTGCATGTTTTTAGTATTTTTGTCACCCACACTTGTTTGTGCTCATTAAATCTGAGTAAACAGATTTCAGGGATTGTTTCATTTGGAAGGCACTTTGGTTTGGCAAAGTATTCTGAATATTTATTTATTTATTATAAGTCATCTAAGCTTTTTTTTTCTCTCTTTTTTTAAATTCTGTATTTCCTTTACTCAGAACATATTCATTAGCTAAGAGCCAACGTGGTCTCACACATTTCGCTTGCAAAACCTGCAGAATTTTAGTAAGATGGAAGTTAGGATAACATTTGGTGTCAATGTTCATTCAGTTTGTTATAACTTTATTTGTAAAACCATCTTCATTTGAATGATCAGTCAAGTACATTCTGGCATTTGGCAAATACACTTATCCAAAGCAACTTAATCTCATTATACATCTGAGCAGTTGAGGGTTAAGGGCCTTGCTCAATGGCAACTTGGTGGGGGTGGGGGTTTGAACCTGGGACCTTCTGATCACTAGTCCAATACCAGAAACCACTACACTAACCCAGCCTCGGCAGTCAGCGGAATAGGTGAGAATAGGTAAGCGGCAAGGAGGAATAGGTGAGAGGATCCTCAAAATAATAATAATAATAATAATAATCAAATAAAATGGCCAAGGGTTATAAAAATTGGTTGGCCTACAAGTTTTTAAAGAACATCAAACTGATAGCATTTTGTCTTGTGATCATTCTATCCACATTACTCAACAGAATTTACTTCTGTTAATGAAGTTAACTTATACCAGTTCATATTTCCAAAATTTGACCACGAGGTATCCAACTAGCTGAAATTAATTTACATTAACTTATGATTTACTAAACTTATGATGTGACAAAAATACTTTAATAGTTATATTGGCTGCACTACAAAATATCACATCATAAAAAAATAAAAAGAAGAACAGGAGAAAGATAGCAGCCTTGTGTAAATGAAGTGCAGGACAATTCTGATATCCTTTTCCTTTTTCAGCTTGATGACAGATGACTGAGTTTTCAGGACGTCTAGTGTTCAAGGGTGACTGAGGACGAGTGAGGCACAGGTGTGCATTTGCTTTACAATTAGACGGTAATCCTGGCATTGCTCAAAAAGTAGGACATTCAGTAGGTAGGCTGAAAGCACAGTATTGAAGCAGCTGTACAGGTGTGTGTAACAGTAGCTGGTTCTAAGTGTTTCGAGTCCATTAATGGAAAAAGAAACCACATGGCAGCCGTTTAACCGTTCAGTCCAGGTGAAAAATTGATGGCTATGTGGATGACATCCACTTGGTTTTGATGCTTTCACTTGGTAAAATCCATTAAAAATAAGCAGAATACTCAATGTTTGTATGATTGGAAAATCAACAGTGTGGGGTAATGATCTTTTCCTTGAAACACAGTGTCATTATCTGTATAAATGAGCTGCTGCTGATCCATGGCCCTCCGGTGAAGAGCAGAGCTGAGCAATAGAGCTTTGAGAGTGTTCTCTTATATGAGGTCATATTAGGGGTAAGGTCTAATTGGTTTGTTTATGCTCCTGGCCAATACAAAAACAGAAGAATGAATATTAAAAAAAATACTAAAAGTGAATTTTGGATAATAGCTGCGTAGCTTCTGCTCCACACTCCAGTCCACTAGGTGGCGGTATTGCACCAATTGCCAATAAACCCTAAAGAAGTGGTTCTCTCACAAAACATGAGTTTTTGCGAAAGATGAAAGTAGCTTGTATTTGTCGATAACGCTCTGTTATATCAATTTTACACTATTTAACATCTGTATGTTTCTCTAGATGATTTCAAAAGTGTGACTCAATTCTGACCCATTAATTCAATTAATCAACGACCGAACAACTGCACAGCTCTTATTAACTGTATATGCAATAAACTTCGAATTTTTCTTCAGCCAAACAACTTACTATATTGTGCAAAATGAATACCTTCTGACAGGTCCCAATAGAGACTTGAACAGTTTTCTCTGTTCTTCTGAGGCTTTATTAACCAACCAACTCAGCAGCAATCAAGCAACATATGTGCTTGCAAGCAACATATGTGCTTTGTGTCGATAGCTATAAATAATTTTTGCTTATTGACCAGCTTTGCAGGAGCCGTCAGCTGGAGAAAGCGCTCCATCGCAGGGCTCCAACATTAACATTCAGCCTGGCTGCTCAAGCTGATCCATTATTCAACAGCGCACTTCCCTCTTTTACTATTTGTTTATGGCCCTTATGGCTTGCCACGTCTGCTCGATCGTAATGTAGTATTATAGGCCATTGCGTGATTGAATTGAACTAAACGACATCTGTCATGATAAAATACATTTGTCCTTCTGTCCTTGAAGTTTAATACATCCGCGTGTCTCCCTCACCATCATCACTATGTGCTGGATTACACTGAGGCAGCACTGTGCAGTTCTCATTACCAGCACTAGAGGGACACTGCATGCTTTAGATTAGAGGTTGTGAATGTAAAAATTGTTTTTTGTTTATATTATTGTATATAATATTAAACAAATCTCCAACAAGACATCAAGACACAGGGATACGCAAATAACTGAATGAACGAATAATGCCTGAGACTATACACATAGCTCTTGTCAGTATTTAAATTGTCGTTAACAAGCGACGTCACTTCAGTAAACTCTTTCAGTACATGTTAAATAAATGTCTCCTTATAAAACAATACCCCAGATAGCATTATCCATAAAAAAGCAGATTTAGCCTGGATGCATTCACTCCAACCTGGCAACCCTGATTAAAGTCAGTATGCCAAGTCTGTGTGTAACCATGGCCAAGAAGAAAACCAGCTGTATGATGTTCTTGACCCAAGTGAGCCTCACTTGACCCAAGTGAGGCTCATCTGACCGACACAGCATGGCCACCACTGCAGATGGTTCATGTGTCCTGGCCCTGCCACTTCTGGTCTGACCACTATACGACATCATGGAGAAGGCCGACTGCATTATAAGTGTGAAAAGATCTAAGAAGTGTAAGACAAGTGAAACACACATACACACCCTTGTCGCTCACAGACTCTCAGTCATCAGCTGATGCTCTGCAGTAAGCGAACTGTGGGAAGTCTCTTTGATAAGACCCTGTGCTCTTTCCCTGACCTGAGCAGGAGACTTTCCCCATCATGCCTTTCAGGAACATTTTCAGTTCTACACAATCATCAGCAGAAGGGGGGTTAAAACATCCTGATGTGGAAGGAGAAAATGACAGGCTTTGTGATGGTTAACTATCTGCCTCTATATTCCAAAAAAAAAAAGTGGCATCTCCTTTGTTTCTGAGAGCATCAATCTCTCTCTCTCTCTCTCTCTCTCTCTCTCTCTCTCTCTCTATATATATATATATATATATATATAGTATATATGAAGAAGAAAAACTTGTATAAATATTGTAATACTAAATGTATTGCTATACTTATATATTGATATTATACGAATATAATATACATCATACTATTTTTCTTTTTCTGACGTGTGTGTAAATCTTTTTGGCTGACTCTGTATATATTCTGTATATACTGTATATAGAGACAAATATGGAGAGACAGATAGATAGATATATATGTCTGTCTGTCAGTTTCTTGCTATATATATATATATATATATATATATATATATATATATATATATATATATATATATATATACCCACAACATATATTGTGGAGAAAGTGAGGGTCTTTCTGGTTGTCTATCTATCTATCTATCTATCTATCTATCTATCTATCTATCTGTCTATCTATCTACCAGTATCTATATTTATCTACTTCATAGTTAATGTTTCCTTTCCAGATTTTTTTTTATCTGTCTGACTATTTACAGTCAACTCCAGAATTATTGACTCCCTTCAAGAAACCAAAAAATGTAATAAATAAATAATTTAATAAATAAAATCTAACAAATCCTTCCATCCGTCTGACTTTCCATTTGTCTCTCAGTCTAACTTCAGTCAACTACAGAATCATTGGTATACACACTATGTGTGTATGTAGAGATAGACAGCGAGAGAGAGAGAGAGAGAGAGAGAGAGAGAGCAGGAAAGAGAGCACTGAAGTTTACAGCAATGCACTATAGAGAAGGAGAGAGAGAGAGAGAGAGAGAGAGCATAATTTGACTAAGATAAAACAGTGAGCTGAGGGAGGGAGGGACGTGGCGAGGGAAGGGAATGGAAGGAGAGCAGAGTGGACTGGAAAGAAGGGGAGGGGAAAAGTGGAGCTCTGGGAGAATTCATGCTGTGTTAGCATCCCCCGAGCAACTCCATCAATACCGCATACAGCTGAACTGCTGGCAAGAGACCTGCAACTGCAGAGAGAGAGAGAGAGAGTGAGTAGGTGTGAGTGTTTAAAGCTTTTTAAGGAATAAGTACCAGGAGAAGAAGATAAAATAGACAGGAACAGAGCAAGCAAGCACTTCTAACTCCACCATCTCCTTACTCTGAGTGTGTAAAAAGAGAGAGAGAGAGAGAGAGAGAGAGAGAGAGAGAGAGGATGTGTGTGGATCCTGGGCTACTGCAGTAAAACCGGTGCAGGACGCAACACAGCACTCCAGAAGACGTCTCAGAAGCTTGAGGAGCAGAAGGAGCCTGAAGAAGCGCCTGGTCTGGGATGGTGCTGGAATGCACTCCTGCATCGGTGCAATGAGGGATCTGAGACACTGATCTGCGTGCACCTGCTTCCTCGGGGGCTTCAGGTCAGTCCTGCTCGCTCCGTACTGTCCGGGGAGAGCCTCGTCTCAGTCTCATGGGTGGATGGAGGGGGTTAGAGAGGGTTCACGTGGAGGTTTGAGGAGAGGATGTCCTGCAGAGGTGTGTGAGGGGTGTGTGAGGAGTGTGCTGCCACTGTGGGAACTTGGTGGCTCTTTAGGGGGCTGTTCAGAGGCAGAGGATATTGCAGAGAGTGTTTCGCTTCTTTATGTGTCATTTTTGTCATGGTATAAATCATTGAACCTATTTAGTTTATATATTGGTCTTTTATATCTCTCTCTCTCTCTCTCTACTTCACATTCACCAATATGTAGATCAAACACTGCAATATAGATTCATATAGATTATAGATATTTTTTTATTGTTTTATTATTTCAGCTCTGGGAATGTCCATACTCTCAGAAAAAGCAAGAGACAGAAAATCTGAATTTTATTGCAGCCTAAAGGCACGTGGTGTGTGTATGTGTGTGTGCGCATGTTAGTGTGTGTGTGTGCTTGCTAGTGTGCCATAACCCTGCAGTGTACTACAGCTTAAACTCCAAATTCCACAACAAGATCAGCTCTGAACTCCAGTGCCCTTTATTCAGCGGCGCTGACATGCAGGAGCACATACTGTAGGCGTACACTCGTTTACTGCTAAGCGCAGCGCTCGTAAGCCCTCCACGACAACTGATAGAAAGCTACATAAACGTTTTTTTTTTAAAGACACAACAGGGCATCCCTGTCTAAAAGTAAACCCGCTGTTCCTATATGCTTCTATAGTGCTATGATGCCGACGATCGGACTAATAAAATTGGCTGTTTTTTGTGAAAAGGTTGACTTTGGTGCGGTAATCTAGCAAAATTTCAAACATGAAAAAAAAAAAAAGATTGATTAACTTATATCCACATGCTCAAGAATTTAGTTTGACCTTTTATTATAAATTCCTACAAAAAAAAAAAAAAAAAAACTATAGTAAATGTGTTTTGCTTTAGTTTGGCATCATGACATAAAAAAAAAAAACATGTTTATGGTTGAACGCTGGCCTCCCAGGAACTCCTTTAATAGTCCAAATATGTAGAAATGGCTAGGAGCGAGAGGTCAGGACTGTACAGGGGAAGTTGCAGAAACTCATGTAACGTGCAAGTGGTGCTGGTGACTGGTGATGATTACGTGCACAGTTCCCTCAGACAAATGTGTTTCCTATGTAAGTTGACCACAAGTTATTCATTATTTAACCAAGGATCAGGAGTTCCAAGCGCTGAATGGTCACAAGAACACCTGTAGTGGGCTCCGAGCCACCTGGGCCTGGATCGTCATTCATGGACATACAGCCTTCTTTAAAAACTTTTGCACCGTTGAGATGTTTTACTTTGGTCTCATCACCATACTGTACTTAAAATCTCCTCTAAACACCCATATATAAACAATATAAATGAAGTAAGTCATCACAATTATTCAAAACGATCCAAACGATCTCGTATCAGCTCTGCCTCCTGGAATTCATTCTTTCGACCAGGTTTTATTATAATTTTATACTGTTTCTCTGGTTTCTCAGCTCATTGTTTTTTCTTCTCATTTTGTGTTTGTGAAATCATCCTTTGCTTATTACTTAGTTCAGTCTTTAAGTACGGCATTAGAACTCATCTTGACCCGGATTCGACATGTTTAGGACCATCATCTTGACTTCATCTTGGCTAGTTCTGGTTTAAAATCTTGATAAGGTGATCTTGAATCTTGACTCTTGACAGATGGACAGATCATTTAAAAAAAAATGCAGAATTTAAAAGTATTCAGTATGTACAGAATAAGCCAGTTGGGGACATGCTGCTATAGGAAAATAATCAATAATGTTGCTGTGTCTTGCTAGAGATGTGAAGCGACGTTGCTGTTATCACGCTGTTGATTATTTTCCTATAACATTTCATCCTACAGTGTTTTATACCAAACATTTTGTCTTTTAATCATACAAATTGGTTCCCTCACGTTACTGTAAGAAACTGAAAAGCCCTCTGTCCTGAAGACATTTCTATGTCAGAAGATTTTACTTTGACTGTTACAAAGTGCTGACACTGGAGACTCCTTCCATCCTCACCGTCACCAAATGAATGACTATACACTACAAGCTTTTATAAAATGTTAACTTTTGAATTCTGGAATAATTTTCATTATGATCAAATGATCCTAAAATAGTTCAACCAGTCATGCAATTTTAATAAATCTTAACAAGATTGCCGAAAACGTGATTACAGATAGGTGGAACAGGTGTAGATATTTCAGGTCAGATAGACATTAGATCTGCTATGTTTGCTGAGGCAGTGATTTCCTCCGCTGAGATAACAACACTGAGCCGTGTCATTCGTGGAGCTTGTGGAGAGCAGGTCAAAGAAAGCCGCCTTACAAAGATCAATATGGTGTTAATAAACTGCCTGCAGTAAAGCATCGCTATCAGCGTTGATGGCATTAGTTCCAGGAAGATTAACGTTCTTTTAGCTCCTTGTATGCAGATGTTCTGGTTACAATACACTATTTAGCGTTTTTGGCATGCAATACTGTAAGTGTGCACAGAGGGAGCCGCGTTCAGTGTGAAAGGTCATGGAAGTGGGGCAAAGACACTCCAGGCATTCTCTAACTTGACCCTTGTGTTTCGCAAGCAGTGAAGATGCAACCTTAAGAAAGGCCTTTGTTATGAGCGTCTTCACTGACGGTCAAAGATTGAGCTAATGATTAACCGGAGAGCATTTGTCACCTGTGCGAATGAAAGGGTACAGGTGATGTGAAGCGCCAGTGATCTATCACTTTATCACTTCAGCCAAATCATAAAGGAACCGTGCAGGAACATGAGCTCCTCACAAGAACGTCATGGAAAATTCCCTGCAGCAAGACTCAGGCTGGGGACAGTAAAGCGGTGCATGTCTTACTCCAGCTCTGATCCAATTCCTGTATGTACTGAGGACCTGAAGAAGAACATCTGTGATGGGATTTCATCTAGCCTTTGAACTCTTAGGTCACTCCACTCCAGCTGACTAATTAAAACTGCGTATACACAAGTGTCAGATAACGTGAGCATGTCACAAAAGAGTACTCTGGGAAAAGTTCATAGTTCTTAGAAAGAAGGCGAGGAACCAAACACTTTCTTTGAATGGTTCAGGTAGAACCCTGCACGGCATGTTGAGTATCCCACAAAAACTGTCTGTCTAGGGATTTGAAAGAAAGGTCAGCAGGAGGTTGTTTCAGAAGGACCTACAGAAGATCCCAGAAAGAGACAGAAATTATAAGATATATTCGCTGCCTAGGCTGAGGTCAGCACCTTGCTTTTATCTGAATTGGTTTGGACAGAAGAACATTACCAATGTCCTTTCTCTGTCCTGAGATCAGATGCTGTTCATAAGATATTTTTCAAATGAGTCTCTGGATCAGGATCTCAGGTCTCTTATATTTACTACTGAAGCCTCATTCCGTGATCTGCAGCAGTAAGAAAATAAGTTGATTTGAATCTCAGTCACTTTATCATTAGGACTCATGAAGCCTCTTGAAGGAAAGTGAAGCTACTTGGACAGCTTAAACTCCAAATTCAAACCACGAGAACATTTGCATGCAAAAACCTGATAAAAAAAAAAAACTTAATTAAAAAATAATCAAATGTAAACAACACTAATCCTCCTATTAGCTTTAACCTTAACCTTCAAAACCACCTTTGTACAAACCAATTTTATATGGATATGAATTCTCATAGATTTGGAAGTCTGAGCTCATGATGGAATTTAGAAATTGAATTTTAAACCTCCTGCTCCTGAATAAACACAATTATATACTAGTCTATATAGTTGTGTTTATTCAGGAGCAGGAGGTTTAAAATTCAATTTCTAAATTCCATCATTGGGACACGTTTGTTGTTATATTGACAGCTGAATTCACAATTTTGCCATCTAAAACACAGAACATAAAAAAATGAATGTGACAGTTTTAAAAATAAGTACTATGTTGTTTTATTGAAGTATTGAAGTAATAAGTTATTATGAGGGGTGTTCATTGACATTTAAAGAAGACTTTAAGCATAGTATAGTGATGAGATTCTCAGCCATTGTAAAATATTTAAACGTTGCAAACATAATGATCTCAGCCGAGGTGGCTCGGAGACCACTGCAATCATCCCCGCTCAACTTGCAGAATAGACGCCTCTGTCTGTGGGAACTGTACACATAATCATTCACCAGCACCACTTTCACATTACAGGAACTCAGCTGGGAGTTATTGCAACATGCCCTGTACAGTCCTGACCTCGCTTCAAGCCATTTTCACATTAAAGGAGTTCCTGGAAGACCAGCGTTTAACAACACAAAGAAGGCAGTCCGATCATGGCTCCAGTGTACTAAGAAAACGTTCTACCTTGATGGTATCCAAGCACTGGGATAAGTGCATTAGTGTAGCAGGGGATTATATAGAGAAATTCAGGGAGTTTTTACTTTCATAATGATGTCCTGTTATTCTGCACAATAAAATGCAGAATATAAACTTATTCTATACATTTTACAGTGTTTAATATTAAGTCAACAAGGAAATAATGTGATACTACTTGGAAATATCAAGTTATTAATTTATTTATGTTATTTAATTGATATTTCAAGATATTTAGTCAAAACAAGGGTAAATCACTTCCCGCGAATTCTTCTAAAAGCGGCAGCACGTCTGAGTTGGCAACCTCAAAAAATAGACTAAGCAGCATCTTGAATCTATAACATAATGACTATGCAACCTATTACAGTATAATCATGTGGTAATCCTGTTATATTAGTCTATTTTGACAAGACTTCTGTTAACTAAGTCACTGATAAATCACCAATGCTAGTGCGTTTATTAGCAGCAAACAACCGAGTTAGCTGTGTGTCCACGCTATCTGTAGTAAAATACATATATACTAGGTGTACAGTACCAACAATGCAACAAAAGGATAACTAAAAACAGCTTCATTTAATCGCAAATGTTAGTTAGCATCATATAAACTCAATACAAACTGAATGCTAATACGTAGCTAAAATTGGTTAAGACTTACCAACAACAGCTTCATTTCCACTCAGTAAACATTAATACCTCTAATAATAGAAACAAATGAATGCTAATAACTAGTCCAAATTTCAAAAAGTATTTACAAGCTGTAATGCAAAATAAATGACTTTACAAATAATTCATGTATGAGGTGAAAAACTATTGAAGGAAAAAAGCAGAGATGTATAGAAAAAAAAAACAGACTTAGCAGGGTTAGCATTCACATTCATAAACCCTTGCCTTTTTAATGACTGCAATGTTTCAGAGCTGATCCCAGAACGTTAGTATTTTCTTGGACATTATAAAACATTCAAGGCAACTTTATTAATTCTATTATTTTAGTTACTTAAAAATATTTTGTAAAAATCTTCATACCACAGAAGAGGAATAGGACCACCATAAACAAAATTTCAGATCCCCCCCGCTTTAGAATTCTGCCTTTAATCTCTGACTTCTGATTTGAATCTCAAAAGCTGACCTTTTTTTTCTCAGAATTTTGACTTTAATCTTAAAATTTTGACTTTATTCAGATTTCTTTCTTTAATCTCAGATTTCTTACTTTAATCTCAGAAATCTGCCTTTAATTTCAAAATTATGACTTTAATCTCAGAATTCTACCTTTAATCTCTGACTTCTGACTTGAATCTCAAAAGCTGACCTTTTTTTCTCAATTTTGAGAAAATCTCAGACTTTTTTACCTTTTAAGTGTCAGAATTCTGCTGTTAATCTCCAAATTCTTCTATTAATCTCAAAATTCCAACTTCAATCTCAGAATTACAATTTTAATCTCAGATTTCTTACTTTAATCTCAGAATTCTGCCTTTAATCTTAGAATTCCAACTTTAATCTCAGATTTCTTACTTTAATCTCAGAATTCTGCCTTTAATCTTAGAATTCCAACTTTAATATCAGATTTCTTACTTTAATCTTAGAATTCTGACTATGATCTCAGATATTTGACCTTTATTTCTCAGAATTCTGACTTTAGCCTCATCATTAATCCCTTAATCTCCAAATTCTGCCATTAATCACAAAATTCCAACTTCAATCTCAGAATTCCAAGTTTAATCTCGGAATTCTGCCTTTAATCTAGGAATTCTGCCTTTAATCTCAAAATTCTGACTTTAATCTCAGATTTCTGACTTTAATCTTAAATTTCTGACTATGATCTCAGGTATCTGACCTTTATTTCTCAGAATTCTGACTTCAGCCTCATAATTAATCCCTTAATCTCCAAATTCTGACATTAATCTCAGAATTCTGAGTTTATTGTACTTATCTGACAGTCAAATACAAATTTGACTCAAATACATTTTTATGATGACCCTAATCATTATCCATATCTTTTAAACTGTAAACAGTTCTGGTCATTGTTCTGTTCACAAGGCAGAGTGTACTACTGCTAAACACTTTAAAATGACTTTGATGTTTTATTGGTGATTTTACTAGATGTATTATTCTCTATATGACCTTTCAGCTCAGTCTCATAAAACTACACTATTTAGACTTGTTTTACCTGGATTCATACTGGAATGACTGGATATCCTCCTTTACACCATATCTCTAAACCCATAAGGAACCTTGTTCTTATCATCATTTTGCTTCGCTTTTCTTTAGCTGATGTAGTGACTTTATATGAAACCTTAGGCTCTGAAATGTAAAGCAGAGGTTAAGGGTTGATAATGCCGGTGACTGAGTTCAGTGCTGGCACTGATCAATGAAGTACATTCCAACACATTGGCAACATGCAGTTAGTGAGGGTGACGTGTTGCTTCTGATAAGCGTTATTGGAATTCTTGTAGGCGGGGCCTCCTGGTGAGAAAGCCAACAAAATCTGCGTCACATTGCCGAATGCTGGACCTACAACTGGGCTGTTGAAGTGTATTAAGGTGATACATGCAGATGGATTGGCTGACTTGTGGTAAAAATGTAGTATAATACTTGAGGATATTTTTGTTGTACATGATATGTGTCAAGTATGTATGTAAACAAATTAGAATTTTACATATATATTGTATTCTTATTAATATACAAAGGGAAGGTGTGGAATGATTGATTGATAAAAAATCTTGGCAGGATGCAACAGCAAAATCAAATAAAAAAGAGGTTTTTACAATTTTAATGTACTGTAGACATGAGCCATTGGATATGAAACTTGGGGGACAACAAAAAAAAAGCCTATATTCTTTAACATGGACCTGTGGTGCTGCCTCTTGCATTTACAGAGGTTTTAATGAAAAACTACTAGTTTGTATATATTTTAGAAAAATTTAACCAAATAATTATTAATTTAGATATGCATCTGAGTGATGTAGGTGAGGCTGAGGAACTGTAAGAGCCAAAATTCACCGTGTTTCCAAGCTTCAGAGTGGTAGAGTTCATATCTCATTCAAGAACAAAACAAATCAAAACAAGACCCTGATGAAGTTGAAATTCAGCTTTGGATAATAATGACTAAAAAAATTTTAATGTTTTAAACAGTGCTAAATTTTGATAGCCGATCCCTTGCTAATCCTCTGCTACACTAATGAACTTATCCCAGTGTTTCGCTAGTGCTTGGATACCGTCAAGGTAGAACATTTTTATCAGTACGCCGGAGCCATGACCAGACTGCCTGCTTCACGTCTGAAATACTGGCCTCCCAGGAACTCCTTTAATGACCCCAGCATGTGGAAATGGCTTGGATCGAGGTCACGACTGTACGGGGTGTGTGGCAATAACTCCCTGCTGAATCCCTGTAATGTGCAAGTGGTGTAAATATTATCTTGTCATATTGCCCATCCTCAAATGATTTAAACCAGAGCACGGTTATATGTTTTCTTCCATTTGTAGTTTTCTATTTTATTTTATTATATAAGATATATATATATATAATTCAACGGAATATACTGCATGACCTAGAAAATACTGCGGTGCAACGATGATATGCATGCATAAACAGACTCACAGTTGCTATGGTGATATGATATAAATCGTGCCGACTTATAAACCAGTGGAAGCATCCTTCTCCTAAAACCACAACCTACGCTCTGGGATTTCGTTTTAGCCCTTTATGGTAGACGCTCAATTTTGGCAGGCAAGCCGGAGATTTTTTACAATATGCAAATGATTTCCTCCAGCAAAAACCATCAATAAAGTCAAGAACCAAAAAAAAAAAACCCAAAAAACTATTGAATGTATATTATGATGATCTTTAAAACAAGTGACAAGCCAAAAGAGTAACATTTCTCCAAACAGGTTTGATATATTTTTTGCATCACTGAAAAATGTAGACAGAGTAGGATTTTTTTTTTTGTTGTCGTTTTTTTTTGGCATCGTTAAATTTTTAGATGCCTCCAAACTTTTTGCCGTGGGCTTGTTTCCGTTCCTGTGTGCTTCACTCTGCCTCATTAAGGAGCACTATTGTTCTTTCCACTCGCCATTTCCAGGACCTTTGGGTGTGATGTGAATATCAAGTGGTCCTCTAAGGCAGAGCCCCTGAAAAGCTGTTTTAACATTTAAAATTCATGCTTGTGCTCTGATAATCGCTGGGCCTGTGAGGGTTTTATGGAGCGCAGATAAAGTGTAATCGTGTCGATTATGCGATGATTGTATATCATCTGGGTTATTACGTGAATCATTAGGCTTGCAAACTCACAAATGGACATTTTTATTATTATATTTTTGGAAATGTACGTTCAAGGGACATGACACCCACAGAGGAATAAATAAATCTACAAGGGAAGGAATGGGCTCTAGATGCTCTTCTCGAGAATGGGTTCGAGCTCCTGGGTCGGTGGGTTGCCACACCCCACACCACCCAGCCACTGCATGCGGTGCCGATCCCAAGCCCCGTTGGGAGGGTTGTGTCAGGAAGGGCGTCCGGTGTAAAAACCTGTGGCAATATCCGTCACCATCAGACCATCTGGTTAACCCTCCTACAACAGGCCATGCCTATCACATAAAAGTTTCATCTAAGGATAGTACTGATTAGAGACAGGAATTTTGGATTGATTTGTGATGGCAGAATAACTAAATGCCCCCATATTGTTTCTTTTATGGATTATCTTTTCCTCCTAGGTCCTTCTTCTCATGAATCTGTGGTTAAAGAAAAAAGTATTTATGCTGCCAGTAACCGGGTTATTACTTTCAGCAACATTTTATCAATATTAATCACTCCCACTATAAATTAATTCCTTCTTTTCATTATTTTATACAAACTCGCACCATAGCCAAGTATGGCCAAAGTGCAAAGTGTCTCTTTCGGTTTGATTTTAGACAGAAGTTTTGGTTTTACTGCACCTAGTCACATTTTTTAAAAAGGTCTTTTTAAATGAGCCCGAGTCCTATTACACTTACTACTTATTAAACTCAATCCTATTACATAATACCATTTTTCTTGGAAGACTTGGAAGTTTTAGGGTACTTAAGTTTTAGCACACTCTAAGCACTTTACAAAGAAATTAGAAGTTACTTCAGTGCTTGTAAATTTTTCAGCATGAAGAGAAATGACCCGATAATAATAATAATAATAATAATAATAATAATAATAATAATAAAAATTTGGAATCTTCAACAAACTCATCTTAGAAGGGCTTATCCAGGTTTACGTTTTGGAGCATCACGATGGCGAAGCCATTCAAAAACTGTGCAACTCACCCACTCATCGTCTATACCGCTTTATTCTGAATAAAGGGTTACAGGGAGTCTGGAGCCTATCCCAGGAGACTTAGGGCATGAGATGGGGTACACCCTGGATGAGGGGGCCAATTAATCGCAGGACACACACTCTTGTTCACACTACAGGCAATTTGGAAACACTAATTAGCCTAATCTGCATATGTTTGGGCTGTGGGAGGAAACCGGAGTAACAGGAGGAACCATTAACTGCGAGAACATGCAAACTCCATGGACACAGAGGCGAGAATCGAACCCGGACAGGAATTGACCCCAGACCCTGGAGGTGCTAAGCCACCACCGTCAAAACAGGTTTAATATAAAATATGAGCTGTTTAAAATGACCTTTATTAACAAAAAACAACCTTTTTAAAATTATCTAGTTGTGTCACATGAGCTTCCCAGGCACACAACTACAGGTATATTGGAAATGATATTACTAGTATACACAAGTTCACAGATTGTCACGTTACTGCACCAAGATGTTCGCTAGACTTCATGAGGTAAAGTCAGTGATAAAAGCTGAATAAGGAACTTTCTACAACATAGAATGGATTTGTGACACTGGTGTCACTGTGGGTTCTTATGGGCTATGGAAATTTGACGTTTGAACATGAAAATGCATTTTAGCTTCTAGGACCTGATGATCCAAATGTTATGTGCTATAAATTGTAAATGGTTTATGTAAGAAAGAAAGAAAGAAAAAAAGAAAAAACATGCGTTTATAATTGATGGTATTAAATAATCGAAACTTTAAAAAAACTAAAGTATTGATTTGCTTCTTTCATTAATTTGGTCTAAATAGTCTTATTAACAAAATGAACCACAGTTATAATACTGGTCCTTAATGAACTGTAGTCCATTGTATCCGTCCTTTGATTCACTTCATCTGTACTACTATTAGCAACCGGCAATGCTAATGCTACAGGTAGCATTAGCATTAGCAACCGGCCATGACCCGCTCAGACAAAGTACCAGTTGCGCTGTTCTCTCCATTGCTTCAATCGTTATCCGCGGTTTGACTGCTGTTTTTTCAGAAGACCAAAAAAGTCACTAATGATGTTGTGCTTTGTAGATCCATACATATTTACATTAGTAAATTGCATTAAATACATTAGCTAATATCAAAGACTGAATGACCCCTTGATCTCTCTGCCATCATAATACCCTCGTTCTAATTGGCTCCTATTGAAGTCAGATGGCACAATGGCTTAGTAGTCAGCTCTGTCGCCTTGTACCTAAAGGTCTCGGGTTCGATTCCTTCCTTGGGGTCTGTGTGCATGGAGTTTGCATGTTCTCCATGTGCTAGATGGGCTTCCTCCGGGTACTCCGGTTTCCTCCTACAGTCAAAAGACATTCAGGTTAGGCTGATTGATGTTCCCAAATTTCCCGTAATGTGTGAATGAGCGTATGAGTATGAATGAGCGTATGAGTGTGCTCCGCGACCCTGTAAGCAGGATAAAGCAGTATAGACAATGAGTGATTTTAATTCAATAAAATAAATCACATTTACATAAAATTATTAGTGTGATAGGTTGAAAAGTCTGCTTGTCAATCAAATGCATGATAACTTGTGTTATCATGACTACTTCGAATATACTATATACTGCAGGCAAAGTGCAGCACAGCTCACAACATCATATACAATTTTCTAGTCTGATATATAGTCTTATTGTAATACTTAAAACATTTAAGGGGCGGTTTAAACCCGAAATCCTTCCCTCTGGCTACGTCTTTGGTCCTGTCATTGGTCTGTTAGTTGACTGTGTTCACCTGTTCTGCGTTAGTTCAGTGATTAGTTTATCTATATGTACCCTGTGCTTTCTACAGTATGTTTTTTCCTCTAGATGATGATGATGATGATAATGATGATTATGTTGTCTCTAATAAATACGATGTTTGGTTTGGTCTACATACTATACTTGATCTGGTTGTGCTTTTTTATCTTTTACATTCCCGAAACAGCTCCTATATGGTTGGACTCCCGTTCTGGGAAGAATTGTTTATTAGGGCAGTGGTGGCTCAGAGGGCCAAAGCACTGAGTGACTGCGGTTCGTGCCCCAGTTCCACCAGGTTGCCATTGTTGGGCCCTTGAGTAAGGCCCTTAACCCTATCTGCTAAAGAGGCGCTGTATCATTTACACTGCCATATGCGAAGAAAGAATTTCACTGTGCAGTAATGTATATGTGACAAATAAAGACTTAACTTACAAATTTGGACAAAACCGTCACGACACAATTTGTTCTCTATTGACATTTCTACAACTTAATCACATTCCCAGGATTGTCTTGGCCGACAACTTAAAACAATCTGCATGCTGATTAACAAAGGAGCTCGGGGTTCTGCTGTGTTTGCATGCACCGCTGACACCTCCACCACAGCGGGAGAGAGGTTGATTAATAATTTTGCTGTAGCTGCAGTGTATTGTGGATTTCAGACTGTATGGAGCTGTATAGGAGTATAGGAGGTTATTAAATCACACTGTGCCCCAGCAGGTTTTTTTTTTCTTTTTCTTTTCTACACTCTGACTATCAGATTATTTCCTTTATTAGTTGCTGTTTCGCAACTCATATAAGGTGGACGAGATCGGCACTGGTTTTCATTCTAGCTGTCATTTATCCTTCATTTTTAACAATTCATATGCATTGTAGAGATATAGTAATTGACCCAGTACTGTGACAATTAATATCAAAAAGTTTACAATATATACATTTAAAACACAACAGTGATAATGAGCTCTAGAAAATAAACCATGCCATGCTGGTGAGAGATGATCCTGCAGTAGGCAATATTCAAGTTTTATTCATGTTCTCACTTTCATCCTGTCCACAGCCTCTAGATTAACGCTCTTTCTCGACATTAATAAGATAAATCAGACCAGTGTAGATTGTCATGTTACTGACAAAGTGGAAAGCTTAAGTTTGTTACCTTTTGATCGGAGCATATGTTCAAATCATAAGATAAAGTGAATCATTGATTTTTAAATAAACAGCCAAAACATTGGTGCTAAAAAGTGTCTCATCTCCTGTAGGTGAAACAGTGAATTTTCAGATAGGATCATGTAAGATTATTTTTCATACTACTTAATGCTTCTTAGCTCCCGATCAATGCATCGCTTTTTTGTTAATATGCATTCACATTTATATTCCATCAGATAAAAGGAAACACAGCGGCTAAATACAATTTCATAGCCCTTTTATGTCTGTAGTGTCCGGAACTTTTAAAATTTTACTTCTTAAAATTCAAATCATTCAACGATCTTAACTGTCAATTTAGATTTCACATGAAACCTGAAAAATGTATTATTCTAAAATGAAAAATTGTTAAGATATTGCAACATGAATTTGACATGGTTACGGACACTACAGATTTTTTTTTTTTTTTTTGGAAATATCCTTAACTTTGTATGGAATGCTTTAATTTAAGCAACAATTTTTACAGGTCATATACTTCTAGAATCTTACGACAATTTTAGTATTAATATTCAAAAATAAATATGAACACTTTGTATTTTAAATGATTATTGTTTGAAGTGAGACAGTATAATATAGCCATTTTTGGGGCACATACTGTATAAAATCATCTCTCTAAAACTTTCAATTTTAAGGAAGCAAGATTGGTCACTTCAATGTTGCATAAACTTCAGAAGTACACATTTTCTGTATTATTTGTAGAACATAAAAAAATAATAAAATCAGCACCAATACTGTGTTTTTGGCCAAAACTTTCTTGTTAAATGCTATTTGATGTGCTGATTATGAAGATGAACTTTACTGAGCCATTATTTTTAACACATTATTAAGAAATTTAAAGCATCTTAGTGGTTTATTCATAAACTATAATATTAGGGAGAAGGTTATATCAGGGGTGCTTTATATCAGTGGAGAGCATCTTCATCCCCTGCTTGGTGGGTTTCCTCTGGGTACTCTGGTTTCCTCTCACTCTCCATAGACATGCACAGTAGGTTGACATGCACACGTTTTCATATCAAACCAAAGTGTGTTAATGTATGTGTTATATCAGGGCATGACTTTTCTACATGCACCTTTTAACCATGCTGTTCATTCCTGCTCAGACTATGTGCAGTGGCTGAGCTGTGATATGGCTGAACGGGCCAAGCAGGCCCAGAATTCCCTGCTGCAGCACTGTGTCCACTTCTCCCTCCGCTCCTTGTGGCCCAGTCTGAGCGTCTGATCCTGCCCGGCCCTCCCGCGCGCCCTCCCTGGGCTTCCCAATCACCAGGCCTCCTGGCTTCACTGCGGGCGCACCATGGGAGGATGCCTCTCCAAACCCAAACCAGGTGACTCTCTCTCTCTCTCCCTCTCTCTCTCGCTCTCTCTCACTCCTGCACGCCCCCACCTACCC
This sequence comes from Clarias fuscus, assembly GCA_030347435.1. Taxonomy (NCBI): domain Eukaryota; kingdom Metazoa; phylum Chordata; class Actinopteri; order Siluriformes; family Clariidae; genus Clarias; species Clarias fuscus. Next base: position 24,406,090 of record CM059208.1, read on the forward strand.
ACAAACCTCAAATCCTGTAATAATTGGCACTTGTTTCTCCGCCTATATATAGGTCGGTCTAACCTGCCCCCCTGTGTGTTGTCGCTTTCATTGCAGGAATTTTAATGCTCTCAATTGCTCTCTGTGTTTCATGGGGATTAGACAGGAATATGAGTGGCAAGTGTTGCACAATGTTGCACAATGTTGCACAATGTATCGCTCTTCTGTGTTCTGTTTTTATTTATTTATTTATTTTTTATAAATGTCTGGAGTTTCATCTGTCAATAGGTTTGCTTTTTTGAACTGCCAGAGTGTAGGCGCAGGATTTTTAGAAAGCAGTGAGATCAAACAGAGTGAACCTACGCTATGACATCATATGCCTTTTATTATAATGATGATGAAAAAAAAATCTAAACAGTGGAATGATATTCAGTGTATGAAAAGCTTTACAGTTCTTGGCCAAATGTGGGTGGAGTCACGATGTTTGTTCCTTTAGTTTAATACTCAAGTGATAAAGCTCATGTGATTTACACATAATGTCTTTATTAATATACGTAATTGTATCAAGCCTTTAAATCTTTTCAGTAAGCTTATGATAGGTTGGGTTTGTTTTACCTCCCATCTGATTCTTCACAAGACCTTTTTTTGCAATTTAGCACAGTCTACGTAAAACTGTATCAGTAGTGTCTATTAATTTTTTTTAAATTAATCTCAGCATCAGCGTGAGTCTGAAACGTTTCTGTGTTACCTATCAGTACATATTGCGTAACTGGTTTTTAAATAAGATTGTTGTTGAAGATCAGGAATTTTTTGCATGTGTAACTGAGGTTAGGTTTGTTCATATCTTCACAACAAATTCTGCCTATTTTTTATGATTGGTTACAAGAATTTGCTCTTATCTGTGATTGGTTAGCTCTCCATTGCATGTAAAATGCGAGCCAATCCTGTAGCATGAAGGCGGGACTTGAAAAGTAAAAACATTGTACAATATACAGGGTGGGCCATTTATATGGATACACCTTAATAAAATGGGAATGGTTGGTGATATTAACGTCCTGTTTGTGGCACATTAGTATATGTGAGGGGGCAAACTTTTCAGGATGGGTGGTGACCATGGTGGCCATTTAGAAATCGGCCATCTTGGATCTAACTTTTGTTTTCTCAATAGGAAGAGGGTCATGTGACACATCAAACTTATTGGGAATTTCACAAGAAAAACAATGGTGTGCTTGGTTTTAATGTAACTTTATTCTTTCATGAGTTATTTACAAGTTTCTGACCACTTATAAAATGTGTTCAATGTGCTGCCCATTGTGATGGATTGTCAATGCAACCCTCTTCTCCCACTCTTCACACACTGATAGCAACACTGCAGGAGAAATGCCAGCACAGGCTTCCAGTATGCGTAGTTTCAGATGCTGCCCATCTCGTATCTTCACACCATAGACAATTGCCTTCAGATGACACGCCTTAGATAAAAGTCTAAGGGGGTCAGATCGGGAGACCTTGGGGGTCATTCAACTGGCCCACGACGACCAATCCACTTTTCAGGAAACTGTTCATCTAGGAATGCTCGGACCTGACACCCATAATGTGGTGGTGCACCATCTTGCTGGAAAAACTCAGGGAACGTGCCAGCTTCAGTGCATAAAGAGAGAAACACATCATCATGTAGCAATTTCAAATATCCAGTGGCCTTGAGGTTTCCATTGATGAAGAATGGCCCTACTATCTTTGTACCCCATATACCACACCATACCATCACTTTTTTTGTTCCAACAGTCTTGGAGGGATCTATCCAATGTGGGTTAGTGTCAGACCAATAGCTGTGGTTTTGTTTGTTAACTTCACCATTCACATAAAAGTTTGCCTCATCACTGAACAAAATCTTTTGCGTGAACTGAGGGTCCTGTTCCAATTTTTGTTTTGCCCATTCTGCAAATTGTGTGCGCCGATCTGGGTCATCCTCGTTGAGATGCTGCAGTAGCTGGAGTTTGTAAGGGTGCCATTTGTGTGTAGCTAATATCCGCCGAAGGGATGTTCGATTAATGCCATTCTCCAGTGACATGCGGCGAGTGCTACGCTGTGGGCTCTTGCTGAATGAAGCTAGGACAGCCACTGATGTTTGTTCATTAGTGACAGTTTTCATGCGTCCACATTTTAGCAAATCCAACACTGAACCAGTTTCACGAAACTTGGCAAGCAGTTTGCTAACTGTAGCATGGGAGATGGGTGGTCTCGTACGGTGTCTTGCATTGAAATCTGCTACAATGACTCGGTTACTGCGTTCACCAGATATCAACACAATTTCGATCCGCTCATCATGTGTTAACCTCTTCGACATGTCAATGGCTGTGAACAAAGAGAAACTTGTAAATAACACATGAAAGAATATAGTTACGTTAAAACCAAGCACACCATTGTTTTTCCCAATAAGTTTGATGTGTCACATGACCCTCTTCCTATTGAAAAAACAAAAGTTGGATCCACGATGGCCAACTTCTAAATGGCCACCATGGTCACCACCCATCTTGAAAAGTTTGCCCCCTCACATATACTAATGTGCCACAAACAGGACGTTAATATCACCAACCATTCCCATTTTATTAAGGTGTATCCATATAAATGGCCCACCCTGTATATTTATTTTAATTATTAAATCTCAGGGTCGGTGTTAGTTTTAAACATGTTTATGCCTAACTTTCTGCCAAATGCTGATATGTAATCAGGCGAAACACAGTATTGGCGCTGATTAAATTTTTTTAACACTGAAAATGTGTGTGCCAAAGAAGCTACTTCTGAAGTTTATGCAGCATAGAAGTGACCGATCTTGCTTCCCTAAAAATTTCAAGTTGCTAACTTTAGCATTTTAGGAGAGGTGATTTTATATGTTCCCCAAAAATGGCCATTTTCCAGCGTTATAATGACTCGCTTCAAACAATAATCATTTAAAATGCTAATTATTTATATTTCTTTGAGTATTGATATTAAAATTGGTGTAAGTACATGACCTGCAAAAAATTATTGCTTAAATAGTTAAAATAGAGTAAAAACTTAAACAGTGAAAGATCTGTAGTGTCCGTAACCATGTCAAATTCATGTTGCAAAACTATTTTGCATTTTAGAAAAATATCATTCTTACGTTTTTTTTGTCATTTCATGTTAAATCTAAATTGCAGAGTTTCATCTGAATGACAGTTAAGATCGTTGAAAGATTTGAATTTTAAAAAGTTTCGGACATGACAGTTCCTTTTTAACTTATATACACTCACCTAAAGGATTATTAGGAACACCTGTTCAATTTGTCATTAATGTAATTATCTAATCAACCGATCACATGGCAGCTGCTTCAATGCATTTAGGGGTGTGGTCCTGGTCAAGACAATCTCCTGAACTCCAAACTGAATGTCAGAATGGGAAAGAAAGATGATTTACGCAATTTTGAGCGTGGCATGGTTGTTGGTGCCAGACGGGCCGGTCTGAGTATTTCACAATCTGCTCAGTTACTGGGATTTTCACGCACAACCATTTCTAGGGTTTACAAATAATGGTGTGAAAATGGAAAAACATCCAGTATGCGGCAGTCCTGTGGGCTTGTTGATGCTAGAGGTCAGAGGAGAATGGGCCGACTGATTCAAGCTGATAGAAGAGCAACTTTGACTGAAATAACCACTCATTACAACCGAGGAATGCAGCAAAGCATTTGTGAAGCCACAACACGCACAACCTTGAAGCGGATGGGCTACAACAGCAGAAGACCCCACCAGGTACCACTCATCTCCACTACAAATAGGAAAAAGAGGCTACAATTTGCACGAGCTCACCAAAATTGGACAGTTGAAGACTGGAAAAATGTTGCCTGGTCTGATGAGTCTCGATTTCTGTTGAGACATTCAAATGGTAGAGTCAGAATTTGGCCTAAACAGAATGAGAACATGGATCCATCATGCCTTGTTACCACTGTGCAGGCTGCTGGTGGTGGTGTAATGGTGTGGGGGATCCTTTCTTGGCACACTTTAGGCCCCTTAGTGCCAATTGGGCATCGTTTAAATGCCACTGCCTACCTGAGCATTGTTTCTGACCATGTCCATCCCTTTATGACCACCATGTACCCATCCTCTGATGGCTACTTCCAGTAGGATAATGCACCATGTCACAAAGCTCGAATCATTTCAAATTGGTTTCTTGAACATGACAATGAGTTCACTGTACTAAAATGGCCCCCATAGTTACCAGATCTCAACCCAATAGAGCATCTTTGGGATGTGGTGGAACGGGAGCTTCGTGCCCTGGATGTACATCCCACAAATCTCCATCAACTGCAAGATGCTATCCTATCAATATGGGCCAACGTTTCTAAAGAATGCTTTCAGCACCTTGTTGAATCAATGCCACGTAGAATTAAGGCAGTTCTGAAGGCGAAAGGGGGTCAAACACCGTATTAGTATGCTGTTCCTAATAATCCTTTAGGTGAGTGTATTATATAATATTATATGATATTATTATAAAGTTTTGATAGATTTTTTAAGTTATATATAATGACATCATCTAGCCTGAGTAAGAACACTGAAGAATTAGATATGGTTTAAGGTGGAGGTTTTCTTTACAGAAAACATTTTGCAAAAAAAACAAGCTTCAATCAAATGACCTCATAATACCATGGTGTATTCAACTCTTCAACTTCAACTCTCAAATCTGATTGGCCAGGAGATAAATTTTCTATAACAGTAGCTTTGACAATATTTCTTGAATCAAGAAACAGGTTTATAGTAAGGCACTCATTCACATATGTTATCCTTTCTACTGTATAGTCACAGTACACCACCACTGACTTAGATTTGTACTTATAAAGGAGTATCTTATATATCTGAGAAGTCTTTAGAAGCTGTTATTTGATATTTACTGATTTATTAAGTAAAATAATTGGCTGTCCATATGGTATTGCATTTTGGAACAACTCTTTAGATACATGTATCATTCGATAGTTGCATGTTCACTTTCTCTGTACCTCGAAGCATTATGGATATTCGAGAAACCTATGGCATATATTGAAGCGCCGGGTCTCGTTCAGTTGCCACAGTGTCACTAATTATGAAGCATTTTTTCTTCTCCACCGCCGACTCTGTCGTCTCTTATGATTTTCCATTGACTTTAATTAAGCTTCGCTCAGCAGGTGAGAATTCTCTCAGAGATTAAAGCGTAAGACCCTGGGTTATCAGCACATTTTTCCAACCCACAAGAGAAAAAGCACGCTCCACACTGGCTGTGATGGAACCACGTTACACAATCATTTTTCAACTAACACACTAAAAAAAAAAGGTTTATGCTTCATCCTGATGAAACTAACGTCTTAAGTTGAACAAAAATACATAATGGTAACAATTAGTAAACTATTTGGTATGTTTATGTTAAATTACAATAAATTATATTAAATCAAAGAATTAATTAGAATGGGTGTTCAAGTCAAACTGGGACCTGTGATGAAATTTCTCATACCATGTGCCAAACAGCGATAAACCGTTGCCTCCTTAACATATCTTTCAAATCTGTTTATTTTAATGTCTGCACCATTGTGCATCTCTAAAAATGACAATAGTTAAGTCTCTATATCTTGTCTTGTACTGAACCAGAAAATGTTCGATCTGTCATAACTCCTTTGTATTTGTGATGCCTTGGCAGCAGAGGTCAAAGTTGAGCTCACTCTCCTGGAGAAGGAGAAGGAAGCGGACCTGATGTCGCCAAACGGTAAAGCGAGTCCCTTCTCAGAGTGTCGCCCGAACGGTTCTCTGGGTCACTGCTCGGATGAGGATTCGTCTGCCCTACGTCCCTCGCACAAACACCGAGACTACATCGAGGCCACAGTATGCCACGTAAAAGACCTGGAGAACGGACAGTAAGAATAATGTTTTATTTACATCCTCTATGCTTTTGGTATTATTATGTTGTGTACAGCAGTCCATAATCAGAAGGCATAACAAAAGACCAAGGGGCAAATATTTATGCAAGGCATTGCATTATAAGGAAATGTGTCAATTTTTTCATCAAGATGTAACACATGTGATAGTTAAACAAGTTTAAAAGTACTGGACCGCTTCTTTACTGGTGTGTGTGATGGATCTTATAGGATGCGTGAGGTGGACTTGGGGCCGGGCAGAGCTCTGCTCATTAAGGAACATGGAGAATTCTCTGCCATGGGGCACAAATGCCCACATTACGGGGCACCACTGGTTAAGGGTGAGAAAGGTTTTCTATAATTCTGCTCAGCAATGGAGCCAAAAGAGCTTTGGAAAGGAAACTGACTATCCAGAGAGTGCTAATATTTATGGACTGCACATTTATAAAGCTGAAAATTTACTGTACCCTGTGGCAGGAGTTCTGTCTAAGGGACATGTTCGGTGTCCCTGGCATGGAGCCTGTTTCAACATCGCAACCGGAGACATCGAGGACTTTCCAGGTCTGGACAGCCTGCCCACTTTTCAGGTGAAGTTTATCTGTTAGTCCCAGACTGCTACCAATATTGAGTTCCACAGAGTGTCAGGTCTCTGATATTAACCTTTTTTTGCCACAGGTCAGAGTTGAAAAGGAGAAGGTGATCATCCGGGCAAACAAACAGGTAAAAAACTCAGTCTGATGTGTGAAGTGTATTTGAGTAAAAGCAGAGATGTACCCTAACAAGCATCTGCTATTGTTACAAATGTATGTTGCGACAGATGTTACAGACGCAGAGGAGGACAAAGGCCATGGCTAAGTGCTCAGCCGTCATCAACTCCAGTACAAGCTTTAGCCATGTTCTCATCATCGGATCAGGTTAGAACCCCACACACCTGCTTGGACAAAATCAGTACCCTAGCAACAAGAAGTTGATGCATATGTGCATAATCACTGTTTATCAATCAATGTGTATCAATGTGTTCTGACAAGTGTGTATCAAATGGTTCACGTGGAGATCAGTGACTTGAAGTTCAGTTTTAGGGAGAAAGGTGTTTTTCAAAACAAAAATGTTTAAAAGACAAGAAGAATATGCCTTTGCTCATCATACTGTGGTTGTCTGCAGAGCATGGGCTTAACACAATTAAGGGCTTCTGTCCAACATGGGACATCAGCCAGGGGACAACTTCAGCCCAAACTGTGGCTTCTGCCCAACATGGGACATCAGCCCAGTCTGCAGCTTCTGCCCAACCAAAAGCTTCTTGTCATGCACACTCGTAACACGACCGGCACTAGGACCCGGAAGTAGTACGGTCGGGTTTCCAGGAAGCATAAAAGGAGACAAAACATTCACATTTCTCAGTCATTGAGTTCGCCCATGCCTTTGCTGACGCTACGCCGACTATTCTGTGAGTACTCACCGATTCGGGTTGCTTCTTTGATTGAGTGTGTGTTGCTAGAACACGGGTTTATTTGTGTAGATCCTTGCTCTTTGCGTAAGAGAGTTCTTAGACTAATCGCGTGGTTATCCTGCCTATTCGTGCTGCTTCCGCGTTTGGGTTTAACCATCCACGCTACACGGGCTAACTGCTAAGGCTTTTCAGTTTATCCTTCGGTTGCACGTGACAGAATGACTGAGCCAAAAGCAGTAAACCCAGCGGAGTTTGCTCGCCTCTGTGATGTGGTTGACTAACATGCCGAACTGATCAATTATCTCCGTGGTGAAGTCGCGTCTCTCCGAAAGGACCTCCAAGACGTCACTTGGAGGTGGTGGAGTTACGGCAGGAGAACGCGACCCTCCGCGGGGTGGCTGCTCAGTCGGCTGTTGCCACGCCCGTCGCAGCGGCTGCAGCGCCGTCCCCCTCCTCTTCTGATGTTTTCATAGCTATACTGGATAAGTGGGATGGCACAGATGGGAAATGCAGCGTTTTTCTAACCGCATTGGATCTTGTGTTTGAGTTCAATTCCACCAGATACTCCACGGACCGACTGTGCGTTGCGCTTCTCGTCTCGTTGCTATCCGGGCAGGCAGCTGAGTGGGCCACGGCGGTTCTCCGATCAGATTCAGACACTGCTTATTCATATGGAGAATTTACCCGTCAACTAAAGCTAACATTTGAACATCCTGCTGCTGAGGTGGAGACCGATATGAAATTGTACCATCTGCGGCAGGGAGGGTCGTCCGTGAGTCGCTACACCGCGGATTTCCGTACTCTCGCTGTGCAGACCACCTGGGGAGACGCCGCCCTCCGGACGGCCTACTACGAGGGACTGGCTTCACGCATAAAAGATGAACTCGCCGGACGGGAGCTTCCGACCACACTGGAGGGACTGATTCAGCTCGCTCTCTCTGGATTGACCAGCGTCTGCTCTCCCGTCCGAGGCCAGCCCCCCGGACCCCGGACATCAAGAACCGGAGGTTGAGATACCCGCGGCCCAACAGTTGGTCCGCAGGTGTCGACGGTCGTGGGTCCTAGCCAAGGAAGCAATCCAACGTGCTAACACTCGTTACACCATGCAACATCGCCGTCGACACCCTCCGGGACAATTGTACCACGTCGGTGACAAAGTGTGGCTGTCCACAAAGAACCTGCACCTCCATACAGAATCAAAGAAATTATCAGGTTCATATAATTATCATTATAAGGTTCATCGGCCCCTACCGCGTCACCCTCTGCATCAACCCTGTCACCTACCGGCTCCAGCTGCCTGCGGCGCTACGGATCCATCCGGTATTCCATACCTCACAACTCAAACCCTTCACGACGTCACCCATGGTTCTCCCCACCCACCCTACTCCTACTCCCCGTATCATTGAGGGTGGTCCCGCCTACACCGTTCGTCGGATCCTTGATTCACGTCCTCGGGGCAGAGGGCTCCAGTACCTGGTCGATTGGGAAGGTTACGGTCCCGAGGAGCGATCTTGGATTCCGGCTCGGTTCATCCTAGACCCCGAACTCATCCGGGACTACCGTCGTCGGGTATCCTCCACCCCAGGACCGTCGAGAGTCGGTCCTGGACAGGGGGGTACTGTCATGCACACTCGTAACACAACCGGCACTAGGACCCGGAAGTAGTACGGTCGGGTTTCCAGGAAGCATAAAAGGAGACAAAATGGCGCTTCACATTGCTCAGTCATTGAGTTTGCCCATGCCTTTGCTGACGCTACGCCGATTATTCTGTGAGTACTCACCGATTCGGGTTGCTTCTTTGATTGAGTGTGTGTTGCTAGAACGCGGGTTTATTTGTGTAGATCCTTGCTCTTTGCGTAAGAGAGTTCTTAGACTAATCGCGTGGTTATCCTGCCTATTCGTGCTGCTTCCGCGTTTGGGTTTACCATCCACACTATCCTTCGGTTGCACGTGACACTTCTGGGGCTTTGCCCACCCAGAAGCATTTGCTCAGGGCTCTTTGTCCAACATGGAGGTTCACCCTACAGATGGCTTAAGGGCGAACATGGGCTTCCATTCAGTCTGGTGCTTCTGCCTAACATGAGGCTTTGCCCCACTGGACAATTCTGTCTGAGCAGAGATTTCTGCCCAAAATGGCTTTGATCAAGAGGAGGCTTCTGCCCAACCACGAGCTTCTGCCCACTGTGTGGCTTCTTCACCCAGCAGAAGGCATCTGCCCAAATAGTGTCTTTTCCCCAACAAGAGGCTTTGATCAGCAAAAGGGCATCTACCCAATTAGGCTCAAGAGAAAGCCTCAACAAGCAGCAGATTTCTCCCAACCATGAGGTCTAGCAGGAGACCCCTATCCTGCCAGGGACTTCTGCCCAAAGTGGGACTTTTCCCAAATAGTCGCTCCTGGCTAATTTTTAATTTGCCAGCAGAATGCTTCTGCTCAGCCAGGGGCTTCTGATTAACAGGGGGCATTGCACAGCAAGAGGCTTCTGCCAAAAATAGGGACGCAGGAAATTTGTGTCCAATATGGATCCTTGCCGAGGAGGATGCTTCAGCCTGGTTAAATGATTTGCCCAGCAGGAGGCTTCTGTCTGACATCACATGAGATAATTTCACATATGAGGGTCCAAAAGAAAACGTGTTGTTTTTTCTGGAAGAATTTTGGCAGGTAGAACTGCATGTCTGGACCAGAGTTACGCTTGCTGACTATTTTACGTTCTCTCTCAGGCCCTGCTGCATTGGTGTGTGCAGAGACGTTGAGACAGGAAGGATTCACTGACCGCATTGTGATGTGCACCATGGACAAACACCCTCCATATGACAGGCCTAAACTGAGTAAGGTTTGTACAGTCATTGCAATCCACAGCTCAGTGGAGGAGAGACACGTTCCCCTCGGGGTCTGATTAAAAACAAATTGTTCTTACTGCAAATCTTTACTCTAAAACCTGCTTTTACACCTAAATGTTTGCTCTTAAATACAGTTCCCAGCTAAAGTAGTTTCTTGTCTGGACTTGGATTTATTTTACACCATTTTCCAGTTTTTCTGCCAACTTGTAGTTGATCACACAAGACAAGTTTGGCAGCAAAAGTTTGGCGTTTGGTTCCTTGGTGATGTCTACCAAATGTGTCTTAGGCTGCATGCAGAGTGTGTACTGTAGGATTATTTTAATTAAACATTAAATTTTCTTCAGTCCAGTTGATCGAATAAAATCAATCGGCTTCTAATATTAGACAAACATTTGCTTATTCCTTAAACTACAGTGTGTGATACTTCTTCTTTGTCTTTACAGTCATTAGATAGCACAGCTGAGCAGTTACAACTGCGCTCGACCGAGTTCTTCCTGAGTCATGACATCGAACTACTGCTGGAGAAAGAGGTGCAGTTTATCCATCATTGGTTCTAAACGTTAAAAATATGCATGAATATTATTAAATAATTAAGGGAAATTGCTATTTATTTGATATTGTTTTCCCGCCTTGGGGTCTGTGTGCATGGAGTTTGCATGTTCTTCTTGTGCATTGGTGGGTTTCCTCAGGGTACTCTGGTTTCCTCCTACAATCTAAAGACATGCAGATTAAGCTAATTGACGTCCCCAAATTGCCCATAGTGTGTGAATGAGCATGTGAGTGTGTCAGTAAATATGTTTGTGTATGTCTGTGTGATGGATTGGTACCCTGTCTAGGGTGTACCCTGCCTCCTGGGGTAGGCTCTGGGCCCTAAGCGACTGTGTATACAGGATAAAGCGGTTGAATATTTTCATACAAATAAGAAAATTAATATAGAGAAAGTGACATTTTGGACACGTTATGGCCAAACGTTCTGTTTATTTCAGCTCTGTTAGTGTAAATAGATTCTGATGGAAGCTGCACTCACTTTACAGCATGACGGCTAGCTGGCTAGCAAGCACAACTGATTTGTGCATTCCTCTTAAAGATGGTTGTTTGTAATCTTTATCTGGCAAAGCTTTCATGTTTTATATCAAAAGTTATTTTTCTGAAAAGTTTCCTTCACCATGTTCACTGATGATCTCGCTAAGACTACTGCATCTGTACTAGAATAATATAAAAACTATTTTTTTTTTTTGTTTCTTTGTCTTGAACTGAGACAAAGAGCATGATACACACAGTGAAACATCATAGTGTGGATGCGGGAAGAATCATCATTCATGGAATGCCACTCGACCAATCAAATTAATGGCCAAGAACTACAGACGTGGCCGAAAGTATTGTGGCAAAGGTTAAATTCAACGTTTTAAAGACATTAACAAATTTGTAAAATAATGACACTTAAGATAATAAGAATAATTTGTTACTACAACAATCCAGATTTAGTATGACGTCCCTTGTTTTTCAAAACCTGCAGAAAAAAGACAAAAAGACGTCTGCAGTACTCTGCAGGTGACACTCGCCCAATACATACCTGCCTCATTGCTTCCTGAACATCATGCACAGAAATTTCCCAAGGAAGTTCGGCAATTCACTTACTTCAAATTCAGTTCAAAACTTGAATACCTAGTTGTAGGCATAATAAAAGTCCTGCCACATACTGTATTTGTCCCATCCATTAACTAAACCGGCTGGGTCTAATTAGCACACCTCTTCAGCCAGATAGGCTCGGAGTAATTAGTGGCATCACCTTTTTTGTGCACAGGGAGAACTAATAAACATGTCATTTGTTGTTTTAATACTCGTCCACCACCGTAACGCTTGTATAATAAATGAATAAACCTTTAGAGGAAAATAATCAAGGACACCATGGTGCAAAGTTTAACAATGCAAACTAGACTTATAGATGAATAAATTAATAAATAAAACACTATATTACAGTACACCCATCCAACTTGTTGATACTTTTAAAAAAGACAAAATAAAACTCCATAAAATATGGTTTAACAAACAAACAAGTAATCAAGCAGGGGATCATTAATTGTACTGGAGCACAATTCTTATTGTGCTCCAGGTTCTTAAAACAAACGATTCTTAAAACAAACTATTTACATACTGTATAGTGAATACTGAAATGTAACTTTAAGTCAGTCTAATTGCAATATGCCTGTACTGTATTCAGGTAATTTCTTACATTTTATTGTTTTTATTTTCCTTCTTGCTGATTTTACCTCGTCAGGTTGTCTCAATCGATGTAAAAACAAAGACAGTAATGTTTCAAGATGGCTACAAGATGGAGTACAAGAAACTCTTAATTGGAACAGGAAGCAGGTAAGAACAAGTTCTCTTAATGACCAGATGTATTGATTTGTATTGCAGGTTTCTGTCTGTATTACAGTGTATTATTAGGATGTATGCTATATACTCTAAATCATTCCATTGTCTAAATCATAAAGCAATCCTCCCTGAAAAATAGGTCATTCACCTACACTTTATTTAAGTCAAGTCAGCACATTATTCAGACACTAATAATCAGTAAAGGCAAGAGAAAAGCATATTTTGGATGGTTCATGTACATGCATGAGCCACTTAATGTATCCTTATTATAAAGTAGGGAATATTAATAGAAAATAATGATGTGTCACATTTACATTTAGGCATTAAATGTTACTCCTATAGCAACTTGGCAAGTTTTTATTAATTGTATTTTTTTTTTTTTACAAACAGTAGGCACGGTTGTTTAGTGGTTAGCTCTGTCGTCTCACACCTCCAGGGTTCAAATCACCATCATAATAAACCATCAATCCCTTAATTTCTTTCTGTCACTTACACAATATTTCACAATATTGGGGCTGATCTTTTTTTTTCATGTTTTACATACCATATAATATAGAAAATGTCTGTGCCAAAGAAGCTACTTCTGAAATTTATGCAACATAGAAGTGACCAATCTTGCTTCCATAAAAATTTCAACCGTTTTGGAGAGATGATTTTATATGTGCCCCAAAAATGGCCATTTTTCAGCATTATACAGTATATTATCTTGCTTCAAACACTAATAATTTAAAATGCAAATTATTCATATTTCGTATTGATACTAAAATTGCTGTAAGCTTCTAGAAATATATAACCTGTAAAAATGAAAGCATTCCGTACATAATTAAGGATTTTTTTCCACAAAAAACCTGTAGTGTCCGTAACCATGTCAAATTCATACTGCAATATCTTAACAATTTTTCATTTTAGAATAATACACTATGTTAGTTTTATGTCTTTTCATGTGAAATCTAAATTGGCCGAGTTTGATCTGAATGACAGTTAAGATCGTTGAAAGATTTGAATTCAAAAATGTTCCGGACACTACAGACATAAAAGGGCATGAAACTGTATTTAGCAAATGTGTTTCTATTTATCTGATAAAAATATAAATGTATTTATATTTACAATATTTACAAAAAAAAAAACATGGATTGGGAGATAAGAAGCATTAAGTATTATGAAAAATGGTGTTGAAAAATGATCCTTGAAAATGGTGTTGAAAAATCAACTTTTTCAACTAGGTGAGGCACTTTTTAGCACCAATACCATGTTTTTGGCTGAAAGCTTATCACGTTACAGCTTTACTTTTTTATGGAGTCTCCTTTGATGAATATGATCTATGTTAGTGGTCCATAATATATGTCATTAAACATTAAGCATTAACATTACATAGAAACATCTGGAAAAAAGGATATGTTTTGGGTAAAATGTTCGACATTGTACAAGAAAATGTGTTGTTTTCAGTTTCTGCACTCATGAGTCGTAATTCCAGCAGGGACACCATTAATCATTCTGCCCTAGTCAGAGTTCAGCTGAGTCCTGAATAAATGAACGATCTGAAATTATAGAGGGGAATTTTGGCATTCTGAACTGGTGACATGAACAGAAAATTCTCTGATTCATGAGGATGTAATTGCTTACTCAGCTCGTATTCTCCCCTGCTGACCAGGTTGTGAAGGTTGCACTAGGGTCGCTGTGTTGTTCGCTTTTCACTGGATTTATTAGTAATTCACATATACAGTATCAGAATATACTGTACATCAAAACACTTCAGATTCCTTTTTCTGCTGAGAATAATATCATAATCTCAAATAATACTAATAATATCAAAAAGGAGATAGTCCTGGTCCATGAGCTTCAGTTATTGTAATCCTGATGGGCTGATGGAAAATGATGGAAATGCCAACATTTGAAGGGTCAGTTTTTGATTTTTAGACCTCAGACCTTCCTGTTTTCTTTCATCTGGTATACAGTATGCCTTGAGTTATATGGCTGAGCAAGTCATATATATATAGCTGGGAGCAGAGCTATACTGTATCTGGGCTAGAAATAAAAAATGCAACCAGCCTTAGGACTAGAATCAAAGCACCGGGCAGATCCAGTGCAGGATCTCATTATTCTTAAAAGCTTGGGTTTATTTAAAGGTTCTTACTTAAAGGTTCTATGCAGAACCCAAAAACAGATTGAATTCTGCAAGTACTGTATGTACTGCCAGTGCACATGGTTTTATTTGATATAACCCCCATAAACCAGCTATTTAACAACAAATTTGATGTGTTCCCATCTCATCTTCAACAACGCTTTTAAGCCTGATGTTGGTCTTTCACTGCTTCCGACAAGGGGTCACGCCAGCAGACTATCTGATCCGCACAACAACTAAATCCCTAATGATCTAATTCACCCATTTTCCTGAAAGCGCATCCCATTTTTCTTAAGCTTTTCAATGCGACTGGAACCCGGACCAAATTCTCCCAATCGTATCCAGATCAAAGCGACCCAAATGTAACACGAGTTTGAGTCGAGATTGAATGTTGCTATTCATTATACAGAATGTCAGTATGCATGCCAGCACCGGACCGTCTTTCATTTCCTGGCTGTGACTGAGGCTCTTTAATAAATTGGCAATAAAAACAAATGGAGAGCAATATTCATTCATTTCAGACAATTTATCTGGAATTAAAAGACAAACAATGCCTAGATCATATTAGTTTTTTTCCCCCAAGGCATAAACAGAGTTAAACATTTTTTTGCTGTAAGAGTGATACTACAACACTCTAACTTTTCACTTATTACAGCAAGTCGCCGACTTATGAACATTTGAGTTACGAATTTCCGCAGATACGAATGATACAAAAAATAGACACTATAGTACTTGTGTGTGTGTGTGTGTGTGTTGAGGGGGTTCACAGTCCAATACAGTGGAAAACAGCTCTGAGACAAAAATGGCATCCGCGATTCCCCTCGCCATTTAAAGGAGCAGAGACAACACTGTTACATTTCACTGTGAGATTAATTTCATGATTTTGGCCACATGGTGGCAGTGTGGGGAAAGGGGACAGATTGAGTCAAGTGGATTGGTATTACATTGTACTGTATATTCGTGTCAAAGGCCTATCAGACTCATTTTGTCAGACTTAAGAACAAATCAGACTTACGAACATGCTCCAAGAACAGAACTCGTACGTAAGTCAAGGACTACCTGTAATATTATATAACGCCACACCCTGAGTGTTTAATTCCTTACTTACAAGACTATCTTATTTGTATGTGAATATATAGCCATACAAACAAATTTATCAGATGGTACCAGAAATGAAAGAAAATAATAAAGCATGACATATATTATAGACAGAAATATTGTTCTGTACTGTATTTCACACAGTATTCTGTGTATCATGTCGATAAGTTCAAAAGGGCACGATGTTGAATGATAAACTCATTGTTCTGTCTCTCTGTTTTACTCAAAGACCCAAGTCAATAAACTACAAAGGCAAAGACATAAGTAACGTGTTTTATCTGAGAACTCCTGAGGATGCAAACAGCATAGCCAGACTGGCCAGCAGCAAGAACGCTGTCATAGTCGGGACCTCATTTGTTGGTAAGATCCAATGATCAATGCTGCAGTAGTACAGTGCTTAGGCACTATAATATCTTTAGTATCAATTTTGGTATATATGTATATCATACAGTATCTGCATTATCATGTACAAACCGTTCACTATTTCCAAATCTAACTGGACGGTAATAAATAAATAGCATCACAGAGGAATATTTGCATTCATGAAAATAGAAAGAAGCGAATGTGACAAAGTTACCAGAAGAACTCTTGGCATATTCTTCAGCATGCTCAGCAAAAACCAACAGCTGTTTTATTTACTGTATAAAACTGCACATATTTTAATAGTTATCTAACATAACTGATTAACTGATTTCATCGCAAAGAATTTTCACACCAAATGTTTACTACTGTGTATATTTATTTTATTATTCTTTACAGCTCTTTATAGATGTTTCTTTTATGTAGAAATGTTCGAAAGCATCTTTGCTTATAAAAATTTAGTATGTTCCCAAAATGTTTTCACAGTACTGTAAGTAAAACAGCTGTTAGGTTTTACTGAGCATGCTGGAGAATATGCAGAGTATCCCGAGTTCTTCTGTAAACTTTGTCACACTCGCTCCGTTCTATTTTCATACAAAACCCAGGAGCCTACCTCAATTTTAGTTATTTATTTTCATCTGAAAATATTTTTTTCATCTAATATGTTACTTTCTTTTCAGGCACTAAAATATTCTTATGCAATGTAACAAAATGAGATTTTTGCAGTTTTGAGATTTTTTTTTTCAACTGATTCAAGATATATAGAGATATCAAATATTTTGTGCATGTTTTCTTTCAATCACAATGATGTTAAAAGCAGAAATGCAACAATATCTTATCAAAATTGTTCAAAAGTTATATCCAAGTGAACTTTGAGTGATTTTTTTTCAAAAATGCTATAACTCCATCTCACACAGTTTGATCACAATAAATAAATCAGCTAGCAGTTTAGTTTGTGGTTATTTAAGTATGAAGTTTGGTATCAGTTATATAATGGTTGAGTTTTAATAAAAAATTAGCAAACTCATTCTTTGATTGTGATTCTATAGCGAGTAAAACAGAAGGTAATGGCAGCGAATTAGATCAAGGGTAAAAAGTGTAATTAAAACTTTTTTAAATGACAAAGATTGTTGAAGATCATGAAAAACATAACAATAGAAAAACTTCACTACAGTTTTGGTTTCATGGTATTTTATTTATTGCGCAGTGGCTATCATAGTAGAGCTACGCACTGTATAACCAACAGCTTCCCACACACAGCATGTGCATCTCATGTCTCTTTAATACAAATCATTCGTGTAAAGTTTAAATTTTGTGATGTTATTTAAGTTTTGTGATGTTATTTCCCCACACTACAGTATCCCACATATGTTTGTCTAGTACAGTAGAACCTCGGATTGCGAGTAACTCGGTTTACGAGTGTTCCGCAAGACGAGCAACGATTTTTAATAAATTTTTACTTGAAAAACGAGCATGTCGTGGTTTACGAGTGCCGAGGTTTGTGACACCGACACACACACACACACACACTCACTCTCTCTCGCCTTTGCACCCCCCCTCCCCGGCTTCACACAGACACACACACTCTGCTCTACACAGAAACTCTGCTCTGTCGCGATTCTTTTCAAAGGTAAGGTGCTGGTTCACTTGTTTTTTTGTTTTCTTTACTTTACAGCAGTGATTCCATTAGTCTGCACTCATGCGAGTGTCATTAGAGAGATTTCTTTTTTTTCCCGTTAAAACAGTGTTTCTGTTGTGTGTGTGTTTGTTGTGAAACTTAAAAAGCGAGGTGGGGGGAGGGAGGAGTTTTACTGTGTAAGACAAGGCGAGGGAAGGGGCTAATTCCACACACACACACACACACACACACACACACACAAATACACGGCGCCTGCGCGCACAAACGGAAACACTTATCTGTTGGGATTTATTTTAACTTTTTTTAAAGGTAAAGTGCAGGTTAATTTGTTTTATTTTTACTTTATATATTGTATTAATTATTTTTCTGTATTCATTTTTTTGGGCTGTGGAACAAATTATTTGAGTTTTCATTATTTCTTATGGGAAGATTTGATTTGGTTTACGAGTGTTTTGGAATACGAGCCCGCTTCCGGAACGAATTATGCTCGTAATCCAAGGTTCCACTGTATACAACATGGCGTTCACACAACATCCAGATTGCATAATGTCCTACTGTATTTTACAGGACGTCCTGCATCATGGTTATTAAGAGACACATACCTTGTCCTTTTCTTGGGTTCAACATTCTCCGAAAAACCCTTGGAACACATTTAAACCACCCACATCAGCCACTGAGCTGCACAGGAGGTGTCTTTGTGTGTCAGAGAATAATAATTTGTCAAAACAAGTTAAAGTCTAAAAATGGCGTTTATCAAGTTTTGCTGTAAAACAAGATCTCACGAGGGTCATGCTGGAGCTTAATGTTTTGTTGATAATGTAATATTTATTTTAAAAATGCTGACTTACAGTACAGTATATGCTGAAGTCATTGTATTTATGGTTTTATTTATAACATGTACAGAAAAAGTAATCTAGCTACCAAACATGTGGAATATTCTCACCTATACTTAGGTCTAAATAAGTATATTATTAGGTTAGCAAACCATAATAGAATCAGCACCGGTATAAAACTATTGGCCGAATTTTATTAATTTATTTATTTTTGGTCTCTAATACGTGTTTGCCTTGTGTTCAGGTATGGAGGTGGCAGCTGCACTTACAGATAAAGCTCACTCAGTCTCTGTAATTGGCATCGAAGCCGTGCCTTTTCGTAAAGCTCTGGGGGAGAAAGTAGGCAAAGCGCTAATGAAGGTGAGGACATCATCACTACCTTTATTTATCTAATGTCGACAAACTGTACTCGTAATTATTTTTTTTAGCCAGATGCTGGACAGCTACAGAAAATGCAAGTGATAATACGTACTGTATACTGTACATAAGCTAAGTCCTGTGCTGTGGTACAGTAATAAACATTTCCTACTTAACACGAAGCAGAACAAGGACAATATGATATATTATGCCACAATCAGGGCCGAGATCCTGAGCCCTAACCCACATTGTCAGGCTGGACATAATCTTACGGAACTCATCATTTGTCTGCGGCAGAAGTCTGAAAGTGTCAGTGTCAGCATTTCAGAGTTGCCCGCGAGTGCGTTATAAAGCAGGAAGTAAATGCTGAGCGGGTTTATCAGAGCTTTTCCAAGATGTGTAAATCAGTCAATCACTGCAGAATATGGACAGAGGGAATCAGCACAAAATAAACAAAAAGGACACTAGTGCTGTCTCTGTAGTCACTGCGTCAGCTGTAAATGTTCACTATGTAGGCTGACTGATGCTGTATATAGTACCATAGTGTTGCCGAGTTCCTTAAACTGATTTGTCAGAAGGTGGTGTTTAGACACCGCCTGGCCAAAAAAGGTCACGTTATAGGTTTGCATCAAGCAAAGAAAAGTGAAACCTCCGTAACAAATATTCTTACGAACAGCAGGTTCATACGAATCTCCCAGTTTCTCCCAGAATTCTGCAGTTCGATGACGTTCGTGGTGGAGATCATAGTTTACAGCCTCCTTTGGAAGTTGATACTTCCCAAGGAGTTTCATTCTTAAGAACGAATTGAGTCATTCTAAGAAAGAAAAAAGTTGACTTTTCTACCGAACGGTGACTGTAGAGTTCTTACATTCGCCCTAAGGTTACCTTAGGATCTTCCTACAGCCTACATAAGTCGATCTTATGCAATTTTTCTGTCTTACAGCACTTACATGTGCAACTTACGGCACTCAAGTAGTTGCTAGGAACATCTCCTGTCTGTCTGGACATTTTGTCTTTCTACTGTATATAAAGTGACGGCTATCCAGTCACTATCTGGTGCTAGAAAATTGACTGATTCGCAGGATGTTGATTTTATTTGTTGATTTTATGCAACATTATGTCCAGACACCATAGGAATTTGGGTTTCGGGAAATGTCTCCTGAATCGAAAAGATCCACAAACATTTCACGTTGTTGTTAGGTTGTTCCGAAGGCACTCCCAAGGTGGCTCTACGAAGAGTGCCACGTTCTGAGAAAATCTTGGACAAGCCCATCGACCTGGCCATGAACTTACAGTACAACCAGGCTACAAACGCTGGATTCTTATGAGGTCGCCTTAAGAAGCCTGTAGAAACGCTCGAAAAAAATCGTTCGTACGGTCTTAGCAGCCGTTCGTATGGGTATTTGTGACCACTGCTTAACGAGATCTGAAATGACTGGAACGGAGATCCATCCATCACATTATTAAAACCCAGAAGGGTTTAAGTGTTTAACCATCAACTTCGTGAAAGAAACTTGGTTGGAAAAAATGATCAACGGAGATCACTAAAATTCTTCGTTAAAAAAATGTATAGTAGAAATCTGAGCAATAGTGAATGTGAACGCAATGTGATGAGAACTCATAGAATCGGGACTAAACAGCTGTGTGGCCATAAGAAAACCACTTGTTCGTGTGACTTATTTAGAAAAAAAAAAAGGCTTCAGTTTGCTAGCGAGCATAAACACTGGAGCGATGGAGCTCAGGCACATCGCTATTTCAGAGCGATGTGCGCCTTGGGGTTAGATGGGAAGCAC
Source organism: Clarias fuscus (assembly GCA_030347435.1). Classification (NCBI taxonomy): domain Eukaryota; kingdom Metazoa; phylum Chordata; class Actinopteri; order Siluriformes; family Clariidae; genus Clarias; species Clarias fuscus. Next base: position 24,426,825 of record CM059208.1, read on the forward strand.
ATAAGCGATGCACCCATCATGCATAGTGGCTGGAGGCCGTGTTATGATCTGGGGTTGCATCAGTTGCTCAGATCTAGGCTCAGCAGCGTAATGCAGCAATAAAATGAAATTCTGAATATATACTGTATTGAATGACCAGCTTATCACATCTTTGGAGATTTTCTTCCCTGATGGAACAGGTGTATTCCATGACTCCATAGTGACAGCATGGTTCTGGGAGCATGACCATGAATTGTCCACCAGACTGTGAAGCGTAACCAAATCGATCGAAATATTAGTGTTTTATTTATTGATTTATTTCTTTTTGCCCGGGCAGAATAGCCTCTATAAGCCGTCATCATATCAACCTTTACATATACAGTACAGTATGTATTTATGTATCTGTTATATAAGAATAGAAAAGCTGTTCCTATGGAAATTATAACATATTAGAACTAGCATGCTATTATGAAGTACAGTAGCGTGCCAATATTCTCAGGTACCTTAAAGACAAAGAGCCTAGAGATGTATTATTTGTCATGTTCTCTTGAGTAATCTATCCTGCATCCTCTCGTAGTTGTTCGAGATGAACAGGGTGAAGTTCTACATGCTGAACGAGGTGTCCGAGATGAGAGGCCATCATGGACAGGTATCCAGAAAGTGAGAGAAACTCTGCTGGAGAAGGGCTCTGATGGATGGACTCTTTCTTCATCTCTCTGTTCTCACCCTTTACTCATTTTCTACCTTTCCATTTGTGTCTTCATATTGTATTCCGTCTGTCTTCCTGTCTTTGTGTAAGTCCTATAGCCTGGAAGTTGTGTACAGTAAATAAGCAGTAGGAATGGATGGATAGCAAAACCATACCCAATCATAGCATTTTCTATTTAAATATTAGATGGATTGATCTGACTTTATATAGAGTAGTTTATATCGTAGATTAACCTACGGCCATGAATTATCTCTTTCTTTTCTCTCTCTCTCGTTTTCTATCAGTTAAAAGAAGTAGTGCTGAAAAGTGGCAAGGTCTTACGAGCAGACGTGTGCGTTATTGGCGCAGGTGAGTCTCACAGTGACAATCTGGCATGCGAGTACACACTACGACCACTTGATTTAAGAAATACTGTGATGTGAATCCTCAGGTTCAACACCTGCTACTGCATTTCTCAAACAAAGTGGTTTGCACATGGACTCCAAGGGATTCATCACTGTGAACAAGGTATATATTTCTAGCATATCTCGTAGTACTTTGTTTTAGAGGTAACATTATGATACAGTATTTTTTTTTATTGTATATTATTTTTAATATTATTATATATGTGATATTTAAGCAATAATCACAACAGAGAGAGTGCTGTTGTGCTGAATATCAGCACAGGTGTGATGTGGCCATAGGAACGAGGGAGCAGCCCTTTAAGAAACATCAGATTTTGATTTGTTTGATTATTCCACCAGTTATTTTGCTCCGCCCACACATATTCTTCCACACACACACACACACACACACACATATACTGTATATATAATAATAATAATAATAATAATATTATATGAATAATTATATGTAGTCAAACGGTGAGGAGAATAAAAGACAGAGGTAGTGGACAGTCCTGAGAAACTTACCAGTTTTACTTTAGATTTACACTTATTCGACTATAGAATATCAGATAATCTCCAGGTTCTGGGGTTGAATCCCGAAGAGCGTAAAATAAAAAGCTAGTGCAGTATGTACAGTAGGGTGTCCAATCCCTTGTGCCCACACACCAAGTAGTGCACCTTGACCAGGGGTTAGAGAGGGATTTGGGCTTTTTTTTTTTTTTTTTTTTTTACGCTATTCAGGATTCAACCCCAAAACTTGGAGATTATCTTTTCAGTACTGCAGAATGGCAACCTATTGTCACCCATGCTGGCCACTGACAGTTAGTGTAATTAACAATCATCAGAAAACCCGTGACTTGGATTGATACATATAGTTAAATTTCTCAGTGCTGTTATGCTTTATATCAGCACTTATGGAATGCCTTGAATCCTTGACTCAGTCAGAACTAACTGTTGTATAACGTCTGCATTATATTTCATTGTACACTAAAATGCTCTTGAATTCTTAATTCTGATTGGTCAGTAGATGTTGATTTATTTCCTATAACAGCAACTCAGACCTTCTAGCTGCACAGGTTTATATTAAATATATATATTATTTAAAAAAAAAAAAAAAAAATATATATATATATATATATATATATATATATATATTTACATCAAAGAATGACAACAACTGTCATGTTCCTTCAACCTCTGGAATTAAAATATCTTCATTTTTTTCTCAGATGATGCAGACGAACCTGGACGGAGTGTTTGCTGGTGGGGACGTGGTGACGTTCCCGTTGGCTCTCCGTGGCAATAAGAAGGTGAACATCCCTCACTGGCAGATGGCTCATGTCCAAGGTAAGCACCAGCAACAAACACGCACGTATATACAGTATAGTTCTCTATATTTACCAGTGTGCAGATTTATTGCACGTGTCCGATTATTACAGTCTAAATGCAATGCACTTGTTGCTCCACAGGAAGAGTTGCTGCTCTGGGCATGATGGGAAAAGCCTCAGATATTCGAACGGTGCCTTATTTCTGGACTGCTATGTTTGGAAAAAGCGTCCGCTATGCAGGTGAAGAACATTCCACGTGTGTAACATGCAAATAAATCGACGTAACATTCTTCAAGAATTGACATTTATTCGAAACAATATTAATACGTACATGTTTTGTATATTCTACATTATTTTTATTTTATTTTTTTTATCGTTAAAGGTTATGGGGATGGCTTCGACGATGTGATTATCCAGGGAGACCTGGACGAGCTGAAGTTTGTTGCGTTTTATACAAAGTGAGGAAATAACCTTTTACCCCATACAGGTCTCCTAAAGGACATTAAGATATCAGTTCTCAGCTCTGTGTTGTGCACTTGTGTGTTTCTTCATAATACACAACCATTTTCTGGCATGAAGAACTTCCACTCAATTATCGCCTTGGAACGACTTTGTTCGTGTTTCCAGCGCACTTTTCAATTCTTGAATCTGATTGGTCTGAAAATTCCTCTTAAGTTTCAAACAGGCTGAAACTGTTTATATATGAATATTATAGTAATATTTCATCATACTGTTGTTGTGCTGCATACCAATACAGAAAGGACTCTGCTGTGTACATATAGTATACATTATATACAGAGCTCATGTACTGTCTCTGGTTCTTTCTTTGACTTCACCGTCTCGTAAGGAGTGAAGAGGTGATCGCCGTGGCTAGTATGAACTATGACCCCATCGTGTCTCGGGTCGCGGAAGTCTTCGGTTCTGGAAAGATGATCAAGAAGCGCGATGTGGAGTGAGTACATTCTGTTTTCTGTTAATATTACTGCATAAGTTGTTATGATCTTATGTTTGGTTTAAATTCTTAAGTGCCATGTCTAATTAATAAAGGTGCTGATAATTCATTTGCTGTTGCTGATAAAAAGTTGCTGATATTTGATGTGAATTATACTATCTATATTTATCTAGTGTTTTTAAAAAAAACGGGACATAGGAAGAGATTAAATTGAGACCACGTGTCCTCCTGTGTCATGTGACTCATATTTACGGTGTCAAAATACAAACTGAATGTCTTTATATATTTGGCCAAGATGAAAGTAAAACTCAGCTACTCAGTAATTCTCTCATTCCTGTTTAACAACGCAACTCTAATATGTAATATGTAACTCTAATCGTAACGTATTATCCCCCGCCATATGCTTCTTCTTCTTCCTTTATTTTTTAGCGGTTGGCAGGCAGCTTTTAGGCGCATTACTGACACTCGCTGGACATTGCTGCCACCTGCTGGACGAAATTGGCAACGCTGCAGAGTCAAACTTTTTGCGAGATCATGCAATCTTTTCGAACAAAACATTTTTTTTTCCTAACTTAATTTTTTTTTCACCCATATTACTGTATGTTAGTCTTTTTTATTTTTTTCAATGTGGATTTTCTTTTTCCTCCAACGTTTATTTTTTTTACACCCATGTCCCTTTAGGGGCTCAGTAGTATTCTACCACAAAAAGAAAAGTTTTTGTATGCTAGAAAAGGAAGCATCAGATTACATAAGTAACCACTTTTAAGGAAAAACAAAACATGGAAGCTGCTGGGCTATGCATGCCAAAAAGAAGCAGGTGCAACAGGTTAAGTCCTTAAAAGAACTGCTAATTTGATTATAAAATAAAATAAAAAAACTGAAAAAAAAGAGCCTGGTTTGCTTTCTTTTCTTGCTCTCCCTTTTGGAGAAGGCATCCTTGTTTTGCAGCATTGTACTGTACTGTATGACAAGACTGCAAACCAGGCAGAAAAATATCAAACCAGACCAAGTAATCTACTTAAAATAACCAGTGCATATTTACGACCAAGTTTCTTTTCCCACTTTCTTGAGTTTGATCCTGAAACGGTACCTCAATCTCAAATTGTACCCTGTTGGGAGACATGAAGCATTTTAGGACCCTACTTTAAGTAAGCGTGCTGGGAATTTGAGGATTGCTCCAATGTTCATTATAGCTGGTGTCGCCACCTGATCACGAGAGCAACCGTGATGCTTGTAGCAGTTTGTAGCAGTTGTGATTCTTAGCAGAATCTTTGCATACTCATACGTTCTTGAAATCAAGAAAGTCTGGAAAGTTAAATATTAGCACACCATAGGATCTTTGCATACACCTGGGCAAAAACCTCCTACAAAGTCCTGAAGAATCCTGTTTTGCAGTAGGCGACCACATTGCTTTCTTTTCGGGAAAAAGGAGACGATGACGAGTTCCCTTGAATCATTGTAAGCTGACCTGAAAAGCTTTTTAAGTAAATGCTCAAGATTATACGGGTTCAGGATCAAATGCAGGAACGTGAGAAAGGCTTGTGACATCAAAAAGTAGATGTCTTAGTAAAACAGCAAAATGTTCCTTTCTTGTACCTAAACCGTGAAAAAAAAAATCAACCAAACACTTTTGTCTTCTGTTGTGCCTTCGCAAAATAAAGGATGTTCACGCACGGCAAGTACGGATGCATATATACACTCGTCTCAATACACATGCGTCTCAATTTAATAATAATACACTATTATAATATAGTACTCTATACCACATCATTGTTGAATTCTCTCTTCTGATTGAAGGATTAATCTGCTCATTCAAAAACAAGCTGAATTCATATCGACCATACGTGATAAATGATCACATCGTTGTTTTGTTTTGTTTTGTTTTCTGCAGGACCGGCGATATCTCATGGTTGATAGATAAAGGGTTGCAGTGAGAAATCCACCAGACTTTCATTTGGAGCCGTTTAATGTCAGTGCTGCTGATTTGGGACCCTGCATGCGGGACGAGTAGCTGAAGAATCTCCTGCACATCTGCATACACCAGTGCCACATCTGGGCTCACATGTGGCATGAACGTGTGGCATGTTTCCGGAAAAAAAAAAAAAAAAAACAGGACTCTCTTCACCAAGCTGTGAGCAGACCCTCAACTCAACACTAACCTTAAAATAAACCAGAGCCGCGTTGTTACGAGAGAACGGTTGGGTTTCGGAAGCTGACGTGATGCTGAGTTTGGCCTTTTCTGCTTGCGCACCAAGGAACTACCTATACACAATGTTTATAAAGGGGAGAACCCGTGAATTTATTGTTGTTGTTGTTGTTTTTTGTACAGACAACACTGTATATCATTCTTACCTGGAAATGCATTGTAACATGACGTGATGGTTTCAGTTTCTACTAAACCTTTGCAACTTTGTAATGCTACCGATTAGCTACGGCGGTAAAGATCACACACTGCACTTGGCCTTCGTACGGATCTGCGGCTTTCATGTTTGTACACCCACTTTGGTACGTTTGCTATAATATCGCCTTGTTTAAAAAAAAAAAATGCCTTTTGAAATCACTCTGAATATTTATAAATAAAGGCTAATCCTTAGACATGTGATCACTAGCACATACATACACACTGTCCAGTACAGTCTAGTACGTCTTGCTTGAAGTCGAGTCGGTGTGGGACTACGGCCAGGTTTCACGCTGTTTAGTGGACATTTGCATGTCCCATAGGTCTTTAATGTAAATCTGTTTGTTTGTTTGTTTTTAAATAAGTGAAGGAGTTTGAAACCTGGCCTGGCATCTCTGCAGACTTGTACAGTAGAAATGTCTAATAAAATCAAAAGATCAGTAGCTTGAAGGGCCCTTTTAAGGGAGAAAAGCATGTTCCCTTGGCATCAGGCCCTTAATGCTGACTAACAGCTCTGTAATGTACCTCTTATGGTAACTTTGGTTGCCTTGCTGGTTAATTGCACAAAAATAAAAATAATATAAGGACATATATTTAAAGCTATACCTCTATAACAGTAATAATAATAATAATATTGCTAGCGATATAAACGTTTAAGCTTGTTATCTTTTATCGATTAACGGATTGATTGATTGATTGACTGATAAATAGGTCTATTTTTTAGATAGGATGCAATAGACTCTGAATGCCGAACTGGTAGTTTTGACCTCCTGAAGCTCCGTTTTGTTACTAACTCAGGGATAGGAGGCTCATTTAAAAGGGGTTTGTGCTGTTGAAAACAAAAAGAATAAATTTTTGCTTTCAAATCCTTCCGTTTCTTTTCTCTTTTTTTGCCTCCATGTTTATCATGCAAGGGTATTTTAAAATGTTTAAGTATTTAAAATTTTTAAATTTTAATTTGAGTTGAATCCTCAAATGTAAGGATATGAACTAAATATATACGCTTCAAGGTGAATTGAATAACAGTGGTTATCAGTTATATAAAGTAAAGACGTGAATGTTGTCGATCCAGCCTCTGATCGTTTGCCCAATCCGATCGAGCATCCATGGAGCATCCACCAGACAAACAAGTCCAAACCGGTAAGAGACCAGAGCACAGGTCTCGTGGAGTCATGCCAGGGATGCCCAGATGGCACAAGAGGAACCTACTGTACACAATACTGGGCATTTTAATGTTGTGGCTCATCAGCGTACACTTCTGTGCAAAAATCACCTCTTCATATTTTGCTTTCAAAGAACCAGAGCTTCTTGTATTTTAATGTACTGTAGTCTTAAGGAATAGTTAGTTCTCCAGGCTTCCTAAAGAACTCTCTTTTTTTGTCTCTCTTTTCAGTCCAGAGATGTTTTTTGTTTGTTAAGCCACACAGTGACCTACGAATCATTCAAGCATAAAAAAAAAGTGAGAAACCGGTGCAGATGATGATGACAGATGATCAGGCTGGTGATTAGTTTACTGCTGATGCTGAATGCTTAGTGGCTGGAACAGACGAGAGGGGAAATGAGGTCGCTGCTGAGGTTGTTACATAAACAATTTTTAAATAGCCTCTTTAGATTTTAAATATTTATACAATATTTCAACTTCTAAATCATATGAAACCTTTACAGTAATTTGACATTGGACTATTTGTGATTCTGATTTGTGATTTGTGTCTGGTAAATTGTTTTTTTTTATATACAAAATTATAAATTATTATTATTATTATTATTATTATTGTTGTTGTTTTGGTAAAGTGCAACACTGAAATGAACACCATTTTTTAAAAACTAAATTCAAACGGAAGTGAACTACATCATATACATTTTTTAGCTGTATTTAATCCAAAAAAATATTTTTTCTCGAATATGGGTTTTATAATTTAATAGTTTAAACCTTCAATGGTACATTTTTTTTAAATTCCTGTATAATGTTCTAGTTTCTAGTTTTTCTTACGGCATTCTTAATGCATACATTTTCCCTATTTTTATAAAGTGATATATAGACAAGAGTCTAACTACACAAAGCCTTTTTAATTAAGCCAATTTTAAGTAATACAAAAAAATACTTGTGTGTGTGTGTTATTAACTAACTTATGAATGAAAGGGTCAAAATAATATTATATACTAGATTTTATTAAAAGTCAGAAGAAATCTGGCAACCCTAACAGTCAGTTGCTTGTTTCTATAATCATCCAAGACACAAATTCCATCTTAAATTATTCATTTTGCAGATAATTCTTGATATTCATATTTCAAATCCATACAATTTATACACAAGAAAATATACCAATCAGTGTTAAATCAGGACAGAAAAGAAAGAAAGGCTAGGGTTCAGGAGGGATCTAAAGGTTTATTGCTGCTGTAACACGATGGATTGTTTTTATAAATGTTCCACTATATTTAATATAAGGTAACTATAAACAGATAACAAAGCTCAGTCTCTGTCAGCCAAGTGCTTTGGTGAGAGAGATAACACACTCCAGAATACAAAAACAATTAAAGTTGCAAGCAACGATGACGGGCCCAAGCAACGGGCGCGGTCCCCACCCCGGGCGCACCGCACAACCTGCGTGTTATTCGAGTGTGTCAAAACCTCGAAAAAGTCATTGGCACCCGGTTGCACCGCGGAACTTGCACACCGAACGTCACACATCATACTGGGCTAATATCAGTTTGGGCCCTAAATATGTGTGTGTGTGTGTGTGTGTGTGTGTGTGTGTGTGTGTGTGTGTGACTAGTTAATGTGTCAGTCTGTCTCTGATGAGTAAATGTGTTTTTGCGTGTTTGTGTGTGTGTGGTGTGTGAGTCTGTGTGTTAACATTAGTGATGTGTGTGTTAGTATGTCTAAGACATGTGACTTGTTAGTGGATGTGTGTGTTTCTGCGTGAGGGTGTGTGAGACAGAGATGTGAGTGTGTGAGTGTTATAATTTGTGATGTTATAATGTGTGTGTATGTAGGTGCTCATTTGTGTATTGTACGAGTGTATTTGTTTGTGTGTGCATGCATGTGTGTGCGTGTGTGTGAGAGGTGTTTTTTTGTGTGTGTGTGTGTGTGTGTGTGTTTCTGTGTGTGTGTTTATTTAGTGTGTTAACATTAGTGATGTGTGCTTGTGTTCGTGCATGTTTGTGTGTATGGTGTGTTCAAATATTAGTGATTTGTGTGTGATTAATAATTGTTGGGTGTAAGTTTAAGACATTATCACGGCTGACCCGTTTGAGATATCAAAATGTGTGATGTGTGTGTGAGAGTGAGGGAGAGAGGTGTGTGACAGTGATGTGATGTGATGTGTGTGTGTGTGTGTGTGTGTGTGTGTGTGAGAGAGAGTGAGGGAGAGAGGTGTGTGACATGTAGATGTGTCAGTCTGTGTGTGACGAGTAAATGTGCTTGTGTGAGTTTGTGTATATGGTGTGTGTGTGTGTGTGTGTGTGTGTGTGTGTGTATGGTGTGTGAGTCTGTGTGTTAATATTGGTAATGTGTGTTATGAATAATTTATCGGTGTAAGTTTAAGGATGTTCCTGAATGTGATGTCACTGTCTGTGTCACTGAATATAATGAGTGTGTGTGTGTGGTGTGTAAGTCTGTGTTAACAGTAGTGTGTGTTAGTATGTTTAAGATATGTGACTTGTTAATGGGTGTGTGTGTTTCTGCGTGAGGGTGTGTGAGACAGAGATGTGAGTGTGTGAGTGTTACAATTTGTGATGTTATAATGTGTGTGCATGTGTGTGATGTACGAGTGTACTTGTTTGTGTGTGTGCATGCATGTGTGTGAGATATCTTTGTGTTTGTGTGTGTGTTAACATTAGTGATGTGTGCTTGTGTTTGTGCATGTTTGTGTGTATGGTGTCTGCATCTGTGTGTTAATATTAGTGATGTGTGTGTTATTAATAATTGTTGGGTGTAAGTTTAAGACATTATCACGGCTGATACGTTTGAGATATCAAAATGTGTGATGTGTGTGAGAGTGAGGGAGAGAGGTGTGTGACAGTGATGTGATGTGAGGTCAAGTTTGAGTATGACACGCAATGGGTTTTATTTGATGCTGATGCTGGATCAGTCTTTGGCTTGTCCTGTGTGTGTGTGTGTGTGTGTGTGTGTGTGTGTGTGTGTGTGTGTGTGTGTGTGAGAGAGAGAGAGAGAGAGTGAGGGAGAGAGGTGTGTGACATGTAGATGTGTCAGTCTGTGTGTGACGAGTAAATGTGCTTGTGTGAGTTTGTGTATATGGTGTGTGTGTGTGTGTTTGTTTGTAGATGTTTGTGTGTATGGTGTGTGAGTCTGTGTGTGAACATTAGTGATGTGTGTGATAAATAATTTATCGGTGTAAGTTTAAGGATGTTCCTGAATGTGATGTCACATATAATGTGTGTGTGTATGTTGTACAGTGGGCAATTTAAATGTTTGTATTGTTTATTTTTTATAATTTCTGCATATGTTTAAATAGTAAACATGAAGGCATAGTAAAGGAAAAGGGGAAAGACCTGACTGCAGAATAACTGCCTACTACTGCCATCTACTGGACATATTTTATTACTGCAGGAGTCAGTGGACACAGTTCAGACCAAGGCTGATAAATATACTGTAAAAATTGTTGGGAGCTGTATGAGCATCACAAAAACATGAAACTCAAGAAATCTACTCAGAAGCAGTTGTTCCTTCTACCTAAAATGTTTGGGCACATTAGGACTTTCCACTTGGTGGATATAAGTATCTTATATTTGCTCAAAATGATATGTTGCCATAGCAACACTATTCAACGTATCAAAAAGTCCTTTACAGTGTGACGTCAGCCATGTCTTCCAATTATTGTGCCTGATTTTGAAGCCAATTTGCTGAAAATTAGCTACAAAGGAATTTAATTTCTAAAAGTAGACACTTTCTGCTGCCAGTTGGTGGCGCTATGACTGAGACTCACGGGACCCATGTCACTGTGAGCAGGTTTCTTCTCTTAACCTACTGCTGAGGTTTGATGAACGTCACTCAATTTATACAGAAGTTATTAGCCACTTCCTGTTTCCTGTTATTCGCCATAGGTTTAAGGGCTCGCCACGGCCGACCCGTTTAAGATATCAACCAGCCCTTCACAATATTACATCCTCAATGTCTTGAGATGGTATTAGACCCTGTTTGGTCAAAAACCTATTAATCCTGTAAGAGTAGTATATCACATTCCAATGGGTGCGTTTTTCAAACAACGCCAAATAACTGACTTCCTGTTCAGCGGATTCCATGACATGCAGTATGCAAGTTGTTCATCTCAATGAGATCTAAATTTATACTGGGTCTCATTCATATATGTGAAAGTGGATATGAGTTATGCAGCTGAAACTTTACAAAGTTCCAGGGGGCGCTGTACAGGCCCTGTGCCACGCCCGGGCTCCAGGCTCTCAGGGCTTCCTCACAATCAGTGAGAGTCTACACCCATACAATTTGGGACCCGTAGGTCTTTCCACTCGTAAGATATGAGAAAAATAGTTGTCTTCGATTTTTTCTTGAGTTAAATCATCACCATAGCAACACGATTCAAATTAGAAAAAAAATCCTCCATGATTTCAAATGACCCATGTCTTTTCATTATTCTGACTGATTTTGAACCAAATCAGGTGAAAGTAAAGGACAAAATATTACTGATTTCCAAAAGTGACACACTTCCTGCTGCCACTTGGTGGCGCTATGACATAGACTCATGATCGTCATATCATGTGATCAGCTTCCTACTCTTAACATACGTGTGAAGTTTCATGTGCATAACTTAATGTACACAGAAGTTATTAGCCACTTCCTGTTTCATTTTATTCGCCATAATTTTAAAGCGTCGCCACGGCCGAACCGTTCGAGGTATCAAAAAGATCTCTGCAATTTTGCATCGGCAACTTGTTTAGATCATATTTAGCTGGTTTGGTGCGAATTGGAAAAATTTCCTAGGAGGAGTTTATCACATTCCATTGGGTGCGTTTTGCAAACAACTCAAAATAACTCACTTCCTGTTGATTAGACCTGATGACATGCAGCGCGAAACTTGTTTAGTTTGATGAGTTCTAAATGTACACCGAGTTTTATAAGTATACGTGCAAGTGTGTCTGAGCTATAAGGCAAGACTCTCTAGGGGGCGCTGTGCGGGGCGTGTGCGACGCCCGGGGCCGAGCCCCACTGAGGACCTGTTGGCCGCAGATTCCAATCTGTGTGCAAATTTTGGTGAGTTTTTGAGTATGTTAAGAGGCCCGAAAGTGCCCGGATGATTGAAAGAAAAATAATAAAAAGAAAAAAAAAAAAAAAAATTAAAGTTGCAAGCAACGATGACGGGCCCAAGCAACGGGCGCGGTCACCACCCCGGGCGCACCGCACAACCTGCGTGTTATTCGAGTGTGTCAAAACCTCAAAAAAGTCATTGGCACCCGGTTGCACCGCAGAACTTGCACACAGAACGTCACACATCATACTGGGCTAATATCAGTTTGGGCCCTAAATATTTGTGTGTGTGTGTGTGTGACTAGTTAATGTGTCAGTCTGTCTCTGATGAGTAAATGTGTTTTTGTGTGTTTGTGTGTGTGTGGTGTGTGAATCTGTGTGTTAACATTAGTGATGTGTGTGTTAGTATGTCCAAGACATGTGACTTGTTAGTGGATGTGTGTGTTTCTGCGTGAGACAGAGATGTGAGTGTGTGAGTGTTATAATTTGTGATGTTATAATGTGTGTGTGTATGTAGGTGCTCATTTGTGTGATGTATGAGTGTATTTGTTTGTGTTTGTGCATGCATGTGTGTGCGTGTGTGTGAGATGTGTTTGTGTCTTTGTGTGTGTTTATTTAGTGTGTTAATATTAGTGATGTGTGCTTGTGTTTGTGCATGTTTGTGTGTATGGTGTGTTCAAATATTAGTGATTTGTGTGTGATTAATAATTGTTCGGTGTAAGTTTAAGACATTATCACTGCTGACCCGTTTGAGAGATCAAAATGTGTGATGTGATGTGTGTGTGAGAGTGAGGGAGAGATGTGTGTGACAGTGATGTGATGTGATGTGATTTGTGTGTGTGTGTGTGTGTGTGTGTGTGTGTGTGTGTGTGTGTGTGTGTGTGTGGGAGGTTTAGTGTGTGTGAGAGTGAGGGACAGAGGTGTGTGAGATGTAGATGTGTCAGTCTGTGTGTGACGAGTAAATGTGCTTGTGTTTGTGCGTGTTTGTGTATATTAGATTAGATTAGATTCAACTTTATTGTCATTGCACGCAGTCACAAGGCAACGAAATGCAGTTAGCATCTAACCAGAAGTGCAAGTTAGCAGTGCAATATAAACATATATACAGATCTATAGAAACTTGTATGATAGAATTAAGGTCTATGTATAAATTGTATTACAGAAAAAAAAAATATTTATATATATATATATATATATATATGGAGTGTGTGTGTGTGTTTGTGTGTATGGTGTGTGAGTCTGTGTGTGAACATTAGTGATGTGTGTTATTAATAATTTTTCAGTGTAAGTTTAAGGATGTTCCTGAATGTGATGTCACTGTCCGTGTCACTGAATATAATGAGTGAGTGTGTGTGTGTGTGTGTGTGTGTGTGTCGTGAGAGATGTGTGCTATAGATGTGCAGGACCCTCTTGTTTTCCTAAGGATCATTCTTTTCTTTTCTTTTTTAATGTAGTGTGTTGACATTAGTGATGTGTGTGTTATTAATCATTTTTCGTTGTGTAAGTTTAAGACATTAGTACGGCTGAGACATTTGAGATATCAAAACTGATTTGCAATTAAAAACTCACCCACACACTATAGGTGCGCAGGAGCCTCTTGTTTAAGGATCTTTTTCCTTTTTCATGATATATTGATTTTTATTTAGTCAGGTACCATTAGTGACGTGTGCTTGTGATGTGTGTGTGTGCATGTAGGATAGTTAGTGTGTTCATATTGTGTATTTGTCGGGATGTGTACATGACCGATGTGTAGAATGTGTGGTCTGGTGTGTATATCGCCGCGCTTGTCCACCAGACTGAATGTTGCACAGTGGGCAATTTAAATGTTTGTATTGTTTATTTTTTATGATTTCTGCATATGTTTAAATAATAAACATGAAGCCATAGTAAATGAGAAGGGGAAAGACCTGACTGCAGAATACCTGCCTACTACTGCCATCTACTGGACATATTTTATTACTGCAGGAGTCAGTACAGAAAATTCAGACCAAGGCTGATAAATATACTGTAAAAATTGTTGGGAGCTGTGTGAGCATCACAAAAACATGAAACTCAAGAAATCTACTCAGAAGCAGTTGTTCTTTCTACATAAAATGTTTGGGCACATTAGGACTTTCCACTTGGTGGATATAAGTATCTTATGTTTGCTCCAAATGATATGTTGCCATATCAACACTATTCAACGTATCAAAAAATCCTTTACAGTGTGACATCAGCCGTGTCTTCCAATTATTGTGCCTGATGTTGAAGCCAATTTGCTGAAAATTAGTCACAAAAGAATTTAATTTCTAAAAGTAGACACTTTCTGCTGCCAGTTGGTGGCGCTATGACTGAGACTCACGGGACCCATGTCACTGTGAGCAGGACTCTTCTCTTAACCTACTGCTGAGGTTTGATGAACGTCACTCAATTTATACAGAAGTTATTAGCCACTTCCTGTTTCCTGTTATTCGCCATAGGTTTAAGGGCTCGCCACGGCCGACCCGTTTAAGATATCAACCAGCCCTTCACAATATTAGATCCTCAATCTCTTGAGATTATATTAGACCCTGTTTGGTCAAAAACCTATTAATCCTGTAAGAGTAGTAGATCACATTCCAATGGGTGCGTTTTTCAAACAACGCCAAATAACTGACTTCCTGTTCAGCGGATTCCATGACATGGGGTATGCAAGTTGTTCATCTCAATGAGATCTAAATTTATACTGGGTCTCATTCATATATGTGAAAGTGGATATGAGTTATGCAGCTGAAACTTTACAAAGTTCCAGGGGGCGCTGTACAGGCCCTGTGCCACGCCCGGGCTCCAGGCTCTCAGGGCTTCCTCACAATCAGTGAGAGTCTACACCCATACAATTTGGGACCCGTAGGTCTTTCCACTCGTAAGATATGAGAAAAATAGTTGTCTTCGATTTTTTCTTGAGTTAAATCATCACCATAGCAACACGATTCAAATTAGAAAAAAAATCCTCCATGATTTCAAATGACCCATGTCTTTTCATTATTCTGACTGATTTTGAACCAAATCAGGTGAAAGTAAAGGACAAAATATTAGTGATTTCCAAAAGTGACACACTTCCTGCTGCCACTTGGTGGCGCTATGACATAGACTCATGATTGTCATATGATGTGATCAGCGTCCTACTCTTAACATAGCTGTAAACTTTCATGTGCCTAACTTAATGTACACAGAAGTTATTAGCCACTTCCTGTTTCATTTTATTCGCCATAATTTTAAAGCGTCGCCACGGCCGAACCGTTCGAGGTATCAAAAAGATCTCTGCAATTTTGCATCGGCAACTTGTTTAGATCATATTTAGCTGGTTTGGTGCGAATTGTAAAAAGTTCCTAGGAGGAGTATTTCAAATTCCATTGGGTGCGTTTTGCAAACAACTCAAAATAACTCACTTCCTGTTGATTAGTCCTGATGACATGCAGCGCGAAACTTGTTCAGTTTGATGAGATCTAAATGTTCACCGAGTTTTATAAGTATATGTGCAAGTGTGTCTGAGCTATAAGGCAAGACTCTGTAGGGGGCGCTGTGTGGGGCGTGTGCGACGCCCCGGGCCGAGCCCCACTGAGGACCTGTTGGCCGCAGATTCCAATCTGTGTGCAAATTTTGGTGAGTTTTTGAGTATGTTAAGAGGCCCGAAAGTGCCCGGATGATTGAAAGAAAAATAATAAAAAGAAAAAAAAAAAAAAAAAAAAAAAAAAAAAATAATAATAATAATCCTAACGAAAACAATAGGGCCCTGCGCACTCAGTGCTTGGGCCCTAAAAATAATAATTAAAGTTGCAAGCAACGATGACGGGCCCAAGCAACGGGCGCGGTCCCCACCCCGGGCGCACCGCACAACCTGCGTGTTATTCGAGTGTGTCAAAACCTCAAAAAAGTCATTGGCACCCGGTTGCACCGCAGAACATGCAAACAGAACGTGACACATCATACTGGGCTAATATCAGTTTGGGCCCTAAATATTTGTGTGTGTGTGTGTGTGTGTGTGTGTGTGACTAGTTAATGTGTCAGTCTGTCTCTGATGAGTAAATGTGTTTTTGTGTGTTTGTGTGTGTGTGGTGTGTGAATCTGTGTGTTAACATTAGTGATGTGTGTGTTAGTATGTCCAAGACATGTGACTTGTTAGTGGATGTGTGTGTTTCTGCGTGAGACAGAGATGTGAGTGTGTGAGTGTTATAATTTGTGATGTTATAATGTGTGAGTATGTAGGTGCTCATTTGTGTGATGTACGAGTGTATTTGTTTGTGTGTGCATGCATGTGTGTGCGTGTGTGTGAGATGTGTTTGTGTGTGTGTGTGTGTGTGTGTGTGTGTGTGTTTATTTAGTGTGTTAACATTAGTGATGTGTGCTTGTGTATGTTTGTGTGTATGGTGTGTTCAAATATTAGTGATTTGTGTGTGATTAATAATTGTTCGGTGTAAGTTTAAGACATTATCACGGCTGACCCGTTTGAGATATCAACATGTGTGTGTGAGAGTGAGGGAGAGAGGTGTGTGACAGTGATGTGATGTGATGTGATTTGTGTGTGTGTGTGTGTGTGTGTGTGTGTGTGTGTGTGTGTGTGTGTGTGTGTGTGTGTGTGCGTGTGTGTGTGTGCGTGTGTGTGTGTGCATGTGTGTGTGGGAGGTTTAGTGTGTGGGAGGTTTAGTGTGTGTGAGAGTGAGGGACAGAGGTGTGTGAGATGTAGATGTGTCAGTCTGTGTGTGACGAGTAAATGTGCTTGTGTTTGTGTATATGGAGTGTGTGTGTGTGTGTGTGTGTGTGTGTGTGTGTGGTTGTTTGTGTGTATGGTGTGTGAGTCTGTGTTAACATTAGTGATGTGTGTTATTAATAATGTTTCGGTGTAAGTTTAAGGATGTTCCTGAATGTGATGTCACTGTCCGTGTCACTGAATATGATGAGTGTGAGTGTGTGTCTGTCGTGAGAGATGTGTGCTATAGATGCGCAGGAGCCTCTTGTTTTCCTAAGGATCTTTTTCCTTTTTCATGATATATTGATTTTTATTTAGTCAGGTCACATTAGTGACGTGTGCTTGTGATGTGTGTGTGTGTGTGTGTGTGTGTGTGCATGTAGGATAGTTAGTGTGTTCATATTGTGTATTTGTCGGGATGTGTACATGACCGATGTGTAGAGTGTGTGTGTGTGTTTAGAATGTGTGGTCTGGTGTGTATATCGCCGCGCTTGTCCACCAGACTCAATGTTGTACAGTTGGCAATTTAAATGTTTGTATTGTTTATTTTTTATGATTTCTGCATATATTTAAATTGTAAACATGAAGCCATAGTAAAGGAGAAGAGGAAAGACCTGACTGCAGAATACCTGCCTACTACTGCCATCTACTGGACATATTTTATTACTGCAGGAGTCAGTACAGAAAGTTCAGGACAAGGATGATAAATATACTGTAAAAAAAATGTTGGGAGCTGTATGAGCGTCACAAAAACATGAAACTCAAGGAATCTACTCAGAAGCAGTTGTTCTTTCTACATAAAATGTTTGGGCACATTAGGACTTTCCACTTGGTGGATATAAGTATCTTATGTTTGCTCCAAATGATATGTTGCCATAGCAACACTATTCAACGTATCAAAAAGTCCTTTACAGTGTGACATCAGCCGTGTCTTCCAATTATTGTGCCTGATTTTGAAGCCAATTTGCTGAAAATTAGCCACAAAAGAATTTAATTTCTGAAAGTAGACACTTTCTGCTGCCAGTTGGTGGCGCTATGACTGAGACTCACGGGACCCATGTCAGTGTGAGCAGGACTCTTCTCTTAACCTACTGCTGAGGTTTGATGAATGTCACTCAATTTAGACAGAAGTTATTAGCCACTTCCTGTTTCCTGTTATTCGCCGTGGCCCTTAAAGCTACGGGCCGTGTTTCAAATGTGTGTGTGTTTATAACACGAAATAACAACAGCAAAAGATAATAGTGACAGTCACAATAACATATTGATTCTAGGCATACTTACTAAGAATACACACACACACATGTAAATATATATATATCGCGACCTCACGGGCATAATAACTTGTTACCGGAACAGATAAAATGTCCATTGTTAATATAGTTAAAGACTTCACACTTACTGTTGCATTCACGCACAAAACTTGATCCAAAGGGCGATTTGTAAACAATTAAACAGTCCATAAACAACTATTCAGCGGCAGCGTTTGTGTCAGTCCGCTTCACCAAAACTCAAATCTGTGAGGGAGGGGGAGGTCACGTGTGTCTGTGTCTCTTCGTGTGTGTGGGATATGTGGTGTGATACCTCCATCTAGTGGCCATAGTTTAGTACTGCAGCAGTTAGTTTATACACTTTTTTAAAACAATGAGTTAATAAACATAAAATATTGTTGGGAGGCGTATGAGCATAACAAAATCGAGAAACTCAAGAAATGTACTCAGAACCAGTTGTACCTTCTATGTAAAATGTTTGGAGACATTAGGACTTTCCACTTGTTGGATATGAGTATCCTAGTTTTCCTTAAAATTTTACCTTGCCATAGCAACACTATTTAACATAGCAAAAAGTCCTTTACAGTGTGACATCAGCCATGTCTTCCAATTATTGTGCCTGATTTTGAAGCCAATTAGCTGAAAATTAGCCCCAAAAGAATTTAATTTCTAAAAGTAGACACTTTCTGTTGCCAGTTGGTGGCGCTATGACTGAGACTCACGGGACCCATGTCAGTGTGGGCAGGACTCTTCTCTTAACCTACTGCTGAGGTTTGATGAATGTCACTCAATTTGTACAGAAGTTATTAGCCACTTCCTGTTTCCTGTTATTCGCCGTAGGTTTAAGGGCTCGCCACGGCTGACCCGTTTAAGATATCAACCAGCCCTTCACAATATTATATCCTCAATGTCTTGAGATTATATTAGACCCTGTTTGGTCAAAAACATATGAATCCTGTAAGAGTAGTATATCACATTCCAATGGGTGCGTTTTTCAAACAACGCAAAATAACCGACTTCCTGTTCAGCGGATTCCATGACATGCGGTATGCAAGTTGTTCACCTCAATGAGATCTAAATTTATACTGGGTCTCATTCATATATGTGAAAGTGGATATGAGTTATGCAGCTTAAACTTTACAAAGTTCCAGGGGGCGCTGTACAGGCCCTGTGCCACGCCCGGGCTCCAGGCTCTCAGGGCTTCCTCACAATCAGTGAGAGTCTACACCCATACAATTTTGGAACCGTAGGTCTTTCCACTCGTAAGATATGAGAAGAATAATTTTCTTCGATTTTTTCTTGAGTTAAATCGTCACCATAGCAACACGATTCAAATTAGAAAAAAATCCTTCAGGATTTCAAATGACCCATGTCTTTTCATTATTCTGACTGATTTTGAACCAAATCAGGTGAAAGTAAAGGACAAAATATTACTGATTTCCAAAAGTGACACACTTCCTGCTGCCAGTTGGTGGCGCTATGACATAGACTCATGATTGTCATTTGATGGGATCATCTTCCTACTCTTAACATACCTGTAAAGTTTCATGTGCATAACTTAATGTACACAGAAGTTATTAGCCACTTCCTGTTTCATTTTATTCGCCATAATTTTAAAGCGTCGCCACGGCCGAACCGTTCGAGGTATCAAAAAGATCTCTGCAATTTTGCATCAGCAACTTGTTTAGATCATATTTAGCTGGTTTGGTGCGAATTGGAAAAATTTCCTAGGAGGAGTTTATCACATTCCATTGGGTGCGTTTTGCAAACAACTCAAAATAACTCACTTCCTGTTGATTAGACCTGATGACATGCAGCGCGAAACTTGTTCAGTTTGATGAGATCTAAATGTTCACCGAGTTTTATAAGTATACGTGCAAGTGTGTCTGAGCTATAAGGCAAGACACTGTAGGGGGCGCTGCGCGGGGCGTGTGCGACACCCCGGGCCGAGCCCCACTGAGGACCTGTTGGCCGCAGATTCCAATCTGTGTGCAAATTTTGGTGAGTTTTTGAGTATGTTAAGAGGGCCGAAAGTGCCCGGATGATTGAAAGAAAAATAATTAAAAAAAAAAGAAAAAAAATAATAATCCTAACGAAAATTAAAGTTGCAAGCAACGATGACGGGCCCAAGCAACGGGCGCGGTCACCACCCCGGGCGCACCGCACAACCTGCGTGTTATTCGAGTGTGTCAAAACCTCAAAAAAGTCATTGGCACCCGGTTGCACCGCAGAACTTGCACACAGAACGTCACACATCATACTGGGCTAATATCAGTTTGGGCCCTAAATATTTGTGTGTGTGTGTGTGTGACTAGTTAATGTGTCAGTCTGTCTCTGATGAGTAAATGTGTTTTTGTGTGTTTGTGTGTGTGTGGTGTGTGAATCTGTGTGTTAACATTAGTGATGTGTGTGTTAGTATGTCCAAGACATGTGACTTGTTAGTGGATGTGTGTGTTTCTGCGTGAGACAGAGATGTGAGTGTGTGAGTGTTATAATTTGTGATGTTATAATGTGTGTGTGTATGTAGGTGCTCATTTGTGTGATGTATGAGTGTGTTTGTTTGTGTTTGTGCATGCATGTGTGTGCGTGTGTGTGAGATGTGTTTGTGTCTTTGTGTGTGTTTATTTAGTGTGTTAATATTAGTGATGTGTGCTTGTGTTTGTGCATGTTTGTGTGTATGGTGTGTTCAAATATTAGTGATTTGTGTGTGATTAATAATTGTTCGGTGTAAGTTTAATACATTATCACTGCTGACCCGTTTGAGAGATCAAAATGTGTGATGTGATGTGTGTGTGAGAGTGAGGGAGAGATGTGTGTGACAGTGATGTGATGTGATGTGATTTGTGTGTGTGTGTGTGTGTGTGTGTGTGTGTGTGTGTGTGTGTGTGTGGGAGGTTTAGTGTGTGTGAGAGTGAGGGACAGAGGTGTGTGAGATGTAGATGTGTCAGTCTGTGTGTGACGAGTAAATGTGCTTGTGTGAGTTTGTGTATATGGTGTGTGTGTGTGTGTGTGTGTGTATGGTGTGTGAGTCTGTGTGTTAATATTGGTGATGTGTGTTATGAATAATTTATCGGTGTAAGTTTAAGGATGTTCCTGAATGTGATGTCACTGTCTGTGTCACTGAATATAATGAGTGTGTGTGTGTGGTGTGTAAGTCTGTGTTAACAGTAGTGTGTGTTAGTATGTTTAAGATATGTGACTTGTTAATGGGTGTGTGTGTTTCTGCGTGAGGGTGTGTGAGACAGAGATGTGAGTGTGTGAGTGTTACAATTTGTGATGTTATAATGTGTGTGTATGTGTGTGATATATGAGTGTACTTGTTTGTGTGTGTGCATGCATGTGTGTGAGATATCTTTGTGTTTGTGTGTGTGTTTATTTAGTGTGTTAACATTAGAGATGTGTGCTTGTGTTTGTGCATGTTTGTGTGTATGGTGTCTGCATCTGTGTGTTAATATTAGTGATGTGTGTGTTATTAATAATTGTTGGGTGTAAGTTTAAGACATTATCACGTCTGACCCGTTTGAGATATCAAAATGTGTGATGTGTGTGTGAGAGTGAGGGAGAGAGGTGTGTGACAGTGATGTGATGTGAGGTCAAGTTTGAGTATGACACGCAATGGGATTTATTTGATGCTGATGCTGGATCAGTCTTTGGCTTGTCCTGTGTGTGTGTGTGTGTGTGTGTGTGTGTGTGTGTGTGTGTGTGTGTGTGAGAGAGAGAGAGAGTGAGGGAGAGAGGTGTGTGACATGTAGATGTGTCAGTCTGTGTGTGACGAGTAAATGTGCTTGTGTGAGTTTGTGTATATGGTGTGTGTGTGTGTGTTTGTTTGTAGATGTTTTTGTGTATGGTGTGTGAGTCTGTGTGTGAACATTAGTGATGTGTGTGATAAATAATTTATCGGTGTAAGTTTAAGGATGTTCCTGAATGTGATGTCACTGTCTGTGTCACTGAATATAATGAGTGTGTGTGTGTGTGTGTGTGTGTGTGTGTGTGTGTGTGTGTGTGTGTGTGTGTGTGTGTGTGTGAGAGTGAGGGAGAGAGGTGTGTGACATGTAGATGTGTCAGTATGTGTGTGACGAGTAAATGTGCTTGTGTTTGTGCGAGTTTGTGTATATGGTGTGTGTGTGTGTGTGTGTGTGTGTGTGTGTGTGTATGGTGTGTGAGTCTGTGTGTTAATATTGGTGATGTGTGTTATAAATAAATTATCGGTGTAAGGTTAAGGATGTTCCTGAATGTGATGTCACACATGTGTGATGTGTGTGTGTGTGTGTGTGTGTGTGTGTGTGTGTGTGTATGTTGTACAGTGGGCAATTTAAATGTTTCTATTGTATATTTTTGATCATTTCTGCATATGTTTAAATTGTAAACATGAAGCCATAGTAAAGGAGAAGGGGAAAGACCTGACTGCAGAATACCTGCCTATTACTGCCATCTACTGGACATATTTTATTACTGCAGGACTGAGTGGAGACAGTTCAGGCCAAAGCTGATAAATATACTGTAAAAATTGTTGGGAGCTGTGTGAGCATCACAAAAACATGAAACTCAAGAAATCTACTCAGAAGCAGTTGTTCTTTCTACCTAAAATGTTTGGGCACATTATGATTTTCCACTTGGTGGATATAAGTATCTTATATTTGCTCAAAATGATATGTTGCCATAGCAATACTATTCAACGTATCAAAAAGTCCTTTACAGTGTCACATCAGCCGTGTCTTCCAATTATTGTGCCTGATTTTGAAGCCAATTTGCTGAAAATTAGCCACAAAAGAATTTAATTTCTGAAAGTAGACACTTTCTGCTGCCAGTTGGTGGCGCTATGACTGAGACTCACGGGACCCATGTCACTGTGAGCAGGACTCTTCTCTTAACCTACTGCTGAGGTTTGATGAATGTCACTCAATTTATACAGAAGTTATTAGCCACTTCCTGTTTCCTGTTATTCGCCGTAGGTTTAAGGGCTCGCCACGGCCGACCCGTTTGAGATATCAACCAGCCCTTCACAATATTAGATCCTCAATGTCTTGAGATTATATTAGACCCTGTTTGGTCAAAAACCTATGAATCCTGTAAGAGTAGTATATCACATTCCAATGGGTGCGTTTTTCAATCAACGCCAAATAACTGACTTCCTGTTCAGCGGATTCCAGTATGGGATATGCAAGTTGTTCATCTCAATGAGATCTAAATTTCTACTGGGTCTCATGCATATATGTGAAAGTGGATATGAATTATGCAGCTAAATTTTTTACAAAGTTCCAGGGGGCGCTGTCCAGGCCCTGAGCCACGCCCGGTCTCCAGGCTCTCAGGCCTTACTCATAATCAGTTTCAGTGTATAGCCGTAAAAGTTTGGAACCGTAGGTCTTTCCACTCGTACGATATGAGAAGATTTATTTTTTTGCACTTCATTTTAGGTTTTTTCTCTAGATAAATCGTCGCCATAACAAGACGATTCAAATTATAAAAAAATCCTTCATGGTCTCAAATCATCCATGTCTTTTCATTATTCTGACTGATTTTGAACCAAATCAGGTGAAAGTAAAGGCCAAAATATTAGTGATTTCCAAAAGTGACACACTTCCTGCTGCCAGTTGGTGGCGCTATGACATAGACTCATGATTGTCATTTGCTGTGATCATCTTCCTACTCTTAACACACCTGTAAAGTTTCATATGCATAACGTAATGTACACAGAAGTTATTAGCCACTTCCTGTTTCATTTTATTCGCCATAATTTTAAAGCGTCGCCACGGCCGAACCGTTCGAGGTATCAAAAAGATCTCTGCAATTTTGCATCGGCAACTTGTTTAGATCATAGTTGCCTGGTTTGGTGGAAATTCTGTAAATTTCCTAGGAGGAGTATTTCAAATTCCATTGGGTGCGTTTTGCAAAGACCTCAAAATAACTCACTTCCTGTTGATTAGCCCTGATGACATGCATTGCAAAACTTGTTCAGCTTGATGAGATCTAAATGTACACGGAGTTTTCTGAGTGTGCGTGCAAGTGTCTCTGAGCTATGAGGCACGATTTTCTAGGGGGCGCTGTGACGGGCGTGTGCGACTCCCCGGGCCGAGCCCCACTGAGGACCTGATGGCCGCGGATTCCAATCTGGATGCAAATTTTGATGAGTTTTTGAGTATGTTAAGGACCCCAAAAGTACCAAAAGTGTGGAAAAAAAAAAAAAAAAAAAAAAAAATAATAATAATAATAATCCTAACGAAAACAATAGGGCCCTGCGCACTCAGTGCTTGGGCCCTAACAAGAGGGCCCTGCGCACTCAGTGCTTGGGCCCTAATAATCCTAACGAAAACAATAGGGCCCTGCGCACTCAGTGCTTGGGCCCTAATAATGTTCTTATTTAGCATGGCACATCATCAATTTAGAAGTTATATATCTGTATAATTAAACACTTCATAATCGGCCATTAATTAAGACAAATGAATCAGGGAAATATTATATTTAAATTTTATTTATCAGTAGTTACAATACAAAAGAAGGAAGAGTCACAATGATGGAACACAGCTTTCTCTGTTCAGAATAGAAAAGCATTTTTTAAAACCCAAATATGAGGTTTTAATCATTTTGTAATGATGCGAGTATAAAATCTCTCGCCTCCGGGAGACGTTTAATAAGATAGGCAGCATCGTTAGAAAAGGACAGGGGATATGAAAATGCATTTCTAAAAGATTTACCAGGAAAACAACAAACACTGAGGTAAACCTGTTATTTGGTGATGATGTCATCCTATTTGTGTACCTAAAAAAACACCAGTTACATAAAGCTTATACTGCAAACACTCTTGGATTGCTTTTTCCATTATTGATTAAAAAATAAATAAATAAATAAAAATTGTGTTGACTGAACATGAATATTTATGAGTTCTGCTCATTTAGACCCGTAGCACTGCATGTTTTTCTCAGACGTTTATCATGAATAGGAACGCCCAAAACCAAAACCGCATACTAAGTGTCAGGACTAATACTGATCAAACCGTTTAGATTTTAGATTTGATCCACCAAGTGCGATCAAAACAAGGAGATGTAGGCCTCCCTTATGGCTAAAAAGAAATGGTCTGCCATACCTCTCTCTCAAGAGAGAGGTATGGCAGACCTGCACTCACACATCAATCATCGGGACACTAGCCAATCATGGGTGTCTGTGAGGTCACGCAAGCGGAAGCGGTGGATAGCACTTTCCTCTGAGTGCATCCATCTTCCCATCAACTCTGACCAGCTTCCCGGTCCCTGCTGAACAAAAGCATTCTCATAACATGATGCTGCCACCACCATGTTTCACAGTGGAGATGATGTGCCAAAAAGTACAATTTTCTTCTCATCTGACCAGAGCAACTTCTTCCATATGTTCCAATGGGCCTCTTGGCTGCTACTCTGATTAATGCTCTCCTTGCTCGGCCTGTCAGTTTAGTTGGATGGCCATGTCTTGTTTCTGTAGGTCTGCATTTGGGCCTTACTCTCTTCATTTTCAAATGATGGATTGAACAGTGCAAAAAAAAGTGAAGTGTTCAAAGCTTGGGATATTTTTTTATGCTTTAAAAAAAAACTTCTCAATAACTTTATCCCTGACCTGTCTGGTGTGTTCCTTGGGCTTCATGATGCTGTTTGTTCATTAAACTTTTCACTAATCTTTCCTAATACCTAACTAACCGGACGTCAGAATTGTAGGTTTATTCAGAATTCTAATACTGGTGTTGTATTAAAGAGTAAGTGCTAGTGGAATGGGACATCCTGAAAAAATAGGCTCCAGCCAACCTGGGACCCTGTAGACAGGATAAAGCGGTATAGACGGTGAATGAGTGAGTGAGAGCAGTTAATCCGTTCCCAATATTACAAAAAAGAATGCACAAAAATTCATGCAGCTTTTGAACGTATGCTTAAGGCAATGTTGGTATCGTGGGTTGACTCTAAACAGCTTTCGCGAACTGAAAAAAAAAAAGAAAAGCAAAATTCATTAACTCACTTCGATTGGCCTTCCACTGATGGACTTGCGCGCAAATTAGCCGCCGTTCGTAAAAAAAAAAATCATTCTTTAATACTTCGGGAAAATTCATAAGGAAGAGCGTTCATATCCTAAAATTCCGCTCTACTTTTATCTCCTGCTGCATTATTAATAATTAAAAAAACACCAGCGATCCAGTTCCATTACCGCCATATACTGTACTGTACGCTTATTCCATAACACTACGGTACCTTCATCATGCTTGAAAGTTGAGGGAACATGAGCCTTTCCTTTCCTTCTCCATATTCATCTCATCCAATCATTCTTGGCTTCATATAGTTTTGTCACGTCTCGAACTGGACGTACCCTGTGCGGCTTGGCTCATGATTTGAGATCAGATTAGCTTTTAAAGCTAAATTTGATGACAAAATTCAGGCAGCGTGATTTCGTTTCTTCAGAGTGCTGTCTAGCAATACATTAGCAATTAGCAATGGCAAAACAAAATTAAAGCATGCTAATAAAGAGAAATAAATATTTTTCCTAAACATCTAAAACCTTAGGAGGTCACTAGAGGACATTTATCCTATAATGTGTTTAACGCGTTTATCGTACAGGCTGTTCGGTGTTACAGTGTGACGACTAATAGTCTTAGAAGATCAACTGTAACTCTAGTACCTAATGTGCATTATGGGTATTGTGTACAGAGAACAGCTTTACTTAATTTTATATAATGTTCATCTATAAATAAGCAAAGTAAAGAATTATTGTTAGATTCTAGGCTTTGCTTTAAGATCATGATCACAGTATAATATAATATAGCATAGAAAAATAAAACACATAAATGATTAAAAGGTAATAGCAATAGTCTGAAAGGCAGCTTGATTTGATCAGAAGTCACAGTTTAACTTTTATGTGGCTGAAAAATCACATCCTGTCTCCAAGAACTTGTTCACATTTACACATCGGCTTTTCAAGCTTTCTTATTAGAAATCCGGCTCCAAAAACAAAACAAAACAAAACAATCGAGTCACTGAATCAGTGCAGCTTATTGACTTGTAAACAATACTATTCTGCTGGCTGGAGTAAATAGATGCAGGAAAATTACATAGAGGCTGGTGTTAAGTTCTCGAGATTCGAGTTCATTCGTGTTAAACCACAAAAACCAAACAAGGCACTGAGTATTTGTGTGATTTGTGAAGTTAGAGGACACATAACTGACCCCTATAAGACGATATAAGAACTATGAAGTTTGCACATAGAATAAATATCCTTTAACAGTGGACTGTGATGAGATTTACCCTGCAGATTTGCTTGCTACAGTTTCCTGCTATGAGACTCCCCTCGCTCATGAGACTTCCACGTCGCTCCTTCAGTTGAAGTCATATTCGGCTGCGCACTGCTTCAAATATTCTTCGTAGAGTTGCTTCTGTTTCCAAGAGACGCATACGTTTATATAACATTACATTATTTACAGTAAGTGAAAATTAAAATTCGTCATAGCATAAATCTAAGTTGCTGAAACCTGATTGGTCAGAAGGTAAATCACAGGTTCATATAATCGCTTTCAGTTAATCGTTTCTATAGCAATGATTAACTGAAAGCATTAGGTTAATGATTCCCGATTCCTAGGTGGCGATTTGATCTCTATTGCGATTCAGTATAATTTTTTAGTTTTGTTACAAGTCTAAACAACCCAGTGTACTCAGGGTGTACCCCTCCTCTCCTGGGACAAGCTCAAGGCCCCCCGCGACCCTGTATACTGATTATTTTCCAGTAACAGCACACCCTCAGGTCTTTAAGTCTTAGCCAGACTTACCTTTTTGGCTTTCAGGACAGCCTTAACATATTCGCTGCACTCCATCAGAGTCTTCTTCTCTTTCTTGTTGAGAGTTTTACTGTGCTGGCTGGAGAAGAAAGGGGAGGAGTCAGGACACATTAATACCTGTCAATCAAATGCTAAAGGCACAACTAAAGAAATATATTTTATATATATATATATATATATATATATATATATATATACATACACACACAACCTTGTCATATCTAAGTCGTATTTTTAATATATATTGTCTCTTGTCTCTTTTATTTTATATATTTATATATATATATATATATATATATATATATATATATATATATATATATATATGTTTATTTATTTTGGATTTTTCCCCGATTTTCTCCCTAATTTAGTCGTGTCCAATTCCTCCCCGTCACTAGGGGGCTCCCACATTAAGGCTACTACTACCACTCTGTTGGGAGGGCCGAAGACTATCACGTGTTTCCTCCGAACCACGAGACGCCAGCCGACCGCATCTTTTCAAACTGCTCCCTCACACACCGTTGGGGGCGGCGTAACACACTCGGAGGACATCGCTATCCACTCCTTCCGCTTGCCTGAGCTCACAGACGCCCCTGATTGGCTGTAGAGCCGTGATTAATGTGGGAGCACTAAGTACCTCTCATCCCTCCCCTCTGAGAGAGCTCGGCCAATCAGCTCTCTCTAGACCTCCGGCTGTATGAGGTTACAGCATCACCCGGGAATCGAACTTGCGATCTCCGGATGATAGGGCGAGCACTTTACCACTGCGCTTATTATTATTATTATTATTATTACCATTATTATTATTATTATTATGATTATTTCTAGTCAACTTTTTCTATTTTTTTACATACAATTCTATTTTCTTCTTTCAATAAATAAATGCTTAAACCTAGCAAAATTATCTGCTAAAAAGAACAAGAAATTTACACTTAAAATTTTGTAGAATTCGTTTAGAAATAACCTTAATAATCTTATATTTAGTTGGTGTAATCTTATATTAAGATAATTTTTTTTTATATAAAGAAAAGAATTCACAGGAAATATCCTGGGGGCGACAAGAGGAGCTACAATACTGGGCGTATTAGACTATAAGTGATTGACCAAAGAAACGTGACCAGTGAAAGACGTAGGACAAGGACACCAAATAGTGCGACAATAAAAAAAATTTAATAAAGATGTTCAAACAAAATCCAAAATGAAGCTGACAAAACAGGAAGAACTAGACTAGGAGAAATCATGAGAAATAAATGAAACATGAAAGATCATCAGTAATTGAAGTTACGACATTAAGTAAATAAAGAGGAACTTTATTTAAAAAGTTTTTTTTAAATGACCAGAGTATGTTAATCCAGGGTTAAGGTTTGTTAACAGTGGATCTTGTAGTGCTGCATTCTCTTGTATCCAAATGTCCAAAATAGCTTCACCTTAGTATCGGCCATAATACACTGTATTAATATAGCTGTTGTTTTTTTTAGTCACTGTGAAGCATTCTAAAAATTTTGAAGTTGTTGTTCTTTCGGTTGCTCCTATTTTGGGTCGAGACATCAGATCATCCAATACGCAGTTTTTAAGCCGCAACACACCCTCACCGGTTAGTCAGGGACTCGTACCCTGGTCTTCTACAGGAAATGTAATGTGAAGGACTCGAACACTGGTCATCGACTAAGAAAGCTAATGTGGTGATAAGAGTTTATTATGAATATATTATAATAATTGTCTACCTCTTTATATATAACTGATATAACGTTAATATATAAATAAATATTAGTATTTAAATTGGTTAAATATATAATTTAAAAAAATTGAGTGAAGCTATCTTGCTGATTATAGATTTTATAACAGAATAAAAAAATAAATAACTGTACCAGTGCATACAGTAGTATTTTTATGTATTATAAAATGATGACATGAAAATAGTGATTATCACCTATAAAACGATTATAAAGCTTTTGCGTTTTTCCCTCCTTTGTGTAACTGTACATACAAAAATATGATCTGTAACGCAATATGTATCATTTAACAAAAGGGACTTTTTGTGTTGATTTGGACACGAAAGGAAGTGCAACAGAGACAAGAGTGGACTGCATGAGTTCAGCTTTAAGCCTACACTGCCCTCTTGTGTTTCTAAACGTTCTGTACTACAGTGCTGAGGTGATTTCACCTACCATGCAAAATACCTGGCGAGGAAAAGGAAAAAGTAGCATGTGGCGCCGAAGACGATCACGGCTACCACCTGCCCGTCTTCAGGGATCCACTCCCACAGATACAACACTACTGACTTAAAATTCACACACACACACACACACACACACACACACACACACACACACACACACACACACAAGCAGACACACCTGCATGACTAAAAGACCATTCTAAACACTCATTTTCCTCTGTCTCTTTTTTTTGTTTCATGAGCATGTGTGCAAATGGATACCATAATTACGTAGAACGTCGTGGCAAGCTGGTCCCCCACCAGGGCTCCTAGGTCCTCGGGCACAAACGTATTGACGAGGAAGCTGATGATGAAGACAGCAGGAAGGAAAATGGCCAGAAACCAGCACAGGAAGGAGTTAAAGCGGCTGCTCTTATTATATCTCACGTTATTCCTGCAAGAGCACCGAGGAAACATGGAAGGTTTTTAAGGTTCACAGCTCACATGGAGAACATCACAGCAAGCAATAAAAAAAAAATTAAACCCTTTTAAAAAACTATTTATATAAACTATAACAAGTTAACGAAACATCAAAAAAAAAACTTTCTTGAAACAATACAATAAATTTGTCTTTTTTTTTTTTGCATTTCTTTCGGTTTTGTGTATATTTTGTCTGGAAATTAGTCACAACACATCTGCTTGGCCCCACCCACATCCCCAAAATCTGAGTAAGGAACTCTTATGCCTTCAATTAAAGCTTGTATCTCAAACTTTCCAAACTTAGTTTAGCAGAATTGATGAGTCTCAAATTCAAACTCAAATTAAAATTTTTTGTCACGTACACAGTCATACACAGATATGCAGTGAAATGCTTAAATGACAGCCGGTGACCTTAAAATAAAAGATTATTAATAGGAAATAAGTATGAATAAAAATAGAAACAAAATAGAAAGTAAATTTAGCTAAGAAAGAACAATATATATATATATATATATATATAAATATATATATATAATACAAAATATACAATATAAGAAAAATATAAGAAAAATATCCAAAACAAATTATCGTGTACAAATATAGAAAATATTGAAATTTCTAGAAATTTTAGGGTGGAAAATGTCCGGTTGTTGGGTGGTACTGGGTGCAAATATGTATGAAAGTGACTTAGTTAAAGTGACTTATGTGCAATCTGTCACAAAACAACCGGAGGATGATCAGAAGACTAGCAGTTAGCCCGTGTAGCGTGGATGGTAAACTCAAACGCGGAAGTAGCGCGAGCAGGCAGGATAACAGTATCCTGACAGTATCGATTAAGGAAATGAAATAGAAGTAAATGTAAATGTGCATGAATGTGCAGGTTTGCAGTGTCCATAAGTGTCCATGAGTGTCCAGAATGAGTGCAAAGAGACAATTGTCCATAAGTGTGAATGTGCAAAATGGTTTAGTCCTAAGTGGTGTACTGATTGAGTCTTCCACTGAAGAGGCGTATCATGTGACCACTGAATGCCCTAGTGCACTTTGTGCTTCCTAATGTGAAACTTCTCCTGAACGCACATTCAGCTGTAGTGAACCGCAAACAAAAGAAATGGTTTTATCTGGTATTATCGTATAGTCACATCCTGTATCTATGCTTTCTAAAGGTGCAAGCTTGGTCAAATTCCCATATATGGTTTAGGTGGAGTTGCAGATAGGAGATTACAGCCTCCCACTTTTGTTTATTCTTTTACTTCAGAATTTAAATTTTTTTAATTCAGTAAGCTAAGACAATTCCTAATAAAGGTTCTGTGAAGGTTTGATCAATGGTTTAGTTGAGTTAGGAGCGGATAGAATAACAGTGTGATGCAGACGCCGTAGGGAGATGAAGGATAGTGACGTCGCCTACAGTACTGTACAGTAATGTGTCTAATTCCCTCAACTAGGAATTTCTACTCGAAAGTCAGGAAAGTCTGAGTTCAGCATGGCAACATGACCATATCAATAAAATATCACTTTGCCAAAAGAAAAGCTTTCCTTAGATCAAAGTGTATAGATACAGTATATTCACATTAGCTAGCTAGCTTTTTGCTAACAATACACACTTTTACAAGGGCATCCATGTTTTTTTTTTTCAGCTCAAACACCTGAGCTCAAAAGCGACATGAATTCCAGTTTAGACACTGCCTTAATGCCCTACTGGTATTATCGTAATTATTAAGTAAACACACTTAAATAACTTTTTTTCTCAGCTGAAACCACTTGAATATGCTTTACATCATAATCAACACCTTCAAATTCATATGGACAAACTGTATGGCTTTGAAGTCTGACTTCAATCAAATGTACTGTAGCAACAAATGGGTGGAGTCTAATATAGGGAAAATTTGTTTTTGGTGTAATTCACTTCCCTGACAGCAGGGGGCCTGAAAAAGCATAAACTGCCCCTTTAAAGCTCCTCTTAAGCTCCAAAATTAAATAATAATAAAAAAAGACACTGTTAAATGAACGACAGACTGAAGAAATAAAACATAGAATCAGTGAAGAAGACAAGTGGAGGCTGAGAGATGAGCGAACCTGTCCTGCTCCAGCTTATCGCTGATGGACGAGGCGACGAGGTCACAGTCTTTCTCCAGCTGGTCCAAGGTCTTCTGCACTGCCTGGTTGATGCTCTTCTCTATTGTCTCACACACCTCGTCGATCTGATTCACGCACCTGCTCGGCTGGAAAAAGACGAGAAAAGAGCAGAGCATTGTGTAAACATTACACCGCAAAGTAATTCTCAAAGTTAGGCTTTTCCAGCTTCTTTTTTTTTGTATATAAGCTTCATTTATGAATTATAGATCTAAGTTACACAGCTGCCTAGTGTTATTAATACTATACAATAAAAAAAACAGAATATTTTGATTGTAAATAATAGTACTCTAATATTCTGAAAGTAATGCATTAGTTTTTTTGTTTCTTTCCTTATACATTAAGTAGGTACTGCTTTTCTATCACTTCTTTATTTTAGCTGGACCACTCAGTATGCAGGACTAGAACTTTTGTCCACACGATGCACTCTTCAAATTAATTCTGGGGCAATAAGTCAAGAAAATTGCCCTCACCTCAGGCCAAGTAGGTTTTTTAATCAAATTAGCAGAGCTACCCATTGATCTACAGGGTGAGCCTCAAACCATCACGCCCTCGAACCATCCTGCCTCATTTCAAGCTTAACATGCTCTGTGTATCTGTTCGTCTAAACGTTGCACACTCTAATATTCCCAATGATTTGATAAAAGCGCACATTTCTTATGCACTATCACAACCATTATTTCCACCAGAGTTGCAATAATTTCTGCGCAAATCTTGTATTGATGATAGGAGAGTCTAAGCAGTCCAGACATCCTTGTCCAGCACATCCCAAAGACGTTTAAGGTCAGGACTCTGACTCTGATACTATTTAAGTCCTGGAGTATAGCCGTGCTATCAGAGGAGAAAAACTCCATAGACGTGATAACCTGGTCATTTGGTACATTCAGGTCGTCAGCTGACTTCATTTTATTGCCACATAACGTTACTGAGTCTCGACCTGAGCGACTAAAGCGACCCCAGATCATAACACTGTCTCCAGAGGCTTGTACAGTGGACACTATGCATGATGGGTGCTTCGCTTCATGTGCTTCCCTTCTGACCTTGACACGCCCATCACTCTGGAATAAAGTCAATCTGACCTCCTAACCACATGACGTTTATCCGCTGATCCAAAGTCCAATGTTTATCCTCCCTAGCGAAGCGAAGTCGTTTTTCTGATAAATTTTACTGTCTTGGTTTGCACAATGTGCTATGTTACACCACAATTGAGACCTGCCCTGATTTTTACCTGATTATTGTAAAGGGACTGAATAGACAGAATATCCTACTGTATAAGTCCAGTATCACAGGATGAAACTGCAGAAAGTTCTGCAAAATAAAAGAATCTCAACTCTAAGATTATTTTTCTTACTACACATTTGATTCCTCTCATAATATGTTACTATAACTATTACTAACTCTAGTACTAATACTATTACCATCACTGTATCTCTGGCATCTATGAAAGACAAGTGTCTAACTATACAAGTCTCTAATTGAAGTATACTGTATATACAGTACGCAAGTCCATGGTTCACAAAAGCGCTTTGGTTCGAGAACCGTCAACATCCCATAAACCTCCAGAACATACCACCCCATAAACCTCCGTGATATTCAATTTATATCATTTATCTATGCTGTTAAAGCAAAAAGCTTTTAGCCGTGAAAGGATTCGGCCAACATAAGCTCGGAGAGACAGAGACAGAGAGAGAGATGAATCTGTTTGCTCTGACGCAGCAGTTGAGATTTCTCAGCATTCAGAGGCAGGAAGATTGAAATCTCATCCTGATACACACCCCGCCCTCTTAACGCTTAATTAACATCTGTTAAAGTAATAACACGCTCAAGGCGAGGGCATGTGTCTCTGTAATGTGTGTGTGAAGTGATTACTACAGACAATACATTTAATCTGAGCACCGTGTAATGGATATCGATGGTTATAAGATTATTAAGCTAAAAATGTGTTTGTTCGCAATCTGGCGAAAGAGTGAAGCATCAAGCGCTAATTAAATCATTACACACCAACGAGCATCCTGTCCATAGGACACCTTTATGTTTACGTATGCTTAGCAACCAAACCTGCCTTGATTACCATAGCTCACTGTGAATACGATTAATAATAAATAACAAGATTTATAGAGCTGCAGGTTTTATCGTGCCATTTTTTTTTGTCTATTAAAGCATGACGAAACTGCTTCCTCTTACGGCTTTGTGTTTTATTATACCGCAGATTTGGAGTACAGGTTTCTGGGTTGTTGGGGTTTTTTTCCCCTCAGTGCAGAAAAAAAAAGGAAATTATTAAGTCATAATATAATCGGATAAATCTGAAATCAGAACCAGGGTCCAGTCAGTATTTTCTTTTTGGGATACGGGGTTTCATGTGTTTTGCTTCGGTTGCTATAGTAACGCGAACAAATCATCAATGTCCTCTCTAGTCTAGGGATCTCAATGTGCTGTGTGGTGAGGGCTACTGTTAAAAGTGTCACACAAATAAAACTAAACCCAGTTTAATACTCTTGTTCCTTTCCGTTCTTTATCGGAAGCGTTTTTATTATCATTATCATTTATTTATTATCATGCAGCAGGTTTCTCATTCTGTTCCACCTCCAGTATTCAGTGTACTGTAAGTGTGTGTGTGTGTGTGTGTGTGTGTGTGTGTGTGTGTGTGTGTGTGTCTTACTCTCTGCGGATTGGGGATGTATATGGTCGGCATTTCAAAGCCGCATTTGTTGAGTCCCGGTCTGCGGCACAGCTCTTGGACTATCTGCATCATGACTCTCTGTGACCAAGAAGGGGAAGAAGAAATAAAGGGAGCAATAAGCTGTTGCAGGAGAACAGATCAAGAGTTGCTCCATAAACATGCTGCTGCAGCAACACACACACACACACACACACACACACACACACACACACACACACACACACACACACATGCTTAAAGCCACACCCACCTGCCTGTCAGTCTCGCGTCCTGCCTCGTCAGCTTTGCTGAGGTAGAAGCGTAATTTGTCTCCGCATTTCTCACTCAGCTTCTCCACGATGTTGAGCGTTCGCTTACACAGCGCCTGGCCCATCGGGTCGAAAAACACGAAGATCAGGTCCGCCTGCTCGCCTGAACGGCACACACAGACATCACAGCCGGTCATAATTGTGCAGTTATTGGTTCTTATACATTTCCTTAAATTTTATACGTAACTCATGAGTTTTTCTTACACTTGCTACTAGAGATTTACATTGATGTACTGAAACTGACTCCAAAATCAATATATATATTTTTTATATTTATTCATTTTTAATTTATATATGTTTGCTTTTGTGGTTGTAAAATGTTCTCATTCCTTAATAATCCTACAGGTGGCGTGCTCTAAACAATTAATTTAATTAATTAATTAATTTGTTTGATCATTATTTGTTTGTTTAGAAAAAAACTAATAACAAAAAATAATAATATCAAATTGTGATATTTATAAATTCGCGATACTTACAGAATCGAAATACCAAATCGAATCGCCCCATGGGTATCGTGATAATATCCTACCGCGTCGTCCCTGGTTCCCAGAGTCCCATCAACAGCAACATAAACCTACATAGAAATGATCTCTATCGTCCTCACTGTTAGGAACCTCCACTAGAGGTCACTGTTTATGTCTGTCAGTCTTGAGTAGTTCTTGTTGGTTGACTCAGTTTCCCAGAAGGCACCTCAGTCAGATGATGAATGCTCACCTGGACTGAGGTGCCTCATTAAAGCTTCTATAAATAGCAGTCTGTTCTGGGAAACTAGGTCGAGCATTGTTTGTCAGTTTGTTTGTCTATTTGCCTGTAGGTTTGTTTGTTTTTGTAAACTACCGTCATGTGGGCATTCCTTTTTGTTTGGTTAAGTTTATATTTTAGTTATATTGTTTTACCTTTGTTTGTCTAGGGCTCTACTGTTTGTTCTCCTTATGTTCCTTGTGTTGCTGGATTCATGGAGCTATCCTGTTTCATGTTTAGCTAGGCTGTCTCCTCCTGTGTCCTGTGTAAGTACTGTTCTGTCTTCTGGTTTAGTGTTGTGTAGCCACATGCAGGCCTAGCCGCTAGCAGGGTTAGCCGCTAGTAGGCCTTAATTGCTAGTAGGGTTAGCCCTTAGTAGGGTTAGCCTCCTGTAGGCTAGCCTCTAGGGGAATTGACTGCTAGTGGTTCTGGTCGCTAGTAGGTTAGCCGCTAGTTTGGAGTAGCCTCATGTGTGCTTTGCCTTTGTGTTCACTTCCCCAGCATTAGGTCAGTACTAACCCGGTTAGCCACTAACCCCTTTAGATACTAACCTGGTTAGGTCAGCATCCAGTGTCCCCAGCATTCCATGTAGCTACTAACCCAACTAACCACTAACCCAGCCTGTTCCATCTCCAGTCCTGTCTCTAGTCTCTCCTGTCTCTAGTCTCTCCTGTCTCTAGTCTCTCCTGTCTCTAGTCTCTCCTGTCTCTAGTCTCTCTTGTCTCTCCTGTCTCTCCAGTCTCTAGTCTCTCTTGTCTCTCCTGTCTCTCCAGTCCTGTCTCTCCAGTCCTGTCTCCTGTCTCTCCAGTCTCTAGTTCCCCTATGTGTCTTAGTTAGCTCAGCTCCATGTTTCTTCATCCCCAGTTCTCTTTGTCGGTCCCCTGTATCAGCTCCTGGTTCCCTGCGTCAGCTCCTGGTTCCCTGTGTTCAGTTCCTGGCTCCCATGTCAGTTCTTGTCCCTGTGTTGGCGCGCCGTTCCCTGTCGGTTCCTGGCTCCCATGTCAGCTCTTCTCCCTGTGTTGGCGCGCCGTCCCTGTTTTTCCTGAGCCCTAGTTTTAGTTTGAGTTTGTTGTTTTGGTTCCTTTGTTTGTTTGTGTCTGTTTTTGAGTTCTGTTAAATAAAGACTTTTTCTGTTTGCAACACCCCTCTGCCTTCATGCCTACCTCCATGCCCACGGCAACCCCATCAGCCGGGTCTAGCCAGCACCCCCAGCTAGACCCATGACAGAATGCTCGACCGAACCAAGGCATAGCAGAGGGGGCCCCCAAGGAGAATTTTTTTTTGGGGGGCTGGGACCGTAACGCTGGGGCAAGCAGGCTGAGGGTCGTCGGCTTGCCCTACAGCAGAACTGGGAAAGGTCCCACTACCTTCGTCCAGAGCCTCACGTGGAGGCCCCAGAGCACCGCTTCCAGAGCCTCACGTGGAGGCCCCAGAGCACCGCTTCCGGAGCCTCACGTGGAGGCCCCAGAGCACCGCTTCCGGAGCCTCACGTGGAGGCCCCAGAGCACCGCTTCCGGAGCCTCACGTGGAGGCCCCAGAGCACCGCTTCCGGAGCCTCACGTGGAGGCCCCAGAGCACCGCTTCCGGAGCCTCACGTGGAGGCCCCAGAGCACCGCTTCCGGAGCCTCACGTGGAGGCCCCAGAGCACCGCTTCCGGAGCCTCACGTGGAGGCCCCAGAGCACCGCTTCCGGAGCCTCACGTGGAGGCCCCAGAGCACCGCTTCCGGAGCCTCACGTGGAGGCCCCAGAGCACCGCTTCCGGAGCCTCACGTGGAGGCCCCAGAGCACCGCTTCCGGAGCCTCACGTGGAGGCCCCAGAGCACCGCTTCCGGAGCCTCACGGGGAGGCTCCACCCCTTCGTCTCCGAGCCTCACGGGGAGGCTCCACCCCTTCGTCTCCGAGCCTCACGGGGAGGCTCCACCCCTTCGTCTCCGAGCCTCACGGGGAGGCTCCACCCCTTCGTCTCCGAGCCTCACGGGGAGGCTCCACCCCTTCGTCTCCGAGCCTCACGGGGAGGCTCCACCCCTTCGTCTCCGAGCCTCACG
This sequence comes from Clarias fuscus, assembly GCA_030347435.1. Taxonomy (NCBI): domain Eukaryota; kingdom Metazoa; phylum Chordata; class Actinopteri; order Siluriformes; family Clariidae; genus Clarias; species Clarias fuscus. The sequence goes on from CM059208.1 coordinate 24,465,093, forward strand.
GGGAGGCTCCACCCCTTCGTCTCCGAGCCTCACGGGGAGGCTCCACCCCTTCGTCTCCGAGCCTCTGTGGAGGATTCCCCCCCCTTTCCCGTCCCAGAGCGTCAATGAGGCCCCACGTCCACCACCCGGCTTCGGCGTCGAGTCTACCACCCCGAGAACGGGCCATTGCCGCCTCCACTGCCAAGCGTCAAGGGTAGACCGGAGACTGCCTCCGGCGCCTGGCTTCGGCGGCATTCCAGTTTCGCCCGCCTTCCTATCCTGCTCGGGGAACCAGCTCGTCGGCGTCGTAAGTCGGGTGAAATGACTCAAGACAACGGGGACCTCTGGTAACGCTCCGGAGGAGCGTTTTTAAGGGGGGGGGTACTGTTAGGAACCTCCACTAGAGGTCACTGTTTATGTCTGTCAGTCTTGAGTAGTTCTTGTTGGTTGACTCAGTTTCCCAGAAGGCACCTCAGTCAGATGATGAATGCTCACCTGGACTGAGGTGCCTCATTAAAGCTTCTATAAATAGCAGTCTGTTCTGGGAAACTGGGTCGAGCATTGTTTGTCAGTTTGTTTGTCTATTTGCCTGTTTGTCTGTAGGTTTGTTTGTTTTTGTAAACTACCGTCATGTGGGCATTCCTTTTTGTTTGGTTAAGTTTATATTTTAGTTATATTGTTTTACCTTTGTTTGTCTAGGGCTCTACTGTTTGTTCTCCTTATGTTCCTTGTGTTGCTGGATTCATGGAGCTATCCTGTTTCATGTTTAGCTAGGCTGTCTCCTCCTGTGTCCTGTGTAAGTACTGTTCTGTCTTCTGGTTTAGTGTTGTGTAGCCACATGCAGGCCTAGCCGCTAGCAGGGTTAGCCGCTAGTAGGCCTTAATTGCTAGTAGGGTTAGCCCTTAGTAGGGTTAGCCTCCTGTAGGCTAGCCTCTAGGGGAATTGACTGCTAGTGGTTCTGGTCGCTAGTAGGTTAGCCGCTAGTTTGGAGTAGCCTTATGTGTGCTTTGCCTTTGTGTTCACTTCCCCAGCATTAGGTCAGTACTAACCCGGTTAGCCACTAACCCCTTTAGATACTAACCTGGTTAGGTCAGCATCCAGTGTCCCCAGCATTCCATGTAGCTACTAACCCAACTAACCACTCACCCAGCCTGTTCCATCTCCAGTCCTGTCTCTAGTCTCTCCTGTCTCTAGTCTCTCCTGTCTCTAGTCTCTCCTGTCTCTCCTGTCTCTCCAGTCCTGTCTCTCCAGTCCTGTCTCCTGTCTCTCCAGTCTCTAGTTCCCCTATGTGTCTTAGTTAGCTCAGCTCCATGTTTCTTCATCCCCAGTTCTCTTTGTCGGTCCCCTGTATCAGCTCCTGGTTCCCTGCGTCAGCTCCTGGTTCCCTGTGTTCAGTTCCTGGCTCCCATGTCAGTTCTTGTCCCTGTGTTGGCGCGCCGTTCCCTGTCGGTTCCTGGCTCCCATGTCAGCTCTTCTCCCTGTGTTGGCGCGCCGTCCCTGTTTTTCCTGAGCCCTAGTTTTAGTTTGAGTTTGTTGTTTTGGTTCCTTTGTTTGTTTGTGTCTGTTTTTGAGTTCTGTTAAATAAAGACTTTTTCTGTTTGCAACACCCCTCTGCCTTCATGCCTACCTCCATGCCCACGGCAACCCCATCAGCCGGGTCTAGCCAGCACCCCCAGCTAGACCCATGACACTCACCAAAAGATGTGATGGCGCCGTTGACGTCAAACGGATACACCATGTCTCCGTCCACGAGGCCGGGCGTGTCTACAAACGTCACCAGGCTGAACTTCTTCTGCTTTGAGGTGGAGATTTCGGCGGACAGGTAATCCGTGAGTCCTAGAACACACACACACGGTTTACGAAAACGTGTGTGTATAATATACAGATAGGTGTATACCTTTACCTGTCACTTTAACAAGAACACGTGGACACCCGTCACGCTCTGACACTATAGAGGGTACAATTAACCCAAACTGGAGGAAACATCACAGTTCCTCACCATATGCCTGTTTTTATTCACGCGCTCAGATAATGACGTTCCTAATAAAATGGACAGTAAATGTATTACATGCATCTAATTAAGGGCCGCTAAGCAAAAAAACGGGAATGTCGATCTGGTAGGGTGTACAAAAGCCCAATATGAATAATCACTTCGCCCTAGGCCTTGACATAATTTATTAAATTAGATAATTTTAGTTTGTAGAAAAAACTATGTAATAATAAAAATTGTAACTTTTTTTTTTTTTTTTTGAATTTTTCCCTGATTTTCTCCCTAATTTAGTCGTGTCCAATTCCTCTCCGTCACTAGGGGGCTCTCACATTAAGGCTACTACTACCACTCAGCCGGGAGGGCCGAAGACTATCACGTGTTTCCTCCGAACCACGTGACGCCAGCCGACCGCATCTTTTCGAACTGCTCGCTCGCGCACCGTTGTGGGCGGCGTAACACACTCGGAGGACAGCGCTATCCGCTCCCTCCGTTGCGCGAGCTCACAGACGCCCCTGACTGGCTGTAGAGCCATGATTAATGTGGGAACACTAAGTACCTCTCATCCCTCCCCTCTGAGAGAGCTCGGCCAATCAGCTCTCTCTAGACCTCCGGCTGCGAGAGGTTACAGCACCACCCGGGATTCGAACTAGCGATCTCCGGATGATAGGGCGAGCGCTGTAACCACTGCGCCACTCGGAGGCCCAAAATTGTAACTTTTAATTTCATATACATTTTTCATATTAAACACCAATGTACTACGTTACTACATGGTAACATCATTGGTTACATCGCTCTGTTTCTTCATTGACATGCCTTGTCAGGACGTGGCCACACCCCCTTGTGTTGTCATGGTTACCCACAACAGTTCTTCAACTGGCAGCTTTAATGCCGATCCACATAAAGCTAGCCAGTGAAGAACGACTGTGAAGCAACGCCAGGCCAGCTACACCTCCGTTAAACTGTAATGTTTTTTAAACATCATTAATTAATAACTTTGTTAATCTTTCTGCGGATTCTCCTTTAAATCTGCGGTCTGCAATGTCTAGCACTGTTCCTGGACCTGTAACTACCTTATCATTTCAAGCATATACGGGTACAGTAAATATACAGTAGAATAAAATCTGCCTTTTTAAAAAAAAAAAAAAAATTTGTTTTACAGTTTTCGTATCATAGTTTTCCGGCCCATAAATAAGCTCTGTCTCCGCCCGCAAACCAGCACAAACCACACTTTTAATTAAACGTCAATCCAGTTTTAGCACAGCGCTGTGAGAAGCTACAGCCTCATCAATATTTTTTATTCTACTCACAAAGAAGTAAAGGATTTGAAAAAAAATGTAAAAAATAAAATCACAAAGTGCCACTTTAAGAATGATTCTTCTCTGTTTTTTTTGTTTTTTTTGAAGATACAATGAAATGCTTTCAGTACAGCAGGAGCAGGTGGTCGAGCTCTCATACAAATCACAGTCCTGTTCCTGCTCTAATCAACATTCCCTGAGGTCGTCGCTCTCCTTCCATTCTCGAACACGACCTACACATTAACGCTTACAGAGCAACTCACACACACACACACACACACACACACACACACACACACACACACACAAACATACACTGTACACATCGAGCACCAGCTATACTCCTAAGCACTGAGGCCTGCAGTTCACTAGCGTCCCCCCCCAGGGCCGGGCGCAATCGGCACAGCAAACTCCCTGAGCAAGCAGGACTTAAAATAGCTCTGGAAAATGGATTTAGAATCATGAGGCGCTCAGCTGCACGTGGCGTTCTCCGAACTCTGCTCTTTAAGCTCACTGAAAGTTGGGAAGGTAATTCGCCGGCATCTTAGCTGTCTAGAGAGGGGGGGCGTGGTAAGGAGGAGCGCTGCACAGGGTTTAACATTCCTGGGCTAAGGTCAAAGGTCGGAAAAATGCTGTGTCATCCTTAGCACAGGAGACCAGTGGTGCAATGAGTGACTGAACGACGTCGTGCACCAATCAGAGGTCTAACGAAAGAACAGACCAGGCCACGCCCATTTGAGTAAAAACTAAAATGAAAGCTAAAACTGCACATACTTTTTTCTTCTTTTTTTTAAATTTACAAATACTCTTTTTTTATTATTTATATATCTTGAGTCATTCTGAAAATTAATACCCTTTTGACGTCACGCGTATACCCTGTTATATACTTCGTACGTGTTCGTCGCTGAAAAAAAATAAAAAATTTTCACATTCTTACTAGAAATCATACAAATACAAATCGTCCATGCTGGTTTCTTCATTTGAAACTTGCGTTTCTGTCGAAGACGCCCAGCCCCACCCACGGCATGTGCTGTGCTTGTCACATTGCACCTCCTAAGAATATTATTCTTTGCACGTTCTACATATTAACAGTGATAATATGATAATAATTTCTAAACCTGAATTAATAACAGAAATTCAAAAATCATTTTTTTTTTACAAAATCGGCATGAAATATCGTTTCCTTATTTCGGCATACTGTTAAAAAAATGTCCAGCCCTCAAATGAACAACACCCATATACTGAAAGTAGCTCTCTAAAGAAATGTGTTTTTGCAATTCTCCTTACAGTCAGCAGAGGGCTGTACAAAAAAATACCCACTCCTCCTTTAAGTCCCGAGCGAAAATGCGGCAAGTGTGACAAAGGGGTTAAACCGGCCGTCTGTCTACAGTGGCGTTACAAGGCCAAGGCTGGTAACGTGACGTCTCATGCAGCAACGATCGCTCCGTCTTTCATGGCGCGCTCGTGTCAGTCGGAGTGACTCACTCCGGCTCAGGCTGCGCTGGATTCAGAACCTCCTCTGCCTGATGAACTCTCTGACACTATGGGCTTATTAACACGCTCTGATATGATACGCTCAGAAACTGGGGCGCAATCAGGATAACAAAGGTGAATCGTTTCAAATCGGCAGGGAACGAACCTGGATTTAGCAATTATAATCATGATTTTGCAATTATAATCACAGCAGCTGTTACGCAAGACAAGATCTTGGTCATCGTATACTGCAGCTCGTGCTCTTCGTTAATGATGAATAAGATGTAGTTAGAACAGGGCTATGACTCAGGATCAGGTATTAGTCATAGGTTCGAACTTGTGTATGCATTCGTGGATTACATACTCCATAAAAAAAATGAATGTTACAATAAGACTATACAGTATAAGCATCATGAGAAGTAACTTGACACACATGAAACCTGTATGCATTCAACCATAATTCAACAAAAAAGATGCATTAGCTTACATTTGGGTTTCTACAATGCTGATCAAAGTAATAGATAAATACATATATATTTTATAACATAGACAAATTCTACAACACTATCTTTACTAGGAAGCCAGTAGTGCGTAAGAGCAAGGCCGAATCTCTGATGCTACGACAGCGTCGGATTCCTACCTTTAAACTCCAGGAGCGGTCGGAAATGTGGGTAAAGATGCAGCGTGGCATTGCCCTGTGAGCGAGAGACAGACAGATAGAGAGACAGAGAGAGAGAAATAAGACAGCGTGAGAAAACAGACCAGTCATACAGTAGTGATGAGCGAAGCAGAACGCTGAGTGTGTGTGTGTGTATGTGTGGAGAGAGAAGCCAGGGCCAGCTAGAGGGAGCCTCCCTTCTCTCTCTCTCTTTCTCTCTACATCACAGTCTCAGCTGCAGCTTCTCTCTCTCTCTCTCTCTCTCTCTTCCGTTTCAGCTCTTCCTGCGTATGGCTGATAATCTCTCTTTAAAACCCCTCCTCTGGTATAACTCGGTTATTCATCTCTCATTCACAGTGAATCAAACAGACAGAGAATCTGTGGGTATGTGTGTGTGAGTGTGAGTGTGTGTGCATGCAAGAGAGAGAGAGATGTGTGGTGTAAGATGACACTCTGTGGCTTTCTGACAACCCCTAACACCCCGGAACACACCACCAACACTGCTATACTCAGAAGCACACACACCCACACACACACATGCACAGTGTCCACTGTTCTCATTTACACCCAAATATAAAATGAAACTCTCCATTATTTTTCTGAAAATGCTCAGCGTCTTCTGAGGCGCATTCCCGAATGTGTGATTTTGTCCGTGAAGGCCAGCTTTCGCCCCCCCACGCTTTCTCAAATGTCAGTTTTTGTCTGCAGCCCTGTCTCGAATACTGAATTTCGTCCGTGTCAATTTGTCGAATACCCGTTTTCATCTGCTGTGCTCACGAACAAATGCTCGATTTTGTCTGTCTGATTCTCGAATGCATGAGGCTCTGTGATGTGTTCTCAATTGCTCGACTTCTTCTGCAGCTCTTCCTCAAATCCTCGCCCAATCACATCTTTTTGTAATACACAATTGTATCTGCAGTGCATCCTCAAATAATTAAATAATAAATTCTGTATTCAACTTTGTCTTCCGAATTACAGTACATCTGCAGCTCTGCTGCTTTTGTTTGTAGCTCTTCCTCAAATAAGTTTTGTCTGCAGCTTCTCCTCAAATCACAAATTTCGTTTGTAGCTCTTCTTTAAATACCCAAATTAGTTTGCAGTTCTTCCTCAAATACCTGATTTTTTTTCTTCCTCATATAACAAATTTTGTTTGCAGCTCTTTATTAAATCACCAATTTTGTTTGTAGCTTTTCCTCAGATAACCAATTTGTTTGTAGCTTTTACTCAAATAACCAATTTTGTTTGTAGCTTTTCCTCAAATATCTAATTTTGTTTGTAGCTTTTCCTCAAATAACTGATTTTTTTCTTTAACTCTTCCTCATATAACACATTTATTTTGCAGCTCTTTATTAAATCACCAATTTTGATTGTAGATTTTCCTCAAATAACCTATTTGTTTGTAGCTTTTCCTCAAATATCTAATTTTGTTTGTAATTCTTCCTCAAATACCTGATTTTTTTCCTTAGCTCTTCCTCATATAACCAATTTTGTTTGTAGCTTTTCCTCAAATAACCAATTTTGTTTGTAGCTTTTCCTCAAATAACCAATTTTGTTTGCAGCTTTTCCTCAAATAACCAATTTTGTTTGCAGCTTTTCCTCAAATAACCAATTTGGTTTGCAGCTTTTCCTCAAATAACCAATTTGGTTTGTAGCTTTTCCTCAAATAACCAATTTGGTTTGTAGCTTTTCCTCAAATAACCAATTTGGTTTGTAGCTTTTCCTCAAATAACCAATTTGGTTTGTAGCTTTTCCTCAAATAACCAATTTGGTTTGTAGCGTTTCCTCAAATAACCAATTTGTTTGTAGCTTTTCCTCAAATAACCAATTTTGTTTGCAGCTCTTTATTAAATCACCAATTTTGTTTGCAGCTTTTCCTCAAATAACCAATTTGTTTGTAGCTTTTCCTCAAATAACCAATTTTGTTTGTAGCTTTTCCTCAAATATCTAATTTCGTTTGTAATTCTTCCTCAAATACCTGATATTTTCTTTAGCTCTTTCTCATATAACAATTTTTATTTGTAGCTTTTCCTCAAATAACAAATTTTGTTTGTAGCGTTTCCTCAAATAACCAATTTTGTTTGTAGCGTTTCCTCAAATAACCAATTTGGTTGTAGCGTTTCCTCAAATAACCAATTTGGTTGTAGCTTTTCCTCAAATATCTAATTTTGTTTGTAGCTCTTCCTCAATAGCTTGTATTGTATAGCTTGTGCAGCTCTCTCATATAACAAGTTTTGTTTGTAGCTTTTCCTCAAATAAACAATTTTGTTTGCAGCTTTTCCTCAAATAACCATTTTTGTTTGTAGCTTTTCCTCAAATAACCATTTTTGTTTGTAGCTTTTCCTCAAATAATTTTTGTTTGTAGCTTTTCCTCAAATAACCAATTTTTTTGTAACTTTTCCTCCAATACATAATTTAGTTTGTAGCTCTTCCTCTAATCATAAATTTTGTTTGTAGCTCTTATGCAAATAACTAATTTTGTTAGTACTTCTTCCTCAAATATTAAATTAACTAATAACCAATTGCGTTTGTAGCTCTTCTTCAAATACCCAATTTTGGTTGTAGCTTTTTCTCAAAAACACAATTTTGCTCGCAGCTCTTCCTCTAATCCCCAATTTTGTCTCCAGTCCTTTCTTTTACATTAAAATTTGTCTGTGGTGCTTACTCAAATACTCAAACTTGAAATTTGTGACACAGCTAGCTAAAAGCTACATCGAATTTCTCACATTATTTGTGTACGGTTAGCAAGAAGAAATGGGAGCCACTTTCAGTTTTGTTTTTAAAGCAGCCAGTGCCAAGAGTTAGCATAAATTAAGGTTAAATGAGGTCTATTTAATGTATTTATCTACATTATTGTATCTAACTACAATCTACATTTACATTATTTCCTATTTACATTATTTCCTATGGAAAAATGCGTTTCGCAAGATGAAATTAAGACATAAGCGCTCGCCCCCGGAAAAGATTACATTCGTATGCTGAAGTACCACTGTACTGAAAAGACTGAAGAAAAATTTTTACTTTTAAAGCCTGAGCATCCAGACATTCTGTTCAGTAGTGAGTATACGTATAATTATACGTATACGTATAATTATACGTATAATTTCCTTGCTTTGCTAAAATAGCATTAGGGAGAAAAGAATGACAAGAATCACAGCAATTTACAAATGACTGCATAATAACACATTCCTTAATAAAACCTTTATATTAGAGATGTTCTTCTGAGCTACAAAGACAGAGAACTTACGGTTAGCGATTCTCGTTTCCTGCCGCTGGTTATGAATGTGAATCCTTGCGTTTCTATGGCGACGCCTGTCTTCTGAATGTGCTCCTCAACATACCTGGGATAGTTAAAAATAATAATAAATAAAAAAAATACAAATTAAAATCAGGACTGATGTGGACACCGGGGTCTGACTGATGCTGAACGATGTAGAGAAAATCGGACATCTGTGTCTCAGGTGATATAAAACTCTTCAGTTAAACTGTTGCTGTTTGGAGTGTTCGAATAAGATTTACCAGTTAATAAAGGAGCTTTTCCCTGCAGAGTGATTACCCATAATCATCACTATTATCTTCTTTTGAGGTGGCAGCAATCTCAGGCCGAGGCTGGAGGCTATTTTCACCAGGCCTAAAGGATGTGTATATACACACACACACACACACACACACACACACACACACACACACACACACACACACATACACATATATATATATATATATATATATATATATTTATATATATATATATATATGAAGTTGGCAGACAAAAAAAAAAGTCTCTTAGAAAGAATTAAACACTTTCTCGTCTCTTTCTCATACTGCTTAGCAATTTGTTATGTATTTTTTATAAGGCACATAATTTATATTTAAGTACATCCTACAGTGTCTAACAGTGTCTAGGAGTATTTTATGTACACACAAACTGATTTACCTGAAAATTTTAAAATGGCGACTGATTAAATTACCTGTATTGATTATTATTATTATTTGTAGTAGTAGTAGTAAATATTAATAATGCAACATTTCTAGTTGATTTGTACATTCATACTGTAATTAAGAAATTAACACGTGTTATGTCACATTTGGTCAACTTATTTAAAGGTACACATGAAAAGAAGAAAGAAAGGATCTGTTTTCTATATCTGGAGCCTATCTACTGTACTGTATAACTTTCACTAAGTTTATAATGTTTATGAGAATAGATTAAAACAAATTAAGGATGCAAACAGAAAAATTTTATATAATATACACAACATAAAACAAGTTTAAATAATAATAAAAAATACAATCAAATAAATATGTAAATAAAGTAGAAATATGTAGAGATGTGTATTGATGTACTGTTATAATGAATAATATAAATGGCATAAGGACGAGTGGCAGCAGTTATGGTATGTAGTTATGGTTTAATTATATAAAGTGAAGAGTAACCATGTCATGATTGTTCATGTGCAAAAAAATGAAACAGGAAGAGAACAGTGCAAACAGTGTGAAAATTAACAGTTGTGTTGAAAGGGCGGGGGGGGTTGGGGGTGCGCGGTAACTTCTGTATAGGGAAATAAGATTAGTTCGGGGTTGAACTGTATAAATAAACGTACTGACAGAAAACTCATATCAACAATCATAATGTACATTTTTTACTTTATGCATTATCTGGTGTGTTCATCTGTACAAGTCTGTCTTCGGCTAGACTATACTATAATATAACTGAATAGAATGAGAGAACTTAATTTCATCCTGTAATCTGAAATGGTGCTGGAATTACTGTCAGATTATGGGACTGCAGTGAAGAACGTGACATGACATTTCCTTTTCAAATTCAAGAACTCACGATAGTATACGGTAGTTCTCATAAATCTCAGTGGAATGAAGATTACTTATGTTTCACACCTCATTTCAGTGGTGTATACTGAGCCAGATTGAGCGTTAGTGAGGTCATGATCAGGGGTTAAATCTGAGTCAATGCTAGGGGAACGGTGAGGGTGATCCATGGTGATAGATGTGCAAATCATTTGATAACATAACAGTGCTATTGTCCTTCTAGTGGTTTGATCCTGAGGTTATAATGGACTTTAAAAGGAAACATGACAAAAACAGCACACACTCACACTGCTGCCAAATGTATTAACAAATTCAAATAGAAATTACAACTATATCCATGTGCCAACTCTAATGCTGGATTATTATTACTATTATTATTATTATTGTACATAAATGTAATCTGTTAACCATTTCTTCATGTAAATACCTGAATTTGTTGGTAAATGAATGAATTGGAGCAAATATCGATGTATTCCATGTTCCGTGTTTTCCACGTTATATGCCATCAAATAGCAAAATGACTTACTCTGCTTAGTAAATTGTCAAATAAATAGTTTTGAAGATATGTTTGTATTACATCTGAGGACACACTGTGAATTACAAGCGTGAGTCAAAAATTACCTGCACTCTGGTTACATTAAAACTTCTGTTGGCCGCGGTGTCTTATAAGCGCTTTCCGCTCAAGGCTACTGGCTCCCCTTCAGTGCTGTGCAGGAGTGAACGTGTTACATTAGCTCATTGGTAACTGTGGTGCAAGCAAAAACGGATGTCCTGCTTGTGATTTGCAGAGTGCAGTGATTTGTGGGTTTTTTGTGGTCTGAGGGTATACCTGAGGTTAAAATAACTAACGGAAGAGCATGAACAGAAGTGTTTGGATATCTGCAAATAGAATTTGCACCGATCCTTTGAGGAAGGTTAAAGTTTCCTATAGAGATTCATTACTGGTGACGAGACACGGATTCATCACTACGATTCTGAGAGTAAACGACAGAGTATAGGACGGAAAAATCCTCAATCATTGACTGGGAAAAAGTTCAAAAGTCGACCATCAGCTGGAAAATTCATCAATGCTTAACGGTTTCTGGGATTCTCAAGGGCCAGAAGTATTGGAATATCATCAGGTAAAAAGTTCAGCAATCAACAGTGCTTGTTACAGTGAGACACTTATTAAAAATTAAGAGATTAGGTAAAAATCGATTGTTATGCATCACGATTCTTTTGTGTGCCTATTCATGTATCACTACACTGACTACAAAATGGAGGTTTTTTAAATTCTGTTTATAGTAGAGATGAACCAGTCAATCAGCCAGTGACCAAAATTGGCTGGTTTTCAGTTTGATTGACTGTGAGCGGTGATCAGCCAATCAGCCTTAGATTTAGCTAATTAGTCTCAGCGTCTAAATTAGTCTCAATTAAATCAGCAAATTAGTCTTAAACCCACTCATTACACAAGCTTACACCAGTCTCAAAACACTGTAAGCATGCTCACTGTCAGGTTGAGTTTTGAGACTTTGGAGGCATTTGAGGAGGTAAAACATCACCATTTCTTTATAATCATACAGGTGGCACACTCTGAACTATTCACTCATTTTCATCCCGTGTGGTAGGAGCGAGTTAAATTAATCTCTTGTATTTTACGTTTGTATTGTTTAAATGCTGCACTTGGTCAAAAAAGTAAATAAAAAACCTACTGTTATAAGGAATGGTTTACATTTAATTACTCATTAACCTTTCTTTATATGTTTAAAATTGTAACAAAATTGGGGGGGGGGGATGAAAAATGTTTATATTTGTCTTTTCTAAAATAAAAAAGCGTACCATTTTTGACACACGCTTGTACGCATGTTTATGTAGTAAATTAATTAGCACTGCTATCTTGTTGACAGCAAGACAAAAAGGCTTTTTCACCTCCCAAATAGTAGTTTGTCCTTTATTCATGCAGCAATAAGATTAAATTATAATCATATAATGATATTAATGATCCACAAATCGAATGTCATACATTTGAAACCTTAATTCTGACCTGATATTGAAAACACACTGGAGGTTAGAATAAATAAATGTAGAATGAATGACATGCATTATTTGCAACATTTTTTAAATTTTAAACGAACATCCTGGCTTTCCTAAAACAACAATAAGCATTTTATAAGTAATACAAATAACCTATGAATCTGTATTCTTTAAAAAAAAAATCATATCTGAGCTGTAAGGCAGCCATGCAGAGTTCACTGACTCCAGACTCTTGTGTTGTTAATAAATGTCTCTAATGTGTATTTACCGTTTGCGTCGTCGATATACAGACTGTGACATTCTTTGAGAATCCTCTCGCTCGGTGTGGTTATAGTTGTTTCCAAAGTGTTAGCCAATGAGCGGCTTTTCCTATTGCCCGACATTTTGACACCGAACAGGAACTCTTTATGATGAGCAGGAATACAGGGGGTCGGTTTAGAGTGTGACACCAAACACCTTGCTATACAAAGAGGCATTTTAGCGCCTCCATATGGGCGGTTTTTCTTTATATATATTTTTTTCTTTACATGTATATTATTATACAATTACAATACGAAACGAAAACGAAAATAATTCGCAATGGGCCCTTTTTCAAATTTAGTTTTTTTTTATAATGCGGAAGTAATAGTGTTTCTAGAGGGATTGTAAACAATATAGTAAACACAAATATACAGTATATACACACACACTAAATTTCCAAAAGTATTTGTTCGCCTGAAGTTCACATGCATATGAACTTGAGTAACATCCAATTCCTAATCCATAGGGTTTAATATGATGTTGGCCCCGCCCCATTTGCAGGCTTTCCACAAAGTTTAGATGTGTGTTTATGGACATTTTTGACCATTCTTCCAGAAGCACATTTGTTAGGTCAGACACTGATGTTGGATAAACAGGCCTGGCTTGCAGTCTCCACTCTAATTTATCCCATTCAGCATTAAGAGTTCCTTTCACTTTCATTAAGACCTCCTTTCACTTGGGCTAAGCCCAACTCCTAAAAAACACCCCCACACCATGACTTACATTTTAGCTCATTATACATCTGAGGGTTAAGCAGAGCTGACAGTGACAGAGCTGAAGAGCCTGTGATTTGCTGTAGGAGTGACAAGAAGTTAGAGAGGCCAGATTAAGATGCTTTGGACATGTGCAGAGGAGGGATGAGGGATATATTGGGTGGAGAATGTTAAAGATGGAGCTGCCAGACAGGAGGAGAAGAGGAAGGCCTGAGACGAGTTTAGGGATGTGGTGAGGGAGGACATGCAGGAGGTTGGAGTGACAAGGGAAGATGTGATAAACAGAGTTAGATGGAGACAAGTGGTCTGCTGTGGCGACCCCTAAAGGGAGCAGCCGAAAGAAGAAGAAGATACACCTGAGAGTTAAGGGTCTTGCACAAGGACCCAATAGTGGCAACTTGGTGGTGCTGGGGGGTTGAACCTACCGATCAGTAGTCCAATCCAACCTTCCAGTCAGTAATCCAGTAATTCCAGTAAATCTGGAATGAGATGTTGAAAAAGTGCATATGGCTGTGAGTGTGCGGTGTATAGCTTGTATTCACTACAGCATCCATAAAGCTTATTCTGCAAAAAGGTCAATAAAGATAAGACACTGATATCATGGAAATATATTATGTTAACAGTTGAAATGGCTTAAAATCAAATATTATTTGTATAACAAGACAAAGACAGAAAATAGTTGTTTTTCATTTGTTAAATATAAAATGTATATCTCGTAATAACTAGTAAATTGTTTAAAAATATTTGTTTATCTTACTGAAAACATCAATCAATTCTAAAAATGATGCTAACATAATTGTCAGCATAACTGGAAAATTATAACCAGAAGTTATTATTGTGTAATAACAGAACCACAATAAGGAACTTCTACTGTAACTAGGGTTAATAAAGTGTTGTTTTCTGCGCATATGTGTACAGTACCAGTCAAAAGTTTGCACACACCTTCTAATTCAATATTGTTGTTGTTTTTATTTAGTGATTTATTTTCTACATTCTAGAACAATACTGGATATTTTAAAACTATAAAATAACACATATGAAATTAGATAATTAAGTAAGAACAACAATAAAAGTCAGTTTTTCTGGAACAGTTCTTGCAAGACCAGTATTGTCAAGTGCATTTGCAAAACCCATCAAGCATCATGATGAAACTGGATCTCATGAAGACCTTCCCAGGAAAGCAAGACCAAAACTTGCCTCTGCTGCAGCGAAGTTCATTTAGAGTTACCAGAAATCACCAATTAACAATCAGCACCTCAGAATAGAGCTGTTATAAAGGTTTTATTGAGCATAAGTAGCAGACATATCTCAATATCAACTGTTTTAAAGGAGATTATTGCATATTTTGGATGCCTTCAGTATTGTTTTACAATGTAGAAAGAAAGTAAAATCAAGGAGGACCATGGGATTATAAGGTGCATCCAAATTTTTAACTGGTAGTGTATCCCACCATGACTATAGAGAAGCACTTGGTTCTTTATATCTGTCACTGAAGACAAAAACCTTTCATAGCAATATATGATTGAGAAGGATCCAAGTTCAAATCCTGTTACCACCAAGCAGGCATGTATGACCAAGTGATGGATCTAAGGAACCTGGCCCTCCTGGGAAATAAAGTTGAGTTTTAAATTCCATTCTGTCTATTACTATAGCAATAAGACATTTGTTAAGATATCTGTATTAAGAATGAGCCTGCAGTTTCCTCCGGAAGTGCTGCTTGTCTTCTTGTTGTCGACAACAAAAGTGAAAGAGGTAGTGTGTCTAGCCGCGTGTACATGGTGATGAATGTAGATAACAACTAGCAGTGAGGCACTAAGAGAAGATGAAAGCAAAAATATTGCAGACAACTTTTGAGGTGAGAAAAATAGCAGTCTGCTGGTGCAAGATTTAGTGCTATGTCAAGCTGTCAAGCTGCTATATAGTGCTGTATAGTATGCATCATCTGCAGTGCCAGCTTAACCCTTAAATCCTTAACATCGTAGTGCAATTGTAAATCATGTACTTTTTCATTTTGAAAAAAAAAAAAACATGCATTCAGATGGCATAGTGGTCTCGTACCTCCATGGCCTCGCATGTTCTCCCTGTGGTAGGTGATTTTCCTCCAGGTACTCCAGTTTCCTTCCGAAAACATGCAGATTAGGCAAATTCTTAAACTGCCCCTATTGTGTGTGTGAATGTACAGGGTGTACCATGCATGGCATGTTGGAACTGGTGTTGTGTTGTTTTTCAGGAGTTGGACTTGGCCCCTAACTTCCAGTGAAATGAACTCTTAATATTTCAGCATACCAAGACATTTTGGACAATTTTGACATCCTCCCAACTTTGTGGGAACAGTTTGAGGATGTCTCCATCCTATTCCAACATGACTACGCACCAGCGCACAAAGAAAGATCCATAAAGACATGGATGAACGAGTTTGGTGTGGAAGAACATGACTGGCCTGCACCAGAACACCTTTGGGATGAATTGGAGCGGAGACTTGCGAGCCACCCCTTCTCGTCCAACATCAGTGTCTGGAAGAATGGTCAAATATTCCTATAAACTTGTGGAAACCTTTGCTGAAGCTGTTTTAGCTGCAAAGGGGGAGGGGTCAACATAATATCACACCCTATGGATTAAGAATTGGATGTTACTTGAGTTCATATACATGCGAAGACAGGCAAGGGAATACATTTGGCAATATAGTGTATGTATGATCTGGAGACATTTTGGATGGACACGAAAGGAGTAAATAGTTTAAAGATAGATTTTACACTCTAAACGTTTGAAGCAAGTATGTATTTGCTATTAATACGTAATTAACACTTTGTTTACTTTTTCAAGTGAAACAACTGAAGGACAGATTGTTAAATTGCATGAAGTCGTCTTTCAGGAGAAACAAGTCGAAACTTGGTTTCTGTTTCACCCTTTTCTGTAGTAAACTGAACTGTTTCAGTTCGCTGGACTAGTGCAAAAGGTATGTTTCACGATTCTTAGCTATTTGTCTCTGGGATGGTCCATCAATCTGAACTCTTTTTTTTTTTTATTATTATTATTATTTCTGGTCATGGATGGATGGAAGGATGGATATAGTACACTTTGAAAAAGGGAATATTCCTATGTTTAAACAAAGCAACAACTAAACGCCAAGAGTAGTTTCTTCTGTGCTGAGATACCACCTGTGTGTTTAAGAAAGACAGGTAAGAAAAGGTGTGGCACGTCCGGAATACACAAAACAAACTTCCGGGAGAGAGATAGAGACAGACAGACAGACAGAAACAGAGAGAGAGAGAGAGAGAGAGAACACAACAGGTGTTTGAGCCGAAACCAAACAGGAACATGGACGCAGTTGAGCGAAACCGAAGTTAAAACGTCTGTGGTTTGTTTGTTTGTTTCTTTTCTTTTCCCCTCAGAGCTGAGGTTTCTTTCCTGCGCGCGTTCACCTTTACCGATATGACGGTTTACTTCCGCAACAAACGCTCTGATCAGCTGCTCTCGCGCGCACGCGATTCCGTCTCGTCCGTTTAAACGTCGGCGAAGAGATGAAACAAGCCGGAGTAACATTGTTGCACTTTTTACTTTTATATCAAACAGGTAAGTTTATACTTTAGACACTTTGTTTTCTAAATATGTTTATGATCACGACGCTGCCTACTGTATATGTACGCGCGCTCGGGCGCTTTCTAAACGACTCCATGATACCTAAAAAGTCTCCCTGCCTAGGGTGCGACATGCCTCCTACCCCCTTGTCCTGTAGGATATGGGGTCGAACAAAAAAACATGTTCAAGCTAAAAGAAATGAAGAAAAAACTATTAATATCATGTATTTTTTTATGTTAATATCAGTATTAGTATTAATATTATTATAATATCTCATTTAAAATATTCCTTCATATTAAACTACATGTTTTGAGAATGACACAAATATTAACTTTCACAGAGTCTGCTGTTTCAGTGTTTTTAGATCTTTTTGTCAGATGTTATTTCTATGCCATACTGAAGTATAATTACATACATTTCAGAGTCAAAGGCTTTTATTGACAATTATTTTTTTTTTCCAAGTTTCATTTCACAAGAATCAATATTTACAGTGTTGACTCTTCCTTTTCAAGACCTCTGGCGTGCTGACAATCAACATCTGACTAATCATTCTTGCGTAATCAATGCGTGGAGTTTGTCAGGATTTGTAATTTTTTGTTTCTGTCCACACTCTTCTTGAGAAGTCTCAATGGGAACTCTGGGGAGTTTCCTGGCCATGGAACCAAAATTTCTGTGTTTTGTATCACGACCAATGTTTTTTTCCCATCATGCTGGAAAAGGCATTGTTCGTCACCAAACTGTTCTGGGATGGTTGGGAGAAGTTGCTCACGGAGGATGTTTTTGTACCATTCTTTATTGTTCTTAGGCAAAATTGTGAGTGAGCCCACGCCCTTGGCAGAGAAGCAACTCCACACATGAATGATCTCAGGATGCTTTACTGTTGGCATGACGCCCTATCTAGTCCCATGTAGTATCTCATTTAACTTCTATCATCATATTAAACTATATGTATTATAAATTGTTTAATTGTAAAAAGATTTAATTGTGCTTTTTTCTGCACTGTTGAATTTATTCTACAATGTTGTACGCATACAGAATAAGATCACATGACTCTTGATCGACTAATTGTATTAAGTTAAAATTATCTTTTGACCCTCTATTTTCTATGTGAATATAATGTGCACAATGGTCTAATTCTTTAGTCGAATAGACCAAAAGAATGTAAAAGGCATAAGTACACCAGTTAGATACAGGATTAACACCACCACCATGTGAATTGAATAACATCGATGATCAATTATATAGCAGTAAATAAAGGTGACAGGATCAGGGGCTGAGTTAACGCAGGTGTCTTGAGGCTTTGGGTTGCTTTTGGGTTCTAGCCCCATCACACTATGCCACTGCATGTGTTAGAAAATGGGATGTTTGCAACAGGAATTAATTTTGGAAACCCGTAGGATAAGAGTGACAAAGTCTAAGAAAAGAAACTGGTGACACCCAAGGCTCATCTATGCCTCTGGGGACCGAAGCCTGTCCAGCCCTTCCGTTTCGATCCCAAAGAAAAGTCAGTGAATCTGGATTACCTTAGTTCAAAGTTGCAAATGCCCCAGATCTTAATCTGAACAAGCATCCTTGGAATGCACCGGAGAATCCACGGATGACCCACCCTGCAACCCATATTATCCAACCGCTAATGTCCTAATGCCAGAGGTGTGGTGCTGTCATGCCCCGAGATAGGGTCACAGCTGCCCCGGTGGCACAAGGCGAGCTTGTACAATACCAGGCATAATGTTATGACTGATTGGTGTAATAATGCATTTATATTAATATGAATGTGTTTAGATTTAATTTGACCAAGCCATTAACTCTAACTCTAACATCTATAATGTTTTATATGATGAAAACAGTTTTTCGTATGATAAATATTCGTTCTGATAATATTACCCAACTGTAAACCGTCCAATGAAATGTGAAACAACCTTAATGGGAGGAAATATTTAAACTTTCTGACACATATCTTGTCTCATATGAATAAAATATAAAAAGGTGGTGTATATTTATGACAGTAATGCATAGGGTGTTGTGGGTGTGTACAGAGGTTTTACTGAGTTACTTAAAAAAAAAGGGTGTGTTAGCAGGACCTGTTCGACAAAGAGTTAACGGGGATGTATTTCTGTACTGCCTAGATAAGTGTGTTGTGTGTAGGTCAGAAAATAGTTTCCAACTAATGAAGCCTTTTGATCTTTTGCTGTAACGCGGCTAATTCTTTTTTCCCTTAAAAATTTTTCAGTATTAACGGTTGCCGACGACATAGTAATTGGAGAATTGGGGGGGAGACTGGTGCTGCAATGCCCCGACCTGCCCGTCAACACCACCCCTCCTTCAGTGACCCGCTGGATTAAGGACAGTGTGGTGTTGGCCACCCATAACTACTCTCAACCTGTCAGAGTAATGAACCATATATCCATCCTGGACAACAGCAGCTTGAACATCAACGGCTTGATGAAGTTAGACGAGGCGGAATACGAGTGCAAGACCATCCCGGAAAGTACCGGAACGTCCCATAAGATTCAACTACTGGTCACAGGTACGGTACGCAGGAATGCGAAGATACTAAATACACCGCTTTTGTAATGCAGAGCTCTATGCAAAGTTACTGTACGTGTGCTGGTTTCTGGAAGACACGTGATCCGGTGAGAAACAGGTTCAGCAGGCTGACAAGCCTACGTGAACAGCAGTGTCGTTAAAATTCACAAGAGGATGGTATTATTTTCAGCATTGATAAGTGGATGATATTCCAACTGAATACAGAAACACAGTCTACTGGGTATTGTAGCTTAGTAGTTAGACAGAGATAACGTTTTACCACTCGTTATAGTTCAATTTCAGGCCAATTTTAAAGCAGTCCACGGTTTTATGCGTTCTGTTTGTCTTGTGCAAGGTGCAGAAAAGCTCACGTTAACTTTTCAAGCTCACATTAACTGACGTTCACTTTTCACAACGCTCAGAATCATTTAATGTTAGTTCCCTAAAATCCTGCTACACTTTACTATACACTATAGGATTTCCACAGAAACACTGTTCCAAAACAATAAAAAAAAATGTACACACCTCTGTTCCAGACTGTTTACACTGGTTGTCATATCAGATTGTTTAAAACAAAAAAAGGCTCAATATGCTACACAGCTCTGTTATACACTCCATTCCGTTATTGATGATGATAACAAGTTAATAAAAAGTTAATAGATAATAACAGGCAGCCCGGTGGCGTTGTGGTTAGCACTGTGTAGTACTTTTGCACCTCCAGGGTCGAGGGTTCGATTCCTGCCTCAGGTCTGTGGAATTGCTTGATATGTTTCCTCTACGTTCTACGGAACTAATGGTTGCGGTTTTAATGTTATGGCTGATCTGTGTAATATTTTAATATTTCAATATTGATGAGCTGAGCATCAGTTAACCACACTGTAAACCTTAACGCTCAAAGTAATTAAACATATTGAGTATTGTTAACTTAAATAATTACAATTAATAGACCTTGAAGAGTATTTAGAACTTTTTGGTATTTGTAGAAATGACACTTTTCAAGTAAGCTGAACAAATTCGATATTTTAAGTAACTGTAAGTACTTAAGTAACAGTAACTGTCACCTTAAAGTTCCACCAATTTAAAATCTTTCAGTCCGGGCCCGGGTTCGATACCCAACAACTGGATGAAGTGTCTGTCCCAAGCTCAGATAAAATGGGAGGGTTGCATCAGGAAGGGCATCTGGTGTAAAACCTGTGCCAAGCTTGTGTGCGGACCGGATTGTCTGCTGTGGCGACCCATTGCCGGGAGACCAACAACAATTAATTTTTTATAGCAACAACTAAAAAAAATGATAATTGCTATTAAATAGTATGAGTTAGACTACTCAATAATGCAAGTAAAGAACGATTAATATGAATGAATACAACAAACTCAAAAACTGATAACTGACTTACAATTGGAAACATCATCACTTAAAAAAATTGATGTACTATAAATTCCCATCAATTCCCTGGAAGTCAAAAAAACAAAGCTTTAATAATGACCTTGGCAAATGTTAGTGAGTGAGTGAGTAAACCTGTTCTAAACACTGAGTTCTATTGTTTTTTCTAGAAGACTCGTTAGTATTTTGACACTTCTTCTTCTTCTTCTTCTTCTTCTTCTTCTTTTAACGACGGTTGGTTAGATTACCGCCAACTGTAGGTCTCATTCTCCCTCATCTTCCCGGGCCCCTTTTCAAGTCATGTTTTCAAGTCCAGCCGTTCTTAAA
Source organism: Clarias fuscus (assembly GCA_030347435.1). Taxonomy (NCBI): domain Eukaryota; kingdom Metazoa; phylum Chordata; class Actinopteri; order Siluriformes; family Clariidae; genus Clarias; species Clarias fuscus. The sequence goes on from CM059208.1 coordinate 24,486,151, forward strand.
ATCGTCTAATGCATCCTTCTCTAACTCTTCCTCTGCTTTATCAGGCACTTCCACACACACTATCGTCTCAACACGTTTCCTCTCAGCAAACAACACTCAGCATGTTTAGTTCAAGTTCTGTAAGTTGCATCACCGACACCCATAGATCTCTCTCTCTCTCTTCAGCGTCCATGCCCTTTAAAGTCAAATTTCCAGTCCAATCTTCCTAAAAAAAACTCCTTTTTGAGAAACTCCATTTTTTAAGTCCTAGTCTAATTAAATTATTATACGAGTGACTATGGTTATTAATATTTTTGCTTATATTTTATACTATTATAGGTGTGTGTGTGTGTATGTGACTACACCTCTGACTATGGACTGAGTGCCGTGTCATTGTGTTTCCAGACGGTCCGAGGAACATGGAGGTAAACGTAAATCCAGCGACGCTCCTTGCAAATGGAACGTGGTTTGTGGTGAAAGAGTCCCATGTCACTTTTAATTGCTCCAGCAAGTCACACCCATCTCAGAACCTGACCTGGACTGTGGAGGATGTGTCTACAAAGGACAACATAACCAAGGGGTTTGGAAGCGAAACATGTCTGTACTTTGAGATCTTTAACATCACGCCTGATGATCAGACAAACTACACGTGCCGCGCTGAGAACACCGTCTCCAAAAAAGTCGAGACACGACGACTGGAACTGCTCGTCTACTGTACGGCTTACAAATTACAGCTTTATAACCGTGTTACATCATTATAGATATATGCATAGATCATTGTTATTTCTATTTGAGAATGAGAACAGGTAGAATCCCTTCAAGACAGATATACAGTATTAACATTTTCTTAATGGTGTAATTTCGCCACTGCATACTTACTGAGAAATTTTAAACTTTATAGGGCAATATGTTTAAATGTCTATTAATAGTTATTACAGTTTCTAAGAAATTATACATGATTAACTCTACATGAGCTATTAATGAATATTGGTTAACATATAATGTAACATAGTATATAACATATTTTAAATATTTTAATTCATGCTTGGCTGATACATTGCTTGATTGGTTTAATTTCTAATCTTCAAACAGCTAATTTTTTTGTGACCAAAGAGAAGTCTTTCTTTGATTTTAGATGTTATATAAATATCTAAATACAGTCTTGTGATTGGAACAAATTACACTGTGATACATAATCATTCTTTCAATTTTATATGTTTTGACTAGTCTTCTTTTCCACGCTTTGATTCTCCAGACGCACCAGCGTATCATCCTGACTGCATTTGGCATCACGGCCCTCAGCTCGATCAGGTCCTCTTTAACTGCTCCTGGCACGGTGCTTACCCGACCCCCATGCTAACGGTGTCATTAGACAGCCAGGAGGACGGGAAGCCTGTACTGAGCAAATCGCAGGAGACGGACAACTTCGAGCTGTCTCTGAACAGGAGCATGCTCTACGAGGGTCAGAAGATCACCTGTGTAGGACAACACATAGCACAGAAGCCTGGCGACAATAAATTTTGCACCTTTACACTTGGTAAGAGCTGATGTGTTGTTACAGAGACCCTGTAATAGAATAACAGATTGCATAATAGTGTGTTAATGTTTATGGAAGATACCACTTTTGGTTAAACGGCTATCTGCACATAAAAGGGTTAGAACGGCATGGCATATACAGTTTTTACAACATGCTGTTTGTTTATAAAGCTAAACTGAGCAATGGTTTAGTCAATTATAAATTATTCATAATATAATACAGCATGATGTCTTTTTGTTATTACAGGGAAGCCCCTTAGGGCTGTGTGTTAACCGTAGATCATATGTGACCTCCTTATTGGATGTTAAGTACGGCAAACAATGAACTTGTTCGTAGGAAAAAATAATTGTCCATTCTGAAGTGGACTTAACACCTGAAACCATTTAAGCACTGGACCTGATAAAAAGCAACAAAGGTTTTCTGTTTTTCAAAAAAAAATTTTTTTTTTTTTTTTTTTTTACAAATACTGGCACTGTACGGACAACTTTCTTTACCAGATGATATCTACTTTATGTCCATCTGATTATTTTTCTTTAAAACCTGCTGTGCTTTAAAAAAAAAATTACCCGAAGCACTTACAAAATTCCGAAAAAATGCATAGCTTTCTAACAGGATTATAGTAAAAAAATAATAACTGTTATTAAGCAATATCACACTCTAGCTCATGCTATTGTACAGAGTTTCTGTATGACTACGATGCAGGACAAAGCCCGGATACTGAACACATCACAGCTGTGCTGATATTCAGTACAACAGCAACTTCAAGTGATATATTGTTTTTATGTAACAGTTCCACAAGCGCCATTAACATATTATGATTTGTTCCACACCAGTTCCACACACCTGATTAATCCACCATTTTTGCTGGTACTGTATATGCCTAGGTACAGATTGTGGGTATCCGATTGGCACCATACACTTTTCTTGGCACTTTCAATGCAAGCATTAACAGAACTAAGGTGAGCTACCTGTAATTATAGTGCTTGAGTACGATGGATATGCTGTTTTATATATCAGTAACTATAAAAGCCTTCCCTCTTTCATTTCAAGTTCAATCGGCATACATAATCTTTCAATCTTCTCCAGACTTCAGAAATCATATCCACCTTTGGGCTCAAATGCCCCAAAACAATGGCTAATATCATATAACTGAACAGCCACAGAACAATTCCGTCTGATTCGATATTGTTCATCAATCCCAAAGCCTAACAAACCTGCTAAGACTGACAAACACAGAGGCCATTGTGTTGTATTAAATCCTGCCTTGATGGTAATTTTTCTGTCTTACAGCGGCTCCGTATCCTCTCGGTGCACCTATGGTTGCCGCTATGGAAGGCACGAACATCACCCTCACATGCTCGGAGTCCAAGTCTCTGCCTCCTGCTCAAACCGTGTGGAAGCGAGGAATAGATCAGGAGCTCATCGTTCCCAGCTCCAAGTACATTGTGGTTGAGGAGGGCCCTAAACTGAGCCTCACCATTGTGAATGCCACCGAGGAAGATCAGGGCGTGTATTTCTGCTGGAGTGAAAACGCTCTCGCTTATAAAGCGCTGGAGGTCTACCTTACTATCCGACGTAAATGAATCTCTTGTTTTTCTAAGTGAAATATATAGATCTGAGTAGAGCTTTAATATATTTGGAATTACTCTGTGAATATATAGATACAGTATATAAAGCAAGTATTTATATTGTTTCCAGAACATGTTTTTTTAAAAGAATGTTTTATTTGCAGCCTCCGGGTCTGTTTCTGGAGTTGTTTTCGGGGTCTTCATATCAATTTTCATTTTAGCAGCTGGAATCACTGTGGGCTATCTCATGTACACTCGTCGTGACAGGATATGCCTGAGTATGCATGTTTTGTTGTTGTTTTAGAAATGTCTGCTGAGATATTAATTTCAAATAATACATAAATAATGTATTTTTTCTTCCCTTTTTTGTTTTTGGTCTGTCCACAGGTTTTACATTTGGGTAAGTATAAAAAGATTAAGCCAATATAAGCATCAACTCTATTTTTTATTATTAGTAGTAGCAGCAGCAGGAGCAATAGGGTGGCACAGTGGTTAGTGGTTAGCACTGTCGCCTAACACCTCCAGGGTCCGGGTTCGATTCCTGTCTCTGTGTGCGTGGAGTTTGCATGTTCTCCCCTTGCGTGTTGGGTTTCCTTCCAAAGTCATGTAGGTTAGGTTAATTGGCATTCCCAATTTGGAATATGTGTGTGCGCTGCGATGGACTGGCACCTTGTCCAGGGTGTACTCTGCCTTGTCCCCTAAGTCTCCTAGGATAGGCTCCAGGCCCCCGTGACCCTGAATACAGGATTAAGCGCTATAGATGAGTGAGTGAGATTAGTATTATTAGTAGTAATATTGGTGTTACACTCACTACAACATTTCTCATATACGCTACCTGGCCAGAAAAAAAGTTGCACACTCCCAACACTTCATTGACTTAGCATAGCTTTGATTAAGTCATGTGTGAAAACAATTCCTTATGCTCCCAGAATTTTAATCCTGGAGTTAAAAAAAAAAAAAACTCCATAGATGTGATAACATGGTCATTCAGGACATGCAGTTCATCAGCTGACTTTTTTTTATTGCCACATAACAATGCTGAGTCTAGACCTGAGCAACTGAAGTAACCCCAGATCATAACACTGCCTCCAGAGGCTTGTACAGTGGCTGCTTTGCATGATGGGTGCTTCTAAAATCTCTTCCTAGACAATTTAAGTGTTTTTTTTTTCCTGATTCCTGATATTTCATAGTTTTCTCACATGCAATTGTTTAGTCTCAATCCTGTGAGTTCTCGTCTGACAAGAACTCACTCTTATTTTCACTATTAATGCTCATACTTTTATTATAATACATAGACAGTTCTTAACCCAATTCTAAGCAATTCAAAAATCTCTTAAATTATTCTCTGTACTTGATGCAGGCCAATAATTTGATCTTCCTGAAGGTTTTTTTTTTTTTTTTTTGTGGAGTCAATGCTAACTTTGACTTCTTAACTTATGCTAACTTATATATAAAACCTATATATTTTTAAACCCCACACAGCGTAAAGCAGTCCTAAATCCCTAATAACCTAAATTTAACAAATCCGCTAATACACAGCATTATTAATCTGTCTGCTGCTTTAAACACTTTTTATTAATCACAGAAGTTTGCATCCCGACTCCTAGCAAGAAGCATCCAGCTAGTTTGTATTGCTAGCATTGCTTTTATGCTAGATAACATTTTAGAGATTAGCAAAGAAGCTGTTGTTATTTGGTCTTAGTTAATGTTAGCAAGACATTAGCATGCAGCTAACTTGTATGGTCTTAGGTATTACCACACTAGCTAGCATTTAAGAGATTAGGAATAATTTTGTTGGCTAATGCTAGCAAGATAATAGATTTCAGCTAGGGGTTAATGTCATGCTAGGTAATATTTGAGAGGTTAGAGCTGTAAAGCTGTTGTAATTATCTCATGTCCCATGGTTTACAATTTTTGTCAGTTGAAAGTTGTCTTCAGAAAGTTAAATAATATCTTTATTAATTTTACTTTTACATTTTTAGTCATATTTTAAAAGTTTTTACTTTTCTACTTGAAATGTAGAAGATACTACAGCTTTTATCAAATAATGTATTTAGGTTTTAGTAGAATTCATAATTTCTTTTTACTACTTTTAATCATTCATCTTAATAAGGTAATTTGTATGCACAGCAAAAAAAAAAAAAAATCCTAAAATATATTTTTACAGACAAATCAAATTACAATGCTGTTTTAGACCACACCTTCTATCGTAGTCTGATACTGTAATCCTGTTACTACTGTAGGTGGCTACAAGATATGGATATGGCAATCAATTTTTAGACAAATAAATGCCAGAAACCATAAAACAAGTGTTTTAGACATTTGTGTAGTACTTCGACATGCACAAGTTCAGCCATAAGGCTCAAGTAAGTAATAAGCCAAACACAAAATATACCCCCAGTTAACCGGCTACGTATGGAGTATTACTACTTCTTCTATAGAAGAAAACTGTGTGTAAAGACAGTAGAACAACCATTCCTAAACTTAAAAAGGCCATGGCGCAACTGGAATTCTGAAAATCATCTGCCAGCCATCCAAATCTTTAACCAGAACTCTAATAACTCTACAAATAAGCCCAATTGCAGTATCCACAAAGCCCACCAGGGGGCCACGGCCCACAGTTTGATGAAACACTGTTGTAGAACATTGATTAATTTGGTGAAGCCTACAGAACTGTGATTTATCTCCTTCTCTCCAGACGCTCGACAAATGACAACGGAGACGTGCTGAATCTCATCGAGTCTGACGAGGAAGAAATTTTCCACGATGCCGTCCCGAGACTCCCTCCACTTGCTAACGGTCACGTTCCGGCCCCGGCAACAACGCTTGTCGAAATTCATCGCATTCAATCCAGTAAGTGTGAGCTGCTTTGCTAAGTTGATTCACATTACAGGGTCAGGTGTATCTTGGGAGCGTCATTCCTGAGCTTGTATTCACAGCCCTGTATCAAAGTTCACATCTGAAACAGGAGAGACGTGTTTGTATGAAGTAGTGAAAAGAAATGTTAAGATAAGACAGAGACAGTATCATAGAACAATTTTGGATTACATGTAGGTCTTACAAGTTTCTTAAATGGAATGGTTCTTCGGATTTCTAAAAGCTTTCTGAAATGGCACTTGGAAAGCTACTGGGTTGAACTAAAAAAGATAATGGGAAACTGGACTACTATAGGCAGAACATGCACAGACTGAAGGCAAGATTCAGTCCTCGAAAGGGGCGAGGCAATGGTGCGACCCACTGAGCCACCATTCGTCTCAAAATGCTTTACGATGCTATGAAGACTTTTTTATTATTATTATATTGTAATCGTTCACTGTTATTAAATGAAAGTCTTTTGGAATTTGAGTCATTTCAGTTATTAACTGTTTTTCAGGTGATCATGAAGATAATGTGAATGATACCGACCAAGATCATCACACACAAGACCAGAACTATGTCCACACTCCAGATCACACACCGGATCACACACCAGGTCACACGCCAGCTCACCCACTGGATCACTTTGAGCCAGATGAAACCCCCAGACGGGGACTTACTGGACTTTTGTAACTGTACCGGATGTCTTTAAAAAGCCATTACAGTGGCTAACTTTTTAAAAATGCAGGGATTTTAAAGTTGCAATTTATGTATGTGTGTGTGAGTGTGTATGTGTCTGTGTGTTGTTTTTTATGTTGCAGTTGCAGGATTGTACATTTTAAGGTATATTTAGTTAGTATACAACGATGCTAATAACTGTATATATACACAAGCTGGTATCAAAACGTTTCGAGATTAGCTCTGTTTACAAGCTGAGTTTTTTCACCGTATGTCCTCCCTCAGACCTTAAAACCTGGCAGTAGAATTCGTTATTGAAAGTCCCTGGGGACGAATTTTCGATGCACGAATGTGGAAAAAGACGATGAGCATGAACTTGGTCAATGATGATGATGGAGAATGATGGACTTTTCCACTATGAAGACTCTTGCTTTGTCTCAGAATCAAACCCCTATAGCCAGGTTTCGTTTCCGGTAATGATCCTCGACATGAAGGAAGGTTCATCCACGGCACGCTGATGGAGTTCTTTGCAGACTTTGAATCGATTTTCCTTCTGCTCCTGGGCTAGCAGCCTGGGGACGAACTTGGCAGCAACACAGCTTCACACGTGACTGGACTGTTCCCCTACAACAGCAGCAATGTTGTGGATTGTTCTCTGACGATCAACATGCACCAACCAAGTTGACGAATGGTTTTGACATATTCGTGGGTTGAGCGGGTCTTGAAGCACACATGCCACTCAAAACAATTCAAGCGACTCGTCGCAGCACGTCAAACATCTCTCTGAGGTTCTTTCTGTTTCACGCAGAATTTCACGTTTGCTTTTTGTACTGACTTGCTATCCATGATGAAATGTACGATATAATAATAAACGAACGTGGTCAGAACAGCACCAGTTCCACAGCTCCCGATGTACACAGGACGATGTCTTTTGGCACACTGACTTATGAAGGTCGGTGCTCCCTGTGACTGTGCATACGGCCTTGTGCTGCCACCTGTTGGCGTCATACAAAACTAATTCTAAAACTTTTTGATACCACCTATATATGTAATAAAAAAAAAACCTGTCCATTAGTTTTAAAACAATGGTTTTGGCTGTTAACTGATTTAGACTGATTTCTCAGAGAGTGATGCAATAGAAGCGGAACGCCTTGTGTAAACTGTAAGAGCATTGTTTTCAGCGCAGCGGGTGGATGTCCTTTCTTTCTGAATAAATGATTAATCTGATAAAGAACACAAAGTGTAATGAGAGAGAGAGAGAGAGTTGTCTCGGTGAGCGTTTTTTCCTTCTACTGGGTTGTTTGTTTATTACACTAGACTGGAAAAAACCACAAGTTCTATTTTATGTAATTAAGAAATCATCTAGATTAGCATTCATTTTGGGTAGAAAATGTTAACAGGTGGGGTTTTTACGTACAAATTGTTTCTTGTTGAATGAGTTGGGAAAGTTGATTAATAATTCTGAATCGATAAAAGATTTTCGCCAAGCTGAAAAAGTTACATTGTTTTTTTGTTTGTTTGAGCGTCAGGGATGTTTTTTAAAAATCTTGGCAACCTCTGTAGCTGACTGTATAAATAACTGTATGCAATAGCTTTTTATATACAAGATTGACTGTAAAAACAAAAATGTGTAAATGTACCGCAAATAAAGGAAACATCATGTGACAGGATGTTCATCACATGCCTCTGGTTGGAATTACTGTAGGACTGTTTGCGGAGAGTCAGATCATTTGGTTCAGCTCACCAAAAAGAGTAGACTCTTTTGGATCATGAAAGGGTCAGTGCCATTTGGTTCAAACCTGGACGAAGGTGAGAATAAAGTTGAGTAAATGGGGAAGATGCAAGTCACATGGTCCACACCTTAAGAGAATAAAAAACATTCGTAAATAAAAGTCGGCTTGTTCGCGAACATCCCCAACCAGCGGTGGAGAAAGCTGGAGATGAGAATGTTTTAATTACTTCTATATTTGTTATTTGATGGAAGAAAAAAAATTGAGGCTTGGCATCCTAGGCAATCCAAAAAAAGGATGTCTTGGGAATTGTGTAAGGAATCCAGGTGTGCTGTTTTAGGGAACTAATAAACACCAGGGTGGTGTGATACGGCTGTTTACAAGGAAACATGATGTTATGAGTACTAAAAATAGGTGTGTTTTCATTTAACCTAATATTCCACTAATATTGGGAATAACAGCAAAATAAAACTGCACCATGAAAACAGTCTGATTTCTCTCTTGTTGAAATAAACAGATTCTTTCTAAGCATACGAAAGGTGTCTTTTGGAAGGAAGATGAAAGTTTCTTATAGAGAACCATTACTGGTGATGAGACACGGATTCATCACTACGAGCCAACCGAGAGAAAGTTCAAAAGTCAACCATCAGCTGGAAAATTCATCAACGCTTACAGTTTTCCGGGACTCTAATCTCAAGGGCCAGAAGTATTGGAACACTATCAGGAAAAAGGTTCAACAATCAACAGTGCTCGTTACAGTGAGACGCTTATTGAAGAGTTCGGATTAAACGCAGAGGACTGATATCCAAGGGTGTCGTGATCTCGCATGACGATGCATGTCCGCATACTTCTGTCCACACAGTCGACAATTAGTTTTGAGGTGTTAAAGTATCCTCCTTATAGTCTTGTTGTCTTTCAACTGTTTAGTCCCCTGAAAGCAGCACTACGAAGACAAATATTCATTCTGTTGAAGAAGTAAGTGCAGCGTTACAAGGGATGTTATGTTTTTGTCTTTTCTAAAAGTTAATTAAAACAAATACTACAGCCATTAGAATAATTGGCCATAATTGGATTATTAGATCATTTTTGACTCACCTTGAATGAAGTCTCAACTGGTTTAAAGAAACAAACAATAACATCACAATATCTATAACAAGCAACAGATATTTAGTTCATTTACAATTTTTAAAAAGTAGCAGGTCCTGTTTTTTTTTTCCTTAATGCAATTTTTTATTTCTTAAAGACCAACACATGGTTATTTTTACCTTACATTTAATATCTTCTAAACAAGTCAGTTTCTTGAATCCCTTACATTATAAACACACACACAGACACACACACACACACATGCACACAGGTACTGTATGTTATCACGTCTTCTATCCTAAAAACAACATTACAAAGTGACACCACTTCCATAATGTCAAACGTCTCTTCAAAGTAAGAAGCATCACCATAGCAACAAAAGTACATGCTTCTGTTTACGTGGAACCTTTGCTACACAAGTCCCTATGGAAGTTGTTACTACAGAAATGTTAACATTTTAGAACGTCAGTATGAACCTGCGATTTGCCTCATAGCTGGAACTACGGTCAGAGCTGTAGCTGTAGAAAAGTAATCCACGTTTTTTTTTTACCAATCAGATTTTTGGTGTAAGCTTGGTACAGTACATTCACTTATCCTGATACAGGGTCACGGGGGGCTTGCAGGAGATGGGGACGAGGCGGGGTACGTCCTGAACAGGGTGCCAGTCGATCACAGTAAATCTGCACACATACAGTACACTCGGGAATTATTAAACATACAGTAGATGAATACTCACACACTCTTTGTCTATACTTTATACTATATCATGTACTTCATCATTTATCCTGTATACAGTGTCAAAGGGGCATGGAGCCCATCCCAGGAAACTTTGGCAATGAGATGAGGTACACCCTTGGCCCACACACATATTCTATGGGCAATTTGGGAACGGCAGTTAGCCTAATCTGAATGTTTTTGGGCTGCAGGAGGAAACAGAAATACCCAGAAAAAAAGCCACCAAGAACAGGGAGAATATGCGAACTCAAACTCTATGCACATGAGGAGGGGATCGAACCCTTGACCTTGGAGAGGTGCAAGACCTCTACGTCACCATGCTGCCTATTGACGAGGTTGCAGTCATTTTTATAACCAAATGGAAGAAAATCTACAAACACACGTCTGCATTATGGCATTTTTGCCATAATGGCGGGGCTTGAACCTGGAACCTACTGGACCATAGTGCAATACCTTAACGACTGCCACACATTAATTATCCTTGAAGTATTAAAATTAGATGATCACTAATCATCATGTTTATCCTGTATACAGGGCCAAGCATGGGACTGAAGCCTGTCCTAGGAGTCTTATGGCACGAGGCGGGGAACACCTTGGACAAGGGGCCCCAATCCATCGGAGGGCACACACTCAAACATTACGGACAATTTGGGAGCACCTGCGCGTTTTTGGACTGTGGGAGGAAACCCTACAAGCACTGGGAGAACATGCAACTTCATGCGGGAATCGAACCCGGACCCTGGTGGTGCATGGCGACAATGTTCGAACCACTAAGCCACCGCCGCCTAAATGAATACATTCTATTGTATGTTAACACATGGCAGTGTTTAGCCAAGTGATTCAAACGACCGAGTCAAACAGGTCTGTTCAAACGAATCGATTCCGCGCGTCATCCGAATGATATCTGGCAACCCGGGCGGTGGCGCGTCCTGGGAGAAGCCGTGTGCGGTGTTTATGCGCGCGCTGTGACCCAGGGACTGGAATAATGCGGTGTAGATGGAGGCGCGCACGCATCTTCCTCCGGCTCTCCCCAACACACTCAGCACACACCAGGGTAAGTCCTGAGGCTTTTCGCTTTTTTTTTATACCTATAAACCTGCTGGGTTTCAAATCATGGCGATCAGTCAGATTAATAGATGACTGCCAGCTACCTGCGAGAATTAGGCTTTGTGACGTCATTAATGAAATCGTTGTAAACGTAAAGGCCGAAATATGCACTGGTTAGAGCTGACATCTCTGGAGCAAACGCTGTTTTCATCGCTAATAATAATTTCTTATAATATACAGTGTCACATGACAATAAACGTGATATAACCACACACAATAACCACACACACACACACACACACAGACAACACCAAGGCGAGCTCAACACCCTGGCTTGGATAATGATTAAACATCAGAGTAGAATGTGTGTGAAAATAGGAGACAAGAAATATCAATAATAAAATAATAATAATAAAAATCCCAGCATCATTTGCTGTCAATTATATTATTATTATAATTATTTTAATTAGTATTATTATTGTTATTGAATATTAGTTATTTAATACAGTATATAGTGTGTATATACATATATGTACATACTGTATATGCTGTAAACACACACACACACACACATGTATATATATATATATATATATACACACAAACACAGAATATATACTACACACACGTGGATAAATTGTTGGTACCCTTTGTTCAATGAAAGAAAAACTCACAATGGTCAAAGAAATAACTTTAATCTGACTAAAGTAATAATAAATAAGAATTCTATGAATGTTAACCAATGAAAGTCAGACATTGCTTTTCAACCATGCTTCAACGGAATTATATTAAAAAAATGAACTCATGGAACAGGCCTGGACAAAAATGATGGTACCCCTAACTTAATAGTTTGTTGCACAAGCTTTTGAGGCAATCACTGCAATCAAACGATTCCTGTAACTGTCAATGAGACTTCTGCACCTTTCTGCAGGTATTTTGGCCCACTCCTCATGAGCAAGCTGCTCCAGTTGTTTCCAGTTTGAAGGGTGCCTTTTCCAGACAGCATGTTTCAGCTCCATCCAAAGATGCTCAATAGGATTGAGGTCAGGGCTCATAGAAGGCCACTTTAGAATAGTCCAATGTTTTCCTCTTAGCCATTCTTGGGTGTTTTTAGCTGTGTGTTTTGGGTCATTGTCCTGTTGCAAGACCCATGACCTGCGACTGAGACCCAGCTTCCTGACACTGGCCAGCACATTTCTCTCTAGAATCCCTTGATAGTCTTGAGATTTCATTGTACCCTGCACAGATTCAAGACACCCTGTGCCAGATGCAGCAAAGCAGCCCCAGAACATAACAGAGCCTCCTCCATGTTTCACAGTAGGGACAGTGTTCTTTTCTTGATATGCTTCATTTTTCCATCTGTGAACATAGAGCTGATGTGCCTTGGCAAAAAGTTCCATTTTTGTCTCATCTGTCCATAGGACATTCTCCCAGAAGCTTTGTGGCTTGTAACATGTAGTTTGGCATATTCCAGTGTGGCTTTTTTATGATTTGTTTTCAACAATGGTGTCCTCCTTGGTCGTCTCCCATGTAGTCCACTTTGGCTCAAACAACGACGGATGGTGCGATCTGACACTGATGTTCCTTGAGCATGAAGTTCACCTTGGATCTCTTTAGAAGTCTTTCTGGGCTCTTTTGTTACCATTCGGATTATCCGTCTCTTTGCTTTGTCATCAATTTTCCTCCTGCGGCCACGTCCAGGGAGGTTGGCTACAGTCCCATGGATCTTACATTTCTGAATAATATGTGCAACTGTAGTCACAGGAACATCTAGCTGCTTGGAAATGGTCTTATAGCCTTTACCTTTAACATGCTTGTCTATCATGTTCTTTCGAATCTCCTGAGACAACTCTTTCCTTCGCTTCCTCTGGTCCATGTTGAGTGTGGTTCATACCATGTCACCAAACAACACAGTGACTACCTGGAGCCCTATATATAGGCCCACTGACTGATTACAAGATTGTAGACACCTGTGATGCTAATTAGTAGACACACCTTGAATTAACATGTCCCTTTGGTCACATTATTTTCAGTATTTTCTAGGGGTACCATCATTTTTGTCCAGGCCTGTTCCATGAGTTTATTTTTTTAAATAATTCTGTTGAAGCATGGTTGAAAAGCAATGTCTGACTTTCATTGGCTAACATTCATAGAATTTTTTTTTAATTATTACTTTTGTCAGATTAAAGTTATTTATGTGACCATTGTGAGTTTTTCTTTCATTGACCGAAGGGTACCAAAAATTTTTTCCACGTGTGTATATAGTATATATTCTGTGCTGAATATAGATATATAATTGAATTGAATATACAGTATATACATGTGTGTGTAATTACAGTATATACAGTATATATATATATATATATAAACACTATATACTGTATATATATATATACAGTATATATACACAAAATGACATAATATAATATCAATTTAATTCATGCTGTATAATATTAACATTATACTTCTATAAATTTCTAAATCTCAGATAGTTTTGATACATTTCGATACGTGATGCATTCAATATTTAATGAAACCGCTGCATTTTCTACAATACAATAAAATACGATGCGTTACCAGAGACATGATTTTATGGCATCGTCGTTTAAAATTTATATACAACTATGGTTAAATAAATCAACTTTCAGAATACATAGGTTGGACTGCAGGACATCTTCAGGACCATACAACCTAGAGACATATTAAGGAACCCTAAAATGATTCCAACTCAGACGTCTTCAGGACTAATTTCCAGCATCATACTAAAATCTTAAGTCTTAAGGGCGTCTTCACTGGGTAATTAGTAATATCTTTATTTTTAAGACCTAGCTTTAAGAGTTTTAAAGAGCTGAGGGTTAGTCTGTGTGCCCACTTAATTATGAAGGATATCATAGTTATAGTTATTTTTTCTCTTTTACACACCAGTTGTTTATGCTTTATTGTAGTATCAGTAGTAATCTGTTTATAATTGTCGACATATAATTATAATACATGAAATTCTTGCACAGGTCCAATTCGTCAAATTACAGGGGTGACACACCTGTCTAATCCATCTCTTTTAGATATTATTGCAATGTTAAAAAACCTGTCTGATTTTATTCCCAGCTATATTAATAGAAACAATGGTTTCGCAATTTTACCATTGTGAACAGGGAGGAGACCCGCTTCATCATGCATGTTGCAATGATTAAATAAAAAAATTTCAACAACTCAACTGTAAGTTATTTATTGTTCTATTTGTCACATCTTGTTAAATTCATAAAATAGATAGCTATGTTCATAACGTTCAAAATATGATAAGTCAAACGGAAGAACCAGTTCCGCTCGATCAGGTGCGACAAAACCTTCACCGTACTTTTACAATGACTTTTCCATGCTAGACTACAAATAGTTATCTTGCCGTGCATGTATGATGTGGTACTTTAATCCTGGTATGATAAAACAGCTTTTGTAATATATAATCTATTATATTTACGAAGGCATATAAATTCAGTACAATTTAGTTCAGTGAACCTAATATGGGTATAAATATCCAGTTAAGAGTTTACAAATAACTTAATAATATCTGCACAGTTCTTAAAAATAGGAGGTGCTAACATAAAGAGTCTTATCTGATCTGCAACGGATCAAGAGGTTTTTTTGTTTATGCAAGAGAAAGTGATGACGAATTTTTTATAACAGAAGACTTGACAGTAGTCTGACTTTAATACAGACATAAAGAGATTTTAAAAAATGCAACAACCAAAGAAAAAGTCAACGATAAGGTTTCTGAAACTTTTTTTTTTGTATTTTTGTTGTCTTTTTAACTTGAATAAAGATGGGGCAATAAATGCAAAAACTGATAGGGCGTAACGTGTACAGCTTACTGTTAACAGCTGCTGTAAATGATAACAGGAACTAATTTGTTTTGCAAACGTTGCAAATTACTGTGGTACAAATCACATTATAGCACTCAGCAAGTAAAACTATTTATGAAAAAATTATTTTGCGACTATTTGCATTTTTATTATAGAGGCTACAGAAAGGGAAACAATAAAACATTTGTTTTTTTGATGATAATTTACTTTTTATTCATATATGGTGTATATATATATATATATATATATATATATATATATATATATATATATATATTACTGTACTATTACAACATATAGTTGTAATGAATTAATTAGCAATAAGCTTTGAGGTTTTGGGAGAATTTGTCTTTTTTTTATGTACATGAAACATTCTGACTATAATCCAGATATGCATTTGATATTTTTAACTTTCCACCAGTGCTTGCTTATAATAATGTACTAATTGTTTTTCAGATGGGGATGAAATGATCTCTGAACTGAAGCCTGTTTTCCAACCCCGGCTCTACGGATCACCTGGATGCGAGACATGGAGCGTGTGTTTCTCTCCGGATGGCAAACGCTTCGCCTGGTCCGCAGGTTATGGATTGGTCAGGGTGCTGCCGTGGCCTCTGCCTTCCAACCTGTACGTGAAACCCAGATCAACATTTAAAATTAGTGATTATAATCATGAGATTATCTAAAGTGGTGATTTAATGAGCAAAGGCTTTTTATTGTATTATTGTGTTTGGGATCTGTGAATGATTGTTGTGATTCACACCAACAAATATACAAATTAACTGTCTTTAAATATGTTGCTAGGCAATCTTTTATAACGCGACCAGCCATAGCATTAAACATTAACATTAAACACACCTAGGTTTTGGGTTCTCCTTGTGAGGGGTGGGTCCTCTGTAGATCATATTTATTTTCCCATGGGTTCTCGATCACCTTGGGATCTTAGGAATATGGAGGCCAGATTGGTGGCATCAGGCTCTTTGCCTGCATCCAAAGAACCCATGAGGAAACTTTTTCCTTTATGGTGAATAAGAAATCATGTTTTTTTTTTAGTTATGCTACAGATTCTAAGACTGATGAGAAAATGCTGGACTGTGGAGACATAGTATGGGGCATGGCGTTCGGGCCACGTGTCTCGAATCGGGCGAAATCTAGCCATCAGCCTGCAAAAGTCCAAGAACTACTGCTAGCAACAGGCCTCACTAATGGGACGATCAAGGTGTGGGTCGTCTCCACTGGTAAGATTTTTTTTTTTTTACAATAGAGTAAGATAGTGATTGATAATCCTGTTTTTAAATAGATCAACTCAAAAAATCTAGGTTGATCTTGAAGATCTAATAACCTTCAAGTACCATTATAAACTGTATGTTTTGCTGGCTCATGTGTGTCAAAGTTGAACGGCAGAAACAGGGCTTAAAGTTCCTCAAAGAACTTTGCACTTCACATAATGGTGACTCTTATGTAATCTCGATTGCCCTATCCCGTATTAATCATACACAAACTGTATATACTCACCAAAACCACACAATGTTATCAGGCCACTTCTCCTTCTTCTTTTTCTAATGCTGGTTTCACTTTTAGGAAAGCTATTGTTCAGTCTGACTGGCCACCAGTCTGTTGTGAGAGATTTGGTCTTCACTCCAAATGGAAGTCTCACCCTGGTGTCAGCCTCCAGGGACAAAACGTTGAGAGTTTGGGACTTGGCAAAGAAAGGTGACTTTATTTGTCTTAATAAAACCAACCATGATACAGTAGGTAAAGAATGCCGTGTTGCTTTGCATACAGTGCGTTGCTAGTTTATTATTGAACTACATTTAATACCTAATAAGCTAGAGACACAATTTCATATAGTCTTTGTTTACAGGCTATGCCAACCCATGAGAAATGTTTACTCTGGTATGTGCTATAGTGTACTATGGCAAACTATAGTACAGGCCATATATACTATAGTATTACCATGGTTCTTCAGACATTACCATGGTAGGCTCCATAGGACTTCAGGGTACAGTAGTTACTAGTACTATGTTGTGTACTGCAACACTTTGGTGAATACCAGGGTACTTATTGGGTACCACAGTCACTACCAAAATTCAGCAGGAGCTGATATATTTGTATATACTGTGCCATATTAAATATGTTAGTACATACTACTGTTATCATACAGTACAGGCCATACCATATTATTGTAAGTCATATTAAGAGTTTCAACATACACTATGGTATTTAACTTACATAAGTTAAAACTTTTAAAAATCTTTCTGTTTTTTTTCCCTTTAAGACCTGTTTTATACCTTGATAGTTTTCTCTGGGGCCAAACCTTCACATAATAGCACAAATACTTTTTAATGCTCTGAATGCTTTAGCTCTTTTCACTGTTTCACTAGCTAGCTTGCTTAACTGTTTCCTACAAATCTTACAGTTTAACAATTAATCAAGCCTGCTATGTAGCTGATTCTGTTTAGCTATTTCAAAGGAAAAAAAATGTTCCTAACACCATCCAGCTAGTTATCTATGTAGATTTACTAAGGTATTAATAAGCTAGCGATTTATGGGTAGCTAACAGAACCCTGCGAGAGCCTCTGTTGTTAACAGTAACAAGATGTATGCCTGCATGCTATAAGCTAAGATTTTTAAGTAACAATATCATGCTAATGCTACAGTAGTAAACCAGTTGTTTGCAAACACTTTTCCCTTCCTCCTTTGTACAAAAAAAAAAAGAACTAGTACGGTAGCTACAGTACAGTGCTTTTAGCTGACTAGCCATCCTGTGCTACATATTTCTATAGTTCATTTTTCTCCAAATAATGATTTAGAGCAGTTTTGGCTGTTATTACAGATCTCACAATACAACATGCTAGCTGCATTAATTTGACAAGCATTTGGTTCAGAGACTGTCCACATTCTCATTTTTTATTTTTTTATTTTTTCAGCAAAGTTTGTTCACACATCTCAGTGAACACTTGTGAACCATGTGGGTTTTTTAATTTTTTTACGTGGGTGACTTCATGTAACGTCAGTTAGCTTTTTAATCTGCATTGCTTACGTGTTTTCTTTTGTTTAACGTCGCCAGGTCCACCATCCCGTGTGCTCACCGGTCCAAACAACTGGGTGTTCAAATGTTCAGTTTCTCCAGACAGCAGTCTGATTGCTTCAGTCTGTAACCTCGATACAGTGAGTACATTTCACAATTACGTCTGATAAGACTCGACTTTAGGAGGAAGTTGTGTTTTGCTGGCTTGTCTTGGCTGAGCCCTTAACGTTATATGTCCATTTGTGATGAAAGAACATTTCTACATAAAAGGATTCCATGTTTATCCAGAAAAAAAAAATTACCTGCATTACCCATGAGACATTGTACCATGGTATACAGTAGGGGTCATAGTATTTTTTGACACATCCATTGTAATTTGTTCCTGATATACTGTACCGCACTATGGTTCATGGTTCTAACATGGTACATACATGGTACAAAAGTACATGTACTATACTGTGGTACACGGCTTTAGTGGTCCACATTGGCTATCAAAATTCAGCAGGGATGCAACATGGTACTACCTGTACTAGACCATACCAGTACTATGTACCATATCAAACAAACATACTAGAACATGTTAGATGCCTGCTAACCTTTGCCAGCCACTGTGGTACCCACTAAGTCCCATGGTATTGTGGTACGCACCATACTACTGCCATGGTACTTGGTACTCACTGAGGGTACTTAGTCCTATGGGACTAAGTCCTGCCATGGGAATGTATGAGGTACCACAGTAATACAATGGTATATTATGGTATGTACTATAGTTAAGTAAAATTTCATATGGGTGTTTTTAGCCCAATAGTTAATGCATAATGTTACTAAAGCTACTACAAGTGCTCTTTAATAGCTTCATTTTATGTATGTCAAATGTTTCATGTTCGTAAATGTAAATGAGCTATTAACTTGTTTTCAGTTATGTACTGTATAATGTTTTATATTTAATATATATTTTTATATTAGTGAATTTAAGATCCAAAATCAATTAAGTTAGTCCACTTAAAGAAAGGCGGACGTTTCTGATTGGACTATGTCCTTTGCTCTGATAGAAAGTTTATCTCTGGAGTCTTCGATCCTTCACCTTCGTCAGGAACTTGAAATACGATCACGAGCGCTCCATGGTGTCATGTGATTTCTCTGCGGACGGAGCGCTGCTTGCGGTTGGGTCGTATCGTGCAGTGACAGGATGGTGGCTGGACCTGTGGGATCCCTACACTGCAGATCACCTGGTTAAAGTGGAGTGAGTGAGCGAGACAGTCGTTAAAGGAGTGGTTTGTCATTTTTAGGGCCTATGATGTGACTCATTTGCAACAAAATCACAAATAGGATTTTCGTTTAATCCCATTTAAGCCACTTTATTTATACAGAATATTTTAAACTAAAAAGCATGTATTTAGCTAGTTTCAGTTTTCAGATATATATTTAATGTAAATAATTAAAAAATAATACAAAGAAAATCTTAAAAAAAAAAAATACAAACCACACTTTTAATGCCCAAACCAGACTCATTAAAAACAAATATGGCTACTTATAATCAATTGTCTACACATGATCACATTATCATAATGTTTTCTTTAAAATAAAGATTACGTTATTTATATATACTGTATATGAAAAAAAAGGAAATAGTCACTTTTTACACTTGCTCAAGCGTACATTGCAAGCGATAATAATTAAATAATACTATAAATGATGGCTTTATTTCCCCCCACCTCTGTCTCACTTTCTCCCCAGGGAATGTGATCTGTGTGTGTGCAGAAACGACAACCTTCTGACGGCTTTGACGTTCTCTCCCGTTTTCCCTCATCTGGCTTTTAAAGACTACAGGTGAGACATCTTTATTAATACAGCATACACAACCTCTAAATCATTACGTACAGTATTTATGTACAGTGCTGTAAAAGACTCGTTGACAGCTATCGCAAACGCTTGATTGCGGTTGTTCCTGCCAAGGATGGCACAACTAGTTACTGGGTTTAGGAGGCAATTACTTTTTCACATAGGGCCAGGTAGATTTGGACAGCTCCAAAAATTTTCCTTTAATGAACGAAATCATCATTCTGGATTTACTCTATGTTTGTAAAAAATAGTTTGATGATCTCAATCATTTAATTGTGACAAAGATGCAAAATCAGGAAGGGGGCTAATACATTTTCACAGCACTGTACATAACCAGTTAAAACCAATTGTTCCATCAAATACCTAGAACTTATAAATAAAATGTATTTTTGTTCTGAAACGTTTTTTTCTTATCTACAATTCTAAAGTATCGTCTTGTACCCATTTCTTGAACCAAAATATTATTCCAGGTGTGTGTGTGTATATATACTGTAGTGTATAGCATAAGTACATCTGGGATTAAACATATGGTGTGGCATGCGGCCATACCTTCCGTGTCACTGTTCTCAGCATATTTGTTACACGCTGTCCCTTTCTCCTTTTAACGCAAGACTTCCTGCTATTGTTTAACAGGGCGTTACAGATTTGGGACATGGAACAAGACAAACTGGTTTTGGTGTCAGATCGTAACCGCGTCAGCGGACTGTGCTGCGCTTTCCACCCACAAGGCAGCGCCATTGCGACAGGGTAACACATGGCACATTGTAGTGTTTCCTCAGCTCACAGCGCTCCTGATTTAACTAATAAACCAATAAGTATTTTATGAATAGACGTACTGTAGGTGTGTTATAGCTGCAGTTCTCCAGGGTCAGGGATGGGATTCACTGTATTAGTGCACATTCCTTAGAGTTTTTACATAGCATCAATATTGACTCATGTGCGAGTTGGTTGCATCCGGACAATTCAGGCTTTTACAGTGACTCATCTGAACGCTAGTTTCAGGAAATAACTGGAGGTTGAGTCAGCTAAAAGGGCATTCAAGTCAAACCGGAACTGATGCAATCTTTCATGAATGATGGTGTGAAAATCATTGACATTTACAGTACGGTGATAAGAGGTTTACCCGTAGTAAACCGTGAATGGAGCAAAAGTTTTAAAGAAGTCTCTATGTCCGGCTCGGAGCACCCGTGCAGTCGTTCCCGTGAACATAAAGCGCGTGGAAAGCCTGATCTGTGAAATTCAACAGATAAACTGCCACACGTCTGTCTGTGGGAACTGTACACACGGTCATTGATGAACACCACACATGTCACGGGAACTCGGCTGGGAGTTATTGCAACGTCCCCTGTATAGTTCTGACCTCGCTCCAAGTCATTTCCACATCTTTGGACCATTAAAGGAGTTCCTGGGAGGCCAGGGCATGAGGCAGGCAGCCTGATCGTGGCTGTGGCGTACTGAGAAAACATTCTACCTTGATGGTATTCAAGCACTAGTGAAACACTGAGATAAGTGCATTAGTGTAGCAGGGGATTATATACTCTTTGTTTGACTTGAAGACCCTTAAGTAATTTATTGAGATAAAGTAAAAGGTAACTTACTAGTCATTTCATCCAAATATAACTGATACTCTTATTTAAATGGTGTCATTATATATACAATTAAATGCATTTACATTTTGTGCCGTTTCAGACAATTTCTTGTAGTTCATGTTTCTCGGACAGCCAGCATTTTGTTTACGATGTGGATTTTCAAATTGCAGGAATTTTTCCCTCGAGTGTAGCTCTTTGTATGGTTAAGATTTGTTTTTTTAGCATTTACAATATTGTTATTCAGCAATAAAACAATTATAATTTACATATATGTATTATAACTTTTCATAGAACCTTCGTTTCTTTAAAGCATTAGTACTTGTAACTTGTAAAAGAATTTAAGAAATTGTGAAGGTCAGATTTGTTTAAGTTCAGTTCCAATTTAAGTTAATGTTTTTACGTAAAAGTTTTGTGCTGATCGTTTTTTTGGTCCCAGGTGTCGAGACGGACACGTAAAGTTTTGGCGAGTTCCTCGTCTGGTTCCCAGCCTGCGGCATTTGTGTCGCGCCGTGCTCAGGTACTCGGTGTCCACGTTCCAGGTGCAGGCGTTACCGCTCCCAAAGAAAATCCTGGACTTCCTCACGTACAGAGACTTTCCTAAGAATAAGATCCTCCGTTGCAGGGAACATTACAGCTGATGAGCTGCTACATGAGACTGCTCTTGTTTTAAAGCTTGAAATATATGGCCAAAAAAAACAGATACAGGGCGGAATAAAATGAGACTGGTTAAGAAAGACATATTTATTTAAACAATTTTACATTATATATATATATAACTGCTGCTGTAACACTGGTACATTTGAATAGATGTAATGAACTTGATTTTGTCCTGTACACTGTCATTGTGTGGGATTTTTGAGTCTTTGACTGAAAACAGTTTTGGTGCGTGTCTAAGAGAGAAAGAAACAGACCAAGATTTAACTGGACTAGCCATCATTGACCACCATATCTCTAACCACCTGGAAAGCAGCAACCATAGAGCTCAGCTGAATCTTTTCACTGGTTCCAGAGGCAAGGCGATACCTGAGAGAGAGATGGTGAGGGAGAAGGCAGAATCAATACAGGAAGAATGAAAGAGAACAGCATGAGCGGATTTGAAAACAAGAGAGAACAAACATGAGAGAATGAAAATGCAATTGAAGACAACTTATGACAGAGTGAACGAGTAAAAAAAGAGAATGACAACAGAAATGAGAGAACAGGCAGAAAGAAAGAGCAAGTATGGGAGAACAACGAAAGAGGAAGAATGAAACAAAAATAATGTGAGAAAGAGTGAAGGAACAAGAAAATGTACAAGAGAGCGAATAAGATCGAAGGACAGATCAGTGAACGAAAGAAGTAAGAGAAGGGAGGAGCTGGAAATCCCCCCCCCCCACAAGTCATTTGAAATGGTTTTATAGATAAACCTCGACCGTCCCACTACTCACTCGATGTCTGCGAGCTTGATCAGCAAACCCATCCGGATCGCCGGAGGAAAATCCACTGGAGGAGAGCGAGAGGAGAAGGAGAAAAGAGTGGAATTATTTCACCCTCATCATTAATGTGATCCATCAGATAGGCCAACATGTCTCAACTTCATCTCTTCAGTTTTGCACTGGACCATTAATGCCTCACTTTGGCCTCATGTATTCATTTATATTGTTGTTTTACAGAATGGCTCATTAATACAGCACATTCAAGGTGCGTATGTGAGAGATTCAGAGATTTAACCTGTTTTTTTGCTGATGGTTCCACTTAAATTCTTTAGAATGATTTTAACTTTTTAAAATTTGTCATAATACACTTGTTTGACTTGTTTGTCATAATACACTTGTTTGAGAGAGCACCAATATGGCAATATTTATTTTTTAGGAAATTTCATCTTGAATGTTCACAAAAACTAAATGGAAGAGGTAATTTTTCTTTTTAAAAAACTAAAATATTTAAATCTGTAAAATGAACACATTTCTACATTTGTCCTCTTTTCAGTGTTGCAGATTAGTTTATGTAGGCACTAACAAAGCTCAATCAATATTTTGCTGCTTATTGACCGTTTGGCTTGACCGCCCCTTGTCTAATAAAAAAAAAAAAAAAAAGTATTACATTTAATGTATACTGTTTATAAAACACACACACACGAGAAGGGGGGGGGGGGGTTTACCCATTACATATAGCTGTTTGGAAACAATGATCTGGGGGAGGAGCTTTCTGTACAAGAATAGAAGTAGGGTCAATGATTAGATCATAGATTCATTATTTACTTATTTAAATCCAATTACTTTGACTAAAGCTTTGGCATCGCTAAGATAGGCTTATGCAATGTTACAACATTTAATTATTTATATATGGTTCAGCACCATCCTTCCAGGTTATAATAATGCATTTTTCAGTTCTTCAGTCTAATTTTAGTAGTTTCAGCAATCTCCTTAGCTGTTTTTTTGTTGTTGCTTGATTCAGGTTGATACAGAGTGACATCTTTGACAAGACCACAGGATATGTTTTGTTTAAGAATTGAGAAGCTACTCACTGCATCAGATAATCAGTGCAGTAATTATCCAATGCACGGCTCTTAACTAGTTACTTAAATCCAGGAGGTGACACTTTTTTGGGGCCAGGCAGTGCTATAATAATAATAATAATATTAATAATAATAACAAGAACAACTGGAGTGGTACGTTTTCTGAAGAAAATGTGAGTGGTGCTTGCCATGGCAAAATGTGGGCCTATGGTTTGGCGTGACAGCTTTACAATGATCCCAAGAGACTGACTGGTTGCGTGCGAAAATGCGCCCACCCTCATGTTAGCATGTTGCTAGCATGTTGCCAACTATATTAGCATGTTGCTAGCAACATCATTAGCATGTCGACCGCGCGATGCTAACAATATTAGTATGACGTTAAGATGATTAGCATGTTGCTAGTATGATGCTAACATGATTAGCATGTTGCTTGCAGGATGCTAAGACAATTTTAACGTGTAGCTCTTAGCTACCGGATATTAGCATGTAGCTATTCACCGCTAGCATCTTTGCTGGCATGAGTCAAAAAAACTAAACCGACGTGTCTATTCACTGTTCTGATGCAGTGATGAATGTCTTGCAAAATGATTGCAGTCCCCGTTTTGTTTCTAGGGAGTGGCTTGGAACCAAATAATGAAGAAATCCAAGGCTTCTGTAGATTATGAAAGATATAAACCAATCCCCATGCCTCAATAATCCTCCATGTGTTTGAGTTGCTAGGGTGCTCTAAATGGTTGCTAGGGGGGTGGCTTACGAGCATCACGATAAACGTGAAAAACTGATTGGTTGCCCGAGATAAATGAGCCTCTCCCGTTTCTCTACAACAATGGGATCCATCAGTTCCTATGGAAGTTACCATTATTTGTTAATGGGGCAAATTTGGGCACTTCTTGTGCCCCAGGTGTACAACTTAAACCCTCTTGCAGGGTAGGTTCTGACAAGAAATCCCAATTAAATGTAGTAAATCCCTACTAAATTCTCGCCCTTCTTTTTGCAATGATCACTAATAATAATAATAATAATAATAGTAATTAACTTGTAATTCTCCTATTATTCCATCTGAGCAATATTCTTCAGCAATATTCTTCTCGTCGCTCCGATTAACAAGCTAAAGAAGCTAAGAGATTTTAGTTCATCATCTGGTCACATCTGGTCTTCAGTCTAAGCCTGTGTGCAGTAAACTCCTCAACCCGTCTTACCTCTGTGTATGAGAAGATGCAGCTCGGTGAGAATATCATGCAGCGCTAACCCTTTCAGCGTTTTCAGCTGGAGGATTTCTGTTTGCATGGCGTTAAGTAAGAATACGTCATTATGCTTTAAGGATGGGCGTGGCTTTAAGAGTGTAAAGGTTGTTAGGGATACGGTTATACGCCGCGGTGAAGTCTTTGTTCAAGGACCAGTCCAGGATGTTGGCGATGTCCGAGCGCAGAGGATGTCCTGTGCAGGTGTACACCGTCTCCTCCGTCACCTTCCCGTAGGCCATGTGAGTGCTCTGGATAGACGACAATCAATGTCTCGTTGAACTCACGAAAGAGAATCAACAATTTAATGGAAATTTGTTATTATTTGTAAACTGCTGTGGTAACGGTGATGTCACACCCATACAATCTTCACTCATTTCTACCGCACACGCACCTGTAGAATGTTCAACGATCTCCTCATGTCTCCTGTAGACAGCGTCACAATAGCCTTCATGCCATCTGGAGTGATGTCGATGCTGAAAGAAATCATACAGATGACAAAACAAGATCAGCTCAGCAGCGCTTCAGGGCCAAATGAGTTGTAGCATAGTACCGCTCGTCTCTCATCACACACTGGGTCTTTTAGCTCCAGTGGACGTTTCTGTAAGCACGAACTGTCCACTGAGTCAATGAGCTTCACCTCTCCTGCTGGATGACGTGCTCGAGCCGGGGGATCATCTGGGTCTGGGACAGAGGACCGAAACGGAAGCGTGTGCATCGAGACTGAAGGGCGGGGATGATTTTTGACAGGTAGTTACAGATCAGACAGAACCGAGTGTTCTCTGTGAACTTCTCAATCACTGGGGAGAGAAAGAGAGAGAGACAGAGAGAGCACATGAGCATGGAGAGACAAAAAGATTGTAGAGAAGAGACAGAAAGATCAAGCAAGTATGGGGGGGAGGGGGAGCGTAAGAGAATGACCGAGAGTGTAAGAGAGAGAGAGACAGAAAAGAGAGAGAACCAGATAGCAGGACAGAGACGAAGGGAGAGAGATAGAGAATTAGAACAAGAGATAGAAAGAGTGAGAGCGTGAAAGAAAATGGCAGATAATTTATATATGTGAGAAAGAAAAATAAAAGACAGGAGAAAGAACGGAGGAGAACCGGGGATCGAAGGAGAATCTGAGAATGAAAGGAAGAGAGAGACAGTGAGGGAAAGCGGGACAGATACAGCAAGGCAGAGCGCCAGTGAAGAACAGGGAGAGAGTGTGAGAGACAGAGACGCATGCAGAGCGAGAGACACACAATCGGAAATCGAGAGAGAGAGCACATCACAAGGGAAAGAGAGAAGGAAAAACATGCACAGAAAGACAGACGGAGAGAGACGATTTAACAATAGCAGGTGTTTGAAAAACTTTAACACTCCATCTACAGTTTGTGTGTGAGAGTGTGTATGTGTACGTGTACGAGAGTAAGATTTGGACACAGGGCCATGTGGAAGCCCAGCAGGTGAGCTGCTAGAGGGGCAGATGGTCCAGTACCTCTCCTTAAAGCGTTCTGAGCGTCCTGGGTCATGGCATCCGCCTCGTCCAGAATCACCAACTTAAAACCCTTCCTACACACCACAACACACACTTCATGAGTGATAATAACCAAGCAATAACCAGTCAGAAACAAGCACAAGAAGAAAATCATTCATTTTCACGCTGTACAAATGTGTACTCCTCCTAATTAGGGCCGAGCAACGAAATGCGTTTTATTTACAACCAGCATTTTGGCTTCTTTTATTTCACAATGCATAATGTGTAAACTGAATAAAATTTTTTGTTGTGTCTCCTTTCTTGGCAAACGTGTTTCCTCCTCAAATATTATAAAGAGTTATAGCCACCATTAAACCTGATAAACGTGTATAAATGTGATGACCTGCAAAACTGCTGAATCTGACTTAAGTTAGCCAACAGGCGTTCTGTATGCTGTTACCATTTTTTATCCTATAATGAGAGTTTTTTTTATTTAGGATTTCAATCACCCAATCAATTAATCTGATGAAAAAGCAATAGAAAAAAAAAGATAGTTTGTAAAATTATAACCTGTATCAGTCCATAGGATTTTAATATTAAGATAAATGAACTTTTTCATCAGCTTAGCTCTTACTGTGCAGCCTTGAAAGAAGTGCTCAGTGCGGGTCTTACTTGAAAATGGTCCTGGTGCTGGCGAAGCTGAGGATCGGGCCTCGGACCACATCTATACCCCGGTCATCTGACGCATTGAGCTGTACGAACAAAAGGGATTTTTTAATACATTAAAAAAAAGAAAGAAAGAAAAAAAAGGACATACTTATTTAGAGCTCATTCTGGAAAAATAGATTTATTTAGAGGAATAATATTACGGGCATTCGAGTCAAACCAAGACTTTTGAAGAACAGAACACAGTTAAAGTAAAAAGGGAAATAAAAATCCCTTTATTTCTTTATATAATTCCCTGCAACACTAATGCATTTATCCCAGCATTACACTAGTGCTTGGATACTATCAAAGTAGAAAGTTAATTCCTAAGAAAAAAAAAAAAAAGAAAAAAATTAAATAATAAAAAAAAGTCCCGTTTTGATTCAAACACCCCTTTTCAAGAAATAAACCAATTAATGAATTCCATTTAGCATTTTATTTCTGTCTGCAAATATATTTGCATACAACAGTAATGTTATTGCTGATCTATAATCTCAAAATCCTATCTAACAAAATAAATTTTAAAAAGCCTGTAGTACCTCCAGAACCATGGAGTTGAACTCTTTGTCCTTGTAGAGCTGCTTAGCACAGGCTAAAATGGTGGAGGTCTTTCCTGTTCCCGGGGGTCCGTAAAACAACAGGTGAGGCAGTCGGTCTTCTTTGATGAACTTCTGAACTGTAAAAGTATGGTACTGTTAACTAAAACACTAGTCACTGACGTTGCAGTTGTATGCACTTCCGCGTATTAGACAGACACGCACAATCGCTCGCCTCTATGAGCACAATGATCCAGGCATGAAGACCTGTCTCATTCGAGAGCTTCGTTTCATCCCTCATTACTTACTTGTACTCAGAATGTCCTGATGCGAGATCAAATCGTCCAGCTTCTGTGGTCTGTACTTTTCAACCCTATAACAAAAAGACAATAAATTCCCCCCCCCCCCCAAATCATTTTAAATGCATCACATCAAGCGAACACAGCTGTATTCAGAAAACGGTCAGTAATCACAGTGTCAAATGAAAGACAATTTATTAATAATCACATGAGAGATGAGTGCTGTATTGCAGTATAAAGCACGGCTGTGATGTGGATAATAATGTCATAAGATATTACAACTGTACTCCATGCAGCGATACAGCATGACCTCAAGTGTGATATGACGATACGATATTATCACAATATCTTGGTGCCGATCTGATTGAAAAATTTCGATTCTATTAGTATCACAAGTTTATAAATATCCCAATTCGATATTACATTTCCCTGGAATTTGTTACAATTTTAAACATAAAAAAAAGTTTAATGAATAATTAAATGTAGCACGAACCAAGTGCAGCATTTAAACAACACATAATAACTTTAAATACAAGAGTTTAACATTTAACTAAGCAGCACACATCTCGGTCATCCACCATAATTATAATAATAATAATAATAATAATAATAAGGGTTATTTGGCAAGCAGCTGCTCTCTCCTCAGTACCATGGGCTGTACGGTACTTTTGCCCATGTTGCGACCGACAGTTAGTATAAATAATGGTTCTTCGATCACCTGGGACGCAAAGTAATGCATATAGACGTATTGAGCATCCCAGTGCTGTTACCGTCCAACTCGTGGAGAGCCTCTCGTCCAATGATATTGCTCAGCCGGATGTAACCCGTTGGATACACGTCGACATACAATGACAGATTTAGGTACTGTTAAGTGGATCTCATTTAATAGACTTTCACCCATCCATCCATCCATCCAGGAAAATCTGTAGCCCAACTAGGGAATGTGAAAACCAATGGTGATCATTGTGTGCATCCCATGTATTCCATCTTGTATGACTGTGTTAGGACCTTCACATACACACACTACGGGCAATTTGGGAACAACAATTAGCCTAATCTGCATGCTTTTGGACTGTGGGAGGAAACCCACAAAGCGCGGGGAGGACAAGCAGACCCAACGCATGAATCAAACCCAGGACCTGTGCCGCCTTAATAGACTTCAAAAGACATTTAAAAAGTCACAGAAGTTACTGTGCTGCTGCCAGATGATTGGCTGACTGGAGAACTGAGGTGTTTTTAATAGTGTCTTCAAGTTATAAATAAAATTTTTTAATCAAGTTATTAAACATATTTAACAAATAAGACAAACAAATATATACTTGGAATCAAAACTATCCACTGGGCAGGTAAAAGGTCCTTAGAATATATTTATTAATAACAATAATGTTCAAGAGCCAAACTAAAAAGATAAAGAGATTTTATAATATAGCGAGATTTGACAACTCCATTTTCTAGCAACTTCTCTGATAACGTACTTTAATTAAATTGTGCCGAAAATATAGCTGCTTGCAATTTTGTTTTAAAAACCAATGCACGTTAGTCAGCTAACCATGATTTTAAAAAAATGAAACACTAACATATTCTAAACCCTACCCGCATTCATAACAACTTCCGCGTTAGTGGTAAACTGTCCAATCAGAAGATTTCAAGGTTGACGCACAAGCCAATCATAACACAGAGCACGATCAGACGAGCCAATCAAAGACTTTGAAGGCGGATTTTTTCTCCCGGAATGAAAGCGCAGAAAAAATAAGCAAAAAACAGACAGAAATCGGGATATGTTAAAAACAAAACAACTAAAATGAATGCTACGCTATTAATTTAAGTAACTTATTAGTATGCTAGCGCAAATTCTCGTTTGTTGGTTAATCCTGAGCTTCCGTTATCCCTTCTTTTTATAAACCTTAGCCTAATTTAGCCATAAACATGCTCGTTTCGCATGTAGTATTAACTTCCCAAAGACTTACCATGGTAAATTCCTGGTCTGAAGAGGTGGCTTGCTTGTTGATGCCATTTTTATCTGTTCTAATCACAGTAACCACGCTATAACAAGAGAGAATCCCTTTGGCGCGCTTTCTGACAACACTTTTACGTGAGTGAGTGCTGCTTGACGGCGGCTGGGCCATCCAATCGGTGCTGCGGAGCGATGGCGTTACCACGCCCACTTTACTATCCAAGTAAAATGGAGCAACAGCCATTAAAATGTGTAAAATAATAATAGATTTGTTTTATTGAATTGTTTATCACACAAACATTTAAAACATAATCTGTATGTTCAGCTAAAATATATATATATATATATAAAATTATGATTATAATGATTATTATTATTATTGTATTTGTTGTTAATCATGAAACAGCTGTATCCCACAAATCATGAAAGAACTGAAGAAGACTGAAGAAGCTACTTGGATAAGTAGTATCTAAGAACAAGAAAGAAGTCCAGTTGACATGACTCAACTTCCAGATCTTGTAATACAAGTTTTTGTTTTAT
The DNA here is from genome assembly GCA_030347435.1 of Clarias fuscus. NCBI lineage: Eukaryota > Metazoa > Chordata > Actinopteri > Siluriformes > Clariidae > Clarias > Clarias fuscus. Next base: position 24,516,914 of record CM059208.1, read on the forward strand.
CATTTAATAACATTTAATTACTTTCAACAGTAGCCAAACCTGTCAAAACATACTGTATAGTATATAACCCCCATCAGTAGCATTAACTGGCTTGTTAGCGCACTTTTCCCCCACAGTTAAATACACATACAATTAAACAGGTTTGGGTAACTGGTTTGTAATCCAATTATTTGTTAATCACTAATATTTTGGATAACATGGAGATTCTATGAAAAGGTGGCACGTCTCCCGGATTTCATTGACCCCTCTCAGCACTGATTATGGTGCTCAGGGTCGTAATGAGTTCATGTGTGAAAATGATTCCTCATGCTCCCAGAACCAGTCTTTCACAATTTGAATATTGGAATATGAATATGAATATTGATGTGATAACCTGGAATTCAGTACATTCAGGTCAGACCTTGCTCCAGAGTCTAAACCTGACTGAAGCAACCCCAGATCATAAAGATAAGATAATGATAAATATGCGCTTCCCTTCTTTCCCTGACGCGCCCATCGCTTTGATATACTGTAGGGTCCATCTGAACTCATCATGACCTTTTTGCATTGCTTTATAGTCCAATCTAGCAAACTTAAATATTTTTTTCCGATTGGTCGCACTAACAAGTGGTTTCCTTATGACCACACAGCTGTTTAGTCCCAATCCTGTGAGTTCTCAACACGTTGTGTGTGTGTGGAAATGCTCTTACTTTCACTATTAAACATAGCTCTGATTTTTATGTTTTTCTTTAAACCATGCATTCGTTAAACGATCACCATTTTTTTCCATCCACATTACTCCCACAAAGTTGACGGTTCGGCACCATCCTTTCAGGTTTGAATAACGTGTTGAATGGTTCTTAACTCAGATCCAGTAATATCAAATCTCCCTAGTTGCTTTCTTTGCTTGATGCAATATCAATAATTAGAAAATTCTAAAATGGTGACTTTTTTGAATGAGCAGTGTAGATTTAGGTAACATACATGTGTTTTGTGAACATATGAAGTATATATATGAGATTAAAAGCAAAAAGGCAAACTTGTGTTGATCCAATTACAAATAATCATTCTATTTAAAAACTGCAAATTTAACATTAGCCGATTTTCAATGGGGTGTTTATGGAAGCCTGAAGTACACCAACGCTGGTATCGGTTCTCTTCCTCCACTTTAGGTTTGGTTCGTGGGAAATGACACACCTGCTGGAGCTGCATGTGTTCCTCCCAGTCCACGAGCTCGAGCTGGGTTTTAGTGGTACAATGCCCGCTGGGCAGGTTGAGTTGTGCCAGGTGTGTTCTTCAGGTATGTTTCTTCATCCTGGTTACTGGTGAACTGCCAGCTTTCACTGCCAACTTACATCATGATCACATACTCACCAACACACATACAGTAGAATATATAAAAGGAAGCTTGATTCAAAATGAGCTTTTGATCCTTGTGGTGCATGATTTTACACACCATATTACAGTATATATACACAGTAAGACGTTTGAACTCATAATAGACAAAATATTCGATTTTTAATTCCCTGAAAAGATACCAAGTTTTTTAATTTCTGTGACAACTGCAAGACACAAGTGACAAGACTATAATTTTTCGTTTTACCTTTTACTTATTTATGTGGGCCCTCAAACACAAAAAGTACCATTTTTGTTATAAAACAGGTACACATTCATAAGAAAAAAAAGGTAATTTTTGTTATGAAAGGTTGGTGTTTGCGCAGTAGTCAATGTAAGGATTACAATAGAACAGAAACAGCAATTTGAACACCTGGAGCCTTTACAAACATCACCTTTCAATGTTTTCTGTACGTGTATTTGTGTATGTGTGTTTAAGATGAAGTTGCATAAGAACTGTTTTGCGCTGGAATACTTTCCTGATTTATTATTATTATTATTATTATTATTATTATTATTATTATTATTATTATTATTATGTTTTGATGTGTTAAGAGAACTGGAAAGACTGAAAGCTGCTTCTGAGAGTTCGGGCCAGTATAATTGCCTTGCGTCTTAGGTAAAGACAAATGCCCTCACTGGCCACTTTATTAGGGACATCTGTCACAGCCAGTCACATGGCAGCAACTCGATGCATTTAGGCATGTAGGCCTGGTCAAGATGACCCGCTGAAGTTCAAACCAAGCATCAGAACAGGGAGGAAAGGTGATTTAAGCATCTTTGAACGTGGCGTGGTTGTTAGTGCCAGACGGTCTGGTCTGAGTATTTCTGAAACTGCTGATCTACTAGGATTCTCAAACACAAATCAGAGAATCGTCTGAAAAAGAGAAAATATCCAGTGAGGGCAGAAATTGCCTTGTTGATTCCAGAGGTCAGAGGAGAACAGCTAGACTGGTTCAAGCAGATAGAAAGGCAACAGTAAATCAAATAACATCTCTTTGATTTTGAGGTCTGCCGAAGAGCATCTCCGAACGCAAAACATGTCTAACCTTGAAGCAGACGAGCTACAGCAGCAGAAGACTACACCGCATGCCTGTCTTGTCAGCTAAGAAGAGGAAACTAACGCTACAGTGTGTATGGGCGCACCAAAACTGGACAATAGAAGATCGTCTATTAGAAAAACACTGACTGGTGTGATGAGTCTCGATTTCTGTTACAACATTCAGAAGGTCGGGTCAGAATTTGCCGTTAACAACATGAGGGCTTTGATCCATCCTGCCTTGTATCAACGGTTCAGGTTGTTGGTGGTGGTGTAATGGTGTGGGGAAGATTTTCTTGCCACACTTTGGAACCCTGAGTACCAACTGAGTATGGTTTAAATGAGTATTGTTGCTGCCCTTTATGACAAAAGAATAATACAGATGTCACTAATGAAGTGGCTGTTGATCCATCACTTAGGAAATAATCATAGGTTATTACAGAGAAAATGGATATTACAAAGCCATGTTTTCTAATAAAAAAAGTCCAACTAAGAATGATTAATGTGAAAGCATGGTAAGGGAATAGAATAGAGAATAAGGATATTTGCGATTTAGAAAATGTAAAACCGAATATCTGGTACACTGTGGATATCCCACAATGCATAGTGGTTAGCATTGTGGCCTCGTAGAGGGCAGAGAGTTTGTGCCCTGCCTTTGTGTCTGTGTGCATGGAGTCTGCATCTTCTCCCCATACTTGGTGGAAAAACAAACAAACAAAAAATGAAGAAATGGGGCACTCAAGAGTCTTGCACAATATTCCATGTGTCACATTATTCTGAACAGATCACGATCCTAAACACATCTGTACTGTACTGTATATGTGCAAAGGAATATGTCAAGTGACGTATTCAAGTTTGTTGTAATAAGGTCATGTTATTTCACTTTTTGGGTTTCACATCCTTGGTTTCTTTACATTCTCCTTTTAAATGTTTAGCTTTTCTTTGAAAATTGTTCCCACAAAGCGGAGGAACCAGGTGAGATCCGCACCTTTTACTTACTGTATGCTTGTACAGCATCATCACTCCAAATGTTTGAGGTACATTACCTTCCCAGATAGCAAAATCTTTATGGCCCAGCTCAGGTTGTTTCTCCCGGTTCGGGCCCAACAGTTAAGCGCGTCAAGGTGCGGTGGACCCAACAAGCGATAATTCTTCTTTTTTTTAAAAACATTTTAAAATGTAATAATTTGGACACTCTTCCTTTTAAACCTGACCAGGACCGACTTCATATTGAAGTATATGTACAGTGTTTGGATACCCGGTGACACTGTGGCTTATTGATTAGCACTGTCACGTCGCATCTCCAGGTTATGGGTTCGATTCCCACCTGTGTGCACAGAGTTTGCATGTTCTCCCCGTGCTTGGTGGGCTTCCTCCGCGTACTCTGGTTTCCGCCCACAGTCCAAAGACATGCAGATTAGGCTAATGACTGTATGAGTGTATGAGCGTATACACTGCGATGGATTGTCATCCTGTCCAGAGAGTATCCCGGCTTGTGGCCTAAGCCTCCAGATATACACGTATATGTATACAGGGTAAAGTAGTATAGACGATAAACGAGTGAATGAGTGTATTTGGATAGCAGGTTTGTGCAATCAAACTGAAACGCCTGGTTTTAGACCACAATAATTCATTAGTATGGTGTCACTAATGAATTATTGTGCATCACTTTGTCTTGGTAATTACTGATACAAGTCCTGCACAGTGGCCAGAGGGATTTCAAGCCATTCTTCTTGCAGAGTAGTGTCCTGGTCACTACGTGATGCTGGTGGAGGAAAACGTTTCCTCACCCGCTCCTCCAAAACACCCCAAAGTGGCTTAATAATATTTAGATCTGGTGACTGTGCAGGCCATGGGAGACTCTGTCACCAGTCTTGCTGTGTGTATTGGTGCATTATCATCCTGATACATGGCACCGCTTCAGGATACAATGTTTGAACCATTGGGTGCACATGGTCCTCCAGAATGGTTCGGTAGTTCAGTAGCACAAGTATTGGGCATAGGGAATGCCATGATATTGCAGCCCAAACCATCACTCATCCACCTCCATGCTTCACTCTGGGCATGCAACAGTCTGGGTGGTACGCTTCTTTGGGGCTTCTAGACAGTAAAGGTGGACTCATCAGAGAACAATACATGTTTCACATTGTCAACAGCTCAAGATTTTCTCTGATGTCACCATTCAAACCGACGTTTGGCATCGGCACGAGTGACCAAAGATTTGGCTATAGCAGCCCGGCCATGTACATCGACCCTGTGGAGCTCCTGACAAACAGTTCTGGTGGAAACAGGGGAGTTGCACATTTAATTCTGCAGTGAGTTGGGCAGCTGTGGTTTTATGTTTTTTGGATACAATCTGGGTTAGCACCCGGACATCCCTTTCAGACAGCTTCCTCTTGCGTCCACAGTTACTCCTGTTGGATGTGGTTCGTCCTTCTTGGTGGTATGCTGACATTACCCTGGACCCGTGGCTCTTGATACATCACAAAGACTTGCTGTCTTGGTCACAGATGCGCAAGCGAGACCAGCACCAATAATTTGTTCTCTTTTGAACTTTGTCACCCATAATGTTGTGTCCATTGCTATCTTTTAAGCTAAACTGTGGTATTACTCTGCTAACTAAACCTTCACATTCTGCTCTTTCTGGTGGAACGTGCAATCAACAAAGATTAGCCACCAGTCTGGTCACATTTAGCCATGAAACCTCCAACACTAAATTTCAGTTTCATTGTCCAATTATATATAAATTATATATATATATATATGCTTACATATATATATATATAATTAATGTTTTTTTTTTTTACTTTGCCCAGTACGTTTAAAGTGTTCGAATGAGTTCTGTAAGGAATATAAAAAGAGCCGTTTGTATGCTCATATACATTAGACTCGTTTTCGAACCAAGAGGTTGTTCGAGTTCAAACAGTGAGCTCACTGCGTTTGATGTTGAATCTCGCGAGATGTTGCTTGTGTTCTCGCGGGAACTCGTCTCTCTCTCTCTCTCGCTCGCTCTTTCTCTCTCGCGCGCGCTGTGGGTTGCTGTGGGTTTGATTGACGGGGCAACATGTTGGTGCGGTGGTGGGGGAGCGCCACCGGGATGCTGCTACAGAGGGGGAGGAATACCTGCGGCCAGAACACGCCGGAACACACACCCCGCGCTTAGAGACAAGACAGTGTCAAGACACTGACTGCGATCAGTTTTTATTTATTTATTATTATTATAAGGATTATTATAGGGAGAGGGGGGGAGGAAAAAAAAAATGCGCGCTGGACGGTGACGGTCGCTGATGCTGATGACACCGCAATGAGGATCTGATCCCCCTCCTCCTCATCCTCCTCCTTCTTTACACCCCCCCCCCCCCCCCCCCCAACACTCTTTCTTATTTCTTATATTATTATGATTATTATGGCAGGATGATGATCATGCAAACGGCGTCAGGAGACCCGAAACGGACCGCGGTGATGGAATCGCCTTACACGTAGAGAGAGAGAGAGAGAGAGAGAGAGAGAGACTGTTGTATTTTTAGAGCGCGTTCCTGTTTTTTCCCCCTTTTTTCCCTCTTCTTCAATCCGATGTGCGTGTTTTGATTTCATTTGCGTCTTTCTTCTCCTGAGAGAAAGTCTCCCTGTCCATTATTAGCATCAGCAGCAGCAGCAGCAGCAGCAAACAGTAAAACAAACAAACAAACAAATAAACAAACAACATGATGGATGAGGAAAAGATGACGAAAAGCGAGGAGGCTCACCTGAGTTTGCAGAAAGCCCTGCAGCAGTGCGAGCTGGTGCAGAATATGATCGACATCAGCATCTCCAGCCTGGAGGGGCTCAGGACCAAATGTGCCACATCCAATGACCTGACGCAAAAAGAAATCCGCACGCTCGAGGTAACAGGCCGCTTGCCATCATCACAAACATCACCTGCACCTTCACTTCACTGTGAACACCGTCATGAATACCATCCCCATCACAAGCTATCACAAGCGGAATATGAACACCATGACCGAAACCATCACCGTCATCGCCAACGCCATCGCTATCATCACCATCACCATCACCATTAAAATCAAAACTATCACTATCATCGCCAAATTCACCACCATTACCAAAGACATCACAATAATCACCAAAGCCATCATCACCAAAACTATCCCTTTCATCACCAACACCATGACCAAAATCATCTCTATCATCACCAACACCATCACCAAAACCACCCCTATCATCACCAACACCTTCAACACCACAACCATTAAAACCCAAACCATGACCACCGTTACAACCAAAACCATGACCATCATTACCAAAACCGACAGAATAATCACGAAAACCATTACCATCATCACCAACTCCACCACCACCAAAAACCATCAGAATAATCATGAAAACCTCAACCACCACCAATATTAAAACCAAAACCATCACCAACACCGAAACCATCACCACCAGCACCATCACTGCTATCCTCATATCCACCAACCCCATTAAAACCAAAACCATCACCAACATCATCACCATCATCGCCAAAACCAGAAACATCACCACCAAAACTGTAACCAACACATCACCATAACTATCATCATAACCACTACCATCCCTATCATAATCGCCATTATGTTATGGTTATTAACTGTAACTATCACCACCAACACCAACATAATCATTACACTCCATCACCAACACCATGTCCATGAATCCCTCCACTCATCCTCCATCATGTTTTTTTTGAGCATTCACTCTCCTACAGCATAACACCCCTGAACACAATATCCATCTTGCTTTATTGCAATTAAAGTGCATCTGTGTGATTGTTTGTGTCTGTACATGTATGTGTGTGTGTGTGTGTGGGGGGGTATTAAACGAAGAAGCTGCAGTGAGGCGCATTCTGCAGGTGGTGCAAAAAAAAAAAGAAGAAAAAAAGAGAAAAAAAATGCCTCAGTTTCTTTGCTTGATAACATGAACACAGATAGAGGCCTTATATTGATTGAATCATTTGCATTAGGTTTTACTTCATTTGCAAACCGGGGATTTTAATTGCTAATTGCGTCATGCTAAGCTCCAAAATGTAAGCACTAGAGAAGGCATGGAAAAACAAGGGACTCCCTCTGGCATTGACTGGAAGCGGGGATGCCCCACAGTGAGGGGAGGAGTTTTTTGTTTCTTAAAGCACGGAGACTAACACTTTAACTAAAATACTGCACTGTATCCTCACACAGTATTCTAGTGTTAATTCTATTATACTGTATGATATGTACAGTACATCTAATTTTGCACATACTGACATCTTCAGAGCTGTTTGGTCAGTACATGCTGTACTGTATATCGTTATGGACATTTTGCAGACATTTGACTACTATGGCATTAGTCACAACAGTGGACGGCAGAAGCACCGTTAAATGATATCAGGCTACTATGAATTCACGTTGATAATTACATTCGAGGTGTGTTTCAGCACAGAAAAACAAACAAACAGAAATATCGATGCTTCGTCACACAAATAAGCTAGTAATTGATATCTTCTGTTATGCTAATTATTTTAATATAAAAATAAATTTAAAAGAGAAACAAGCTTATAGAAATGGATAAAGAAGGTTTGATTTGTGGATTTGATAGCGTGTGCTAGTGCTAGGGTTAGTGTTAGCTCGTTCAGTTCATCTGTTGAAAAATGAGATGATGATATTGCGTATGCTATGCTTTACAGTTCATAAAATTATGTACATGTTACTAATTAACTAGTACTGACATTTCAACAAGCATTGCTAATTAATAGCTAAATGCTCTGTAATAGCATTAAATGGAAAGCTAAGGTACAATCCCTTGTTCCATACAACAAGTAGTGCCCTTGATCAGGGGTTAGAGAATAATTTGAGATTTAGCCTTGCGCTAGTCGTGAACAAAACAACACGGGTGGTTCAGAGGCGATTCAGAACGAGAAGGAGACATGACAATGACATAACTTTAGCAGATGTGTTTTCTTGTGGAAAGTGCTTTCGTGACAGGTTTTGTATGTGAGTTTTGGCACCAGCATCCGGTAAGTAGTGGGCAGAACCATGGCGGACAGACATCACGATGTCAGGTGCAGAAAATCTATAAACAAACCCTAATTGAGAACTTCCTCGCTCCAACTAATTACTGTATACTATTTAAAAAGCAAGAATGAACAGAATTATAAGAGTTTTGCTTGAATGAATAATCCTTATTAAAGGAATATTGCATTATAGTAGGAAGTGATGCTGTCTTGTAACCTCAAATTCATAGGGTTGTATTGAGGCAATGTTAGACTTGGTGAATTTGATATATGAAATGATTAAAAAAAGAAAAACAGAGAACTCTCATGAAGTGTGATGAGTGCTGTATATCTTCCTCCTTAAATATAAGTTAAATCTAATCATTCAGATTTAACAAGTAAATGTGTATGTTGACAATACACAATACATTAAAATGATATTAAAAATGGGAAAAAAATGGATTCAGTTATTAATCACGATTCTTTTGTGTGCAGATTTATGTCTTCACAATAGATATTTTTTGTTTTGGTTTTACATTTATTATAGAGATGCACCAATGACCACCAGTGACACGACCTAGTTGGTCATGACCGATCAGACATACAGTAATCCATTCTGTAACGTACCTCACTGTTTCTTTATAATGCAACAGGTGGCGTACTCTAAACTATTCACTCACTGGCATCCTATGTGGTAGTAGTGAATTATTTGCTAAGTTTGTTTAGAAAGAAATTCTTTGTTTAATAATAATTATGGCGGGTGACAGAGATACGTGCTGCCCAGTTAAATGTAGTTTGCTGCCCAGTTTGTATTATTTAAATGCTGCACTTGTTTTTTTAAGAGGGAAAACTAATATGGGGACCAGCTACATTTAATTCCTAATGTTCAATAAAGATGGTTGTGAAGCTGTTGAATAATGATATGGTATAAAATCTTTAATTTCTTAAAATTGAAAAACTTAAAAAAAAATAAATTTATATATATATATATATATATATATATATATATATATATATATTAAATGTTCAAGGTCTAACAAAATGGGGAAAAATGTAATATTGAATTACGATATTTATAAAATTGTGATAGTTACAGAATCGCAGAATTAATTGAATTGGCATCTAGGTATCATAATAATATCGTATCGGGAGGTGACTGGTGATTCCCAGCTCTAATATTTAATTGCCTATCATGGTCAAAACTTAGAACTCTTAGCTAGTAGTAACAAGCTAGCAACTTAGCATGTGTTAGCCTAATACTTCCTGAAGTACTGTAGATGTTAGCTAGCTAGCCACTAATGTTTTTCATTTCAGTTACAACAATAAGCAGAAGCTAGAAACTCAAATATATCACTTATTCTTGAAATATTTTAAATAATTTAAATACTGTATATTACTCTTCTGTTTGTTTGTTTTTAAATGACACAGCTTATGTTTTGGTGTGTGATATGCAAGATGCTAACAGGTGCTAATACAAATCCTATTATTATTATTAGACTTACTGTATAGCTGATGTACAAAACTAAAGAAGCATAAATTTGGAATCAAACAAACATCTAGTCAAACACATTCTGATTCTTCATCTATATTTGACAGAAATTGTTTCTTCGTACGATTTTAAATTGCCACCAGATACTCCAACGAAGTTTCATTAGTTACCCACAGATTTATGGAAAAGATATAGGATAAGATTTACAGTTGACTCAGAACGAGCTAGAGGAAAAGTTTCATAATTTTTAACACACACAACAGGACACGAGGCCTTCATTTAACACACAATTGAAGTGGGTCAGGCGGATGTGGAATAACGTTTTCAATTGTGGCTGCATTGCAGTGTTGATGAGAGTTTCTATAGACTGTGAAATTGAAATCACTCTGTATTTTACGGTATATGGAGGGAGAAGGGAAAAACATCTTAAGGAGAAAAAAAAAGGGAAAAAAGTAGTACCCTGCTATGGTGGCTTTGTGGTTAGCACTGTCACGTTGAACCGTAAGGGTTGTGGGTTTAAATCTCATGTGCATGTTGTCTGCATGTCCTTTCTTTGCTTGAAGGGTTTCCCTAAATACAATTATATCCCCTATAATCCAAAGTCATGCCCTGTAGGCTGATTGATGTTTCCAAATTGCTGTGGCCACAAGACAACATATGCGATGTATTAAAGTTCTCCCTGTGCTCAAAACAGGTGATGTCACTAATTAGTTCTAGTCTATCTGGCTGAAGAGTCGTACTAATTAACTAGAAATACTAGTGAAAAACAGGGTATGTGAGAATGGTATTTAGCTTCTGAAGCCATGACCTGGGTCATCTGTCGGATAATGCTAAAGAAGGCAGTAGTGGTCAAGAAACTGTCTTTTGTACATGATCTTCAGGAAGCAATCAAGCAGGCATGGATTGAGCTAGCGACACCAGAGTACTGCAGACGTCTTTTTGAGGACTCAGCAGGTTTTGAAGAATTGTTGTAAAGCATAAAATAAGAGATTATTATTATTATTATTACCTTGATTGCCATACTTAACAATGAGAAGGTCATTAAAAGATTGCATTTCACTTATGTCTCAGTACTTTTGGCCAACACTGTATACAGTACATGGGTGTGTGAATGTGTGTAAGCCTATGGGTTGCCAGAGGTTGTGCTTTCAGCAACATCATCTTTTAGCAACTTCCTCTAGGCCATCATTTATGTAACAGTTGCGTCCAACCGAGACAAGACAAGTGGAGATAGTAACCTGTATTACCACTGAAATGTTAAACTATATGTATCACTCCATGTGCCGTTAATTACTGTCGGTCGCAGCATGGGTGAAGGTACGTAGGTCTGTACAGTCCCCAGTACTGTGGAGAGAGCAACTGTCTGTCAAAACCAACATTCAAAAACTCCTTAATGATTGCTTGTAAGTCGTTCTGAATCGCATCTGAAGCGTCTGTGTCCTCTTATTTATGGCTGCAAAGCTAACTATCTTCTAACACAAGGCTGAATTTCATATCGCTGTCTAACCCCTGATCAGAGGCACTACTTGGTATGCGTGACAATGGATTTTAAACTACACATAGCGCACTAGCTTTCCATTTAATGCTATTTTGGATTCAAACTTAGAAGTAGGAATTGAATGTAGCTGATATTCTAAACTTGAAATATAAAGAGAAACCTACGAGATCTGTTGATAATAAAGTGTTTGCAGAACTGTTATATAAAAGCAATATCAAACTCAAGGTCATGCTGTATTGCTGGATATAGCGTGGCTGAGATGTGGTTGTAGGCATCACAGCATGTTATAGGTTATCCAGCAATACAGCACTCCCTCTCATGTCATATAGCTTCATTAGTACAGTGATGTTTGCCTAATTATTAAAATGGATACTAATTCTAGTTAAGGGAGGAGTTGTTCTAAGGCTATTTTATTTATTTATTTATTGTGGACATTTGTCACGATTTTCTCCCTAATTTAGTCAAGTCCAATTCCCCCTCCATCAAGGCTAGTACTACCAGTTATTGAGGACCTGTTCACGCACTGTTGGGTGGGGAGTGGGACACACTCAGAGGACAGCTCCCGTGATTGGCTTAGAGCCGCGCTTGATGGGAGAGCACTAAGTGCCTCCCACTCCACCCATCTGAGAGAGCTCGGCCAATCAGCTCTCTCCAGGCCCCCCGGCTGCAGGAGGCTGCGGCATCACCCGGGAATCGAACTAGCGATCTCCAGATCAGGCTAGCACTTTACTATGATCACTGTGCCTCTCTGGGGCCCTTGTTTCAAGGCTATTAATTAATATATGGCATGTTTTATAAGGATGGAAATCATTTAACAATTTTTTAAATTTGTAATAAATTCTTAAACGCTATTTAAAAAGAGAAACGCTTCTTTGTTGTTGCCACCCCAAACAGCCGAACAGCTCAGATACCTGAAGACTTCTAGAAAAGTGCAGCAGTTGAATGAGTCACAGCAGGTCACTGGTTCAGTGCCAAAAATAAAGGGCTGAGGGATTCAGTCTGGACACAACTGAGGCTAAAAACGATTTGTAGGTAGTGTAACTAGGAGAACTGTGCTAATATTAAACCCTTATTCCCACAGGATAATAGCATCATAGTTAATTATTAATAGTTGTTAATAAATAACCTGAGCAGTAACCTGAGATTTATCAGTAATAAAGGATTAGATGTTGTCCTAACATATACATATAACATCTATTTTCATATACATATAACATCTTTTTTTTTAATGACATTCTATTTCTTTTATCATTTTAACTGCATTTTTGATTGCTTCCTGAATATCATGTACAGAAGACGGTTTCTTGACTGCTACTGCCTTCTTTATCATTGTTCAACAGTTTTCTATTGGGGTTGGATCTGGAGGTGAACCAGATCATGGCTCCCGAAGCTGAAGACCAATGTCACGTATCCACTTTTTTCACGAATCTTTCTAGTCATTTAGCACAAACCTTCAGTCAGATAGGCTAGAATTCATTAGTGACATCACCTGTTTTGTGCACAAGGAGAAATACAATATATATATATATATATATATATATATTTTTTTTTTTTTACATTTGGCCACTTTAGCTACTGACACTATTCTTGCGTGTCAAACGCAGGTAGAACTTTAAAGGTATCATCTAATAAATGATACTAAGATACAAAGGCAGATTGAGAGTTTTTTTAGTTATGAAAATTTCTCTGGAATAAAACATACACTTACAGATCATGCACAATATCCAATATGTGATTCTCATAACTTGCACCGTATCACATGATCGCACGAGCTCAGCTCAGCCGCGTGGTTTTAGAGCTTTTTGTATTTGCATTTGTACATGAGAAAGTATGTGTGTGTCTTGTGACACTCACAATTTAGGCACAATTTTTGCATCACACCCATGACACCACACTCGACCGCTTTTTATAGAGCAGTAATTATTATAAATATTATATAAAAATTATAAATATAAAGACAAGTAATAAGAAATAAGAAAATATTTTGAAGAAAGTTTTGGGATAAAAATACTGTATACCTTTGATTTACTCATCCATTAATTTATAACAAGACGGCAGTGTCGTAGTGGTTAGCACTGTGGCCTCGCAACTCCAGAGTCCGCGTTTGATCACCGCTTCGGGGTCTGTGTGCATAGAGTTTGCATGTTCTCTCCGTGCTTGGTGCATTACCATTAAATGCTCCGCTTTCCTCCCACGTTCCAAAAACATGTAGATTTCAAATTGCCTGCTGTGTGTGTACGTGTGCCTTGTGATGGATTGGCACTACGTCCAGGGTGTACCCCATCTAGTGCCCTTATTCCTCTGGGATAGGCTCCAGTCCCCTGTGACCCTGTACACAATAAGCGTTACTGAGAATGAGTGAGTATTTTGTAGTCACAAATACAATGGCTGGGGTAAATGGGGTTCACAAGTAATCTAATAATCTTCTGAATGTATGAATAAATGAGTAGTAGTGAAGTTTTTGTAGTTGCTGTGCTTATGTTTTGTCCAATATTTGGCACATTTATTCAGATTTAAAATTCTAATGTTATTATTATTATTTTATTATTCAATAAATTTATAATTAACTTAACTGACAATTCAATTATCAAAAAATTATCAATTATTATTATTATTATTATTATTATTTTACATAATTTATAATTTTGTGATATTTGAATGATGTCGGTTTTGCAATGTTTTTTTTTTAATATTTGAGACAAACTAAAGATACAGAGCTGGTTAGGAAAAGTGATTCTCTTTAATTCTGTTTTTAGAGTTTATCTAATAATAATTAGCTTCACTTCTAATACATGGACAACATTTCTTTAATCTAACTGAAAGTATTCTGATTAGAGATTCCAATCTAACTGTTTACATGAACATTAATCTAATAAGATTTACCCATTTACAGTGCTGTGCAAACTTCATCATCATCTCATCTCAATTCTTATACATTCTTACTTATTCTTACTTTTTGATCTGGTCTTGAGGAATAGTTCTGCAGGTTTCCTGAAGGACTTTGTCTTTACTCATTTTCAGTCTAAAGGATTTGTTTGTTAAGCCACACAGTGACCTATACCGTAAATCATTCAAGCATAAAAAACAGTACACCTTAAGGTATGTACCAGGGAGAAACAGGTGCAGATGATGGCAGAGGATCAGGCCGGTGATTAGTACTGTATACTGCTGATGCTGAATGCTGAGTGGTTGGAATAGACGAGAGGGGAAATGAGGCTGCTGCTGTGATTGCTATAAAAACAGGCAATTTTAAATTTTTTTTATATTTTTGGGCACTTTGCATCCTGTGTAAATTGTGTAAAGCTTACACAATTTAGGTTTAAATATCATATTATGTCAAATTCTAGCTTGTTATTGGTCCACATTGATTGTTGCAGTGTTCCAAATCAGCATACAGGTCATGAAAAGGTATAACTTCAACATTAACACTTTTGAAACTTTGACAAAAAGTAAAAATAAAAGTAAGTAGAGAGGTACATTTTCTGAAGAAAATGTGAGTGGTGCTTGCCGTGGCAAAACATTGGAGTCATGCTAGCAACATGCTAATCACTCTAGCATCATGTAAGCAACATTCTACGGTATTAATATATTTAGCATAATGCTAGCAGCATACTAATCCGCTTAATGTCATGTTAGCGACAGGCTAATCATATTAGGATCATGCTAGCAACATGCTACCCATGTTAATAGCAAAATGCTAACATAGTTATCATAATGCTAGCGACATGCTAGTATTGTTAGCATCATGGTAATATTGTTAGCATCATTCTAACAACATGCTAATCGTGTTAGCAACATGCTAACAGCATGCTAATGATGTTGCTAGGGGGCGTGGCTTATGAGCATCATGATAATGTGAAATGTGAAAGACTGATTTGTTGCCTGAGTTAAATGAGCCCTCCCCTGTGTCTCTACGACAGTGGGATCCACAGATAAATTCAGTTTCAATGTTCTTATGAAAGTTACCACTGTATGTTAATTGCCCATTCGCAGGAGTTGGGAACACACCCTGGACGGGACACACATGGCATCTTCAGTTTTTACGTCACAGCATTATTTGTTATAGGTGATGCTGAAGGAGACACACACTGCATGCTGGAACATCTGATTTATCATGGTCTTCTTATTTCTTTCTGTGTCTGTTCTCTCAGGGTAAGCTGGTGAAGTACTTCAGCCGGCAGCTCTCCTATAAACATAAAGTGCCCTTACAGGAGCGGAACGTTGAGCTGGATGGCTTTCCCCGTCTCTCACACTGGCTCCGCATCGTCAACATGAGGAAAGAGGTCACAGAGGTGGGTACTGACCCTCAGGTTCGAGGTATCGGAAATCATGAATTTGAGACGTCTGAAAGAATCCTGTGAGCTTGGGATGAAAACACGAGCCAAATAAAGCATAATTTACCTAAACGTTACGCAAACGTTGTCATGCATAATAGACAGGGACTTTAGGACATATTAAGTCTCTTTTTATGGCTTATCCATTGTTCTGTGGTGACTGATAATCCGCTTTATAACTCAGCACTGATTAATTCTTTAATCAGATTGGTCAGGAGATGTTGATTCATTTCCTATAAGAGCAGCACTGTAGTTTCAGCTGCCAAGCAAATCACAGGTTTATATCAAAGCACTCGTTTGTATATGTTATTGTAACAACTTAAATAGGGGATTACACAGGGATTAACAGTTAAAAAGGTTTAAATATTGATAAGAGGTTTATTAAATCATTTTCGTCTCAAGGCTTTGGTGTAGTCAGAGGTAAAGCTGTTTTGTGATCTTTAAGATATGGTACGAGTATGTTTTCTGATACAGGAACATCTTCAATTTGAACTTCACAATATACTGTAGCAACAGGACAGGAGTCAAAAGAAAGGCATTTAAGGACCTGGTGTAATTAAGGACCTGGTGTAATATAAATATTAACAGAAACTAGCTACAAACAGATAAAAAAGTATCATGTTTTTCTTTAATTTAGAAAAATAACTATAAGCAGTCGTAAAAAAACGATATGCATGATGAGACTTTTAGCCACAGTCCATTTGATTGGTGCAAACGTTTTAAAGGAGACTGTATGCCCGTGAATGGTGATCCTATTCCAGGTGGCTCACGAGTGAGTGGAACGTCTGATCCTTAAAAATCAACACACAACTTGTGTAAGAGACGCATCTGTCTGGGTAAACTGTACACACGCATACACATTCACCAACACCACTTGCACATTACAGGAATTATTGTCACGTCCCCTGTACAGTCCTGACCACGGTCCAAGCCATTTCCAAATGTTTGGGCCATTAAAGGAGTTCCTGGGAGGCCAATGTTTCAGACGTGAAAGCACAATTGAAAGTCCCAGAAAGCACATATGTCTTTTGTTATATGTTTTGCTCTCAAAACAAGCTACGAAAATTTTTCATAAGTAAAATAATACTGTATTTTTAAGGGTTATAAATGTATAAAATACACACAGGCAGTGTGTCCACACTGTGCAGGTTAAATCTTTATATAGATTTATACATTGAAGGTTAAAGGTTCAGCGATTCAGAGTGTTCCTGTTCACGGTTGTAAATTAGTGACGTTTATGGACTATAAAGTTTCCCATTAAATATCGAGTTATCCCTGGTGTCACTGTACAGTAATAGCTTTCAAAACGTTCTTTATAATTTTTATATAATAACAAATACTAAACCATTTCCAGACACACTTATTAAAATTTTGCTTCTTTATAGATTGAAACATTTGAAGTGAATAAAATAACTATAAGAAATATCTAAAAATAGGCATGTTTAAAAGCTATACAACAAAGAGGATTATTAGTTGCATTTGCACAGTACCATTCAAAAGTTAGGGCACCCCTTCTAATTCCATAGTCATTGTTGATTTTTATTTCTTTCTACACTGTAAAACAATGCTGAAGGCGTCCAAAATATGCAATAATCTCATTTTGAACAGTTGAACATGTTAAGATGTATCTGCTACTTATGCCCCGTAAATCCTTCATAACGCCTCTAATCTGAGGTGATATTTGTTAATTGGTTATTTCTGAGGCTGGTGACTCTAAATGAGCTCCTACGCTGCAGGAGAGGTAAGTTTTGTTCTTGCTTTTCCGGGAAGGTCTTCATGAGACCTGAACTCTTTCAAAAGATATAGTCTAGGGTTCATTATCATATTTGAGGAAGAACCATGACTGCTGCACAATTAAATAGAAAGAGATTCTAACCCTAGATTCATTCATTTTCAGACAATGTTTATTTGTCACATATACTTTATTGCACAGTGAAATTCTTTATTCTTCGCAAAGCCCAGCTTCTTGTTAGTAGGCTGGGGTCAAAGCGCAGAGTCAGCCATTATACAGCGCCCCTGGAGCAGACAGGGTTAAGGGCCTTATTCAAGGGCCCAACAATGGCAACCTGGCAGAGCTGTGGTTTAAACTGCCAACCTTATAGTGATAGGTCGTTCAAGAACGATTCATTCTTTTTGAACAAGTCTTGACTCGTGACTCAGAAGAACGAGTAGTCTCAGAGTGTGATTCATTCAATTTCTACGGGACGTGTGTGCGCAAAGCATCGCAAAACCTCCGTAGATTATGTACAGGAAATAGAAATGAGTTGTTTCTCTCAAGTCTTTTGGTCCGAATCGTTCGTTCTTTTGTCATGTGACTCCCATAGATGCTACACAGTGCAATAGATTCAAAAGAACGAATGACTCGGACTAGAAGACTCATGAGAAGAAGCGCTCAATTCTGTTTCCTGTGTAATGCACTGTGTAGCGTCTATGGGAGTCACATGACAAAACAACTAATGATTCGGACCAGAAGTTATGACGGTGAGCTGCTCATTCTGTTTATAATATGTCCTTAGCTGTATTGTAATATTTTAATTACTGGAACTATAGCCAGAATTTGTGTATGTAGATGTGTTGCAGGTCTGTTTATTTAAAATGTAACATACTTCTGATCAAAACAACGAAATGACTCAAAAAAAGATTCATTTACTCAGAGCCTTAACACACTGAACCACCACAGCCCTGCTTATACATTTACAGTTCCAAAAAAAAACTTTATTTGTTTATTTGTTTTTCATGGATATGAGAAAATCAAAAATGGTCAAAGCAGAAATTTCCGAATGGTGTACCATGACGCAAATTAGTTCACTCAACCCGCACGCTCACTGTCAAGTTGAGTTTTGAGACTGTACAGGTGTCACGGTAAAGGTTACGGTTTCTTTATAATCCTACAGGTGGCGCACTCTGAACTATTTACACGTGTGGTAAGAGTGAATTATTTGTACGTTTGTTTAGAAATAATAATTATGGCAGAGGACAGAGACAAGTGCTGCATAGTTAACTGCGAAACTCTTGTATTTTAAGTTAGATTGTAACGTTTAAATGCTATGCTTGGGTATAAAGCGAAAAAAAGAATGATTGTTATAAGGAAAGCACTACATTTAATTACTCATTAAACTTTTTTTTAACGGTTTAAAATTGTAACAAAATTTGAGACAAATGTGATATTGATTAATTTATAAAATTGTGATACTTATAGAATCTCAGTTTTAATCGCATCAGTACCGAGGTATCATCATAATATCGTACCGGGTGGTGACCGATGCATCCCGTCCCTAGTTTTTGTTTAGGGCAGAACAACAATGTTTTCAGCTTATTCCGGAATTAACAGTAAAACTATGTTTAAATGTAAAATAGTTGATCTGTGCCTTATAAAGCATAATCAAGTACATAAAGCACGTGGCTAAATTTTTTGTCCTGTTGAATACAATTGTGCATTGTTGCCCTCTGCTGGTGAGAAAGAGGAACTGCAGATAGATGAATGCGTCTGGATAGGTGTTTACTGTGCACAGTGTATAAAACTTTGTGGTTGGAATAAGAGATGAAACCTGAGATTTAAATACTGTAATAACAATTCATAAACTATTATTTAATGAGAGTATATTTTATTTTATTTGGATTATTATTGGAGGTACTGTATATGGTTAAAAATTTGTGACTTTCTTAAGCAAGCAGTTGTATGTTTTATAGGATTTCTTTCCTAAAAGATGAATGTATTTTATTGACTTGTTCAATTCTCAAGCTAAGAATTTTATGTATAGTCATTCTTAAAATATTTGTTTCTTCGATATTTGCAGGATTTTTACCAACCATATAAGAAAAATCTTTAGTCACTCTTGCTAGATGTCAGTACTTCTGATTTGACTTTTTATGTTGTGCTGTGGGTTAATATATGTAATTTAATGTGATCTCAATATAAAGAGCTTAACTCATATTAAAAGTTAATCAAACTGTTTCTGAGTAAGAATTTCTGTTATCCATGAATATAATATCTGTGTACATCCTACACGTTCTATTAATTGCTAATTAATAATTAACTCATTAATGCATAGTGGGATACAACATTCTTCGTTCCATATGTAACATTTCATCCTGTCTGTGTGTCGTAGGAGATCTCTCCAGGCGAGCTGACTCTCGAGTCGCTCTTAGACATGTCGGATGGAGATGTGTGCGAGACGTTGCAGAAATTTGGAGCGAGTGAGGATGAGTGCGCCCGCTTGAATGCCTCCCTCACCTGCCTACGCTCCGCCCACAAATCAGGTGAGCACCCGAGGGTTTGTTAGTAAAGGTTTCAGTATAGTGGTATACTGTATAGATAATGCATTGGGATTATAGTATATGTGTGTTTAATGGTTTGTTTATCCTATCTATATTTGTAGGAATTTAATTTTAAAAGCATATTAGTACAAAAAACAAACAAACAAACAAACAAACAAACATGCTTGTGGAAAATGTTTTACTGTTATTATTTCTTTGAAAAGGGTGACACCTGGTGGCCAAGTTTAATAGATCCAATGTGATTCTTTGAAAGGATTAAGGGCTGGAGATTGTACATTTAATATTTACAGTTATTTATAACAAAATATTTATGCTTTTTGAATTATTTTATGAATTTATAAAAGCATGACATGTGATTTGGAGGAGAAATTAGAGTGTAAAGAATTAAAATATATACAGTGTGATTATATGACAAATATAGTATGATTTTGACTTTGTCTTAAAGCACACTTACTTTTATACATGGAGCAAAACAACATTTTGGGCCAGCCAAACATTTCTGGATGCTTTTGGGACACAAATGAAAAGGATCAGGATTTAAAAATTTAAATTTTGAAGGGCTACAGTATAAATACTCAGTAATCATAACTGAGATGATGCTGTTGATTGAACTACAAATTCTTGAGGTCGCAATAAAGTAAACAAGGTTAAAACACACAAAAATGCATACTGCCTAAATAAATAAATAAATAAGTAGGAACAATTTGATATATATTTTTTTATAAATCTTGTATAATGCAAGTGTAACAGGTGTACTTGTGTTTATTGTTGTAACGCATGTGTAAAACATGTGTGTGTGTGTATGTTTATAAATATAGTATTGCAGGCATAAGACGGTTATACAGGTGTTACAGGTGTGTATATGTTTTGGAATGTTTTAATGCAACCGTAACAGGTGTGTAAATGAATAGATATGCTTTAATGCGGGTGTAATAGGTATTTGAATAGGAATGGTATAATACGGGTGTGTATATGTTTAAGAATGTTGTAATGCAGGTGTTACAGGTGTGTATAGGCTTAGAAATAGTGTAATGGAGACGTAACAAGTGTGTACATGAATAGAAATGCTGTAATGCAGAACATAACAGGTTTGTACATTCACGCACCTGTTATGGTTATCAACAGTTTAATGCAGGTGTAACAGGTGTCCATATGTTTATTTATGCTGTAACGCAGGTGTAACAGGTGTGCGTATGTTTCTAAATGTCATATTTCAGATCTAACAGGTGTAATGCAAGTGTAACAGGTGTATGTAAGTTTAGTTACACTGTAGTGCAGGTGTAACAGGTGTGTCTATGTTTAGTTACACTGTAGTGCAGGTGTTACAGGTGTGTATATGTTTAGTTACACTGTAATGCAGGTGTTACAGGTGTGTCTATGTTTAGTTACACTGTAATGCAGGTGTTACAGGTGTGTCTATGTTTAGTTACACTGTAATGCAGGTGTAACAGGTGTGTCTATGTTTAGTTACACTGTAATGCAGGTGTACCAGGTGTGTCTATGTTTAGTTACACTGTAATTCAGGTGTTACAGGTGTGTCTATGTTTAGTTACACTGTAGTGGAGGTGGTACAGGTGTGTCTATGTTTAGTTAAACTGTAATGCAGGTGTAACAGGTATATGTATGTTTAGTTACACTGTAGTGCAGGTGTTACAAGTGTGTATATGTTTAGTTACACTGTAATGCAGGTGTAACAGGTGTGTCTATGTTTAGTTACACTGTAGTGCAGGTGTTACATGTGTGTATATGTTTAGTTACACTGTAATGCAGGTGTAACAGGTGTGTCTATGTTTAGTTACACTGTAATGCAGGTGTTACAGGTGTGTCTATGTTTAATTTCACTGTAATGCAGGTGTTACAGGTGTGTCTATGTTTAGTTACACTGTAATGCAGGTGTTACAGGTGTGTCTATGTTTAGTTACACTGTAATGCAGGTGTAACAGGTGTGTCTATGTTTAGTTACACTGTAGTGCAGGTGTAACAGGTGTGTCTATGTTTAGTTACACTGTAATGCAGGTGTAACAGGTGTGTCTATGTTTAGTTACACTGTAATGCAGGTGTAACAGGTGTGTCTATGTTTAGTTACACTGTAATGCAGGTGTAACAGGTGTGTCTATGTTTAGTTACACTGTAATGCAGGTGTTACAGGTGTGTCTATGTTTAGTTACACTGTAGTGGAGGTGGTACAGGTGTGTATATGTTTAGTTACACTGTAATGCAGGTGTAACAGGTGTATGTATGTTTAGTTACACTGTAGTGCAGGTGTTACAAGTGTGTCTATGTTTAGTTACACTGT
Organism: Clarias fuscus; assembly: GCA_030347435.1. NCBI lineage: Eukaryota > Metazoa > Chordata > Actinopteri > Siluriformes > Clariidae > Clarias > Clarias fuscus. Next base: position 24,539,226 of record CM059208.1, read on the forward strand.
AATGCAGGTGTAACAGGTGTGTCTATGTTTAGTTACACTGTAGTGCAGGTGTTACAGGTGTGTCTATGTTTAGTTACACTGTAATGCAGGTGTTACAGGTGTGTCTATGTTTAGTTACACTGTAATGCAGGTGTAACAGGTGTGTCTATGTTTAGTTACACTGTAATGCAGGTGTTACAGGTGTGTCTATGTTTAGTTACACTGTAGTGGAGGTGGTACAGGTGTGTATATGTTTAGTTACACTGTAATGCAGGTGTAACAGGTGTATGTATGTTTAGTTACACTGTAGTGCAGGTGTTACAAGTGTGTCTATGTTTAGTTACACTGTAATGCAGGTGTAACAGGTGTGTCTATGTTTAGTTACACTGTAATGCAGGTGTTACAGGTGTGTCTATGTTTAGTTACACTGTAATGCAGGTGTTACAGGTGTGTCTATGTTTAGTTTCACTGTAATGCAGGTATAACAGGTGTGTCTATGTTTAGTTTCACTGTAATGCAGGTGTAACAGGTGTGTCTATGTTTAGTTACACTGTAATGCAGGTGCTACAGGTGTGTCTATGTTTAGTTACACTGTAATGGAGGTGGTACAGGTGTGTCTATGTTTAGTTACACTGTAGTGCAGGTGTTACAGGTGTGTCTATGTTTAGTTACACTGTAATGCAGGTGTTACAGGTGTGTCTATGTTTAGTTACACTGTAATGCAGGTGTTACAGGTGTGTCTATGTTTAGTTTCACTGTAATGCAGGTGTAACAGGTGTGTCTATGTTTAGTTTCACTGTAATGCAGGTGTAACAGGTGTGTCTATGTTTAGTTACACTGTAATGCAGGTGCTACAGGTGTGTCTATGTTTAGTTACACTGTAATGGAGGTGGTACAGGTGTGTCTATTTTTAGTTACACTGTAATGCAGGTATTACAGGTGTGTATATATTTAGTTACACTGTAGTGCAGGTGTTACAGGTGTGTCTATGTTTAGTTACACTGTAGTGCAGGTGTTACAGGTGTGTCTATGTTTAGTTACACTGTAATGCAGGTGTAACAGGTGTGTCTATGTTTAGTTACACTGTAATGCAGGTGTTACAGGTGTGTATATGCTTAGTTACACTGTAATGCAGGTGTAACAGGTGTGTCTATGTTTAGTTACACTGTAATGCAGGTGTAACAGGTGTATGTATGTTTAGTTACACTGTAGTGCAGGTGTTACAGGTGTGTCTATATTTAGTTACACTGTAATGCAGGTGTTACAGGTGTGTATATATTTAGTTACACTGTAATGCAGGTGTTACAGGTGTGTCTATGCTTAGTTACACTGTAATGCAGGTGTGTCTATGTTTAGTTACACTGTAATGCAGGTGTAACAGGTGTATGTATGTTTAGTTACACTGTAATGCAGGTGTTACAGGTGTGTATATGTTTAGTTACACTGTAATGCAGGTGTAACAGGTATGTCTATGTTCAGTTACACTGTAATGCAGGTGTAACAGGCATATGTATGTTTAGTTACACTGTAGTGCAGTATGAACAGGAGTGTATATGTTTGGTTACACTGTAGTGCAGGTGTTACAGGTGTGTCTATGTTTAGTTACACTGTAATGCAGGTGTTACAGGTGTGTCTATGTTTAGTTTCACTGTAATGCAGGTGTAACAGGTGTGCCTATGTTTAGTTACACTGTAATGCAGGTGTAACAGGTGTGTCTATGTTTAGTTACAATGTAATGCAGGTGCTACAGGTGTGTCTATGTTTAGTTACACTGTAATGGAGGTGGTACAGATGCGTCTATGTTTAGTTACACTGTAATGCAGGTGTTACAGGTGTGTATATATTTAGTTACACTGTAGTGCAGGTGTTACAGGTGTGTCTATGTTTAGTTACACTGTAATGCAGGTGTAACAGGTGTGTCTATGTTTAGTTACACTGTAATGCAGGTGTAACAGGCATATGTATGTTTAGTTACACTGTAATGCAGGTGTAACAGGTGTATCTATGTTTAGTTACACTGTAATGCAGGTGTAACAGGTGTATGTATGTTTAGTTACACTGTAGTGCAGGTGTTACAGGTGTGTCTATATTTAGTTACACTGTAATGCAGGTGTTACAGGTGTGTATATATTTAGTTACACTGTAATGCAGGTGTTACAGGTGTGTATATGCTTAGTTACACTGTAATGCAGGTGTGTCTATTTTTAGTTACACTGTAATGCAGGTGTTACAGGTGTGTATATATTTAGTTACACTGTAGTGCAGGTGTTACAGGTGTGTCTATGTTTAGTTACACTGTAATGCAGGTGTAACAGGTGTGTCTATGTTTAGTTACACTGTAATGCAGGTGTAACAGGCATATGTATGTTTAGTTACACTGTAATGCAGGTGTAACAGGTGTATCTATGTTTAGTTACACTGTAATGCAGGTGTAACAGGTGTATGTATGTTTAGTTACACTGTAGTGCAGGTGTTACAGGTGTGTCTATATTTAGTTACACTGTAATGCAGGTGTTACAGGTGTGTATATATTTAGTTACACTGTAATGCAGGTGTTACAGGTGTGTATATGCTTAGTTACACTGTAATGCAGGTGTGTCTATTTTTAGTTACACTGTAATGCAGGTGTAACAGGTGTATGTATGTTTAGTTACACTGTAATGCAGGTGTTACAGGTGTGTATATGTTTAGTTACACTGTAATGCAGGTGTAACAGGTATGTCTATGTTTAGTTACACTGTAATGCAGGTGTAACAGGCATATGTATGTTTAGTTAAACTGTAATGCAGGTGTAACAGGTATATGTATGTTTAGTTACACTGTAGTGCAGTATGAACAGGTGTGTATGTTTGGTTACACTGTAGTGCAGGTGTTACAGGTGTTTATATGTTTCTATATTTCATATTTCAGATGTAAAAGGTGTGTATCTCCTTAGGAATAGTGTAATGCAGGTGTTACAGGTGTGTTTATGTTTAGTTACACTGTAGTGCAGGTGTTACAGGTGTGTATATGTTTAGTTAAACTGTAGTGCAGGTGTAACAAGTGTGTATATATTTTTAGTTACACTGTAATGCAGGTGTAACAGGTGTGTATATGTTTGGTTACACTGTAGTGCAGGTGTTACAGGTGTGTATATATTTTTAGTTACACTGTAATGCAGGTGTAACAGGTGTGTTTGGTTACACTGGAGTGCAGGTGTTACAGGTGTGTATATGTTTAGTTACGCTGTAATGCAGATGTAACAGGTTTTTTATAGCTAAACTTGTAACAGGTTATATATGTTTTTAAATAATCTAACACGGGTATAACAAATACTGTATGTTTGTTAAGAAATGATGTCATGCAGGTGTCATAACTCCAATAACTACCTGGACTCCATATTAACAGCAATTAACATCAACTGCTATACTGAACTGCCTGCCACCTAACACACAGTATGAATGCAGATCAATTCCTGCTTTCTGTTTCACCCAAATGAGGATGGGTTTCCTGTTGAGTCCGGTTCCTCTGAAGGTTTCTTCCTATCGCCATCTCAGGGAGTTTTTCCTTGCCACTGCCCCCCTAGGCTTGCTCATCAGTGACCATCTGACCATTTTGATTCATACACATTCACATTCCATACAAACTTAAATAATTATTTTGATTGTGTAAAGCTTCTTTGCGACAATGACAATAGTTAAAAGCGCTATACAAATAAAATTGAATTGAATTGAATTACAGATGCGTGTGAGATGTGTATAGAGATGTTTAGCATATACACAGATGTAAGCGATGTGTATATGTTCAGCAGTGCTGTAATGCAAAATATGTTTATGATTAGTCTGATGTAGGTGTGTTTATGGTTATAGGAAATGATATCAAGCAGGTATTACAGGTGTGTATGTGATTAGGAGTGCTGTAAAGGCAGGTGTTGAAGATGTTTGCATGTTTAAAAATGCTTTAATGCAGGTGGTAATGGTGAATATTCCATATGTTTAGGAACGCTGTAATGCAGGTCTACCACATGTAAAATATGCTTTTTGCAGTACTGTATATTTTGGTTTGAGAGTGGTGTTGAGGGGGTTGGTGCAGCAGTGCTATTCCACCACTAGAGGGCAGCACAATATCATGAAGTGAGACATTATTCTTTTATAATAAAACTGAATACTGATGCAGATTATTTTGAGCATCTAATGCGAGGACGAAAGCTCACCTAAACAAATACAGAACACTTCTTTACGCCACCATTGTTGTATCTTTTTAAAGTAAATTTTACTGCCCACAACGTAATGCGAGGTTTTCAGAACATTTATTCTAATTGTCTTGTCATAGAGAGTTATAATAAACATGCACACTATATGCTTTTTTCACAACTGTGGATGTATTTGAAGGGATCCTGGTGGTTGATTTGTTTCTATAAGCAACTTCTAGAGCACCTAAAATGATTTATAAAATGATGCAAGAATTTTGATCAATCAGAATAGAGTATCCCGAAGCACTGTATTGTAACAGGCTCAAACTGTACAGAGCAAGTAAAGTTCAGGACTTAAAAATGAATGCACATTTACAAATATGTTTATTTAAATTATAAATTAAAAAATATATTTTTAGCTTGTTTTTAATTATTATCATGAAGCATCAAACAATATACACTTGTTGTGCACTTCATTGCCCCCAGAGGGCAGTAGAGGACTTTCTTTGATGTGTCAGTCATATCTACATGATGTAACACAAACAGAAAAGAAATAGAAAAACTTTACTGTCATAGTCCTGAGCAGCAGGATGACAACACTGAGGTTTTCCAGACATTTTACCGAAGCTGGAGGTCTCAGTTGCTTGAATTCTGCTTTCCTTATGGTGGATCGACAGGAAGCGCTTCCACCTAAGAGGGTGGATTGAATATGTTAGCAAACATTTTTAGCTTCTTCAGTTGCTAAGTCTTATATATCTGTCAGGTCTAGTTTTTATCCCTGTCTTGCTAAAGTGAAGCGATTGTCTTGCAGAAAGACACATAAAGAGCGACTGTGCATATCTGATGCCTGAGCTACAATCGTGGTGATTATGGGAGACACTCAAGAGTGGGTCCTGGCTGTGTCCTGTAGGTCGCCAGCAGTAGGTGGACAGCACAGGTGTGTCATTTTGACATCACAGCTGTCTTTTCTCAGGGTGTTCTTGATGTGCGATCACATAGCCCGTTATCCTTACTAAAACCTCGGATCTACAGTACTAACTGGCATTTTTACAAAGAAAGAGAGAGATACAGAGAGTTAGCACCATACTTTACTAGCAGCATCCAAAAAAAAAGCAGATACTACATTCTTGAAGGATGATTTTATTTAAAGAGTCCATATTTGTGACTATTTTATCACGTAAACACAGGTCTCAGAGCTGTCTGCTAATACAATACCTGAAACACTCCTCTGATAAAAAATCCCTTTGTTTCACTCCTTCCCCATGTGCGCCATTTCAGTGTCTATGTAAATACACTAGTGCTGAGCCACACCCCTCCAGAGAAAAGCAAAGCTGAGTAACAAGCTAGGAAAAGGGGATCTTCTTATATGATGTCATATTAGGTGGGAAATCTATTTAGCTTGTTTAAGTCTTGGACAATACAAAATAGATCAACTTTTTTTTTTTGTATACACACACACACACGCACACACACACTGGAGTCTAAAAATTAATTTTAAAAAAGTATTTTGCAGAACAGGTAACCTTTAAGGATGTTTTTTTAATTGAGCAGATTTAATTTTAATACACTTCTTTTGAGCTAAATTAATCAAGTAAAGCGAGCATTGAGAGCAAAAAACAAGGGCGGAGAGGAAAAAATGCATTATGGGAATAATTGGGAATTATAGCCTGTTTGTTTTTTATATTTTATCATTTTTATAGAAACATACAGTGTTTTAAATGGATTTGGATCAAAGTAGCGCCGTATTAAAGATGGAAGAGTCTGACCCGATCCGGCCCGGAAAAAAAATTTATTCTTTCTGCGCATGTTTGCTCCACCTGACATGGGGGTAATTTTAGGAGACATGAGTTTACAGAAAATAATTTTTGCTTTCCTTCTTGATCAGTAAACCTTGTGAGAGCTCTCTGTTCTCTCCCACCAGTCTTTACTTTCATCCTCTGGGTCTGTGGCAGAGAAAGGGGCACTGACTGGCTCACCATTTCATATGTAGTAAAGTATCAAACCAATCACAGATGAGACTGAATTCTTCTGACCAATCAGAACGCAGAAGGCGGGATTTATAAAAACAAAAACAAATAGGAAGCCTAATCTAAACTTCTAAAAACATTTTTTCTTTTTTTCTATATAAATAATAATATTTATAATTTATATTAATAATATTTACATTTTCCTTCATCAGTCATTTAAAAAAAATTATGCAGTTTGTCAGGTTTGTCATGATCACTGGATTAATTTCTTTCATCTAGTTATCCGAGAAATCATCTTTTTTAAACAGGACAAAATGTACCGGTGATAATAACAGAGCCCCATGTGGAAATCAATTATAGCAATTAAGTGTCATTTACTCTCACATCAACTTTCCACAGGCGACTCATCTGTTAAACACTGCACGCTTATTAACTCTGCACCAAAGATAAATACAGTTTATAATCCCTCCGTGTGACGTGTACTGTCAAAGTTTAAATCTCTTCTGACTGGTTCGTCGCCATGGAGATGAATCGCAGCGCGTGGTTCCATCAGCGACCTTTTTTTCCCCATGAAGACACACGTTGACTTTAAAAAAAATCTCAGTCGTGTGCCTCAGAGGGCCTGCTGCGTGCGAAAGTTCAGGCTCCCCCTCGAGACACAACAGAGTACACACGTGTGGAAAAGTAGCGATGCGACTTTTATTCTTAGGACTTAAAGAGTGTTTGTGTGTTTTTTGAGCTCAGATCTGAAAAGTTTAAAGACGCTATAGCATGAAATTAACTTTCTCTCTCTCTTAAGTGATGAGAAGTCTTAAGTCCAGCTCCACTGTCTGCAAAACCTAAATCCAGAAGAGTATAAGAATTATGGAATGCCATTGAGGTCAATATTAGATAGAAAAATATGGTGCTGGGCAGGACTGAGCAAATAACTGAAATTGACAATCAGAACCTCTAATCAACGGAAACCCACCAAGCACGGGGAGAACATACAAACAGACCCGAGGTGGGAAGCAAACCCAGACCCCTGAGGTGCAAGGCGAAGCCATAGTGCCGTCTGTCAGTGAAATATGATTGGTAATAAAGTTCATTAATCATAATCAAAATAAATGCTCAATTAATCTTGATATCAATTTGAGGTCATATCGCCCATCACTAGTACTGGGAGACCTGGCGATATAAATACATTTTTCTAAATGATCTCCATATAGTATCTTATTAATCATTTATTTTATGTAAAACAATAAGTACTAACCTTTTAAACCTATTTGATAAATTATTTTATTTTCCGAACCTACAACACAGAATTTAGATTCTTCTGTCCAGTGTAAGCAGATTTTTCTTGCTCCTACTAGGGGTCGCCACAGCAGATAATTCTATCCACACATTTTGATTTTGCAGCAGGTTTTACTCCGATATACAGTACTTCTTGAAATAACCCGCACATTTCTCTCTAGACCTGGGACCAATGCTAAGGGTGTGTGGATCATTGCCTGGGACAAGAACCATGGATGTCTACATTCTATCTATATTGTTGTGGACATTAAATCAAATATCGTTAAGGGATTTTTTAAAATGCCATGCTGTTGTTTTGCAGGCGGCATGGTGGCTTAGTGATCATCACTGTCGCCTTGAACCTCCAGGTTCCGGGTCCGGGTCCGATTCCCGCCTCGGGTCTGTGTGCAGTGTGAGTCTGTGTGCGTTTGCATGTTCTCCGAGTGCTTGGTGGGTTTCCTTCGGGTACTCCGGTTTCCTAAAGACATGCAGATTAATCTAATTATCATTCCTGAATTAAGAAAGTATAAGTATAAGTAATATACATATATAGTTTATGTGTGTCTTAAAGGTCCCATGTTTTACTGGTTCTTAAACAAGTTAACACAGGTCTCACAAAGTGTGTGTTTGTGTGTGTGTGTGTGTGTGTGTGTGTTACTTCCCCAGCTGAAAACTCAGATCATGCATTTTTTCATACAGCAAACTCCCTGTATTCCACCCCTCCTACAAAACACAGTGTGTATGTAAATGAGCTCCTGCTGAGCCACACCCCTTCCAGAGAACAGCTGAGGTCTGGGGAGAGGATCTTCTGATATGAGGTCATAATAGGGGAAATATCTAATTGGATTGTATATGAAGGGGAAAAAAAAACTTATTCTTCATACTTTGTCCTTTTTACATTTTTGTCAGGTTTTTGGCTTTGTAAATGCATACTGAATACGTACCTGTCTGAATGTCTATAAATAACAAAAAAGTGAATTTTGCCTAAAATTTTTCTTGGAAAAATACTATGCAATGATGCAATGATTGCTTGGTCGGAAAACTTGGGGAACACTGTTTCTCAAACTGTTTTGTTGTTAAGTGGAATTTTCTGGGCCTAAAAGGTATACTATAGTACATATCATAATATACTATAGCATTACCATGGTACTCCAGACATTACCATGGTAGGCACTATAGGACTTTATAGAAGTACCTCACATGTATTGTACAAAAAATAGACACTGCAGTGCACCAGATACCAATGTTTAAAATTATATACAATATTTTCAGTGTGTAAGTGAATGTATAAAATGAGCGGTATATTGTGTGTTTGTGTGTGGGGGTGAGTCGGCCTCACCGGTTTCAATGAATCCGTGAGCACGATGCTAGAAAATGTCTGTCCTGTAAAGCCGTCCTGATGGTGAATAATCATCATTTTGGAAAATCCTCAACAAAACAGAGTTCACAGTCCAATACAGTGGAAAACAACTCAGAGACAAAAAAGTGTCTTCGATTCCCCTCACGATTTAAAGGCACAGAGACAACACTGTTGCATTTCACTGTGAGATTCATTTCCTTAGGCAGAATTATGGTTTTTGGCCACATGATGGCAGTGTGGGGAAAGGGGACAGATTTGATGAAGTGGATCGGTGTGCTTTACATTGTATATATTCGTGCCAGAGGCGTACAAGTCTCACTTTGTCAGACTTAAGAACAAATCTGACTTACGAACTTGCTTCCGGAGCAGAACTCGTTCATAAGTCAGGGCCTGCCTATATTAGATATGATAGTACATAGTATTGTTATGGTACAGTACAGATAGTACCATATTAGATACTTGCTGCACTTTGGTAGCCTTTGTGTATTATGATAATCACAGGTACAAATTGTACCATACTGTATTGTATAAATATTACCATTATATAATTATATAAACCTTATATACTGTGTTTTTGACCACAGTGTTCCATATTATACAACATGTACAGTTGTACCAAAGAATGGAGCATAGGGTGGTACTGCCAAAAATACCATGGTGCTATATATCATGTTACAGGTACCATCGGACTAACATGGTAAAATTTTTTGTTGTTGTTGCAATTTTAAATAGATTTGTTTAGCCTTCGTACCCTTTTGGTATTGTCAGCCATATTTGAACAGGTTTAACCCATTTTGCTCTTCCCTCCTGGAAGCCAACACAAGGATAGACCACTAAATAAAAAAAAGAGAGCAGATGTTTTGCTTTGGAAGTACTGAACGCTCTAATGAGTAGTCGCAGGCTGTCGCAAATGTTTCTGTTACCCCATCATATTTCTAATGCCTGATCCATTCCTTCCTGCTCATTACCCAGTCTTGTAGGCACAAATGAGCCAAAGAAAACACCAAGCCTTCAGACTGCGCGCTCTTCAACCGTCTTGCCGTTCTAATTAGCAGACGTTTTGCACCTCTGAACCGCCTGAGACGGCTGTGGAGGTTATCTTAGGTCGTTCGGTTTCATAACAGTGTCTCCCCAGTTGTCTTTTGAGAGTTCTTTCTTTCGACTGAATGCTAATATCTGCTGTCTTTTGTGTATTGCGCTAGCGCGAGGACATGTTCTTGGCTCACTCGCAGACGTGTGAGGTGCCGTTGCCAGGCAATTCGGCAGGAATTTACCTCTCTTCCGATTCATTGGAAGAAACGTGTGTAAGAAATGGTGTTTTCTACACCGAGCTTGGTGCGTCTTTATTAGCAGGAGACAATGGGCTATTCCTTGCGAAGAGCAGTTATTAGCAGCAGACATTAGTTTTCCTCTCGCACAGAGGTCTGGCTCAATAGCGCTATTCTTCGTGTTTCATTAGCTAGTTTGTGTTTCCCAGCGTGACCAAGGTGAGAGCAGAAGATTAGCAAGAAAACAGTCATCGTTTTGTTTCCATTGGTTGCTATTTGCACAGAATTTTAGCTCTGAGCATTACAATTTGTAGCACGAATAAGAAATACAAAGATTATTTAAAAAGTCTATAAAACATTGTCAATTAAAAATAACAAATGTGCAAAGTTTTGTGTATTGGAACGAAGACAGCTAACAACTTTGCCTTCACTTTGCACTTTATGTGGTAATAGCTCTATCGCAGGTCTCTCTGTAGGGATCTGATGACCCTTTCATGGCACCATAGAGCATTTTGTATGGCTTGACCATATGAAATTGATGACTTTTACCCAACGTTACTTATAGTAGCGACATTGTATGTACCTTATTGCTTTGTTACTGCACCGTAGCTATTGACTCCATTGCACAGATCAATTTTAAAACCTAAAAATGTGGAATGGGAACTGGCCCTAACATGGCTAATTCACCACCGACTGCAGACTTCTTTGGACCCCTGGTGGACAGGTGATGTATTACACCGTGTCGCTGTTACTGTCGCAAATACGATTCACAGAAGTGGGTAGTAACGAGTTACATTTACTCCATTACATTTACTTGAGTAACTTTTTGGAAAAAAATTACTTCTATGAGTAGTTTTACCGCACCATACTTTTTACTTTTAGTAAAAAAAAGTACGATTTGTGAGGAAGAAACGCTACTCTTACTCCGCTACATTCGGCTACACTCGACTCGTCATTTTTCTAACCATTTATTCTACCCAAGCAGCCGTTAGATCTACCGAATGACTGTTTCACCAATCAACAATGATCACATGACTCCGTTTGACCAATCAGGTCAGGCAGCATTGTGGGGAAAAACCTTCAGCCGGTGTTCTATAAATTCAATCAGGCGAATTCATTCTGTGAATCCGTCCTACAGTACATACGCTCACTGCACATGCGCAAACAAACGTTTCGACATCTTTCTCCAATTTTGCGGAATGCCCATAAATTCATGCTGCTACTAGTGGGATTATGCGGTTAGTGTACAATCTTGTGGTGAGTATAGAAAGCTTTTTTTCATGTTTGTGTGATTATATGTTAACTTTAATTGTACATATAATGTTACTTTAACAGTCTATGGATATATACAGTAAGTATATTTCAGTACAGAATTAATCGCCAAAACACGCATTCTTACGCATCCCAAAAAATATGATGTGAATATGTTGCAAATGCTGTATATATACACAGTGTGTGTATATATATATATATACACTCTAATATATAATTATTATAATTTCTAAAAAAAAAAAAAAAATCAGACATTATGATGAAACAGTAACTCAGTCCTTGAGTATCTTTTCACTGAATACTTTTTACTTCTACTTGAGTAATATTATTTTGAAGTACAGTTACTCTTACTTGAGTACATTTTTTGGCTACTCTACCCATCTCTGACTATTCACAAGCAACCTTCAAACCACAAATGACCCTTCCAAGAAAAAACTGTTTAATATTAATAATTATATACACAAGTTTTTTTTTTTTTGCGCAATACAAAATACTGTAAGTCCTTGACTTACGAACAAGGTCTGTTCCAGGAGCACGTTTGGAAGTCAGATTCGTTCGTAAGTCTGACAAAGTACACCTTTGACACAAATATACAATGCAAAGCATAAAAAACCAAACATACAGGTTAGGTGTTTCGGTTCCGCATTATACTCTCATGAGACTGCGCCTTCAAATCACGAGGGGAATCTGGTGATGCAGCAGAGTCAGCTGACCTCATTTAAACTGACCTGGGAAGACATTGGGGGAAGGATAACACTACATGCTGTTTTCTGCGAGCTTGAACGGGCACCATTTTTTCTCAGAGCCTGTTTCGGTCTGTGAACTCTGTTTCGTTAAGGATTTTCCAAAATTAGGATTATTCAGCTTTACAGGACAACCTTTCTCTACCATCATGCACCCGGACTGATTCATTGAAACTGATGAGGCTGACTCATTTCTCCCACAGTGTTTATATTTTGTACAATACATGTGAGAGACTTCTGTGATTTGTTTGCATCTATGAATGTTCGTAGATCTACAGTTAATTCGTATCTGCGGAAATCTGTAACTCAAATGTTCGTAAGTAGGGGACATATTGTAATCACTTGTAGTGCAAATTAGTATAAGTTACAGTGCGAGTAAACAACAAAATCTAAAGGAATAAACTGATGTTGTGCAGGTAGAACATGTACAACAAATAAATCCAACACAACATAAAGCTAAGGTTGACATTTGTTAAGAATAGTTGATTTTTGCCTCCGAGTGGCGCAGTGGTTAACGCGCTCGCCCTATCATCCGGAGATCGCTAGTTCGAATCCCGGGTGGTGCTGTAACCTCTCGCAGCCGGAGGTCTAGAGAGAGCTGATTGGCCGAGCTCTCTCAGAGGGGAGGGATGAGAGGTACTTAGTGCTCCCACATTAATCACGGCTCTACAGCCAATCAGGGGCGTCTGTGAGCTCGCGCAACGGAGGGAGCGGATAGCGCTGTCCTCCGAGTGTGTTACGCCGCCCCCAACGGTGAGCGAGCGAGCAATTCGAAAAGATGCGGTCGGCTGGCGTCACGTGGTTCGGAGGAAACACGTGATAGTCTTCGGCCCTCCTGGCTGAGTGGTAGTAGTAGCCTTAATGTGGGAGCCCCCTAGTGACGGGGAGGAATTGGACACGACTAAATTAGGGAGAAAATCTGGGAAAAATCCAAAAAAAAAAAAAAAAAATAGTTGATTTTTATTAAGAGTCTTCAGGCATCAGTAGATAGGTAGGTGTTCCACCAGTGCAGAATTAGGCTTCGTTTTAAATTAATTATAGAAGATAGACCTAGTGTGATTATCTTCTGCTTAGTTTGACCAAGAAGCCGGAGGGACTTTTTTTGCCGTTGATATACTAAAGCAAGAATCGGTGCATAGTCAGTTAATAAATGAATCTTAATAATTAATAAAAAAGCAGTAAACTTTGTGAGTAAAAGAATAAATAAATAAGTCCTGCATGACATCTTCTACATGGTGGTGGAGGTGGAATTAGGGGCAGTTGGACAGGATCAAGCACAGTCACACTGCCTGATCCTGTTTCCATTAGTGTGACAAATTAAATCAGGTCAAAGTAGGAGATCTACAGTCGTGGCGAAAAGTTTTGAGAATGACACAAATATTAGTTTTCACAAAGTTTGCTGCTAAACTGCTTTTAGATCTTTGTTTCAGTTGTTTCTGTGATGTACTGAAATATAATTACAAGCACTTCATACGTTTCAAAGGCCTTTATCGACAATTACATGGCATTTATGCAAAGAGTCAGTATTTTCAGTGTTGGCCCTTCTTTTTCAGGGCCTCTGCAATTCGACTGGGCTGCTCTCAATCAACTTCTGGACAAAATCCTGACTGATAGCAACCCATTCTTTCATAATCACTTCTTGGAGTTTATCAGAATTAGTGGGTTTTTGTTTGTCCACCCACCTCTTGAGGATTGACCACAAGTTCTCAATGGGATTAAGGTCTGGGGAGTTTCCAGGCCATGGACCCAAAATTTCAACGTTTTGGTCCCCAAGCCACTTAGTTATCACTTTTGCCTTATGGCACGATGCTCCATCATGCTGGAAAATGCATTGTTCTGCACCAAACTGTTGTTGGATTTTTGGAAGAAGTTGCTGTTGGAGGGTGTTTTGGTACCATTCTTTATTCATGGCTGTGTTTTTGGGCAAAATTGTGAGTGAGCCCACTCCCTTGGATGAGAAGCAACCCCACACATGAATGGTCTCAGGATGCTTTACTGTTGGCATGACACAGGACTGATGGTAGCGCTCACCTTTTCTTCTCCGGACAAGCCTTTTTCCAGATGCCCCAAACAATCGGAAAGAGGCTTCATCTGAGAATATGACTTTGCCCCAGTCCTCAGCAGTCCATTCGCCATACTTTTTGCAGACGATCAATCTGTCCCTGATGTTTTTTTTGGAGAGAAGTGGCTTCTTTGCTGCCCTTCCTGACACCAGGCCATCTTCCAAAAGTCTTGGCCTCACTGTGCATGCAGATGCGCTCACACCTGCCTGCTGCCATTCCTGAGCAAGCTCTGCACTGGTGGCACTCCGATCCCGCAGCTGAATCCTCTTTAGGAGACGATCCTGGCGCTTGCTGGACTTTCTTGGACGCACTGAAGCCTTCTTAACAAGAATTGAACCTCTTTCCTTGAAGTTCTTGATGATCCTATAAATTGTTGATTTAGGTACAATCTTAGTAGCCACAATATCCTTGCCTGTGAAGCCATTTTTATGCAACGCAATGATGGCTGCACGCGTTTCTTTGCAGGTCACCATGGTTAGCAATGAAAGAACAGTGATTTCAAGCATCACTCTTTTTTTAACATGTCATGTCTGCCATTCTACCACAAACAGCCTGACATAATGTTCTCCAGCCATGTGCTCGTCAACATTCTCACCTGAGTTAACAAGACGATTACTGAAATGATCTCAGCAGGTCCTTCAATGACAGCAATGAAATGCAGTGGAAAGTTTTTTTCGAGATCAAGTTAATTTTCATGGCAAAGAAGGACTATGCAATTCATCTGATCACTCTTCATAACATTCTGGAGTATATGCAAATTGCTATTATAAAAACTTAAGCAGCAACTTTTCCAATTTCCAATATTTATGTAATTCTCAAAACTTTTGGCCATGACTGTACAAAGTCAAGGAACAAAATAAGATAGAGATTTGTCACAGTATGGGACTTTCTACGGTTCCACATATATAGACCATCCTCTGGACATGTTCTTTAGAATTATAAAGTGTTTCTAAAGGAACAAAAAGAGTGCACTAATGCTGTATAAACATGTGATTTAAGTTGTTAGGAAAAAAGTCCTATTTCTTTCTTTATTTCTTGGGCTTTGTCCTGTTCATCTAAGAAGATGCCACATCACGTCATTTGATCCTCAACTCTGGCCTGGGACCAGCGCAGCATGCAATGGCTGGGTTGTACTAAGGGTCTTGCCCAAGGACCTAACAGTGGGGACCTGGCAATGACAGGGTTCAAATCCCTGACTGTCCAATCAGCAACCCAGAGCCTCCATTACCTGAGCTGCAAATGTCGCAAATGTTTGCTGCCACATTATAGATTCATTCATTCATTTCCCTTCCATTTTTCCTGCTGGGAGTTGCCATGGCAACAATCTAAGCAGGTCAATCTAGACTCTACTACCTCAAACCAGCCGTGAGAGAAGTCTGACCAGGTCATGCTTGTAAACTACCACACATTCTTCCTCTTAATTTAGAGAAGCAATGGCTTTCCTTTAAAGCTCTCAGGGAGTGTCAAGCTGTTCACCCCTGCACCACGTTCTTTCTATCACTACCCACAGCTCATAATCATTGGTGACCAGAGAAAAGGAATGCAAGAATCCCAGGTTTTTCATCTACCAGTCAACCTTCACCCAAAGGGACTCTCTGTTTCTCCACCCCTTTTCCTCTCTAATTTTTTGAACCACATCACATGATGTAGAACACCCAGGGAAAGCTGATGGATAACACTTGTTTCCTTTGAGTCATATGAAACCAGCCAAGCGTATCTTTTCTGACCTGCTGGTTCACAGGGCAGTGTAACACACTATGAGGAAACTATCCGCCCTCTTCTGCATACATGAGCTGACAGTTACGCACAGTTGGCTAATCTTATTATGATTGACAGAGGAGAGAACATATGTCATTCCTCACACCCAAAGAGCATGACCACTTTTTGCTCTCTTTTGCTCACCCAAAGAGCCGTCATTCCCACAGCTTATGCGTTCTTGTAAAAACAATTCCCGTTGAAGGTATCTTAAAACTTTGGTTTTGTCCAAAACTTCCATCGAGAAGCTTTTTAATAATGAAACTATCCGTTCAGTTTCCTCAGTCATCTTATTATCTGCGTTAAGTGTGTCATTATCACACACAACCGGGTAACCGCGTTACGATTATGGGACACCATTAGGGTCAAACTTGCATTAATGTGTTAATATTGCCAGCCCTACAAATAATGTGTTCTGATATCCTGTTCCCCCCATAAATATATGAGTATAAGGTCCATGGAGGAGACAAACAGCTCTTGCAGTAAACTTAATCCTAAAGTTATACTCCTAAGTCCTAAGTAAGTAACCCCAAAAGGAAATTGTATATAATATAATATAACATAACATGTTATATAATATAAATATAATATAATGTGCAGTATAATATCAAATGTCTAATGTTGCTTTGCTCTCTCAACTAATGCATCTGATCCGAGTCAACTCATGCATGTTCACGATTCTGTATAGTTGAGGAAGAACATCCTGGGAAATCCTTGTTTCTCGATCTTCACTTCACCTAAACAACCTTTAAGTGAATCCTGTTTTGCTCCAACAAGTCAAGCTTCAGTTGTGGTTGCAGTTCTTTTATTTTTTCGCCGTCTTCTCACATAATTAAAAGGCTTGTTTGTGTCTCTTCCACGGTGCCGCACCAACATGTGACAAGGGTCCTCCAGCTTGCCTCGCTGTGCCCGTAGGGGTGCTAATATGACATGTCACACACTCCTACACTCCCACCGTTCTCTGAGAGTCACTCAGAGTGCGAGCGTGCCAATTACATCGAGGACCCTGGGAGGAGAGGATGAGGAGCTTTTCAGCCTCCCTTCAGCTACTCCATCACCTCAGGAGTTATCTAACCTGTCTCGCTAATTTAATCGATTTCCTGTTTATTCCCATAGACACACCGAATACTTTTTGCACCACATTGCTGAAATCCTATAATTATGTTTTTTAAGAATAATGTACTGAGTAAAAACCTCAGTCAGGCTGAATCCTATTTTTTTTTACCCTTTTTTTTTTCATATTTCCCTTCTGCTGTAATTGGGTTTGAATTGTCTAAGTTTGATTTTCTCCAAGCTGGACGCTAAACCTTGTTGTAAATGATTTGTTCCTACCTTGCCTCCTCCCCCCCCTTTTTTTCCTTTGAAGTCAGTTACGTTCAATATATTTTGGTGTAAACGTCCAGCTCAATAAAGGTCTGCTCTTCTTTTTTCCGCCTCTTGCATGTACTGAGATTTAATTTGCGCTTTCCTGCTAGTGTTATTGAGAGCGAATAAAACTGACATAATACCAGATCGAATTTTCTTCCTTTTAAGAAAGTCATGTTATAACTGTCAAGATACATGTGAACAAAATTGAACCTGAAATGTAACTTTATTACACAGTAAGATGTTCTGCCGTACTCTATGTAGATCAGTAGTTACATTATAGCTGCACATGGATGGAATGAGGACATTACAGTGTTTGGAACACTAATGTATGGTAACATTGTTTAAATTGAGCATTGAAATTGCCTTGGCATACTAAGCAAAGCAAGTTGACATATTTATTTGCATTTCGTGCACGATTTCGTAAATTAAGAATCGTAAAGTTAAATGAGGTTTAATGTCTATTTATTTCATGTTTCACATATTGTACATTTACATGTCTTTTCTAAATGTTTTGATTGTTTTTGTTTGCAAAAGTATGATTATAGTTGTGGAAATTGGTAATATTGGTAATATCTCTTGGGTGGCTGGAACGGATTATCTGCATTTACATTATTTCCTATGGGAAAATGTGTTTCGCAATATGAAATTCCCCCTTAAGATCTCGCCTCCGGAACAGATTACATTTATATGCTGAGGTACTGCTGTATGAATATCCAATTATTTTTTTACATGTACCTCACAGCACCGTGAAATTATCATCTTTTTCCACATATTCCAGTTAGGAGGTGGGGATCAGAGCACACAAGGACAGCCAGGATACAGCCTGGTGTACTATATTTCATTACTTGTGCTCTTTATAGGCAATGCAGACTGCGCCCTGTGCACACAGCACCATATAAATAATCGAATAATTTAGAAAATAATGTTCATTACGAATGGATTTTTCATTATGCTTGAATGATCAATCTCCTAAAAATGTTCCTGAATATTATAATGAAAATGACTCAAGTGCATCCATGCCTCATCATAGATTGTGACGTCATGTCCATGTACAACCAGTTTAGCACTTCCCAAAGTGCTAATAGTAGTATACAGTATATATATATCTATCTATCTATCTATACACACACACACACACGCACACACCCCAGTACAATACTGGCATTGTGCAAATTATAAGGTGTAGGTTATATAAGTAGCATTATATATTTCTGACCACATTTTTTGTCATTTTTACAGAAGATAAAAATAACTAAGTAAATAAATAAATAAATAAACAAATAAGTACATTTTTGAAGTAAAAAATATGAACACATATGAATAGTTGGAACACTATACAAGAAGAGGTGTACATTTGTCATGGGTCTAGCTGTGTTGGTACTGGCTGGCTAGACCGGCTGATGTAGTTGCCGTGGGCATATAGGGTAGGCATGCAAACAGAAATAGTCTTTATTAACAAAATTCAAACAGACACAAACAAAGGAACCAAAACCACAAACTCAAACTATAACTAGGGCTCTTTAAACAGACATAGGGACTACGAACTGGCATAAGGAAACACCGGGAACTGGCATAAGGAAACACCGGGAACTGAGGATGAGGAAACATGGAGCTGGAGCTAACTAAAGACACATAGGGGGACTAGAGATGAGACAGGACTGGAGACTAGATACAGGACCAGGAGCACAGAGACTAGAGACAGGACTAAAGACAGGACCAGGAGCACAGAGACAGGACTGAAGACAGGACCAGGAGCACAGAGACTAGATGGGTTAGTGGTTAATAGAATTAGTAGCTACACGGAATACTAGGGACACTGGATGCAAACCTACATGAGGCTATACCAAACTAGCGGCTAACCTACCAGCAACCAGAACCACTAGCAGTCAATCCCACTAGAGCAGGGGTGTCCAAATCCAGTCCTGGAGGGCCAGGATTTGGACACCCCTGCACTAGAGGCTAGCCTACTGGAGGCTAACCCTACTAGCGACTAACCCTGCTAACGGCTAAGCCCTCATGTGGCTACACATACAAGGGAAGCTTTAACCAAAGAACTAAACAAGAAGACTGACACTGGGAAGACACAGAA
Organism: Clarias fuscus; assembly: GCA_030347435.1. NCBI lineage: Eukaryota > Metazoa > Chordata > Actinopteri > Siluriformes > Clariidae > Clarias > Clarias fuscus. The sequence continues at coordinate 24,558,533 of CM059208.1, forward strand.
CAGTACTTACACTGTACACAGGAGGAGACACAGCCTAGCTAAACATGAAACAGGACAGCTCCATGAATCCAGTAACACAAGGAGTATAAAGAAAACTAAACTAGAGCCCTCTTGAACACAGGTTAAACAATATAACTAAAATAGAAAACTCAAAGAAACCAAAACCAAACAAAAGGAATGCCCACATGGCGGTATATACAAACAAACACATATACCAACAACCAAAAAACAATGCTCAACCCAGTTTCCCAGACCAAACTGGTATTTATAGAAACTTTAATGAGCCGCCTCAGTTCAGGTGAGCACTCATCACCTGACTGAGGTGCCTTCTGGGAAACTGAGTCGACCAACAAAAACTACAGACAGACAGAAACAGTGCCCTCTAGTGGAGGTTCCTAACAACATTAGATGTAGATCATGAAATAATAACGTGTACGTTTTAATATGACCACACAGATGTTTGAGAAAATTGTATTGATTTTTTTTTTATTCAAATCTCATAATTATTCAGCTGTGACTCGTTTTTCTCTCTAAACTGCACAGTAATATCAGAGTGAAAAGTCCTAATTGTGGGATAAATTTGCATAATATTTTATCCTACAATACAGAAACAAGCTTTCATAGCGATTAATGACACTTACTGTAAATGTGGACTAAATGACTACAACCTGAATGATCAAAACATTTTTCAAACAAACAAACAAACAAACAAAGAACAGAATTCTTGGAGAAATTGTAAACAGCTCTTTCACAGTTTTTACAGCACACGAGTCAAGTTTTGTTTCTTGGATTGTTGTTGTGAGAAGGCTTTTCAACTGTTTCATGTGATGTTTGGTGCGTGTACTCCGTGTGCAATATTCAAGGAGACTCAGCACGAGAGAGACGGATGATGTTTTTGCTGAGGCACTGTCTCTATACCTCTCTTGGTACATCGGCATATGAATTTAACCCGGATGCGAGTTCTTAAGGCAAGAAACGAATTTTCCCATAATAAATAATGTAAATGAAGATAATCTGTTCCAGCCACAAAAATTATTATGGGAATTAATAATTATATAAATTAAAAATAATTTCCAACACTATAATTATAATTTTGCATATAAAAACAATCAAAACAATTAGAAACGACATGTAAATGAAGTAAAATATGAAATAAATATATATTAAACCTTACTTAACCTTTATTTATGAATCCTCTGGGCACCTGCTGCTTTAAAAACTAAACTGGAAGCGGCTCCTTTTTTCTTCTTGCTACCGTCCTCGCTAACATTCTTGAGATTCATGGTGCTATGTCTTCACTAAATCTTGCACAAAATGCAAAAAAATCCCACAATAAAATGTAAACTTGCTCTCTTTGGCGTTTGCGCAACTTAGCCAGCGTTCTGTTCGACTTGGATCGCTCAGTCGTACTGTTTGGAGAAAATGCTTCTCCAAGGCAAATATCGTGCAAAATTTCAGTTCTTAAGATTGCGCGTTTCGTCTGTTGAGGTACCGCTGTACTGTAAAATTGTTGGTCCGTTTCCTTCCTACATAAAAAAAGCGGTTTGACCAAAGCTTTCCAAAACTATGTTATCAAATTTCTGGTGCATTTGATCGAGCTGTTACATAGTAACAAATTCAAAGAAAACTTCTTAAATTTGTGTAGCTAGGTAACAAAAGCAAGACGTTTATCTGAAATTGAAACAACTTGCCGACGCTCTTACAGTACTTACGGTACTTACGGTACTTAGAGTCATTTGATCGTACCACGGATAAGAGCGTCATAATATGATATAATATCCTTCTATTATTCCGCCACCATAAGCGGCAGCTATTACGCAAGAAAACATAATCCTGATGTGTTGCTGCCGTCTTCGCTCGGTTTTCATGACGGCTTCATGAAATAAAGCGCAAATGCTTAAACACAATGAAATGCCGCACAACCCGCGAGCTTTTAACGCGTCCGCCTGCTGACGTTTTTTCTATTCATTCAGGCTTTAACAGGAGCACAAAAAGCTCTTTATATAGAGAGAGAGCTTAGATGGAACAAAAGGTGGCTCAAAAATAGCAAAAGTTCACAAGTGGTATAGAGTGTTAGCGGGAAAAAGACTCTAATGCAGGCTGTAAAGGCACATTAGCACTGAATTATCATATCACTGGACAGAAACCAGAACCCGGACGTATACCAGAGTTGGAGAACTCGCACGTATCAAAAGCCGTGCTTTCAAACCCGAGTGTGAGTTAATGGACTTTGAATGTAAGTGCGAAGGCCAGCAGGTCTCACCGCTTGATTTGTGTGATAGCTGAAATTGCGATGATTGTTTTTTAAAGAACCGTTTCCGACTCCCTCCCGACACACTCGCAGGCCGGACATGTTGTCAGCGAGAGCAGATCTAACCCCAGAGGTCAACAAGTTGCCGTGAGAAAATGTCTCGTGTCGCGCTAATGAATATGTATCTGTTTTTCTTCTTCTGTTTTTTTCTCTCAAGAACAACTCGAGGATGACAAATTGCACAGTAATGGAGGTGAAGCACTGTCACATTTTGACTTCTTCTCCTTCCACGAAAGTCTGCCTACATTTCCACCGTCTTCGTTGCATAATAAAAGTCTGCTGTCACACTGTCACCATTGCCATCACTCTGCGACACGGTGGAGTAGACTGCCTTTCACCACACGTTGCTCTTCATTTCCTTTTTTTTCAACGCTGTCTCTGTTTTGTTGTGATAGATGCTGTCTGACTTCTTCTCAGTGTCGATCCACCATGTGACTCATGGTATCAGACTCGCCGTTCTTCACAACTTCTCTACTCGTCTCTTCTGTCTCATGTATCCGTCTCTTCTCAACTCTTCTCTTCTCTTCTCTTCTCCTCTGTCCCATGTATCCTTATTTTTCTTCTCTTGTCTCTTCTGTCTCTCTATTTCTCTTCTCTTTATATTTCTTTTTGTTCTCCCTTCTTTTCTTCTCTTCTCTTCTTGATTAGTGTTGTTTTTTCTCATCTCCTTTTAGTTTTATTTTGTATCCTTCAATTTTGTATCATTATTGTCTAAGATTAATTTTCTCATCTCCTCTGTATCATTCTCGTCAATTCTCTTCTGTACTCTTCTCTTCTCCCTTTTCTTCTGTCTCATGTATCCTTCTCTACTTCTCTTCTCTTCTCCCTTCTGTCTCATGCATCCTTTTCTTCTCGTTTCTTTCTTTCTTTTCTTGGTTAGTGTTATTTTTTCTCATTTCCTTTTGTTTTCATTTTGTATTCTTCACGCTTGTCTCATTTTTGTCTATGTATCTTTTTCTTCTCCTTTTCTGTCTCATGTATCCTTATTTCTCTTCTCTTGTCTCTTCTGTCTCATTTATCTTTCTTTTTCTTCTTCCTTCTCCTCTTCTCTTCTGTCTCATGTATCCTTCTCTTCTGTCTCATGTATCCTTCTCTTCTCTTCCTGGTTAGTGGTATTTTTTTCTTCTCCTTTTGGTTTCATTTACTTTTGTCTCATTTTTGTCTATGTATCTTTTTCTTCTTCTCTTCTCTTGTGTCTCATTTCTTTCTTTTTATTGTCATCTCTTCTCTTCTCTTTTCCTCTGTCTCATGTATCTTTATTTCTCTTCTCTTGTCTCTTCTGTCTCATTTATCATTCTTTTTCTTCTCTTTTCTTTTCCTCTCTTCTATCTCATGTATACTCTTCTCTTCTCTTGTCTTCTTTTCTCTTCTTGGTTAGTGTTATTTTTTCTCATCTCCTTTAGTTTCATTTTGTATCCTTCACTTTTGTCTCATTTTTGTCTATGTATCTTTTTCTTCTTCTCTTCTGTCTCATGTATCCTTATTTCTTTTATTTTCTCTTGTCTCTTCTGTCTCATTTATCCCTTTTATCTTTCTTTTTCTTCTTCCTTCTTCTCTTCTCTTCTGTCTCATGTATCCTTGTCTTCTCTTCTTGGTTTTCTCATCTGATTTTAGTTTCATTTTGTATCCTTCACTTTTGTCTCATTTTTGTCTATGTATCTTTTTCTTCTTCTTTTCTGTTTCATGTATCCTTATTTCTCATCTCTTGTCTCTTCTGTCTCATTTTTCTTTCTTTTTCCTCTCTCTTCTCCTCTTTTCTTCTGTCTGATGTATCCTTCTCTTCTCTTCTTGGTTAGTGCTCTTTTTCATCTCCTTTTAGTTTTAATTTGTTTCCTTTACTTTTGTCTCATTTTTAACAAAGTATCTTATTCTTCTTTTCTCTTTTCTGTCTTATCTTCTTGGTTAGTGTTTTTTTGTCTTATCTCATTATAGGTTAATTATAAATTTCTTTCTGTCTCTTTTCTTTTAATTTCTTTTCCTTTATTCTTCATCTCTTTTTCTGTTTCTTTTTTTTCATATCATTGTATATTCTTCTTTTCTCTTCTCTTTCCAATTTTTCTTCTCTTGTCTTCTCTTTTGCCTCATGTATTATTCTCTCTCTTTCGTCTTTCTCTTTATGTTTTGTGTTTTTCTTTTTTCTCCTTTTTCTATCTCATATATCATTCTTTTTCTGTCTCTTCTCTTTTCACAACCCACTGCTTGTTTGTTGTTCGTTTATCTTTACGTGTATTCTGTAGAATATTCATTCAGGTTTTCCGATGTCGTAAACATTCTCACACCACTCTGTATCTCTGGTGTGTGTTTAGGACTTGGCAGCACTCAGCCTAAACAGGACTGGTCCATCCAGTGGCCAACGTCTGAGTCAGGGAAGGAGAACACCCCAGCTGGTACCCCTGATTCCGGGCAGTGGGTGCGACTTCAGCTCTCGCAGAGCCCAAAGCCACAGTCGCGCTACACCCATGCTCTGTGCCACAGCCCGCAGGCCCTGGCTCCTCCGACCTTTTACCCGCAGCCCGAGCGGTTGTGCGTGGACATCTACTCGGGCCTGACACCGTCTGGCATGCTGGATGTCGGGCACCGCTCTCTACCCCCGTCCCCCAGACAGAGGCACTTTCCTCACACTCCCCCACGCACTCCACTGGTGGTAAACACCATGACACCGCCGGGCACACCGCCACTCCGTCGCCGACACAAGGTGAAAGCACCAGGCACGCCACCACCCGCTAACCGCAAACTCATCCACCTGTTGCCCGGCTTCAGCTCTCTGCACCGCAGCAAATCACACGAGTTCCAGCTGGGGAACCGCGTCGACGATGCACACACACCCAGGTGAGTGCCACAAGCATGAGATCATATCTAATATACAGCGCCAGGATGGAGGTGAGCAAGGTGTGATGGCATTTTTATTAGTAATGACTGGGTGTCATTGTGCACTTTAATATAGTCTGAGAAATAATGTTGCACAGTACTAGGAGCGGTGTGTTAGCGTCTGAATAGGAATCTATCTATCTATCTATCTATCTTTCTATCTGTTTATCTACAGTAGGTAGCCAGCTGTGTCTCTCTGTTTCGTCTGATGTCTATGTTTGTCTCTCTGTCTCTCTCTAGTCTTTGCTTGTTCTTCTGTCTCTTTATTTGTCCCTCTGGCTGTTTGATCACTGTCTCCCTCTGTCCTTCTCTGGCCTCGCTTTTTTACCTCTCTCTCTCTCTCTCTCTCTCTCACTTTTCTTATGTTTTTTGTCTGTTTATTTTTTTCATATTTGGCTTTCTGTCTGATCTCTGTCTCTGTGTCTAACTTAGTTTGATGCAGCTGTATTATCTGTATATACCAGTGTTCCAGTGCTTTATTCCTATGTTTATTTGAAATAAATATGATATATGTATAGTACAGTATGTATGCATATCTATCTATCTATCTATCTGTCTATCTATCTATCTATCTATCTATTAAGGTGAATATTGTCGGGAACATATAATATCAGACATTGCTTTTCAACCATGCTTCAACAGAATTATTAAAAAAAATAAACTCATGGAACAGGCCTGGACAAAAATGATGGTACCCCTAGAAAATACTGAAAATAATGTGACCAAAGGGACATGTTAATTCAATGTGTGTCCACTAATTAGCATCACTGGTGTCTACAATCTTGTAATCAGTCAGTGGGCCTATATATAGGGCCCCAGGTAGTCACTGTGTTGTTTGGTGACATGGTATGTACCACACTCAACATGGACCAGAGGAAGCGAAGGAAAGAGTTGTCTCAGGAGATTCGAAAGAAAATTATAGACAAGCATGTTAAAGGTAAAGGCTATAAGACCATTTCCAAGCAGCTAGATGTTCCTGTGACTACAGTTGCACATATTATTCAGAAATTTAAGATCCATGGGACTGTAGCCAACCTCCCTGGACGTGGGAGGAAAATTGATGACAAATCAAAGAGACGGATAATCCGAATGGTAACAAAAGAGCCCAGAAAGACTTCTAAAGAGATCCAAGGTGAACTTCATGCTCAAGGAACATCAGTGTCAGATCGCACCATCCGTCGTTATTTGAGCCAAAGTGGACTACATGGGAGACGACCAAGGAGGACACCATTGTTGAAAACAAATCATAAAAAAGCCAGACTGGAATATGCCAAACTACATGTTGACAAGCCACAAAGCTTCTGGGAGAATGTCCTATGGACAGATGAGACAAAAATGGAACTTTTTGCCAAGGCACATCAGCTCTATGTTCACAGACGGAAAAATGAAGCATATCAAGAAAAGAACACTGTCCCTACTGTGAAACATGGAGGAGGCTCTGTTATGTTCTGGGGCTGCTTTGCTGTATCTGGCACAGGGTGTCTTGAATCTGTGCAGGGTACAATGAAATCTCAAGACTATCAAGGGATTCTAGAGAGAAATGTGCTGGCCAGTGTCAGAAAGCTGGGTCTCAGTCGCAGGTCATGGGTCTTGCAACAGGACAATGATCCAAAACACACAGCTAAAAACACCCAAGAATGGCTAAGAGGAAAACATTGGACTATTCTAAAGTGGCCTTCTATGAGCCCTGACCACAATCCTATTGAGCATCTTTGGAAGGAGCTGAAACATGCTGTCTGGAAAAGGCACCCTTCAAACCGGAAACAACTGCAGCAGCTTGCTCATGAGGAGTGGGCCAAAATACCTGCAGAGAGGTGCAGAAGTCTCATTGACAGTGACAGGAATCGTTTGATTGCAGTGATTGCCTCAAAAGGTTGTGCAACAAACTATTAAGTTAGGGGTACCATCATTTTTGTCCAGGCCTGTTCCATGAGTTCATTTTTTAAAATAATTCCATTGAAGCATGGTTGAAAAGCAATGTCTGACTTTCATTGGTTAACATTTATAGAATTCTTATTTATTATTACTTTTGTCAGATTAAAGTTATTTCTGTGACCATTGTGAGTTTTTCTTTCATTGAGCGAAGGGTACCAACAATTTTGTCCACGTGTGTGTGTGTGTGTGTGTGTGTGTGTGTGTGTGTGTATGTATGTGTATATATATATATACACACACTATATATTCATCATATATATATTCATATTGTTTATATTCATATTTATATATTCATATAAATAATATTCAACTACATATCATGATTTTTTTGGCATTGCAATAATTGTACCGCCACCCTTACTCCAAAATCAATAAAAAATGTAAATCCATTAAATCTGTTAAAATAAATGTAAAATGTACATTTGTTTACAATGTTGTATTTGATCAAAGTTTCCGTTCCTTTATAATCCTGTAGGTGGCGCCCTCTAAACTATTCACACAGCACAGCGTCCTGTGTGGTAGGAGCAAATAATTTGATCAGTTTGTTTATAATTGTAACAAAAAAAAAACAAAAATTATTGTGAGACTATCTGAATCGCAAAATTATTCAAATCAGCACCTAGGTATCAAGATGATGATGTATCAGGAGGTCTCTGGTCATTCTCATCTCTTATATAATATGTATTATATGTATACATATAATATATTCTTGTCAATGTTTATATAAAACAACTCTGGGAATTCCTTCTTGGGAATGAGAGATTATAATATTTTTACACTATATTAGTATAAAAAAAGAAAAAAGACTTCTGAGCTCATGAGGTGAAAATGTTTTGAACTGCTTTTAAATTCGTCTAACAGTTAAAATCTATTCCATTACCTTGTTCACACAGTATGTGTGTGTGTGTCTGTGTGCTTTAATTTTCTTTCTGCTATACACTGAGTGTGTGTTTATAAGGTTTTGGGAGCGTGCCCTGGGAAAGTGGATCGAATGGCATTAGAACATTGATTACCGGTCTCATGTCTGTGATCCAGTGCAGAGCCTCGCACAGACCCTCCTAATCACTGCAGATGAACAAATCCAATCAGGATCGAGCTTCTGTGTGACTCGATTGGGGACTCACAGTGCTCGTTTCAGGCTTTTTCTGGTTTACCTATAGACTTCTGGTAAACAGGGTCTGATTCATATGTTGTACTGAGCTTCAAACAGACGTCATATGAAGCTCATGTCCTGGATTAGTCTGAATCTTAGAGGAAATGTAGAATATCACAAAGGTTTAAAGTCTGAGTTCAGAGCCAGGGACTGTTATTATGCCACTTCCCAAGCAAAGATTCTGTCCTTCTTGGCTCAGATACTATCTGGAGTGTCAGAATACAGTCCAAGCTTTTACATTTTTATGATATATATATATATAATATACACTGGAACCTTGGATTACAAGCATAATTCGTTCCGGAAGTAGGCTTGTATTCCAAAACACTCGTAAACCAAATCATCATTTCCCATAAGAAATAATGAAAACTCAAATTATTCGTTCCACAGCCCCCCCCCAAAAAAAATTAATACAATCTATAAAATGAAAATAAAACACATTAATCTGCACTTTACCTTTAAAAAAAGTGTGCGCAGGCGCCGTGTGTGTTTGTGTGTGTGTGTGTGTGGAATTAGCCCCTTCCCTCGCCTCGTTTTACACAGTAACACTCCTCCTCCCTCTTGCCACCTCGATTTTTAAGATTCACAACAAACACACACACACACACACACACACACACACACACACACACACACACACACACACACACAACGGAAACACCGTTTTAACAGGAAAAAAATATCTCTCTGAGACTGGCATGAGCGTATATTAACGGACTTTTTTTTTGAAGTTTCACAGCAAACGCATAAACACAGCGGAAACACCGTTTTAACGGAAAAAAGCGAGACTGGCATGAGCGCATACTAACAGAATCACTTAAGTTTCAAAACAAACGGATACACACATACACGGAAACACCGTTTTAACAGGGAAAAAAGAAATCTCTGTGACCTGGCGTGAGACGCTCGGTGTCAAAATAAGAGTCGCATGCGTGATACATGATACTCGGCGCTCGTAAACTAATACTTGCTCGGTTTCCGAATAAAAATTTATTAATAATCTTTGCTCAGTTTGCGGAACACTCGTAAACCACGTTACTCGCAATCCAACGTTCCACTGTATATGCATTTGTCAATGGGGCATTGCTCCAGACGCACTCGTTCCCAGTAGTGAGAAGGACGTTGTGTTGTGCAGTTTTTGTTGGAAATGGGTCTGTCGATGATAAAAAGTATTCATAGTTGAGTTTTATTTCCGCTCATACGGAAGTGGTCGTGATGAGGGCCAAGTCTGAAAAAGGTGGCAGAACAATCCAAGATGATGATGATGTTGTCGGGATTCAGCAGACTCAGGTGGTTCAGGGAGAATTGAGACATCATTTACACACATAGATTGGCCACAACAGAGTCCAGACCTTCACGCAGCGGTCCGACTCTTCCATCATCAATACAAGATCTTGGAGAAAATTAATGCTACTCCTGACAGTAAAAAACATGGCCGAGCTCTCTCAGAGGGGAGAGATGAGAGGTACTTAGTGCTCCTCCCATATTAATCACGGCTCTACAGCCAATCAGGGGCGTCTGTGAGCTCACGCAAGCGGAAGGAGCGGATAGCGCTGTCCTCCGAGTGTGTTACTCCGCCCCCAACGCTGCGTGAGCGAGCAGTTCGAAAAGATGCGGTCGGCTGCCGCCATGTGGTTCAGAGGAAACACGTGATAGTCTTCAGCCCTCCTGACTGAGTGGTAGTAGTAGCCGTAATGTGGAGCCCCCTAGAAATTGGAGAAAAATCAAAGAAAAAAAAAAATTCAAGCAAAGGCAGTCCAACAAAATAGTCGAGTGTGATTTTTTTTCTTTTTTCGCCAGTCAGTGTATTTTGTTTGTAGTGTATTACCTTCAAACAAAATCAGCTGTTTTAAATTATTTTGTTTCTGCAAAACAAAATCAGCTGTTTTAAATTCTTTTGTTTCTGACCTCTTTAAGTCCTTGCCAATAGTTTTGACAGAGTGTACATTCTTTTGAAGTCTGCATTTGCGGACTGCCTTCCGCTGTGTTTCAATTAATTTCCGGTAAGCTTGTGGCTGTTTGTGTGTTCAAGTGAGTTCTTCAACATATAAAGGAATAAAAGAAAGGTTTTTTGTTCTTACGTTGGCCGGAACCCGTTCTTCTTTTAAATTATTTATCTTTATGTTTCATACAGTACATTGGAGGACCTGAAACCAGTCTTCTGTCTGTCCAGACAGATTTTGTCACACCATCACACTAAACTGTCTGCGCTCTCTCTCTCTCTTCTGCTCTGTCTTTCTCGCTCCACTCTCCCTTTATCATTCTTTAACTCCCAATATAATTTATTAGGGGTGCTTCGATCATAATCGGCCGATAATCGCTTTGGGAAGTTTAGCAGATCGTCTGGCGGTCTCTATCTAGAAAAGCCGATCAGATCTCGTAAAGAAACAATTGTCTCGCAGACAATTTTTTTTGCGCGCTGCTAAAATGGCTTCACCGGTCTGGTAATTCTACCGTATGTGGTGTGTGAAAAAGGCAAATACATTAGCAATCTGCAACTTGTGTAACAAGCAAATCCGATGAGGCGGGAAGCACCCAAAGCATTTTAACACCACCAACCTCATCAGATCTTTGAAGGTTAGTAATGTAAAGGAACACGAGCGGTTTTTGAAGAGAGCGCGGGAGAGTTCAGCAGCTCAAGCGCAACTCACTCAGCCGTTAACTCACTCAGTCGGTAACGGAGACGTCTCAAAGACAGCAACCCGACTGCAAGGACGGTATGAGGCATAAAGAAATATGAAACAAAATAGGAGGATTCTGACGACTCATGTCCGACTGGGATTCACGTTACACTATGCCAGGGCGAAAATATTTTTCAATTTTGACTAACCTTTTATTTATTTATTTAGATTTCCCCCAGATTTTTCTCCCTAATTTAGTCGTGTCTAATTCCTCCCTGTCACTAGGGGGCTCCACATTAAGGCTACTACTACCACACAGTCTGGAGGGCCGAAGACTATCACGTGTTTCCTCCGAACCGTGTATCACATCTTTTCGAACCGTTCGCTCACGTACCATTGGGGGCGGAGTAACATACTCGGAGGACAGCGCTATCCGCTCCTTCCGCTTGCGTGAGGTCACAGACGCCCCTGATTGGCTGTAGTGCCGTGATTAATGTGGGAGCACTAAGTACCTCTCATCCCTCCCCTCTGAGAGAGCTCGACCAATCAGCTCTCTCTAGACCTCCGGCTGGTTACAACCAGTATCCGATCTCCGGATGATAGGATGAGCACTTTACCACTGCGCTGGTATGTTTAAAGTTGACTTGTTGTCAATTCAAGTTGTTAAATACAGTATAGTTTAATAAATAATGCTACATGATAAGGCTTGTAATAGACCTTGTAATCGGTGATCGGTATCGGACGATACAGCTTCTAGTGATCGGACACCGCTATAATTTATCATCCTTACTTTCTTTACCTTTCTGTTGTTTTCCCATGCAGTACGTGTCTGCTTTACTCCATTCTTTCTTTTTTCTTTCTTCCTTTGGGGAATAAAAATATGGAACAGGGGACACCGTGTCTGGTGCTTATCTCTTATTTGTTTGGGTTGCTTTCTCTCTCTCTCTCATCCTGCTATGTCTTTCTCTTTGCTTTTTACCTTCATCCTTTACCTACAGTATATTTCTTTCTCTACCCTCTCCATGTTCATTCGTTTTCCCATTAGTTTTTTCGTTCATCTCTCTCTCTGTCCCTCCTCTTCACCGGCAGCAATTAATAAGACTCGTTATGTTATTGAGCATCACCCCATGTGTGTACAGTAAGAAGGCCAGCGGCTACTACTGCTCGAGAGGCACACACCGCTCGGGTCATTACGGCGTGAGAAGCGTCTGGCGGGCGAGCGTGAGCACGAGTGTGTACGCCTGGGACTTTGTCCGTTTCACCACTTTTGTAGAGAATGTTGAGCACTGATTTATTAAATCTGACGTTTGCTAATAAATCAGGGAGCTCGAGAGATCCAGAGGAGGAGGAAGAGGAGGAGGAGGACGAAGAGTAAAGAAAGAATGAGGGGAATGTGTAGGAGAAGAGCTACAGAATGATTCACCATGTATTGCATTAATTTTCCTTTTTTTTCCTTTTACTGAATTACTTGAATTGGAACATTTCTGTGTAAGGAAATGCTTTGCGTTGTCCTCAGTGCAGTGTTGCTCAGTATTACAGTTGATTAGACTGGGTTTGTGCACTATTCTCTCCGTCTCAGCCTCTTTCTCTCCATCCCTCCCTTCCTCTTCCCTCACCACCTCTCTAACTCCTAATAAGCTTTTTTAAATATCAGAAACCTTGAGAACTGAAATAAGGCAGGAGTTTCGAGTTCCTTAGTATCCAGCGCACGTGACGGCAACGCTGAAGTGATTTCACCAATCGAACGGAAAAAGCACATCTTCTCTTATATAAAAGGTTAATTAATTACAGATTGTACTTTTGCCTTCAAGAAAAAAAAACAAAAACAACAACTTCGTTTTCTGCTTGGATAAGAAGCTCCAAACTTTGATAGAGTTTATCACGGAACCTGTTAAAACTCGAGACTTTTTTTTGACGAGTGCAATATTTCTCGCTCTCGCATCCGTGTAGGTTTCCTGGAAGTTTCACTGTAATTACAGATTTGTAGCGGTTACGCAATAACATGCTTCAAGGGAGCTTTCATACATGCAGTGCATTTCTGCTCTTTGGTGCGTTTTGCTTCGTGCAGGCGGGAAGTGAGAGTGCCAAGACTATTTGATTCTTACGGAGCCCTCCAAAAAAACAAAAAAAAAAACATTATTTATGGCAGAATCTCTCTGCACAGTATATATATATATATATAGTATCTCATAATAGTGAGTACACCCCTCACATCTCAGCAACCACTTTATTATATGTTCTCAAGAGACAATACCATAGACATGAAAACTGGATACAATAACTCAACATACTGTACAGACTTTATTTTCTAAATAACCGGAATTTTCTAAAAATGAGCACACCCTAAGTGGACATGTCAAAACTGTGTCCAAAGTGTCAATATCTTGTGTGAGCACCGTTGTCATCCAGCACGTGGGATTCCCCAGAGCTGCACATGTTGTTACCGGGATCCTCTTCCACTCGTACATCATGGAGTGATATCACGGAGCCGCTGGATGTCAGACACACGGCGCTTCACCACATTCCGATTAAGGACGTCCCACAGGTGCTCAATAGGGTTCGGTTCTGGAGACGTACAGTACAGTACTCGGCCCCTGACAAACACAAGAACATGATGAATAGGTCATGTGACCTTGCATGGTTATAGATGTACAGCTGTTATCACTTAGTGTGTACTCACGTTTTTTATTGCCAGCTATTTTATTCTGATAATAATGGCTGCATGTTGAGGACTGTAAAAATCTATACTGTTATATAAGCTGCACATTGACGACTCTAAAATATATCCAAGTTTCATTTCTATATTGTTGTCCTTTGAGAAGATATACTAAAATGTTTGCTGAAATAAGAGGTGTGTACAGTACTTACTTTTGTGAGTGGGTGTATTTACTGTATATAGCAATCTGATTGGACGAGAGGCATTAAATAAGTGTTGTTTATCGGCCTTTTGATCAAAAACGTACTTTCACTTTGCAAAAGGCAGTGCATATTGTTTAGTCTATATTTAAAGTGCATATACACAATAAAACAATATTGTTTTAGGCTAACTTATCATAAACTTTTGTATTCTTTCTTGTACTTTTTGTCTTTTTGCACATGCACACGTGGGTGCGTTACAATAATAATAATAATAATAATAATAATAATAATAATAAATTCACAGCACTAATACTACTACTACTACTAATAATAATAATACTAATAATACTGAATGGAGAAAGCGCAGTCAAAGAAGTATCATCATTGAAGGAGAAAAGAAAATGAAGAATAAATACATATCAGTATTTACAGTTTGAGCTCAACACGTTTATGAGCTCTGTCGCTTGCTGTCAGTGGGCACCTAAGGGAGATTAACACATTTTCAGCTTAAACACATATGTAATACCTCAGATTGAAACATGACTGACCCCTACAGGTAATGAACGTCTTTTTCGCGAATTCCCTTTTTTTTAAGCGTGCGTTCTTAATGGCCAGATCTGTAGCACTGGGACATTTAATAATTTTTTAAATATTTATTAAATAAAGAATAGAATTGAACATTTACAAAAAGAGTTACCGTTAAGTTCCTTTTGATTTTTTAGGCGACAGTGCTAATCGCTTAGCCATGCCGTGCCGCCCCTTGATTAAAATTCACAAAATCAAAAAAGTTTGAAGCACTAACAAAAATAAATAAATAAATAAATAAATAAATAGTGGAGTAGTATTCATACATTTATTTGAAATCATTTAGAACATTCGGTAGCATAAAAGCAGGAAAAGGTAGTTAATGTGTGGTATTTGCATACACTTTGGGAAATTAAATGATGCACTTATTCATGCTTGATCGTCCACTTTAATATTCAGATATTCAAATGAACACATAATTAAAAAAAACAAAAATCTTTTACTTCACCTCCTAGTTTAACTATCCAGCAGCGTGATTGTGGGAACGAGATCGTCTTGTGAAGTTTGAGTTATTAAACTTGGAAGCACCTTTCCTTGATCCGGTGTGAAATTTTGATGATAAACCTTCCATCGATTTCCCGTCACAAGACGTGCAGGAACTGCGTGATTTGAGTTCATTAGCTGAACTTTTTTTATTTTTTAATTTTTTTTTTCACTCCCCGCTTTTGCATCTCGGGAGCGCGATCAGTCCCCGTGAGTCTGCGTCCGGATCTGCGTCGCCTCGCAGGAAATGAGGAGATAATTGGTGCCGCGTTGTGACTGAGTGCCAGATTACTTTTGAGGAGGTGTTCGATCACGGCCTCGGATTCGAGTCGACTTTTAATGAGTTTGTGCTGGAACTTAGCGCGGTAATAGGAGCGAACGCAGAGTTGTGTGAACCAGCAGATATGAGAGCAGCGAGATATGAGATTACCGCTCGTGCGCTTTTATTACTCAGATGAATAATAGTTGGAAGAGTCGGTTAAATATTATTTCAGTGGAGGCGCAGTCATGGGAAGGTGTTTTGAATTTTCATGGTTCTGGTGTTTGGGCTGAATCACCATTAATTTGTCATCTTTTCTATCTTTTATTAAGATGGAGATGGAGACGGCGCGTTCTGATAGATCTGAACTTTAGATTTTTATTTATGTCAACAAAACACCTCGTAAACTTTTAAATCTTTTACACTCTGATTTCTTTTGCAACAAGCTATCCAGTAGGAATGGGAATCACCAGGGACGACCCGATACGATACGATATTATCACGATACCTAGGTTCGATTTGTATTGCGATTTTGTAATGTCACGATTTTATATTTTGATATAACATTTTTCAGATTATAAACAAACTTAGCAAATAATTTTAGAGGAATTTAGAGGAATATAGAGGATGTTACGACCTCAAATGCAAACATAAATAAATTATAATTGAATAATAAAAATGATAAAATCACATGGTGCCACAGGGTGGAGGATTCGATTCCCACTGCGGATCTGTGTGTGTGTGACATTTGCATGTTCTCCCCGCGCTTAGTGGGTGTCCTACGGGTGTTACGGTTTCCTAAGACAGAGACATGCAGATTAGGATAATTGGCGTTCTGAAATTGTCCTTATTGTTGCAGGACGGTTTAAATGGAATAGAATTTGATGGAGTGATACTGCAGTCCGTAAAAATCCATTTTCACCAAAAATTGTCTATTAACACGACGAATTCATCCAAAGCAAAACAACAAAGACGAAATGATTCAAAACACCGAGCGTACACGGCATCACTTTCACGCAGGCTGTGTGTGTTTATAGTGTGTGTAAAATCTCTCTGTTTGACTAATGTTACAGATTCTGTTGGTTTCCGCACAGTTCCGTTTGTCAGCTCTTAAAATGGCTGTTTTTTTTCCCCTCACATGAGCCGAGCTATTTCGTTTTCCTCAGCCTTCAAAGGAGCTAAAAATTTCACGCTCTCGCCTTCAAGCCAGAATTTCATGTTAGGGTTTTCCTTAGATTTGAATTAAAACAGATTTGATTTTTAGAGACGAGTGTTCAAAACCAGACTCACATGTTAATAACATTTTAAAAAACGAATTCCAATAATGAGACAATAATAACAACAATAATAATAATAATAATAATAAGTAAGTGTTTTATAGGTAGTGCTGTCAATCAATTAAAAAATGTATCTAGTTAATCACAGTCATAGTCTTTGATGCAGTTTTATAACATCTTAAACATTAACATCAACAAATGTTCAATAAAAATCTCTGGAATGGGACCGGAACTGCATGGAGTAACTGGGTAGTATAGGGAGGGGTGTGGCAACCCACCGATGGCGGGGCCCGATGGGAAGCCATTAGGGTCAAACTTGGTCGTGTGATTAATTTGCATAAAAAATGATAACGCGTTAAACTTTGTAGATTGATCACATGCATTATGGCATTAATATTGACAGCCCTAATTATAAGGAAAAGTCTTTAATGTGTGCAGTTATATAATGTAAGCAGCAATTATCAAGATTAAAAATGCTTTATCGTTGACATATTGAAATAAAATGCAACTTTAAATAGCAATGTAAGTATAAATGGATAAACACTAAAATGCTCGTTAATTTATAAAAGAGTGAACGTGATATAACAGGAGTAACAGCTTACATGATGGAGGGAGGGAGCGATGTTGCTGGAAAATAATCAGCTTCAGAGATGTAACTGTAACTGTAACTGTGCTTCACGTCAGGTGGCATCACTGATTATTGTCCTGTAACTGCACACTCCATGGTACTTTGTAATGTATTGTCATTTGCATGTGTGTGTATGTGTAAATCAAGACTGCTGCTTTTTCCATTAATGACTGACCAGATCCAAAATCTCCATTGTCTCCATCTCTCTCTCTCTCTCTCCTCTGTCCACTATTACGAGTCATCCTCGGCCCCCCTGGCTCTCACTAAGCCGCGCCTCTCAGATTGCCGGCGTGATGATGAATTTATATGAGTGTTTAAAGGTGACAGGGCCGGCAGTGTGTAACTGATTTATCACGCCCAAGCCTGACTCAAGCTCGTACGGGGACCGGTGCAGACGAGTGTCTGGAGAGCTTATACCTTTTCCTGTGTGTCTGAGGTCTGTTTGTGACTTTATGAGATGTTTGGCGTTAAAGCTCGCTGTGATATCAAAGCCGATAGCCAGGTGCGGGTTTCTGAGACCGCACCGAACGCTAGGCCAGTGTTGGAGAGAGCAGAGAGCTGAGCTGAGAAAGAAAAAGAAAGATTAACAGAAAAAGAAACTCATATAATAATAATAATAATAATAATAATAATAATAATAATAATAATCTGATGAGTGGTGTTTTCCTCAACATGATCAGACCCGTGTTTATTATTTGGCAGTGAAAATCTTTGGCAGTACATTTTGCCAGCTTTATCAATTGCTGCTGTTAACTTCATGCTCTGAGCAATATATCACTCGTACCTGTCATTCAAACACACACACACACGCATGCACACGCACATGCACACGCGCACATGGACTTCACACGTGTGAGATGGTTCTTAAAAGGATAGAAGACAATTCATTCAATTCAAAATAGTGAAAAATAATTAATTCTATTAAATTTATATATTTTTTACATATAAAAGCCTCAATTACAACTAAATATTTGAGGTTAAAAGTCATAAGAAAGCCTCTTTCCATGCTCGAGCTGCTAAAGGACACTGCAGACAGAAAACACTGCCATTGTAAAATCTTGCAAAGGAATTTTTATTACGTTTTTATAATACATCTAGGCATTTGGCAGACGCCCTTATCCAGAGCGACTTACATTTTTTTTTGATCTCATTATACATCTGAGCAGTTGGGGTTAAGGGCCTTGCTCAAGGGCCCAACAGGGACAACTTGGTGGTAGTGGGACTTGAACCTGGGACTTAACGAACCGTAGTCCAATGCCTTAACCACTAGCTTAATATCCTGGAGACAAGAAAATTTTAATAAAACAAAAGTTTCAGATTGTTTTCAACTCTGAAATTGTAATTTCACTCGGAGGAAAAAGAAAATCGAAAATTAAAATGCAGATTAAGCCTCATGTTATTATACAAAGTACATTCACATACACAATAATGTCATAAAGAAAGAAATTATTTACTTACCATTTTTTAAATAGTATTTAATAGTAGGATTAAATTTTTTTTAATAGTACTGTATATTTATATATTTATTATATACTTATCTTTTTATTTATATACTTTATATATTTATTTTTGCATATAAAAACAATTTAACCTAGAAAAGACATGTAAATGAAGTAAAATATTAAATAAATAGACATTAAACCTCACTTCTTCTTGGCAAAAACGAAAACGGCTCCATTTTCTTCTTGCTACCATCCTTGCTACCATTCTTGGGACCCAACGCTTGGTTTTCCACTGACACATGCAAGTTGTAAAGTTCAGTTTCTTCGCTCGTATGCCTAAAATGCTTCGTGTGTCCTGAGGCAAATTTCTTGCAATATTTCATTTCTTAATGCGTATGCTGAGGTACCACTGTAATGTTAAAAATAAGACACTAAAGTTTTGGAAATTAACTTAAAGGACAAAAACGGGCACATTGAAAAATTATAGCAGTTGTGTGAAATATGTTGGGAGAAGCTCTGGATAAAAGCTTGTTATTTACGCTTTTGCTAATTATTTCACATTAACAAATTATTATTATTAATATTATTATTATCATTATTATTAGCAGTAGTATTTGTAGTATTCTTGTTGTTTTTCTTAATAAACCAGTAATAATAATAATAATAATAATAATAATAATAACTATAAGTATAAAACATTATTATTATTATTATTGTACAATATAAATATAAATAAATATATAGAATATAAGGTGCATTATTGTTTTACTTGTGATAAAATCTGCTCTTTGTGAAGTCACATTTTTGAGATTGTTGATCTTGTCATAGTAGACGATTAATTCATGGCATTTATAGTTATTGGGTATCTTCCAACATTTCTGTCATGGACGTTGAAAATGATTTATGGCAACTGGCTTGAAACACACACACACAAACACAAACATAGAAAGTAAAGGAAAGAAAAAGAAATAAACAAGTTTTGCAATGACAGCGTGTCTTTCAAGGCTTAATGTGTTTTCTAAAAGCTTTAACACCACACACACGCTTATACGCTCGTGCCCCGCTTTACCCCCTGCTTCATTTGCTGTCACTATGCTCCGTGTTACACTTTAATGTATTCTGCGCACCAGAGAAATGTTTATCATCCTGCTCTGTGACAGAAGCCTCTCTCGCTTTCTCTCTCTCTTTCTCTCTCTCTCTCTCTCTCTCACTCTCTCTCTCTCTGTGTCACGTACACACTTTCACAAAGAAAGCTACCAAACAGCTGAGATATAAACAACATGTACCTTCGGCGAACACAGGAGGCGTATCATAGATTGCTGGGGTACCGCCGATTTCCGTTTAAAATTATACTTTCGTCCATCACTCAGACTCAAGACGTGCATCATGAGGTGTTTGTGCAGCTTTATAGAGCCACCCATGCGGTTCTGCCTGTGGATTTAACTTTTCACCGCATGATGATCCTGTTGAGAAAACCTGATCTTTTACTTCCAATCGTTCAGCTTGTCATTGAATAAAGTACTGTTGAAGTATAGGCATTTCTATATAACATGTCCTGTTCAGTCCTGCAAGTATCTAATCATCTAATCAGATATTGCTTGTGTACACTGGTGCAGAACAGCTTAGTGTAACCGCTTCATTTATCTCTTCGCAGAGACCTAGACGTTGATCTCTAGAGTGAGAGGTTTTTAACAGATTTTTAAGCTGACATGACCTCAGGCTCAAACAGCCACTCTTTACAACGATGCTAAGCAGAAAAGCATTTCAGAATATAGTGCTGTGCACATTGTACCGTATGCATCACTCTTTGTCTTTCATCTGTGGGTCCTTTTAGAGCCGGTGTCTTAATTCGAGGACTTTGGGACAAAAAAGACATATCAAATAGAAATAAAGGTGATCTGGAGTTTATATGAACATTTTTCATAAAAAATGTAAAATAAATATAGTTACAAACAAGCAAGAAAGACAGTGGGCACATGCATTTAAAGGGGAAATACCAATACCAAGACCATTAGGACATCATTTTATAATAGGGGAGGTTTATGTTAAGACTTCCAAAAAAGCCTGGAAAAAAAGCATCACACTATGATGTCACTCAATGTTATGTCACTCTATAAGTTATTAGCCACTTTTCAGCTTAAGTTTAAGGCATCATCACAGCTGAAGCATTTAAGATATGAAAAATCCCTTTGCAATTTTGCATCCACAATGTCTTGAGATTGTATGGGCCCAGTTGGGTGCGGATTGTCTAAATCCCCTAGGAGGAGTGTATCAAAATCCAATGAGTGCATTTTGCAAACAACCCAAAATAATTGACTTCCTGTGGAGTAGAGCCCAAGACAGGGACAGTGAAGATCTAAATGTATACTGGGTTTCGAAAGGTATACATGGAATTGTGAATGATCTATGCAGCAAAATCTCATGTGATGGCCCCGGCCATGCCCAGGTACCAACCACTCAAGTGTCCTAATAGCAGCAGATTCCAATCTGTGTGCTAACTTTCAGAACATTTTGAGCATGTTAAGAACCCCAACAAGCCCCTGATGCTTAAAAAAAAATCCTTGGAAGAACAAGAGGGCCCTTCACATACTATGATGTAATAGGGGTGATGTCATAGTGCTTGGGCCCTAATGAAACTTTTAGTAATAATTTACTTTTATACATATGACTGATGGGTAAATGTTGCTCCTTTGCATTAATATTACAATTTAATGAACATTGGTTAATATCTTTATCACAGTTAACATATATCATCGTCTGATAGCTGCACTGTTTTTTTCACTTTTGTTAAATGGCAACTCACATGGCAAGTAGGTGCATACAACCGCTTGCTGTATTGGGACATGTAAATACGCAAGCTCACCTAATAACGGAGTACAAAAAACATTGTGTGCGCTGGCCAGTGGGGGAGACGGGAGAAAGCAGCAATCCTTTCTTGGCTTAGTACAAATCAATTGTGCCTAATGTAAAAGAGTGTTAAATTGTTATTTCCGAGCCCTGTTGACAGCCTTAAAAGTATCTAACGAATAAACTCCACCACTCTTAAAATTAAAAAGATTAGCGTAATCTAATATAGCATCATCACCATGTTCCCAAAGTTTAAAGCTCATTCTTTCATTAGCATGTTTATTTTGTGAAACGCTCCAAATTGTGTTTGTGTCCTCAAGAATGATTTTTTCAAGTTTCTACACATTATTTTGTATTTCTGCGTGTCTGTGTGTGTTTGTGTGTGTGCATGTATGAGAGAGAATGTGTGGGTGAGTATTTGACAAAGACAGAGGGAAAGAAAAGAAAGGAACGCACATAAGCGGGAGGAGATCAGCAGGGGTGTGCCTTGAGTCCTCACTTATTGTCAGTCTGTTTGTTCTCAGGAAGATGAATGGATCTGATTTGATTTGAAATGCAGAATGTGGCTTTATCTAAATTGCTGATAAAGACGTTGCAGGGAGACGCGGATAACCTGTAGCTTGTTTCTCTTTCCCTCCGTGCGTTCGGGGCGCTTGAAATGGCTGATCGTGGGACTTGCTTGGTTGAATAGCATCCCTGAGGCATCAACACACAATTGCATCTAAATGAGCTTCTTACTGAGATGCTGTGAGCTACACAGCTTATTAACAGAGTGATGAGTGTGTGTGTGTGTGCGCGTGTGTGTTATTTTGAATACATAGGGGCTGCCCTGGTGTGTGTGAATGGCTCTTGACCCCACACTTCAGAATGCCAGCTTAGAGTGTTACCTAAGGTGCGAAAGGTCCAAGACCTCATTATAAAATTGCTTGTATGGTTCTGTTGTGCTTTAACCGTGTGTTACTTTGGTGCAAATTATGTTCTTCGGTCACTTCTTTATTTGCTGAGCTTTTTAAGGCCAGGTTGTTAATTAAGGAGACTTTCTAAAGGGGAAGATGTTATGGTTAATGGTGTTCGAGGATGTTCTGAGGTTATGGCAGGCACTTGTAAGGACTCATTCAAGCGAGTGTATTTTTAGTGATGTTATGGAACATCTATAGAACAAGCTAGTTCTCAATTTATTTCTCTCTATTGAAGTTAGTAGGGCATAAAAAATTGTGTCTGTTATGTTAGCGAGGAACCAAATGCAAACTCCTCTATCCTAAAAATATTACAATCTTACCTTTGCAGAATAAAGCACTGAAACTGGAGACTCCTTCCAGACAAGTTAGCCCTTATCCCAGCAATGTGTTCACCAACTACAGTACTGTTCTGTAAATGTTTGATTTGATACATTATCTTCTCTATGCAGCCGTCCTTCCATTATGTTTAAAAATCCACTTGTTGTATTGAGGTCTTCTTCTTTTTCTCTTCCAACACAGAGCCAAAAAGAAGGCCAAGCCTCTGAACCTGAAGATCCACAGCAGTGTTGCCGGGAGTTGTGAAAACCTGCCGACTCAACGATCTCCTCTCCACTCGGATCACTCGCTCCGCTCGTTCTTCTTCCCGAGCCTAGTGCCCTCCACGCCACCCGTGCATGCAGAGACTCCGTCTGCCAGTATGTACAAACTACTTAACTTTATACACCATACTTGATGGCAGAAAGCAGGGGGTTCACAGGAAATTGTGATTGGTTCTGAGTACCTGCCGAGCCAGACAAAAAGAAATCAGTGGAAAGTCAGTAGATGAAAAATTTACCATGTTATGTCTTATTTTCTAGTCAGTGCTTAATGTTCATAACTGCATATAGTATAATAATATTATAATAATTAATAGTACATTTTAAAGTACAAGCCTGTAGGTGTTATTGTTACTGAAGTTATAGTTACATGCAGAAAACATATAAAGCACTACTGTATATACAGTACAATTTAATTTTATAATATTGTATACATAAATGAAAATGTAGATTTTGTAATACAAGTACTGTATAAACGAAAAAGCCATCATTATACCGATCACATTTTAAGATATTTTGCATACATTAGCTGACCAAAAAAAAAAAAAAGTCACATTCTGTAATGTTCATTCAGTTGCCTTTAGCTTTAATTACAGCACACAATATGGTGGCCAGTTCATGTTTGAAAATGATTCCTCATGCTCCCAGAACCACTTTTTCACAATTTGAGTGCTGGAATAGACCAGTTCTATCAGAGAAAAATCTCCATAGATGTGTTAAACTGGTGATTCAGTACATTCAGGTCGTCAGGTGACTTTTATTGAATTTTATTGCCACATAACGTTACGGAGTCTAGACCTGAGCGACTGAAGCGACCCCAGCTCATAACACTGTCTCCAGAGGCTTGTACAGTGGACAGTATGCATGATCGCTTCATGCGCTTCCCTTCTTACCCTGACACGCCCATCACTCTGAAATATTCTCAATCTGAACTCATCAGATCACATGACCTTTTTCCGTTGCTTTAAAATCCAATCTTTATACTTCAGCAAACTGAAGCCTTTTTGTTCTGATTTGATTCACTAGTGCTTTTCTTATGGAAACACAGCTGTTTAGTCCCAATTATGTGAGTTCTCATCACATTGTGTGTTTATGTAAATACTTTTAGTTTCAATACTAAACATAGCTCTGACTTTTTTACGATGCAACTTAGCATTGCACCAAGCGTTTAAGTGAGCTCCATTCATAATTTTTTTTTCAACTACATTTCTTCTGCAAATTTGACAGTTCAGCATTATCCTGCCAGGTTTTGATAATGTATTGAAGAGTTCTAAACTCATTTCCAGTCATTTCAAATATCCTTATATTACGTTATATAAATGCGGCAAACAAATCCACAGGTCTGTACTTGCTGTTCCTAACCATACGCTTAAGTATCACATAACTCCTCTTTATTCAAAGCACATGGTCCTTGTTTAGGGTGCCGAATGACACATCTTGTCTCCCATAATGCCTTGCTTTGACGTGTAAGCGCATATCGCTCAGCACGAACTGCCCCCTCGAGAGCGCTGTCTCAGTTTATCTCGGGTAGATGATCTGAATCCAAATAGCCGAAGGTTTGGCGTGTGTGGCCAGTTCTTTTTTGATTGAAGTCATTTCAAGTCTGTGAGACACTGTGCTGTATGTATATGCACATAAAGTACACTACAGAAATTATTCAAATTGATTCAAATTGATTTTCAAGAAGGATGATGACAAAAACAAACATGATTAATTTTCTGGACTTTAAGTTGATCTAAAATTTGAAAGAAAAAAAAAATTAATATGAATTTCTTCTTTGTACAAGTCAAGTTGCCAAAAAAACGTAGTTTTGTCTGATTCTTCAGTGTAGTCTGGTTAGCATTGAGGAGACTAAAATAGGACACAAGGGCCTGAGTGCGTAAACTTTGTAAACGTGGTGTGGCTGGTCCAAAAAACATAATTCTTAGCTAAAGTCTCATAAGAAATTTTGTATACCATGGTATACTTACCTCAGTAGGCCTGTATTTTTTTCTATCAGTACTTATTAGCTGATATAGTACATGTACAACATTTATTATACATATTATCCGAATATGGTACATACTTTGGTACCAGGGTACATGTACAATAGTATGGTACTTGGGGAAGGCCCTTTTCTATTCCAGCATGACTCAGTGCACAAAGCAAGGACTACTGTATAAAGGTATGGTTTGATGAGCTCGGTGTGGAAGAACTTGACTGGCCCACACAGCGCCCCGTGACTTCACCCCCATCGATCACCTTTGGGATGAAGTAGAACGGAGATTGAGATCCAGGCCTTCTCGTCCAACATCAGTGCCTGACCTCATAAACAATTTATAGAATGAATGGGCAGGAATTCCCACTGTGAACAGCCTTCCGAGAAGAGTGGAATCTTTGAACATTATTAAAGATTAATCTCAATCACTGCTCTATGGTTAGTAAAAAATAAAAAAAGATGAAACAGCTCTGGTGGAATTTTTTTTCACCTTCTCTATAATGTCATTACCAGAACTGATGGATAATAGCCTAGAACTTGTGTACTACCCACCTTAACTCCCCCCCACCCCCCCCCCCCCCCCCCCCCCCCAAGAGTTTAGCAAAGATTTTCTTTTCTGTAGGCAGACAAGGTGCCAGGTGTGGTGTCTTTTCCGACTAATCAGACCTAACCAAGCATGTAATGAGTTATAGGTGTGTCTGATGATCTGCTTTCTCTGCACCAATTATGTATTGTTCCTTTGGGGGGTAGTAGGGGGTAGTACACATGTTCTAGTCTATTATCCATCAGTTCTGGTAACGACATTAATGACTTCCGGATGAGACGAATTCCACCAGAGCATCTTCTTCTTCTTCTTCTTTTTGCCAAAAGGCAGTGATTGAGATGAATTTCTGATAAGTGAGTGGCTCCGAGGCGGATGAGTAATTTCATTGGGATGGTGCAGCATCCCATCCGTAATGGCATTAGGCGGGCTCACAGTCTCTCCCTGGAGCTCAGGTTCGGGATGCTGTGGTATTAAACAGGCCTTTGGAGTGTCATTAGGCCTCGCATCAACTCTGGACGATATCAGATTAGTCAGTCACCGCTCACAGCAGGCCGCCTGAAGGCTGACATGAAGCAGAATTTCAAATTTAGTTCTACATCGTTGCACATCCCTCATCTCGTACCACTGAAAGATTTTAACGATTACATTTATTTATTCATTTATTAATGCACAGAACATCACGCAATGTTGTTCATATTATGACTTATGATATAGCATTTATGAATAGTTACTTATCACCAGGTCTCTTTTTCCTCTCTCTCTCTCTTTTGAAGTTAATCCGATAAAAAAATGCAGCTTGTGATGTGACCAGGAACTTCACCAACATCAACATGCTGTCTTCACCAGTGATGTAGGATAAACTAGTAGAAAGAAGGATGACCGAAACTGAAATACAGTACATTAAAAGACTGAAAAATATCAATGCACCGTAATATCGAGAGTAGATTGTAGAATCTGGAAAAAATAATTTGCAAATGGTTGATTTTGGTGGCACGATGGTATATTGGTTGGCACTGTCGCCTCGTACCACCAGGGTCCGGGTTCGATTCCCGCCTAGGGGTCTGTGTGCATGGAGTGTGCATGTTCTCCCCGTGCTTGATGGGTTTCCTCTGAGTTCCTCTGGTGCCCTCCCACAGTCCAAAGACATGCAGATCAGTGTCAGAACTACAACTAACAAGAACTACAACTCCCAACACCAATGCTTCAGCTCACCTCAATACTAACCCACATGAGACTAATTACTGGACACTGATAAAAGAGAATCACGCACTTCCGGTCTTTGCAAAGTATTCGCTCTCTGTGACTTGTTCCAGTGTCGTTCCCAAGCCTTTTGTCACTTGCATGCTTTTTTCGGATTTTAATCTTGCTTGTTTTCTCGTTTCTGAGTTGCACATCGCCCAAGCCTTGACTGTTTACGCGACTTTTAATAATTTGGATTATTCCAGCTGGTTTTGATTGACATGCTTGAACTGTGTGTTAATAAACATTATGAACCCGAGTCCAATTAGGCTAATTGGCGTTCCCAAATTGCCCGTAGTGTGTGAATGCACATGTGAATGTTGACCGGAGGTTTTACGGTACCATGGTTGTAAAAATGTGAAGGAATACCATGGTCACTCTTACCCTCGATGGTCCCTAGTTGATGTATTTAGTTGATATTAATAGTCTTCATGAAAAGAGACAGTTTCATCATGGTGCTTGATGGGTTTAACAAACGCACTTGACGTGACTGTTCTTGAAGGAACTGTTCTGGAACAGCTGATCTTCATGTCTAAATATAACAACTGACCGTTGTTACGTAATTACATAAGTCCATATGTGGTACT
Organism: Clarias fuscus; assembly: GCA_030347435.1. Lineage (NCBI taxonomy): Eukaryota > Metazoa > Chordata > Actinopteri > Siluriformes > Clariidae > Clarias > Clarias fuscus. The sequence goes on from CM059208.1 coordinate 24,585,704, forward strand.
GTATTTTGTACAATGTAGAAAATAAATCAAACATAAAAAAAAAGATTTAAACTAGTCATATTGCTTAGAGTGAACAGCTTCCACATCCGATGCGGACTCCACTGCCAGTGCTCGGGGCAACAACAACAACAACAACAAGAACAAAAAAATTCAGGTGTTAAAACCAAATAAGTTTTGCAAGTTTGTGTGAGCTGAACGGAACGAGGCACTGGGTTGTGTTTAGCCCCCGGGCTTTGAGCTTGACACCTGTGATTTAGAAGAATCACCAAGACGCAACAGCTTTAATGAGCTGAAAGCAAACAGGCTGGATAGACTCCCTTCTGGTGAAAGATACAGACAGTAGTAAAGATTTACCTCTGTGCGGTGTGGGCCTAGGTAGGTAGCATTTAGTTTCCCTTTTGGAAAAACCTGTTTTCAACTACAGTGAACTCGTAATGCTTTCCAAAGTTATCGTTCCTGTCCAGTGTATCATGTACACATCCTTTAAAGCCTCTGCCTCAGTACTGAATAATGGATCGTTTTAGTTAGCAGGTGAAAGAAGCTGTTAACATCGTAATCCTGCCAGAGAGACGTCACTGCTCGTGTCGTCTGAAGCTAAGACATAAGAACGATGCACTGTTTTAAGTTCATATCTACAGCTCTTTTAAAGGATTAATGCGTCTCTCTTAATGCGTCTCTCAAACACCGCCTTTCATCCTTCAGTCACAGTGTTTGCTCTTAACTCTGTCCAGCTCTGATATGTTTAACTTACAGTAGTCCTGCTTATATACTGAAACTTTGAAAAGCTTTATAAGAATAAAGCTTAGATATTCAGGAAAAAAAGACTTGTTTTGAACAACATGCGACACTTTTTGTCTTATCCTTTATACCGACTACGGAATATGAATTAATATAAAGTTTCTGTAGAAATGAATCACTGTATTCGTCATAGTCAATGCACGAACACAAATATTTGCCAAGGCCGATTTATTATTTATTGCTCATCCAGAAATGAAGACGTTTCTTGCAATTATCTTGACTTTGAACGTTTTTGGTCTGGTCGTACTGTAACTCAGATCTGTGCTGAAATAAAATCGGTATATTAATTTATCATCTGTTTCATCTTTTTTCTATCTTAGTTTGTCTCACTGATTAAATTATGTATGATTCATCAATATCCAATATACTGTACTAGAGTTAGTACCCGTCATTGATTGGGAAAGAGTTAAAAGGTTAAAGCTAAAAATAATCTGATGAGCTTTAATGTAATCAGTGATATTATTATTTCAGGTTGAAGCCCACATACATGTCTGTCTTTCCGTACGGCAGAACTCTCTGTGTAACTTATTAATACAAAGAAGTAAAGTTTTTTTCTTCCCCGATTTTCTCCCTAATTTAGTCGTGTCCAATTCTTCCCCGTCACATTAAGGCTACTACTTAAACCACGTGATGCCAGCCGACCGCATCTTTTCGAGACGCTCGCTCACGCACCGTCGGGGGCGGCGTAACACACTCGGGCGACAGCGTTATCCGCTCACAGACGCCCCTGACTGGCTGTAGAGTCGTGATTAATGTGGGAGCACTAAGTACCTCTCATCCCTCCCCTCTGAGAGAGCTCGGCCAATCAGCTCTCTCTAGACCTCCGGCTGCGAGAGGTTACAGCATCACCCGGGAATCGAACTCGCGATCTCCGGATTATAGGGCAAGCACTTTACCACCGCGCCACTTGGAGGCCTGAAGTAAAGTTTTTGTAAGGTTGGGTATCATACGTCTTGTTTACGTTAAGTTGTACATCGTCAGGTCTTTGTTTACCTTAAGCAAGTAGCTTATTAGTAGCTTATTTTAAAGTAGATGATGAAATCTGGCACGCAACTATTTGTAAGATCGCTTTTGTTCACTATTTTGATTTTACTAAAGACGCTGGTTAAACTTTGGACAGACATTTAAGTACTGTGAAAGTTTCATTACTTTCTATCCATCCAGTTTCACGTGACGTTGTGACCAAATCTGGTACAAAACTGCTCATAATGTCACTTCTAGTTTCACTAACATTTTGATTTTAGCACATATCACTGACACTCTCAGTCGGGGTATTTTACACGCCCTCACCTCGGACTGCTGCAGGTATGTTTGCTCAAACGACCTGTATTGTATCTCATAGTGGCGCTTCACATCACTGCTTGTTATTAGCGAAACGGTTTTGGAAAATACTGTATAAGACAAACTGCTTCCTGCAGGAAGAATAAACATACATTGATCTGTCTGTTCACCTTTGAAGGTTCAGTTTTCATAGCGTACTTGCCTTTATTTTGGAGTAAGCCACACTCTGTCACACTTTCATTTGCTTTTTAGTGAGGATTGTGTCATCCGCATATTCTGTCTATACTCTGTAAATCGCATTGATTGTGACATAATCTGCCAGATACCACTGAAAGAGTGAGTTCTGACCAATGTACGGACAAAAAACTTAATTTTACTTATATAGATAAAAGGCACAATTGTTTTTATTTGCTAAATCTTAAATAAAAAAAAACAACAGAAGAAAATCATATTAAAGCTAACATATTCAGCTCATAGTCATACACACTTTCTTTCTTTTTACCCCTTTTTTTCTGCATTGATTTATTCATGCTGTTTTTGGATAAAAGTGACTGTCAGATAAATGGATGTAAAAATGTGGGTGTGATTCCTTTATAAATAATGACGCAGGGTGAAATAAGTAACTTAAAGTCACGACATACTGACACAATTCGATTTCTTATTCTTCTCTTAACTTTTTCTGGGGAAACAGCACCTACAGGGTTGTCATAGAAACAAGCGAGTGAAGGATGCATGTTATAGCGCTGTGGGTAAGAGTAGGATTCTGCCTTCTGCCCTCCTGTTTGAATGATCTCAGTGGGACGGGAACGGAGAGCACCTGATCATCCGTGAAATCGGTTAAGGCTTTTTTTTCCCCCCATCATGAATAAATGCTTGTACCATCTCTCCCGCTTTCTCTCTCGCTCTTGTTTCTCATAAACCCCTTTTTAATGAATGACTGTCCAGCAGTAAGGAAGCCAGTAATTAGAAAAGGAAAGGGACTGTGGTATGAAAATCATTACGCACAGAGGCGGTAAGTGTTATCACTAATAAATAGATGAGCCGCAGGCCTTTACGTTCATAAAGAAATCCCATGAGGACTCATGTCCGGTCAGGAACAGTCCAGTCGGCTTTATTCTCTCTGAACGTTTCCTGTTTTCCCAAATCAGCATGTTATTCTCCCACTGAGCTGCTTCTCAGCAGGAGCGAGCATCAGCCACTCTGCTTCATGACATACCGCGGCCAGGCACCAATCTCGACAGATGTAATGTGATTTAGGGAAGACTTGACAAGCGAAGAGGTAAATCCCACCTGACTAGCGTGCTATGAAAAACTGCAATCATAAACTATTACAGCGCGCATGCGCTAAGGGCAGGGGTGGACAAATCAGTAACTTGGGTACTTTCCACTAGTAGGCTATATGTTTTTATTAGGTTTCTGAAATGTTTTTTTTCTGACAGGTACGCCACAGCAACGGCAGGGTACAGTATCAGTCTGGTCAACATAAAAGGAGTCGGACACTAAGTTTCAAAACTCATTATTGATGCATAAATGAAATAGTGTAAGTCCTCTACATACGAAGGAGTTACTTACCGAGAGTTTGTTTGCAAGTCTAATTTGTTAGTAAGTCCAACGATATTACTGTCAACATCATCAGCACAGCAGACTTCTCCTATTCCATGATCTTATCCTTGTTCTGTAGAGTTGTGCTGATGTTTGCCATCTTTTCACTTCGCTCCATTCTCTCTATTATTTTAGTTTCCTCTGGGTGCTCCGGTTTCCTCCCACAGTCAATACAAATTACGCTAATTGCCCATAGTGTATGTGTGTGTACCCTGTGATGGACTGGCATCCCGGCCATGGTGTACCCCGTCTTGTGTCGTACAGTCAAGCCTGAAATTATTCATACCCCTGGCAAATTTTGACTTAAAGTTACTTTTATTTAACCAGCAGGTTTTTTCTTGATTAGAAATGACACAGGCGTCTCCCAGAAGATAATGAGACGACATACATCATTGTGGAAAAAAATATTACTCATCTTTTATTCACATTTGAATAAAATCAATAGAAAATTGATTTGCATGTCTCCACTGGTATTTTTGCCCATTCATCTTTAGCGATGAGCTTCAACTCTTTCAGGTTGGAGGGTCTCCTTGTCATCACCCTGATCTTTAGCTCCCTCCACAGATTCTTAATTGGATTTCAGTCAGGACTCTGGCTGGGCCACTGCAAAACCATAATGTTTTTGTCTGCTAACCATTTCCTCACCACTTTTGCTGTATGTTCTGGGTCGTTGTCGTGCTAAAATGTCCACTGGTGGACAGCGTGGACTATATAGGGGCAGTGGTGGCTCAGAGGGCTAAGGCACTGAGTTACTGATCGGAAGATCGGCGGTTCGATTCCCAGTTCAGCCAGGTTGCCATTGTTGGGCCCTTGAGCAAGGCCCTTAACCCTAACTGCTCCAGGGGCGCTGTACCATGAGTGACCCTGCACCCCAGTTACGCTGGGATATGCGAAGAAGGAATTTCACTGTGCTGTAATGTATATGTGACAAAATAAAGGCTTTACTTTACTTTAAACTCAGGGAATGTGCCAGCTTCAGTATATAAAGAGGGAAACACATCATCATGTAGCAATTTCAAATATCCAGTTGCCTTGAGGTTTCCATTGATGAAGAATGGCCCCACTATTGACTGTTCCAATTTTTGTTTTGCCCATTCTGCAAATTGTGTGCGCCGATCTGGGTCATCCTCGTTGAGATGCTGCAGTAGCTGGAGTTTGTAAGGGTGCCATTTGTGGGTAGCTAATATCCGCTGAAGGGATGTTCGACTAATTCCACTCTCCAGTGACATGTGGCGAGTGCTACGCTGTGGGCTCTTGCTGAATGAAGCTAGGACAGCCACTGATGTTTGTTCATTAGTGACAGTTTTCATGCGTCCACATTTTGGCAAATGCAACACTGAACCAGTTTCACGAAACTTAGCAAGCAGTTTGCTAACTGTAGCATGGGTGGTCTCGTAGGGTGTCTTGCATTGAAATCTGCTGCAATGACCCGGTTTCTGCGTTCACCCGATATCAACACAATTTCGATCTGCTCATCACGTGTTAACCTCTTCGACATGTCAATGGCTGTGAACAAAGAGAAACTTGTAAATAACTCATGAAAGAATAAAGTTACGTTAAAACCAAGCACTTGAAATTGCTACATGATGATGTGTTTCCCTCTTTATGCACTGAAGCTGGCACGTTCCCTGAGTTTTTCCAGCAAGATGGTGCACCACCACATTATGTATTATATACATTTTATAAGTGGTCAGAAACTTGGAAATAACTCATGAAAGAATAAAGTAACATTAAAGCCAAATGGCCACCATGGTCACCACCCATCTTGAAAAGTTTGCCCCCTCACATATACTAATGTGCCACAAACAGGACGTTAATATCACCAACCATTCCCATTTTATTAAGGTGTATCCATATAAATGGGCCACCCTGTACTTTGGATTTTCCCATGGACTGTGACAGTATGAAAAGGGTATGAATCATTTTGGACATGCCACTTTTTGTTCAAATGTAAATAAAAGCTGAGAAATATTTTTATCCACAATGATGCCTCTTGTACATCGCCTGAAGCAGAGGGTTTTGGTAATAAAAGTGCTTTATTCTCTAGGATCTAGGATCAGCATGTCCTAGGAGCATGTCTTTTCATTTCCTCCTGAGAAATATACCGTACAGTTAAGAGCAGATGAAAGATAAATGTACTGTAATCATGACCTCTGACCCAGGCATGTGATGTACTTCCTGGGTCAGTGAAGCAAAGTCACAGGGAAAAGCAATCACTGTCATAGATTTCTGTGAGGGAAACACACCAGGGCACACAGAAGGAAGCGTATTTGTGAATATATCCAGTGTGTGAAGACCACTTTTGGTACTGTATGTCCTCACCACTACAAACCGGGAACATTGCATAAGAGCGGCAGTTTTGAAGTTGCTCTGACCGAGTCATCTAGCCATCACAATATGGCCTTGTCACAGTAGCTAAAGTTATGATATTTGACTTCATTTCAACATTTGGTAAACTCCCTTATCCAGAGCGACGTACATATTTATCTCATTATACATCTGAGTAGTTGAAGGTCAAGACGGTGTAGTCCAATGCCATAACCACTGAGCTACCCCTGCCCTGTATTATGGTACAGAATATATCTTGTTACAATGGCACCCAGTTGAGATATATTAGGCAGTTCAATGCCTGCTCAATGTTTGGACACAGAAAAAAAACGTGCAAGCATGAGTATTTGAGTGACTTCGACAAGAATCAAAGAGTGATGGTGCTACAGGACTTGGACAGAGCAACTCCAAAACTGCAGGATGTTCCCGGTCTACAGTGGTCGGGATATACAGTACCCAAAGTGATCCAAGGAAAGTAAACCAGTGAACCGGTAGGATGGTCAGACGGCCAAAGCTCAAATTGATGTAAAGGTTAATGTTGGTTCTGATAGAAAGGTGCCAGAACACAAAGTACATCACTGTTATGATGGCCAAAGGGTGGACCTGCTCCACCCTTTGTGGGTGGTCATAAGATTATGACTGATCCGTGTACATAAACATATATTGTCTACAGGTATTTAAAAAATCCAGACGTATTTGCTCAGCCTGGTTAAAGTTAACTTTTGAATTCAGACTCTATTCAGCTCCTGTAATGAAGGAATGAATCTATCCTTGAAGTAAAGACAGTGAATATATTCCAGTGACATTCTTTGTGGTTGAACGTCGTGTGTCATCGCCCGGCTGTCTTCAGGCCATTAATCAGAAAGAAATGGCCTCTAATTGGCCAGGGACTTTCTCTCTATTGGATGAATGTCCTTTTGAACTAGCAGGGCTGCAGGGCACAAATATGATTATTCGCTAACTGGCCTCTATTCAGATATTATTGGGTTTCCTTCATTTGAGCGATGACAGCACACGACAGATTATAATAATTCATTCTAATTGTGGCCTGTTTATGTAATGCGGCATTTCTGCAGGAGAGAACGACGCTGATGGCACTAAAAGCTTCCCATTCTTCTTTTTTTGTCCAAGCAGCTATGATTTAATGCTTTGTAATTAACAGCTTTTTGTTGTATTGATTAGTGATGTAGAGTTGATGATGATGATGATTTGAAAGTGTCAGTTGTTTGAGTTAATTGTGTTCATTTGTTGATTTTGCAATTATGCTCGAAACTTTACCTTTGACATTTCATATTTATGTGTACACAGCTAAAGTTGTGGAGTAGAACTTTTAAAGCTGTATCTCCATTTTATCATTGAAGTGAATCATGGCTGAACAGAAAGTATAATAAGTTTTTTTAATAAATAATTTTTTCTTGTCTTTCTTTTTGTTTTATTTTCCTCCAGACACCCTGTCAGTTCCTCGCTGGTCCCCTCAGATCCCTCGCAGAGATTTGGGCAACTCTATTAAACACAGGTAACTCCATGCAGAATCTGTTTGCCTTGGAAATGATCAATGATCAAAATGATCAAAAATAATGTGCTACAATTATCATATTCTTTGTAGTAATGTTGCTTCATCAGTTACACTTTCATTAAGCAATGACACTAATGAGCTACAGTATATCTAAGCTCATCTTTAAGTCTTTGAATTAACTTCTACCGGTTTCTTGCGAAGCATTCATTGGATGTCTCAAAAAAAATATTTCCCAGTGGCTTCCTGATGCTAATACTTTTATTGATCACTGACCTTAATGATGTCTGGATGTACAATGCCCTTGGTCTTCCAGACAAAGCTCCAATATTGAACAGGACTTGTTTGGGCAGGCAAAGCTATTATTTTGGCTGGGATGATAAAGTTCAGTGCTGGGTGGTTGAAATTCTTGTCTGGGAAGATGAAGCCCATTTTTGGTACAGTCTGTTGAAGGCCTGAACTGGGTGGACAAAGCTCATGTTTAAGTAAATGTATATCTTTGCAAGGGCAAAAGATGCAGTTGATTGGCCAGATGAGACCCCAAAATATTCACTGGTTGAGTTGGTGGAGTCCAAAGTTTCCAAGATTACGCTTCTGCTTGGGAGGATAAAGCCCTCAGTTGGTTGGATGAACAAAAGGCATGGATGGAATTATGAAGGATGTGGTTAGATGGACTAGGATGAAAAAAAGACAGATGAAGCCCATGGCCAGATATATAAAGCCCAGACTATGTCAGTTGAACGCATGGCTGGACATAATGTATAAAGCCCTGGGCTGGGCAGTTGAAGCCCACAATGGGACAGATGAAGCCCATGGCCAGTTATATAAAGCACAGGGCAAGGGCAGTTGAAGCTCATGACTGGACATATAAAGCCCTGGGTTAGGCAGTTGAAGCCCACAATGGGACAGATGAAGCCCATGGCCAATTATATAAAGCAGAGATCAGGGCAGTTAAAGTTTATGGCAGAGAATATAAATTCCGGGGCCGGGCAGTTGGGCAATTGAAGCTCATTGCAGAATACAGAAAGCTTATAGCAGCGCAGTTCAAGCTGGGGCAGAGGTAGCTCAGTGATTAAGGCATTGGACTACTGATCCGAAGCTCCCAGATCAAACCCCAGCACCACCAAATTGCCACTGTTAAGCAAGACCCTTAACCCTCAAGTGCTCAGATGTATAATGAGGTATAAATGTAGGTTGCACTGGGGAAGGGCGTCTGCCAAATGCTGTAAATGTAAGCTCATGCAAGAGCATATACAGTATAGCTCAGGGCTGCGTATTTGATCTCTTATGGGAGAACACAGAAAGCCCATGGCTATGCAGTTGAAGCTCATGGCTGGACAATTGAAGTTTAATGCCAGACAAAGGAACCCCAGGCATGGGCATGAAATAAGCCCAGGGCCAGGCATGTAAAGCAGGCGTTAGACAGATAAACGTCATAGCCAGACAAATGATGCCCCTGGCATTTCAATGGTAAACCCGGTAAAAAAAGCTCTGGGTGACATAAATAAAGCTCAGCATTAGATGAATGGAAAACTTTAAAAGCTCTTGATTGGACAGAATATCCATAAATAAAATAAATATTGCATTCATCTTGCCATCAAAGTTTTTCATTCTTTACATTGCAAACGTTATCATTATCCTTTGGTGCTCAAACATCACCCCCTGCCAAAACTCGGACTTGGACAGTCTGCTTTGCTCACAGGCATACGTGCTAAATGTAACTGTATGTTGAAATGTACACGCTCTGTTAATGCCAGTATATAGCACTTATTATTTTTGACATAATTGTGCACAATAAATGTGTATCTGCATATGTGTGTGTGTGGTGGAATAGTTAAAAATGTCAGACCAATTAAGAAGAGTGCTTGTCTGCCTGCCTTGAGTGTCGGTGTGTGTACCGAATCGCTGATTTTCCCAAATGCCACGGACTGGGAAGTGTAAAACGCTCATGCTTGAGTACTAAAGAGAACAATGAGGGATATTTGGGGGAAAAAATGGGGGTAAACACTTACAACAACAACAAAAAAAACCCACACATTAAATTCATATGAAGGAGGTACATTATATGTGTAAAGGAATGTGAGGTATATAGAGTATTTCCCAGTCTGGGAAATAAGTAAGATTAGTTTAAACACATTTGTTTTCAGGATCATACAGTGCATATGTCATAATATATATAAGCAGAATTATGAAGCTTGCTAACAACAATCTTGCATAATTGGCAGCATCACGTTATTAGAGATATAAATAGTCTCTCTCTCTTCCCATAGTGACATTTCCAGTTACTTGCTTAATGAAGTACAAGCACAGATTTAAGAAAAAAAAATTTAACCAGATTATGGCCTTAAACTGCCCCTGCAGCCCGTTTAACACTGGAGTAAACGTGTTGACCCCGAGGAGTGTGAGGAAATGCTTCTTTCACTGGAACTGACAGGAGCAGAGAAGCGTGAACCTTTAGTGAATTCGAAGCAATTTACCGTGGGCTAATTCTATCATTACGGACGCAACATTTCACCTCGTATTGACTCGCAAGTGTCTGGGTACCTGCGAAATGAGTGAGACAGTTTGCATAATATTCACTCGTGTGAGCTTTTAAGAGGAATATCTACAAGTGTGATACTTTACAAGTGGGTACCCTCTACTGGGCATATGCTTTATGTCTTCATTGCCTTTTAATAATGGCTTTAAACATTATTAAATGGTATTAATGACATAAATAAAAATGATGTCCAAACATCTGCCCAGTAGTGCGTCAATGTCTTTATGGGCGTGGTGTCTCTGGCGGCTAAGGCTGTTGATTTGGGGATCTGAGGATTGGGGTTCGAGCATACAGTGCCGGTCCCAAGCCCGGATAAAAGCTTGTGTCAGGATGGACATCCGGCTTAAAAGCCCGTGCTAAGTCCGAGTGGAACGGATGGTCCGCTGTGGCGACCGCTTGACGGTAGCGACCGAAAGAAAGTTTTTAAAACCAATGTAAGTAGTAAATTTACTGTGGAAAGGCTTTCTAGTAGGTTGTGGAGCACGGCTGTGGGGATTTGTGTTCATTCAGCTACGAGAGAAATAGTGAGGTCAGGCACTGATTCCTGTTTCAGTTCATCCCAGAGGTGTTGAGGCTAGAAGTCTTCTGTACATGTCAATCAGTTTTTACACCTTCATTCACAAGAAATTTCATCCCAAGTCCCAGTCCATAAAATATGGACTGTAAAAGAAATTGAATAGGAAGGAAATTAATGGGTCTAATTACATATTTTTGTGATTTTTAAAAAATATATTTCAGTATTTTTTTTGCCTTATAGAGTCATGCAGTCACACATAAAGAGATTTTTAAATTCATAAATTTGTATTGGTATTTGCCATACCAAAACAACAGCAAATGTGTAAATTAGTCCTCTATTACTTTCCAGGGTAGTTGAATATTGGATTATTTGTATACAGGACTACTTATTTGTGAAAATTTACTCTGGAGGCTCACTTCTTTTAAAAGTATTTCAATTACATATTTCATCCATAAAGATTATAAGCAGTTGTTTAAATGAAAAACTACATCAACGTTATCATTACTCCTTTTGAGTCATTCGTGCTTTGAATAGACAATGCATGCTTGAGGCTCTCTTTTTTCCTTTAAGACCGCTTTAAGAGAAAAGAACAGATAATTGAGGTTTCCTACAGATTTTGGTGGCACTGTTTTCTGCTACTGTATGTTAATATATACAATAATAATGAAAACTAAAGAAAGAAACCGAGTGGTGCTTGCCGTCGCAAAACATTGGAGTCTAATTGCATAGCAACATGCTAACATGTGGCTAGCATCATTTTAGCAACATTTTAATGATGTTGCTAGAAACATATGAATATACTGTAGTTGGCATAATGCTAGCAACATGCTAATCAGCTTAGCATCATGCTAGCAACATGCTAATATTGTGAGCATAATGCTAGCAACATGCTAATATTGTTAGCATAATGCTAGCAACATGCTAATATTGTTATTGTAACAATGCATTGTTATTGTTAGCAGAAGACTTCGAGCACAGTACAGTGATGAGCGATAGCCGCAGTAAAACATTTGAACCGTGCAAACGTTTTACAGAAAGCTGTTTGTCTGTGATCCCGGCTGAGGCGTAGTGAACATTCGGCTAGTGGAATGCCTGATGCTTGAAAATCAACTGATAACTTGTCACCAACTTGCAGATGAGACTCATCTGTCTGTGTGAACTGCACACACAATCATTCACCACCACTTGCACATTAAAGGAACTCGGCTACGAGTTATTGTCACGTCCCCCGTACGATCCTGAGCTCTCTCCAAGCCAATTCCATATTAGAGGAGTTCCTGGGAGGCCAGCGTTTAAGACAGGAAGAAGGCTGAGCGGTAATGGCTGAGAAAACTTTCTATCTTGATGGTATCCAAACACTAATGAAACCCTGCGATGAGTGCATTAGTGTAGCAGGGGCTTATATAGAGAAATAAAGAAAGTTTTTACTTGAATAACTGTTCAGTTAGTAGTGCTTCAACGCCCTTTATACCAGACATCTTTGATTATTTATCATTAAAACTTTTGATAGTCATTTTATTAGGAAGCTTCAGGGATTCTTAATATCTTTGTTTTTTTCTTCTTTTTTTCTTTTCTTTTGTACAGGTAAAATGCCTCACCAAAACTTTGGTTAAATTTCAGCTGTTAAATCACATCTAAGTGTGCTGACGTAGCCTCCATGGCCTTCACCTTTCTTTTTCGTTTTTTTTTTTTTTTTAACTAGACAGAGCGGCTCAATTTAAACGAGGACATTTCAATTCTTCTGTCGGAGTGGATTAGTCATATTCCATTAGCTGTCAGTGCTCATGCTTCTGCAGGGACTCTGTGCTTAGGGAGCCATCTCAATAGCCCTTTATTGTTGAGAAGCAGATAGGGCTCCTAATAACATATTCATAGAGGGAATAAAAAAAAAAGAGACCCAGAGCACCTTGTGTCATGGGCGGCTCAAATTTCTTTTGAATAACAATGATACATTTTCCTCCGCTCGTGTATCCTCGTGGTCTTTGTCCACCTGGTATATTTGTCAAGCGCACAGCTGATCATTTCGCACAAAAACCGAAAGGCACTAAGTCACAATTAAATTACTCTTTTCTGAAGATTAGACTAAGAGTGCGTATCGTCTCCTCTAGTTTGCTGCTCGATGAAAAAGCCATTGGGCAAATACGTTTGGCTCTTTGACATGTCGGGATTCTTTATCGCACCATCCTGGGAATTGCAGTCAAAAGGGCAAAGCAAATCTTTACGCCTGGTGTGAGCCACGTTAATACTGTCATTTTATTAAATTCTTTTTCTAAAATAGATTGCGATAACGTTTCTTCTCCTTTGAAAAGCATATCTGAAATGGCCCTATTATGACCCACACTCTTGAATTTTATCTTTTACAGATTTTCCACCAAATACTGGATGTCACAGACCTGTATCGTTTGTGGGAAAGGAATGTTATTCGGCTTGAAGTGTAAAACCTGCAAGTAAGTCTGTGCACTAACTTTGGATTTCAGCTGTGTAAAATAAGTTGCAGTTTATGTTAAATAGCCTTCTTAATTATGTGGCCAAATAATTCCAATTATTATGTACAACATCTCAATAGCCCAACATCTGACAACGTCCTGACATGGACAGGACTACAGATTATAATTTTTTTTTTTAATTGTGTAATATTCTGTAAATATCATGCTCAAGGTTGCTGTCGGACCGAGTATCAGCATGGCTGTGATATACTGTAGCCATAGGCACGTGCTGATATTTAACACGACACTTTTTTGCAACAGTTCCACAAACGACATTTGTTATCAACTGATTTTAATTTGTTTGTTTATTTAACCAGTTATTTCGCTCATATCCTTTCCCAACACATATCCTTCCGAGACTGGCGGAACTAACTAACTGCATCTGGCAGAGCCGGCGACCGACCGTTAAAGTAATTTACAGGGGTGAAAACAAGGGTTTTAAATTCTTACCATTACTGTGTAGAAAGGATGTGAGGAGAATAAATCATGGAGGTGGCTGACCATCCCGAGAAATTTACGATTTTTACTTTATATTTCCACTTATTCCCGCTCAGCTAACTTCTGGTGTTCCAGGGTTGAATTCTACAGTATATAGCGTAAAATGGTACAGTAAGCTAGTGCTCTATGTAAGGTGTACAATCCCAAGTAGATCAGGGGTTAGAGAGGGATTAGAAGCTACTGTAGTTAGTGTTGTACAGTAGCATGTGTAACGTTTATGCCAATTGGTAGACTCTTATTCAGTGTGATTTACATTTTTATCTCATTATACATCTAAGCAGTTGACGGTTTTTAAGGAATTAAGGGCTTTAAAATGCCTCTTGTCCAATCAGATTACTTGAACAGAATTAACTGTTGTATAAGGACACAACAAGCAATAATTACTTTTCTCTTAATTCATCTTAAAACTTAAAAGATTCAGACCTCTTAAACCTAACAACCACAATCCACAATACAGATGGTTTCTTGAATCTGATTGGTCAGAAAGTACTAATACTGAGAACTTAGTAATTGTTCAAGTAACTTACAAAAGGATGTTATGTCTAGCACATACTGTATAACATATAATAAATCATTGTTATATTTAGACATGGTGTTTAGTCGAAATAAAACACCTGCAAACTTTACTGCACTCAGAGCGTGTCAGAATTCTAGCCAGGCTTTCTGCTTTTCAAGTGAACTTTAGTCATTATAATCACAACGGGCTTGTAATTGAATTTCTGCTGACTAAATGTAGTAAGACAACTCTCTTTTCTACAATGTTCATGATGTACTTTCGAGTTTACAAACATGTTGCAATGCATACAGACCATCGTCATCATTATTGCACGATTATATCCAATTCAATTTCAGTCCAGTGAAAAAGGTTCGGGCTCCATATGTTTTCTGTGTGGAAAAGAAAATCAATAAAGTGTACTTTTATTCACAGCTCATCTACTAGAAAAGATTTACAGGATGCGAAAAAAAAATGAAAAATTTATTTATTGTCCAAAACAGAAAATGGTTGGAATAGAAAATAGAGGAGTTTAGCTTTGATTTAAGGCTCAATTTGAACACATTTACAGACAAGAATAGAGGAAGAATTTTCCACATTCATTTTCCTACATCACATAATGTGTGATATAATAATATCTGAACATACCTAACATCATCATGTCTAACCTTTATACACATACACTTCCCAAAGAAAGAGTCACCATAAGGATCTTAATAAGCAAAGTCTTTGTATTGCATAATTACTGTCTAGTCATAGTATATCTATCTATCTATCTATCTATCTATCTATCTATCTATCTATCTATCTATCTATCTATCTATTTATCTATCTATGTCAAGATACTTCTGTCTGTTCACTTATCTGTCTCTCTGTATACAGTGGAACCTCGGATTGCGAGTGACCTGATTTGCGAGCATTCCGCAAGAAAAGCAAATTTGTAATAAATTTTGACTTGAAAAATGAAAAAGTCTTGGTTTTTGACGCCGAGCGTCACGCGATCACAACTGAACTAATGTTTTTTTCTTTCTCTCGCATTATGGAATTGTGGGTAATTGTCTCCTCTGCTCAATCTTAGTGTGCATCTCTCACTGGTATAATCAACATCCGTGCACACTTGTACTGTTTACTGTAACACTGTGACCATGTGTGTGTGGGTAAAGGTCGTCCTTTCACGCATGCGCGGACAAACGGAAAACTTTTTCCTTTATAATTTTGTATTAATTATTTTTATATATTATTTTTTTTCGGGTGATGAAATGAATAATCTGAGTTTTCATTATTTCTTATGGAGAAATTCACTTTGATTTAGGAGTGTTTTGATATACTGCACGAATACACTTCCGGATCGAATTATGCTCGTAATCCAAGGTTCCACTGTATCTAACTAAGTCATCTTTATAGAATTTTTATTGTTATTTTTTTATACTACACCAAATTCATATTTTTTTTTGCAGGTTGAAGTGCCACAATAAATGTACCAAAGAAGCACCTCCTTGCCATTTACTTATTTACCATCGAGGAGGTAGAGACCCGTTCAAAGGTACTGCAAACTTTTTTTACCTTATTTTTACAGAAAATCTATTAGATATTGGAGAAATGTATAAATAATTGCCTATACAGTACAGTGAAAAGGTCTTAAGCACCATACTATCTGTAGTACAAATTTTGTTATATAAGTTTATTATGTCTGCATTATTATGTACAAGACCATTCCCTACAAAGATACACTAAAAATAATGAATAAATAACATTACAGGCATGCAAATATTCTTCTGTAAAGAAAGCGACATATCACATGACAGAAAAAAAAAACAATAATGAGTTTTGCATGAAAATGGGGCGGGTGGGGGGGGATCAATAATGTATGAATAATTCTCCAGCATGTTCAGTAAAACCTAACAGCTGTTTTATTTACAGTACTGTGCGAAGGTCTTGGGAACATCCAAACAAAAGTCATATGCAATGATGCTTTAGAAAACATTTCTACATTAAAAGAAACTTCTATAAAAAGCACTAAGTAATAACGTAAACAATAAACGGTCGATATTTGGCGTGGAAACTCTTTGCTTGAACAAAAACGGTAGTGTTTGATACTGATGTGTGCAGTACAAGTAAAGCAGCTGTTAGGTTTTACTGAGCATGCTGGAGAATATCAGTTCTTTTGGTAACTTCGTCACACCTGCTCCTTTCTATTTTCGTGCAAAACCCAGGAGTCGACATTATTGATATTTTTTTTCCCATCTGAAAACTGGTCTCTCATGTAATATGTTGCTTTCTTTACAAATATTCTTCTGTAATGTTATTTATTCATTAATTTTAGCGTGTCTTTGTAGGGAATGGTCTTGTACATAATAATGCAGACATAATAAACTTTTCTAACAAAATTTGTACTACAGATAATATGGCGCCTAAGACTTTTGCACAGTTCTGTATTTATTCACACATTATTTTTCATGTCCTTATAAGCAAATCTGAATTTATCCTGTTGAATTTTGCTTCTGATTTATTTTTTATTTTCCCCATCTTGTCATTCTCCTGAAGAACAAGGAACATCTCAAGGTAATGCAATCGATTACAGAAACCCTTTAAGTGCACTAATGATTTCTGCATACTACGTTAAAATATTTCTTTGTTCAGCCACCAAGTAGCCATCTCTCTCTCTCTCTCTCTCTCTCTCTCTTTCTCTCTCTCTCACACACACACCAACACTTTCAGCCTCACTTAAAGCTTCCTGTCGCCTTCTTGAAGCTGTCTCTTAGAATCTTCCCAACATGACTGATATTTGATGGTCAGCGTTGTCCTAATAAACCACCTCTCACGCTGCCAAGTAAAATCGCCTGTGAGATTTGAGCCTCGCCGTGGGCCGAACCTGACATGTCTCTGTAATCAGTTCTGACATTTATTGCATCATTCAGACAGCTCACATAAACATATTGTTATGTCTTTGTGGAGCACAGACAAGTTTTGCCGAGTTTTGTTACCATGACCACTTGTTCTGTTTCTGTTACCGGGACAACAGCCTCTTGTTACCGTGGATACTATATATATGATTTCTGCTCTCCGTCTCTTAGCTCGTCAGCTCGTCAGGACCGAGTCGGTGCCGTGTGACATAAACAACCCCCTCAGGTACACAGACCTGCACATCAGCCAGACGCTGCCCAAAACCAACAAAATTAACAAGGTGGGCCATCGTCCGCTACGCACCGAACACGTCACAGGGTCCATTCATTACAGTTAGCTTTTCTGCTTTCATTTTACATCCTGTTAAGTTTTTTTTTAACATGATTATTTTGGTTTTACTAGTTTTTCATTGTTTTTCATATAATTCAGATAAATCTAAAGAATTAATTTGCTATCTGACAATTACCAATTATGATCTAAAAGTTTACAAATTTCTTGCATTTATTAATTTAATACAAACCACTTGTATTTTCTTCAAATACTCACATTAAAACTTCTTCTTCTTTTACGTTTTTGCGTAGTTGTTACTATACCGCCGCCTACTGGAGTTTGGTGGGAAGAAATGATTTTCGCTTGACATTTAAACAATCAGTAACACAAATTACACATAATTTCAGAACTTATGAAATACTTTTAATTGTTTTTAATACTTTCTTTGTATTCCCCTCCCCACCCCGATTTTCTCCCTAATTTGGCGTGTCCAATTTCTCCCCGTCACTAGGGGGCTCCACATTAAGGCTACTACTACCACTCAGTCAGGAGGGCCAAAGAATATTATATGTTTCCTTCGAACCACGTGATGCCAGCCGACCACATCTTTTCGAACTGCTCGCTCACGCACCGTTGGGGGCGGAGTAACACACTCGGAAGACAGCACTATCCGCTCCTTCTGCTTGCGCGAGCGTACAGGCGCCCCTGATTGGCTGTAGAGCTGTGATTACTGTGGGAGCACTAAGTATCTCTAGAGAGCTCGTCCAATCTGCTCACTCTAGACCGCCGGCTGCGAGAGGTTACAGCATCACCCGGGAATTGAACTCGCGATCTCAGTATGATAGGGCGAGCGCTTTACCACTGCGCTACTCGGAGGCTGTTTTCAATACTTTCAAATTTGAAAACAAATGTTTTACTGCTTGATTATTGTAATGCCCTCTATGCTGGTGTTGGCTAGGCCTCACCTGCACGATTGCAGTTCCTCTGAAATGCTGGTGCACGTAAACAGGAACATATAACTCCCTAAAATCTAGCACCACCGTACAGTATATCCCTGACCTTTTGAACCCAGCTTGAGCTGGGTTGAGCAGCTTCTTCACATCCTGAAGTGTTTCATCGCTTACTAATCACTAAGCTCACACATCTCAGCACCTGGCCGATGGCTTATAATTGAACGGATTCCTTCGAGGCTGCCTAAATGCCCCATGTTTGCGGTGCTTATTAGTATATTATCTTCTCCTACTGCTTTATCGATCTCCACACTCCCTTTTGAATACATTTGATAAGAGTAGTGCTGTGAAAATATATCCGTGGAGGCTTGGAGAGTCATGAAGTAATTAAAGGATCACAGAGAGAGAGTCCAGGTGAAGACTGATCTTTATGTAATGAATCAGTCCTTTCTGGTAGAACTACACATTATAATCATGGAGACGTCTGTGCTGGTGTAATAACACAGAGTCGTCACTACATGTGGATTGGTCCACTACCACTCACAATCTACAACAACAACCATAATGGGCCTGAGGTTTTCAATACGATGGGCGTTCAAGTCAAAGCGGGACTTTTGATGGTGCAGAATAACAGATTATGAAATGGTAACCCCCTGCTACACTAATGCACTTATCCCAGTGTTTCACTAGTGCTTGGATACTATTAAGGTAGAAAGTTTTCTCAGAACGCCGGAGCCATGATCGGACTGCCTGCTTCACGTCTTAAACACCGGCCTCCCAGGAACTCCGTTAACAGTCCAAATCGGTTTTGCGCCATCATTCACAGGGAAATTTCCCGGTCCAAAGTCCCGGTTTGACTTGAACACCCCTCATACATCAATATGAAAATACATCTAAGGCATTTTTTATTTAATTTATAAGTCTTGTCAGATTGTATGCCTATGAAGAACAAAATAATAATAAAAAAAAGACAAACTTAAGACACAACGCTTGATGTACTGTGTTTATCTACCATAAATCAACCAAAATGGGAGTGTGGACTGGGAGACACTACCATGACAACATGTTTGGTAATGCTGACGCAACTTCATTTTGCCTGTCCAAAAAACACAATCAGTTTGAGTTCATTTGACAGTTTTGCCTTGTATGTAGGAGTACATTGTGCAGAGATTTCACTGAAAGACTGTGTGTGTGTGTGTGTTGGTGTGTAAAGACAAGTACTTTGTTTATATGCTGCACAGTAGGACCTACTAGATTCTGAATCAGGCTTGTAAGAGTGAATCAAGTTTACAGTGAATCAAATCTGTACTGAGAAATCAGTCTGTAATAATAATAATAATAATAATAATAATAAGAAGAAACAATTCTGTAATTAAGAATTTGATGTTTATAGTTACAATTAGGTGCAAATGAGGAATCAAGCCTGTAAGTCTATAATGAAGAATTAATTCTACAATGAGAGTCTGTGATATAGAATTGATTCTGTAATAAAGTATAAGGTCTTCAATGAGGAATCAGTTATTTATTGATGAATTAAGCTTATTATGACAAATAAGGTCTGAAATGAGAAATCAATTCTACAAAAGAGTAAAGTGATACAGAATAAATTCTGAGAATAAGTTGGGGGACGTTACTTTTTAACATAACTAATTACATTACAAATTTACTGTCATTAAAAAGTAATCCGTTAAATTTCCGCGTTACTTTCTGATAACAGTAACTAGTTTGAGTACTTGTCCATTGCAGAAAATGAAAACTCCTTTGTGCTTCCTCATGCATGTTGTTTTAGTCAAGACCTTTATAATTATTCTACCATCATCACTCAGCGAAGTTTGTCTCATAATCTGTTAACTACTAATACGCGGTCTCGCGCGGTGGCGTATGTACGGTTCATTCACCACGAGTTTTGGCTGTGATTACATTTCCATTTTTCAACTCTTCTGTCCTGGCGGACCTTGCAGAACTTCAAGGAACATCGGGCGGTCACTCGCGGCGGCTCACGGTGCCTAACACCACTTCTCCTCTGAGTCAAACCGCATAGGTGAGATAGGGGTTTAACAGCAGGAATAACAGAGAGGGGGTGGGGGTGGGGGGGGGAGGGTTATCAGGGACAGGGCTTGTAGGACGAGTTTCACACACACACTAATGGAATGACTGCTGTCTGGCTCAGATTACATAAATTGTCTGAATAACGGATTACATTATTGAAAATATAACTAAATAACTGAATACTTAAATGGTGGACCTAACGCGTTAGATTACTCGTTATATCAAAAAAGTCATCCAAGTCTTACTTTTTACATTGTTTTACTCTGTAAAATTGAATCAGGTATGTACAGTATAACGCTATCGAATCTAAAATGAAAAATGAAGAGTCAATTATTTAATTATGAATTAATTAGGTTCATTTCCTTATTTATTAACTTTTTTTTTTCAAGCATCAGGATATTTTTTTCTTTTATAAATGTCCTGACAGCTCACACCTGCTAACATGCACACCTGCTTATTTGTTAACTAAATAAAATTCTTCTCCTGCAAAAGAGTTTCATAAAACATTAATAGAAGTTTCATTGAAAAAAGTCTGTGTGTGTCTCAGGACCACATCCCTGTGCCATACCAGCCAGACTCCAGCAGTAACCCCTCGTCCACCACGTCCTCCACCCCATCATCACCAGCTCCGCCTCTTCCTCCCAGCGCAACTCCTCCCTCTCCGCTACACCCGTCCCCTCAGAGCGCCAGACAGCCCAAACAGAGCAATCTAACAGGTACACACACACACACACACACACACACACACACACACACACACACACACACACACACACACACATACTGTACATAGACACACGCACACGCACACACACACACACACACACACACACACACACACAGTATAACCAGAAATTAATTTTCCTAAACCCTCCAACATAATGCATGCATTTACATAGAAAATCCTATCAATAATAATGCAACATCCCAGTTACCGTGCATTAACTATACCTTATTATACAACACGCACGCATTCAAGACTTAAAGTGGTTTCGTGTCCACTGAAATCTTTAATAAACCCCATATTAGCTTTAAATCTCATAACACCAACCGTCTCCCTTTTTCTGATCTCTGTCTGTCTTTTTCTTCTCCGTGTATCTCTCTCTCTCTTTCTCAGCATCTCATTACTACAAATACAAGCAGCAGTTCATCTTTCCGGGTAAGTGCATCCTAATTGGACGTTACTCATACCCATAATGCAACACGACAAGCCAAGGACATCTCTTTTGATGTAATTTGTTGTCTTTTCTGCGAGACACAACTCTGCGCCCTCCTCCATGCGTGATTTAAATTTTTTTTTTTTCTAAAGCGTCTAATGATGGGCCGTGTTCTGGCACTTGTGCTTATTTCTTCCTAAATAAACCCAGGTGTGTGGGTGGGGGGGGGGGGTGTAGGTGGGGTAGTGGGTTGGGAGGTTACAGGCTCAGCAGGAGACCCTCGACCTTTATAAACATTTTGATGAGCATGAAGGATAATGATGATGATGATGATGATGATGGAGTGTTACAGGTGGCAAGGAGAGGAGCTTTATTCTTTTCAAATCAGACTTGATGATTGTTATTGTAGTTAAAGTTGATGCTTGTTCCAAGTGTTTTAAAACCTTTTCAATATCGGTGTGTGTGTGTGTAGATGTGACCCCAGAGGTTCCTAACAGAGCTCCTCAGGTTATCCTCCATCCTGTGCTGTCAGAGACTGGGTAAGAGTGCATGCATGTGTTTTATTTTTTTTATTTATTTATTATTTACTAAGCTCCTGATACTTTTAATGCATTTTCAGATCTCTCTTTTTATTTAAAGGTAGTCAGAACTCCTCAAGGACATCCTATCATTTCCTAAGGCACTTTTAGTGTTTTCCCAGCTCTTGTACATCCACTTCAATTTAGAAAAGGCTGCCGTAGTAGCGCAACACAAGTGCATAATCATCCAGAGATTGTCCAGAGAGCGGATTAGTTGAAGTAATGTTCACTTGAAGTAAGGGATGGCATACCCGCACTCTCACGTCAATCATAATGAAACCAGACGATCATGGGCAAGCGGAAGAGGCGGATAGCGCTTTCTCCCCGAGTCGCATGAGAAGCCGGTCGAAAAGATATGCGGCCGGGTTGGTGTCTCGGAAGAAACAAGTGATTTTCTTTGCCTTTGCCTGGTGATATCCATCTTTGCCTGTGCCTATAATTAAGAGTTAGATTTGAAAGAATCAATTGTGTAATGAAGAAATTTTTATATTAAGTATATAAAATTATAGTTGATGCCTTGATGGAAAAGCGCCCTAAAGCAGCGAAGGGTGGGAACTGGCTAGGGCAAATTAGGGAAGAAATTCTGGCGAATAAATACAGTAAATAAAGGACTAGGGTTGGTTATTACTGCACGCTTTGATTGATGTTAAACTCTTTGTATATTATCTGACCAATCAGGTCACAGCTCAGGCTTTGATTTCCAGTATACTAAATTAATTCAGACCTGCCAGCCAATCGGAGGGCGGTATTTTCTGCAGCCGAAATATTGCCATAAATTGGTAACTAAATAAATAAACGAATAAGTACAGTAAATAAATAAATGAGTAAATAATGTAAATATGATAAAATAAGAGAAAGAAATTATTATTAAACTATTATTGGTTATTTGATCTAACAGGCCTTCCATAATAAGAATAAATAAATAGTGTTAATACTTATACATTTTATCTAACAATGTTATTTTATATTGCATACACAGATTTATATTACATACTGGTGCAGGAAAATAATCCTTTTGCTCTTGTATACCAATTTTTTAAAATTATTAATAAGCAACAAATTATTTAATCTTTTGTCTAGTTCCAGCTAAATATTACATGCAGCATTAGTGGCTGCTCAACTGTACTCTTGTTGTCATGGTTTCATCCTCATATGCTCCAAATACTAGGCGTAAATTAAGAGACAGTTACTTTGAAGTGGCTCTTTAATTGATCCGCAAGTGAATAAGATATCAGCCATTTTATCGCTGCCATGACAACAACTAGTAATGCTTAGAGAGAGATTAATGGACACGATGCCCTTTGCTGTTAAAGTGCCTCCACGCTAAAAATCCTTCACTCACGAGCCTCTCGTTGCTCAAACGCACATCTCGTTCAGGAGAGACGAGAAACCCGTGCTGTCATGGTTGTTGTACTGATCCAGCGATAGTGGCCGTTATATAAAAGATACGTATCGACTCATATATCAGAGATATCAGGGATATGCACTCATTTGAGCTTGTGTGTCCAGTTGAGTGCAGCTTACACAGATCTCACACATGGTGGACCTTTATGAAATAATTGGGGATGTTAGATTATTGGAGCAAAAAGTATTCAGCAGTGCTGCAAGTCTTCGGGTAAATGCGGTGATGCTGTTGACTCCATGGAACCGTGATGGTCCACATGCCGGTGTTTGTGAGAAGTCGAGGGTGAAGAAGAATCAACATCTTCTTCTATTAACATGGTTTCTACGCTGAGGGGCGTTCGAGTCAAACCGGGACTTTTGATCGCGCAGAATAACAGAAAACAGTTCCACTCGCTGAATGTTCACGGGAACGGCTGCAGTGAGCTACGAGCCACTTTGGAACATTTGCACCGTTCTGATGCTTTACTGCGGCTAGGAGTCTCATCACCATACTGTTTTTAATAAAAAAAAAGTCCCGGTTTGACTCGAACCCCCCTCGTCATAGCGTGCCATTTTTATAGCTTTGCAACTTTTAAATTTATATAGTGTTCAAAATTTTTGATACAGTATATAGTGTTACATAATAATAATAAAAAAAAAAAAACGCAGCTCATAACACACAAAGCTTTATGATCTTAATCCTGGCCTTTCTCTACGCATATCAGTGTTTTCAAGCATTTTAATTAAAGCCGGGACTATTCAGGCCGTTCCAGGAATGTGGCTCCTGTGTGCCTTTGTGTAATTATGAGACGGAACGAGTGGTACGACTTGTCAAGATCTAATAAGCAGAAAAATAAGGGTTGAGCAATGTTGACCCTACTTGTAGTGATGTGATGTGAAAGATGTAGATCATTAAAGCAGCTTCAGTGTAGAGCGTTCACAATATTCCTATGTACTGTATATCCTTGAAATATGAGTCATGTAAAATATGAAGATATTGTGACAAGGTTCGTCTGTAAACATACTGTATTATTGCAATCCACTAAACAGACTCTGATTCCTGTTCATGCAGTTTTTTTGTTTTCCGCACCATTCTGTGTAAAACTTCAGAGACTGTTGTGTTAAACCAGCCCACCAACAACCAGACACCAACAACCATGGCACAATTAAAGATCTCATTTTTCCCTCATTCTGATGTCTGATGTAAGGATTAACTGAAGCTCATGACCTGTATCTGCTAATTTAAGGCATTACGCTGCTGCCACATGATTGGTTAATCAAATATCATGAATGCTACACACATACACAAGGTGAATTTAGATGACTAATTATTGTTTGATAATTAACAAAGAATTTAGTCCTCATTATCATAACTAATATTGTGTTTAATTAGTAATTTTTACATAATAGCCAACCCAGTCTAAATAAATTCAATGTACTGTACTGTATACTGAACATACTCACTGTCATTCACTCATCGTCTATACCGCTTTATCCTGTATACAGTGTCACATGGGGGCCTGGAGCCCATCCCAGGAGACATAGAGCTGTACACATACACACACTCACTCACTCACACGCTACAGGCAATTTGGGAATGACAATTAGCTTCACCTGCATGTCTTTGGACTATGGGAGGAAACCAGAGTACCCGGAGGAAACCCACCAAGGACATGCAAACTCCACGCACAGACCCGGGTGGGAATCAAAACCTGTATATAACCAGTGAACGTAGTGTCATGGACAACTGGCTTGTATAGTCAATGTAATTCCTGAAACCTGCGTGACACATAGGGATCACTATCCGTCGTCTTGTATCGGCGTCACATATTTCCTCCATCTGCAACTCCTGCTAAACCATATTGCATTGCGGATTTCTAGTGATCCACTTAAAGGAACATAGGAGGGAAAAAAAATTAAAAGAGACATAACAGGAGATTTTTTTCCCCCCAAGGCCGGGTCAGTGTGAGAAGAGTAATTGCAAGACAAGTTTTCTTTCTTTTTTTTTTTTTTGTAAATTCAATTAGAAAATAAAATAAATTATGCAAAAATAAATAAATAAATAAATGAAACCTCTTAGCATGCCCCTGTGAAATGATATGAAATCCCACCTACTGCGCAATGATTGGTTAAAAGAAAAAAGTCTTAGCTATGATTGGTTAGAAACCTAAAGTATGAAGCCAGAACTCAAATCATGGTGTTTATTACATTATTATTTAATTATTAAATCTTAGTGTGAGTATAAATGACATTTATGTATAATAAAGTGATTTATAGATAATAATGTTGATTATTGAAATAATAATAAAAAAAATTACTTAAAAACTGCTTAGCCAGCTTCTGTTAGCAAACGTTTGTAAGGTGAAGAAATCCCGCCTTCTGTGTTATGATTGGTTACAAGAATTTATCTCGTCCACGATTGGTTAGAAACGTAGAGCTCGAAGGCGGGACTTAAATTGTGTTAAAGACAGTTTAAAAGACCCGGATGTGTTTGAGTTACACTTGGATTTGCGAGATTTTGCATTAAGAGAATGACTTTTTATTCTTTTAAATTTCTAAAAGAGATTAAATAAAAATAAATAAAGAATAAATAATAAGACTTTTTTTCTCTTCTTTTGTGTCTAACTTTTGTGGCACTGAATGTTAGCTTTTAAAATCCATCAGAGGCTTGGCACTATAAAGAGTATTGTGAATGCCCCTGCATAGATACACTTACATTCTTCCCCTTTCTTCAACTAATGATGAAATTTGGGGCCTCCGAGTGGCGCAGTGGTTAAAGCGCTCGCCCTATCATCCGGAGATCGCTAGTTCGAATCCCTAGAGAGAGCTGATTGGCCGAGCTCTCTCAGAGGGGAGGGATGAGAGGTACTTAGTGCTCCCACATTAATCACGACTCTACAGCCAATCAGGGGCGTCTGTGAGCTCGCGCAACGGAGGGAGCGGATAGCGCTGTCCTCCGAGTGTGTTACGCCGCCCCCAACGGTGCGCGAGCGAGCAGTTCGAAAAGATGCGGTCGGCTGGCGTCACGTGGTTCGGAGGAAACACGTGATAGTCTTCGGCCCTCCCGGCTGAGTGGTAGCAGTAGCCTTAATGTGGGAGCCCCCTAGTGACGGGGAGGAATTGGACACGACTAAATTAGGGAGAAAATCGGGGAAAAATCCAAAAAAAAAAAAAAAAAACTAATGATGAAATTTGGTCCTATTCAAATTCTTTGTGTACAAGCTAACGAGTGGAAATTACTGTGTGACTCTGAAGTGAACTTGCACAAAAGTGGAGCCTTTTAAAATATAATAAAAGAGTTAGAATAAAGTTGCAGTGTTATTACTTGTAATTAAATCTCTTTCATGTGCAACATATTATTCTTTGATGAAAATAGTCTTTGAAATGGAAGTGTTTATTTGAGCCTAACTGTGGAATTGATTTCGGTCTCTTTCTCTCCTTCTTCAATTTTCTCACAGTAACACAGGCAACCCTCTGCTGCAGATTGAGGTTGAACCTACTTCAGATGTGAGTTTCGCAGAAATTAATAATGTATGAGGGGCGTTCAAGTCAAACCAGGACTTTTAGAAGTTAAAAGCTCCCCGCATTTCTCCATATAATCCCCTGCTACACTAACCCAGCGTTTCACTAGTGCTTGGACACCATCAAGGTAGAGATTTTTCTCAGTACGCCAAAGCCATGATCAGACTGCCTGCTTGCTTCACCTCTGCAACACCGGCCTCCCAGGAACTCCTTTAATGTCCAAAACATGTGGAAACGGCTTAGAGCGAGGTCAGGACTGTATGGCACATGCTGCAGAATCCCTTGCACCATTCAGATGTTTTACTGCAGCTAAGAGTCTCATACCCTTCTGTAAATGTCAATCAGTTTTTACGCCTTTACTCATAGGAAATTTCAACCAAAGTCCCGGTTTGACTTGAACACCCTTTGTACAATGTTGGTACTTATATGTACTGTATACACATGAGGGACAAATTAAATGAAAAACATATATAAAATGCCTTGATAAGGGGTTAACCCCTGACACACTACCTGAACATCTATAATATTTTAATGTGTGTATATTGGAGTGCATGTTGATCGGCTTTTAATTGGTTTTAATCCCATAGCATGCGAGTAACATCCTTGTCATGTCATGCCAAAAATAAATAAATAAATAAATAACCCCCAAGGCAAATCACAATACACAAAAATGATAATAATGTTGCTCCCTTTCACTTAGAACGAGGATGGGAACCATGAAGCAGAGGACTCTGCAGACGAGTTCGAGGAGATGAACCTGTCGTTACTGTCGGCGCGTAATTTCCCGCGCAAGGCGAGCCAGACGAGCATTTTCCTACAGGAATGGGACATCCCGTTGGAGCAGCTGGAGATCGGCGAACTGATCGGGAAGGGCCGCTTCGGGCAGGTCTACCACGGCCGCTGGCACGGCGAGGTGGCCATCCGCCTCATCGACATCGAGAGAGACAACGAGGATCAGCTGAAAGCCTTCAAGCGGGAGGTGATGGCTTACAGGAACACACGCCATGAGAACGTGGTGCTCTTCATGGGTGCGTGCATGAGCCCACCGCACCTGGCCATCATCACCAGGTACAGTAGGCATCAAATTACCAACAACTGTGCTCTGGTTATTTTGAGATTTTCTTAATGTGTGCGCTTTTTTACCTTTTATGGTCATGTATTACAAATATTAATTTATAATGCTAATACATGTACATATAATGAGAATAGTTTTATATTTCAATTTTATTCATTTCTTTTTCTTTTTTTTATCGCATAACTTAAGTATCAACTACTTATACAGTGGAACCTTGGATTATGAGCATAATTCATTTGGATTACGAGCATAATTCGAAAGTGGGTTTGTATATCAAAACACTCATACATCAAAGCAAATTACCCCATAAGAAATAATGAAAACTCAGATTATTTGTTCCAACCCCAAAAAATAAATACATAAAAAGAATTAATACAAAATATAAAGGGAAAAACTTTTATGTGCACTAAAATTCTTTTTAATACTGAAAATCCTGCAAATCTAAACGTTTCTTTCAAGTTTCTCCTTTATTGTTGTATTAATGTACCTGAAAAAGGTCAAAAGTTGTAATAGTTCCAACGAGGAGCATCACGCCTGAGCAGACCAAATTGAGCTGAAACCGAGAGAAATGCCCTCGATCTGATCTGCACAATCCCCACCTTTCCAAGAGCATGGAGCATAAATATTGATTGTTTATTTGGGCATTGGCGTGAGTGACTGTTCGCTGATTGGTTTTCATATTGCTCTATTCTGCGTGGAATAATTGCGCAGCTTTTCATCAGAAAAGCAAACAAGCTTCCTTTCCCCATAGAACACAATCATTCTGAGAACATCCTAACCAGATGATGGCCGTGGCGTTGACGTTTTTAGCACTAACGACCAAAATGAAGGTGATTCAGCAACACGTTCATACGTAGTTTGTACGCTGGTGACAGAAAGTGACAGCGTGTAGCAAGCGACTCTAGGCTCTACATGCCTCAAAAGTAATTGCCCATACAAATAGCCACTGGTGACATGGATATGATTCACGAGTACAATTGTTATTTACTATGTAGTTGCAATGTTTGATTAATTTTATACCTCAGTGAGTTGCCAAGGATTTAATGTTTTTGATCCAGTACATTCAAAAATGAAATATTATACTTTTCCATATTCCATCCATCTGAGGGTTTATTCGCATTTTGTATGATCATGGTAGGACCTCCAGTCAACACTCACTCACATTCACACACTACGGGCAATGTGGGAACACCAATTAGCCTAACCTGCTAGACTATGGGAGGAAACCGGAGTACCCAGAGGAAACCCACCAAGCATGGAGAGAACATGCAAACTCGACGCAGGAATCGAACCTGGAACTTCAAGTTGCGAGGCGACAGTGTTAACCTCTAAGCCACCCGCCTTAGTGAACATTTCACTAGTATATCGATGATTAAATATTTTTAATGCATTCACTATTAGAGTTTAAGTTTTAGAATTATTTGGGTCTTTAGCCGTATCCTTTTGTAACGAACGCCAGTGTTTTAAAATTGTATAAAGTTAATTAATCAGTGCTTTCTGACTCACATAAAAAAATATATCTATATCTATATAATTTTGCATTTGTAGTAATTAAAGTAGGCGTCGCGGTGGTGTAGTGGTTGCCACTGTCGCCTTGCACCTCCAGGTTCAATTCCCGGCCAGGTTTGATTTTCTGTGTGCGTGGAGTTTGTATGTTCTCCCTGTGCTTGGTGGGTTTACTCCGGGTTCCTCCCACAGTCCAAAGACATTTAGTTTAAGCTAATTGGTGTTCCCAAATTGCCTGTAGTGTGTGAAGGAATGTGTTTGTGTCTGTGCCCTGTGATGGATTGGCACCCTGTCCAGGGTGTACTCCGCCTTGTGCCCTAAGTCTCCTGGGATAGGCTCCAGGCCCTCGCGACCCTGAATACAGTATTAAGCGGTATAGATGATGAGTGAGTGAGTAATTAAAGTGGCATGGTGGCCTCCACTGTCGCCTCACACATCCTGGATTGATGAATCGTGTCCTCCCTCGGATCTGTGTGCGTGCATGTCAAGTTGTCCCTGTTTTTGGTGGGTTTCCAACAGGATACCTCGGTTTCCTCCAACAGTCCAAAGACATGCAATGATTGCCTGTAGTGTGTGTGTTTGTGTGTGATTGTGCCCTGGTGTACCACGGTGTCCCCGCCTCGTGCCCCCTCGTGCCCCGTGAGTGTCTCCAGGCCCCCAGCAACCCTGTATAGGACAAGCGCAATAGACGATGAGTGAATGAGAGAGTACTTGTATTTACTGTAAATTAATGATACATAAACTTACATCTTACAGTACCTGCATTATGAAACATTACATACTGTATGCACTCGCATGTGCTTAACATGTAAACAGGACACAATAACCACAGTTGAGAGATGCACAGGCGTGTAGTGTAGTGCATCGCACAGATGGACGACAAGCTTTACAGCCTGTGGCAATCACACAAGGGGTTTTTATAATGTAAAATAGTAAAATGACCTTAACCTGAGTCTTAGAGAGAAGATTATGCTAAGAGCACAAACAATTGCAGTATTTCTTTGTGTGACATGGGAATACATTTGTCCCGATTCTCCAGTGTAGAAATTTGTGGTACGGTTTCGAGAGATAATGCAGGATGCAAGTGCGAGGGCTCGCCTTGGGTTTAATTGAAATCTATTGTAGGGGGACAATACACGGGGAGACGGCAATAAACTCGAACCATTTCCACAAACAATAGGAAGAACTTTGGAAGGAACCTTCATGGAAAGGTTGAGATAGAAATGAAGGCAGGAATGACATGCTTGACATGCATTTTTCCGCGTTATACTGTCTCGCTTCAAACTATAATCATTTAAAATGCACATTATTCATATAGTGTTGATACTTAAATTGGTGTAAGCTTCTAGAAGCATGCGACCTTTAAAAAATTGTTGCTTAAATTAAAGCATTCCGTGCAAAATTAAGCATTTTTTTTTTCTCCAAAAAATCTGTAGTGACCGTAACCATGTCAAATTCACGCTGCAATATTTTAACAATTTTGAGCTTTAGAATAATTCACTTTTACAGGTTGATGTCTTTTCATGTTAAATCTAAATTTAGATCTGAATGACAGTTAAGACCGTTGAAAGATTTGAATTCAAAAATGTTCTGAACACGACAGACATAAAAGGGAATTAAATATTTGTATTTAGCAAATGTGTTCTTTTTATCTGATAAAAATATAAAGAATATGCTTTATAAAACATGCTTTTGGTGATGGAATGTGAAACAGGGAGTTTTGAGATGTGCAATAATGCATTATCTGAAGGGCATTACAGCAGGAGTACTGGAGCAGTGGGAGCTCAGGCGGTTATGGCTCTGGGTTGTTGCTTTGAGGGCTTTAAACACGCCTGGAGCTCCGACCAGCAACCCGGACCTCCAGGCTTGAAACTGGCACTGAGGATGTCCGTATATAATACCAGTGACAGAACAGGAAGCTGGAGACTGAAAAAAATGAGTGCACGGCGACTGTGGTTAGTGGCATTGTCGCCTTGCATCTCCAGGGTCCGGGTTTGATTTCCGGGTCTCTGGCTCTCTGTGCACGGAGTTTGCATGTTCTCCCCGTGTTTGGTGCGTTTCCTCCGGGTACTCCGGTTTCCTCCCACAGTCTAAAGACATACGGATTAGGCTGATTGGCGTTTTCCCAATTTGCCCTGTAGTGTGTGAATGTGTGTGTGTGTGTGTGTGTGTGTGTGTACAGTTGTGGCCAAAAGTTTTGAGAATTACATAAATATTGGAAATTGGAAAAGTTGCTGCTTAAGTTTTTATAATAGCAATTTGCATATAATCCAGAATGTTATGAAGACTGATCAGATGACCATCTGATCTAACCATCAGTCCTGTGTCATGCCAACAGTAAAGCATCCTGAGACCATTCATATGTGGGGTTGCTTCTCATCCAAGGGAGTGGGCTCACTCACAATTTTGCCCAAAAACACAGCCATGAATAAAGAATGGTACCAAAACACCCTCCAACAGCAACTTCTTCCAACGATCCAACAGTTTGGTGAAGAACAATGCATTTTCCAGCACGATGGAGCACCGTGCCATAAGGCAAAAGTGATAACTAAGTGGCTCGGGGACCAAAACATTGAAATTTTGGGTCCATGGCCTGGAAACTCCCCAGATCTTAATCCCATTGAGAACTTGTGGTCAATCCTCAAGAGGTGGGTGGACAAACAAAAACCCACTAATTCTGACAAACTCCAAGAAGTGATTATGAAAGAATGGGTTGCTATCAGTCAGGATTTGGCCCAGAAGTTGATTGAGAGCAGCCCAGTTGAATTGCAGAGGTCCTGAAAAAGAAGGGCCAACACTGCAAATACTGACTCTTTGCATAAATGTCATGTAATTGTCGATAAAAGCCTTTGAAACGTATCAAGTACTTGTAATTATATTTCAGTACATCACAGAAAAAACTGAAACAAAGATCTAAAAGCAGTTTAGCAGCAAACTTTGTGAAAACTAATATTTGTGTCATTCTCAAAACTTTTGGCCACAACTGTATGTATGTATGTGTGTGCACATTTTAAATACATCGGAGATCTTTTTTAAAACAGGAACCATACTGATGAGACTTGATACTTTTTTCTTCATCTCTTCCAGCCTGTGTAAAGGGAGGACTCTTTATTCCGTTATCAGAGATGCGAAGGTCGTCCTGGACGTCAACAAGACCAGACAAATCGCACAGGAGATGGTTAAGGTACAGTAGGGCATGTGATAAAGCTGATCTTTATTTATGGGGAACGCAAAACTTAGATGTCTTTAATCTTATGACTGAGTGTATGCAGGCAATATGTTTCACTAGTGCTCTAGTGTAGAAGTTGGAATTTAAACAATCTGCATGTGTGTTTCCTGGTCAGGGCATGGGCTATCTGCATGCCAAAGGCATCCTTCACAAGGACATGAAGTCGAAGAACGTCTTCTACGACAACGGGAAAGTGGTCATAACTGATTTTGGCCTCTTTACCATATCAGGTGTTCTACAGGCAGGCAGGTAGGTCGAATAAGTGATTTGACGGGTGTAATTACATTTGTAGAAATGTGCTTGAAATGATTTTCCTTTCTTTTTGCTCCCCTGATACATTCTTAATTAAACATGCACACACTTTGTCTTTTTGAATGCTTCTGCCTGTCGCGATTTTCCTGACTTTAATTAGTTTATGTCAATTAATTTCATTATCGAGGGCCATTAAAACAGACAGAGCATGATTTTAAATGGTGCCGTTATAATGTGGTGTGTGTGCTGCGAGTGTGTTCTGATTGACGTTTTAGACGCCACGATTGTAGAGCAAATTACCCCCCCACCCCCACACATACACTCCTTTGCCAAACCCAATAAACACACACACACACACACACACACACACACACACACACGCACACACACACACACAGTGCTTGCTGTAAGCTTCTTTAGATCATCATAATGATGGCTGTAACAGCTTATTAGGAACCCAGGCTTGTAATTAAGAGTCTGGGTCACCTCTTGGCTGCAAATGCAAATGCGGTTTCACCCCCGATGTCGTGCTCCTCCTTTCTCACGTCATCGAGTGCAGAAAGCGGTGACCGAAATTAGACCAAAGTTGAAGCCGATTTGTCTATAACACACTGTATGGTGAGGTCTGAGTTTGAAGGATGAAATGGGTGCATTTTGGGGTTCTTGCATCACTTTGAAGAAGGTAGGGCAAAAGAAAGTGAGGATTTGACCCAGTGGGTGATGGCAAAAGCAGGAACGGGACGTTTTGTTAGCTGAAGGAAGGAGGTGCGTAAAGGTACTCGGGATTTCCAGTTAAATTCACATCCTTGCTCTCTTAATCAGGGTCATGGAG
The DNA here is from genome assembly GCA_030347435.1 of Clarias fuscus. Classification (NCBI taxonomy): domain Eukaryota; kingdom Metazoa; phylum Chordata; class Actinopteri; order Siluriformes; family Clariidae; genus Clarias; species Clarias fuscus. The sequence continues at coordinate 24,619,466 of CM059208.1, forward strand.
GAGCTGGAGCCTATCCCAGGAGACTTAGGGCACAAGGCAGGGTACACCCTGGACAGGGTGCCAATCCATCACAGGGCACACACACATACTACAGCAAATTTGGGAAAACAATTAATCTAAACTGCATGTCTTTGGATTGTGGGAGGAAACCGGAGTAACCGGAGGAAACCCACCAAGCACAGGGAGAACATCCATGCATGGAGAAACTCCATGCACACAGAGATGGGAATCGAACCCGGAGCCTGGAGTTGCAAGGCAACAGTGCTAACCACTACACCATGTGCCACCCAGTCTCCCACATGAAAAAAAAAATGACATGATTGATTGACAAAAGCTGATTATTCTAAAGCAGAATAAGTGCAAATACAGAAAAAACATACGAGATTTACAGGACCGTCCACCACCCCCATGGTTTATTCTCATCACCTTTTGGCTACATAGTACCAGTAAGAATTTAAAACTACTTGATGGACAACCCCTGTTGATTCCACTGAAATGCACATAAGCCACACCTACTAACACACCTAGGCACACCTCCTTCTTTAGGACTGAAAAAAGAAAAAGTCCAAACTTTGGGTGTAATAGTTGACTTTTAATCAATCATTTTTTTTTCCGAACTTGGTTAATGTGTAATAAACTGGTGTGACTACATGAGTGTTTGGTACTGATGATAGTACTTTGTTGCCTCTTGTCCTTACAAATGTTTCCACTTTCATTAAAATATATTAAATCGACTTTCAAGATGCGTAGTAGTTATGACCAACATGCAAATCACCTTGTCTAATTAAGACCGCTCAGCGCTGAGGGGGGAACCGGCGATGGTTACGCAAGCTCAAGTCTGCGCACATCGAGCCTTTTGGACCCGTTTAGTCGTGCAGCGCGCATCATGATCAACCCACTCCAATTAACAAGCTTTGCTGCAGTCTGCATCATGAGTGGAAGAAGGAAGAGTGAAGCGGAGCCTTGTGGGAATTGAAAATTTATCAAGTCCATGGATGAGCATGCACGCTCAGGCAAATAAATCTGTAGCTTTAGTCATGTACCAGCAGTTACGATCTGCCTCAGTGTGCCATTAGGACATCCAATGTGATGTTTTCCAAAGATTAAGAGCCAAGAACAGGGGATTTATGTTTTTTCCTAACTTTAGAGCAGGGGTCATCAGTTAGATTTTGCATCCTCTCCCTTCAGTTTCACTTCCTGCCAAGGATTGGTTCAAACAGGTAATGCCGTGGAGTCAAGGGTTCGAGGTTGGATGTTTTAGATTCACCCTTGACGTCTAAACTAGCCAAGTTGACCTACAGTAGATGACCTTTAACCCTGTGGATCCATTCATCTATGAAGCCTGGCCTCTTGAACAAACTTTAAGGAGGCTGTTGAAGTTGTTTAATGTAGGGTTTTGTCATATTCAGTAAATATCTCCTCATGGTTGGTAGGCTGTCCTTCCTGTGAATGGGATGGAAAAACTAGTTCTGGCTCTACAAAAAGGACAGGACAAACCCTCCTTTTCGTCACCCACAGGTTTTCTAAAATGAAGTTTTGAAGCTCAACTCTGGTAGCTCTGGTCGTCATCATTTTGGCAGGAGGTGTCTCCATCTAAACTAGATAAACCGGCAAATAGGATCCTGGCTGTTGGTTGGAACATGCCTACTCACCTCAATTACCACAAGTTAGCTATCTTAGCTAAAATAGTACAGTATGCTGGGTAATGTTAATGTATATGCTAAAGCATTTGATTGAACCCCTTCATTCACCCATACCCTACATGTCATCCTGTGTCAACTGCTTCATGTCTATCACTGGGGGTTGACTTGCTTTCGGAGCCAGCCGCCAGTGGACATTTGAGGAACTGCACGTTTTGGCGCTTCCACGTTGCCCTCAATGTTTTTTCAGAATCAGAGTTTCTGAGAAAAAGTGATGCAGACTGCAGCATGCAACACTATTCAGGCCAATCAGCAACAATCAGGTTGCTCAGTCATTCCGGGCTCTCAGTTTGGGTATTTTACACACCCTCACCATATACTACTGCGGATACAACCCGTGTATTATCTCATAGCAGTGGTTCACATTACTGCTATTTATTATCGCCACGGTTTCGGAATATTTGAGACAAACTGGTTTTAAACTTCCGGCAGGAAGAATACACATACATTGATCTGTCCATTCAGCCTTGAGAGTTCAGTTTTCATAGTGTACTTGCCTTTATTTATTTATATATTTATTTATTTTTATAAGAAGCCATGCTTTGTTGCACTTTCCTTTCTGTTTCTTTCACAGACGTTGTCCACACACGGTAAACTATCTTGTTAATTGGCTCTGTTGAGTGATGTATATAGCCACGCCCACCTCGAGGAAATAAGATTACTGGTATATTAAAAAGGTCCGGGTTCAGTCTGAAGTCTGTCATTTAGCAATGTATTGCGCTATATTGCGGTGGTGTATTGTTTGAATTTTTAGTTATATAGACCCTGAGCCACCTATCTTTCACATAATATATTGTATGTTTAATGATTCCAGGGCAGTTTCATCACTTTTTTTTTATCGTTGTAATTTTTCCACTGGCATTGAAAGACATTAAATCAGCATTTGAGATTGGTACAGTATGTTTGTCACATGTCACATGTGGTGCATGACAAACAGACAAATCACTTTGTCAAATTAAGACCCCCTCAGTGCTAAGGCGGGAGAATGAAACCATACAGTGACGTATAAACCTTAAGTATAGCAACAAAGTACTTTCCGCCTCTTCTGACATGCTTTAGGGCTGGTATTCGATTCAACTCGTACCCTCTTCATAGATATTTAGGTGGCTGTAAATGTCAGGCTGCTTCAGGGAACTGGGCTTCAGCTCTGACTATTTCTGACGTTTCCAGAGCTTGTGTCAATGCAAATCTACATTACCGAAGTCCTGTGATTATGTATGCAGCCCCTTATGGTCTCACGGCACCAAAGAATGTCACGCCATGCGATGGCTGCCTCTATCAAGAGTTTCATTTAGAGAGGAAAACGGAACGGCATGTGAAAAATAGAACTCAGTTTGTTTTCCAAACTTTCACACCACTTTGCAATTTCTCTTTCTTGATGATATCGTGTTTTCTTCCCTGAAGGTGTTTAGGCAAATAATTTGAGCAAGCCTGAGAAACATGAATGCATAACGGAAAATAAAATGGATTCAATTTGCCGGGCTCAAATGGATTTTTGTTTGTCGTGTGTTTCTTTGTCTTTGTAGTAGGAGAGAGGATAAGCTGCGGATCCCGAGCGGCTGGCTCTGCCATCTTGCTCCCGAGATCATCTGCCAGCTGTCTCCGGAGACAGCCGAAGACCAGCTCCCCTTTTCCAAACAGTCGGACGTCTTTGCTTTCGGGTGGGTTCACTTTTTCACACAAGATGCATAGAAGCACATGGGGAACTCCCATAAATTTGTGGCAAGAGTTTGCCACAAATTTATGGAATCTATGGATTACCAGTTGGAAGGCATTTACCCCCCTGTGCTACAGTCATGGGAAGTCTTGACATACCATCGAAAATTCATAGTACTCCCATTCATACTGATAAAGCAGATACCTAACACCTATTGTCTGTAGGACTTGATAAAATACAGGGCATTCCAAGAAAATTCTATAAAATAAAACCTTCTGTATGCTATAGGACTTATAAAAACTTTTGATAATTGCGAAATAAAACTCTAAAATTACATAATGTATAAATTTCAATACGCATGCTCTAGGGAGATTTGAGGTTACTGGAATGTTTTTTAAGAACTTCCCAACACATTATTAAAACCTGGAAGGATAGTGATGAGTCAGCAAAACAAGAAATGACCGAAACAATGAATGAATTGAAGATCACTTAGATGCATGGTCGAGTTGCATGATGAAAAATAGACATTAGAAATTAGAGCTATAGTATGTTTAATGGTGAAGGTAAGCTTTTCCATACACACAGTGTGATGAGAACCAATAGGATTGGGACTAAACAGTTCATAAGAAAACCATTTGTTAGTGAGAGTCTTTCAGAAAAGACTGTTGTTCCCAATTTGCTCCCAATTTCCTAGGGAACATAAAGATTGGACTTTTGAGAAATGGAAACAGGTCATGTGATCTGACGAGTTCAGATTGAGCCTATTCCAGAGCGATGGGCGCGTCAGGGTAAGAAGGGAAGGACATGAAGTGAAGCACCCATCATTTACAGTGTAGTGTCCACAGGGTTACTAAAAACGAAAAACGAGCATGTGCTAGGCAGAGTATGCATGTCACAGTACAAATCCGCAAGGAACCTTATATTTTAATGGATACTCTATTAATATCCACATATCCACAAAAGACACCATATTTCAAGTAGTAACTCCTTGCAACCACATGGACATGAGACTAATGAGTAACCTAGTGAGTAACCCAATGAGTAACCATTTAAAGTCTAATAGAATAAATGTAGAAATTAGACCATATTGCAATGGGAAATCCACAAATCCACAAAGAACCCTCATACAAAAAGTATCATGGAAATAAAAACTGTCCTCATTGACTCATCATCTATACCGCTTTATCCTGTATTCAGGGTCACGGGGGGCTGGAGCCTATCCTAGGAGACTTAGGGCACGAGGAGGGGTACACCCTGGACAGGGTGCCAATCCATCGCAGGGCACATATACACATACACTCATTCACACACTATGAGCAATTTGGGAACACCAATTAGCCTAATCTGCATGTCTTTGGACTGTGGGAGGAAACCGGAGTACCTGGAGGAAACCCACCAAGCATGGGAAGAACATGCAAACTCCATGCACACAGAGTCGGGAATCAAACTCGGACCCTGGAGGTGCAAGGCGACAGTGCTGGAAATAAAAACTCCTTCAATAGAAAAACTAATACAAACCCAAGAGGAATCTTACCCACAAAAATCAAGACCACTTTTGTACTTTTTTCTCACAGTTAGTTCATTAGTCTAACCAAATGATCCTTTCTCTTCGAAAATTTGCAATCGTTATGAATTCATTATTCCTTTACCTCCAATATGCAGCACTTTGTGAAGGCTTGGTCTGCAAATATCTTTACAATGATCTCATTTGGGGGCGCTTAGCACTCCTTTATTGCCCATAGCGTCCCCCTTCGGCCTAATAAGCCGTTAGCCCAAAGCAATCGACTAAACACACAAGTCAATCTCATTTCAGACCGACAGCATCGCGATGCGAAAAAACCCATCACGAAAGGTCTTCAGATGCATCCCAGGTAATGAACGCTAATGTTTCATTTCGTCTCTCGACTCTCTGAATTGAGTTGTAAGTGACCCCCAAATCTGTCACTCGTCATTAATTCAGGACGATAATCACCCACTTTAAATGAGAGAAATTGCAGAAGAATGTGGGAAACGCAATATCATTGCTGGACTCGGGGGAAGCGCTTGGGATTAGGTGCTGAACGCGGCTTCGTGTTGTTCTACTTAATTCCCCGTACAATGTTCCCCTGGAGATTGCAATGGCCAGGTCCGGCTTGCTAGTTCATCGCTTTTGTGAGCTAATCCTTTCTTTGAGGCTAATAAACCTCTCTCGTTGTGATAAGCTGTGGGCTCTGTGGGCTATCAAAATGTATGGAAAGGAAGTAAAACCTATTTAGTCTAAAGTACATACTTTAAATGGTGTTAAAAATATATACAGTGTGATTCAAATAGTTTCCTTTTATCTCTGTTCACCCTGAGTGTGTGTTTGGAATGTATCTTTATAGGAAGTAAGGAATAAAACAATTAGGGATGTGAACAGCGACATGGTGTCTAACATCCAGAGTTTTTCTTTCTATCTGAAGACTTTTTCATTCTTCATCTATCCAGTTTGGGTGAACCAGTGGTTCCAAGAGCCATGGTTCATCATGGTTGTACCTAGTTGTTATTTGAGGTATATCCCTTCTCTCAGCTTGAACCAGTGACACCAGGAAGACTTTTATGAGCGAAGAACTGCTGGATGTTTTTTGTTGTGTTATTGCTCACTACACCATGTGGTGTGCATATGGATGGATGGATGGATGGGTTGGTGTGAGCTGCTGCCATCCTGACTCCTTGCACAATTACTCTATACTCAGCTGTTGGATTGGACAATCTCTGGCTCTGTCTCTCTAACGAGACACAGCCATTGCCCTGTCTTTCATTTATTTCCTGGATGCTTTTCTCATGCTTTCTGTGATTCGTAATGAGGACCTGCTGTGAACAGCGGGACGTGGATTTTTCACTCCGCCCTCCGCGATTCATATTCATTATCGAATCAGGATATTTTCCGCATGACTGGACGCAGTTATCGTAATGAATTGTGACTGATGTTCATCTCTTCGCCTCTTTGGCTATCTCTCTTTGAATCCTCCACGTCTTGATGAGAGGGTTTATTTGTCGGCTATCGACACTCGACTCGCTTAGTTTTAATTAGGCTCAATTCCAATTTAATTACGACGAAAATTATATCAGCGCCATCTTATGCGCGTTCCTCGAGTCGAGAGCTGCTTTTCAGGGTTTAATCCATGTTGCTGGACTCTTCTAGAAGGCCAACTCTAGGTCTAGTGGAGGGGTATCACGAGACACACACCATTAAAGTTGAATTATTTGGACGAAATGTAGATTATGTAGGAGTGGAGTGTGTAATAATTATTCTCGGTCTTCCAGGACGATCTGGTACGAGCTGCACGCACGGGAGTGGCCTTTTAAGAACCAGCCGGCTGAGGTGATCATATGGCAGGTGGGAAGCGGCATGAGACCCAACCTCACTCAGATCGGCATGGGCAAAGAGATATCGGTAAGCAGGATTGAGAGAAAAATGCGCAAACGCTTCCAGCTGGGGTCAGAATGAGTTCATGAAATACATTCTGTATCATACATCACAGACGTGATAAACATGAACAATCAACAAGAATCAAATTAAGTTTCTCCTCCTGGTCAGATCTAACTTGTAAATGCTCCAAATAAAGGTTACAACTTCGCTCTTTTGAGCTTTGAAACGTTGTGTTCCAACATTATTATCCCAGTGTCATTTTATATTATTTTATACCAACCTTTCAAAAACAATATTGTCCAGTTGTGTTCAAAAGTTAATGCCCCTCTTTCAAATCTACACTATGTTTCTTTCTTTATATAAACGTTTATTTTTTTTTTGGCTTCATTTTTGTTACAAAAATAACGGCACGGTATTAAAAAGTTACATGATGTTAATCTAAAGTTGTATTTTTTCTTTATTTTTTAAAAATGTTTTTGCACAAAAAAAAATATAGAACGAAAATAGGGGACATGAACATGACTGTATAACAGTTTGCCACTTTAGTTTTCCTTATTAAAAAATGACATATCATACTTTTCTGTTATACCTTTATTAGGGATGGGAATCACCAGGAATCAATCGATATGATGTTATCATGGTACCTCATTGCCGATTCGATTTGTATTGCGATTCTATAAAATATCACGATTTTATAAATATCCCAATTCAACTTTTTTTAAACCAATTCAGTTATACGACGCAGGATGCTTTCCTGAATGCCAGTGTGTGAATAGTTTAAATTGTGCCACCTGTAGGATCATAGAGGAACTGAATGAAAAAATTATAAATAATAATAATAATAACAATAATAATAATAATAATAATAAATCGATTTTGGAGTCAGTGTAGCGATATATGAATTGCCACAGGAAAGAATCCGATCTTTTAATAAGCAGCTGAATCAAAAACAATTTTTGCCCATCTCTACAACTTATTGTACTATATTTTGTTGCGTAACGTTCGTAAACCTAATTTTGTGACTGTTCTGAACAATGTTCTGAACGATGTTAAAAAAACATCTTCTAAATAACAATAGATTATTTATACAGTACTACTGCACTATTTCCTTTGTAAACTTTTTTTTTTGCAGTACTTACAGGTAAGTCATGTACAGTGTGTGTGAAAGTAAAGTGGGAAATGGAAGATTACAGTACAGTATATACATGTACTTAACTAGGTTTCTTTAAAAAAATACTCATCAGGGTGCTTACATTTTTATTGGATAATTTTTTAAAATTGCATAAGTATTTACACCCGCATGAATATACACATCATACGTCAGCCATAACATTAAACCCACCTGCCTAATATTGTTCAGGTCCCCCATGTGCTGCCAAAAAACAGCTTTGTCCTGTCTAGGCTTGGACTTCCTTAGACCTCTGAAGGTGTTGTAAGTTGTTACGGTACAGTAAGGTGGGTCCGGACTTGTTTGTCCAGCACATCCTACAGATGCTCAATCGGACTGAGATCTGAGAAATACTTAACAGTGAATTCCTAAATAGTGTGTGCAGTGTGTCAGGCCGCATTATCCTATTGAAAGAGGATACTGTTTTTATGAGGTGTACTTAAGATCTACAGTATGTGAATGCCAGAGCTCAAGGTTTCCCAGCAGAACATTGCGCAGAGCATCACAAAGCTGATTTGCTTTCTTTTTTGTAATGCATCCTTGTGTCATCTGTTTACCAGGTAAGTGACGTACACACACACACATGATATAAAAGATCGCTTTTGGTATGTACTAACCACTGTGTACCGGGAACACTTCCTGAGACCTGATGTTTTGGAGACTCTCTGACCAAATCGTCTCGCCATCACACTCGGAGCCGCTCAGATCCTACCGCCTGACCATTTATCCTGCTTCCGTCCCATCAAATTCGTGAACCTAACTGTTTATGTGCTGCCTAATATATCCCATCCCTTCACAGGCGCCAGTGTAATGAGATGATTAGTATTAGTCATGTGACCTGTCAGTGGGTTTTAACGTTATGGCTGATGATGATGTAGCTGATAATATTGAAGTAGAGGGAAAATCTATATACAGCAGTACCGCAGCATACGAATTCAATCCGTTCCAGTTCTTAAGGATAAATTTCATATTCAAACGCATTTTCGTCCAATAGGAAATAATGGAAAATGCAGATAATCTGTTCCTGCCACCCAGAAATATTACAGATATTACCAATTTCCATCATATTTTTGCGTATAAGAACAATCAAAACATTTAGAAAAGACATGTAAATAAAGTCAAATATGAAATAAATAGACAATAAAGCTAATAAAATTTTTATTTATGATTCCTCTTGACACCGGCTGCTTTAAAAACCAATGTGAAAGTGAATCCCGTTTCTTCTTGCTAACATTCTTACATTTAGCAGACATCCTTATCCAGAGCGACTTACATTTTTATCTTATTATACTGTTCATCTGAGCGGTTGAGGATTAAGGGCCTTGCTCAAGGATCCAACACGAACAACTTGATGATGCCAGAACCTTCCAAACTGTAGTCCGATGCAAAACAACCTACAAAAAAAGTGTAAAAAAAAAAAAAAAGTAAGCTCGCTTCGCTTGGTATTCCACTGATGCAAACAAGATTTTAATGGCCCCTGGACGTACACGTGACTTTTGGCTCGGTTCATTCGCTTGTATACCGATAATTCGTGATACGGGCTGTTCGTATGCTGAGGTACTGTATGGAAATGTACAGTATCTGTGGCCAAATGGAAAAAAAGTTTTCCATAAACTTTTTTTTACATAAGTATTTATACCGATTGTTGTGAAATTCCTGAATTACTCTATGGATTGTGGAAATGTTTAAGGGGGGAAAATAACACACTTGGAAAATTGTTCCCTGAGGTTTATGTGGACTTTCTCGCCTTCATTCAGGACATCCTGATGTTCTGCTGGGCTCACGAGTCCGACGAGAGGCCCAGCTTCTCCAAACTGATGGAACTGCTGGAGAAACTGCCCAAGCGCAACCGCCGCCTCTCGCACCCCGGCCACTTCTGGAAATCAGCTGAGTATGTTAAATGAGCCAGGTTCTAAAAAACAAACAAACAACAACAAAAAAAAAAAACAGCACTCCGAAGTCCTGGAGAGTGAGCTTACTGCCGTTAGCCGTGCGGCATTGTGGGAAAACTGTGCACTTGGGGGGAAAACTGGAATAATCTGGTGTGGTCATCAAGTTTGCATCTTGTTCTTCTGTTTATTGTTTGATCGTGTATGGACGACAAAATATTCCTTTATTATTATTTATTATTTACTTCTCTGTTTGTTTTTGTTGTTTTCTTCTTTTCCCCCCTTTAATCTGTTCAATCTGTTTATGTTGAAAACTTTTGAATTTGTTCATGATTAATTTTTTATGAACTTCTGTTCAGTCACATGTCAGTGCGCCATGTCAGTGCGTTCGATGATGCATTTTTATGAACAAATGCAAATCGTTTGTTTTTATCCCCTGTGAGTCGTGCGTCTGTAATTTTGATTTTCATAACGCCATGTAGTTATGGAGTAAATGTATTTTATTTTTTATTTTGTTTTTGGATTTGTGAATCAAACTATTGTTTATTTATTTGCTTTCAGTCCAATCACTGTTATTATTATTTTATTTGTTTATTTTTATTATTCTTATTTTTTTTATTATGTGTGTGTGTTTGTGCGTGTGTGCGTGTGTGTGTGTGTGTGCTTATGTGTTTGTGCATGCTTTTATAACTTGGTGACTAAATGTCCTCACAAGAACCTTGTCAGGATATTTGGTTGGTCCCCATTCACTTTACAAAATTTTATTTCCCCCCCAAGAAAAGTTTTTTTTTTTAAACAAGATGAAATGATTCCTTCTAGTTATTGAGGTTAAGATTAGGTTTAGATTTAGATAGCGTTCATTAGCTGTGTTAATAATTAAATCAGAATGGTCCTCATAAGGATAATCTGGGAAATGTGTGTGTGTGCGTAATTGTGTGTGTGTGTGTGTGTGTGTGTGTGTGTGTGTGTGTGTGTGTGTGTGTGTGTGTTGGCCAAGTCCCACAGCTTTAGGACTCTTTAAAGGCGCACAAATCTACTTATTGTTTAAAACTGAATGAAATAGAAAAGAACTAAAGGTATAAACCAATCACGAAAGATAAAATCAGTGCATGTGTCGGTGTTGGAGTTGGAGTGAGGGCGGAATTCTGATGCTTCTGTGATTGTACGCATAGGTTTCAGATGCTTGAATAGTATTATATTTTATTGAGATACATTAATGTGACAATTTATTATGGAAAAGAACGAGGGCTGCGTTTGCCGTCCTTACGGCGATGGATGTGTTGGAAAAAGATCGGAGCATATTTTAAAACACGTTGTACGATACAAGGTTTATCCGTCGCCATGTATATACAGTATATATATATAGTATACTACGAAACATTGATGACTGTTGCATGCCAAGCGTTAAAAAGTGGAAAATGCAATGGACCGCATTCCATATTTTGCTCTTGACCTACAATACTGTGGAAAAGTATTGAACTCCCTCATTTCTTTGTATTAAAATAAATGAAATTAAATTATGCAGATCAAATTATGTGACATACAATGTGAAAGTTGTTCAGCTCAATGAGCTCTAAACTGTACCGAGTTTCATGTGCATACTTGCAAGTGTGTATGAGTTATGCAGCAAATTCTCATGTGAGGACCCTGTACCACACCCCAGGCCCAGACTCTCAGGCATTCTAGTGGCAGCAGATTCCAACCTGTCTGCCGATTTGCATGGTAAGACTCCCAAAAAGCTCTGGATGTTGGAAAAAAATACAATAATCAAAATAAAAAATCATAATAAAAGATCAAAAGGGGCCTTCACACACTGATGTAATAGGGCTGATGTCATAGCGCTTAGTAGTGATGGGTTGTTCATGAACGATTCATTCTTTCTGAACGAATATTTAACGTGACTCAAAAGAACGAGTAGTCTCGGAGAGTGTTTTGTTCATTTTCTACTGGGTGCGCATGCGCAGATCATTGCAAAGCTTCCGTAGGTTACAGTGTGTACAGAAAACAGAATTGAACGCTTCTCAACGAATTGTCTAGTCCGAGTCGTTCGTTCTTTTGTCACGTGACTCCCATAGACACTTTGCAGTGCAGTAGATTCAAAAGAACGAATGACTCGGACTAGAAGATATGATGGTGAGCTGCTCATTCTGTTTATAATATGTCCTTAGCTGCATTGTTGGGGGTCTGTCTATTGAAAATGTAACATTTTATTTTATTTCTGAAATTAACAAAACGACTAAAAAAAAAAGATTTGTTCATTTTGATGAACGAGATTTAAAGAACCGAGTCACTAAAATGATTCAAACTTCCCATCACTAGTGCTTGGAATCTAATAAATATTTTACTATGACAGGCTGCAAAGTGCCTAAAGATTGACACAATTTGCTTCAGCACTTCAGCAGCAACCTCATTTCCCCTCTCGTCTGTTTCAATCACTCAGCATCCAGCATCACCAGTAAACTAATCAACGTCCTGATTATCTGTCATCATCTGCACCTGATTCTCACTGGTTCATGCCATAAATTAGAAGTTTATTATGCTTGAATGATTTATAGGTCACTGTGTGAGGCAAAAAAGTCCTTTAGGAAGCCTGGAGAATTATTCCTCAAGACTACATAAAAAATACAATAACGTCTGGTTCTTTGGAAGGAGGGGGGAGTTCAGGACTTTTGCACAGTACCGTATGACTACAGAGGCGTCCATATGCCTATCAGCATGACTGTGGAGCTTCCGTCCATAGTCATCATCGATCACAGCTCCAGGCGCATACACTCTGGGCTGGGTGTAGACAGTCCGTCCTGTTCACGTACTATTCCATACTACCCAGGTCTCGAAACGCTTATAGATCTGCTGCTGCTGTTTCTGACGTCTATTTTCGGGATCCCTGAGATCCTCCGTGTTTTTTTTCTTCTTTTTTTTTTCTATTTGTACAGTTTAAACATTGTAAATGCATGAAAGAATGACGAACTCTTTAACAAAAAGATGATCACCTGTAACGAATAGTGGTTAACTAGAATATAATCTCATACATATTCTAATGTTTCGAGTCATCCAGGATAACATCATTAGACTGCTTTAAAAAAAAAAAAGTAAGATAGACGTTTTAAACACTACATGTGATATTATCTGGTTTATTCTATAAGGTTTTATTGTAACAGGAAGGAGTGTGATGTAAAAACAGGAAGTGCTCGATCATCGTCCCAGGTTTGTTCACTGTGCCATGGAGCTCGGTTAGGATTTGTAGCTGTAAATGAAATTCAATTTCATGACGAAATTACGAATCATGTCTTTCTTTCTTTCTTTCTTTCTTTCTTTCTTTCCTTCCTTCTTTCTCACCTTATACCTTCCTTAAGACTTTATTTATGAATTCATGTTTGAGTTTATTATGTATTATTATTATTATTATTATTATTATTATTGTTTTTGTAATTGTGTATGAATATTCAGTTGACTTTTCTCCATGATTGAGTTCCTGTACTATAGGTTGTAGGTGTATAAATGCTTGTAATTACAGATGCCTTATGGTGCACAGCTTAGTGACTGCTTTATTCATCACAAGCTCTTTATTTTCACTCATCCTTTATGAAAAAAAAAAAAGAAATATATATACAACAATAAAAAATGTTCATTTTGGAATTTTATTATGTTTTTCAGTCCTTTCTTTTGTTCTCCTCTTCCTTTTTTATGTTTCTCATTTTATGTTGACAGAATTCAATATAGAGTCCACTCCAGACTTTAATGACATAATTTTAAAGTAGGGTGAAGCCCTGTATGGTGAAAAAAAAAGCATCACACTATGATGTCACTGAAAGTTATTGGCCAATTTTCGGCACAATTTGATACCACATGAGGTGGCATGGATAAGTTTGTGTAAAACACAAACTGATGAGCCCTTATAATCACATGCATCAGAGCCTATCCCAGGGGACTCGGGGGCCATGGGGCCCTTTGAATCCATCGCAAGACACGCATTCACTTAGTGGTAGCTCAGAGAGCAAAGGTTACTGATTGGAAGGTTGGCAGTTCAAGCCCTGGCTCCACCAGGTTGGCATTGTTGGGCCCTTGAGCAAGGCCCTTAACCTTTTCTGCTCCTGGGGTGCTGTTTCAAGACTGACGTTGCACCTTATATTGGCATATTAAAGAATTTCACTATGCAGTAATGTACAGTATATGTGACTACTTAACAACTGTACAAAATTCCTAAACTTTCTGTTTATTTCCAGTTAAAAACAAAACAAAACTAATATTTCCCAGACGTTTGGCGAATATATAAAAAATACCAAACCTAAGATAATATCCACCACAAGTATGCGTTTGTGAGGAACAAATTGTCTCTGGAATTTAAGCAGTTTGAATTAAACATGCATGAACCTTATAAAAAAATAAAGTAAAGGAGCTTGTTGTGCATGGCCGAACGTCCAAAAACCCTCTCCAACCTAATTATCCTGAAGGAAGAGCATCTCAGAGGTGTTCTGCTCTCCGGAGAAGGTTTCATTAATTATTAATTGGAAAGGAAAAAAAAATTGTGCATTTTGAGGAAAGAAATATAGTGTTCATTTTATCCTCTTTTTAATTGCCTAGTTCTGGAGTTGACTCTATTAATTCACAATCACACTTGGTTTTAATTAAATGTTCATTTTAAGCTGTTGTTTAACACGAAAGACCGAAATACAGTGCATGAGAATCTTTTTGGAATCATAAGCAGATTTTTTTATTTTATTTACCTCAAACAGCTACTGAGCCCGTAAAGGGACATGGGTGGGAAAAAAATAATGTTGGAGGGGGGAAAAAAAGGCTAACAGGATATGGGTGAAAAAAAAAAGCTAGGAAAAAAAGAATTTTGCTAAATGTTTGCGAGATCTCGCAAAAGGTTTGTGAGATCTCGCAAAACTCACCCCAATTTTTTTTTTTCCTTTTACAAATTTTTTCCCCCTCATCCATGTCTCTTTAGGGGCTCCGTAAACTGCAGTTGAGGTTACATTCCTTGGTTACATTCTTTCATACTGAAGGTAAGAATTTGTATTAGTGGAATCTCTAATTCTAATCTATCATTAATGTACCATCTACACGATGTGAGTATTAACTTGACAACTGTAAAAAGTGTAATCAATACCATATATACACTATATGAGTCGAGCAGAGTGAGTCAGGTGTTTCATGATGATACGGAATCACAGCAGGAAGACTCTCATGACCAATATCACTCGTTCCCATTTAATTGTGCACCTGAGCGAATATTCTGATAGCTCGAAGGTGGCAAAGGTTACAATAAACAGGTCTAAGCTTGATGATGATTGTGACACATTTTTAGAAAAGCAAGTCAACTCCCCTGCGAAGCACATGCTTTACAATATGAATGCTTTTATCGTATCTAAGCGAATTCTCCCCACACATCCAAGTTTTTATCTTGTAATTGAAAATCATAAGACTGTCTATCAAAATCCCGAGCATTTTAATTTCAGCTGATCCGAGGAAGATGAGCGGCGCTAGGGATCCAACTATATTCCAATTACTCGTTGGCATTTCCTGAGCATCAAAACACAGGCATGTCTCAAATCCTCGAATAAATCACAGGGATTTGATTTGAAAAAAAAAGAAGAAGAATGGAGGAAGAAAATTGACATCTTTTAATTTGGATATTAGTTCGTATTTTTCTTCTGAGACCACAGACTTACATAATATTCTTATCCTAAGGTTGCGTCCATGTCTGAGAGAGAGTCCTATCTTCCCATAACTTACTAAAAGACTCTTAGGAATAAAGGTTTTGAGAGGACTTAAGATTAAATTTCGCATCTGTCTGTGTGAGCTGTACATACAATCATTCACCGACACCACTTGCACGTTACAGGAACTTAGCTGGGAGTTATTGCCACATACCCCATACAGTCCTGACCTCGCTCCGAGACATTACCACATTAAAGGAGTTCCTGGGAGGAACTGGCAGTCCGATCATGGGTCAGGCGTACTGAGAAAACTTTCTACCTTGATGGTATCCAAGCACAAGTTGAAACACTAGGATAAGTGCATTAGTGTAGCAAGAGATTATATAGAGTAAGAAAGCGAGTTTTTCTGTTATTTCACACAAATCAAAAGTCCCGGTTTGACTTGAACGCCACACTACACTATAGTATACTTACAAAAATGAAATCATTAAAGACATAAAATGTTTTCAAATGCACACAGGGATTACTTGTCGAAAGTCAGGCACGCGGCTATATTAATGGTTGCCATGTCTGTTAATATCGAACCATTTTCACGGAAACAGAAAACAACATTCTGACTTTTGTGTCCATTGACCCAAAGGACAAAAATGACACAAAGGAGAAAGCTGTCCCTTGTAGGCTTTAGGATTTTACATCCTAGCCTAGCAAGAATTTCTTAGCAATATGTCTGCTTATCACCACTGGCGCTGCTATTGCTTTTGGTTTCATGAAAACAAAAGAGATTCACTTTTATGTTAGACTTTTAAATCTGGTGACACCTGCACTATGAGTGTAGCCAAAAACAAAGACATCACTTTGTTGCAACTTTTTTAGTTATCCATCCTCTTTTCCCTCCGTAAAAATTTCTCTTTCATTAAAAAGGTCAAATATTTGAGCATGAGCTGTTAAAGCAAACCAAACCTGGACATTTTAATTATTTATTTTTCTATCCTCTGTGATGATCAATTAAGATTATATGTTGTGTAAACTGAAAGGACGTCTCGTACCATGCAACAACAACAACAAAAAATTTAAAAAGCTTTATGCTAATCAGTCTTCAGGCTGCAGGTACTGTACTGTATGCACGCGTCTCGTGGTTTTTATGTGGGAGGACTTTCAAACTAATAACGCTGCTCAGATGACTAGTTTGAAAAGCATCTACGTGTCGTTGGCGTGTGTGGGCTTTTCTTTAACCTATCTAAATGCACCTACATACTTTTTTTCTTCTGAGCTATTACTCATTAGTCAAGATCAGGAGATTCAAAAAGAACAAAAAGCGATGAGGGTTGAAAGGACTGTGCATGTGTGTGTGTATGAAGCACCAGGTTAGCAGACTTCTGGTGTAAATGTGAGTCAGCTCTCGGTTACTATTTCCCATATTACACTCCGAGACAATAATTAAACCTACAGTAGCATTGAAAAAAAAAGGGTTCCTCAGTTTGTGCTTGTGAATTAAAGATTGAATGCAGGTCTCTGTACCAGGAGCTACACTGCTGGGCCAAAAAAAAAAATGCACACTCAAAGATTTCATTCAAGCTTTGGGGTAGCCAATGCATGTGTGTTTATGATTCCTCATGTTCCATACTGTACTTCCTGGAATAGGGCACGTGCCATCAGGGAAGAAACACTCCATAGATGGTGATTCAGTACATTCAGGTCGTCAGCTGACTTCATTTTATTGCCACATAACGTTGCTGAGTCTAAACCTGAGCATCTGAAGCAACCCCAGATCATCAGCTTGTACAGGACACTATGCATGATGGGTGCATCACTTTATGCTCTTCCCTTCTTACCCTGACATTCCCATCACTCTGGAATAGGCTCAATCTGGACTCATCAGATCACATGACCTTTTTCTATTGTTCCCAAGTTTCGTCTTTATGTTCCCTAACAAATTAAAGTCTGTTTCTGATTAGTCTCACCGAACAATGCTCTTAGTTTCACTATTAAACACAACTCTGGTTTTTACTGTTGATTTTTTACCATGCAACTTCAGCAAGTGTTTTCCGACCACCTTTCGTTCACAAAGTTCAGCACTATCCTTCCAGATTTTAACAACACGTTGAATGGTTCTCAGACCAGATCCAGTAACTCTAGAAAATCCTTAGTTGTATCCTTAATCCTTAACGTTTCTGTGCAGGAACCTTACAACAACCATTACCTCTCAGAGAACAGTCCAAGGGGAACCTCTAACCATTCTAAGTTTTTTTCTCTGGGGCAAGCTTTAATTTATTTATATATATATATATATATATATATATATATACATATATACATATATATACACGTGGACAAAATTGTTGGTACCCTTCGGTCAATGAAAGAAAAACTGACAATGGTCACAGAAATAACTTTAATTTGACAAAAGTAATAATAAATAAGTATTCTATGAATGTTAACCAATGAAAGTCAGACATTGCTTTTCAACCATAAATTGAACAACAGAATTATTTTTAAAAAATGAACTCATGGAACAGGCCTGGACAAAAATGATGGTACCCCTAACTTAATAGTTTGTTGCACAACCTTTTGAGGCAATCACTGCAATCAAACAATTCCTGTAACTGTCAATGAGACTTCTGCACCTCTCTGCAGGTATTTTGGCCCACTCCTCATGAGCAAGCTGCTCCAGTTGTTTCAGGTTTGAAGGGTGTCTTTTCCAGACGGCATGTTTCAGCTCCTTCCAAAGATGCTCAATAGGATTGAGGTCAGGGCTCATAGAAGGCCACTTTAGAATAGTCCAATGTTTTCCTCTGAGCCATTCTTGGGTGTTTTTAGCTGTGTCTGTTGGGTCATTGTCCTGTTGCAAGACCCATGACCTGCGACTGAGACCCAGCTTTCTGACACTGGCCAGCACATTTCTCTCTAAAATCCCTTGATAGTCTTGAGATTTCATTGTACCCTGCACAGATTCAAGACACCCTGTGCCAGATGCAGCAAAGCAGCCCCAGAACATAACAGAGCCTCCTCCATGTTTCACAGTAGGGACAGTGTTCTTTTCTTGATATGCTTCATTTTTCCATCTGTGAACATAGAGCTGATGTGCCTTGGCAAAAAGTTCAATTTTTGTCTCATCTGTCCATAGGACATTCTCCCAGAAGCTTTGTGGCTTGTCAACATGTAGTTTGGCATATTCCAGTCTGGCTTTTTTATGATTTGTTTTCAACAATGGTGTCCTCCTTGGTCGTCTCCCATGTAATCCACTTTGGCTCAAACAACGACGGATGGTGCGATCTGACACTGATGTTCCTTGAGCATGAAGTTCACCTTGGATCTCTTTAGAAGTCTTTCTGGGCTCTTTTGTTACCATTCGGATTATCCGTCTATTTGATTTGTCATCAATTTTCCTCCTGCGGCCGCGTCCAGGGAGGTTGGCTACAGTCCCGTGGATCTTACATTTCTGAATAATATGTGCAACTGTAGTCACAGGAACATCTAGCTGCTTGGAAATGGTCTTATAGCCTTTACCTTTAACATGCTTGTCTATAATTTTCTTTCGAATCTCCTGAGACAACTCTTTCCTTCGCTTCCTCTGGTCCATGTTGAGTGTGGTACATACCATGTCACCAAACAACACAGTGACTACCTGGAGCCCTATATATAGGCCCACTGACTGATTACAAGATTGTAGACACCTGTGATGCTAATTAGTGGACACACCTTGAATTAACATGTCCCTTTCGTCACATTATTTTCAGTATTTTCTAGGGGTACCATCATTTTTGTCCAGGCCTGTTCCATGAGTTTATTTTTTAAAATAATTCTGTTAAAGCATGGTTGAAAAGCAATGTCTGACTTTCATTGGTTAACATTCATAGAATTTTTTTTAATTATTACTTTTGTCAGATTAAAGTTATTTATGTGACCATTGTGAGTTTTTCTTTCATTGACCGAAGGGTACCAACAGTCTTTGTATAGACTTTTGCATAGTACTATATATATATATATATATAGTACTATGCAAAAGTCTTGAGCCCCCCCTTATTTTTTCATATTTTAAATTCTTTTCTTTCCTATATTTTAATGTACTTTTGAAGAATAGTTCTCCAGGCTTTCTTGTTGAACAGTTTTGGCAAGTATATTATCAAATTTTCAATCCAGCCCATGTACCTAAGTAGTTGCAAAGGAATGTTTTTTTCTTTTTAATCATTCAAGCATAAAAGCATCTAACATAAAGCATGAACCAGTGAGAAACAGGTGGAGACGAGGACAGATGATCAGACTGGTGATTAGTATACTGGTGATGCTGAATGGAATAGACAAGAGGGGAAATGAGGTCGCTGCTGAGGTTGTTACAGTACATAAATTATACAGAAATACATTTTCAAAAAAATTTCATCTGTTATAAAGAAACAGGGGTGGCTCAAGACTTTTGCACAGTATTGTATAGAAGAAAGGCGTTAGAGAGAGAGAGAGAGAGAGAGAGAGAGAGAGAGAGGTTGATGGTGGAACAACAGTAGATACAGTGCTAGTAGAAAACCTTGATAATGCAAAAGATGCTTGAGAAGTGCTCATTCAGACAAAGAACAGTTTTTTTTTCTTTCAGAAAGCCTGAAGCATCCAAGGAACTCTTAAAGAGGTTTTTATTTTATTTAAAGAGTTTATATTACATATAATAAAGCTTATGTAATTGTTAATATTATATATTCTAGCCTGTTCTTTGGGCTGCTACAGTAAGTACTGATTAAACTTAAACGTGTCCTTGCACTTGCAAATTCCTGAACATTTTCCGTGACTCAAGTGACATGAAAAGGTTTTAAAGGCTAATCTGAGATGTACAGTATGGACATGGATAGTGTACAGTATTGCACATGCCTTTATTTATGACCTCACAAAAAACAACCATCCTTGAGAACTTGAACCGTGATCTACTTATCAGAACAGAATATTTACGTAATAATTATTTGAAACCTGACAAACCTGACTTCTAGCTTTTGTTAAAATATCTGGCTTTTTTTCCCCCTTGACGTGGCCAAGCTCCACCAGATTCTCTGACCGACTCCCAGATTTACTATAATCATCTCTAACTGTACTAAATCATTTCTAAAGACAAAAAAAAAAAAAAAATCTGTATTTTTTTCATTATGTTTCAGTGTTCACAGTTTAATTAAATTTGATTAAAATCTGAAAGATGGAAGTGTGTATATACAGAACATAAATAAACAGTGAGAATTAAATTGCAGATTGTACAGTAGGATTCTGAAGCTTGTGGCCAGAAAAAGCGAACAAACAACATCAGATGCTACATTACGGTATGTGTACGACTTAGGCAGGATGTCCAGTACTTAGTTTGAATTTATTTACTTCTGTAATTACCTTAATTATGACACGAAAGCTTATACAAGGGGTGTTCAAGTCAAAACGGGACTTTTGCTTGTGCAGAATAACAGAACAGTTATGAGAATAAACAACTCCCTTTATTTCTTTATATAATCTCTTTCTACACTTTAGTAGTGCTTGGAGACAATCAAATTAAAACGTTTTCCCAATAAGCCATAATATTCATGATCGGACTGCCTGAAACGTTGGCCCCCCAGGAACTCCTTTAATGGCACAAACATGAGGAATTTTGCGCCATTAAAGGAGTTCCTGGGAGGCCAGCGTTTTAGGCGTTCCTGTAATGTGCAACCGGTGCACTGGGCAGTACGAGGTTGTACATAGTCTTGCAAAACGCATTCTGTGATCAAAGCAGGGTTTTTTTTTTCCATTAAAGGAAAGGAGTTCCTGGGAGGCCAATGTTTCAGCAGTCATGATAAAAATTTAAATAATTTTTTTTATTTGTCACATACACAGTCAAACAAATTATGATATGAAATAAAATATGCTTACTTATATGACTGCTGTTGACCTAAGAATTAAAAATAAGAAAAATATGAGTTTTCAATAAATTTTTACAAATGTATTAATGTAGGATAAAGATATTATAGATAATATAGGATAAAGAAATATAGGAAAATACAGAAAAACTTTTAGCCATAAAAATGAAAAATTTACATTATGTACAAATAATAAAATAAAGTAGAATTGAAATGGAACATAGAAACGAAGACAGTGTGCAGAATAATGTGCAAAGCCATCATACTGACATCAAGCAGGCCGTGGCTCTGGCTTACATTTAATCTTGTATCCAAGCACTCGTATCATATTCTGCGCATTAGTGTATCAAGGGATTATATAGAGAAATAAAGGGGGTTTTTACTCTCAAAAATCAAAACATCCTGGTTTGACCCGAACGCCCCCTTGTAGATATCTTCTAAGCTATACTAATTTCTATCATCTGTTACTTTCGTACCAGATTCCACAATCATGGTGAGTCCAAATCACCAAGACCTTGCTTATAATACAACATACTGTACACACGACATCATAACCCAAAACCAAAACAATAACAAAACCCCTCAAACCTCTCAAAGATTTAATGTCTTTCTATAAAGCCTGATATTTTTCTCTATATGTGTTTTCCTTCCCTTTTCTCACAGGCTGTAGCAGTAACGGACTGCCTCCTGTTCCCCGCCTGCTCCGCTCCACCAACACCTTGCTCGCATCAACCATCATATGACAGGAAGTCTTCCCACTGACTTCCTATGGTCCTTTTAGATTCTATATAGGAGGGGGTTGGTAATGCCATGCGAACTGCCGAGCGGAGAAGCCATTTAATTTCCTGGATGCAAACTCGAATGATTTGGAACGATATCAGAGGAACGAGAGAATCTCTCGCTAAGTTCTCCCTCGCTCCAGATGCTTACGCCGGGCTCTGGCTCCGGTGTTCCTCAGCTCGGTTTGGGTTATTTTGTATTCGCGCTTGCTTTTACATGCCTCATTAGAAATGAAAACACATGTTCACACAACATCATCATCATCATCATCATCACCAACAGACAATATGCAAATGATTGTAATTTCAAACTATTAGTCATTATTATTTTTTTAAATCTTAGACATGCACATGCTGATCAGTTTTTCTTTGCCTATAAGCACTTCTTTCTTCCCGCCTTTCTTCAACTCACACTTATACAATAGTTTATTGTATACAAGATATTAAAGGAGCAGTTTGTAATTTTTTGATCTGTCTACAATGTGACTTGCTGTTCTTCCAACACACCCGATTATTTGTTAAAACCATGGATTTCATACCTAAGAGAGATTCCTTTTAAGGAAACAGTGCTTTGTTCCGTATACAAAGTAGGCCGAGCTATTTTCGGGGCCAGAAAAGTGCAGCATGGTGGCTTATTGGTTAGCACTGTGGTCTCGCACCTCCAGAGTTGCCTCCTGCCTTGGGTATTCCACAGTCCAAAGACATACAGGTTAGGGTAATTGTTGTGCAAAATTGTCCGTATTATGTGAATAAGTGTGTGAGTGGATTACCACGCCTTGTGCGTGAGGTTTCCTGCAACCCTGTATGGGATAAACAGTATTGAAGAAGGATGAATGAAACAGTGAAGGCAGAGTTGTGTCCATCCCAGGACACGAAAAAGCATTATGACTTTCTTAATTATCAATTATCCATTGGCACAGATGGCGCAGATACTTGGTCACATACTGCATAATATCTGTACAATAGTCCTATCTTGAGTCACTATTTGAGATATGAGATATTGCATTGAGATATTGCATTGATTTGCTCACCTATCTAGATATTTTTACTTATGGTGCTTTCACAATAGGCACGACTGCTTCATGCTGTGCCTGAGGATGATTCCTTTTTATTCCCCAGTCCGCCGATGGCCAGCTTACACGTTAATACGTAATATTATTCCCTTACTTGGAGCACAAATTCATATTTACACTCTCCGTTAGAGTAGGTGGTAGGGTATGCGAATAAATGCCAATAAATGTGAAGAAGCTTACACGGAAATCAATCTTCACACTATTTCTAGTATTATTGATATTTTGGAGTGATCTTCCAGCCTACTTTATCAGCTATGGTTGTACATTTCATAGGCTTTCATATTCAATTCGAACCATGCCTGAATACACACAGGACTGTGTGGTGAAATGTGCCCAGACACGATAAAGAGTGTTTTTAGTAATCAAATGTACCGGACTTTGGGGGTAAAGTGTACTCAGATCCAAGAATAAGTCGGTAGTGTGAAAGCACCCTTAGATTCCATTACGAATTATTGCAATTAATGTTGCAACTAGTGGTCAGAAATGGGAACTGCAACACATGGTAATAGAGATCCATTAGTGAGGGAATCACGCTGCCCCAGGCTCACGCTATATGAACTCTGCTTCAGTGGAGGAGGAGCAATGAAGAGAACAGATGCCAATTCAGGGTAGTGACTAGGACTCTGTGTTGTAGCAAATAATCTACATTAAATCTGATACATTTCTGCACAGACAGGGTTTAGGTCTATGATGGCGGCACATTGGCATAGTGGTTAGCACTGCGGCCAGCACCTCCTGGGTTAAGGGTTCGATTCCAGCCTTGGGTCAGTGTGCGTTAGGTTTGCATGTTCTCCCCTTACTTGGTGGGTTTCCTCTGGGTACTTTGGTTTCCTCCGACAGGCCAAAGACATACAGATTAGGCTAACTGGTGTTCGCAAATAGCTTGTGTGAGCAAGCGTGCCAAGCCATGCATGGGATAGGCTCCAGGCCTTCGTGACCCTTAACAGGATAAGCATAGAGGATGGAAAATGAATGAATTACTGAATGAGAGTCTATGATAAACAAAATAATTTCTATTGTAAGATACACTGTTTTGCAAAAATTAGGAGAGGATTTCAGGGTGGATAACATTGCTATATTTGAAATGCATACACACCATGGTGACCTTGTTTCCGATATAAATAAATTATTAATTTGTCTTTAATTAACGAATGAACTTTTCCCACATCCAAGTATTTTTAATTAGTTTTAGTTTCTTTTTTTGTGTCTGATTTGTACGCTATAATATGGTTTGAAAGTTTTGCAGCAATCTGGCAACCACCAGGATATTGAAACATCAAAAAACACCCAAAACAAGATCAAGGACTGTATGTTATTGACTAACTGTCTATTACTGGGTTACTTTTGTTTAAGAAATCATAAAGTACATAATTAAAATGCGATTTTAATCGATCTTGAGTTAATTGTTCTGAGGCCATGTTGTTATTTACAGTAAGTCGTCCTGCACCACCAAAATCTATGGTCACTTTTCTATTGTGAACATTTTGGTTTAGGTGAATATATTTATGGAACTTCAAGTAGATTTTCCATTAAAAAGTCATCAAAGTTGCCGCTTTTGATACTGAACTACTGTTTTGCTGCACCATCTTTAAAAATCGCATTAGTATTATTTCAGTGTTGAAGAATTACAAACTGCTTCTCAATTCCGTTATGGCTTTATCCCCAATGGTCCTACTGGTGTTACTTTGAGTCTTACTGGGACAAGGATGGCATGAATGTTGGAATAACAGGTGGATCGTGGGATAATTGTGTGCAAAATACCCCTCCTCCCACCATCTACTCCAAGTGTGTGTGAGTGTGAGTGTGGATGTGTGTATTTTCGAGTGCTTGCGCATTCCGGTTGCGTTCTCCAGAGTTCCTCAGATTCCCCAGCCGAGGTGCATGGCACTGAATGCATGGACACTGTGGGAGTTGTTTTCAGCATGCCTGAAAGCGTTTTATCCAAAAAAATGCTTCACAAACAAGAAATTATTTATCATCGCATTGCTTAATAAGAAGAGAATACCCTCATGGCTGATTTTTGTAATGTTCTTGAGTAAGAAAATGTGAAAGAATATTCAGATCTGGCATTTTTAATGCATTTTTTTTTCTCTCTCATTGAATGATTCATGTTTTTTGACGATTAGAAAATATTTGCGATATTCCTGCCTGCAAACTGGATGGAGGATGTCTGAAGCGCTAGCCAAGATTAATCAAATTCATTTTGATATCCTTCTAATTTGAGTTGCACAGCATACACCTGTCTTCACCTCTCATTTGGAATTTGCACATCAGGGTTCCTTTCATATTCATATAAGAAAATTATTATTTTAGGATTTTTTATTTTTGAAACAGTACAAATATCACTCATATGCCCGTTTAATTTATTTGAAGGATAAAACCTCCGAGTGATTACCTGTAGATTGATTAAATTTCATTCCCGTACTCGCTTGGCTCTTGACGGCACTGGTACCCAATCCAGGATGATTTTGAGCATGGGCACAGCATGCATAAAAAGCTTAGCGTGCTTTCTGGCCTCAAGTTGGTCAGGTGTGCTTCACAAAGACTAACGCTGTGAAGAGACAGAGCTCAGGCACTGACATGAAAAGGTTTCTTAAAAAGGACATTAAAGCAAGATCAGTGCTGAGACACTCTCTAATGTGAAATAGTTGCAGAAAAAAACTAAACAAAAAATCATTTCATTTATCTCCAGCAGTTTTTCGAATGCTTCATTCCACAGCGCATGGGTGTGTATAAATTATTATTTCTTTGGAGGCTTCTACCCTCTCAAAAATCTATTAAATTTACGTGTGTGTGTGTGTGTGTGTGTGTGTGTGTGTGTCTGTGTGTGAAACCGATTCTAACTTTTAATCAGTGAATGTATTTGCATCTCTAGTAAACATCCCATTTTAGCTCTTTTTTTTTATTTGAATTAGTTTTCAAATCAGCAGTTCGAAATCACATCACATCACATCACATCACATCAGCATCACCGAACCCTCACCACTGCTACACTTCATCTCCTCACCGAGACAGAAAGCAGCCTGATATTACACGCTGGAAAAAAAAAACACGAAAAGAAAACAAGGCTGAATCGGTACATGTGTATATTTTGTACAGTCATATTTCTAGAGGTTTTTCTACTCTTGTACACTGGATGATATTTATAATCACAAATGTTATGAATGTTCTCTCTGAAACACTGCAGGCCTTCTTACCAAATCTGTGTTTTTGTTTGTGAAGCTTTTGGTCAGGTTCAGCTGTTGCCCAGAGAAATAAAGAATTATTTATGAAATTGTGCTTGTCTGGTAGTAATTGTGTTAATTTCATTTTGTGTGTTTTTTCGTATAGTACCCCTGGCTTAGGTTTAGGACATCAGTATTATGAGATTACATAAATGGCATTTAACTACTCATTATTACATAATTTCCATTCTATGAACATTACAGAATAAAAAGAGAAGGTTAAATATTAGAGGAAATTTTAAACTAGATTAAATGCTAGATCAAACACAATTTCCTTTTGGGATTAATAAAGTACTCATCTATCTATCTATCTATCTATCTATCTATCTATCTATCTATCTATCTATCTATAAACACTAATCACAATACAATAAGTTAGGGATATTGTTATTTACATGAATGCTCTTCCTATTTTCTCTGAATTTTAATGAAATAGTTAATATTTATTGTCCCAAAAATTTAGACAATAACAAGGATAGCCCCAAATAACAAAAATTGACAATGTCAGTAGCGGCTGTTTCCACCATTTGCCGCAATGTCAGCGATGTCTCATGCTCCTCACTAGCCTCATGATGTTGTTCTGAGGCCATGCGTTCCACTCTTTCACAAGTGCTACACGCAGTTCTGCCAGGTCATGTGGGGGTCTCTTTGACACAATGAAAAGAAGTCAGTGTAAAGTTTGTATAGCAATGTAAATTTATTGTCCCCTCAAAATAATAAAAAATACACCCAATAATAGCTGAACCCCTGGCAACAAAAGTGAGTACACCCCTAAGTGAAAATGTTAAATGTCAATTTTTTTTGTGGCCATCATCATTTCCCAGCATGGCTTGAATCCTCTTGGCCATGGAGTTCACCAGAGCTTCACAGGTTGCCACTGGAATCCTCTTCCACTCCTCCATCACAACATCACGGAGGTGGTGGACATTTGACACCTTGCGCTGCTCCACCTTCCTTTTCAGGATGCCCCAGAGGTGTTCTACATGCTTGGCCAGTCCATCACCTTTACCCTCAGCCTCTTTAGCAAGAAAGTGGTCATCTTGTTTGGGGTCATTATCATGCTGGAACGCTGCTCTGCGGCCCAGTTTCCGGAGGGAGGGGATCATGCTCTGCTTCAGTATGTCACAGTGCATGTTAGAATTCATGTTTCCCTCAGTGAACTGTAGCTCCCCAATGCCAGCAGCACTCATGCAGCCCCAGATCATGACACTCCCACCACCATGTTTGACGGTAGGTAAGACACACTTGTCTTTGTACTCCTCACCTGGTTGCCGCCACACACGCTTGACACCATCTGAACCAAATAGGTTTATCTTGGTCTCATCAGACCACAGGACATGGTTCCAGTAATCCTGGAGAGTTGTTTGCCATGAACAACTCATGCTATGAGTGTTCCGCAAACCGAGCAAAGATTTTAAATAAATTTTTAATCGGAAACCGAGCAAGTATTAGTTTACGAGCGCCGAGTATCATGTATCACGCATGAGACTCTTATTTTGACACTGAACGTCACTTTCTTTTTTCCCTGTTGTGTGTGTGTGTGTTTGTTGCCAGTGTCAGAGATTTCTTTTTTCCCTGTTAAAACGGTGTTTCCGTGTTTATATGTGTGTCCGTTTGTTGTGAAACTTAAGTGATTCTGTTAGTATGCGCTCATGCCAGTCTCGCTTTTTTCCGTTAAAACGGTGTTTCCGCTGTGTTTATGCGTTTGTTGTGAAACTTAAAAAGTGAGTCCATTAATATGCGCTCATGTCAGTCTCAGAGAGATTTTTTTTTTCCTGTTAAAACAGTGTTTCCATTGTGTGTGTGTGTGTGTGTGTGTATGTGTTTGCTGTGAATCTTAAAAAGCGAGGTGGGGAGAGGGAGGAGGAGTGTTACTGTGTAAAACGAGGAGAGGGAATGCATGCACCAATGGAAACACTTATCTGTCAGGATTTATTTGTACTTTTTTTTAAAGGTAAAGTGCAGATTATGGGAAATGATGATTTGGTTTACGAGTGTTTTGGAACACGAGCCCAATTCCGGAACGAATTATGCTCGTAATTCAAGGCTCCACTGTATATATATCCATTTTAGATCAGATTTAGATCTAATATCAGAGACAGAGTGTTGTCTGGTCATCTGATCACACGTTCCACACATGAGACATCTTTAGTCTGATAGTATATAGTTTACCAAAGCTTTAAACCTGACATGTTAATAAAATACAGACATTACATACTCATACGCAGTAAAATCCCCATTGTAGATCTTAGTTTATTCTTTAACTTCACTCATATAAACACTGCTGGGTCTTAATTAAAATCTCAAAGTATTCATTAAATACTGGAGAATTTGCTGTGTAGAAACAGAGATTAATAACGTTTGTACATGAGATAATTAAAGTTTTAGTAATTAAGAGTTTAATAATTGAAATAATTCTCTCAGTAAAAAAAACTTTTATTAAAGAGAGGAAAGAGGAAGACATAAGGGGTGGAAATAAGGAGTGACTCAGAGTAACAGAAGCATATCAGTAAAGGAGCGTTAGTCATTTGCCCTGAGATATAATTAATATTCCAGATTTTCCTGTCCGTGTCCACATATTAAATTTAATGTGGTTTTCACTTGGAAGTGACCAAAGGCCAGATGACTTCATTATAAATTCACAGGGTGTTATTGCTGATAGCTATTCTCTGGGAAAATAAAATACAGCCATAAAAAAAATTAAGCATGAAATCTTTGCAATTTATTCTGTTTCATTTTGGTTTGTTGTGATGCAGAGACATGCCTTGCTGGACTTCCTTGCAGTCACAGAACCTGCATTTACACTGATCCTAATATTCTACAAATTATCCCAATCCAGGCACATCTCAGTGTATCGCATTGTGTAGTGTTGTTACTCCTGTTTGCATATTCGCACAAGTGCACTTTATGGTGACTTTTTATATAGTTCTTTGATAGCTTTGTTAATTTATGGTGTTAATTGTTGTTAGAGCCCAAGCATTATGAAATCAGCCATATGTTGCCCTAGGACTCTCTTGTTTTCATTCCCTAAGGATTTTTTCCCCAAGCATTGAGGGCTTTTTTGGCAATCTGGTGCAATTAGGCCGTTTTTTTTTTTGTTTTTTTTGCTGCATAGCTCTTACACACTTGCACGTACAGAACAACTTTGTCATGGACTCTACTCAACAAGAAGTTATTTTGGATTGTTTGCAAAATGTACCCAATGCAATTTGATATACTGCTCTTAGGGGATTTATATGATCACCACCAAACGAGGCCAATGTGATCTCAAGGCATTGAGGATGCAAAATTGCAAAGGACATTTTTATCTCTCAAATGGTTCAGCCATGACAATGCTTTAAACATATGCCAAAAAGCACCTAGTAAGTTCCTGAGTGACATCATATTGAGTGACATCATAGTGTGACAGTTTAACATGCTTAAAAGGCACACAGGTTGGAATCTGCTGCTATTAGGATGAAAAGTGGCTAATAACTTCTAATTTCCCTGTATATTTCCCTTTAAATGCTTTAAATTCTGGTGTGCCCAGGTGGTGATGGCTAATGTGCTTGGGCCCAATCATCATTGCTTGCAACTATATTTAACTCTTTTCTTAGCTATTTTTTTTTTGTTAATTTATGTTGTTTTATGTTGTCCTGGAGGAATGTTGTTTTGTTTCATTGTGCACTGAACTGTATATGTTTGAAATGACAATAAAAGCCTACTTAACTTATTATATATGTTTATCATGTCTGCATTATGTATAAAAACATTGAACATTTTCAAATATACTGTACTTTAAAATAAATTATTAAATAAATAACATTACAGAAGAATATTTGCATGCCTGTGAAAAAGGCAACATATTACTCCAGCATATATTCTCCAGCATGCTCAGTAAAACCTAACAGTAGTTTTGTCTGAAAAAAGGTTTGTCATGTAACAAGTTGCTTTATTCATGTGCATGTTTGGAAATATCGGATGATTTTGTACATCCGGACATGATAGACATACTGTATATAACAAAGTATGTACTAAAATTAATATGGACTTTTGTACAGTATTGTATATGCACAGTACATATTATGTTTCACACTCATCTAAAAAAATTAATAAAATATATATTTTTTATTTATTTTAAAAATAAAAACTGAAATTTACCATTTATATAAGTATTCAGAAACATCAAGTAGTACTTGGTTAAAACACCTTTGGAAGCAATGACAGCATCAAATCTGCTTGTGAATGATGCTACAAGTTTATCTCAACCTTTACTTTTTTGGAAGAATCTTTACTTTGGTGTTCTCTTCCATTCATCTTGCCAGGATCAATCAAGCTCAACCAAGTTAGATCACTGTCACCCTTTGCCTGAGACACTGAGAACTCTGGAGAAGGTTTTTTACTAATAATAACTGCAGATGTAGAAAAACATCCCTACATCATGATGCCGCCACCACCGTGTTTAACTGTAGGGATGGTTTTAATAAGATGTGGTGCAGTGCCTGATTGGTGGAGTCCTGCAGTGGTAGTTATCTTTCTGTAAGGTTCTCTCATCTTTACAAGGGAACTCAGGATCTCATTTATGGTCAGCCTTAGGTTCTTGGTTAATTTTTTGACCAGGGCTACAGTTACTCAGTTTGGCTGAGCGGCCAGATCTGTGAGTACTGTTTGTTGTTCCAGATCTCTTGCATTTGAGAATAATGGAAGCTTCCATGTCCTTAGGCACTTGCAATGCTGTAGGAAGTTTCTTGTATCCTTTCCCAGATCTGTGTCTTGACACAATCCTGACTCACAGGTCTACAGAGAATTCTCTCAACCTCATGGCTCTATTATGAGACCTTATATAGACAGGTGTGTACGATTCCTAATTATATCCAATGAATTCAGTTAGAATGGCAAGGTTAGCACTGTCCCCTTAATCCTCCAGTGCAGAGGGTTTGATTCCTGTCTTGGATCGGTGTGCGTGTGGAGTTTATATGTTCTCCTCGTGATTGGTCCAAAGACATATCACATACAGATTAGGCTAATCGGTGTTCCCAATTAGTCCCAACAGTGTGTGAATGAGCGTGTGCGGCTTTGCACTGTAATGAAGGACTCCTTCCACTTTTGTCATTGTGGCATATTTTGTGCGAAATGATGAGAAATAAATGAATTTAAGCCATTTTAAGAGAGTGTGAAACACAATATTTGGAAAGAGTGTCATGTTTAGATGTCATCAACACACTGCCACAATATTTGATGTCATGACCAGTGTTGGGTGTAACGCGTTAGGTCCACCATTTAAGTACTTAGTTATTTGGTTACTTTTTCAGAAATGTAATCCATTATTCAGACAATTTATGTAATCCATGAACCAGAAAGCAGTGATTCTGTTAGTGTGTGTATGTGTGTGAAAGTCATCCTACAAGCCGCACCCCTGATGTTATTCCTGCTGTTAAACCCCTATCTCACCTATGCGGTTTGACTAGCAGTGAAAAGCGGTGTTAGGCACTGCGAATGACCGCCTGATGTTCCGGGAACTTCTGCAAAGTCTGCGAGCTTCCGCGAGGACTGATGCGTGGAAAGATGGAAACGTAATCACAGCCAAAACTCGCGGTGAATCATGATGGACCGTACTTACGGCCACCGCGCGAAATAGGTGAGATAGGGGTATTAGTAGTTAACAGATTATGGGCCAACCAGATTATGAGTTTTCATTTTCTGCAATGGAAAAGTACTCTAACTAGTTACTCTTATCAGAAAGTAACGCTGTAATGTAACTGATTACTTTTTAATGACAGTAATTCTGTAATGTAATTAGTTACTTTAAAAAGTAACGTCCCCTAACACTGGTCATGACAGTTCATGCCACTTGCAAGTGTGCTTCGGTTAGTATATTTTATTTGAGGAGGTGAGTTTTTTTAAAACTAGTACTAAGTAGTTCTGCAAGGCATCATTTTCATTGCATCGTTTCTGAGACTTGTCTTACTTGTCTTGTCGATAATTCTTACAGCACAGTGATTTCAAGTTCTCATTTCTGATTGGTCAAAAGGTCCAGCTATAATTCAAATAATGATCATATAGTTCATATAGTTATGATCATATATACAGTAGTTACTGTACAGCTTACGTACATTTCAGGATTTTCGGATATGGTTAAACTGCCTCTTAGTTTACCGATATTTAAACAACTTTTAAAAAATATTTTTATCAGAAATTATGTACAGCATTTTTATCAAGCTTTATTGTTGTGCTTAACAAATACATTTTACTTCACTTTCTGTAAGACTATGTTCATCCTTTTTTTGCCTTGGGGTTTGTCCCTTTTATCCTAAGGGGTCACCATATCAGATAATTTGATTCAAAAGATCTGGCACAGGTTTTTACTCTGGATGGCTGTCTGGTCACAACCCTCCCATTTTCTAACCATGCTTGGGACTGGAACTGCATCCATATTGTTTCAAAAATCAGGTTTTCTTATATTTTCTTTATTATCGTTTTTTTTCTTTCCATTTCCCTTAATGAACATCATTATCTATTGCACTTTTCTTGTATAGTGTAGTGGGGCGCCAGGAGCCAATTGCTGGGAACACATGGTACGAGGCAGGGTATACATTAAATGGGATACCAACCCATCACAGGGCACGCACACACACACACACACACACCTGGAGAAATCTGGAGGAAACCCACCAAGTACATGAAGAACAACAAACACAGACCAAAGGTGAGATTCAAACCCCATCTCTGAAGATGTGAGCCACCTCCTTACCATTAATGATTTCTTTCTTTTCTCATTCTTTTCTTTAAAGATTTTTTTGGTTTTTAATGCATTCATTTAATTAATGTTTAAGGCTTAATTCACTTTTTTCCTTTATGTTTTTTCTGTCTTTAGTTTTTATTTCATGATTCAATTCAAATCTAAAATCTTTCTTTTTCTTAATGTTTTCTTGTCAATTCATGGTTTTACTTAATTCTTTCTTTTTTTCATTATTTTACTTAACTTACTCTTTTCCTTAATTATTGATTGTCTCAAATTCATTAATTATATATCTTTAAATTACGGTGCCCCCCCCCCCCCCCCCCGCCCCTCAATTCATTCTTCATTCTTGCTTTTTTTATTTTTGTTTTTCCCCCTTAATTAATTTTTCTATAATTAATTTGTAATTCTATAATTTATTCTATACTCAATAAATTTTTTTCCCCTGAAGGTTTTCTCTTTACTTATTTCATTTTTTCCCTAACATTTTTTTTCCTTTTTCCTTTAATTCTTTCCCCTGATGCATGCTCCTTTTTTTTCTTTCTTTTTCCCTTAATGCAGACTTTTACTTAACTCAGTCTTTTCTTAACTGACATTTTCTCTGAAATTCTTTTCTCCGTAAGTCTTTTTGCCTCTCTAACTCAGTCTAACTCTCTGCTGCTGCGTTAGCTGACACAGCTCTTTGTCCACACACATGGATGCAGAGCGGGGCGTTCGGGCGCCTATAAAGGCCACCAGTGCCGGGTATGTGATATAAAAGCTCTGCGTGTGAGAAAAGCACCTGCAGAGTTCTCTAAGACAGGGGTTCCAATCTTTTTTTTTTTACCTTGGTGCACCCCTGCTTGTATTTAAGAGAAGCTGACAAATACAAAAAATAAAGCAACCCCAGCCCTCCCAAGCCCTTGCCAAATGCACTAAATAAAAGCCTAAATAGATTTTTTAAATAGTAAAATTTTTTAATGTGTGTGTAATAATGAGTTTGTTTAACAAATGCGTATCTACAGTAAATTCAAGAACCTCACAGCCTCAGAGTGGACACAGGCTCGCTCACCTCATGGGGCGCCAATGGGTCCATGAGGACACCTGTGGTGTTAAACTATTTCTAAAGGACGATCCGGCATCAGTACGTTCTAAAGGTCGAATGTAAACCTGTAACTTTCTCTTATGAAGTTTTAGACATGTTCAAGAATTCTTCATACGTTTTAAGAAAAAAACAATTCTTAAACTTTTATGCTGCATCCAAATTAAACAAAACAGTTTGGCTTCCTATAATTAATCTTCTAAATACAATTAATGTTCTCACCAAGCACAACCTAAAGCACGACCGGAGAAGGAGCTACAGTAAGTGCGAGAAAGCAACAACGTTCCCATGGCAACAGGAGGTATTTGGCCAATAACGATGATGATAAATTTTCCTTGCCGCTGAATGATTAAATATAATATAATAATGAAAATAATTATGGAAGACCTTCCTGTCAGAAAATAGGCGTTAAAAATGCTTAAAAATAAGGAGTGTGTTATTAACACTACCTGACTGTAATGATCAGGGCCACGTTACTGTACGTGTCAGTCAGACTCGTCCTGCGGTATGTCTTAAGAGTTTTTTTTGTTCCTTTCTTCATGTCTCTCTGTCACTCTGTCTTTTGCATACAAGCCAAAAAAAAAAAACCCTCCTCTGTATAAATAGTAACAGCTGCAATTCTAGTTACAATCCTGGGCTTGGGCAGCGCTGAATGAGTTTGTGCTTGTGTGTGTGTTTGTGTGTGTGTGTGTGTGTAAGATATGGAGACAGAGAGTGGGAAAGAGAAAGAGATGTAGAGTATGAGTGTGTGATGTGGCCGTGTGGTTTCATTAGTGAGGCAGATGGTAGCACTCTACTCGGAAGTGATTGACATAATGACACGAGCAGCCAGCAGGCCACGCGTCTATCTGTGCCTTTGTGTGTGTGTGAGTGTGTGTGTGAGTATGTGAGTGTTTGTGTGTGTGTAAGTGTGTTTCTGAGTGTGCGTCTGTATTTTAACATCACAGAATGAAATATCCATGCTCATCCATGTGTGTGTGTGTGTGTGTGTGTGTGTGTGTGTGTGTGTGTGTGTGAGTGTGTGTGTGCACCTGCATAGGTGAAAAATGGGGACAAATATCAGAGTACACACCAGTCGATTGGGGACCTCTCGACAGTTCGGGACATACACACAGGTCCCCAATTGTTTTAGCATTCTAATTGTGTTCAGGATGCCACGAAACTATACTGGTGTGAAAATCTCCCCCCCCCAAAAAAAGTCCCCAATTTTTGCCTAAGTAAGACTGTGGGTGGGGGTGGGGAGTGGGGTGCACCTCCCCCAAAATTTGTTTGCTCCACAGTGTCTCTAGTGGAAGTGTGCGGTAAATATGTAGTATGTGATACATCCTTCCCACTAGGGGCAGTGCGGAGCAAACAAAGTGATCTATATCTGGTCAGGTGATTGAAACTGACCAATCAGAATCTAATTATCCAGACCAGGAAGTGTTAACTGTCAATTTGTTGATGGTGAATGAAGATGATAATTTACTGATTAAAAGCCTTCATAAATTTCAGGGGAAAACAATTCCAGAATTGTTGGTTAATTTGTTTGAATGTTAGAACCAATCATAATACAGTAATTATGTTTATTGATCTACAATAAAGGTTATGTTAAATTTATCACGATTTCAACCCTATTCACCCGGCTGATGCTACACTCTAATACATGCTAATGCTACACACTGATTCTACACACTAATGCTACAGGAACAAACCACATTTTCTTTCCAAAATGGGACGTTCGATTCATTTATTTATGATTTTGTGATTAATGTTTAATGACGGTGCTCAACGTGGTAAAAAGCGAGATGACGTCAGGAACCTTTTGTAGCGGCGCGTGTGTCCCCCGGGGGCCTTACACACGGCGCGCCCCAGGAGCGCATGCGCACAACACGCTCACCGGGAGTAAACAACAGCCACAGGTAAGTGGAATCTAATATTCCTTCATGACAAAAACAAAAAAACAAAACATGCAGTCTGTTAGCGCTTAGTGATTTACCGATGTATGACGTTGGAATTAACGCGGAATGGAGCCGGTTAACGTGCATGCGCGAGGCCGGCACTCCGTGCTCCGGCTGCCGCGTGCTGCTTTATTTACACCGGGGAGCGCGCGGGGGGGATCCCCCCCCCCTTTACTCACTCTCGGACTTACAAGTTTTAATTCATCCTCAGTAAATGGTCTGAATAAGAGACAGCTTTCCCCGCTGTGTATTTGTTATTTATAGGAATAATTCGGTTAGCAAGTTTTAAAAGTTTGTCCCGATGTGCATTTTCTTTTTAATGTAGTGTTAATGAAGTGATGTGTTGTTTGTTAGCCACTTCTTTAGTGTTATGGTTGTGATAAACAGTAGATGCCTGTGCTGTTTACAAGTCAAGCCACTGGTAGTGTTTACACCAATCTAAACATAAAAATGTCCAGGATCAGGAAGAATAATTTAGGTATTTGCATGTTATTATACATTAATACACTGCAGTTAAATAATTATGCAGCATGAAATTAACATTAAACCAATAAAATCTGAAGCTGGAGTGTGAGACTGCATGATATGACTGGACTGGTTTCTTGCAGACGTCTGCAGACACCCAGGGTTCAGCCTAAAGGTGAAGCTCAACATCATATCAGAGCTGCAGTTGAGATGCCAGATGTCTAAGGATGTTCTATTGATGTTTGCAAAGGTATGTGTTTATTTAATCCTATTCTTTAAATTTTATTAATACAGATACATTCTGCCTAACCTAACACATATGTACTGCAAAACAAATGTTATTTGATTTAAATGTTGTATAAACATTTTACAGTATGTACCATGCATCTCCAAAAATTAATATTGTGAAAAGGTAAAATTTTCTTTTTAAATTTAAAAAGTGAAACTCATATATACTAGATTTATTGTATGTACAGTGAAATATTTTAAGCCTTTTTTGTTTTAATTTTTATGATTACGTCTTTAAGCTCATGAAAACCAAGAAAGCAATACAGGAGTTTACAATACAGAAATTATGAAAAAATATGTTTATATATGCACTCAGTACTTGGCTCCTTATCATGAATTACTGCATCAATATGGTCTGGCATGGATCAGCCTGTGGCACTGCTGAGGCGTTAAGGAGACCAGCAGCCTTCAACTCATCTGTATTGTTGGGTCGGGTGTTTCTAATCTTGCTCTTGACAATACCTCATAGATCCACTATAAGGTTTAGGTAAGGTGAGTTGGCTGATCAGTCAAGCACAGTAATATCACGGTCAGCACACCAGTTAGTGGTAGTTTTGG
Source organism: Clarias fuscus (assembly GCA_030347435.1). Taxonomy (NCBI): domain Eukaryota; kingdom Metazoa; phylum Chordata; class Actinopteri; order Siluriformes; family Clariidae; genus Clarias; species Clarias fuscus. The sequence continues at coordinate 24,656,915 of CM059208.1, forward strand.
CACTGTGGGGAGGTACTAAGTCCTGCTGGAAAGGGAAATCAGCATGTAATGCTTTAAAATCTCCTGGTAGACACTGTGTTGACTTTGACTTGATAAAACACCTTACATGGCTTCCCAAATCATCACTGACTATGGAAACTTTAGACATGGATTCTGTGCCTCACCTGTCTTTCTCCTGACTCTGGGATCTTGATTTCCAAATGAAATGTAAAATTTACTTTCATCTGAAAAGAGGACTTTGGACCATTGAACACAGCTCCAGTTCTTTTTCTCCTTAGGCCAGGCAAGATGCTTCTAACGTTGTCTCTGGTTCAGGAGTGGCTTGATACTAGAAATGCAACAGTTGTTGCCCATATCCTGATCTTTATGTGGTGGTTCTTGATGCTCCAGCCTTGGCTGACTCCAGCCTCACTCAAATTCGCTCTCAGCTCTCCAAGGTTTTTGAATGAGTTTTGTTTGACAATCTTCATAAGGCTACTAAGGTACTGAACTAGATAGAGAGATACACTGTATTTATTCTCTCTGAATAGTAATTTACTCAAATGCTAAATTAAATATTCTAATATATTAAAATACTGGATTTCTGATTGTAATGAGGTGTAAGCTCCAATCATCAAAACAAAAAAGGCTTGAAATATTTCACTTTACATGTAAAGAATCTGGAAGTTCTGAGAGTTTTACTTTTAAGTTAAATAATGAAAGACAATTATATTTTTAACAATATTCTAAATTTCTTAGCAAAGCTTTATGGGATGCCTTTTTGTATTTGTATTGAGTAAATTGGCAAAGTAATGTGAGTATGCTTGTGGTGTAAAGGTATGCAAAGTTCACTGCTTAGTGTGTACCCCGTTTTAAAATCATGTTTGGTGGGGTGATGTGAAATAAAACACATGAAATTTTAACTTCTAAACATCAAAAGTTTCTAACTGTATCACTGAACTCATAGATAGATAGATAGATAGATACTTTATTGATCCAAAAAGGAAATGTTAAATTGCACTTAAAGTCACATTACATTCCTTTCTTACTATATGATCTAGATGCATTATGTTGTGTAAAAAACATTGTTACACTACTTTCTATAGACAGTTGTTACTTTTTTTTCTTTAAATACACTGCTGTAAAAAAAAAAAAAAAGAAAGGAAAAAGGTTTTTATATTTCTTTTGGATATTTGTCACACCCAAGTAAATACAAATGCTTAAAAAAAGTTTTTAAAAAAGGGATTTGATTCATTAAAAAAAAAAAGCTGTCCAAACCTGCCTGGCCCTATGTAAAAAATGTATTGCCCCTAAACCTAATAACACTTTTACAATACCAGTAATAATGTGAAATGTGTAACAGGGATCTTTATGAAATGCTGTGTCTCACTGATTCTCCATTTTTGCACAAACCAATGCAAACTTCATATCACAATAGAGAACAGCGTCTCCTGACTGTGCCAATTTAAAAAGATGAAGAAGATTAAACTATTTGGACGTTACTGTAAGCTGTTTGGGTCCGGTGCCAAAAACAGTTTTCTCATAGGAACAACTGAGATTTACAATAGCAATTTTGATGCAAAATCCCTCTAACAAATTTTTAATTCAATTCAATTTTATTTGTATAGCGCTTTTAACAATTGTCGTTGTCGCAAAGCAACTTTACACAATCAAAATAAAATGAATATATCTAACCTGCTCACAATAACCACAATTTTTGGAGTACACATACCAACCTAAATATCAAGCAAGATTAGACACCGCTCTTAATGACAAAAAATGGCTAGATGTAGAATTAATGGTTCACGAGAGAGAAGTCTCTGAAGCAGCATAGTGCTTATTTAAAAGCATATAAATCGACCCACCAGTGATAGTATTTACACACGTGGACAAAATTGTTGGTACCCTTCGGTCAATGAAAGAAAAACTCACAATGGTCACAGAAATAACTTTAATCTGACAAAAGTAATAATAAATAAGAATTCTATGAATGTTAACCAATGAAAGTCAGACATTGCTTTTCAACCATGCTTCAACGGAATTATTTTAAAAAATGAACTCATGGAACAGGCCTGGACAAAAATGATGGTACCCCTAACTTAATAGTTTGTTGCACAACCTTTTGAGGCAATCACTGCAATCAAACGATTCCTGTAACTGTCAATGAGACTTCTGCACCTCTCTGCAGGTATTTTGGCCCACTCCTCATGAGCAAGCTGCTCCAGTTGTTTCCGGTTTGAAGGGTGCCTTTTCCAGACAGCATGTTTCAGCTCCATCCAAAGATGCTCAATAGGATTGAGGTCAGGGCTCATAGAAGGCCACTTTAGAATAGTCCAATGTTTTCCTCTTAGCCATTCTTGGGTGTTTTTAGCTGTGTGTTTTGGATCATTGTCCTGTTGCAAGACCCATGACCTGCGACTGAGACCCAGCTTTCTGACACTGGCCTGCACATTTCTCTCTAGAATCCCTTGATAGTCTTGAGATTTCATTGTACCCTGCACAGATTCAAGACACCCTGTGCCAGATGCAGCAAAGCAGCCCCAGAACATAACAGAGCCTCCTCCATGTTTCACAGTAGGGACAGTGCTCTTTTCTTGATATGCTTCATTTTTCCGTCTGTGAACATAGAGCTGATGTGCCTTGGCAAAAAGTTCCATTTTTGTCTCATCTGTCCATAGGACATTGTTCCAGAAGCTTTGTGGCTTGTCAACATGTAGTTTGGCATATTCCAGTCTGGCTTTTTTATGATTTGTTTTCAACAATGGTGTCCTCCTTGGTTGTCTCCCATGTAGTCCACTTTGGCTCAAACAACGACGGATGGTGCGATCTGACACTGATGTTCCTTGACCATGAAGTTCACCTTGGATCTCTTTAGAAGTCTTTCTGGGCTCTTTTGTTACCATTCGGATTATCCGTCTCTTTGATTTGTCATCAATTTTCCTCCTGTGGCCACGTCCAGGGAGGTTGGCTACAGTCCCATGGATCTTACATTTCTGAATAATATGTGCAACTGTAGTCACAGGAACATTTTCTTTCGAATCTCCTGAGACAATGCTTTCCTTCGCTTCCTCTGGTCCATGTTGAGTGTGGTACATACCATGTCACCAAACAACACAGTGACTACCTGGAGCCCTATATATAGGCCCACTGACTGATTACAAGATTGTAGACACATGTGATGCTAATTAGTGGACACACCTTGAATTAACATGTCCCTTTGGTCACATTATTTTCAGTATTTTCTAGGGGTACCATCATTTTTGTCCAGGCCTGTTCCATGAGTTTATTTTTTAAAATAATTCTGTTGAAGCATGGTTGAAAAGCAATGTCTGACTTTCATTGGTTAACATTCATAGAATTTTAAAAAATTATTACTTTTGTCAGATTAAAGTTATTTATGTGACCATTGTGAGTTTTTCTTTCATTGACCGAAGGGTACCAACAATTTTGTCCACGTGTGTAAATAAGCTGTGGAATTATGAACCCGTCTCGAGCTGCAAGAGAGAGGGTTTCTACAGCAAGTCAGACCAAAATGTATCCCTTGGCCACATACTCAGAATCCCAGCCTGGCTTGCAGTTCTTGAGCAAAAGCTTTAAAGCATAACCATCCACACGTTTCAACCCTAAAAAAACTAAAGTTTGCAGCGTGGGATGATGTCTCAGCCAGGGTAGAAAGCCACCACCAGACCAGTCTAGCCCCTCAACAGCAATTCCGAGACTGGCCCATCCAGGTCCACCAAAATTTCATAGTAATGACACCTCGGTCTCTGAAGCTTGCCCTAGTTCAGTGTAGTTCCATGTAATTATTTAATTTTATTTATTTGCTTCAGGTCAGTAACTACTTTTCCTTGGATACGAGTGAATTTTATAAACCTGCATGTGTAGACTGGAATCCTCATTTGGAAATAAAGTGTGCGTCTGTGTTCTGCCCTCATTTTGACCTGACATTGATATATTTTATGGGTAAATGTGTTACTGTGCTACACTAACACTGTCCAAACCTGTTGTGTACTTGTTACAGCTAATCGACTATATAATGCTTTGCAATTGGCAGGTGAAGAAAATGCTGATGGAGCCTCAGCACCTTCTCCGAAAGGACACTTCATGATGGAAACGCACTACTGAACTGCTTGTCCACTGGGTTTAAAAACACAAGTACGACATTCCCCTGTTTTAGTGGGAAGTCATGGAGGTGACTTCTGATCTGTATGAGGTATACATAGGCTGTTTCAGTAGGATTTTGCTGTAGAGACCCCATTTGTCAGTACACACGTGTGTTATGATCCCCAATTGTTCACTTGGATAAGAGTGAATTCTGTAAACCTGAATATTTGGTTCAGGTCCCCATTTGGACATGCAGCATGCGTGTGTGTTTGGTCCCTATTTTTTACCTAGCAGTGATACCTTCACTAGGTTATGGGTATCGTTTACTGTGCTACACTAACATTGTTTACACTAACATTGTTAAATCTGTTGTTTAGTCATTATAGCTAATTGATTACTTGACTATTTGCAGTTGGAGGTGAAAGAAAATGATGATGGAGCCTCAGCACCTTCTACGAAAGGACACTTCATGATGGAAACGCACTACAGCACCAATTCCCACCAAGGTAATAATTTTTACAATGCAACACCAAACTTCCACAGCTTCATATTTGTCCTTTCACATAGCACAGTTCCATCTGATTGTTCATTTTCAAAAAATTACCTCCTCAGTAGTACTTCCTGTCAGTAACTGCTTGTCGACTGGGTTTAAAAACACAAGTACGACATTCCCCTGTTTTAGTGGAGTCATGGAGGTGACTACTGATCTGTATGAGGTATACATAGCCTGTTTCAGTAGGATTTGACTGTAGAGACCCCATTTGTCAGTACACACGTGTGTTATGGTCCCCAATTTTTCACTTGGATATCAGTAAAAAACAAAATTCTGATATATTCTCTCAGATTAAGATTTGGACCTCATTCTCAAATATCTATAGCAGAACTATGAATTAAAACTTAAGATGATGTGGTCAATAAAGCTTTCTTCACTCCGAGGTCCAAATTTTATGTTTGTGTTAGGATTTTTTCTATATTCCAATATCCATTCTATGATTCTATAAAAAAAAAAAAAAGAATTTAATAGCATTTCTATAATATTTGTACATTTTCTGTAACATGTGGACAATTTGATGATGCAAAGGTTATAAATTGAGTTGCATTTCAATGAGTAAAATAAGTATTTGATCTCCAAGCCAAACATGACTTAGTACTTGTTGGAGAAGCCTTTGTTGTCAAGCATAGAGGTAAGACGTTTCTTGTAGTTGTTTACCAGGTGTGCACACATCTCAGGAGGGATTTTGGTCCACTCTTCTTTGCAGATCTTCTCTAAATCTTTTTCTATAGGATTATTGTCTGGAGACTGGCTAGGCCACTCCATGACCTTAATATGCTTCTTCTTGAGTCACTCCTCTGTTGCTCTGGCAGTATATTTTGGGTCATTGTCATGCTGGAAGACCCATCTTCAGTGTTCTGAAGGATGAGGTCCTCATCCAAGATTTTATAATACATGGCCCCTCAATGCCGCAAAGTCGGCCTGTGCCTTTACCAGAGAAACAACCCCAAAGCATACTGTTTCCACCTCATGCTTGACTGAAGTGATTGTGTTCTTAGGGTCATAGTCAGCATTTCTTTTCCTCCAAACACGGCTAGTCGAGCAAAGAGCTCAATTTTGGTCTCATCTGGCCAGAGCACTTTCTCCAAATCCTTCTCTGAATCATTTAGATGTTCTCTGGCAAACTGGCGATCTTGCGGACACTGCTGGATTTCAGTCCACGGCACTGTATTGTGTTGTGCTTATTTCTCACTGAAATGCAACTCAATTTATAATCTTTATATAATGTTTCTTTTCTGTTTTGTGATTGATATTCTTATCCTTTAAAATAAACCTATGATTAAAAACCATAGACCCTTTATTTCTTTGTAAGTGGGCAAACTTACAAAATCTACAGGGGATCAAATAATTATTTTTCTCCAATGTATATGGATCTGTCCAGTCCTCTTTTTTTTTATTTCAATTTTATTTGTATAGCGTTTTTAACAATGGTCATAATCACAAAGCAGCTTTACACAAACAAAAATTATGGAAATGTTTATAAACTGTTATAAAATGTGTACGAATCAAAATGATCAGATTATCCCTGATGAGGAAGCTTTTCAATTATTTTTATTATAATTACTATTGTCTCCCTCATTATTGCTTGTTGCTTTTTAGCAGTACCAGCTTCATTGCTTTTATGCTTTTATGCTTGCTTCCGGACATCCTGGGCTTGCTGCACTACTGTACTCTATATAACAAGACAGTACCAGTCGTGGCCAAAAGTTTTGAGAATGACACAAAATAGTTTTCACACAGTTTGCTGCTAAACTGCTTTTAGATCTTTGTTTCAGTTGTTTCTGTAATGTACTGAAATATAATTACAAGCACTTCATATGTTTCAAAGGCTTTTATCGACAATTACATGACATTTATGCAAAGAGTCAGTATTGGCAGTTTTGGCCCTTCTTTTTCAGGACCTTTGCAATTCGACTGGGCTGCTCTCAATCAACTTCTAAGCCAAATCCTGACTGAAAGCAACCCATTCTTTCATAATCACTTCTTGGAGTTTGTCAGAATTAGTGGGTTTTTGTTTGTCCACCCGCCTCTTGAGGATTGACCACGAGTTCTCAATGGGATTAAGATCTGGGGAGTTTCTAGGCCATGGTCCCAAAATTTAAACGTTTTGGTCCCCGAGCCACTTAGTTATCACTTTTGCCTTATGGCACGGTGCTCCATCGTGCTGGAAAATGCATTGTTCTTCAACAAACTGTTGTTGGATTGCTGGAAGAAGTTACTGTTGGAGGGTGTTTTGGTACCATTCTTTATTCATGGCTGTGTTTTTGGGCAAAATTGTGAGTTGGATGAGAAGCAACCCCACACATGAATGGTCTCAGGACACCTCTTCTTCTCCGGACAAGCCTTTTTCCAGATGCCCCAAACAGTCGGAAAGAGGCTTCATCCGAGAATATGACTTTGCCCCAGTCCTCAGCAGTCCATTCGCCATACTTTTTGCAGAAGAAGAATGTTTTTTTATGGAGAGAAGTGGCTCCTTTGCTGCCCTTCTTGACAGCAGACCATCTTCCAAAACTCTTGGCCTCACTGTGCGTGCAGATGCGCTCACACCTGCCTGCTGCCATTCCTGAGCAAGCTCTGCACTGGTGGCACTCCGATCCCGCAGCTGAATCCTCTTTAGGAGACGATCCTGGCGCTTGCTGGACTTTGTTGGACACCCTGAAGCCTTCTTAACAAGAATTGAACCTCTTTCCTTGAAGTTCTTGATGATCCTATAAATTGTTGATTTAGGTGCAATCTTAGTAGCCACAATATCCTTGCCTGTGAAGCCATTTTTATGCAACGCAATGATGGCTGCACGCGTTTCTTTGCAGGTCACCATGGTTAAAAATGAAAGAAGAATGATTTCAAGCATCATCCTCCTTTTAACATGTCAAGTCTGCCATTCTAACGCAATCAGCCTGACATAATGATCTCCAGCCTTGTGCTCGTCAACATTCTCACCTGAGTTAACAAGACGATTACTGAAATGATCTCAGCAGGTCCTTTAATGACAGCAATGAAATGCAGTGGAAAGTTTTTTTTTCGGGATTAAGTTAATTTTCATGGCAAAGAAGAACTATGCAATTCATCTGATCACTCTTCATAACATTCTGGAGTATATGCAAATTGCTATTATAAAAACTTAAGCAGCAACTTTTCACATTTCCAATATTTATGTAATTCTCAAAACTTTTGGCCACGACTGTACACTACACCACAACCACTTGCAGTGGATGCACACTGCACGCATGTGACAATGTACAGCATGAAATCTAACTTCTGCGATTGAACATGCGCAAACACAACTCAAATGTTCGTATGTTGGGGATTTACTGTACTGCAGGGTCTAGATACAGCTGTCACCAGATCTGGACCGCAATCTGCCATTTAGTGATGCCTGGGCTATAGTGTATAGTAAAAAATAACTTGTCTTACAGTTTTAGTGCTTTCAGTGGTAACAGCATGTGTAGTAACAAACATACACTTCAAGGTAAGTGATTTCAAGGTGCATAGAACAATCCAAATTGGTATATTGTGCCTTCCAGTATTTAATTCAGATTCAGTCATGTTTAAGGAAATAGATAGTTGTAGACCTGGGCGATTTAATTGTTATTTTCGATTAATTCGAACTTATGGTTTATGTCGATTTTGAAAAATGAAAATCGATTTTACAGTTTCACTTTGGTATGGTACCGCGAGGTTCTGTAGTTCTGCCACGCCCCCTCTAACTCACACGTGGGAAATACGAGATACAACATGGCAGCGCGCTGTGATGAAACCAAAGAGCTCGTATCCAACAGAGGCGCGGTTTCTTCAGTCGTATGGAAACTGTTCGGGTTTGCAACTTTACACTTCGAACAAGCCGAAGCCCGGTGTAAAATTTGTCTGAAGTTTGTGGCAACTAAAGGAAGCTAATCTACGCGAGCAAGACTAATTTACTCGCGCACCTCAAACAGAGCCGAACAAGACAAGCGGCAGCGAAAAAACACCGGCTAAAAGCCAGGTGAAAACAGTGAGCACATTTCCCCACTGTATCTCATATGATATGAGGGGCCTCGATAGAAAGATATTACTGTTATTACTGTTAGATGTTGTGTCGTGTTATATCGCTCAAGACATGCCCAAGTATATGCCCATATACGCAGTTTTAAAAAAACATGTAAAATGCTGTCAGGCATTAGTTGCATGTGGTTTGCAAAATTGTTTAAGTGATTAAATATATACTTTTAATCTAAATAAGCAGTTCATGTTTGGTTATATAGTTTTGCTTAAATAAATTATTTAAAAAAAACCTATACTGTCCGTTTTTTGAATTTGGTCTAAATAAAATCGGAGATTCAATTTATGTTTTAATGCCATTCTGAATTTAAATGTAATAAGAGATGTTAAATATTATTTGTTACATGTTATTAACGTGGGCTTGCTTTTTCTTTTCTTTTTTTAGAACAAACTGTGACTGACATCTAACCATCCAGTACTAAGGAGCAAGAGGAAGATGAGAAGCATTTAGTTGGAAGCCTCAATTCTGAGGGAGCATTGTTATGACTGTTTCAAATTTAATTTTGTGCCATCATTGCCATCAGTTATATTAAAATGACTTTAAATACTTGGTTACATTTGCTCAGTTATTTAAAGTTGTTAAGTTTAACAACTCTCATAAAGTGGTATGTCCTTATTTAGTAGCACTTACCTTAAATTGTATTTAATGAGCATTTTTCACTAAAATAACTACTTCCCGGTGCATTTGTTTAAAATAAACCCAAGAAATCATTCAAATAGATTCTTTGACAACATTTTTGTTTTTTATATTGGGTAAAACTTTCTACAACAGTCTTTTTTAAGATTGTCCCCAAAGTGGACCATAAGTCCTGAAATGTCTGCAGAACCAGGTTTGTGTGTGTGTTCCACTTTGTCCCCATTTGTGACCTAAATAATACATGTCCCCAAAGTGAAGTAAAAGTTTCAGGTGTTTAAAAAAGTGTTTTATCAAAAATCCTGAGTGATAGTCTTTTTCTATGGCTCTCAAATAACACAAATCAGTGTTTATTATTTCAGTACTCCCTCTGGAAAGCAGTGTCCCCAAAAGTAGTAAATATGTCATACGTCCCCATTTTCCTTCTATGCAGGTATGTGTGTGTGTGTGTGTGTGTGTGTGTGTGTGTGCGTGTGTGTGTGTGTGTGCATTTGGTTGTCAGTGACAGTCCCCTCATTGTAACATAAACGTGCATGTGTGTGTGTGTGTGTGAACGTGATGTCATTGAACGTGTCACTGAACATAATGCCACACAGAAAGTTATTAATCATTTTTCGGCGTATGTTTAAGACATTATCACGGCTGACCCGTTTGAGATATCAAAAATCCCTCCGCAATTTTGCATCCTCAATGTCTTTAAATCACATCGGCCCGGGTTGGTGGCGATCGTATAAATTCCCTAGGAGAAGTATATCAAAATCCATCGGGTGTGTTTTTGCGAACGACCCAAAATAACCGGCCTCCTGTTGAGTTTAGCCCAGGACATGCAGCGCAAAAGTTGTTCGGCTCGATGAGCTCTAAATGTGTACAGAGTTTCGTGTGCCTACATGAAAGTGTGTATGAGTTTTCCAGCAAAATCTCGTGTGGGGCAGGGGCCCCGGGCCACGCGACTCTGAGGCATCCGAATGGCAGCAGATTCCAACCTTTCTGCCAAGTTTCATGAATTTTTGAGCATGTTAAGACCCCCGAAAAGTCCAAAATGGTGGGAAAAAAAATCCCTAGGAAAACAAGAAGGTCCTGCGCACCTTATAGTGCTTTGGCCATAATTATACACATGCATTCAGAATCGGAAAGAGTTTCATTGTCAAGTACGCTTCCAGAACAAAACAAATGATAAGACAAAACAGCACGACACAAAACAAAACACCACAAACAAACACAAAAAAAAGTTTACAACAATGAAGTACAGTAGGATGTTTTTTTTTTTTTTTTTAAGAAAAAGGTTAACATCAAATGGAGTAGGGTGTGAGATACTTTCAAATGAGTTAAATATCTGTGGTATTGCACAGTATATTGCACAGTGGTGTTGCACACAATATTGCACCTATATTTATTGCACAGTGAGAATGTTTAGCTGTTCATGAGGTAAATTACCTGGGGGAAAAAACTGTTCTTGTGCCTGACTGTCCTGGTGTTCGGTGCTCTGTAGCGTCGGCCAGACGGCAAAAAAGATGGCTTGCGTGTGAGGGGTCCAAAGTGAAATTCCGAGCCCTTTTCTTCACTCTGGATATATACAGTTCTTGCAGCGTGGGCAGGGGAGTGCCGATAATCCTTTCAGCAGTCCGAACCGTCCTTTGTAGTCTTCTGATGTCTGCTTTTGTAGCTGAACCAAATCAGGCAGTTATTGAAGTGCACAGGACAGATTCAATGACGGCTGAGTGGAACTGTGTGAGCAGCTCCTGTGGCAGGTTGAACTTCTTCAGCTGGCGAAGGCCTCTGATGGGCTTTTTTAACAATCAAGTCAATGTGAATGGCGGCACGGTGGTGTAGTGGTTAGCACTGTCGCCTCCGCGTACTCCGGTTTCCTCCCACAGTCTAGGCTAATTGGCATTCCCAAATTGCCCGTAGTGTGTGAAAGAGTGAGTGTATGTGTGTGTGTGTGTGTGCATGCCCTGCGATGGATTGGCACCCTGCCCTGTCCAGGGTGTACCCTGCCATGCCAAGTCTCCTGGGATAGGCTCCAGGCCCCCTGTGACCCTGAATACAGGATTAAGTGGTATAGATGATGAGTGAGTCAATGAGCCAATTCAGGTCCTGAGAGATAGTCGTGCCCAGGAGCCGGAATGACTCCACTGCTGTCACAGTGCTGTTCATGATGGTGAGTGGGGGAAGTGCAGTTGGGTTTCTCCTGAAGTCTACGATCATCTCCACTGTTTTGAGCGTGTTCAGACTGTGACTGCACCAGATGGCTAGCTGCTCGACCTCACTTCTGTACTGATGTAGGATGTTACAGAATCTGTGAGCTCGTCCAGATTGGTGGCAGCAACTTCAAAAACACTCCGATCAGTGCCGTCGAAACAGGCCTGTAATTCCTGCTCTGCTTCACTGCTCCATCTCTTTACAGTCCTTACTACAAGGCTTAGCAGTGATCCAAAATATTTTTGTCTCTGGTGGGGCATATAATGTGCTGTTTGTATTTAGGCAGTTCACGTTTGAGGTTTGCTTTGTTAAAATCCCCAAGTTTGATTATAACAAAGTCTGGGTGTTATCTGTGATCTGAGCAACCAGCTGTTGCAACGCTGTGTTCACACACTCTTGTTGAGGAATGTACACACTCACAAGAATGAACGAGGTAATATCCCGCGGCGAATAGAAAGGCGTGCAGTTGATAAAATATGCCTCTAGATCGGGATAGCACAGCTATTCCAATGGTGCCAATGTTCACTGATGTAAAAGCATGTCCGGCCGCCTCGCGATTTCCCCGTTGATTCTGTGTCGCGCTCTGCTCTGAACAGCTGGAAGCCCGGCAGGTGTAACGCGTTGTCTTACATTCATACCTATATACTTATATATACATACTGTACATAAAATTTTTGTATATATGTATATGTATAAAAATGTATATATGTGTGTGTGAGTGATCTGATGCTATTTTCATTAAGAGGCTGCATTCCCCTTTCTGTGAATATGTGAATATGCTAAGAGTCCCAAAGGAAATTTTATATAAAAAAAAAGAAAAAGAAAGAAATATGATTGACAGAAAAGCAGCTCTCCTGACTGAGCAACCTTCACAGCTCGGAGGCGAAAGAAATTCCTCAGCAAGCAATCCGAGCGTGCCATGAGAGAGAACCTGGAGAGAATGAGACTGTTAAAAAAAAAAAAATGAACAAAAGGAAAAACAAGCTGGAAATATTGCCACTATGAAGTCGGTGGCTTCCTTTTGATCTTGACGTGCGTCGTGTTATACTCGTTTCCGGGACAGGAAGTTCTTTGTGTATGGTGCAGATAAGAAAAACGCAGAAGGATTCATACAAAGCTTAAATCAAACTTGGACAGTACCTTGTACGCACGTCTATGACCACCATGCAAGCTGTTCGTTTCCTCTTTGCTTCCTGTTTCCTCTCTATATACAGTGTAAGAGCACGGTTTAAACTGTATTATGAAGTCTTTCAATATCACCTGTTACCCTCTGTGAGTGAATTCAGAGACTCGAGTATACCCAGAGACTCATGCACAGTAAGTGCTTTCTCACACCTCCATGGTTCGGGGTTTCCTCCAGTTACTCAAAAGTTTGGACACCCCTTCTAATTCCAGGGTCTTTCCTGATTTTTTTTTCCTTTCATCCAAAATACACAATAATCCCCTTTGAACAGTTGATATTGAGATGTTTCTGCTACTTATGCTCTGTAAAACTTCATAACGGCTCTAATCTGAGGTGCTGTTTGTTAATTGGTGATTTCTGAGGCTGGTGACTCTAAATGCTCTTCTCCTCTGCATCAGAGCTAAGTTTTGGTCTTGCTTTCCTGGGAAGGTCTTCAAGAGAGACAGTTTCATCATGGAGCTTGATGGGTTTTGCAAATGCACTATATGACAATACTCTTCTTGCAAGAACTGCTCCAGAACAGCTGAGCTTAAAATAATAACTGACTTTAGCTGATGTTACTTAATTACCCAAAGGCATATGTTTTGTTTTATAGTTTCTCCAGTATTATTCTAGAACATAAAAAATTAATCCAAACTTGGATTTGGATAATGTCTTTTGTCTCATAACTTTTGACTGGTATGTTCTAGGCTTAACAGAATCTTTAAATTGCCCATAGTGTATAATTCAGCATGTGAATGTACAGTATGTGTGTGTGTGTGTGTGTGTGTGTGTGTGTGTGTGCTTGTGCCCTGTGATAGGACCCCCCCCCCCCAACCCTACACATGATAAGCAATATAAAATAAAATGAATAACACACTGAACATCTTGACCATTTTATTCTTTCTTGATTTCCCCATTAGTGCCATTACTGTGTTTGACCACCGCCTTGCTCTTCCACGCACTCTTCTACAAAAAAGATTTAATTTCATGAAAAGTATCACACACTCACCCAATTTCCTAGATATCTCCTACTGTATATTATAAACAGCTGTTTATTTTTGTTGATCCTTATAATAATAAGGTCACAACTTGAACTTATTGATGAATTGATGGATTGTATATAAAAAGAACAATTTTTGTCCAAAAATGTTAGTGGAACTTGGTGGACTACTCAGGAACCTAAGGAATCCTGCACCAGCCTGATGGAATGCTAGAAATGAGGGCAAAATCGATTCAGTTGTGATAATGTATTGAAATTCTTTTGAGTGGAAAATCATGCATCACCACACCTACACCTACCTAAAAATATATTTTTATTTTATTTTATTATGTTTTTAAATTTACATAATATATGCTTGCATTTGAGATGGTAAAATGTTGCTGTTCCTCTATAATCCTACAGGTGGAGCTCTAAAATATTTTTCAATTAAATTCAATTAAATTCAAAAGAAATTATGGAAGTTTGTATGAAGTGTGAATATGTATGAATCAAAATGATCAGATTGTCCCTGATCAACAAGCTGAGGGAGACGGCGACAGTGGCAAGGAAAAACTCCCTGAGATGGCAATAGGAAGAGACCTTGAGAGGAACCTGACTATTTGCACACTGGCAGGCAGCAGAGCTTCCCGTGTGATATGATTATTACAACAACAAAAAAATAACTGTACTGAATCGTAATCAAAATACGGATGAATTGCCACCTACTGTACTGTAGGTATCGTGATAATATCGTATCGGGTGACCCCTGGAGATTCACATCCCTATAACACAGCATTCTCTGTTTTTGAGCCCAAACTGTGAGTAATCCGTCCAAATCTATTTCCTCTTTCTCATTCATGGACCAAATACACAGGACACTGGGTTTCTTTAAATACGTTTTGGTTGAACGTTGCAGAGATTAAATGGCATTTACCTTAAAAATACATCATATCCAAATCACTACTGACCACATCTCTCTCTCTCTCTCTCTCTCTCTCTCTCTCTCTCTCAGGATGAATTTGGTGGTGGGTTAGAATATCATGGAAAACACAAATCCCTACATGGTATGGACTTCCTACACCCTTTGATTTAGATGAACAACTTGAAACAAGCTTGAAAAACTTTATTAAAAAAAAAAACCCTTTTTTTTTTGGCTTATGCCAATTAAATTAAAGGACTTTTTTATTGCATTTTTTTATTTATTTCAGGACCTGTTAAAGACACTCTGCCACAGGCAAATAAACCCTTTGGAGAAGAAGTTTGATTGACTAAAGCAGCCATAATTAGACAGACAGACAGACAGACAGACAGACAGACAGACAGACAGACAGACAGATAGATAGATAGATAGATAGATAGATAGATAGATAGATAGATAGATAGATAGATAGATAGATAGATAGATAGATAGATAGATAGATAGATAGATAGATAGATAGATAGATAGATAATTTATTGATGCTTTATTGATACTTTATTGATCCCCAAGATCCAGGAATGAGTAAAATGTAAAAACAAGCAATAGAAACCACAAGAAATGTAAAAAGAAAAAAAACACACACACACACAGAGCTACTGAATAGGCTGCCATTCGCATCAATTCCAAATCCTTTAATTGGCAAAATTTACTAGACTGAGTAAAAATCTTCTCACCATATAACAATAATCCAAGAAAGGATTCATAATCTTTGTACAATGTTATCCGGATCATTCCATTTAATATAATATTTGTATATGGTGGCATGATGGCTTTATTGGCTAGCACTGTGGCTTTGCAACTTCAGGGCTGAGGGTTCGAGTCGCCCCTCGGGGTAATGCTTAGAGTTTGCATGCTCTTCCAGTGCTTGGTTTGTTTCCTGTGGGTGCTCTGGTTTTCCTCCCAAAATAGAAAGTCATACAGAATAGGCTCATTGTCATTCCCAAAATGCACGTAGTGTGTGAAGGATGGATTGGCACCCTGTACAGAGTGTATCCCGTGCCCAATCTCATGGGATAGGTTTCAGGCTTCCTGCAACACTGTACAAGATAAGTGGAATAGAAAAAGAATAAATGATCAATATTTATTTATTTTTTTAAGATCATTAGGGATGCTCTAGTAAACAATGAATCTTAGCCAATGTTGTACATTGAAAAAAAAAACATATTTTATCAAGTTGTCTTTCGACTATTGAGTTATCTTCTAATTGTGTCTCTTTCATGATGAGTTTTCGGCCATCAATTTTACATCTGGACTTGGACCAATCAGGACCAACTGAAATTAAAGTGAAATTGAAGTTAACAATAGTGTAACCGTAGTGTCATGCTGCAATTATAACTTTAACCTGGGTGACTTTAAAATTAATTAAATATATTTTTAGTGGTCTTTTGAATTTGTTGACAAAAACAAACCAAAAGTTGTGTGTTCGTGTTGGACCCCTTAATGCATCATTTGTTTGAAACGAATAGACATTGATGAATGACAGGTGCTATAAATGCAGAGTGTTCATACAGGCTTCATACATCCTGCTACACATACAGTAGAGTAAAATCTGTGCAAGATAAAAAGGTGCTTATAATTTTACAGGTACATTTACACAGATCTCTTCACCCGGAAACAAGTCTCTGCATCCAGGCTTCCCAAGCATCTGGAAAGAGTATTCATGTATGAAATTGACCTAAACTGCTTATAGTAGATGTGTGTATGCACAGTGCCCAGGGTCAGGTCAATGCCAGATATGACATCAAACTACAATATCCCTGACACCACATGTCACACAAACATGACCACCAAGGACTCGGCCGTTCCAACTCACCTGCCTCCTGATTACAATCACCTGGACCTAATTTCACAGCCCAGTCCTCTCTCTCCACTCACTGTGCATATTGTGGAGTAGAGGCTCTGTGTTGATGTTAGGTTCAAGAAGTGGGAAGCCCTAATTGTTTATTTTTTAAAGATGAATCTAAAAAAGAAGGATTATTGCTTGTTTTGTCCATCACACCATGATACTCTTATTGGTTGAGCCTGGACCAGGAGAGAAGGACAAACACACATGCCACATGATGTGTCTGAAGAAGCATATTTAAGCTTTTGGAAGCAGTCATAAATATTTACAGTACTGTAAGTCGTAGCGAGACCAGGAGACAGACAGACAATAGGAAACGCATTAGCATTTTCTGGTTCAAAAGGTTCCTGCGGGCAAAAGTTATTTGTATGTTTATTCATTTATTCATTTAGACACAGGAAGTGTTACCATATAAGGAATCAGGAAGTGCAATGAGGAGGCTGTTTTCTGGGTATAGAGGTATGCGAAAGTTCACATCGTGTTACAAAACTTTATACTAGTGGATACCAATTTTTGTTCTGGTTTTATTGGTTTGCGCTATGTTGATTGGCTGACCTTTGACCTTAGTGCTGTACACCTGTCACCCAATTACTGATTGTGTCGCTCTGGATAAGAACGTCTGCCAAATGCCTAAATGTAAATGTAGTGTCAGGTCAGGAAGTTTCATGGAATCTCTGCATCCCTGACATTAAAATAATTCCTAGAGATGGGGGAAAAAATCAATTCAGTTATGGATAGAAAGCCAGATAGATAGATAGATAGATAGATAGATAGATAGATAGATAGATAGATAGATAGATACTGTATTGATCCTGAAGGAAATTCCAGAAATGATTACATATAATATTATATATGAACTGGCTGATTGTCCAGTGACCAGAATTGGCTGCACAAATTAGTTGAAAATCACGTGAGCTAAAAGTCATAAGGCAAAACATCACTGGTTTTTTTTTTTAAAAATCCTACAGGTGGTACACTCTGAACTATTTGCACATTTTCATTCTGTGTGGTACGAGTGAATTATTTGCTAAGTTTGTTTAGAAATAATAATTATGGCAGATGACAGATGCGCTACGGGTTAACCGTATGCGCTGCTCAGTAAAATGTTAAACTCTTTTTGAGTTACTTTTTAAGTTTAAAGTTAGTTTGTATTGTTTAAAATGCTGCGTTTGGTTATAGGTGAGAAAACTAATTGTTATAAGGAACGGGATACATTTAATTACTCTTATTAAACTTTTACTATTATTAAACTTTTTTAAAGATTTAAAATTGTAACAAAAATCTGGGGGAAATGTAATAACTAACCGAGATATTTATAAAATTGTAATCCTTTTTTTTTTTTACTTTTTAAATTATTATTATTATTTTTTACAGATTTTCTCCCTAATTTAGTCGTATCCAATTCCCACCTGTCATTAGGGCACTCTAAATATATTTATGCTATAAATCTGCACCAAGGTATTGCAATGATATGGTATCTGTTGGGAGGTGATTGGTGATTCCCATCCCTAATAGACTCAATGAGAGTGAAGGATATTTAAGTCATGAGTGACATGAGAATGATTAAATCCATTACACTATGGACAGAATTGTCTTGAATTGTTGCAGTGATCAATGTGCTGCAAGTGTTACAGGTGTTCTCAGTCAGGTCACTTGGCTCCGAATGATAATGTAATCGTGTCGTGTGCAGATGCGCATACATCAAACGCATTCCAGCGCGCGGGAGATGGCACGCGCAAGCAGGTGTGCAAATGCGGGCGCAAAAAAAAAAAGAAGAAGAAAAAAACCCGTTCAGTAGCGCGAGTCGCTGTTTAATTGGAGGAGAGCGGGGGGAGGGGGAGCTCGAGGAGGACGGGGGATAAAAACCGGCGCTCGTGCGCCGCGCAGGCGTTCTCTCTCGCGCTCTCTCGCTCTGTCGCGCGCGCGCTCCGTATTTGCGGAGGATGCTGTTCTGACCGAACTCACACTACAAACAAGCTGCGCTCTCTCTCTCTCTCTCTCTCTCTCTCTCTCTCACACACACACACACACACACACGCAAACTACGGACTGAGGAAAGAAGGAAAGAAGACATAACGCACACACACACACACCATAGACACACAGCTCAGGAGCTGCGCGCGCGTTTCCCAAGCGGTAAGTTGCACGCAACTTTAAATCAAATGCATATCCATCATCTTGTTTTTTTCTTTTTAAAAACATAATCTTCATCTTGTTTTTAAAACATAATCTTCATCTGATTTTGTTTTTATTTAACGCGTAATCTTCATTTTGTTTTTTTTAATGCATAATCTTTATTTATTGATTTTTGTAATGCATACTCTTTATATTGTTGTATTCTTAATGTATAATATTTATCTTGTTTTTGTTTTTAATGCATATTCTTCATCTTGTGTTTTTTAATGTATACTCTTCATCTTTTTTTAATTTATTTATTTATTTTTACATTTTTTAACTATTATTATTCTTGCTTTTTTATTCATAAGACGTGAAGACGAGATGAGAATCTGTGTTTTCGCCTTGAACGTGTCATGCTGCTGCCAAACTCGCAACTTTGTGTAGGGCTCGCGCGCTCCTGTTGATTCCTCTCGCAACAAACAAACAAATAAACAAACGAAATACTGACAGTGCGCGTGCTCGAACCTCCAACTTCGTAGCATGCGTTAGTATATATAGAACATTGTAGATTTATTTCTTTTTGTGCATGCCAATGAAAATTTTGGTTGTGAAGAAACAGTGAATGCATTTTTCTTTCCTTATACAGACATGATGACGGATGTATTTATCTGATCTGGTGCACTTGTTGCTTTAGAAAAGATTGCACAAGTCGATGTTACATTTAAAAATGCTGGAATAGAATCATTGCATTGATTTATGATAATCAGATTTCATTAACGCACACACAAACACACACACACACACACACACACACACACACACACACACACACACACACACACACACACACACACACACACACACAGAATCAAAAGCATTGCTTGAGAACAGCATTCTCCATGTACTGGTGTTAATTTGATGAGCAAACTGCCAGATTTATCAGTTTTATTCTTCAGGATTTCTGAGCCATCTGTGAGATTTGTCTTCACTGTGCATCGAGGATTATTGTGATTTATCCCCCATATGCAAGCTTATAGAGTGTGTGTGTTCTTTAAAAACATAAAAAATAAACAGAATAGTTCATAGCCCATGAGTTGGATCACTGCAAATCTGCCACACTGTTTTGTTTGCAGACATTGCACTGGATCACAGTAGGGGTAGAGGACTGTGCCAGGATTACACCTGATTCAGGAGTATTTATTCAATATATTGTTCACGGCACGGTGGCTTGGTGATGCTCTAGTAAACAATGACGCTTAGCCACTATTGTGCATTATTATGTTATTATGTAGAACTTGCTAAATGCATCTTTTAGCAAGTTGTCTTTCAATTATTAAGTTACAGTATCAGCGATTTATGAGTTTCTTTCATGATGAGTTTTCAGCCATCAATTTTAAATCTGGACCCGAATCAGGACCAACTGAAATGGAATAACTGTAAAGTGAACTTGAGTGTAGATAATAGTGTAACAGTAGTGTAATGATTGGTGGTCCAGTGGTGTAGTGTTTAGCACTGTCACCTCGCACCTCCAGGTTCGATTCCCACCTTGGGTCTGTGTGCATGGAGTTCTCCATGTGCCTGGTAGGTTTCCCCTGGTTTCCTCCCACAGTCCAAAGACATGCAGATTAGGCTAATTGGCTTTCCCAAAATGCCGGTAGTGTGTGAATGAGTGTGTCATTCAGTCGTAAAGTGAGAATAAATACAATGGTGGAAATATATTGTTGCTTATAGTTGTATAAGAGGGTATGTTTGCAACAAATGAGCCAAATCTTACATGCACATCTTCTTTGAGATGTAACGTTCAGGGTGCACTAGTCCTCTCCGGACAATCCGTAACTGTGTATCCATTAACTCTCATGTATACTCATAAATGGACATGATCCCCAACCAGATATGCTGCTTTCAAAAATTAAATAATGCTATAAAAAAGCACTTTTTTCCCCTTCATTTTGCAGAGTGGTGTTCCTGCACAGAGCGGCTTCACCATGCAAGATACAGAGGTGAGCGTGTGTGAGCTGCAGCCCAACATCATCTCTGTGCGGCTGTTCAAGCGCAGAGTGGGTGGTCTGGGATTCCTGGTGAAGCAGCGTGTGTGCAAACCCCCTGTCATCATCTCAGATCTAATACGGGGTGGCGCGGCCGAGGAGTGCGGCCTGGTCCAGGTGGGCGACATCGTACTCGCCGTCAACAACAAGCCTCTGGTGGACATGAGCTACGAGCGTGCTCTGGAGATGCTCAAGAACGTCTCACCCGAGAGCCATGCCGTTCTCATTCTGCGTGGCCCAGAAGGTTTCAGCACGCACCTGGAGACCACGCTGAGCGGAGATGGGCGGCCACGGACAGTGCGCGTCACCAAGCCCGTGTCGGCCCGGCCGTGTCAACGCTGCACACCCAAGGAGCTGAGGGCCATCGAGAACTTGGCGTCATCGTCCTCCACCTCGTCCTCTTCCACCTCCTCGTCTACGGCACGCAAGGAGACCAAAAACCTGATCCCATTGAGCGGGCCGGACGCACTGCTTAACGGTGTGGAGGAGAGCAACGAGCTGCTGAAGGAGATCGAGCCGGTGCTTAAGCTGATCAAGAACAACAGCAAGAGGGACGTGAATGGAGATGGACAGAGGGGAGTGGAGAAGAGGGACGCCGAAGTGCAGGTGGAAAGGTAAGACGAGGCGAGATGGAAAGTCAGGACACGTGCACACACTCATTTGTTGTTTTACCTGTATATGAAATCCTAAACAAAAACGTTTTTGTTGGGTAAAAAAAAAAAAAGTTTGTCTAAACTGTCATATTTTTTTATTTTTTATTTAAAGATCCCATATTTGACTTTTTTTTTCAACAAGGTAACAACTCGCCTAAAAGGGTGTGTTAATGTTAATACTCCGGCTAAAATACACCACAGGGGGGGATCTTCTTATATGAGGTCACAATAGGTGCAAAATCTAATTGACTTGTTTAAGTGCTGTCCAGTAACAATATGAAAAGGACAAAATGCAGCGCATTCTCACTTTTTTGTGTTTAAATGTCGAAAAAAGAACTAAAATGGTAATTTTCCTAAATATAAACACTTTAAGGGTTTCCTATTTAAAAATGACAAACCTGTAAAAAAATTTTTACTGTTAATAATAATCTAGAAGAATGTCTTTATTAGTCCCATGTACAGTACATTACGAATCCTGTTCTTCGCATATCCCAGTGTCTTAGGAAACTTGGGTCAGAGCGCAGCTTCAGCCATGATACAGCACCCCGAATAAGGTTATTGTTCAAGGGGCAAGCAGTGGCAGCTTGGTGGTGCTGGGGCTGGAACCCCCAACTTTCAATAACTCAAAACCTGAACTGCTAAGGCATACCTGGGCATATGGTTATATTGTCTGTATGGGTTCTTATTCAAATAAATCAAATCATTCCACCATCATCATATCCTCCATCCATCTGTCATCAAACCACCCGTCCCTCCATCCATACATCCATTATATCCATCATAACATTAATCTTTTCATCACCATAATCCAACCATCATATCCATCATATCATTCAACCATCCATCATATCAACCATTATATCATTGCATCACTGTAACTTCCATCCACCACCACCACCATTATAAAATCATTCAGCCCTCATATCATCCATACATCCATCCTTTCATCCATCCATCATATCAGTGATGCCATCCATCCATCCATCCATCATTCCATCATATCAGTCATGTCATCCATCCATCCATCCATCCATCCATCCATCCATTCTTTCATCCATCCATCATATCAGTGATGCCATCCATCCATCCATCCATCCATCCATCCATCCATCCATCCATCCATCATATCAGTCATATGATGAATACATACATCCTTTCAACCATCCATCATATCAGACATGTCATACATACATCCTTTCAACCATCCATCATATCAGACATGTCATCCATCCATCCATACATCATTCATGTCATTCATACATGAATCCATCCATCCATCCATCCATCCATCCATCCATCCATCCATCCATCCATCATGTCAGTCATTCCATCCATCCATCCATCCATCCATCCATCCATCATATCAGTCATGTCATCCATCCATCCATCCATCCATCCATTCTTTCATCCATCCATCATATCAGTGATGCCATCCATCCATCCATCCATCCATCCATCCATCCATCATATCAGTCTTGCCATCCATCCATCCATACATCCATACATCCATACATCCATACATCAGTCATGTTATTCATACATGAATCCATCCATCCATCCATCTATCCATCATTCCATCATATCAGTCATTCCATCCATCCATCCATCATATCCATTATAGCATTTATCCATCATCATCATCATCATCATCATCATCCTCACATCATCCAGCTATCATCATAAGCAGTATCATCATATCATTCGTACATCAATTTCATTTACATCAAATCCATCTAAATATCCATCCATCCTTCCAACTGTCCATCATCCATTTATCCATCCTCACATTATATTTCACATCATCCATTCATTGTGAAATGTATCATAATCAACCAGCCTCCATTGTATCACTCATCCTTCCATCGTCACATCTGTCCAATCATTCATCATCATCAGTCATCCTTACTCATCATAAAGTCTCTGTTCTGAAAGATTCACAGTTTATAAACGATTTCGGTTAGTGTTTGGTTGAAATTATGACCATCCTGCAGCCATTTCCTCTTATTGGACGATGATCTTATTAGTTTGTACCTGATCCGGATCAGTCAATTAGCCTAATAGTCGCGGTCTGCTGATAGAAATCTGATTTACTCGCAGGTCTGTAGGCATCTGAAGCTCCAGACTCACTGCTCGCTGCCGTCCCCAGGGCATGAGTCAGAGCCTTCCTGGTTCTCACTGCCTATTTCCTAGACAAATAATGTTTCAGATAAGCGCGCTCTGAAAAAACAAACAAACAAACAAACAAAAAAGCATCTATTAGCGGATATGATTTTAACAAATCTTAAAGCATCAGTTTGGAAAGCATTATTACTCAGGAATGCCTTCTATGTAAAAAAGAAAAATTGAAGACAAACACACTGACTGGAGGAGCGGTGTCGATCTGTCTCAACGAAAGACAAAACACTGTAGACGCGAACACAATACAATTCCCGGGATTTAATTAAGTGCTCCACCACTGCGAACGGAAGCGAATTAAACGCGGCAGGACAACACCGCAATGCTGGAGGATCTCATCAAACACTTAAGGCTTCCTCCTGTGCGTAAAAAAAAAAGTGATGCTTGAAATGATAACATTAAAAAAAAAACAGTTTATATATTTTTAATCTCTGGTTGTTTGTGCTAATCACTGCTCGTTTAAGCTGTGAATGACATCCTGTCTCACATTTTCATAGAGTAAAAAAAAAAAGCTAAATGGTAAAAAAAAAAAAATCCCCCTAAAATACCTCTGCGCTGAAGATTCCAGTTTCAAGTGCGCGAGTCTCATTAAGATTTCACACGAGGTTATTTTTCTCTTCACCTGAGATTACCGCTGTGAATGATACGCGGAACAAACTTCAGTGAACTCGGGTAGCTTCGGGGGTCCGGATTCACAGCCGGTAATGAAGGTGGGAGAGGGAGAGATGGAACCTGTGAAAGACAGAGGAGAGGAAAAGAGAGCGGGGAGGGGTGAAGTGGAAGACAATTAAAAAGAGAGGGAGAGAAAGAGAGAATGAAAATAGAGGAAGTGACAAAGCGTGTAAGTGGCAGATAGTCGGAGGGGGTGGTTAGATAGGGAGATGGGAAGAGCGCTAGAAATGTAGAGATGGATCGAGTGAGAGGTGGAGAGAAGTGGAAGAGGTGGTGAGAAAATTGGAAAAACAAGGTCTGAAAGAGAAACAGGTGAATGGGAGAGCGAGCGACACGTGGAGGAGAGACGGAGAGTAAGAGGGGGAGAGAGATGAGTGATGAGTAGAGGAGAGGTATAAATGGAGAAAGAGTGGAGAGGGAGACTGAAGGAGAGACTGGGATAAAAATTGTGGAGAGAGATAGATGTGTGTAGGGGGAAAGGGTGGAGGAGAGACAAAGAGACAAGAGAGATAAAAAGAGTGGAAGAGAGAGAGATTAAATTGAGAAATTGAGAGACAGTTGGAAAGAGGGAGATGAAGAGAGGAAGAGAGAGGATAGACAGAAAGATAGAGAAAGAGAGGCTGCGTCAGAGATGGAGAACTACAGTAACTGAAAAGGAAAAGTAAGAAAAGAGTGAAAGACTGATAGGAAGAGTTTGTGTTAATGACAGAGAAAGAGAGATGAAGAGACAATGAGAAGGAGTGGGAAAAAAGAAAATGTGACGAGACGAGAAGAAGGAATGGAATTAGAATGGAGAAAAAAAGAAAAGCGGATCAGAGGAAGGGGCAGAGGAAGAATGTATGGTGGAGGAGAGAGAGAGAGAAAGATGGAGAAAAGAAGAGACGGAAAAGGAGGGAGAGATTAAGAGAGAGGCTGGGTAAGAGACAGATAGCGGGGAAAAAGAGATGGAGAGAGACAGAAAAAGGAACTGAGTGTATGTGTGTGTGTGTGAGAGAGAGAGAGAGAGACAAGGAAATGGAAAATGGATGAGCAGGTGAGAGCAATGAAAAGATTGCAGAGACAGAGGCGGAGGTAAAGAGAAGAAGAGAGAAAAATAGGTGTTAGAGATGGAGAAATACTTGCAAAGGAAAAGGAAGAAAAGAGTGGTAGTGTGTGTGTATGTGTGTGTGTGTGTGTGTGCGCGAGGGAGAGCTGGCCGTGAGAAATTAAGAGGATGGGCGGAGCAAGAGAGAGATAGATAGAAAAGAATAGAATGAAAAAGAATGAAAAAGACAAAAAGAGAAAGCCGGTGGAGGAGAGAAGAGACAAGGAGGGAGCGGTAAAAAGTGAGGCTGGGTAAGAGTACAAATAGTGGGAAAGGAAAGAAAGAGTGAAAGACTGTGTGTGTGTGTGTGTGTGTGTGTGTGTGTGTGTGTGTGTGTGTGTGTGTGTGTGTGTGTGTGAGGGGGGGGGGGGACAGAAAAGACAGAAGAGGAGGAAGAGGTAAAAAGAGAAGCTGGTGAGATAGTAATAGTGGCAAAGGAAAAAAGGGAAATGATGAAGGGAGGGAAAGAGGGAGATGGGAATGGGTGAAGGAGCTAGAACAATTGATAGATGATGAAAAGAGGGAGATGGAGAGAGACATGTGGTAGATAGATTGAAAGGAAAGGAATAAAAAAAATAGAAAAGTGAAGCATTTCCCAGGGAGTGAATGGCAGTTAAAAAACAAACCATGTGAACAGAGAGATTACCGTCCACCACGTGTCTCTACAGTATGAACTAGGAATTGAATCGAACAATTGAATTGAAGCAAACCTCTCCGCACATGTTCAGTCACTCGTATCACATTTGCGGTGTACAGTATGTCACTATTGTCCCCATCATGCAACGCTGCAAAGGAAATTGTGAAGTATTTCCAGCGCGAGTGTTTGTTTACATGGCGCATCTCGAGTTCATTCATCAGAACTGCGACGAGCGTTTCTGTCGCTCTTGGTGAGATTTCCGCTCCTGTAGGAAGGGAAGGTAGTTTACCAAACTGTGCCAGCGCTCTCAGGATTGAAGGCTGCCTTCTCTCTCTCTCTCTCTCTCTCTCTCTCTCTTTCTCTTTCTACAGCCTGCACGTTTCAGCTCTTTCCAAAGACGTTATAAAATCAGGGCTTCTACAGTATACCGTAAGGTCATGTCAGAATTCCATTCTTTGTCATTCCTGACTGACACTGGGGTAAATTTTTCGCTTCAGGTTTCCTTCTGAGCAGGAATCCTGATGTTTGACATTATATATATATATTAAATATATATTAAATATATAAATACATTTTGCCACCCGAAAGAATCACAAAGCCTATCTGAATCGATTTCCCCGGCATCTCTATTTGACATCATCATATAGTAGTCTGTAGGTTACGATGTCACTTCACGAAACTCCACCCTTGTTTTTGGAAGTTAGAACGACTTTGGTGAAATGCATTAGATAACATTAAGTGATTCACATCAACACATTGTTGCAAATACAACCTCATAACAACAGAATATCAACATTTTTAGCGTATAACATACTGTACTTATAGCATATGTATAGCATTTACTGTATGCCATGTGATGTCTGAAAGCATGTACCGCCGTTGTTCTGTTTATAATGGAAATCAGAAATCCTGGACGGAAAAAGGGCTCGAACACAACAGCTTCCCGCACACAGCACATGTACAGTATCAAATGTCTCTTGATAGCGTTAGGCGTTTTGGAGTTGTACACTGCTGTATCCCAAGTATAAACAATACAGTAACGTAATAGGGTGCTCGCAAGTAACAGCTAATTTCCTGGTTTAATGCTTTAGTAAACTGCTGTATTAAGATAACATATGCCATGTAATATAGTTCTCCCTGCACATAAAATCAATTATAATTTTACTAATTAATTCTAGCCTATCTGTCTGAAGAGTCTTGCTAATTAACTAGAAAATCTACTGAAAACTGACTATGTGACAAAGGTCTTGTCTATAATAAGCCATGGCCTGGGTCATCTCCAGATCTAAACCCAATAGAGAACTATTCTGTACCTGATCTACAGGAAGCCGTCAAGCAGGCATGGAGTGAGCGAGTGACACCAGAGTACTGCAGACGTCTTTTTGACTTTATGTACAGCCAGATTAAGCAGATTGTGAAAAATGAAGGACTTCATACCTACTGTAATATTGAGTGTTCTGTAGCATTTTCTCTGCATTATGACTGTCATTATATAAAAAAAAGAGAGAGAATGGCCTTAAAAACATTTAATTTCAGTTGTCCCAATATTTTTGGCCACTGCTATAGAATATTTTGAGTGTGCATAAATATGACATTTAAATGTTTTATATTGCATTCTGTCCTGAGAGGGCTGGCACAGTTTGATTTACTGTATATATATATAAAAAATCTTATTAATGCAAATTCTATAAAATGCAAAAAGTTTGTTACAATGTAATGTGATGTGGTTTGAAAAAGTTTTGATAAAGATATATACTTTTTTGTATATGTTTTTGAACAGTTTTTAAAACAAATGAAATGAATAGGATGTAAATGAACGATATTTAACCTGAGCGAACATGTTACTGTTGTGAATATGAAATATGTATTTTATTTGATTAGTATTACTTGGTTTTGGGATGAACATACTGTAATAATATTTGTGTTTTAGCTCATAGTAAAGCAAGAAAGGTTTTATTTTGAAATGCAAACACTCTTACAATATGCAACCTCACCACTCGTTGCTTTATTATTCTCATTCCTCTCTTTCATTCTCTTTTTGTCAGTGAGCGTGGCTTTCGTTAGCTGCTGAGGTGGATCCAGGTGCAGGTGCGGCAGATGAGCAGGTGCTGTGCTCAGGTTGTAAACAAGTGTGTGCGCGCAGGTCCGCTGGTGGAGCGTCGAGTCGATTCGCTGCCGAAGAGGAGGAGCATGCGCGTTGGGTCGAGCGCAGTTGAATCTGTGAGCGTGGGGTTCGTGCCGAGACGATCAGCCGTGGTCGAGAAAACGTGCGCGTTGGGTCGAGAACCATTAAATCCGTCAGCGTGGCGTCCGTGCCGAGACGTGAAGATAAGCCGTGGTCGAGAAAGAGCGCGTTGGGTCGAAAGCCGTTAAATCTGTGAGCATGGTGTCCGTGCCAAGACGTGAAGATAAGCCGTGGTCGAGAAAGAGAGAAAGAGAAAGGCAATTTACAATGCGTTTTATCTGGGACACGTGGAAGGTAGGGTGAATACGTCGCATGGAAGAGGGGAGGGAGTAAGAGTCGGACAGCAGATGGATTGATGACCTTGATTATCGTGAAGGGGCCGATGAAACGAGGAGAAAGCTTGCGTGACAGTGTCTTTAATGGGATGTCCCTTGTGGCGAGCATGACTCTGTCTCCTACGCGGTATCTTGGAGCTTTGCTGCGGTGGCGGTCTGCCTGTCTCTTGTAAGAGGAGATGGTTCGTAGCAGGGTTAGTCTTGCACGTAGCCACGTCTGTTTGCAGCGGCGGATGAAGTGCTGGGCTGAGGGAGTCTCCACCTCCAATTCTTGGGCAGGAAAGAGCGGAGGTTGGTAGCCTGAGCAACATTGAAACGGGGACAAACCCGTTGAAGCAGAAGGTAAGGAGTTGTGGGCATATTCGACCCATGGAAGAAGCTTACTCCAGGTGGTTGCGTCCCGAGTCGTCATGCAACGAAGGGAAACCTCTAATGCTTGATTCATCCGTTCGGTCTGTCCGTTGGACTGGGGATGGAAACCTGACGATAGGCTGGGAGTGGCTCTCATGAGCTTGCAGAAGGAGCCCCAAAACCGAGAGGTGAACTGCGGGCCCCGGTCTGAAACGATGTCCGTGGGAAGGCCATGGAGCCGAAACACATGGAGGATGAGTAGCTCTGCGGTCTCCTTGGCAGATGGCAGCTTGGGAAGTGGAATGAGGTGAACTGACTTGGAGAAGCGGTCAACGATGGTCATGATACAGCTGTTGCCTTCAGACAAAGGTAGACCGGTGACAAAGTCTACTGAGATGTGAGACCTCGGGCGTTGGGGGACCGGTAGGGGTCTGAGAAGACCAGCAGCCGGTCGGTTGTCGCTCTTACAGCGGGCGCAGATGTCGCAGGCCACCACGAATCTGGACACATCCCTCCTCAGCGTGGGCCACCAGAATCGTTGCTGGAGCATGAAGCGGGTTCGGGCGGCGCCCGGGTGACAAGATAGTCTGGACCCGTGGGCCCACTCCAAGACCTGCGTGCGTAGACGAAGAGGAATGAAGAGGCGATTCGGTGGGACATTGCTTGGCCCCGGCTCCTGGGCCAGAGCCTGTTGAACCCTGGTCTCTATGTCAAGCTCCAGGGCTGCGATGAGACAATGGTCCGGGAGGATGGTGTCGTGTGGTTGGGCGTCCTGGGAGGGAGAAAACTGACGTGAGAGGGCGTCTGGTTTAGCATTCTTGGAACCCGGCCGATAGGACAAGACAAAGTTGAATCTGGAGAAGAACATTGACCACCGAGCCTGACGAGCATTGAGTCTCTTGGCAGTGCGCAGGTACTCCAGATTCCTGTGGTCGGTCCACACCAGAAAAGAGAGCTCAGTTCCCTCTAACCAATGTCTCCATTCCTCCAGTGCTAGCTTGATGGCCAGGAGCTCTCGGTCTCCAACATCATAGTTTCTCTCCGCTGGGGTCAGGCGACGGGAGTAAAATGCGCACGGATGCATCTTGTTGTCCTGGGAGGACCTTTGGGAGAGAATTCCCCCAACGCCGATATTGGAGGCGTCAACCTCAACTACAAACTGGCGAGAAGGGTTGGGAATAGTGAGGATAGGAGCAGAGGTGAATCTTCTCTTGAGATCCATGAAGGCTTGATTCGCCTCCTTTCCCCAGCAGAACTGGGTTTTGGAGGAGGTTAGCGAGGTCAGAGGGGCGGCGACGGTGCTGTATCCTCGGATGAAGCGGCGGTAAAAATCAAGGAATCGTTGAAGGTCTCGCCGTGAGGCCGGCGTGGGCCAGTCAGTGACTGCTTGGACCTTGGCTGGTTCCATTTCTAGCCTGGACGGGGAAATGACAAAGCCCAAAAATGTAGTGGAGGGTGTGTGGAACTCGCACTTCTCTGCCTTGACATAAAGGTTATTCTCCAAGAGTCTCTGGAGGACTTGACGAACATGGTGCCGGTGTTCCTCCAGGCCGCGGGAGAAAATGAAAATGCCATCTAAATAAACGAACACGAAGATGTTAAGAAAGTCGTGGAGAACGTCATTAATGAGTGACTGGAAGACGGCGGGGGCGTTGGGCAGGCCGAAGGGGACCACCAAATACTCGTAGTGCCCCGTAGGGGTGTCAAAAGCTGTCTTCCACTCATCACCCTCACGGATACGTACGAGGTGGTAAGCATTTCGTAGGACTAACTTCGTGAAGATATTTGCCCCCTGCAAAAGCTCAAAGGCGGAGACCATGAGTGGAAGCGGGTAGCGGTTCCGAACGGTGATTTCGTTTAGCCCCCTGTAATCGATGCATGGACGAAGGGAATTGTCTTTCTTCTTCACAAAGAAAAATCCTGCCCCCGCAGGGGAGGAGGATGGGCGGATGATTCCGGCGGCGAGGGATTCTGTGATGTATGTGTTCATTGACTCCCTCTCTTGGCAGGACAGGGAGTACAGTCGACCCTTGGGCGGAGAGGTGCCTGGGAGAAGGTCGATGGGACAGTCATAGGGTCGGTGCGGTGGTAGCGACGTGGCTCGGGTCTTGCTGAAAACCTGCTTGAGATCATGATAATGAAGTGGGACCTTGGAGATATCCGGAGTTTCCTCGGGAGTGACGGGAGTGGGGAGTGTAGGGAGCGCAGAGCGAAGGCACGACGTGGCACAAGAGGGGCTCCAACCCGTGATAACATGCTTGATCCAGTCGATCTGGGGACCATGGAGAGCTAGCCATGGGAGACCGAGGACCAAAGCGGCGTGTGACTTATTGATCACAAAAAGGCAAATCTCCTCAGAATGATTCCCTGATGTTCTCAAAGTGAGTGGACGAGTCTTGTGAGTGATGGCTGGTAGGGAGCTTCCGTCCAGAGCATGGACTGCCAGTGGAAGGTCCAATGAAATGCACGGGAGCGTCGAGTCGATTCGCTGCCGAAGAGGAGGGGCATGCGCGTTGGGTCGAGCGAATCTGTGAGCGTGGGGTTCGTGCCGAGACGTGAAGATCAGCTGTGGTCGAGAAAACGTGCGCGTTGGGTCGAGAACTGTTAAATCCGTCAGCGTGGCGTCCGTGCCGAGACGTGAAGATAAGCCATGGTCGAGAAAGAGCGCGTTGGGTCGAAAGCCGTTAAATCTGTGAGCGTGGTGTCCGTGCCGAGACGTGAAGATAAGCCGTGGTCGAGAAAGAGCGCGTTGAGTCGAAAACCGGGAAATCCGTCAGCGTGGCAAACAAATCCGAATCGTAAGACAACGGGGAAAAATGAGAAACGAAACAAGACTTCGGTAACGTGATCACAATCAAACAATAAACGCAAGAGAATCGGCTAGAGCACTCAATAATCTGGCGAAGAACTGGTGTGCTGCGCTTCCCTATAAACCCAAGGAAATCAGCGTCGGATGAGAAACCGGTGTGCAGGTGGGGCGGTCCGGGGGCGTGGGAAATGTCATGACAGCGTGGGAAAACAAACCAGCGTGATGAGGAGCTTGACAGCGTGGGAACGGAAATGTCAATGAAATGCACGAGGGTGCCGAGAGCACGACACTTTTATAATCTTTATATATAAAAATAAAGATTTGGTAGAGGTGGATCGATTCAGTCATGTGCGGCAATTCATAAATTCTTAAAATGTATTCATTAACAATTATTTGACATTTTATATATATATATATATATATATATATATATATATATACAGTCGTGGCCAAAAGATTTGAGAATTACATAAATATTGAAAATTGAAAAGTTGCTGCTTAAGTTTTTATAATAGCAATTTGCATATACTCCAAAATGTTATGAAGAGTGATCAGATGAATTGCATAGTCCTTCTTTGCCATGAAAATTAACTTAATCCCGAAAAAAAATGACTGCATTTCATTGCTGTCATTAAAGGACCTGCTGAGATCATTTCAGTAATCGTCTTGTTAACTCAGGTGAGAATGTCGGCGAGCACAAGGCTGGAGATCATCATGTCAGGCTGATTGGGTTAGAATGGCAGACTTGACATGTTAAAAGGAGGGTGATGCTTGAAATCATTGTTCTTTCATTGTTAACCATGATGACCTGCAAAGAAACGCGTGCAGCCATCATTGCGTTGCATAAAAATGGCTTCACAGGCAAGGATATTGTGGCTACTAAGATTGCACCTAAATCAACAATTTATAGGATCATCAAGAACTTCAAGGAAAGAGGCTCAATTCTTTTTAAGAACGCTTCAGGGCATCCAAGAAAGTCCAGCAAGCGCCAGGATGGTCTCCTAAATAGGATTCAGCCTCGGGATCGGAGTGCAACCATTGCAGAGCTTGCTCAGGAATGGCAGCAGGCAGGTGTGAGCGCATCTGCACGCACAGTGAGGCCAAGACTTTTGGAAGATGGCCTGGTGTCAAGAAGGGCAGCAAAGAAGCCACTTCTCTCCAAAAAAAAACATCAGGGACAGATTGATCTTCT
Organism: Clarias fuscus; assembly: GCA_030347435.1. Classification (NCBI taxonomy): domain Eukaryota; kingdom Metazoa; phylum Chordata; class Actinopteri; order Siluriformes; family Clariidae; genus Clarias; species Clarias fuscus. The sequence goes on from CM059208.1 coordinate 24,689,644, forward strand.
GCAAAAAGTGTGGCGAATGGACTGCTGAGGACTGGGGCAAAGTCATATTCTCGGATGAAGCCTCTTTCCGATTGTTTGGGGCATCTGGAAAAAGGCTTGAAAAAGGTGTGAGCGCTACCATCAGTCCTGTGTCATGCCAACAGTAAAGCATCCTGAGACCATTCATGTGTGGGGTTGCTTCTCATCCAAGGGAGTGGGCTCACTCACAATTTTGCCCAAAAACACAGGCATGAATAAAGAATGGTACCAAAACACCCTCCAACAGCAACTTCTTCCAATAATCCAACAACAGTTTGGTGAAGAACAATGCATTTTCCAGCACGATGGAGCACCGTGCCATAAGGCAAAAGTGATAACTAAGTGGCTCGGGGACCAAAACGTTGAAATTTTGGGTCCCTGGCCTGGAAACTCCCCAGATCTTAATCCCATTGAGAACTTGTGGTCAATCCTCAAGAGGCGGGTGGACAAACAAAACCCCACTATTTCTGACAAACTCCAAGAAGTGATTATGAAAGAATGGGTTGCTTTCAGTCAGGATTTGGCCCAGAAGTTGATTGAGAGCAGCCCAGTCGAATTGCAAAGGTCCTGAAAAAGAAGGGCCAACACTGCAAATACTGACTTTATTTACTGACTTTTTTTGCACAAATGTCATGTAATTGTCGATAAAAGCCTTTGAAACTTATGAAGTGCTTGTAATTATATTTCAGTACAACACAGAAACAAATGAAACAAAGATCTAAAAGCAGTTTAGCAGCAAACTTTGTGAAAACTAATATTTGTGTCATTCTCATGTATATACAGCTCTGGAAAAAAAAACTACAAAATAATGTGTTTCTTATGTATTTCTTCTTTCAGGTGCATGTATTGGTGAGCTGAACAATTTTGTTTCATTGTTTGTAAACTGCTGATTATATTTCTCCTAAATTCAAAATATAACTATTGTTATTTAGGGTGTATATGTAAAGTAAATGACATCATCACAACACATCAAAATAATCCAAAATAACACATTAATTGCAGAGCTTTAATAGCTCAAATGAAACAAAATGCAAATAATTTGTAAACAAATTGTGTTAATGCTTTGGCTAAATAACATTAAGAAATCAGTATTTGGTGAAATAATAATCATAATAATTATTGCGTTTTGGCTTGATCTCCATTAATTGTTCACATTGCTGTAGGGTAACTTTATACAGTACCACTCTTCTTTTTGCAAAAAAGCAAACAGCTTTGTTGGTAGTTTGTGACCACCTTCTCCCTCTTGATGAGTTTTCTGGAGTGAATCGCAGCGCTCACTTATTTTTTTCCCCAGAGCTTTAAGGTATGTTTGCATTTACGGTGGTAATATGTTGCAGTTCCTACGTGACCCTGCAGGTGTTGCACTCTAAACTATTCACACGTTGGCAGGCATCGTGTGTGGTATGAGCGAATTATTTACTTTATTTGGGTTTTGTTTAGAATTGTGACACAATCTGAAAAACAAAAGGATACTTACTGTACAGAATATTGCAATAGAAATAAAAAATGAACAAGGGCTTTTTGAAACATGATAAGCGGAATTCTCTGGACGCGTGTATCTGTGTATGTGTGTGAGTATGTAAATATACGCGTGTAGGCGTGTTTTTTTTTTTTTTTCAAGTCCGAGTACTGATGTGAAGTGTTTCTGCTTTCAGAGACCTCAGTGTGGGATTAAACAGCAATGCTCAGCTGGCCTCCGATAATGACCGAGTGTTCGATGACCTCTGGAGGAAGGACAACATGCCTACGGTGCTTAACAACCCGTACTCGGAAAACGACAAGGTACAGGTAGAACACAACCGGTCGTTTCTATACTGTACCTGTACTTCTGCTTTATTACACTTTTTTTTGATGGTGTGTTCATCTCTCTGTTATTCAAATAACATAAGTTGTAGAGATGAAACAAAAGAACAGTTCATGCGGTTTGATTAATGTGCACTAATGTATAACTAATCACAGTAAAATAATCTGTCTGGGCAACTTTGACTGTAGACAAAACACATTTCCTAATAATACCATCTATTATATTGTTTAATGTATTTATATCACATCACTGTTGAATTATCAGTTCTGATTGGTCAGAAGGTGTCGATCTCAAACTGTAGCTCTAGAGGAGTTGCCTGACTGCAAGGCAAATTACATGATCTCGTTTCTTTAACATCAAATAATTCCCCAAACTTGAAGGCAGATAATGCACATAACTTAATAATGATGATGATGATGATAATAATAATAATCATAATCATAATAATAATAATATTTCAAGAAAGAGAAAGAGACGAAATTTTGAAAGAGCAAAGTGTATAGCTGTTATAATGTAATAAAGTGATAACTTGTTTGACAACTTTGGCTGTATCTGAAAATGAAAAAGAAATTATGATGCCATTAATTCGTAAAATGATTGATTCAAAGAAGAAGTACAGTAGGACTATTACAATACAGTCCTCTACATACAAACTTTCGAGTTATGAACTTGCGAAAAATACTGTACAAACGATGTTCAATGACGGAATTTAGGTAAAATGTCCGGCGTACATCGTCACGTCAAAAGTGAAAATAATTGACAGAATGGTGGGAGAATTGTTCATCAATAGGCACGATTCTAAAGAACACCGTGCTGTAATACACTGTGTATAGCCAATTGTGCCAACAAGTATCCAGTGTTGGGGGAGATTACTTTATAATTACATAAAGTAGTAAAGTAATCCGTTACATTACAGCGTTACTTTCTGATAACAGTAACTAGTTCCACTGCAGAAAATGAAAACTCCTTTGTGCTTCCTCATGCATGTTGTTTTAGTCAAGACCTTTATAATTATTCTACCATCATCACTCAGCGAAGTTTGGCCCATAATCTGTTAACTACTACAGTAATACCCCTAATACCCACGGTTTCGCGCGGTGGCCATAAGTACGGTTCATTATGATTCACCGCGAGTTTTGCTGCTGTGATTAGGTTTCCATCTTTCCGCACGTTGGTCCTCACATAGTCAAACCGCATAGGTGAGATATAGGGTATAACAGCAGGAATAACAGAGGGGGGTGGGTTATCGGGGGCGGGGCTTGTAGGACGACTTCCTCTCTCTCACACACACACGCACACACTAGTGGATTGGGAATCACTGCGGTCTGGCTCACGGATTACATAAATTGTCTGTATAACGGATTACATTTTTGAAAAAGTAACTAAATCATTGAGTACGGACTGAACCCGTTAGATTACTTGTTACATCAAACAAGTAATCCAAGTACTCTAACGCGTTACTTTGGAACATTGTACTTTGTTACACCCAACACTGCTAGTATCCTAGATGGACTTCTGAACAAATTGGACTTACGGATAAGCTCTTGAAACAGGGGACATAGTGTACAAAATAGGCAGATAACAACAGACCACCTCATACAGACAAATAAAAAAACAGAAATTATGAATACATGTAAATAATAAATACATGTACAGAAGTGATTGCACTAGCCATGTACTATATTGCACTAATCATATAATTATTGACAAGTCATAAGGAATCTATGGAATTATTGCGCTTGCCTTAGTATTGCGCGTGCCACAGTGAATATACACTGCCTCACACACTAATATTTCCTTTAATTGCCTTTATGCTTGAGTACGACATGCAATCTGGTTGCCAGTTCATGTGTGAAAATGATTCCTCGTGCTCCCAGAACCACACTTTCATAATCTGAGTGCTGGAATATACCTGTATGTGATAACCTGGTCATTCAGCACATTCAGGTCGTTAGCTGACTTCATTTTTTGCCGCATAACATTGCTGAGTCTAGACCTGAGTGACTGACTCAACCCCAGATCATAACACTGTCTCCAGAGGCTTGTACAGTGGACACTATGCATGATGGGTGCATCGATTTGCGTGATTCTCTACTGTACGTACCCTGACGCGCCAAGCACCTTGTACCTCCACGGTCAATTCCCACTAGACAGACCCTAGATGGACTACAGAGCTTCTTACTGTAGATGGTTTCCTAGTTTCCTAATTCTCTTAACTCTTCTAGAGTTTAAACTCGATACTTATGACTTGAATTTGTTTTTCAAGAAATATTAGATTATAATATAATGGGATGAGGGACAAGTTTCCTTGACTTATAACGATGATAAAAAAAATTTTATATTCCTGATTTTCTTATACTCTTCTTATAGCAAACTATAATTTTCACCAAGGCGTACAGAGAGCTTGGTGTAGGCAGAGGGCATGGTGTTCACCCTCCAGCCCAGCACATGGCACTGGTGACGCGGTCGCTCACTGAAAGCAACCGGATAAAGGGAGCCGATCCAAGAGAGGGATGGATGAATGAGTGCAGCTGTGTGGTCTCATAGGGGTTGAGAGGGACCGAGTCATTGAGTCATTCTCTTGAGCTTCTGTGTGATTAACCCATTTGGGTGCTCCACAGCTGAGGAGAGCATACGGGTACGAGTTGGAGCAGAGAAGGGGAGGGGGATATTGTTTAAATTGACAGAGTTTTTTTTTATTTTTTATTCCTCAATGGTAATGATTCCTTTGATTATTAGCAGTGCAAAAGTTCTATACAGGTAGATAAGTGTGAGAACAGAAAATATTAAGCTTTAGACTCTACATGCTTATATACCGTACCTGCCTATTCATGCAGCTGTGCATAATGCATACAATCATGGAGACATGAGCAGTGAAATATTTTTGGTTTGTTAAGCCACAAAGTGGCCTATGAATCATTCAAGCATTAAACACACCTAACTTAAGGCATGAACCAGTGAGAAACAGGAGCAGATGATGATAGACGATCAGGCCGGTGATTAGTATACTGGTGATGCTGAGCGGTTGGAATGGACGAGAGGGGAAATGAGGTCGCTGCTGAGGTTGTTACATAAACAATCACTTTTTAAATTGTATCTTTAGCAGATACACTTTGCAGCCTGTCGCAGTAAAACATTTGTTTACATTTCTTTAATTAAAAATACATTACTTAATTGACTGTAATTGGAAAAAAAATGAGAGGCGGCTTAGGACGTTTTTACAGTACGGTATCTCTCAGGCTTTGTTTTTCCAGTCTTTCGTTACGTAGCCCTTAGAGCCCAGAGCATTTTAGCTATCATTTGTTTTTTTCTTTTTTTATTGTTTTGTTGTTTTTTAGCACAACCTAGGTAATATGATAAACTGAATTTTAGTTTTTTAACCAACTTTTTAACCAACTATACAAATTTGACTGAGCAATAAAAAAAAAAAAATGGATACACACTTTAGGAAAAGAAAAACCTGTATAAATATTTTGATACAAAATTTGTTGCTTTAGATTGATATATATGGTAATATGATAGCGATATGCTAATATTAATAATATTATATTAATCTAATATACATCATAGTATTTTTCTTTACCTAAAATTTGGATGCATTCAGTCAATATATATGGCTGATGGCGCAATGTGTTTGGGCCCGCTCATCGCTGCTTGCAACTATATTACCAAATGTATTGCTATAATTCTTTTTTCTTCAAAAAATCATTATGGAACTGTTGTCTCTTGATCACATTTTGACATTCCAAGAATATCAGGCGATGCTCTCCCTGCAGCTTCAGAAGCACTTCACTTTGCACAATTGAGGAAAGACTTTGTTTTTTTCCCCGCAACATTCCGTTTCTATAGAAACTCTGGGCTATACTTTGCTCTCTGAGTAAAATGAGTACACCGTAGTAACTCCCTGGAGTTCTCTATTTTTAAGTTTAGTGTTTACATGTTTACGCACAACACTGTTGAACGCTCGACTCTGTAGGTCAAAAGGTGTTTTTTTTTTCTTAATCCTAGTTATATTTATTTCATTTAAGGATTGATTCAGACCATACATGGTTGTCAGAATGTATATATTGCATGTGTAGGAATTTCTGTTCCATTTAAGAGAAAAAAATAAATAAAATGAAGTGACTATACTGTAGCAAATACAATGTGTTGTATGAAATAAGTTAACATAGATAAGGCTGATCCTGTGGACACGCCCATCTTTGGCTGACACTAATGGATATTAATGAGTATGCAAATGCAACAGTTACATGACAAAAACCGAAACAAGCAAAGAATGTTATTGGCAGAATTCATAAAAAGCTTGCGTCTTTTTTTTTTTTTTTTTTTTGGCTCTGTGTCCCTGCCATGATAGATGTTATAAGATATCTCAGGTCATGTGACCTCAGTGCCACCGAAGGGAGGTCGGGCTTAATTAGCATAATAAAAGTACAGGCTGCACAAAATTTTTTTTTTTTAATGATTTTTCAAATAAATATATATTTATTCTTGTGTAGTGTCAATCAATCTTTAAGAGTATTCCAGATTTTTATACCCACGAAGGCAAAACAACGTTGTAGCCGCTTTAATACAAGTGATAACAGAACTTGTTTAGTGGACGTGAACGTGACTATAAGTAGATAAAAAGTGCCTCTTCCTTTAATTAGGAGAAAAAAAAAGAAAAAAAAAAGCTCTCGCAGTCAGTTGTCCTATAACATCACGCCCCATCGTGTTTGTTCCTGAAATAGTCGACTCCAAAATTATCTCCGCCCTTTTACACACGTTAGACGTCATGAAAGTGAAAAAACAAACAAACAAAAAAAGAAAAACAACCAGTGTGTCCATGACGGAAGGATGAAAAACATAAATAGCAGCGTCTACTGTTGTGAATGCTAGATCGCATGTTGTCATAGCTGTCATATGGCGCTGAAATGCGTATCCGAAAGTTATTTGATGCTTGGGTTGCTCGCCACGTCTCTTGTGAAGAGATCCGTCCTGACACGCTGGAAAAAGAAATCTCGCTTTGACCCTCAGACTCCGAGCAGTCTCGGATATAAAAATGGATTTTTCCCGGACATTTCTCCTGCTTTCTGTCTGCGTCGCTGCTTGGTCTTTTTTTCCCCGTGTGCTTTATTTGTTATTAACGTTCCAACTGAAATCCTCCATCATCGAGGGCTCTAGTTAAGCAGCCTGTTGTGCGTCCTTAATACTCACGTCGTCGATGAGAATCGACTCGGGAACACTCGCTCGCTCGCTCGGCGTCGGTAAACACAATTCACATTTATTTTGCCCCGTAATCAGGAGATAATGAACATTACTTCCGAATGCGTCTAATGGATTGCGTCAAACACCAGTCGTCTGTCTGTTAGCTTAATGGGGCCGCGCACGATAGCAGGCCATTTCTCTTATTTAGACAATATCGTGTGTTGAAAGCCGAGTTCTGCATCATTTCCCGGCTAATAAGGAGCACTCGTGCAGTGGAAGCGTTGGCAAAACTCGCGCCATGAATTCTCTGAATCCCTGCATGCGGAAAAATAATTACACTGTTCACAACATTACTATAGTGGCAGGTTAAAATACATGGTAACACAATGCTGGTTTTGTTCTTGGAAAAGCTGAAACGTGACATCATGCATTTAAGGTCTCATTCTGGTGAAACTCGTACACACAGCCAGGAAGCTGTAAATGTAAAAGGATGTGCTTTTTTTCCCTCCTAGGGTAAAATTTCTCATTAGCCACGTTTACATGGACAATATTTCTTCAATCCGATTAGAGATTCTAGCGCTGTTTACATATGGTACAGTACATATGTGATGATCTGATAAGGTGTGTGTTTGCATGCTCAAAGCATTTCATTAAAATAAAGCTTTCTTGGGTGGCATGATTAATAGGCTTAATGGTTAGCACTGTCGCCTTGCACCCCCTGGTTCCAGGTTCGATTCCCGCCTGGGGTCTGTGTGCATGGAGTTGGCATTTTCTCCCTGCGCTTGGTGGGTTTCCTCCGGGTACTCCGGTTTCATCCCACAGTCCAAAGACATGCAGGTTGGGCTGATTGGCGTTCCCAAATCCTGTCCATGGTGTACCCGGCTTACATCTCCTGGAAAAGGCTCCAGGCCCCCCCGCGATCCTGAATGCAGCATAAAGCGGTATATACGATGACTGAGTGAGAAATCCTTTTGCGACAAGTGAAAATCAGCTCTGCGCACTGTGAAGTATTAAATCTGATGGAAATGTAACAGAAGTATTTTTCTCATGGCGGCACATTGGCTTAATGGTTAGCACTGTCGCCTTGCACCTCCAGGTTCTAGGTTCGATTCTCTCCTCTGGGTCTGTGTGCATGGAGTTTGCATGTTCTCCCTGTGCTTGATGGGTTTCCCTCAGGAGACATGCAGATTAGACTAGTTATCATTAACATGTGTGCCCTGAGATGGATTGGCACCTTGCTCCAGGGTGTACCATTTTTTGTGCCCTAAGTCTCCTGTAATACAGTAGGCTCTATGTCCCCCATGACCCTGAATACAGGATAAAACGGTATAGACGATGAGTGAGTGAGGATTTTTCTCCAACTTTGCAGTTTAGCTGCGGTCTCATCTCTGATTGGTTAGATGCTTTACTCTGTATAAAAGGTGAGCCAATGGGTGCTCCTTCCTCACCCGGTGGATGAAAGACTGCTAGGAGAGAGTTGTTTTCAGTTTCCCTCCTGCAATAAAAAACGTATCATCTGATGTTACCCCTATATGGGTCAAACCTGCACAGAAGGAATATATTTATTCTACCCAGAGAAAAGTGTTTGCATGAGTACTGTAATATTTACCCACAGAACGGATTATTCTCTTGTTCTGATTGAAAAAAAAAAGCGAAAAATTTATTCCGATTGGATCAGACCGTTCCCATTGAGGTGTTCACATGATACCATTTTATTATTATTTGTATTACTGCTAATTTGATTATTTATTATTATTGATATTATTAGTGGAATATTAGGTTTCATGTAAACGCACCAACTGTATCACGTCATTTTAATTCTGCTGAAAGAGTGAGTAACCAAATCCGCGATCAAAATGCCGTAAAAAAAAACTCAGATTTGTACAGTACTTGACCTCCACTAAACCTGTTTTTTTTTTTTTTTTGATAAAAAGCTTCAGTTTGGTTATTTTATTTATTTATTTATTTATTTATTTATGAGGCTGCAGGAGCACAAATGCACTTGCAGCAATTAGAGCCATCAAACTTGTGTTGGCTCTAATTGCTTAAAATAAAAAAATAAAAAAATAAATAAAGTGCTTGTAAGCACCTGCACCTAGATTTCCTCTGTGATGTCAGTGAAGAAGCGCTGGATGTGCTTTAGATCATGTTGTACAGTAGTTCTACCTTGAAGAAGGATTTGTAGAGCAATGCCTATAATTACTTTTTTACAGCATTTGTTTATGTCAAATTGGCTTCAGGGTGCGTATAAAGCATTGAAGCAATTACATTCGTTTCTATTATTTATCCAGTTAAAAATTGTGGTTTAACCTCAATACACAGACTATTAGTAACATTTTCGATGAATTATTGACTGTAACGAATGTGTTACATTATAAATCAATGTATAAATTAGGCATAGTGGTGCAGCATGTTCTCCTCTTTCTCTCTTTCCCCAAAGTGGATTTTCCAAGATGAAAGATTGACTTTGTGATGGTGTGATGGATTTTTTGCTAAACCCATACACGAGCATAAGCAAGGTGCTTCAGACACAAACAAAGAGAGGTCCTGTAATCTGAAGGATTTTAAACAGATAACTGCTGTACCTCTGGATTTTTAAATTTGTTTTGTAAAAGTTGATCCTGGAAAAGTAAAAGAGTTTCGTACATCCCCCTCCAAGAAGGAGCCGGAAATAGCAACAGACCAGCGAAAGGGTTACTCACTAGTACTGATGAAACCTGGAGCTCTGCATAGAGACGTCTTCTCATCTTAATCCCATTTAGAAAAAAAAATTGCCTTGGGAATGAATTATCATATGGTATACGACCATGAGTTGCTGTTTATGGGAAGTCATGACAAGTCGTTATAGAAACTTTCCACATTTAGATAAAATCTGAATCGATTTTTAAAGGTTCTGCTGTGGTGGCACGAAACCTCATCCACAGAGATACAAAGAAGAGACAAATCTACAGTATATTCTGTTTTAAAGGTTACGTAGATCTTTAGAAAAGTTTAATTATACGGATTTACAAATCAATAATATTAGCTCAGGACTCGGTAGCTCGCACCTCCAGGTTCCGGGTTCGATTCCCGCCTCGGGGTTTGTGTGCATGGAGTTTGCATGTTCTTCCCATGCTTGGTGGGTTTCCTCCAGGAACTCTGGTTTCCTCCCACAGTCAAAAGACATGCAGATTAGGCTTTCCCAAATTGCCCTTAGTGTGTAAATAAGTGTGTGAGTGTGTGACTGGAAGTCCTACAATGGTTGTACAAATGGGAATAAATACAATGGTTACCATGGGCCTCCACGGACCCTAGTTGGACTACAGAGTCTCTTAGATGGACGGATGGATGTTCAAAGCATGCTCAGTTGGGTTGAGGTCAGATGACTTAAATTTTGCAGCATTTGCCTGGATCTGAGACGAAAGTATAGATCAATGCACTTCAGAATTTCCCCTATCAGCGGTCATGAGCGTGTGTATGTGTGTGTGCCCTGCAATGGATCGGCACCACGTCCTGGGTGTACCCCGCCTCATGCGCCAAGTCTCCTGGGATAGGTTCCAGGCCCCCGCGAGCCTGTATACAGGATAAAGTAGTATACACGGCAAGTGAGTGAGTGATTAAAAAAGGCCAGTAATTTTCCAGAAAAAGGGAAAAGGGCTGTCCAAACTGGTCAAACTTGGACTTTTGATGAAATTTCTGGTGAATGAAGGCATAAACCAATTGACATTTACAGAAGACCGAAAGCACAGTACGCTGATGAGACTCTTAGCCGCAGTAAAACATTTTAAAGAAGTTCATACCATACGTCCATGAATGATGATCCCGGCCGAGGTGGCGCGTGAACATTGAGTGAGATTGACGGATTGATGAATGACTTGCGAATGGGCCAGTCTGTGTACACTGTGTACACTGTGTACACACAGTCATTCACCAACATCACTTGCACGTTACCAGAACTCAGCTGGGAGTTAATGCTACGTCCCCTGTATAGTCCTGACCTCGCTCCAAGCCGTTTCCACATGTTTGGTCCATTAATGGAGTTCCTGGGAGGCCGGGGTTTCAGTCATGAGGCATGCAGTCTGATCATGGTGTACTGAGAAAATTTCCTACATTGATGGTATCCAAGCACAAGTGAAACACTGGGATTAGTGCATTAGTGTAGCAGAGGATTCATGTATATTTATTTTTACTGTAATCCAACATGAGGCATTTATACTGTAAGTTTGCATCTCTCTCTCTCACTCTTTAAGAGAAGCATCATGACTTTTACCAATTTTAAGCACACTGTTGCCAGGGCTACCTTCATCACATGTGCAGTTCTCCATGGAAACTCCCTCCTCAAAATGGAACATGATTATTAGATACTCTATATAATTTTAAGTTTGTGGACACCTGACCATCAGACTTAGATGTTGGCTTTCCACAAACCTTTGGAAGTAGAAAATTGTACAAACTGTCTTTGTATGCTGTACAGTAGCAGTGCAAATTTCCTTCACTGGAATCAAGAGGCCCAAACTGGTTCAAGTATGACTACAATATGTTCCAGTACAAAAATAAAGCTAATCTATGACCTCATGGTGTGTTATGGTTCAAGTTGAAGAACTTGAGTGTCCTGCACAAAGCCCTGCCCTGCCTCAATCCTATGGAACACCTTAGGGATGAACCGGTATGGTGGTTGCACCCCAGGCCTTCTTACCGAAAATGAATGGATCACATACAGTAACCACACGGTTACAGTTCAAAATCTAGTGAAAAGCCTTCCCAGAAAAGTGGCCGTTAGTATAACAGGAAAGTGGGCTCAATGCTATATCAATGCTTATAGTTTTGGAATGGGATCATTCCAAGTCACCATATACTGTAGTTCTGCCTGTGAAGTGTGTGTGCGTGTACTGTAGCTTCAGAACTATTGGTCATTTTTTATAATGAAAGAGGAGTTGTTTTTAACTTTAAAGCCTTGCAACACTAATTTTGAACTTCTCATGTCTGAAAACTGGAACGCACAGACATGAACATAAAAAAATAATAATCTACCCATCATTATATTTTAAAGAGCATGACAATGACAAGAGAACAAAATAATACATTAGTCATACAGCAAGACAGACAGAATCGATATTCAAACCATTAAACTTGGGCAATTGCAAATGTTCGTACAGTATAACACCATTTTTCATAATACTTAATGCTTCTTATCTCCCAATCCATATTTTTCTTTCTTTTTTTTTTAATATGCTACACATTTTTATTTGTATCAGATAAAACGAAACACAGTTGCTAAATACAGTTTCATGTCCTTTTATGTCTGTAGTGTCCGGAACTTTTTTGAATTCAAATCGTTCAACGATCTTAACTGTCGTTCAGATGAAACTTTTAATTTCACAATTTCCAATTTAGATTTCACATGAAAAATGTATTATGTAAAATGCAAAATTGTTAAGATATTGCAACATGAATTTGACATGGTTACGGACACTACAGATTTCTTTGAGGGGAAAAAAATCCCTTAATTTTGCACGGAATGCTTTAATTTGAGCAACAACTTTTCAGGTCATATGCTTAGAAAAGCTTACACCAATTTTAGTATTAATAATAATAAAGAAATGTGAATAATTTGCATTTTAAATTATTATTGTTTGAAGCGAGACAGAAAAACGCTGAAAAATGCCCATTGTTGGGGCACATATAAAATCACCCCTCATCGCACACACATTTTCTCTTTTATATTTAATAACATAAAAACTGTGTCTTGGCTGATAGAATATATAAAGTTTAAGTAGAATAAAAAAAAAAATCTCACTTTGTGCAACATTTCTTCAAGACAGTTCAATAAGCCAAGTTCTTACTGCTTGTCTTTTTCCTTTCTTTCTCTCCATGTCAGGAATAGTGTATGATTGCTTTGAGACATAATCATACCCACGTAGTGTCCTTCAGCTCTGAATCCTTCCACCCTGTTTTTATCTAAGGATTCTGGTCCATTCATGAAAAGATCACCTGCCATTATGCGCGAGGAGAAGAGATGTCAATGAGTGTTGATTGGAGTTTTCATTCCGTTCCAGAGAAAATGAGACAATTCCACACTCCATGAGGTTCCTGTACACTGAAAACCGACCGTGTCGTAAATGCTAAAATGTGTAAGGGCAATTAGATCGATTTCCTTTTCCTACAAAGTCCAGCTCTTTATAGCTGCTGAGCCTGAAACGACTCACGCTCAGAGTTTGAATAGAGTGTCAATATTGGAGAATGTAAGGGGAACACGAATTAGAGCTCAATTACAAGGCTACTTAATTGTTTTGATTGGCATTGATGGTAAGAATGTAATTTCCTTCTTTCACAGTTTCAACAGGAAGCAGAATAATGACTCAAGATTAAAGGGTTGCGATCAAGGCATACAGTTTTTTTTTTTTTTTTTTGGCTTATTTGAAAATGTTGTGAATCCAAAGTTAGACTTGAACTAGAGCTTGCGTTCTAGTGAGTTCTGTCCTACCAAATCATGGATTCATTGTAATGAATGGATTCGAATAGAGTAGTGTAAAAGCTCTAGGGTTCTTTAGATCATATAACAAAAAGTATTTTTATAATACTTTGATATTTTTAGAAATATCATTGTTTGTAAATACTGTATGCATACACGCATATTTTGATCAGATAAAAAGAAACACATTTGCTAAATACAGTTTCATGTCCTTATTGTCCGTAACTTTTTTTAAATTCAAATCTTTAAATGATGTTAACTGTGATTCGGATGAACCTCTGCTAATTTAGATTTCACATGAAAAGACATAAACCCGAAAAAGTGTATTATTATAAAATGCTAAATTGTTAAGATATTACAACCTGAATTTGACATGGTTACGGACACTGCAGACTTTTTAGATATAAAAAGATAAAGTAAGCTTTTACCAAAGCCATCTCTCATGCAAAGCACTATGGTAGGTTTAATAGTATGTTTGTTATTAATAATTATTAGGAGGATTACAAAAAACTATTTAACTGATAAAATAAATACATAAATAAATGATGGTTAACTTTTGCAATTAATCTACACTTCACATGCATGACAAACTGACAGGAAGGATTCCTAAGGATTAAACATCAACTCCAGTCATTTACACCACTACTTAACATTATATGTGTACATTATTGTTTATATGCGATGTAAAAAATAGAACTATCAAAATAATAAACAATGATATGTACCCTGTACTTTAAACCTTCTGTGACTGCTAATAATTATCTTTGTAATAATCTACGCATCAATTTCTATAAAAAAAAAAAAAAAAAGGAATATCATTGGTCTCAGTGTTCCTCGTTTCCGGTTACTACATACAGGTAACTCTCCATAAGTTTGTCCTCGTCTCGTTTTGTCCCTCCACAGTCACCGTCCCAAGGCAGAGTGTCTCCCGTTAAGACCCCACAGAACGGGAGTCCAACAAAATGCCCCAGGTTCATGAAGGTAAAGAATTGGGAGAGCGGAGCGGTGTACAACGATACGCTCCATCACGGCTGCAGCAAGGTAGGACTGAAGCGCAACACACTCCACATGCTGCACTCCAACACTGAACCAATTTTCATTTTGAAAAAAACAAACAAACAGAAATACATTTTAAGTTTGTCCTTGAACGTGTAAAACAAATTATCGGTGAATTTTAATCTAATTAAACATCAGATTCGAAAATAATATATTGCTATTTATTTATTTATTTTGTGCTTTAAACAACTTTTGAAGTAAAGGATGATTTACTATTTTAGTGTGGTTTATAATTGTGTGTGTGTGTGTGTGTGTGTGTGTGTGTTTTTCTTCATAAAATATACTTTTGTGTTTTACTGTATATATTTTAATAGAAGCACCATGACGCTGATATTAGCGTATTTGCAATGCAAATGAAAGACTTAATGGTGCAATATTAAACACGATAAAGCACTGTCTCTCGATCCCGGTCCTGAAGGACGCCCTGTCTTGCACATTTTACCATTTTCTCAGTTCCCAGCTCCCTGATTTAACTAATCATCTAATTAACAATCTTTTTTGAATCGAAATGTGTGTAAAGGAGCAGGAAAAAACATTACAATGTACACAACAGGGCATCCTCCAGGACCGCGGTTGGGAACCACTGGATAAAGAAAATAATTTTTTACAAGCTTTTTACCTAAACCAAAGCTATTTATCATTTGCTGTGGTTATGAACGCGTAATTTAATTAAGACCGTAAACAATCACGCATTTGCGGAGGATTAGCCGTTCTGCTTGACATCTATCCATACGTCAAACTGAAGTTCAAATTTAGATTCGGTTCTTTGTGGAGACACGAGTGAGCGAGGGCAAACGAGCATGAGGACCCTCACGAGCATCTTCACGTCCGTCGGTTTCCTCTAACCAAGTGGAAGAGAGGGATGTTAGGTTCTACACGCTTTCATGAGCGCTTAGTGTTGCACGCCAATCACGGTTAATTACAGATCATATGATTTATAATATATTACACAGGATTTTTTTGGGTTGCTTTGCAGAAAGAGACAGCTGCATGGCTGAATTCATGGTGCCTCAGGGTAGAGGATGTGCCGAGGCAAATGAAAGTCTTTGTTTTATTTTTAACACTCTGATGCTAAGAAGCATCCATCCATCAATAAATCAGTGGTCCCGATGACAGGAGAGATTCGGCCATCCCGCCTCGGTTATCGGTCTTTACTCTTGGTTTAGAATCCTCCTTGGTAATTTGTTCTCATTCTTCTTGCTCTGGGGTGAAATCTTGGCCAAACTCTTCCACATGGCATGGAGATGGGGGTCAGGCTCTCTACGTTTCACCAGTCTTGAGTGGGCTGTTCAGGCTGCTGCACCTGTTTTAGCAGCACAGCCCTGACCGTCATTGGTTTGTCATTAAATTTCTGCTTGGCCTCAACCACAGTGACCGCATTAGTGGCTACCCAAAGTGACAGGGCGCTTCAAGTCTAATCTTATTACACTGACCATATGAGCTTGCTCAGGGCAAGGACCAAGCTGCTTCTATCATCGCTGGTTTCTACATCTCTGGACATAACTGGCGATTTGAACAATGGTAATCAGGCTAAGATGACTAAAAAAAAGTAAATTATATGAGCTACTGTACATATAGTCACTTCAATTAAAGACCGGCCAGATGAGCTACTTTTAAAAAACGTGAAACATCTTGTGACCTCCTAACTCAACCAACGTTACCATTACGATGAAACAGTTATGATATACCCTACAGTATATCATCAATAGTGAGAAGACAAGATGTTATAAGTATGTATGGTGTAAGATTGTGTTGCTTTCTAGTGGAACCCTTAAGGATTTGGGGTAGATCTTCCTTTTTCCTTTCGGATAAAGGTTTTAAATATACCCTTTTAAAACTCCATATAAACTTTGGTTGTGGACAAAATGCCTCAGCTTGACATCCAGTAATTGGGGACACATTTTAAAAGAAACATCTTGGTTTGTCTAAGTTCCTCAATGGTTCTTAACTCTTGATACTTAAGGAGTGGCAACTATATTAGGTTGGCTAGTCCTCTGTTGTAAGCTTACAGAAGAGATTTTGTTGCATAGTATTTATTGTTTTCAGGAGTTGTTGTTCTTAACTAGCCATCCAACCTGCTATCCAATAGGTACCCCATTTATTTTTTAATGTTCAGCTTGGAAGCTTCCTGAAAGGGAAACTCTTGCATAGTTCACGTAAATTTGAGTTCCTTTACCAGGTCAAAATGAATGAATAAACTTTTTAAAATTGGTATGGTAGATTTAATCATTTGACACCAATAGAATGGGAATTTAAATTTGCTCAGGTGGCAGATGCTTTCATCCAACGTATCTCACTTTTGAGACTCAGCAATTGAGGATTAAGGGTTTTGTTAAAAAGACACAAATATGGTGCACAGATAGATACTGATTTACTGACTTAATGACGTACAGTACTTGCTTAATCCCAAAGGAAATTCCAGTTCCGGTTCCAGTTGATACCACAGCCATCGTTGGCCAGGAGTCTAAAGACCTAAAGTGTCTATGATCTTCTGGATGGAATGGACAATATATGTCTCCCTTGTTAATCAGGAGTAGTAGCTACCTTACAACAGGGGAATTGTGGTTGATGGGTGGCACCAAATTGGGACTAAAATGGTGGAAAAACACACGGTGGTACTGGGAGCTGGACTCCCAGTCTTCTAATCTATAGCCCAAAGGCTTAACCACCAAGCCCTCACTTTTGATGATTATACTGACAATTTCTCAATTGCAGGTGCCAATCTGCAACGAAAGAGTGTGTATAGGCTCAGTGATGACGCCGAACATGAGAAGTAAACCAGATGAGGTTCGGACAAAAGACGAACTCCTATCACTGGCCACAGACTTCATCAACCAGTACTACACTTCAATAAAAAGGCAGGATCAAGCATTGTCCAAGAAGTTCACATGTCGTTCAATCTAGGGATACTGCTGTGTCCTTTTGCTAACGATCTGGCTTGCAGGTGTGGATCCAAAACACATGAGGACAGACTGGAGGAGGTTAAAAAGGAGATTGAAGGTTCTGGAACATACCAGCTTAAAGATACCGAGTTAATCTACGGAGCCAAACACGCCTGGAGGAACGCGGCTCGCTGTGTAGGGAGGATCCAGTGGTCCAAGCTACAGGTAGAAACATTGAGCTTTCATAAGTTTCATTGCTGATCTAGCCATTTTGTTAACTTATTTTTTTTGAGAGAGTATGAACATCTGTATGCACAAAAACAAACCCAGAATTACAGCAATTACACGATGATTACGACGATAATAACAGAGTTGTTTTTGACTAGGTGTTCGATGCTCGAGACTGCACAACAGCACACGGGATGTTTAATTACATCTGCAATCACATCAAATATGCCACTAACAAGGGCAACCTCAGGTGAGTGGTGGGATTATTTTTTTCACGGGTGATTCAGGATGGGGGAGCAGTAGGAATTACTCATTTTATTTCTGAGTACTAAAAGACTTATTACTCATATGTTATTGTTATAACGGTTACTCATTTCTTTCCACCTCCACTTTTTCTTTAGTGCCGTCCTCCCCACCCCATAATCCTCTTTATCTACAATATCTACCTTCCCAGGTTTACTTATCTACCTCTTTTCATCACATTTCTCAAGAGCTCCTTTGTGGGCGGCACCTGCCCCTGAAGAGCCAAATCTCTCCTCCAAAAATGTCTCGCCTGACTACAAAGCTAATCATACATGACACCTACTCTGTGTTCAGCTTAATTAGTGTCACGTCATGCATTGATCAGAGGCTGGAAGAGACGAGCAATGAGGCCAGACTGTAAGTGAGAGAGTAATGTCGAGGGAGGACCGTTTTAACAAATCTTTCTTAGAAAGTGCCGTTGCTCTGATTTCCCGAGACAAACATGACCCCGTGTTTCCTGATTACATCATTGGGATGTGTCAGTGAAGACACCGATGGTCGCCGTACCTGCAACTCTGAGGACAGTTTATCAGGGAGATTTGCATGTTTTTTCTTTAAACAGTATCATGACCCAGATTTATCCATGGCACTTCCTGGGACTTTCATATGTCTTTGGTAATCGGAAAAGATTATGTCTCCGGAAATGAGTAAGTTGTGAATATGTCTTCTTGTTTAAAAAACCAAGATGGCGCACTTGGTTGAAAAGATTGAAGTGCTCCATCTTTATGACAACCCGCCAGCCCATTCAGCTCATGAAACGGTGAAGCTTGCGGGCGACTTTGGGTATGAAATTCTGCCTCATCCCCCCCACTTCCCCAGCCTCACACGCAGTGCCTTCTTCCTCTTCCATCACTTGAAGAAACCAGTTTGTGAGTTTGTGGCAGGCGTTTCAAAGACGACGACGAGGTGATTACCGAGGTGAAACCTTTCCTCAAGAGCCAAAAAGAAGGCTTCTTCAGAGACTCATCCATCATTTGGAGAATTGTGTCGCCTTGGATGGAAAATTTATATAGGCGGACTAAGATCACAACCAATGTTTGTTTTCATTATATATTTTTTGAATAATTAAATAATTAATAATAACAATTTTATGACTGCTCCTTGTACACATTAAGTCACCCTTTGGGGTAGTTTTAGCAGAGCCAGATTTCAGAGGAGTTTGAAAAGGAACATTGGGAGAACATGGATGATATTGTGCACAGGCAGTAACCCGATCTCAGGAGCTGTGATATGGCTTGGCATTAGCTCCTTTAAAAAAATTTAAGAGCTGGATTGAGCAGCTCTTGATGTGCTAGACAGCTGCAGTCTTCCGTGACGTGATTGACCGATGCGCCGCTCCGTCTTATACTGGCTGACTCACAGTCATGTCAGAGTACATCAAGTGTAGTCAAAAGTTCCATCAAAACTTCAGTGGTGAACTTTTGTTTTAAGAACGGAGGGGATATTTTCCATTGACACATTGCTCTTACATAAAATAATGGCGTCTCCTTAAACCGAAACCTTTTCATTAAAGATCTCAGCTCGAATTCGTTGGCATCCTTACAGTACATTAACATCCTTCAATCTTACCTTCAGGTCAGCGATCACCATTTTTCCTCAAAGGACGGATGGAAAACATGATTTCCGGGTGTGGAATAGCCAACTGATCCGCTACGCTGGCTACAAGCAGCCCGACGGCTCCGTTCTGGGCGATCCCGCTTCCCTGGAGCTCACTGAGGTGAGACTTTAAATCTCTGCTTTATGGAGATGAAATTCTAATGGCTTCGCCCTCCTGGGAGTACTGAATGAGCAAGAAGGCTGTCTGTGGTATAGTATCTACTTAATGACAATGAAAAAATATACGCACTGTAAGATGAAAAATGATTAAAACGCTTTAACTCATTTGTCAGAAGAGACAGCATGTGTCCTCGAGCCTCCTGCTGCGGGGCTGATTATCTGGTGCGTCATGTTTGATAATTATGGCGGGAAGAACTTGTGGCTTTTCAGAAGAAAAAATAAATAATAAATCACATCCGGTTATTTATGGCAAGTTCTGAAATATACCCTAAATATGTGTGAATGGTTCTGCTGGAAATTTACGGAGCCAGTTTTTGGAGCTGTCGCAGATGCCTTTAACAGGAACAAAACTGTTTCTATATTAATCCCAGTTCTCTGTTGTGTGTGTGTGTGTGTGTGTGTCATGGTTCTAGCTGGTGGTTTGGCTGGCTAGACCGGCTGATGTAGTTGCCGTGGGCATATGTGGTAGGCATGAAGGCAGAGGGGTTTTCAAACAGAAATAGTCTTTATTTACAAACTAAAAACAGACACAAAAACAAACGAACCAAAACAACAAACTCAAACCAAAACTAGAGCTCAGGAAAAACACAGGGAACGGCGCGCTAACACAGGGAACTGACGGAAGGAAACATGGAGTTGGAGCTAACTAAAGACACACAGGGGGACTAGAGACTGGAGAGACAGGACTGGAGACTAGATACAGGACCAGGGATACAGCCTAGAGACAGGACTGAAGACAGGACCAGGAGCACAGAGACTAGAAGTGTTAGTGGTAAGTGAGGTTAGTAGCTACATGGAATATGGAGACACTGGATGCTGACCTAACCGGGTTAGTATCTAACTGGATTAGTGGCTAACCGGGTTAGTACTGATCTAGGGGCCCGGAACTGGAACACAAAAGGAAAGGCACACATGAGGCTATACCAAACTAGCGGCTAACCTACTAGCGACCAGAACCACTAGCAGTCAATCCCACTAGAGGCTAGCCTACTGGAGGCTAACCCTACTAGGGGCTAACCCTACTAGCAGTCAAGGCCTACCAGCGGCTAACCCTGCTAGAAGCTAAGCCCTCATGTGGCTACACATAATAAAACAAACAAAGAACTACACCAGAAGGCCGACACTGGGGATACAAAGAACAGTACTTACACAGGAGGAGACACGGCCTAACTAAACACTGAACAAGGCAGCTCCATGAATCCATCAAAACAAGGAACTTACAGAAAACCAAAACTAGAGCCCTCTGAAAACAAAGGTTACAAAACATAAACCAAATATAAACTTAAAGAAACAAAAAGGAATGCCCACATGATGGTATACATACATACAAACATACAAACAATGCTCGACCCAGTTTCCCAGAACAAACTGCTATTTATAAGATGTTTAATGAGCCACCTCAGTTCATCACCTGACTGAGGTGCCTTCTGGGAAACTGAGTCGACCAACAAAAACTACAGTCAGACAGACATGAACAGTGACCTCTAGTGGAGGTTCCTAACAGTGTGTGTGTGTGTGTGTGTGTGTGTGTGTGTGTGTGTATTATAGATCTGTATACAACAGGGATGGAAAGCGCCCAGAGGCCGTTTCGATGTCTTGCCCCTTTTGCTCCAAGCAAACGGCAATGATCCGGAGCTGTTTGAGATCCCTGATGACCTCGTGCTAGAAGTCGACATCACACACCCAAAGTAAGTGAGATGTTCGACAAAATGCAATAGCTTTTAAAAGCTGGTTTAGAATTTTATTTATTTTTGTAGAGGTGGATGATGGCAGGGTTTGTTTGCTGGTGGATATAAAAGAATGTAACTAGGTTAATACTGTAGGCCTAGCAAAACTTTTTGGATTTTATCTTACTGTACTTCCTAGATTTTGTCCAGTTTACCTGCAAAAAGACTGAATTTTAACCTATAAACAGACATCACATTTAGGAAATCCTTTAGTAAATAATACATCATTACTTTTAGTGTTCTAATGTGCACATGTGGCATTTGTTAATTTACTGTTAATTGTTTATTAGCCGCTCTTCTGGGATAAGCTTAGCTTTTGAGGTCAGTGGTTAAGACTTCGTTCCGGTGCTCCCTACTCCCTGCAGCTTTTGCTGTAAATGTTGGTGAAGGGAATTTCCCGCTACAAAACTCCACCATTCGGAACACTGTGAAGTCATCAGCGCTGACGTCACTCCCGCCGTATTATTGATAATAATAATTGATTAAAACAGTATCAAAGATTTTTTTTTCACAGAATACTAGCCTATATAATATCAAAGATTTCTTGATTTAATTATAGTTTCAATTCTTGTGTCATATAAAGATGATATCGTCGTCGATAATAATGATAATAAATATATTCATCTTTTTACAAGCTCCATTAAAAATAAAAAACCAATATAGCAAATATGTATAGCAAATATGAATGGGTCCAAATGGCTCTTTGAGTGTCTATGGTTAAATGGGGAAGGATACATTCTGTGCTGCTCTCACATATGGCCAGAGTAAGTTGAGTAGATAGTAGCTGCTTCTATGGGAATTTCTTTTTTTCATTGTTTCAAATTAGGAACAATGATCATTGGTAATTGAAGGGATTGACTGTGCTTTTCAGTCACAAGTGTCAACTAGATATTACAGTAGCTTCTCATAGGTGGCCTAATTGATGTCAGTACAGTAGTAGAGAAAGTATTTAAAATTCAGTAACCACATACCAAGTATAAAGCTTTGTAACCTTACTCTCGGCGGTACGCTGGCTTAATGGTTAGCGCTGATTCCTGCCTCGGGGTCTGTGTGCATGGAGTTTGGGAGTTCTTCCCATTGCTTGGTGGACATGCAGATTGGCATTCCCAAAGTACCCGTAGTGTGTGAATATGTGAATGTTGACTGGAGGTTCTACCACAGTCGCAAAACTGGGAATAAATACAACTGGCCTCCACGGTCCCTAGTTGGACTACAGAGGTTCCTAGATTGATGGATGAAACCTTAATTTAACTGCATTCTTAATAAATCCATGTTCAGAAATACACTTGCCATGGTGGCTTTGTGGGTAGTACTGTTGCCTTGGACTCCCAGGTCTGGGTTTGATTCCCGGGCCAGGTTCAATTCCCGTCTCTGTGTGCATGGAGTTTGCATGTTCTCCACGTGCTTGGTGGGTTTCCTCCGGGTACTCCGGTTTTCCTCCCACAGTCCAAACACATGCAGATTGGTGCATGAGACGGGGTTCCCAAATTGCCCGTAGTGTGTGAATGAGTTTGCATGTGCGATTAACTGACACCCTGTCCAGAGTATACCCTGTCTCATGCCCCAAGTCTCCTGGGATAGGCTCCAGGCCCTCCGCGACCCTGAATACAGGATTAAGCGGTATAGTCAATGAGTGAATGGTTAATGTCTCAACTTAATCAAGCTACTTTTGCAAACATATTTGCTATATTGTTTTTGAAACTCAATTAAAAAAATTAAATTTTGTTCTACAGCCCTAAGGGTGTCCTTGTAAATACTTTTAATCAATCCCTGGATGCAAAAAGTTTGAGAACCCCTTGTATATTATTATATATTATTATACTATCATGCATCAGATTCTAGCACATTCTGTCTTTCCGTCTCCTTTATGGCCGTAACCAAATGATGAAACTGTGAATGTAGTGCTGTGAATCTGAGAGGCTGGCAGAGTATTAGCATCACGGGAGTCATGCTGAGAACAAGTGGCCTGCATGCGTAAGTCAGGGACGCAGGCCAGCGCAGCATAAAACTGGCCCTTCCCCCAGATTCGAACTCAGACACGGTGCCAGTTTGTCAGCCTCCACGGGCGCTGATAATGCCTGAGACAAGCTGAGAGAAGCACAACCTGTGCTACTTACATTCATCTTGAAACAGAAGCGTGTTTAAAAGTGATTGACTTTTAAACGACACAAATGGAGTAATGACGATCTGTAAGCTCAGGATTTACAGACGCAAGGGTTTAGACAGTTCTTTAATATCAACTGGTTTATCTGCCATGTTGTACAGCATGAGCATTTTTAAATATAATCCTTTCAATTGTTTTAAGTGTTTAAATCTAAAACATGTAATTGAAATAAGAATAATTGAGCTGTCCATGGTATGGTTAGGAGGTAATGATGCAAGATGCATGAACATGGACACAACTGTATAGAATCAGCCATTGGACAAGTAATCAGAAGGTCTCAGGTTCAAACCCCACCACCAGCAAGTTGCCCTTGAGCAAGAATCAGTGACTGAGATGGGACTCATAAAAACACAAACTAACACAATTCATTATTCAGTTCAATCATTGCCATGGAAACTGGAATGTAACGTATGGCGGGTGTAACAGGTGGAATATGACAAGATCATTACTTTTAAAACTTTCTGTTGTGTGTTTGTACTTTGACGATCTTTGTTGTGTAATTTTTATGTACAGGAAGTCCATATACAAAAAAAAATTATAAAAATGTTTCTTTAATTGTAAGAAGATGAAAATCCACCATTTAAACCTGTTGATCAAAAAAATCCCATGTCTTGTAGGTAATGAAAAAAAATTATATCTAGGTGTAACAGAGCACTTTGGCAAACTACTCTAAGGTTGTGTGTTCTGAGCTGTCTAGTGAGGAGCTTTATTGGGCTTAGCAGATGCTCAAAAGCAGCCAGAGGCCAATTTGGCCGCATGTGCAAACACCTGAGAACCTTGCAGGTGCTGGTAGAGCGTTAATGAACGTTTTGGCAGAGTTCACAGTGAATGCATTTAGCGACGGGCGAATTAGCGTACACTATTTGATTCCTGCAAGCTATAGTTGTAAACAACAGGATGTTTAAAGTAAGATGCTAATTTCGACAAGTGTGCTTAATGCATTTTTTGGCCACTTGCATGTTTTTTTTAATTTATTTTTTTAAATCTGTATCTACTGTAGAAGTTTAAATGGAGTTGAGTTGGACCAATGCAAAAAGTTATGGGTTCATAAAAATGTCAGTCAAGTAAAGGTCATACGGTGCTTTGGCTGATAGACTGATCAATCAGTAAAATTGTATGTAAATATTATTATAGATCACAAAAAACTAAAGGTTTTCACATAATCAGCTAAAGTGCAAAGCGAGTTCACATTGCAGCTGTAATGAAAAGTTTGACACAAATATTAATTTTCACAAAGTCTGCTGCTTCAGTGTTTTTAGACCTTTTTGTCAGACGTTACTCTGGTATACTGAAGTATAATTACAAGCATTTCATACGTTTTAAAGGCTTTTATTGACAATTACATTAGGTTTATGCAAAGAGTCAATATTTGTAGTAGCAATCGTTTCCAGACCTTTGTAATTCGTCCCGGTATGCCGTCAAGTCAATCAACTTCGGCCTGATGGCTCAGCCCATTCTTACATAATCAACACTTTGAGATAGTCAGAATTTGTGGATTTTTGTTCATCCACCCGCCTCTTGAGGATTGACCACAAGTTCTCAAAGGGATTAAGGTCTGAGGAGTTTCCTGGCCATGGATCCGAAATTTTGATGTTTTGTTCCCCGATCCATTTAGTTATCACTTTTGCTTCATGTCAAGGTGCTCCCTCATGCTAGACAAAGCATTGTTTGTCACCAAACTGTTCTTGGATGGTTGGGAGAAGTTGCTCTCGAAGGACGTTTTTGTAGCATTATTTATTCATGGCTGTGTTCTTAGTCAAAATTGTGAGTGAGCCCACTGTCATGGCTGAGAAGTAACCACACACACGAACGGTCTCAGGATGCTTTACTGTTGGCATGACACAGGACTGATGGTAGCGCTCTGACAAAAAGATATAAAAACACTAAAGCATCTTGTGAAATTTTATATTTTTGTTATTCTTAAAGCTTTTGTCCCCGGCTGGTTTCCGCTTAGTGATATGCAAAACTCCCTTAAAGTGGAAAATGTGGACCAAACAGTGATAGAAAAGAAATTTCTCCAAGAACAAAAAGGAAATCTTTTTTGAATTTTTTTATATTTTTTATTTAAGGCTGAAATCAGAACGCAAATTAAAGAAGTGAATTTTTTGTGAATTAGATATGAAATGAAAGAAATTATTTTGCATGAAACAAATGGTGAAAAAATACATCATATTATTCAGTATATTCAAAATTCACTTACTATACAGTATGTGTGCAATTGAAATAAATAAGCTACAACACCTCATGTCCTGGTATACAATACAATACAAACTTTTGATTAAGGATACGGATGTATCTTTCTTAACTAACATGAACATTTTTTAAATATCCATCTAAATAATAAAATCTCAATGTCGCCTTATCGTCTAAAATTCATTTCCTTTCATCATCCAGGTTCGAATGGTTCAAGGACCTGAATCTGAAGTGGTACGGCTTGCCCGCTGTGTCTAGCATGCTGTTAGAGATCGGAGGCTTGGAGTTCACCGCCTGCCCCTTCAGCGGGTGGTACATGGGTACGGAAATCGGCGTCCGGGATTTCTGTGACAGCTCGCGCTACAACATTCTAGAGGTACTGCTAGTCTCTGAAGTCTGAGGTATTTTTGATGTAAGGGAGTTCACATTTACACACTCTAATGGGCAATTATTGTGTCTAATGCAGCACCCTGGATTATGAATATCAGTTAAACTAAATCCAATATTATCCCACATGTCCGTCATTACCATAACGACAGAGGTTGATCTTTCTATTATGATAACCAATTTGCAGGGGTATGATATACTAATTCGGAAATATGCTAATGCGACTGTTATCATTCAGCGCTCATTGTCCATATATTTTTTTCCAATTAAACCATGACCTCATATTAGTCTCGTTGAATATAAAACAAAGCTGAAGTGTTAAACGCCGCATCATTCCCCATGGATCAGTCTTTACATTACCAAACTACATTAACTGATGCTACCATTTACAATCTAATACTCTATACCAGAACTATTTTTGCCTGTTCTGCTTTTGTGATTAAATTCTACATGGTTTGAACGCTTAAATTATCCAAACATTTTTTTTTAAATAAGTAGTGCATTGTTTTGTTTTTTATAAAAAATAAAAAAAAAAAGCAATGCATTTATGACGCATCGTTCTTTCAGGCTCAGGGATCTCATTTCCATAATCATTATGTGGAGGAGGAAGTGAAGAAGGTTATGGAAAGTTACGCAACACCCACCTGTGCTCACGTTAGTGTCCACTACCTTTATCTGCATGCTCGAGTGCAGAATGGTGACGGTTTTATTGTGCTGTTAGAGTTTAAAAAAGACTTCCTATGGATCCTGTCTATCATTATACTAGGAAGTATGAATAATTATATAAATGCAGGTGCAGGTAGTTGTCATAATTCGTTTATCATTATCATAGGTCTTCCTCAGGTCGGCCTAAATAATACATTATGCCCGTTCATAGCAATATTATTTATTATAGACACACAACACGCTTCACTTGAAGTTCTCTATAAATGTTTTGTAGATACTCTTGTAAACACTTAAGTTCATGAAATCTTACAACTTCATTCATTCACATTTAGCTTTGATTACAGCTTTGTCGTGTAAGCACTCTTTCACAATGAGAGTTCTGGAATATGGCCGTACCCTCTGGTTAGAGAAACTCCATACTGTAGATGTATAAGATAACCTGGTCATTCAGGACATTCAGGCCGTCAACTGACTTCGTTTTTTGCCGCATAACGTTGCTGAGTCTAGACCTGAGCAACTGAAGCAACCCCAGATAATAACACTGTCTCCAGAGACAGTCTAGACCCATGATCTTTTTCCTTCATGCAGTCTTTATCTTCCCTAGACTAGATCCCTTTTTTTTATGATTAGTCTCATATCATTTTCATTCGTGATTTTTTAATTTATTTTTTTGTTTTCAACCACGTCTTTCACAAAGCTGACGGGTTCAGCACCATCCTTCCAGGTTTTCATAATGTCTTGAAGGGTCCTTAACCTAGTTCCAATAATTTCCTCTCTCCTTAGGTGTTTTCTTTGCTTGGTGACCCTCCAGAAATGGTGACTTTTTGTTTTTTGGCCAGACAGTGTATAAAGATATTTAATCAACATTGCAGAAGAGGGGGCGCTGTTGTGCTGGAGATCAGTGATGCAGTTGTAGGCATGAGGGCGCAGAATGCGAGTCTTAGCAGGCCTGCTTTCCAGCACTTCAGGTCGTACCGACCTACTTTCAGCCATGATGGTGACTGATAAGTTAATATGATTGACGATTTTTAGAACGCCGGTGATATCATCACGACTAGGAATGCTTTTCGTCCAATCAGATTACTCGGTCGGAACTATATGCAATAAAGCTAGGCTTAGCTTCATTCAATGATCTGGCATACGGTAATATCATAGTTTTGATAGGTTTTTCTTTCAATAAGTACTGTATGCTGGCTTGTGCTATAAATATATTGAGATATACAGTGCGAAAAATATGTTCATATGATATACACTACATTTAGAACAAAATAATAAAATTCACTTCATCTTAAGCCTGTACTGAGTTAGCGTAATGCCTTAGTGTGAATATACACGTATACATTTCAGTACATTATGAGAAATACAGTATGATGAGAAATGATTTGTACAGTTAATGCAGACATTATTAATAGATTTTAAAAAGATTCTAATACAGAATTGAAACTGTTGAAAGGTTGCTGAAGAGTGTTTGTTTTAATCAGTGTATCACTTCAAGCTCCTCATAATAGGAGGCCATGTGGCTTTCTTATTGGCTCTCGTTAATGAGCTGAATGAGATTTATAAAGGGTTTGCTTAATTGTTGAGAGAGTACAGTGTTTTTCAGCCATGTGTTTTTCTTTTTTTGTTTCAACAGGAAGTCGCCACCATGATGGGGCTGGACACCAGGAAGACATCGTCTCTGTGGAAAGACCAGGCGCTAGTGGAAATCAATATTGCCATCCTGTACAGTTACCAGGTGCTGTTAATGATGGTTTTTCTATGATGAACTGAATTGTCTGTTGATTTTTGCACAAAATGCAGTTTTTGTAAAATTATGTGAAGAAAATAAAATTCTTTTCGAATTACTAACCCTTAAAAGGTCTATGATGATACCCGGACAGTTTTGATTGATTTGGTATTTATTTAATTGAACAGACTTTAATTTGCATTTTCACATAACAATTGTAGTTCCAATAGTACTAGGGGCGTTCAAGTCAAACCGGGACTTGTGGGACTTAATCCCATTGGCATTTTATAGAAGACTCCCCTCGTTCATGTCATTCAGTTGGTTATCATTGCTTTAAACACTTTATCATAATCCCACATGTACTGTACAGATGTCCAAGGTGACCATCGTGGACCATCACTCAGCCACAGAGTCGTTTATGAAGCACATGGAGAATGAGTTCCGGGTGAGAGGCGGATGCCCGGGTGACTGGGTGTGGATCGTCCCTCCAATGTCGGGCAGCATAACGCCCGTGTTCCACCAGGAGATGCTCAATTACCGCCTCACACCTTCTTTTGAATACCAGGTAAGGAATAACAACCGTTTATGAAGGCGTTTGCTGCACTGTACATTTACAGCATTTAGCAGATGTTTTTACGTGAAGTGGTGTATATGAGGGTTTTATAGTCTCCATCAAAAGCATATTTCTTGACAACAGACTGTGAGTGACTTAACAGGCAGGGAAAGTCCATTCCACTATTCAAGTGGCCTGCAAGGCCAGAGTAAAGTCAGCAGTGACTAAAGAAGGGAACGGATTTCCCACATTTGTCCTTGCCAGCATTGTGAAAATCAGCTTTCTGATATTATCATAGGAAATTATTTGAAAAAGGCCTTTTTATACTGTAGGCCTGTATAAGGTCATTTTAACATTTACTGATTAAAACAATGCACTCATACTGTAGTATACATACTGTACACAGAATTACATTAAGAAAATGTTTAATAATCAAAAAAGTTGTTGGAAAAAATAAATCTGTTTTTATTTAACATCAAAGGAGAATTTCCATTACTGTTAAATGAAAACAAAAACAAATCAGTTGAAAAGAAGGTGTTGTGTTGGTGCTGATTAAATAGAATTTTTTAATGTTATACATAACAACAGGTAATAGCGAAAATGTGTTTGATTTTATATGTGCCTCAAAAATGACCATTATACTGTCTCGCTTTAAACAATAATCATTAACAATGCTAATTATTTATATTTCTCTATGAGTATTGATAGTAAAATTGGTAATTTTATTTAAAAAAGAAGAAAAAATTGTTGCTTAAATTGAATCACTCCGGGACTCCGAGTGGCGCAGTGGTAAAGCGCTCGCCCTATCATCTGGAGATCGCGAGTTTGATTCCCGGGTGATGCTATAACCTCTCGTAGCCGGAGGCCTAGAGAGAGCTGATTGGTCGAGCTCTCTCAGAGGGGAGGGATGAGAGGTACTTAGTGCTCCCACATTAATCACGGGTCTACAGCCAATCAGGGGCATCTGTGAGCTCATGCAAGTGGACGGAGCGGATAGCGCTGTCCTCCGAGTGTGTTACGCTGTCACCAATGGCGCGTGACCTAGCAATTCGAAATGATGCAGTCGGCTGGCGTCACGTGGTTCACTCCAGTTTTTGGTAAAGGCTTAAAAAGCAAAAAATCTGTAGTGTCCATAACCATGTCAAATTCATGTTGCAGTATCTTAACAATTGTCTCTTCATGTGAAATCTATAAAGAAAAATTCTAGATACTACAGACATAAAAGGGCTGAAAAAAATATATAAATGTGTATGCATATTTCCAAAAGATAAGAAGCATTAAGTACTGCATTATGAAAAATGGTGTTATGGTCCTATCTGAAAATTCACTTTTTCACTTACAGTACTGTACAGTAGGTTAGACACTTTTTAGCCCCAATACCATGTTTTGGGCGAAAAGACTGTAGGACTGAAAGAGTTGATTCCTTCATTCCGTAATGATACATTAATTGACTGATTGATTGATTCATTAATTGAAGCTCTTTATCCTGGTCGGAGTGGCGATAGATCCAGATCGACTCTGAACACCTGGGTAGGATGCAGATTTGATGCTAATGAATTATGATTATGTCTGTCTGCAGGCTGAGCCCTGGCACACTCACGTGTGGAAAGGAGTGAACGGCACTCCCACCAAGAAAAGAGCGATCGGCTTTAAGAAGCTCGCCAAGTGAGTGTGCATGGGATTTTATTCCAATTTTTTTTTTTTAAATGCCATAATGTAACATGTTAAGTTCACTCACTATATGCCCCTGGAACCCCATCCTGCTCGCTGTGCGCATACACACACACACACACACACACACACACACACACACACACACACACACACACACACACAGCCTTGATTGGCCATTTGATTGTGATTGTGATTGACAGCCATTGCCTCAGTGTTTGCGTATGCGAGTGAGAGTGTATCCAGAGTGTTTTATCATGCGCCGCATTTGCGTTATTACACCACGCACTGGTGGCGGAAGGTGAGGAAATGAAACAGCAGTCTAGCTCACTCAATCATCTTCAACGGTCTAATCAGGACCTATTTTGAAGTCTTTTTTTTTTCTTTTTGGGACTCCCACTTTGCTGTAACTGCTGTAATTGCATGATGCAGGATGGAAGAAAGCAGACGGATCTTTGCCGTGGCAGGATTGTTAAAGAAAAAGTTCCTGTTGATCTGACAGCGTACAGAATGAGAATGTGGTCTGGAATAAACAAACGTTTCGGGTTCTTTTTAAATTATACACGGAGTAATTGTACATTTATAAGCACATTCTTCTCACATATTACTTTTAAATTTCCACTCACTAAGATGTGATATATAATGGAATAAAACTTATGGGAAGATATTTTACCATAGAGTGCTGTGATATGGATTGATGCTGCTTTTACCTCCTGATTGAAATACAGTACCACAGGAGTTTGCTGACAGTTACACTTTATTTAATTAAAGCTCATGTATTATGTTAATTTTTAAACAAGTTCAAATAAGACTTGGATTTCTTGGATATGGAAATATTCTGGCTGAAATACAACTCAGATCCTGTGTCCTGGCGGCTTAATGTTTCTTCTGTTTCACTCCTTTTCCAATCGCGCCATTTCAGTGTCTGTAGCAAAATGCACGGTTCGAAAATCGGTGTGAGCCCAGTTTTAACACACTCATGTTTGAGGCATCTCCCACCCATTTTGAGGCATGTCCAATCAGCATCTCTGCCCAAATATGAAATGAAATAAAATGGGGAAAAAAAGGATTAACCGTCAAATCCAAAGATTTTTCATGTGCCTACACAACAGAGAGATATTTATACTATATATATATATATATATATATATATATATATACACTGTATATATCTGTGTGTGTGTGTTTACTGTATGTATATGTATGTATACTGTATGTATATATTACAAATTTTGTTATATACGTTTTTTATGTCTGCATTCTTATCATTATACAAGACTATTTCCTACAAAGATACACTAAAATGAATGAATAAATAACATTACAGAAAAATATTTGCCTGCCTGTAAAGAAAGTGACATATTACATGACAGATCAGTTTTCAGATGGGAAAAAAAAATCAATAAAATAGACTCCTGGGTTTTGCATGAAAATAGAAAGGAGTGAGTGTGACGAAGTTACCAAAAGAACTCATATTCTCCAGCATGCTCAGTAAAACCTAACATTATTGATTTTTTTTCTCCATTTCTCCATGGTCTTGTACTTCTGTTCGGTTTTTCTGCACAAAGCAAACGTCCCGGTTTGACTTGAACGCTCCTCGTATAATCCTGTGGTTTGCTTTGTTCTTCACTTTTTCTTAGAGCTGTTATAGAAAATGCTAAGCTTCTTCTGACCAATCAGAATTAAGATAAACCGTATTGAAAGTTTCAAGCCTCTTTACAGGTATTAGTGGTTTCAGTGGGCACATGGTTGAGGTCAGGTCAAGTTAATCCAGCATATGGACCATGAAAAGTTTTATCTTATGTTGCTAGAAGAGAGAAATTCAATTATATTGTGTCCTTATCTGTGTGTTTTGTGCAGGGCTGTAAAGTTCTCGGCTAAGCTGATGGGTCAGGCCATGGCCAAGCGAGTCAAGGCCACCATATTGTTCGCCACTGAGACAGGGAAATCGCAGGACTATGCAAAGACCCTGTGTGAGATTTTCAAGCACGCTTTTGACGCCAAGGTAACGTGACACCTTGACCACATAGCTATGTTTTCCTGGAGCAGATTTTCAAGCCTTATTTCACTCGAAGAATGCCCCTGCGTCTTTAGGTCTCAGCAGTAAAACAATACAAAGGTTTCATGGCTCTCTCAGCGCCCGCAGATTGCAGAGCGTCAGATCTGTTTTCACACCGTGGGGAGCCGAGCGCAGAGCTTGGACGCCGCGAATGTGTCTTTTTGTCGCAGTCTCTTTTCCTCGCACGCAGAAAATCACCAAAAGGCACGTGAGGATTTCTTCAGCCAAGTGGTGCGCTGTAGTTTAAGATAAGATCACAAAACACCCCAGGCTGTGAGAGATTACAAAGAAAATAAGAAACGCCATCAAAACAGACACTCGCGGTTGTCTGGCATAGCCGAGGCTTTTCATAGAGTGAAAAATAAAAAGTATATTTTTCTTCATGATAGGGGTGAGGTTGTTGGATTAAACATGATTTTGGGGTAGAGCGCTACAGTAAGTCCCCTAAATATATCAAAAATACGAACATATGAGTTACGAACTTTTGAAGGTATGAAAATATGTTAGATCAGGGAAGTTACATTACATGTCCGGCATACATTATCACACGTGTGCAGTGTGCATCCCAGGATGTCCGGAAGCAAGCGCACTGTAAAAGCAGCGGCAGTGAAGCTGGTACTGCTAAGAAGCACCAAGCCATAACAATGGAGACAAAAGTGAAAATAATTGAGAGAATGGAGCGAGGTGCAAATACACCAGACGTTGCTCGTTCTTTTAACATGAATCGTTCAACTATCGGCACAATTCTAAAGAAAAAGGACAATATCATGGAACATCACTGACTTGTCTTCTGTTCCACCTTATCCTGTGTCCTGGGGGGCCTGGAGCCTATCCCAGGAGACTTAGGGCACAAGGTGGGGTACACCCTGGACAGGGTGCCAATCCATCACAGAGATCATGGAACAAATGTGTATTACCATTTGTGTCAGTATCCTAGTATCTAGACAAAGTTTCTTGGACTTACGAACAAATTGGACTTACAAACAAGCTCTGGGAAAGGAACCCGTTCGTATGTAGGGGACTTACTGTATGTGTTTTTTTTTTCTTCTTCTTTCACTTTCTCGGTCTCATTATAATCCAAAAGGTGTTATTACAAGCCAATGCATTGCATTCGCACCCCCCTTAAAGTGAGTTCGTCATCACCATTAGTTTGTGGAATTATTGCTCTTAAAGGTGCAACTTGTAATCTTTTAAATCGTCTCTGGTCCTGTAATCATCACACAATTCCAAAAATCCAGTTTGCCACACCATCATGATGATGAGAAGCACATGGACCTTTAAGAAGAACTTGTGGTTTTATGTCTGGTAGGACGGGAACTGGTTAACCAAATGTAAATGTCATTCTGACGGGAAGAATTCTAAAACCAAACATTGAGCCAACAAGTAAATATTTGCTCTTGTAAGCTTCATGTTGCTCCGTCATGAGCAAACAGTTTACAGTTTCATTCCAGGGAACCCTTTATAGAGTCTACTATCAGTTTTATGACTTCATTCACCAGAAAAGTCATCACAAGTCCCACTTTGACTTGAACAGCCCTCGTACCATTTCAGTGTCTATTGTATGTAAGTGAGTTACTTCTGAGCCATGCTGCTTCAGAGACCTTGTTATGAGGACACAATAGGTGGGGAAACCTAACTGGCATGTTTACACCCCAGCAAGTATAAACAAAAGTAAAAAGACCAAAAAAAGAGAATGTCTGAAGAAGAGAGTGTCTGAAAAATCACCAGCCAATGAGAATAGAGCTAAATGGATAATGAATAACCGGTACATCGTGCTTTTGTGGATTTTGCTGAACATCATGGCCTTAGTTCCTGGCTTTTATGACATGATGTGGTTGTTGTTCCAGAGATGTTGTACCATTTTCACAAAATTTAACGCTGTCAATATTAACGTACCATATTAACGGGTGTGATTGCGTTGGGGGGGCAAACAAAATTAAAATAAACTTTTAATAATCGCTTGTAAGCATCATTACTACTACAGTAGTATAAAATACAGGCATGACTCACATAACATCCAGTCAACCAGCTCCGCTTGCCCTAAGAAGTGCTGGAAAAGCACCGAGTGTGAGCTCAGCCGTGATCACTTGACTGCTGCTTAACTAGAAGATCAGGTCGATCTGGTCCGAGCTCTTTAACTTTTTTTCTTTCTTCGTCTGATCGCCTTGTGAAGGGGTATTTTAGCAAAGAAATTACAAAATTTCCCTTCATATTTAGCTGGCTTCCACGTCAACCACTATTCAATACATTAACTAACAATCTGCTGACCGTTAATAAGACTCGTTGAGAATGGTCCAATCACATGAGCCCAAATATTAAAAATAAATAAATAAAAATTGAGTCGCTAAGAACAAAAGTGGGAGGGTTCGGGGCGCACAGTGCCGCGCCCCAAGGATGATTTGAAAAGATCCAATCAGTGCTCTGTTACGTGGTGCGGTATGGGGAGCCGCACCATGCGATGTTTTTTAATGATAAGAGCCCTTATGCTGGGCTATAGAGAGGGTTAACGAAATAGGAGGTGGTGAGAGTGCTTGTGATACGCATGGGAAGACGTTCCTGTTTGGAGATACCGTGGGATTATTAATTAAGGAACTTAAGTGAAACCAAAGAAAACTGAAAACGCAAAACAAACAGAGCCCTGTTGTCTCCATGAGAATGGACGGTGCTCTGGAAAATAAAACAAAACTTTTATCCTCTCGGGGCGGGGGGTTTGCCCTTACTGAGGATTTATGGGAGAGAGAGGGGTTTGTGTTTTGTGCACAAATGAGCACGCAGGCTGAACTGATTCGTGCTCTCTTTCACTTTCTTTGCCTCAGTCTCTGAACAGCACACTGTCTGTCTGTCTGTCTTTTCTTTTCTTTCTTTCGTTCTTTTCTTTGTCTTTGGCCCTAATACCTTACCGGTGCTACCTAAATGATCGCACGACGTGCGCCGGTATCAGGACCCTTAAATAGACACGCCTTCAGGTGCAGCTCGTTCCGGCTGATTGCCTGACGGCGGCGTTGTCAGTATCGCTATCCATTTTTTTATTCCATCATTGCACGTTTGTATTTATAAAAGTGTATAAGTGTTTTAAGAGTAAGAGTTGTAAGAGTATTTTAACATTGCGATTAATCGTGATTAATCACAGACTATGATTACAATTTTTACTCGATTGACAGCACTAATATAAATACAGTATTCCTATTGGTAAGTATTGACACGGTCAGTCAAGCGAACCACCAGCGCGTGCTCTTTTAACACACGACAGCCAGTGATCAGGGAGTGACATGTGCTTCCTCTGAAGCCTGCCAACTTTTTCATGCCGCCGCTTAAAACACATACAGAGGAACGTGCTATTCATCCTCCTCCACATACACATACAGCTCACAGACTCCCATGAGTGTGCGGTGATTGACAGGCGAAAGAGAGCATGCCGTCCCTCGCACCCCGAGTTTGCCTCGCTGGCTTTGAC
This sequence comes from Clarias fuscus, assembly GCA_030347435.1. Classification (NCBI taxonomy): domain Eukaryota; kingdom Metazoa; phylum Chordata; class Actinopteri; order Siluriformes; family Clariidae; genus Clarias; species Clarias fuscus. The sequence continues at coordinate 24,725,946 of CM059208.1, forward strand.
TTTTAATGCTTGTGATCTTTGTGTATAACATAGTGTATACTTCAGTGAGTGACTGTGTATTCACAGGTCATGTCAATGGAAGAGTATGACGTTGTGCATTTGGAGCACGAGACGCTGGTCTTGGCGGTGACCAGTACGTTCGGTAACGGAGACCCGCCTGAGAACGGAGAGGTGAGAGAGTGCTGCTTCATTCACCTCGTCCCTCTCTCTTACTACACCTGTGATTACTGGGAGTTACACTCGACACACACCCAAGTGTTTTTCATCTATGTGAAAAAGCTCTCTCTCTCTCTTCTCCCATCATCTCTTTCTTTCTTCCTTCCTTCCGTTTCTTTCTTTTTATTTTTTTAATTTGTCCTTCTCTCTTTTTCTCTCTCTCCCATTTTTTGTCCCTCTCCGACTGTTTTGCTTTCTCTGTTTGTTTTGGTCTTTATCTCTCTTTCTTTCTCTCCTATTCTGCCTACTGTTCTCTCTTTCTCACTTTTTCTTTCTTTCTCTGTCTGCTTCTCTCCATCTTTCCTTTCATGTATTAATTTCCATTTATCCCCCACTTATCCCCAATCTCCCTCTCTGTCTCTCTCTCTCTCTCTCTCTCTCTCTCACACACACACACACACACACGCACACACACACACACACATACAATCTCACACACTTGCATGCTATCGGTGTTTGATATTCTGTTTGTCTCTCTGACTTTCTTTTTCTCTGTTTTTTTTTCTCCTCTTCTGTCTTCTACTCTCTCTCTTTCTTTTTATCTGTTTTTCTTTATTGATTTGTTTTGGTCTTTATCTGTCGTTCTCTCCTTTTCTCCATCTGCTTCTCTTTTGTCTTTCCCTCTCTGTATTAATTTCCCTCTCTCTCACATTTGCTTTCTTTTTTTCTAACTCTCTCTCTCTCTCTCATGCTTTTTCTGTCTCTCTCAATCTTTTTGTCTCTTTGTCCCTGACCGCCCCCCATCCACAACAATCTCTCTCTCTCTTCCTCTGTTGTTTCTATGATGCAGAAATTTGGCGCGGCATTAATGGAGATGAGACACCCAACCACCAGCGCAGAGAGAAAGTGAGTGCGCGCGCACGTGCGCACGCATGTGCCCAAACACACACACACACACACACACACACACACACACACACACACACACACACACACACACACACACAAGTGGTCCTCTTTTCTTCCTCCCACCCGGTAGCTTTGCCATCATTAATTTGTGCAGTGTCCTTCGCAGAGACACACTCGAATATTCATGCAGTCGTTATAAAACACCAAAAACAGGTGGTAAGTTGTGGGTTTGGGAAGCTAGAGGTCAATCGACGGGTTTCTTTTGCTCGACAAACCAAAGTGGGCCGAGGGTTAAACCTTTTATGCCCTGCTTTTTATGTACAGTATAGATAACAAAAATATGGCTACACTTTATAGTGCTCGTCTTGCAAACAACCCCACTCAGTACAGCACTTACACAAGTTAGTATGTCTAATCATTTACTGTATACTTATTTAGTATTATTTATATACTGGCCGAGTTCACGTGTAAATATTATTCCTCATGCTCCCAGAACCACTCTTTTACAATCTGGGTCCTGGAATATACCCGTGCCAGCAGGGAAGAAAACCTCCATAGATGTGATAACCTGGTCATTCAGGTCGTCAGCTGACTTCATTTTATTGCCACATGACGTTGCTGAGTCTCGACCTGAGCGACTGAAGCAACCCCAGATCATAACACTGCCTCCAGAGGCTTGTACAATGGACACTATGCATGATGGGTGCATCACTTCATGTGCTTCCCTCATCTGGACTCATCAGACCACATGACCGTTTTGCATTGCTTCAAAGTCCAATCTTTACGCTCCCTAACAAATTCAGGTCTTTTTTCTGACACTAACAAGTGGTTCCATTATGGACACACATCTATTTAGTGCCAATCATGTGAGTTCTCAACAAATTGTGTGTGTGTGTGTGTGTGTGTGTGTGTGTGTGTGTGTGTGTGTGTGTATGGAAATCACCTTACTTTCACTTTTAAACATAGCTCTGATGCATTTCTGATTCACCAAGGGTTTAATTCACCTCCATCCATGATTTTTTTTTCCGTCCACATTTCTTCCACAAAGTTGATGGTTCAGCACAATCCTTACAGGTTTTGATAATGTGTTGAAGGACTCTTAACCCCAATTTAAAATCTGCTTCTTTGCTTGATGCAGCCCAATAATTCTTCTTAAACCTTCTGAAATGGCAATACCTTTTTTGGCCAGGCAGTCTATTTTTACTTTAAGACAGTATCTTCTACCTTAATATACTGTATAATAGTCAATATCCAAATTCTACTATCGAGCTGAGTTGCAGTGACGGGTGCCTCCAGAAAAAAAGGATTAATTCTGAATAAAAATACAAAATGTAAAGACAAATTTTGTGTTAAAGGTACGTTAAAGTGTATATACCAAGACGGCCTCTACCTGTTCTAACATGACTGCGCACCTGTGCACAAAGCAAGGTCCATGAAGAATGGTTAAAAAAAACCCATCATATTAAACTTGAGCAAATACGTCTGGTAATATAGTGTGTTTGTGTGTGTGTGCGTATTATATATGGTTAGCACTGTCGCCTTGCACCTCCAGGGTCCGGGTTCATTCCCGTCTCTGTGTGCATGGAGTTTGCAAGTTCTCCCCGTGCTTGGTGGGTTTCCTCTGGGTACTCCGGTTTTCTCCCACAGTCAAAAGAAATGTAGGTTAGCTTAATTGGCGTTCCCAAATTAGCCATAGTGTGTGAATGAGTGTGTGTGAGTATGTGTGTGTGTGCGCCCTGCGATGGATTGGCACCGTGTCCAGGGTGTACCCTGCCTTGTGCCCTGAGTGTCCTGGGATAGGCACCAGGCCCCCCGTGACCCTGAATACAGGATTAAGCGGTATAGATGATGAGTGATGTTCTACATCAGAGGGTTTAACCCGGTAACATTTTTTATTGTGTAATGTTTGGTCTTTTGAAGGAGCTACAAAGTGCGCTTCAACAGCGTCTCTTCGTACTCGGACACTCGCAAGTCGTCCAGCGATGAACCTGAGCATAAAGCCCACTTTGAGAGTGCAGGACCGCTCGCTAATGTCAGGTACTCCCAAACAGTGTTTTTATTTGTGCAGTTTAATACAAAAATATATCCAGTGTTATCTCAAGTTCTCACTATTGCAGTGTGTTTTTGTGTCTTTCCAATTCTAAGTCTCCAGCCATGGTTACACCCACACTCTGTATACGTATGTTTTTAGTGGGTTTGTTCCAGGTTCCAGGCCGGCAAACCTCTCACTTGAGGGTTTATGTGCATATCCTGCTCCTCTAACTTCTCTGTTCCTGGCCTTGGAGCCACAGGGCCTGCCTACACTTTAGTATGTCAGTGTTTTTTTTTTTCCTTTCCTTCTGAATGTCTCTGATAGGTTCTCTGTGTTTGGCCTTGGCTCGAGGGCCTACCCACACTTCTGTGCATTTGCCCACGCTGTGGACACGCTGTTCGAGGAGCTCGGAGGAGAACGCATTCTCCGCATGGGCGAGGGAGACGAACTGTGTGGCCAAGAGGAGTCCTTTAGAACCTGGGCCAAGAAAGTCTTCAAGGTACTTGAGTCAACACACATGCCTTCTGGGAATCATAGTACGTAATGTGATTAGGTGTTTAAGAATCAGTGTTGGCTCAGATACATCCAGGACTTCCTTTTTTCCTGTTCATATAAAGCTCTTTTCTTTATATAAGATGTTGCATAATATATGTTGCCATGTGTATCACCACACTAAAAAAACAGAAACTTCCTTTTTATTTATGTATATCCAAGAATCTTGGTTGATATACATAGCATGCAGGCATCATGATCATCAGCCAATGTATTTTTAGAAATCCAACACACAGAAAAGAAAAAAAGATATGTTTTGAAGATAATACTGTCTAATACTCTATTCTAAATGGCTCCTTAGATAGTGCCTTTGGGGAAATCTTCAATGAGTCTGTGTAGGAGCTTCCTTACAGAAGCTGGTGCATTTTGCAGCACTCTAGAAAGTTAGAACTATTAACTATCCAGAGAATCCTCAATGAATGATTTTGTTCTAATATACCTATATCTTCCATCTATATGGAAAACGGAGGCTTAAAAACAAAGTACTGTATGCGGGGAGCATCCATAGTACATTTTGGAATTTGTAGGAAATAAAGAGCAAGAAAAGAATTTTAGACAAGGATAAGAAATTGGATGGATGAATATGCGGATGGTAGTTGGATACACTGAATGGATGGATGGATGGATGGATGGGCAGGTATATGCATGGCTTGGTGGATGGATGGATGGATGGATGGATGGATGCATAGTTTTGGTGTATGGGTGGGTATATGGACAGACAAATAGATGGATGGGTGGATGGAAAGATACAGTAAACATGGATGGTGGATGGATAGACATACAAAAATGTATAGATGATAGAAGACAGAAGATCCATAGATGGATGTGCATAGAAGGATGAGTTGATGGTTAGATATACATGGATGGATTAATGGATGGTTTGGTTGATGGATGAATGGTTAGATCGATTGATGGATGGATGTATGGCTAGATGGATGAATAGATGTCTGGATGGCTGGCTGGGTGGATGGCTCAGGGATGGATGGATGGATCATGGCTAGATGGATGGATGTCTGGATGGCTGGCTGGGTGGATGGATCATGACTAGATGGAAGGACAGATGGATGGATGGATGGATGGATGGCTGGTTTGCTTAATGTACTGTATTCATAGATGAATAGATGAATAAATGCATGTTGGATTGGCACAAGGATGAATACATGCATGTTGGATATGAAAAGATGATTAAATAGGTGGATGGATTGAATAAAGGATAAAAATAAAGGAATCCAGCATGTCTGGTTCTCTCAAAAACCAATTGACTTGTTACCTTGGCAGGAAATACAACAAAACCTTTCTCTTTTCCTGCTTCATGACACTGTGGTGTGCTGTTATATTATTTCACCTTAGGCTCGATCACTACATTTCAGCGTACTTCTTTTTTCAACTAAATGATATGTATACTAGACACCATTTACTTGATCTTCTAGGCTGCCTGCGACGTTTTTTGTGTCGGTGACGATGTGAACATCGAGAAGGCGAATGATTCATTGATTAGTAACGACCGCAGCTGGAAAAAGAGCAAGTTCCGCATGACGTACACAGCTGAAGCGCCAACACTAACACAAGGTATATATAAAACTATACACACACACACACACACACACACACACACACACACACGCACACACACACACACACACACACACATACAAAATGTAATCTGCTTGTTGTGGAGAGCTGGCTTAAAAGCAGCTAGCAGATACAGTAGTATCATTGGTTAGCTAGATTGTATTATTTTATTTAACTCTTAAAAACTACTGTACTACTAATCATGATAATTATAATAAATAAACAAAAATAGAGAAGTAAGCATACAAATAAATCCACATTTATAGTTAAGAGTTAAAGCTAGTTCGGAAGGTTCTTTAAAAGAAAAAATCTAACACATGCTAAACCTAATGTACAGTATATATTAATGATAGATGATGGGATTCGGCTGTTTTAAATGGAAATGTCAAAATGTCTGTATTCTCTCTAGAAGTCTCACTATCAATATGATAATGCTCAACCATTTTAACACCAGGGTTGTTTTACAATTTGCATATCTCAAAAATGAGGTCTTTTTTCTCAAGCAATTGAATGAAAGTCAAATACAGTTCTATATATTTTTGAATTCATCCAGTTTTTTTGTGTGTACTTGAGATGCTTTATCTACCATACTTTATGATAAAATATACCGTAAAATATTAATGAATTAATATAATTTCAAATTAAAATTGTCACCTACACAATCATGCACAGTATGAAAAAATGTCAAATTAAAATTTTTTTTTTTTTTTACAGATTTACAAGTTAAAATTAAATAAAAAAATAAATATATAAAATGTATAAATTCTATGGAATGTGCAGAAAAAGGGTACAAGAGAGAAAAGATATGGCGTTTACAGTAGGTAGGGTAGTTGCAGGTTGAGTGTTAGCAAATGCTGTCTATAATTTTAAATATATTTTTTTCTTGACATTTAATTGATTAAAAGAAAGCCCACTGTTTATGGTGTGATGTTAATAGTTTATTTTGTTAGTGTCTCTAGATACATCATATAAGTTATCTACAGGGGTACTTCGGCAGATAATGCCACCTGGAAAAAAAACTAAACAAAAAAACAATTTAACCAATTTCTATCACTATAATTATATTTTTGCATGTAAAAACAATCAAAACATTTAGAAACGACATGTGAATGAAGTAAAATATAAAATAAATAGACACTAAACCTCACTTAAAACCTTTAAAGAATGCATCTCTTGGTAGCGGCTACTTTAAAAACAAAACTAAAAGCGGCTCCCTTTTCTTCTTGCTAACATTCAAGGGATCCACGGTGCTATGTCCTCACTAATTCTTGCATAACATAACATAAAAACTCAAGAAAACTTGGATTTCACTTGGATTTCCACAGACGCAAACAAGTTTTGAACGCCTCCCAGATGTACTATATACGCACCGTAGCTGGCGTTTAGGTTGGCTTGGTTAATTCGTTTGTTTGCCGAAAATGATTTTTTTTTTTTGCAAAAATTCTTTAAATTCTTATTTGCTAGCTCATCTTATGCAACAGATTTTGAGCTAGCTAGGTAGGAAATCAGCGCCAGTGTTGTTGTTTTTTTTTTTATCTAACAAGATGATTTTTTAGTCTAGCCTCTTTTTTAATATTGTACATAACCATAAAATTAGCTCTGACAAGACACTCAGCAAAATGTTTGAAACTCCAATGAGCTATTAACATTCACCTTGACAATACAGCCTCACAAGTGCAGTGTAAATCATTAAACCTTGCTTGCTAATTAAACCGGCTCTGAATAGATTGCCAAAGAATCTGCATATTATCCCCTTATGTCATCTTTAAAAAAAACGAAAAAAAAAAAAAAAAAACGCCATTATGAAATTCTTAAGTGGTCGTGTGTGTTTCATGTTTTTGACAGAGACTTGTATTGCCTCCTTAGCTCTTTTCAACATTCACAAGAAGAAGGTGTACGGTGCCAAGTTCCTGATGAGACAGAATCTTCAAAGTGTCAAGTCAAAGTAAGTGATCTGATTTCAGGGCTGAGCTTCAGAGTGCTTTTAGAAGCATTAAGTGCACTAATGCAGCGCGCACTAAAGAAACAGTCAGATTCATGTTTTCCACACACGCACTTCGATATCGAGCTCTCCGCGACCTCGGCGAGGTGTATGAGCGTTACGCTTTCAGATCACGCTGCATTACCGGCACTGACATCCAGCTCTGTCTCGTTGTTATGCATTATAGAACGTTAGAACGTACAAAACAAGTAAAGTAAACACGGGTTGAAAGAGAAGTGCAAGAGGAAAAAGTTTAAAAGCCTGAGCAATATCCCTGACTACAGTTCAGTAATATATTCCTTAAAATAGTGTTAATGGTCTAATTTAGAAATGAAAAGTTGTCTTAGAGTTAATGAGTTGTCTTAGTGTTTTTAATATAGTTAAAGGCATGTTTTTTTTTTTTTAATTAATGCTAATTGTAATTAGAATTATTTTAGCAATGGAGATTAGTAATATATGAACATATATATTTTTTTATTTTATTACTGATTTTTAAATGCTTTTATTATCAGTGAGCATTGAACTTTTCAGATGGCATGGTGATGTAGTGGATAGCACTGTTGCCTCACAGCTACAGGTTCCGGGTTTTGATTCCCGCCTCAGGTCTGTGTACATGGAGTTTGCATGTTCTGCCTGTGCTTGGTGGGTTTCCTTCGGGTTCTCTGGTTTTTGCAGGTTTGGCTTAATGGCGTTCCCAAATTTCCTCAGTGTGGGCAATGGGGCGTCGGACTGGCACAGAAACGGCTATACCTCCAGGATGAGTAGTATCCGGACTGAACAAAATATAAAAAAAAACTTTTTCACTGTTTATAGAAATTTTCCAGCAACCACATTCTAGCCAGCAAGATAATTACAGAAGTAAGAATAACAATTATTCCTTGATAGCCATCTTGTACTCCAAACTAAGTTTCTCCCAAAAACAATGAGAAGTATTTCCAATTAAAAGACGATATTTGGCTCTCGCACATCGTCAGTTACTTCAGAATTTACAATTTATTTCTAGCTAATGCTTCATTCGAATCAAGGATGCAGCTTGATGCTAAGTGTCAGTACTATGTACCACTTAGCGCTAGCCACAAAGAATCGTTTTTGGTAATTATTAATAGATTTGACAGAAATATTGAATGTTATGATATATGGTTGTATTTGCTTTTACTGTATTGCCGTTATATTGTCTTTATTTACAATGTGCTGGCTTAATAAATTAGCTAGTGTTCGAGCTAGTCCCTACTTTATTCTTAGTTTTCTAGCATTAAGTTTAGCTTTTTAGCATCTACTTCATACAACTGTACCTTAAATTCATGTGTAGTGTGTGTTTGCTTAATTAAATTCTATTGGATGTAACATTAGAGAATTGAATACAAAACAAACAAATAGTATAATGGGAGTGTTTAAAGTGTTAATCTAACCACAACTTTAAATGCTGCAGAATTGCCATAGGTTAGTTTTAAACCATTACTTAAAAAGGTTTAAAACACAAAACGTTTAGATTCCATTTTCTAGAAAGTTCCTAAACATTCAGCAACTTTTAACAAAAGATATAATACAAAAATGTCAGAAAAAATAGAAGAAAAAAAACTCACTAATTTGAAAAACAAAAACAAAAAAAGAACCAGCCCTTCCAAAAAAATGAAAGAACAATCACATGGAGCTAATCACCTTCTCAATGGCACACAACGCCATTTGACTTTTAACTGTGATTAGCTTTGGTCATTTTGATTAGCTCAGCATGAAAAGCGGGGGCATTCAAGTCTCTGGTAGTGCCACTGAAGAAAACAAGGCACTATTTGAAGATCTTTGGGATAAAGTTATGCATAGGCACAAGTCAGGAGATGGCTTTATTACTGCTCAGAGGTAACTGGTTCAACACAGAGCAGGAAGTCACTCCAAACTAGGTGAAAGAGACAGGAGGAAACTGGTCAAAGAGGCTACCAAGAGGCCAACAGCAACTCTGAAGCAGTTGCAGGACTTTATTACAAAAAGTATACATATTGTTAGTTGACTCATTTAATTGAATTTGCGGGGTATTTCTTAAATGGCTTTACAGTTAAGTCTAGCTTTTTCAAATTATTTAGGTAGACTTACAAATGTTAAATTATGTAAAATTTACAGATTTTACCATAGCTATACAACAAAAAGGCTTTTATCATCCACAAATACTCACATTGTGATTTTCATGAGTAGAGATGCCTCTTTTTTTGGGGGGGGGGGGGGGGGGGGATTTTGGTGTAATACAGCCACCTACTGTACTGGAGTGTGAAACACTAGATTGGCTGGGGAAAATGCTCTGTGACATTTAAACAAACACCAATACATTTTCCAAAAGCCTTTAGTACTACAGAATAAAATAAAATCATCCCAATGTTCAAAACAAATGTAATTAAATGAATAGTCTACTGTATGTATAGTGTGAGACTCATCTCTAACAAATACTGTGATTAAAGAGATAACATTGAATAGCAAAAGTCTTTACGGGCGTGATGTGATGCAATACACAGTCTTTAGAAGCATCTGTGTCGTTGTGGATAAAATTGTGCAGAAGGACTTACATGCAGGAAATAACCAATTTCGTAGTGAGATCAGCGTTATCTGTAGTGATTCACGTCTTTAATCTGGTGCTGTGATGTTTAATGATGTCGTAAATGTTTGTCTGCTCGTACATAAATTTCCTGTTGGACATGTTTTCTAACAAAGTGCTCACATAGAGTTTACAGACCTTTAATGTGAGAAGCTCTAGGGAAGGAATAACACATTTTCTGATGATGCAGTGATCCGACTGTACTCGTTTTAAATCCATGTTAGAATGACCCTGAATTGAGATGGGGTTATGGTAGAGATGCAGCTTTATTTAGTGCTTGTATTTTCATTCTCTGAGGGCGAAGTGTACTTGGGGGAAGAGAACAGAAATGAAGGAACACAGCTCTCGAAAAATGTTTATAATTCTGAAGAGAGAGCCGTTCATATCAAGCTGGGTACAAACAAATTTATTTTTGAAGTTGCTCACAAAAAAGTATGGTAGTCGTGAAGATCCAGTCTGTATCCAATTAGAGCTCTTGAGTTTATGAACATTTATGTCTAAAGACAATAATGTCATTTCGAACCTTAATTGGTTAGTTAGAAGTAACTGATGAGCTGAATTCCTGGAATTTTATGTAGGTTGTTTATTTATGAATTAATTTTTTATTTCAATTGCACGCATTACTTTAATTAAAAAAAAAGTAGTGAAAGCTGTTCAATGAACAATTTAAACTAGCCATTCATTAGGACAAAAGTAATGGCACACTCCAAAAGCGCATCAAGGGTGCTCTTTCAGCATTTAGCTGCCGATTTTGCATTTTCATCTCTCTTTTTGGTTTCTAGGTATCATTAAATATACAATTATCTGCTCCAGAAGCTTTTGGAAATTTGGAATATTTTTCTTTAGTTTGACCTACTGTACAGTATGAAAACCTTTCCGTAAAGACAGATGAAGCTATTGAACCTCCATCCAACCATTCACGATTGCAATTTTTTTTTTCTTATTCTTAGTCGATCCACTATATACGTCCAGCTCCACGCTAACAACCATGAGAGTCTCAAATACCTCCCAGGAGACCATTTGGGCATCTTCGCTGGCAACAACGAAGACCTGGTGACTGCGTTGATCGACAAACTAGAGGATGCACCTCCTGTCAATCAGATTGTGAGGGTGGAGTTTCTGGAGGAGAGGAACACGGCGCTGGGTAATGACGTGTAGATTAATTATTACAGAAACAAACCGAGTGTGAATTAGTCGGTCTGTAGACACAAAGATGCAAAGACCAGAGCTGATTAAAATCCTCTTGAATAAAACACTACATTTGGATATTGTGTTTTTACAGAGACCAAATAAGCTTCTTATAGTATTCAATTAGCAATTAGATTTTTTTTAAGCTATATATTTTTTAATCATATGTGCTAAATAGACCTGTGTCAGTCAGAGAGCCAAAAATATATATATTTATAATAATCACTAATGTAAGGTATCAGGAAGCAGTAAAACACTAATATATAAATTTCATAAATATTACCCTGCTATTTCTTCATATTATTCATATTCTTGGGGAATAGTTTTCCAGGCTTCCTGAAGGACTTTTTTGACTTTTTTTGGCAAGTTCTTGTGTCTCATTTTCAGTCCTGTCCCCGTACCTGAGCAGTTTCAGAGGAATGTCTTTTATTTGTAAAGCCACACAGTGACCTATGAATCATTCAAGCATTAAAAACCATCTAACGTAAGACATGAACCAGTGAGAAGCAGGTGCAGATGATGACAGATGATCAGACAGGTGATTAGTATACTGATGATGCTGAATGCTGAGTGGTCGGAACAGACGAGAGGGGAAATGAGGTCGCTGCTGAGGGTGATACTGTACATACAGTAAAGCAGTTTTTAAATGTAATTTTATAAGCACTTTGCAGCCTGTTGCAGTAATCCCATTTCTTTTATTTAATCTACATAATTTATCAAGAGATATTAAATGAGAGCAACCTAAAGACTGTAATTTTGTTTTTATATTTATATGCAAATGGAATCATGCATATTAAAAAAAAGTAAAAAGCAAATGTTAAGCAGCCTTGAGACTCAGAGATGCTTTAAATGCAACGTGGAATTTTATTCTGCTCAAGGGTTAAATAATAAATGAATAAAGAGCATAATTATCTCAGTCTCTCAACAGGTAGAGCTGTCTGGACTAGGGAGTTTTAAGTGGCACATTAGTTTTAAAATGAAACCTGGCCAGGGATGCTGCTCTGGGAAACTAATCAACAATGCCTAAAAGTTAATTAATTTACTGTAATTGCACATTGCATGTCGATTTATTCCTTTTATACTGTAGCAATGATTGCATAACATGTGTTTTGTTGTTCATTAGTTAATAAGAAAAAGTTATATTCATCACAGTTTTAAAATACTCAGAATTACTTGTATTATAAACTTGCTATGTTGGAACAAAGAAATGCATGGCAAACTGGTGAGAGGAAACAGATTATGCAGTTTCATATAATCTCAAACATTAACATTTAACAAATTTTTAATTAGAATCTCTGGAATGGGACCGGGACTGCATGCAGTGACTGGGTAGTATGGGATTATCGAACCCACACCCTCATAAATTTCCAAAAATAATCTAGAGCCTTAGCCACCTGAGCAACCACTCCCACATCTTGCATTTAATGTATTCTTGTAAAAGATGGTTCTTCGGGGCCTGTGGTAAAGTGCTCGCCCTATTATCCGGAGATTGTGAGTTTGTTTCCCGGGTGGTGCTGTAACCTCTCACAACCGGACGTCTAGAGAGAGCTGATTGGCCAAGCTCTCTCAGAGGGGAGCGATGAGAGGTACTTAGTGCCCCCACATTAATGACTCTACAGCCAACCAGGGACATCTGTGAGCTCACGCAAGCGGAGAGAGCGGATAGCGCTGTCCTCCGAGTGTGTTACGCCGCCCCCAACGGTCCGTGAACGAGCAGTCTGCAAAAGATGCGGTCGGCTGGCATCACATGGTTCGGAGGAAACACATGATAGTCTTCGGCCCTCCCAACTGAGCGGTAGTAGTAGTCTTAATGTGGAGCCCCCTAGTTTCGGGGAGGAATTGGACGCGACTAAATTAGGGAGAAAATTGGGCAATAATCAAAAAAAAAAAAAAAGATGGTTCTTACTATTCAAACTTCGAATCAGAAGCTTTTATAATGAAACCGCCGTTCAAGCGCACCTGGTGATGTTTCTACAGTCATCTTATTATCCATGCTAAACATGTCTTTATCACACACAGCCAGGAAACCGCTCTGCGATTATGGGAAGCCATTAGGGCCAACTAAAACAAAGTTTTTAAAAAAAGTAATGCTCTAAAATTTCTAGATTAACCACATGCATTAATATGTTAATACTGACAGCCCTACTTTAATGTCTAGATTTTGTCATCACTTTTTATAAGCAGTTGTTCCCTAATCAGCATGTCTCTTTATTTCTTTCTTGAAGTTAATTAAAAAAAAAAAAATCTTAAAAATTTTACCCAGGAACTGCAAGTATCTCCATCCTGAGACTTTTTTTCCGCTTGTTTGGGGAGGAAACTTGAATTTACTGCTTTATCTTGAATTGGCCCTGGAGACTCCTTTCAAAGACTTTAAACTACAGAAAACAGCATTGTGTGTGTGTGTGTATATATATATATATATATATATATATATATATATATATATATATATATATATATATATATAAAAACACAATATACTAGAATGAATGCACAAGATATTGTGATGTAAAAGAAGAACATATTCTGCTACATTTAGTCCCGTTTAAAGTAAAAGGAAGCAGAGATGCTCGGAACGCATCCTGCCAGTAGGTTTAAAAATAAATTCATAGGGAGCATAATTAGCTCAGCATCTCAGCATGTCGAGCTGTCTAGATGCAGGAGGTCAGTCGCACATTTGTCTTCATTTATTAAATATTTAAATACAGTCTAGACAGATATACAAAGGGCATGCACAGGTACAATCTGCAAATCCAAGATGCAAATAGTATAAAAGTTGCATTGAAGCATATCTGAAGGTTAATCTTTTGCCAGTGATATTAAACCTGTCTGTCTTCTTTGCTGTATCGAACACGACTTATTTCCTGTCTCTCCTCTGTAGGAGTGATCAGCAACTGGACTGACGAGAGTCGGATTCCTCCGTGCACCATTTATCAAGCGTTTAAATACTTCCTGGACATCACGACACCTCCGAGCCCTCTGCTTCTGCAACAATTCGCTCCTTTAGCCACCAATGAGAAACAGAGGAAGAGACTAGAGATGCTCAGCAAGGTAGGAAAAAAACGAACGCAGGCCAAACGTCAAGACAATTATAACCATGAAGTCACGATCAAACAACGCACGCAGTCGCTGTTGTTCAATCTGGATTTTTTTTTTCCTTGTTCATTTTCACCCTAATCTGCCAGCTTTACTCATTCCGTTAATGTATTCCGATCCATTGTCCGACGCTTCCTCTGCGTGCAGCTAAAGATGCTGCCGACCGAGCGTGACTCCGGCTTCGCTTTTCAAATTAGCAGCAATTTTCTCAGTCAGATCATTCATTACCCCTCCAACTGTCTCGCTTATCCTTGCCAATCACTCAGTGTCAATGCCATTTTCTCCTGCCTCGGAAATATTTCCCTATCACTTCCTCCCACTGTAACACGGGCTTTGCGGGTCGCGCGCAATGTTGCTAAAAATGGCTGCCAAGACAGTGAGTCACCCCCGTCCTGGTTCAGCTGACTCCGTAGGAAAGGACGAAATGATTTGCGAAAGGGGAAAACGGAGAAGCGCGAATGCGACGGAACGGCTGGAGAGGACGAGAGAGCGAATTTCTTCACTCGTGCAACGTTCTTGTTGCAGAGATGGCTTAATGAAAGATCGCTATTTTAGATGTTAGAGTTCAGGCTTGTCTTGGTTCTAAGAAACATTTAGAAAATTGTTCGACCCACACTTTAACCAACAGCATGTTGAATAGGTCGTTGAATAAGTTCTCCTCTATTTGCACTAGTTATTCGAAATCCTAGAATGTCGCTGTCTCTCACACACTGCTTCCATTATACTAACAATCAAATGGGTCTCACTGGAATATAGAGAAAAAATGTGTACACACTTCAACATGAAAAATATATCACAGTATATGTAACAAAAGTCACATGTTAGCATCAACGATGGAGCGACTACTGACATGAAGGAGAAGAAACATGATATACTGTAACACGTGATATACTACACATCGCTGCCATAATTCAATTCGAGTCAGAAATGGAGTTCTTTGTTTTATTGTCTAACTCAGTAATGGGTCACTATGGTGTTTTAAAAAGCATTATCGACCTTCTAACAAGATGTAGGTTTTGGTATTAAGAGCTGGAACTTTCTGCTTTTCTGGATGTTCCCAACATTAAATACAAACAAACTATAAATTGATAAAAGCATGTCATGTTATACTTCAATTAGTAAAAAAGGAATTAGGCAAACTGTAGTGGTATAGGATGAATAAATCACATAGCCATGTGTTGGTATACTATAGGCTAAAGGTAGTCCAGAGGCTGTTAACCCTCAGATGTATAATGAGATAAAAGTTCAGTTCAGTATATGATATAGGGAAATATCAACTTTTTTTCCAGAAACAACACACCTTCTTGTGTGATAATGTTACAGTAGTTACTCACTCACTCATCATCTATACCGCTTAATCTTGTGTTCAGGGTAGCAGGGGCCTGGAGCCTATCCCAGGAGCCTTAGGGCATGTGGGGTACACCCTGCACAGGGTCCAGGTTCATTTTGACCAAGTAACCTATTAATTTCTAGGGTATTTCCATATAACCAACATGGATCAGAAATGAATTGGGTCAGCATCTCCTGAACAGGAACTTCACCATGGTTGTTGCTTTGAGCGGAGTATGAGTTGCTCTAATTGCAAATAAATTATTTATTTTTTTAAATCCAGCTTCCTGGACACCAGACACAGGAGCAAGTGCTAGGGCAATCCAACAATCTGAATCTTAATGAAATAAATCTTTCATCCATTAGTTAATGACAGACAACATGTGTCTACTTTATCAGCCATGATATTAAAATTATTTTTAATTTTAAAACCACCAACAGTACATTTAGGGTTCCCTTTGAGAGCGCTGGCCTCTCTGGGCATGGGAAGGGGGCCCATGAAGGGCGTCTGGGGGTGTGCCATGGTGTTTGGCACCAGGATGTTGGCAGCTGATCCGGTGGGTTTCGGGGTGCGTTTTTTGTGGATCAGACTTGTTTTTCAGTCGGACCCTGTGCGTGGCAGCCTGAGGTGTTCTGGGTGCTCTGGTGCATTCCCATCATGGCCAAAGTGTATTTTTTTTCTGCAATTTGTGCAGCCTTGGATCAGACTGAATAGGTTGGCCTTTGTTCCACGTGGGCATAAGTGAGCCTTGGGTGCTCATGATTCTGCCAATAGTTTACTTGTATATATTTTATAATATTTCACATGGGCTCCTATTTAAAAGACATGTTAATGTTATGGCTGATCGGTGTATAAAACGCATTTGAAGTTCAAAATGTGTCATAGAGACAAATTACTGTATATAAGGTAACTTGGCTGGGCCGAAAATAACCCAGTCCAGTTGGTGTACGGTCAGAAAATGAACAGTATATACTGTACAGTAAGTGTTAAGGCATATTTCATTGATCATGCTAAAATGTCAAGTCCTTTGCAATAAATTCATAACTGTGTTTCATCTGCACAATGTTGGTGTGAGAGGACACCTCACAATGGCTGCGTTTTTGGGCACATTGCCAATTGTAAAGCTGAGGACAACAAGGGCTTTTTGGCTCATGATGATGGCAGGCATACTCTATGAGACATATTCGTGTCCAGAGGGTCATTGTCGTAGAACGGTCTTTTAAATAGGAGCCCATGTGAAAGACCTAATCACTGCACAAGCACTCGAAAATACCAGGCCTATTTATATGCATATGAGCTCATGACTAAACAAAGTGGGTGTATTGAGATCCATTCAAAGTTTTGAAGGGCAGTCTGGCTCAAGGTTGTTGTTATTATTATTATTATTATTATTAGTGCTGAAGAAATTGTGCTTAAGTGGAGTATTTGGATTGAGAGTCTTTAAACAGCCTTGAATTTGATCAGATTTGTATGATTTGGTAAATATGTTCTTTCATTCAGTATTTTATTACAGACAAACAAAGTTCTCCGATGGTGAATTTAGAATTAAAGTCGAAATTGATGACTGGTCATCAAGTATTGAAGAAAATCAGCACCTGAAAAGTGTTCATCCCCCCAGGTTCTGGAAACTCCAGATGAAAATCAGGATCCTTTTGATTTAAATTAACCTTCAACTGTAAAATATTTTTAAAGCTCGTATTTTCTGTACCAAAATCATTTCAGCTGAACCACCTTTTAAAGAGATAATGTTCCAGAAGATACAGTGTTCCTGGAGCAGATAGGCTTGACCCCGCAACCTTGAGTAACCCAGAGTCTCAACCGACTAAGCCACCACTGTCCTCTGAATGGCAAGATGCTGGGAGTGCAGTTCCTTGGCTTCTGGAGACCCTTCCTCAGTGGTGTGCCCCATGTCGAAGAGTTTCTAGCACAGTCAGATTCTGGACGTGTTAAAAGACAAAAGATTTGTGAATTTTGTACCCAAGACCCACTACTCACCATCCTAATGTACTGTTGGTCTTTTATAGCCAGGTAAAGCTTTGCCAGCCCTGGCAAGTTAAAACACTGAATCAGTGAACATTGTGGCCTGCCATCACATGACGTACGTTAATTACAGTACCAGGCTTAATTACAGATCAGCAGCTCTATGACATTCAGAAAAAGAATTTTTACTTTAAGATCTGTTTAAGTGTAACAAAAGTGTTGGCTTATATCAGGGTTGATAGGGTTGTCAGGTACTGTATATTAAAGATTTGAGTTTTTGTAAAGGTTTTCTTTATTATGTAGCAATCAAGCTGTGGAAATTCAGATATTAGTTTACAGTTCTGCTGTACATCACAGATAATTTGTAACTCGCATACACAATGGCCAACCAGAGTTTTAAGCATTGTTGGAAGCTTTTGAATGAGAATATGATTTCTATGGTGTCTCATCATGTCTTGTTGTGTTTGTCTGTGCAGGGTCTACAGGAGTATGAAGAGTGGAAGTGGTACAATAACCCCACAATGGTGGAGGTATTAGAGGAGTTTCCATCTCTTCAGGTGCCATGTACACTTCTCCTTACCCAGCTGCCCCTGCTGCAGCCACGCTACTACTCAATCAGCTCCTCACCAGACCTCCACCCTGGCGAGATCCACCTTACAGTGGCTGTGGTCTCCTACCGCACTCGGGGTGAGGCAGTTTGAATCTTGTAAACTTGTGGATTTATTGAATTTATGGTGAAAGGTATCGTCCAAAATATTGTATGCAACTTTTCCATGTTTGAGGCTGAAGAAAAGGGTATGTGAGAAAGACATTAGTCTGATAGCGTATATCTATAATAACCAACAAGGATTTATGAAGACGGATAGGCTTTGCAGATAATAAGGCCTGCCAGCAGAAACAGAAGAGCTCAATTAATTGTTAAAATGTAAAAAAAACAAAAAAAAAACAGATCAAATGTTAAATAACTGGCTAAAACAAATAAGACTACCACTTAATAATCAACTGAACTGAACAACTAACCAACTTTTAGTACCTTGGAATTTGGATAAATGAAAGGTTGATGTGGACATCAGGCCAGGTTTCTCTGAACGCAAACCAGAAATCGGTACATACACCAGTATGGTCCACTTTACGTTATGTGTCAGAAAACCTTGCTCTCACAATGTCACTTTTAAATAAATGAACAGCTTTTGTACTATGATGCTACAGAAGGATATAAAAAATTGGCTGGACAAAGAAGACTACAAAGAAGGAAGTGATGAGAAAAGAATGGGTATGACAAAAACAATTATTTTATAATCATTATCATGGTGAAAAGCAAAGTTCTTTCGCTGTATCATTAGGGGGCTTGACCAGTAAAAGATTATGCAAAATCAGGGAAGAGAACTCGAAGAAGAAGGTGGTGGATGGATGATGTAGAAGAGACAACAGGCAGCCATGACGTGAGGACCAAATGGAAAGAAATGATTTGGGCAGGATTCCCAGTCTGAAGACACCCAAGATGTCATGCGGTCATGGTTGCGGACTGGACTGGACTTGTTGTCCAAACAAGCCAAATAAAAAATTGAAGGGCCTCCGAGTGGCGTAGTGGTAAAGCACTCGCCCTATCATCCGGACATCGCGAGTTCGATTCCCAGGTGATGCTGTAACCTCTCACAGCCGGAGGTCTGGAGAGAGCTGACTGGCCGAGCTCTCTCAGAGAGGAGGGATGAGAAGTACTTAGTGCTCCCACATTAATCACGGCTCTACACCCACTCAGGAGGAGTGTGTTACGCAGCTCCCAACAGTGCATGAGGGAGCAGTTCGAAAAGATGCGGTTGGCTGATGTCATGTGGTTCGGAGGTCTTCGGCCCTCCCAACTGAGTGGTACAGTAGTAGTAGCCTTAATGTGGGAGCCCCCTAGCGATAGGGAGGAATTGGACACAACTAAATTAGGGAAAAAAATCCAAAAAATAAATAAAAATAAAAAATAGAATCTCATACACAAAACCTAACAATGAGATATTCAACATGAAGGCATGAACTAATAATTAGGATGATTCATATTTTGTCAATAAGTATGAACCAGTAAAGGATGAAATTTTCCTGTTATCATGTACAGCCTGAATTAAGTAATTTCAAAGTGCTTAGATCAATATAACCAAAAATGGCACTTTTAAACACTTATAAACTCACTGAACTTGTACCCGACTCCAGCATGCTCTACTGGAAACTTAGCAATTACTGGCAATTTTGCATTAAGTGCAATACACTAAGGACCTTTTTACTTTCAGCAGCAATTTTGGCATAAACTAGATCATTTAGATGATTTGTTACAACTGATTTGATCACAATAAAGATGTTAATCATCTCCCGCTTTCCGAGGTGACCTCTCGCGCGCCTCCGCTCGCTATCCTCGCCCTTCTCGCTAAATGCATTGTAAACATCAAATGATGTACATAATGACATAATTGGCAGTTAAATTATACCAATAGTGCCAATCCAACTGAGACGCACTCCGTCAGAACCCAGCTGGCTTAATCACTAGGTATCGAATCAGCGCTAGAGAGGTGTTCAGTCAAACGAGAGTATGTTTCACTCTGTGCAGACGGAGCCGGTCCCATACACCACGGAGTGTGTTCATCCTGGCTGAACAGCTTAGAGGCGGACGACATGGTGCCGTGCTTCGTCAGAGGGTAACAGATTTTTCATGTAGTTTTCTGTTACAGGACCATTTGAGTTGTCTTTAGAGCACAAATGCTTTTTAATGTGCCACCCATTGTGGGTGGAACTCATTTCGAGGCTTGAGTAGTTATCCATTTCTGAATAACTTCTTGATTGAAAAATTAAAGTGTAAATATTTTATTCCATTTATTAATCTAGGAACCTCTGTAGTCCAACTAGGGACCATGGAGACCAATAGTGGTTTACAAAAAACAGCCAATTGTATTTATTCCCAATTTATGGCCATGGTGGGACCTCCGGTCAACATTCACACACTTATTCACACACTACAAGCAATTTGGGAATTCCAATTAGCTTAGCCTGCATGTTTTTGGACTGTGTGAGGAAACCGGAAAAAACCCACCAAACCCAAGAACAACATGCAAACTCCATGCATACATGGACTCTGAGGCAGGAATCAAACCTTCGACCCTGGAGGTGCTTAGCAGCAGTGCTAACCACTCTGATACCATACCACTAAAGATTTTAATAGCTGTACCTAAAACAGTCTTTGTTTTTTGATCACTACACAAATATATACAGCTTTAAAAGGTCCTATATTTTAATATTTCCTAAGCAAGAGTTCCTAAGTTCCTGAGTTCTTTTCCATTCTTTAAACTTTATTTATTTTCACTCCTCTTCCAAACGCATCGTTTCTGTGTCTATGTAAATGTGCTACTGCTGAGCCACGCCTCTTCAGAGAAGAGGGGATCTTATATGAGGTCACAATAGGGGAAAATCTAATCAGGTTGTTTAAGCCTTAGCCAATACAAAAATTAAAAAGGGGGGAAATTGTGACTTTTTGCACTTTTGTTGGAGGTGAACAGTAAAAATAGTTATCATTAATAAAGAATGGAGATTTTTGTTACACATTTCATGATGCAAAGGGTTCATTCACTTCCAGAGCCCCAACTTTCCGCATGCCAAAGGACAGCAAAGTCCCGTGCATTCTTGTCGGACCAGGAACAGGCATCGCACCCTTCAGAAGCTTCTGGCAGCAAAGACTTTATGACCTCGAAAATAAAGGCGAGTTCAAATCCTAAAACATAATTCATCCTCTCAAGCATCCATCCCACCGTAAGTATCCAGTTGTGATGGGAGTGGATTTGTGAATCTTTTAAACAGGCATCAAGTCTTGTCCAATGATCCTGGTGTTTGGGTGTCGACAGTCGCAAATGGACCACATCTACAAGGAGGAGACCATCCAGGCCAAGAACAAGGAAGTTTTTCAAGAACTCTACACTGCATACTCACGAGAGCCTGGACGACCAAAGGTAAAAATATGGCTGTCATTAAAAAAAGGTTTTTATTTTGTTTAGTTTTTTTTGGTAGTAACCTGATCCATTGATGATATTTTTTATTAGTCAATTAGTCAACAATTATTTCTCTATTTCTGCTTCTTGTTGGCGCAACTTCTGTTCCAGTACTAACTACTAGCTGCTTCTGTCAGTACTAATTGTTTTTGTGCTGGTTCTTGTTTTGGATTAAGGATTCTTCAGCAACAAGGAAACATGGAAACTGCCTCAGAGTGCAATGTTTATTGAACCTCGAGTGCATTGAACATGATTATTAGCCTTGTCTAGACTGCCGTACAGAACACGCAATATCATCCTTATTCTTGTCAGCATCGTAAGGGTATTAAACGAGCCGTCTCACAGCAGCCTTGAACGACACGGGCAGCTTCTATATAAAGTGAAAATTATCCATGCGCTTTGAAGAAAGCACCATGAAATGCGAGTGAATGAAAACCGCAGGTGTCTAATTCACGGTATAAAACTGTTGAATAGGATGAGGAATGATGCAAAAGTTCTCCTCTTCACTGAAATGTATACAAGCATTCTTGCCCCCCTCGACACTCTCTAGTTTTTCATTATCGTCTGTCTCACTTTCTTCTTCACATCCTCTTTCCCTGTATCAGAAATATGTCCAGGATGTCCTCCGCGAGCAGTTGTCTGAGAAGGTGTATCGATGCTTGAAAGAGGAGGGGGGACACATTTACGTGTGTGGGGACGTGACCATGGCTGGAGACGTGCTGAAGACCGTCCAGCAGATCATCAAACTACAAGGCAACATGACTCTGGAGGACGCTGGGTTCTACATCAGCAAACTGAGGGTCAGGACCGTTTTAAATTGCTAGCATAATTAATATAAATTCTTGCAGAGTGTTAAAGTGCTTAAATCCACATTTTACATTTTAAACTTTTGGGAATTTGGGAAACAGAAGAGTGGACAAGGTCCTTAGTGAAGATTGACCTTCTGTCCCCTGATTCCTTACAACATGGTTGTACATCAAATCAACATGGCTGCTGAGAGCCTCTGTATCTAATTATCTAAGGAAAATGTAATGACTTCAGTTTTACAGTATGTATTTACCGTATGATATAAATTTTTTGTTTTCATATCACATGCAGGATGAAAATCGCTACCACGAAGACATTTTTGGTGTTACTCTGCGTACTTACGAGGTGACGAACCGTCTGAGGTCAGAGTCTATCGCGTACATCGAAGAGAGCAAGAAAGACTCAGATGAGTAAGTGTTTCTTTTTCAGCATCTGTTTTGCTCATTGTTCCAATGTACATTCATTTTCTAAATTTTTTATTTATTGTACTTTATCTACTTATACTATATACACAAAAGCATTTGGCCGAACCTGTTTATTATTAAATGAATAATCTTAATGCTTTATCACCAAGACATCTTGGACAATGTTATGCTTCCGACTTTGTGGCAAGTTTGGGGAAGGCCCTTTTTCTATTCCAACATAACTCAGCCCTGGTGCACAAAGCAAGGACTATAAAGACATGGTTTGAAGAACTTGACTGGCCCTAACACAGAGCCCTGACCTCAACCCCATTGAGCACCTTTGCGATGAACTGCAACGGAGATTGAGATCCAGGCCTTCTCATACAACATCATTGTTTGACCTCATAAACACTCCACAGAATGAATTACCACAGAAACACTCCAAAATCTTGTGGACAGCCTTCCAAGAAGAGTGGAAGCTACAGTATAATAGGTGCAAAAGCTCCACATTGAAGTGTATGTATTTGGATACAATGTCATTGCAGGTTTGGCCAAATACTTTTTCCCATATACAGTAGTGTATCTTTGCTGTCTATTACACTAGAATATAAAATCAGGATGGACACAGATCAGCCATAACATGGTGAAGGTGGTGATGATGATGTGAATAAAACTGTTTAATCTCATTATAATGTCCCCAATGTCTCTGGGTGAGTTATGCTGTTCTAACCAGCAAATGAACAGTGAGTTCTCAAAGTTGATGTGTTGAAAACAAGAAAAATGGGTGATAATAAGTATCTGGGTGACTTTCATGAGGGCCAATTTGTGACACCTAGACATGACAAGGAGCTCACCTACGTGTCAAAGTGACATCCACATGAATGGCAGGACCGAAGGTTTCCTAGCAGAACACTGACTAAAGCATCCAACTCACTCCATCCACTGGAGCCTTCTTCCAATAGTGCATCCTGGTACCATCTGTTCACCTCAGTCACCTACCTAAACACTGCTGCAGATCATGTACACCCCTTCACGGCAGGGTTCCCTAATTGCATTGACAGGATAAGTCTCCCAAAGAGGTCAAAGTGTTGACTTGGCTTCCAAAATCCAATTGGGTCTGTGGGATGTTCTACAAGTCTGATCCAAAGGATCTGCTGCTAACATCTTGGACCCAGATACCACATCATGTCAGTTTTGTGGTGTCCATGTCTTGACAGGTCAAGGCTGTTTTGGTGGCACAAGAAGCGTCACACTAGGAGCTAACCCTAGGCAGGTGGTTCTAATGTTATGGCTGATTTGGTGTAAGAAGCTTCTTAATGTGTCTGAACTACTGCAAATAATAACTTAATTTAAGTGCATTTGGAGGGTCATTTTACATGTTAAGAGATTTTCTCAGTATTTTATCAAAAAAAAAAAATTCAAGTTACAAGGCAAGCTAGCTAAGCCAAAACATGGTATTGGTGCTAAAAAGTGTCTCACCTAGGTGAAAAAGCAGTATCATATAACACATTTTTAAAAATATTTAATGCTTTGTTTTTGTAACTATGCATACACATTTATATTTTTTATCAGATAAAAAGAAACACAGTTGCTAAATATAGTTTCATGCCCTTTGATGTCCGTAGCGTCTGTAACCTTTTTAAATTCAAATCTGTCTGTCTGATCAAATCTGATCTTAACTGTCATTCAGATGAAGCTTGGCCGATGTAGATTTCACCTGAAACCTGAAAAAAATTATTATTCTAAAATAAAAAATTTGTTAAGATAATGCAACTTGAATTTGACATGGTTACGGACACTACAGATTTTTTTTGCTTTTTAAGCTTTTACCAAAAGCCAATTTAAGCAACAATTTTAACTGGTCAAATGGTTTTAGAAGCTTAATATAGAAGCTTAAATATAAATATGAATAATTTGCATTTTAAATGAAGATTGTTTTAAGCGAGAATATATAATGGTGAAAAATGTCCATTTTTGAGGTGCATTTAAGGTCATCTCTCCAAAACGGCTGAAGTTAGCAACTTGAAATTTTTATGGAAGCAAGATCGGTCACTTCCATGTTGTATAAACTTCAGAAGTAGCTTCTCTGGCACATGCATTTTGTGTATAGTATGTCTAACAAAAAAAAAACAACCAAGAAAAAAAAAATCTCCACCAATACTGTTTTTAGTCACTACTTGGTATGTATTAAGTAAATTACAACGTAATAGCTAGTTCAGCTTAGTGCCAGTTTCCCAGTAATATTTTTGGAACATAACTATCATTTTACATGGATTCTTTCAGGTCTTTTTAGTGTAATCGCAGGATGAATGCGTTTTTCCAACAGCACTGCTTTGCGCTCTTGACATTAGCACAGCTACCTCTAAAGTCAGCGTGTTAGCCGTAACTATAGAGACAGTGATGGGGCACGGTGCTGTAACAGGATTAGTGCTGAGCGAGTGGCTCCTTGTACAGCAGCTCTCTCGCTTGTGCTGGAGCAGATAAGAGCCTGTTCACCCGGCACTCTTTGTGAGAGCCGCGCTCGGAACGCGACACTCGGCACGTACCAACTCGCTTCCTGCAAGACGAATCACTTTAAAGTTCTCGCGATTGGCAGAACCTTGTTTTAATTGTCCTCTTCTCTTTTGTCTGTTTGTTGCAGGGTGTTTTGTTCATAAAGCCTCATTTTGTTACGGGATTTCTGGATTTCAGGAGTGACAATGAAACTCGGGGAGGGAACAAAAAAAAACAACAACTTCTACTTAAGAAAACTGTGCCAAGTTTGTCTCTTTTTTTGTTCTTAGTTTTTCCTGCATTTGTGTGGTCTGAATCAGCACTCACAATATTGATGAATTTCTGTTCTTTCTTTGCTGGATTTTTATTATTTTTTCCCAGAATGCACTTTTTTTTTCTTGTATGTACATTTGTTCCATTTTGTTTTCCTTTATGAATAAGCCATGCGCATCATGGCACCTGAACTCACTCTGCCTATTGTAGATGCATGACCGAGACCCATGATGTCACGTCTTGCTATATGATCATGTATACATGTTGGTGATAAAATCTTTGATGAAGCTTTGAGTTTAGTCAGAACCAAGTCATGTCTGGATCAGGAACTTTAAACACCACCATTGATAGAGAGGCTTTTCAGTGTTTTTTAATCAATGCTGATTTAAATGCATGCGCTCTGTGATTTCTGATCGAAAATAGTGGCAGCTTTAGTACCGATTTTAAATCATCACCACAAACGAGTGCATTAAGCCAAACCGGAGAACTATTTTGGCTAGTTTATTTGTGAGTCATCATATCACGTCTGGTTTGAGTCGATCGTAAAAGAAAAGAGAAGAAATGGGGAAAGAAATCTATTGTGTGTGGGGTTTTTTTTGTTTGTTTTTTTATGTTATTTTACATCTCAGGCATTGGTTGCAGCAAAAGTCTTTATGATTGATTTGCACATTATTGTTCGTATCCTTACTGATTTTTGTGTCAGCCCTCAACGGAAAGTAAAGTGCATACCATACCATACCATACCATACCATACTATACTATACTATACTATACTATACTGCCTGGCCAAAAAAAAAGTCACATTCTAAGATTTAATTCAGTCACATTTAGCTTTGTTTGGTGGCCAATTCTGTGAGTTCTCATCACATTGTGTGTATGGAAATGCTCGTACTTTCACGATTAAACATTTTTTACTGTCAATGCAACTTCACCAAGTGTTTAACCGATCTGCTTTCATGAGTTGTTTTTCCTACCACATTTCCTCCACAAAGTTAACAGTCCAGCCCTATCCGTCCAGCTTCTGATAACGTATCGAAGGGTTCTAAACCCATTTCCAGTCATTTCAAACCTCCTTAGTTGTTTTCTTTGCTTGATACAACTCAATAATTTGGACCCTTTTGAAATAGCGATGTTTGATGTTTTTTTTTTTTTTTGACCAGGCAGTGTACTTTCTACTCATAATTCTTTACATACATGTTTTTTGACACATAACTGCACATTACTTTATTCGTCCTAGCATTCCGACAGCAATCATTTGACAAGAAGACTGCTTTTGTCAAGTAGCAGATTTTTTTCAAGTCAAGTAGCTCATTTCTGCAGTACACAAATGAGGTTGTGGCATTATGTCTAGGTTTATTTTATACACAACAGTGTTGCATAACTCTCATTGGTCAGAAGGTGTTCATTTATTTTCTAAAACAGAAACTATAAGTTAGTTTATAATAATACACCATTGAATCCTGGGCGATGCTGCAGCCAGGAGCCTAGAGAGATCTGATTGGCTGAGCTCTCTTGGGGGATGGGTGCCATTCTAGCATCAATCACAACACTAGACAATCATGGGCGTGTGTGAGCGCCCACAAGCAGAAGGAGAGGATAGCACTGTCGCCCGAGTGCGTTACGCCCTACGGTGTTTGAGTAAGCAGTTTAAAATGATGCAGTTTGTGTTTCAGAGGAAACACATGATGCCGTTTGCCAGACCTGGTTTCTGGTTGTAGCCTTGATGGGAGATTATTTTTCTTCCCCTTATTTGGTCACCTCCTGTCTCGTTTCCTCCGATGCACATACATTCGCCGTTTGCACCTTTTCAAACTGCTGCTCACACACCATTAGGGGTGATGTAACACACTCCGAGGAAAGCACTGATTGTCTGTATCTGGCATGGATCAACACCAACTATACTGTATACTGTAGCTAGGTCTTTTCTTTGAGGACGCTGAGACATATTGTAGGCTTTTACTATTATCATTATTTTTTAAAAGTTATATAGAGACCAGAAATTTCCCAAGGGAAATTCAGCTACACAGCCTGACACTGGCTATAACAGCTTGGGCATGTATAATTTCTCAATAGTAAGAAAAAGGAAATCTTTTTGCATAATAAAGCCTTCTTGCTCAACCGCATCAATACTGTTATACTATAGCATCAGCCCAGATCTTTATTATTAGTCAAAGAAAGAAGATATTTGATGTTTTTTTTTTCTTTATTGATTTTGTTTCTCTCCTCCAGTTGCAGACTTCTAAACTGAATTAAAAGAAAACAATTTCAAATATACAGTACTGTATAAAAGTCATGAGCCAGCCTTCATTTCTTCATATCTTGCTTTCAAAGACCCGGACTTTCTTGTATTTTTTAATAATTCTCCAGGCTTCCTGTCTCTGATTTTCAGTCCCTGACTAACGGGGACAGGATTAGCTCAGTGTGTAAGGTGTCGGACTGCTGATGTCCGACGACGCTGGGCTGCCACTGTTGAACCCTTGAGCAAGGTCCTCCACCCACAAGCTGGCAACCTGACCCTGAACCTGGGTGGGTAGTTGATATCCCAATATGCCGGATATCCCTACCCCCCCTGACTAACATCGCTAGTCCCTTAAGGCATGAACCAGTAAGAAACAGGTGCAGGTGATGACAGATGATCAGGACGTTGATTATTTTACTGGTGATGCTGAATGGTTGGAACAAACGAGAGGAGAAATGAGGCTGCGGCTGAGGTTGTACTGTATGTTTAGACACTTGTAGAAATGGTTCTTTTATTTATTTGGCATCATTATTTAATATGAAGAAATGAAGGGGGGGGGGGGGGGGGGCTCGAAACTTTAATACAAAACTGTTTCATGATCTTGTTAGCAAAGCCGAGTCAAATCTTCTAAACATCTTGTATCTTGTATGACAATGCCTTGAAATATTGATAATATTTTGCCCTGCTTTATTAAGTGTAATATTATATCCTTGAATCCATTGTTGTATTCTCTTAATGTATTAACCTTTTATTTTGTTAAGAATGTCATTGTCATTGCTGTTTTCCTTTTTTTCTGTGATTTAAATAAAAAAAATGCATATACACTAGTTATATAAACTGTATATGTTTTGAGGACATGTTTGACCTTTATGAAAAGTTTTAAGAATGTATTTTGATTAGGGGTCCTGTTCCAGGGTTTTGTGGTTTGTTCAAAATGTTGCTCGTTTAGAGATATAATGTGTGTAAGGGTTGGGGAGAGTGTTGGGGGGGGGTGGATATATGGTTCTGATGTCTAGTCCTAGTTCTATTTGTCCTTTGATTTTGGAAAATTTGAAACAAATGCATGACTCCACTGTGTCCTTTACCTCTTATTCAGCACTGTGTCTAGTCAACTATTGTGACAGGGAATTAAAAAAAAAAAAAAAAACGCTCAAGGGATCTTTTTGCTTTTCTTTTGTTTTCGCTACTGCTAAAAGGAAAGAAAAAAAAAGTAGAAGAAGAACTCCAGTCACCGCTGTGAACCTGCAACTCGTGCAAAACCTTGAAGCGTTTGTCGTTTAACATATTTTCTTTATCGCATATTTCAGAATACTTTGCATCAAGTTAATAATAAAAAGAACATTTATATGGCATGACTTTGTAGTGCCCTGTCCTTTATTGCTGCTTTATTCAGTTCTCAAGTCAGGAAGTAAGGAAGGAGTCTCCAGCGTGAGCGCTTTGTAACAGTCGGTAAGTTTTCTGCCAGGGGTTCTTCACGACGAATGAGTTTGAGCTCTCTACATCTTTTGTATTTATTTATTTTTATTATAATTTATTGTGTCACTAATTTTAAGACAGAGCAAGAAAGACAGGCTAATAAGGGAACACATTTTTGAAGGTCCTATAACAACTGATTAAAGCATGAATGATAGAGACGTTATCATAAAGAGACCCCTTTAATTTAATCGGTGTTCAAGTCAAACCGGAACTTGTGATGTAAATGAAGGTGTAAAACCGATTGACATTTACAGAAGACTTCAAGGACAGTACAGTGATGAGACTCTTAGAGTAAAACATTGGAATAGGGCAAATGTTTTAAAGAAGGCCGTACCACCATGATCTCGGCCAAGGTGGCTCTGAGCCCACTGCAGTCATCCTGTGAACATTCAGTGTGCGAGTGGAACCCCTGAACCTTGAAAATCAATGTATAACTTGTAGAAGAGACGTATCTGTCTGTGGGAACCGTACACAGACAATCAGTGCCGCGAGACAATCAGTGCCTATTTCTCACCTCTTTCTCAGTCTAGTAAGTCTGGATCAGGAATGGAAGCAAAAGTTTCCTTGTGGACATTTGTCATGTAAAATAATGTATTCATTCCAAGAGAGAAACAACATATAATCAAATGATTATACCCCCAATCTCACTCTAATTGAAATTTTGTTCTGATCGATTGAGGTGTTTACAGTACATGATGTTATTTTGTTTGTTTGTTTGTTTGTTTTTGTTTGATTGGGCTGTTTTCCCCATTATTAGTGGGATTTTAGGTTCCATGTAAATGCACCTAATGACTTGTCAGAAATCTGATATATTGCATGAGCATAAGCAATGGGATCGTGGTTAGCTAAAGTTGCCAACCCTGTCATAAAGTCAGATTGGGGGGGGAAGCAAAATTGATGGTTGGTTAAAAAGAAAGTCAAATTTACAAATGGTAAAAAAATAAAAAATTAAAAGTCAAATTGGAGTTTGGTATAAAAAAAAATGAAGAAAACATGTCAATTGCTAAAATATTTTTAAAAAGTCAAATTTATTATTGTTAAAAAAAGAAAAAATGGTGATTGGTAACAAAAAGTGAAATTAACAGTTGGTTAAAAGAAGTTACTTTTACAATTGGTAAAAACGAAAAAAGAAAAATGGGCATTGATAGAAAAAGTCAAATTGATAGTTGCTAAAAAAAAAGTAAAAATGGAGATCGGTAAAAAAAAAAATTGACGAGTAGTAAAAAAAAGTCAAAATGGCCATTGATAGGAAAAGTCAAATCGATGGTTGCTAAAAAAAAAAAAAAAGTCAAAATGGAGATTGATAGAAAGGTCAATTTGACAAGTGGTTTGTAATTTCTATTCTGTATTTTCTGGGGAGTGAAAATATGATTATTTTTTAAAAATGTAATAACATGATTCACAATTTGTGAAATACAAAAATAAACCTATTTGTTGTTTGATTGAAAATGTTTTTTTTTTAATAATTTGTTCAAATTTTTTATTTAAGAGTGCTAATATTTCTGGTGGAAACTGTAGCTATTCCTTTATCACTTAAATAGTTTCTGTAAAAGTTTTGACAGTTTACTTGGTTTTTAAGAAATCATGTCTGTCTTTGAGGCTTTTTCATAGCCATTGTTCTCAGGCACAAACATGAGAAAGAGCGAGGGGAGGGTGGATCAGTTCCATGGCAACTTGTCAACAAAGTGAACCCAGCTGAACACATGCCCCGCCCTGTCTGTTCAGACCCCCTGCTGATTGGAGCATGTGGTGTAAAGTTCAGAGCTGAAGCTCTATAGTTAGTCAGAGTGTGTGTGTGTGTGTGTGTGTGTGTCACTGTTAAAGCAATGCACTGATTCATTTACACACCGGTCCTGAAATAAACACCTTTGGGAAGTCTTTTTGGTTGAAGGTATGATAATTCTGTGTAACAGTTTGTATATAATTGAATATGTACAGTATAATACACAGTAAAAACCTTTACAGTGAGAGATTTAGAGATGGTGGGTAAAAGGGTGGCGAGAGAGACACTATTGCCTTCGGTGCGAGAGGATGACGGTGATGAAGGTCAAGAGGAGGAGATGTTGGGAGGGATCAGGAGCAGGCCGACCAGCCGGCCTCGCAACATCTATAGCCGAGGCAGCGTGGACAGCCAGGTGAGTATAAACTGTATATACCTATAGAGAGAGAGAGAGAGAGAGAGAGAGAGAGAGAGAACTTGTGTTCCATATTGACATGATAGCATCACGCAGTTGCTGCAGGTTTGATGGCTGGACACCCATAATGCAAATCTCCTATTCTACCACATCCCAACGGTCCTCTCTTCGATAGAGATCGAACTGATTTAAGAAACGTTTGAGATGATTACAGCTTTGAGACCTGGCACGTTATCCAGTGGTCATAAAGAAATGGACATGGTCAGCAAAAATACTCCGTTGTACAGTATTAAGCCATGATCAATTGGTACTAAAGGTGTTAAAGTGTGCTATAAATCTCCCCCACACCACCAGGTTGAACCGTTCATACAAGGCAGGATAGATCCGTACTTTCATGTTGTTTATGCCAAAACCTGCTCAGCCTCATCAGACCAGGGAAACATTCTTCCTATCTTCTGTTGTCCAACTTTGGTGAGCCCATGTGAATTGCAGTCTCAGTTTCCTGTTCTTAGATACAGAACTGGCACGCAGAGTGGTCTTCTGCTGCTGTAGCCCAGCTACTTCAAGGCTTGACATGTTGTGCGTTCAGAGATGCTCGGTTGTGGCTAGATGTTATTTGAGTTAGTTACTGTTGTTGCCTTTCTATCCGCTCAAACCAGTCTGGCCGTTCACCTCTGAGCTCTGGCATCACCCAGGCATTTTCATCCAGAGATCTGCAGCTTACTAGATTTTTTTTTTTCAAAGAAAAACTGTCTGTAAACCCTAGAGATGGTTGTGTGTGAAAATCCCAGTAGACCAGACTCAGACCAGCCCGTCTGGTACTGTAGCAACAAGCACGGCACGTTTAAAGACATTTCAATCAACTTTCTTATTCATTCTGACCACAGGACTGAATGCACTGAGTTGATACTATACAGTGTCCACGTTTAGCTTGCACCTCATCCATCTCAAAGCTACTGCAAGAGAATAAAATCCTTACAGCTTTTATTTCTCGAACTATGAGGAGTAAGTGTTCAGAAAGAATAAACTGTCTTTTTTTTCTTCTTCTTCTTTTTTTTTTTATCAGTTCTTGACCAGTGAGGCAGAACGTAACCATAAATATTGCAAAGACATTTCACAAAAACTGATAGAAATGAAAGAACTGTGCGTGTCTCAGGCAGTCGTTCGAGCAAGTGGTTGCAGCCAGAGAGAGCCGAGAGGCGCCGGGGAGGAATCCAAAAATGATGATGGTGCTGATGAAAATGACAAGCAGGAGGAGGAAGAGGAGGAGGAGGAAGACGGTCGGAGCAGTGAAGCGGTTGATGGACAGGAGGGAGCTGGAGGGTGTTTCACCGTGGATGAAGACTATGACACGGAGCTGGAGCCTGAAGGTTATGTAGCAGGAGTTCTTATTAAAAGTGAAAAAAGTGTGAGTGAGAGCGTGGGCGATTTATGTTATGATAGATGGTGTCAGAAAGCTAAGGGCCAGAGAGTGTGTGGTTGGTGCTCCACAGGGAAATAAAGCGGCCTAACAGTCATGAGTCATACTTTTGATTTCTGACAGAATCTCTCTCTCCCTCTTTTTCCCTCTCTCTCTCTCTCTATTTCTCACCTGCTCGTTCCGAAGATACAGAGACACCTACGCAGTCTCCTAAATCTCCGCATCTCCATAAATCTGTTTTAACCCCCTCAGTAGCATGTATTCTCCCTCTCTCTCTCGCTCCCTCTCGCTCTAGCTGGCTGTTTGTTCGGCTTATTAGAGATGACCATCTGTTGTATTAATGCAATGCGCCTCTGCATGGCTTAATGAACACCTTGGGAATTTTTCCTCATTTATCATAATTTGGCTTCTTGATGACGAACAACAGTGTGCCGTCAGATGTGATTTGCCAGCGACAAATATTTCATTTTGACAAGGCTTTCTCTTTTTTTTTATCTTCAAAAATGCAGTTAGCATCAGACTTCTTGAGCGGGTGACCGTCTGGGATTTTAATATAAATCAAATATCAAATATGACTCAAAAAAGATTTGTGAAGGTGTTGAAAATAGAAAGAAAGATGCTTTGCACAGCAAAACAGTATTATTTTAAACAAGAAAACTAAATATAATACATAATAATAAATAAATGATAAATAATAATTATTAATATTAATAATATAATTAAAATATTGAAAGAATCATTAATAAATATATAATACAGTGGTACCCCGGCATACAAACCCGTCTTAAGCCTTAAGAACTGAAATTTCGCAAGAAATTCCCCTCGTCTTTTAGCCATTCAAAACTTGTTTACATCAGTGAAGCAAAGCGAGTTTACATATTTGTTTGTGAAGTTTATTTCCCTTTTGTGCAAGATTTAATAAAGACAGGACAGTAATAAGACGAAAAGGGAGACACTTTCAGTTTGGTTTTTAAAGCAGCCGGTGCCAAAAGGAATCATATATTAAGGTTAAATTAGGTTTAATGTCTATTTCTTTCATATTTTACCTTATTTACATGTCTTTTCTAAATGTTTTGATTGTTTTTATATAATAAAATATGATTATAGTGTTGGAAATATTAGTAATATTGGTAAGATTTTTGGGTGGCTGAAACAGATTATCTTAATTTATATTATTTTCAATTGGATTTTGCCGTTTAAAAACTCGCCTCTGGAGTGGATTCAATTCGTATATATGTGGTACACAGACATATACTTTGACAGCTATGACAAGTACAATTAATTTAGAATTAGAGAAGGCAGCTAGAGCTATATACACAAAGAAGCCGACAATATGTTAGCTGCAGTCAGGTACAGGTGAGAATGTACTGTATCTTTTACAGTATGTATACATACAGTATGCTTTCCAGTAAAGTTAGCATGAACAAACTATTCTCATCTTACAATGGTTTGACTTGATACTTGATTTAGAATCGATAAACATTCAGTCAAACCCTGAATATTTTGAAATGTCAAGTCATACCGTATATGATGTCCGAAACCTAGCATATAGACAAAAATAAACAAAATACAAACTAGCGATGTCTGCCATTAAACATGGAATCTGGTGCCTGGATTGTTACTTACTTGCCTTGTAGTTCTGTGCCTTGCTGGACATCATAATTATGAATTGAAGCACATGAACATCGCAGCCGCGTCCTACGAGTACAACTGGGGAACTTGTATTTTTTTCCTATGAACCATGACTGTTGTTAGTCTTTGGCTGCACCCATCGAGGGATCACCACAGCAGACAATCTGATTCTTGGCACATTTTTTACACCAGATGCCTTCCTGACACAACCCTTCAATTTTATCCAGGCTTGGGACCAGCACTGCATCCACTGGCAGGGGTTTGGGTGGGAATCGAACCCAGGCCTTCCGTATGGCAGGCAAAAAGCCTACCACCGAGCCACCAATGAACACTAACTGGCTTGTCAAAGTCATTTTCCCCCATATGATGTCTACAGCAGATTATTCACGAATAAAAAAAACATGCGGTCCATTTTTTCCCCCCAACCACAACCATTTGCACACACCACATAGTCCCCACCTCTCAAATATAAGAATTAAAGGCAGTATTAACCCTTTAACATCTTGCTCAACCTTTTGGTAGAGCACAATTTAACTCAATATATCATATTGAAAAAAATGTTCCAAGCTTAACCAGATTGAGCTACCTCTACCACTTACGCTATGCTAAAAAATATACTAGATAATGCTTTGTGTTTTAAATTTCTCCGTAGCTTACCGCAATAAATAAGGTGGCTCTAATGCCCAACTACATTTGTGCTGTTACCAACACACAAGACGTTAACATTTTATGTCATTTTTTTATTTGGCTTTTTAAATACAATATAATGATACTTTTACCA
This sequence comes from Clarias fuscus, assembly GCA_030347435.1. Classification (NCBI taxonomy): domain Eukaryota; kingdom Metazoa; phylum Chordata; class Actinopteri; order Siluriformes; family Clariidae; genus Clarias; species Clarias fuscus. Next base: position 24,760,996 of record CM059208.1, read on the forward strand.
TAAAGTGACATCTCATCCACTTGGAAGAGGTAAAAGACGTCTGTTAATAATTCTCCTCAAGGAAATAAAAAAAAAAATGCAAAGGTATAAATGATACTGCTTATTTTAAATAAGGACATTAAAGAGTTATGGGAATGGAAGGGGGGGGGGGGGGGGCATAGCACTCCGCTGTGTCATATGATACACATTAAATGTGTGGTCTGTCATGTTTTCCTTAACTAACAAAACTATACTCATCATCATTATCATGAGGTGCAAGTTGAAATGCAATGCAAGTCAGAAACGCAAGTTTTAAAGCTAAAGACCTATCACATCATGAATACTTTTCAGATGAGCCCAGGAGATACGACCCCACCGGCGAGGCACGTTACCGAGAGGTCTGTAAGATGTTCAACCTGGTTCCAGTGTCCTACTTCCTCAGGAACATTCACAGCACAGAACTGAGCATGATGCACCACGGACTCGGCCCTCAGGTGACCCCGAAATACCAGGATAGAAATGGCAAATAAAGCAGATTAAACATGAACCATGACTCCCCATAATTCATATAATTGAAGCAGAGAATAAATAATAAAGTGCACTCTGTAGGGTAGCAAAGCCTTGGCAGTTCCCTTGGTAACCAACACCTCCATACTGAAGCTGAATCTGCGAGATAATGGAATGGAGGGAGAAGGTGGAGCCGCCATCGCTGACATGCTGAAAGAGAACCTGTACATCACAGGTGCTTTTCTGTCTTCACAAAACATACACACTTTATTGTCACACTGTATTATCATCACATTTCTACGTCATGTCTTCCTATCCAAAATGGCCACCCCGTAAGGTTACATCATTCAGCCATAAGTCAAGGCCTTGTTTTTAGATACTGTATTCTTAATCACCCCAACAAGTATGTGTATGTTTCACCAGTAAAGATCTAGATGTACTGTATCTTCTGGAAGATATTTACTACTTATTCGTTTTTATTAAGGTAAATTATCTGTTATCATGATTAGCCTTTTTTTTAGTTTAACATTAGACCCCCAACATGGATTGATAGCTATATTTGGGTTTCCGTTTCACCTTTTCTTTAAGAAAGCATCATCTGAAGCTGTGTGTAAACACTCCAATAAAGAAGGCATTTGTTTCTGAACATCTTGCAGAAATTGATCTTTCAGAGAACAGGCTTGGTGAGTATGGGATAAAGGCTCTGGCCAGCATGCTGTTAGAGAACACCTCCCTCATCTCCCTTAACCTTTCCGGGAACCATCTGGATGAGCAGGCTGCTAAACACCTGGCTCCGGCGCTGACCAAAAACCAGCACCTGCAGCATCTGGACCTGAGCCACAACCATCTTGGAGAAGCAGCAGGTACTGCCTGAGGACAGAGTAGAAAACTAACGATGAAAGGCTGATTTCTGAGTCATTTACAGGCCTGGCTGTTTGTTCTATTAACATTTTAGTAAACATGTTGGATTGAGGGTTCTCCAATTTCTAGTCATGAATTCTAGCCTGTCCTTTAACCAGTGCCTTCTTGCTTCATAAAGTGCCTCTTAGGAAACATGATAAAGCTCTGCTAATGGACACTTTTTGAGGCAAGAAGGGACTGGTTAATGATGATAGGAAGTTCAGATGTGGTTTTTTGCTGAAAGTGCTTCCGCAACTGGTTTTAAATGTGGATTTTGGCAGACAGTGCCGTTGTTCTATATATGAGCATGTGTGGAATGCTTCTCGTCCAAACAGACTGCTTGTTTGAAAATAATGATATACATTTTTATTCATATATATACTACAGTATATTGGCAGCAGGGTTCAATTACAGACTGTTTTGCACTGCTGTGTGCAGTCCAAAGACAGTCCAAAGTCCAAACGCAGATTAGGCTAACTAGCACCCAAATTGCCCGAGTGTAGACCGGAGGTCCTACCCTGGTTGTAAAATGGAGAATAAATACAATGCCTACCACTAGCCTCCACAGTCCCTAGTTGGACTACAAAGTTTTCTATATAAACAAATTAGGGTGAAAGGTTTAATGCACTGGACAGCATGGTGGCGTAGTGGTTAACACTGTCGCTTCGCACCTCCAGGGTCCAGGTTCGGTTCCCGCCTTGGGTCTGTGTGCATGGTGTGGGCATATCTCCCTGTGCTTGCTGGATTTCCTCTGGGTGCTCTGGTTTCCTCCCACAGATTGGTGTTCCAAATGGTCCATAGTGTGTGTATCTATGCATTTTGTCACTGTTTGTTAAGTTACATGTGTAAACTGTTTACAGGAGTAAAATGACAAATCTTATTTTCATCGTAAAGCTTTCTTTTTATGAGGTGTAAGGGTAGACTTTTTAAGATTAATTGATTAATGTACAGTAAATGAGTTTCCAAAAGCAAATCTGTGTTAGATATTCCACCTTCAAGACAAGTTTTTTTTTTTATCAGTATAATCCCTCACTCACTCACTCATCATCTAATCCTGTATTAAGGGTCATGGGGGTCCTGGAGCCTATCCCAGGAGACTTGGGTCACAAGGCGGGGTACAACCTGGACAGCGTGCCAATCCATCGCAGGGCACCTACACAGAGCCAATTTGGGAACGCCAATTAACCTAACATACATGTCTTTGGTCTGTGGGCGGAAACCGGAGTACCCGGAGGAAACCCACCAAGCACGGCGAGAACATGCAAACTCCATGCACACAGAGACGGGAATCGAACCCGGCCGGGAATCGAACCAGGACCCTAGAGGTACAAGGCGACAGTGCTAACCATTACACCATTGTGCTGCCTTAATATAATCCCTTCAGTCAATAAATCATTTAAACAAATATGGACACCAAGTTCCCATAGAAGTGACTCTTATACGCCTCGTCTGTTACACAAAACTCTCATTTGATACAAAATCTCAGAGAAATTGAGAAAAATCAGGCAGCTTTCAAAGTATCAGGAAGTCAGCAGATGATCGGCCCGAGGCTGTGCGGTCCCAGGATGGAGATAAATCGTGAAAAAATATACATTCATGACAAGTCCACAATGACCTTTAGATTTGGTCGAGTTGTGCTGTTTAATCACGACGAGCCACAGACATCTTCATACCCTTTACACAAAGCAAACGCAGAGGCCGGGTAGATCCCTCAGCGTCATGCCTCTGTAGTTATTTGATTTTCCGAAGGAAAAAAAAAACTGCAGCATACCCCTCTTCCTCAAAAGCTGGGTCTGTTTGTCCTGGCAGTACCACCACCGTGAGCGAGAATACCATTAAGCAGATTAAGTAACAGGTTTTTACAGTGAATCATTAGGATTTTTTTAGCTGAAAAGGAACCGTACAACGGCATGGAATGATGTCAGCAGTAATTTTTTTAATCGGTCTGAACGATTAAAGACAAGCCGTAGAAGTGTGTCAGGGTGGGAGGATTGTGGATGCAAGCCTTCTGGCTATGAGGCACTGAATAGAGAGTGTCTGGTGATCCAGATAATGTAAAAAGAAATATATTTACAAGAGAGCTATAAATCATACAGTCATAACACATCACAACTTCTTCCTTTATCATACATATGGCAATATCTCTATCTTTAGAAATCAATCATAGATATGTAATACTGAAACGTATGATTAGCTTCCTACCACTGCCCCATATACAGTATAGTACTTTAATTTCTGAATTTGTCCTTCTAGACACGGAATTTGTAGCGCCCTCTGCTGGCTTCTTACTTACAGGTTTATCTTTTTTAATGCCGAGCCTATGTGGTATTCCGGAGCAGAGTATGCATTGAACTGGTGTTTCCAAATTGCACGTAGTGGAGCGTGTGAGTGAGTGTGTGTGTGTGTGTGTGTGTGTGTGTGTGTGTGCCCTGTGATGTATTGGCTCCCTGTCCAGGGTGCCTGCTCTCCCGAGTACCCTGGGATAGGCTCCAGGCCTCCCACGACCCTGCGCAGTGTAAGCGCTGTAGAGAATAAATGAGTGAGTGAGAGTGAGAATGTCTGGGTTCTATGGTTTTTCCTCACCTCCCTAACAATAATGCTATTAGATGTACCAATTACCCGAAATCGATTATGGAGTGTGATTAAATGGGGAAATGGATTGATGTGCCATCCAGGGTATATTCCAGACTCATATTCAGTGGTCACAGAATAGGCTTAGGCTCTCTAATATAATTATCCTGAAGCAGTTCTGAGTGGTACAGTGGCGTCGTGGTTGGCTCCGACACCTCCATTGTCCAGGTTCGATTCCCACCTTGGGGACTGTGGAGTTTGTATGTTCCTCCGGTTTCCTCCCACAGTCCAAAGACATGCATGTCAGGCGAACTGGTGTTCCCAAATTCCCCATGGCATATATTTGTGTGTCCTGTGATGGATTGGCACCTCGCCCAGGGTGTACCCCACCTGGTGCCCAATGTCTCCAGGGATAGGATCAAGCCCCTGTAACCCTGTATATAGGATAACATGGTAAAGACGATGAGTCGGTCAGTGAGTGAGAGTGCTCCAAGCAAAGCTTTGGCCTTGGAAAACAGGAACCCTAAATGAAAGTCTAATTAAATCCACTGTATGGCAATTGGGCGGCACAGTGATGTAGTGGTTAGCACTGTTGCCTTGCACCTCCAGGGTCTTGGTTCAATTCCCGTCTCTGTGTGCATGGAGTTTGCATGTTCTCCCCCTGCTTGGTGGGTTTCCTCCAGGTTCTCCGGTTTCCTCCCAAAGACCAGCAGGTTCCCAAATTGTCTGTAGTGTGTAAATGAGTGTGTGAGTGTATGTGTGTGCCCTGCGATGGATTGCACCCTGTCCAGGGTGTCTCCTGGGATAGGCTCCAGGCCCCCCATGACCTTGAATACAGGATATAGCGGTATAGATGATGAGTGAGAGTGTATGGCAATTTTGCATTGCATTTCCCCCCCCAAAACTTTATTTAATTCATAGAATTTCTGATATATTTAAACATCACACACTGTACCTTTATCCTGGCGAACTACAAGAGTCGATAATACAATAATGATTGTTCATGTACTGTATGAATTTGGTCTGCCGGATGATTTTGCATAAAGAATTTTAGAAGGAAATTTATCTTACTATTAGTTCCTGTGCTGGTCTTGCATTCTATAAATGCCTTAATAAGAGCAGGACACTGTTGTTGGAACTTGTTGAAGCAAAATGTAACAAAGCAATTCAGGATTCAGGACATTCAAGCGATGTCCCGAAAAAGCCTGGGAACTTCGTTACCTTGCAAGGCTCAGATAATCACATTGCGAAGCACGCAAAGTTCAATAGCATCTGTGTGAGTTCATTTTCTCTCTCTCTTTTCCCCACTCTCTCCTCTCTACTTCACCCTTAGGGGAAATTCTGGGTCCTGCTATAGCTGAGAACGCGGGAATGAAGTCGCTCAGCCTGGCCTGGAACTGCATTCGTGGAAAAGGAGCCATCGCTTTAGCTAAAGGCCTTGGGGTAAACATTATAACACTACCTTCATGCATCAAGCCACTGAGATGTTTATCAACCCAGAAACCATGATTAATCTCTACAAACATAAGCGTTTCTATTTAATAGTCGTAGCAAATATTCTGCTGGTTTGAACTGCTACCGGAGATCAGGAAGTGATTTTCTACATAGGGAGCACTATTACTAGCTCTCAAAATGCACTGGGTTTGGGTGTTTACGGTTGCTTGGATTGATTAAACAGAGAATCCATGAGGAGCTTTTATAGAGCACGACAGGTAGTCGGTCATAAGAAGAGGAATTCAAAAAATCGAGTGAAAACCGCCGGCAAAAACCTGTGTGTGCTGTGAGGGGGAGCAAAGTCAGATAATACCACCTGAGAATTGGTGCAATTTGATTTTTATTAAAGTTACATGCACTATATGGTCAAAAGCATCAGGACACCTGATCATCAACACACACACACACACATACGTAGTTCTTCTCCAAACTGTTGCCACAAACCGAGGCCCAAACCTGTTCAGTACCTGACAGTGCCGTGAAAAAGTATTTGCCGCCTTCCTGTTTTTTTGTCATATTTCTCACACATAAATGATTGAGATCATCATACAGATTTTAATATTACACAAAGATACCTTGAGTAAATACAAAATGCAGTTTTTCAATGATGATTTCTTATAAAACTCAAGAGGCACAGATAGATCCATGCTGGCAACACAGCATAGGTCAATAGTGATAAAAAATAATAATAGTTATAATTTTATATATATATTGCAAATGATAGTACATACTACTGGTATGGTGTAACATCTCTAAAATGGTATATTAAATACCTGCTGAACTACTGTAAGGTTATACATTCACTGAAGTGCCTACCCTGTTACTCTATTAAGTGATACCTAGCATGGTAATGTCTGACGTGACATAGTAACACTAAGCTATATTATTGTATGTACTATAGTTTCGCTCTCCAAAATCTCAAAATTGAAACCCGTCTGAGAAGAATTAAGATTATTATAAAAGCAAACTTTGTCTTAAATCTACAATAAAACACTAATCACATGGATGTGATGATGTGATATTCACATCCTTTGGGCCATATGGTGTACAGTAGCTCTAACTGATACAAAGTGCTGACACCGGAGACTCCTTCTAAAAAGGATAAATAAACACCGAACAGAAACATTTAAATCAAGTTCCTAAAGGATATCTACAGTAGTGCTTTTGTTTGCTAACATTAATCAGAAAATTAGCCGGTAGAAATTACTAGTGTGATGTTTTCCTTACAAAATTCACATGTGTAACCTTGCAATTCAAAATATTGTAGATTTTACACAGTATACAGTTAAATTATTTAGCAGTTTTATTTTAACACATTTATGGTTTAGGATCTTTTGTTAGCAGTGATACTGTACGATATCAGCACGTCCTGATTAGATTTTTTAAAACTCATTTACAGTCCTTGATGAAACAAACTCAGTAATCAGTGTAATCCACTTATAGTGAATGTCTCACTGTTGAAAGGCTAACATATTCCTGCACACTGTGGACTTATCTTACAACGGACTGGGCAAAGAGGGAGCAACGGCTCTCAGTGAGGGGCTTAAAGAAAACAACACGCTAGAGGAACTGAATATCAGGTATACGCTTTTATCATTTGATTACAAGGTTTACAGTATACCATGATTGGGAAACCATTTGTGTCTCATGATATTTCCTGAATCTGTCCTGTACTTTAGATAATAGTACAAATTATTTTTAACTTAGCTAACCTGCCTATAACTAAACTTTACCTAATAATACATTTAATTATACTGCAAAATACTTTTTTTTTTATCTTATTTTTGCATAAACCTTTGAATCCATTTGACATCTTTTGCCTGAAAAATCTTTTTACCACAATTCATCTCACTCACTCATCATCTATACCGCTTAAATGTATTCAGGGTCACGGGGGGCCTGGAGCCTATACCAGGAGACTTAGGGCACAAGGCAGGGTACACCCTGGACAGGGTGCCAATTCATCACAGGGCGCAAACACATACACACACAATCATTCACTCACTACGGACAATTAGGGAACGCCAATTAACCTAACCTACATGTCTTTGGACTGTGGGAGGAAACCGGAGTACCCGGAGGAAACCCACCAAGCACGGGGAGAACATGCAAACTACATGCATCCAGAGACGGGAATCGAACCTGGCCAGGAATTCGAACCTGGACCCTGGAGGTGCAAGGCAACAGTTCCCACCACTACACGACCGTGCCGCCTCACAATTCATCTTTTAATCAAAAAGTTGATAAAAGTTGTATGTTTTCATCCCTGAACACAATCACCGCTATAGAAATATTTAGAATATTTAACAAGTCACATGATCAGCAGTAAGCCAAATTGTTCAGATTTCCTGACAATTATGGAAAGTTGAAAAAGCTTAATCCTGTTACCACAAGTGGTATTCAAGTCAATGCGGGACTTTTGAGTGTACATAATAACAGCACATACTTATAACAATACAACCTCTGTTTATTTCTATATATAATCTCCTGCTACACTAATGCACCTATCCCAGTGTTTTCATACCATCAAGGTAGAAAGTTTCCTCAGTATGCTGAAGCCATGATCAAGCTGCCTACTTCACTTATTGTTTCACTTATAAACATATAGAAACGGCTTTGTGCAAGGTCAGAACTGTTTGAGGGATGTAACAATAACTTCCAGCCGAGCTCCTGTAATATGCAAGTGGTTTTGGAGAATGACTGTGTGCACAGTTCCCACAGACAGATGCGTCTCTTCCTCAAGTTGGAGACAAGTTCTTATCGTTCACTCATCCAAATATATCTGTACCACTTTATCCTGTATACAGTGTCGCTTCTGGCCTAGAGTCCATCCCAGGAAATTAGGGCATGAGGCGGGATACACCCTGGACAAGGTGCCAATCCATGGCAGGGCACACACATACAGTATATGTACACTCATGCTTATTTACGCACCACAGGCAATTTGAGAACACCAATTAGCCCATGTCTTTGCATGATTATGGGAGGAAACCGGAGTACCCAGAGGAAACCCACCAAGCACATGGAGAACCTTAAACCCCATGTCACAGACCTGAATCGAACCCCAATTCTGAAGATGCAAGGTCACAGTGCTAACCACTAAGCCACTGTGCCTCCTGGCGACAAGTTATCTGCCGAATTTCGTGGATTGGGTGTTCCACTCGCTGAATGTTCCCTATTCATACGTTTGAACCATTTAAATGTTTTACTGTGGCTAAGAGTCTCATCACCTTATTGTGCTTGAAGTCTTCTGCCTTTATTTAACAGAGATTTTATCATAAAAGTTTGACTTGGATGACCCTCATAATGTCAGATTCCTATGTTCAATCTAATTAATGAATTCCATCATTGATACATTTCTACTGTCAACATTTAGTTTAAATAAACTATTTTTATGATTTTTTTTGTTGTTGTTTTAATGGTCTCTCCACCATTTAATAAAACGATAAGCTGGGATCTATTATAGATCGTGAGAGAAGACAAAGCAAGCTTGATTAAACTTCTGATATTTATCAGTCATGTCTTACCACAAAGGTCATGTATGTTTTCTCTTGGGGCACAGCTCAGAAACTGAGTCTTTATATGATTTGATGGATTCATGCAGTGACAGAATCAGTCCCATTACAAAACTATTCACATAGACCCAGCAGGCAAGTTTTGCTAATTACATATTACTCATGTACTTTTTATTTTTTATTTGCAGCATCAATCGCATCTCTCCTGAAGGAGCAATCCCATTGGCCATGGGTCTCAAAGCCAACAACAACCTTCGGATTCTTAAAGTAAGTGCAAAGAAAAGTCGTCTCTCTAGACTTTTTGCACAGAACTTTGGCATTCAAGTGGCATATCATCAAGTGAACCTAAATGCATAATGTCTTGCCTTTGTACTTTAGATAGCTCGGAATCCTGTTCGGTCAGCCGGATGCCTTGCAGTGCTTAAAGCCATAGAAGAAAATCCTTCATCTTCAATGGAGTATCTTGACTTTTCTGTATGCACAGTAACCTTCCTTATAAGTCAGCTCACAATATTCTATATAATCATGAACGGTTTATGTATTGGATGTCATTTAATTTAAAAGAAATGGGGGGAAAAATAGTTTTTTCATAATTTTTCAAGAAATCCAAATCCAAAGAACGTCCTTTTTAATAATAAACTTTTTAAAAAATAATCTCCAAAACAATTAGTGTTGTTTTATTTTATTTTCACGTCAAGAAAACTTGACAGAATGATGGTTTATAATAAACTATAACAAATATTATAACATGAACCAACTTTTCTTGATTGGTACAAATCAAGCATTAATTAGGGTTTTGGGGTCTGGGATAGCACAGTGGTTAAGGCATTTCCCAAATCGTCGATCTGGATAAGGGCGCCTGCCAAATGCCTAAATATAAAATAAAATGTGATTATATATAATTGAAGATATTTATTTAGTAGGGGTGCTCCAATTGATCAGTCGCCAATTATCATCGGCTTATAATTGCTTTGGGGAGTTTGATCAGCGTTCTCTGTAATGGCCGATATAGAAAAGCCGATCAGATGACGCAAAACTTGCGAGAAAATTTTTTTGCGCGCTGCTAAAATGGCTTCACCAGTCTGGCAATTCTACGTGTTGTATTGTTGTGACAATACATTAGCAATCTGCAACCTGTGTAATAAGACAATTCCATGAGGCGGGAAGCACCCAAAGCATCTTAACACCACGAACCTCATCAGACATTTGAAGGTTATAAGTCACGTAAAGGAACATGAGCAGTTTTCAAAAGTTGGCTAGCACTAAGAGAGCGGGAGAGCTCAGCAACTTGCACACTGCCACTCACTCAGCTGTCGGTAATACCCCTATCTCGGCTTCGCGCGGTGGCCGTAAGTATGGTTAATCATCATTCACTGCGGGTATTGGCACTGTGATCACGTTTCCATTTTTCCGCGCGAAAAATTAAACATGTTTTATTTTTTTGCCGGCCCTCGCGGATTCTCGCGGACCTTGCAGAACTTCCGGCGACTCACGTCCCACCTGTCTGTTATTTTATTTAATTTTATAAAACCTACAGGAAAGTTGTATTTGTCAAGCTCTAAGCTGTTCCCAATTACTAACTAAACACAGGCTGCTATGTTTTAAGTTAATGTGTTGCACTTATTGCTTGCCACTAAATACAGTTGTGAATTCATGATATTCTTCTTCTTGTAATTTCAATACTTAATTTACATTGTTGTTAGATATAGTTTAATAAATAATGCTACATGATAAGTAGACCCTGTGATCGGCCGATACAGCTTCTAGTGATCGGAGATCGGGTAATCCTGATCGGAGCACCCCTATTATTTAGCTAAGTAAAATATAAAATGCCATATTTCTGTGGTGCAAGAAGAATAAATTTCTTCACCACATGCTCTAAGTCATATTAAATGAAACTTGAATGACATCATTTTCTCATCTTTTATTTCTCATATAGAGATTTTATAGCGTTTTTAAAGCATTAACTTCTTGTCCCGTGCCTTCCTTTCCCCAGGACATCAGCGTGAACCAAGAGTTTGAAGACTTACTTAACTCAATCAAAGAAACACTACCCAACTTCCAGGTGAAACACGGGGGCAAGATACGACCTTCCCAACATCTGAAGAGCTGACCTCTATGACCTCAGAGTAGTCAATTTTAATGTCACTTATATCTGTGTCTCAGGATTGTTGAAAGAAATGAACGCATACGCAGGAGTGAGTACAGTACCTGCTGTGTGTAATATGAACAGCTGTAATACACAGCCATGTTCCCAGGCACGGCTGATCACATGCTTATGACGTTTATAACCTCAGGTACTGTAGTGTTCCAGTGCATGCACATTTTCAAGTTTTAACCTCTTCTTCAGAGCTGGGTGGCATTAAAGGAGGAATAAAAATAATTTTGTTGTTCACAAAAACAAAAATAAATAAAGGTTTAATAAAATAATTGTAGTTCTTATCTGTGATCCAACCATAATGTGGGATGTGAATGATCAACAACAGAAAGGAATGAACTGGACTTGGGTCATAAAGGAATATATAAATGCTTTGTAATTTTTTTTTTAATAATTACAATATCTGTTTGGAGTTGCAAAGTGGTCATGTTGTTTCAGTGACATATTTTATAACATTAATGTATTTTTTTAATGACAAGGGATATCTTAGCAAGTCAAAATATATTAGATTAAACAATATAAGATAAAACAAACCAATTCTAAGATTATTAAGCATACGGTATTTCTAGTCAAACTTTACAAATTGTTTTATAAAAATTTCTTGTTCTATTAAAAGATGATTTGGCTTCTTTCAAGATATAAATCCTTAAAGCTAGCAAATGTTTCTGCAAAAAAAAACATTTACACTCAAGATATTTACACTTACATTTTTTTTTTATTTGTATACAGGGTTAATAATCTTAAATCTTATAATCTTACTATAATCTTATAGTAGTCTTGTATTAAGAAAACAGTTACATTTGACTAGATTCAAGATCTTTCCTCCTGCTAAGGTATTAAATTTTGCAGCGAAAAAAACAAAAATGTTGACTAAAAAGTCATTATAAGCTATTTCAACCCTCATTGTTACAGTATACCACTTATCCTGTGTAGGGTCACATGGGGCCTTGGAGTCTAACACACCCATGCTTACAATACAGGCAATTTGGAAGCACTATATCGCATGGCTCTGGACTGTGGAAGGAAACCGGCATACTCGGAGGAAACCCACTGAGCCCAGGATGAACAAGCAAACTTCAAGTAATTTGATTATGAAATTCCGCCAAGGCAAAATTGTTAGGCAGTTATTATATGTTTATGTTTGCATACACCCCTATATGTAAAGTGCTGAAAAACTTAGCAGGAAAAAAAAAATTTAAAGTTTATGAAATACACAAAAACAAGTAAAAATAGCAAACGCTAGAAGTTATTCTGCTTCTCTAGATGAATCTAAATGTGTCAAACTTGTCACTCTATATTTCAGATCATGATTTGTAACCAATTTATCTGACTTTCAGTTCCTGCATGAACTATTCGCAGGATGACACTTTAGTTTTTAAGGTGTTCAGAAGAATACATTTATGTGAACCAGCCTAAGTGTTCGAAAGCAAGATGTCCATTTTTTTAATTACTACAACCTTGCAGTTATGTAAGAATAAATAATTTTATTCACCCCACTTTCTCAAAAAGAAGGCAAAACTAGCTTCTCTTACAGAAAAATCATTGCTTTCAGGAGTGATCATATACTCAAGGTCAAAAGACACGTCACACATATGTATACATTTCTTACAAAATTGATGCCTGTTAAATAAATAAAAAAGTTTGGTTTTATACAAAAATCTGTGTGTCCATCAGCACTAGAAATTCAAAATTCATAGGACATTGACAATGATGTAGAATCAACATTCGTCCAAGGATACGGCCTTCTTGATACAGTTCAGCAAGTCCACCTGCAGCCAAACGTGCTTAAACAGTCCAATGGCTTATCATGGGTAACCCTGGAATATCAGCAGCAGTATTGGCATAGTTTTCTGTATGATTTCTCAAATTATGCCATCAAATTAGTCTTCTTTTGGCATTCTTGATCAGCAGCCTAAGGCGATCAACAGTGGAACCAGTTGTTCCGAATCAGTTCTGTAGCCTGGAAACGGTATTCCTCGCAAGTCGAAACTCTCCATTGGCGTATGCATGCGTTGCACCAAGTTAAAAGCTTTCTAATGAAACTCTTTCTGACAGCATTACTGAAACAGGGCAAGATAATGTAAAGACAAAATCAGATTTAAAAAAAAAATTTTGATACCAAGACATGTCATCTGGACATAATTATGTGGCAAATTTAGGTTAGTAGGTTATCCACGATAAAATGATGCTCAAACCTGCATGACGGTAAATTTTAGATTATTAGGACCCATGTTCTTAATGTACAGTAACAAGACAACAACATTATGGTACAGTAAATGATTAGATTTTCAGAACAATATAATTTATTGTCTATTTTTATATAGTTCCACATTTCTTTTGTTCGTTAGTATATAGTTTTATAATTAACATGCAATTATGTGAAAAATGTTACATTAATGATACAGTACAACACAATATTTACAGCACAAAACTGCATGTGAAACTCCAGTCAATCCATCTGAAAATTTTGGGATCACATGTTAAAATAAATGAATGGTGTGAAAAAATCATATAAAAAAATAGACCATATAACGCATTGCACAAAAAGGATCTATGAAAATAAAAACTTACTACATGAAAAAAAATGTATGTGAAATATTTTATGCGAATGGTCTAAAAACACAAAATTCACATTTGAAGTTCATAATTTAAATTTTGTAGTAGACCTTTTGTGATATTTATGTCTATGTTTTAAAATGTAGGTCTTTTTGCTACATTGAGTATTTGAGCTTTCTTGCTACTTTACAGTGTGATGCCTTTTTTTTTTATCTGATACTTTTTGTCCCCCGCTTGAGTTTATTTGTGTGAAATTATCAATGAATTGATGTGTAAAAGCATGCACTAGGTTCAAAGTAAGCACAGTGAGGTTACGTCACAGGGTAGAGAGCAAAGGTAGCTGCAAGGAGCATGATTAAAAGCACAGACACAAGCTGGTTAATCATTCACACCTTGTATTTGGAAACCTCCCTCTCCTGTTAGGGCAGAAGACCAGGCTTTTATTTTTGGATCTAACCAACAAACTGAAATCATGGCACTGAGTCTGCTCCGGAACCACTGGAGAACTTTCTTCCGCCCTGGTGTTCAGCTGCACAGGTACGGTAAATGTCACTATGAATGATTACAAATGGAGCCTGGTTACAGGTTTTGTATTTAACACTGTTATAGGACCTCATTAGTAGGCATGTGGTTGTGTTCCAATGTGTATGTTAACATCTTAAATTGTGTCTTGCATTTCATCAAAGATCATCTTGCCTGGGGCTCCATTTAAAACCAGCCACTACTCTACTAAATAATTAGGTCTCAATATATTGCATAGATTAGTATTCTGCAGCGTGTGTAGTGCTAATGAACCAGGGGGGGGGGGAATACTTCATTAGTTGTACTTTGTTACTACTGTATACTTCATTTTTTGTTTGTTTGTTTTTACCATATTTATACCTTAGTTAAGTATTATATAAAGTGAACGCAAAAAAAGAGAGAAAACAATATATATATATATTACATTTTAATGGTTACCTCTGGTTTTCGTTCTCTAATGCTAGATTTAACTCTCAGTTTCTTTGCTAACACTGTATAACCTTTACATTTACAGCGTTTGGCACACGCTCAAATCCTGAGTGACCTATATAGAATCTTGAAGTTTCGATAAATTAATATATTGGTACACTGGTAACTAGGTTGGTAACTGGAAGTAAATTAGAGGAGAAGATTAGACTAGTTTATATTCCAGGAGCTAACCTAAGGAAGAGGGTTGGAGCCACCATTAACAATTTATTTGATGTCAAAATTCTGATATTTTTCCTCAGAATTCTGACTTTTTTTTTTCCTCTTAGAATTCTTATTTTTTCCCCAGAATTTAGACTTTTTGCTTAGAATTAATACTTGCATTCATAACTTGAATTAATACTTGCAATATTTTTACATTCACTCATCTGTATGGCTTTATATTCTTAAATTTATGAGACAGATTATGATTTTCATAATTAGAATCATCTCTATTTTAATTCATGTATAATTATGCAGTAATTAATCCACACATCAGACAGTTTAATATGAACACCTGCACATTTATGCAATCAACCAATCATGTGGTAGCAGCACAATGCTTAAAACCAAGCAGATGAGGGTCAAGTCATCTCAGTGACATTCACCATAGCATTGTTGTTAATGACAAACAGGAAAGTTGGAGCATTTCAGGATCTGTTTAGAAATGTGTCTATGGAGTTTACACAGAATAGAGTGTATGAGAGAAGCAATGTCCCACTTTGTCTTCAGACAAAAAGGGTTTAATCTCACAGACACTGTAGTAACTGCAATAATCTCTGTGTATCTTCCAAGCATCTTGGAAAGCACAGAATGTCAAGTTTTTTACCTGTTGATGTACTGTGCACAGGGTCAGAGTGGTGGGTCAGTTATGATACAGTACCCCTTTGAAGCAGAGGGGGGTTAAGGGCCTTGTTCAAAAGCTTAACAAGGGAAACGTGGTGGTGCTGGGTCTTCAACTCTGATGTCCTAATCAGTAACACAGAGCCTTAACCTTTGAGTTAAATGCTAGCCACTAGCTCTATCCTGACTTTGTGTTACTCTCTGTGCAGAGTTTTGCACATTCTGCACCGGGTTCTCCATAGTGGCCCTGATCGGCATGAAGTGTTTAGTGAATAGGAAGGAACAAATAAGTAAACAAACAATTAAAAGAACAAATTGGTTTCCATTTGACTTAAAACCTAGATTTTATATTGAAATTAAAATCAAATTTCCCATTTTAATTTTAGTTAGTGCTTTTTATTGATTTACTTGTAAAAGCTTTTATAACACTGCTTTGCTTTGAAATGATTAGGAGCTTGACAGATAGAAGCGATGGAGGTTGGTGGAGCTCTGTGTTTGGACACAAAGTGGATGCAAGGAAAGACGCACACTCCAATCTGCTATCCAAGAAAGCAACCAGTGGCCTTTACAAATTCCAGTGTAAGCTATTTCTTATTAGCTGACAGGCTTAGTAATGATGCATGACATTAAACAATTGGGCCATAATGTTTGCACTTATTTTTTCCTTTTAGTTCACAATGTCAGGCCCGAGTGCTTGGAGGCCTACAATCAGCTATCGTAAGTATAGGTCCTCCCTTTTTTGTCCTGTTCTTGAGTTTGTTATTATCACTACAGCCTAATGCACTTGTTATCGAAACATCATGCGCAGTTCTGACTTCATCTGGTTTTCAAGTAGTTTTTTCTCCATAATGTTTACCAATTAGCTGAAAGCATGTTTAAGTAGACACTGATCTTTCTCTGTTTTCAGAAGCTTTTTGCATCAATTACATTAGCCATTGAAGCACATTTAAGAAAATGAATGCAATATGTGTGTTTTTTAAGGACGGAGGTCCAAAAAGAGCTGCACAACGATCCCGATTATCCCTGTGAAGTTGTGGGAAGCTGGAACACGTGGTACGGAGAACAGGACCAAGCAGGTGGGAGAGTCAAAGATAAACCAGCTTTTTTTTTTTCGTACCAATTTTTATCTTTGTTCGAGTGCATGATATTTAGATTTTGATATTTTTCAGCTTTAACATGTTTTATGGTACTGTAGTGACATCTGATGTTTGGTTCCTGTAGTGCATCTCTGGAGATACTATGGCGGATATCCAGCTCTAATGGAATGCTTGAGCAAACTCAGAAACAACAAGGTATTTAAATAATTATTATGTATTTAACTTTTGTCTACAAACACAAAAATCCCATGAGAACATATCACTCTACATTAAAGATAATTTGAGGTAATTAATGTGTTTTAATTGGATAAGAAACTATTGGAAAACAGTTCTAAACCTTTAATCACATTACGATTGCCCAGGATGGTGCAATTTGGACACGTCCCCATGTCCTACTGTACATATCAGGATAATAAAATAATTAATTCCATACAACAAAAACATACCATAATGTTGCATTCCAGTTTTCATTAGAAGATTGCATGTTAGCGTAGCATTGCCATCACTCAGGTTTGCAATTTAGTGTCAATATGAAGTTTTACTTTTTTTCACCATGTCTTTATAGGTTTCCTCAGGGTTCTCTAGTTACCTCTAACTCCCTAGGTGTGTGTAAATGTGTGTATCATGTGTTTGCTCCACAGAGAACAAACATTCCATTCAGGGTAAATTTCAGAGTCACAGATTAACACTGATCCTAAGAATGAATTAATGAATATAATCATCTGTCTATCCTGTTAAGTTTTACAGTACAGTACGGACTTTAAACATTTTTTTTTATCCTGCTTCTTATATGCTTCCCTGATTTTTTCAGGCATATCTCGAGTTTCGCAAAGAGAGGAGTAAGATGCTGATTTCTCGACAAAATCAGCTTCTTGTTGAATTCAGCTTCTGGAATGATCCTGTACCCCGACCCGGACCGAATATATACGAACTGAGAACATACAGATTAAAGGTAGTACAGGTTAACTGTTATTTTACTTCAAATATAAAATGGGAATATTGTTTCCATTTAGAAATTCAAAGGGAAATTCAGAACTTTAACTTTCTTTATACCTATTGATTTCTCAATATTGATTGATCAGAAGGTGTTACTTAAGTTTCTATAACAGGTTTGTATTCATGCACTACACAAAGACTTGTATCGCAGAGGCATAAATCACATAATGTATGGCTAACAAGAAACTGATTTAAAACATAACTATTAAGAAAGAAAAAACATGCAATACTTGGGGAATGTTCTGCAAAATGTAACACTTACTATTTTTAAGTTAGTGGCATTTGGGTCTACCGGTTTGACTTGCATTCTTTAACTTCATGAGAGCAAAAAATAGAGTGGCAAGAAATACAACAAATTGTAGCTTACATGTCGCAGACCCACAGACATTCTACAAAATTATATGAGTGTGAACAGTTACTCCATCTCAGATTGACTCACCCCACACGACACGGTTGTAATGTACGCCTTGGTGTATTTTATCCATTAACCCTTAAAGCTCAAGCGGCATGGATGTGTGCTGAAAACACAACAATGGTCAATAACTGCTTTATTTATTTTTTTAATGTATGTGGACATCCTGTCAGTGTGTGCCAACAGTGGAGGCTTTAGACATCAAGCTGTGTGTTTGGTTGTTTGGATCTGTCACGAAGACATCAATAACCTTTAAAACATGTAAATTTACTGCTCCCGTATTATGGGAATGATGTTGCATAAAACGTAAAATATTACATGTATGTATATACAGAGTCTGCAAAAAAAATTATACACATATTTATTATGATCATATTATTATCATAAATATATATCATATTGGGTCATAAAAACACTGGACACAAGAAACAAACATAATTGTATCTGTCGCCGCTATTTCTTATTAGACCCCCTGTCATCCTTATATACTTGTGTAAAATTATTAGGTAATGAAATTATTTAATTGCATGATGCACAGGTTGTGCTGAAAAAAGGATATATGACACTCTACATTGCACAATCCGGCAGCCTAAATATATTTATTAAAACATAGTAATGTAAAAAACAATGTTTAAATAAAAATATGAAGCGCTAGAAAGAAAAATACTCTGGGTTTTAAGGGTTAAATAACAGCAGCTGTGAAAGTAGTTTCGGCTGCGAGGCAAGTCACAGGTGTGTATCAGTGCTCTCTGAGGAAAGTTAGCTTATTTTAACTAGCGTTAGCAGTAGAGCAGGAAAACATTTATAAAGCTCAGACTTCCTCAAAGAAATTCTGTCAGGTTATCTTATTTTAACTAGCTAACATTATCAGATTATACCCATTTATAAATCTACACTAGTTTATATTTCTTATTAGTTTCTTAATAATTTCTTATTAGTTGCTTATTTTTGCTAGCTAGCCTTGTCAGTAATTAAGGACATTTAGCTATACTAATAGTTATAACTTTAAATTCCTTTCATAAATTGCATAAGTTTATCTTATTTTGGCTAACTAGCACTAGCAGTCATGATGTAGTTTAATATTCATTTACAAAAGTTAATGTTTTTAGTGGAAATCCTGTCAGATTAGCTTATTTTAGCAGTAAACTATCTTCACATGGCTTGTTCTCTCTCTCTCTCTCTCTCTGTTATATTTTATTATTTTCACATTTGTGTTTAAACATCAAATTTTCCCCATCAAAAACAGTCAAATAATAATTTACAATCTAATCTATAACACATTTCAGTAACATTATGATATACAGTACTATGAACTGACACCACACACACTCACACACACCCTGTAGATGATGTGATTTAATGTAAAGCAGTCATTTATAGTATGTCAGTATATAAAAGCAGTACAGTAGCAGATATTCAATAATAAATTGTATTGTGTTCTTGTATCTAAATGATTAGAAATGCAGAATTATCCAACAGCTTGCCTTTTTTTTTTGCTTTGTGCATGAACATGAAAGCCAGGCACGATGATCGAATGGGGAAATCACTGGTAAGTTTACTGCATGATACTTTATTAAGCATGCTTAGTGTAGTATTGTTTTTTTTTTCCTCTTGTCCTTTTGTTGTCCTGTACAAAACTCCACAATTAAACTAATATTGCTAATATTTTCTTGTTTGACAGGGCTCGAGCGATCAAATACCGCCAAGCGAACAACGAAGCAGTGGGAGGATTTTTCAGTCAGATTGGGGAGCTGTATGTTGTTCATCATCTTTGGGGTATGTCGTTTTCAAAGGCCGAAATTCAGACCTAGTTTTTAATATATTGAGAAGATAAATATGAAAAAGGGGACTGTAATAATATATTATTAGTATATAACATTAGTAGTAGTATTATTACTGTAATAATATGTACTGTAATAAATCTTATTAATAATTGCTCAAAAGTCTCCTGGGATAGTCTCCAGGCCTCCTGTGACCCAGTATACAGGATATGCGTTGTAGAGAATGAATGATGAATTAATTATTTTATTATCCTAACATTTTTAAGTTGTTTATAGCACTCCTGTTTTTTTTTTAAAGCCTGAACCAGTCCTTCATTCCTAAATGTCTTTAATATAATACGTGTTCCTGGTGTGTAGCTTATAAAGACCTGCAATCCAGAGAGGAGACCAGGAACATGGCGTGGATGAAAGAGGGCTGGGATGTCAGCGTATATTACACAGGTGGGACACACACTCTGTCATTTACACTGATTTGAACTTTCCTGCAGTGTATTACAGTGGCGGCTAGTGCAAAAAATTTGGGGAAGTTTGAATTAAAATTAAACTGTTAATAATCGCCTGTAAATAACCATTCATCAGGTGATTAAGCATTATTATTACTAGTATAAAATAAAGGCATGACTCACATCACATCCAGTCAACCAGCTCCGCTTGCCATAAGAAGTGCTGGAACCGCACCGAGTGTAACAATCTGCTGGCCGTTAATAAGACTCGTTGAGAATGGTCCAATCACATGAGCCCAAATATTTAAAAACAATATTGATTCGCTAAGAACAAAAGTGGGAGGGTTCGAATTTGAAAGGATGATTTGAAAAGATCCAATCAGAGCTCAGCCTCAAGTCACATGCTTTTCAAAAATGTACGTGCCTACATAGACACTCGTTTGTCCGGCGCCCCGCGTACACGAACACAAATGAACGTAATACAGTTTAGATTAAAAAAAAAAAAAAAAAACATTATATTAAGAAATACAGCGGAATATTGTGACTAAATTATTATCTCATTATTAAAATAAATCATTTTTATGTTAAATAATTACATGTTCAAGTAGAATTCTTCTCTGCCTTACTTTAATTACTGCTGTGAGACATAAGTTTTAGCAAAACTGTTGCTGCCATCTAGTGGTAGTAATCAGATGTGGCTGAGTCAAGTCTGGTTTCTCATCTTTGTTTCTTCTACAGTATGTTGACCTAAAATGATTAACATTTCTAAGAAAGTTAATTTTAGTTTACAGAAAGGAATGCATTACGTACTGTAAGCAATTAAACACTTGCGGACATGCAGTTAAGGAAATATCCAACTGTTACCACCCAAATGCTGATTATTTTTAATGCTGATATTTAATTTATTAACAAATGTGTGTTCAAGTCAAACCAGGACTTTGATTCTCCAGAATAAAATCAGGACAATTATTTACAAATAGAAGCGATTTAGCTTTTCAAATGTCTGCTTTTAATAAAATAACATTTTATTCAAAATCATATCAAAATATAACTAGGATGAGACACAACCAAGGACACTTGTCCTTCCTTTTCTTTACAGTTCCCTTAATCCAGAGTATGGAGTCCAGGATCTTGATCCCCACAAGCAGCTCACCTCTACAATGACTCACAAGCTGCCGATGCGTCTCTATCATGATCCTGTGGATTCTCATCTCCTCTGAACTGCAGCATACTGTACCTGCAGCCGACGCCCTCAGGCACAAGGATTGTCAATTATCTGTCATAATGAAAATGGTTGTTTGTGGGTTATTCACAGCTTTAAATGATTTCAGTGTTTACTTTACTTTTATCATGTACAAGTTCAGGTCGAACAGAGCTACGTATTGGCAGTGTCTGCTGCAGTAAAATATACTGCATTTATTTGCGCATGAGAAATTTACTTGCATCATTTTTTTTAATAGGCTGCAGTGAAAAAGAGTCATGTGTGGAATGACCACTGCAGGCAACAATAAAAACATTGTGAATAAATGACGGTGTTAATCTTGATGGTTTGGAGATGAGCGCAATCTAGACTGAGATACAGAACAGTACTGTGCAAAGGTCTTGGCCCCCCTCTCATTTCTTCATCTTTTCTTCTAAAGAGTCAAACTTTCTTGTATTCTTATATAGCCTTCAGGAATCATTTTCCAGGCTTCCTTTTTTGTCTCTCATTTTCAGTAGAGTAATGTTTTTTGGTTCTGTTAAGCCATACAGTGACTTACTTTATGAATCATTTAAGTATTAAAAAATCTCAATTAAGGCATGAACCAGTGAGAAATAGGTGCAGATGATGACAGATGATCAGACCGGTGATTAGTATACTGGTGTCGCTGAATGCTGAGGGGTTGGAACAGATGAGAGGGGAAATGAGCTCGCTGCTGAGGTTTTTATGGTACATAAACAATCTATTTTTTATTTGTATCTTTAGGCACTTTGCAGCCTGTCACAGTAAACCATTTGTTGCGGTTTCTTTAATTTTGTCTACATCATTTCATTTCATTGAATATGAAGACATGAAGGGTGGCTCAAGATTTTGCACAGGACTGTATTTAAAGTTGATTTTTCTTGAAAAATTAACATTAGGTGGGTGAGTCCCTGATTAAAAGGATAGTTTGGATTTATTTTTTTAAAGTCTGTCTTAAATCAGAATTGAGGTGCATATACAGTACGTACATTACACTAGGTCTTGGTCATTCTGAATATTATAGTACAAATGAATCACCTTTCTTTACATATGGTAATTCTGGTTGGTGTGCAGGAAAATGTATAAAGACCAATACCTACAGTATTTTAACACATTTACAGTATATGCATTCACTCACTTGTCTATACCTCTTTATCTGGTATTCAGGGTCGCAGATGGTCTGGACTCCATCCCAGGAGACTTAGGGCATGAGGCGGGTTACTGTACACCTTTTTAGACAGACCTTTAAGGTTCCATGTAGCCCTGTTAACTGGGAATCTAAAAGAAAAAATATACAGTGTTTAAGCATTCGAAATAGAACGGGTGCATTTGACTATGAAATGAGTAACATGTTTGACTTTTTTTTTTTTTTTTAACTTAGAATAAGCAAATACACAAAATGTGCTTAAGGGCTTGTGCTAATGCATAGGATATTCTAATACATTAATAATGAAATAATCAGTCAAGATGATCTTGTGTCTGCTGTAAATTTCTATGTGATTCACTTAATCTCCCCCCAAAAAAATTGTAAAAACAGTACAAGAGCAAATAATTACAGTGTTGTAGGTATATTGCGTTTAATTTTAAGTCTAAGGAAATGGAGCTGTGTAATGTGAGATGATTAGGAACTTCACTCACCTGTCAAGACTCTACAAAGAGTATGCCTTCTTGAAATAACTAGCCCTGTGGTATTATATTGATATTACTGGATTTACTAGTATTACTAGAGATACACAGTGTACAGTAATAATCTAATGGTATGGTTACAGTTTTTCCCTTATTTGAGAACTGAAATTCATGTATAACGTTTACATCATTTAGTCACTTGCGCACATCATAAGAGCGATTTTTCATTCTTTTGAACAAATTGCAAATGCTTTTCACATCCATGAAAAAATCTACAGTATATATAAATACTGCTTCCTACATTATCAGTTTCTTATGTCATGTTGATCAAAATGTATTATATTATACTGCTTCTCTTTTTAAATAGTCTCACCCCTCCAAAAACATCAAAGCCTTAGTTGTTGTACGGACATGTTATTACATGCAAAATGGTTGAACCAGTTGTCATGAGCTGTCAAGCATGTATTTCTAGCCATTTCTTTTAGACTTTGTGGTTCTGTAAATATGTAATGAAATGTTCTCAGGAGAATCTTGACCTTATCAATGCAGAGAAATAATAAAAGCTTTAGATCAACCTGAGCGGCACGTGGCTGAGTCGTTAAGTGCTGTCGCCTTGCACCTCCAGGGTCCGGGTTCGATTCCCGCCTCTGGGTTTGTGTGTATGGAGTTTACATGTTCTCCCCATGCTTGATGGGTTCCCACAGGCCACAGAGTGTGAACTGGCACCCCGTCCAGGGCGTACCCCACCGCAAGCCCAAAGTCTCCTGGGAAAGATTCCAGGCCCTATGGTATTTCTGATGAGTGAGGGAGCAACTAACACCTTGCTGTCATGGATGTGATATGCATGGAGTCACAGGAGAGGCCTATATAGGAGAAAAGTAAAGACATTCCAAAAGATTATTTCGAGAGACAGGAAAGTCAGAACGTATAGAAAGAATGCATTGTAATTACTCATACTGTATGTGCTGCATGTACTGTACAGTTCTGCCTAAGGGGTGTTTTACATGTGTACAGGTCTGATTTGTTTTTTTTCCCTTTGTACTGTACAGTGTTTAACTTTTAAATGTTTAAAGTTTTTCTTTTCTTTTCTTTTTCACCATGACACAGTTTGTCGTACTCAGTTTCCTATTAGGTGTAATGTTATTTTGGAATTTGGACATTGTGTATCATGCCAAAGTGTATTTTGTTAAAACCAAAGAAATCACATCATTTTTTATAAAAGGTGGAAAAAATATGCCTAGTAGGTACAGAATACAACTTTTTACGCATTGTGCCTTCTGTTGGGAATAGGGTGCAGTGTAGAATAATTTTCACAGCACAAAAAACAACCAGGTTACTTTACAAACCACACTTTATATGTAACCAGTTGATTGTCACAGCAGCTGGATTTTGGAGAACAGCCAAAAATGAAAGGTTTTGACTAAAATCTTTCTGCCAATGACATACTTTGAGTTCTTTACTTTAAATAAACACATGTAAGTATATCCTTACCGATCTTGCAAATGTGTTGGAAATTGTGTTATTTGGGTTACTTTCTAACATAAAATTGGCGTCAAAGGTCAAAGTCTAGGACCAGTGAGCTTTCACAATGACAATCGTTGTTTTTGGACAGTTTCTGTACATGCCATAGCAAATGTGTACTGTATATGTATTTAGTGTGTTCAAGTCAAATTGGGATTTTTATGTTGAATGATGTTTATGTTAAACGAAGTCACAAAACTGATTGACATTTTCAAAAAACTTCAAGCACAGTACAGTGATGAGACTCTTAGTCGTCAAAAAAGCATTTGAATGGTGATTCAAATGTTTTTTAAAAAAGATGTAATGTCTGTGAATCCCGGCCGAGGACTACAGTCATTCCGGGAAACATCCTGGATTGGGTGGCAATCCATCATAAGATCATTCACACACTTTGGGAATGCAAATTAGGTTAATTTACACACAAATTATTACAGTCCAAATTTGGAACTGAGGCAGGAATTGAACCCGGACCCTGGAGGTACAAGGAAGGAGTGCTACGCCAACATACTGTCAAGGAAAATATTTAAAATTTAAAATGTATACTTGATAGATGGATGGATAGATAGGTAGATACTGTAAATACTTTATTGATCCTGAAGGAAATTCCTGATATCCAGCAGCAATAGTGACCGTAACATAAAGACAGGTTGTACTGTACATATGATTACACACTGTATATCTTATATATACTGTAGTCAATATACACAGGGATGTTACTAGTGCAATGATAAGAACAAAAAAACTACAAGATATGTACTGTAGGAAGCATATAAATAAAAAATAAATTACAAGTAAAAAAGAAGGAACCAAGTAGTTAAATGACATTAAAATAAAATGCTTTACATTACAAATTACATTAGAAATTTTTTTCAGTTGGTAGCATGGTGGTGTAGTGTTTATTCAAAACAGGTAGTGGTGCTAAAAAGTGTCTCACCTAGGTGAAAAAGTTAATTTTCAGGTAGGATCGTTCTTATCTCATGACCCATGCTTCGTTTTTTTTGTAAAAATGCATAGACATTTATATTTTTATCAGATAAAAAGAAATACATCCGCTAAATACGATTTCATGCCCTTTTATGTCTGTAGTATCTAGTAGAACTTTTTCAAATTCAAATCTTTCAATGATCTTAACTGTCATTCAGATGAAACTCTGACAATTTATATTTTACATGAAAAGACATAAACCTAAAAAGCACATTATTCTAAATGCTTAAGATATTGCAACATGAATTTGACATGTTTGAATTTGACCATCAGCAAGATTGATCACTTTCATGTTGCACAAACTTTAAAAGTAGCTTCTTGGTCATGCACATTTTCTGCATTATTTGGATAACATAAAAAATCAGCACCAATACTGTTTTTGGCAGTTTATATGACAAATTACATTAGAAATGTTTTTTCAATAGGCAGCAGGGTGGCGTAGTGGTTAGCGACTCTCCAGGGTCAAATCCCACCTTGGGTCTGTGTGTGTGTTCTCCCTGTGCTTGGTGGGTTTCCTCCGTGTACTCCTGTTTCCTCTCACCATTTGATTAGGTGTTAATATGTTGTTCCCAAATTCTAGTAAAAGTATAAAGTTCCTTGTGGTCGAGATACATTAAAAAAAACGTGTTTTAAGAAATAGATCATGTAATTTTGACAACTTGAATGGTTTTCCCAGGCAACCACATTCGTGTGCTTGTGTGTGTGTGTGTGTGAGAGAGAGAGAGACTGTGTGAGAGAGATCTTATCTCTTCATGATGAGAGAATAAGGACACTGTCGCTTTAAAAGGGGGCGGAGTTTTGTTTCAACTACCGCTTGAATTGCAGGGGGCGTGGTTTGGGCCGTCCTGAGCAGTTCCTGGGTCTCGGCGTGGAGCAGGGCGGAATGTCTGATTAAAAGCGGATCCTGTGTGTATATTGGGGGAATGCTGAGCTCCACAAGCGGATGCATGCTTTAGGGTGATTTATCTGCTTGTGGGACTCGAACACGTGGTGTGTTTTTGTTCTTTTTATTTACCCTTATAGAGAAGAAGCGATGGATCTGCACATTCTGGATCACAGGCTGAGAGTGACGAGCATCAGCAGAGCCGAGCTGCAGCACTACACACACCCGCTCATCAAACTCATCTTCCTGCGGAACAGAACCAGGTCAGCGCGCGCGCATGTGTGTGTGTGTGTGTTTGTTTATGCATTATGCATGGGATGTTTGTGTTTGTTCCTTTCTATATATGAGACATGACTTTTATTTGTAGAGGAGACCTTAGTTAGAGGGATGTTGTTCAGTGTGAGTAGCTGTGTTAGAGTTCTGGATGGGTGTGTGTTTATAGGTATAGATGGGATGTTTGTGAATGACCGGTACTGTGGGACATCACTGTGAAGTATCAGTAGGACGTCACGGTGTAATATTGGTCGGACATGGCGTTTTATAGGTGAGGTGTCAGTGTTCTACTGTATAGGTGGAACTAAAGGTGGGACATTGGTTTGGTGTACATTGGACAGCTCAGCATTGAGACATTGGCGTGGCCCATAGGTGGGACATTGGCGTGGCCCATAGGTGGGACATTGGCGTGGCCCATAGGTGGGACATTGGCGTGGCCCATAGGTGGGACATTGGCGTGGCCCTTAGGTGGGACATTGGCGTGGCCCTTAGGTGGGACATTGGCGTGGCCCTTAGGTGGGACATTGGCGTGGCCCTTAGGTGGGACATTGGCGTGGCCCTTAGGTGGGACATTGGCGTGGCCCATAGGTGGGACATTGGCGTGGCCCATAGGTGGGACATTGGCGTGGCCCATAGGTGGGACGTCCCTGTGTAAAACAGCCGGGACAGTGGTGTGCTATAGTTGCGTTGTGGCACAGACGGGATGTATATTACACTGTGACGTGTAATGTCAGTAGGTGGGGGATGCCAGTGCGCCATAGGTGGGATGTTAATGTGGTATAGATGGAACATCTGTAGTAGCTTACAAATCCAAGACTGTTTTTGAGTACTGAACGTGGGAAAGTTAGGAATGCAGAAATCGATGACCGTTCCTCAAATTCGTTCACAACATTCTACAGAACTTTGTGAATGTTTCCAATTCAAACGAACATGCAAAAGCATACAGTACAGAAGTCTTCTCAGTCTGGTGTTAAAAATTGCACTCCATCTAACCGCACATGTCTCGGCATCTGTTACGCCGTTCTGTTGCGTAACCAGCACATATCGTCACGGTATTGCTCAAAAGACAGCTGACTCAGTAGTGTGTCAGGTAAACAGAGCGGTTGAATTCAGCTGAACGGGTCGAAAGAGCTAGAATAAAGGCGGTTATATAAAATACTGGTTTGTTAAAATTTGGGGTGTGGCTTTGTGGTAGTATGTATTCATATTCAGAGTGTTTTCAGCAGTCACTGGGGTGTGTGTCTGAGTTCGAGTCTTTCAAGATGTCGTGTAAGGCACTATTCGGACGGGACTAGATTTACTGGGGGACGTTAGAGAAATTTCTGTTTCACAGAGGTACTTTGTGATTTTAATCCCGTCCGAATCTGCCATGTCTGTCTTTTTCTCACACGACCTCTGTGAAAATTCCAGAGCAAATTACCTACTGTTTTTCAGCAAACTCGGCGGTCCTCTGAGAAATCTAATCCTGTCCGAATGCGAATGTCTGTGTTTGCCGAAAATGTTTTTTTTTTTTTCCCCCGAAACGCGTTTTCTTGTGTTTTTTGGTCAGCGTGAACTATCGTACAATCTCTAGCGCGCCGGTATTCGAGTTTCTGCTTTCTACGCTCCAATAGAAATCCTCATCCTCAACACGTGGTCTTGCGCAACGCCAACATGAAAAATACAGACACGCCCACCTCCGTAATAAACACGGAGATGTTAGTCCCTTCCGAATCCATACATGAAATGACAGACGTCGGCTGAAAAAAAAAATCAAACTCAGACGTCCCCCAGTAAAACTAGTCCCGTCCGAATAGTGCTTAAGAGTGTTATTAAGCTTAAAACTGTTGGACATTAAATCAAACGTAGAGAGCTGTCTCTGTATCCACCAATCATTTGCTCTCTGTGTGTGTGTGTGCGTGCGCGCGCGCGCAGTGTGTCACTGTAGCTTCCTCACAGAGCTGTATAAGTACAGGGTTGGTGTTTAGCTTCTTTTCATGGGCTGAAAAACACCCTTTATGTGTGTCTGTTTGGTCACATGAATCAATTTCAGTGTTATTGATGTAACAATTGAACTTTGTGTTTATTTGCCTGAGGACATTCAGCAGTTTGCATATCTTTTGATTAATCATGAAGCTTTTCCAGGAAACACTAGAAGTTGGACGTTTGCTTTCTGTCCCTTTTATGGGCCTGTAGTGGCTGATTGTTATAACTGCGAGTGTTTTATGGGGGCCACTTTCACTTCTTTTGTGTTTGAGGTGGGATGTTATTGTGTTACTAATGAGATATTCATGTCTTATAGATGAGGTGTTTTTGTGCATTTGTGGACACCAGATGTCAAGTCAAGTCAATTTTATTTATATAGCGCTTTTAACAATTGACATTGTCGCAAAGCAGCTTTACACAATAAAAAGAAGTAAGTTTGTATGCAATGTGTATGAATCAAAATGATAAGATTGTCCCTGATGAGCAAGCCGAGGGCGACGATGGCAAGGAAAAACTCCCTGAGATGGTAATAGGAAGAAACCTTGAGAGGAACCAGACTCAACAAGGAACCCATCCTCATCTGGGTGATAACGGATAGCAGGGATTGATCAGCATAATAATGTGTACTGGAAGTTCAGTGTAACAGGAGATGTGTTAAAATTAAAATTAAAAGGAGTCCAGTTTGTTCCTGAAGGCTCAGGTAGACTGTAGGAGATTCCAATCCTGAGCTATTGAACAACTGAAGTCACGGGTCCCCAGAGCATCAATCGATGATAGGTACAGTTTTAATGGAAACCATCCCCAGCCACCACACGAATCCAGGCAGACCACACGGTGCATCCATGCGACGAGATCTCCAACCAGAAGCAGCACTCCAGGATGGGTTAGACGGCTCCAGAGGGCAGAGGGGTCTGGATCACTGGCAACTCAGGAGTGACATGTATAGCTCGACAGAGAGACAGAGAGAGGGAAAGGAGAGAGAGAGAGAGGAGAGAGCAGAAGAGGAGAGAACAGAAAATAAGGAGAGATGGCAGTTAGGTATGGTCACAGTCAACATGTATAAGGTGAATGTATTCAGTGCAAAGTGCAAGCAGGGACTTCGGCAGGACTAACTATAACAGCATAACTAAAAGGGAGAGCCAGAAGGAAACACAGACATGAGGGCTCCCTGAGATGTAAAGCAACCAATCACCTCACCGTCAACAAACCTGAGTGATCAATGAGAGTGGGGAGGACAGCATCTAAACATACCAGTTCACCAGAATACTCTACGTCCATGAGTCCCCCAGATCTGCTCCTTTACCTAAGGTTAATCTATTTACAAAAATGCTTGGCTAAATAAATAGGTTTTTAGCCTAGACTTAAACACTGAGACTGTGTCTGAGTCCCGAACATTAATAGGAAGACTATTCCATAACTTTGGGGCTTTGTAGGAAAAAGCTCTGCCCCCTGCTGTAGTTTTAATAATACGTGGTACTGACAGGCAGCCTGCATTCTTTTGATCGAAGTGGCGGATCGTAAGACAATAACAGTTCCCTCAAATACTGTGGCGCGAGACCATTTAGTGCTTTAAATGTCAGAAGTAGTATCTTAAAATCGATGCGAAATTTCACAGGGAGCCAATGCAGTGTAGATAAGATAGGGGTGATGTGCTCGTATCTTCTGGTTCTAGTGAAGTTCTAGACTCCAGATGTGAAGTTTCGATTCTATGGTTGGTTTAGTTTTGGCACAAAGAGAAAGTGAGAGAGAGGTAGAGAGTTTACTGTGCCGCCAGTGGGCTGTTCTTTTTTAACGGTAAACGAAGGGCATTTTTTGTTAGTAAATGGCGCTCGCTTGGGGCGGGGGGGGGGGGGGGTCTTTTCTTGAGGTATATGGGGAGGGGGTTTGGGGGGCGTCTTTGTTGAGGTTAACTGGGGGGTGTGTCTGTTGAGGTTAACGGGGGGGGGGTTTGCATCTTTGTTGAGGTAAATGGGGGGGCGTCTTTGCTGTGGTAAACGAGGGGAGGCTTTGCTGAGGTAAACAGGGGGGTAACGTTTCAACATTGTGGCTGCCGTTTGGTAACATTTTTGACTTCATTGTGTAATCAAATGCTTTATCCCCCAGAAAACTCTTATTTGAATTTTGTAAACATATCCAGCGAGTTTAGGGAAGATCTCCAACCATCAATCTCACTGATAGTTTTATTTGAATTAAATTGTTGTTGCTTTCATCATCTAGCCTAAAATTAATAGCCAAAATACGAAATTATTTTGAAAGACTCTGGCCTTGAGCCTCTAGGGTTGAGGGTTCGAGTCCCACCTGCGGGTCTGTGTGTATGGAGTTTGCATGTTCTCCAGGTCCTTGGTGGGCTTCCTCCAGGTACCTCCGTTTCTTCCTACAGTCCAAAGACATGCAGGATTGCCAGAGTACTCTCCTGTAATGGATGGCACTTTTGGTGTGACGTTTGGGGCTTATTTGTACAGGGTGAAAAGTTTGCCCCCTCACGTATACTAATGTGCCACAAACAGGACGTTACTATCACCAACCATTCCCATTTTATTAAGGTGTATCCATATAAATGGCCCACCCTGTATTATCGAGGGACATTTCTGTTTAATGGTTGAAACATTTTTGGGGCTTTTTTTTGCATTATGCGTGGGGCATTTTTTGCGTTATGTAAGGGGTATTTTGATTGGGAATTTTTTTAGCTTCACTTTTTGTTTTCAGAATGGATGGCATGTTTTGGTGTTACAGACAGTACCGCCAAAGCTGTATAACAGTGCAGATGGCACATGTTTGTCTTATCATTGTGCCACAGACTTTTGTGGCAACAGTTTAACGGATGCCTCTATTTTTACATTTAGATGTTTGGCAGACGCCCTTATCCAGAGCGACTTACATTTTTAACTCATTATATATCTGAGCCGTTGAGGGTTAAGGGCCTTGCTCAAGGGCCCAACAGTAGCAACTTGGTGGTCGTGGGGTTTGAACATGGGACCTTCCTGTATGTCCTGTATATATGTAATTTTTCCTTGTGTATGGATTATGAAACACCTCCTGATGATGCATCTTGAAAGTGCAGTTAGATGTTCTGCAACACTTTGCACTGGTTTCTCCAGCTTGCTCATGAAATATTACTAATAGCATTTTGCAGAAGGACGCTACGCACACCCCACTGCCTGATTCTTTAAAAAAAAATTTTTTTTATTGCATGTTTTCATAGAATTGCCCACAGGAACGTCAGATTTGTTCGGTAAATATTTGGTTTAAAGGTCATTGAATCTTCAATAAAGGTTGTTTTTATATGGCACAGGTATGCAGGTGTGATACCATAAGTTCTGCATTGAAAACGGTGCACCAGTTTAAGAATGAAAGACCACGGATCATGTAGTGAGACGAAAAAAAACAACAACAACTAGTCTGTCGTTTCACCCTGGCCCTTTGTCTGCTTTCTTCTCATCTTCACGTGTTAAAGGATGTTTTTTTCTCGAGGCTCTGATCGTGCAAAGGGCTTCGAGCACCCGCAGGAAGTGGAGCGCTAGGGGCTCTCAGGGGTGAACAGGAAGTGTGAGGGTAGTTAACACAATGCTGTTGCTGCTGCTACTGCGAGTCAGCTCTGCGGGTGGAACTGCACTCTTTCCCCTTTTGCTCGAACACCGGCTCTGCTGAGTCGCATTCAAAACAGGAGTCCGATGCACCGCGGGGCGCAGGTTTAAGGCAGAGACCCAAAGATAGATTAGATGAATGGAGTAAACGGTGCATTAGAGAAACGTTTGAGAGAGGAATGAGTTATACCGTATGTTATGCAGCACAATAATGAAATAGTTATGCATGTAAGTTATGGAACAGGAGAGTTTATTGCACTTGCTTTTCTGCAGGAAACAGCACGGTGATGCATGCAGTTCATTATGCATCTACTGCATATTCCAACCGATTAATATATCCTTTTGGTTACATAAAATAAAAAAAACAGGAAAGTGCTGCTACTGTACTGTATATATCTGTCCCCACGGGCAGTCATTGAAAACAAGTCAACGTTTGGTAACACTTTGTGATGTGAATGTTTTATTCCCCAGAAACCTCTTATTTGCATTTCGTAAACTTGGAACAGAACGGGTTTGACTGAAGAAAATAAAGAAAAAACATTAATCTTGTTGATGTTTTTATTTGAGTTAAGTTGTTGTTACTTTGCATCGTCGAGCCTAAAACTAATAGCCAAATTACAAAAAAAAAAAAAAAATCATCAACATTAAACTATTGTGAAATTCTGATCATCAGCCCACAGCATTAGCATTGTTGTTAGTACGCTGGCCTTGTACCTCCAGGGTCGAGGGTTCGAGTCCCTCCTTTAGGTCTGTGTGTTTGGAGATGGATGTTCTCCAGGTGTTTGGTTGGTTTCTTCCAAGTACTTTGGTTTCCTGTTACAGTCTGATGAACATGCAGGATTGCCCGGCGTATTTAAGTGTGCGTATGTTTGTGTCCCGCAATTGATTGATTGGCACTGCAATTTATTATAAGTAATATGTACACAGTCAGGAGTTCATATTATTATTTTTCTGAAGTATCCTGAATATTATATATTTTTTATTTTTTGGTCCATCCATGTGCCGTCTGTTTCTGTGTTGGGTTGAGCTGTGATTCTTTTAAAATAATGTTGAATGTTTAAAAGTCACCTTGAAGCAATGCACAAATCGTGCATAAACTAAAAACAAAAAAGCGATAATCTTGCAAAAGGGGAGTATTTGCAAAAAATGGAAACATTTTCGATTTTCTCCAAAAGCTGTACCAAAGAAATTGGTCAATTTTATTACATGTTACATACAAAGGAAGGTATATCTATCTACTGTAGTGTGAATTGATTTTGATTTGAAAAACCACGAATCCACCAACAAAAGCCTGATTAAAATCGCACAGCTCTGCTGAACACACCTCACTCATGAGTGTATTGTGTGTTTTGTATTAGTGGTGTGTACAGTATGTGCGGTTTTTGAGACCACAAATAGCCAATCTTCTGCTTTAAAAAAAAAAAATACGCATCTAAAACGAGCAGAGAAAAAGGAAGATCGTAAGTTAGTGCTGAAACAAAAAGAGCTGATCCTTGTCTGCAATTTGCAGTGACACTGTTCAGATGGACGTATTGAATAAAACGTGCATGATTAAAGTGTGTGCGTTGCTTAGAGACAATTCATTTATATAGAAGGATCTGAGAAGAGATTTTACACTGTCTTGCAATAATAGGAGAAATGGCACCTCTAAAAGTGTGGCTGGCTCATTAGAAAAAAAAAACATTTATATGCATTACTTTTGGTTAGTACAAAGCAAAGTCCTTAGTGTTCATGTAGCTTTTAGCAGAGAGGATTTTCAGAAACTAATCAACACACTTGAAGTTTATAGCAAATGCAAGTCTTTATTTTAAAGCCTCTGGAGACAGTGTTATGATCCGGGGTCACTTCAGTCGCTCAGGTCTCGACTTCAAAAAATGAAGTCAGCTGACGACCTGAGTGACTAGGTCATCACATCTGTGGAGGTTTTCTTCATCCTTTAAAGTAGCTGTCCCTAAAACAGAGTTCCCAGTGCAATAAATTGGAAGACAGTTCTTAGACAAAATGACGTCTATTCAAGCAAAATAAACACCATGTAGCGTTGTCCCTCCCTCTCGGG
This sequence comes from Clarias fuscus, assembly GCA_030347435.1. Taxonomy (NCBI): domain Eukaryota; kingdom Metazoa; phylum Chordata; class Actinopteri; order Siluriformes; family Clariidae; genus Clarias; species Clarias fuscus. The sequence goes on from CM059208.1 coordinate 24,795,349, forward strand.
TTGAATTTTAACGAGGTCTCCTGACTGGTTAAGCATGTTTAAAATTTTTGACATGCAGTTATGGTTTTTGGACACATGATGGCAGTGTGGGGAAAGGGGACAGATGCACCGCTCAGATTAAACAAGTGGAAAGGCATACAAGACTCACTTTTGTCGAATTTAAGAGCAAATCCGACGTGCTCCGAGAACCGAACTCGTTGATAAGTCAGGTTGCATGTTGCAGTTTTGATATATATGGTTCAGCCGTTATCTACTGTATGATATTTACTGTGTTATTTTGTATGTTTATCACTTACAATGTAAAAATCTCACTCACTCATCATCTATACCGCTTAATCCTATATCCAGGGTCACAGGGGGCCTGGAGCCTATCCCAGGAGACTTAGGGCACGAGGAGTGGTACACCCTGGACAGGGTGCCAATCCATCGCAGAGCACACACACATACAAACACTCACATTCACACACTACGGCCAATTTGGGAACACCAATTAACCTAACATGCGTGTCTTTGGACTGTGGGAGGAAACCGGAGTACCCGGAGGAAACCCACCAAGCACGGGGAGAACATGCAAACTCCATGCACACAGAGACGGGAATCGAACCCAGACCCTGGAGGTGCACTACACCTGACCACAACACCACCATACCGCACAATGTAAAAATCAATATAGTAATTTTTTTAAATATATAAATATATATTTGTGTGGTTCTATTCATTCATCGCTGCACTGACTAGAAAATCGATCTGTGGTAGGAACAAATTAAAACGTTTGTTTGGAATGGTAACAAAATCTGAAAAAAAGTAATAACGAACCTGACGATTTATGAAATCATGATACATAAAGAATTGCAATACAAATTGAATCAGCACGTAGGTATCGTGATAATATCGTATCGAGCCGTCCCTGGTGATTCCCATTCTTGGTTAATGGGTTATGCTGGAATCATGATTTTATCTTGTATTGTAAAAGATTATTCAAATTGCAAAATTTTTATTAAAATGAGTTACTAAAAATGTAATTATTATGTTTGACGATTAATTGTCAGCTTAAACGGAATAACGTGAAACGCTGGATCGTGTCGTGTGTCTTTCTTTCTAACTCCCTGTAACAAGTGAAAGTAACCGCTGAAAATGAATGTTTCTTGCATCAGATATTGAACTTATCCCTTTTTGTTGTTTTTTTCCCTGAAAATGGATATGTCAAACAATTTAGCATTGTTCTTCACTTTTTTTTCCTTTTCTTTTTTTAAAGTAAGCCCTCAGCCAAAGTTCACCGCCCCCTGCTTTACCCATGGTTTAGCCCAAATGGTTCTAAGACAATGGATCTGAATAAATTAGACCATGTTTTTGTCAGTTTCAGTGCCTTCCTGTGAAGAATTTGGGTCTAGGCCTGAGATGATGCAATCACACTTACACATACCCTTAAACAACACAGTCACTGAGTGTTGTATGTTGTATTCATCAGACCCTGCTGCTTTTCAGATGGGCTTCTTGCCCATTCTCTGGCAAAACACTCAGTTGGAGCATCTTCATCTTCAGAAAGACAGCACGTGAATTCAAAACAGTGTTTATCCATGTGTCTGGCTCGCATCCCTTACAGTGGCACCATGAACAGCTCCTAGTAGCAAACTGTTATCGTTTTTGTTTCGTTACACCATGACTGATCTGACTCTCCTAATCTGTCTGTCTTTCTCCCTTTTTAGATGCAAATTCTTCAGTCTGACAGAAACGCCAGAAAATTACACAGTCGTCCTCGATGAGGAAGGATTTAAAGGTAACACGCATAAACGATGCTCCATGTGATATGTAATGTATGTTTAATGTATATTTAATCATGTTTTAATGATCAAGCGGGAGTGCTGTTGTGCTGAACATCAGCACAGCGGTGAGGCGGTTGTAGATATTGCGGCCGTGCTGATATTTAGTGCAACGGCACCACCTCAGGTGTGATATTGCTTTTATACAACAGTTCCACAAACAGCATTAATTATCAACAGATTATGATTTGTTTATTTATTTATATAGTTATTTTGCTCCGTAAAAACTTTCACAACTAGCAGAACTACCTAACCGCGCCCGGTGGAGCTGACGCCCGATAGCTAGTGTAAATTTGTACTGGTACTGTGTAATCAAAAGGTGAGGAGAATAAACCATGAAGAAGGAGGTGGACAGTCCTGTAAATCTTGTAAGTTTCTATTTATATTTCCATTAAATGCAGAAATCATGGCAATATAAAGAGAAACATCCATAGTGCCCTTGATCAGGGCTTAGAGGGGGATTAGGAATTCAGCCTTTGTTTGAAGCTAGTTAGCTTTGTAGCTCGCGTTATCCGTGTTCAAAAGAGCAAGTATGGTTCAAGCAATTCAGAACGACTTGGATGCAGTTTCTAAGGAGATAAAATGGTGTTTAAGATGACGTACCATTGTCTGATGTGTTTTCATGCTGAAAGTGCCTTTGTAACTGGATTTAAATATTGGTTGTGGCAGGCAGCTGCTCTCTCCTCTTTCTAGTACCTCAGACCGTACTGACCTACTTTCACTTGGTGAAAATGATGACGGCTGACAGTTAGTGTAATTAAGATTTTTTGATTGATGGTATTTATAAAATCGTGATATTTATAGAATCGCAATTTTAATTTAATTGGTACAGAGATATTGTGATAATATCGTTTCGGTAAGTGACCGGTGTTTTCATTCCTACTATATAAATCTTACTGTTATGGTTTGTAAACATGTATGACATTTTTCTCAGTATCCTTACACATGTTCCAGAGTACCATACTATAGTACAGGATAGAACAGTGTACCACAGTATACCAGTTCTACTTCATCACTTCATCAAACTAAATTTTTTAATTGATTGAATACCACAAGAGTGGGCAGTGAGTGTAATATGCAGTATTAGCCTCATGCTAGTTAACTTACTAGTGCTTTTGTTAAATAAACTGATATAAGGTATATTTATTTTAAGTTGATATAGTAAACAATAGATAGCTGTTTTTGAGCTTGTTTATAAAGACCGATAATTACAAATGGAGTGGTAGCATTAACTGAGGTAACTACTACTGTGTTAAGGGATACTAAGGGGCTAAAAATTGGAATTACATTTTGTTTTTTATCTTTAACTTAAAATCACTAGGCAAGCTTTCACTTACAAGAGAAATTTTTCTGCTGTTTCCAAAATGACAGTCAGCCTAGTGTTTGCTAGTTTGCTAGTCAAGTCAAGTAGTCAAGTAGGCTTTTATTGTCATTCCAACCATATACAGTTAGTTACACAGTGAAACGAAACAACGTTCCTCCAGGACCAGGGTGCTACATACATGCAACAACATAAAACATACATTTTACATTTTTAAGTTACTCTACAAGAAGAACTATCAAATATCTATACAAAAATACACAATAGACAAAGTGCACGTGCAAATGTGCAAACAAAGAGGTACATGACAGACACAACAATGTAACACATAACAGTACTTTTTTTGATGAAGTGTGAATTGAGGTAGTGGGAAGAGCAGCCGTAAACAGTTTACATTTTGACAAGAATATTGTGTGTGCAAATAGCAGTCAAATAAATATTGTGCAAAAAATTGCGAGTAGCAGCACAGGTAGGTAGGTATGAGCAGATTGAGATGGGTGTACATCAGTGTGATTGTGCATGTGTGTTTATCAGTTCAGTCCAGATGTTATTTAGTTCATCTGAGTGATGTGTGTGTGTGTGTGTGTGTGTGTGTGTGTGTGCGCGTGTGTGTATGTGTGTGTTTTTATCAGTCCAGTCCCTTTGTGTTAAGTGCTAGTGCTTGGTTTTATGAAATATAATAGTTAGCCTAGTGTTGGCTAGTTTGCTAGTGCTTGGTTTTATGAAATATAATAGTTAGCCTAGTGTTGGCTAGTTTGCTAGTGCTTGGTTTTATGCAATATAATAGTTAGCCCTAGTGTTAGCCATTTTGCTAGGGCTTGGTTAGCTTGGGTAGTTTGCTAGTGCTTGGTTTTATGCAATGTAATAGTCAGCCCAGTGTTGGCTAGTTTGCTATTGCTTGGTTTTCCTAATATAATAGCCTAGTGTTGGCTATTTTACTAGGGCTCGGTTAGCTTGGCTAGTTTGCTAGTGCTGGGTTTTATGCAAATATAATAGTCAGCCTAGTGTTGGCTAGTTTGTTAGTGCTTGGTTTTATGCAATATAATAGTTAGCCTAGTGTTGGATATTTAGCTAATTCTTGGTTTTACAAGATATAATCGCTAGCCTAGTGTTGGCTAGTTTGTTAGTGCTTGGTTTTATGCAATATAATAGTTAGCCTAGTGTTGGATATTTAGCTAATTCTTGGTTTTACAAGATATAATCGCTAGCCTAGTGTTGGCTAGTTTGCTAGAGCTTGTTTTTACAAAATATAATATTTAGCCTATTGTTGGCAAATTTTCTAGATCCTGTTTTTACGCGATATAATCATTAGCCTAATGTTGGCTAGTTTGGATTTAGTTAATATAATAGTTAGTCTAGTGTTGGCTAGTTTGCTAGTACTATTTTTCTTTTTGTGATGGCTGGTTGGTTTAGTTTTCTTTTAATTAGGGCCCAAGCAGGCTAATGTTAGCTCATAATTTTTAACAGTGTAACAGTTACCCAAATATTAGCTAGTTTGCTAGTTCTTTTTTATTTTTTTATAATATACTGTAATAATTGCCTAGGGTTAAATAGTTCTGCTGTTAGGATACCAAATGCTATTTTACTTTGTACTGCTAAATATTTTCTGTAAACTGTAAAAGCAATCCAGATTAACTATCCTGGAGAGTTGGCTCCACATTGGTAGCTGGCAATGAATATCCTCACAGCTTGGATATGCAGGAATAAAAATAGCATCCAGTTAAACTGCTGTAACTGTAGCTGTGTCTGGTTAAAGGTTGATGGTCGAAGCTGCTGTAACTGATAGTGTTGTCATGCAAACGGTGTACAGGTTTAGCTGAATGTAAAAGCAGTAATGTTAACAAGTTCAGATGCATCCTCAAGTTTACTTACAAATTCTCAATAGGAACACTGGAGCCTTTAAAGCCAAGGATACAGGTCACAAAACTTTCATATAGCATGGTATGCCATTGTAAAATTTATCATGTGGTTTGTGTATTTCAGAACCTGCCGATGAAGATATCTAGTCACTAGAGTCTAGATATATATATATATATATATATATATATATATATATATATATATATATATATATATATATATATGTGGAGAGAGAGAGATAGATGGATAAGTTCCTGCCTATATCATCACACCCTGAAGCGGTTGTGCTGTGACATTCATGTAAACTCCACAAATAGATGAAATCATATTTATTATGATATAAAATAAATAAATTTTATATCATAAAATAAAATAAATAATATATATATATATATATAAAAAAAATATATATATTTTATATATAAAATAAATATAACAACAATAAATCATGCTTATACGTATTACCCCATGCTTACTTAAAAAAAATTTATATATATTAGAGACATAGTCAGTCATTTCCTTAGTTTCCTGTTCTAGGATCTTCTTCATATAATATGAAACTGAGAAAATGCATGAATACACGGTCTATTATAAAATCCAGACAAGATTTAATAAAAATTATCTGAAGAACTGTACAGTATATAAAATGCACAATCAGGTGCCCTCTAGTGGCAAGTTGTGGTACAGCTTTTAACCGTACTTGACTACATATTCGTCTGCTTTGCGACAATGACCACTGTTAAAAGCGCTATACAAATAAAATAGAATTGAATTGAATTCTAATAAAATTGAATTGAGTTTGAGCTCAGATCAAATTCCGTCCAATAAAATTGTAGGTTATTGCATGATATTTATCATGGCATGGTTATGGTTATTGGGATGTTGTATGCTGTGGCATCTCATATACAGAACATGCACTTTGTATTCCTGGACAGATGAAGCATAGACCGTCTCAAACATTTGACTTCTGATCCATTGGATGCATTCATTTGTTCCTTTTTTTCTTTTTTTCTTTTTTAAGAATGACTTGAATCGGCTTACAAGTCACTCATCTCTAAACATTTTTTAGCTCTGCCTGAACAAAATTAGGTGGTGTACTGCTTTGGCTTCATTGTTGATCTGCTCAGTGCATTTAGTGCAGGAGACGTGACTTCTGATTTTGAAACGAGCCAAACTAACATGATGATGCATACAGGATGCATTGCAGAAATGAGAAAATCAGCTCATCTGGTGCGGTGAATGTCACTGTTTTTTGACTCAAAGAAATGAAAAACTTGTGCCCATTGCATCAGATTGCAAGGATCTCACTGAGTCAAAGCACAACACCTTCACTCAGTTCAGAAGTCCAGATTCAGATATGAACTTGAGAAGAATCTGTTTTATTGACTTTAAAAATCCACCAAAAAAATCACATTCGAGCCGATCTGATAAACACTTATCTGTTTAAACGGTTGATGTAAAGCTTGGCATTAACCTGTTAGGCCATTTCAGGTCGAGATACTGTACACTATATTGCGCAGTCATGTTGGAACAGGAAGGGGCCGTCCCAAAAAATGTTCCCACAAAGTTAAGGGCATAAAATTGTCCAAAATGTCTTGGCATGCTGAAGCAATAAGAGTTCCTTTCACTGGAAGTAAGGGGCCGAGCCCAACTCCTGAAAGACATCCCCATATCAGTTTTAATATGACTGCGCACCAGTGCAAAGCAACATGGACAAAGACATGGATGAGTGAGTTTGAGTCTTGACCTCAACCTGATCGAACACCTTTGGGATGAATTAGAGCGGAGACTGCGAGGCACTACTTCTCATCCAACTTCAGTATCCGACCTCACGAACGCGCTTCTGGTTATCTTGTGGAAAGCCGTCCCAGAGGAGTTGAAGCTGTTATAACTGCAAAGGGGTCGGGGCCAACATAATATTAAACCCTATGGATTAAGAATGGGAGAATTGGCAATATTGGGTATTTATCACCAGGCACAAAACTGGGCTTCACAAGGTATATGTAAAATTGGTATATGTGATTAATACATCTGTTTATTTCTTCTCTGTAAAGAAAGAACCAGCCAAATGGTGGCGTATTGCGCCTTGTTATCGGTTCAAATGAATGCCGCAGATGTTTTTTTTTTTTTTTTTTTTTTTTTAGGGAAAAGTGATAGATTTTTTTTTTTTACTACTCGTCTGATTTTACTTCCTGTGGTTGATTAGCATTCTCAACCTACTCATTTCAAGAGAGATTTCAACATCTAAATTTTGATCGAAAGATATGATGAAGGCTGCGACTCTGCTTGCCGCCTCACTCACTTGTGGTTTTTCCTTGCAATTTTGTTAAACAGTGTCAGCTTTATTTTTTGTTTGCACATTAGCAACCATGCACCACTGGTATGCTCTTGCCTCACTTTCCTTGCACTTGTGTCCTCCAGATCTTCCGCCGTCCGAGCACCTGAAGGTGGAATGCTCCACCTGGCTGCCCCTCAACGTCGTCTCCAATGGCAATGTCTCCAGCAGCTCTCAGGCCGTGGGCGTGACCAAGATCGCCAAGTCCGTCATAGCCCCGTTAGCCGAGCAGCACGTTTCCGTCTTCATGCTCTCCACCTATCAGACAGACTTCATCCTGGTGAGGATTCGGGGTTGTTCGGAAGTCTCCTTGAATCGACAATCAGATCTGATGTGTCTGCAGCCGTTAGTGGTTTTTGTTTCAATCAGTACCATTTTGATATCTTGACTAGCCTCCTACTACCCCATCTTGCATCTTGCACATTTAGATAACACAATAGAAACACCTTCAAAATGTGGTGAACGCCAGCCAGTGATGTTTCAGTTTGTCAGAGGAAATGTTTTTCGTTAGTGTGACAAAGTTGTGCCTGTGAATGTAAATGTTTTCCTGCCGCAGATTAGGCTGGAGGTGTAACTTTTATAGATGTTTTATTAACAAAGTGCTTCAGGTGATTTTTACTTTAACTTGACAAAATATATTTTAAATTTACAGTATATTTTTTATTTCTGTTGCTTTGACATTCCTTGTCTCAATTCCTTTCACAAACATTTTCAGTAGTATGATCTAGACCGTCATCTTCAAATGTATATTTGAGTAAGATTGCCGTTTTATCACATAGAATTAGTGGGTTGAATGGATGGATGAAGAGAGATGGAGAGATGGGTGGGAAGATGGGTGGATGGTTCCATTGCATAGTTTGATAGCTGTAAGGTGGATGGGTGGATGTGCAAAATACAATACTATGGATGTGTAGACACATGGGCAGGCAGGTGGTGGATGGGCGGGCAGATAGATGGTCACATAGATTAATGGGTAGATGGTAAGTTGGCAGGATGAGGGATAGGTGGACAAACATTTCAATGGTTACATAGAAGATAGTTGGATGGATCGATGGATAGATGGGAGGGCAGACAGATAGATGGTTGTATAGATTGATTGGTGGGCAGATGGATGGTTGGATAGATGGATGAATGGATTAGCAGACAAATGGTCACCTGGATTGATGGGTGGAAGTAAGGTGGATGGAAGGTTGCACAGATTGATTGGTAAGCAGATGGATAGATGGGTAGACGACAAATAGATGTTTGCATGAGATGAATAGATAGATGGATTGATGGACAGGAGGGCAGGCAGTTAGATGATTGCATAGATTGATTGGTGAGCAGATGGATAGATGGATGGACAGGCAAATCGATGGTTGCATAGATTGGTGAGTAGATAGTAAGATGGATGGATGGGAGGGCAGGCAGATAGATGGTTACATAGATTAATTGGTGAGCAGATGGATGGACAGACAAATAGATGGTCTAGATTGGTTGATAGATAGTAAGATGGGAGTGCAGACAGTTAGATGGTTGCATAGATTGGTGTATAGATAATAAGATGAATGGATAGATGGACTGATGGATGGGAGGGCAGGCTGTTAGTTGCATAGTTTGATTGGTAAGTAGATGGATGGATGGATGGATGGATGGATGGGTGGGTGGGTGAGCAGACAGATAGATGGTTCCATAGATTGATTGGTGGGCAGATAAAAAGGTAGTTGGATGTGCAGTATACAAAATCTTTGTTTCTATCTGCCCAGAAATCCTGAGATGGCATAGATGGATAGATGAAACAGTGGCTGTATGGATAAATAGTTGGATATTTGGTTGGATGGCTATAGAATGGATCAATGGGACAAATAGATGGTTGGATGGAGGGATAGATAGACATGCAAATATTTGTATATGTAGATGAATGAATTAATGGAAACAGAATGGTAGACAGATGACTGGATGGGTGAATAAGTGAATAGACAGATGGCTAGATCGATGTAACAAATTAAAGGATATGGTTGGTTGGCTGGTTGAATAGATGGACATGAATGGATGAAAAGAGAAATGGAAAGAGAGAGACGGAAACTGGCAGAAAAAACCCCACCAATGATTATTTGACTTTTACAATAACTCTTTGTTTGTGTGGGTGGTTGCTCAGGTGCGTGAGAAAGACCTTCCGGTGGTGATTCACACCCTGGCTGAGGAGTTTAACATCTTCCGTGAGGTAGATGGGGAGTCGGTGCCGGTGCACAGCCAGAATGTGAACAACGGTTTGCAGGGGAACGGCAGAGAGGGTGAGCCTGAACTAACACAACCTTCTGTGTTCATTCACATGACTTGAACCAGTAGCACTGTACTAAATGGATTTATGTATTCATATATATATGTGTGTGTGTGTGCGTGCTTGCTTTCAGTCCCTCATTCTACATTGCACCCAGTGCTGATCCCAAAGAACCAGTTCTGTGTGATGAGTTTAGATCCTGACACGCTGCCGAGGATCGCCACCACACTCATGGACGTTCTGTTCTACTCCAACAGGTTTGCTGCTTTTAAAGTTCCAGTCTATAACGTTCTGTAAACCCTAGAGAACCTAAAGAAAATGTGAGTGGTGCTTGTCATGGCATCATAGACATAGCTGATGTCATAGGTTATGTTGGTCTCAAAGTCAAGTGTATGGATCTTTGCTGACGTCATAGCTGATGTTGGTCTCAATGTTACAGTAAGTCTATGGGACTTTTGGGGCGTTTAATTAGAAAAGTCATAGCACCTCATTCATGGGTCTACGACAAACGGTGCAGGACTAGTTACGCGCCAAACTATTGTACGGGAAAAAAAAGAATAACAATAAGCCTGTGAGATAACAATAGTACTGCTTCGCTTTGCAAGCACCACTAATAACGTAATCTCATTACAACCGAGGTACACCGAAGAGCATCTCTGAATGTACAGCCCGTTTAACCTTGAAGCAGATGGGCTCCAGCAGCAGTAGACCACACTGGGTGCCCCTTCTATCAGCTAAGAAAAGGAACCTTGAGGCTACAAAAGAAACGTTGCCTAGCCTGATAAGGCTCAATTTTTACTGACAGAATCCAGATGTTCGGGTCAGAATTTGATAGATTTGATTGGTGAGCAGATGGATAGATGGATGGATGGATGGACTGATTAATGGTTAGATAAATGGTCTAGATTGGTGGATAGATAGTAAGATGGGAGTGCAGACAGTTTAGATGGTTCCATAGATTGATTGGTGAGCAGATGGATGGATAGATGGATGGATGGACAGACACATCGATGGTTGCATAGATTGGCGAGTAGATAGTAAGAAGGATGGATGGGAGGGCAGAAAGATAGATGGTTGCATAGACCATCTATGGTCTGATGGTTGCAAAGATTGATTGGTGAGCAGATGGATGGATGGATGGATGGATGGACAGACACATCGATGGTTGCATAGATTGATTTGTAAGTAGATGGATGGATGGATGGATGGATGGGTGGGCAGATAGATAGATGGTTCCATAGAATGATTGGTGGGCAGTTAATAAGATGGGTGGATGCGCAGTATACAATAAGGTATAGTTGTGTAGATGGATGAGCAGTCAGATCATAGGATGGATGGATGGCGGATGGATGGATGGCTGATGGATGGGAAGAGACAGAAAGCTGGATGCGTAGAAGGATGCTTAGATAGACGGATGGACCATCTATTCATCCAACAGACCACTGACCATTTCATCTGTACATCCATCTATATATCAACCAGTCTGTCTGGCCCCTTATCCAGATGTTCGAATAAAGTCCAGTTGACATAACTCAACTTCCAGGACCTCTTAGTACCAATTGAGCATGGTTTAAATGCCATAACCTACAGTACCTTTTGTACTAGTATTGTTGCTGAGCGTGTCCATCCCTCTATGACTACATGATAATGCCATGAGTAAAACTATCTCAGACTGGTTTTTCGAACATGACGATGAGGTCACCGTACTCACACGGCCTCCACAGTCACTTGAGTCAGACCTCAATCCAATGGAGTGAGCACTTTTGGGATGTGGTGGAATGTTTCCAGCACCTTATCGAATCTATGACGGGAAGAATCAAGACAAAAGGGGGTTCAAACCCGTACTAGCAAGTGAAGTGTCCAGGAAATGCACGTACCAACCTGGTGGTTTTTAAGATGTATAACCCACTACTGGTCTGTGTATTACATCAATTAGATAGCAATCCAAAATAAGCATTTTGAAACTTTTAAGAATGAGGAAATTGATAAAAATCTCTCGGCATCTTTATCAGATAATAACCGATGGAAGGAATAGTTTGTATGGCAGCTGTCGCATGCGTGCGTGTGCAAGACCCACATGTCCTCCGTGTTTTTTGAAAGGGGGGGGGGGGGGGGGGACACTTACGTGATCACTGAGTAATTATTCTTATTATTTAATTTTTTTAAAGGATGGCTAAATCCATGTTTATATATATATGATTCATCTTTCCTAACAAGCGTTAAGCTGACAATACGGGAACCCACACGCTCCAACCAGCATTACATCACCCGAATGTACTGGAGGTCTATAAATGTCCTGGTTCTCTGGAAGAAACAAAAAAAAAACTGTAATGAAATACGGTAAATGTTTTGAATCATTAGAAGGAATAATTTTCTGCTTATGTGTATATATAGTATTTATTTAAATGGGTTACGTGTGTTTATTCTGCATCATGTGTAAAAGAAATGTTTTATTGGGTTTGAATAACGCAAAATTTCCAAAAAGTCTGTTAGACCTCTAACCATCACAGTGATACCAGTTTGTTGGATGTCCTGTTCCAAGACCCTCAGAGTTGAATCTCTTTCAGAAGGCTTTCCTTAAAAGATTTGGGAGTGCCCCTGTGGTTCAAAAGAGCGTACAGTGTGCGGTGTTGAGAGAGGTTGAGTTCAGGGCTCTGTCCAGGCCACTCCAGTTCTTCTCACACCAAACTCGTCAAACCGTGCTTGCTTCTTGCATGGGGGCTTTGTCATGCCGGACAAAGTAAGAGTGCAAGATGGAAGGACGGAGTTATTTGAGTAAATCATCATTTGGGAATCATCAGTCACCTCCCGATACGATATTATCACGATACCGCAGTTTCCGATTTAATTAATATTGCGATCCTGGACTGTATGTATCACCATTTTATAAATAACCAGATTTGATATAACTTTCTTTCTGATTTTATTACAACTTTATGTAAACTTTATTTACAACTTTTATCCTTATTCACCATATTCACAACTGACTTGAACATAAGTAATTAATTAATTGTGCGTTCCTCATAAGAATAGTTTTCTCACTTAAAAACTAAGTGCATCATTTAAACCTTACAAACTTTTTTTTTTTGGAGGGTTTTTTCTTTAATTTTTTTTAATACAAGAGCTTAACTTTTAACATCAAATGAAATTAAATAAAAAGCAAAATTTTTACTGAGCAGCACGCGTCTCTACTACAATATGTCATCTGCCGTTATTATTTCTAAACAAACTTTGCAAAGTTTTATTAAAAAAAAATAATAATTAAGCAAATAATTCAGTCCTACCGCAATATTTAATATAATTTAATATAATAATTTACATATTCGAGTAAAAAAGCTTACTGAAGCTGGGGAAAATGCAGATTACAGAAATGCTTTTGTGTTCATTTTGTGTTTGCAGTCCTAAAGAAGATGCGAGCGTCAATGCTGATCTGGAGTGCAAGTTCTTCTCCTTCTCTCTGATCGATGGATACATCTCTCTGGTGATGGATACGGAGGCGCAGCGACAGTAAGGCCCACACTTCTATGGAATAAAATCACTGTCAAAAATAATCGTGCATTAAAAAAAAAACGATTTGTGTGTAATTCTGTGTTTTGTCCGAGTTGGATTCCAAAATCTACGGCCACAACTCTGAAATATACGACTCTGACTGCTTACAGACACAAAACTCGTTTTTACAACTCCTCTGTTACATGGACGAATTGCGAAATTACGCCTATGAATGTAGTGTGTTAAAACACTGTCAAAAATACGTCATCAAGGCCACATGCACAGGCATTACCATCCGAGGGAAGAAGGATCGATTCGGCCACCGTTTTAAACCACCGGCGCCAAAATGGCAGATCAGCAGCCGAGCGCTCTCTCATCGTCTCAGGTAAGTTTTCTTTTTTCACAGATTCGTACATGTTTAAGAGAAGTAAAATTACAGAGATGTTTTAACTATAGCAGGTAAGATTTTAGGAGTTTCAAACGGTGACAGGGCGCATGCGCCGTATCAATTCCTCCTCCTTCGGATAGTAATGCCTGTGCATGTGGGCTTGATGACGTATTTTTGACAGTGTTTTAACACACAACATTCATGGGCATGTTTTTACAACTCCTCTGTTATACGGACGAATTGAGAAATTAAGTTTTGTGTCTGTGAACGGTCAGATTCGTATATCTCAATTGTTGTACTGTAACAAACACACTAAATATCGTATCTGTAAGCTGTCGTGGCCGTAGATTTTGGAATCCAACTTGGACAAAACGCAGAATTACACACACATCTTTTTTTTACGCACGATTACTTTTGACAGTGATTTTATTCCATACACTTCTGGCTACATGTTGTATTTCACACACAGGGAGGGTTGAGGGGAAACAAAATCTTTGCGAGGAGTTCTGATGAAGACGGTCCAGGGTTTGGCTGAATACTAAATACTCTCTCAACCCTTTAACATTTTTTTCCCTTTTCATTTTATAATTCTTTGAGGAAGGAACATCAATCGACATTTATTTTTAAATGCCCCCCCCCCCCCCCCCCCCCGTTTTGTCTCATTAGCCAAATCCACAGTATTTCTTATAATATTCTATAAAGCAATTAAAAAGGCATACTATTAAAAGACAGCCTTCTAGTGGACTTCTTTCAGCATAGCATACATCCTCAACCGAGTGGTAGAGATGCCACAATCAGGCTCAAGTTGAACACATTTTTCAGTAAGATCTACAGTACAGTCACTCAATATACGCTCTACCAAAAAGTTGAGCCGAACATTGAAGGGATGAATCTCATTATTATGGTTATTTATTATTATTTTTTTTTATTTATTCATGGTCGGGGCCAAAACATGCTTTGGAATATTAAGTGACTGTATGTTATATAAAACCTTTTAAACAGTGAGTTTGTTATAATTCCTTGTACACATGAAGCAAAGTTAATTGATAGTCTGTACAGCAGGTATTTTCCCACCACTTCTATTTTACACATGAAGGAGCTGACTGGCTTTTCTTCTTTTTAAAAAGATTCCCCCTTAATATTAGTCATGGGCAATTCCCATCCATTAGGCAGCTAAAAACTAGCGAGGACGAACGCCATCACGCCTGTCCCAAGGCCAGCCGAACGCTTTTTTTCGAAATGCTGCTCATGCAACCTCAGGGAGGAAAGTGCTATCCGTCCACTTCTGCATGAGTGAACTTGCAGACGCCCCTGATCGGGCTGGAGACACGGTAAACCTCACTGATAGGACGGACAGTTATTCTCTCTTGGACTCAAATAGTTGTTGCATCACTGGGAGAGTGGTTGGTTCCATGCAGAAGGCCCGGGTTTGATTCCCACCTAATGCCTAAACCCCAGCGACTCGAACGCAGTGCCGGTCACAAAGCCTTGTAGGGTTACGTCAGAAAGGGTGTAAAACCTGTGCCACCTTGTATGAGGATCGGATGGTCTGATGTGGCGAGTCCAAGACCAAGATGAACAACAACATGCTTCTGTGGACAGAGCAAAATTTACTCAAGATGGTATTTTTTTGAGGGTTTTTTCTTAAATTTTTTCTCTTTTGTGGTCATTAGGAAGGTTAGATTTACTTTTGGATTCTGTGTACATCTTATCCAAATATGTTATTTGTATTGCATTACAATCCAGTATGTGTGTTTGCAGATTCCCGGCGGATCTGCTCTTCACCAGCTCGTCCGGCGAGCTCTGGAGGATGGTGCGGATCGGAGGCCAGCCGCTCGGTTTCGGTGAGACTGATTTCGAGGCGTCATTTGGAAACGTGTTTATTTATTTTTTTTTTCTATTAAAGCCATTAACGAGGCCAATCCAGCTGTGATGTAACATAATAAAACCCAACAAGTGTGATAATGCTTCACACACTGACGGGACAGAGTAAACAGTCGTGCTTGGCGAGAAAGCGATGCTGCTGAATTTGGTTGTACTCCAGGCGCTGTGTGTGTCTGTGTCTCTGTGTGTGTGTGTGTGTGTGTGTGTGTGTGTGTGTGTGTGTGTGTGTGTGTGTGTGTGTGTGTGTGTGTGTGTGACTTAGTTCATATGACTGTAATAGAGGAACTATACAGTATAACTATATCACAGTCTACGGGTAATGATTAACTGCTGTCTGTCTCTCTCTCACTCTTGTTTTCTCTCGTTTCTCACATCAGATGAGTGTGGGATTGTAGCGCAGATCTCTCAGCCCCTGGCAGACTGCGATATCTCGGCTTATTATATCAGTACATTCAGTTTCGACCATGCTCTGGTGAGTCAGCCTTTTTTTTCTTGTTTTTGTTTATCTTAGTCTTACACCTACTGTGTAAAGACGCCGTACAACTGAAACATATACCTGTTCATCAGAATGTTATACACCTGAAATTATCTCGTTTATGTCCGTTGACTTGACGAGCAATTGCAAAAGGGTTGATTGCAAAAGTTTGTACACTCGTAGGATAAAATAAATACGACAATGCAGAATTCTAAAACTGAGAATTTAAAACATAAATTCAGAATTAATATTAAAATGATTGGTAGATTAATATTTAATATATAAATTAACATTTAGCATTTAATATATAAATATTCATATATTAATACAAGGTGTTTGTTTGTTTACATTTTTAAGAAATAATTATCAGTGCATTAATCCCACCAAAAAATAAAAACAAATTAAAAGGATAGTTCTGATTTTTTATTATTTTTTTGTATTAAAGTCTGTATTAAATCAAAGTCCATAAATTTTGGAACGAAGAACAACAGAATGTACTGTATATGATCTTCTGATTCTGAATCTTCACATTGTAAAATCTTACTGCAGTCGGCAGGAAAGACTTCCTGTAGCGTTCTGTCTCACAAGTCAGTGCCAGACTTTTGTAAACGCCCTTTGAATTAGATCTGAAAATCTAGACTTCACTCAGATCTCAAAAGTTGTTCCAAAACTTATGGACCTGCATATAAGTACATTACCGTATGTCTCGGCCGTTATACGTTTCCTTGCTTTGCACGCTGATTGTAAAGTTTGTCACCCAAGTACAATTGAAGTGAATGGGGCCAGATTCCATAACCCTCATTCCGTGCAAAAATGCATTCCCAACTTCAGCTAAACCTTCAGCAGCGAAGTCCTGGGGACAGAACATAGTTAAATTTGTACTAAATATGGCAAATATTGAAAAAGATACCAATTTCACACGAGTCTCAGCTGAACTTGGGAATGCATTTTTGCACGGAACGAGAGTTTGGACCCCAGGTGACGGACTTCACGATCGGTGTGCAGAGCAGGACATTTTTATAACATCCCATAGCTATGGTAAAGTTCTTACTGTATACTCACATCAATTCTGATTTTATGCCAGACCTGAGGAAAAAAGAGAACTATTCCCTTTTAAGAATATATTGTTTTTTTTTCTGTCAGTTACTAATAAATGGCTAATTAATGATTAAATCCACCCTTGCTGAAAAGAGTTACATGGCTACAGACATCTTGATAAACTTGTCCTAACCTCGCACAAACAGCTCTTTAGCTCTGCATAATTCACCAGCGAAGATGAATAATGCTGACGGTTTTTATTGAAACCTCTTCCGGCTTTCTTAGTAACAGCATTAGATAAGAGGGAGAGATACAAGACTTGTGTTTACGTGGTTTTATTTAAGCGAGAGCATACAGTTTTTCTGCACCTTAACCATAAATGCAATAGTCTTGTTTACTATAATGTGCAGCTAAATTTATTACCTTTTGCCAATTAACAAGTTAGAACCGTGAACACACAGTGACACGCTTACAGTACAGGTGTTATGATGAGACAAACATGAGAAAACATCAAAGCTATTCTTCATCCAGTGCGGCCATGAACATAAAAATGCATAATATCTTATATGGACACGTCTCCACGGGTGACGCGTAACCATGAAACGTAAAAGGACAAGCGCGACGGGTTTAAATTTACCAACGAATTCCCGAAATGTTTTTAAAGACTTGAAGTGTCTCGTCTTGAGAAAAGCACTGAAATTTTAAATCGATCTAAATACAGTATAACATATGGTAATTTATATGGTGTACAGGCTTATTTCTGAACTTTCCACTAACGGAAGATCTGGTTGGCCTATCGAATTTCTTGACTCAAACATTTTACATGTGCGCATGAAATAAGACACTCAAAATGCATTTTATTTATTTATTTATTTATTTATTTTTTAACGGCTTATGAATAGTATGCGACCCACAATCGTCAAGGTTTGTTTCAAAATCTGCACCAATGACGTAAAACCCACGAATATTTCCGAAGCTTAATTTATGTGCCATGACTAAAAAAAAAAGGGAAAAGAAAAAAAAAACCCCACCTGATAATCTTGCAAACTGCTGTCTTGTGTGAAATCTACTTTGATTAAAAAGTCGTTGGTGCCACATTAAGAATTTGGCCACATTACAAGCCACGTTGCCCAGTTCAGATTATTTATTTATTTGTTTATTTATTTGGGATGGGAGGGCAGATTGCATATGGAAGTCATGACCGGGTCATGTTCATGACTTTTATCTGTCTTCGGAAACAGCACGTATGCTCACACCAATAAGTTTTTTTTTTTGTTTTTTTTTCCCCCCGCGCGACCTGGGTTAAAACACGTCATAAGTTTGTGTAACTGCTTATTCGTTTCAAACAATGGATGTGATTTTAGCAAAAGCAAAAACATTTAAATAAAACATTTTATATATGCATTTTCATGCAATTCACAAACAGTTTTTGTTCATTTCACGAACAATTAAAGCTAGCCAGACTTCTGACTGTAATGGAGCGGCCAGCACAGTCTCTCCGGATCTGAACCCTAATGAGCTGGTTGTAGGAGCAGCCTGACCGTATGGTACGGAGGAAGACTCCACCTCGCCCATACATCTTGTGGGAGACGCTCCAGGGAGCATGGGGTGAAAGTTCAACAGATTATCTTGAAAATGTGACCGTTAGAATGTCTGCCAGGCTGCAAAAGTTTTTTTTTTTTTTTTTTTCAGTTTTTTTGTTGAAGGCAACGTTTGAAGAACGCATTCATCATTTCCAACAAAATCATCATTTCTAACTCTGTGTCAGCAGGTCTTGTTCTTTTGCTATATTTTCCATTAAGACTAATTTCGTGTGTTTTCTTGGAATTTTCAAGTAATTCCAAACTTTTGATCGTTAGTGTGTGGTTACCCAGAAGAAACCCACAAGCACAGCGAGAACATGCAAACTTCCGAACCCGTAAGGTGACAGTGCTAACCACTAAGCCACCGTGCCGCCGATTTTTGTGACACGTTAGGGGAAAAAATCACTTGGGGAATTAAGTTCAGGTTGATGTAAATGCAGCTTAACAGTATCTGTTCTCGTTTGCTCAAGGCTTCTTCTTTGTGCACATTGAAATGATTATACATTTATATTGATTATTGAAGGTACAATATAAGCGAAAGTAGGTCTAAGCTATATGAGGGGCATTAAAATAGTTGTTATTGCTAAAGAAATGATAATGTAATGAAAATGAACATTGGTCCAGAGCTTAGTGTTTCTCTACAAAGCCTTTTCCAAATGATGGAGCCGCTAGAGACCATCTTTTAAAGAAGCCTTCTTTTTGACTCTTGAGGAGAAGTTCTACCTCGGTTATCACCTCGTCGTCTTTGAAACGCATCCATTGAGGGATGAGGAAGAAGGTCCGGGATGTGGGGGGTGGTTGGCGGGATGAGGCCGAATTTCAAATCCCAAGTCAACCAGCTCGTTGTGTTTCCCTTCAAAAGCAAGAAATGAATAACGGCACACATTTAAATTTTTTCACACAATTTATTTGGTTTTGACCCTCTACCATCATCGTGCAGAACTATACCGCTTGTTTTTTAAACAAGAAGAAATCTTTATGAGCATACTAATTTCTTTTTTTTTTTTTTTTCATATGATATGAGTTTTATGACCGACCCCTTGTAGGCTTCTTGTTTTTAAGTTAATGAAGTAAGAACACAACTGTAAGAACTTCCCAGTTTCTCTTGATAACCCCTTATGCATCTTGAAAAACATCGCTATTACTGTAGGTTGGCAAAAAAAGGAGATTACCTTTAAGTGTCCTATAGGAAGCCCTGTTACACTTGGCCATTAAACATTTTCCCCTGTAGGTGCCTGAAGAGGACATCGCGAGGGTCACAGACATGCTTCAGGATCAGAGGAAAAGCACGGGATGCTGATGCGATCCTGATTTATTTACACTACATCTGGAACAGCATTAACACAGACGGTGTTGACCACTGAGGTTTTATAAGCTAGGATTGGCTCACAACAGCGCACCCTGCTGGTCCAGTCACAAAGCAGTGAAGTGCTCATTTTGGATCGTGAAGTCGGCAAGCTAATTGCATCTAGAGTTAGCTTTTACGTTGTAAAATAATCGATTGACCAGATGACCAAAACTGGAATATTGATCCTTCAGGTCTTGTAATATTTTCTGAGTCTGAGGCGATGAAGATCTTAATGATTTCAGGCCAGTTTTTGGCGGATTATCAGATCTTTTATAGGAGTCCATTTCTGCCAAGTAGCAAAAAAAAAAAAAAGAATCCTCTCATAGGGAGCAACAGTAACTTTTTTTTTTTTTATCTTAAACTTGAACTTTTGATGTTCATAAAATTCTGATTCATCACAAAATTTATTTCTGAATTCTTATTCATCTCAAAGATTTCATTTACCCTATAAAAATTCGATTTACCTTAAAAATTTGACGAAATGTTCCCTGAAATTCTGGCATCTCGTAATTTGAAGGCTCTTTCTGAATTATCTGAAATTTCTAAATTCTAAACCTAATTTAAAAATCTTACTAAAGGCTTGAAAATACATCAGCTGTAAAATTATTTACTTTAGTGTTATTACATATACGTTATTTTGAGATATGAAGCCAAATTAGTATTAAAATAAACACGAGCTAGAAAATGACGTTTATAAATCGAATTTTTTTTTTGACCTGGCGTAAGTGAGCTTCCACTGATTTGATGTAATCTACTGATCAGCATAAGCTTTTTATTTCTTTATCTTTCTTTATGTGTAACACTATCAGTGTTAGATCTTTTTCAGTATTGTTACAGTGTATTTAGGACACCAGAGTAACGTTAGATGTAAAATGTAGCATCATTACTGAACACCTTTCCCGGGTACAAGTATACTAAAAAAAAAAAAAAAACCTCAGTTACTGAAAATGTATTTTACTCAAAATAAGTGTTGTTGTTGAACTTGCCTTTTGTAAATATAATGACACTTTGTCTGAAAATGCGTTATTTTTTTTTCTTCTTTTTTTTTTCTAATACCAGCTGCCATTTTGTTAGCGGTATGATTTGGGAAAGGAACGAAGTATCTCAAATGAGTTTTATTTAAAAAAACAAAACAAAAAAAAAGCAAGAATTTGCCCCGGTGTTCATCTGATACAAAATTTTGACCTTCCTGGATGGGGGTCTTTGGGTTGAGATAACGGTGATATGTTTGCTAAATAACAAGTGACTTGTCAACTGTTTGTGTGACAAGTCTTCTGATCATATGAGAGTTTAGTCACATCACATGGGCTCGATATATAAATATAAATCCAAGTTTTAATGGTTCAGTCCATTAATCTGTAGTATGAAAGCACACTAGTCTGAACCCAATTAACTTTATATACAAGATTTATATCTGCAGAATACTGCTATTATTGTACAGTAGGTTCTTGAATTTCAAAAGTGAAAGAAGCGAATGTCTAATATGTACTGATGAAGCAGAAATGTTCATCGTCTCCACTGATCAGTCCTAATATTGAGTAGATGTTTATTGAGGTGGTAGGTGTTATTGACCCTGGCGACAGGTCACTTTTCCATCCTTGGATGACTTTTAGTATGTCCTGATCACTGCAGACCAGAAACATCCCGCGAGGGTTGCAGTTTTGGACTAGCTCTGACCCAGTCGTCCAGCCATCACAATTGGGCTCTTCTCACAGTAGCTACAGTGGCTTTTTCCTGAAGTTGATGTGTTAAACGCAGAAAAAATGGACAAGCATAAATATGGGAGGGCAATACTGTGGTGTCAGAACACAGTGCATTAAATATTTTGGTGGCAAAATGGGTGGGGGGTACTCAGTAATAGGCAAGTGGTCATAATGTTATGGCTGATCAGTGTATATGTTGGACATTAAAAAAGCAGAATTGTTCTTCCAGTGCATATGATGCATCATTCTGGATGTGTATTACAATAAACCTTTGATTAACTTAAGCATCAATCTCAAAATTTGTCTTTTTGTGCACATAATAGGAACATTGTACACCTGCTTACATCACCTAATCTTTGTCCAATCTTCAGCTATTTAGTTTCAGTATGCCTGTGTCAACTGTAGCCTTAGATTCATGTTTTTGATTTAATTTAAGGTTTGACGTGTTTCATGTTCTGAAGTGCCTTTTTTATTTAACTACGGTTCTACGGACTGGTTATTTGAGTTCCAGTAGCCTTGCTGTGGCACCAGTTTAGACGCTCTCCTTCGACCTTTCTTAGACTCTGGTACAGGTGTTCTTATTAAAGTGTCCAATGAGTCTATAAAATATAGGACACAATACAGACATTAATTTCTGACTTTAAAAAAAAAAAAGATTATTCACACGTACACATATGCAAACATTTGCAGAAGGTAAAAAAAAAAGCTAGAGTAAAATATGCAGAACCAAAAATACAGTCTTTTCCAGAATTATTCGCACCCCTCAAGAGGTTGGGTTAAAATAGTTGCTAGAAATCTGACACTTTATTCTTTATCATTTGACATCTCTAACAACTTAATTGACTTTCTTTTCTCTAAAAATATATATATATATTTCTGCCCTGCATAGATATTCATTTTGTTCAACTTTACTATATATATATATATATATATATATATATATATACTGAAATAGAATTAATTGCGAATTATCGGCCATTAATGTATTTTAAAAAGTTTTTGAACTTCAAGGAAAAATGAGAATAGTTGCAAAACAAAATATTCTAATTTCATAAGCAAAGTAATTTGTGCACATTTGTTTAGAAGTCTTGTAAGTAAGTAGCTGTGTTTAAAATTTTACATTTTTTATCTAATATCAATGTAATGTAAGTTAAACTATTTTTAAACAAGACTGGCTGAGTAAATGTTATCAGCAGACTAGGTAAATTTAGATTATTCTGCATTTTTCGGATTAAATGTAGATTATTCTTTCAAGGGGGGAAAAAAACCTCTAACCACTTGGCGGTGTAATGATTGTGATCAAAAGGTGGAGTATGCTTTATCTGCAAGGCTTTTATCAGCACTTAATATCTTTAGTGAAGAAACTACAAGTGAAAATGTGGTTGAATTTTTTTTTTAAGTGAACAAATTGCATGCACATAAAATAAAATAAAAATTCTGATTCAGTATTAATATGGTAGAAATAAAATTTAATCTTGAAATATAATGCATTGCTCAATCAAGAGTTAAAATTTTTAAGCTAAGGCTATGAAAGTTAATAATTTACAAGGCACTAATTGAAATTTGGAAATTCAACATTTAAAAATTTAAAGACATTTCAAAATTTATTTTTATTTACTTTTGTGATTTATATAAACATTTTTCATTGTTGTCAATGACTTATCATTTCGGTGTTGCAAATCAAGATCAGTTATGTTACCATATCATTCCTTCTTGTCTATGGTAATTCATTCTTTTTCTAAAAATTCTACAAACGATACCCTCTAATGGCAACGTGAAAGAAGTTTGTTTGAAATCATTGCAAATTTATTACAAAAAAATAATATATAAATAAGAAAAATCACATGTATAGTACATGGACATTCACAGCTTTTGCCATGGCACTCAAAATTGAGCTCGGGTGCATCCTGTTTCTACTGATCATCCTTGAGATGTTTCTAGAACAAGATTGAAGTCCACCTGTGGTAAATTCATTTGATTGGACATGATTTTACACGTCCACACACCGGTCTATATAAGGTCCCACGAGGCAGGTTGTGCACTTTACATAATATATTTACTTTCAGTATACTCATAATAATCTTATTAGTTGATTTAAAATGTTTTCTTCGATTAAGGTTAACGTAATTTTGTCTCAACTTGACCGTACACATTCTTGATACATTGTCTAATCACAAAGCATTCATGTTGTCAGCATTTCATACATACAGCAGGGGGCAGTAGCGAGACGCCAGCTGTCATGAAGCGCTAATGAAACAGAAGAGCAAGACGAATCACACTACACCTGCGCAAAGTTAATAGACTCTCTGTCTGCGTGCGTTACGTTTTGTCCGTTTTGGGGGGGGTCAACACCCGAAAAAGGTAAGATTTTTCCCTCATGTGTGTGTGTGTGTGTGTATACAGGGTGGGCCATTTATATGGATACACCTTAATAAAATGGGAATGGTTGGTGATATTAACGTCCTGTTTGTGGCACATTAGTATATGTGAGGGGGCAAACTTTTCAAGATTGGTGGTGACCATGGTGGCCATTTGGAAGTCGGCCATCTTGGATCCAACTTTTGTTTTTTCAATAGGAAGAGGGTCATGTGACACATCAAACGTATTGGGAATTTCACAAGAAAAACAATGGTGTGCTTGGTTTTAACGTAACTTTATTCTTTCATGAGTTATTTACAAGTTTCTGAGAGAGTGACGCTCGGTGTCAAAATAAGAGTCGCATGTGTGAAGCATGATACTCGGCGCTCGTAAACTAATACTTGTTCGGTTTCCGAATAAAAAATTATTAAAAATCTTTGCTCGGTTTGCGGAACATTCGTAAACCATGTTACTCGCAATCCGAGGTTCCACTGTATATATAATATAATATGTATATATTAGTATTTAACTTTGGCCTGCTTCTGTAGTTTTAGAGAGTCCTATAGTGTTTTAGACTGAAGTTAGCCAGCTAACGAATTTAGCCATCGGTCCACTACATATATTTCCATTATTTGGCGATAAGTATATATAGTAATAGTTATGTTATCCTAACTTACGTCTGTGGTTTGAACAAAACTTTATAATAAGATGCTTGATAAAAGGGCTGGGTGGTACATCATTAATTATACAGATATCTTTTTTGAAAAGCAGTGTTCAAGTTTCTATTGTTCCAATATTTTCTCTCTCACACACACGCACACCTAAATCCTGCTAAAAATAAACAGCATTAACTTTAAATTGATCTTTGTGTCTACCTAAATGAAGATCTGGACAGTCTCTTCAAAAAATATCTGGTAGGTAATGCTACCTGAGGTACGTACATACCTGTGGTAGGCAATGCTAATGGGCTCTTCAGAATATCACTATCCATTTAGCCTTCTAAAGCTGCTATTAGATGGCATCAGATCACCGGTGTACTTAGGAAAGTGTTTTCAAGTTTGTGATAAGTCAGTGTGGACCGAAAGTTAGTGATCAAATACTAAACAATAGGACTGAAACGATTCCTCGAGTAATTCGATTACAAAAAATGATCCAGGCAAAATCTTCTGCCTCGAAGCTTTGTTTAATTAATTTTAAAAGCTTGCGTTATGTTTTTGCGCAATTATTTGTTGACGGCATGCTTTTGACACAGCACGCTTCCGGATGAAAGCCGCCAGTAAACACCAACGAAGAAGAAGCGCTTACGTCATCCACAAAGCGGAAGGAGACGCAAACATTTAGCGCTGTATTGATTAGAGGGAGCGTTCTGTTGTGTGGCTTTTTTTTTTTTGCGGTTTCGCGCGGTGGCCGGAAGTATGGTTCATGATTCACCGCGAGTTTTGGCGCTGCGATTACGTTTCCATCTCCATCTTTCTGCGCGAAAAAATGAAACGTGTTTAAGCCGCCTTAAAAACATGTTTAATTTTTTTGGCGGAGCTTGCAGAACTTCACGGAACGTCGGCGGGCAGTCGCGGCAGCTCACGGTGCCTAACACCACATCTCACTGCGAGTCAAACCTCATAGGTGAGATAGGGGTATAATGACAATGTGTTTAATGACAATGTTTATTTTTGATAAAATGTTGTATGGATTTAAAAAATAAGTTTATTTTTCTAAAAAGAAAATCAATTAATCTTTGTTTCTCTCATATATTTTACATTGCTGTTTAATTTAGCAAAAGTACATTTATCCGATTAATCGATACATTTTTTGGTAGAATACTCAATTGCTAAAATATTCGATAGCTACAGCCCTACTAAACAACATTTACAGGGAAAAATGCAAACTGGCTCTTTGGAATTCTGAACCTTCCATTCTGCAGAAATCTTTCTATACCCTTCCCCAGACCTGTGCTTCATAACAATATAGCAATAAATTTGGTATTAAAATATTTATACAAGTTTTTCTTTTCGTGAAGTGTGTACTGTATACATTTCTTTGGCTGACCATGTATTTGACATGGAAGTTAAAAGTAAAAAAAAAAAAGAGGTCTGATAAAAGCAATAAAAAAAATGACAAATTTTCCATGTTCAGAATTAATATGATAGAAATATGGCCCAAACTCTTTTAGCTCTTTAATTGGCGATCTTATGATGTAATGCATTGCTCTATCCTAAAGTTGGAGATATTATATCTAAGGATACAGATATTGTTAGATTTAAGCTTTTAACTTCATCTCACCACCATCTTTCATAATCCCGTCAAGTCACATCAACACTTTTGAGGCTGTTTACTTGGAATTTCATCATTTTTATCAGGTGCCCCATCATTTGTGTTTCACGAGATATAAAAAAAAAAAAAAGTCCCTAATGGAAACATCAACCTCTGAACTCAGACTGAACATTTCAGAGGTGACTGCGTTAATGTCACACTCGCGATAAAGCTTTTAAGTTAAACTAATCGCTAGCTTTCGAGCCATAGGATCACAGATCAGCATCTTTCATGAGTAATATTAAAATATCAGTATTACAATGTAAAGATGAAAGTCAATTTATCAAAATGCTCATTCTAAATTGAACTGAAGGTTTTATATGATACCCGGTGTACGGGATCCCAACAAGGTAACCGGTAAATGTGTTTGTCAGGAATCATACTGTTAACTAGCCCTTTGGTGCACGCAATTTTGTATTATTACCATCACGAGTAAGTAAATGTGTTGCAAAAGTTTCTGTTGTGTAAATATAATTCACACGGCATCGTCTCAGTGTTCAGGAAAAAGTGATTCTATCACATACTCCGAGTGTGACTCCTAACGTGCAACACGTCACTTGACTTGGTGACCGGATGACTCCTGTGTTATTTGAACGTTTGACTTCATTCATGAATCTGAATAACACACTCATGTCTAGGTTATGTCGAAGAAAAATCCTGGGCACATTAAAACTTCTCCCGTTGATTAACGCTGGAAAGTCCCCAGGCCATGACTTCTTCAACTTCTGCAGTGAAAGCTCTGTATGCGTCATACATGTTGCGTCGTATTGTGTGCAAAGCATAGCAGACGTGCTGAGGCACTGGTACAGCTGTTTTACATTTCAAGCACTCAAACAGAAGGTTATGAGGTTAAATCTCGGCTCCTTCAAGCTGAGCTGGTCAACTGATGCGGTCGGTGACGTCACGTGGTTCGGAGGAAATGCTCCGGACTGAGTGGTCGTAGTAGCCTTAATGTAGAGCCCCCCTGGTGGTAGGGAGGAATTGGACGCGACTAAATTAGGGAGAGAAAAAAATTTGGGGAAAATACAACAGTACTGTGCAAAAGTACTGTTTCTTCATGTTGTTGTTCCAGAGAGCCAGACTTTCTTGTATTTTTAGTGCAGTCCGGAGGAATAATTCTCCAAGGACATTTTTGTCTCTCATTTACACTCCAGTCGCTGTACCTGAGCAATTTCAGAGGAATGTTTTTATTGTTTGTGGTTGTTAAGCCACACAGTGATCTATGGCTCATTTAAGCACTAATTTAAGGCATGAGCCAGGACTGATTCATTGAAACCAGTGAGGCAGACTCATTTCTCCCACACCCCCCCAAACATACAATATACCTGACTTTAGAAATTCTATACATTCACACACTGAAAATATTGTATATAAATGTAAATATTGGTAATGGGTGCACCGCATTGTCTATTACTTGTACAATATACGTGAGCGACTTCCGTGATTTGTTCGCATCTATGAATGTTTGAAGAACCGCGGTCCATTCACCATGTATTTGCAGAAATTCGTAACTCGGGGACTACCTGTATTTCAAATAAAAATGCAAAAAAAATATATAAAACCAATAAAATGTAACTGGTATTACCATTTACCTTAAATAATCATTAAATACTTGGGGGGAAAAAATGTTAGGAAAAAAATTATAAATCCTCCACAATATTCACTATTAAAAAAAAAATTCTTTGTGTCTGTGTTTTTGTATTTGCTAATATTTAGCACAAAAATAATAATATTAAAATCAAAAATATAAAAAAACTGCCTTCATCCCTGAGCAAAATGCAAACTATTTCTTTTTTATTTTACGAGATGCATGAGCACATTTCTTTTAATAGTTCACACAATGTTTTAAAGCACCATTTTTTTCTTGTAAAAATAAAAAAACAAAAAAAAAGTGTTACAAAAGCTAAAAGGAGCTCAAAAGAGGAACTAAAATAATTTCCTTCTTTCCAGATACAGGTCTCATGTGTGGCATTGCTTTATTTTGCGATTCACTGTAAAAAAGAAATCATTAATTGAGCATCTAATTGTGAACTTGTCAACTTTTCAGATGAGTGTTTTCGGGTGTTTTTTTTTATTTTTTACGTCAGCTGTAAGATGAGCATGTATCTCTTTTACTCCGGTGATGCAAAGCTTTATAAGGCACTGCATCCTGTCACGCAAGACATACACTTACGACACTCTGAAGGAGCTGCGTCTAATCATAACCTCATCAGACGTTTGCTAGAATATAATCCTCATGAGATCCACGGCAGGTAACTTCTGGATTTAAAATCTTTTTGCATATTTGAGTCAATATCAATCATACGTATGGTGATTATTGCTCCCAAGTTTTTTTTGTCTATTGTAAGATGCATATCTCTCACGTTGCTCACGTGTTTTTCAGGAATTCTGACGTTATGCTTGGTCTGGGCTATGCTCACGGCTTCTCCTGTTCCTCACTGCAAAATACCTGAAGCACTGAATCTCTTAAAACATGAATTCGAGCAATTCAGTGTGAGTATTGCAACATGAACTAAGTAACTCTACAACAAACAAGCGAGCAGTCTATTTTTTATAAATAGAAAAATATATAAATAAATATTCATCAATGATTGTTTAAATTACAATTCAGATTGATTGACGGTCGTTTAAAAAGTCAGATTATATTAAATAATGGTTTTACACTTTACAAGGCTATGAATTGAAATTTTTTTTAATTGAAAAAGTATTAAGAGACATATTTCTATCCTGCAAGTGTTTGTAACCATTAACTGTAAATTCTCAAATGTTTTATTCATCCAAGTGGAAAAAAAAAAGCTTAATAATCTTCGAATTTGTGCAACAATTTTTAATCATGTATAAATGAATTACACCATTATTACTTCATGAATTCTTCATAAAGTGTACGAAATAAAACATGACTTGGTGTGCGGTTATAGATAAATAATCAATGACAGGGTTGATATGTGACGCGATGTGGTCCGAGCCAAAACCCTTAAAACTAGACCGAAGCCCAAGTTACTGCTCTATGTCTGGCTGGTACTGGAGACTCCTTCCATAAATGGGAGAAATCTTCACCATAAACACGATCGCACTTTTTTCGCATGTTGTAAAATACACATTTAAAATAGTTTTTTAAAAACTGTTTGGTATTCCTCGAATTAGGTCTATCATTATGCAATAAGTCCGTTTTGATCTTGCAACGATGAAAGAGTTTATGTAATCTTTGCAGGCGGATGTAGAATCGCAGTCAAAGCTTATTACAAAATAAGTCAGCAGTTTCTGAGTGCTGTGATATGAAGTCTTTGTTATGTGGCTTGTGTGGCGTGAAGAGTTCAAGAAAGCAAAACAGACCGTGCTTATAAGGTGGGAGAGCTGATGTTAGTTTCTTTCTGTCAATAACAGTGGCACTAGCCAAGCCTGGGCATCTCCGAGCTCATGTATGTGGAAGAGGGTGGATAGCGCTTTCCAACAGGACTCCCATGAATTTGCTAAAATTAGACTAGATTAAGGAGAAAATCGAAGAAAAATCCCCTGAACGTTGGTTATGTTAAAGTTCCATTTTAATATTCTATAAATGGAAACTTTTTTACCATTGTTTACCCTGCTGTCTTTCTGTGTCTACAGTCGAAGGTGAAATATGACGTGCACCACAACAAACATCGCCACCCCCTCGAGATTGACGAGTCAGAACCAATAGACAAGAAGATGAAGGTCGCTGCGTGTGGTCTTCACTACATGAATTATTCGTTGATAAAGATTGATAAACACTGGAAACATGTGCATTCCCATATTGGCCTGTATGATGAACTTGAAAACCTTATTGAAAGACTGAACAATACCATCAGGTCATGCACACGCCCCATCTTGGGTCAATGCACCACTCATCATCTAAAGTTCGAATTACCGAAAGAGCACTTTGAGGCCAAGCAGTGGATCAGGAGCTTCCTGACCTCTTCGGTGAAATTCCTTCGGCAGCTAATCCACGAACAGCCAAACTGGCATAAAGAAAAGCAATAGGGCGGAGTTTTAATTATTTGTGTATTAATATTTTTAAGTCCTGTTTTCTTTTTTATTTAAACAAGATTTTTATTTTTACTATTTATCTGAAAAATCTATTTATTTGTTTCTAATATTTATTCACAATGTTATTTAAGCGTATTTTGTGCCGTTTTTATCAGTATTTAAAAGAAGTGTTGTTTCTATGTTTTGGGAAAATAGCATAACTGTCTCAGACGGTCAGGTCTAGCCTCAGGTACGCTATGCGACAATAAAATCAGGTCAGCTGATGACCCAATAGGTTATCACATCTGTGGAGTTTTTTTACTTTGACGGTACAGGTATACTCCAGGACTTACATTTTGAAAGTGTGTTTTTGTCAGGATAAGGAAATCACTTTCGCACATGAACTTTTTTTTTTTCACTGTATTTGTACACAA
Source organism: Clarias fuscus (assembly GCA_030347435.1). Lineage (NCBI taxonomy): Eukaryota > Metazoa > Chordata > Actinopteri > Siluriformes > Clariidae > Clarias > Clarias fuscus. Next base: position 24,825,939 of record CM059208.1, read on the forward strand.
TTTTAACAAGAAATTGTAAGAGTATTTATAAAAATATAAAATATTTATAAAAGCATTTTGTAAAATTGTCATGATTTCGAGTGATATGTTTAGAGTTTTGCAGTTTTACAATGTATCTTAATTCCATGAACTCAATTTTAATAATTGACTACAATTATATAAAATTATATCAAATAATTTTTACAATTTGACAGATATTCAGAAATAATTTATTTGCAAATTCAATAATAATGATAATAATTGATACATTTCTGATTAGTTTTACTTAATATGCCAACATTCATTAAATTGGGAAAATGTGAAAAGATATTTAAAGTTGGGGGTTTTAAAAATTGGACAAAAAATGTATATAAATTTTGATGTATTGTATACAACAATGTATTGTATAAAATTAACTTTTTAAAAGCAATGCCGGTTTAAAACTGAGTCAAACCTGTATATGTTGTAAGTCGATTTTCTTTTATTTTGTAAAATGTTGAGTAAAAAAAATATTTTTTCTAATGATTGCAAGTTTCAGTTTTTTAAAATAATTTTTTATAGGTCATTGTACAGATACAGTAAATATGTACTACAGTGCCAGGAAAAAGTGTTTGCCCCCTTCCTGTTTCGTCGCACTTGAGTGATTCAGATCAAAAGAACATGAGTAAATACAAAAAGCAGTTTTTAAATGACGATTTCATTTGCTAGGGAAAAACAGCTGTCTAAATCTTAAATTAACCTGTGATATTTGGAAAAGCTTAGTTAAATTTCACTTGCCACACCCAGTCGTGATTACTGCCAGATCTGTTGAATCAAGAAATCTCATAATAAAACCTGTCTGACAAAGTGAAGCTTTTAGTTCGACAAGATGTGCATTACTCATTTTGTATTTACTCTGGTTGTCTTAGTGTAATAACATTTGTTTGATCATTTAAATGTGACAAATATGAAAAGAAAAAAAAATCAGGAAGGGGCGAATACAGTTTCGCAGCACTGCATATACAGTATAATGAAACTATATAAAAGATCATGACTAAATTCTGGTTAAACTTTAAGCAGCAGGCATTAGAGAAGCAGGTGCGTGGTTCGGGCTTTAAACACTTCAGGAATCCCCCCGAGATGCGGGTAATTAATCAACATGTCGTATGTGGAAATGAAACGCCTTGGCTCTTGTTAATTTACTAATTTGGTTTCAGGATTTGTTGTACGTATAATCATGATGATTAATTGTTCTTGTTTCAAGAGATAGCGAGAGAAAATCCAATGAGATTAGGCTCATTTGAATTTCAGTATCGTGTATCAGGTTTAAAAAAAAAAGAAAAATAATCATAAAAACACGGCAGGAAAACATTACGATATGAACATGAACTTCTAGGGAAATGTTTGGGTCTGATGCAATGTTAGGTTCTTTTACAAGGTTACTGTTGAGAAGTGCTTTATGTTCCATTAAAGTTAATCTAAGAGTTCTTAATTAACAACAACAAAAAAATAATAATTGGAATTTCCTTTGGAATCAGTAAAGTACATCTAACTATCTGTCTATCTAATTGCAGACGCTTTCTGTAAGGAGATGTGTCTTTTACATTTAGAATGAAGAAGTCTCCAATTTCAGAGTTTTGAAATAGTTTTCCATCATGAGAGAGTCATTAGAACGGAAGACTTAAAGATTTCCAAACTCTTGTTAACATGACAAAACTTTTCTTTGTCTCAATAACCTGGACAGAGAGGACAACATGTGCCTACTACGTTTTAGCCACACTATATTGCCAAAGATATTTCACTCACCCATCCAAATTATTGAACTCGGGTGTTCCAATCACTTCCATGGTTACAGTTGTATAAAATCAAGAATGTGTTGCTGTGATAGGACGCCACCTGTGCAATAAGTCCAGTCATGAAATTCCCTCGTAACTAAACATTCCACAGCCAACTGGTAGTGGTATTATAAATTATAAGTGGAAGCCACTGGGAACGACAGCACAAAAATCACAGAGTGAGAGACTCACGGCCCCTTTCTGTTCCAACATGACTGCGCACCAGTGCACAAAGCATGAATGAGTGCGTTTTATGTGGAAGAACATGACTGGCCTGCACAACAAACCGATAGAACACCTTTGGGATGAATTAGAGCGGAGACTGCGAGCCAGGACTTCTCGTCCAACCTCACAAATGCGCTTCTGGAAGAATGGTCCAAAATTCCCATAAACACACTCCATATACATATTCATACTTCATCATAGTGCATTCTTATGGATTAAGAATTGGATGTTACTTGCATTAATTATTAATACAAGTGCAATATAAAGAGTATGTGGCATCGGGAGCATGATTAAGTTTCGCCATGGCATGGCGGAGAACGAACAGGTAGCGACTGAATGTCTACACTTCTGTGATTAACAGAATCTAAGCTAAAAGCCGTAGGATTTACATTTTCTCCAGTGCCGGAGAAAACAGGTGTTTGTACTGTAGTGCTTCTCTGGTTTGTCCTCTGGTGCTTCTAATACAATTGTCCTTGCCATCTAATGCCTACAGTGTCCTCCATGGCATTTCATCGACCTATGTTGTCATATAGCGTGAATAATAACAGGAACTACTTTTTTCCACAGATGTTACACAACTGGAAATGTAATGATAATTAGCAGCGTAGAAACTGCTGCAGTATAAAATGAATAAGCGGTATAAGCGAGTTGGTTAAATGGAAGCTTATTTATATCCTATGTGTTTTAAAGCTAGCGCTGAAATCAGACCATGAGAGTGTGTGTGTGTTTGTGTTTTTGTGTGTGTGAGTCAGTGTTTGACCAAGCTGGACAAATGAATAAAAAAGGGAAGGAAGCTCAGGGACTACATCCTGCGAGGTCTGGAGTATGTCTTGCAGAAATTCCCTAACACGCAACGTCACTATAAATAAATGACGTTCATTAAAAAAATAATAATGAAAGAAAAACACGAAATGTGTGTCTGAAAATAATTTCAGAACGTAGCATTTCTTCTTTCACGATTTAGACGAGACATGAGGTTAAAAATTGTGTTTATTAAATTAACATATAGCTTTAATACGCAGCACTTCACATGCAAGGTTTTGAACAAGCGTTCAGCGGGTCAGAGATTCTCACGATCCGAACTGCTCTTCCATCGTTTTTAAAAAGAATTTTTTTATTAAAAACGCTTAGTGAGGCGACAGTTATTGCGCTCACTATTGCACTCACATGCTATTCCAGACAGATTGCGCACTGCGCATCTGATGCTGAGCTCAACCTCTGACATCAGTCCGGTGACACATTTCCTGTTAAGAGTATTTTACATAAGGAACTGGCAACCATAGGAACTCCGGTTTCTGTGGCACGAACCCAAAATATCACGTAGATTACAGTAACAGATGAGGTCAAGACGGCTTCTTGGACACGATGACGCTCCGTCATTCTTCTTCTTTTTAAAAATTTTTTTAATTTGCTTTCCCACCCCCAGCGGTACAGCTTTAGGTTTTAACGTCTTCGTGCTGACGGAGGGGGGCGGGGCAATACAGACGAGCGGAGGAGGCGAGAGGTAGAGTATACAGTATTTTTATGGAAATACTTTCCTCGGTCAGATTGGCAGGAGCTCGGGAGGGCTTTCGCCGTAACAGTACTTCGCCTGGGGGTTTCTGTACGTGTTCTCGTGCTGGACGCTCTGAAGAAAGAAAAATCACATGACATACACTATGCAGTTCTATTCACACACACACACACACATTTTATTATCAAGAAGATAATCCTTATTATTCCAGCATACTAGAGGAGTAGCTTTTGACCAGTTTGTCTTTTTATCATTTCTAAAGGCGTAGTCTACAACCATAATGCACTGCAACAGACAGAGGGAGCCAGAAGTATTTGGACAGTGATGAGTTTTTATACATTTTTTTTCCCCCCCGACCCCCTCGTTCTACTAATTAGTGTATTGCACTTTTGCTAACGCTACCGTTAGATGAAGTTATAAAGTGTCTACTAATGAGGACAACAGCTTTAAGTTCCACAGAATGAAGATGCAGTAAACCCAAAAAGGAATGTCTCCATATGAGGACACAGAGACCCAGGTCTTTGTAAGATGCAGGACAAATAACCAGATATCTTAAACGTTCCAGATTAAAAATCTTAAAATGTAAAATGTGTATTATATTATTATGTGGTGAAAAAAATTAAGAAAATAAAAATCCAAATTGGCTGGTGGTGTAAATGCAGCCTTGGTGTAACCTTTCTATAATAGTGCAACATTTATTACAGTTTTGTTTATTTTATTTTTTTAGTTCAGACGAGCTGAGAGTTTTGACGGTTACCTGCGAGGAGGTTCGGCATTTCGCCAAACACAGCTCAAAGTGATCCTCTACTGCGGTGAAGAGATTCCGAAAACCCTCAGCGGCTCGGTTCAAAAAGTGCTCCAGGAGAGGTTGCTGATGGAGAAAATAGATTTTTTTTTAAATATAGAAAAAGAGAGAGAGAGGTGGGAACAATATTAAAGTATTAATGTGGCACGATAATATCCAAAATGCATATAAATCTCATCTATAATTAAAACAAAATTATTTAAAAGCTAAATTAATTAAAGCGAAACACAACGGTACCACCTGTAACCAAATACGTATCACGGTTAATGCGAGCCTAGAACAGGAGAGTTTCTCCCCACCTACTTTGCCCCATTTCCAAAGTGACGCATCAAAGTAAAAACTGCTCTTTCATGTGATATTTCTGTTGCCTCTCATGGCATCCTGTCTACGTGAGTACATCTCGAGTCTTGCCGCCAAGTTTTCCGTCATTATTATCATTATTTGTTTCTGATTGGAATGTATTTTATTTGCATTCTGCATTTGATTCTGAATAATGCATTATTAATGTTAAAAAGTACATTTATTTTCTATGAGTAAAAAAAAAACTACAAAAAACTGTATGCTTGATATTATTATTATTATTATTATTATTATTATTATTATTATAATAATCTGGCACAAAAAAAACTTTTTTTTTTTTTTTTTTTTTTTACACATCAGTTTTTTTTTTTTTGCTATTTATGACTTTTTTAATGAAAATATTTAATAAGAAATAATTTATGATTTTTCTCTCTCTTGCGCTGCAGAATTTGGGGAAATCGTCTCCCCTGCTGGGTCTTAGTGCTCGTCTCTCACTGGTATAATCAACATCTCCCTCTCTGTTTCAGCGTGTCGTTAGTCCTATGTGTGTGCACTCTCGCTCTGCGGCTTCACACACACAGACACACACAAACACACACTCTCTGCTTTACACAGAACTTTCTGCTCTGTCGTGATTCTTTTCAAAGGTAAGGTGCTGGTTCGTTTGTTTGTTTGTTTTTACTTAACAGCAGTTATTCCGTTAGTATGCGCTCATGCGAGTGTCATTAGAGAGATTTCTTTTTTTTCCGTTAAAATGTGTTTCCGTTGAGTGTGTGTTTGTTGTGAAACTTAAAAAGCGAGGTGGGGGAAGGGAGGAGACGTTTTACTGTGTAAGACGAGGCGGGGGAAGGGGCTAATTACACACACACACACACACACACACACACAAATACATGCCGCCTGCACGCACAAGCAGAAACACTTATCCGTCAGGATTTATTTAAACTTTTTTTAAGGTAAAGTGCAGGTTAATTTGTTTTATTTTTACTTTATATATTGTATTCATTATTTTTATGTATTTATTTTTTTGGACTGTGGATTAAATTATTTGAGTTTTCATTATTTCTTATGGGAAGATTAGATTTGGCTTACGAGTGTTTTGGAATATGAGCCCACTTCCGGAACAAATTATGCTCGTAATCCAAGGTTCCACTGTAGATCTTTTAAAAATGTCCAAAATTCTCCATTAAAGTGGACAGTATGCATGAAAGAGTTAACCATATGTTTATATTGTAATAAAACCATACAACATTAAATAAATGAAATGAAAATGAATACGTTTTGAATACGATCTCTAGCTGACTATATCACATTATTGGTGAAAACATGGCGGCCGTCAGGGACCATAATACAAGAACACCCACTAGTGAGCAGCAGAGAGTGCCCTCTGTCTGTCACGCACCTTGTCAGGCTGGAGACAGCAGGACACGCAGTACTCGTAGACGCTGCAGCAGCCGTTGGGCAAACAGCTCTTACACATGTACTGCCCCGAGCGCGGTGCGTTCACATTACAGCATCCGTTCACCAGCAGGTCCTTCCTTTCACACACGTAACCTGAGGGGATGATTGTCGACACGACATACATGTTTAGACAAGAATAAAGAGTTTAAAAATTATAATTAAATGTCATTTAAGAACAATGTCATTTAAAACACTGAAGTAGAGCGGTGCAAATCAAACGTTACAATAATGTGGATTAGGGAGGAGTTTTCCTTTAATCAGACGGGAACCCTGACATCATTACCTAGTTCGTCAGTGAGAAGGCTCTTCCCCTGGATGGAGTTCCTGCACTGTGTGATCTGCCTGCTGCTGTTTCCCAGGTTGAACTTGACTTTCCACGCGATGGGATGATCGGATTCCTTCGCCTCCAGCAGCGTCCGGTCCCGCATGCTCCGCTCCTCCTGTACGCATATTTACAATTCTAGTGAATGTATAAAATGTCCAAAGTCTGGTATATTGTGTGTATTTGTGTGCGTGTGGGAGTTCACAGTCCAATACAGTGGAAAACAGCTCTGAGACAAAATGCCGTTCCCTCACGATTTAAAGGCGCAGAGACAACACTTTTACACTTGCCGTATGAGATTCATTTTTTTAGGTGCGGCTATGGTTTTTGGCCACATGTTACATAGATTGGTATGATTTATATTGTATACTCGTGTCAAACTCGTTGTTGGACTTAAGAACGAATCCGAGTGAGTTTAACTTTACCTCAGGAAAATGTTGACACGGAATTTTTTGCCCATTTGCTCATTTATTGATTAACCAGGGTGTAGGCGGAGACAGGTACCAAGGTGGTGACGACCAAAGCTCCCACAGGTGAGCTTCAAAACTGCTCTTCCGAAAACCTATGGGTGACATCACGGACGGTATGTCCTTACACTCTGTGGGATTGACGTGATCCTGATCTACATACAGAATCCATTCAGAGAAAATGTTTCAGCATTTTTTTCCAAACACAGGCTGGTGAGGACGGCCCGTCCTTCAGTCCCTGATAAATGAAAACGAAGAACTGAAGGAGGGTGTACTTTCTTTTCTCCCCGACTGTGCAATATCCAATCAACGACGAATACATCCATACCATTGTATTCGTATATCGTATAACATCTGTATAGTAATTTATTAATAAGTCATATCTCACTATGATCAAGCAATATCACACTGGAGGTCATAATATACTTCTGAAAATAGCACAGTATGACCTTGAATGTGATGTTGATTTTATACAACGGTACCACAACAGATTATGGTTTGCTTATTTTGCTTCACCAACAGATACCCTTGCACCATGGAGAGCATCCTGACAGGGAACATCTCGGCCTGGTTTGGGAATCAGCACCATGCAGGACAGACGAGTTCTACACGCCCTGAAGACCAACACAGACAGACTGAGGAGTAGGAGCTCCTTCTGCAAGCTGGCTATTCGGGCACTCGTATCCGTTTTTTTTTTTATTCACGCAATATACACACACCCTTTATTCCTGCTTACACATCAGAATCAGGATGTAGCACATTACTCACTATGTTGAATATTTGCTAATATGTTGCTCATTTCTTGTTCTTGTTTACACACTGCTCATTTTTCACATTAATGAGGACTAACTGCACTTTGGAACAAGGACGAGCACCCCGCTGCTGACGACACACATATCAGTACCGTTCCATTTCATACTTTTGTTTTTAAACATATATTCTTCATATATACCTTAGAATTTATCATTTCTAAGCATATAGTCTGTAAATCCTGTTTAATTTATAGCCTTCGATTTTACTTTGGTAACTTCTGTCATTTTGATATTGTGAAAATTTTCATCCAGAATTTTTTTTTATATCTTATTTTGTATATTACTATTATTATTGGAAAACTCTATTTCAATTTAATTGTTCTCTCACTTGTAGAGAAACATTTCTTCTTTTTTATATCATGGCCGTTTATACTGTATAAGCATTGTATTGTTCGATTATTGTATTAGCACATCTTAATGAATTAGTCATTGCATCTTCATTCTAAAAAAAAAATAAAAAAAAATGCACAGCTTATAAATGTGTTATGATCACCTGTTTGAGTGTGCTGGAGAGGAAGTAAATGAGGGAGAAGCCGAAGACGACCCCCAGGACCCAGCGCTTCCGCAGCAGCCTGCGCAGAACCATGGAGCCGGGTGGGTCTGGACGTACACCAGATCAGACTGGATAGGATCGGATGCGACCAAGAAATCCTCTGTAATGTAGCTCAAGCGAATTGCTCCTCAGCTACAGGAACATCAGATTAGATTAGATTAGATCAGATACGACCAAGAAATCCTCTACAGTGTTTCACATTCAGATTGCTGCTCATCTACAGTATATGAACATCAGGTCGGATATGACCAAGAACTCCTCTGCAATCTAATCTAACCCTGATCTACTCTGAAGCGTGCTCCTTGACTACGAGAACATCAGATCGGATCAGATCAGATACAACCAAAAAAAATATTCAATTAAATGTAGCTCAATCAGTGCTCCTGACCTACATGAACACTATCCATTATGACCTTATTCTCTCGTCCAATCAGATTAGATTGCTTTGTCTGCACTGATTGACTGTTGTATAATTATTTATTGGATAATTGGATTATGTTTATAAACCTTTATGAATCAATAAGCACTCACCTGCAATGAATGTAACTCAATCAGATTGCTCCTCAGCTACATGAACACTAGATCAGATCAGACCGGATCAGGAAACACTCTGCAGTGGATCTCAAAAAAGCCGAAATAGTGCTTTTAATACGCACTTCAAATGAAAAAAAATGAAAGGAAAAAAAAACCATGGCCATGCAACCACGCGCATGCGCACTTACCAACACCTAACCCATTTTAGTTTAGATGCCAATATTACACTTAAAAACGTCTACTAAGAATTCTAATAGTCTAACCAAACTCAAATATGTTTTAATATTACAGCGACAAATAAAACAAACTCCAAAACTCACGCAGCCGGTTAAATCAGCTGGCTACTTAACATTAGCTAGCTAGCTAGCATTAACCATTATCAAACAAATCCGCTAATACTAAGACGTCTGATTCGGTAAATTAAAATTAATAAAACAAATATCACGAATAATACAAATTTCTTCTTGATATCTCATCAGGATTTGGAACAGAAATGTAAATCGAGTCGGCATTAAAACTGACAGCCATCATCAAAATAGATGTGTTTTTTTTTCCCGAACGTGGAAGTGTTTGAGTAGAATGCATTCTGATTGGTCAGTTGCTAATCATCCCCGCCACGGAAACAGGAAGTCCCGCCCTATAGGCTTTAGGGAATGGATAATTCATTCAGTAGCGATATTATCACATTTAATATATGACAGAAAAGCGAGTATACATATATATCCATATATCAAAATAAATGTGATATATTTATGCTATTTGGGATTCATGGATAGCTCATATTGTAGCAAGGACTGTTCATAACTTTGAATCGATTCCGATTGTGATTAGGAACCTACTCTGATTTCTTTCAATGTTCTATTGTTGTTTTAAACCTAAATACATGATTTATTTTCTTTGAAAAAATCTCGCGTTAAATGTATATTTTTATTATCTAGTGAAATACATGTTTGATAGGTTTGTACATGAGTTTGATCCTAGAGACGCTGTAGCGAGTCGATTCGTAAGATTCAGAACCGACTCCATATTATATAGTGCATGAATTCAGAGAGTCGACTCTTTTCGAGCTCCGTTTTAGGCAATAATAATAACAATAGTGGTACAGGGGCATCTGTAACAAGCAACATGATAAAGGTAAGATTTATCTGTTTGTGGTGAAATGCATTGCTGTGTTAGGTTGTTTGGAAGTCTGTTTGGCTATTAAAAAAACAAGAATGTTCCTTGGGAGACCTGAAATAGCATTGTATTTAGTTGATTAGCTACACTTGCTACTTGCTAGCCTTAGGTCTGATTGACAGGGGCTTGCCTGGGAGATGATGCTGATGCTGGATGCTGATGCTGATGGTTTCCTGGTTTAACACATTCATTCTAGCCTTTAAAGCACAGAGCATTTTAGGCATTGTATTTGTTTAGCTGTTTTTACATTTGTTCAACATACTGTATATAGGGCTCAGTATTGTGCAGTATAGAGTGACACATCTTTTTTTTTCAACATGATGAAATGAATTTTATTTCATTTTAACCAACTATACAAACATGACTCAGCAAGAAAAAATTTAAATAGGTCACAACGGCAAAGAAGTATCACAGATACACATGATCATGTGTTTATTTTTTTTTGGTTGTTTTCGGCTCTTTTGAGATTCAAAGGTGCTTTATTGGCATGACAAATATTTATGTTCATTGCCAAAGCGCAGAAATGAGTCACAAGAAAATAACAGGAGTTTCTATGACCAAAATAATAATAATAATAATAATAATAATAACAATAATAATAATAATAATAACAATAATAATAATAATAACAATATGCGTGTTTTGTTTTAAGTTCTAATTTTTGCAATATTTTTTCCCATATTTCAGTAGAGGTATATACATTACAAAAGGAATAATAAATTTGGTTCTACCTGAAAGAAGAAAAAGTTAAAAAGTCGACCGTCAGCTGAAAAATGTACTAATGCTTACAGTTTTCTGGAATTCTCAAGGGCCAGTACTGAAACATCATCAGGAAAAAGGTTAAAACAATCAACAATCATTTCCCAATTAGTTTCCAGGTAGTGTATGATTTTGTGTGTGTGTGTGTGTGTGTGTGTGTGTGTGTGTGGGAGTGTGTTGTTTCCTTGTTCCAGCTGTGTATCCTGAAACTGCTGATAATATTTCGTTTATCTCCAGCTCCTGAGCTTCTGGTGACTCAGTGGGCGCCATGCAGAGACGCCACAGTAGTAACACAGATGGCATGCCAGCTGAAAGGTTTGGCGTTTTCTGATTTACACAGCAACTTACATGAAACTCTTTTAACTACTAGACAGACTATATTGAACTATTGTAATATAAAAATATCATTTAGATCTCCAGCAAACGTTGAACCTTCTGTTTTTTAACCCTACATAGGAACAGGAGTCAAACTCTCGGATCTGAGAGCAGCCTGGACGAAGGAGGTGTGTTTGACTGTTTAAAGCCCGAGTCTCCGTCCTCACCCCAGCAGCTCTTCTCAGGCCTGGTGGGCGTGTCCGCCAGTGCCGTCACCTCTGCCCCTTTCCAGGCTGCCGGACTCGTCCTCGGGTCTCCTCCCGAAGTCTTCATCCAGATGACGACCTCGTTGCGCGAGGAAGCCTCTCACCGGGCTGAGAATGCGGCGTTTCTTCCACGCCCTGCCCAGCATCACCATCATCACCACCACCATCACTTCCACCAGTCGGGGCAGCACCGCTCCGCCCTGCTTCATTCGGCATCCTCGAGAGACGAGAGACGGGGCAGCAGGGACGACGGAGGTGAGAAGGGGATCCGCGTTACAGGCATGTGAAAATACTATTTTTGGGGTTTTGCCACCCAGATGATGCACAGGGATAATTAAGTCATGCTTTTTTTTTTTTTTTAACTAGGAGATGAAGCGTCAGCTCCGGCTCCTGCTCTGTCCGAGCTGAAAGCTGTGGTCACGTGGCTGCAGAGGGGATTCCCTTTCATCCTCATTCTCCTTATTAAAGTCTGTTTCCAGCACAAGCTCGGTGAGAACGCATCTGAACAAGCAATCTCCAGCATGATTCATTTTTTCTTTAAAGTCATGTGATGCAGATTATCTTTGTTTTTCTCAGGTATTGCTGTGTGCATTGGCATGGCCAGCACGTTCGCCTTCGCTAATTCGACCCTAAAGCACCAGGTGTCGCTGCGGGTAAGTGTGCGCTCTCAGGACCCCGTCTCATCCTGTTAAATTTACATCTGCACAATTCAGCTTGGCTCCAATTCCAGATTTTAATCCACTCGTGTTCTTTTTGGTCCTGCAGGAGGAGAGGTCGATCTTTGTGGCTCTTTGGATTCTGGTGTTCCTGGCTGGCAACATAGTGTATGTGTATTACACCTTCAGTGCTGAGGAGCTGCACAACAGGTCGGTGTGATCAGGTGTCTCCTGGAAGCTCCGGATGACGTGTTTTACACACACGTACACATGCACACACGCACGCATAAATCCCCCTGGATTATTATTTTTTTTCATTTATTTATGTTATGTTCTACTGTACTTGCATTTCCTTTTTCTTTTAGGATCATTTATATCCACAGATCTTGTGAGTATTTTTTTTTTTCTCGATCACATTTTTCACATTTATTTCTACAGAAGAGAATTTGGGCCACCATAATTTTTTATCATAATTTTGCACATAATCGCAGAGTTCCGACTTTAATCGCAGCGTTCCGACTTTAAACTAAAGACTTTAATTAAAGTCAGAATCCTGAGATTAAAGTCCGGCCCTAATCCTCTTCCATTCATTTATCTTCCTTGAAATTCACACTTTTATTTGTCGTCTTCTTGTTTAAATTCCATACAATGCAGTTAACCAAATCAGAGATTTTTTTTTCCTTTTATCACAAATATTTAACTCTAATAAAAATAAAAAAAATTCTTGAGGTGCACAAATTTATTATGTTTAATACTAGCAGCTTCAGAAATTAATCAACACATCAGGACTCATTACTCAGGTCAAAAATGATCAGAAATATATAACTCCAGAGCGTTATATCTGTAATTACAGACTCCTCCAAGCAGCCGACTGATGACCTGATTATAAAGATAACTGATAAAATAAAAGCAGAGGAAGGCTGAAATAGATAAAGTGCCTCTCTAGCTCACTTTCCACTGTGACATTAGGAAAAGGGGAAGTCGTGGTATGACCAGGAAAGCTCTCAGGTAAACCTGCTTGTGTGGTGTCTACCATAAAATAACGATTTATTAATATTTGCAGAATTATTTTCCCCCCATTAGAAAGAAGAAAAAAAGAAGAGTTGTATGCAAAAGTTTTGGCACCTCTCACCAAAGTACTGTAGATGTTGTATATATAATTTTAGTGAAACTTTATGAAAAGTTCTAATGAAACTTTTGCATACACCTCTTCTTTTTTCTTCTTTCTAGTGGGGGTTGAAAATGTATTTATGATTTATTTATACTTATGATTAATTTTTTTATGATTAAAGAATGATTAATTCACAGCCAAATTTATTCTATAGATTTATATATAGTTTATATGAGAAATGCTACATTTTAATAGGATTTACTTAAGGTAATTAATATCCATATTGTTGCACAATATTGAATGTAATACTTATTTGTCCTGATTTTAAGTGTTACTGTAATATATAATGTATTTTTCCAGCATATATTTATGTTATGGGATACAAACCATTTTATTAGTTTTTTTTATGAGAACTTTTACCTGTTAATAGGATTTCTAAAGCTAATAATAATAATAATAATAATACATAGAATTCTTATTTTACCTTTTAATAGGATTAAAAAAATAATAATAATCATGCTTTTTATCCAGACATGAATATGGTAATATATAATATTTACTACAATGTTTTTTTTTTTGTATTAGGTGTTTTTATATATAATTCACTTTTCCTCCAGCATATTTCACCCTTTTTTTTAATCTCAGTTTGTTAAATCCATGCTACAACTTCATGATCATTTCTGTCTGCATTTCCTGCCCACTGTCTGCTTCTTGGATAAAATATCGCTTTCATTATAATGATAATAAACTGATCCGTAATCGCTGGATTTGGCAACCTGGACTGTGGCGCTGAACGTATCTTCGTGTCTTTCTCTCTTACAGTTTGATATTTGCCAAGCCGAACATCAACAGTTACGATTTCTTCAACCTGATCTGGGTGGTCGGAATCACCGACTTTGTGCTCAAGTACTTCACCATGGCCGCCAAGTGCCTCGTTCTCTTCTTACCCAAAATCCTCCTGGCTTTTAAATCCAGAGTAAGAGCCATTTTACTTCTGAATTCTAGTTTTTTTATCTGTTTCTGGCATTGGTAAAATGCCTGTGTCTTTGCATGATAAACAAGCCAGTCAAGGTGTTGCGTGTGTGTGTGTGTGTGTGTGTGTGTGTGTGTGTGTGTGTGTGTGTGTGTGTGTGTGTGTGTGTGTGTGTGTTTCTCTGGCTTCTTGGCACGCAGTATCTGAGCTCATGGTCCTCAGGGACAGGAGTGAGGTCACCTCTCTTTGGAACACACACACACACGCGCACACACACACACACACACACACACACACACACACACACACACACATATATGCACACTGAATCTCAGTCATGATTGCAGCATTTACCTGCTGTGTTGAAGCCTGAATAAATTTTCCCCTCCCATAACCACCACATGCCAATCTCCCTCTTTGATCTCACACACACGCAGACGTTCATAGACCGACACACACTTTCCATCTCCGGTGCCATGCCCAGGTGGCCAATGAGGTCATGGTCACACAGTCAGCCTTTCTTCCTCATTACTGGGCCGTGATCATCATTAACATGGTTATAAATACACACACACACACACACACACACACACACACACACACACACACACACACACACACACTCAAGCCCATGCATGTCATGCTTCACCTTTAGCTCGAGCCTCGTCTGTCCTGATCTTTGTGAATGGAGTGGTGAATCTCACCAGCCTGGAGTTGATGGTTCTCCTACAACAGCAGAATTGTTGTATTGAACCTGATACTGGAGACTCCTTCCATTAATAATCAGTAAACATCTCTTTCCTGAAAACATCCCCATTAACAATGATATATTTTTCTTCCTTGATTTTTTTAAACAAGTTAATTTGCTCATATAGAGCATTTACAGTATGATGCAATTCCACATGAACGCTCTGTTGCTGTGTTGCCGTAGGTTCCTCCAGGTTATCCAGTTTCCTTCCACAGTCTAAAGATATGCAGATTAGGCTAATTGGTGTTCCCAATTGGATGAAAAAAATTGAGGAGGGGGGGGATCTGGGGAAGAAAAAAAAAAACGGGACATATGAGGAAAAGAAATCGAGACCACGTGACTCATATTTACAACACCAAAATACGGAAAGGGCGCGCTCCAAGTACAAGCAGCCGACTGAATGTCTTTATATTTTAGACCGAGCTGAAAGTAAAACTCGGCTACTCAGTAATTCTCTCCATGCCTGTTTAACAACGCACATGTAACTTTTAGCTATTAGGCGCATTACTGACACTCACTGGACTGGATCGGTATTGCATGGACAAGGATGAAGCTTTTATGAGCATTGCTGCCACCTGCTGGACTAAATCAGCAACGCTAAACAGTCAGATCTCGCAAACTTTTTAATAAATAATGCCTTTATTTATTCATACAGTTATTCATTTATTTATTTATTTAATAGCTTACATTTTTTTTGCCTTGCTTTTTTTTTTTTTTTTCAAGGTGGAATTTTCTTTTTCCTTCAACATTTATTTTTTTCCACCCATGTCCCTTTAGGGACTCAGTATGTTACTGTAGTTCTTTTTGAATAATATTTCTAAGTTTGGTTATTTCGGATTGCTAGATTGCTATGGGATACCAATAGATTTAATTGTATTTATTTATTTGTTTATTTATTTTTGATTATTTATTTTGATTATTTATTAAATAATTATTTATTTTGATTATTTATTTGATTATTTATTTATTTATTTTTGATTATTTATTTCACATTTTAATAGAATTTTTATCCCTTCCTTTATTTTTCTTCCTTTTAGTGGGGGAAGAAGAAAAATTTAGACATTCGTTATAATAAGAATTAATTCACAGCCATATTTATTGTATAGATTTATATATAGTTTATATGAGAAGTTTTGCATTTTAATATGATTTTTTTTTAAACAAAATGAATATCTTTCTTTTTGCAATTAAAATAGAGTCATAAGCAATAATTAATACCCTGCTACTTTATCCTTATATTTTATTTTTTAAAACATTTATTAAAATTTTTTAATTAATTAATTAATTTATTTATTTATTCTGCCAGCATATCTTGGTTTGTTAAATTTATACACCTTTATCATCATTTCTGTCTGCATTTCCTGTGCACTTCGATAAAATATTGCTTTAATTATAATATAAAATGATATGTAATCGCTAGACCTGGCAACCTGTACTATAATGCTGAATGTATTTTCAAGTCTCTTCCAATTTGCCAGTTATGATTTCTTCAACCTGATTCTGGGTGGACAGGATCACCGACTTTAAAAATGCCCATGTCGCTCCTTGATAAAACCATCCATCCGTCTTTGCTCGGTTGTTAAAATGAGTGGTATCTGCAAGCTTTTGTACATGACTGTATTTACATTTAGACAGTTAGAAGAGTACAGGAAGTGGCTAATATAGCAATAAATGCTTTAAAAAAAGAAAAGGATGTATTCTTTATTAAGATTTGTTGCGAAATGTAAAATAGAAAAATATCAACATTTTATAGTTCTGAAGAAGTTCTGAAATGTTTGAGAAAGTTTACACTAATTGTTTTTTTTCTTCTCACAATTTTCATTGCTCAGAAAACATGATGCATGTCTTACAGTGATGAATCATATAGTGCCAGTGCTAAAGTTCACTCTGTGTGTGTTTTAGTACATACACAATAACACATTCATTAGTGTTTCCATTAACAAAAAAATTTCTAAATTACTTTTCCAGCCATAACCAATTTTCTTCCTTATCCAGAGCCTGTACAAAAGTTTGGAATTCATCTAATAACTCCTTATATTTTTTTTCCTCGACTGCGATCTATAGCCACAATATATTAATTGGTGAGAAAAAAAAAAGAGTAATCAGCGTTTTAAATGAAGTACTGCCCTACATGGATTAAGATTAATGGAACCCCAGGGGTTCCTGCTCAGGGGACTCAGCCTACTGTAGCCCCACCGTCCTTCTTTAATAAAGTTTTCCTTTGCAGTTATTATTAGATGAGAAGCGTAGCTGTTATTGTCAGAAACGAGCTGAAATGCATCCCCGGTGATTATAATTTTTTTTCTCCCTACCCTGGCAGAAGTCCAGTTTCAATTCGTCTGAGCGGAGAGGAAACAGTTTGCATGAAACTCTGGCTAAGATAAATTGCCTGCGTGGGCAGGTCGCAGGACCCCGGCGGGCGTCTAGCATGCGTCCAACGAGGGTGATTAATTGCTGTCAGAGAAAATCCAAGCAGTCATTATGTATACAGAGTTGGAGCCGGTGCCGGAGCTGCTTGTTTGGTGGCCGAGTGATGATTTATTTATTTATCAATTTAAAAAAATACAATTTTGGGGGCGCACGGGGGGCTGGGGTTGGGGGGGTTCTCAGTAGGGATCTGTGATCAGAACAGATTCCCTTCCACTCGTCTCAGCAAAGTTGTTAACTAGAAGCTGAGCACCCGAAGCTATTATTAATTTAACCATGTATGTGTTTTCCCAGTGGCCTGTGATTAAATATCTTTGATACTCTTGCATTACGACATTCCAATCATAAACATTGCCACATTATAAAACATTTTTTTTAAATTGTAAATTCCATCTGTACAGTAAACATCATGTTAAACAAAGGACCATTCAGAACACTTTAATATATATATTTAAAAAAACATCTTAACTTAAAGATCCAATAAACTACTTAAAGATCATTTGTTATTATAGTACTAATGATGCGTAGTCGAAAAAAGATTGTTGCATATCATAATTCTTTACACACAATATTTTTTTCTATTATTATAATAATTATAATTTTTTTATGTGTTTGCATTTGAGGTGATAAAATCTTGCAGTTCCTCTATGATCCTGCAGGTGGTGTGCTTTAAACTTCTCACACACTGTTAGTCAGCTCAGGATCCTGGGGATGCGATAAAAATTTTTTTATAGAATTTTAATAAAATATATAAATTCGGCTAGGTGGTATTGACGCATCCCCCATACAGTCCTGACCTCGCTCCAAGCCATTTCCACATGTTTGGGCCATTAAAGGAGTTCCTGGGAGGCCAGCGTTTCAGACTTGAAGCAAGCAGACTGATCATGACTCAGACGTACTGAAATCCACCGAGAACCCTCGTCAGCCTTGATGGTGTCCAAGCACTGGTGAAACTCTAATGCACTTATCATAGTGTAGCAGGGGATTATATAGAGAAATAAAGGGGAGTTAGGGTTGGGTTTCGGTTCAGTGATTCAAAACCTTATGTTTTAAAAGCTAAATTTGTGTTAAGCTAAATGAGTTAACAATTAACTTTATGTTGCATTGTACACTATTTGAGCTTTGCTTTCAGTGATGTTTATTGAACAGTATACTTATTCTAGGCATATTGTATACTGTCCATAGAACCTTTAAATCCTAAGAGGGCTCTTTAAGCAGACAGTTAAGACCATTAGACTTCCAATGATTGAGGAATAAGGAATTACAGGCTAGAAAGATGGATTACATTTTGATATAGCTTGCAAGCATGATAAAAATAGTTAATATATACTGTAGATTAGCTTTGATGTATAGCTTTGATGTATTAATACCTCCTGGACATTTTCTAGTCTAGAATTTAATTATTGTTATTTAGTAAATCCGAATGAATCCAATGTGCCATATGGTTCTAATGTGTGTTTTTATTTCTATGTTTCAGTAGAAGTTTTCCTTTTATCAGGACTGTTCATACTTTAAAGTTTTTGGGTTTTGAGGATAAAATTGTCCTAAATTGGCCAAAGGGTTGATCTACTAGCCTTATTCTTAATTGGGTAGCAGCTGTAGAGTGTTCCTGCCAGTTTTCTTTGCAGTGTGGCTAAATTACCCACTATGCCAGAAGACCACCGAGTGCTGGTGACTTGCCAGCTTTTAGGCTTAGGTTAAGCTTTTTTTCACCCTCAGGCTCTTTTGAAGCACCCAGGAGTTGGTGCCTGCAGGAAACGGATTGGCAAATACAATTCAATGGAACTGTTTCACTCGCTCGCTCACTCTCGCTGTCTCTCTCTCGTTCCCTCTTTCTCTCCCTGGTTTTTGGACAGGGACAGCTTGCAGTCTGACAGTGCTGGCACTGACTGCTGCGTTTGGACACAGGTGCCTGCAGTTATTCCTGCTTATGATAATGTTTACAAAGAGGCGAGAATATCAAGATGGCAGTTTCACACTAACGACAATACTGTTATTGCTTTTCACTGTGGGGGGGAAGAAAGAAAGCCTTGGATCTGCTGTTGTGGCATGGCTGGAATCAAGCCGGGCTCTATGTTTTTTTGGCTCTTAAGTGGAAGTCTTTGAAACCTGTGTTTTTGGAAACGTGCTTGAAACATCTGTTTCCTTTCTTGTTTTTTTTCCCTTTTTTTTTCTTTTAACGGAATTAAGTGTGAAAATGGTATTTGAAATGCCAGTGGGCTTCCTTGCAGTAATTTCGGACTTGTTAGGTCCAAACTTGGATCACCTATGGTCATTCATTCCTGAGGTTTAGATGAAACAGTTGTGGTTTGGTCCTTCTATATAAAAAAAATAATTTAAAGACATAAAGGCCAGCAGATCTCCCAACGTTTTTGTTCTATTACAATTTTTATCCATGGTAGTCCGAGACTAGACATAACAAATACCACTTAAAGTTGACCAAGTTTACTCAGTCAGAGACTAGACATAACAAATACCACTTAAAGTTGACCAAGTTTACTCAGTCAGAGACTAGACATAACAAATACCACTTAGAGTTGACGAAGTTTACTCAGTCAGAGACTAGACATAACAAATACCACGTAACGTTGACCAGGTTTACTCAGTCAGAGACTAGATATAACAAATACCACTTAACTTTGACCAAGTTTACTCAGTCAGAGACTAGATATAACAAATACCACTTAACGTTGACCAAGTTTACTCAGTCATAGACTAGACATAACAAATACCACTTAACGGTGACCAGGTTTACTCAGTCAGAGACTAGACATAACAAATACCACGTAAAGGTGACCAGGTTTACTCAGAGAATAGACATAACAAATACCACTTAAAGTTGACCAAGTTTACTCAGTCAGAGACTAGTCATAACAAATACCACTTAAAGTTGACCAAGTTTACTCAGTCAGAGACTAGACATAACAAATACCACGTAACTTTGACCAGGTTTACTCAGTCAGAGACTAGACATAACAAATACCACTTAAAGTTGACCAAGTTTACTCAGAGACTAGACATAACAAATACCACTTAAAGTTGACCAAGTTTACTCAGTCAGAGACTAGACATAACAAATACCACTTAGAGTTGACCAAGTTTACTCACTCAGAGACTAGACATAACAAATACCACTTAAAGTTGACCAAGTTTACTCAGAGACTAGACATAACAAATACCACTTAAAGTTGACCAAGTTTACTCAGTCAGAGACTAGACATAACAAATACCACTTAGAGTTGACCAAGTTTACTCACTCAGAGACTAGACATAACAAATACCACTTAGAGTTGACGAAGTTTACTCAGTCAGAGACTAGACATAACAAATACCACGTAACGTTGACCAGGTTTACTCAGTCAGAGACTAGATATAACAAATACCACTTAACGTTGACCAAGTTTACTCAGTCATAGACTAGACATAACAAATACCACTTAACGGTGACCAGGTTTACTCAGTCAGAGACTAGACATAACAAATACCACGTAAAGGTGACCAGGTTTACTCAGAGAATAGACATAACAAATACCACTTAAAGTTGACCAAGTTTACTCAGAGACTGGACATAACAAATACCACTTAAAGTTGACCAAGTTTACTCAGTCAGAGACTAGACATAACAAATACCACTTAGAGTTGACCAAGTTTACTCGATCAGAGACTAGACATAACAAATACCACTTAGAGTTGACGAAGTTTACTCAGTCAGAGACTAGACATAACAAATACCACGTAACGTTGACCAGGTTTACTCAGTCAGAGACTAGATATAACAAATACCACTTAACGTTGACCAAGTTTACTCAGTCAGAGACTAGACATAACAAATACCACGTAACGTTGACCAGGTTTACTCAGTCAGAGACTAGATATAACAAATACCACTTAACGGTGACCAGGTTTACTCAGTCAGGGACTAGACATAACAAATACCACTTAAAGTTGACCAAGTTTACTCAGTCAGAGACTAGACATAACAAATACCACTTAGAGTTGACCAAGTTTACTCAGTCAGAGACTAGACATAACAAATACCACGTAACGTTGACCAGGTTTACTCAGTCAGAGACTAGACATAACAAATACCACTTAGAGTTGACCAAGTTTACTCAGTCAGAGACTAGACATAACAAATACCACGTAACGTTGACCAGGTTTACTCAGTCAGAGACTAGATATAACAAATACCACTTAACGGTGACCAGGTTTACTCAGTCAGAGACTAGACATAACAAATACCACTTAGAGTTGACCAAGTTTACTCAGTCAGAGACTAGACATAACAAATACCACTTAGAGTTGACCAAGTTCACTCAGTCAGAGACTAGACATAACAAATACCACGTAACGTTGACCAGGTTTACTCAGTCAGAGACTAGATATAACAAATACCACTTAACGGTGACCAGGTTTACTCAGTCAGAGACTAGACATAACAAATACCACTTAGAGTTGACCAAGTTTACTCAGTCAGAGACTAGACATAACAAATACCACGTAACGTTGACCAGGTTTACTCAGTCAGAGACTAGATATAACAAATACCACTTAACGGTGACCAGGTTTACTCAGTCAGAGACTAGACATAACAAATACCACTTAGAGTTGACGAAGTTTACTCAGTCAGAGACTAGACATAACAAATACCACTTAACGGTGACCAGGTTTACTCAGTCAGAGACTAGACATAACAAATACCACTTAAAGTTGACCAAGTTTACTCAGTCAGAGACTAGACATAACAAATACCACGTAACGTTGACCAGGTTTACTCAGTCAGAGACTAGACATAACAAATACCACGTAACGTTGACCAGGTTTACTCAGTCAGAGACTAGATATAACAAATACCACTTAACGTTGACCAAGTTTACTCAGTCATAGACTAGACATAACAAATACCACTTAACGGTGACCAGGTTTACTCAGTCAGAGACTAGACATAACAAATACCACTTAACGGTGACCAGGTTTACTCAGTCAGAGACTAGACATAACAAATACCACTTAAAGTTGACCAAGTTTACTCAGTCAGAGACTAGTCATAACAAATACCACTTAAAGTTGACCAAGTTTACTCAGTCAGAGACTAGACATAACAAATACCACGTAACTTTGACCAGGTTTACTCAGTCAGAGACTAGACATAACAAATACCACTTAAAGTTGACCAAGTTTACTCAGTCATAAACTAGACATAAAAAATACCACTTAACGGTGACCAGGTTTACTCAGTCAGAGACTAGACATAACAAATACCACGTAATGGTGACCAGGTTTACTCAGAGAATAGACATAACAAATACCACTTAAAGTTGACCAAGTTTACTTAGAGACTGGACATAACAAATACCACTTAAAGTTGACCAAGTTTACTCAGTCAGAGACTAGACATAACAAATACCACTTAAAGTTGACCAAGTTTACTCAGTCAGAGACTAGACATAACAAATACCACGTAACTTTGACCAGGTTTACTCAGTCAGAGACTAGACATAACAAATACCACTTAAAGTTGACCAAGTTTACTCAGTCAGAGACTAGACATAACAAATACCACTTAGAGTTGACGAAGTTTACTCAGTCAGAGACTAGACATAACAAATACCACGTAACGTTGACCAGGTTTACTCAGTCAGAGACTAGACATAACAAATACCACGTAACGTTGACCAGGTTTACTCAGTCAGAGACTAGATATAACAAATACCACTTAACGTTGACCAAGTTTACTCAGTCATAGACTAGACATAACAAATACCACTTAACGGTGACCAGGTTTACTCAGTCAGAGACTAGACAGAACAAATACCACGTAAAGGTGACCAGGTTTACTCAGAGAATAGACATAACAAATACCACTTAAAGTTGACCAAGTTTACTCAGTCAGAGACTAGTCATAACAAATACCACTTAAAGTTGACCAAGTTTACTCAGTCAGAGACTAGACATAACAAATACCACGTAACTTTGACCAGGTTTACTCAGTCAGAGACTAGACATAACAAATACCACTTAAAGTTGACCAAGTTTACTCAGTCATAAACTAGACATAAAAAATACCACTTAACGGTGACCAGGTTTACTCAGTCAGAGACTAGACATAACAAATACCACGTAATGGTGACCAGGTTTACTCAGAGAATAGACATAACAAATACCACTTAAAGTTGACCAAGTTTACTTAGAGACTGGACATAACAAATACCACTTAAAGTTGACCAAGTTTACTCAGTCAGAGACTAGACATAACAAATACCACTTAAAGTTGACCAAGTTTACTCAGTCAGAGACTAGACATAACAAATACCACTTAGAGTTGACCAAGTTTACTCACTCAGAGACTAGACATAACAAATACCACTTAGAGTTGACGAAGTTTACTCAGTCAGAGACTAGACATAACAAATACCACGTAACGTTGACCAGGTTTACTCAGTCAGAGACTAGATATAACAAATACCACTTAACGTTGACCAAGTTTACTCAGTCATAGACTAGACATAACAAATACCACTTAACGGTGACCAGGTTTACTCAGTCAGAGACTAGACATAACAAATACCACGTAAAGGTGACCAGGTTTACTCAGAGAATAGACATAACAAATACCACTTAAAGTTGACCAAGTTTACTCAGAGACTGGACATAACAAATACCACTTAAAGTTGACCAAGTTTACTCAGTCAGAGACTAGACATAACAAATACCACTTAGAGTTGACCAAGTTTACTCGATCAGAGACTAGACATAACAAATACCACTTAGAGTTGACGAAGTTTACTCAGTCAGAGACTAGACATAACAAATACCACGTAACGTTGACCAGGTTTACTCAGTCAGAGACTAGATATAACAAATACCACTTAACGTTGACCAAGTTTACTCAGTCATAGACTAGACATAACAAATACCACTTAACGGTGACCAGGTTTATTCAGTCAGAGACTAGACATAACAAATACCACGTAAAGGTGACCAGGTTTACTCAGAGACTAGACATAACAAATACCACTTAAAGTTGACCAAGTTTACTCAGAGACTAGACATAACAAATACCACTTAAAGTTGACCAAGTTTACTCAGTCAGAGACTAGACATAACAAATACCACTTAGAGTTGACCAAGTTTACTCAGTCAGAGACTAGACATAACAAATACCACGTAACGTTGACCAGGTTTACTCAGTCAGAGACTAGATATAACAAATACCACTTAACGGTGACCAGGTTTACTCAGTCAGAGACTAGACATAAATACCACGTAAAGGTGACCAAGTTTACTCAGAAAATAGAAATAACAAATACGACTTAAAGTTGACCAAGTTTACTCAGTCAGAGACTAGACATAACAAATACCACGTAAAGGAGACCAGGTTTACTTGACCATACTAAGGCTAGCTTGGTTAACTTTGATCAAACACTTCTGGACATTCATGTACACGGCTAAACCAATTTTGCAGCAAGTGCTGCACAAATGATCTCCGCTCTGGCTTGAACCCCTTGGACACTGCTGGCAAATCCCCTCAGACCTGTCACAGTGACCCCAGAAGCAATCCAGAAGCTTTCAAAGAAAAGAAAAAAAGGAGCTGGCATTAAAAGTGAACTAACTCAACAGTAATCTCTGACCTAAACCTCTTTCTGATTATTGACTTGGATTAGTCATGGGGTATGGAGTTGTTGAATTTTAAATTCCAACAATGGAAAGAGAAATGTCTCAGGGGGGTGAGGGCAAACTGTGAACAGGAAAAGGAGAAGGCATGGGTAATGAATAAACGTGTACACCTGTTTTCTCAGCTAGGGTTCATTCATATGCTGCATGTTTACAGTGAGTGCTGAGCTGAGAGTTTCTCACGAAGTGTCCTTCGGAGGCTGGGTGAGATTTCTTTGTGTCCTGTTTGTTTTTAATGCTTGTCAAACACAGTGACACAAAGACACAATGTTCACAGGTTGTTTGTAAAGCACGTCTGATATTCCTATTAGCCAGATATTTTACTATCAAGAACGAGTAGTTTAATATTTGTAGGATTTATAGGAAAACTATTCCAG
The DNA here is from genome assembly GCA_030347435.1 of Clarias fuscus. Classification (NCBI taxonomy): domain Eukaryota; kingdom Metazoa; phylum Chordata; class Actinopteri; order Siluriformes; family Clariidae; genus Clarias; species Clarias fuscus. The sequence goes on from CM059208.1 coordinate 24,851,206, forward strand.
TAGAAAGGAGCTTCCGATAAAAAACATTTGATTTTAATAAGGTCACAGCAAGGTCAAATGTCCAAAATAGTTTTTTTTGTTTTGTTTGTTTGTTTAATAGCTTTTTGTTTGTTTGTCATGCCGAGATTTTACTTGCTGTACATGTTCAGGTCCAGGAACTTCACTTTTTTTTTCTTGTTTTTATTAGCTTCGGCCTGTATGGATGTAATATCCGCTTTTATTAGCATTCGGAATCAGGATGTAATATCCTTAACGCAAAATATCTCAAGAACGAGTGGTTGAATGTTTGTCAGATTTATAAGGAATTATCATTATAACCAGTAGATGTGCTGGTGTGACTTTGGATTTGATCCAAACATTGATTTGATCTCAAATCTTTTTCATTAGCGTCCTTTCTGCTTTAAGTATTTTTTAAGGGTATGTTTGGTATAGAGATTAATAACAACTAGACGTTTTGGTTGGAAAGGCGTCCATGTTGTCCGGCATGTTGATCAGCATGGCAAGGCCATATACATATTCCAATACCCTACTGCACACGGGTAGGATACTGGAATATGTTTGGCCTTGCCTTCCTCTGTCTTACATCTGCCTTCAAGATATCCCAATATTCAACTATTTTAAAGCTAACTTTTTTATTTAGATTTTTTTTTTTTTTTTACAGACATTTAGTGTAAAACTGCAATGGCCACATATTATATAGTAGCCATCAAGAATGTCAGCTATGTCAGTTACATTAACATGCACTTTGACTGATCTGCATTGCTTAGTTTTAACTCCAGAACGTATAAAACATCATAACCATTTTTTTCCCTTGCCGACGATAAATAATAAAAGCCTACAATATTTTCCAGACTATAATCTGTAAGTCTGTGTGATGTGTGTGTGTGTATGTGTTGACAGGGAAAGCTTTATCTGCTTATCGAGGAGTTCAGTCAGCTCTTTCGCGCTCTGGTGCCCATCCAGATGTGGTACAAGTACATCATGGGTGAAGATCCATCCAGCAGCTACTTCCTGGGTGCAGCATTGATTATTATATACAGCCTGTGCAAGGTAAGGAGACTCCCAGGTTGCTATTTCATTCCTTAAATTATTGTTGATTCGTATTTCACACATGGTGAGACTCTTTCTGAGAAGACTACACATTTCATGGGATTTTACACACCACTGGTACACCCCATAACCTGGAAATGACACTTCTACTGACAAACACTGAGTAGGTTTTATCCAGGCTCGGAGGTTTGTACACGAATCAGTTGAGCAAATCAGAAAAATGGATAGCTATCAAACTGTTGTTTTACTGTCATCTTTTATTTTTTGTCTTCTTTCCGTTCCAGTCATTTGACCTGTGTGGAAGAATATCAGGGATTCGAAAAGCCTTCGCCGTGCTCTGTAGCTCGCAGGTCGGTCCTTTATACGTCTCCATTCATACAGTATGAACAAGTTGTGCCAATGTGCATCAGTACATAAATGTATATAATATATAATATAATTCAGGTTATATTTCACATAAGTGAAACAGTTTAACTGAAAATGTTTTCTATGAGTGGTGCGTTTAACTACCATCTCCTAGGTTTTCTAATAATTGTTCATTACAAAGAATCTGTCCCAGCATGGGTGAACGTAGTCTGCACGGAGGAGAGAGCAGCTGCCTGCCAAAACGCACATTCAAGACCAGTCACAGGAGCACTTTCAGCAAGAAAGCACATCTGATAACATTACGTCATCTTAAAAACACTTAATAAAACACTGCTAATCTAAGTTGTTCTGAATCAATTAAATTCAATTACATTTAATTTGCGTATCGCAAAGCAGCTTTACACAATCAAAATAATTATTTAAATTATTTAAGATTGTTGATGAGCAAGCCGAGGACGATGGTGGGAAGGAAAAACTCCCTGAAATGGCAATATAAAGAAATCTTGAAAGGAACCCGGCACCTGAATCTGAACCTGAATAGCCTCTGTGTTCTTTTATTTATGGCTACAAAGCTATCTAGCGTCTAACACAAGGCTGAATCCCAAATCCCTCTCTAACCCCTGATCAAGGGCACTACTCAGTGTGTGGAACAAGGGATTATTCACCCTACACTGTGCACTAGCTTTCCATTTAACGCTGTTTGGGATTGAACCCTAAAACCCAGAGGTTAACAGAGCTGATATTCTAAAGCGGGAATAAATGGAAATATAAAAATAAACTTGAGATTTATAGGACTGTTCAGAACCTCCATGGTTTATTGTCCTCACCATTTGGCAACACAGTACCGGAAATAATTTAAAAACAATTTTAAAAATTAAAATTAAAATTTTATTTTTCACATACACAGTCATACAGAGCATGATACGAAGTGAACTGCTTATATGACTGCTGATGGCCTAATAATTCAAAGGAAAAGTTTCAGTATGAAATAATAGGATTTTACAAATTAGAATAGAAGAAAAAGTTTGAAAAAAAAAAACATTTTTAATTTACATTATGTACAAATAATGTACAAATAATAAGAATTAAATAGTAGAATAAAAATAGGAATATAGAAATATAATAAAATACAGAAGAGTTGAAGTGGACTTTAGAGACCATGCCCAGTTATGGGCAGAACAATGTGCAGAATGTACAGAACCACTCCTGTTAATTACGCAAATTGACGGTTGCCAGCTCCGATAGTTGGGGCTAGTTAGCTAGTTGACCAGTTACAGAAGGATGTGCATTGGCGGAACAAAATAACCGGTTAAGTAAAAAAAAAAAATCTGGTGATAATAATTGATGTTTGTGGAACTGTTGTATAAAACCAATATCACACTCGGGATTGTGCTGATATTCATGACAACGGCACTCGCTCTCATGTGATATTGCTTAATTATAACGTGCTTTCCCTTAAAAGAACAAAAAATATTTACTGTTAATTATGGCTTTAACCGTGTGTGTGTGTGTGTGTGTGTGTGTGTTTGTGATTAACACAGAGTTATGGTATGAGGGCCAGCACACAGCAGTGCAATGAGGCAGGAGATGTGTGTGCAATCTGCCAAGCTGAGTTTAGAGAGCCAATCGCTCTGCTCTGTCAGGTAAGAACCCTGCAAGGCATGCTGGGAAAAATTTTGCCAGAGGCTGACACATAAGTGTAAACACTTTTCAGCTTCTGATATTCATTTCGGCTTCCCCCCCCCTTTCTGTTATCTGCAAAGCATGCATGTATTTTTTTAGTGCAAATACTGTATGTACAGTCTTATGCAAAAGTTTAGGCACCCCTTGATAAATAACAGATTTAGTTGATTTTTGAATTGAAAAGATGTTAACACAGTCTCTCTTGGAAATGGAAAAAAAAGCATAATATTTTCAGCAAACATTGGTGCATAGTTACTTTTTATGACAAATTGAACAAAGATTAAAATATATATATATATATATATATATATATATATATATATATATATATATATATATATATATATATATTATTGTGAAGCTGTTCAAAAGGTTGGGCACCCTAAATAATTCCTACTTAGTAACTCCTCCTCTGGCCGATATCACAGCTTGCAAACGCTATTTATAGCCAGCTAAAAGTCTTTCAATTCTTCTACTTGGGATTTTCTCCCATTCTTCCTTGCAAAAAGCTTCTAGTTCCGTTATCTTCTTTGGTCATCTTGCATGCACAGCTCTTTTAAGATCCATCCACAAATTTTTAATGATGTTTAAATCAGGGGACTGTGATGGCCGTTCCAAAACCTTCAGCTTGCGTCTCTTGAGGTATTCCATAGTGGATGTTGAGGTATGTTTAGGATCATTGTCCTGTTGTAGAAGTCGTCTTCTTTTCAGCTTCAGCTTTTTTACAGATGGTGTGATGTTTGCTTCCAGAATTTGCTGGTATTCAGTGGAATCCATTCTTCCCTCCACCTGTGCAATGTTTCCTGTGCCACTGGCTGCAACACAACCCCAAAGCATGATAGATCCACCCCCATGCTCAATAGTTGGCAAGGTGTTCTTTTCATGAAATGCTGCTCCTTTTTTCTATTTTAGTTCTAGTTCTATTTTAACTTCATCAGTCCACAGCACTTGTTTCCCAAATGCATCAGGCTTCTGTAGATGTTATGTTGCATACTTCTGACGTTGGATTTTATGATGGGTACACAGGTAAGGTTTTCTTCTGCTGATTCTTCCATGAAGGACTTGTGGAACGGTGCACCACCACTCCTGAGTCTGCTAAATCTTCCTGCAGGTTTTTTCCAGTGAAATGGGGGTTTTGATTTGTCTTTCTGACCAGCATACGAGCAGTTCTCTCCGAAAGTTTTCTTGGTCTTCCAGATCTCATCTTGACCTCCACAGTTGCCCTGAACGGCCATCTCTTAATGACATTTCTCACTGTGGAAACTGCAAGCTGACGACGCTTTGCTATCTTCTTGTAGCCTTCTCCTGCATTGTGGGCATCAATAACTTTCATTTTCAGACTCTTACACAGCTTCATAGAGGAACCTATGGTTGCTCGAGTGTCCGCAAGTATTTGCACAGGGTTGGAAGAGTCAAAGTATTTGTAAAGCTTTGAAATTGGCAGCTGTTGCCATGCATCAGATCTTACCAGCTGATTAAGGGCTGAAACCTTGTAAAAAGAATCTGAGACTCTGGAACTCTTAGGGTGCCCAAACTTTTGCACAGTGCCATAATAATGTTTCTATTTCCAAGAGAGACTGTGTTAACATCTTTTCAGTTAAAAAAAAATCACCAAAATATGTTATTTATCAAGGGGTGCCTAAACTTTTGCATAAGACTGTATGTGTGTATCTGTCTGTCTGTCAGTCTATCTATTTATAAATATACACAGACCTTTATGTGTTTGATTTGAATACTTTTTGTCTTCGTCCTTCAGCATGTGTTCTGTGAAGACTGTCTGTGTCTGTGGTTCGACCGGGAACGGACGTGTCCGCTGTGCCGTGCCGTCGTCGTGGAAACACCGCGCAGCTGGAAGGATGGCACCACGTCTGCCCATTTTCAGATCTACTGACGTTAGACTCCCATTAAAGCACTACGTAGGGGGAATGATCACTTCCTAGATATTGACCATCACACCACTACTTACTGTAGATCTAGGCAAGATTAAAACAAATATGATTTGTGTTCACATTGCAGAGAAAAAATTAAAATTGGAAGAAGTAGAAATGGAAAAGATGCATCAAGCTGCATAAAGGCTGGATTTATAATCACTTCCCGATTCCCAAAGATTCCTGTCCTAACTGGTAGCATGGACTTTACATCTTTTTCCATACTGTAGAGGGAACTTTGCTTTGTTTCCGCTGCATCAGCACTTATTAAGCGTATAAAAATGTATCGCCGATTATAGAATTTCAAGAAAGAGAAAGGCTTGTCTATTTATGCAGTGTTGCCCCCTACTTTTCCCCACAGCAGCATACTTTATCAATCTCACTGCTTTCAAAAAATCTGTTCAATAATCCTCTAATGCATGATAATCTCTGACTGTACTTTTGTTTTTACTTCCTCGATTAAAAGCCTCTTTTAGTAACAAAGAAGTGATTTACAAATCATTTCCTTTTTGCTCAGTTCAGAAGAATTTTATTGTCAGAAATCACAGAAAAATCACAATATCAAAATAGCAGAGCTAAATCACGTAGAATAAAAACACGAGTAAGGCGAGCTGGGTTTATAATCCAGTGTGTAGAAAAGACTGTAGATTATGTAAACATTGCATTCACATTACGCTGTTGAAGAGTTAGTGTGGACGTCGTTCTGCGTTAACACTGCCAGCAACCATCAAGTCAAAGCCCTTTGTTAACATCTCTAGAAAAGATTGGTCTTGATTGAGAAATACCTACAGTAGGTCAGAATACAGCTCAGACTGGTCTAGCGTACACGGACATGTCATGATAAAGAGCCTCGAAGGTAAAGGAAAAAGGTAAAAGATAAAAAGAAATAAAGTAATTTTAAAAATGGCTAAATTGAAATAACCATAAATAAATAAATACTTACATAAATACATGTATGAATATAATATATATTGTATTTATAGTGTAATTAAATATGCATAAAATATGAATACATGAATTTATAAAGAATTCATTTCAAAGAGATGAGAATAGTGAAAGAAATAGCTTAAACTGGCAGAAAGAAAGAAAGCAATTGTTAAAAAGATGTAAGAAATTAAACAAAAAAGAAGGAGAAGGGGAACAGATTTAAAAAACAATTGTTTAAACTTTGAATTGAAGGAGTGGAGGAAGAAGGAAACAAAGAAATAGAAGAAATACATTACTTATATTGAAGAAAGAAAGAAGGAAATATGAAATGAAAAATTAAATTATTTAAAAAAAGGAAAATTAAGAAAGTAAGAAGAAGATTATTAAAGAAAGAAAAATATGAAAAAAGAAAAAGACATGAAAAAAGAGAATAAAGAAATTGTCTTATTAGAAGAAACAAAGACGGAATGGTGGAAAAGAAAAACTTAAGCAGAAAGGAAATAGAAGAAATCAAATTGAAGCAAGAAAGAAAAATTAGAGAAGAGAAAACATTTAAGGAAGAATATGGAAAAAAACAAGAAGTAAGAAATATTATGAGAAAGAATATGAGAAAACAGCAAAAAAAAAGTAATAAGGAGGAAGAAAGATAGGAGAATAAATAGACACTGCCTAAATTGAGAGAAAAACTAAGAAACAGAGAAGAAATAGAAAGCATGAAAAAGGAACAAGGAGAGAGAAAGAAAGGGAAAAGGAAGGAAAGAAAAAAAAAGAAAGAAAACAGTATGAGAGTAGACAGAAAAAAATCATGGAAAAAGAAAAAAAAGAATTGAATAAAGAAAGAAAATCCTGATTTGAGGAAAAAGGAAATTGCTTAAATTGTTGAAACAATGAAAGGAAAAATTAAGCACGAAGGAGAAAAGGAAAATACAGAAACAAAGAGGAAGAAAGTAAGAAAACAATGACAAGAACAAAGAAAAATGTAAAGAAAAGAGGAAAGATGTCTAAATTAAGAAAGATAGAAATGAAATAAAGATAATATAAATAAGAAAAAAGATGTAAATTAAGAAAAGAAAGCAGGTCCTGACTTGTTCGTAGATTATTAGGAAAGTTCGAGTGCAATATGCAGAGATTTTGGTCGAGAGCTCGTCCTCTGCAGACTCATCATGTAGACGTTTCAAAATTTACATTCTTTAAAAAAACGATTTTTTCTTTCACTTTTATTTTTTGTTTAGCAGTAAATAGAAGTCAGTTTAGTAGTCACAAGTTTCACACTCCGATTGCACCAAGGGAAAAAAACGTTCTCCTCCAGCGCCAGGGGACGGTGAGCTCATGGCAGTGCTCTCGGCGTCCCTGGAGACCCCGCGGTTGGTTTGACTACGTTTGACCTGAACGCCTCGTACCAAAACAATCGCGCACCAAATGACATCATTTCACAGCTGGTGCAAGCCAGAGGCTTCGCCAATCACGTGACGTGACGGAGCAGAGATCGTCCGAGAGGGGGAGACTGGGGTGAGGTGAACATGTGGATGTTGTTATGGTATGACCAAAAACACTTCAGCAAACACCAGCAAGTACGCATGAGGACAAAAAAGAACAGATCCAGGGACGAGGACTGCTTGCGTTCCCTCCTCACGTCACTCTCCTCACGTCTGAATCCCACCTGCGGCACAGGGAATGAGATTTATTATATTCCAGAAACAGACCAAGAACACAGAATATAAACAAAGTCAATGTTTTTCACTTATATTGCATTGATTCACATTTCTTATCCAGAAAGCTCAGACCTGCTCCTGAAATCTGCTGATTTAGATATTTTATCCTAATAATGCACACTCGTTAGGATTGAATATTAAGCTCTATATTCAGCCAGTTCAATTTCCATGTCAGTTTAGACACGTTGTTTTTAAACTACCAAAAAAGGAGCAAACTAATTTTTTTAAACAATTCACCTCAAGTTTCACCTCAACATTTGTCACTATTTTCTGTTTTTTTTTTCTTTTTCACAATCACTTAGCTGTGTTGATGTTTGTTTATAGACAACAGAAAATGTGAGGGTATTTTTTAAACAGACAACAATACATTGAAAATTAAATGAATAAGAATAAAAATCAAATCAAAACAATTGGATTTTAAAACAATATTTAAAGAACATTTTAATTTTTACTTCTGTTCTAGTGCTCTTCTATTTTGTTTTATTTACACTTTTTTTATCCCCCCCCCCCTGTACTTTTCTAATATTATTTTTAATTTTATTTACACTTATATTTTCACATTTGCATCACTATTTCATTTTATTTACACCTTATTTGCACTGTTTCTTTTTTTTACTAAATTTTTTTTGATACATTTTCACTTTATTTACACCTACTGTATACTTCTACACGTCCATCAATTTTTTATTTTATATTCACTTTGTTTACACTCTTCGCGTTTACCTCTTTTTAGGATTTTTTTCTATTTCTTTACTTCTTTACGTTCTATTTTTTTTTACACTTTATTGCTGCCGTTTGATCATACATTTTTTATGTGAAGCTTCCAGAAAAAAAAATCCACCTATATTTCTACATTTACATCTTTTTTTATGTTTACACTTTATTTATTGTTATTTAAACAAACAATTGAACAGAGTACCTAAAGATTTTTTTAGAAGATTTTAAGATTTTAACTGTTATTTATGTTTTGTATAATGTTTTATTTCATTTGTACTTTCTTTACATTGTACAGAAACATTGTAGACAGTTTTAAATATATTTTAAAACATTTATATTAGGATTTTTTTTACACTTGGTTCTACACTTCTCTTTACACTTTTTTTAATTTATGATTTAATTTTTTAATTCTATTTACACTTTTGATTCTTGTCTTTTTGGCCGCACATACAGTTTTAGTTATATTTTAGACTGTTTTATTTATTTATTTATTTAATACACTTCATTCTTCACTTTTTTTTTACACTTTTATTTTTTTATTGAGTTTTATTTGAGTTTTATTTACACTTACACTTAATTCTCTATTATTTTTTTTTACACATTTTTTACAATTACACCTTTACAAAAAATTCACTGACATGAATTCTACTAATGCTTTTTATGCAATCCGTTTTTTTTTCTTTTTCGGACACCTGTTCACATGCATGTGATTTTATTGTTCCATGCCATTTCTCCTTCACATGGATAAGTTATTTCATTCTTTCTTTCATTCCTTCTTTCTTTCTTTCACATGATTAAACAGTTTGTAAAAAATTTTTGCAACTTTTTCACGTCATATTCTTAACGAAAACATAGCTTTATGTAATAATGGAGTGTGTGATCATATTTCCTTTTTGTTCCCTGATGAACACAATCCCGTTAGCATTGTGCTGCTGGAGGCTCACCTGTGTTGCGCTCTCACCTGTTGCAGCCCGGGTCGTGGGCTCTGCCTACAGATGTCGCTTTCCCGTGAGCAGCAGAACGAGCCCCGTCACGTGAACCGCGGCACAGATCAGGTGCACGCCGCAGAGCCAGACGTCGCCGCTCCTCCCGCCGGTGTGCGTGTGAGGGTTAGGATGAGGGGGAGCAGTGGTAGGAGTAGGAGTAGGAGTGTGACGCGCGGCTCTTTTGTTGTGATTATCCGCAGCCCACGCAGTTTCCAGCTCGTCGCCGATTGTGCGCAGCCGGAGCGCTAGCCACCTTGTCGAGCATGTCTGTGTGCACACAGTGAGACCAGGCAAGCGCGCAGCAGAAGTCATCTCCATCCATATGAGACGGCACATCCTCCCAGCAAGTAAGCGCGTGCACTTAGCCTGCTAAACACTGTGTGATTGTGGAGCGGGATCGTCTGTCTCTCTCTCTCTCTCTCTCTCTCTCTCTCTCAGTTTCTCTCTGTGTGTCCTTGTGTTTGTGTGTGTCTGTGTGTTTGTTTCGCATGTGTGGTATTATTTATTAAAAGTGTCACATGGTTTAAGGTTTACATCATCTACTCCCAAAAGAGATCGGTAATAGTTAACTCTTCAAGTCCCCTCACTCACCCAGTCCCTATCCTCATGTGTGTGTGTGTGTGTGTGTGTGTCTCTGTGTGTGTCTCTGTTCTTATCATCAGTGACAGAGCTGGGGGAGGAGAGTGCTGTACATTTACAGTAAATTAAAACTTCACAAAGCATGTTTACAGTAAATTATTGTACATTAACATCAAATAGCTGACAAATAAAAATATTTATAGTAAAGTGCTGGATATTTGTAAATAATTGAACAAAACATATGAACAGTAAAGTAATGTACATTTGCACCAAAAATATGGCAAATATTTACAGTAAAGTATTGTACGTTTATTGCACACCAAATGTTGCTGCTCTTTCAAAAGCTCCCCAGTAGGGGGCGTCACAACGGCTCATCGGATCTGCACTTTTTCTTTTTTTTTTTGCACGGGTTTTTATGCTCTTTTTAAAAGAATATTTTTATTTTAAACAAATAAATAACATTTACAGTAACTTTCTCGAATACAGTTACACTAAATTGCTCTAGATTTAATTTTAAAATCACATAAGACGTATTTTAAGGACTTTTTTTTACAGCAAATTTGAAAACGTTTGTACATTTGCAATAAAACATATGTATAACAAACTTAAATATTTCTCCAAATATAAGCCTTTAAACATATTTGCAGTTAATAACCAGAATGCAGTTGCTTGCTTATTTATCGTGTTAGAATTATTAAATGTTTACATTTTAATTTTAATTTTAATTCAATTTTTTTAAATCTTAAATTAACTTTTATGGTTCATTTCAATTTACAGTAAATTGCTCTACATTTAATTTTAGAATTACTTAAGATGTATTTTAAGTAGTGTTTTTATTTTTTACACAAACTATGAACGTTTATACATTTGCAGGGAAATGTTTACAACAAACTTAAATATTTTTCCACATAATCTCTTAAACATCTTTACAGTTAATTAACATGAATGCAGTTACAATACATTTCTCTATATTTAATTACATTTTATGTACTTAAGATGTATTTAAGTAAAATATGTATGTTTACTGCAACTAACTTAACAAAATATACTTACAATAAAGTAAGCAACTTTAAGAACATGTGCATTTACAGTACATACGTTACATGTTAACAGTAAACTTAAATATTTTTTCACAATTACTTTCTTAAACACTTTTACAGTAGAGCATTGTACATTCACCACAAATAGCAAAAAGATATTTACGAACTTTAACTAAGTAACTAATAACCTACCAAAACATATTTAAAGTACAATATTTAGTGTCGGTAAGTTAACAAAATATTTAGATTTAAACACATTTAAAGTACTGTTCAATAATTTTTTTTATATTAACTTAACAGATCATGTTAGGTAAAATGCTGTAAATTAATTGTTAACATTTAAAAAAAAAACATATTAAGGGTAAAGCCCTGTAACAATTAAAGTAATTAACTTCAATGATATATATTGCAAATCTACTGTTGTTATTTTTTTTTAAAGACAAGTACTGTACATATACAGTACATTAAAAGATTTGTAAATTTACAGTCAATAAACTAAACACACAGGAATAATAATAATAATAATAATAATAATAATAATAATAATAATAATAAATAAGTAGTTATAAAATTGAGAGGTCCCTGGTGATTTCAGATCCCTACGAATTATAAATAAAAGGGGTGACATGAGGGTTTAGTGGTTAGAACTGTTGCCTCACACCTCCAGGGTTGAGGGTTCAAATCTCACCTCCAGCCACTGTATATGAATTCCCAGCAAGCATGAAGGTGTGAATTTTTCACAGACATTCTGAGCACATACTGTAGCTGGGAGTGGAGTATTCTTTTCATTTGGGTCAACTGTAGTGCTTGAGTATAATGAATTTCCTTTATAATCGGTATACAAGTGGTGTTCAAGTATGGAAGTATAATAGTGCCAAAATTCCTCAAAGCAAAATAGCAGGTTGAATTACATGAACTGAAAAAAAAAAAAAAAAACTTGTTGCAGTAAAAATGTTTGAATTTTTTTGCATTGTAATTTGATCTGTATTTGAAAAAAAAAATTCTTAGAGCATTTACAATGTTTGAAATTTTTGCCACTACAATTTATTGTGGTTGCATATTTCAAATGAAAATGTAAAATGCAACGCAGTTACTTTACAATATTTAAATTTAACAGCGGCAACCTGGCGGAGCTGGGGCTCGAAAAGACGACCTTCCGATCTGTAACTCAGAACCTTAACACACTGAACCAATTTATATTCTTTATTTATATCCTTTTTATATATCTTGTAGATTTTGTCCATCATTGCACTAGTAACTCTGGTCAGTTCTCACATTACTGTGTATACTGACTGTGTGTAAGATATACAGTGTGCAGTCTATAAGCTGTCTTACTGATACTGTCTGTATCGCTGCTGAATATCTGGAATTTCCTTCGGGATCAATAAAGTATCTATCTATCTATCTATCTGTCTTTATTCTTTGTCTTGAATTTTCCCTATCAGTTTCTTTGCCCAGTCGGAGCACAGAGTCAGATGTCTGCAGGACTCCGATACTTTGGTGTCACTCGCTGACCCCGGCTGCTGTTTGACTGCTTCCTAAATTTATTTCTGCTTCTCTACAGAAGTTTTCCACAGACTGTCCATATTACTGAGCGCAGGCGCAGGAAACACATCGCTCTCTCGCGTGTGAATGAAAGAGCGCTGGCTTCGCTTTGAATATAGCGTTTACGGCAGAGGGGTATTTTAACCATTTATTGTGCAACTGGCAACCCAGCATGTTAGTTAAGAGCGCTGCCTTCCGATCGGTAAGTAGTTTGTGAGAAGTACACTGCACAGGGAGCAGGAAGCACACTGGGGCATGGACAGCAGTAATTGACATGCCACTGCTCTTTCTGTGATATCCCGGATGTGAAGACCTGAATTTTGTCGACCTGAATTTGTAAGACTGCAAAATAATGAAGATTGTATTTTTAACACTTGAAAAAAAAAATTAACTGCAATTTAGTAACTTGAATATTTTTGCTTTGAATTTTAAATGCTTGAATTACATTTTCATTTGAAATATGCAACCACGATAAATTGTAGTGGGAAAAATTTCAAACATTGTAAATGTTTCAAACATTGAAAAATGATTTTTTTTTTCAATTCAGGTCAAATTGCAATGCAAAAAAATTCTAACATTTTTATTGCAACAAGTTTTTTTCAGTTCATGTAATTCAACCTGCTATTTTGCTTTGAGCAATTTTGACACTATTGTACTTCCATATTCAAGTCAAACTGGGACTTGTGATGAAATTTCTGGTCAATTAAAACTGATTGATATTTACAGAAGACACAGTACGGTGATGAGACTCTTAACCGCAGTAAAACTTTGGAACGGTCCAAAGGTTTTACAGAAGGACGTACGTCCGTGAATGGCGATCCCGACCGAGGTGGCTCAGAGCCCACCGCAGTCGTTCCTGTGAACATTGAGCAAGTGAAACACCTGATCCTGATTGAAAAACGAGGGATAACTTGTTGCCAACTTGTCCTGCACACACAATCATTCAACACCTGCGTTTCCAGACAGCGTTCTCTGCCTTTGCTAATTTGTTGTGCGTTAAAGGAACATTTCTAAACAGTCGGCCAGGCACTTCTGTGTACTGAGAAAACTGTCTTATAATATACTCTTATAATTGTGTTCTGTTATACTGAAAAGAAAGACATTTTCAAGTGATCCCAAGTTTTTGAGCGGTAGTGTAAGGATTTGAACGACTTTGACATGGGCCAGATTGTGATGGCTAGACAACGGGGTCGGAGCAAGTCCAAAATTCCAGCTCTTGTGGGATGTTACCGGTCTGCAGTGGTCAGGACATACCAAAAGTGATCCAAGGAGGGAAAGGAAAACCAGTGAACTGGTGACAGAGTTATGAGTGGCCAAGTCTCAGTGATGCACATGGGGAGCTAAAGCTGGCCCGTTTAGTCCGATCAAATAGGAGCACTAGTGATGAAAAGGTTAATGCTGGTTGTGACAGAAAGGTGTGAGAATACACAGTGTGTTAGTTTTTTTTTTTTTTTTTTTACTGAAACAATACAAATAAAATACAAAACATATTAAACAATAACAACAATAAAAACAAACAAACAAAAAAACATTAATTACAACACATCAAACACAAAGGACAAAGAACTATAAATATGACAGTCCAAAAAAGGGTAAAAGACATGAGAGGACACAGTGTGTTAGTGTTTATATTTAGTAAAATGTGCTATGATGATGAACTAGTAGTGCTAAGATGCTAAAGTGCACCAGCCAAATACAGGCACTGCCTGACCTATTGAAAACTGAACACATACACACAAATAAGCTCAGAGAATATTCTTTATTATGTTTTTAGGTCATTATTAAAATAAATTTTAAAAAATAAAATAAAAAATAACGAACAGTTTGATTTCAGACCCGGAACCATTTATACACGAACGCGTGATCCGGTCGGAACTATTTCGCTGTCGGCCCGCGGCGTGTATTTTGCTACAGCAATGGTTTAAACAACAACAAAAACAAGTGCCAAGCGATTAAAATTCATTATCGGATAGTGATCGGATATGAGATGGAGGGCGAAGATGAGCTTTCGGACTTCCGAAAGCGGTGGAAACAGGAGCTGGAGAAAAAGACTCGGGTGAAACATGACAGTGCAGGTCAGTCTGAGAGGAGACACAGAGATGTTGGAGAAGCACAGAGGTGTGAGTATCAGCCTGAGTATGTGTCTATCGCAGAGGGGCTGCTGGATGGAAGGAGCAGCCCTCTACTGGCCAGGATGGAGGAGGAGAGAGTGAGGAGGAAGAGACAGCATCATCATCATCATCATCAGCTCCTGTCTGCTCCACACACTCAGAAGAAAGCTCATCTCACACTCATAGACCAGTTCATCCAGGATCTGGTAGGTTCAGGAAGTGGGAAAGTCTTCTCCTTAAAGCTTTCAGTCACCTGCGCACTAAAACTCATTAACCGATGTGTTAAAAGATGAATTAAAGACTAATTAAATGTGCATAGACTTTTAATTAATTTCAGTCTATACCGTATAAATGAAAGAGAGGTTTTGTCTGTATATCGGTCGGAACACGCTCTTTTAACGGTATGTTTACGTTTCGTTCATCTGAGGACCCAAAACACCGATCTCCAAAAATGTTCTGTCTGTCTGTTCAGCCCGATTTTGTCACAACGTGACGCAAAACTACCAGGAAAGAATTTAATGAAACTTTGACAGTTCTTAGGTATCTGTCCGAAGTTAAACTTGCCTCATAATAGAAATCATAATGTTGAGTAGAAGTGGATGTGTCGGATTATAAAATGCACTGCGTCAAACTTGTTGGAATTTAAGACTTTTGCTGTACTCGGATATCTGCCTGAAGTTTAACCTTCACCATGATTGAAATCAAAATGTTGAGTAAAAGTGATGTTATGAACAGTTATGTGTCAGATTTAATAATCTACTTTAAAATAAGATACTGATGCGCTACTTGCTCAATGTAAACAAACACTTACACCAAAAGATAAACTGAATTAATATTTTTACTGGGATTAGTTCATATTATTATGGCTGAAATAACAGCGCTGAATCTTTATCCGATCTACTTTTTTGATTTCACTCTTTAACGAACAGGGAGTGTATTTGTGTGATGATGAATGAAGTACAACTTAGCGTGAACATAGACTTTTCTGTGAAAAAAAAAAAAAAAAAGAGTTCATCTTTGTTGCAGGCAGACATGTACGTGAGCTTCAACCTGAAAAACTAATATCACTGAGTACATTAAAGCTCATCATATTTCAAACCTTTTTAAGAATGCTTAAAGAGAGAGTTTTTTTTTTTTTTTTACAGGTGTAGAATTATAAATTAATGAGTAAATATGTCAATAAATAAATATGGAAATGAGTTTAAAAAATGTAGGAAAATATGTATAAATTATAATTCTTGTCCCTGATGAGCGACCCGAGGGCGACAGTGGCGAGGAAAAACTCCCTGAGATGGCAGTAGGAAGAAACCTGCAGAGGAACCTGACTCAACAGGGAACTCATCCTCATTTGGGTGATAACAGATAGCTGGGATCGATCCACTGTAATACTGTGTGTTAAGTGGCTGGAAGTCCATTATAACAGGAAATGTTAATATGAATTGTTGAACGTTCAGGAACAAAATAGTTTTTGGGAATGATAAAGCTCTATAGAGAATTTATGAATCTACAGTATATCCTAACTCTATATCATGGACCAAAAGTGAATGATGATGCTGTTGGTTAGTGTTGATAAGACACCAGCTCACCAGCTGCCCACATTACTAACCCTACTTCATCCTCCCTTCTTCTGACCTGTTCAGAACGAGGTGAACGAAATCCCCTTCTTCGACATCGAGCTGCCGTACGAACTCGCTCTGAAGATTTTCCAGTTCCTGGACAAAGCTGACCTGGGACGATGCGCTCAGGTAATCTGTTCTATCAATGGGGATTTTTTATTTTATTTTATTTTTTTATGATTCCCCTCATGTAGGTGTTAGTAGTAGTAATATGCCTCAATGTCAACACGTACAGTCCAGGTGTCCATCAACCGACAGACCACAGTCTGCATTGCGACATTGTGAAGTACTGCCTGTACATTTAAAGGGTGTCTCATAAGTCCCCATGGGGAATTAATGCTTTTTAGCAAATTCTTTTGTTCTCATGTTCCAAAGTTTTTCATACTTATTAAGTTTTTCATCTCATGTACTGCCTGTCCAAACAAAAAAATTCAGAAGGATCAAATTATTGCCCTGCATCAACCACAGAAAACAGCTAAGCGAATTTTAAATGAATGGACATGGGTTAAGAACTATCCAAGACATTAATAAAAACCTGTAAGGATAGTGCAGAACTTTCAACTTCGTGAAAGAAATGTGGTCAGAAAACAAGCATGAACGGAGATCACTTAAACAATTAGTAAAGTTGGAAGTTTAAAAAAAACTCTCGTGTGGCCATAAGAGCATAAAGGAGACACACTGGAGACGATCTGAATGTGAAAAAGTTAATTTTCCATCGTATGTCCTTTTTAAGACAAAAAGAGAACATGAAATCATTCTCAATGCTGGGTCGAGAACGTCCTACATTGCAGATCCTCTGTTAGGGTTTATCCAATCATATGCGTTTCTCTCATTTTATACTTTACCTGACATCAACTTGTAAGGAGTTTCGCAGAGTTTGACTGTTTTTAATGTCTTACTGATGAAGCTTTTGTTTCCTGTGCGTCAGGTGAGTAAGTCATGGAGGGTGTTAGCCGAGGACGAGGTCCTGTGGTACAGGTTGTTCCTGGAGGAGGGTTATAACCGAGGGGCAAGTGTCTCTGACTCCCCCTGCTGGAAGAGCACACTGAGAGATTGCTCAAACACTGAGAAAACTGTCAAGTACAACTGGAAGGTGAGACGCTGGAACAATTATCAAATGCTTTTTATTTTCTTTTTAGATTGTAATATATTTTTTAAATTAAATCTTGAAGCTTTTGTTTTCGTTCTTTTCTGCACCCTACAGAATCGAGTCGGGTTAATCAGCCAGCTGCAGTACGAAATAGGGAAAGTGTTGTGTGACGTCTGGTCCTGTGACAGACTCGTCATCGGTGGGTAAGTATCTCTACAGATTCAAGAAGGTTTCATTTATTTAAGCGCTTTTAGCTGTATACATAGTCACATGGCGTCTCAACAGAAATCCAGATGTTAAAAGGTCTCTGAGACAGCATGAGAAGTAAACAAGGACTTGAATGGGAACAGTGTAGATAAAGAATGAGGAAGTCTTAGTGGACGGAGTGTTACGGCTAAGAGGCTTAAAAAAAGAGAACAGTACAGGGCTTAAAACAGGACCTTGTGGGACACCACATTGTACGAGGCGCATTCAAGTCAAACCGGAACTTGTGATGAATTTTCTGAGGAGATTTCAAGCACAGTGCGGTGATGAGACTCTTAGCCAAAATCATTTGAATGGTGCGAACGTTTTAAAGGAGGTCGTACTTCCGTGAATGATGATCCCAGCCGGAATCAACTGCAGTCGTTCCTGTGAATGAGTGGAATACATGATACTTAAAAATCGGCAGATAAACAGTGAACAACTTGCGGAGGAGACGTATCTGTCTGTGTGAACTGCACACACAATCCTTCACCCACACCAGTTGCACATTACAGGAACTCGCCTGGGAGTTATTGCCACGTCCTGACCCTCACTCCAAGCCATTTCCACATGTTTAAGGAAGTCCGATCATGGTTCCGGCGTACTGGGAAAACTTTCTACCTTGATGGCATTGTGAAACACTGGGATAAGTGCATTAATGTAGCAGGGGATTATATTATGTTTTTATTTGCACTGATCTTTCTGTACTACTCTGCATGCCATAAATTGCCCAATGGGGATAAATAACATTTTTTAATTGAATGTACAGAGAAATAAAGGGAGTTTTAATTCATAACTGTGTAATGCTGGACGATCAAAAGTCCAGGTTTGACTTGAACGCATCTCATTTCAAGTTCAAGTTCAAGTAGGCTTTTATTGTCATTTCAACCATATACAGTTCAGTACACAGTGAAACGAAACAACGTTCCTCCAGGTCCAACGTGCTAAATACATGCAACTCATTTACTCTATAAAATACTTTTTTCAGGATATAGAGAAATACTTTTGAAGTAGTCTGGGTGTTTTAAGCAAATTGTAGATATGTTGTATTGCAAATGTACAGTAAGTAATATTTCACATGCACGTTGTTTTTTTTTTCAAATAATTATATTATAATAATGACAGTTGATTTATAATCGTTGCCTTATTTATCTAATTATTTCAATTCTTGTCTTTTAAATTGATGTATTAATCCAAAAAAAAGAGTTGGACTCAGTTTAGCTAGTTATTTAATTATATAATATACCTCTACTCTACAGAAATACCTGTTGTGCTTTGCACAACTCAGCGTTTCTAACATTAGGCATTTTCCCCAGGTATACCTCAGGTGATGTGCGACTATGGGACACGCTCCACTGGGACTCAGGTGCTTTGAATCTCCAGCCTGCTCATATCATCCGAGCCGAGACTCCGCTGCCATACGTTAGTCTTGTACGAGTCACCGATACCATAGCCTGCGCTGCTTATGAGAATGGTGAGAGGTTTGAGGGTTTTCGTGCAGTCAGTGCGTTTGTTTATTACCGCCATGTGTGTCTAAAATCTGTCCGGATTTCCAGGGTGTGTGGCTGTTTGGAGCACCGAATCAGGTGTCGAACCTATCCATCATTATCAGCACCTGCAGCGGGTGTGTGCCCTCGATCTGGGGTCTGACGCTCCAGTCTTGACCTCTGCATCGGGGTCGGAGGTGCGAGTGGACGCTCCGGACGATCGGGGCTACTGGAGGACTGTGTGTCTCAAACAGGTGGACAAACCTGTAAGTCTTTATGTATGTCGAATCAAACCAAACACAATCAAGACCCTCTTTTGGTTTTTATTTCTTCTTGGTTGCGTCTGACACTGGAGACATCTCCTATATATGTTTATATTACGCATTAATGCTACAACAAGAGTGTGTAATGTATCAAAGGTCATTAAATGTGTGTCACTCTGGACCTTTAGGTGGAAGGGGTGTTGGTGGTCCCAGGAAAGCGTAAGAGCCCGTTGGTTTCAGCCTGGGCCGGTGAGAGTGTGTATCTCCTGGATCCAAGTAAGAGAGAGGAAGAGGATGAGCAGAAGGAAGGAGCCAGAGTGCTCCACTCTGTGTATGGTCACCCTGTTACCTGCATGGATGTGAGCGCGTGCCGAGCTGCCGTGGGTGTGAAGAGCTGCGGCTGGGGCATGAACGATGGAGGGAACAAGGTCGGTGGAGAAAAGGATGCTTATTGTATACTGTAATGTTTAATGCTTATGGATGATTTGCTCATTGATTACCAATTTTAAAAAATTATCCAGACCTGAATAGTGTGTCGTAAAATAGTTTGTTTTAGGATTATGTAATAATGCTAATAATGATTCAACTGTTTGTCACTTGCACTTTACAGCACAGTGAAATGTTTTTTTTTCCGCATATCTTAGTTAGGAAGTTGGGGTCAGAGCGCAGGGTCATCCTGCTCCAGGGAGAGCTGTATCCTGGAAGTTTAGGGCTTGAACCCCCTACCTTCCGATCAGTCAGCCACATCTCCACATAACTGTTCGAGCCACCATAAATGTGGTTCATTTTTGTTCATTGTTTTTTCTAGTATGTTTAGATTTGTTTGAAAACTTGGTCTATGGTTTATAAAAATAGTTCAGGTAGTCCCTGACGAGTTACGAATTTACGAACGAAATCCAGATACCGTTATTTACAAATATACACAATATTTTTAGTGTGTAAGTGAACGTATAAAATGTCCAAAGTTCAGTATATTGTGTGTGTGCGGGAGAAATGAGTCGACCTCACCGGTTTCAATGAATCAGTCCGAAAGCATGATGATAGAAAATGTCTGTCCTGTAGGTAAATAATCCTGATTCCTGGAAAAAACTCAGCAAACCGGAGTTCACAGTCCAATACAGTGGAAAACAGCTCTGAGACAAAATGGCAAAATTTGAATTTTTATGCTTTACATTGTATATTAGTGTCAAAGGGGAGTACAAGACTCACTTAAGAACAAATCCGACTTACGAACACGCTCCCAGGAGGACTCGTTTGTAAGTCGGGGACTGTATTGTAATCCTATTGTATCTGATTTGGGGTTAACTAAGGATTGCCCTCTATCCAGTGCCTGGGTTCAGGTATTGGGTAGAAGTTGAAGCTGCATGGCAGGCAAGATGCCTGTTCCATGATCCAGCAATGCTCAGACGTCTGTATATACGAGTGTTCTGCACTAAAACACTGATGGTGCCGTACCTCAGAAGTCAGAGCTTTGAATTATATAGCGAGAAGTCTGAGAGAAACCTAAAAACCTGTTTTTGTTATTAGCAGGTATTTACAGTGTGTGTATGACTAATAATATACATTGATTAGTCATTACATTAATACCACTGACGGGTGAAGTGAATAGCATTGATTATGAATAACTTGTGGGACTTAAAGGAAGAAGGATCTGCTGCTAAAGTCTTGGTGCCAGATACAACAAATACAATTTCATTCCCTTTTATGACTGTCGTGTCAGGAACTTTTTTTAAATTCAAATCTTTCAACGATCTAAACTGTCGTTCAGATGAAACTTGGCCAAACCTGAAAAAAGGTATTATTCTAAAATGCAAAATTATTAAGATATTCCAGCATGAATTTGACATGGTAACGGACACTACAGATTTTTTATTTATTTTTTGCTTTTTTAGCTTTTACCAAAAAACAATTGAAGCAACGGTTTTTACAGGTCATATACTTCTAGAAGCTTACACCAATTTTAGTTTCAATACTCATAAAGAAATATGAATAATTTCCATTTTTATTTATTATCGTTATAATTAAATATATTATTGTTATTGTTAATAAGTGAGAAAGATTAACACTGAAAAATGTACATTTTTGGGGCACATATAAAATCATCTCTCCAAAACGGCTGAAGTTAGCAACTTGAAACTTTTAGCGAAGCGAGATTGATCACTTTCATGTTACATAAACTTCGAAAGTAACTTCTTTGGCACACAAATTTTCTGTGAAAAACAAATTAAATCAGCACCAATACTTCTGGATTTATTAAATAATATGTCTGGCTTGTTTCCCTGACCGAGATGGTTCCATCTAGGAGTGACGGGAGACAATGACACCCGAAGTGTATTACTGATGTCCTGTCTGCTCTGTAATTACGTTTTCGTTGCTGTGCCTGCAGACAACCACATTTCACAAAGATAGGTTGTTAAAAGTCGAATCAGGGTTTTCAGTGCTTTTGTGGCGATCTCAGGATATTCCGCCTTGATTTTAATTCAGAACGTCTGCAGAGTTGAAGTCGTCTCAAACATACTGTTAAGGCCACATCTATTATACAGAGCGGGCTTGGAGCATGTGAATGACCCGTTGTGATAAACCTGTAATTATTTAGGTACAGTAGGATTCTTGGCATTTTCTTTTCAATGCAACCTTCTTTTCTTTTTGACTTAATGCATAATCTTATTGAGCAACAAAAACGATATATAGTAGAGGGAAGTGTGGGAAAAACTTACAGGTGAATGGGAGATGATCTGATCATTTTTCAAAAGAAAAAAATCTGCAGACTCCAGTAGTCAATAAAATGGTAATAAAAATAGAAAGTCTATACACTATTTAAAATTCTTTCTGTGCGGCCCGGTGGTTGGGGACCGCTGTGTTAGAGTGATTATATACTGAGTCAGGTTGTGTTTAGAAATGACACAACAACAAATAATAATAATATGATAAATTCAGTGTTTCATTAATAGTTATTTCTTTGTTTACTACAAATATTATTAATTAATTCTCCTGCCATAAACTGTACTCTGTTAACTATAATGCTGCATTTGACTTATTGTCCGGTCAAATTTAGACATTATTGATCATAATCTTTACTACTAATCTTTACTACTACTTTACTACTAAGTTAGCCATCCGGCTAGTTTAGGTGATATAGGAAATTGTTAAATTTATACTAAATACATCTTAACTTTGAAGGATACCAACTCGATTTAACACAGCATGACTGAAGAAATTTCATACGAGTCTAAGGTGAATTTGCAATGCATTTTTGCAAGAAACGAGGGTTGTGGAATTTGACCCTGATTACATACAAACAATTAATATCGAGCAAGATCTATGGCAAAGTACTTATATGCATCTTAATTTCATTTCATAGACTTAAAAAACACAAAATATCCCTTTAAAGGAAAGTTGCAGTTGTGCTTTTATATCTGCCTTAATCTGTGGCTTTAAAATGAATTATTAAAATCTGTTGATTTTACAGTATCCAGTACACTGAAATCTAAGAACATTCCTAGTCCAAATTCAAATTTTTATACATTTTTCTAAATGTTTAACATGAACCCCCCTGTTATTTACGATGATCTCATAATCTTTGTCTGATGCATTTCAGTTATTAACCTCTTGTTACGTGACATTTCATGATATAATGCGTGCGCATTCCCAGAGCATCTGTGTTATAAACAGGTGTGATACATTTGGGGTCCTTTCAGAAATAGGTCCTCTCCCTTTAGAGCCACTTACCTAATTAGTACAAACCCCGGGTCCCAAAGTTTCACCTGTGAGACGTCTGTTTGTTTTTAGTCTTGACATTACAGAGAGAGACAGAGCTTTATTAGTCTCGTCTATGTGACTCAGACATATTACAGTCTGATATTTTACATTACCACAAACGTCCCCTCCCAGAGGACTTGTTAGAGTTCAAGCAGTATCGGTCACCATGGTCATCATGTGAAAAAGCCTAACAATACTTTGCTCCGGTGTGTATACTATTTTAAAATACACTATTTATGTCGCTGGAGACTTGACCAAGAAAGCTGGTCTGCTGAGATGCTCACCTGAGCTCAGGTCCAGCTCTCCGAGGAACGCATAGTTAGATGGAGTAAAGTGTAAAGCAGGGTGACTGTTGATAGTAATTAGATGAGTGCATGATGGATGTGTGCAGATGGTGTCTCTCTCTGTATTAGACAATAGCTTGGCTCTGCTTCCCCGCTGACATCACCACCATTTAAACACTCTCATTAGCGAGACGGGCTTCAAAACCACCGAGAAGCAAACGCTGAATCTTTGAGTGACAGAACAATTTCTCAAAACCCTGTTCCAGCTAAATGATGTCAGGGGAGGAATATGTCACCCTCTAAACAGCCTTTTTGCTCAGAAAAGCAGAACGATGAATAATTTTTAGCTGGGATTTACATTTTGTCCTCCCTTGTGAAGTATCATTGTGGATTCTGTTTCAGTTCTAGGACACAAGCTACATTTCATTTTTCAAAATCAAAATCACTTTTGACTTTTTAATTAATTTAAATATAAATGAAGGGTAAGTTAAAATTTAATACATTATTTTATTATTAAATACTCATGTCAATGAAGGAAGGGCAGTGGTGGCTCAGAGAGTTGAGGCTCTGGGCTACTGATCAGAGGGTCGGGGTTCAAACTCCATCACTGCCGGTCACCACTTTTGGGGTCATGGGCAAGACCCTCAGCCGATGCATGCAGTGTCGGTCCCAAGCCTGGTTAGAAACTGTGAGGGTTGCAACAGAACATGCATCTGGTGTAAAACCAGTGCCAAATCCTGCAGATCAAGGGATCCAAAGTGGTCATACCTATGATAAAGAAGACAAAAACCCAAGAAAATAAGATGACAACTCCTGGAGTTGAAGTACAGTAGAAGTGAAGTGGAACTAAATTACATATTTGATTAAACAATAGAAGTGGAAACATACCACTTTTATATAGCATTTACCCATGTTAGTATCCACGGGCCCTCTGATGGGTTAGACATTCAGCACTGACAGGACAAACATTTGCTGAGGACAAACTTGACCTAATGCGAAATAAATGTTGCTACTAATCAACAAGACCGAGCAAGTTTGGAAAGATAACTAGCAAGGAACGATAACTAGCCAATAAGGGTTAGTTATCAAAGTCTAAAATTTTGTTAGAAAGTTATTGTAATTTATAAAATTTCACTCACCAGAGCTTAAAGAGATGATGGGAGTTAATTGTAGCTTTGGTGGATAGGGTATGTGTAGTCACAAGCTGCTAAATGAATAGGGTCTTGTGTATGCACAAGGCAGTACAGAGATAAAGAAATTTCACTACATGACAACAGTAGTCATTGCAAATCTACTTTTGGATGCGATTTTGTTCAAGCCCTTGGCATACATGTACACATGAACATAAAACTATTCAGGTGATTCTAACAGTACAATGCCGGTTACGAAGTGTGAAATTGAACCATTTGTCTTTGTCATTGAAGTGTCTTCAGAGCAGGATGGACTCTAAAGTGAACAAAATCATCCTAACAACCGGCTGAGAGCTCTGGCCGAACCTGTTAAAATACAGTGGCGAGCACTTCACATTGCAAAAATTACACATTGTGCTCAAAACAACTACAGTTTCTCAGAGCCAAAAAAAAGGATGACCTTTGAGGTGAGTGGGCAAGTCCATCAGCTAGCCTCAATCCCACTGAAACGAGAAGAACGGACAGTGACTGCATTACAGTTTTGCCATGTTTCCAATGAAACTCAGGCTCCTTATAAAAGGACCTTTATAAACCCTTATAAAACTACGTAATACTTGTTGGAGAGTGTTTCCATAGTATGCAGTCTGGACTGGTTTGCTTCTTCTAGAGTCTCAAATTGATCTCATAGAGATCTGGTATTTCCTATTAACTTTTAAACATTAACTGATATAGCTAGACTGCAATAGTAGTTTAATTTACTTACCCATGGTCTCTTGAAATGTGGACATCATAATACAGACTTTAAGTTAAATTGTCCTCTGTCCTTTGACAGAGAGATCGCCTGTGGTGTACTATGGGCCTGTGGTAATTGGGAAACCCTGCCATGTCCCTTTGGTAGGCCCTTTTGTTTGGGTTTGCTTGGAACATTACTTGGCTCTTTTATCTGGCCCTTCACCTGGCACATCCCTTGGCTCGTGACCTGGTTCTTTTTCTGGGCCATGGCCTGGCCTATTCCCTAGCAAATCTCCTGGCCTGTTGCCTGACCCTTTCAACTGGCCCTTCTGCTTGGCCTTCCACCTAGCCTGAACCCTGGCTGGTCACTTGGCCCATGCATTGAACCATCACCTGGACCTTTGCCTGGTTGATTGCCTGGCCAAATCCCCCTGAGCACCTACCACATCACCTGTTCCATTGCATGGCCCAGTGGTCTTTGATCTTGTCTTGTCATATGGGCTGATGGAGCTCCAGCTTTTCTTTCAAGCAAAGCAGGAGAAGCCACATTGCAGATAAAATTAAATACTCTTTTGTTAAGTAATGGATTCCAATCTTCCCAGTTTTGGAGTCCATGGAAGATTCATGTTAAGATTAAAGGTGGACTGGTCCTGGATCAAAAGTGTGTAAGGTCAAACTCTTCATTACTCCATCCTGGGAAGATTTCAGCCTGGGAAGATTATTTTAATTTAATTTAATTGTGAAATTCTGTCAGGCTTTGTCAAGCATTAACCCTGTCTACATCTCTTGACAAGTGCTAATAATGCTTTGCAGTATTCCTTCACTCTTGCGTTGGTAAAAAACATGCAAGGACATGATTATAACCCCCTGAAAAGGAAAAAAACTAGGTTTAGGAAGTCTGGAATAATACAGTTCTAGATCACCCAGTATAAACCCTATAACCTTTATGCAGTAAAAGTTCCTAGTCTTGTTTCTGTTCTACACCCATCCTCAACATCCCTCCATTTTGCCAATTCATGATTAACACCTTTCCTGCCTGCATGTCATTGTCATGTCTGCCATCGCCGTCACATGTTGACGGGGTTTTCATACTGTGTGAGGGGAAGTTAGAGTTGCCAGCACACACACTGGCAAATCTGAGGTGTTTCTGTGTTCCTTAACGAGCAGGCATATGACTCATTAAAACTTGTTAATGAAAGGAAGGAGGCATCCAGAGTTCACTCGGTTGTCGGTGAAAAAATTCACACTTTTAAAGCGATGCCTTGACGACAAAACTTGTGCCTTGATAACGATACTCATGCTTAATTGTTAGCATGGTATTAGGACTAAAAGGACAGGACGTACTGTTGTAGAACAATAAGAATAAAGATAAGTGAACAGCGTATCCCAACATGTTTTATTCCTAGTATACAATCAAGACCCATTTTCATAGGCAAGTTTATCTCCCTGTTCAGGTTGGAGAGCCGACTTGCAACTAAGGTCTCATCTGCCATTCGAATCTTTGGGTGATACCGTCATCAATTGGTAATGGTTAGAAGGCAAGTATAGGATGATTGCATTTTGAACACAACCTCACAAGCCTACTCGATATTGTTTGGTTGCTGCAACTGGAGAACTTGTGTGAAAGCAGCATAAATCTGCTCTTCTGCCAACAATGGTCCAGGGGGATCATTTGATCCTTTGCTTTTAGAATACAGATTTTAAACCAGCAGGCTTTGACCAAAAGCAAAGACAATTGACCTGATGGAAAGTCCAATTCACTGAAAGGAAAAACAACAGCTTGCTCTATTGATTAGTGTTGCATTTTTGTTGACTCTATCTTGATGAGCATTGACCTGTGAATTCACAAACCTCGGTCATGTAAGCCAATAAAAAACAGGACCAGGGTCTTGTTCTTTAAAAAGCGGTTGATTTAATTAAATAGTGCTTGCAATTTTTTAAACATAACCTTGCTGTTTTTTTTTTCCTGTTGCTCAACATATGACTGACCAACATTATTATGTTTTGCGATACTTTTCTGTAGATTAAAAAAACGGACAAAGCAGACAAAAAGTTCAAGGTTGTTGATCCGCCCTCCAAATTCCCCAGATCTCATTCCAAATGAGCATCCATGGAATGCTGCGGGCAAACAAGTCTGGTGCACGTTTGGCCCCACCCCACAAGCCACAGCACCCAAAGGATCCGCTGAGATCATCCTGGTGCCAGACATCACAAGACACCCCCTAGAGGCCCTGCAGAGCCACGGCCCAAGGGGCCAGAGCTGCCACTGTGGTACAAAGGGAACTTGCACAATATTGGGCACAACGGTTTGCATTGTATGCTCGTATATTGTATAAAAATAAAATAAATCTTGCATCCATGCTGCATCCTGAAGATTCTCGGTCATCTAGGTGAGGTTATCTGAAAGTTGAGTCATGTCAAGTTCAGTCCGCAATTATTTTCATTTTTGTCTCCATTATCATTGCTTTGTGCTGCTTAGCAGTACTATCTTCATTATCGCTGCTTTAAACTTTACGCTTCCGGACATCCCGGGCTTAAACTGTATATCCCGCGTACTGTACTGTATACAGCAGAGTATTGTACACTACACCACAACCACTTGCAGAGGATGCACGCTGCACGCACGTGACGGTGTACATCGGACATGTGGTCTATCTTTTGCGATTGAACATGCTTGAATCCATCCATCCGTTTATATCTTCGAAAGATCATAACTCGAATGTTTGTATGTAGAGGACTTCCGACGATGAGGCTACTGCACATTCAAGATTCTCTCTTCGGTGTGCGGTAAACATTGCACTATAAAAGCAACTTTATCACATTCTAAAACAAAGTGTAAATATTGGCGCCACTCGCCTTTTTCACTCATAACCGAAATTTGTCCATATTTTACCTTGGGTCAGCTCTTTACTGTGGTCATCTCTACAAATCATCTTTGAATTAAAGACAAATGTATTCATTTAACGCTTCCCCAGGGTCGTATTACAAACCCAGTCATTCCCCACTCCTATATATTGCAAAACGTCATTGCTGTAGGTGATGTAAAGAAAAAGACAGATCCCTTTGAGTCTGATCAAATAAACATGTCCATAGTAAATGCATCCATTATTTTAAAATCCTGGTATAGTCCTGATTTCATACATAGTACTGCAGTATTTGTTTAGTACCGATATACCATGCAGCACTACAATACATATTGGGTTTTTGTTGTAAAATTCAGTTTTTTTTTCTTTCTGCCTTCGAGGATTTACTTGATAGTAACATTGGTGCGTCTTTGCCTTTATGATGCAATAGTAACCTTATGTAAAGCACACCCTCTTGGGATGGTCCATAGGGTGACTTTAACACCAGCTAATTTGTCCCTTGGTACTTATTTATTAGACGTTAGTTTACATCTCGTTGTTGTCCTACACTGCACTGTACTGATTTGTTTTTCGGCTGGACTACAGGTTCTGGGTGGCTTTCATGTTTCCGTGAGTGTGTGTGAACCATGTGTGCCTGGAACACTTACACACTTCCAAACAGGAAGCCAGCCACACAGAAAAAAAATACACACACACACACGCCATGCGCCCAGCTCACGCTGGCATACCCAGAGGCGCCACTTTCACATTTAGCAGACAGTCTGTCTGGCGAAAACGCAGCACGGTGTTGCACCATTAGGTGCTGAAATTGAGAGATGTAGAGGAGTTTATTTACGAAAAATCCCTGGTAGACTTGCATAAAAAAAAAAAAAAATAATAATAAGGCGACGTAAGTGCAATCAAATAATTTGGTATCCATTTAGGCTGAAGAAGGAGAAAATGAATTAATTGCCGCATTTCTCGCCGCATCTTCGGAAAATTAACTTCATGTGCATGATAATAGAGTCTTTGTCCCCATGCCTCTTTAGTGCTCAGCTATAATTAAGTACTTCAGAAAGGATGTACAAGTAGCATATGACACACAAGCCTAATCCACGTTCAAGGAGTTTTTTTACTAAACACTCTTGCACTGATTAGATTTTTCATGTTTCTTATTAGTGCTCGTATGAAATGAAGTAGTCTCCGTCTAGTCTCGCTCTGCTTTATTTTGAAATCAAGGACACGTTCCTTGCGCTGTTTTTCCGCCGTAGCAAAAAAGGAGCCGCTACTCATCTAGAGAACAAAGAGTCAGTTTTTTTTTCTTTCTTTTTTTCTCCTCCTTTCCTCAAATCTATCCGCTTGTCATGTTGCGCATCTTGCCGAGGTTTTGGCTCGCTGGAGGGCAGAGCTCAATTAAGAGTGTCTGGCCCGTTCTGGTGCCACTAAACATCTGGCACCTTCACAAAACTTACATCATGCAGCTCTCTCTCTCTATGTCTCTCTCTGTCTCCGCTCGCCTTGCTTTTGTTTGATTTCTTTATCTGTTGGTTCAATTATTCATGTCCAATTTGGCTTTTCTCCTTCCTTTTTTTCTGCAGTGTAGCAGTAACCACCAATTTGCCAATTTTGGAGCAGCCATGTTGCCAGCTAGCTGGAGCCCCTTTTCATCCAGCTGTCAGCATCGGATTCGTTTTATTCAACCTTTTTCTTTTTTTTCTTTTTCTTTTTCAATATGGCATTTTTGTATAGTGAGTCATTTCCGAACGATGGCTGAAGCCAGTTCTCATTGGCGCGACAGTCGTAAGTGTGGGGCGATAATAACTGCTTGTAGACTTGCCGCTTAATTATTTTAATCTCTTACCTCAATTGCAGTGTATTAAATAGAGAGTTAAAGCTATAATCACCGTCCCTGCTCTCAGAGATCTGCTTCATTACCCAGTATTGGACTGTAGACTGGATTGTGGATTGTGAAAGGGGAGGGAACTTTAAACGGAGTCTAGTGAGCATGGTTGGTGAAGGAGTCATCAGTGGTACCATAGTGTTGTTGTCCAACAACAAAACAAATGCTGCCGGAAAGCCTTGGGACTGAGAATCCATCCATCCATCCATCCATCCATTCATCTATCCATCCATTCATCCATCTAGGAACCTTTGTAGTCCAACCAGGGACTGTTTAGGCCAATGGTGACCATTGTATTCATTCTCATTTGTATGGCCATGGTAGGACCTCCGGTCAACACTCCCACACTATGGTCAATTCGGGAACGTCAATCTGCATGTCTTTGGACTGTGGCAGAAAACCGGAGTACCCGGAGGAAACCCACCAAGCACAGGGAGAACATGCAAACTCCCATCAAATACATGGAATCAAATCCAGGACCCTGGACAGCGCTAACCACTAAGGGGCTGAGAGTACTGCTTCTTTTTGCGGGTTGTTCGTAACAGCTGCATTTTAAAGACTGAGGTAATCAGCTTGATTTAAGCCCTGGCCATATAAAAATGCAAAAGGACAAAAAATAATGTTCTTTTTTCTTTTTCAGGTTTATTGTTTGTACACGCACACTAGAGACCCACTTCAATGACTAACAAGTGTTTTGCTTGACTAAACCTAACTTAAGTGCTTTCTGTGTTAAGTTTTTTTTTCTACTTGTACAAACTGTGAAATTGAGAGGTGTGGTGATTGGTGTCGAGTCGAACCCAGTCAGTCGTCTGCGGTGAGCGTAAGTGTAACGTCTCTGGAGCTTGAACAGGTGCCAGAGTTGGAGTTGGAAAGCTGCCATCCTAACAGACTCTCCATCTCGGATCGCACCGTCCTCTCATCTGTTTTTTGTCTTCTTTCATCACTTATCTTTCAGTCCTCAGCATCTCGCTCTGTCCTCAGATTCAGGTGTACAGCCTGGAGACCGGCCAAGCCGAGCTGGTGTTGGGGAACTCGGCTGGAGACTTCACCTGCATCAGCCTGAGAGATGCCCCGCTACATCTGCTGGTGTGTGGGAACAAAGACAGGCGGTACGTCACGTGTGCATACACACACACACACACAAACACACACGCACGCACACGCGCACATGCACAAAATATCTCTCGTGCACATTCTCACCCACTTCTTTCATCTTTCTGGCAGCCGGAAAGCCTCAAGTGACTGTAAGTGTCTTAAACAAGCTGGGATTAATAACCTAGCAGCGGCGTTCTCATTTACATACAGCGCTGTTGTGAATCGTTTTATCTGATGTAATGGATAAGACTATTATAGCGTAGATATTAGCATAAATCAAGTCCGGTAGTGCATAATGGATTCTTTTGTGTTCCTAGCACCTGAGTCTTGGCAAAGCAGGACAAAACAAAACATAAAAGCACTTTCACGTGTACTAGGGCGTCTATATTTCTGTAAAAGTCGCACTCAAAATTTCCATTAGATTACATACTGTATATGCCTCTCATTTCTTAATTAGATGCTTATGAAGATCCAAGCTTTCCTTTATGGGTCATATTTTTTTGAAAAATAGTTCTCCAGGCTACCTGAAAGACGTTTTTGTCCCTCACTTTTCAGTCCAGTCCCTGTACCTGAGCAGTTTCAGAGGAATGTTTTTGTTTGTTTAAGCCACACAGTGACCTTTAATCATTTAAGTGTTAATAAAATAACATCAAACTTAAGGCATGACCCAGTGAGGAACAGGTGCAGGTGATGACAGATGATCAGGCCGGTGATTAGTATACCGCTGATGCTGAATAACACTGAGTGGTCGGAACAGACGAGACAATTGTTTAATTGATTTTTTTAATAGGCACTTTGCAGCCTGTCGCAGTAAAACTTTTGTGCATGTTTTTTTTTTTTTTTTTAACTTGTACAAACTATACAAAAAATGAAACTCCGTTTCATTTAATATGAAGTAATGTTGGGGGTTTAATTCTTTTGCGAAGTACTTTATTCATAAATATGGTATGCTAATTTAAATGTAATTAGACTAAACTAGTACTACTTCAACCAATGATGATGATAATAATAATACACTGCCAAAGCAAAGTATTGCATACATACAGTGTATAGTAAATGTGGAATATGCTGAATTATTTGACAGATCATTTTGCCACTTTCTAGTAATAAATCTATCTTTCATTATATGTATTTATTGATATCTAAAGGTTAACTAAGGTATAACTATAATCGGTTTATCGTCTTATATTACAACGGTGCACCATCCATCCATCCATCCATCCATCCACATAGGAACCTCTGTATTCCAACCAGGGACTATAGAGGCCAGTGAGTGACCATTGTATTTATTCCCATTTATATGACCGTGGGCGGCACGGTGGTGTAGTGGTTAGCACTGTCGCCTTGCACCGTCAGGGTCCGGGTCCGGGTCCCGGCCAGGCTCGATTCCCGACTCTGTGTGCATGGAGATTGCATGTTCTCCCCGTGCTTGGTGGGTTTCCTACAGTCCAAAGACATGTAGGTTAGGCTAATTGGCGTTTCCAAATTGAGTGAGTGTATGTGTGTGTGTGTGTGTCTATGCCCTGCGATGGATTGGCACCCTGTCCAGGGTGTACCCTGCCATGTGCCCCAAGTCTCCTGGGATAGGCTCCAGGCCCCCCGTGACCCTGAATACAGGATTAAGCGGCATAGATGATGAGTGAGTGAGTGAGTATATGACCGTGGTAGGACCACCGGTCAACATTCACACACTATGGTCAAATTGGGGAGAAAATCGGGGAAAAATCCCCCTTAAAATTTAATAAAATAAAAAAAGACTAGTTTTGACTAACATGTCTTTTTTGTAGTGTGTCTAATAATTGTCCATTTCAATTATCTACTTCTCTTCTATAAGCAATGTGTAAAAGTTCTGTATGAGTTTAGATCGTAAAATCTCGGCTGGTTAGAGTGTTTCAGAAACCGCCGATGTCCTGGGATTTTCCTCCCCAGCAGTCTCTGGTGTTTATACAGAAAGGTGTGTCAGCGTGAGAGGCGGTTCTGTGAGTGAAAAGACATTGTTCATAACAGAGGTTGGAGAAAAATGGCCATGTGGGTTGGAGCTGAAGGAAGGAGGTAGTACCTCAAATAATAACTCTTTACAACCGTGGTGAACAGAAAAGCATCTCGGCATGCACAAAGAAACCTTGAAACCTTGAGGTACTGTGGTTGGGCTGTAGTAGTCCATTCCCCTTAAGGTTTGATGTTTTGTAATTGTTGAGATGCTTTTCTGTTCACCACGTTTGTATAGAGTACATACTATACAAAAAAAAATTAATTAATGATCGTGATTGGGGATAATGTGACCAGGGAGAACTCACAGCTATGTTTAATAGTGAAAGTAAGAGCATTTCCACATGTACAATGCAAAGAGAACTCAAGGAACTGGGACTAAACATCTGTGTAGCCGTAAGGAAACCACCTATTAGTGAGTCTAATTATAAAAAGGCATCAGTTTGCTACGGAACATAAAGGATGTACCGTGGTGCATTGGGGGTAAAAAGGTCATGTGGTCTAATGAGTCCAGATTGACCCTGTTCCAGAGCGATGGATGTGTCAAGGTCAATCTGAACTCATTAGACCACATGGTTCACAGGTCTAGACTCAGTGCTCATCGGTCAGCTGATGACCTGAACAACCAAGTTTTTCCATCAGTCGTTTTTTTTTTCTTCCCTGATGGCATGGCCTTATTCCAGATTCATGATGCAAGGATTCAATCATTCAAGTGGTTCAAGGGCCATGAGACATTATTTTGACACATGGATTGGCCACCACAGAGTCCAGACCTTAACTTCATTGGGAATCTTTGGGATGTGCCGGAGAAGGCTTTATGCACTTTTACCATCATCAATACAAAATCTTGGAGAGAAATTGGACGGAAGTAAATGTTGAGACGTGCAGTATTTGAAAGAATTGATGAAATGATTGGAAAATGATTAGTATTTGAAAAAGTTGTAATATTTAAGACATAATAAAACACAAACAAAACAAAAAACACACATTATTAGTCTGATCTGATCATTCCTAAAATATGTTCTGCCTAATTATTTTCTATTTTTATTTTTATATTATTAAAATATTAATTACATTATTCTTTCTTTTTTTATTTTACAACAGGCCTTCTATATTAATATGTACAAGTCTATATACTAGTGTATATCTTTTATCCGGTTATTTATTTCATTCTATTCAATTTAAGATATTTCACTTTTCCTGAAGTTTATTTCCTCTCAGAATCTTCATGAAGCCCAAGTCTCCATCTTGTCATTATCCGTTCCTTTTTTCTTTCTTTTTTTCTTTCTTCCTTTTTTTTTTGCTAACCTTTGAAAAGCACTGCGAAAGGATTTGAAAGGCTCAGACACTTATCGTTAAAGAGGTAGAGCAGCTGAAAACTCTGCCGATAAAAGCATAGCGTTATTATCTGAGTCTCATCACCCCGAGGAGATTGATTAAGTGGACAAAGAACTGCTTCTGCAGGAGAGAGACAGTGTATCTGCCTTGAATTCTCCACAATGAAACAAGCCCCCTAAACACATCTGGAACCTGCTTCTCAGAGCACGAGTTGCTGTGCCAAGTAAAGAGGCTTTCAGTCGCACTCGTGCCTGGACAGCGGGAGCACTATTTGGCAAGTAAAGAAAAGCTTGGCGGGCCTTTGTAGATAAACTCCTGCTGCGTTTTCACTCGGGCGATAAGTACACAGCCAAGGGTTGAGGGCCTCATGTTGCGGGGTCCAGCTGTGGCCCCTTTTAATCGTCGCCGCATCCTTGGAGTGCTCAGAGAGACAGAGAGAGAGAGAGAGAGAGAGAGAGAGGAAGAGGCTCTTACCTTTTGTCTGTCTCTGTGATGGAGCCGCTCAACAAAATGATCTGTGTGAGTGCCAGAGATAGACTCTCCGTCCAAACCCCCAGAGCGGAAAGGAGGAAATTGAGGTCTGGGTGGCCATTAGAGTGGCCAAAGGCCAGGCCCTGATGCATGCATTCATCCCTCTCTCCAATTAATGAGAGAGAAAGAGACGGAGACGGAGAGAATGGACCGATTATATGTAAATAAAATGAGCGGGCAATTATGTAGGGTCGTAGCGGTGCGCACGTTCGTACCATAGCCTCCGGTTCGTGAGTTTCGGTGCGTGTTGTGATCTCCTCCATCAACGACCACTTTTTGATGTATGTCATTTGTACAGAATTTGAAAAGTTTACTTAAAATAATATTCATATAAAAACCTGGACACATGTTCATGTTTTTTTCTCGCAACATTCCTGGTAGCAAACTCTGATATTTTTGTTTTCTCAAGCAGCGAACTGCGTACAGTCAGTGTTTTAGGTTTAACAAACAGATATGAAGTTAAATATCAGTATGATGATAAATCTAAAGCTAAAACTTGTAAACTCATCAGTCATTTTAAATTGGGTGGTGTGAGCAGCTATGTTGATTCAATGTGACTTCGTAAACAGGGGGTTAAAAAAATAATGGAAAAAATATAGTTGCAAGCAACGATGAGCGGGCCCAAGCACGTTGCACCATCAACAATACACCCACCTGCTTCAGACGCACCAGAAAGACAGTGGGCTAATGCATTGCTAGGGGGCATACCAATACCAATATGACATCATTTTTAAAAAGTGGGTATTTTATTTTCACCGCTCCAACAAGCCCCAAACGCTGGACAAATAGCATCAGACTATGATGTCACTTGTTCAGTAGAGCCTATGACATGTGAAAGTTGTTCAGCCTAATGAGCTCTAAATGTGTACCGGGTTTTGTATACATACGTGCAAGTGTGTATGAGCTATGCAGCAAAATTTTGTGTAAGGACCCTGTGCCACGCCTCACAGACATCCTAATGGCAGCAGCTTCCAACCTGTCTGCCGATCTTCATGACATCTTGAGCAAAAAGTATATATATATAATCTTTAGAAGAACAAAAGAGTCGTTCACACACAATGACATCAGAAATCAGAACTATATGACATCTGCACTATCATAGCAATGACGATGACATCATAGCTATTACATCATCGTCATTGCTATGATGATGACTTTGATGATGATGTAATAGCTATGATGTCATCATTCGAAAGTCATAGTGCTTGGGCCCTAAATAATTGGAAATCACAGTGCAATAATAGTACCAGTGTCATCACCAGTAGCAAATAGTACTTATAATATAAGAAAAATGTTTGCTGTAGATACTGATGTAACTGTTCTTGAACAGCTTAGCACGTAGTGTAGATATTTTAATTTAAAAAATAATACTTTTTTGCGCGGTTAGGTACATTTGTTCAAGGAATCATGGCCAGTTCGTCACCGTCTCCAAGTTCATACAAGTAAACCTTTTCTGCTATATTGAGCTTCCAGCCACCAACCACACAGTATGACTGCAGATCAATCCCTGCCATCCATTATCACCCAAATGAGGACGAGTTCCCTGTTGAGTCCGGTTCCTCTCAAGGTTTCTCCCAATTGTGATCTAAGAGAGTGTTTTTTTTTTTTGTTGCCACCGCCACTCTTAGCTTGCTCATTAGGGACAAAGTGATAATTACAGTTTATACATATTTATACAAACTCATTTCCATAATTTTTTGATTCTCTAAAGCTGCGTTGTGGCAACGACCATTATATAAACAATGCTATGTAAATAAAACTGATATGACAATATGGGATTTATACACTGTTTTGCCAAAAGAAGTCACCATTTGAGAACAACTAGATCTGAAATGACTGAAACTGGGTTAACTCAACACATTATCAAAACTATCAAAGGACAGTGCTGAACCGTCAGCTTTGTGGGGAAAAAAAATCATGGATGGAGATAATTTTAAACACTTGTTGAGGTTGCATGGTAAAAAGATCAACCGTTAAATCAATAGCTACAGTATGTTTAATAGTGAAAGTAAGAGCATTTCAATACGCACACAATGTGATAAGAACTCATGATATGGACTAAACAGCAGTGTGTCCATAAGACACTTTTAAGTGAGACTCATCAGGAGAAAAGGCTTGAATTTGGTAGGGAGCATAAAGATTGGACTTTGGAGTGATGGAAAAAGGTCATGTGATCTGATGAGACCAGAGTGATGGGCGCGTCAGGGTGAAAAGGGAACAGTGTGAAGCGATCATGCATAGTGTCCACTGTACAAGCCTCTGGAGACAATGTTATGATCTGGGGTCGCTACAGGTGCTCAGGTCTAGTCTCAGCAACGTTATGCGACAATAAATTAAGTCAGCTGATGACCTGAATGTACTGAATGACCAGGTCACATCTGTGTTTATCTTCCCTGATGGAACGGGCGTATTCCAGGACTTGGAGTGTTTTTGGGAAATGAGGAATAATTTTCACACATGAACTGGACACCACACTGTGTGCTGTAATTAAATCTGAGAGTGTGAGACACTTTCTGGCCAGTGTACACTTTAAAAGTGTTATTTTGTTACTTATTTGGGATTTAATTACTACCCATCTTGATTGTCATAAGAATTTTTGTGAATAATAATAATAATAACTAGAGAGGTACATTTTCTGAAGGAAATGTGAGTGGTGCTTGCCATGGCAAGACTTTGGAGTCATGCTAGCAACATGCTAAGCACTCTAGCATCATGTTAGCGACGTTCTAATGATTTTGCCAGGAACATGTTACTATTGTTAGCATAATGCTAACAACATGCTAATCAGCTAAACATCATGCTAGCAACATGCTAAGCATGTTGTTAGCAAAATGCTAATATAGTTAGCATAATGCTAGCAACATGCTAATATTGTTAGCATCATGTTAGCGACATGCTAATATAATTAACAATGTTGGCGACATGCTAATATTGTTAGCATAATGGTAGCGACATGCCAACAGCATGCTAATGATTTTGCTAGGGGGCGTGGCTTATGAACATCATGATAAATGTGAAAGACTGATTGGTTGCCTGAGTTAATTCTCAGTGGGATTCACAGGTAAATTCATTTTCAATGTTCCTATGGAAGTTACCATTGTATGTTAATTGCCCCCTGATCGGACAGTTTACTACTCGCCCCTTAGAAAAGTCATGTCAAGCCCCCCATTTCCGAATAAGCCGAACGATGTGACACCTCCTTCATGGGTCGTTTGTACGGAAGAAGAAGAAAAAAAAAGTCTTTGAGATAACAAAAGTAGTGATTTGATTGATTTAATTTATTGTCCTCCAAAGAGGAAATTCTTTGCCACAGACAGTACCCACATTCCACACATTCTTCAAAGAAAAAAGTGCATACATAAACAGGTGAAAAAAAATAATAATAATAATAATACACGTTACATACAATATTTAAATGCTGCTACGAAGGAAAGAAAACACAAGTTTCTGAAAAAAAATTGGGAAAATAAAAATGTTATCAATGTTCCAGAATAAATTAGCAATTTGGATTAAATAGTAATAATGAATATAAAAGTTTTTATGATATTAAAATGAATAACTGCTCAAATCTCAAATCTGAGCAAATTAAAAATTTTCATTTGAGCTGGAAAAGAAAAAAAAAAAACCAACATAACCGATGATTTGTCCTCTCTCCAAAAACACCAGTATAACATGATGTACGTGAATATCTGTAACAAACTGTCCACGGCGTTTAAACCCGTCTCGTCCCCCTCCAGAGGCGCTGGCACAGGACCTGTTGGAAACCCCGGCTTCTGATTTATCGAAGGAAACGTGTTCCTCGACAGCTCACTGAAATCATCTCGCCTTCCAGCGTGAGATTAATGAAAGTTAGGAAGTGCCAGGGACCGTGTCTCACTCGGCCCGCTCCCGCTCCCGAGAGCGAGCGAGACAAAGGGCGTCTCGGTGAAATTAAACTCCACAAAGACACGTCCACACAACGTCCACTTTAACGTTGTGACTCTCGCATTAAATCGCGTTCAGAAGGCGGAGTAGCTCTGAAAACCGGACCTTGGCGCTTTTTTTTTTTCCCCTGTTGTCTGGGCGTAATTAGATTTCGGTGATTAGGAGCACGTCCATGTGCGGTTATCTCTTGGCTGCTTTCGGTACCATTAAGCGACAGTGGCACAGATGGTTTCGAAATCCTTTGTGCCTTTTTCTTGGTCACTTATTATGTTTGCTTTGGCCGGCAGCCAACCGCTCAATCTTCACAAAGACTCTCTGAAGGTTTGGAAATGAAGAGTGGAGTGACCTGGTGAACTGTTTTCCGAAATTAATTTCTAGAGTTACTGATGGACACAAAGAACCAGCATCCATCCATTTGGATTTTTTTTTTGTTCATGGTTGCTTTTCCTCTTGCGCAGGGTGCGAGCGTTTGACCTGCGTTCCGGTTCCTCGGTGGTGTCGCTATACGCGCATCACATGGGCGTGACCACGGTGCAGGTGGACGATTGGAAGATCGTGAGCGGCGGAAACGAGGGACTGGTGTGCGTGTGGGAGACGAGGATGGGCGCGAAACTCTGGGAGATGCACAACAGGTGAGAGGAAACGGGAACATGATTTACTGCCATATGATTTTATATCAGTTAAACATAACGGCACTGCTGGCTTCTACCTTTTAATTGTGTTTTTAAATTAAATCAATCACGTACGAACTCTACTATTATGCCACTGGAAATGCTGGAAGCGTCCATGACAGTTCCTGAACCTCAGCTACATCCGTCTAGTCCATAATCAGTATGTATGGAAACCACCAGGAACATCTGATAAGATACTGTCACGATACCCAAGTGCTTATTCGACTTACATTGGATGCATTGCTGGCTCAATCGGTTATAGCTGTGGGTTACTGGGTTAATTCTCAGATGCTTGGGGGTTCTAGCCCCATCACTGCCAAGTTGCCACTGTCTAACCCTATCTGGTCCTGCGCTTTGACCCCAGCTTCCTAACTGCGATATGCGAAAATTTCACTGTGAAATTCAAATCTTTTTTGCCAATGTATGATTAGTTTAGAATGCACCACATGCAGGATTGTAAAGGAACTGCAAGATTTCACCACCTCAAACGTGAGCACAATAATAAACATATATATCCAGTATATTTATCGATTTTGGAGTCACTGTGGCAATTGCTACGCAATAAGAATCAGGATACGCCGTAGAATTTTTTTTTTCCATCTCTAATAATCATTCTCAAATAGCTGTTCATTAATAGCCAAATAAAATCTGAATAAATGTTTTAACACTAAAATTATCCACCTCTCTAATGGGATTAAACCCAATGTGCATTTCAGTATGATGTAATAAAGTAAAACATTTTACATTATTCATCCATCCATCCATCCATCCATCCATCTATCTATCTAGGAACCTCTTAGTCCGATTTGGGATTTATTTGCATTTTTACGACTGTGGTACGTCACATTCACACGCTACGGGCAATTTAGAAACGCCAGTCAGCCTAAACTGCATTTCTCTAAACTGTGGGAGGAAACCGGAGGAAACTACAGGGAGAACTTGCAAACTCCATGCACACACACCCCTCGGCGGGAGTCAAACCCGGACCCTGGAGGTGTGAGGCCACAGTGCTAATCGCTACAGCACAGTTTGTCAACCATCTTAATTTGACATCAACTAACAAACCTATTTAGAGCTTACCTTGTGATTCTTTATGATCTCAAAGCCGCATACAGTTCATCAACACACATGCACACACACACTGTTTTTCCCTGTAGACGGTGCAGCAGCATGGGTCAGCATGTAAGTCTAAAGCTTCACATTATAATTTAAGACAATTTTAAAACTATGAATGAACTATGACTCTTCACTAACCCTAAGCTCGATTGTTGCCTAGTTGTTGTAATTAATAGGGTGTGTGTGTTTCGCATAGGCACCCAGTCCGTCACATACGGTTCAATAGCAGCTCCCTGGTGACGGCCAACATCCCCGATGAAAAGAACCCACGTGGAGCGTGCATCACTGACGATGACCTCACCGCTCACCGCAGGTACTTAACCTTACCTACTTGCTCATTTATTAACTTGTGTACTTAATTACTTAGCGTTCCTTAATTATTTACTTACCTACCTATTTTTATTAAATTACTTACTTACCTGTGTATTACATTGCTTATACATTACCTACTTATTTACTTATTACATTATTTATTTGTTAACTTGTTGTTGGCTCAGTTGGTTAAGGCTGTGGGTTATTGGGTTACTGATCGGAAGGTCGGGGGTTCGAACCCCAGCATCGCCAAGTTGTCACTGTTGAGCCCTTGAGCAAGGCCCTTAACCCTATCCGCTCCAGGGGCGCTGTAAGCTGGCTGACCCTGTGCTCTGACCTCAGTTTCTTAATTGGGATATGCGAAGAAATAATTTCACTGTGCTGTAAAGTACATGTGTCAAATACTTTAATATTTTTTTTTTATTTGCTTATTTATGATCGTATTTACAAAAGTATTCATATGCCCACTTTTCAGATTTTTATTTGTTAAACATTTTGAAAAATGTTCTTAATTTCTTAATCACATCGAATCCCAATAAAAAAACATTAACGTTTGTGGTTGTAATGTGACAAAATACTCAATGAAAAGTTCAATGAATACAATTTTTAATGATTATTTACCAACCAACTTATTTATTAGTTATTATTATATTATATTATACTTATTTATTACATTTCTTATTTATTTACTTTTCATTTACTCACTTACCTGCATATTTTACAGATTTGCTTACTTATTATTTATTTATTTATCTATCTATCTATCTGTGTACCTATTACCTTTATTATTCATCTTCCTACTTATACGTTTATTACATTGGTTAATTATATGCATGCATTTACTTGCTTATATACATTTTTACTTATTTACCTACTTATCTATTTTGCATTTTCTTTACCTACTTAGCCTAAAACATTTCTAATTGTCCTATAAAGTCACGTAGACTTCCTGTTAACGTTGCTCCATGAATCAGTGTCAAATTTAAACCCCGCTCCTGCCCATGTATCTCTCTCATGCAGACACCGGGGGGCGATCTGCTACTACGATTTCTCGGTGGACTCCTCCTCCCAGGAGCACGTGCTGCCCATCTGCAGGTCCGACTACACCGAGACGACCGGCTACAACTACAACATCGGCCTGGTCACGCCTTATGACGAGCTCGCTGAGCCTCATGGCT
Source organism: Clarias fuscus (assembly GCA_030347435.1). Classification (NCBI taxonomy): domain Eukaryota; kingdom Metazoa; phylum Chordata; class Actinopteri; order Siluriformes; family Clariidae; genus Clarias; species Clarias fuscus. The sequence continues at coordinate 24,893,351 of CM059208.1, forward strand.
CAGGGCTCTGACCCACAATGCACCTGGGCAAGGTCAATAAGAGACTGGTGGATTCTTTATGAAAACTTTCGGACTGTATATGATGAAATTATAGATCTATAGTCTTTTTAAAAACACTTTTCCTTAATTGGTTTTATTTTGATATTTAATTCATCGTATTTTCACAGACATGAATTTCCGTGATTTGTGTATTACAGTGATTGTTTTTTATTTTTTATGTTAAGTCATAATCTTTCACAAAGTTTCAGTGATTATCAAAGATTCAAACCGTTATTGGTTCATGTGGAAATGTTTTTTTTTTTTTTTAAAGCCTCATGTTGCACAGAACTAAACTGCCGATAAACAATATTTCTCCTCCAACGCTTCTGTATGTTTAATGTCCAGCCTGTAAACAAGAGGAACTTGAAAATAGTAGCTGGAAGAACCGGACCGAGTGGGTGTTGGGGTAAACTGTACCACCGTGACTCGGTTTTCATTGTTTCATTGGGTGTTATTGTTTTTCTTGTGAAATTCCCAATACGTTTGATGTGTCACATGACCCTCTTCCTATTGAAAAAACAAAAGTTGGATCCAAGATGGCCGACTTCAAAATGGCCACCATGGTCACCACCCATCTTGAAAAGTTTGCCCCCTCACATATACTAATGTGCCACAAACAGGACGTTAATATCACCAACCATTCCCATTTTATTAAGGTGTATCCATATAAATGGCCCGCCCTGTGTATATATTGACCAAAAACCTAGTGACCCATCAGAATTGAAAAATTCAACAACACTGTGGTTTTTAAGAGGAAGGAAACACCTTGGCACATGCTCTACTGATTTTGGTAATATCTTTACTTCTGCTTATGAATCCATTCTTTATTTGTTAATGGTTATGAATAGAAAGATTTTTAAAAAATGTGCTCAATTTGAAAAATGTGTGTACATTTGAATAGGATGTAATATTTAAATAAGGGGAATAAAAAAAGAGTATGTACATATTTTCCCTTATAGTTACTACATTATAGTAGTTCATCATCGTCTGTACCACTTTATCCTGTGTACAGGGTCGCAGGGGGGCTGGAGCCTATGGGCGGGGTACACCCTGGACAGGGCACACTCACACGCTCATACGTTAATTCACACACTATGGGCAGTTTGGGAACGCCAGTTAGTTTAATCCTCATGTCTTTAAACTGTTGGAGGAACCCGGAGCATGGGAAGAACATCCACACAGAGCATCCCCCGAGGTGTGAATCGAACCCGAACCCTGGAGGTGCGAGGCTACTACGGCGCCACATTAATGCAGTTTTCTAAGAGGAATGTTTGGGCGCTATTTAAAGATCTCCATGTGGTTTGGATGTGTCAGATATTTATAGCTTCCCTTCCATTGCGCATTATCTACTAGTGTACGTTCTTTTCTTTCTTTCTTTTTTTTTTTTATACTTCAAACTAACGGCACAAACACCAAACTGTAAAGGTTAAAATAATCATGAACCTTTTTCATTTGTAATAAATTTTTAAAAAATGGACCAATCTCTCTCTCTCTCTCTCTCTCTCTCTCTCTCTCTCTCTCTATATATATATATATATATATATATATATATATATATATATATATAGATTTCCATAGTAAAGTTATATACATAAATTATGCAGATTTCTTTTCTCGCAGATGCACTGGGTGCAGAATTTAACCTCTACTCAAAGGCACCCGAAATAGACCAAGGCCTGAAAGGGATTAATAAATTATCCCCCCCCCCGCCACCCTTTCAGCCTCGTGCTCTTCTCCTCAGCGCTTACATCGGATAAAAAATATGTCCGCAGGAATGCCGCACATCTCGTCCAACCTGTCGAGGTGTCGCACATGCGGCAGTACTGGAATGTTTCAATGGAAAGGTCGAACTACTGTAGTTAGTGCAGAGTGCTGTGGACGCTTGGCAAACATATCGCCGAGCTTTTGTGGTCTCGCGCTTGAAGCGGTTTACTTCCTGCAGCCCATCGTCGTCGTGTCCATGTACAGAAAGCGGATGTACATCCTCGAATCGATCTCCACACCTTGTAAAATCTGAACGAAGAAGAAGGGGTGAAAAAGGATGACAAAAATAAGTAGGTGAATGGACAAGGAGATACGAGAAGAGCGATTGACAAACCTGAATGAAATGCTCAAACGTGATTCCCTCGTAGATCTGATCTGGAGCCTGGACAGGTTGAAGATATGAATGGATGAATGTAATAACAATCAAGAATAACGTTCCAGATGTTATCCTTAAAAAGGAAGATATTTGTAATGCTACTGAAATTTTCAGCCATGTTTCATAGATGCACGAAAACACTTGGGGTTGTGCTGTTGCAGGAAAATAAGCAATAACCAGGTGATGAGATGTTGCTCTACATGTTACAGTGTTACTGTTACCACCATGAGGTTGATTCATTTCCGTTAAAGACACATCCTGGAATGTTTTGTTCCTTTTATCCCAAAAGTGACCATTTGTCATTTATTCATTCGTTCTTCTCCAATACTGCTTGTCCTGTTCAGGGTCTCAAGGGGCCTGGAGCCTATCCCAGAAGACTTAGGGCACAAGGCGGGGAACACCCTGGACAGAGTGCCAGTCCATCACAGGGCACACCTGCACACACGCTCAAACTCATTCACACCCTATGGGAAATTTGGGAATGCCTGGTAGCCTAATCTGCATGTCTTTGGACTGTGGAAGGAAACCCACCAAGCATGGGGAGCTTGTAATTTGGGTCCCTGCTCCCCGCACACATCAATGAACCTTGGGTTGCCTTTCTTTGGAGGACTCTTCTTTAGGTACTAACCACTGCATACCAGGGACGCACCACACCACAACACCTGCTGCTTTGAAGATGCTTTGACTCAGTGGTCTGGTCATCGCAATTAAATTTACATTACATTTACATTAACAGCATTTTGCAGACACCCTTATCCAGAGCAACTTACATTTTAGGGTTAAGGGCCTTGCTCAAGGGCTCACCATTGGCAAACTGTATCATTGCTAGGGTTCGAACCTGGGGTTTGAACCTAGTATCTTTCATTCAGTAGCTCAATGCCTTAACCACTGAACTATTCCTGAACCCAATTTGGTAATTACACCATTCTCAAAGTTGCTTCCCCATTCATCCTGCTTCCAACACATCAACTCCATGATTGGTGTAGTTCCTAACCGTCACAGCCTGTTTACAGATTTGTGGCTTAATTTCATTTGAAGCGATTTGGCCGAGAGTTCACTGACGGGATTTTGTACCATGTGTCATAGACATCCTTGTGTAATTGTGCTAAGGAGGAAAAACCTGTCCAGCCATCTCTGAACCTCTGTAGACCAACTTGGCGCAGTGGAGGCCAATGGTGACCATGGTATTTATTGTGATTTTACAACCGTGTCAACATTCACACACTACGGGCAATTTGGGAACGCCAATTAGCCTAACCTGTATGCTTTAATGTAGGTTAAACGAACTTGCCCTTTTTTATTTCATGTAGCTATAATAATATAATAGTCCAGACAGATCTTTGTAATAATTAAACAATCTGCAATTTGCTGTGTTTTAAGAGGAATAAAACACTTTAGGACACCTCAACACCTCTTTCTTAATTATTTTCTTATAGCAGCAAATCCCTGAATGTTTAATTCTTTAACTAACGGGGTATAATGTAGAGATGTAGATACTATACCATCTGGCCCATGGTGACACTTGCGACCTCGAGCATAGCAGCGTCTGCGATGGCTTTGGTTGTTTCTTCTTCTATATTCCCGGAGTTGGACAGCAGCTCTTCTACCAGCTGCAGAACATCAGCACAGAGGTTTAGAACCAGCCGAAAGCACAATCTTTTAAGCAGATTAAACTGATCGAAAAAAAAAAAAAACCTGTAGCAGAGCTTATCAACGTTAAAGTCATTTTCTAAACAGGTTCCAGATCAGATCTTTTGTTGCGGTTTATTCAATCACACGTACTTATGTAAATTACTCAGCTGAAGGCAGCTCTTCAGATCAGAGACTGGCTACAGGGATAAATATGTTAGAGCATTCATAAATTAACTTTATTAGCATCATGGGAGAAAAGTCAACAATGAAAAGTATATTTTTAAAGATGATCTGATTATAGTAGTGCAAATCATGTTAGAAATAAAACAGCCTTAGTTATAAATGTAATGGGCGATTAGGTGGACTGGTGGCTTAATGGTTAGTAATGTAAGTGGGTTTAATTTCTGTCTTGGGGTCTGTGTGCATGGGGTTTGCATGTTGCTGGGTTTTCTTTGGGTACTCTGGTTTCCTCCTATGGAGTTCTCAAATTGCCCCATATTGTCTGAATGTTGACCAGAGGTCCTTCCGTAGTCATAAAACTGGGAATAAACACAATGGTCACCATTGGCCTCCAAAGTCCGTAGTTGGGCTACAGATGTTACTATATGGATGGATGGAATGAAGGATTAATTCATATCACGTTTATTGATGCAAAGTCACTGATTTTGCGTAAACGGACCTTCAGAAATTTTTGATGGGCAACCAAATGTGGAAAACATTTCTTACCTTTCTGTACTCGTCCAAAGCGATGATCCCATCGTTGTCTTTGTCATGCATGTTGAACAGAACTAAAGGAAGGGAAAGAAAAAAAGAGATCATTCAGTCCAACAGAACCGAATTGATCTATACGCTGTCCCTAAACATAGAAACTTCTCAAGCTTCTCTTAGAAACAAACATATTGCATCTCCATCATTGGAGATTTACAGGTCATATATACTGTGTTGTGAATTCAAACTGGACAATGTAGGTGTGTTCGTGTGTGGGTCGTGGTGGTGGAGGTGGTGGTGGTTGGGGTGCGCTCACTCACAGCGAAGTTTCTCTTTTGTAAACTTCTCTTTATCCTCCTCCTCTTTTATTGGCCTGAAGTGTGAAACGACAGTGAGGAACTCCTCGAAGCCGATCTCATCCACTCTGCCCACCTCGCCCCGACCAAAGTTCCTGCCAAAGGACCAAGTCGGTTTATAGCAATAACACTACTAATGATGTTTAACAAGTGTGTGTGTTTGTGTTCACCAACCACTTATTTCAGTAGATTTTAGATACTTTTCAAATCTTAGTCCATGTTTCTGCTGAGAGGAACAGGAGGGTGGAAATCCAGCTCACTCCTTAAAACCTGTTTGATGCCAAACCCAGACTAGTGTAACTGGTTTCCTGTTTAGTCTTTGTATCATGACTAGCTTCCAGCTGTTCCCTAGTTTCACTGCCCTTAATTCCCAAGTGTTTATTAGCTTTCTGCTGCTCTGTAGTTTCCAGTGTAATTTTAAGAATTTTAAGCATGTTATTTTATTTCCAGCTGTTCTAAAGTTTTCACTGTCCTTAGTTTCCAAGTGCACCATATTTTCTTAGGTCTCAAGTTTCCAGCTGTTCCCTTGTTTCCTACGGTTTCCTTGGTTCCAACATGTCCTTTCTTTTCTTTGGTTTCTACCTTTCCTGTAGTGTCTTTGGACTAATCAAACCCCCCATTAAGAAAAAAAAAATCCCCTTCCCAACTGTGTTTGACTGATGGCACTTAGTTAGTAACCTAGTAACCCAGTGTAAGGATCTATCCAATGACGAAAACTTCAAAGCACTTTTTTTTTGGATAAGAGCATCTGCCAAATGCCTAAAGGTAAATGAAGATGTCTCAATGTGTTGTCTTTTTTCAAGCTGTTTTCTTTATTTTCAGCTGTTCCCCTTTTTTTCAGTGTATTTAGTTTCTGTTGCCTTGTTTTTAGTGTCTTTACACTGAAAATGGTTATGAAATTTTAAGCAGTTTCCAGCTGTTGCCCAGTTTACAGTAACTTTAGACTCCAGCTGTTCCCTAGTTTAGACTGACTTTAGGCTCCAGCTGTTCCCTAGTTTACACTGACTTTAGACTCCAGCTGTTCCCTAGTTTACACTGACTTTAGACTCCAGCTGTTCCCTAGTTTACACTGACTTTGTGACTCCAGCTGTTCTCTACTTTACAGTCTCTTTATTTGTCTACTGTTCTCCAGTTTACAGTGACTTTAAAACTTCAGCTGTTCTCTAGTGTACAGGAACTTTAGACTCCAGCTGCTACTGTTCTCCAGTTTACAGTGACTTTAAAACTTCAGCTGTTCTCTAGTGTACAGGAACTTTAGACTCCAGCTGTTCACTAGCTTACACTGAATTTAGGCTTCAGCTGTTCCCTAGTTTAGACTGACTTTAGACTCCAGCTGTTCTCTACTTTACAGTTTCTTTATTTGGCTGCTGTTCTCCAGTTTACACATGCCTTTGAGACTTCAGCTGTTCCCTAGTTTCCATTCGTTATCTGTGTATTTTTTATGTTCCGTATTTCCTGGGTTTCTCTTTCTATTATAAGCGTCCAGCATCCCCAGTATTCTGGTGTTTCCTGGTGTCTCCAGTGTCCAGGCCCAGTTCCCTCCTTGCTACTGTAGTTCTCAGTGACCTTAGCTGTATCTCATTCTTTTCTTAGCCTTTGCTGTTCCAAAACTTTCCAGAAAATTTTTTCCTGTGTCCTTCATCCCACTTTGCAGTTTTCATTGTTTAATTATTGTGACTCATAACGGCCCATAATGTCCAGCTGTTCTTTGGATTACGGTTTCTCTACAGTACATAGCTTCCTGGATTTCCACCGTGGTTCTGACTTCCTACCTTTCAGTGCTCCCGTCTTATCTGGTTTCTATATTCCCTAAAACATACATGTGTAAAATAATGGATTTTTGAAAAACGGGAGTACACAGTAAATGTACCGTAGGTACCTTTTATCGAAGAAGGCGTCGATGATTTGAGTTCTAATCGGGTTGAAGGTCAAATCGCTGATGGTCTCCAGGTCAATTCGGCTAAAATTCGGGAAAAAAAACAAGAAGAGAAAGAACACGTTCTAATGCTTTCTATTGAGCAATGAGGTGTAATTTATATGCTGGCACACGTGAAGTACCTCAGTCTGTCGCTGTGGTGGGCCAGGAGCTTAAATCTCTTGTGCAGGTTTTTGATCTGCTCCGAAGAAACTGGATGAACAAGAAAAGCAAAGGATTTGCATGACGTTTTGTACTCGTCAAAAGATCCGGATCACGCTTGCAATCATATTGCACGCACTTGCTGTACATTACCGGGAAATAGGGATACCTAACTGTATTCCTTTAAACAAAAATGCAAACATTTGTTTTAATAATTGTAATATTTATATTCATAAAATAAAATAAAACAGATGGTTTTTAGATGGCTAATAAGGTAAACATCTACAGTACAAGGAAACCTTTGCTAAGATGTATTTGCTTAGACTGTGTGTTTTAATGCAACACAGAGTGCTTACAGTGTAATTATTAACACATCACCAAAGCCTGTGTTTGTACACTACACAACCTGCAATCTGTCGTCTCACAGGTGAGCTCGGGCTTCACGTTCTGTTCACGCACACCTACTGTAACAACCAACAATAAGTAATGATAACCTCTTAATGTGCTGTTTCAGCAAGCAGACTGAGACGAGGCGGGATTAGCAGTGATACCTGAGCTTAAACCGGGTGATGCATGTCTAGATGTAGCGATAGAAAGTCGACTGATTCAAATTTGTTTGTGTGAAATAGCGAAAACAGTCCTGATCTATCGATTTGCGACATGGACTACAGCAGGCACCAAGCAATCAGTAGCAGATCATTGAAATCCTATACAGTAAGTTGCGAGGTGTGGCCTCCATGGCTCGGATTTGTTTTTCCAGTACAAAGAGTCAAGAGACACTTGTTTGGATTGAGATCTGAAGAATATGGAGGCCGAGACAACACCTCAAACTTGTTCCTAAAACCAAACACTAACAGAAACAGCATTAACATTTTCCCAATTTGAGTTCAACACTAGCTCGTCTATTGGACCGGACTACACGGGCCAGCCTTCACTCCCCATGTGCATCAGTCAGCCTTGGTCTGCCATGATCCTGTCGCCAGTTCACTGGTTTTCCTTCCTTGGGCCTGACCACTGCAGACTGGGAACATCCCACAAGATTTGCTCTCACCCAGCTGTCTAGACACGGCCCTTGTCCAAGTCGCTCAAATCCTTACACTTGCCCATTTTTTTTTCTGCATCCAACACATCAATCTCAGAGACAAAGCGTTTACTTGCTTCCTGATAAATTCCAATCACTGACAGATTATACATAGTGTATTGTAGCTCATACAGCGTTAGCGTTAAATAGTGAATAAAAAAAAAAATCTAAATCTTGTATCGTACCAGATTCTGGGGTGTCATGATATTTATAACCATCAATATTAAAATTTAAATCATGCAATTATATATATATAGCTCAGTGGTTAGGGCATTTGATTACGGTTCAGAAAGGTCTCAGGTTCAAATCCCATGACCACCAAGTTGTCACTGTTGGGCCCTTAAGAAAGGCCCTTAACCCTCAACTACTCAGATGTATAAGGAGATTAAAAAAAAGATGTAAGTCGCTCTGGATAAGGGTGTCTGGGAGGTGGCAGTGAGATGTACTGTAGCTCCCTCTTAGCCACGCCGTCACAAGAGTAAACTACAGTACCAATGCTCTGTAGTGTACTGTATTGCCAGTCATATTCAACAGTTTATTTTGTGAAAAAGGTTTCTGTTGCCTAACTGCAGGCTAATGTACTATGCTAAGCTGTACTAAGCTATGCTATCCAGTATGTAATTTCATTGGGTATTTATTAGGTAAGGAGATTAGGGCATTTTATAAGGAAGTAGATAAGGCATTAGACTACCGTCCCGAATGTCGCAGGTTCAAACCCCACCACCACCAAGTTGGTCCTTGAGCAAGCCCTAATCTGCTCAGATGTATGATGAAATACGAATGTAAGTCACTTTGGATAAGGCCGTCTGCCAAATGCAATAAATGCTAAGACAAGGTTTGATTTCTGATTTTCAAGTATTGACGGGTTTATCGGAACGTAACCTCACCGTAAGGTACCAATCAAAAGTTTAGACACAAGTTTGGATTTAATTTCTATGTCCTGGAACAATACTGGTGATTTCAAAACTACAGTATGAAATAACACATATGGCATTAGGTAATAAAGTAACAACAACAACAACAACAACAACAGTCAGAGGAAATGAAGGACAGCTGTTCTGGAGCTGAGCTTAAATCGGGTGATGCATGTCTAGATGTAGCGATAGAAAGTCGACTGATTCATGTCTCAACTTATAAACAAACTTGTTTGTGTGAATGAGCCAAAACAGTCCTGATCTGTCGAGTTGAGACATGGACTAAAGCAGATTTTTGAAGGTGTGTGTGTGATTGTGTGTGTGATCATTTAAATCCTGTACAGTAAGTTGTGAGGTGACTTAAGGTCACATATCCTGTACTCTATTCTCCGTGACTTTACATTAGATGTCATTGGCGTTAATGTTTGACGTCTTACATCATCACAAGTACATGATTCTGATGCACGAGAAGTGTAATGGCGTGTAAAGATAAACTCTAATGCACAATAAATCGTTATCATCAAACAACAAATCTGTAAGTGTTATGAAATCAGAGAAAGAGCAAAGAGGGAGATTATATGAGCACTAAGCCGCAAGAGTGTAACCAAACTTCCTCCTGACTTAGATCAAGACGTTTCCCTTAATATGTTTCCCACGATTGAGATGCAGAGAGAGAGAGAGAGAGAGAGAGAGAGATGGTGTACTCACAGCCAGTTCTCTCGGAAAGCTGATTGAGCTCTTCTTCTTGCAGGTCAGACTGAGAGGAGCCCATGTTCAACCTGTCTCAGGACTGAGCACTGAGAGACAAGAGACAGAGAGAGAGAGAGAGAGAGAGCGAAGCCAGGAAACTGAGTGAGTGTGTGTGTGTGAGAGAGACAGAGAGAGAGAGAGAGAGAGGGGCAGGTGTGCCCTCTCTCCACCCCTCTCCTCCACCCCCTGTGCCTGACTCCGCCTACCGAAAGAGGAAAGATTAAAGAGGAACCAGACTGTCAGACTGCACCTCGTTCCTCTTCCTCCTTCAGATTGCTTTCATGTATTTTAACCAACCCCATGTTTGCATGTTTAACCTTCCTCTTTAAAACTTTTTTAATGCAAGTTTTTTTTTTTTAAATCAGGCAAAACTCTGACATAATAATGATTAATAAATATAGTCGCAAGAAACAATGAGAGGGCCCAAGCACCATCGTCACCCGGGCACAGCATAAAGACATTTAAACGGGACATATCAATACCGTAATTGTAGGAGACCGTTGGCAATTCTTTAAGCATGTTAAGACCTTGAAAAAAAAAATCCTCAAAAAAACAAACAAAAAAAAACAAGTGTGTCCTGCGTCCTAGAGGTCATCATTGTTACCTCGTGTCTGGTGGGTTTCCTACTGGGTGCAGGGTCAAACTATACAGTATAGATGATGTACAGTACGGACCTGTGTGATTAGGTAATAAAAATGCATGGTCAGAAAGGTTTATGTAGAGTTTGTCAATAATTTAAGTAGTTATTTATTTTTAAACTACTTTAATAAATAAAATAGTCAAACATCCTCTCAATGAGATCCTTTAGGCCATTATTATATTACACTTTTCGCCTCGATACACAGGATTGAATACAAAATGGCACCTTTGGACAGTTTCAGTTTGAATCGCAAGATGTATCGAAATATATCTTTTTTTTTTAAATAAAATTGTGTTTTATTTAATTTATTTATTTGGAAGCACAGTGGTGTAATGGTTCGCACAGTGGCCTCACACCTCCAGGGTCGAGGGTTCGATTCCCGCCTCGGGTCTGTGTGCATGGAGTTTGCATGTTCTCCCCGTGCCAGGTGGTTTTCCAAAGATGTGCAGATTAGACTAATTGGCATTCCCAAATTGCCCATAGTGTATGTACAGTATATGTCCTGCGATGGATCCTACCCCTCGTGCCCTGTCTCCCGGGACAGGCTCCAGGCTCCCCGCGCCCCTGAATACAGGATAAACCGGTATAGACGATGAAGATATTTATTATTATTATTATTAATAATATTATTGGAAGTAAGCTGTGCGGATTCTGACCCCTACTGTATATGCTACCATTACCTGTGAATAGATCGTGTGGTCAACTCGCTGCAGCTCCTCACGCTGCTCCAACATTCCGTTACTCTGCCGTATTTCTGCCTGTCGTATGTTTGCATGCTGTCTATCTACTGTTACATTCAGTAAGGAACAATTGTGACACGCTCACAGTATGACATAAAAGTTGATGATGATGATGCACACGCTCTAGGTCTACTCTCATGTGAAAGTAGGACCTGGAAATTCTCTGAAATGTGCCAACACTTATAAGGATTTTCTGTATGTCTTTCTAGCTAGCTATCTACAGTGCCATGAAAACGTTTTTGCATATTTGTCACACTCATATGATTCAGATCATAAAAACTAATTTTAATATTTTACAAAGCTAATTTGGGTAAGTATAAAATGCCCTTTCCAAACTGATACAGGTCGTCTCCGACTTATGAACATCCTAGTTGCGAATTTCTGCAGATACAAACGGGACGCAGTTCTACTTCTACGCAGTTCTACGCAGTGCACTGCAGTGTCTAAAAATAGACACTGCAGTGCACCAGATACCAATATTTACAATTATATACAATATTTTCAATGTGTAAGTAAATGTCTAATGTGTAATGTCTAAATTCAGGTATATTGTACATGTGTGTGTGTGTGGGAGAAATGAGTCTGCCTCACCGGTTTCAGTGAATCAGTCCGGGAGCGTGATGGTAGAAAATGTCTGTCCTGTAAAGCCGTCCTGATGGTGAATAATTATCATTTTGGAAAATCCTCAATAAAATAGTTCACAGTCCAATACAGTGGAAAACAGCTCTGAGACAAAAATGGCATCCGGGATTCCCTTTGCGATTTAAAGGTGCAGAGACGACACTGTTACATTTGACACGTGTGAGATACATTTCCTTAGGCGTGGGTACGGATTTTGACCACATGGTGGCGGAGTGGGGAAAGGGGCACGTGGCAAAGACTCACTTTGTCGGACTTAAGAACAAATCAGACTTACGGACGTGCTTCCGGAACAGAACTTGTTTGTAAGTCGGGGACGACCTGTACATGTCAATTACTCTGCTTTTCATCTGTTCTTAGATGTCTTTAGATCATGATGCTTGTTTAGATCTCTTAGTGTGCTTTATTTTGTCTTATTATAAGTGAATTCTTGATTCAACAGAACTGGCAGTAATCAGGCCCGGGTGCTTTAACAGAGTGATCCAAAGTTCATATATGATTTAGCAAAGAGGGCAATTACTTTTTCACATTGGCCCAGGTAGGTTTGGACGACTTTTTTTTTTCATCCCTCAATAAATGAAAGCATAATTTAAAAACTGGATGTAATATTTACTTGAGTAAATAAAACCCCTGTAGAGATAAGCTGTTCAACATGGACAAGTGAATAAATATGTATAAATGTTCATGTCGTGAGAAAATGATGATTTAACAGTATTGTGTTTGGAAAGAGTCAGTGTTGTGTCACTTCCTGTTCTCCGTCACACTTCATGATGGATGAATTTGCATTTCAGAGTTTTGCATTAACTCGACAAGCCTTGTTTTGTTGTCATATAAACCTCGAATGGGGCGGGAAAGGGTGTGGGAGCGATCTCGGGTTATGTGAGGCACGTTCAAGTCAAACCGGGACTTGTGATACAGAACACAGTTATGAGAATTAAAAGTCTCTTTATTTCTCTGTATAATCCTCTGCTACACTAATACACTTCTCCCAGTGTTTCACTAGTGCTTGGACACCATCAAGGTAGAAAGTTTTCTCTGGATTGCCTGCTTCATGTCTAAAAACGCCGGCCTCCCAGGAATTCCTTTAGTGTCCCAAATGTCTTGAAATGCCTTGGAGCGAGGTCAGGTGGCGGGAACCTCAAATGTCTGCACCGTTCAAATGTTATCAGTTTTACCCCTTCATCAACAGGAAATTCCATCATGAGTCCCGGTTTGACTCGAACGCCCCTTATAGCTTCTGCAAGAGAGCTTTGGAAATAAAAAAAAATATATATATACATATTCATTTTTAAAGTGTTCGAACCGTTAACATTTTGCTGTGATATATAGGGGTAAAATAAATAAATAATAATAAAAAAACCTTGTGACGATATTGGAAAGTAATCACCCCTGCGTCACACCACAATGTTGTTGATGATGAATATTCTTTTCCTTGAAGCACAAAAACAAGTTAAATTTTTTGTAAAATGTTACATTGAAAAAAAAAAAATTCGTTCTAGAAAAAAAGAACAGAGCTGAAACTAAAGTTTGAGCTTCACTTTTTTATTTTTGGCATCACTTCTCGTTTCTCTACAGACATTTAAAGCAATCATCATCATCATTATTATTATTATTATTTTTAACATCACTTTTTAACTTTCACAAGCTCTCTAATTAATTGTAAATATATTAGAAAAAAAATAAGGGGTATATATATATATATAATTTTTGTTTTTTATTCTCTCATAAGTGCATGAGCCTTGGGGTGGTGATGATCAGTAACGAGCTCTACAGTATAGGGACGACCCTATCAATGGATTACAATGATACTACAGGACTGATCCGGGATCAGGGTTTCAATTCCCCCCCCCACAAAACAATGAACAAAAACTAGTGTTGAAGTGCTCACCTGGGATTAGGGACAAGATTGAGATCCAGAAAGTGCGATCACAAAAATCCGAGAGATTCTAATAAATAAATAAATAAATCTGGACGTGTCTATGATGCGTGACGTGTTAAAGCTGAGTGTGTGTCTGTCACTGCAATGAGAGATGAAGCTCAACTCAACTCAGTGTTTCTCTTAGAATGATGTGTGTGTGTGTGTGTGTGTGTGTGTGTGTGTGTGTGTGTGTGTTTAAGGTGCAGTGGTGCCGTGGTCGGGGTCTGACCCCGCAGCGTGTCCTGAGTCTGAGCGGTACAGCTCCTGTACGGCTCTCAGCGTCTCTGCCATGTCCTCTGGGTAATGGCTCTGGAGCTCCTCGTTGGCCGTGTAGTGCATGTCGGAGAAATCGCTGAAGTAGCGCCCGACTTCTGGGTGACTGATTTCCAACGGAGCGGCGTGAGGTTCCAGGTTCTCTACAGAGACACAGAGAGAGAGAGAGAGAGAGAGAGAGAGAGAGAGAGATAAGTACAGACACCCAGACAAAGACAGAAAGGTAGACATGAGACGAGAGAGCAAGATGGAGAAAGCGAGAGCAATAGAGAGAGAGAGAAGAGAGAGAGAGAGAGAGAGACTGACTCAAACTGAAGCACACAGAGAAAGCGAGAAGCATCTGGAGTTTCCTTTAGGATCAAGAAAGCATCCATCTATCTACAGAGAGACAGTTAGACACAGAAAGTTGGACAGAAATGCAGAGACATGAAAGAGACACAGGGAGAGAAAGGAAAATGGAAAGAGTGACATAAGAGAGAAAAAGAGAGACACAAAGAGATAGAGAGAGAGAGAGAGACAAAGAGAAAGACACAGAAAAAGAAAGAAGTAGAAGGATGCGTATAGAGAGATAGAGACACATACATCGAGACAAAAACAGGAAGGTAGACATGGAGAGAGCAAGACAGAGAAAGTGATAGAGAGAGAAATAGAGAGAGAGACTGACCGAGAGAAAGAGAAGGAGCGAAGAAGATGGAGAGACGGAGCATGAGAGAGCGATACAGAGAGTTTGCGAAGGCGAGACAGAGAGAGACAAAAGCAAGAGAGAGACAGACACACGTGAGGGAAAAAAAGAGAAGCTCGAGAGACAGAAAGATGGAAGAGAGATAAAACAGAATGGAAAGAGTCATGCAGAAGGAAAGACAGAAAGACGAGGAGAAATAGAAGGAGACAGAGAGAGAAGATGAGAGAGTGATACAGGGCGTGAGGAGAGACAGAGAGAGAGAGAGAGAGAGAAACAGGGAGAAAGAGATGGAGAGACGTGAGACAAGGCATGAGAGTGTGATACAGGATAAGGAGGAGAGAGAGAAGGAGAGACACAGAGAGATTCATGAACATTAGTAGATGGACGGGCGTGGTGGGAGTTCTCTCCTCAGACCCCTGGGAGAACCCGTCCTCACCCTGAGCGGCGTATCTGCAGGTGCCGTCCTGCACCAGGACGTTGTAGAATGGCTGATCGGCGCCGTGGCTCAGCTGATGCACCCGCATGGTGGCGATCCACTCGGGACTCATGGAGCATTTCGGGTCCCAGCCGTACACCACGCAGTTATACCCCGACCTGCACACAGGAACAGGAAGTGAAGCAATCAGACGCGCAAACATCTCAGCGCTCCAGGGAGAGGCGACCGGGACGCGACAGGGATGCGACAGGGATGCGACTCCTGTGTGCGGCAAAACCTTCACAGAGATATTCAAACGACACCGCTGTTTCTCACACAGGTCTGTGTGTGTGTGTGTGTGTGTGTGTGTGTGTGTGTGTGTGAGTGAGAGACGACACGCACCTCTTGTGTTTCATGATGAGGCCGACCGAGTACTGCACTTGGGCGTGTTCGGGAGTGCTGCGTCTCTTCACCTCGGGCTCCACGGCGTGTCTCTTGTGCTGGATATGTTCCAGCGTGTGCTGCACCAGGTAACCCACGGCGCCGTGCTGAGACGGGTCCAACGCCTGGATGTGCTGCAGGATGTCCAGGACCTGACGCAGACAAAGGTACATAGAGACAGAGAGAGAGAGAAACGACAACAAATAAATAGACACTCGTTTTTTAAATTATTATTATCATTTTTGTTAAATGTCCAGAACCAGAACAAATGAAATTTTCATGTATATGACAAAAAGTGAAGTGTTTTTTTTTAAACAGAGAACAGTTAAATCAGGTGGGAACTGAATTTGTGAAAGGGGAACTAAAAAAACCTCCGACCGACACCTGCCTCAGAAATGATCTCGAGCCAGAGCTTCAAAATTTGCGTAGAAAAAAAAGATATCAGTCAATATCAGGTGTGTGAAACATTTTGGATGGGATGGTGCAGGATCATGCATGGACACACACACACACAGGCCTATATACACAGTACACACATATACAGTTCTTTAAAGCAGGTTTTTGTAAACATCTAATACTGTTTTTGATGTAATAAAATAATTCAGTAATTCATGACAATTTTTTTTTTTACATATATATTTCATAAACGGTCCAGTTGTTCGGCATTTAAACAGACAATTCGTGTTTATAGATTTATTTTGATAGAAATAATATGTGGCTTATTAAATTTTATTTTTATTTACAACTGCAGTTCAGGTTTCAGGCAGCAGAGGGCTCCAAAAAAAAAAAAAAAAACCTCTCCCTTAGGCAAAACAAACATATTTATATTATAAATATATTATAGCAACATAAAATATATAAACAAATATCAAATAAATTATATTTATATTCCTGCATATAAAAATCTTACTTAACACTTTAACTTTTTTTTTTTTACTTTAACACTAATTTTAATTTTTCATACATAACACTAAAGTATAATAAACCTTATACGCTTTATTTCAGTATGCGGTTTAGATCGCAAGTCAACGCTGGATTGTTTTTCTTTTACACTTAATGTGTCTTCCACACCCGGTTCAAATACGACATTGGTTTCTTCACTGTCTACTGTACATCCAACTCTGCTTCTGATTTCAAACACTTTTTGTTTTATGATATTAGGTGTGTCTTGAAGGAAAAGCAAGTCATGCAACTCCGCATAATAGTCAGCAGGTGGCGACATTCTCACTTTAAATACTACACATCA
The DNA here is from genome assembly GCA_030347435.1 of Clarias fuscus. Classification (NCBI taxonomy): domain Eukaryota; kingdom Metazoa; phylum Chordata; class Actinopteri; order Siluriformes; family Clariidae; genus Clarias; species Clarias fuscus. Next base: position 24,910,042 of record CM059208.1, read on the forward strand.
ATGTTCTTAGGTAATGGCATGCAGAAGATCAGGTAAGTAAAAGTGGATATTTGTGTACTCTTGAGTGGAGAAGAAGTAAAAACTTTTGTCTAATGAAATGACTCAACAACAGATATGTGAAATATGTACTTAAGTCTGGAAACGAAGTACAGCGTTACCTCAGCATACGAATTTAATCCGTTCCAGACAGTTAAGCCTTTATTTATCACATATAAATTACAGCACAGTGAAATTCCTTTTTCGCATATCCCAGCGTAACTGGGGTCAGAGCGCAGCCATGATACAGCGCCCCTGGAGCAGAAAGGGTTAAGGTGGTCAATCTGGTGGAGCTGGGGATCGAACCGCCGACCTTCCGATCAGTAACTCGGTGCCTTAGCCCTCTGAGCCACCACTCCCCCTATTAAAGGTTCACGCTCAGAAGAACACATCGTGACTCGTCATCGTGATTAAGGAGACGCATCACTTTCTAATCAGATCTCCTAGTCAGAAACTATAGAAATGATCCCTAAAAGTGCAGGTGAAATTTCGTACTGTGAAATGCCTTGTCCCATAGGAAATAATGTGAATGTGGATAATCCGTTCCAGCCACCCAAAAATATTACCAGTATTACCAATTTCCAACATGATATTCATATTTTTGCGCATAAAAACAAAAACAATCAAAACATTCAGAAAAGACATGTAAATGATGTCAAATATGAAATAAATAGACATTAAACCTCACTTAACCTTAAAAAGTGAGGCTGCTTTAAAAACCAAACTGAAAGCGGCTCCAATTTCTTCTTGCTAACGTTCCTAGTACCCATGGTGCTACAGTATGTCTTCACTAAATCTTGCACAAAATGCAAAAGAACCCGCAAAAAAAGGCTAACTTGCTTCACGCGGCTTTCCACTGACGTTTTAAACGGCTCCCAGACGTACGCGCAATTTAGCCGGCGTTCGGTTCTCAGTTCTTAAGGTGAAAATCCGGGGCGTTCGGGATTTGTATGCCGAGATACCGCTGTACTGTACTTAAGTGTACTCGGTCACCTCCCACCTCTGTGTATCAGAGAGTACACTGTAAATATGCCAGCATGGGTGTCACAAAGCGATCGTGCCTAGTGCGAGAGCAGCCTAAGGAAAGTGCTGACCTTCTCTGGCCAGATGCCCAGGTGGAAGTAGAGTCGAGCCTGCAGCATCAGATACTGCACGTTATCCGGGTCGATGGTGAGGTAGAGATCCAGAGAGTCCCTGAGAAGCTGGTACGACTTCTCGCTGCCTTCTCTGTACGGAGCGGGGAAAAAAAACGAGACGGATCAGAAATGTCTGTCGTGTAATACGTCGCTTTCTTTACAGGCATGCAAATATTCATCTGTAACGTTATATATTCATTCATTTTAGTGTATCTTTGTAGGGAATGGTCTTGTACATAATAATGCAGTAAATGCATTATTTTCAGGACTTATGTAATATTATAACATTAGATTCCATATAACAAATACAAACCAATGGGGAAAACAAAAATCGATCCCTGATTTTTTTCTTTCTTTCTTTCTTCTTTCTTTCTTAACGCCACACCAGCTTCTATGACTCTGCGACTATATTTATGGTGAGAGTCAGTTTTGTTATTCAATATTAAAACTAGAGAAAATGTTTTAAATTAATTTTTTCTAAGAACTTTAAAACTAAATTCGGATTTACTTGTTTACAACAGAATAAAACAAATTCCTCAAAGCAGTAGAAGAGTTATGGTAAAAAATAAAAAAAAAAAAAAAAAAACGTTTTGATGGAGAGCTGGGTTCTGTATGATGGACACTGTGGTGGATTTTTAGCCATTGGTCCCATGCTGATGTATACATTTATACTTGTTTTTTTTAGATAGTGCTTCTTTGGCCGTTTTGTCCGCTTTCTCATTACCAGGGACTCCTGAGTGTCCAGGTGTCCAAAAGAAAATCATGTGAAAATTATCGGCTTCTAAAAATGATAACTTGGTTAGGATTTCCGTCCTCGCTCACCCCCTCTTGCCGATGTTCAGCAGGTTGCCCACCATGCGCAGCAGCAGTTCGGTGGTGCTGATGGAGCTGTAGTAATCGGCCGTCACCTGCTGGCGGATCAGGTACTCGCACTCTTTAGCCGTCAGCTGCTTGCCTTTCCCGAAGGCGTCGATGTAAACGTAGTCGCAGATATCCTCGCTGCTGCGGGGAACAAACCAGGGCGGATTTATGTTTTGTTTTGGTGCGTTATGTTACCTGGGTAAAATTCGTCCAAAACCCATTCTGCACTATTAGAACTATAATGCCAGACATCGTTTCCATGGTAACAAAAATGACTTTTTATGATGGGTGATCAAAATTATGAAAATGTTAAATGTTCTCTCAGTGGCAGCTCAGAGGGTTACTGATCAAAAGGTTGGCGAATTGAACCCCGGCTGCCCATGTTGGGCCCTTGAGCAAGGCCCTTAACCCTATATTTACATTTAGGAATTTGGCAGACGCCCTTATAATGTATCTAATTATACATCTGAGCATTAGAAAGTTAAGGGCCTTGCTCAGGGGATCGGCAGGGGGAACATGGTGGTTGTAGAGTTTAAACCGCAACAAACAAAACCCCTCATACCTGTGGTTTCGTCTTGTCATAAATTTATACATTATATACATTCTGGCTCTTACGGTTTGCTACTAGAAGGGATAAACCCCTGGTTTACGTACCCTGTCCGGCGCTGGCACCAGCGGAGCAGGAAGTGATTAGGGAAGTTGACCGGCTCGAGTGGGACCCCCAGCTTCCGGGCGAGCGTCATATAGAGCACAGAGAGACTGATGGGAATGCCTGTTCTGCGCAGGAGCACCTAAACACAAGACGAACTGATCAGCGCAGGAGCACAACCAGCACGAATGACCAGGTTATCACATCTATGGAGTTTTTCTTCCCTGATGGCACGGCTATACTCCAGGACTAAGAGTGTGAAAGAGTGTTTCTGGGAGCACGAGGAATCATTTTCACCCACTAAAGGTGGTGCTGGGATTTGAACCCGGGACCTTCCGAACCGTAAAAAAAATCCACCATTTTTTGGAAGGCAGACCACTAGAACCAAACGTGGACCTCATTAGGAACAACTCATTCCATTACAGGAACCAACCTCCCATTATAGACCACCAGGAGCCAATTAAACCTCAGTACAAAGGTTTCAGGGAAAGTTGTCTTTCTTTTCAATTCTCAAGAAACACATTAAACCTCATTAGGAACAACAGATTCCCATTAAACTGTTATTAAAAAATAATAAAAGTACAAATAAAACTTATGGCATTAAATATCCATTACAGACCCACTCACTCTCACTCATCACCTATAACGCTTTATCCTGTTTTCAGGGTCACGGGGGGCCTGGAGCCCATCCCAGGAGCACAAGGCGGGGTACACACTGGACAGGGTGCCAATCCATCACAGAGCACACACTCATTCACAAACTACGGCCAATTTGTGACAGCCAATTAACCTAACATACATGTCTTTGGACTGTGGGAGGAAACCGGAGTACCCGGAGAAAACCCACCAAGCACGGGGAGAACATGCAAACTACATGCACACAGAGACGTGAACCCGGACCCTGGAGGTGCAAGGCGACAGTGCTCCATTCCATTAAAACCCAATTACAGACCACTAGAAACACACCGACCCTCAGTATAAACAACATCCTCCATTAAACGTCCTTTACACACCATCACACACTTGTATGCAATAAACCCAGACATATTCCAGGACTCAGACAGTGAAAGAGTGGTTCTGGGAGCACGAGGAATCATTTTCACTCGATCAATGAAATCTCTGCGTGTGCGACCGGGCGGCGCGGTCCGAGTGAACGACCCACCTTACCTGGTGTATGTATGAATTCATGGGGTTGTAGTAGTCACATTCGTTGCCTTTAAACTGCAGCTGTTCGTACAGGACCGCGTTGAGGGCGCAGAGGACCTGCCGCTGGAGCTCCAAGTCTTGCACGACCGCGCAGTCGCCTGCGGATACGAGGCGCACGTGAACACGCGTACTGATGCATACATCATCAAAACCGTTTACTCTCGCCCCTCAGGGCCTTCCCATTTTTCATGTTTTCATTCACGGGATCCGGCTCACCTTGACCCGATCTCAGGCTGGGATGAGAAGCGTTTTTCGCCCGTAGACATTTCTTCACCTTCTCCGTGATGTCTTCCAGCTGAGCAGAAATACTCTCGAGGGTGACCTCGGCCAGGGGGTTACAGTACTGATCCACTAATACGGCGCCTTCGGGAACAAGCATTGCGTGAGAGGTAAAATACAGTACTGTGCAAAAGCACAATCATTTCTTCATATTTTGCTTCCAAAGAGCCAGAATTTCTTGTAACAGAATTCCCGAAGGACATTTTTGTCTCTCGTTTTCCAGTCCGGTTCCTGCACCTGAGCAGTTTCAGAGGAATGCTTTAGATGATCATAGCGGTGATGCTGAATGCTGAGTGGTTGGAACGGACGAGAGGGGAATTGAGGTTGCTGTTGAGGTTGTTACATAAACAAACCATTTTTAAAATCACTTTAATCTTTAGGCAGTTTACTGTCTGTCCTATTTCTTTACTTTTATCTACATCATTTAATTTGGGGAAATGAAGCAGGCTCAAGACTTTTGTACAGTACTGAATACACGAACGGCTTCTGCACAATGACGTGCCGTGCATCCTAACCCGGATTGTTCTTCTGATTTCGAAAACCGAGTACACGGCAACCTGGAAAACGTATTCGCTAAAATTATGTACGGAATCCTCACAGCAAACCCTTTCATCATAAGCCCCGCCCCTAAACCAACCCCACAATCAATCCTGGGTGTCGACTCGACCTCTAAAGTTTTGTTGCCGAAATTAAAAATGCGGCGGTGCTCCGTGATCCGCTTTGGTTCTGACCTTCCAGAGCCGACTGCTGATCCGGAGGACGCTCCAGGAAGCTCTTCAGGCTCCTCAGGATGTTCTGCTGGCGAAGAAAGTAGAGGATTTTCTTTGCATAGTATTTCAAGGTCAAGCTCTTCCTGAAAGAAAGAAAGAAAAGAAACAAAAACAACAACAACAAAAAAACACACACACACACACACACACACACACACTTATAAAAACCCTGATTTTTAATTTTTTTTTTTTAAAAAGGAAAAGCGTGAGGATGAACACATGGCCGTTCTGACCTACTGTCCGAGTTGAGAATGGAGAGGAGCTCGTCTTCGCAGAAGTGCTCCGGTGCCCCGAGAGACTCGATTTCTGTAAAGCTGTCACCCAAGACCTGACCGACGCAAGGCTGGGACACACATCTCTGAGTTACAACATCGATATCATTTCATCCGTATATATTAATTCGTCTTTTGAGAATTCGTAAAAAAGTGCTTAAAAATCGATTATTGAATATTTAATATATTGAATCGTGTTTGTCGTTATTAAAATTCACTTCTTTTTTTTTTTAAATACCATTTTTAGACCTTCAGATTAGTCATGAGGGGGAAAAAAATCGCTGCTTTCTGTCTTTTTTTTCTTTCATTTCTGTATTGTCCAGGGCTTAAACAATTCCCCCTATTGTGACCTCATATAAGAAGAGAAGAGCCCCCTCCCCCGGCATGTTGTTCAGCTCTGCTGTGGCCTTACATAAACACTGAAGCGGTGCATTTGAAAAAGGATTGAAACAAAGAGAAGTGTAGTTAATGTGTAGAAAAAGCATCATCTGAGGGGTATTTCAGCTGGGGCATTAACACACACAACCACTTTGGGGAAACCAGTCTTCTGAGACCTGTGTTAAGATAATTGTACAATATGGGACCTTTAATGTGCTGCACTGATAACTTGATTACTGATGTTAATAAACCTCAGGGAAAAAATACCCTTCATGACCATTTCATGTTGGTGAAATGAAATACAATCCTCCCTTATACAACCAGATCTATAATTAATAAATAAACCTCAAACCCAATGGAACTCAGAAAAGGGCAGATGTATGATCCTGATTGGTTAATCTTGTTTCTCATCATATGATTAAGCTTTTAAACCTCTGAATGAACAAAGTGAAACAATCATAAACTATTTATCATGATATATTCAAATCTAAAATCCACTCCATCTACACCTCTGGTACTACGTTAAACATGAGTGACATAGGCTTTTAACATGGCTTACAACTTCAGCGAAGAACCTCTTGGAAATAGACACGACCGTTCGGTGGATCTGCAGACAGACCCTGAGTCTGGTCCTGAATTCCTTCTGCCAATCGTACGATTCGTTCTGCCGGTAAAGTCTCTGCAGCCGCGGCCACCTGCGAACCAAGACGCTGAAGGTTAGAATACAAGTCCACTGGACAAGCCTCTGGAGACAGTGTTATGATCTGGGGTCGTTTCAGTCGCTCAGGTCTAGACTCAGCAACGTTACGTGGAAAAAAAAAAATCAAGTCAGCTGACGACCTGAATGTCCTGAAGGACCAGGTTATCACATCTATGGAGTTTTTCTTCCCTGATTGAACAGGTATATTCATTTCATATTCCTCAAGATTGTGAAAGAGTGGTTCTGGGAGCACGAGGAATCATTTTCACACACGAACTGGACACCGTAGAGTCCTGCCTTTAACCCCATTGACCATTTTAGGATGTGCTGGAGAAGAATTTCTGGACTGATTGGATCCTCCCATCATCAGTATGTTCTTGGCCATAGATTATTGCAAGTAGGTGGGAGTAGTGGTTGTGAGGTTGCATAAGGTGGTTGAAAAAAGGGCCAAAAACCAACAACCAGCATTAAACTTTTCCTCTATTTGATCCACACTATGGCGCTTTTATTGGATCAGACATAACCGACCAGGCTTCACTACCATGTGCCTTAGCTGCCCATCACCCTGTTCGCCAGTTCTGTGGATTACTTTTGGTATGTCTTGACCTATGGAGACCAGGAAAAGAAGCTGCAGTTTTGCCGTTTCTCTGACCCAGTTGTCTAGCCATTACAATTTGGCCTTCCTCACACTAGCTACATTTTCAATATCTCATTACAATGGTGGATTTTTTCCCCTGAAGTTGATGTGTTGGAAGCAGAAAAAAATAGGCAAGCATAAGGATTTGAGTGACTTCAGGCCAACCTGAAGACTTTATGAAGTAGTTCGAATCTCCTCATCAGTACAGGATCTTGAGCAAATATTCATGCAACTCAGGAAGGAATAAAGGTTGTGATGTTGCATTAAGTTGTTGAAATGATTGCAGCACATATTCGACATGCAATCAAAGCCAAAGGGAGTATATAGTACAGTGGTACACCATTGGCCTCCACGGACCCTAGTTGGACTAAAGAGGTTCCTAGAAATATTTGTTCATTTATATGTTTGCATTTGAGGTAAAATGTTGGAGTTGGAGAGCAAATATTTATAAAAACTGCCACATAGGTATCATGGTAATATCAAATGGGGTGGACCCTGGTGGTTTCCATCCCCTAATGTTAACGACAATTCCTTAATCGATTAATTGCCATTAAGGATTTAACTGATCATTACCAACGGATAATGTCTGTTTTGCATAATAATTATCTGTAGCTCCGTAGCTCATGTGTGTGCCCTGTGATGGATTGGCATCCAGGCCTCGTACCTTAAGTCTCTTGGCATACAGTGCCCTGTATACAGGAAAAAGCGTTATAGATGATGAGTGGGTGAATGTCACTGTATGCAGTTGTAAACTGTATCTAGAATATGTTCATCGTTATTATCACATCCGGAAGCAGATTAGCGAGCTAGTGATCTACAGTCGTTAATTGAAATGACTTTAAAAAAAGGGGTTTGAGTTTAATTTAAACTCGGCAGTAGATTTGAGAGAAGTGGTTAACTACAAAAAAAAAAATCGCAACACTGACTCCAAAATCAGCATTTTTAATTATTTGTTTGCGTTTGAGGTAAAATGTTGGATCCTATTACACTCCAAAAGCTTCCTGTGTGGTAGGAGCGAATTATTTGATAAGTTAGTTTAGAAAAGTTCGTTTAGGACATCGCAAGTTCGATTCCCGGGTGATGCTGTAACCTCTCGCAGCCGGAGGTCTAGAGAGAGCTGATTGGCCGAGCTCGCTCAGAGGGGAGGGATGAGAGGTACTTAGTGCTGCCCACATTAATCACGGCTCTATAGCCAATCAGGGGAGTCCGTGAGCTCACGCAAGCGGAAGGAGCGGATAGCGCTGTCCTCCGAGTGTGTTAATGTGGTCTGGAGGAAACACGTGATAGTCTTTGGCCCTCCCGTCTGCGTGGTAGTAGCAGCCTTAATGTGGAGCCCCCTAGTGACGGAGAGGAATTGGGTACGACTAAATTACAGAGAAAATCTGGAAAAAATGAACAAAAAAAAAAGCCGATCATTAACACATTAAATGTTTGTTTTGCATAATAATTCTCTGTAGCTCATGTACAGTGTGTCCTGCGATGGACTGGACACCCCATCCAGGGTGTAACCTCAACTCGTGCCTTCAGTCTCCTGGAATACAGGACCCTGTATAGAGGATAAAGCGGTATACATTGTTATTGTATGCAGTTGTCACTCCAGTTGTTCATGCCGAATGTGTGTTTTCACCCCAAGTTGGACATTTTGTCCAACCTGCACCATGCATGTGAATTGCAGAAAGCACATCAGGGTGTCTACACGCCTCCAGACCTGGACACAGCTTTAACACTCATCACCCCCCCCCGCCCCCAACACACACAGGTGTAGATTTATACAGATATCCTGATCTCACCTGAGTCTGAACTGATGTCCCCAGACCTTCCCGTTGCTATGACACACTTCATGAAGCCGCTTGCAGCAGCACGACACGCTCGAGATGTCGATGTGGTTCAGCGCGGGAAAACACAGGATGTACTCCAACACCTCGGTCGGTAAATCCGTGAGTTTTTTAGCGCAGGGCTCCGATACGGCTGGATTCGTCCCTAATACCCGCTCTCCGGTGCGCGGAGTCGCCATCTTTTCTGTTTACTCCGATGACCTCATCGCCGAAGCCACGCCCTGTTCTGGCGCATCGTTTCGAAGATACGCCCCCTTTCTACTGCAAGGGGCGGGGCTTCTGCACGAGACATACAAGTGCATGCGTACTATATTATTTATTTTTATATGTATGTATATATTTGTTAGTAATTCTTTAGGATGTGAATTTTATTCAAAATATTATATAGTTTTTGTTTTCCGATTACATTCATATGTATATTTTATTTTCATTATTCATTTCAAATTCAAATTTCATATACATACAGTATGTATACTGTATATAAACTGTATATTTGTTAGTATTTCGTTATGATGTGAATTATTTAATATTATAATAATTAAAAATATTCATTATTGATTTATTTTTTCCAGATTTCATTAAATTTCCATATATGTGTGTATGTGTCTGTGTGTGTGTGTGTGTGTGTGAGAGAGAGAGAGAGAGAGAAAGAGAGAGAGAGAGAAAATGTGTTTGGCCAAACTGGGTAATTATTGAATTCAGGCGTTTCTCCACTAAACAGTAGCAAATTTCTATTCTATTCTCTTCTATTCTATTATATTATATACTCAATCTCACTCACTCATCACTTATACCGCTTTATTCTGAAATCAGGGTCACTGGGGGCATGGAGCCTATCCCAGGAGACTTAGGGCACAAGGCGGGGTACACCCTGGACAGGGTCCCAATCCACCGCAGGGCACAGACAAACACACATACAGACACAACATGCAAATTTTGGGAAGCCAATTAGAGGCATCCAAACTATGCAATAATCTCATTTCAACAGTTGATATTGAGATGTATCAGCTATTTCTGCTCTGTAAATCTATGTGCTGTTTGTTAATTGGTGATTTCTGAGGCTGGTAACTTTAAATGAACTCCTCTGCAGCAGAAGTATGTTTTGGTCTTGCTTTCCTTGGAAGGTCTTCACGGAGCCAGTTTCATCATGGTGCTTGATGGGTTTTCTCAATACTGTACTTGAAAGAACTGTTCCAGCTCAGCTGCCCTTTGCGTCTTTAAAAACAATCAGACTTTTGATGTTGATCATTACCTAATTTTATAATGCCATATGTTACTTCTTAGTTTTGAAATCTCCAGTATTCTAGAATGTAGAAAATCAATTACCTCAACATTTATTTGTTTACAGTATTATGTTTTACTAACTGCTTTATCAGGTTAAGCATTCTTGTGACAATAATGAGTTTAAGGCAGGAGTACACCCTATATTGGAACACAAAAACACGAAAACATTTAACTCAAATCACGTTCAGCTCATCCAAATGCAGCTGGTACTGTGTGAAAATACTCCACGTAATGGAACAGCCTTTCTCCAGGATCATGGGGGAATAAAATAAAATAAAAAAAAAAACAGAACTAGGTGAGACTACAGAGACCCACTCAGAACTACTAGTACTGTATATGTACCAGCAAGGGTTTGGGAATTGGGAGGAAAAACAAAAAACTTGGATGATTGCATCGTAGACCTGATGTCTTAATGCAAACACACACACACACACACACACACATATATATATATATATATATATATATATATATATATATATATATATAGGCCAATGGTGACCATTGTATTTTTATTTCCATTTTGTACAATTGTGGTAGGACCTCCAGTCAACATTCACAAACTATACTCAATTTGGGAACATCAGTTAGCCTAATCTGTATGTCTTTGGACTGTGGGAGGAAACCGGAGGAAACCCACGAACAAACTTCATCCACACAGAGCTGAGGTGGGAATCAAGCCCAGGACCTGGAGGTGCAAGGCGACACTGCTAACCACATAGCCACAGCGCCGCTATACCTGAATAGAGTGTGTAAACTGTTTTTTTTTATCATTAATGTTATCTGTTTATTTGTTAGTAATTCTTAATGATGTGAATTTTATTTAAAATATTATTAAGTGTTTTCTTTATATTATATTGTTTATACTGCTTATTTTGCAAAATAGTAATCGATTACTGATATGATTCAAATAAGCCTTACTCCCAAACAAACAAACTAGCTAAAAATAACTTGTACTTGTGCTGATTACCCTTTAACTGCGCAGCAGCAGCGGGATCTTGTTGCGCATGAGTGCAATCAGTAATTCGCGCATGCGCCTTTACCGTACCGCGCATGAGACAGTGCGCAACCTTCCGCGCCATGTTGATGTACACGAACGCACCCATTCAGCTCGTCTATGGCATGAGGAAATGAAGTCTCTCGCGTTCATAATGAACTCAGATAAACAGATTACTCTGTAGACTGCTGGGAGATTAACTTATTTCACTTGTGTGGTTTTGTTAAGGAAATTCGCCGCGTTTATTAGTGAATTCTGTACTTTTTTTTGGAGGAATATTGAACGGTGCTAGCAACAAGTGGAGCTGTACACAACAACAGCAACAACAAAAACAACAACAAGTGGACTGGGACACAGTGTATGTAAAGGAGGAAAAGGGTTTTTAGAGAAATCAGGGACAATAAGTGGAATTTCATGGACATGACTGCTAACATCTGGTCTGTAGAGTAATTATTTCGTAGAAGTAATGCTGATTTTAAGAAATGTTTATTGTTTTGTTGAGTAAAACATGTAGCAAGTGTACATTTGTGAGTAAGGAGACCTTTAAATTTCACCTGCAAATGATGTAGAGTATATTTGTATTATTAAGTATTATTGATCGTCTTATAATAAACATAGAAATTCCTAGGACATGTGCAATCTGCAAACACTAAGGAAAAGATGCAGTTTTCCCTTCCATGCCTCTCACGGTAGATGAATCAGAGCCTTATCTGAAAGTTCTGGATCAGACTAGCTAGTCGTAGGGAAAGCTTTCGAAAATGGCGAGTGTCCTCGGACTAAGAAAGAGCCTCAGTTACCTGAAGAGGAAACAAGCCAAGACCTTCAGAGTCAGGATCATGACCATGGATGCAGACATGGAGTTCGGCTGTGAGGTGAGTAGATGGAGGTGATGGAGATGCATGAACTCGCTCCTGTGGGTACACCCCTTATCACAAGCCTGAACAGGTCGAGATGGAAATAAAACGCGTACATGATGATACATGGCTTCCTGTTAAAAATGGGATAGCTTAGTGGTTAAGGCATTGGGAATGTCCCAGGTTCAAATCCCACGACTACGAAGTCGCCCTGGATAAGGGCGTCTGCCAAATCCCTAAATGTAATATTGCTTTACTGTTACTTATTTAAATGTTATTTGAATATTGCTTCTAGAGAGAATATGCTTTTTTTTGTATTCTAGGAGTCACAAACACCTCCTGTAAAAGGACATGAATCAACTTTTGTGGCGGGAAAAGTAACACTGTTTACATCTCTTCCCATCATGCCTGGTTGTTTGCAACACCACGGTCCGGGTTCGGGATCGATTCCTGTCTTGTTGTCTGTGTTTGTGGAGTTTGCATGTTCTCCTCATGCCTGGTGGTTTCCTTGGAGTACTCTGGTTTCCTCCCACAGTCCAAAGACATGCACATTAGGCTAATTGGCGTTCCCAAATTCCTCCATATTGTGTGAATGGGAATAAATACACTGGTAACTACCATTGGCCTCCACGGTCCTTAGTTGGACTACAGAAGTTCCAATATAGGAATATATAGAAAGCTTTTTTATTTTAGTCCAGTGAATATAAAACCTATCATGAATATATTCTTCTTTATTATCATCATGTCTAGAAGTTAATGAGAAAAAATCGCAACAGTGCCTCCAAAATCAGGAGCGAATTTTGTTTGGAATTGAAACAAACTCCAGCTATTTATAAAACCGTCATCCTTTCAAATTGAATCGCCACCTTACCAAATACCAAATCGGGTGGCCCCATGTGAGCCAGTCTGTAATGTTAATGATGGATCCTTAATCGACTAATTGCCATTAAGTATTTAACCGATTATTAACAAATTATTTTGTTTTGCACAATAATTCTCTGTAGCTCATGTAAGTATTAACTTCTACACTACACAAACGTGAAAATTTTATTATTTTTTCAAAAAATTTTTGTAATTCAAAAATTGTTGGGAAGAGAAAGGTTTTGACAAGCTCTTGAACTGATATTATTATTTCCTGAGCTTCCAGCTTTCTTGCTCTTTTTACAGAGAACATGATCATGCTTTTGAGGGAGCGAGAATATAACATGCGCATGCAGGAATTCCTCTCTGTAACAAAGGTGAAATTTCCTGGCCTAAAGCGGCAGTTATACTGAGTTTCACACCATGATAATTAAACTTTGTAATTAATCTGTATTTTATATGCGTACCAAATCATACAGAGAGATCCGATCCATTACATCATTGTTATTATTATTATTATTATTTATTATAGTTTCTTTGAACTATTCGGGCTTGATTAATTTCTCACAAAACTATTGGGTTGGGATTGTGGTGCTTGAAAAGAATGTGTGACCAATAAGTGATTACTCGATCAACTCTCGTTAACATAGTTAACTATCATTTAATGACGAAGGTGTGAAATTTGCTAAACCTTCACTCATTCCATGGGCGACTATAAAGAACTATGCCCAGTGTTGTGATATGAATGTCATGTCAAAAATATTAGATTGCGATAAATGCAGTGCTGTTTAATGTGTTAGAAAACAAATAATCCAAAGCTTCACACATACATTATTATTTTAATCTTTTATGTCCATGTGTTTGAGGGACAGGAACAACCAGGCGCTTATGTCCTGTGTTTATTATTTATTTACACACAACACGTAACCTCGCCGCAGGCTTCGTGTGTGTGTGTGTGTGTGTGTGTGTGTGTGTGTGTGTGTGTGTGTGTGTGTGTGTGTGTGTGGCGTGTTCACCGTCCTCAGTGACGTCTTTTATGTTTTGGGAATGAGTTTGGAGACAGATGGAGGAGCTGGTCCGTGTCTCTGTCCTCCTGACCCTGTCCATCTGTCCTTCATTCTGCTCTTCTCTCTTCTCTTTCTCACTCACTCTCTCATTAATAATATATTAAACATGTGAGGAGGAAGAGTTTCTTTAATGAGTGTGTGTGTGTTTGCTGTTGAAAACGAGGAAACTAAAACTGTAGAATTTTTTTATAAGAGGTGGTGTGATAACACCTTTTATTTTTCTGATAATTGTTTTCTGATAAATTCTTGATTTTTGATACTCATGTTATTTTTTCTACATTTCAAAGCCAAGATTTCTATTAACAGACTTTTCCCTTTCTCGTGTCAGTGTTTTACTCTGGATGCAGGATCACTTCTTATTTTCTTCAACATCAGATCATTACTGAATGCTGGATTAATATCCTCTGAAAATCTAAACTGTGTGCGTACGTGAGTGTGTGTATGTATCTGTGTATGTATGTGTGTGTATGTATGTATGAGTTTGTGTATGTATGTATGTATGTATGTATGTATGTATGTGTGTGAGAGTGTGTATGTATCTGTGTATATGTGTGTGTGTTTATGAGTGAGTGTGTGTATGTATGTGTGTATATGTGTATGTATGTGTGTATGTATGTATGTATGTATGAGTTTGTGTGAGAGTGTGTGTATGTATGTATTTATGTATGTGTTTGTGTGAGATTGTGTCAGTGCGCGAGTGTGTGTGTGTCTGTGCGGTCATTGATGCGTGTGAGAGTGTCTTTGATGGTGTGCACGTGTCTGCTTGAGTGTCCGTGTGTGTGTTTTCTCCTGATGCATGGTGTATTCTCGCTCCGTGCCCAGCTCGACACGCTCCTCATCTGCAGCCATGCGCTCACTGACTCCTCACCACAGACCGTTGAACGATTATGAAATAAACCTGACGTGTACCCTGCATGTCCCAACCTGCGCCACTAGGTGGCAGCATGCCTTCACGCATGATCCTCACCCCCCCCCCCCCCTGTTTCGTTCGTCGCTCCATATGCGCTTTGCAGTTTGATGTTTATCATCAGTTCGGTTATGAGCCAGAACATGACTGCATTTATCAAATTTACACATCCTCCTCCGTAATCTATATTTTTCACGCCGGGTTTGAACCCGAGGCTGTGTCGGAATGTTTTCTGCCGTTCCAGGATGATGGAAACATCTGCTGAGCTCCAAGCGACCGCAGGGCCGTGATTAAGACGATCACATGGAGCGTGGAGAGTGGAGTGGAGTGGAGCTCTGCCCTGAAACCAGAGAGAATATACGAGTCTTCTGGACAGATTTCCCCGATGTGATGATTTCCCCGATGTGAATCCAGAGCTGTGCAGGAAGTGTTTGTTTAGAGACGCTGCTGTAGGAGTGTAATGGGGTTTTAATTACAGCCAGCATCAGCAACATTGGAAAATTATTGTTTATTTTTTCTTACTAGCGTGTACAAGTGTGTGCGCATAGTAGCGGTTTTATTAATATCCCGATTTGATAATAAATTTTTAAACCTTTTGAAAAAGTTTAATGAGTAATTACATGTATCCCGTTCCTTTATGACAATAGTTTTCCCCGCTTAAAAACCCAGTGCGGCATTTAAACAATACAAACAAACTTCAAACTCACAACATTGTTACTGAGCAGCGCGTGCGTATCTCCGTCCTCCGTCATGATTGTTATTTATAAACACCTCGCAAATAATTCACTCTTACCACACAGGATGGATATGTATAAATAGTTCAGAGAGCGCCACCTGTAGGACCATAAAGAAACGATGACATTTTATTTACCGCTTCAAACGCAAGTCTCAAAACACAACACTACATTCCACGCGCAGGTCAAGTTGCAGCCAGCGTGCGTGTGCAGCTTCTAACGCACGCGACTAGTGATGGGTCGCTCTTTTTGAACGACTTTACCGTGACTCAGAAGAACGAGTAGTCTCAGAGAGTGATTAGTTCATTTTCTACTGGGCGCGCATGCGCACATCATCGCAAAACATCCGCAGGTTATGTACAGGAAACGGAATTGAACGGTTCCCAACGAATCTTCTAGTCTGAGTCGTTCGTTCTTTTGTCACGTGACTCCAAATTACGTTATGCGTTATTTTCTATCGGTTTCGTCGGGTCAGTTTATGATTCAGGATCGAGTCACACTTTTAAAATTATTTAATTAAGCCATTTAAAACTGGCAAATTTCTCAACCACGTCTTTAAATGAAAACAGAACCTGTGTGCATCTTCAGCAGATATTCTCGTTCAATTCGAACGATGAAGCAGTTTTTGATTCAGGATCGATTCACACTTTCTATATTATTTTGCCTAGATTGTATTTATTTATTTATAATTTTTTTGTACCTTTGATACATTGTAAATACTTCACTGAAAACATGCTTATTTAGAACCAAAATTTTCAATATCAATGAAAATGACCGATTCTAATAATTGTAAACTCGTTAAAATATTGAAAAAGCGCTATTGTCTGAACTGTTGTTATGGGGAAATAATGAATAAGCTTCAACTATGTTTTTTAAAAATCTATTTTCATTTAAAAGCGGTGTGTTTTTTAAAGAAATCTGTCAATTTTATATGGGTTAATTAAATAATTAAAAAAGTGTGAATTGATTCTGAATCATAAATTTTTTAATGTAGCACTTTTCTAGAAATCTTAATAAATAATGACTTTGTTTGATAAAGCATTGGATAATTATTGCAAAATTTATATTTAATATCATCACATTGTTGATGTGCACACACAGCTCATCTGTGAGTTGCAGGCTCGCATTTATACCATTTATACCTACATCAACGGTTTTTGTATGATTATACTCTGTGAACTCTTTGGAAATTCTACCGAATGCTGCTTTCTAGCAATAAAGCGGATCTGATTGGGTCAGGATTGGATAAAGTACACACTACGGTTGAAAGTCTGTTTCAATCTGACCATCACATTCATATATTTGTCTGTCAAACATCCTATTGTACATTTAGTTCCTCTTTGTTGAGTTATCTGGAAATTTGCACATCCGCTTCTGCTTCAAACTCAAAAAAGCCATTTGTGGCCTTCTGATCGTGTCGCAGATGTTCCTTGTCGAATGACTTCAGCTCCACCATTTCACTTATTTTAGTTTCACACTCTTTCCTGATGTTTTCTCCTCCACTCTTCTAGGAAGTCTTTCCAATTGAGTTCAGGGCTTAATGAAAGACACTCGAGTTCTTGTAGTCCGACCTTGACACACCATGTCTTAGTGGAACTCGCTTTATGCACTTTATGTAACGTCGTCCTGGAACACTCTTGGATCTTTCAGTTTACGGTAAAAGTAAATTGTAAAGCAACAGCACACAAGGACAATATGTACGATTGAGAGTGCGACAACAATTTGACACAGAACCAATTATAGGTGTGAAGGTCACGTGTCCATATAGTTTTGATTTTCTTTAGATACTTATGTGCTTATGTGTCCTTCATGGTTCATTAGCACCTGGAGGAGAAACACGAGCACGCTTAATTGGAAGGACTCGGAACGGCACGTTGCCATCCATAAACATTAGACCAGATGGAAACACACCTCGAGTAGAACCTGACACTGCATTTTTCAATTATGTCGACGGTTGAAGTTGGTGTCTCAGTAGCCTTCACGCAGGACCTTTACTTTATCACTTACAAGATCAACTGCAAATTATTCCATCCACACTAATGTCCAGATTAAGCCCCGCCCCTTCATCTTTTTTCATTAATTCACGAGCTTGCTAAATTTCTGATGTCTTATTCAACAGGGTGTCTTAAAATTCTTGTGTAGCCAGTTTTTTCATCTGCAACACGTCATATCTTTTTGGATGTGTTAAGAATTTGTTTAGGTTTTTTTGAGTATGTGTGATAATGTAATGTCATGTAAGAATGATTTCAATACGTCAATACGTATTCTTTCGTCAGAGACATTCCTAAATGTTATTTTTCTGAAGAAAAATATGAGGGGCGTTCAAGCCAACCGTGGTGACCTTAAGCTGATTGATATTTACAGAAGACCTTAAGCACAGTACGGTGATGAGACTCTTAGCTGCGGGAAAACATTTTAAAGAAGGCCTTACGTCCGTGAATGACTCTTCCTGCGAACATTCAGCAAGTAAAATGCCCGATCCTTGAACATCGATGTATAACTATAAATGAGTTATTAGCTCTCATAACGGTGTTCTGTTATTCTGTATATTCAAAAGTCCCGGTATGACTTGAACGGCCCTTCTAGGTCTAAATATATATATTTTTTATTATTTCTGATTTATTTTCTACATTCTAGAACAATCCTAGAGATTAATCAAAATATGACATAATACCTATGGCATTAGGTAATGAGTGACAACAACAGTCAGTTATTTTTATTTATTATTTTAAGAACAGTATATTATCACGTGCATTTGCAAAAACCCATCAAGCTCCATGATGAAACTGTCTCTCATGAGACCTTCCCAGGAAGGCAAGACCAAAACGTTAGCTCTGCTGCAGAGGAGAAGTTCATTTAGAGTAACCAGTCTCAGTAATCACCAATTAACAACCAGCATCTCAGATTAGAGCCGTTATGAAGCTTTACAGAGCAGAAGTAGCAGATACATCTCAATATCAACTGTTCAAAGGGGATTATTGTGTATTTTGAATAAAATATTGAATAAACATTTTTTGAATAAAATACAGTATTGTTTAAATGAAAATCAGGAAAGACCATGGAGTTAGAAGGTGTGTACAGATTTTTGACTGGTACTCTGTATATATAATATTTACATAGTGTGGGAAAAAAACTTTTGATATTTTGTATTAATTTCCCTGGAGGCTTTTTGGTCTCCTGTTTGTCCAGGTTTGACTTATGTGTCGTATGTAAACACACGAAATGCCTTCACTCCAAATAACATGCTGAAGTGTTGATGCAGGAATCTTCCGGAATGTACCCGAACAAGTTTAATGTTTATTTAAGGAACTAGTAGATTCCACATTCTTGACATTTGTTTCGTTTTTTTTTTTTTGGGACACGGCATTTCTTGGACTATGACATCAGGGGGAAAAAGAATAATAATAATAATACAAAAGTTAAAAATAAAAGGACCGTGCTAGATCAGGTGCTTCTGCATTTTATAAAAGCTGTTGGATTCTTGAATAGCTCAGAGCGCCCCACCTGTAGGATTATAGAGGAACTGCAACCTCAAATGTTAAAGTATAAATTAAAAAAGTAATTAAAAAATAGATGGAGTCAGTGTGGTGATAGATGAATTACCACAGAAAAGAATCGCAAGACAAAATTAAATAGATTTATCTTAGTTTTTCCTGTCTTTTAATTAATAATGACAAATGAATTGACTTGTTTCAATGATTTGATTGTCATGTTACCTCACATTACCACAAATAAATAAATTGAATGACTTCATTATCTTATTCTTATGGTTTATTATACAAGAGTTACAGTAGTTCCGACCGAGCAATCTGATTGGACGAAAGTTTTTCCACAAGTGTTGATAATTGATTATAACAACTCCGGGACATTTAACTCTCCATCCCATATATAGTTAAATGACATCAACAAAATATATAAAAAAAATAAAAGGTTTTAAAAAAAATTAAGGTGCTGGATCAGGTGCTTCTGTATTTTATATAAGCTGTATAGTTTAGAGCGCCCATAGGATTATAGAGGAATTGCAACCTCAAATGCAAACATATGCTTTATACAGTAAGTTTAAAAAGTAAGTTAAAAAATTTATTCTGGAGTCAGTGAAATAGTCTCCAGAAGAAGGTGATCTAGCAGCCGTGGCATTGGGTTGGTACGATTGGAAACGCATTTTAGCAAGAAAACACCAATCTAGTAATGTTATGTCATATTAAACAACCTTTTATGTACTTTAATTATTGCTTCTAAGTCGATCTGAATTGCCCCTGAACCGTCCGTGTTATTATATTTAAGTGTTTAAGTGTAAGCCGAGCTACATACAAAGCTAACTAGCTTCTAATATAAGGCTGAAAAAAATAAATCCCATTCCAATGCCTGATCAAGGGCACTACTTGGTGTGTGGGACAAGTGATTTTACAACCCTACATAGTGCACTAGCTTTCCATTCACGCTATCAGGATTTGAACTCGGAAATTACCAGAGCGGTATATTCTAGAGGAAATATAAAGAGAACCGTATGAGATTGACAAGACCACCGCCTCCATGGTTATTCTCCTCACCTTTTAGTTACATAGTACCTGTAAGAATTTAAACTACACTACAGTCGCTAATTGTCAGTCGCCAGCTCTTTGATATTGAGATGTTAGCTGGTTCTGCTAGTCGCGGAAGGATAAATGTTGGCGGAACAAAATGACTGGTTAAATAATTAAACAAACAAACCATAATCTGTTGATGATAAATAGTGATTGTGGAACGGTTGTACTGTATAAAAGCAATACCGTAATCGTCGTGCAGTTGTAAAAAATATCAGCACGGCCATGATGGACCCTCAGACTTTTATGTGATCTTGCTTTACTCTCTTGTTACTTTGCATAACTATGTAGTAAGGATTATCTAATTGTCTCGTTTCCATGGTTACCTCATGTTACTCGATAACTACATTTTTATCAACTGTAGGTGATGAGGTCTAGCTACCTTGCATTACGTAGGATACGATCTCATTAGCTGATGTTAATACGTCAGGGGCGCTCCTTATTTTTATTAAGTATAAACGTCTGCAGGCTGCTTCTGGGATTCGTGTTGGCACGTGTTGGTTTGCTTTCCTGAAGCCGCGTAATTTATACAGAAAACAGTTTCAGTAAATGAGTAGGGAGCTTGTAGTCATATGGCCTGGTGCTTCACGTCTCTCTCTGCCTGAGTCAGTGGAAAGAGTTTCATTGCGCTGAGAAAGCAGTCTTCGTTTCTGCGAACAACGTGAAGTATCCTGTTGTTTAATACATATTTAATTTCAGACAAACTCCCACTTGAATTATTCATATCCATCCAGGCAAAGTCGAGTGCAAAAGTTAGCTTGGTTTCTGGAAAATATTCAGCTTGAATCCTAGTGTTTATTTTATTTATTTATTTATTTATTTATTTTTACACCTTTAAAATTTCCATATTTGTTTAACAGTGTGCTCTATGAACATCTCAGTTGTCTGTAATGACGAGCTCAAAATTTGATCCCCGGTAATTTATTTAAACATGCCTCGTTAGGCTGGTTAATGACATAAAACTGTCAACACACATTTACTGTGTTAAGCCTGATTTAAGGCATGTGAACCTTAAACAGACCCACAAGCTCACAAAGCAGGAAAAACAGCTCACGGACACTTTTTTAACCAGAAGATAATCAAATAAACAATGCTGGAGAAAGGGCTGAAAGGAGGCTGGTATTAATAGTGAAAATGTTCAATAGATCCAGAGTGAGTTATGAGCAAAAACGAGCTAGAAAAAAATAAATAGGCAAAATAGTCTTGATTAGTTCTCCAGTAAAATGGTCTCAGTTTTGTCCTTTAATAAAATGGTCCTTGTTCTGTCCTTTAAAAAAAAAACTCTCCAGTAAAATGTCTCCATTCTATTCTCTGACAAACATTCTCAAATGCAATGTTTTCCCCTTTCTATTCCAATATAATGGTCTCCGTACTGTTCTACAAAAAAAAAAAAACTCTACAACGAAATGTTCTCTGAAAACGTTCTTCAGGAAATTGGTATCCGTTCTGTTCTGCAATAAAATGGTTCAGCTTCTGTTTTCCTTGATGTTTAAAAAATACAAAATAAATAAATAAAAATCTACGTAACATAAAATGTTTTTGCTTCTGATCTTCAAAAGAAAAGAAAAAAAGGTCTCCGTTCTGTTTTCTGAAAATGTTTTCCAGTAATTTCGTCTCCATTTTGTTCTCCAATTAAACCATTTAACCAAAAATAATAAAATAAGCAAAGCTGGAAAATGGGTTTAAAAAAAGCTGGTATGAACAGTGAAAACCTTCCGAAAGATAATGTAATGTGGATACACAGTCGTCAGCAAAGATGATCTAGAACAAAAACACGTAGCATAAAAACAAAAAAATCCAAAATATAGAAAGAGAAAAATAATCTTGATTATTTTATTTTTTATTAGTTTACCAGTAAAATGTTCTCAGTTTTTTTACTCCAGAAAACATTCTCCATTAAAATGTTTTCCCTTTTGTTCTCCAGTATAATGGTTTCATTTTTTTTTCTTTTCTATGAAAAAGTTCTCCAGTAACTTGGTCTCCGTCCTGTTCTTCAAAAAATATTCTCCAATAAAATGTTTTTTTTTTTTTCTCCAATATAATAGTCTTTGTTTTGTTGTTCAACAAAAAATGTGTTGTGTTCTTTAAAAAAGTGTTCCAACAAAATAGCCTCTGTTCCATTCTCCAGAAATGTTCTCCATTTAAAATGTTCTCCAGAAACATTCTCAAATTAAATTGTCTCCATTCTGTCCTTTTAATAAAATCTTGCTGTCGAGAAAACATTCTCCAATAAAGTGTCCTCCAAAACCAAACATTTTCCAATAGTCTTTAATCAGTCTTTTAATAAAATGCTCTTCATTTTGTTCTCCAAAAAGCATTGTCTTTAAAAACGCCTGTATTCTGTCCTCAGTTGAAGTGGAAAGGGAAGGACCTGTTCGAGCTGGTTTGCAGAACGCTGGGACTCCGCGAGACGTGGTTTTTCGGCCTGCAGTACAAAGTCAAAGACACGGTGGCATGGCTGAAGATGGAAAGGAAGGTAGAAATCATTCAATTTATAAACAGAGCAACATCTTCATCGAAAACAGAGGTTCATGTGTTTTTTTTTTTCTGTACTGTTTTTGGTTTGTGATTTAAACCTGAATGATTTCGTGGCAGGTCTTGGACCAGGAAGTTCCTAAAGAGCAGCCCATCGTGTTGAACTTCCTGGCGAAGTTTTACCCCGAAAACGCAGAGGACGAGCTCGTCCAGGACGTCACGCAGCACCTCTTCTTTCTGCAGGTGAGCTCAGCACTACACCACAGCGCTGAGAACAGCGGCGTGCGATCATCATAGCCTCAGCTGTGAGCGCAATTTCAAACTAAAGCGGTTTAAATGATGCTGATTACAGGTTAGTTTGTCGTGGAGGAAAAAAAAAAGGGTCCTCAGGGTAGAGACGGCTTGCAGAGAGGATTTGTAGCTCTGTTTAGTGGAACTGTGTGTGTTAAGAGGGTAGGAGGAACGTCAGAAAGAGTTCTACTGTTTGCATTTTGATCTTATTTATTCATTTGTTCACCTGCAGTAAGCACTAAATGCTTGTAAGGGTTAGAGTGAATCCGCAGCACATCACAGGAACACAAGCCCTGAATTGGGTGCCCAATATGTAACACAATTCTAATTGACTATTAATCCAATGTTCCAGGTAGAATCAGATTTTTATTGACTATTTTGTCAAATATTTATTCACCAGATATTTCATCCCAAGTCCCGGGTTTGACTTAGGGAGACAATTTTATAATTATCTCCCTTATTTTTTTTCTTTTTAATCAACTCTACCACTACTATAAGCAGATTACAACTTACAAAAAAAACAATTGATCATAAAAATAAAAAAAAACTTGTATATATGTTTATTTTTTATTTCATTTATTTATTTATTTTCCCCACATAATCTCAGATACAAAGCATACCTTGATGGAATTTTATGACTTTTTCTTTAAAATTATAATTATTCTCTCATTATTATTATTATCACGGACGGCACGATGGCTTAGTTGTTAACACTGTCGGCTCGCTCCTCCAAGTCCTGGGTTCGATTCCCGTCTCTGTGTGCATGGAGTTTGCATGTTTTCCCTGTGCTTGGGTGGTTTCCTCCGGGTACTCCGGTTTCCTCCCACAGCACATACACACATACAGATTGAACTAATTGGCATTCCCAAATTGCCTGTAGTGTGTGAATGAGTGTGTAAATGATAACTGGAGGTCCTATCACGGTCGTAGTACAAAATGGGAATAAATACAATGGTTACCATTGGCCTCCACGGTCCCTAGTTGGACTACAGAGGTTCCTGGATGAATGGATGGAAACTTACAGATAAGTTTCCAGATTGGAGTGGCCAGAGGAGCTTATAAATTTTCCTCATAATGAATGACTTCAGATCAGGATGAAAATTCAGCTCAGCAGGAAGTTGAGTCACTCATTGAATAACTGGATTCTGAGTAGACTGGACAGTGAGACAAGTGAGGAGAGGAAGGCAACGGTAGCGCAAAATAATCACTTTACGACCACGGCGAACAGAAAAGCATGTCGGAGCACACAACACGTCAGATCTCAAGACGGATGGGCTATGATACTCGAAGACCACGTCAGATTCCACTCCTGACAGGACAGCTAAGAAAACTCCCTGACAACAGCCTTGAACTCCTTAGGCTACTTTTTTTATTTCTTATCTTATCTGAAGTGACAGATTTCCTCTTTGTTTGCTTTGCCAACTGAAATCTCTCAGGCTTTACGGCTAACTTTACGATCAGGCAGCTCATGTTCGTCCTCTTTTGTTCTCTCACCTGTCTAAGCCCTCGTCTTTCGTCGCGAACACGCGTACCCTCCGCGGTCCCGATAACCTCGGCAAAGTGCAGCGCCAACTCCAAGAGACTTTCAGAGATGAAAGGAAAAGATGTGGCTCCATTTTTATCAAGTTCTCTGGGTATTAATACGTATTAAGTTGCTGAAGCTATGACCCCCTACATAGCTTCAGCAACTTAATACGTAAGTTCTGAAGTAACTTTTTTTTATTAAAAAAATTTTCACTGCTTATCAGTTTTAAAAACCTTTAAATTAATCAGGGTTATTCGGCTTCTTTGATCTCAGGAAACCTTTGAACTATAAAAGCCATTTCATCAGACTGATCAATTCGATTGGTTTTATAGAAGGAAAGGTGTACTGTGGTGGGAAAATAATCACTCCTTATTAGCATTTGCTGTTTTTAATTTTTTTTGAATGAATCCAATTGATCATATCTGAAAGTCACCCCTGGAGATTTGTGTCGGTTAAGGACCCGAAATCATGCACTCCAGGACTTCACACTTGAAGAAACTTTACCCAAAGTATCTGCTCTGTAAAATTACAGGTTAAAATGTCCTTTAAGGTTCAGGACGATAATGCATTCGGAAAGCGAATGAATTCCAGAGTGACGCTAATGAATCGAGGAAAGGGCTTTATGATTAGAAGTGTGTGTGTGTCGATGTGAACCGTGGCCTGCACTCATTTACAGACCAGATTTTTTTTTAAAAACCCTTCTTTCTCATGGACTCTATTATAGACTGTTGTAGTGTTTTATAACTCACAAATTTTTCTGTTTGGTTTACATTTTAGAGTTTGTTGCGACACAAGTATACAAATCTTGTACTTGAGGAGAAAGTAAAGATTCCTTAGGGAAAATATTATTCAAATATGAGTAGAAGTTCTACATTTATTCTTGTGCTGGAGTAAAAGTACAGAAAGACTCACCTTAAAGTATCAAAAGTACAGGACTTGTTGACTTGTTTTCATATTAAAAACATGCTCTTTTCCGTCAGTGTCTGCAACCATCTTCCGCTTCTGATTTCAAACACCTGTTGCCTTATTAGACGTGTCTCGAAGGAAAAGCAAGTCACACAATTCCTCATAATAGTCGGCAGGTGGTGACTTCAAGAACTACACACCAGTGTGGTTGGGTAACACAACAGAAATACAGTGAAGTAAAAGTACAGGTGTTTGCTGTACTTTGGAGTCGAGTAAAAGTACAAAAGTATTTACTAGTAAAACTTCTAATTTAATTATTAAAGATGCGTAAAATATGTCCTCTGTTACCTGGTTAAGGCATTGGACTACAGTTTGGAAGGTCCCAGGGTCAAACCCCACAACCACCAGGTCACCATTGTAGGGCCCTTGAGCAAAGCCGTTATTTCTCAAATGCTCAGATGTACAGTATAATGGGATAAAAAAAAAAAAAAATATATATATATATATATATATATATATATATATATATATATAAAGTCGCTCTGGATAAGGCATCTGCCTGAATGTAAATGGTCATGGACAGTCTCAAGCCTATTCCAGGGAACTTGGGCCAGGAGGTGGGGTATACCCTGGTACACACTTGTGCTATCCACTAAGCTATTGTGCTGCCATAATTGTAAATAATTTTTATTTATTTATTCATGTTTTTTTTTACATACTTAATAAGGATCCAAGCAAATAGACAACACAATGTTCTGCGATCATACCATGTATGGCTAACTCGGGAAAAGATCACAATTTAAAGTACTGTCTTGCTTTCAGATTATCATAGACTGTTTGTACCTGTATAGACTGAGTTTGATTTGTTTTATAATTTGTATACAATATAATTTCCAAATTTGAGGCATAGTTAAAGGCTAGAAAACCCATATCAGCCTGATCAGATCGCTAAGGGACGTCCCGGAAGGCGACGCAATGATTGACAGCACCGTCTCCCTGGTAACGCGAACAACTCTTTGACAGTCCTATTGCTGAATATTTGGTACCCCAGTTATTCCTGCAGTTTTTGATTGCTGATTTGCAGCATCTAGCTAAGATGAGCACGGCATCATACCGCAACAGACCCAATCCATTAAATGAGATCTACTTCAGTCAAATAGTTTCACCCAGTGAACTGAACCAAATTAACATGGGTAAGATTATAAAAAAAAATTTTCTTGTTTTTTTCCTTAAACTTACTACAGAAATAGTGCTCCAGCTGGTTGATATGAACCTTGGCACCTACTTCGCTGGCACAGAGATTCTGCCCCTTATAACGATCAACGGCTTGTTGATGTGAAACAATTCCAGCCAGGACGTGCAGCTGCCTCTCATGCGGCTGTTTTAGGAGCTATAGCTCTTTTTGGCAAAGCCCTATGTAGTATTTGACACAACTTTGGCACTAAAAACTTGGACTCGTGCACTGCGCAGACTTCTGGGACGTCCCTGCAGTTTCATTAGTTTGATTTGTTGTTCAGATCTTGTTGTCATTTCTTGCCCCTTGACTGCTTCACTGATTTCCACATTTTATGAGGTGATACAGGTGTCAAGGAAAAAGAGATTTAAATTAAAAGAATTTGCTACAACAAATGTAACAGTAAAAAAAAGCCCGGCGCATATGAGTTGAATTAATTTGAAAGAAAATCATTTTGTGTGTGGTGCCCATAGACAGATGTTTAAAATAATGATACATTGCACTTTATCATAGCCTTTAATGTTTGGCATGTCCACACAAGAAGTTAGCTCTGTTATCACGTCCTGTATTGCATCTATAAACTTTCCTTCATTAGTTTTGCTTTGTTTTCTCTTTCTTGAATTCAAGACCAAACTGGTACCTGAAACCAGGAAGTGTAAAGCTGTGGAGTAATCCGGGCTGAATGTAATCATATCACGTTTAAAATGAATCATGTCAGGTCGGGTCTAAATTGTATCAAATCAGGTCTGGATTTAATCATATCAAAATGGGTCACTTCATGAATCAAATCAAACTGGAATGGTTTTGAATTTAAATTAGGTGTAGTCTAAATGGAATCACTTTGGATTGGGTTTAATGGAATCAATTTGGATTGGGTTTAAATGGAATCACTTTAAATTGGGTCTAAACTGAATCTCCTTGGATTATTGGGTCTAAACGGAATCATATCTGATTAGGGATGTGTACATTGAATTTAATGTGATCACGTCTGCAATTAGTCATATCACATATGGTCTGAATTTAATCATATCGAAAAGGGAGGGTCATATAAGATTAGGTCTGAATCAGTTCAGGTCTGAACTGAAATAAATCTCATTGGATTGTTTCTGTATTGAATCAGATTGGGTTTAAATTGAATTACTTATTGTTCTTAAGTAATTCTGTAATTATGTAGGATCAGTATGTATAATTTTCTGATTGAATTGAACAACAGTTTTATTCCCAGTTCACTGGGATCAACTATTTAAATGGTAGATTATTTTTTTCTTCCATTAGAATGAATTAGAATTCAGGTAAACATGGTTTAGAAGAAGAGTAAGAAAGTAAGAGTGTAAAATGTCAGACTGTTACCTGAGTGTTTATCAGTAGGCATTGTCCCAAAGCAACAGACACATGGAGTTATTTGTTCATTCATTCATTAATTAATTGTGTGATTGTTTTTTTTTTCTTCTGAAGGTGAAGATGATGATTCTGGAAGAGCAGGTGTACTGTCCTCCTGAAGCCTCTGTGTTGCTCGCTTCATACGCCGTCCAAGCAAAGGTCAGTCTTCTCTCTCTCTCACTCGCTTCTGCTTTTGTCTCGTTCTCTGTCTCTATCGCTTTCTCTTTCTGTCTCTGTGTTTTTCTTTACTCTCTTACTCTTTATCTCTGTCTCCCTTACTCTCTTTCTCTCTGTGTCTAATATCTTCTCTCTCATCTCTCTTTATCACCGTTTGCTTTTCCTTTTTAGTCTCTCTCTCTTTCTCTCTCTATCTTTGTATGAGACATGTGTCTCTGTCTCTACTGTTCTCTTTTTGTATCTCTCTTCGTCTTACATCGTTTGTTCTTCTCTCTTGCTCTCTCTCTCTCTCTCTCTCTCTCTCTGAATGTGTGTTTTTTCCTTTCTCTGTCTCATGCTCTCTCCCTTTCTCATGCTCTCTCTCGCTCTCTCCTGTTTTTCTTTGAGTGCAATCCATATTATTTATATCTCGGTAAAATACCAGCGTCTGCCTCTGATCGTGTCTGTGGTACCTGTGTAAGAAGGCAGCATTGATTTATTTTGCTGTCTTTGCCCAGTGTTAGTCTTATATTCCTGTCCAACAGTCAGAACTCGAACCTCAGGTCCAGTGGAACTCATGGATTCACACCAAATCCATTTAGGCTGCTGGCGGGGTCTGGTGAAATGAGAAATGATTTATGACGATCTCTAGTCGTGAAGTACTGTAGATGAGAGCGGAAACGGAAAAAAAAATGTCTGTTTCGAGCCTGAATGCGTTTGAGTTATCAGTCCTCTCTTTTTTCCAGCCACATTCATACTCTGACATTGTGGCACTCCGGTAATAAAGGCAACCAGGTGAAGCATAGTTACTTTACAGTGCGGGTCACCTGGCAACAGAAAATAAGACCAAATAATTGGGGTTGTAGATTGGTCCCCATCCCCTGCTGTCTGGTACCGGAGTCCTATCACATGGATTTGCGACCGCTGACGTCTTTCCACAGCTCCCATCACTCCTCTACGGCGTCCACCCTGGTCACGGACGAATTTTTCCTCGGCCAGTGACTAGCTGATTGACGGCTGAAGTGTCTTCCGTGTGCTTTATCTCAGAGCCTCGGCCGAGTGTGATGCACGTTACCTCTCGCTGCTAATTTGCAGCTCTTTCTCTCCCAGAGATGTGGTGTTGCTTAAGCCTTCAATCAAGCAACCTCTGCAACCATGTCTCTCTCTTTCTCTTTTTTTTTCTTAGCACTTTCTCATTCCTGTCTGTAGAACCTGCATGGTCCTTTCGAACTGCACCACTGCTTGCGGTTTTAAATTTCTCTTCAAGCAATTTGTGGACTCGAGGGAACAGAGAGGTGGTTAGAAAGGTTGAGTAAAAGAAAAGAACTCTGACATTCTTTTTTTCCCATCTGCTCATTCTAGGAAATGACGAGTTGTTTGAGATCGAGCATTAATTTATCAGCAGGAAGGATTGTAACTCCTGATGTATTAGAGCAGGTGCAGGTGGTTGACAGTCAGCAGGCCTTTTAGTTCGTTTACCCATTTAGAGAGAAGTAAACAGCACGGACACAGCAGTCCATCTAGGTGATAGTGGGCTAATGGTGGGCAGAGAGGATTGAGACTGCAGGCTTGGAACGACAGAGAGGTGGATGGAGGGCAGACAGAAGATAGAGGCTGAGAAATAAGAAGGGAGGATCGAGATAAAGGCAAGACATCTATATTTTACATTTAAATAAAAAAATATTATCTGTAGAAATTACCATACTTTTTACAGCAACAGTAATGTCAACTGAAATAATTCTAATTTAGGATCACTTGATATGATTACTTAAAAATATATATTACATATTTAATATGTTCACAGTATTCAATAAAAAAAAATTGTGAGTAAATTTCTAGTTATGACTGAAGAAGTAAAAAAAAAAACAAACATCAACATTACTTACAGTTAATAGTAAAATTTCTACATCAAGTAAATATCAATAGTTACTAGAAATATTCTGTAAGTAAATTCCCAGGGATCACAGTTACTCATTGTAAGTATTGGAAAAGATTTCAACAGTACTTCATTTACTTTTTTTTTTTTTTTTTTAAGTGAATTCACAATTATCCTTAAAGGTTGCTACAGGTGGCAAGTAAATTTTAATAGTTATTAGAAATGTTACAGTATGTAGGAAACTTTTAATGTATCATATAGCAATATTCCAAGGTAACATGTCAAGTTCCTCAGTCATCAAGTAAATTTCTGTAGTTACAATACCAGATGACATTAAAAGTTTTCAAGTTAATTTTTAATTACTAAAAAAAGTTTCCTTGATTATATTCAGGGGTGACCTCTAGAGTACAATAATAACTTTAGATTTAATATCTAAATCTTTTACAGTATTCAAGTATTCAAGTAGGTCACAATATTAAGTAAATATCAATAGTTACTAGAAAGATTCTGTAAGTAAATTTCCCACACTGATTCATTTGTACTTACTAGAAAAAAATTCCATTTACATTTTTTTTTATTTCTGTAAGTTAAATTTAATAGTTATTAGAAATATTGTACTGTATGTAATGTAGGAAAATGTTCAGGTATCATGGAAAATGTTCCCATAACAGTATATTCCCAGGCAACATATGAAATACCTAATTATCAATTGAATTTCTATAGTTACAATAAAAGTTGACATTAAAAGTGTTCATAATTATCAAGTATATGTTTTGTTACTGAAAAAAAATATTGATTAAATTAATGAGTCACTTCTTAAGTATGCTAGTTACTTAAATATTAGAAACTTTATTTTTTTCACAATATCCAAGTAAATTTAAGTTTAATAAATTTTACTAAACTTATTAAAGTTAAGTAAATATCAATAGTACTTTCCTGACTATCCTCTTAAATCCTCTCAAATACCTTTAGGTTCTTGGTTGGTTAATAAATTTACAATTATCAATGAAGTTTTCAAGTCAATTTTAGCTACTGGAATTGCTTCTGTAAGCAAGTCTAATTTTTAACAGTTTTAACGTGAATAATTCTTTTTATTTAAAAAATCTTAGTAAGATTACCTAGCAAGTAATAAAAAACTTAAAATGGGTAAGGCCCAAACAGACAGCAGGGCAAATGTCCTGAACTTGAGCTGCACTGGAGCAACTTCTTAGTTCCTTTTCTCAGGTAGTGTGAAAATAAACACAGTATTACTTTATTTATATAGTTGAACTTAACTTCTACACACTTTCTTAGCTTCATTCAGCTGTTTTTAAAGCGTTTCTATTAAATGTGCACTGTGCTCCCTGAAGGAATGGGTTTGACACCGGTAATGAAGATGGAGGAAGGCAATTTGGTTTCTACTCCACCAACTTGTCCGTAACTGCTTTTAGCCAGCTCGTTCAATTTGCTGTTGCTGTGATCCGTCATGAAAGTCTAATCGAATCGAAAGGTTACAGCATGGCAGTTTTAATTAAATTTCTAATTTTTTTTTGAGTGGTGCTAAGAGAAGATGATAACTAATATGATGAAAAAAATGAGAATATATGCAGCTAGTGCATGTTGAAATACTTATGATGAACTGATAAACTACTTTATTTTCATCTTAAGTACGGAGATTACGATCCCAATGTCCACACACCAGGCTTCCTGGCCCAAGAAGAGCTTCTGCCAAAGAGGGTAAGTCATTTATTCACTTCAGAGTAATTCTGCCATTTTTTTGTTCTGTGGTATATACAAATGTATGTACGTATATAATGTAATTTTCTAAATATGCTATTTTTAAAGCTAATAATAGTAATAATAATGATAATATATATTTTTTTAAATAGAGAAATTGGTTTAATGAGAAATATACCATGTATTTATAATAATAATTTTTTTAACAATAAATTATTGTTGGGTGCAGAAATTATTGTTGTTCCCGCTGCTGCTGTTGTTATTAATAATAATAACAACAACAACAATATTATTCATAATAATAATGATAGAAACATAAAAAACAAAAACAAAAATCAGTTTAATGAGAAGATATGCCATAAATTCTAAGACTTTTTAGCAATAAATTATTGCTGGATATGGAAATTATTATTGCTGCTGTTTATTATTAATATTATTATTACAACAACAGCAGCAATAATAATAATGTCTGTATCCAACATTAATTATTTGTTAAAAAGCCTTAAAAAGGTAAATAAATAAGTCAATAATAATAATAATAATTATTATTATTATTATTATTATTGTATCCAACAGTTATCAACTTTTAAATGTTTTATGTAATATTTTAAAAATATAGATAACAAATGAAGTTTATTTTTTAAACAAATGTAAACAATCTGATTATACTGATTTCTGAATTGAATTCAATCTGACTGAATTTATTTTAATATAAATGTTGTTATTGTTATTATTATTATTATTATTATTTTGAATGATTATAATATATTCATCTAATCCAATATAGTTAACATTTAAATATATATATTTTTTAATCTGTCTAGTTATTTATTTATCTATATATTTTAAAAGTTATATGAGCCTAGATATCTGTGTGTATGAGAGAGTGGACTGTTCGAGTTCTCTCTCTCTCTCTCTCTCTCTCTCTCTCTCTCTCTCTCTCATGGCTCTGTGTTGTGCAGGTGATTAATCTCTACCAGATGACTGCTGAGATGTGGGAGGAGAGAATCACACTATGCTACGCTGAGCACCGAGGCAGGACCAGGTAAAACACACACACGCACACACACACATTTATATGCACTTCTTAGACTTGGACACAGCTCAGACAGAATTATCTTCACTGTCTCAGGAAGTTGAGGAAAAAGTGTTTGGCTGTCTTTGAGGCGTTTTACACACTTTACTTTGGCACACTGCAATGTTTAGGTTTTAATGGCTCACGCTCACACACGCGCACACACAGACCCACAGCTGGACTTGGCTTCACATCAAAAGAAAGTCAAGATAATGACACGCTAATGACTTTTTAAGTACTGCCGCGTTCACTTTTCACTAGCCTTCAATCACGTTTTTTTCATCATTTCTACTTTAATGCGGATTAAAGATTTCTTGACTTCCTTTTCGTAACTCTTGTAGCTAGCCGACATCACGTCTGAACCAGCGTTCTGGTCACTGGTCACTTTTTTTATCACAACAGTAATAACTAGCAAACTAGATCAGACTTTTATGAACACGTCTGAACTGAGTGCATCGTCACATTTATGCGAAAACGCGGCCAAGATTACACCGTACTGATGTATGACACATGTATAATAGACTTCATGACTAAGAGTCTAGGAGGTTATGCTTGAAAATACATGGGTTTCCAGATTGTGAAGCCCAGTTTAGCTGCATTTTTCATCTTGGTCTGAAGGAATTTTTTTTTAGTCCGGTAGTAAAAGTAAGTAAACACAGCATTGTTCATATTTTATTGTCAGCTTGCAAATTTTATATTCAGGATTTCAGCACCAAATAATACAATAATACAAAAATATAATTTGTCATTTAAGGAGGAATGACGCGAAGCCATAAAGTCTTCTATCTTGAACACTTCATAATACACAGAAAACCTTCTGAAAGTGTTAAAAAGCGCTGACACCTGAGACTTTTTTCATAAATGTTTCAACAAAAAAAAAATCTCCACCACATCAAATATTATGTTTTTTTTCCATTGTTGAGTAGCATCAACATTTTAACATGTATTAAGTTATTATTATTAAATTATGTAATGTGTAATCGTTACTGTTGTACTGTTGTAGTATGGGAACGTACAAGTTTTTGTCTCAGAGGAAACAACGTGATCGCCTTCGTCCTCTCTTGTTGTTGGTTGCAGACTTGATGGGAGTCAAGAGCCCTAATTATGGGTGGGAATTGACTTTATTTGGGGAGAAATTTAAAAAAATCTTGAAAAATTGTATATCTTAAAAAAAAAAAAAAGTTTCTGTAACTTACACTTACATGTAAGTGGTAATGAATAAATGCAAAGAGTAAATAACTCGACTTTTATGGAACAAATAACAAAACTAAATGAATGTCTCAATTTTTCTTCAAGTCAGACTCTTGAGGAAATCATGAATTTCCTCAAGTGGGGAGCGGGAGAAATGAGTCGGCCTCACCGATTTCAATGAATCAGTCCAGGAGCACGATCATAGAAAACGTCCGTCCTGTAATCTCAGGAAAAATCAACAAAACAGACTTCACAGTCCAATACAGTGGAAAACAGCTCTGAGACAAAATGGCGTCTGGATTCTCTCTCGCGATTTAAAGGAGCAGAGATGACATTTTACGCGTGAGATTCATTTTCTTGGGAACGGTTACAGTTTTTGGCGGTGTGGAGAAAGGGGACAGAGATTAAGTCAAGTGGATCGGAATATACATTGTATATTCTGGTCAAAGTCGTATAAGACTCTCACTTTGTTTGACTTAAGAACAAATCCGACTTACGAACGGAATGATGGAAGTCGGGGACTACCTGTATTTATTTTTTATATACAGTGGAACCTCGGATTGCGAGATTTCTTTTTTTCCCGTTAAAACAGTGTTTCCATTGTGTGTGTGTTTGTTGTGAAACTTAAAAAGCGAGGTGGGGGGAGGGAGGAGGAGTTTTACTGTGTAAGACGAGGTGAGGGAAGGGGCTAATTCCACACACACACACACACACACACACACACACACACACACACACAAATACACGGCGCCTGCACACACAAACAGAAACACTTATCTGTTGGGATTTATTTTAACTTTTTTTAAGGGTAAAGTGCAGGTTAATTTGTTTTATTTTTACTTTATATGTTGTATTAATTATTTTTCTGTATTTATTTTTTTGGACTGTGGAACGAATTATTTGAGTTTTCATTATTTCTTATGGGAAGATTTGATTTGGTTTACGAGTGTTTTGGAATACGAGCCCGCTTCTGGATCGAATTATGCTCGTAATCCAAGGTTCCACTGTGTGTGTATAATACAAGAGAAAGCACAATAAGTATTACACAAGCACAATAAGTATTACGTTCTGATGTTTACTTCTGTCTGAAATTGACCTACATCACCTTTAATTGTAATTGTATTAAATAAAGGTTGTGTTATGTTTTTTTGTCCACATCTTTATTTTTCCCCCTTTTTTCTTTTCTCGGTTGTTCTAGAGACGAAGCCGAGATGGAGTATTTAAAAATAGCCCAGGATTTGGAGATGTACGGAATCAATTATTTTCCTATCCGGGTAGGAACCGCCCCCTCGTGTCACTGTACCCATGTATAGCAATACGGCTGTGGATTCTCTCACCATCACACTAATATACGCTCGTTACTGTTTAACCTGAGTATGAGTGACTCTTACTGTCAGTTAACCAGATCTCTCACACACACAAACACACAGTATGGAGTAGTTCAGTAGGGGTGCCGGGGTGTTAATATTTTCAACAGACACGCTGTGATTTAATTTTTCACATTTGCATATGATTGTTGTAACCTCAGCATGCATCCTGAAGATAGATGATGTTTTGCCACAGTAGCCCAAGGATTTGATGATGATGATGATGATGATGGTGTTATAACTAAGTTGGACTTGTTTTGTTTTGAAGAATAAAAAGGGAACAGATCTGCTGCTCGGCGTCGACGCTCTGGGACTACACATTTACGAGCCGGATAATAAACTGACGCCTAAAATCTCTTTCCCTTGGAACGAAATCCGCAACATCTCCTACAGCGACAAAGAGGTACAGTATAAACACTCTCATAGGGACAAATAATAAACTTTAAACACTTTCTGATTTCAGAGCTCTTCCAAGATGTGTGTTATGTGTAGATGTGTTAATGCTGCAGAAGAAATACTCCTCATATAATGCATTGATTGTTATACCTCAGATCTTCTCCTTCTTCAAATGCGTCTTTAGTGTCTATGTAAATGAGCTGCCCCTGAACCACGCCCCTCCAGATAGCAACATGCCAAGGCAGGGGCGCTTCTTATATAAGGTCACAATAGGGGATAATCTAGTTGCCTTGATTTAACCCTGGTTTTATTCCTTTTATGCCACTTACTAACATTAGTTAAGTTGTATTATATCTAAAAGTGTGATGATATATGTCGTAACAATTTTATCGCTACTTGCTGTTTTTTCAAGGTACCACTTGTTTTATAGTCGTTGGAGACAGTTGAAGAGTAGGAGGCTCTCTTCTTTTCTTTCTCTTCTTTTTAAGATTAAAAAATTTGCAGTTTTTTTTGTTTGCATGATGTTAAAGAGAAACCATAAACTCTTATGTAAATTGGAATTTTTTACAAAATCTTATTTCGACATTTACACAGAGCGTCCAGTTTACAAGTAAACTATATACTAGAGTATGCTATAGTAACTAGTAAGCTAAGTGTTTATTAGTATGATTAGCTATATATTGTGACGGTTCACACGCTCATCGACTTCTCCGTCACTTTGCACACACTCTGCTGTTAGTGAAATTACCTTCTCAAGAGTTTAACAGCAGAATGCATCCCGTCGGCTCGGATTATTCCCCGCATCAGTCTCGTCCTGCTGCTTAAGACGAGACTTTGCTCATTAAGGAAAATTAACGCTCATGTCCGTCTCGCTCTGTAAAGCTGTCGAGAGGGTCCTTACGCTGTTTTTTTTTTCTGTGGTAATCCTCAGTTCGCTATTAAACCTCTGGATAAGAAAGCCGACGTGTTCAGGTTCAACTCCTCCAGACTGCGGGTGAATAAGTTGGTGAGTATTTTTTTTTTTATAATGTAAGAATGTTTGGATGTGTCGGGTATTAATTGATCTTAATTGAATTCAAATTCAAATTTTATTCGTCACATACACAGTCATACACAGTATGATATGAAGTGAAATGCTTATACGACTGCTATTGACCTACAATATACAACAAAAAAGAAATAAGAGATTTAAAATAAAGAAACACTTATTTACATAATATACAGAATAAGAATAAAAATGAAATAAAGTATTTAATGTTGTTTTTGTGAATTTTGCTAATGTGGCTAATGCTAAGCTAACGTTACATTTATTGTTTTATGTAGATCAACGCTTTAATATTTGAGCTTCCTATAAACACGTTTTAACTAGTGTATACAGTTAGACGTTTAAGCCTTAAAGTTTTTGAATTTGTTTAATGTTTATTTATTTATTGATATGTGAAAGAACATGAGACAATAATAAACTTATGCCCTAATTATGCAATTAATTATTATTGTTCTTATACCGAGATTATTTCTTTTTTTGCATTGCTGTGTTTGTTACATGTGACATTAATTTTCCCACACAAAAACCTTCAACTTGAGCTTATTTTTAATAAATAAATAAATAAATAAATAAATAAATAAATAAAACAACATTTTTTAGATGACATAAGATGTTTGTTACAGGTCTAGAATCAGGGTTGACATTTCATTTTCCTTTTAATATGCCTTTTCCTCTTTTCTCATGTCTTCTAACTCTGTCTATATACATGAATGAATCTATGATTTGAAATTGAACAATTAAATCACTGTGATAAATAATTATGAATATGATATCAAGCAAATACAATAATCCTAATAAAATGATGCACTGCCAGAAAATGTAATCCTATGAAGAGCGTTCAAGTCAAACCGGGACCAAGCCATATCCACATATTTGGTCCATTTAATGGAGTTCCTGGGAGGCCGACGTTTCAGATGTGAAGCAGGTAGTCTGAGAAAACTTTCTACCTGGATGGTATCCAAGCACTAGTTATACACTGGGATAAGTGCATTAGTGTAGCAGAGAATTATATAGAGAAATAAAGGGAGGTTTTACTGATATTCTGCACAATCAAAAGTCCCGTTTTGACTTGAACACCCATCGTAGATCATATTTCTTGTAAAAAGGAAACTCAGATTCTACAGACAGTTCTACGGTCTATTAGTTTTTACAGCCATAACAGTTCCGTGCGTGTGCGTGCGTGCGTGTGCGTGCGTGTGTGTGTGTGTGTGTGTGTGTGCAGATTCTTCAGCTGTGCATTGGGAACCATGACCTGTTCATGAGGAGGCGCAGAGTGGACTCACTGGAGGTGCAGCAGATGAAGTCTCAGGCCAGAGAGGAGAAAGCTCGCAAACAGGTGGGAGAAAGAGGAACAGTGAAGGAGGGAGAGAGAGAGAGAGAGAGATAGATGGAGGGGTGGGATCTGGTGAAGGAAAGGAGCTGAAATACTAAAGAATCAGTAAAGAATGACAGAGACCAGATAGAAGGATGAACGTAGAGGAGGAAAGAAGGATAAAGGTGAGTGAAGGATTGCAAGATCGATGAAGGAGAGAAGTGGTCGAGAGATGGATGATTTAGAAAATGATAAATATATGAAGGAGATGAAAGGATGAAGGAGAAAAGGAAGAAGTTGATAAGGGATAAGAAAACAGAAGATCAAAAAAGAGAAGTTTGAAGGAGAGAAAGAATGAAGAGTGGAAGATGGAATGAGAAAAGGATAAAGGAGAAGAATGATGAAGAACGAAGGACTGGGAAAGAAAATGAGAGGATGGTGAGAATTAGGGAAAGAAAAGCAGGAATGGAAGACAAAAGGCAAGAGGGATGAAGGAGAAAAGGTAAGAAATGGGGTTTGGAAGAAAGACCAGGTGGAATGGAGGATAAAATAAGAGAAGGATGAAGTAGTGAAGGAGGAGAAAGGGATAAAGGATGTAGAGGACGGAAGGAGAAAAGAATGAAGGAGCAGACTGAGAGAAGAAGGGTGAGGAAGAGAGACGAGACGGGGTGGTTTAGAGATGGATGAAAAAGTGAAGTAAAGAAGAAAGTAAAGAAGGATGAAGGAGAGAGGTACAGGACAGGCGGATCAATAAGAGAAAGTGACAAAATAAAGGCAAGTGAAGGCTTGAAGGAAGGATGAAGAAGAGAAGTGGTTGAGAGATCATTGAGAAAATGAGAAGAAAGGGATGAAGGAGAGAGAAGGAAGAATTCTAAGACAGTAGGAGAGAGAGAGAAGTTTGAAGGAGTGAAGGAGAGAGAGAGAGAGAGAAGGTGGAGTGGAAGATGGATTTAAAAAAAGGAGAAGAACAGGATGAAGGGGAGAGATGGATTAAGGAGAGGAACAGAGGAGAGGTGGGGATGAAGTAGAGAGAAGGTGGGGTGGAAGTGAAGTAAGGATTGAAGAAAAGAAGTAAGGGATGAAGTGAGAGAGAGGAGTGGAACATGAAAGGAGTGAAGGATGAACAGGAAGAAGAAGAACAGGATGAAGGCGAGAGAAGGAAGATTGGAGGACAGAAAAAAAAGGAGGAGGGATTGAATAAAGAAAGGAAACTTCAGGGCTCTGAATCAGTGCAGTGTTATGATCCGATCTCGAGTCCTGTCTCTGTGTGTGTGTGTGTGTGTGTGTGTGTGTGTGTGTGTGTGCGTGTAGATGGAGAGGCAGAGGCTGGAGAGAGAGAAACACCTTCGTGAGGAAGCCGAGCGAGCGAGAGACGAGTTGGAGCGACGACTCCTTTATCTGCAGGATGAAGCTCTGATGGCCAATGAAGCGCTGGTGAGGCTGTTCGACTCGAAGGAAATGCATCAACAACAACATCAACAACAACAAAAGCAGCAGCGATGCACTGGGTTTTGGTTGCTTCAGTTCCGTTAGATAATAAGTATATAATATACTGTAATATAGCATGATATATTTAATA
The DNA here is from genome assembly GCA_030347435.1 of Clarias fuscus. Taxonomy (NCBI): domain Eukaryota; kingdom Metazoa; phylum Chordata; class Actinopteri; order Siluriformes; family Clariidae; genus Clarias; species Clarias fuscus. The sequence goes on from CM059208.1 coordinate 24,949,612, forward strand.
CAGTACGTCTGGATGTAACGAAGGATGGGTTCATAATAATATTAATAATAATAGAAACTCTTTCAGACATGTTATCGTTGCCATGGTAACAGCTCATACAATAGTCACTCCAAATAATCTAAAACTAATAATAACGATAATAATCAGATTTTTAAAAAATATGACCTCTTTAATGCCAACTATTGTTGCTGAAGGATAACAAAATCCCCACGAGCATGCACCAAAATCTACGAGGGTATGAGAGTCAAAAATGATCCGCACTGATTCTATTAAAGCATCAGTTTTAACTTCCGTCTTATCAGCTTTTTCTGTTCAAGCCTCCCGTCTTCCCGGTCCGTTCACTGCTGACACATGTGACAAAATGGACCACCCGCTTGTAGAGAGCAGCGTGCAGTGATTTAAAAAAAAAAAAATTTTTTTTGTGGTCTGAGTGTGAAATAACTCGCCTAAGAGTGTTTGGATAGCCGCAAACAAAATTTGAAGGTGAAAATTTCTTTAAGAGAATCATTACTGATAACGAGACACAGATTCAAAAGTCAACCATCAGCTGGAAACTTCTTCAACACTTACAGTTTTCTGGGATTCTGATCTCAAGGGCCAGAAGTATTGGAATACGATCAGGAAAAAGGTCCGACAATCGACAGTGCTCGTTACAGTGAGACGCGCATTGAAGAGCTGAAGCCTAACTTTGGATGAAACACAGAGGATCCAAGGGCGTATACTGTAGCGATCTCGTGTGACGATGCACGTCCGCATACTTCTGCCCACACTGTCGACATTTTGTTTTGAGGTGTTAAATCGTCCACACGCAAGGAGATTATGTCGAAAAGCGATGTAACTGTCTTTTCTAAAATAAATTCTACGGACTGTTTTTTGACTCGCCCTCGTAGATAAATAATATTTATTGATCCATGAAGGTTGACACTTGCGGTCAATATTTTGTGGTATAAATCAAATTTTTGCTCGCAAAGTCAGAACCTTGCATACAAATTCTGTGTGTGTGTGTGTGTGTGTGTGTGTGTGTGTGTGTGTGTGTGTGTGTGTGTGTGTGTGCGCGTGTGCTCCTTCTTGGCAGCTGCGTTCAGAGGAGACTGCTGACCTGTTAGCGGAGAAGGCTCAGATTGCAGAGGAAGAGGCCAAACTGCTGGCTCAGAAGGCAGCCGAGGCGGAGCAGGAGATTTATCGCATTAAAGTTTGTGCTTTATACAGAGTTTCTGTCTCCCAGTCATCCTGTCGTTGCTTAGATTTCTTACGCAACTTTACAGTTAATATCAGCACCAGATTACTCAGAGAATAAAAGCTTTAGTTTAATAATAAAAATAAAAATATGAAGTATAAGAAAATAGTTGGGACGGATAACACGGAGATCACATGACCTAATCTGTGTTTTCTAATATTAGTACTAAAGCGCTTTCCAATTCCATGCAAGCATATACAGTACTACAGTACGTCATGGTTTTTTGGTACTTTCGACTGATTCCTATCGTGCGATATACAAGGAGCTTTCACATCAAACTGGGACGAATGAATGAATGATGAATTTCTGACGTAAAACTGATTGATGTTTACAGGAGACTTCAAGCACTAAAATATTTGTAAAAATATATATGGTGTGAACGTTTTAATGAAGGCCGTACGTCTGTGAATGACACTCAAGGACGAGGGAGCTCGGAGTTTACTACAGTCATTCCTTGAACCTGATCCTTGAAAATCGACTAATAACTTGTCGCCAACTTACGTAAGTAAGAGACGCATCCATCTGTGTGAACTGTACACGCGATAATTCACCAACACCACTCGCACGTGACTGGAACTCGGCTGTTAGTTGTTATGGTTACAACCCCCGTACAGTCCTGACCTTGTGCCAAGCCATTTCCACTTGTTTAGGGCTGTCCCTGGGAGGCCGGCATTTCAGATGTAAAGCAGGCAGTCTGATCACGGTTCCGGCGTACCGAGAAAACTTTCGACCTTGATGGTGTCCAAGCACTAGTGAAACACTGGTTAAAATTAAAAGTCCCACTTTTTCAAAGTTTTGATTAAAATTGAATATTGATCTTTTTTTTTAAACAATAACGATTATCATTACAAGAAACACAACTCCAACAATAGAGTTATTGTTTCATTTATTGTGTTTATAATTGTTATTATTTATTATTTTGGTTTATAATAAATCTACTGTAGATTCCAGAGCTTTAAGGATTTTTGTTTTGGTGTTTTTCACAGGAATTTTGCTATATTATATCTAATAAACAATAACTCACCAATCTGGATGAAACACAGAATTTATGCTCTTTCACAGTTCACAGGTTAACACAATTTCCTCTGATGTGTAACACAAATTCAGAACACTTTACAGTCTGATTAATCCAAGAGATTAACGCAAGTCACTTTCCCTTCTTACCGTAAAAGATAACTCAAGTGGAGGAATACAGTAGAATAGTGGATGAAGGAAACGAGAGCAGTCAAAACAAGCAGAAACGATAAAACTACGCTCTGAGGTTTTCTAATTTATTAATTTTTTTGTTTCTCAAAGCTTCAAGTGTGATGAAATACAATAGACACATTTCATAGGAGCATGTTGAGTGTACAAGAACATTCACAGCTCCTAAAAAGGAATACTCTGGGTTTATCCAACTGATGTGATGCTTTTAATGGAGGATAACTCTTGATTTTTATCGTTGCTGTGGCGTGTCGTTCTGTAGATGACAGCGATCCGCAGCGAGGAGGAGAAGAGACTGATCGAGCAGAAGATGCTGGACGCTGAGAGACTCGCCCTCAAAATGGCCGAAGAATCCGAGAGGAGGTTTGTATCGCCCGGATTAATCTAGAAATCTTTATGAATTACTTAAAAAAAATTTTTTTTTTCAATTTAACATTCTTTATTCCAACATTGCACGTTTATAATATAAGTAAATACTTCTCTGAGTCTTTTAAAATTATGATTAATTTGATTTTAATCACAGACCATGACTGTGATTAACTAGAATAAAATTTTAATCTATTGAAGGCATTTTTTTTTTTTTATTCAGGTAGAACTTCAAGAATTTCAATTATATTTTTTGGCCATAAATCATATGATGCACAAACTGGAGAATAATGAGGCTCAGTCCTACAAAATCCTATTGAAGATGCTGTTGTTACTATTATTATTGTTGTTAATAATAATAATAATAATAATAATAATAATAAAAATATTATCACCACCCACAGCTGTAGAAGTATCAGTAATAAAATTACTAATACTTGTATTAATTGTATTATTGATGTATACTTGAGTAATATTACATTATGTGAAATATGAAATACATGTTCCACTGAAATGATCATTAAAAGTAGTGTTAGTAAGATTCCTTACAGTATTCCTTGCACTTCTTTTATTCTACTAGAAAAACTCTTAGTATCAGATCTACTACTACTTCCATTACTATTAGTACTAGGGTTAGTATTAACAGTAGTAGTAGTATTAATAACATTGTTTTATAACATTGTTTTATATAATGGCACATAGTTACAAGGCAACGAAATGCAGTTAGCATCTAACCAGAAGTGCAAGTTAGCAGTGCAATATAAACATATATACAGATCTATAAAACTTATACAGATCTATAAAACTTGTATATAAAATTCATATACTGTGTGTGTGTATATGTGTGTGTGTATATATATATATATATATATATATATATATATATATATATATGATAAAAGTAAGGTCTATGTATAAATTGGATTACAGAAAGAATATATATATATATATATATATATATATATATATATATATACCTGAGTATACAGTGTAAAGTGAGCATAGATGGATAAATGAATGTACAGAATAATTTTAAATCTACAGATATGTCTAAATATAAATATGTGGAATAAAGATATACAGAAACTATATATAGGTGAATAATAGAAAAAATAATAATAATAGAAATAATAATAATAATAATAATAATAATAGAAATAATAGTAGTAATACCTTTTAGTTGTTGTTGCAGTAGTAAAAGTGACAAGCAGAGGTGGGTAGAGTAGCCAAAAATGTACTCAAGTAAGCGTAACTGTACATCAAATTAATATAACTCAAGTAGAAGTAAAAAAGTATTCTGTGAAAAACCTTCTCAAGTACTGTGTAACTGTATCATCATAATGTCCAATTTATTTTTTTTAGGAATGATGTAAGCAGTCAGACAAAATTATAAAATTATCTACAAATTGCGACATTTCTAAAAAATAAAATAAATCAATAAAACTAAATATCGTTACAAAACTAAGGAATAAGAAACACAAATGTCCTAATCTCCCTTTTTTCACAACATAAAGCTTTTGAAACAATCCCTACTGTAGGTAACATATGATGTTTGAACAGTGTAACTATTTCCTGTGTAAGATGTACTGTATATTCAGTTGCCCTGCAAATGACTCAGCAGAAAATAACATTAGAACATGTGTACAAAAGTCTAACTTCACCATAAACTGTGTCCAGCAGAACAAATGTAAGAAAATTATATATTTTTAACCTCTAGTTTATTTGCTAATTATATATGTTAAGTTTGCAACATATTAAACAAAACAGCTAAACTAACCGCAACATGTTTGCTTCACTGTCTGTCACTGCTGAAGACAAGCCCCTCCCCCCTTCTGTGTGGTCATGTGATATCATGCGGTTATTGTTATTGCGGCTGATTGGTCAAACGGAGTCATGTGATTATTGTTGCTACATCTGATTGGTTGACACAGTCACATGGTGGATCCACCGGCTGCATTTCTCTCAAAAAAAAATAAAGAATAAAATGTTAAAAAAAGTAACGAGTCGAGTGCAGCCGAATATAGCGGAGTAAGAGTAGCGTTTCTTATTCACAAATCTACTTAAGTAAAAATTATGGTGCAGTAAAACTACTCATAGTATATTAAAAATAAATAAATAAAAAAAAGTTACCTATGTAAATATAAATTTAACTCGTTACTGCCCACCTCTGGTGACAAGTAGTAATACAGTAGTTGTATTAGTAGTAACAGAAGAAGTACTTATACTAATTAAACCTGCGCCTGTATTTAGTCTGTATTATGTATGAACAATTCTCGTCTTAAATGTGATGAATGATTCTTTGTGATATCGTGTCTTTTGACTTCGTGTAATGGATATTTTCTCCTCTGCGTTGGCTCTGAAAGCACCACCGTGATCCGAAGCTCAGTGCAGCATCTCATGCATTCATAAGTAAATAAAAGTGCCACATTGCCTGACTCGCACCCCCTTCCATCCACAGAGCCAAGGAAGCCGATCAGCTGAAGCAGGACCTTCAGGAGGCCAGAGAGTCTGAGCGCAGAGCCAAACACAAGCTGCTGGAGATCACTAGCAAATCGCCTTACGCTGTAAACGTGAGCAGCACTTCTCCTCTTTTTAAGGCTTCTACTGAACTACATGCTTTTCTTTTACATAAAGCATATGATTTGAGGCAGTTCTGGTTCTGTATCGCCATATAATTTATCCGAAGGTAACAGTGGTATAAGAGGAATAAAGCACTTTAATCACTCTATAACAAATGATGTTATGAGAAAATGTTCCATAATCCATGGTGTAATTATTCTTTTTCTATAAAAAAAAAAAAGAATGCTGTGTTGCATTTCTTCCTTCTAGCTGTTTTGTGTTTCCTGATACGGTTTACTTCCCTCCATCTCGTTCACATTTTAAATATATATGTCGGCTTTCATTGCCATCATGAATCTCAGTCTGTAGCGAAAAACCACAGTGCTTTTTACTGCATGCTCCTCGTCGAGGTCTTACAGCTTTATCAGTCCCGAGTCGACCAGATAAGAAGGAATTGCTGCTCCAGACTGAAAAGATGGACGTCCCGAAGGTCTGTAACCCCCGCAGTCACAAATTACCGCTCTTTAGAATTGGCCTACAACTGGGAACGACATGTCCGGCCATTGTGGAAAGGCTTCTCCGCACCACTCTGAATATAAATACAAAGCTGGTCCTGAGCTCCAGCGCGCTCTGCTTGACGCATGACATTCTTTCTTAGATGAGCAGGACCGGACTCCTCCGAGGAGACGCCTATTGTTATTCATTCGTGCATTTAAAGGAGCTCCACTCCTGCGAATCAAGAAAAATCCCACAAGCATCTAATTATCAGATTTGCAAAATTAAGGCAAATCGTTATGCGTCCTGCATGTTATTTAAAAGGTTAACCCACTAGTGTCACGGTCTATATTATGTCACTGGATCCTGTGCTCTGAATGTGGATTATGGATTAGTAGCATTGTGTGGTGGTGAACGTTTTAGTTTTAATAAATAAATAAAAAAAAAGGGCAACAAGTGTAAAATCTTTGACAACACACATTCCTGCAACATTGATCTTATCAAGCTGAGAGCGGCGTAATGTCACACAGGGTGATATCGAGTTGAAAGGTGGTCAGTTTTTTTTCTAATCTTTTCAATCTGCAGTCAGTATATCAGCCGTGGACTTGCTGCCTTTAGACGGATTTAAAATTAATTATAGAATTTTTTTTAGTAGGTTTTAAGTATGATTCAGTTAATTGAACACCAACTTACAAAAAAGAGGTGCATTACACAATATTTCTGATATTAGTGCAAAAATTGTGAATGTTCTTAGTATAAGAATATGTATAATATATACAAGGGTCGGATAATGAAACTGAAACGCCTGGTTTTAGACCACAATAATTCATTAGTATGGTGTAGGGCCTCCTTTTGCGGCCAATACAGCAACAATTCGTCTTGGGAATGACTGATACAAGTCCTGCACAGTGACCAGAGGGATTTTGAGCCATTCTTCTTGCAGAGTAGTGTCCTGGTCACTATGTGATGCTGGTGGAGGAAAATGTTTCCTGACTCGCTCCTCCAAAACACACCAAAGTGGCTCGATAATATTTAGATCTGGTGACTGTCACTTTGGTGAACTTCACTTTCATGTTCACCAGTCTTGCTGTGTGTATTGGTGCATTATCATCCTGATACACGGCATCGCCTTCAAGATACAATGTTTGAACCACTGGGTGCACATGGTCCTCCAGAATGGTTCGGTAGTCCATAGCAGTGACGCGCCCATCTAGCACAAGTATTAGGCCTAGGGAATGCCATGATATTGCAGCCCAAACCAACCTGACCTGAGTTACTCCTGTTGGATGTGGTTCGTCCTTCTTGGTGGTATGCAGATACGACCCTGGATACCTTGGCTCTTGATGCATCACAAAGACTTGCTGTCTTGGTCACAGATGCTCCAGCGAGACGGATTTGCCGTGCATTCAATAAGTTGAGTAAGTTCTGAGCAAAAATCAAATAGTAAAAAGCAATAAATGATGCAACCTTCTGTTTCTCCATCAGCCCTGATTAGGTTCACTTATGAGCTCGCACAGTTCATGTTCTTTTAACTGCTGTTTCGTTCTATACACCTCTGTATTCTTTATTTAGATATTTTTGGTTTCTTCACTGTCTCTGCTTTATTCGCTCCACGCAGTTTACTGTCTCCTTTCATCTGTTTTTGTTTTTTCTTTCTTTCTGACTCTCAGGCTGCGTCTCTCTCTCCGCACGCCCTCCCTCGTGACCTCAGCTTCAGCACCGAGAACCTTAGCTTTGACTTCAAAGACACCGATATGAAACGCCTGTCTATGGAGATCGAGAAGGAGAAGTGAGTAGAGATTGCGAATAAAGCCCAGCAGGCTGCACCTTGGGCAGACGGTTTTACTCTTCCTCACCTTAAAAAAAAAAAAAAATCACAGGAGGATATCTTTGGAGGTTTTGAACCTTGCTTTGTCTTTAAGTTTAGTTTTTTTTATTATTATTATTATTAATAAAATTTATTAAATCTGTTTCTTTTCCCCAAAAAACATATGGAATGATCGACAACTATGCAGATGTTTGAAGCCCCGCCTACTCCTCCATATTACATTAGCGATCTGTCCTCTTATCTTGAGTTAACATGAGTTGACTATACTAATTAAAGATACAACTAAAGATTTCATCCTGAAAATACATGACATTTAAATAAAATATATTTCAAGCTTGCTTAGAATTTACAGTGGAACATTGGATTGCGAGTGACTCGGTCTGTGAGCATTTTGCAAGACGAGCAAAATTTTTAAATACATTTTAACTTAAACGAGCAAGGTCTTGATATACGTATCAAGTACAGTAGTAGGCATGCGCTTTGTCTCGTGCGCTACGGGATTATGGGTTATCGCCCCCCTAACCCATGCTCGTTCTCAGTGAACGTTCAGTCTTGTAGTCAACATCCGTGTGCTCGTGTACTGTTTATTATAACATTGTGACCGTGTGTGTGAGTGTGTGTGTGTGTCTGTGTCTGTGTGTGTGTGTGTGTGTGTGTGTGTGTGTGTGTGTGTGTGTGTGTGTGTGTGTGTGAAAGTCATCCTACACAGTAGCCCCCTCCCTCCTCCTCTTCTCTCTCGTCTTACTTCAGTCACTCAAACATATGCAAACATTTGCACCCACGTAAACGGAAACACTGCTCAGTCTGGGTTTTTTCAAAGGTAAAGTGCAGGTTAATTTGTTTTATTTTTACTTAAAAAATACATTCACATTTTTTTATAAATTATTTTATATGAATGTTTTTTGGGTTATGGAACGAATTGTCTGAGTTTCCATTATTTCTTTTGGGAGAAATTTGCTTTTATATATACGAGTGCTTTGATGTACAAGTACGATTCCGGAACCAATTATGCTCCCAATTCAAGGTTTAACTGTATTTGAATGGTAATGCTAAATATAGGGTGATTTCAAATAAATATTAAGTGCTGTCTGTATTTTTCTTTTGTAGATTCTCAATATTAATAAAACAGTCTGTAGTAGGAGTCATCTCAGTGACTATCTTTTCAAAATGTCCCTTTTTTTTTTTGTCCAATTTCAGGCCGTTTCTTCTCCCCAGTGTAGTTATCGCTTTGTGTCATGGTGTTTTATTGTATCATGTGTGTTTAGGGTGGAGTACATGGAGAAGAGCAAACACCTACAGGAGCAGCTGAATGAGCTGAAGACCGAGATCGAGTCCTTGAAGCTGAAGGAGCGCGAGACTCAACTGGACATCCTCCATAACGAGAACGCCGAGAGAGGCACGAGCAAGCAGAGCAACTTTAAAAAGGTGGGCTTTCCATTAAAACCTTGTGTGTTTATGTGTTTTACACTTTGCTGAGACAGAGGGGCAAAATACACTGAACAAGCACGTGAGAGGACATGAGCGATTAAATCCATTTAATCTTTTTTTTATATACATATATATAACACCAGGGTGGACAAACAAAAAACAATTAATTCTGACAAACTCCAAGAAGTGATTATGAAAGAATGGGTTGCTATCAGTCAGGGTTTGGCCCAGAAGTTGATTGAGAGCATGTCCAGTCGAATTGCAGAGGTCTTGAAAAAGAAGGGCCAACACTGCAAATACTGACTCTTTGCATAAATGTCATGTAATTGTCGATAAAAGCCTTTGAAACATATGAAGTGTTTGTAATTATATTTCAGTACATCATAGAAACAACTGAAACAAAGATCTAAAAGCAGTTTAGCAGCAAACTTTGTGAAAACTAATATTTGTGTCATTCTCAAAACTTTTGGCCACGACTGTATATGTTACCTCAAGCTCAGCCAAATCCACCTGTGAAAATGTGATGTGTTTTGTGTATATATATTTTGCAGTAAAATATCTGTATCCCAGAAAAGAAACAGCACATCATTATATAAAAGACGCCAAAACAAATAGAAAACTTCCAGGTTTAGGTGCATGAATAAAGAAGAACAGTTGCGACAAAGTCCTCAGAAGGTCTGTGGCTGGTAAAAATAAGCAACTAATTTTGTTATTAAACTGCACAAATTGTACCTGAGACTATATTTAAAGCCACACCAATCATTGACTTTGTTTCATTAATTACTGTTTACTGCCTTTTATAGTATTTTTTTTTAATGCTCTACAGCAGGTATTCGCACGACTTTCGCACGGGACTGGATGTAGAATCATTTTCCCCCGAGCCCTTTAAATCAGGGTTGGTGCCATCCTGGAAGATCCTTCTCTTTAATCAGAGAAGAACTTTGTATATGCATTTGTAGCGATACTTTCCTCTAAGAGTATCGTAATCTACGGATCCACGGTTTCCAAATAAATAAATGCCCCCTCCAACAGCAAAACAGAGACACTAAATCCTTTCTCTCTTGGTGCCCAGGCATTCCAAAGTGCGTTGGTGTCTTGGTGCATGAACACACACACACACACACACACACACACACACACACACACACACACACACACACACACACACACACACACACACACGACTCATCCTTTCCTCATCTCTACACACCAAGTGCCCGTGGGGATTTGCACCACTGAGCTCTTAATGTTCATGGAGTGCAATCCTGCTATATGAGTATATGAGGAGTCATGGATTGTGTCATCTGGTTTATTTTTTTAGCAAATAGGAACTGCATGACGAGACAAAAAAAATGTTGAAGAATCCAAGGAACCATTTCGCAGATTTCGATTGGTAGAGCAATTAAACATAGCAAGGTGCACCTGCTTTTTAAGAATTTTTTTCATGGCGTCAGGTAGGACCGGATCACATCCGCGGCGAAGATGGTTCGAAAGAGCTCAGAGAGAAATCCGGTTGCCTGGTTTTAACCACTATGGAGCAAAGCAGAAAGTTAGTGTAACATAGTAACTAAAAAGCTAACCAGTCAGACATTTATCAATACTTTTTATATATCCAGAGCATAATAATAATACTCCCAGATGTGTGTGTCCACTGTTTGTTTTTTATTTCACCGTGTTGCACAATTCTGGGTGTATTATTCTGAAATAATTGCGGAGCAGTTGTCTGTTTGAGCGTATTAGAGTGAACCATGATTCAGAAACCCACAGCAGGTAAGGATGTACTCGCACATAACATGCTAATTATCTCCCCTGTGTATCAGAGTTCTGTAACGAGGTTTTGAGTTTCTGCTGTATATTTTTGTTGCGTGCACAAAATATGAAAGTAAATTATATGCATTGTTTTTTTTTTCTTCTTCTTTAGATTCCTTAATATAATTTTTTTCCCTCCAGTAGATACAGTCAATTCTATGAAACTGCATAACACAAATCAGATATTTCATTACCTCAGGAGCGTGTACAAATCAAAACCTGACATCTCTCCTCCGATAATATCGAATGCAGTTTAATCCGAATTTAGTGAGCTGTAAAGTCGAAAGCTGGTCTTGTCCCCGGAATGCATCACGACAGTGATTTCACGACAGTGGTGTGAAATTAGCAAAGCCAGACTGATTGATTTCAGTTTCGCGATTGCTCGCTAGGGTAGAGAAGAACGCGATGCTGTGCAGTAACCACCAGGGGCAGTAAGAGTCACCCAGATTCATGTGTATGCATACAGTACTTTCAAAGTCAAAAGATTTTCAATCAATTTACAGTTATAAAGAGCGCCACTCTTCCCAGGACGGCTTTCTACTAGTTTTTTGGAGTGTGGCTTTGGGGATTTATTAATTAGTTTATTTATTTATTTTTGAATAAAGTGCATTAGTCATATCAGGTACAGTGGGACTTGTAATGTAATTCGTTTCTATTTAGCTTTAGTCGTACACATTTTCCCCATAGGAATACATCTAAATAGAATTAATCCTTTCTCTATAACTATGAACTACATTTTTATTTATTTTGTTTATATCACAAAATACAGAACAAAGTATTAATTATGCAAAAATAAAAATAAGAGATAAGAGAAAAATAAGATTTTTACCATTCTTAGCAAGACTTCGTTTTTAGCTTTCTAAGGAAGCACTTAATTTTTTTAGCTTTCTTGGGAGAATTCATTTTTAGCGTTCTTAAGTGCACGTAATTTTTTTGGTCATTTTCTCCACAATTTAGTCGTGTCCAATTCCTCCCCGTCACTAGGGGGCTCCACATTAAAGCCACTACTACCACTCAGCCGGGAGGGCCGAAGACTATCACGTGTTTCCTCTGAACCACGTGACACCAGCCGACCGCATCTTTTTGAACTGCTCGCTCACGCACCGTTGGGGGCGGAGTAACACACTCGGAGGACAGCGCTATCCGCTCCCTTCCGCTTGCGTGAGCTCACAGACGCCCCGATTGGCTGTAGAGCCGTGATTAATGTGGGAGCACCAAGTACCTCTCATCCCTCCCCTCTGAGAGAGCTCGGCCAATCAGCTCTCTCTAGACCTCTGGCTGCGAGAGGTTACAGCATCACCCGGGAATCGAACTCGCAATCTCCAGATGATAGGACGGGGACTTTAACACTACACCACTCCACTTATATAGACGCAATGGGGGGTTAGAATGTTACATAGTATTAGACACACACGGAGATTAACACACTGATGACCACAGCTACTCACACATGTATACATACTGAATACTGTATGTATGTTTAAATACCTCCATTCCTATATATGCAAGATACTTTTCTTTTCCCACGTGAGTCAGTCCGCGTCAGTCATGCTCTTCAACCAATCAGATGTGACCTCGGCATTTCAACCAATCATAACCCGCCAGGAGCGCAGAATAAATCCTGTTTACATGAAATAAACCTGCTTCTGAGCAGGTTTAAGCTTACGGACCTGTTGCTATGACTGCAAGTGCAAGCCGACAGTGCTACCCAATAAGGCTCCATCCTGCCATAAATAAATACATCGGGTAAAACTGAAATAATATTGACTTGAACAAATAACATCTTCTTAAACAAATACATCTTAAACAAATACAGAGAGGAAAAGTCAAATACAGAGAGGAAAAGTCAGCAGTGTTTATGGTTGGGTTTTTTTCCCCTCACAAAACAATACAGATAAGAATGATTAGATTGTAAGGAAGTAAATAGTAATGGTCGGTAAGTAAACTGAATCTGATTTGATAAAAAATAAAAATATAAATAAATAAAAAATCCTTAAACATTTGTACAGTACATTCCCATGTGTGTTTTTGATTATAATCCGTGGCCTTTAAGCTCCTATTCGGCCATGTTCCACCCTTGTGAGCTCGAGCTCCACGTAGCCCACTTTAGGCACTTTGGGAGTGGTTATAGCGTCCAGGTGGAGCTTTCAGCTCAGGGGCAGCGTGACCGAGCCTGCTGGCCCGTTAGGATGATTAATAACCGTGGCCATTTCCTCTCCCTCTCCCTAATGCTCCCTGCTGTTAAGTGTAGCCCGGGGATGAGTGCGGTAAAGAAACCCGATTGCAGTGGCTGAGAGCTTCTCAGATGCTCCGCTCTGATCCGTGCTGCCTCCGGCCTCGGCTTTGCGCAAAGCAGACGCTGGCGAAATGGTCCGAACCCTCAGCTGAGGTGGTGCATTAGTGTCCGCACCGAGCTTCTACTTCCTGTGATTCTAAAGTAGGTCATTATTTTGAAGTTCAGGATGGAAAGGAAGTGTTTTTTTTTTTTTTTTTTTGCTGTTTCACTCTTTCTTTGTCATCTCCAGGTCTGTCCAGGGCTTTCAGCCAGGCTCTCAATGTGGTCATGTGCCAGATCAAAATCTGAAGGAACCAGAGGCAGGAAATACATTGAAATATTTCTTCACATATATCTCGAAATAAAGAGATATGAGGGTGAGAAAGAAGGAAAATGTAGACGCCCAGTCGGTAAATAATCGGAGCTGGTGCTCATGATATAGATGTACTTGGCATCTCTTACTTTTGTGCACTTTCAATTTCCCCAAGACTGCTCGATAAAGAATGGCCTTATGAATTGTACCTTTTTATTTCATCTGTGTATTCAGTGTAAGGGTGTGTCTGATGAGAACCTTAAAAGCGCAACATAAATCAGAATTGAAACAAAATCACGGACCGCTGGAGAGCCTGCAGGGAACAAAATGGAGAGGAGACTGTGTAAAAAATAAATAAATAAAACTTTCATTTGACTCAACGTCAAGGTTGCGTTTAATAACGGGAACGTCTGCAGAGCAAACGGGTTTCTGCCATCACTTGCAGTACAATGCAGCAGCTATAAAGAGTCATTCTTTCATCTTCTTCAAGAGGTTAATAAGACAAAACAACTTGTTTGTTTCCCAAGAAACACTAAATCTCTTAGTGTTTTTAGACTTTCCTTTGTCGAAGCACTTTGGTTACAGCGTTCTCTTTGACTTCACTTCTGACGCTGGAGACTCCTTCCAAAAATTCCATCAACAAATGTCAATTTCAACACCAATCAAGATCAGGAAAGGAATCATTAGGCTGGACAGGAAATATGGCTTTAAGAAGCCAGGAACATGAGCTACTGTAGAATCAGACCCTCTGGTGGATTCCAACCACCGTTACACAACAAAGAGAAGAAGTGTCAATTTCAACCTAAGATTCAAAATTGTGGTGGTTTAGTCTTTCTCACAGTCATTCCACACCTCCAGGGTTGGGGGTTCAAGCATGGAGTTTTCATGTTCTCCCTGTGCTTGGTGCATTTCCTCCAGTACTCCGATTTCCTCCTACAGTCCTAAGACATGCACAGTAGGTTGATTTCACATTTCCAAATGACCCATAGTGTGCGATTCAGGGTGTTTAAATATCTGTGCTTGTGCCCCGCAATGGTTGGCACCCCATCCAGCAGGTTCCCTGGGATAGGCTCCATGCCTGTACAGGATAAAATGGGGATGGGATAAAAATCTGGCTATTTGAAGCATCCTTTGTATAAGCCGTTACCAGAGAAACAATACATTACTATAACATTGATTATAACATTAATATAAACCTTTCAGCTATTGTAGAACAGTTAGTTCCGACAGAGTCACCTGATTAGACCAGATGCATTCCATGAGTGCCGATATTGAGTATAACAGCACTGGGACGTTTAACTATGTGCATCACTCCATGTCACATGTTCTAACAATCGTTAATTACACCAACTGTCGGTCGCCAGCGTGGGAGAAAGTAGTTTAGTACGTTCCTATTTCCTGGTACAGTACTGGAAATAGGAGAGAGCAGTTACCTGCCCAAACCCACATTCAAAACCATTAACAGAAGCAAGAAAACACATCTCAAGTTATTATGTCATCTTAAAACACTTTATTTCCTTAACACCTGCTACGAAGTCGTTACCAATCTGTCCATGTGGTTCTGTCCATGGCGAACGCTACGCTACAAAGCTTTTAACACGAGAACTGAATCTAAAATCCCTCTCTGGTCAAGGGCACTACTTGTTGTGTGGAACAGGGGCTTGTTCTAGCTATTTGGGATTCAACCTACAGTAGCAACCCAGACATTAGCTGATATTCTAAAGTGGAATAATTGAAGTGGAAATATAAAGTCAATCTTGTGAGTTTCTCAGGACTGTCTACGGTTTATTCTCCTCACATTTAGGCTACACAGTTCCAGTAAGAATTTAAAACTACTTTTTTCTTCCCTGTTAATTACACTAACTGTCAGTCACCAGCTCCACCAGTTGCAGTTAGTTAGTTCAGCCAGGTGCGGAAGGATGTGTGTTGGCGGAGGAAAACAACTGCTTAAATAAACAAACAAATCACATCACATCTGTTGATAATAAATGGTGTTTATGGAACTGTTGTATAAAACCAATATCACACACGAGGTCATGATGTTGTGCTCAATATCAGCACCGCTGTGATATCTTACACAGGACTACTTTCTGTCGTGTGATATCAACCAATTGGAATAGAGCATTCAACGTTGCTGGATTTATCTGCCTACTTCTTTTTTTGAGACTTTTATGTATTTCTGACAATTTATATATTTTTGATTTATTGATTTTTTAAAAAAGGTTGTTTTCTTTTATCCATTTACTGGTTATACTGTTTTATTATGACTTTGCTCTTGCCACAAATATATCGTTTGATGCTGAACGAGTTAAAATTTAAACAACTTACCCAGTAATTCAACAGCACTGGAGTAGAAGTCAAATTTTATCACAATATCGAGTTATACTTTGATTATGTAAAATAAAAAAAAATAGATTTCATATACGCTTCTGTCTCAGCTCTTTTCAACCGATTTCACCCGATCTTTTCAACCAGAGCGGACAGATACAGTAAATCAATGACAAATAGGAATGAAACCAAACGTCAGCCATGGTCTGTTCTCACTTCTGTTTCAAATCAATATTTCATAAGGCAGCATGGTTTCCTGTCTGTCTTGTGCGTAATTCTCATTGCTCACTGCGTTCCGACAATATCCATTGTTAAAAGTGCCACACGAGTATACGCGAAGAATCGAGCGAAATTGAACAGAACTTCCAAGACTTGCTGAGCTATCAATAGCAGCCGCTGCCCCAGTTTCACACTCCAGCACCGATTTATTTGTTGTATATTTAATGTACGCCGCCGGCGTGGGTTGCTGATGGAAGGAAATAGTTTGCGTAATTTGCCGCACTATATTTGGCAGCGTATGCAAATACAGTTTACCTCCGGGAATATGTTCGGCTCCTGAACACACCCAGACACATTAAATCACCATGTTTGCAGAGACGCTGCTCATAATCATTCAGAATTTTTTTTCCCCCCCGCCGTCCGGGTTGGGCTGCACTTTTGGGATTTGTAAGACGTAAACACGGGCTAACCTTTGGAGAAATAATTTTAATTCTGATAATGAATTTTGTTCTAATGGCACACTGCTGTAACTCATCTGCAGAGAACCTCTGCAGGCGGTTGTGTAAACATAGTTCATTTTCTGTTTGTTTATTTATTTATTTGTTTGTTTGTTTAATTATAGTCTTCATTTTCTGACAGATTCAGTCTTCAAGTTGTTCTGATGCAGTAAATGTGTTCATATAAATCCTCCATTATTGCTAAAATATTTGTGCAGCTCTTATGAAGGCTCAAAGTTAGTGCTCTTTAAACAGAGCATCGTTTTGTGGTCATATTAAAAAAAAAAATGTAAAAAAAAAGGCAGCTCATATCACGGCCACGTCGTAACCCTGACAACAGCCGTACCGCTTTTTACCTTCAACTCCACCAGTATTTTCTTTTCAATTTCAGCTCTGCACTCAGTGTAGAAGCCCAAATCCCAGTTAGAAATTTCAAAAAATGTTTGCAAACTGCTATAAATTCTCAAATCTTCTTTAGCCATCCAGCAAGATCCAGATGTGTCGGGTGTGAGCCCTAGTGATTCCCAGCTTGCCAGCATCTACCTTAGTCATGGAGCGAGGGTTTTAATGAGCTTTAATGTCCATCGTTTCAATTTTCCGTCAAGTCAGTTCTAGGTAGCCATTTTCCATGATTGTTGTTAAACGAACTGTAATATTTCACATTAAATCTTGGTCTCATATTTGACTCTTTTTAACAAGTTAACAATAACAGAGTTCCCTCAAATATCTGGCTGAAATAACCCTTAGATATGTTGTATCAGATTCCGTCATCCCTCAAACTCCCTCTGTTTCACTCCTCTTCCGAATGCGCCATTTCAGTGTCTATGTAAAAGAGCGACGACCACCACCACACCCGGGCCGCAACTTTTGCAGAAGCAACTGCGACCACTGTGAACTTTCTAGTGGTGTCACCCTTAAAAAGTGCTTACAGTAACTATGGGTTATTTACACTGTAAATTTTAAACTCTATTCTCCTTTTTTTGTTGTTTCTTATTTATATCATTTCATTTCATTTTATTGTTCACTGCCCTTCTACGTCCTTGTTCTCGTGTGGCTAAGACAAAATAAAAATTTAATACTACCTAGGTATATATGACAATAAAAATCTTGAATCTTTAATTAAAAAAAAAAAAACTAGGATTTAGCTACTACACCTTATCTTGTTCCCCGCCAGTTTTCCAGTTTTTTGGGGGAGGTAAAACGTTCCTGACTATTGTTCTCAGATGAAAACTTTACAGACCAAATATCTCTGATTATTCTTGATGATTTCGAAACCTTTGTGAAAAATGTAAAAGTTCAAACTGGGCTGATCACCTGCTTTCCCTGACTTTATTACAGTCCACTATAACATACTGGGAAGAGAGATTTTTTGGGGTGGATTAATTGGTTTTCTTCTCTTACTTTCACGACATGGCTCTAAAATGTCACCAGCCCTTTGAGAGCCTAGACTTTTAATTACGTGATAAAATAGTTTAACAAAATAATAAATAAATAAAAATAATAATAATAATAATAGAAAAAAAAACAAAAAAAAAACTTTCTTCAGCTTTCAGAAACAGTTTGATGTTAAAGCAGGCTTCACTCTGTGTCTAATTAATGCTTCAATCAGAACTGCTGTTTAAAATTTCTGACCAAATCACACGATCAGATTCTAAGACCTTTTTTATATCGTTGCTTTATTGCATCCTAAAGAGTTTAACACTGATCTCTCGTCTGTTTTTGTCTTTTTTTTTCTCCCCACAGCTGACACTACAGAGCGCCAAGGCGAGAGTGGCCTTCTTTGAGGAACTATAGCTGACCAAAGTGTGTGTGCGTGCTCAAGTGTTAACCTTTAGTTCATTTATATTTCTTCTTTTTTCAAATTTGTGTAAAGGGATGTTTTATTGCTTTTGCGTTATTGTGTTGAAATTGTCTGACTTTGTGTTTCAAGTATTAGTCTGATTTTTTTTTCTTGATTTTTGTCCAGTTTTTTTTTTTTTTTTTTTTTGCAACAAGTGTTAGATTTTTTTTTTTCCTTAATTTCTTTTTTGTTGTGTGTGTGTGTGAGAACAGACCGGTGTCTCGTTCTTACAGGGCATCTTACAGTAAGTAAACACTACAGCATTACTCACAATTCCAATGTTTTTAAACCAGTAAAGCAGGGAGGAAAAATTACAGGTGCTGCACATACACTCCTCTCTGGGGGGGGAAAAAAAAAAAAAAAAAATTCCTTCTTTAAAAAGAAATTCTGACATACCTTGGAAAAAGTTCTACTTTCTCTTCAGACTTTTCCTTAGATACAGCATGCTGCGTTTTATCTTCTTCCTTTTTTTTTTTTTTCGTGGGGATTTTCTAAAACCTTTGTAAAAGCTTCAGGTTTCCATTACTGCCGAGACTCGAGCGTAGCCGCCGTTTATACTTTTATCAAAAGCAGATTTTTTCCCCCCTCTAGTTTGTAAAACTAGAGTCTCAGTCAGGGCTTCTCTGAAATGCATTTCCTTTTTCTTTTTTTTTTTTTTTGTAATAAACAGGATGGCGTTTTAGGATGATGCGGTTACACTACACTCTCCTGTAATGGAGGCTTTTGGAGGCTCGGTTTGTTCTAGACACAATTCTTTGAAGACCGTCTGCACCGAATGTTCATAACACATCCGTAACCACTGCACACATCTGCTTTAATGCAGTACTCTTCTATTGATTTAGAAGTTATTTGAACTAACCAAGCCTTTGTGGGGTCTTCTTTAAAGGTTGCATACAAGTACTGTGCGAAAGTCTTAACCTCCCAAAAGTTCTTTATATTTTGCTTCTAAAGAGCCGGTTTCTCATTTTCAGTCTGGTTTTGTTTGCCAGAGCAATTTCAGAGGAATGTTGTTTGTTTGTTTATTTATGCATTTGTTTTTGTTTGTTTGTTTACATTTATTACATAAATAATAAAACAATTAAATAAAAAATAATCAAACATAAGGCGTAGTTGGAACAGATAAGAGGGGAAATGAGGCTGCCGCCGCGGATCTATTCAAGAAATGACGGGTGGTTCAAGACTTTTGTACAATACCGTATGTCAGTCATAACCGTTATATAAACTTAAAACTGATTACAGCTTTCTTAAGGACAAAACTAATAAATCTGACATGGAATTAATTATCTGAATAAATAAAGTACACTAGGATATGCATAACACTTCATAGCATTGTTCTAAATGCAAATCAAATTATCTAAAAGACATGAAAAGGATTCACACACATGACGTACTGTAGGTCAAATTAACCACATCCTGGAGTGACTAATCCCTTGTCTTGCATATAGTCTTGTCCGATGGTACAGTATTCGGACTGTGTAAATGTTGTCTGTTGTTATACTGTAGATTATAATGCGAATTTTAGCTCTAAACCGAACGTGACTGGTGGATACCTCGTGAAACAGTTATAAGGCTTTGTAAACATGCTTTATCCAGACAGTCTCACTCGCTCCTCTTGTAGAATCGCTTTCGAAGCATTTCTTTTCGTGTAATGAAGCATCAGCACACCGTGGTGATTCCCTTCAGATGGAGTTACTGAATATTTTATCGGCGGCGCGGCTGCCGGATTTCCTTCTAAACGCAGTCTGATTGAGGCTTTACAGATCTAAGCCGCCGGGATTATGAAGTTTTTACGTTCCATTTTTTTCCTCTACAGAAGTTTACATTTATTTTTTTTAAGAACTTTAGAGTTGGTATATATATATTTTGCATAATAATTTGTTTATGCTGAGAAATAAATAAATGTAAATCCTGTTCAATCTTTTCTGTGTGTTTGTCGATGATGAATTGCTAATACGGTGTAAATATGCATTAGATCCTTTTGCGACGCGTTGAAAACAAGAATTTGCGTCGGCTTGTTTTGCGCCTTGCTTTGAATCCAAACAGTGTAATCCTTCAGTGTCAGACACGCACTAGAGACCTGGCTGAACTAATACGCCCTGCTCTATGTCTCCCGGGAAGATTAACCGCAGTATTTACACGTCCTTATTCCTGACTCTATTACATTGGCCACTGAGTTACGGACCAAACATTAAAGAAATAAAATCGCTTGCTTTCCAATTGTTGGTAGAAATTAATCGACAGGTTGGTGTGATTCGGCTCGCCCCTGAGAGGAGTTACTTTTGCTACAACAAGTTGACTGATTATATCTCTTTAATGGCACAAAGTGTTTCCCTTTATTACCAGAATACCTTCTTTTTCTTTTATGCATTAAAGAGCAAAAAATGTGTTTATTGTTGCATTTAATGATGGTGCTTGTAAGACAAGATAGTTTTTTACATCACTTGTGTTACAGAAGCGATGATCAGTTGTTCCCTCACCAGCATTTTAGCTCTCAATGCTTATTAGATACATATAGTATCTATCTATCTATCTATCTATCTATCTATCTATCTATGTTTGTCTATATATACTGTATGTAATGGATGGATAGATACAATAGATACAGTAGGTACAGTAGATGGATGGATGGATGGAGAGAGAGAGAGATGAATGGATGGATAGATACAGTAGATAGATTCAGTGGATGGATGGATGGACAGAGAAATAGATGGATAGATTGATAGATACAGTAGATGGATGGATAGATAGAAGAATGGATGGATAGATACAGTAGATAGATACAGTGGATGGATGGATGGATGGACAGAGAAATGGAGAGAGAGATGAATGGATAGATACGATGGATGAATGGATGGATAGATACAGTTGGATGGATGGAAAGAGAGAGAGATAGAGAGATACGATGGAGAGAGAAATAGATGGATAGATAAATTGATGGATGGATGGACAGAGAGAAATGGATAGATGGAGAGAGAAAGATGAATGGATGGATGGATGGAGATTAATATGGATGGATGAATAGATGAATTACCAGACAGACACACACAGTACATTTGGATTGGTATGGATAGATAGAAAGATTGATGCTAGATGGACAGACAAACAAACAGACAGACATGGATAGATTTATAAATTGATGGATAGATACATAGAAATTGATGATTGAACGACACAAATAGATACAGTACATATCCTGTAGATGGATTGATTGATTGATGGATATCTGAAAACTCTTGTGCTGAGGACTTTCACATGGTGGAAAATCTACAAACCATAAAACCCTGACACTGGAGACTCCTTACACACTGTAAAGGTTACAGTAGATCTCCTTAAAGAAACATTCATCATCATCATCAATATAATAATAATAATAACAATGATAATGATTCAGCCTTCGATAAACATTTGTTTATGTGAAGCTTCTACCAGCGAAGTGGATGTTACTATGGAAACGGTAGAGTACGCTTTTAATGCATTTAATATAAACCTGTGATTAAAATGGCAGCTAGAACTATCGTCCAAGACTAGAAGGATAAGAACGTAAGGGAAAAACTAATCAAAACAGATTTAAAATAAATTTGATGAGAAGAAAATTGAAAATCAAATAAAAATGCATTTTTTTTTATTTGAATTGTAACTGACAATGCCTTGGAGTTAAACATGTTACATATTAATGCTTTATAACATGGTTATAAATATGTGGACTGTCGTTTATAACCGTCACCTTCTGAGTATGCCCTCACATTTTATTTATTAATTAAATTTTAACAGCTCTGTTATAATAAAATAATTACACAGTAATAACTACTTAATGTCATATAGCAGTACCTGCATGTTTTGGACGTCGTGTCCAAAAGCGTCTCACACTCGAAAACCCTGAGACAAAATACACGGACACACAATCAACCCCGCCCCCACCCCATCCCTGTGACTTCACAGACTCGGTGTCTGTTTGATTGACAGTTCATCAGAGGCGTATTGGCAGGCTGTCGTCGGTCAAGATCCAAGGAGACGGATGTGTCACCACATATCCCGTCATCCTATCTTCCCATCACGCACGGCGCAACAGATGAGATGTCCTCTGAGGAGGTGGACGAGACAAGGGTACAAGAGAAACCCCCTGGTCAGGAAGAGAAAGGTGCATTATGGGGATTTACAACAGGACGTAATGGACTGTAAAGCTTAGACGCTGATTACTTAATTATCTTCTAAATATGATTTTCACAAGGGGTGTTCAAGTCAAAGCAGTACTTTTGATTGCGCAGAATAACAGAATACAGTTACGAGAGTAAAAACACCCTTTATTTCTCTATATAATCCCCTGCTACACTAATGCACTTATCCTAGTGTTTCACTAGTGCATTAGTGTAGCAGGGGATTATATTCATTCATAGTCATTCATGGATGTACTGTACGTCCCACTTTAAAACAGATTTGCGCCTTTCAAATATCTTACTGCGGCTAAAGGTCTCATCACCGTACTGTGCTTGAAGTCTTTTGTTATGTCACCAAATATTTCATCCTAAATTCCGGTTTGACTTCATAAATTAGCAGCAGTGCTGGAGCTCTGGACTCTGGACTTCTTAAAGACTCGTGCTTGCCCTGTTGTGCGGTCCTAAATGAGAGACACATCGATTCCGGACAGCTTGTCCTCTACTCCCACACGTGCAATATATTTCGAGTGACTTTTAAATGCCTTATGGAAGGTTGCGCTTGTGTGTGTGTGTGTGTGTGTGTGTGTGTGTGTGTGTGTGTGTGTGTGTGTGTGTGTGTGTTTGAGAGAAAGAGAGAGAAAAGACGAGGCGTACTTTTACTTCATAATATTTGCCCTCACGTCTGTAGAATTCTGCGTCCGTTGCATGAGAATGGAGAGAGATGGTTATCTCAAAGGACGGTCTGAAACTTGGACAGGACCTTTCACCTCTCGTGATTGCACGCACACGTGCGGTAAATGAATGCAAATCACATTTATACGACACATGAAGACTGTGCGAATATGGCAGGAGGGTGCGGCGCCGCTGAAATGTCAGTGGTGTATAATCAGTTTAGTTCTCTGTCCCTCCGTCTGTTAGTCCCTCAGTCGCTCCCTCCTCTCCCTCGTCCTCTATTGGATTTCCCTATTTGTTTACCTGCCGAGCCTCTGGAGCCGTGATAATAAAACAGTAAACGAATCAGCCATGTGGGTTACTAATAGACTCACTCAGGTCTCAGACGCCTCCGGGGAGCCACTTGGAAGTTAATCGAAAATCTAATGAGGGTTTTTTTTTTTTTTTTTAGCATGTCTACTGTTTAGGTCCATCACCGAGGAACCATGCTGTAATCCAGGCTGGAATTCTAATAATCTCTTAACACGATTATGAATCATATAAGACTTTGCAGCAAACTCTTAAAGGGATAGACCAGCATTTCCTAATGCAAACTTCATCCTCAGTATGATTAGCACAGATTTTGCTCTGTTTTTAGGCACTGTTGCCTCGCACCTCCAGGGTCCGGGTTCGATTCCCGCTTCGGCTCTTTGTGCATGGTCTGAGTTTGGATGGATCTTCACCCACTACGGGCAATTTGGGAACGGCAATTAGTCAAATCTGCATGTCTTTGGGAGGAAACCAGAGTACCCGGAGGAAACCCACCATGGACGGGGAGAACATGCACACACGACTCTGGCCGGGAATCCCTGACCCGGACCCTGGAGGTGCAAGGCGACAGCGCTAACACCACTGTGCCTCCACACTTCTACTCATGTCAGAAAACCTCCTGACTGTAACCCAGCACTGACACTGGAGACTCCTTTCATAAATTTCTACTTAAAGTAAACTTCACCACGTCAGTGATTAATGATGGCTCACTTCGCATCGTATAATTTGTGTATTATTATTATTATTAGTCTTTGCATTTACTTTACAAGCTGCTGTGAATGAGCCGTTACTATAGAAACGGTGATGTATCAGAGAAAGCGCGTTAATGTAAACCTGTGATTTGCGGTAAAGCCCGAACAACTCAGAAAGCCGCTGCTACAGTAATGAACGTGAATCAAGACCTTTCAGGAGCGAGAATTTAACAGCGCACTTAGACTGAAGACATTTTCATATTTGTTTTGTGCCGGAGTACGATTGATTCCCCTGCTGGTAACCTTTCATATTAGTAATGCCATTCCAGTGGAACCTGAGTACACTGACCACTGAATAAAAAGAACTGAACAAACCCTCCATGCACTTTCTAATTTCTGATGAGCGGTTTTGAAGCTTAATTTGAGGAGCTCTGATGAGCCAGGAGCTGACTCCGCCTCAGTCCTGAAAAGCATGGCTGTTGGTTGGAACATGCCCACTTACCTCAAGTACCATGCGTTCACTAGCTTCACTTTAAATTAGCTAGAATGCTAGGACAGCTAACGTAAACGTATATTCTAACATTACTTTGCATTTGATTGAACTCCATTATCCAGCCCCTACTGTACAAGTCGTCCCACATCACCTCCAACATTTCTTATTATAAGTTAAGCTATGCTGATTCCAATTAGCTGGTTAGCTAAATTCATCCGTTTTGACACATGCATTGCAGCTGCTACTTAAATCGGCCAGGTCCCAATTATGTATATATTCACTGCTTAATATAATTTTAACCTTCATATAATAAAAATGTTTTTTTGTTTGAACCAGGCTTCAAACATGTTTATTTATGTTGTAAATCTTGTTGCATCTTTCCCAAAAAGACTTATGGCTGTATTAGATCAAAAATGACTAAATACTGAGCAAAGGGTCTGAATACTTAGGAACATGTGATATTTCAGTTTTTCTTTTTTAAATAAAGAAATCTGCAGAAATGTCAACAATCCTGTGTTTTTCTGTCAATATGGGGCTCTGCGTGTATATTAATGAGGAAAATAAATGAACTTAAAATTTTCACTCTTTGTTATATTGCAGCCATTTGCTAAAATCATTTAAGGGGATGTGAATACTTTCCATACCCACTGTACATATGTGTGTGCCCTGTGATGGATTGGCACACTGTCCAGGGTGTACCCTGCCTCGTGCCCCAAGTCTCCTGGGATAGGCTCCAGGTCCCACGTGACCCTGTATACAGAATGAAGCCATATAGACGATGAGTGAGTTGTGCATTTTAACATGGGGATCTAGTGGAACTGACTCACTAGTGGACACTCAAAGAGCTGCATGTTTTGGCACTTTCGCATTTGCTTCATTTATAAAACCAGAGGTTGACCTATTGTCTCTACAGTTGATGTTCACACTATGCCGGTTATAACTGATATTTTGGAAACAATGTAAAAAAAAAATGTTTCCTTACATTTCTTCCTATTTTATCCGCTATGGCTGTGCAGTTCAGGCTTTGATAAAAAGTTTTAGATCTTAGACTCTTAACAAAATTCCACTTGGAAACGTCTTATGATGACAAAGTATTTCATGACTCTCTATAAAACATTCAAGGAATTTCCTGGAGAGGCTTACATTTTTATCTCATGATGCATCTAAGCACTTGATGGCCTTGCTCAAGGGCACAACAATTGGTAACTTGGTGGTTTGAACCTTGGACCTTCCGATCCATACTCCAATGCCTTAACTCCTGAGCTCCAGTACCCCTACCCCTGATACTGTATATATGTTCCTGCAAAGTGAAATTCCTCATTCTTCGCATATCCCAGCTTTTTGTTTGTAGGCTGGGGTCAGAACTCAGAGTCAGCCATTTGACCAGACAGGGTTAAGGGCCTTGAGCTGAACAGCGGCCCAACAGGAGCTTGAACCGTTGACCTTCCAATCAGTAACTCAAAGTCTTAACACACTGAGCCAGCACCAGGATGATTATGGAGGAGACTGATTACGGTGGCGTTGATGTCACATTCTAAATAGCACTCCATGTTTTTTCACCGTTAGATTTCACACCTGATCTGAATGATGCCCATGTACCCCTGAACCAAAATCGAGACCCAGGAATAAAGCAAACTACATGGCGTCTGGAAGCCTCGACTGTAGAAGCCACTTTAGCTTTAGCATTTGGACTAAATCGTTTCAGGAAAAAGAGGTTACATAAAAAAAATCCTACAGTAACGGATATGAGCCGTTCTGATCTTTCTTACTATACAACGTCATACAAATTCAATTCTCATGACTTGCTCATTAAAGCCTTCTTCGTGTGATCGTGCTCAGCGTCATTAAATCAGCCGCTGACTTAGCCATGTGGTGCGGTGCTGTTCCGTCTTTTTTAGTTACTGTCCTTTTTCACACTCTTCCTAAATGTGTGCAGATGGCTGGTGCTCAGGTACGACAACACCTGGGAAAATTCCCCCAGATTCATCAGAGGCGTGCGCTAATCAGAGCTTATTTTCCGAGCTCCTCAGCCCGCATTCCGGGGCATCAATCAGCGGACAGCAGTTCCGCTTCAAACGATCGCCGTCTCGCGCGATTACCTCGGCAGTCGATGGCACTGAAGCGCCAGTCAAATCGATGCCAGCTTTGTGTCTTTCCTGATGCTTGCAGAAGCTGTTAATAGATTTGTACAAATTAGCCTTATTAAGAAATTAATTTCACTTAATCAAAACCACCAAATTGTGACCACATGCGATGAGCAAAAAATGAGCTTGTGTACAGGACAGTGTTTCACTGCTGGAAAGAACTTGATTGTGCAATACAGGGACTGTATCCTTTAAATAATTTAAATACATTTGAATTTAATAGAGAATAGAGAAGTCATTCAATTTCCTCTGTATACAGTATATTATGTATTATTATGTTAAACGATACTCTGGTGGTTATCATTAGTCAACATAAAAATACACAGAAGCCACAGCACAGTTTCACTCTATGGTGGTGTGATTGTTTTTCCCCACTCTTTATAACTTGAATAACGTCTTTTAATCTTTTAAGTCAAATGTAGCATTAATACGTTCCCAAGTTGACAGTTCGCAAGATCATAGGAAATCCTACGGAGATCATTGAGAAGCTAGTCAGAGTTAATTGCAGCAGTACATACTGTACATTTACTCACAGGTTGATTGTACAGTAGCAGTTCTCAAGGACTTTGTAGGTGGTTTGTGGATCTTTGGAGCAGATAATAGAGTTATACCGTACTACCAGAATTTCTATTTAACTATAAATCTTCCTGAATTGTCATGATTTGAGCTCAGGATTAGGATCAGGATCTCCAAAGCCAGGTTAAGACATCATCCGTGCCTTCATGGTCACATGGCGATCCCAGAGCATTGCTAACTACACATGTAGTGCACTGTGTAGGGTGGTAGAACGCATCAACATAGTCTTACTCGATCACTCCAGGCGGGGGAGGGGCATGGAGCCTATCCCAGGAGACAGGAGGCGGGGTACACCCTGGACAGGGTGCCAACTAATCGCAGGGCACACACACACTCATTCACACACTATGGGCAATTTGGGAACGCCAATTAGCCTAACCTACATTTCTTTAGACGGTGGGAGGAAACCCACCAAACACAAGGAGAACATGTGAACTCCATGCACACAGAGACGGGAATCGAACCCAGATCCTGGGGATGCAAGGCGACAGTGATAACGGCACTCCTGCCTTACTGTCCTGCTCTGCAAAAATAAAATAAAAAAGTGCTTAGTTTTTCATTATGATTTAAAAGTCTTGATCCACTCTCCAAATTCTTCATTTTTAATTCAATTAAATGATGTAGATTAAATAAATCAAATGGAAACAAATATTGTACTATGACAGGCTGCAAAGTACCGATATAATAATAAATAAATAAAAACATTGGTTATTTATGTAACAACCTCAGCAGCGACCTCATTTCCCCTCTCGTCTGTTCCAACCACTCAGGATTCAGCCTCACCAGTATACTAATCACCGGCCTGATCAGGTACATAAGAATGTCTATGGTAAAAAAGGGCACCACATGGCTTAGTGGTTAGCACCGTCACCTTGCACCTCTGGGGTTTGGGTTCGATTCTCGTCACGTGTGCATGGAGTTTGCATGTTCTCGCTGTGCTTGGTGGGTTTCCTCCAGGTTCCTCCTACAGTCCAAAGACATGCAAATTTGGTTAATCCCAAATTGGCTGAAGTTTGTAAATAAGTGTGAAATCCAGGGCGTACGCCGCCTCAAATTTCCAAGATTGGCTCCGGGCCCCCAGCGACCCTGTATACACCTTGAACCACCAAAAGTTGAAAGAATTGACGGAAAGAAAACATATCAGACAACAGTGCAAACGTCAGTCATAAAGAACCATATCAAGGAATCACTATTTTCAGTAAACTTAAAATGTATTTATTTATTTTTTACTTGTTTACGGCACTTTACTCCTTTTTTCCACGTCTCAGCATGTTCCTTCTTCAGTGAGCTGAGAAACTTCAGGAACTCTTGCCGCACTATTTTTACTCAATGAGAATACAGAACATTGTTCTGCAGTGGACTCCCAGTCCTTTCTCTGTCCTCGGCTCCTCCTACTGCTGTCTCTTACTCTAACGCACATACATTCACACACTTTTATTCTTTTTCACTTTTAGATAGGATATGCTGCTGCGGTGCAAATGTGTGTGTATGTGTGTGTGTGTGTGTGTGTGTGTGTGTGTGTGTGTGTGTGTGTGTATATGTGTGTGTCAGAAAGAGAGAGAGAGAGAGAGAGAGAGAGAGAGAGAGAGAGCAGGTGCTGCATTATAATTGTTTTCCCCAAGCTTGATAAAGTGAGTTTATTTTCGTTATTTTTTGTATTTTTTTTCCTGAATGATCTGTATCATGTTGATCTTCCTTCAAGACCAATGCTGATTTATCTCCTCACCTGCACAACCATCACCCCGATGTCTTACCCTGAAATAAGAGGAGATACAGTTATAAAATGGCAACTTTTTCCAACTTACCCATTATGCATGTTTGTTCCTCAGAAAAGCCCAAAGACCGAGCGCTCATTAAGAGCAGACGTACCGCGGTGGCATCGGTATGCCGCCGGTGTCACTGTGTGCACCCTTGTGTAACATTAGTGTAGAGAAAGAGTGAGATTAACGCAGCTTTGCTTTTGTGTTATTAATGTTTTTCTTGAGCTTCCGGCCAGCGTTTTATCCTCTAATCTTACATTTTACTCCACTGCCTTCTGGGAGAGCTAATAGCAGCCTAAGAATGCTAATGAAAGTTCTTAGCTCTTTCCTCTTTTCACTTCCTCCCCCCAACAGAACATACAGGACTCATTAAAGGCTTTCTGTTTGAAAAACGGTATTATCTGCATTTGTATTGTCTCAGTCCAGAGCTCCAAACCTAATACATTTGCCTTTTTTTGTTCCATTGTGCACAAAGGACACAAGGAGATACAGATCAATAAAGAAAAGAGAAACTTGGTGATTTATAGTGAGTCATGGAGATTCACTTTGTCCTCTGAGCCTTTGTCCTCTAAATCCCCTTTCCTGAAACTCTTTCTCTTATCTTTGCAGACTGCAAGTTTTTGGAGCTTGAGCTCACTTAACGATGGCTTATCATATAAAAATACAAGCGTCAATCAAACATCATTAAGGACAACACCAGAGACTGTGCTTCGTCCTGATTCGTTACGATTTACAAGGTAGCAAAGCAAAGCCAATGATGGCACCAATGTTTGGCAAGTGCAGGAACCTAAGACTCTTCAAATCCCGAGGTTGTTCATGCATCACGTTTTCAATAAAGAGGTTACTGTTCAGTAAAGGTCCCAAGTAGAACGTCTTTATGAAGCATCATATACCCCCTTTTCCTACCAAGGCGGTTCCAGAGCTAAGTCTGAGCTAGTGCTCAATTTCAAACCAGTTCTGTTTTGAGACAGCTGAAGAACCCACCCAGAGACAGAAAAAATGTTTTTTCCTTTCTTACATCAGTGGCTGGTGGTGTGATTAACATGATCAACTTAAAGTTTGTGCCCGCTTTCTTTAAAAAAAAAAAATAGATGGACTTGATACAGTATGTAATGAGCAGCTCAAATGCTTTCTAGTAACTTCCTAGAGCTGCGTCACAAAGCCTTGTTTGTCATTGTTATTGTGCTTGCTCCTAGCATTTTTGTTTTTGCCACTAGCAATTTTTTACAGCTGGCATTGCCACTAGCATTGCTGGGAAAGTAAAAATGTACACAGATATATACAGTCACTTAATGGTACGATTCTAAAGCTCATGGAAAAGCAAAGCCTGTTCTTAACCGGCACTGGCACCAGACATGAACTACAGTAACATCTGGTTCATTTTGGGGGAAAGGGGTAATTGAGAAATCCTTGTCTCCAAAACCAGATGCTCTTCACAAGTAATAAACTTTACCTTCGTGAAGCACTTTTTAGTGTGCTTGGAGAAAACAGTTCTTCATTTTGTGCCTTGTTGGGAAACAACAAACAGAAAAAACAGTACTATACAACTGAAGGTTTCTGTTTGACAAATGGATGGAAGTAGATTTCCTTTAGGATGCTACTGTAGATCCCTAACTGTCCATTATAGAAGTCCTATTCCCTACAGGACAAAGGCTCGTTAAAGGTTTTACTAAGAACTCAGAAATAGTGAAAAAGTTTCTTTGAAAAACCTCATAATCGAGTTGAAAAGCTTTCTCCAAAATCTTATTTACCGAGTCCGAAAAAAAAGCATCATCTCTTCACTAGGGCTCTGTGATGAGGGAAAACCTTTTCAAAGGGTTAATAACAAAAAGTATTCTTTTGTGTAAAAGTTTCCAGGTAGAACTTATTTATGAAATTTGAAAACCAGTAGTGGATGTGCAGAAGTGTACATTTCCTGTGCCTGGGTAAAAGTGAGATATTACAGGGAAAATATTATTCCAGGAAAAGTTGTAGTTCTTCATTGACATTTCTATATTAGAATGTGTTCAAAAGGTACTGGGCTTGTATTAGCTCAACCAATATTTAAGTCATAGTAAAATAGTATTTTTTTCTCTTGCTGTTCTTGAGTTTTCTTATAATTTCAAACACTTGCTACATGATTGAGCTTTTGATGGAGGGAATGCAAATCACACAATTACATATAATAATCAGCAAGTGGATGGATTAGGTGGAGATCACAACTTCAAATACTACACACCAGTGCGGTTATGCAACCCAACGCCATACACAAATGTAGTGAAGTAGGAAGCACAGATATTTGTTGAGTAGAGAGGATGTCATGGTCATTCTGTCATGATCTGGGTGGTACTCTGGCTAGATCTGGCGGATGTAGTTACAGGAGGCATATAGGGCAGACGGGTTTATAAACAGAAATAGTCTTTTATTTACAAACTCAGACAAACAAACAAAGAAACTAAAACAAGAAACTCAAACTATTAGCTAGGGCTCAGGGCTACACATGCTCTTATCAGCAGACACAGGGGCTAAGAGCTGACATGGAGCTGGAACTACCTAAAGACACATGGGAACTAGAGACGGGACAGGACCAGGGACACAGACTAGAGGTGAGACAAGACAGGGCTAGAGACAGGACGAGACAGGGCGAGACTGCAGGGGTTAGTGGTTAATTGGATTAGTAGCTACAGTACACTGAATATTGATATAGTGGATGCTGACCTAACCAGGTTAGTATCTAATGATTTTAGTGGCTAACTGGGTTAGTACTGACCTACTAGGGGAACCGGAACACAAGAGGCAAGGCACACATGAGGCTAATCCAAACTAGCGGCTAAACCTACTAGCGACCAAAACCACTAGCAGTCAATCCCACTAGAGATTAGCCTACTGGAGGCTAACCGTACTAGGGGCTAACCCTACTAGCAGCTAAGGCCTACTAGCGGCTAAACCTGCTAGCAGCTAAGCACGCATGTGGCTACACACATCTAAACAGACAAGGGACACTACATACAAAGAACTAAACAAAAGGAAGACCAACACTGGGGACACACAGAACAGTACTTACACAGGAGGAGACACAGCCTAACTATAACACTAAAACAAGACAGCTCCATGAATCCATCAACACAAGGAACATAAAGAAAACCAATAATAGAGCCCTCTTGAAAACAATGATTAAACACTATAACCAAAATATAAATTCAAAGAAACAAAAAGGAATGCCCACATGACAGTAATATAATTACATATATACATACATATATAAAAACAATGCTCAACCCAGTTTCCCAGAACAAACTGCTATTTATAGAATCTTTAATGAACTACCTCGGTTTAGGTGAGCACATTCATCACCTGATCGAGGTGCCTTCTTGGAAACTGAGTCGATCAACAAAAACTACAAAACAGACTAGCCCTCTAGTGCCCTCAGATACATGAAAATTTTACCAACAATTTAATTTGTTAGCACAGTAATTAACACGCCAATTAATTAAGTTAAAAAGCAGACACTCTTTGCTGGATGTTCCGTGATAGTGAGATGGATTTCTCAGGATAAGTTCCTCAGCTTACAGTAGCTTCTAAAAACTGACTCTTTTGCCAGTATTTAGGTGTTCATACTTAAATTACCCTTCGGCAAGCTTGGGTTGGTTTGGTTGTTTAAGTTCTGTCTAAACATGTTAAAATTCCAGTCATTAACAAAAAAAATTATGATTCCCTTAAGCAAAAAGTGCTGAGTTGATACCCTTGACCCACAACTATCCAAATAACCATTAAGGAACCCAATCAAGTCCTGTCCGAATCTAAATTTTTAGGTTGTTCAACCTTGAAGGTTCTATGTAGCACCAGATGACTTTCCTAGTATAGGGTTTCAAAGTGAAAAACTTTTAAGAAGCTTGAATGATCCAAAGACTTTTTCTCTCTAAATGCAGCCGTGTCATGTGCATCAACCTCAAAAACTCTAGTCTAGGGATTGCCTAGCCTTTGAAGGATTGTTCAACCTTAAAAGTTTTTATGAAGCTAGAAAGAGTATCTATTCAAAGAACCTCTGAGAAACTGCTATGCATAAACAAGATGTCTCCTGTCACTGTTGGTTCTGTGAAGGTGGAAGAAAACGCTTATCCTCACTTACTTTGCATGTTCTTTTACAACCTTCAAGAGGCTCCTGAAAAACTGCCTCTTTTTAAAGCGTCAACATTGATACCAAAACACCTTGAACTCACGCTCACGTCTCTACATCTCTGAAGGGCTTTTATGTTCGTGCATTGAAGAACAGACTCTAATGTTCTACATAGAACTGTACAACTGAGGTTTCCTGCTAAATAAAAGCCCATATCCAAATACTTAAAAAAAAAAAAACACACTATATGAACAAAAGTATTTGGAAAACCTGCAATGACATTGTATCCAAATACATATACGTGAGTATGGAGTCGGTTCCCCTTTTGCATCTATAACAGGCTTCCACTCTTTTTGGAAGGCTGTCCACAAGATTTTGGATGAATGTTTCTGTGGGAATCCATGACCATTCATTGTGTAGAGTATTTATGAGGTTGGGCACTCATGTTGGACGAGAAGGAACTCCTGGCTCGCAATCTGTGTTCCAGTTCATCCCAGGGGTGTTCGATGGGGTTGAGGTCAGGGCTCTGTGCAGGTCAGTCAAGTTCTTCCAAACCATGTCTTCATAGTCCTTTCTTTGTGCACTGGGGCTCAATCATGTTGGAATAGAAAAGGGCATTCCCCAAACTGTTGCCACAAAGTTGGAAGCATAGTATTGTCCAAGATGTCTTGGTATGGTTCAGTGTAGATAAGGGGCCTGATTGAAACACCTGAATTCAATAAATAACAGATCTGGTCGAATCCTTTTGTGGATATATGTACTGTATGTAAGTCCAAAACCTTGTTCTAGAAATCTTGGGGATTAACGAAAATTTGGACTAAGATATGAACTTCAGTCTGTGCCCTGAAGAACATTCATACAAATTCTACAGAATGTAACACTGTGCAGCTGAGGCTCCACGTACTGTACAACCTCCTTTAGGATCCAAATAACCTTTGCACTAAGAGAACACCTTTTTCTAATACTGTGGTCTGGAGAAATGAATTGCATAGCAGTTTGCGGAGGTGACACATTGGCTTAGTGGTTAGCACTGGTCCCTTGCACCTCCAGGGTCTGGGTTTGTCGGTGGGTTTCCTTCCACAGTCCAAAGACATGCAGATTCGGCTAATTGGCGTCCCCAAATTGCCCTGAGTGTGTGTGTCCTGCAATGGATTGGCACCCCATCCATGGTGTACCAAGCATCATCTCCTGGGATAGGCTCCAGACCTAGCGACTCTTTATTCAGGATAAAGCTGTTAAGACGATGAGTGAGTAAGTAGTTTGCGGCTCAAACCCGAATCCTCAGATCCTTAAATCAACAACCTAGAGCCTCAGCTGACTGAGCCAACACCCCTCTCTCATATTACTGTGTGATCTTTAAAAAAAAAAAAAACCCTGAAGTCTTGACTGCTTCAAGAGCACCTAAAAATAGCTTTCAGTCTACTGTTTTTTCTTTAGGATGAAGGTTTAAAGACATTTATACAACAGGAAATATAAAAATGTAATGTAAGTAAGCATACCCCTTGAGAAAGCTAGCACTTGTAGTTCCTCCATGAGGATTCTAGACCTTTCGACCATCGAAAGGAACCTTGATGGAACCTTTATGACCTTTATGAGTGTTTTCTCTGTGATTTCTGGTGCATTGGCGGAAATTCATTCTTGCTGCATGTATATTAAAGAATGTTCCTCAGACATCTTGAATAGAAGTGATCGAGGCAGAGCGTCTGGGTTTGGTTCTAATTGTAGCCACAATGGCACTGGCATGTTTTTGTTTATGAGCTCCACATAGGATGGACACACACACATACAGTATATTTTTCTCTCATCTCATCAGGCAAAGACAGATCTCAAACTTCCACGTCCTGTCGCAGTCATCATGCCTCTCTATTTTTGGTAGAACTCGAAGACGTCTGCTGTCTCTGCACACGCTCACTTCTTCACTCCTTCCTCTTCCTCCTCCCTCCTATTCCTCTCCTCTGCTCATCCTCTCACATCCCTTTCCCCTCCTCTCGTTCATTTTGCATTAAGAATGACTCCCTGTCCTGTTTCCTGCCATACTGTGGATCTTTCCTCGTACTTGTTTCTCGCCTCCACAGTTACTGTGTCGTCTCCTGTTTATTGTGTAATCACAAATTACTGTCTATTTTAAATGAATGAATTTTTTCCCTCACGGTGGTTTTAAACTGCTGTACATTTGTATCCAGTAATGTGTTCATCATGCCTTTTATTTACAGACACATTAATCAGTCCTTCCTTGCTTTCTTGAAGAAAATCTTTAAAAATCAGTTTATGAAGACAGTTTTTTAAAAGGCCTGAATATGTTCATTTTAAAATCCTTCATGATGAAGAAACAATCTGTGATGTGATTCCAAACAGAACCTTTTTTATTTTCTTTGCTACGTTTTTTCTTCAAGAATTTGTATTTATGTTGTAGGCGACACAGTGGTGTGGGGGTTAGCGCTGTGGCCTCGCACCTCCAGGGTCTGGGTTCTAATCCTGCCTTGGGTCTGTGTGTCTCCATGTGCTTGGTGGGTTTCCTCTGGGAACTCGGGTTTCCTCCCACAGTCCAATGACATGCATATTAGGTCGATTGTGTGTGTGCATTACTATGGACTGGCACCCTGTACAGAGTTTACCCTGACTTAGGGTATCCTAAGTCTCCTGGGATAGGCTCTAGGCCCCCCGCAACACTGTATACAGGATAAAGTGATATAGAAGATGAATGAATATACAGTAGTTATACTTCTGATTGTTTTGTTCTTCCTGTTTGTTTCATTGTTTGTTTTTACTTTCTTTTCTTCACCTGCTTCTTTCCATCATGAATTTTTGTTTTTGTCCTTCTGTCTTCCTTTTCTCTTTTTTCACTTGTTACATTTCTTCCTTCCTTCCTTTCTTTCTTTTTTTGATTTCCTTTCTTCACTGTTGTTTCTATTTCATTTGCATGACCCTTTAATTGAATCCCATCTTCAATTTTCTTTCATTTCCTTCCTTCCTGCTTTCCTACTCTTCCTTTCGTTGCTCCCTCGCCTGCTTCCTGCAATACTTCCTTCTTCCTCTTCTTCTTCTTCTTCTTCTTCTTCTTTTTTTTACTTTTTTCATTCATTTAATTGTCTTCAAATTTCCTTCCTTCCTTTCTTCCTTCATTTTGTCCCATTATTATTTCTTTAGCTTTTGTTTCTCTTGCTTCCTCATTTCCTTCCTTCCACCCAGCCTTACCCTGTTCTCTTCTGGTTGTTCATATGATAATTCATACATTAGTTACATTTTCACTCTGTATCCCCCCCATCTCTCCATCTATCTATCTCTATGTGTGTGTGTGTGTGTGTGTGTGTGTGTGTGTGTGTGTGTGTGTGTGTGTGTGTGTGTGTGTGTGTGTGTGTGTGTGTGTGTGTGTGATAGTTATTTTAAGGTTTCCTGGCTCTCGGCTCTGCTTACTCATAACTCAGTGAGAGGGGGAATTGGAAGTTTGGAGTCTGCTCCAGTTTTGCTGTGACAGTCCCAAAACTCTACAGCTTTGACCTGAATATTCTCCACTGGGTGTTAGGCAAGCCTGATTAAAAGACTCTCTCTCTCTCTCTCTCTCTCTCTCTCTCTCTCTCTCTCTCTCTCTCATATATATATAACAGTATCTTGCTAAGTCATATCTGGAACACCCCTGGCTTTTTTCCAGAAATAAAAAAAACAACCCCACATCTAATTTTATTTTTAGCACTGTGTATAAAAAAACAACAACATTAAAGGCAGAATGTGATTTCCACACCCGGAGTCCCTGTGCCTCTCCCAAAGACCTGAGAGATCTGGTATGATGAGACAAAGGCATCATTCCAGTCTTATTTGCATCTGCTTCTTTTCATCATAGATTAAAACCTAATATGAGTCAGAGCCGTAGGAATTAGCCAGGCCTGCTCTGGTGAGCTGAGCGCTCAAAAAAATGTGTGCATCTTTTTTTTTTTTTTTTTTGCATTAGGAGCCTAGAAACCTCTTCATGCACTTACGTGTCACATTATTTCCTACCTTCAGGCTGAGTTGAGAGTGGAGTGGAACAGCCGGGGAAGGAACACGTGACCCGCTCCAATGTACCTGCACACTCTATTAATCAGAGCCAGTCTGAACAAGGTGTTGTAGAAGCCTTATCTTGTCTGGTGTAGTGTTGTTTTCCCTCACCATGATGATTTAACAAGAAGGGAGGGCTCGTTATCTACGCTACTTATATTTCTACTAATAGTGTCATTGACTAAATAGTTATTTCGTTGTTTGTATGATTGTGCGAGCTAATTAATTTCTTGTGGGAGACAGAAAAAACAAAAAACAAAGTCAATTCCAATGTGTGAAAAGGAAGAATCTGGTAATTGGAGTTGGTGAGCAGCGATGCTGATGAAGGCTGTGAACTGAGCAGAGTGGATCGTTAATGCGGCATGCTGATGAGGACCGAGCCCAAGCAGTCGTGTGCGCTGCTGTTTTTAGATTGTTTTACTCTCCGAGTAGTTTTTTTGCTGCTCGTTTCTGGAGTTTCATTAGCGCTTAAGCCAGTGTTGCGTCAAGCCCTGATCTGGAAACCAGGGAAAACTATCCTTTCTAAACCTATCCTGTTCCTTCACGTCTCGAACACTGTAAATCATTTAAACCTTACATCTATTCCTGCTGACTGAGGTATCACATGTGGTGCTCTGACGTTGCCATCGTATCTACACGATCGATCCTAGCCTGGAATTAGATATCTTTTAACCTCACAGGTTCGCTGCAGGAGCTCCTCAAGGATCAGGGTGGGGGGGTGGGGGGGCTCTCACCGATTAAAGTGTTGGCATAACAAGGTTTAAATTTGTCTGTAAGAAACATCACAGCTGGTATTTATTATTAGGAGTGTAATTGTAATCTGTGAGATAATGCATTGCGATTGTACAGAGCTCAAAAAGAGGGGGGTTGGGGGGGGGGCATATTCAGGCCATTTATTGACAACATTGAACAGCTAATGGGTATGCACCAGATATAATTTGTTCTGATGTTTTCTTTGGTTAATTCATGGGAGAGCGGAAGAAAGGGAGGGAGGGTGGGTGGGATGTAAGTGAAAGAAGGTAGCAAGTGGAAGAAGTAAAAGAAGGAAGGAGCATAGTGAAAAAAGTAAAAGAGAAGGGAGTGAAAGAAGTGAAAGAACTGAAGCAAAGGAAGAGAAAGAATGAATGCCAAAAAGAAGTGAAAGAAGTAAGTAAGTAAAGGAAGTGGAAAAAAATGAAAGAAGGAAGGTTGTATAATGTTAAAGGAAGAAGGAAGTGAAAAAAGTGAAATAAGGAAGGGAGTGAACAGAAGAAGAAAATGAAAGAAGGAAGGAAGGAAGAAAGAAGTGAAAAATTTAAGAAGGAAGCGAAAGAAATTAAAGAAAAAATATAGGGAGTGAACAGAAGAAGGAAGCGAAAGAAAGAAGGAAGAAAGTGAAAAAAGAAAGAAGTGAATAGTTAAAGAAGGAAGCGAAAGAAATGAAAGAAAAAAGATAGGAAGTGAATGGAAGAAGGAAGTAAAAGAAGGAGAGAAAGCAAGTGAAAAAAAGAAAGAAGTGGAAGAAATGAAAGAAGGAATATTACGTTAAAGGAAGACGGAAGTGAAAGGTTAAAGAAGAAAGGAAGTGGAAGAAGGAAGGTAGTGAAAACAGTAAAACAGGAAGGAAGTGAAAGATGTTAAAGAAGGAAGCAAGTGAAGCAAGTGGAAGAAATGAAAGAAGGAAGAATGTGAAATAAGTTAAAGAATAAAGAAAGGAAGTGAACAGAAGAAGGAACTGAAAGAAGATAAATAAGTGATGGAAGTGAAATAAGCAAGTGAAGTCAAGAAAGGCAAAATGAACAAAACAGAAAGAGAAAGATAAAACTAACGAATGAAGCAAAGAAGGAAAAAAGAAGCAAAGGAAAGAAATTGAAACCAAAAAAGCAAACAA
Source organism: Clarias fuscus (assembly GCA_030347435.1). Taxonomy (NCBI): domain Eukaryota; kingdom Metazoa; phylum Chordata; class Actinopteri; order Siluriformes; family Clariidae; genus Clarias; species Clarias fuscus. The sequence continues at coordinate 24,988,807 of CM059208.1, forward strand.
AAGAGCAAGACAAGATTCAGTTCATTTCTATGTTTCTGTATGTGCACTATGTTACAATTTATTCCTATATTTTGGTAAATTTGTGCTCATGAGATATGTAGTGTATGTATAGACAGCCTACATCAAAGACTCGGTCACGATCACTGCATCAGAAGGAAAGAATGGAGCAATTTCAACAACACAGCTTGTAGCTACATTTAAGTTTTTGCAGTTTCAGTTGTGCACATGAATAACAAACATGGTGTGCCCGCTCCAGGGCGGCAAGTCCCCTTCCAACCGAACTTCCTTTGCTTCCTCTTGCAGCAATAATCAGGTTAAAATCTCCTGTTATGGCATTCCAGGCATCTCACAAAGACTTTGTACCAAATGACAAAAAACAGTCATTCATTCACACCAGCCATGAACCTTTTATAAAAAGATTGAAAATGATCACCAAATGGGAAGCTATAAGTTGACCATTAAACACACTGCACATTTCTGTTTAGTCTCCTATAGTCTGCTGCAGAAGTGTACATCGATATTAGGTCAGTAATTCTTTTCTGATGGCACACCGTAATTCTTCCAGCAGCAGAAAAGTGCTTTTGTAAACCGAGGATCAATCTGCCATTGCGCTTGTCTTCCAGTCGCTGCTAGCTCTGTCTCACCTTCTGCCTTTTGATTCATCAAACTCACCCACTCAAAAAATCAGCTTGGTCTGCATTGACAGGGAATCGGAAAAAAGCTACATGATATGCACTTTAGACTGGGTCGGCATTGTCCAAAAAGATATATATCTGAATTTGATGTTTTTTTTATGCATTAGTTATGAAAAAGACAGTTTGTCTGACTTCCTGTTAACATGACAACCTAAAATGTTCCATCCTATTACCTTTAAAGGTTACCTATTACGGAGACTTCACTTTTTAGACATTCAGATGGGTCCATGTATACTGCAGAAACACCTCAAACTGAGGAATACAAAAACGTATCCTGCTTTTTTTTTTTTTTTTGTATTGGTCAGGGGTAAAAAAAAAAAAAAAGCTGAGTAGATTTTCCGCTAATGTGACCTCATATAAGAAGCCCTGAGCTTGTTGCTCAATTCTGCTGTTCTCTAAAAGGGCATGACTCATCAGTAGCCCATTTACAGACAGTAGACACTGAAACAGCGCGTTTGGAGGAGGAGTGAAAAAGTGTTCATTTATTAAAGAAATAGTGAAATATGGGACCTTTAAGAGAGAAAACAGGAACTTGTTTCATGGACAGAATGTCACATGACTTATATAACACATATTAATTATAAAGTGTTAAGATCTTTAGTTTAATTAATACGTTTGGAAATTTGCTGTTGGAGAAATGATCAAATTTAGGATAGAAACCAGAACTCCATCCCCATCTTTTTCATCTGTCTATACGTCTTTTTGTTTTGTGACTATTCACAATACACCAATATCAGGAGCTCTTTGAATTAAAATTCTGTCTTTTTTTCCATTGTTTATTTAATTTTTTTTTTTTTTTTGTGAGGTCGAATCGGTATTCATGTGTCTATTTCAATCACCGCAAACAAAAACAAACAGACGTGGAAGAAGATCAGAGATGATGATAATAGTCTGGGCGAGATGAGTACTCTCCTTTTGCTAATTGGAATATATTACCTTTCAAGTTTGCACCGAAGCTTATAAAAGAGCATCTTTCCCTGTTTCCACCTAAAAAAAATAACAGACAAAATGTGTTTTCTTCTGGCCTTTTTTCTAAAGTGGTGTGCATTTTCATATCCTTTCATTTATCATTTCATTGTAATGTTTAGAAATACTTACAACCTTAAGCCTTCAGCCCATTTCTCGTTAAAATGACGTCTTTTCAAGAGTACTGCATTTCATTTAGATTTTTAATTAAAAGTCTGAATTCGAAAATCCACCCTCAGAGATAATAACTAGATCAAGAACTACTTGAAAGGAAAATGGATGGAGGATCAAAGCGAGAATCGCTTGTGTATCTATTACACACTCGAACAGTCAGTGGTTGTAAATGGGTGCCGAATTCATCATCATACAGTTTAGAAATCGACTTTAAATTCAGTCCCGCTTTCACAGTGTAGCGTGTCTTGAAGAGAAAGCGCGGCTTCGTGCAACCCGTAAATGTTTTGAGCTTGGAGGTTAAATTAATCAGAATGTGAATCGAGATGGCAATACCTGTTCTGTGGTGAGATGCCAAATGAATCAGGTGCCAAGTGGTACCTTATACAGTAAATCTACACTCACTCACTAGCCACTTTACAGGAACAGGAACACCTGCTCATTCATGCAATTATACAATCAGTGCACTGAGGAAAATCATGCAGAGGAAGATCAAGATTAAACATCAGAGAGGGGAAAAATGTGCATGCTCATTGGTGCCTAATGTTTAGTTTTTAAGTATTTCAAAAATCGCTGAGCCCCTGACTTTTACAACTACATAAGTCTCTAGAGTTTATGTAGAATGGTGCTTAAAACAAAAATCGTTCAGTTCTGCAGTTTCTATGAAAGAGATCAGAGATGAATAGCTAAACTGACAAGGGCTGCAGTAACTCAGGCACTCTTTACAAATATGGTGAGAAATGCATAGCGTCTCACATGCACACATATATGACAAATCTTGAGAAAACAGCAGTTGATCTGTCCCCGGCTAAAATAGGAACCCGAGTCTCCAGTAAGCTAAGATGTACTTAAAGTGGGTAAATTATGTGATGAATGTGAGGCAGACCACAACATACTGGTCATATACACTGTGTGTATATATATATATATATATACACATATATATATATATATATATATATATATATATATATATATATATATATATATATATATATATATATATATATACACATATATACACACACACACACACACACACACACACAGTATTATTTATTTATTTATGTTTGCAAAAAAATGTGAATTGAAGCTAAAGTTCATTGAACAACAGCACAAAAAGAGGAAACACAGATGAAGACCAGGAAGTTTATTAATCACCTGTAAAAGTATAAAACAATGAAACACATTATGGAAGATTTATAACAACAGCCACCATTCAAGGAACTGAACAATCCATCATGCATTAAATGAGAAAAACAAGTTGATTATTATAAAAAACTATAAATCACATCACTACCTGGGTAGCCCTATAATAATGTAAAAGAATATCCACAACACATTAAAAAAAAAGCCTTTTGTCCAAATCAGCAGGAAGAGGTTTGCCGTTTCTAAACTTCAAAAATTGTTGTATATTCCTGCTGTCAAACTTTAACTTATCAACTGGCTGACACAAGAGATGATGTGACTGGTCAGAGTAGACAGCAAAGGTACAGTAAATGCTGATTAAGCAGCGCAACACTGTGGTTAGATTGTATACTGTAACACTATGGTTTGATCTATATGAATAAGCAAAGTTTTTGAGAGACTGTTCAATGAATAACTAGCTAAATTTATAGTTGTGTTATTGCTGGTGAGGGGTGGGTGCACACTACTCAGAGATAGGTAAACGCCAGGGAGAGGTGGGTAAATGCTAACCAGAGATACTGTAGGTAAAAGTTGAACGCTAGTCAGAGGTGGGTAAATGCTGGTCAGATGTATATTAGTCAGAGGTGGGTAAACACTAGTCGGAGGTGAGTAAATGGTAGTCAGATGTTAGTATGTTAGTCAGAGGTGGGTAAATGGCAACAAGAAATAGGAACCGACGTGGGTATGCGCTAGCCAGAGGTGGGTGAACGTTAGTCAGAGGAAGGTAAATGCTAGTCAGAGTTGAGAATGTTAGTTAGAGGGTAAATGCTCCTTAGAGGTGGGTAAATGTTAGTCAGAGATGAGTAAATGCTAGTCAGAGGAACGTAAATGTTAGTCACAGGTGAGTAAATGCTAGTTAAAGGTGGGTAAATGCTAGTCAGATGTGGGTACATACTAGTCAGCTGTGGATAAACGATATTCAGAGAAAAATAAATGTTAGTCAGAGGTAGGTAAAGGCTAGTCATAGGAAAGTAAATGATAGAGGTGGGTAAATGCTAGTGAAAGGTGGGTACATGCTAGTCAAAAGTGGGTATGCGCTAGTCAGAGGTGGGTACATGTTAGTCAGAGAAAAGTAAATGCCAGTCAGAGGTGGGTACATGCTAGTCAGAGAAATGTAAATGCTAGTCAGAGGTGGGTACACGCTAGTCAGAGAAAAGTAAATGCTAGTCAGACGTGGGTACATGCTAGTCAGGGAAAGTAAATGCTAGTCAGAGGTGGATACACGCTAGTCAGAGAAATGTAAATGCTAGTCAGAGCTGGGTACACGCTAGTCAGAGAAAAGTAAATGCTAGTCAGATGTGGGTACACGCTAGTCAGAGAAAAGTAAATGCTAGTCAGAGAAAAGTAAATGCTAGTCAGCGGTGGGTAATGTTAGTCAGAGGAGGGTACGCACGCTAGTCATAACCAAAAGTGGGTAAATGTTAGTTAGTGGTGAGTAAATGTTAGAGATGAGTAAATGCTGAGGGGTTATTTGTTAACATTGCTACCTCACAACACAAAAATTGGGAGTTATTTTTGGTTTATATGTGGGGTTTGCTTAGTGCTTAAATGGGTTTCCTCCAGGTACTCACTTTTCCTCTGCAGTCCAAGATTGTTAATCTTTTGTGAATATGAAGACCTTGTGTCATTAAATTGCTACCGCAGAAACATTATACTGTAGCATGGATAAAGTAAGGGGATAAGGAAATCTTCCATAAGGTCCTTCAGCGTGCAGCAGAGCGATACATGTTGCATACTGAATGATGTAGCAATTAAGGCCAAATGTTACTGCAATTGGAAGCACCAACTGGGGTCAGTTGAAATTAATTACGTGTCTGTGGAGTCAATATGGGAAAAGCTGTTAAGCATTAATCTTATTGGAACAATCTGCATCTCACCAGTGTCATACTGACAGAGACACTTAAGATTCGACAAAGGTAGACTTTTAATATGCCAGATAACTTTACCAGCAAATAAAATGACTCGCCTTCTGAGGTGGGTAGAGTAGCCAAAATGTACTCAAGTAAGAGTAAAATATTATTCGGTAAAGAGACTACTCAAGTACTGAGTAACTGTTTGAAACGCAATGTCTGATTACATTTTTTTGTATATAAAAAAATATATATTATATTTTTTATTATATTATAATGATATATTAGTGTGTTAGTATGTGTATATATATATATATACACATACTAATACATACATACACTGTATATATGGTCAAACGGAGCGGAGTCATGTGATTATTGTTGCTGCGTCTGATTGGTGTTTGGAAACAGTCATGCGGTAGAAAATGGTTTGATTTCGAAGTGTAGTCGGAAGTAGCTCAGTAAAGGTAGCGTTTCTTCTTCACAAATCTACTAAAGTAAAAGTAAAAAGTAGGGTGTAAGTAGGGGTAAACTACTCATAGAAGTAAAGTTTTTAAAAAACATTACTTAATATATACATATGTATATATATATATATGTCAGGGATGCATCATATTTTTTTGGATGCATAAAAAATGTACAACACGTGTGTTGGTGATTAATTCTGTACTGAAATATACTTATATATTAATAAACTGTTAAAGTAACATTATATGTACAATTAAAACATGTAATGTAAAACATGTTTCATGTACAAACATGAAAGAAAACATTCTATACTCACCGCAAGATTGTACACTTACCGCAAGATCCCACTAGTACTGTAGCAGCATGGATTTATGTGCGTTCCGCAGAATTCAAGAAAGATCCGGAAACTTTTATTGGCGCATGCACAGTGAGCGTATGTAGGACGGATTCACAGGTACTGTAGGATGAATTTATAGAACATCGGCTGAAGGTTTTTCCCACTATGTCGCCTGACCTGATTGGTCAAACGGAGTCATGTGATTATTGTTTCTGCGTCTGATTGGTGAAACTGTCATGCGGTAGAATAAATGGTTAGAAAAGTAACGAGTCGAGTACATTATCATCGAAAGTAGCGGAGTAAGAGTAGCGTTTCTTCTTCTCAAATCTACTCAACTAAAAGTTAAAAAAGTATGGTGCAGTAAAACTACTCATAGAAGTACATCTTTTCCAAAAAGTTACTCAAGGAAATGTAACGAAGTAGATGTAACTCGTTACTACCCACCTCTGCTCGCCTTTAAGCAGCTGTCTTACAGGCCATTTTGCTTATTAGCTTATTTTTCGAAGTGCTTTATCATCAAGAGATCAATAGTTGATGATGATGATGATGATGATGATGTTTCAGTCATTCACGGCTGGTAGTGTAGACAGCAAAAATGGCTGTAGTTTCTAGACTGGGGATGGGGTGGGGGGTGGGGGTGGCATACTTTCTCTCCATTGTCAATCACAGTGGCATTAGCTGATGTATGAAGATGAAGGCAGATAGCACTTTTTTGGCTGGAAAACATAGTCCTCTAGTATGAAAGACATGATTTGATCCTGCATGTTGATATGTTTCCTTTTCAAACACAATGTCTGGGAGATGTGTAGGATTATTATTATTATTATTATTATTATTATTATTATTATTATTATTATTTGTTACAGTGACCAATTGCATTTGCAATATGCCACATTTTATGCTAAATCTACACTTATCAGTAGCTTACAAACTACAAGCATCCAAATGCTTCAATAGAGCTCATTGCAGCTGTATGCGATTTTTCTTACTGCTAATTTACCCTAGCGCCCTTGCCATTTCTAGGATCCTAGAGAACAGACTTCTAGCCACAGTGCCTGAGAGAGTTACCAGGCCCAGGGGTCGCTTGTTAGCAGTCCGAAGCAGTTCTTTTTTTTTTCCCCCTGCTGCGGTGAGAGCATTAGGCTTCTCCTAGGGGAGAGGAAAAGATTGCTGTTTAAGATCAGGCGATAAAATAAAAGTATCAAGAATCGAGCTCAGCAGAGCACAGCCAATTCAGCTCTTGAGGACCCCCTGGCTACGGATGGATGTGGTATCATCGGGATTTAAACTTGCGATGACAAGATATGCTTTTTGTTGTGCGCCTGTAAACCAATTTCAACCGTACGGGAACATAAAAAGAAATCCTCAGAGGTCATTTCCGTCTATAGCTGTAAATTCAAAATGTGTGTAATTTTAGGTTTAAATCCTTGGATTTGTTTAGTCTGATCTCTGAAGATGCCACTGATTGGAGAAAAAAACAAAAAAACACCTGGAGCATCTTCTCCTTTCACCAGATTAATTCAGCCGTCGGTTTCTAATCCCCGATTTCCAGTGGAGCTATAGTATCTTGTGAAAGCACCAGACTGGCTGCGCATGGTGCTGCTTAATAGGTGGCTTTGACAGGCCGTGCACGTTCCAGTGGTCTGCTCTGGGTCGTCACACTGCCCTCGCTGATGTACGACCTTTTTGCTCAAAAGTGCACTAGATGTAGAATACACATGGCGAAATGTAATCTCTCACTTTCAGTCTCTGAGGCATTTAAAATACAAACACAAACACGAACATAAACAGTGTCCGGCTTTACATGAGGCTTGTCTCCTCATAAAGGTCAGTGCTGAAGAAAAGCAGCGTACCATACCATAGAAACATAATGGGAGGAAAATGATTGCAGTAGTTTAAGAAAAACAAATGAGCTGCTGCATGCCAGATTTGCATTTTCTTTTTACTCTTTTTTTCTTCTTGTTGACAAAGAGCTGCGTTTTTACATGGTCCTGCTTCAAGACAGGTTATTTTAAATAATGGGAATTATGGATATTTGAAATTTCCCTAAATGCACCGATTTACTGAACGACAATCCTTTAACGATATTTCCTGTGCATCTGCTTCACGTCTCCTTGTAAAATCTACTCTTTTTAACAGGAGGTTGAATAATGTCCCAACAATATTATTTTCACTTAGTGTTAATTGGTGCATATTGAAATATAACTATCTGGACTGGAACTAAGCCTTTAAGCAATATTCCTTCATTTCCACCTTATTTCAACTCAATGAGTGTCCCTTCAGGCAATGTCTTTTTTTTTTTTTTTAATTAAAGACCTGTCTGAGATTGCTGGTGTACCTGCTCCCTCTGGGAATGTAAGCGATTAGCTACAGCACGTGATTTTATTTCAGAAACGAACAGTGGTCATTTCGAAAAAAAAAAAAATGTCTGGAGAAACGCTAGACAAAATCCTGTTTTAGACTTCTGCATTTAGACTTGAGACATTCTTATTCACATCGTGGGTAGACATAAATGAAAGTCAATTCATAAAGATGAACAGTTGATTAAATCTGCAGCTAAGCCATCTTGTTCATTTCATTTTTTATTTATATTCTGTGGCAATTCTACGAGGTGCGTTCAAGTCAGACCGGGACTTCTCGTGAATGAACAGACATTGACAATTGCAGAAGCACAGTACTCTTAGCTGCAGTAAAACATACAGTAGGAAACGTTTTAATGAAGCCTGTACATCCGTGAATGAGCTCACTGCAGATGTTCCCGTGAATGTTCAGCGAGGCCTGATCCTTGAAAATCTATGGATAACTTGTCCAACTTTACAGCATTTGGCAGATGCCCTTATCCAATTTTATCTCAATATAAACTTAAACAGCGGAGGGACTCAAGCACCCAACAATGGCAACATTTCTACTGCTGGCTTTTGAACCCAGGCCCTTCTGAACCATAGTCCAACACCTTAACCACTGAGCTACCCCAGCCACTTTGAATAAGCCACTTTGTTAGCTAAGCAGCAGCACTTACCTTAAATCAGCCATGGCTATTAGTGATCACTGAATAAGACCTGGTGGCACAGTGGTGTAGTGGTTCGCACTGTCGCCTTGCACTTCCAGGGTCCGGGTACGAATTCCCGTGTCTGTGTTCTCCCTGTGCTTGGTGGGTTTCCTCCCACTGTCCAATGACATGTACATTAGGCTAATTGGCATTCCCAAATTAGCCGTAGTGTGTGAATGAGTGTGTTTGTTGTGTGTGTAATGGATTGGCACCCTGTCCAGGGTGTGCCCCAAGTCTCCTGGGATAGGCTCCAGGCCCCCTGTGACCCTGAATACAGGATTAAGCGTTACAGATGATGAGTGAGTGAGTGTATAAGACCTCAGGCCATGAATGAATGAATGGTGTTAGTGCGCCAAAACAGAGGACAGGTGAGTGAACAGCATCCGGCATTTTTCTGCACGACAGAAAAGATGGAAAAGTTTTTTTCCAAGCAAATTCATGGCAGGGAAATGAGGAAGAGGTAAAAGGAGGCACCCGTAGTCACAAGGCAGTTAGGTCGGCGGAAAGAAGCAGCCAGTGCGAATGTGAAAAAGAGAGAGAGAGAGAGAGTGAAAGAAAGAGAGGGATACAGGGATGCCTAAATTCCCCTGCAGCACGCTGTGAAGGCTTAGCCAACACATGGTGGAGAATGTTAATGGAACCGTAGCGCAGTGGCACAGATCTACTATTCTGTCCCTCGGAGCACATGCAGGCACAATAGCATACGAGTGTAACAGCAGGGATGCAGAGATTTACACATAATAGAACTTAAACACAACTGCGAAGATCGCAAATATCCATGTAGCGTTCGAGCAATCGAGAAGCAAACACATTTACTCCAAAATAAAGAGGTGTTGACAAAGGATTTTTAAAATTCCTACGATTATTTCAGGAAACTAATATGGGTGCGTCAATAAATGCCTGTAGTAATGCACTACTTTAACTAAAATGACAAATGACTCATTTGCATATAGTATTTCAAATTCTGCTGACGCATCCTAGAGTACTTTTTTTTTTTGCATAGTTTTTCTGACAACGAAACAACTTGCATTTAGTCTCCAAAAACAAGTTCTTTTCTAAGTACACAGAATGTGTACAAAGGATTCAAGTGTCTCGGCTCCTGTATAATGTGCCGTATGTACCTGAGGTGTTTTGCATCCTTGGCTGTGTTCGAAGTTCTCTTGACAACTTGTGTTGCCTAATTGTCCCTTTAAACTCTTTTCAGGCTCAGGGCAGATTTCTGCATGAAATATAAAGAAGCTCTTTCTTTAAAGCAAAACGTCGTATGCTTTCATGGCCATTCATACCGTATGGGTTACTTTGGATTTATAGTTAGTTAGTTAATTAATTAATTAATTAATGTGTCCAGGAATGGATCTGCTCCCTGTTGTTCACTCAGCGGTTATGATTATAAATTAAATTTTTAACTTGGCAGTATTTAAAGCGGTTTATATTTCTGCTACTGTTCAGTGTAATGTTTTAATTACACACTGAGGCGATGTGATTAATAAATCATGGTCGCGCCGCTTTCCAACAATTTTTCTAGACACAAATGATAGTCGGAAATTAAATGAGAATTGAGAACGTTGTACTGTTTAATACTTTTTATCACCTCCCTAAGGGTAATGGGGGTCTTTGTCATGTTTGGCTAATTTAAGTTCAGTTTGCCCTTGTGTCTTTGAAAGGGTTCATGGTTTGTGTGTGTGTGTGTGTGTATGTGTGTGTGTGTGTGGAACGGGATATGTATGTCCTCTACATAGTGTTTGGAACGAGGAAAATTGGAGTACTCAACAGAAAAATAGCTGTTTTGGGGCTTTCAGGTAATGATAGGTTTGCAGCCATTCTTTATAACTTGCTCTTTCGACAAAACAGCAATAGTAACAAGTCATGGCTAACCATTTGGCTGTAATCTGTGTTGTTCTTCAAACTTTACTACACCACATACAGTATATTTACTGTGGTGAAAGCCGGTATCGAGACCCTGCTATCATTTTTCTTTACTCTCCGTTTTTATTTGATCTCAGCCAACATTGGAGGAACATTTCGTGCCCGAACGGTTCCTGTTAATATCTCCACATGTTCCAACAAAAGTTTCCATCCAAAATCTACCAACGGACTAGAGTTTAGTTCCTGCCAAAAACGTCACGGTAACCAATCAGACCATAGTTTCGGATCAAACCAACCGACCGGACCACAATCTCCAACTAAAATGTCACTGTAACCTGTCAGGCTGGAAGACTTACAAAGCCTTGCTGAATGAAGACCTACGGAGACTTTTAGAATGAAGAAGAAGACTTACAAAGACTTCTTTATTGAAAACAAGGAGTTCCAAAGACTTCGTTATTGAAACCGAAGACTTGTGAAGATAGGGCTAGTATAAAAACAATGCTGTTTGAAGACGTATTGATGGAAAAGACAAATGCTTACGAAGACTTACAAAGACTGAACCAGGCGCCTTTCTCAGACTTTGGTAGGTGAACGAATCTTTGTCAGTTTACACAACTCTTCGAAAGTCGTCTTCTCGATTCAACAAGTCCTTTGTAACTCATTATTTTCAATTAAGAAGTCTTTGAAAGTCTCAGATTCAATCAAAAAGTCTGAGAGAGAGCCCTTCACTGTTGATACTGGTAAGTAATTCTGTACTTTTACATTTACATAAGTAAATGGAGGACTTCTGCTTATACTTGAGGAATATTTGCCCTAGAACAAATCTACTTTACTTCAAGTACAGGATTTGTATACTTTTCGCACTTTCACCAGTAACTTTTTTGACATACCGTAAATGTTGCTGATCTAGTGTACAGTATTCAGAAAACAAACGCAATGTGAGATGAGACGCTTTTTTTTTTATATCTCACATTGTGCTTGTTTTTTGGTAAGTAGAGAACAGTTACGGTTCTGGTTTGTATGATGCCTTGGCTGAACTCCCCTTCAGTGCCCAAACATCTTTTGTCTTAACAAACATAAGTGTTATACTCTTCACTCACTTATTGTCTATACCGCTTTATCTGGCATACAGGGTCTCAGGGGGACCCTGGCGACTTAGGACCTCAGGAGACTTAGGGCACGAGGTGGGGTACAGCCTGGACGGGGTGCCAAGCCATCGCAGGGCACACACATACACACACTAACATGCTCATTTACATTGAAAATGCCAATTAGCCCAATCTGCATTGGACTGTGGGAGGAAACCGGAGTACCCGAAGTAAACCCACCAACCACAGGGGAAGCATGGAAACTCCATGAGCACAGACCTAGAGGCGAGAATCGAATCCGGACCCTCGAGGTGCAATTCAACAGTGCTAACACTATGCTACCGTGCCGCCAAGTGTTATACTAGCCTATTTTATTACATCCATCGAATCTAATCTAATCTAATACAATCAGAACAACACCAACTTACAGGATATGCCTGCACAACTATATAGTACAGTATGAATTCACTGTATTCTGAATGAACTGTGGTTTGTTTGGTAGCATCTCGCAGTGTGATTGGTTTTAGTAATGGCATTGCGTAAAGCAAGTTAGATGAACATTTGGGAAGACCTGCGGTGATGTCCTCCTAGCCACACCCCTCCCTATCTCATACTGCTAAGTTAGAGACCAAGTCCTAGTCCTTCCTAGTTCATTTCCCTGCTTCACTCACAAAGTAGAATATGGGTGCCAATGAGCTGAATTGACCCACACCGTGCCATGAAACAACGCCACGTGCAAACAAGCCATAGAAAAATGATCGCTTAAACATAATCATCATCATTCTAAACTTTAACGCTGCCCATGTTGCCCATATCTCAGTCTGAAACTGGTGAGCATTGCTTGTCATAATTTTCAATGGTCCTTTGTAATGCTGTATGGTGGAACAGCAGTCTTGAAGTTGGCACCAGCCTTACAAGCTGTTCTGAGAAATAGCTGTGAACTGAGTTTTAAAGGAACATGCTGTGTTCAGGTATACGATAATAAGTACTATATATGATGTCAGGGAAACAGTACTTCTCCTTCTCCGGAGACAGTGACAGGATTCAGAGAGTAAGCGCTTACAGGGAGTCCTTGTTCATGTGCTCAATGCAAGTTTTTTTTCTTCTTCTCCAAAGACTGTAAAAAGCCACAGAAGGATGAGCTCTCCTTTTGAGATGTGTCTCATCTCAGACACAGGCTTTTATCCTGTTTCTGTCTCAAGGTGGCCGTTTCTGTCTGAGCTGCTGTCGCTGGGCTGTTTTTCTCTCGGAGGTCTGTGAGAATACTTTGAGATAATGTGAGCCTATATATGGCCAAGGTTTCAATGCAAATATGACTGTCCATATACAAGTAATGTGCCACAAGTGCTATCTTTCACACTGTCTATTTTCTCGGTGTCTCAGTGGAAGTATATCACAACAATTTATTCCCTACTACACAAAATTATCAAATTATTATTTTTAGAGTAATAATATAAAACAATTCCTTTTAGGTTACCAAATGATTTCATACAGTACATATTCTTATTTTCTTTAATTTACTATATATCCACCATCATGACGAATCCCCTAAGGTTTCTTATAATTAAATGCCTTTTAACACAATCCTATCCAGTTTCTCTATTATCTCCCCAACTGATGAACAAAAAAAAATCTGTAATTTCCCTTTTTCCATCAACAGAATTGTCTCTTTGAAAGTCATCTCTTTGCCCGCACCATAGCAAGCATTGGGAACATGCATTAATGAGCATTCCGAGCACCTGTTGGGGCCGTGCCCACTTCTGTTACCCTCCGCTTTCATCAGCAGTGACAGCATGGCCGGCCACAAGACACGTCTCATTAACTCCAGGTTCAAATTCCATCTGTCACTTGAACCCTTTCTGGATGCCTTGCTGCCACTGTGCTATTCCTCTGCATGGAGGCCACTGCAAGTGCAGAATGAATTGAAGTAGTCGAGTTCTGGTCTCAAATAGGCAAGAATTAGTCCAAACCTCTATATTGTGGCACAACAATCCAGTGGATGAATGGATTCTGGGAGATGGTTTAAAATTTGTTCTTCATTCAGGAATGTGAACGTTTAGCAATTAAGTACTTATTATATAACAGCTTAATTAAAATAATTTAACTCTACCTTATGGTGTATTCAAAACAGGATATCAACAACAGTAATGATAAAGAGAGACCCAAACAAAGCTGAGGATGCCAATATTTTAAACCTTCCGTAATTTTTCTTTCTTTCCTTTCTTTCTTTTATAAAAAAAAATATTTTCTTGCCTTTCAAACTCTAACATTTAGGCATTTGGCCAGACACCCTTATCTAGAGCAACTTACATTTTTATCTCATTATACATCTGAGGAGTTGAGGGTTAAGGGTCTTACCCAAGGGCCCAACTTGGTGGTTGTGGGATTTGAACCTGGAACCTTCCGAACCACCGTCCAATGCCTTAACCACTGAGCTACCCTATTTACTGTAATTTGACCGCCACCAGCTTTGATTATGAAACTTAATGAGGTGCCCAACCCATGTGTGAAAATGATTCCTCATGCTCCCAGAACCACTCTTTCACAATCCGAGTGCTGAAAAATATCCATGCTATCAGGGAAGAAAAACTCCATGGATGTGACAACCTGATCATACAGTACAACCAGCTCATCAGCTCTCTTCATTTTATTGCCACATAATGTTGCTGAGCCTAGACCTGATCGACTGAAACCACCCCAGATCATAACACTGTCTCCAGAGGCTTGTACAGTGGACACTACAGTATGCATGAAGGGTGCATTACTCTGGAATAGGGTTAATCTGGGCTCATCAGACCACATGACCTTTTTCCCTCGCTCCAAAATCCAATCTTTATTCTCCCTACAAACTGAGGAATTTTCTTTCTGATTACACTGTAAAAAATCCAACTAGCAAAATGTTGGCATAATGAGTATTTATTAGTAATCTGGACAATAAGACATGAAAAAGCTGACTGAACTAGTGAAAACAAGTTCATTAAAAACTCGCTGGGTCAACTAAGGTTTAATTACTGAACAGACGTTCTAATGCAAGTTAACACGCACAGAAGTTGGTTCAGAAATTGGTGCATGCGCGCTGATACGTTTCTGAAGTTGGCGCATGCGTGTTGGGTGCAGCGGGTATTCTGAACATCATCTGGATTAGTAGCCCGTTTCTCCACCTCACAACGGACAACTTCTTTTAAACTTTGGTAAGTGCACATATTTATATCGAAGTCAATCAATATATTTTGTATTATTTTGAGTTTACTACATTTGTTATTTATTACAGTTGTTGCATATTATGAAGTATATTTAATTGTATTAGAAATATTACATTTAAGGCCTCCGAGTGGCGCAGTGGTTAACGCGCTCGCCCTATCATCCGGAGATCGCTAGTTCGAATCCTGGGTGATGCTGTAACCTCTCACAGCCGGAGGTCTAGAGAGAGCTGATTGGCCGGGCTCTCTCAGAGGGGAGGGACGAGAGGTACTTAGTGCTCCTACATTAATCACGGCTCTACAGCCAGTCAGGGGCGTCTGTGAGCTCGCGCAACGGAGGGAGTGGATAGCGCTGTCCTCCGAGTGTGTTACGCCGCCCCCAACGGTGCGCGAGCGAGCAGTTCGAAAAGTTGTTGATTTAACTCAAAATGTCAAGGCAACTTGCTGCACAGCTTTTTTGAGTTAAGTGAACAAGTTGGGTTAAAGGTGGAGTTAACTCAAAAAAGCTGTGCAGCAAGTTGCCTTGAAATTTTGAGTTAAGTCAACTTGTTGTTGGCTTAACTAAATTTACTGAGTAAGGTCTCCCAATTTATATTCTTTTGTTACCCTTCAGTATTCAGGGTCATGGGGGCCTGGAGCCTGTCCCAGGAGACTTATGGCACAAGGCGGGGTACACTCTGGACAGGGTGCCAATCCATCGCAGGGCACAGACACACACACATACTCACACACTCATTCACACACTACAGCCAATTTGGGAACGCCAATTAACCTAACCTACATGACTTTGTACTGTGGGAGGAAACCGGAGTACCTGGAGGAAACCCACTAAGCACGGGGAGAACATGCAAACTCCATGCACACAGAGACGAGAATCGAACCCGGACCCTGGAGCTGCAAGGCGACAGTGCTAACGTATTTGACAGTTCTTACGATAACATTTTTTTTAACATCCTTTCTTAGTGAGCCACATAAGCAAATTCTATGTTAACATTAACCTGAAATAAAGGGAAAACATTTCTTTTGGGTAAATACATTAAATTACTGGAATAAAATATGATTTTGTACTTTGATATAGGAAAATGTTGTTTGTTTACGCCAAATTCTGACCCTGACATCCGAATGAAATTGCAACTCATCAGACCAGGCATCATTTTCCCAATCTTTTAACGTCCAACAACTTTGATGAGCGAATTGTAGCCTCAATTTTCTCTTCGTCGCCGACAGAAGCGGAACCAGGTGTTCTCGATCCGCTCCAAGGTTCGACATGTTCGGTGTTCAGAGATTCTCTTCGGCATACCTCAGTTATAACGAGATGTTATTTGAGTCACTGTTCACTTTCTATCCGCTCAAACCGGTCTCCGACCTCTGGCTCGACGAGGCATTTTCACCCAAAGATCTGCAGCTCACTGGATATTTTATCTATTTCATACCATTTTCTGTAAACCCCAGAGATGGCTGTGTGTGGAAATCCCAGTAGATCAGCAGTTTCGGAAATAACCAACAACCATGGCAAACATAACGTCCCAAAATTAAATCACTTAAATCATTTTTTTCCCCATTCTGAACCTCGGTTTGAACTTCAGCAGAAGATCGTGACCATGTCTACGGTAAGTGTGCATTTTCCTTTTGTTCAGTTACACATTTTAAAATTCATTTGAAATTAAATGGAGATATACAACTACATGTAAATGAGATGTTACTATGGAAACAATATATTAAAATGGACTGGTTAATGATATAATACATATGCTCTGTACTGTACATGCTCTGCCTCACATCAATTGATACACCTTTCGGATTTTGCGACACGGCTGCTATTCGCTCCATCTGTAATAGTGAAACATGTTCTAAAGAATTCTAATAGTTGCCTTTGCCTGCTTGGTTATTTCACTCATTTATCTGATTGCATTAGTAAATGGTGTCAGATTTATCCTGATGAGTAAAGATAATTGACTTCATCCATGCATTGTACATTTTCTTTCGAATACTTTCGAGTAATTGATTCCTCGGTTATACCGGTTGAAGTGCTCGACTAGAACTATTTAAAAATTATTTTCAGTGAAGCAGGTTATTGATTTGACTTCAGAAATGATTGAGCTTACGTGTTTATAATCTAAAAGATGCAAAATTTCACGCGCCCCATGAGAAAGCTAAATGAATACATGCTATATAGAAGCGTTTAATTGCGTCTCAGCAGCCATTGCCATGTAGTAAACTTTTCATCGTAGATTAACGAGGAGTCGTGATACGGAACGACAGATGCAGGTGATCTGGGGTTAAACTGGAGCATTATCGTCGCCCATTTGAAGGCTTTTTGTATTCAGACAGTGTCCAGATGGGAGCAGACAACCTCTTAATTAGGGACCATGACAGAACTTGGACTGTCACAGATTAAAGATGGAGAGGACGCCAACGAAATCCTTATCGCGGAGCAGGGCACGGCGAGGCAGAGGGAGATATTACACCTTAGAGAATATTGACCTTTATCATTAGGAGGACACGCGGACATTGCGGACATCGAGGTAGAGGTTGTACAGTACTGTAGGATTGCGTAGTTAACGTGAGTGGATTACAAATTCAATTGAATTGTTTTCATCATTTTAGACTTTTGATAACGTAACCTTGAAACAGAGCTCGTTCTGAGCTTTACATGCGAACAGAAATTTGATAGCCGAAATGTCAAAACTTTGATGCCCCATTAGTCCAAAAAAAAAAGGCTCTTCATATAAGTTGAACCGTAAAATACAAAGATCATCATTTACAGAAGGAAAGAGATAGAGAGAGAAAAGAGCCGGAGTCCCTTTTTCAGGATTATGATTACTTTAAACGGTCGCGCTGCCAAAGTGTCTGATCTCAGCTCTCTGTATTCAATATTTAATGATTCCTGCATGACCAAGTTTCTGTCCTTCTCTCCCTTTTAAAATCCTTTTCTATATCTGATACATCACCCTCCTTTACATCCATCACATTCTCATTCCTTACTCATTAAGCCACACTTGTACTCTACCTCCTTATTGCCGTGTCAAAGGCCTGAGGAGTGTTCGGTTCAAACCGGGACTTTGTTTGGTTTGTGCAGAATACCAGAACACAGTTATGAGAGTAAAAACTTTGTGTACACTGATCAGGCATAACATTATGACCACCTGCCTAATATTGAGTATATTGAAGGTGGACTCTTTGCCACCTTAACAGTCATGCACTGTGTGTGCGGACACCTTCCTATTACAACCAACATTAACCTTTTCATCAATTTGATCTACACTAGCGCTTTCATTAGATCGGATGCCACGGATCAGGCTTCACTCCCCATGTGCACCAGCGAGCCTTGACCAGAATGATAATGCATGAATACACACAGCAAGACCGGTGACAGAGTGGTTTGATGAATATGAAAGTGAAGTTGAACATCTCCCATGGCCTGCACAGTCATCAAATCTAAATATTATTGATCCACGTTGGGGTGTTTTGGAGGAGCGAGTCACGAATCTCAGAGTTTCCTCCACCAGCATCACGTACAGTAGTGACCTGGCCACTATTCTGCAAGAAGAATGACTCCAAATCCGCCTGGCCACCGTGCAGGCCTTGTATCTGTCATTCCCAAGACGAACTGATGCTGTATTGGCTGCAAAAGGAGGCCCTACACCATACTAATGACTTATAGTGGACTAAAACCAGAGCGTTTCAGTTTCATTGTCCAACCCATGTATAATGAGATGCTTTATGAAGAAGTGCCAAATGTGTGCATGGAGACTTCTGAAACACATTAAATGTAGAATTAAATGAAGGTCACACACAATAAATGAAACACATCAGCCCATATTTCTTGCCCAGTTTGGTGTGGGTAAATCCCATGCGCATTATAACTGTGGAGATGGCGTTCCTCATCTGGAAGTCTGAAACAGTTCCTCTTTCAATTAAGAGGTCATGAAATGTTAAAACGGATCCCGCTTAGAAATGTGCTCAGTCTTAAATTACAGTGTGGTACTGTACTGTAGGTGTAATAAAGCAAGCATTTTGAGTATTTGAGTTTTGAGGCTTTTGGTTGAAAAAATAAAAGGAGAGATTTTGAGAGAGGGAACGGTATGCATTGGAGGAAATGACTTAAAAATCACCAGAAGTTCAAAATCAATATATGTCAGTAGCCAAATAGTTACGTTTAGTATCATTTATACGTGAAGTTATGGGTTTGAACATACTGTACGGTATGAGACCGATCATATCAAGTCAGTTATAAAGCCACACAGGTTAGTTTTGCGCTATGGCCAATAGAGTGCAGTAGGTGAAAGGTATAAAATGTTTTATTTTTTGGTAAAAATCGGTTGATAAATATCTTTCTGATTTCTCAAGGATTGAGAAAGGGTTAATCTAAAGCACTTTAATAAAAAACAATCCGAGCTAGTTACTCCAGTTGTGATATAAAAAAAAAAACAGGCATTCTTTTCCTCCACTATAAATCCGCAATGATGCTGAAGTTATTTTTAGGGGTAGCAGGGGAATCCTGGTGTCAGAAAGAGCCTGAGGGTTCCTTCTTTCTTACTATGTCACAAAATCCCCATTTAAATATCCTTAAAATTGCATTTCAATGCTTTTATCTCCCCCTCCCATCCCATATGTTTCCAATAATAATCCCACAGTGGAATGTTGTAGAAACACAGGTGCACTTTTCTCGCATTCTTTGAGCCGTGCCAAGTGTAATGGATCCCATGATGTTAATTCCCACCGTACTGTATTTCTCCATATATACATTTTCCAAAATGTTCATACTTTTCAAACTGGTCAAAGGTTCAATCAAGATTCTTGTTTTTCTTGATCCCCTTGATCAAGAAAACTGATTAGTGTATACCAGGGGTCGGCAACGTAAGGCTCCAGAGCTGCATGTGGCTCTTTCATCCCTCTGCTGCGGCTTTTTGTGGCTTGGGAAAATAAATAAATAAATGAGTATTTCATTAAAATTTCTTTTATTTTAGTTTGTTAGTTTTTTAAATGTAATTAAAAATTTTACGATTATGGTGAACGTGTAACATTAAAATAAAGTGTGTTTAATTTTTTTCTCGTGCACAACCGCTGATGTGCGACGCCCGCCGACACTTAATTTATTGAGCTTTTCGACCCCCAATTTTATTCAGGTTGACCGCTGACTGCACGCTCCAGTACACCTGATAAAAGGATGATGGCACACAGAAGCAGACAACATTTTTTGTTTGGTGCAGGTGGATAATTAAAGTTCAGCTTTTTATTTCATAAATACGAGAAGGACTTAAATAGACATTGTGTATTTTATTTGAAATCCTTTAACGGTACCTTCAACTGAGTGTCTTTTTTTTCAGAGTTAAAAATGTTTTTGTTGCATGCAGAAATACAATTTTGTTTGCTCTGTATCAGTTCATTGATTTCATAAATGCAACATACTATATCTATATATTTAAAAAAAAAAAAAAATTTCTTGCATAAAGGTAAAAAAAAAAAAAAAAGGCAATACAGTAAGTCCCCACCATATGGACGAGTTCCATTCCAAGAGCTCGTTCATAAGTCCAATTTGTTCGTACATTCAACAAACATTGTGTAGATACTAAGTGTTAGATTTAAATGAAGAAGAAGTGAGGGGGCTGTTCTCAGAGCACAGGAATCTTCCACAGGAATGTCTTACAATATTATAAAACCTTACACTAGGATATTAACCCAATCGGCTATACAGTACACATGCACGTCAGAAATGTTATTTACCTTCTGCGATTGAACATGAGCAAATGCAAGTTTGTAACTACAGTAGAATGTTCGTAATTAAGGGAACTTGCTGTAAATACAAAGGTCACCATTGGCCTCCACGGTCCCTAGTTGGACTAAAGAGGTTCCTAGATGGATAGATGGATGGATGGATGAATTAGTCTATACAAGAAGTTATAGTCTTCTACTGGCATGGTGTTACTTTTATGCATCTCTGTTTTGTTTTTCTGTTGACTTTTTTAGAACTTTTTGCTTTTTTGGTTCCAGACTCCATTTCCAGCATAAAATTTCACCTTGTTTAGTTTGTTCATTCTGTCTGTTTATAGCCTGGGTTTTAGATGGGTCTTAGTCTTGCAACTGACAAATCTTCAGCGACTGCATGATGTCAAAAAAAAATTGTAAGTAATGTTTCCAGCACCATGAAAATTTAAAGCAGTTCTGAAGGCAAAAAAGCTTGGACCCATGGATGAGGTGCCGAGTGAGTGTATTTTAACCAAAATTAATATACGAATGAAGAAACAGGACCTAAAAAAAACACACACACACAAAATTTTGGCACGTAGTAAACCGTTTGAACAACTAAAAAGCAAAAGTGTGATTCTTCCCTTTCTGTTGATTCACTGGAAGGTGCTGAGTGTTCTTGTGCCAATGTAAGAAATGTGTGATTTGTCAAACAGGGCTTCCTCTGTCGCTAAGGAGTGGGAACACAAAGTGCTTGGGCTATATTCTACTACTTTATTTATATTGCATGAACCTGAATGTGCATGTTGGATTTCTCTGCTTTTAAGCAGTTAGACAAACCTACAGTCTGGTTCTTCGGATAAAAGTAAACAAATTGTTTTTTTACATTTACTTTGGCATTCACAAGCCAACAAAACCCTTGAACAGAACAGTGCATCCATCACAAGTGACCTTGTTCACTTCTTCGTCAATCCCCCACTTTAACGTTTGTTCGTTCACTATCTTTTCTTCCTTTTTTTTCCGACAAGATCCATACAATAAGGATTTGACAGAATAATTAACCTCATACAACTAAAGGGAATCCTATCTACCTGAAGGAATGCATTAGCCATTTCTAATTTGATAGACACACACATGTACACCGAGGAGGCATGACACATGACACAGCAGGAAAGGAGCTAAACGTGGCGTGATTACCTGCTGAAGACCTCGGCTGCTCGCCCTGTCATATTGCTCTCTTGTGCACTTTCTGTCTTTCTCTCTGCTGTCTTTTCTTTCTGATCTGTTGCTATGTGGTTATGGGAAATGTCAACTGAATGCAGTAAACATGCTAAAGCGTGAAGCTCCAAGGGGAGAAAATGACAGACCCAGATGCTTCCACTTCTGTTTCACAGAGAAGCTTACTGTATTGTAAAACAGCTACGAAAGTATACACGAATATCATTTTTGTGATTTGCAGAAACAATTCATTTGCCACCTTTCTTAAAGTCTCAAAGAAATGTTGTTCCCTCCTATCTGAACCGAAGAAATCCTGAAAAACACTGAGAGCCTTTCAAGTTACAGGCAGTGTCTTGAAATCCCTGAATCTGATATGCCGAAGCTGTCAATCACGCAGGACGACTGCAGTCCAGTCTGGCCAATCTGCTCTAATCAGATGAGCTAAAGTGAAACATGGTATTGATAACGCAGCGGTCGAGAGCTGTGCCGCTCCTTTTTCTCATTCGACAGTAAGGAGCTTTAGACCCTGTGGAGGATTGGCTGTCACAGGAAACCAGATAGATGAGATATACATTTACATGAAGGTTTGAGATCAAGCTGGAGAAACTCCGAGCGCTCTTTCTGCTTGACTTGGATTAATGTAGAGGTTTGAGGGAGCAGATTAATACTCGCAAAGCACCTAAATCAGTGCTAGTCAACTTAAAGTCCATTAAAAAGCCTGTCTGTCTGCCATTGCTATTAATAAAATCGGGCATGTTTTCTGCAAAAGGGCTCCAAACTAAAGGCTTTCAAGAAACTATGCTAACATAATGACAATTAGGATACTAAGAATAATTTCTCAAGTTTTTACAATGAACGTGCTCTACAACAATCAATATTTAGTATGAACAACTTATTCTTCAAAGCCAACTGGATCCGATTGGATCAAAGTTGAGTCAAAAAGACGTCTGCAGTACTCTGGTGACGCTTGCTCAATCCATACTTACTTGATTGCTTCCTAAAGATCAAGTAGACAAGACAGTTTCTTAACTGGTACTGCCTTGTTCACCATTATCCCACAGTTTTCTTTTGGGCTTAGTTCTGGAGATGATCCCGATCATGGCTCAAGAAGCTGAATGCCATTGTCATATACAGTAGTCAGTTTTTTTACTAGTTCTTCTAGTTAATTAGCACGACTCTTCCGCCAGACAGGCAAGAACTAATTAATGAAAACCGCTTTGGGTATAGTGAGAAGTACAGTATAATACATATCATATGTTGTCTTAATACTTTTGGCCACCACTCTACACACACACACACACACACACACAAAAACCCTGCACATCCCAAAATAATTTTTGAGTTGAGATTGGTGGTCTTAGAATGTGACTTGCTCACCAGAGACCAAATTAATAGTAACATCCTGGCAGAGTGAAGCTTTTCCTCCCCAATTTTTCCCAACTTTGTCTTGTTACTGCACCCCCATCAGCAGCCACATCTTTTCGAACTGCTGCACAGGAACCATTAGTCAGCGGCATAACACATTCAGAGGAAAGCGCTATCTGCCCCCTTCTGCCTGTGTGACATGATTGATGCCCATGTGTCCCTATGATTGATGTGGGTATGCGATTATGTCACCCCCCCATGCCCCCGTCCGCTAAAAAGGACATGACCTTTTCTCAAGCTTATCATTGTGGATACATTTTTTGAGGTTCCTGGCTACAGATAACTGTAGCTTCACCCAGGAATTTGTCATTGGAACCACGAAGACACAAAAATCATTGGGAAGCTGAAAATGTGGAAAAACATAAATGAAATGTTAATGGACAGGAATTAAGCTCATTACCTCAAGCTCACTTTGAAAAAAGGTTATGTCCGTGGGCCAATTTTCTGTCCGAGACGAGGAACATGTTACTGGGGAACGCGGGAAAAGCAACAACAATGACAGCAACATCTACTGTATATAAATAAAAGTATAAACGGTTTTATCTGTACATTGGGTCAGAACTCGCTCTTTCAATTATATCTTTACATTTCATACATCGGAGGACCCTAAAACCACCGAAAATGTTCTGTCTGTCTGTATGTATGTATGTCTGCCAGATTATGTCACAGCATCACACACAACTGGCTAAACAGAATTCAATGAATCCTTTGAAACCAGTTCTGAAGTTAATCCCAAATAATAAAAAAAACTACTTTAAAATAAACTACTAATAGGCTACTTGCTAACACCTACATCAATAGATATTTATTTAAAAAAAATTTAAACTGAATATTGTTACTTGGATTAGTTCATATTTGAGTATTTTAACTTAATATTTACCAGATCTTCTTTTTTTGATTTCTCATCTGTGGTTCACCCTCCGATTACTGGAAAGGGAGTGTATTTGGCTGATGACGGAAGATTGCGTAAGAATTTAGCGTAAACAAGTTGCAAGATACTCGATCTTACAGAATTTTATTAGGTTAGACAGAGAGTCTGGCCAGACAGAAGGACAGACAGACATGTACATATCAGTGATTACAGTAAAGCTGGTCAGCTTATTTCTAGCTTTAACCTTTTAACTATTTTTAAAAACTTTCCCATCACTAACGCTAGCAGTATATAGTTAGATGATTGTAATCGTATGTATACTGTACATTGGCATGGAGACGGTATAGAAACCTGTATTAGAATCCATAAAAAACCTGCTGAAATCAAGGAGTTTAAAACCGGCTTTATACAGAAGCAGCGTGTCAAGAAGAGTTCATCAGAACTAAAGCTTAAAGCTAAAACCTGTGAATCTTTACAAGTTTGAAGGACACAAAGACTGAGAGCTAGGACATTCAGACAGACAGTTAAATGCAGAGCCAGAGACTGGAACAAAGTGAGAATGAACGTGAAAGAAGAATAGGTAAGGAGACAGGAAAAAAGTACCAGGAAGCCAATAGTCTTGGTATAGACTGATACAAAAGACACAGAGTGTTTATTTCACCCTGACAGTGAGTCCTTATATGCTGTGGTTTCATGTCCAGATGTTTAGAAGCAGTAATCAGGTGAGTCCGGTAACGCATGTTTGTAGGCTGCGCTAGTCTCTGGGGTTTGAAGTTCAACCCTGATTTCGGCACAGATTTGACATAATCAATGAGCACGGCGGAGATTAATGACTGAGCGTATCAGTAGTTACTGTCTGATAGAGCTGCATTAGGACAGAAAGAAAAACAGAAACGAGAAGAAAGACCATGAGTATGGGAGGAGAGGAAAATAAACAAGAGATAAAGGAGAGAAAAGGGAAGACCCTGGCAGCAGGGAAGGTGTTGCCTCATCTGTCTGCCTGGCACTGTCTCCACATTGCACATTGTCTCAGGACACCTGGGTATGCTTCTTACACACTCCCTCTCTCTCTCTCTCTCTCTCTCTCTCTCTCTCTCGCTCTCTCTCTCTCTCACACATACACACAGACTTTTGAAAAATGTCTCCTCAAGAACACACATGGGTCCAGTTACTAGTATGGGTTTCTCCAGATGGAACAACGGCAATAGATTCAGCCGCTATTACTGCATTTCGGTGTGCACACCCGAGATAGGTTAGTGTTTATCTACAGTAAGACCATCTATGAACACCTATAAACATTCTATACTGCCAAAAGTTTGTCGACACCTGACCATCATACCATATGTGCTTGGTGAACACCCATTCCAAAACCATAGGCATTAACATGGAGTTTGCCCCCCCCCCCCCTGTTGGATTAGTGAAATCCAACAGGCACTGATGAGGAGGCCTGGAATGCTGTCTGTATTTGAGTTCATTTCTAAGGTGTTCGGTGTGATGGCCCTTCAGCACCTTCATTACTGAAGATGACCTCAGCCCTTGTTTCTAATCAAACTAATGAATCTGGTTATCTTACGCTAGCTAGACAACTAGTGTTCTTGTGAGCCCTGGGCCTCAAAACCCAAACAGGACGTTCGTCCAAAATGCCGAACCACGTCCATGTCTCCGTTCATTTCAAAGGTGTTCAGTGTGGTTGAGGTTAGAGCTCTGTACAAATTAATCGAGTACTTCCATTTAGACCTTGGCAAACCACATGGACATCGCTTATTTCCAGCAAATGGAAATCATAATGCTGGACATTCAAGAAATTTGCAGTTTCGCGGCAACAGCTTGTGGACAAACCACATGTTGGTGTGATGGCCTATCCTACAGTACGCTAGCTAGACAACTAGTGTCCTTGTGAGCCCTGGGCCTCAAAACCCAAACAGAATGTTCGTCCAAAATCTCGAACCACGTCCATGTCTCCATTTATGACTCATGCAAATTATAGAGTATATTCTATAAAAATGACTACCTTCTCTATCACACTCTTTAAATGTGTCCTTATTCATTTCATGTGGGTACCAAGACCCCCAAGGGCCCAGCGGATTGGCCTGCTCCTAATAAGTCCTAATGGTTTTAGATGGAGAGCCAGCGTTGCTGTCAGAGAGATCCATTCTGCACATAAATCAACGCTAAAGTGCTCGGCTAGCACAGAGTCGCTCTGAATCTTTATTTACGCTAAATCACAGCATGATGCAAAACAGTGCCTGCCATTTCATCCTGTAAGGAGAAGAACTTCCTCACTAGACAAAATGGAGGAGGAGGAGGGGGACACACACACACTCTCAGTGGTGGCACTTGCTGAGTAAGTAATGAAGGGGCTTGGAGGGAGTTGTTGAGGAGGCTTCAATTTCAGAACTCAAAATTGGAGTGTGTTGGATTTTCTTTGGTCCAAAAAAAAAAAAAAAAAAATCTCAGTAGAAGTGAAAAAATGAAAGCAGTGGCTTTTGAAGCTATAGGGAAGCCTTCAAATAGTAATGAGGAAGGTATTATGTGTTAGCTTAAATAAAATAAGAATTTCTGACAGAAGTTTTTAAAACTATGCTCAAAAACACAGCACAGCACTTTTAGCTGTAGCCAATTAGCTAGCAAAAGCTAACCAAATAGGATTTCTAAAACCACATTCATAATTTGTTAAAAAGGTTCACTGTTAACTGTAGCTAGCTAGCTAAAATATGCTAATCTCATAGTTTAAAGATCCTGTCCAAAAAAAATCCGTGTTATAAATAAATAATGCTGGTATATGTTCACAAACTTTACCCCCAGCACTAGCCAGCTAGCTAATATGAGCAAGTCTCATACTTCTGTCAAAAATCTCATGTTCATAAATGCTAATAAACTTCACTACTAACTGCAGCCAACTAGCAAACAAAAACTCTCCATAGATCTAACTGTTAACAGTTAATTAGAGCTACGTAATGTATACGAACATTCTGCTGTAGCAATAACATTAAAATGAGGATTTCATCCATGTGCAGCATCCATGATGATGGAGTCTGACTTCTAACTGAAAGATGCAGAAGTCCGGCACCTATTTTATAGGTTTTTGAGGTTGTTATTCATTGATGGGATGGGATGAGGTTATTAGCATATATCATATCTCATATATCATATCATATCATATCATATCATATCATATCATATCATATCATATCATATCATATCATATCATATCATATCATATCATAACACGCTGGTAGTAGTTTGTGATAGTTGGTAACTTTAAATTTCACTTCATGTTGGTATTGATGGTGCAGTTATGTTATCAATTCTTTAGGACTCAGCATAATATCATTAAATTCTGTAACAGCTAGCTATTGAAACGTTATCATGTCGCTACTGTAACACTGTGGAGTCATTTACATGACTAACAATTAGTTTAAATTGTTAATTTTTTTTATAAATAGTTGAAAAATTAACCGAATTGGTACCGACCGCAAAGACTTTGATTTTAAATCGAGAGATGAATTTCATAATATGGCCATAAGTCTTGCCAGATAGCTAACATTATATTGTTTTGGAAATCTTCGCAATCTTTATAGCTACGTCTAGCCACCAAATTCAGATGTGCTCCCAAGAACAAATTTTACTCTGATAAACTATAGTACATACCATAATGTACCATAGTGTTAATGTGGTACAGTATTTCAGTCAGTATTATGCTAAGCACCACTTTATAGAGAACCATGGTAGGTACTGTGGCACTTCAGTGGGTACTGTGGTAGTACCGTGTCGGTAATTGTCAACAATTAACTTTTGTCAATATTTTTGTTGACAAAGTTAGCATTGCATGGTACCTATACCATGGTAAAATTTCTTTTGTGCTAAACTGACAGATTTGAAGTCTGAAAGATGTCGCGTCATGTTGGTACATAAATCTTCCCAGATTTCCCTAAAGTATCTCAAGCTGTCTGTCTGTCAGAATCCAGCGGTAAATTCTCCCGATTTTCCTCCAGGCAAAGAAATTTTTTAACACAAACAGCCTCCTATTATCCAACTCTCTCTGTGAAAACAAATGAAGTATTTGGATAACTACATGACACCGTTTCTCCTCCAGATGGTTAGGTCACACACCATTGCCTTGGGTAAATGGCCAGAGGGATTGATCTGCTAACACCACATGCCTTTGATATCAGAAAGACCATGACAGAGCAATTTAACGATCATTTAAATGATGATCAGTGAGTTTTAATTATTCTCGCCTAGCATATAATAAATGTTCATGATTGGCGTGAAATAGTTGCATATGGAAGAGTTTGTAAGGGTGAATTAGCTTTTATCATATCTGGCATGTCTTTTAAACATAGCTGCTAAGTGTTTTTCAATGTTGATTGCCACAAACGAGAGTGATTCGTTTATATTCTACTGGGCGCATCGCAAAACCTCCATAGGTTATGTACAGGAAACAGAATTGAGTAGTTACCTTTGAGTCTTCTAGTCCGAATCGTTCGTTCTTTTGTCACGTGACTCCCATAGATGCTATGCAGTGCAAATGATTCAAAAGAACGAATGACTCGGAGTAAAAGACTCATGAGAAGAACCATTCAATTCTGTTTCCTGTTTAATGCACTGCATAGCATCTATGAGAGTCATGTGACAAAAGAACGAAAGACTCTGACCAGAAGATATGAGAGGGGAGCTGTTCGTTCTGTTTCATATATCTTATCATAATATGAAACAGAAGATTTGAAGAACAAGTCACTATAGTGATCCAAACTTCGCATCACTACACAGTACAAATACAGTACATGTAGTGTACCGTAGGCTGGACTATTGTCCATAGTACATAGACCTAGGAAGGGGCAGATTCTGGGTTGCCAACCTTGATGAAGTAACCTTTTATAAATGCCATAGCATTTTTATGGGCCTCCTGGAAACTCAGGGGCTCTTGGAATTGTCCTTACTTACTCCCTTTAATCCTAGGTCATTGTCCTATTCAGTTCTGTGTCATTGATAGTTAATACACGGCTGATTGGTGTTTCCAAATTGTTCACAATGTGTGAGTATGTGTCCTTACATAGTGGATGCATGGATAGTGACTGTTATTGTGGATAGTCTTTTGGCTTCCCCCATCGAGCACAGTGGACCACAGTTTTTATGTGATATGCCCTTCCTGATGCAACCGTTCCATTTTATCTGGGCTCGGGACCGGCACTGCATCCAGTGGCTGGGGTTTGGGCGGGAACGGATCCCGGGACTTCCACATGGCAGGCGCTCTATGATGGATGGACAGTGAATGAAAAATACAAAAAACATTGTAGAACAAATTAATGTGGGCTTGTGATTTAAAAAAAAAAATGCATTAAGTGCAAGTAAATTTGTGTGTAAAATGTTTGCATAACCATTCTAAAATTACCATTCTTACCCAGACATTTACAAAAAGTTTCAGCGGTTTCCTTTGTACCCACTGAATACACCTGCTGTGCATTACCGACACAGCTTGTTTATACATAGAGATGGCCAGAAATTTTCATAAATGTTCAAACGCTCAGAGTGCTCAAGACATGAAATGAAAGATAAGAGAAAATGTCCAAAGGCAGAAGTGGATGTAAATTTCACTAATTTTTATGATAATAAAATCAGTGTAACAGCACCATAAAAGGTCAAAATCTAGAGATTAAAAAGGGAATTATGTGTTAATTAACGAAGGTGACAAGAAAATAGTGTGAAATGATAAAAAAAAAAAATATATATATATATATATATATATATATATATATATATATATATATATATATATATATATATAATAAACATGCCCATTGTTCCCAGGTCATGCATACCAATCCCAGAGAAACCGCTGATTTAAACAAGCATTTTTTCCCCCCCTGAAATCACTGGATTTTTATCAATGCCAAATCTCTTGTTTAAATCCTCCTATGAAATTATCCAATAATGTCCAGCTAGATATACTGTATGTGCCACTGTCAATAAGATCATGTTGTTCTTGTAAGCTGAAATACTGAGGGGCTGTGAGCAAAGGTAGAAAATCTAAATAGCCTGGCAATGTGCACTGTTGTCTAGATGAAAAATTACAGCTGTTTCATTGCATTTTGATCAGCAATTGCTGCTTTCTTCTGTGCTTCAGTTATGCACATGCTCCTGCCAAAAGAGGTAGCAGTGTAGTGGAGTACACATCCTAAGGAACAAGTCTGAAGGGTGTTCACAGTTATAAGAGTAAAAACTCCCTTTATTTCTCTATATAATCCTCTGATACACTAATGCACTAGAGCCATGATCACGTCAGAAATGCTGGCCTCCCAGGAACAGATTTAAACCGCTTGGAGCACGCTCAGAACTGTAGGACGGATGTGGCAATAACTTCCATCCGAGTTCCTGTAATGTGCAAGTGGTATTAGTGAATAATTGTGTCTACAGTTCTCAAAGACAGATGCGTCTCTTCCGCAAATTGGCACCAAGTTATCCATCAATTTTCACGTAGAGGTGTTCCACTCACAGAATGCTCATAGGAATGAGTGCAGTGTGCTTTGTCCTTCACAGATGTACAGCATTCTTTAAAACATTTACGCCATTCAGATGTTTTACTATGTCTTCTTCTTCTTCTGCAAATGTCAATCAGTTTTACTCGTTCATTCACTAGACATTTCAAGTTTGAGTTGCCGCTCATATTTTACAAATCATGGTGGTCGGGGAGATGACCACTGATTGATCACCACTACCACACCACTTACAGCAATAAATCGGCACAATATTACATTATTATTGTCATTTTGATCAAGACTCTATTTAAAGGAGTGGTGACATTGTTTCCAGCTCTCATGAATATTCCTTTGAACTGTCTTTAGAAATGATCAACTAAACTAGTTATAATTTAACTGGTCCAGTTACAGTACATAGAATTCCTTCAAAAGCTCTGGATGAGTAAAAACATGATTAAATATAGTTGCAAGCAGTGATGAGTGGGCCCAAGCACCTGTGCCATAGGCACCCCCAATCTGCGTGCCCTTTCTTGATGTTACTGAGGTTTAAGGCATCACCATGACATGCATAGTGAGAATTGTTCAGCTCCATGAGTTGTACAAGTGTCCTGGGTTTGACATGTACAGTATACGTGCAAGTGTGTATGAGCTACTATACAGCACAATCTTCTGTGAAGCCCCTGAGCCACATTTTGAGCATGGTAAGACCCTCAATCAAAAGGGCTCAGATGATTTAAAAACAAAACAAGAATCCTTAGAAGAAGAAGAAGAGGCGTCCTCGCACACTTATGACATCAGAACTATTAAAACAGCATTATCAGGATAATGGCGATGACGTCACAGTGCTTGGGCCCTAATAATGTCATCAGACCTTTTAAATGAGATTCAGATTCAGATTTAATTTAACTGTCTCATTTTACGGCTATAAATGAGACAATTTGAAGTGGATAGGTTTTGTTCAGCACCGGTGCTTCATTTTACACTTATTCCTAATGCAGACCCAGAAACAGAAATGTGCCTGCTCGGACAGTTATTATTTTTGATCAAATGTAGCTGATGTCTAGTTTTTAACAGTACCTGATGTAGCAAATGTGTTTTGTCTGTAAGCAAGCAACCCGTGTCTGCACATGTTAATGAATGTAGCCTTCACAAACTTCATATCTGACCTTCTGTATTAAAGTGAATAACACCCGCTGAAGTTTAATCTGAAGGGATGAACTTGAAAAGAAGAACAAACACATACTTTACAATGCAATCTTTAAGCATTCTGTTTCGAAATTGGATTAACAAGACCTGTTGTCTGTTCTGAAATCAGACAAGAATGTAGTAATAATAATAATAATAATAATAATAATAATAATAATAATAATAATAATAAAGCCTTTGTGAACTTTTGGAATATCTTTCTGATAAATAATTAACATCAACCCAGATGATTGACCTCGAACGAGTATCTGCTACAGAAGTGAGGTGGAGATGTGAACGTAGAGTTTTCACACATCGATCATCTCTGCTCCAGGTTTTGAAAGTTTTGAATCCTTGGTTTGGTCCAGTGAAACCACATCTCGACTGCTGTCAATCATAACTTTAAGTTTATCTCCCTTTATTAAAGATACAGTCAGTGATTTTCAATCACTTGTTCCAGAGTTCCCTCAAAATCATTTTTGCCTTTCTCACTTTTTTTTTTTCAGTTGACGCAAGACTTTTTCTTTGAGCAGGCCATTATGAAGCTTCTCAAATGTCAGAAGAACGTACCGAATTTTATGTCCTGGTGTAACCCCAACTTCAAAAAAAGCCTAGCAAGTTTCTTCAGTTAATTTAAAGCCTTTTTTTTCACTTGTTGCTTTTGAGCTTTGAGTACTCAGCTTTCATTTCTAAGCTGAAAATGGAAGCTGTGTTCTGAACCTTTCAGACGTTACAGGTGGTCATGTTTGTGCACTTTACCAGCTAAAGAGTCTTGACTGCAGATGAAGTTTCTGAAAAGATTCAGTGGCCTGGGAGTGATGGCGGCCCAAGAAACGTCCTTTCAACACGGTTTTTGCATTCGTTCGATGGATGTTTGTGGCCTTTCTTGTGAAAACCTGTCAGATTGACGACATTTTCCTCTTTTTTTTGGGGGGGGGGGGGCTGTTGCAAGCCTCTGTAAACAGGCCAGTGGAGCCAGAGCCAGATGGATTCCGCTTAGCAGATGCTGCTGTGTGTTTCCCTGCTGAGTTTCTAACTGCAGCATTTCCCTTTACAAATCCCTGGAATTTATCATTCTTGTGAGCTCCAATGCATCCCAAAATCCGTATCAGTGTTCTGAAAAACCATACTATGGACAATCCTCCTATCTGAGATACCAGATGGACTACATTGTCTGCTGAATGGGATGTTGGGTAAAACGGAGTGCTGCCAAGACTTGATCTGGCCATATCCACAAAAAAACAAAAAAAAACAAAACAAAACAGCGCCATACTAAAAGCTGTGCTCATTGACCAAAGAGTCAGGTAAGGATGAGAAGTGGTATTTGATTTAACTGCACTCTGTGTACCACTTTTAACAAACGTGCCTCCAAATACATGTATGAGCACAAATAAGACGGATGTTCAAGTCAAACCACGAGTTTTGATTGTGCAGAACAAGTAGGGAATTTTGATCATGGCTCTGGAGTACTGAGCAAACTTTCTACCATGATTGTACGCATGCACTAGTGAAACGCTGGGATAAGTGCAATAGTGTAGCAGGGGATCATATCCAGAAATATATGGATTTTTTTACACATGGATTTAATTCAATAAAATTTTATGTATATAACACTGGTACTTGTCTCAAAGCAGCTTCACAAAATTAAAAGAAGATTATAATATTATAAATGTGTCGGAGAAAGTAAAAATGTACAGATCATAGTGATCTGGTTGTCCCTGATGAGCAAGCCAAGGGCGATGGTGATGATGGCAAGGAAAAACTCCCTGAGATGGCAATAGGAGGAAACCAAGAGAGGAACCGGACTCAACAGGGAACACATCCTCATTTGGGTGATAACTGATAGCAGGGATTTGTTTTTGCTGACATATTGTCATATACATATTTCCCAATTTAAAAGTAGACTCAAGACGCATCTCTTTAATCTGGCATACACATAATTAATTTCTTTACCTCATACTCCAGTACATCTATCGTGATTGGCAACCACGCTAATTCTTTTCACCTGCTCTTTATTTTTCCACCCATCCCGAGGCATCTGGAGATTGTGCCAGCTTCAGTAGACAGAGGCCAACCCTGCGAGGTCCCTGAGGCATCCAGAGAAGGACCTGCTCCAGCTGTATTCTGCTTCATGTTGGTTTGGATCTACACATGCTGCTCCTGAGCTCCCAGTGATCCAGACCCTCATCTGCCCTCTGCACTTGCTGACTCATCCCTGAGCTGAACTGGACTTTGTGTTAATTTAAATAACTTCTGTTATATCGAACTTTCATCTGCATAACACACATGATGTTCTACAATTTCTGTTATCTGTCATCACCCAGATGAGGATGGGTTCCCTGTTGAGTCTGGTTCCTCTCAAGGTTTCTTCCTATTGCCATCTCAGGGAGTTTTTCCTTGCCACTGTCGCCGTCACCCTTGGCTTGCTCATCAGGGACAATCTCATTATCTAGACACATTTTTCTTACACATATATACATTTCCATAAGTCTTCTTTTCATTTTCTTTTCATTTCTGTGAAGCTGCTTTGAGACAATGACCATTGTTAAAAGCGCTATAGAAATAAAATTGAATTGAATTGAATTGAATTGTGTTAGGCAGCTGGAAGTTCAACATAATTAAAGAAGTTATCAAAAGTCCCAGTTTGAATTTAACGCCATTCATACATTTAAAAGGTGGGAACTGCTGGATTCCTATTTTTTATTTTATCATCATTATTATTATTATTATTATTATTATTATTATTATTATTATTATTATTATTAATTAAAAAAAAGTATGAATTGTCTGTTTAATTATTTAAAAAAATTAATTGGCAAATTGATGTGGTAAGATGAGTAAAACACCTGAGGATATAATGTTAAAGGAAAATCATCAACTTTTATTATCAATGCGGCGAATCACACCAACTGGTCATTGATTAACTGAAATTGCAGTTGCACTGGTTTGACCCACAAAACAGCTATAGAAGAGATTTATTTTGGTCGTAATATCCAATATCACCTAAACAAGGATGGGTTCCCTTTAGGGTCTGGTTCCTCTTCAGGTTATGTCATCTCAGGGAGTTTTTCCTTGCCACTATCACCTCTGACTTTCTCATTAAGGACAAATTGACCAAGCTATAAATCTATACTTAAAAAAAAAAAAATAATAAAATAATTCTACATTGATCTACATTGAGATTTTATTTCAGTAAACCTGCTTTAAACAATATACAAGTAAAATTTTGTTGAATTAATACTTTTTTTAAACAGCACACCCCATGTTTATTGCTTATATACAGTATGCTGTACAATAACCCGAACCCAGAAGGCATTGGGACTCAACAGTTGTATAGCCCTAAGATAAACACTTAGTGAGGCTAAAAAAAAAAGGCTTAAATTTACTAAAAATAAATTTACGTAAAGAATGCACTATAAAGCATTAGAACATCATGTGGTCTGATGAGTCCAGACGTTCCAGAGTGATGTATGCATCAGGATGAAACAAGCCGTACAAGAAAAACGTGATTCCCTGATGGCATGGACAAAT
Organism: Clarias fuscus; assembly: GCA_030347435.1. NCBI lineage: Eukaryota > Metazoa > Chordata > Actinopteri > Siluriformes > Clariidae > Clarias > Clarias fuscus. The sequence continues at coordinate 25,024,082 of CM059208.1, forward strand.
TTAAAGATGATGACATACAGTATCAGGCTCAAATTGTAAAAGTGTGGTTGAGGGAACATGAGACATCATTTTCGCACATGGATTGGCGCTCATATCCCCAATGAGAATCTTACGCAGCGGTTCGACTCTGCCATCATCAATACAAAATCTTGGAGAGAACATAATGCGACTCTTGAAGGAAATAAATGCTGTGATGTTGCATGAGCTTATCGAAATGATGCCACAGTGAGTGTACATGACAAATCAAGCAAAAAAACCTGTCCAATGAAATATTAGAGTACGTGACTTTTATGTGCCCGGCGTGGTATATAAGTTCAGTGAATGACTACTTCCTTTATGTAATCTTATCGTTACAGTATATATATCAGAAATCCTAGCTGGCTTTTCCTTTCGTTTTATTCACATGAGGATCCCAGGATGATCTGGACATGATCCCAATAAAATCGTTGGCTGACCTCATTTAACGAAAGGCAGTTTTACCAGGAAGGCACTAAAGGCAATTTGCTTCTTGACTTATTCCCAAATGGACGCGGTGCACAAAACGAGAGCATTCTGGATGTCCGTCTAATCGAATCTCCGCGACATAATGGAGACACTGTATTTCTATTTTACATAAAGACCACTCTCAAGGCAGTTCAAGATATCTCGTGACCTGGAAAGCACCGCAGACTACAATAAATGGTGCGTTCGGAAAATGTTGGAATAATAACGCCATAATCCTTTAAACCGTTACTTTAGTGGAGAGATCTTTGGGCTATGATGGAGTAGCATACATGTTTGGATGATAGCAGTTTAATTTGCTACGTGCCTTGTGCGTTTTTCTTCCAGACAATAATTTCCTGTCTAATTTGCTGATTAATCATCACACCATTGTATTTTTTTCAGAGCGCTGCAAATGAGTTTTAAACGTTGCAATTTGTTTTTTCTTTTTCTTTTTTCTTTGTCAAGTTGAAGGACGCAAAAGGTTTTTTTCTTTTTCTTTCTCCTTTCAGGCTTGTCAGATTTTTTTTTAGATTTGGTTAAAATTTTAACAGCTTATGAAAAAATAAAAAACAATAAATCTGCAAATACGTCGATTGCAAGCCAGATTAATGATGGCAGAACTGTTTTTTTTCTGCTTTCCTCTGGGTTAATTAATATTCTGGAGAAAGCAAGAATAGGGCTTATTTGCTTCCAAGACCCTGGAGCTTGCTTATTCTTTCTTTTTATCTGTCATGAAGAGACAAATCCGCCCAAAGGTGCATCTAATAAGCCATAAAAACCTGTAAGTCATACCAACCTATGAAAACACAAAAGCACCAGTTAACACAGAACCAAGATAGATAAGAGTAAAAAAAAACGTCCAATTACACTCATTACTAAAGCAGATTAAAAAAAAAAAAAAATCAGAAAAGTCAATATCTCCAAGTCTCCAGCTGGGAGAAAACTCACATAACATCATCTTGTGAATAACCAAAAAAAAAGATATTAAAGAGAGAAAATGATGCACTTGATTTTTTTTTGTCAAGGACACAAACAACAATGACGTGCTGCATCGGATCTTTATTAGAAAAGGATAATGTTTAAGGCTGAGTCATTTTCCTGTGTGAGAATTTATTCTCCATTGAGTGTAGATGCGTTTAACAAGCTAAGTAGCTCGGCATACTTGTAATGTTATTCTGTTGCATTATCTAACAGTCAATTCCCTGCAACCAAAACATGGGACATTCAATTACCGCTAATGGATTTATGATTTGTCCCTCGCACGTCATCAGAATATATTATCTGCAAGGAAAGGGATGTTTAAAAATCATGTATTTGAGTGCATGCGTACTCTAAAAGCACTTCATTCAAAGAGTAACGAAGGCCATATTTGCAAAGTGCATTTAGATGGTGAAAGAAACAAGGCACGGGAATGACCTTTAGATCGATACGTCCTCCTTCTTCTTTTATTCATACGCCTTTTTTATACAATGCCTGTCCAAAAAAAAAAACAAAAAATCAAAATCACCTGCATTTTATTTAAGTAAATACATAAGAGCCTTACATTGGATAATTACTGCACTGATTAATATGTTTCAACTGGCAACAAGTTATTTAACTCTAACTGATCAGTAGCAGTGAGGATCTTCAAATTTTTTAACCACACATCGCAAAGGTATTTCTCTGCTTCACCAAATTGGGACAAATTATTGTCCTGCATGAAGCAAAGAAAACAACTAAGGAGATTGCCGAAACTACTAAAATTGGGTTGGAATTTGAAAAATGCTTTATACAATTACAGGGTGCCAATCCATCGCAGGGCACACACACATACACTCATTCACACATTCACATTGGAAACGCCAATCAGTCTAATCTGCCTGTCTTTGGACTTGGGAGGAAACCGGAGCTACCCGGAGGAAATCCACCAAGCACAGGGAGAACATGCAAACTCCATGCACACAGAGACGAGAATCGAGTCTGGCTGGGAATCAACCCGGACCCCGGAGGTGCAAGGCGATAGTGCTAACCAATACACCACCGTGCCAAATCATAAAAAATGTACAGCAGAACTCACAGCTTTGTGTAAGAGTGAGAGTAGAAAGTAAGTGCACGGTGCGAAGGGAACTCAAGGGATTGCGTATAAACAGCTGTGTAGCTGTCACAGATGCCTCAGATGGCTTGCTCTGCTCTTTAAAAGCGAGGAATGGAGCTTAGCTTGCCGATGTTGGCCGAGGAAGCACACAATAAGGACTGGGCAGGGCCGATTGGCCGAGAACTCAAGAGCTGCTTTGAGGAGCATAGAGGAGCCGCTGAGCACGCAATTCCACGTGCCCATATACTGTACCTGCTGAGCGGTGCCTCTAGACCTGCGAACCTCTTTCCTCCCTCTTTAAAGTCCCTTCCTTTTCAAATTTTTTCAACTAAAGCACCCTTTTCCTGTAAGATCTTGCTTTGTATCTGGTCATGTTTCTGGTGCACCTCAAGTCAAAGAACTTAAAGTAGTCAAAAGCAAATAACTTATCAGTAAGACTAATGCAAAAAAAGCTCAATTTGCTAGGAAGCATAAAGAATGGACTGTAGAGCATTAGAAATAGGTCATGTGATGACCGAAGAGTCTAGATTTACAGTAACCTGTTCAAGAGTGATGAGTGCATCTGGATAAGAAGAGAGGCGGATGAAGTGATGCCTTCCCGATCATGCCTATTGCCTACGGTACAAGCCTGTAGGGGCAGTTTTATGATCTGGAGTTGCTTCTGTTGGTCTGGTCTACATAATGCATCATTATGTATCCGAAAATCAAAGTCAACTGAGTACCTGAATGAACTGAATGACCAGGTTTTTCCATCAATAAATAGATTTTTCTTTTTTTTCTAATGGCACTGGCATATTCCCGGATGACGATGCAAGCATTAATTAGGCTGAAATTGTGAAAGAAGTGGTTTCCAGTGTGTGAGACTTTAACCCTATTGAAAAATGTTTGGGAGAAGACTTTTACGAAGTTGTCCGAAAATCTTGGAGAGAAATGAATGCAATTCTGGATGGAAATAAATTCTGTGACATTGTATAAGCTGATCAAAAGAATGCCACATCTGCAACCACAGAAAAAAAAGCTGCTCAAGGAAATAATAAAGTGCAACTTTTCTTTTTTTCTGGACAATATATATGCAGTGTTGTCAGTGTGCTGTAGATAACTCTAGGGGGTTCTCAGGGCATATGTAGAGTAGCTGTTAAAAAAGCTTGCAGGCCTCGCCATCATTAGGGGGAGAAAGTGAAAGAGTGAGAGAGAGAGAGAGAGAGAGCGCTAGCATAAACATTAATGCTCACACCCTCATCATCTTCAGGCTGATGCATGTCGAGGCAGAGTGGAGAATCGCCTCCAGGTGAACGCTGAGATGAGATGCAGTTCGTCCTGAATGCACAATGACTGGAGATGATTGCTAATGAACTATGAAGGGAACGTAAGAGCCAGCGCCGCTATTATACTCCCATTACTGCGGGTGGTGTTTTAAAAACGCTGCTCTTTTAAAAGAGTTGCTGCTGATTTATCGGACATTAAGTTGACATCGTGTTCACTGTCTAGTGAACTGTGAATAAGTTCGTATTCACAAGTGACTAATCTGGCTTTTGGTGTTGGAGTGTTTACACTTATGACTTTCTCTGCTCTTTTTCCCCCTTTTTTGTGATAATTTACTGTGAAAAGTGAAAGTCAGGCAAAATAAGTAGAAAGGATTACGGAGCAAAGTGGAGTTATTAGTAACGCTGAAGTTGATTATTTTCCCATAAGTGTAACTGCACATCCTGAAGTCTTGCACTTACAGTATATATGAAAATCTGCATTTTTTTCCCTAACATCTACGATTTACTTATTATTGAACGTCTGTTTTGACTACTTTTAAGCATGTAATTTGTCCTTTTCCATTTTGATTTGCTGTTTCCTACATTATCCACACTAGCTCTTGCTTCAGCTAGAGCCGGGAATCATGGGTATAATCGATTCAATTAGATTTTTGAGCATTACTATTTTTTTATTCGATTTAATTCCATAGCACTAATGTTTATAGGCTGCGTGGTTTTCAAAATTGCCTCTTGTGTACCCTACAGTGGGTTTGCACTTCACCCAGGCTATACCATGTGAAGGAAAATAAAAATTATTAAATAAGTCCAGATATCCAGTAGATTAGTTTATTAGAACAACCAAGAACAAACTTTCTAGGAATTCTTGGTTCAGTTCAATTTGGGGGGAAACAAACGGTCTGATTATGGTGTATAATCAGATGGGGGGGGGGGGGGGGGGGGGATTTCTGATATGATTCTGCTCAGCACTGTTTAATAAAACAGGACTCTAAAAATCACATTCAATACGTAACAAACGTAGACTTCAAGCTTGATACTGTATGTATATATATGTCACGTTCAGAGAATTTAGTATAAATACTGAATCCAATTCCTCACACCATCACTTTGTGATAAAAAAGCACCACGCTTGTCATGGGATTTAAGCCAACCCGCTGGAGGCAATGACAATGTACAGTAGTAAGTGCTTAGTAATAACTCTGTTCAATTTCCTTGGACCTGGTGAGTGTGTGATCATAAGGGTGATTTATGGGTGGGGTAATTATTGACGACATGGCAGATGCATTGAGAACCTGACAGGGATGTCGCTAGGAAGTAGTAAATGCACATTTTTTCCATTTTTTAAGTTCTTCAATATTTTTAGGACGCAGTGGGAACTTCATGGTCTTCATCACCGTGTGATGGGGCACTTAGAGGTGGATCCTTTGGAGGCTGTGGATTGCCTTCATAGATTAGACTTCATAGATTATTCATGGGTGCATCCCATGAGTGCTCGATCAGAGTGGGATGGGATGAGTTTGGAGTCCAGGTTGGCCTTGGCCTCTTTGCCTGTTTGTCCCCATGTATGGTGATCTGTGATGCAGCGGGTGCTTCCTATCGTAAACAGCCTTGACTTTTTTTTGGTAAAATGTGCTGCATTGACTTTTCTGCGAGATCAGATTGAACGGGCTGGCCTTTGCTCCCTACAGGCCTAAATGAGCCTTGTGTGCCCATGATCCTTCACCAGTTTACTGGTATTTAATTGATAATCAATGTTAAACAAGCGGAAGAAACGTCCCTATAGATGCATAGTGAGGAGATCAATGAGAAAGCTGGAAATGGTATCTCTTGTCTCAAATAGAACTCGCTCATGAAAAGGCCAATCAATATATATTAAAATATAATGTACTGTATATAGACATATTAACAAAAACAAGTGTCACTCACACATAATAAAAGGTCGTTTAGAGCAAAGTGTCTCAAGATTAATGATGGAAAAGGGGACGTTACGAGATAAAAAGTAACCCTGAAATGGTTAGAAATAAAAACAAAGACCGCCCTATTCATGATCTAAACATGATAAATGGGAGGTACGAGGGAATAACAGAGATTAAAGCTGAAAAAAAAAATCCAATTAAAGGAAGAAAATAAGGGTATTTTACTAATTGGAAAAAATTAAGAGTCACAAATGTATAAATACTGATGTAATGTTCAATGCATTTGAGACTGATTTTGCTGAAGAATGTTTTCGGGTTGGTTGTGTTTTTTTTTTTTCTGCAATAAACTGTAACTTGCTTTTCTCATCCAAGTCTCAGGGTGATTAAAAGGTTTGTCCTTAGGTTTGTGTTAAACATTGTGAGCTTTGAGAAGACGAGATCTTGACCCAATGTGGTCTAGAGGTGTAGGTAATGGATAGCTACAGTAGAAGAGTAAGGAGGCAGCATGGTGGCTTAGTGGTTAGCACTGTCGCCTTGCACCTCCAGGATCCAGGAGTTCCCCTGTTCGCCCCATGCTTGGTGGGTTTCCACCCACAGTCCAAAGACATTCAGATTAGGCTAACTGGCGTTCCCAAATTGGCCATAGTGTGTGAATGAGTGTGTGCCCTGTGATTGACACCCTGTCTAGGGTGTGCTCTAAGTCTTCTACAGAATATACTGTATATTATATATACAAGATAAAGTGGTATAGTTGATGAGTGAGTGAGAGTAGATGAGCAAGGTAGTGCTGAATGCGATTAAATCACCTATTTGCATTCACAGTTGAAATAATAATGAATAAATAATTACAAATGTAATCAATATGCTTAAACTAAACTTTTAAACTTTTTTTTTTAATATAATCAATAATTAAAATGAAGTAAATCATTATTAAAATTCATATTCTGAAATGGGAAAATGAAGTACACTATGTTGAATTCCACTATAACAACTTTAGTATGAGATTTAATTAAGTTGGGCCTACTTATTCCCTTAATTGTTGAAACGGAAAGATTTGTGTATATCACAGAGAGAAAAAAAAGACAAAGCTGAATTGCCTCTTTTTTGTAGAGCAAACTCAAATTTTTATAGTGTATATTACTTACAGGGTTTAAATCATTTAAAACAACCGAAAGCACTCAACTATTGTCTTAATGAGGATGGATTCCCTGTTGAGTCTGGTTCCTCTCAAGGTTTCTTCCAATTGCCATCTCAGGGTGTTTCTGTCACCGGCATCCTTGGTTTGCTCATCAAGGACAATCTTATCATTTTGATTCATACATATTCCCATCTCATATAAACTTCCATAATTCTTATGACTGTGTAAAGCAGCTTTGCGACAATGACAATTGTTAAAAGTGCTATACAAATAAAATTGAACTGAATGAATTATTTTCCATATGCCAATCCTCTGTTCAACACTGCAGTCCAGCACCAACCACTCCATAAACTTAAAAGAACATGAAGTAATACTCTCATAAAATGCAAGTACAGTGGAACCTTGGATTGCGAGTAACTCGGTTTACGAGTGTTCCGCAAGACGAGCAAAGATTTTTAATAAATTTCGACTTGAAAAACGAGCATGTCTTGGTTTACAAGTGCCGAGTTTTTTGACACCGACATACACATACACACACAAACACACACACACACACACTCTCTCTCTTTACACCCCCCCTCCCCGGCTTCACACAGACACACATACTCTGCTCTACACAGAAACTCTGCTCTGTCGCGATTCTTTTCAAAGGTAAGGTGCTGGTTCATTTGTTTGTTTGTTTTTTACTTTACAGCAGTGATTGCGTTAGTCTGCGCTCACGCGAGTGTCATTAGAGAGATTTCTTTTTTTCCCGTTAAAACAGTGTTTCACTTGTGTGCATGTTTGTTGTGAAACTTAAAAAACGAGGTGGGGGGAGGGAGGAGGAGTTTTACTGTGTAAGACAAGGCGAGGGAAGGGGCTAATTCCACACACACACACACACACACACACACACACACACACACACACACACACACACACACACACACACACACACACACACAAATATACGGCGCCTGCGGTGTTTGTCCATTTTATACCATTTAAAGGTTAAAAGATTACCTAAATAATTTCAAAATTTAATTCAATTGCAAAATGTATGATGCAAGTCATGCAGCAGTGTTTTACTCTTTTAGTCTGTCCAGGATTTCTTACTTCATCAAGCTCAGATCAACTTAAACACATATTCAACTTTAAAAACTGCACCAATGCCGTTGCGCTCTTCATCTGTGCTGTAGAATTAGTCAGGACTTTGAATCCAAGACTGTTCAGATATCTCCACTACAGTATTTTGCCTGCATCAAAATTCTTACCAAACTGACGTTGAACGTTGCTTCAGAATGTTGAGCAGGAAAATAAGCTCTTAAGAGGCAATCCTATTTTGTTTTTAGATAAAACCTGACTGTTATGCTTGAATTATTATTATTATTGTTTTAATTAAAATACCATTATGAGTAAGCTAAAAATAACAATACCCCCCTATGGAGTCATCTTCAGCGGCATAAAGGAAATAAATAAATAAATAAATAAATAAATTAATTAATTAATTAATTGGTAACATGCTATTGGTGTATTATACACATTATACATCATTATGGCATCTTTGGCTTGATATCATGAACACTTTGTAGTTTTTTTCTTGTCCTCCATCAACACTTCAATTAACGTCTTCTTCTCCCGCTAGGCCCTGACACCCAGGGCAGTCAAAAACACATCATCAAGTGGACTACAGAGTCAGTTTGACCCTCAGCTGTTTCAGAAAACAATCCCCCAGGACTTGGCAGAGCTCCTGGACCTGACACGCTCTCCCTTCATCTGGTCTCCCAGTAAATAAACGGTATACTTGTATTTTTATAGTTCCATGGATAAATCCCTTTTTGTTTCTTCCTCTAATCTCCACCCTGTAGTTCACTGCAGTTTAATGTAGCCGCTTTAGAACAGGTCACTATGTTTATCCTTCTGCCCTTTAAAGCACAGCATTCAGAGTACCACGCTGCCAACAACACAGCTGTTGCCTCGTTTTTACTGATCCGCAGCCAGGTTTGCTTTCCTCTGTATGGGAGAGGAATTTTTCATTTTCAGGAATCGCTTCACACCAGTTAGAGTTGAGGTGGCTGCAGACCATACTGTATCTCTGGGGGTGTGACAGGAATACACCTCGGATGAGAACTTGAGAAGGAGAAACTCATCTGAGCTGATGATCATACCCGAGACTCTGAGGCTGCACAACCCTAATGCGTTTTAAACATAATGTACTGTATATCTACAACCATCTAGCTTTGAGAATGATGCAATGCAGGAGATTGTAGTACCTACTGTACTGTATGACTTTCTCCAAAAGATCTCATTGTGTCATGGTGTTCAAATTGCGCATGGGTATGTATACTAAGATTGGAGATCCTACCACGGCTATCATCTTGGTAATAATTGGCCTTCAATTCCTAGATGTATGGATGGATCAGATTTTGGCTCAACCATTAAACTACTAAAGGTTGTGGGCAGCAACATGCAGAGAAGAATCTGATTCTCATGTCTTAGAAAAGACAAGCATTCTCTCATTAGTTTTTGCTACCTGATCCATTGATCCATCCATCCTTTTGCTCTTTGAATGTTCACCGAGAAATTTCGTCCAGCAAAAATAAACCAACATTTGTAGAATTCATAATGCTTCCAATATGATGGATTCAGATCTGTGCATCCTTTGGGACTTTGAAGAATCATATCTCTGTGGTGATGGACTAACTGGAGGACTGAACTGTGTTAGCACACTTGAGCAGGCAAAGGTCCAGGGTCAGGGTTAGTTTGTAGTCAGTCTGAGTGGGTGGCCAGACTCACTGATGTGTTCCACAGTGGTGTGTGGTTGGTGGTGTGAATAGATTTACTATGTGTAAGATCCATTTTTAACAATCTGGGGGTAAAAAACTAACCACAATTGTTGATGTTTGCTATATACGTGAGCTGTCATAACAAGTCACACAGGTTAGTCTTGCGCTGTGGCCAATAGAGGGCAGTAGGTGAGAATTGGATCAAATTTTTTATTTTGACAAAAACTCGGTTGATAAATACTTTATCTTCCTGATCCTATTGTTTTAAAGCTATTTAATGAACATTATCTAATGCAATCAGGTTACTCCATTTGTGATAGAAAAACATGCTTTTTATCCCACTAGAAAACAGGGCTGCTATTGAAGTTATTTTTGAGGTAACGTAGAAATCCTGGTGTCACAGTAAGTTTGAGGGTTCCTGCTTTCTTACCATGTCACAGAATTCTCATTTACTCACTCACTCACTCACTCATCGTCTATACCGCTTTATTCTGTATTCAGGGTCACTGGGGGAGTCTATCCCAGGAGAGCTAGGGCACAAGGCGGGGTACACCCTGGACAGGGTGCCAATCCATCGCAGGGCACAGACACACATACACTCACTCATTCACACACTACAGGCAATTTGGGAATGCCAATTAGCCTAATCTGCAGGACTGTGGGAGGAAACTGAAGTACCAGGAGGAAACCCACCAAGCCACCAACCCACCAGAAATTGATATCAAAAAGTATTTTTTTTATGATGACACTGTTGTTGAAACCATTTAATGATGTGGGTTTACAGACTCAAAGCAGTTCATCAGAATGTAAGTTTTTTGACCAGGCATCTCCCCAGCTCTGAAGCATTTAAACAGTATGGAAGCAAAACTTCTCTCCTGGAAACTCGTCATGTCACATCACATCATGGATGGATTATAAAAGGTTTGCTCCCCCATCTCTCATTTTGATTGGAAATTTGTTCCTACAGAACCACTTTTGGTCAGCCTGCTCCCACTGAGGTGTTTACATGATGCATTTTTTATTCCAGTTGGGCTGTTATTCCCACGTCATCAGTCAGCACCGGCAGCGCGGGGATTTCATACCAGTGCCAGCAACAGCTGCTAAAACAGCTAAAGCGAGATTTCTGGCTTCTTCTGGACCTCATCAAATACAGCTGAGTAACTGCTTGTCGTCCTCCAGAGCAACATCCCACTCATATTTTTGGTAAAATCGCATGCAGTGTTTGAAATGAATGAGTGATTGCACAGACTTGATGATGTGTTTTAACCCAGGTGCTGTTTCAGGAGGACCAACGCGGCCACATTAGATTCAGATAAAAGCCACTTGTAATACATACAGTAACTGTCATGATATGCAAATTCAATCTGACCAAAAACTTGGAAATTGTGCAGTGCAGTTTGGCTTGTAATGTGAACGTAGCCAAGTGTTGTCACTCTGACCAGGGTAATGTGGTTCTTGAAAAAAGTGATGTGATGACCAGCTTTGATGGCTATTTCAATAATTTTTAAGTCATTTTAGCAAGTGAGTCAGTAATAGATTGCAGACGAGGCATCTGTCAGTTATAAAAGCACTGTTTGTTGATTTTATGTAAAAACTCCATTTCCTCTTCCCATTTAATAGTCTCACTTACTCATAGTCTATACCGCTTTATCCTGTAATCAGCTTTGTGGGGGGCCTAGAGCCAATCCCAGGCACGAGGTGGGGTACATCCTGGATGGGGTGTCAATCCATTGCATGGCACACACAGACATACACACTCACACACTCCGAGCAATTTGGGAACGCCAATTAGCCTAATCTGCATGTCTTTGTACTGTGGGAGGAAACCAGAGTACCCAGAGGAAACCCAGCCAAACGGGGGAGAACATGCAAACTCCATGCACACAAAGGCAGGAATCAAACCTGGTTGGGAATCAAACCCTGATCCTGGAGGTGCAAGGCGACAGTGCTAACCACTAAGCCACCGTGCCACCTCCATTCAGTCGTGAAATAGCCAAATTCAGTACTAACAGCTTCTGAGCTCAACACTGCCCCTCTATATATGATGAACAACCAGTACATGACTTGCAACTCAGGACCCCTCTCGGGGCATTTATCCCAGCCAAAGAGAGATTCTGTGCAGTTCATTACTCAGCATGTGTCTCGGCCTTGGCTTAAAGTCCTCTAGGTGCTATTGATGGGTCTTGCGCATGCTGACCTTTTGAACAAATGGCCATGTAGTGAGGGCTTTTTGTGCCCTGTGAATTGCAGAGAAGGTTACTGCTTCTTCCTTGCAGTGGCAAAGAGGCTGCTTTTGTCGGGAATTCTTGTCATAGAAGGACAATACCAATAGAAGACATAATACAGAGACGTAATCAAAGTGAATGCATTGAGAAGAGGTCTGGGTATGTTACTGAATCCTTAGGATATTGCTTTTTACGGCTACAAAAGCTGTTTTTTTTTCCATTTTGGAGGCCAATTAGCTTTTCCCCTAATGTGACCTCATATAAGAAGACTTATTATCTGAAGGGGAGTGGCTCGGTAGTGGATCATTTTCACACTGAAATGGCACAATTGTAGGTGGAGTGAAATGAAGGGAGTTTGAGCTATAAAAAGTGCATTATCTCAGATATTTGGATGCTTTGGAAAATCGCTCAGTCCTGTGTTAAATTGTTATAGATATAGCAACATATGGGGCCTTTTAAGAGGTGGAGTGAAAAGAGCAATTGATGCTAATGCTTGAATATGTAGCTCCACTCAGAGAACATACATAAAACTTCAAGTTTGTTTTATCACGAAATACTGAGTAAACTGGAAACAATGAAATCCATGTGCTCTCTTTTTGATGCTCAAACAATTAACATAAAACACATAGAAAGAGATCATGAAGTCAGGATATTTCAAAATGGCAACACTCTGGATTCTACTACATACAGTATAACTTAAGCAATTTTTTAAAATTCATGGCACATTGTGGTTTTGTACAAAACTTTTTTTTTGCTTTCAAGCTTTTGCCTAAATAGTGTCCTATTTACTGTATATCTAACACTCTAATCACTCACTATACAGACAGGGTCACGTGAAACCTATAGCATATCCCAAGGATCTTGGGGCAGAATGCAGACTGGATGGAGTGCCAAGCACACACACACTCACACTCACACACTCAATTTGGAAACACCGGTTAGCATACCTTGCAGACTTTCACGTCATCTAGAGCGACTAGCATTTTATCTAATTTTACATATGATCAGTTGAAGGTTAAGTGGCCTTGCTCAACAGTGTCAATGTGGAGGTGCTGACGATTTGACCTTCTGATCAGTAGTCCAATACCAACTGTGTACACACAACTCCATACACACAGATATGAGGTGAGGTGTAAAATCTGAATCGACTCAAATCGACCCTGGAGGTGTGAAGCCAAGGCGCTAGCAATTACGCCACCATGCACCCAACAAGAAAAAGAAAGAAAAAAGTTATATATTAATGTACAATATTATCCATCCTTAAAACTACTTTTTTATTTTTTATATTGCAGACACAACAAACCACACCCAGACATACACATACTGTCACAGTCCTGTTTTGCTTAGAACATATAACAAACGATTTTGATGTAAAATCAGTGCACCACATCATGGAGAGCAGATTACTTAGCATCTGATTATTATTAAAATTATTATTATTATTATTATTATTAATGCACCATAACACTCCCTTCACGCAGACCAATAAACTGCTTGCTCGGCCATCTTGGCAACACTTCAGGGCAAATATTTTCAGTCAACAGCAGTCTGTTTGATTACCGAGAGTCTGTTAAACCTGAAATGGATAAACAAGATGGTTGTTCGTCTTTCAGGTTCGAAATTAGACTCGGAGTGAATTAAAAGCAAGCTCAAAATTCAGCCTGTTTAGTCTACCGCACCCTACGTTCCCTTATATCAAGCTGGACCATAAACCCTGATTTACAGTCCTTTCCACGATTTATCACACAACCTTATTTACAGCTGTTTCCATAGTAACAGTCATCGCCAGCTTAGAAACCGTTCCCAAACCCCAAATTGCTTTCTGCTCCTTATGTAATATAAACACCAAATAGGGCACATTGGGGAAACATAATTGCTTATACACATGTGGACAAAATTGTTGGTACCCTTCGGTCAATGAAAGAAAAACTCACAATGGTCACAGAAATAACTTTAATCTGACAAAAGTAATAATAAATAAGAATTCTATGAATGTTAATCAATGAAAGTCAGACATTGCTTTTCAACCATGCTTCAACGGAATTATAAAAAAAAAAGAACTCATTTAAGTTCATGGAACAGGCCTGGACAAAAATGATGGTACCCCTAACTTTATAGTTTGTTGCACAACCTTTTGAGGCAATCACTGCAATCAAACAATTCCTGTAACTGTCAATGAGACTTCTGCACCTCTCTGCAGGTATTTTGGCCCACTCCTCATGAGCAAGCTGCTCCAGTTGTTTCCGGTTTGAAGGGTGCCTTTTCCAGACAGCATGTTTCAGCTCCTTCCAAAGATGCTCAATAGGATTGAGGTCAGGGCTCATAGAAGGCCACTTTAGAATAGTCCAATGTTTTCCTCTTAGCCATTCTTGGGTGTTTTTAGCTGTGTGTTTTGGGTCATTGTCCTGTTGCAAGACCCATGACCTGCGACTGAGACCCAGCTTTCTGACACTGGCCAGCGCATTTCTCTCTAGAATCCCTTGATAGTCTTGAGATTTCATTGTACCCTGCACAGATTCAAGACACCCTGTGCCAGGTGTAGCAAAGCAGCCCCAGAACATAACAGAGCCTCCTCCATGTTTCACAGTAGGGACAGTGTTCTTTTCTTGATATGCTTCATTTTTCCGTCTGTGAACATAGAGCTGATGTGCCTTGGCAAAAAGTTCAATTTTTGTCTCATCTGTCCATAGGACATTCTCCCAGAAGCTTTGTGGCTTGTCAACATGTAGGTTGGCATATTCCAGTCTGGCTTTTTTATGATTTGTTTTCAACAATGGTGTCCTCCTTGGTCGTCTCCCATGTAGTCCACTTTGGCTCAAACAACGACGGGTGGTGCGATCTGACACTGATGTTCCTTGAGCATGAAGTTCACCTTGGATCTCTTTAGAAGTCTTTCTGGGCTCTTTTGTTACCATTCGGATTATCCGTCTCTTTGATTTGTCATCAATTTTCCTCCTGCGGCCACGTCCAGGGAGGTTGGCTACAGTCCCATGGATCTTACATTTCTGAATAATATGTGCAACTGTAGTCACAGGAACATCTAGCTGCTTGGAAATGGTCTTATAGCCTTTACCTTTAACATGCTTGTCTATAATTTTCTTTTCAATCTCCTGAGACAACTCTTTCCTTTGCTTCCTCTGGTCCATGTTGAGTGTGGTACATACCATGTCACCAAACAACACAGTGACTACCTGGAGCCCTATATATAGGCCCACTGACTGATTATAGATTGTAGACACCTGTGATACTAATTAGTGGACACACCTTGTCCCTTTGGTCACATTATTTTCAGTATTTTCTAGGGGTACCATCATTTTTGTCCAGGCCTGTTGGCATGTTGGCCTGTTGAGTTTATTTTTTTAAATAATTCTGTTGAAGCATGGTTGAAAAGCAATGTCTGACTTTCATTGGTTAACATTCATAGAATTTTTTTAAATTATTACTTTTGTCAGATTAAAGTTATTTATGTGACCATTGTGAGTTTTTCTTTCATTGACCGAAGGGTACCAACACTTTTGACCACGTGTGTATATAATGGTATGAAAGAATTGTTATGCTTGCGCGTCAACCTGATGTAGAGATGCAAGCTGCGTTTTTTTGGGGGGCGGGGGTTTTAGAGGGAGTAGCTGTGTTTGAGGTGACAGGAGAACATTTCCAAATCTATGGACGTTTTAAAGAAAATCCAATTAAGAGGTTAAATCTAGCATATGTTTTCATCTAGAGTTGACACACTGTGAAATAATATAATATAATATAATATAATATAATATAATATAATATAATATAATAACGGCAAACTGTTTGTCTAAACATACACAGCGACGAAGCATTCCATCAACTAGTAAGAATCTTAAAAATGACAGAGCTGGAGTTTTATTTCTCCTTCACTACCCCTCATTGCTTTTCACCTGCACATACTTTGCCTTTATCTCACTGTCAGAGAAATAGAACGGGGGGGGGGGGGGGGGGGGGGGGGGGGTTGGTCTTGTCCTCAAAGGACAGCCGAAGCAGCTGAGAGAGACCACCTGCTGTCAGAAAGTCAGAAGGAGGGGAAAAGACGGAGAGATACGGCGGAGAGTGTGACTGACAGAGCATTTCATAGTCAGTCAGGGGTAGCCGTTTGAGTGACAGTAAATAGACCTTCTCCCTCATTTTCTACTCGTGTGTTCACGTGCGTTTGTGTGTATATAAAACTGGAAGCAAGGACCATCCATCAACATGGAGGAGAGACGATGCAGGCCGTACCTCACTCCGTCTCTACAGGCACCGGGACCAAGGAAGAGACAGAGACAGAAATCCGGCTCCGATCATAATAGTCCATCAGGTCTTCATTGGCGCACCTGCGTCCCGTAACAGCATCTCGGGGGTCCACAGGTGGGAACCACAATGCGATCATTTTCAGGCCACAAATCCATCACAGCTAGAGATTCTTGCTCTAATAACATACATCTGGCTCAGAGAGAACGCAGCCAAGCAGTGGGTGAAAGAGGTTTCGGTGTCAGGAGCAGATTTTTAAAAATGATGGGTGTTTGCAGTCGCATTGTCGGCGGCAAACGAACACCTGCTTGCAAAGATGACACCAAATATGACAACAAAAAGGAGACAAATATTC
Source organism: Clarias fuscus (assembly GCA_030347435.1). Classification (NCBI taxonomy): domain Eukaryota; kingdom Metazoa; phylum Chordata; class Actinopteri; order Siluriformes; family Clariidae; genus Clarias; species Clarias fuscus. The sequence goes on from CM059208.1 coordinate 25,040,557, forward strand.
AACAGGATACTGAGGACGGTGTCTGGGCACTGAATACTGAATACTGGTTACTTGTTTACAACAGAAACTCTTACAGTAGTTTTGTTACACTTTTGCTTTTCGTTGTTACTTTACACTAAGCCTGGATTTCTGTAAACCTTACCGACACTTACTGTAGGTATAAGGTGGTTATTTTTGGGCATTTTGAAAATGCTAGGCATATCAATTAATATCTTTCTTTTTCTCTCACCATAACAGAGGCAATGTGGTGCTGTATATACTGTATATGTTCTTTCACTTCAACATACTGCATCAACAAACTCACTCATCGTCTATATTGCTTAATTCTGTATACAAGGTCATATCCCTGTAGCCAAGAGCCTATCCCAGGAGACCAAGGGCATGAGGTGGGGTACACCCTGGATGAGGTGCCAAACCATCACAGGGCACTCACTCATTCTCACACTATGGGTGTATTTAGGAACACCAATTAGCCTAATCTGTATGTTTTTGAACTATGGAAAGAAATCCGCCAAGCACAGGGAGAACAAGCAAACTCCATGCATGCTGGACTTACAGCAAGTTCCCAGTGCTAATAAACACTCACAGTCATGCCTGCCACTCATGATAGACTTGTGTTAACTCATCTGCTGATTGAAAGATAGATAGATAGATAGATCTATTCATCCATCTAGGAACCTCTGTAGTCCAACTAGGGACAATCGAGGCCAGGGGTGACCATTGGATTTATTCCTATTTTTATGACCTCAGGTCAAGATTCACACACAGTCACACACTATGGGCAATTTGAAAATGGCAATCAGTCTAATCTGCATGGCTTTGGACGGAATCCGGAATACCTGGAGGAAACTCACCAAGCACAGAGAGAACATACAAACTCCACGAACATAGACCCCAAGGCGGGAATCGAACATGGACCACGGAGGTGCAAGGTGACAAATAGTAGCGTATATGCATCAGTACAAATACTGTCATTGTGCAACTTACCACTTGGGTGAAATAAGTAAATATACAGTACTGTGCCAATTTAATTTAATTCTTAATATTAAATTAAATAAAATTAAATTATGTAGATGAAATCAGACAAACGGGAACAAATGTTGTACTGTGTTTTGAAACACATACTGATACAATTTAATACAATTTAGATACAATTTAAAAATTGGTGGTTTATGTACCAACCTCAGCAGCGACCTCATTTCCCCTCTAATCCGTTCCAACCACTCAGCGTTATTCAGCATCCTTAGTACACTAATCACCGGCCTGATCATCTGTCACCATGTTTCTCACTGGTTCATGCTAAAAGTTAGATGGTTTTGTATCCTTGAATGATTCATAGGTCACTGTGTGGCTTAAACAAAAAACATTCCTCTGATCCTGCTCAGGGACTGGACTGAAAATGAGAGACAAAAAATGTCCTTCAGGAAACCTGAAGAACTATTCCTCAAGACTAAAATGAAAAATAGAAAGAAGTCTGACACACACACACACACACAAAACACAAAGAATCTGCAATTATTTATGAATAATGCAAATAAGAGAAGAATCTGGTGTTATGCGTATAATTGCACTCGGATTGCTTTTAAAGCTACGGGAACGACTTCGATACATTCTAAAAGGCTAGAAAATATATAATATAAACCAACCATGAAGCATTTTTGCATCGATTTCCTTTATGCATGGTGACTTTTGGGACACCTGTACACTGTATCTCCATTTCTACATGCTCTCTCCACACCAAAGACAAATCAGCACTTTTGACAAGTCGTTGATGCCGAAGTTTCAAAAAGCGCCATGTCTTTACGATATAATCTAATAAGATAGTTATCCATAGACCCACTCGATACATTGTCCCTCAATGCACAAATTGTACAAACCTTGAGCCAGAGTTTGTAAAATCTTTATTATTATTATTATTATTATTATTATTATTGGGTAACTGTGTTTTTTTTTTTAAAGCTTACTCAAGGTTTTCCCTCGATTTGCTCTCAGAACTATGGGTCGGTTTGTCCTTGTTGTTGCTCTGGTGCTTAATTTTGAATCCTTTAACAGTATTTGGTCCTTGTTTTTGGAAAACAGAAAGTGCCCTAGAAAACTTCATAACACATTGCAGTAAGTTAGGCACATAACTAGATAATATATATATAATACAATTTATACTGAAATCTCATAACCCACTTTTCTGTTCGTTGGGAATAAGCAGCAGGACATTATTTCAGACACAGCACCAGTCCGTCAGGTGGGGAATCAAATAGCTGTATAAAATTGCAGGAAAATTGCTTTGCTGCTTGCTCTATTGCTTTATAACCCGGTCAATTGATTTATGTCACCGTATTTTTTGGCCGTGCAGCAGGTAGCGATGCCGTCTCACAGCTTCATACTGTAGTTCCTGGTCAAGGCGCATGCAAAGATGGACTGGTGTATTCAAAGCATTCATTTTTCCCAGGGTAGGCCACACATTCACCATGATGGTGACTGTCACGCCACGCCAGGTCATGCCCCATGTCTCCAGACAGGCCATGCTCACCTGCTCGTCCAATCCACACTCCACTCCACTCTTTCCATTTTGCCGCCTCAATCTCTGTTTTCTGCACACCTGTTCTTTATCTCAGTTTATCACCTCTGCCTATTTAAACTCTTCATCAAGCAACCATTAGCTGCCGAATTATTGCGTGCCCCAAGCTCTGTGTTTTTCTCGCCTAGAATACTTTGTTGTGTTTCATGTTGCTGACCCATTTTTTGATCCCCTGTTACGTCTCTTTGCCTTACGATTTGGAGTTGTCTGCTACGTTGACTGATTACCTGGTTTTGACCCTTTGTTTTTATTTCTGACTTTGACTCTGCCTTATCCTCCCAGGATTCCTGCAATGCTGATCACATGATTTCAGACCAGCGCCTCAATCCACAACCCCGATCTCCTGACACAGCTGCTCTCTCTCTCAATCTGCGCGCCGGATTCAGCACACGCGCCACAGCACTGATCCATCACACTACCACGCTCTTTCTGTGCGTTAAACATTGCATGCGCGCTGCAGGTCTGATCTCCCCGCACAGCCACGCTCACTCTGCGGGTTGGCCACGGCACTCACTCTGCATCACCCATCCCTTAACCCCCTCTACGGCCACCGCCAAACTACGCCACTGCCCACCTCAGACAGCACCCCAAGTATTGCTTCTCTGCTTTTGCCTCTCCCTCTTTTCTATCCTTCTCATTTTTTCATTAAAATCAGTTAAACTAAGTCCTATCTGTTGTGTCTGCTTTTGGGTTCCCCAAGCCTGCGCGACATAGTCGACGCCGCGTGACAGGTGACCATGATAGTCACTGAACCTGAAAAAAAAAAAACATGAATGAATAATATTAGTGATGGACAAATCGTCAGTTTATGTGTTTTATGTCTTTTATATATCATTTGGTGGCACGGTGGGTTAGTTCTCAGTACTGTCATCTTGCACTTCCAGGGTCATGGGGTTCCAGGGTGTGTACTGCATGGACTTTGCATGTATTCCTTGTACTAGTTTCTTCTGGGTACGCTGGTTTCCTCCCACAGTCCAAAAGACTTCCCAAATTGCAGAATGCGTATCAATGTGAATGCGTATAAATGTTGACACCAGAGGTCCTATTACGGTTGTAAAAATGCGAATAAATACAATGGTCACCATTGGCCTCCAAGGTTACTAGTTGGACTGCACAGGTTCCTGGTTGAATATCTGGGTGCACCATAGCCAATACACACATTAGTACATTCTATAGTGTATAGTATAGGCTGTTCAGTAGTAAAGCTACAGAATCAATAAATCTCATCAGTACACTGAACAAAGAACAAAGCAAACTCTGAATAAGAATGCATGTGAGAATTTGTTTGTTGATGCTCAATGCCCTTGGCACCGCTGAACGTGAAATATAAACAAGCAGAAGTGCAGCTTCCCAGCACTCGCCACTTTCCTGCTAATCAGCTTTACTCTGCTCATGGCCGCACTGACGCTCAGCTTCCTGCTCAGAAAAAAGAGAGAGAGAGAGAGAGAGAAAAAAGTAGAGAAAAAGCGAGAGGACATAAGTAGGACGTCAACATCACTTTTCCAGCTCAAATTCTCATTGCCTCCCCTCCTTCATCCTCATCCCTCTGCTAAACTACATCACCACGAAACCAAAACTACGTAACAACGTGATATGGATTGGTGTAAGCTTTAAAATACGCTAAAAAAATCTTAACATGGATACATGTACTGTATAACATCCAAGATTAGAGGACAGTATTTCCCGTATTTGGAGGACAGTCACAGTATTTGGAGACGTTTAGCTGCAAAAACACTTCAACATTTTATTGTGCAATTTAGAAAGCTTTATACGTATTACAAAACAGATTTCGCTCATCCAGCTAAGGCAGGACTTCAGGAATCTGCAGCATTAGGCGATTTTGCTCATCTGCATCAGGAACACTGAGTGTCAGGCCAGACCGGCGCTCCCTAAGGAGTGGAGTGAGAAAGCGTTCAATGATAATTATTCACATTTTAATTATGTGGATGAACAAATTATAATATCTATTCGAAACAAGTTGGAAGAGCTGAAGCACCGCAGGACCATTATTCACACCTCTATTGTTATAGCAGGGGTTATAAAATGCTTTGCTTGAAACAATCTTGCCAGATTGAGCCACACCCCCAGTGGTTATTTGTAATCACTTTGGGTTCAGGTTGGGCTGTGGAAATAATTGGGTTGAGATATAATTCAATTACTGTTTGGGGCTGTTTATAGCGAATTTGATTTCAGCCATTGATTGCGCTGGAATATGGTCAATTTGATTTGACAGCTGTGGTCATGCAGATCCAGAGTCCAACACGATTTGTTTATTTTTATGCTTTATTTTTGACACACCAGCTTTTGACGGGAAACTGTGCAACAACAATTTCAATGCATCATTTATTCCCAGTCACCCCCCATTCGGGTCTTGATCCGGTTCCCACCCAATAACCAGCTTTCCCTACAATATACGGTACAGCTGCAAGCTAGAAAATCTGAACGCTTAATACAACGCTTCTCCAAGAACTCCAAAGTAAATCCAGCCAGCCACAAACTGTTGTTCTTGCTGCCTCACAAGGCAATGTACTGTAACACGCTCCATGGAATATGAGCTCAGAGATACCCATGACTGGCTAGTGTCAATGTAAGTGCCAAGGGAGAAAGAGTATGCCATCTCTCTCACCAGAGAACATGGGCAATTTTACTCCACTGGATCTCATTGAAAGATGACTGTGCCATGATCAGGAGATTTCAGTCCTGGAACACGGTTGCCTGAGTTTTACTGTAGCCAGTTCATTATGGTAGTCTCACTGCATAGGTCTGGAGACAAAAATAGATAAAAACAAGCAGGTAAAAATTTAATAATGCAATGCAGGTCGGTGAAAACAAAGCACAGGAGAAACAAGTCCAAACGCAAAAATGGCCAATACTTAGAGATTTATTCTGCAGTCGCAAAACCTCAAAAGTTGGATATTGAATTGGTACTGAGTTCCAGTAATACTAAGCTGCCACTGTTGGGCCCTTGAGCATGCCACTTAACCCTCATGCATTATGCTCTGCTGTATCCTCTCAACAAAGTCATTTTGAATAAAAGCATCAGTCAAATAAGATTAAGTTCAATAGTTAACTGATTAAGTGCAAGCTGATGTCTGGACTGGATGGGATTGTGGTTTTGTGGTTTTGTGGTTGCTCCTAGACTGGAAATGAATCCAGATGTGACATTGCCCCAGGAACTTCCAGATTACTCTAATTAATCCTTATCATATCTTAGGTCTCTTTCCCACATTTGTAGGGACCAGCACTACAACATCAGTGTGATGACATCATGGCCAGAAGGTGGAAAGTAACGAATTGCATTTACTTGCGTTACTGTAATTGAGTAGTTTTTGTGTGTAAAAATCTGTAATTTTACTTTTTAATTTTAATTCTTTTAATTTTACTTAAGTATGTTTAGGTTGAAGTATTGTACTTCACTACATTTCGAAATCATATTTGCTACTGAGTTATATAAATGAAAAATAATAAAAAATAATGCAACGGGGAAGGAAAAAAAATTGCACCCCGGAAACCACTGCACTGCTTGATTGATGGAGAACAAACGCGCTAAACTCACAGGAACGATGGAGATGGACAAAACAGATGGCAGTGATGCAGACCCAGCTGAAAGTGAAATGCCATCAGATTCTTATGAAGCAAAGTCCTGGCCATTGTATGGCCACTACTATGTTGTATACAGCATCATGTATGCATGTCGCCCTTTTAAGAGTTGCCGTCCCTCCCCCAGTGTGTGCGCTGCGGAGGGGTGTGTGTGAGAAGGAGAGAACGGAGTAGGAGCTCAAGTGTGCTGCTCACACGTCCCCGAAACACTCTATTCTCTTACCCTTTTCTTTACTTTTACGTTATGTTTTGTGTTATAACTCTGTGATGCTGAAAGAGGCCGATAAAGGTTTTGTGCTGAATGTTATTCTCGGTTCTGAGCCCTTTTTCCCCTCGGCTATCCGGCGCAATGCGTCACACCATATTTAAGCGACCGCTTTGATTTCAAGCGCAAGAAAGGCAACAGCTTTATCACGCAAAGACGTTCCTTCAATTAAAAACAACTAGTCTGAGATTTATATTCGCTTGTCTTTTTTGAACTACACTAAAATCCCCCCAAAAAGTAACTTGGTAACTTTTACTATGAGTAAATTCTTTATGAGCTACTTTTTACTTTTACTTGAGTAGATTTTTATAATGGTAACTTTACTTGTACTTCAGTAAAATTTCACTGAAGTAACAGTACTTGTACTTGAGTACAAAAGTTTATTACTCTTTCCACCTCCGGGCTATGCTATTACGTCATCACCATCGCTATGATAGTGCTGATGTCTGATAGTGTGTGAAGGGCCCTCTTGTTCTTATTTTTTATAATTATTATTTTTCTTTTTTTGGAGAACAAAACAACATGCTCAAAAAGTCATGAAAATGCATTGGGCGACATCATAATTTGATTCATAGTGACAGCATTTTTGAAGATCTTGACATGAAGTTCCAGCTATTCTAAAATCATGTCATGCAATGGCACAGGTGCTTGGGCCCAATCATCGTTGCTTGCAACTATATTCCAATTTGATCTCAAACTGGGATTGTACTGCTTATCTACTATTGTAAAGGGTCATGAGAAACCTTCAGCCGATCCCACTAAGCATGGGGAGGACATGCAAACTCTATGCACACGGACTCGAATAAATGAAGAATTGGTGAGTGTTGAGTCCTGGAGCAGATGATTACAGCAAATCTTCAGTGAGATCTATTCTTTTGGGAGCATCCACAGGAGTGTAGAAGTAGGAGAAGAAGTATTTACTACAAGTCAAGATGTGAAGGTGCAGTTCTGACACATCATGGCAAGATGAAGCTCTTTGGCTTTTCTGACTATGCAAAGAAGTGTAATAAAAACCAGGATGTAAAGTTGCATGCATCCAGTGGTAAATAAGAGATACTATGGTAATCGAGGACCGTCTTAATGCGTTACCTTGGCAACCAGTGAGAAAAGCGGTATTGCCGAAAAATCTCCAATGTGATGTCACAGACTTGAGCGATCAAAAACATTGAATCATTTCAACTGATCACAGTTCAGTGTAGATCTCAGTGTACATTATTGTGTACAATAATAATGTCTGAAAGCTCCTGAGTTTGTCTTACTGTCTGTATATTCTCCTTATATCCATGTGGCTCTTTCATTTCCTCCAACCACACAAAAGCATGTCAGTAGGTTGGATTAGTGTGATGAGTGTATGCATGGTATCCTGAGATGTACTGACAGTAAATGAGGAAATGGTGACTGTTTGAGAGTTCTTTAGCAGATGATTAAAGCCAATCTTTAGTGAGATCTATTCTCGTGGGAATATCCACAGCAGCAGTATAGAAACCAGAGAAGACGTATTTACTACTACTAGTCCAGTTGATGGTGTGACACATCATGGCAAGATGAAGATCTTTGGATTGTCTGAGTGTTAGGGAAAGATACAGGACACAAAGTCGCGCGCATCAAGTGGTTAATAAGAGGTAACCTGGTAATCAAGGACGACCTTAACGCGTTGTCTCGGCAATGAGTGAGAAAAACAGGAATTGCAAAAAATCTCCAATGTGATGTCACAGAGACAAGCGATCAAAAGCTTTTAATGATTTCAATTTATCACTGTCGTGTGAACAGTTCAACAATGTAGGAGAGGGATGTTGGTGTAGATATGAGCTGAGTTTGTGGTGTACAATAATATAGTTAAGGTCTGACAGCTCCTGAGGTTGAGTTACTGTCTGAATGTTCTTCTTATATCCATGTGGCTTTCCTCCAGGCTCTTTCATTTTCTCCAACCATACAAAAGCATGCCAGTATGTGGATTAGTGACTTGTGTAAATGGGTGTATGCATGGTACCCTGGGATGTCACTCATCATCTATACCCCTTTATCCTGTATACACAGTCATGGGGGAGCCTGGAGCTTATCCCGGACGACTTAGGGCACGGGGCCCAGGGCACACACATACACACTCATTCATACACTACAGGGAACACAAATTAGCCTAATCTGAGGGTCTTTGGGAACTGTGGGAGGAAACCAGAGTACACGTTATAGAGTGCATTATACAGGAAACAGAATTGAGCAGTTCTTCTCATGAGTCCGAGTCGTTTTTTGTTGTTGTTTTTTTTATCTATTGCACTGCATAGCATCTATTAGAGTCATGTGACAAAAGAACGAATGACTCAGGAGGAAAACTACTCAATCCTGTTTCCTGTACATAACCTATGGAGGTATTGCAATGCTTTGCAAATGTGCACCCAGTAAAAAATGAACGAATCACTCTCCGAGACTACTCGTTCCTCTGAGTCACGTTAACGACTCATTCAAAAAGAACGAATCGTTCATGAACGACCCATCACTAATTTAAGATTAAATTATAATGTACAATAATAGATCTGACAGCTCCATGACTTACATTACAACACTTGGCAGATGTCCTCATCAGAGCATGCTCATTTTTTTTTTTTAAATCTCGTTCAACATCTGAGCAGTTGAGGGTTAAGTGCCTTGCCCAAGGACCCAACACTGGTAACCTTGTGGTTGTGTTGTTTGAACCTGGGCCTTTCTGAACCGCAGTCCAATGCCTTAACCATTGAGCTACCCCTGACGGACTTGCTCCTGACTTTGGGTTACTGTCTCTGCTTTAGGTTCTCCTTATAACCATGTGGCTTCTCTCTAGGTGGATTAGTGTGAATGAGAGTGTGCATGGTATCCTGGGATGTTCTTGCAGTAAATGAGGAATTGGTGACTGTTTGAATCCTGGAGCGGATGATTAGTGAGATCTATTCTTGTGGGAACATCTATAGAAGTAGGAGAAGAAGTATTTACACTCATGGCAAGAGGAAGATCTTGTTCGAAAAAAAAAAAATGCAACGGATGTGAAGTTGCATGCATCCAGTGGTTAATAAGAGTAATATGGTAACCGAGGACCGCCTTAACGCGTCGCCTTGGCAACCAGTGAGGGGGGGGGGGGGGGACCTTTGGTATTGCGAAAAAAATTCTCCAACGATGCGCAGCTCTGTCATCTCGAGCAGGTAACTCTTGTATCTAACGCATATTTGACTGAACACAGCCACGCACGACATGAAAACGGCGATTTCGGCGCCGAGGCGCGCGCCTGAGGACCGCGCGCAGCTCAGCGCGCGCTTCGTGTGAGAGCGGGAAATGCGCGTTGTTTTTTCCTTTGGATGAGAGAGAGAGAGAGAGAGAGATCTTGGTGCTTTTTCGTCGTCTTCTTCTTCTTCTTCTTCTTTTTTTCCCGGAGGAGAGGCGCTCGCTCGGCTTGTCCTCCTCGTCTGCGGAGTGGCTGCACTGAGCAGCGTGGACGTGGAGGAAGTGGGGGAAAAGTTGCCGCGGCGCGGACTTTCAGGTCATATATGAAGATCGGGATCGCGCGCAGACATGCCCATGCACCCCGTCACTTCCACTTTGATGTACCGCGGGATCTGCACCATCCCGGACATCCTCTCGTACGGGACACCGGTCAACCTACCTGAAGATGAAGTGGAGGGTGAGTCTGTTTATATAGCGGCGTGTTTATAGATGAGCTTTATCTGCTTTATCATCAGCATTAAGCGCCGCAAAAACAAACAAACAAACAAACAAACAAAACAAGCGCAAATACTCGAGGTCGTGGTTCATTCACAGCCAGTTCCTCAGGGATGCCGCTTTTTGCTCTGGTTTGCTCATGATGGATCTTCATCTCTACATCTAAAGCCAACACGATATTAAGATTAATATTAAGATTTAATATAAGCTTTAAGGAAGAAACAATCAAATGAAACGAATGATCATGGATCAATTATCAAGCGCATCCGTTCCCGCCTCGGAGCACCTGTTAGTCGATGGTGCGGTGAAGAAATGCTCTACAAATGTAATCATGTTCTGGTTTTAAACTTTCTATTGGGTTATTTCTAGTTATAATGATGATATCTCACCAGATATGATTCTGGTGAGATGAATATTGTATGTAGGTGCATTTTTAAGGGAGCCTACAGTGTTTACTTAGAGAACATTGTTAGGATGTCAGTTTATTAAATGGAAGGATTTAGACTTATAGAAATTAATAAACTGTCCATCTTACATATATAAAGATATTTAACGCTTATTTTGCTTTTCTATTATTATTATTTTATATTTTTACCAAGAAGGAACTTGCGGTCAATGGTTGAATGAAGTAACAAAAATAAATAAATAAATAATATGTATAGTAATGTTTTTATTTTTTACTTGGAAGGAAATTGTAGTCAAAATGGTTAAAAAAATATTATTCATATACTGTGTATATTTTATATATATGTATTTATTATATATATATATATATATGTATATATTAAATATATTTATATATATATATTTTATATTATATATATATGTGTATATTTTATATGTATATATTAGAGCATTCTTATATATAATAAAAGTAGTAATATGTATAATAGTATGTATATGTTTAATAATACAACATAATTGTATATATGTATGCTATATATATAATATGTAGAAATAATATACTACTACTATTACTACTACTACTAATAATAATGATACAATGGCATGAAGTCTCATATCTTCTATCAGACATGTTGCTGTTTACAATTAATTATCTCCATTACAGTAAATACACTTCTGGCAACCAAGGAAGCTTATTTAGTTTTCAGTGCAATGCATTTTCCTTCACAGTTTTAAGTGTAAGTTGGTGTTTTAGCATCATTCCATCATTCGATTCATTCATGAAACATCCTTGGTTTTAAAAGTAACTATGAAGTATACTATTTCAAAAGTAATATTTTCCTATTTTATATATATATATATATATATATATATATATATATATATATATATATATATATATATATATTAAATATAAAATTAATTCTTTGTAACTTAAAAGTGCAAGTCAAGTGATCAATGAATCCGAGTGATCTCTGAAAGTATTTTCTAAAATATTTTTTCCCCCTCTCTCTCTAAGGAAAACCCATTCTTGTAGAGATACAGTGAAATGTTTGTGTGTGAGAGCTAAAATCAATCTCGGTTTCAATTTTCAGCTTTTGTCTATTGATTTTCTTCAAGGTTAAAGCAATAATTCAAATCACTATCGACTCAGGAGGAGTCTTACAGGGCAAGATGTTTGAAACTCATTATACTCACGTTTAGCTATGTTTCTCGACTTTTGTGCTTGGGAAGTTGTTGGCCACGAAAGTGGAGAAAAAAAAATCAGACTTTTAAGAAATCCATTACTTTAGTACTGATATTAGGTCTATGATTCATACCTTTAATAAATCGAGGATTTAAACATAATCTGTTGAGTTCAATGTCGATGTTAAACGAGAAATATACTTGTAAGGAAAAATGTTTCAAACCTTTCAAAAACATAAAAAAAGATGACGTCTGAATTTGTATTTTGACATACAGCTTTAATATGAGGGCGAAACGGTCTCAGTGACATTCCGATATAAACCATAAGCAGGGAAGGGGTTTGTGCTTAGTGATACTCTGAGGTGACAGGCTATTACAGCGGGCAGCATGATGAACAAAACCATCTTGTCAGGCACCCCACCCCCCCCACCCCCAACATACACACGTGTCTCTAACACCTGCATCAGGATTCAGCTCCATACGTCTCCTGCGCATCCTCCGATATGCAAGGCAAATTGTAAACACTGTCAAGAAGAGGCAAACTAACAGACAAACAAAGGCTGCCACATACCCACAAACACTTCAAGAGCGGATTAGTGCCGTCTGATATGAAAGAGAGAAAGACAGCGGAGCTAAAACACTCTTACGCAGACGTCAAAAATAAATGAGTTATTTTTTGCTCATAGGATTCGTTAATCTTTTATATGTCTGTCTAATGCTGTGGGATGGAACAGAATGTGACACGCTGGTGCATTAGTATCATATTGGAAATTGAAACACGTGCACACATCTGACCTTTTGGATATGATACAGATACAGATATCAGACCTCTGTGTGTTAGTATGTGTACCCTGGTATTGATTTAAACCCTGTACAGTCAACCCTGACTCTTTGCAAAGTTGAACATCAGCAGCGTTGTGCTTTAAGACAATTCACATGTAACGTGGCAGAAAATGATGCAAAACCATGTCAAATCCGATACCGGTGGAACAAGTTCCAGTTTAGCGCCTCCTAGTGGGAAAGATATATCTAACATGGCTGTTATTACAGAGGGTAGCAGTGAGAAAAGAGACTTTCCAGGGCTTTTTCCCCCCAGCTTTCTCTAGTGGATGTGATGTCATACAGTAGGTGTATGGTGGCCAATAGCATCGCAGAGTACGTGAGGTGTCTATAAAACTGAAAATGGTAATTTATTTGTTAATTTTTCACACAGACCTTAAATAACTCTTGTACATAATTAATACTGACCCATTCAGATGTCTCAAATAAATTATGTATATATTTACTTTTTAAAATCATTCTAAATATGATAAACTAGGAACTGTTCCCGTCTCCTGTTTAAACCTCAGTTTCAGTCCAGCAAATCCATGAAAATGAATCATCAACTAGTTTGGTGTCAATGTAGCCTACAATATCACTTACTGTAATACTGTGTGAAGCAAACCTAGGCTACGTTGCTAAGCTAATGAGGAAATACAGCTGTAATGTGAAAATACAGCAATCTGGATGCACATCATGGTTAATTATAAGAAACGTTTTTCTGATAAAATATCAAGAAGAGCAAATGGAAAAGCCTCGTCTTACAATACAAGTGAGCTGTTGAAACATCATAAGCAGAAAACTTGGCATGAAGAATTAATTTGCTAGCAACTTTCAATCTAGGAAACTCTCTTATTCAACTAGGAACCTTGGAGGCCAATAGTGACGATTGTATTTCAATTTTTTTTTATGACTGTGATAGAACCTCCAGATAGATAGATAAACACAGACAGTCATACAAACTGACAATTTGACTTACAGATTGATTAATAGATAGACTGACCGACAGTCATTGATAGATATATAATATAAGTAGATAGACAGATAGACAAACATACAGAAACAGCCGGCTTTAAATACACAAATTATTAAAAGATTACGAGGGAACATATGGACACAATAAAGTCACATAAGTGACAGGGCAGGAACAGAAACATGTGGGAAAATTAAATGAGAAATTAATCAAAAGCACAACAGCGGAGACAAACAGATATATAGATAGGTTGACAGACAGACAGACAGACAGATATATAGATAGACAGACAGATTCTCTGTCAAAGAGACATACAGAAGAAAGATATAAAGATAGACAGGATAAAGGAAGACATAAAGATACACAGACTGACTGACAGACAGACAGAATCAGCTGGGTTTAAATATACAAATAATTAAAAGATTACGAGGGAACATATGGACACAAATAACAGGACAAGAACAGGAGCATGTGGGAAAAGTAAACAAAAGCACTTGATGGGAATATAAAGGTGTGCAGTGGAGACAGACACTGTATATAGATAGAAAAAATGGAAAGCTAGACAAGTACATACAGTAGATAGAGTGAAAACTGACTGACTAACAGATAGATTCATATATAGACAGACAGACAGACAGACAGGGGGTAGGTAGACACAGACAGACAAAATATAAATAGACAGACCGATAATCTGACTGACAGCCAGCCAGCCAGCCAGCCAGGCAGAAAGATAGATAGATAGATATACAAACAGGCATGGAGATATAGAGATAAACAGATATATAGAAAGGTAGATAGATAGACAGACAGAGGCACATGGATATACATATAAAAATATATATAGAAAGATAAAGAAAGATAGATAGATAGATAGATAGATAGATAGATAGATAGATAGATAGATAGATAGATAGATAGATAGATAGATAGGTTTTAAGTTTTTGTATAAGAAAGTTTTTGTTCGGGTAAATATGTTTAACAAGGAATGTGTGAGATCATGACAGCTATCTCATTTAAAAAAATCTAATCTAAGTCTAGGTAGGTGTTCTAGCTAAGTAGCCATTACTGTTAGATGTCTAATGTGATAACACTGTTGTTGCCACTGTGTGCTGTCTCTAATTTCTTTCTCTTTCTTTCTTTCTTTCTTTCTAACTTTCTTTATTTCAGTCATTGGTCAGTGTTGACATGTGAACTAGTTATTAGTATTTATGATGATTATGACTTTGGCTTTGGATTTGTAGCTTTTTGTCCATTTGTAATCATGTTCTAATCGGGATGCATCTCACCTTTTCCAAATTTAATCCAATTTTGAGATTGGACGCTGAGTATTAGCTGATACCCTAATAGCCTGGATCGTAACCTTCTAAACTGTCAATATGTGTTACCATGAATGAATGGATCAGAAAACATATGGTCCAAACCTGAAGACTGACATTACTAATCTGTAGAATTTTTATAGCACATTAAATAAATAAATACAGCATGCAGCATGGTACCACATGTGAAAATCTCACAAGAGTTTTTAGTAAAGCGAACGACCGGTTGTGCCAGAGCCGCTTGCAGTGACACTACAAATATAGAGTCGGCTCGTGCTATGTCAGTAACACTCTGTTGATTGGCAGTGTTTGCTGTGCTGAGGAAACTCCCAGATGTTGCCTGCACCTGGTCACGCTCTCCACATGGCATTCCACTGGCACCATGATGATCAGGCGCTGAGCTTGTTTCGAGCTTGATTAAAGCGCTTGGCAGAGGTGGCAGAGGTGGAACTGCACCCGTGATTGAATCTGCATTTCGCTCCTGCCTGAGGGGGTTGTGCGGCACACGAGCGTGGAGGATGTTATTTCCTGTGTGAGGGAGAACGCCATTTCCCTGTCATCCAGCACATGTTGGAAAGACATGGATAATGCAGTAATTTCACACACTCCTGTAGGACATGGAGACCCAGGTTCAGTCACGGGTACGCTGATGAAGGGGCCATGAGAGATGACCGTGAATAATGCTATAGGTTTCATTGTGGGTTCATCTAGAGGGGTATATTTTTTTAATTTACAGTGAAGAACACACAAAACTAGATAGACAAAGACAGATAGACAGATAGATAAACAGATAGATAGATAGATAGATAGATAGATAGATAGATAGAAAAAAGACCAATAGATAGAATGAATGGCAGATAGATAGATAGATAGATAGATAGATAGATACAGTAGATAGATAGATAGATAGATAGATAGATAGATAGATAGATAGAAAAAAGATAGATAAAATGAATGGCAGACAGACAGACAAATAGATAGAAAAAAAGACCGATAGATAGAATGAATGGCAGACAGATAGATAGATAAAAAAGACAGACAGACAGATGGTGGCACGGTGGTGTAGTGGTTAGCACTGTCGCCTTGCACCGCCAGGGTCCGGGTTCGATCCCTGGCCAGGCTCGATTCCCGTCTCTGTGTGCATGGAGTTTGCATGTTCTCCCCGTGCTTGGTGGGTTTCCTCCGGGTACTCCGGTTTCCTCCCACAGTCCAAAGACATGTAGGTTAGGCTAATTGGCATTTCCAAAAATTGCCCGTAGTGTGTGAATGAGTGATGGATTGGCTCACATGTACCCTGCCATGTGCCCTAAGCCCTGGGACAGGCTCCCCGCGACCCTGAATACAGGATTAAGCGGTATAGATGATGAGTGAGTGAGACTAGAATGGATGGATGACAGATTTAGAGATGTTTTTGTTTAGGAAGTCACAACCCTATTCAAAGCATTATGTTAAATGAATAAGACTGATTTCTGATCTAAGTCACACGGTATTATGTCCAGGTTGTTGCATCATTTCTAGACTGATTGGTTTAGTTTAATTAAAATAAAGCTAAAGAGATAAAGCACTGTCATTCTTAAGAATAAAGCTTTCAACTTCATAGGGAAGGAGACATTTTCCCATAATCCAGTTGGCAGGAAAGTGCACATGGCCTGCAGTGACGCCTGAGCACACGTGCTGGGTAATGAATGACTGGCGGTGAAAAGGAGACACATAATTAGGCTAAAGGTTTCCGGAAATTTCTGCATAGTCTAGAGATACGTCTACACGCCCGAGCTGTTTGCTGTGCTTCCTGATGGAGCTCATCTCTCATGAAGACGTTCTTACTGAAACATGGCAAACATGACTTTTTTTTTTTAACTCAATCTGTTATTTTTTTAAGGTTGATCCAAACATACAGTACAGTAAGGTTGTTTTTTTGCCCTGTTAGGTAGTACATCTTATTTCTTTTCTTTATTATTATTTTTTAGCTAGGTCACAAAACTGCAGCAAAAACGCTAAAGGGAAACTTGTGTTCAATAAAAAAGTCAATACTTAAATGTACTGAGAAATGATTGCAGTACAAGCAGTGCAGTATAAAATCATCAGTGACAGATTAACTCCTCCGAGGGGAAACCCAGGCAGATTCAACAGCGTGATTGCTGTCCTGACTGTGACGTGGTGCTGGATTTATGCAATAATGTCTGTGTGCTTATAGCAGCACTCATTTAGGCTCGGGAGTAGAAAAGGCAGTAAAGCAGTACCTTACATTGTTTTATAACGTCTCTACATGATGTCTATACTACATGCGTTGTCTAAGAATGCAAATAAGTAAATAAAAATTATATTTTTTTTCTTTTCTTTTTTTTTTTTACATTTATTGTTTTTTTACGTTTATTAACCTACTTGTTATACTGCTGTTAAAGGCATGTCATTTAAAACACCCTGAACATTGGAAAAATGTGACTTTGGTTTCGATTACACAGACTGGTCAAGGTAGGAAAAAAAAAAAAAAATCTTCAGCTGTGTTACATGATATTACACCATTTCCAGAAACAGAACTGAAACACATGACAACCCACTATGCACAGGCAGGACACTGCAGGGCATCTTTAGTACATTACAAATAATTTTATTCATACAAATCATTATTAAATTGTTCAATTATACAAATGAAAAACCTAGTGAAGATGCATTAAAGCCATAAAAACATTAGACATCTTCATACACCTGATACTAAAGTCATCTTTACAGTGTCTTGACTGACTAATATATATATATAAAATACATGCATGAATGCGTGTCTGTACATTGAAGATATTTGCGAAAAATTATTTGGGAGATGCAAGATAAGTAATGGAGACACAACAAGATGTTTTCTGGAATTTTTGTCTGTCTGTCTGTTTTTCTGTTTGTTTGTGCACAGATCATAGTAAAACTACTGCATGAATTTTAATACGGTTTTCATAGGTATAGTATTTGCCCGGACTTGCGATAACATATAGGCCTTGTTTCATCGCAATCAGCCCACTTTAAGAGAAGATATGCTACTTTGAAATTTAAATGGAAAACGCCTTTCTATCATAAAAAAGAAAAAAATCATCTCAAAATTTAACAGATGGCGCTATACATTTTTAATACATGCTTGAGTGTGCGATTGAAATCTACTTAATAAACGCAATCTCACATCTTCATTCCGCGCACTTCACAGTAACATGTCAAAATTTTAGTTAAATCCAAAATTCAACAGATGGCGCTGTACATCTTTTAAAACACGCGCCTATGCAATTGTGTGCAATTAAATTCCATGCAAGCTAAGTCATAGTTAGTAATAACGCCTAGTTAGTAATATTTTCATAATGACAACCTAAAGACATCTTAAACATCCTGGGCACTAGGCTGCATTCTCACTTGTTTGTCCGGCGCATCTCATTGGCTCTTGATCAGGTTGGGATCTGAGGAGTTTGGAGAGGGAGTCAGCGACTTTGCCTCATGAGTAGCAGGCTGTGGTGCACAGGGTGTTCTGATACCTTTCTATTGTGGCCAAAGTTGACTTTTTTTTCAGTGAATTCTGTTGCATTGACTTTTCTGTAGCATCCTTGGGCTAGCTTTTAGTTCCTGCGGGCATAGACGATCTTTTAGTTCCCATGATCTTGTCACCGGTTTGCTGGTACATAATTGATCATCAGTGTTAATGTGTTAATGATTTTGGCTGATTAGTGTATGTTTGCGTTAAATTTTGTGCAACATACGGAAGATATGTTAGCTCCTGCAGGTCAACTATATTATATAAGTTTTACAGTATGTGAAGATTCTTAGTCATCCAGGTGAGGTTATCTGGAAGTTGAGTCATGTCAACTGGACGACTTCTTAGTTTAGTAGATTACTCAGTTTCACTACTCGTCCAAGTAGCTTCTTCATTCTAAGTTAAGTATTTACGTCCTCCAAGGTCAAACGGCTTGTTACATAAACAATGGAGAAGGTGAGAATGGGAGGGATGGTCGTTAGAGAGTAGAGGGGAGAGGCCTGTTAGGGAGACAATAGAGAGAGAGATTAGAGAGAGTGGTAAAGGTGTAATGACAAGAAAGTGTAAGGGGAGTCCTTAAGTGCTTTTCTTGGTGGACTTGTGAAGAGGTCTCGATCTTTCTTGGGATAGATGAGAGGGCAGCACGGATTGTGTCGAAGACCTCCACTCTGTTGAGAGAAGGATTTTCCACCTGCACATAGATGGCTTCTTTTACCCCTCTTTCGAACCATCTATCCTCTCTGTCCACAATTCGTGGACATTCAGGCCAAGGGTCAAATGGGTACGAATTGGCCGAAAATGTACGAATTTTGGACAGAGAGGATAGATGGTTCGAGAGGACCCTTTGACCTTGGAGGACTTAAATACGAGGAACTTTGGATGAGTAGTGTAATGTTTCTACTAAACTAAGAAGAAGTCCAGTTGACATGACTCAACTTCCAGATATAAGCATTATTAATGTCCAGTAAATCCTTCAGTTCTTGCTTGTTGATCATTGGTCAGCACATTTTTTTGGAACTCGTTAATGGAGTTACACCCCCCACACCCCATTAAAAATTAGATTTACTTTTAGACTGCGTTAAATGATGTCACACATTAGCCAAACAAGTTCCAAGCGGTTTGCACCTCGCACCTCCAGGGTTGGGGGCTTGAACCTCGCCTCCAGTCTGAGTCACAATGTAGAGTCACCTAGTTCTCCCTGTGCTTGGTGGGATTCCTCCGGGTACTCAGGTTTACTCATATTGTCCAAAGACAAATGATGTAGGCTGACTGGTGTTTCCAAATTGGAAGGTTGGGGTCCTGAGCAACGTAACTTCCCTGTACAGCATGAATGAATGGATGGAATAGAAACAAAAGACAACATCCTGTATTAGAACTGAAGTAATATGAACCTGTAGATGAAGCGACAGTGTGGCTACTGTTTGGCTCTGTAATGAATTCCAGATTTCCTGTTTATACTTAAACGCTGACATTTTATTAGGACATGCTTCATTATTACCCTGATCCTGTAATCCGTCTGTAATATTAAACTGAATGCTTGTTCTTGTACAGCACTCGCATCAGTGTCAGCTAAATCGTCAGGAAAGTTATGTCTCTCCACCAGCGTTCGCATAACGAGTGACAGCGCGATTTAAAAGGGAGATGAGTTTTTTAGATGTAGACCCAACTTCTGAAAAGTTCTGCTTGAGGAAGTGACAGTGAAGCCATGGCATAAATGATCTCTGTTCTGATTTCCACTGTGCTCCGTACGCAACAGTTTTTTTCCCTGCGTCTGTCAGATCCTCTACTCTCCCCCCCCCTGGCGTGTTCCTCATGTGACTGAGGAATGAAAAGGGAGCAGGAGAGAGAAAAAAAAAAGTTATCTGCTATCTGCATCTTCATTTTTTTCTTCTTCTTTTTATCTGGGGAAAACTCTAAATCCCTGAACAGGCTGGCATCTGATTTGTATGCACGGATGATCAGAGATGTTTTAAATGATTTGTTTCAGTTCCATAACTTGTATTAGCCAGAGGAAACAAAAGCAATTTTTAGAGATAATTTACTTCTGTTTAAACATTTTGGAAATCATTGTCGGTGTGCTGAAATAGAAAGGAAATAATTTTACTCAATATAACAAATAGGCTATCCTGTTTATATATATATATATATATATATATATATATATATATATATATATATATATATATATATATATATATAAACTAGATCTTCAATTCAACAGAATACTACTACTATGCTGGACCAAAATATCCTTTACCAGGCAATTAATTTAGGTTATAAAGTATCAGGCAAAAGTTTGCATCCCCCTTTTGTTTTTACATGGACAAAATTTATTTCTCTATATAATCCCCTGCTACACTAATGCACTTATCCCAGTGTTTCTCTAGTGCTTGGAGACCATTAAGATTTCTCACTACACCAGACTGCCTGTTTTACGTCTGATACCCCGGTGTCCCATGAACTCCTTTAACAGGTATAAACAAGTGTAAATGGCTTGGAGCCATTACAGTTCTACAGACGTCTCTTCCGCAATCTCATGACAAGTCACAGTATCAGGTGAATGTTCGCCGAATGTCTCCGAGCCTCCTCAGACATACAGTACAGTCTCCTTTAAGACTGTACAGATGTTTTACTACAGCTACAGTAAGAGTCTCATCACCGCACTGTGCTTGAAGTCTTCAGTAAATGTCAATCGATTTTACGCTCCGAAAGGGGAGAAGTAGCACAGTTACTGTACATGGATCAGCTGTAACATCATGCTAAAAAAAAATTACTGTACACTTGTACATCAGGAAAAATATGATTTTTGAGAATAGCTGGAAAAATATGAATTAAGGATAAAAGAGCATTTGGTGTCCTCAACACAGGAAACAAAACAGTCACCCATTTAATTTAATGATTTAATGTAACTGACTGATGATGCATAACTGTACCGGCGTATTAACTTCATGTTTTGCGTTTTTTTTTTTCCTTTCATTTTCTTCCCCATTATTTGTTCCTGTACTAACTATAATGATGATAATTTGCTTTATACTTTCTATTCTAGATATTTTTTTATTGGTTAACCAGCAATTCATTCCATTGATATTAAACATTTTAAGTATGTTAAACTTAAGTTATTGGCAGATTACTTATAGCTCATAGCTCTTAAAGAATTCTTTCTTCTTCTTTTTTTTTTTATATCCATACATTTTCCATACTGCTCATCCTGAGTAGGGCCACATGAGGCCTGGAGCTTATTTCAGGGAGCCTTTGAGCCTGGAGCTTTCATCCCAGTGCCACATTTCTTTCAGATCAGGACACATCACAAGGCACAAGCACACACACTCACATGACTAATCATACATTCTGGGCAATTTAAGATAAGATAAGATAAGATAAGATAAGATAAGATAAGATAAGATAAGATAAGGCTTTATTAATCCCAAAGGAAATTGTTTCTCCAGTGGCTGCATATTCAAAGGAAACCAATACAATAAGATAAGAAGGAAATTAGAAAATAGAATAAAAATATAATAATAATAATAATAATAAAGAAATTATATATATATATATATATATGTATTAGCTCCCATCCTTTACTTTAGCCCCTTTAGCATTTGGTCGATACCTGCCACTAAGCGAGAAAACCTGATTCCGAACTAACTACATAAAGGTGACAAAGCCTATAAAGCTGAACTATGTACGTGTGTGTCATTTCGTTATGTCAGACCTGGTTGAGCATGCAGTGAACACTTCTAACTTGAACAACATCTCGTTATTTTCCTTTACGGCTTGTCAGGTGTGTGTTTTGGAGGCGCTACTCTAGTTGCTGTTTGAATCAGCTGATGATGAGGCAGCGCTCAGCCCAGCATGGGTTTATTACTAAATTTGGAGTCCATCTCTTCATTCATGCATACTCAGATGAATGATTAGAAGCCAATTAAATCTCATTAAGTGGCGTTGTTTTGTGTCTTTTAGAGAGAGATTTCTGTCAGCTTGGATTGCATTAATTAAGCCATATCGCATGAGAGGGAGCGCTGTTGTGCTGGATATTAGCACGGCTGTGATACAGTATGATAGATAGATAGATAGATAGATAGATAGATAGATAGATATTTATTGATCCTGATAGAAATTCAAGATATCCACCTAAGTAATGCCTTTGATTAGGGTTTAAAGAATGATTTAGGATTTAGACTTTGTAGATCACCTTATCTGTGAATAAAACAACACAAAATGTCATTCGAAACGACTTGGAAGCAGTTATTAATTAGACTAAGTGTTGTTTAAGATGACCTTTCTTGCTGAAAGTGCTTCTGTGACTGGTTTTAAATGTGGATTTTGGCAGGTATCCACTCTCTCCTCAGTACCGACGCGGGTCTCACGAGGGGAAGAACCGCACGGTTGCCAGGCAACGCCGCCACAGGACAATCAGCCTGAATGAGCCACACCTGGCTGCGTGTTTATTTAAGGGTCATCATAAATGTTTATCATTTAGGTAATACCGGTCAGGTATCAAGGCCAAAGCCAAAGAAAGAAAGAAAGAAAGAAAGAAAAAGACAGACAGAAACAGGAAAAAAAAGCGCACAGAAATTGAGACCCATGCTCTGCCTCCCTAAGATGCCGGTGAAAGAGAGAGAGAATAAGAGAGAGAAAGAGAGTGGCGCACTGTGCTTTAAGCATGCGCGCTCAGGTTAAATATAAAAGTTTAGAAAAGACACAACCACCCCCCCACCCCCTCTCTCGCTCCTATAAATCCTAAGTAAGTGCGTAGGCCCTGAGAGGATCAGTTTCCAGAGCCTCGTCCGATCTCACATAGACGGCGGAGCTCTGTTTATTTTGTGTTTTCAGTTTTCCTTGATTTCCTTTAAAGGTTTAAATGAATAATCCCATGCCATCTCCAAACGGAAAGGTCTTCCCATGCGTATCATAAGCACTCTCACAAACTCCTACTGAACAGACCCCCTCTAAAGCCCTGCGTCAGGGCTCATATAAACAATCCGCTCTCTAATCCGCACCACATACAGTAACAGTACAGACCTACTGCATGCTGCAAAGGACAGTTAGTGTAATTAACCATCATTACAACACCTTTGACATGGAGTGATACATACAGTATACTTGAACGTCCCAGGGCTGTTACCATCACCATCATCACCACTCGTGAAATGCCTCTCGTCCAATCAGATTGCTCAGTTGGGAATAACTGTAATAACTGTAATGTAAGTTGCTATGGAAATCTTGCATTTGATTGGTTCAGAGTGACTCTGGCGGGAGGTTTATATTAATAGTTCTAATATGTTATTTATTCTAAAGCCAAAGCTCTGTCTTTAAGAGGGATTTTGTACATTATGCTGAATGCTGTACACATCAGTGTTGGGTGTAACGCATTAGAGTACTCGGATTACTTTTTTTGATGTAATGAGTAATCCAACGTATTAGGTCCGCCATTTAAGTACACAGTTATTTAGTTATACAGTGGAACCTCAGATTGCGAGTAACTCGGTTTATGAGTGTTCCGCAAGACGAGCAAAGATTTGTAATACATTTTGATTGAAAAACGAGCATGTCTTGGTTTACGAGTGCCGAGTTTTTTGACAGCGACACACACATACTGACACACACACACTCTCTCGCCTTTACACCCCCCCTCCCTGGCTTCACACAGACACACACACTATGCTCTACACAGAAACTCTGCTCTGTCGCGATTCTTTTCAAAAGGTAAGGTGCTGGTTCATTTGTTTTTTTTGTTTTTTACTTTACAGCAGTGATTCCATTAGTGTGCGGTCGCGCGTGTCATTAGAGAGATTGATTTTTTTCCCCCTAAAACAGTGTTTCCATTGTGTGTGTGTTTGTTGTGAAACTTAAAAAGGGGAGGAGGAGGAGGAGGAGGAGGAGGAGGAGTTTTACTGTGTAAGACGAGGCAAGGGAAGGGGCTAATTCCACACACACACACACACACGCACACACACACACACACACACACACACACACAAATATACAAATGCACAAACAGAAACACTTATCTGTCGGGATTTATTTAACTTTTTTTAAAAGGTAAAGTGCAGGTTAATTTGTTTTATTTTTACTTTATATTTTGTATTAATTATTTTTCTGTATTTATTTTTTGAGCTGTGGATCGAATTATTTGAGTTTTCATGATTTCTTATGGGAAGGCTTGATTTGGTTTACGAGTGTTTTGGAATATGAGTCAGCTTCCGGAACGAATTATGCTCGTAATCCAAGGTTCCACTGTATTTTAAAAAATGTAATCCATTATTTAGACAAATCCGGGAGCCAGACAGCAGTGATTCTGTTAGTGTGTGTGTGTGTGTGTGTGTGTGTGTGTGTGTGTGTGTGTGTGAAATTTGTCCTACAAGCCCCTCCCCCTTTGTTATTTCTGCTGTTAGTAGTTAACAGATTATGGGCCAAACTTCGCTGAGTGATGATGGTAGAATTATTATAAAGGTCCTGACTAAAACAACATGTATGAGGAACAGTGTTGGGGGACGTTAATTTTTAAAGTAACTAATTACATTACAAAATTACTGTCATTAAAAAGTAATCATTTACATTACAGCGTTACTTTTTGATAACAGTAACTAGTTTGAGTACTTTTCCATTGGAAGAAAATGAAAACTCCTTTCACTTTTATTATAAAGTAATTCTGTAATGTAGCTGATTACTTTTTAATGACAGTTATTTTGTAATGTAATTAGTTACTTTAAAAAATAAAATAACGCCTCCCAACACTGGTGATGATTAATAGAATCGATTTAATGTTCGTGAAAGAAATGTGTTTTTCGTTTTTTTGTTAACATGCTAGAAAGAGAACGTAAAAGAATGATTGTTTATATCTGACCTAATATATATAGCTATTACTCCAAATGTTAGATGAGGAAACAATTTGAATAACTATACACACAATATCCAGATATGTACACTGTATTACCGTTATATGTTTTTTTTTTTCCACTGTATAAGTCACTGAAACAATCTTTCACATAGAGTGTATCTTCAGGACATAATGTCTGACAATGTTTATTACTAAGTACTGACACAGACCCAGAATGCAAATAAAACAGAGAGAAAAGCATCAACACGATAATGAGGAAAATGCTGCGATAATGTTATGCAAAAGCATGCCGGGAGTTTACAGTCAGTGCCGCAGGCTAAATGAATTCTCCCCGGTGCTATGTTATGACTATTGACATATTCGAATAAAAATGTTGATAAGACGTTTGCTGATGTTTCTATTTCTGTTTCGGGGTGAAACTCGTGAAATGAATAAACTAACGCAGGGGCTTGATCATACTTTACGTGCGGTGCACTGTAGGCTATGTGCAAATGTAGACTTTGAAACTAGAGCTCAACTTGACACTTAGGCGTGCACGCCCACACATGTGCTCAGGTTGATTTTTAATGATTGAAAAATAGAAGGAAATAATATAAAAAGAATGAATAGGGATATAAAAAGGCAAAATGATAGGGTTTAACCATCTATTTATATTTAGTTCAAGACAAAACCCTGTCACTGACCTGTCACGTTAATCAAATGTCTTGTGCCGTACATGAAAGAAACAAGAGAGTTGACATTTAAATCACAGCACTTTTGAGAGATGGGAATGAGCTTACGGCTTGAAGACTCGACTTTGTCGACCCTTCTGTACACACCGCTTGGCGTATACACTTCACATATTAGTACTGCATATACAGTATGGACCAAAAGTTTGGACACACCTTCTCATACATTCTTTATTGTGTTTTTTAATGTGTTCTTTAGCCCAAACGCGTCTCTTCTGCTTGTTGCCTGTCCTTAGCAGTGGTTTCCTAGCAGATATTCTACCATGAAGGCCTGATTCACACAGTCTCCTCTTAATAGTTGTTCTAGAGATGTGTCTGCTGCTAGAACTCTGCGTGGCATTGACCTGCTCTCTGATCTGAGCTGCTGTTAACCTGCGATTTCTGAGGCTGGTGACTTGGATGAACTTATCCTCCGCAGCAGAGGTGACTCTTGGTCTTCCTTTCCTGGGGCGGTCCGCATGTGAGCCAGTTTCTTTGTAGCGCTTGATGGTTTTTGTGACTGCACTTGGGGACACTTTCAAAGTTTTCCCAATTTTTCGGACTGACTGACCTTCATTTCTTAAAGTAATGATGGCCACTCGTTTTTCTTTACTTAGCTGCTTTTTTCTTGCCATAATACAAATTCAAACTCTTTGAATGAGAAGGTGTGTCCAAACTTTTGGTCTGTACTGTATACGCTGCCAGTCAAAAGTTTGGACACATCTTCGAATTTGTTTCCTCAAAAATAAAGCCGTTTATCCAAATTCCTTTGAACAGTTGATATTGAGATGTATCTGCTACTTCTGCTCTGTAAAGCTTCATAACGGCTCTAATCTGAGATGCTGGTTGTTAATTGCTGATTTCTGAGTTTGGTGACTCTAAATGAACTTCTCCTCTACAGCAGAGCTTTTTAAAGACAATCTCACTCATCATCTATATCGCTTAATCCTGTATTCAGGGTCACAGGTGGCCTGGAGCCTATCCCAGGAGACTTCGGGCACAAGGCGGGGGTACACCCTGGACAGGGTGCCAATCCATTGCAGCGCTCACACCCACCCACACACACACACACACACACACACTACAGCCACACAGACAGCAATAATAAAAAAAAAAACCCAATAAAGCCCCGCCCACTCCACCACCAGGGCTTGTTTCTCAGGGAGCGCCAGTCTTTGTAAACTGACAGCTCTGTTTAAAACTACATGACCTCCGATGGAAACCAGAAAAAATAATTTATATAGAGAGGAAACCAGAATCGAGAGCGAAAGTGAAGACTATGTTCACTTACAATAAGCGGACAATTATGGGATTCACTAATCATCAGCGATCTTGGGTTTTACCTTGAACCATCATTGTTAAAAGGGCAATCTAGAGAAACCGTAGACGTTTCGAGGATGTACAGTATAAGGTATGTTTAGGCTATACATTGGGGCCAATACTTTTGAGACAAAAGTAAAATGAAATGTTTTAAAGACAATCTCACTCATCATCTATATTGCTTAATCCTGTATTCAGGGTCACAGGGGGCCTGGAGCCTATCCCAGGACCCAGGAGACTTCGGGCACAAGGCGGGGTACACCCTGGACAGGGTGCCAATCCATCGCAGCGCTCACGCTCTCACACACACACACACACACACACACACACACACACACACACACACACACACACACTACAGCCAATTTGGGAATGTCAATTAACCTAACCTGCATGTCTTTGGAATGTGGGAGGAAACCGGAGTACCCGGAGGAAACCCACCAAGCACGGGGAGAACATGCAAACTCCATGCACACAGAGACGGGAATCGAACCCAGACCCTGGAGCTGCCGCCTAAATACGATCTCAAATTTTTTAAATAATGGAAATCAAGTTCATAAGAACTATGTGCTATTATATGCAATGGAATTGCTCTGCAACAATCAATATTTAGTATGAAGTCTGGTCACCGCTGTCCAACAGTTTTCTATTGGGTTTAGGTCTGAAGATGACCCATTCCATGGCATGGAGGGTTTTCCACTAGTTAATTAGCACAACTAATTAATGTAATCACCTGTTTTGTGCACAGGGAGAACTATAATACATAGTTCACTTACACTGTACACTTACAATAAGCGGATCCTAATGGCTCCCACTGATCATTAAGAGATCTTGGGTTTTACCATGAAACATCACTGTTAAAGGGCAAGCTAGAGAACCGTTAGCCATTATAGAGTTCAAACTGAATAGAACTCTTGGACTCTGGACTCAACCTCCAGGGCAAGCATAATGCATATATCGTAACTTAAATTCAAGCTAACAATAACATACTCAGGTCCTTTTGGGACGTAGGAGAAACCAGATGACGAATCCTGGACAGTAAGAGGGAGAACGCTGCGGAGCTCAGGACTGATCCAGAGACTCATGCTGTATGTGATGCAGCGAGAATGATTTTCTTGAGGACCTGCTGCATCAGGCACATTCACTACAAGACCTGTATGAGTAAGCTTAGCGGATAGTAGGCGTATCAGGGTCACGCCTAGCACATTTCCAGCATATGCTTTAACGGGCACAACAAACATCACACTGAATACTCAGGGTATCCAGAAAAAAAACCCAGTAATAATAAGCTGCATTTGCATAAAAACTGACTGTGTTGTTATAATTTCCTTGATGCTGTTTGTTTTCTTTCAGCTTCTTCAGGTGCAAAGTGAAGCAACTCTTTCTCTTCTCCTTCTCAGTTTAATAAGATGTCTAAAAATCATAGAAATGATCTTCATCACAGGAGAGATGCACATACTGTAATTTACATAATCAAATGCGATTTGGCTGCAAAGTAGCATTCAGTGCGAGCAGGTACAACTCAATTGAAAATTGTCTTGTATAGAGACAAGAGTGACTTTTAACAAACAGAATATTAAATGAAGACACCGCTTACAAAAAGAGGCAGAGAAATTCCTTCATATGTTCTTCTAAGAAAATGCTCTCCTTAAGCTTTGCTTAATGTTTGTTTAAACCCTTATACTCAGGTGTGCAGCCTTTATTTTGCCTCGGTTCAGCGGTGACCTCTTAAGACCTTCAGTGAACTCTCAATCAAAACATTAAAAAACAATAAAAGCAAAATCACCTTTGTTTTTGATTCCTCTTGTGCCATTGTGGCACACGAGTCTCAGGTTGTGGCTCCATGGGACCTCTGGAGTGTGCTGTGGTGTCTGGCACTGAGATGTTGACAGCAGATCCTTCATGTGCTATGGGTCGCGGGGTGCGGCCTCTGTGGATTGGGCTTTTTTTGTCTGGCGCATCCACTGGGTGCTTGATCGGATTGGGATCTGGGGAGTTTGGAGACCTGGTCTTGGATAGATTGGGATGAACTGGGTGTTCTGCTGCCTTGCTGTCATGGAGGTTTGTGCTGCATTGGCTTTTTGGTTCCTGTCGGCATTGGCTTGGGTGCCTATGAGCCTCTCACCAGTTTATTGGTATATAATTGACAATCAATGGTATTCCAATCACCTGTGGGTGGTTTAAATGTTGTAGTTGATCAGTGTTTGTTTGTATATTCTTGTCCCTTTAATTTTAGATTAGATTCAACTTTATTGTCACTGCACAAGTATGGTACAAGGCAATGAAATACAATTATCATCTAACCATGAAGTGCATTTTTAAAGTGCCATATTATTTGCATATATAAACAGTATACAGCGAGAGAGGTAAATACAGTGAGTGCAAATGAGCAAATGATGCAATAAGGAAGGTGTTGTATATCATGATAAAGAATTTGCATATGTAAACAGTATACAGAGAAGGATTTATGTACAATGAGTGCAATGTGCAATGAAGGAAGATATATAGCATGATAAAATAATATGCATATGTAAATAATACATAGAGAACGGTTATGTACAATGAGTGCAATGATTCTAGAAGGTTACCATGAAGGAACATATTGTATGATACTGCAATTGAGAAGGTTATATGTTATATACATGTGTGCAACTTGTTATTGAGAGTGGAATGAGGGAGGTCATTCTATACAATATACAATATGTGCAATAGTTAGAATAGAATGGTGCAATGCTGAGTGTTTTATTTTATGTACAGTAGTGTGAGTTGTTCTTAGCAGGAATTATGGGTGGTGAAATTCTATTTAGTGTCTGTATAGTAGTATTTATGCATATTTTATTGTGTAACTCGCAACCGTTTGTATTCCTACAATCCTTATTTCAATGCAAAGTCTGAGTCTTTAGGACCCGGGGAGAGAGGGGAAATTCCTTCAGAAACAATGTATTTAGCAAGTAGCATTAAAAAATACAAATAAAAATTAGCATCTCAACTGAGTTAGCGCATTATTACAGTCGCAACATGGGAGCTTTTATAGCTACTGCGGTGTGTTTGATGTTTGCTGATGACGGAAGGAAATCTGTGGATCTTATTATCTGTTTGTTGAACTTCTGTTTTAGCCAGCTAATTTACCCGAGTATGCTAACAGTACTTCCCCAGTACAGCTAGGCTGCTGTTGCTAAACATTAGCATGAACGCACTGACCTGAAACACAATGCTGCTCATAGAGGTGAATATTACAGTCATTTTGAAGCTAGATTCACAATTCTCTAATAGAATACAGAAAATTAACATTATACCACACGATTGTTGAATTCTCAAACCTATTGGTTTTGTAGTGTTTCTGGCTTTGGATTGTTGTTTCCATAGTAACAGCTCATTCACAGAAACATGGGTGTGACATGTTTAATGCATAAAGCTTTAATTCGTCGGGTTTATAAATTGCATCAACCATTTAAAAATTACAGTAATGTAATGCAAATTACATTTACAAATTACACTGCCTTAATTGACCGATAAGCTGTATGATGGCCATGCCATTATTTCATGACACATTAAGGGGATTAAAGGTCTAGAGTTGCTTTTGTAATTGCTATGAGATAAGAGGAATAAACCTTTTTATGGAAATTAAACCACTGTGAGGTGGTAATGGTATGGAACCACAATAGGATACAGAACTTACAGTACTGTGCAAAAGTTTTGAACCCCCCCCCCCCCGCCCTTAAAGATTAAAGAAATGGGAACAAATGTTTTATGTAAGATGTTTTACAGCAACCTCATTTCCCCTCTCGTCTGTTCCAACAGCTTCTTGTCTTAGCTTCAATTTTTTAAGGCTTGAATAATTCATACTATAGGTCACTGTGTGACTTAATAAACAAACAAACAAAAAAGAACATTCCCCTGAAACTGCTCAGCTATAGGGCACTGGACTGAAAATGAGAGACAAAGAAGTTCTTTAGGAAGCCTGGAGAACTATTCCTCAAGACTGCATAAAATATACAAGAAAGTCTGTCTCTCTGGAAGCAAAGTCTGAAGAAATGAGGGACTCGGTTTTTGCACAGTGCTGTATAATGGAGGAATTTTGACTTTCTTAATTCTAAATTGTAATGAAAGCATCTTTTCTCCCATTAAGCTACCAAACACACACACCCTCCACTTTTCATTTGATTAATTTTCTGCTCATTTCACCAAGTGATTCACGTCTCTGCTAAGTCACAATGAAGTCACACCCTACATGACTCTGAGGTTTCGGTAATCAAATGCTGTCAATCACATTAAGGTCAACAGACGGATGCTTTTATGTATGAGTGACTCAGAGGATGATGAGCATCGCGGGTGCATATTAAAAAAAGGATCTTTCTTCATATTAATAAACAAACAACAGCTATACATAACGAATACAAAGCCTTCCTTTGTACCCAGCTTTGAGGAAAAGTATCAAATTCACTAGTAATTGGATTACTCATACGACTTGTCAAAGTTAAGAGTCAAAATGATAAAGATGGCAGATGGCAGCCTTTACTCCTCACATTCTCTCGCTCTCTTTCTCTTCATCGCTCTCTCTCTCTCTTTTGCTGTCTGTCAGCTCCAACGATACGTTCAAAGTTTTTCATCCTTCTTCTGAGGGTTTTTATTTACTTAATTATTTATTTTGACGACAGCTTTCCACTCAAAACCAGGCTTCTGTCATCATGTAATGATGTGCTAACAAAAGGAGGTCTTGCTTTATTCACTTCTCGCAAATCGCAAATCTCAGCCATGCGTGTTGAGTCACACGGCGGTGCCACGGCAAGGCCTTGGCTTTCTGCATTTCTTACAGCATGTAAAACAAAGAGATACATAGGAATTATTCCATAACAGGAATTATTGTTTTGTATTATATAAAATAAATGCTTACCGACTTAACCTTGCTTTATTTTTTCTGCAGTGATGTTTGACATTTCCTGGAGTGTCATGATGTCTGGTCTGATTTTCAGATAGCAGTGGAGATGGCATCATATTGATGATCATATTTGTGTTGTTGTTCAGAGGAAACAAATGTACAGGAGACTGAAAATCTATCTGTAGTTTAAGCCCTAGAGAAATGGATGGTGCTTTAATGTTTAAATCATTCAATCCTTAGAGTAGGAGGAGCTTGAATGTCAGACAGAAAGAAAGAAAAAAAGAAAGTTATTTTTCCTTTATCTAGTGAAAAGATTCAAACCTAAGAGCATCAGAGTGTTTCTGCATTTACTATAATTTTAGCTTCTATTGTCTATTTCAGACTGAAATGATTAACTGTTCGGTGATAGACACTTGAGCGTAAACCATTAGCAGTCTCAGCCCAGCGACTAATGATAAAGAACATTCGCAGCCGTTCTCATGGTTTCTATGTGACATTATCTGTAGTAATGTCATGATAATGTGGACGCCATCATCAGCAGAAGTTTTTTTTTTTTCAGTTGATGAAATCTCTAAATGCACATGGAGAATCAGGACAGATCAGACAGGACGTGAAAGCAGTGCAGTAAGTCCCCTATATATGAACATTCGAGTTATGAACTTTCGAAGATACGAACATGTGTTCGTGCTTGTTTAATCGCAAAAGTTGCATCTACATCATCACGTGCGTGCAGCGTGCATCCCAGGATGTCTGGAAGCAAGCGTAAAAGCACCGGCGATGAAGCTGGTCCTTCTAAAAAGCGCCAAGCGATAACGATGGGTTGGTTGTTGGTTGTTTCTTTAACATGAACAGTTCAGCCATCGGCATGATTCTAAAGAACATGAAAAAGCCCTTGGAAAAAGTTAGTTTTATACTGTGTATAGCTGATTGTGTCAGTATCCAAGTACCTAGGCATTGTTTGTTGGGCTTACGAACAAATTTGAGACGAGACGAGCTCTCAGAATGGAACTTGTCTGTATGTAGGAGACTTACTGTACTGGTTACTTGGATGCAGCATGTGTAGCTCTGTCAAGCAGAGAAACCTGCGAGCAGTTTCATATCTAAAGTATCTGAGACTGATGTTAGAAAAAAAAATGACTGTTAACTTTGTGAAATAGGGATTATACAGTACTAGGAGCAGTTTCATGCCAGCCACCGCTATTTTGGACGAACATAGCGCTTTTGCCCTCGAAGTGGGCGTGGCTATACACGTCCATCAACAGAGCAAATCAGAGTGATAGTTTACCGTAAGTACGGTAAGACACTGGGACGACCTTAATGCATCTACAAAGCGCCCAAATAATGATGAAACATGCCAAACCCAGCATGCCTTACTCCAAGAAAGGCAAGTAGACTATTAAAGGATTTATGGACAGTATATCATTGAATGTTTATTCTTCCTGCCGAAAGCTTAAAACCAGTTTGTCTCATACAGTATGTTCTGAGACCGTGTTGCTCATTAGAGCAGTAATGTGAAGAACCACTCAGAGATAAACCACAGGTCATTAGTGGAAATATACAGTATATCCGCAGCAGTCTGAGGTGAGGGTGTATAAAATATCCGCACTGAGAGTGTTAGGCACTAAAATCAAAATGTTGAGAAAGTTATGAACAGTCATGTTCCGACATAATAATAAATATAAAAATAAAGTATCTCCTTTAAACAGGGCTGTTGGCTGTTGAGGAAAGAAGTACAACAGCTTTATTTATTTGTATGAATAAATTAAATTAATAAGAAAGACAGGCAGACATGTACATGGGCTTTAGCCTGAAATAATAATATTACTGATTACATTCAGGGTGATGCTTATTTTTAGCTTTAACCTTTTAACTATTTCTAAAAGAATTTTACCCGCCAGTGATGGGTACTAAAGCTTGTGTATACACACACAGTGGAACCTCGGATTGCGAGTGACTCGGTTTACGAGGGTTCTGCAAGACGAGCAAAGATTTTAAATAAATTTTGACTTGAAAAACGAGCATGTCTTGGTTTACGAGTGCCGAGTTTTTTGACACCGACACACACACACCAACACACACACACACACTCTCTCGCCTTTACAACCCCCCTCCCCGGATTCACACAGACACACACACTCTGCTCTACACAGAAACTCTGCTTTGTCGCGATTCTTTTCAAAGGTAAGGTGCTGGTTCACTTGTTGTTGTTTTTTTACTTTACAGCAGTGATTCCGTTAGTCTGCGCTCACACGAGTGTCATTAGAGAGATTTATTTTTTTCCCGTTAAAACAGTGTGTCCGTTGTGTGTGTGTTTGTTGTGAAAGTTAAAAAGCGAGGTGGGCGGAGGGAGGAGGAGTTTTACTGTGTAAGATGAGGCGAGGGAAGGGGCTAATTCCACACACACACTCACGGAAACACTTACCTGTTGGGATTTATTTTAACTTTTTTTTAAAGGTAAAGGGCAGGTTTATTTGCTTTTATTTGTTGGCTGTGGAATGAATTATTTGAGTTTTCATTATTTCTTATGGGAAGGTCTGATTTGGTTTATTTATGATTTATTATTTATTTATTAATATTTATTATTGGATTACAAGCATAATTCGCTTCCGGAACGAATTATGCTTGTAATCCAAGGTTCCACTGTGTATATATATATATATATAACAATCTTATATTTAACTACGAGGAATTTGGCAATGCCAATTAACCTACATTAACATCTTTATGTTTTTGGACTGTGGAAGGAAACCAGAGTACCTGGAAGAAACCCACCAAGCATGAGAACATGCAAACTCCACGCACACAGACCCGAAGTGGGAATCAAACCCTCAGGCCTGGAGGTGCAAGCCCACAGTGCTTTCCACTACGCCACTGAGCCTAATTTATTATTATTTAAATAAATTTCTTTATGTGAGTAATGCAGTGTCTTGGATAACCAGAGTGTCCATGCTAGCCATGTTTTCATCATTCACTCTCTCACTCACTCATTCATTCAATATACTGCATATCCTGCATATGGCCGTGGGAAACCCCTATCCTAGGGGACTCAGGGCGCTAGGTGGGTTACACCCTGGACAGAGCTCAAGCATGCACGCATTTATGGGTAATTTAGAAATGCCAGTCGGCTTACTCTGCGTGTCTTTGGAATGTGGGAGGAAACCAGAGTACCCAGAGGAAGCCCATCAAGCACGGGGAGAACATGCAAACTCCATGCACATGGCATGCACCTCAGCCCTGGATTAATATTATTATTACTTCATAAGTGTGGTGTTTTATCCTGGTAAGGGTCAGGATGGATTGTGGAATAGGAATACACCCTGGATGGGTGTATATAAAATACAGCTCTCATGCTAAATGCAGCTTTATTTGGAGACTGCAACTATTCCATACCTGTTCTGGCTTGAATAAGTTTGAGTACAGAATGTGAAATGTTCAGAAATTTTAATTAGGGAATTTGTCCCCATTGTCCACAAGTAGTATAACTGGCCTTGGGTGAACTGACAATATGCCATGCTTTTACTGTGACACAATAGATAAGATCTGACAGACCATTTCACAACTAGGAATTATTTCAATACAAAATGATTCAGAGCCATCATTTCTGGGGAAAAAAATACTTTTTTTTTTCAAAAAAGATTTTTTTTTTCAACTTCATGCAAATTAAGCATGATGCAGCAAAGCAATGATTCCTATCCCACTGACACAAATGATTTCTTGGACAAATCACGAGTGTTTTTTTTTTTTTTTTTTAAGATATCGGTGCAAAATCGTTACATTTAAAGCAGTACCGGTGCTGAAACTCTCCTGACTCCTGGCTACGTTTGGTCTGACTGGGGTCGGGGACACCCACACTGCCAGCTGATGTCCGTAAGCTGTTAAACGCGGTTTTACCTTCTTCTCGTGTGTCTAAAAATTAGGTTCGACTTTGCATGCAATTGTTGAACATTTGTTGCATGACGTGCCGTTAGAATACTTAGTTTTGAAATGCAAACACACTTCCGAAGGCCTGGCTTTAGGTATTTTAATTTAAGCTTGTTTATCTTAGCATCCTAACAATACCTGCTGCCGTCAGAGCTTTACTGCATTCATTCGCTGCATTAACACGGAGGGTCTCATTTCCCGAGTTGTGCTTTTAAGTCAGAATGTGAGAACAACATAGATTAGATGGATTTGTATTATTAGAGCTTCGCGACTCATGTGCGGTGAGGGTGATGATGCTTCTTACGTCCGTTTCAGAGAACCAGAGGACAAATATTTCAATTGATTGCTCAGGCATTTATGTGGCGCCAAAGTGATGCACTGAAATCTGCAATCTGATTCGGTTTTAGTACAAACTGGTAATATATGGCACTGGGACTTGGTACCCAACCCTACAAATCACACGATCCACGGGATCTCACGCTCACTCATGCAAACTCCATGTACACAGAGACGGGAATCAAACCCAAACCCTGGAGGTACACGGCGACAGTGCTAACCTCTACACCACCGTGCCGCCTTCCACGGGATCTCTCACAACTTAAATTCCTATATTCCTATAAATAGTTCTCTGTCTAAGAATGCAACCAACAGTTTGCACGTTGATTAGTGTGATATTTATTTTATTGCTTAAAATGTGACTAGACGTTTTAGCGTGTTTGCTTGCGAGACGATTTTTGGACAGCTTAGCAATCGCGACTGAGTGCCCCATGACTTTTAACTCTTAAGATACAAATCTTCGTGTTTGTGTTGCAGTTGATTTAGTAGACTAGATTAAATTAGGAGAGTTGACTCTGGCAATCAGCCACAGGTAAAACGCTAAGTCACGGCTAAAAACAAAATGGAGGGTTCACATCAGTGTCGAATGATTTTAATGGTTAGTGGAACACTCAGGCCAACTTTCATTCGTGTTTTCCAAGACAAACAGACATGCAAAAAAAAAAAAATCTGATTGATGACCTAAACGGTTGCCTTGGGTAGATACCGTTCTTGAGTAGAGTATACTGGACAGAAAAACTTGTTTACGTTCACTCTTCATCTTTAAAATGATTCCTCCTCACGGGCAGCGCAAGAAGCGAGTGGGAGAATCTTTCTGAAACAGTGCCGCGCTTAAGCCCATTTGCAGGCTCTCGTGGCTCATTAAAATACATTCACAGCGGTGTTTGGATCGGGAGTAAAGTCTGCGCGGAATGCAGGATGGACCGAGTTTACCACGGAGGTTTAAAAATAACACACAGAACACACACATGGGGTTAAGGGGTGTTTTGCAAGTATTGATTTTTTGCGAGAGCTAGTTTGAAAGTGCACAAATGCAGACTGGGGATCTAGTGTGTGTGTGTGTATGTGTGTGTGTGTGTTGTGAGAGATGCTGGAGGTCTGAGATCTCACCTATTAGAGTGCAAACCTGTACAGAATGAATAACGATCGCCATCACGATGATGTATGTGCGCATGTTGTCAGCGTTAAACACCGTTTAACTCATTTAATGATGCATTCGGTTTCCTGGCTCAAGATTTATATCAGTGACGTGCTCTCGATTCAGAATTTTGATCACAGGCTTGCGTATGCAATATGAGGTCGTGTGGCAGGAGAAATCCGTTTAACCCGGCACAGATGCACTTTTTTCGAAGGGTCACTTTTATGCCTGTCTCGCTTGAAGTCAAGACGGGAATCATTATATCTTTGAAGTGCGAGCGCACCTTCACACATCAAACACAGCGCGCGAGCGTATCGGGAGCAGCCGGACCTTTTCCATTAAAAAGAAATGAAATTGAGCAAGAGCCAAGCCGTCAATATAAACAACAAAAGAGCGACAAAGCGGGCAAGGATATTTGGAGGAGATCCTGGACTTGGAGTCGGAGTCTCATTTGTATGCAGCATGATGACAAGGCGGGATATTTATTAAGCTAGACGATCCGAGTCTCCTACGCTGTCATTGTGACTACTTGGAATTAAAAAAATATATAATAATAGTAATAATAATAATAATATAAAACACACACACACACACACACACACACACACACACAAAAGGTACATATTATCAAGGTGGTAGCCTCTAGGGGAAGTCTTTTTGTATCTTTAATTACAGGAACATCAATAAGGTGCGCAATAGTTGTACCATTAAGGGGATTTAAATTCTGCCTTGGGTGATCAAGTGGTGTTCTGTTTCTGAAGGTAATGTCACACACATGCCGTCTGTAAAATAAAGCATACTGTACGAGTTGAGTTGAAATAATGACATTAAATACTGTTAAAGGAAACTATTGCTTACTTGAAGCAGAGTGTCTGTTACCACCCTGAAGGGGATTCTGTGAAACAAGATATCTTTTGTTATGGTTTATGCTATACCAATTTCCTGACCAGCCTCTCTCCTGTTTTGAAGCAAACAAGACTAAAAAAAAAAAAAAAGGTTTGTTATGCCAAACAAAGAGAAACTGCAATGCATACATTCTTGCATTTAGTGTTTCCATAGTTACAGCTTCATGTCTGAGACTGGAGACTCCTTCCATGAATGCTAAATAGCAGGAGGTAACTCACTGGCTACGGTATTGAACTACTGACCGGAAGGTTCCAGATTCAAACCCAAGCCACTAAGTTGCCACTGTTTGGCCCTTAAACAAGGCCCTTAACTCTCAACTGCTTAGATGTGCTGTATAATCAGATAATGCAAGTTTTTCTGTCTGGATAAGACCATGTGCCAAATGCTGTAAATGTTTTATTGTTGGTTTAGAAATTATTACGCATTATTTGTTCAGACCTGCTGTCAGAGCTGCCACTGTAGAAAGATCATCACCTTCTGATCAATCAGAATCCCCCTGATAGTCCTTACTTTAGAACAAATACAGTACAGTGATTGTAGGAAAGAAGCTTAGTGTAGAATCACCAGTCCATGTGTCATCATGATTTACTCAAATGATATTAAGCGATAGTATGATGTAACCATACTGTAGACTGTATCACATTTTGTGACGTCACCATAGGTTTTCTGAAGAGCGGTTCTGAAGCTCAAGTGTTGAAGCTCTGGTTGTCACCATCTTGACAGGAGCTGATTCTGCCTACATATCGATTAATCCATAAAAGGGCAAATGGACAAAATTAATCGACCCTGGCTGTTAGTTGGTCCCATCATCTTTCACGGATTGAGACATGCATCTAGACTGTTTTCTGTCCTACTGTAGCTCCTCAGCGGTGGAAGGAACCTCCTTTCCAACAATGTTTAACTGATGGTACTTCTAGTTAATAACCTAGTGAACCAGTGTGAGGTTATTGAAGGGAGCACTTAATGAAATAAGACTTTGTGGATAAAGAGTGTCTGCCAAATGCCTAAATGTAAACGGAACACGTCTACTTACCTCAGTTACTACAAGTTAGCAAACTTAACTTTAGCTTAGCTAAAATTCTAAGGTGGCTAATGTTAATTTACAGTATATACTAACGTCCATCCATCATCCGTACCCTACACTTTGTCCCATTTCAACTCCTACATTTGTTGTGCTAAGTTAAAATACAACAATTCCAGTTAGCTGGTTAGCTAAAGTGATACATAGCAGACAACTAGCGGCTTGACACCTGCATTGCAACTGTCACTCAAATCATCCACGTCCCTAATTATACATAATTGTGTGCCTTAATTTATTTTGAATTACCGAAAGATTTACCTCCCCATACTGTTGTAACAAATGTGAAAGCTACTTATGGAGACAATTATGCAAATCTTTATTTATGAATGTTTGGAAATTGTAACATTGATCGATTCACTTTTGCATCCAACTCCTAGTGGTCATTTGAGGAACTGCATGTTTTGGCACTTCTGCACTGTACTCATTTATCAGAACTGGAGGTTGGTCATAGCCACTAGCTTGGTGCACTAGAACCAAAGTGGGCTGTATTAAGTCTATGCTTCTGCTTGCATGTGTACATTTGCATGATTAATGCAAAATGTGCTTAGAAAGTTGTCTATAATTCCCACACTAATGAGAAGGGCATAAATCTCTCAAACATTTCATACATAATACATTATAATGCATGTCTTCAGTATGTCCAAATGCTCCCGAGTACGGTAGTTGCAGTTGAATTTTCAACTTTACAATGTCAGCTTATACATTATAATATTTATTCATGAGGACTTTGTAGCACCACCTATACTACTGCATTCATGACATCGAGCTGTGTCATAAAAGAAGGATCTGCAATGCTAATTTTGCATTTAATTATTATTATTATTATTATTATTATTATTATTTTTAATCCAAAGCTTCAAAGGAAGATACAGGATAAGAGCCTCGTTCGAGGACTCAGTAGTGGCAGCTTGGCTCCGTTGCCGCGATTTTAATTCACCTTCATCTTCTGCTCAGTAACACAACGCCTTAATGAACGAGAGACCATGCAGTGGACTAGTGAGCAAATGTTAGAGTGTTATGGTAATGTAACCTGACCCTATGAAATCATATTCTCGTTCTTAATGAGGCGACATGCATGTAGGTATATCTATTTATGCTAATTTATACAGATTTAAAAGTGCATAGGTGAGTTTGACATTTACGTGATTTTCTCCACTCCTTGTGCCTGCTCCCCACATTCCCGGCCATGTTCGTTAAGCTCTGCCTCCAGTGTTGGGGCACAGAAAGTAGTGTTTATCAAATGATTAACAGAAGGTGTGTCCAAAAACGCTTTCAGGACCATTCAGGACTGGAAGTCTTATTTAAAAAAAAAAAAAAAAAAAAAAAAAAAAAAAATATATATATATATATATATATATATATATATATATATATATATATATATATATATATATATATTCCAAGTTAATAAAACACATAACCAGTTGCACTTTAAAACGAGACCTTTTATGCAAAATTTACTTTTGGCCACTTTTAGATTTGGAATTTTTTTTTTTTAGAGTTTCCAGTGTGTGTGTGAACAAAACAAAAACATTTATTCCTTTT
Source organism: Clarias fuscus (assembly GCA_030347435.1). NCBI lineage: Eukaryota > Metazoa > Chordata > Actinopteri > Siluriformes > Clariidae > Clarias > Clarias fuscus. The sequence goes on from CM059208.1 coordinate 25,081,555, forward strand.
TTGTCTTTTGTCCTTTTCTTTGGACTGATCATATTTTCCCCCTAATGTGACCTCATATAAGAAAATGCCCTCCTCCAGCTTGATGCTCAGCTCCTTTATGCTATGCTATAAAGGGATTTACAGTAGTAAGATGTTACATTATGAATATGTTTTTAATTGCAAGTAATTAAATAAGATATCTATTGACCCTTTAACCTCCCAGACACTGTGGGTGGGATTAGACTTACAGTAAGTTTCTTAATCTTTTAATAGCACACCCTCTACTCTCACCTCACTGACTTTATTGAATATTGTAAAACAGTAATAGTAAAGTCAGTCTCAACCATGTACTGTAGCTGTAATCTTGACATCAGTTCAACTCATACATACATATTCTCATTCTTTATATCTTAGTAAAGCTAGTAGAGCAATATGAGCAAAAAAAGAAAAGATTCATTCGAAACTAGCAGCCAGAGGATACAGTACACCCTCCTCTCTATGTCTCTTCTTGAGCACAGATTAAGACTAGGTACGCTCTCTTTGAAGGGTTTAAATTCTGTATAAAGGGTTCACAAAAAAAGAAAATTGGAGGCCAGCGAAAGATTAATTCATTTTCTTTGATCTAAGTTGCTTTCTCACCCACACACCATTCCCTCTATTCACACTCTCAATGTTTAAAATCTATTTCAGGAGATTTGCCTTTAGCGAGACCCACAAGGCCTCCTTTTAATAGGTACTAATCACCATGATGGAGTCGCTTCTACTGTGCACTCCTTTTATTTCTTTTATATCAGCCTCTCAGACAGGATTCCCCTTTTGTTGCACAATATGATGACACAGTCTACAGTCTGTATATCCACTAGCAATTCGTTCCTTTTATTTCTACCTTTATGATGTCAGAAAATTGAGGTCTTCACTAACAAGTGTTTTTTTTATTGTGGCCACGCAGCTGTTTTGTCTCAATCCGGTGAATTCTCGTTACATTGTCTGGGTGCAACACTCTTTCCAGGTTTTAATAATGCATCAGATAGTTCTTAACCAATTTCATTTATTGCTGCAATCTCCTTAGTTGTTTTCTTTGCCTGAGCATTCTGAAACACAGTAACATCTTTTCCACTACCAAAGGATATGTTCTTCGATATGGTTGTGTTAAGAAACGAAAAGCTATTCCCTGCATCAGATAGACAGATTTAACCAATTAATCACTGCAATATTTATAAATTAAAATCACTTATATATTTAAATTTGAATGGTGATCTATTAATTTATTTTATATATTTTTTAACTATATAAGTTTGAAATACAAATGAAATAAAATCTACAAATTTTCCAAAAATGGCATTTTTTAAAATTATTTCTTTTTTAATTGCATGTTCAATGTTGTGAAAAAGTATTTGCCCCTTCCTTTAAAAAAAAAAAAAAAAAATTTCTTTGCATAATCAAATCCGGACTTTAATCCGATTGAGACGCTGTGGCATGACCTTAAACAGGCCTTTCATGCTTGAAAAACAGTTCTACAAAGACGAGTGGGCCAATATTCCTCCACAGTGATGTGAAACACTGATTGCCAGTCACACAAATTCTGGATTGCAGTTGTTGTCGCTAAGAGTGGAACAACCAGTTATTCGGTTTAGGGGCAATAACTGTTTCACTTAGGGCCAGCCAGGTTTGGGCAGAAATTATCATTTAAAAACAGCATTTTGTATTTCCCTGGGTTATTGTTGTGTAATATAAACATTTTGTTTGATGATCTGAATCATTGAAGTCTGACAAATGTGCAAAAATAAATGCAATTTTAAAATAAAAAATCAGAAATGGGGCTATTTTTTTACAGCACTGTACCCTGTATGGACTAAAGTGTGTGGACACCTACCCCTCAAATTAACCTAAAAAGCGAAAACATTAATATGGAGTTGCTCTCCACTTTGCTGCTGTAATAGCCTCCGCACTTCTGGGAATGCTTCCATTAGATTCAGGGAGGTCAGGCACTGATGTCATGTGAGGAGGCCTTGGAGTGCAGTCTGTGTTCCAGTTCATCCCAAAGGTGTTCAGGTGGTTGACGTTAGAGCTCTGTGCAGGACACACACGTTTTCCATTCTGAAACAGAGCCTGCTTTGTGCACAGGTGCATCATCAATTTTTTTTTGAATGACACAAATATACATTTTTCACAAAGTCTGCTGCTTCAGTGTTTTTAGACCTCCCCCCCCCCCCCCCCCCCCCCCCCCCCGGATGTTACTATGATATACTGAACTATAATTACAAGCGTTTCATAAGTGTCAAAGGCTTTTATTGACTGTTACATCAAATACATGTAAAGAATCAATATTTGTAGTGTTGACCCTGCTTTTTTATGACCTCTGCAATTCACCCTGGCATGCTGGCAATCAACTTCTGGGCCACATCCAGACTGATGGCAGCCCGTTCTTATATAATCAAGTTTGGAGTTTGTCAGAATCTGTAGATTTCTGTTTCTCCACCCACCTATTGATGATTGACGCCCAGTTCTCAATGGGTCTGGGGACTTTCTTGGCCATGGACACAATTTTTTTTGTTTTCTGAATCACTTTGTCATTACTTTTGCCTTATACCAAGGTGCTCCATCATGCTGAAAAAGGCATTGTTCAGCACCATCTGTTCTTGGATAGTTGGGAGAAGTTGCTCTCAGAGGATGTTTTTGTATCATTCTTTATTCATGGCTGTGTTCTTAGTCAAAATTGTGAGTAACTGATAAAGCAACCACATTCATGAATTGTTTCATGATACTTTACTGTTGGCATGACACAGGACTGATGATAGCGCTGACTTTAATACATTTTAAGAAGGGCAGCAAAGAAGCAACTTCTCTCCAGCAAAAACACCAGGAACTGACTGATATTCTGGCAAAAGTACAGGGATTGGACCTGCTGAGGACTGGGGATATTATTTTCTCAGATGAAGTCCATTTCCGATTGTTTGGGGTAAAAAGCTTATCCGGAGAAGAAAAGGTGAGCGCTACAGTACCTTCAGTCCTGTGTAGTACCAACAGTAAAGCATCCTGAGACCCTTTTCGATTCTATTGTGTAGATTAATTAAAATCAAAGTTAAAAATCTGGAAAATGGAGCAACTTGCATTTAAAAGTTTCATTCTGGCGTTGTGGACATTTTTACGGCATGTATCAAATTACAAACTGAACTGATTAAGTTTATATCTCTTTCACAATGACACATACTGTAGCTCTTCAACAACATGCCCCTAGTATAATATATTACTGTGTAAAAAAAAAAAAAAAAAAAAAACAGAGACAGACAGGGAAACCTTTCAGGTTCACACTTGGATCAAATCGTGGGATTGCTACATGCCATAGCTAAATGGACTTTAACCTGATTTATTCACATAACTAGCAAGGATTTTGCCATCTGGAGGCATTCATTATTTATTGATGAAACCCAGTCTATTTATTATTTATTTAAGCTCAGGTATTGAAATATGATGCAGGTAGAAAAATCATTTCATCAAGCTGTTTTTTTCCCCCTTGTTGGTCTTTAATATACAGTATATTGGTGGCCAAAAACTATTAAGACAACAGATGTCATGTATTATAGTTCTCTCTGTGCACAAAACAGGTGATATCACTAATTAGCTCTAGCCAATCTGTCTGAAGAGTTGTTCTGATTAACTGAATAACTAGTGAAACACTGGCTATGTGACAATGGCATTCAGCTTCTGGAGCCATGTCCTGGGTCATATCCAGACCTAAACCTAATAGAAAACTGTTGGACAGTGGTGAAGAAGGTATTAACAGTCAAGATTAAGCAGGAACGGATTGAGAAAATGAGACCACAGTACTGCAGACGTCTTTTTGACTCTATGCCCAGCTGGAAGAATAAAGGACATCATACTAAATAAGATTGTTGTAAAGCAATTTCAGTGCATAAAATAACAAATTAGTCTTATTACTATGATTGTCATTGTTTTAAGAAAAAGAGAGTTGTTAAAACATTGAATTTGACTTGTCCCAATACTATTGACCAACACTGTATGTGAAATATGTAATAATATTAAATGTTTTACTGTATTGTTGTTGTATTTGAGTATGTTCGATTCTTAACAAACACAAACATGACAACTGTTCTAAATTTGCAATGTATTGTTTACAAACATTTTAGGTGTATTTGGATTTAAGGTGCATTTAAGGGGGATTTAAGGTGGATTTGAGGCTCTGGGTTGCTGATTGGAGGGCAGCCGGTATAAAGTTTGTCCCAGAAACTTGCAGGTCGAATGATCCAATGTGGTGTTGCTAGAAAGAGGAAAAAGCATCCTTGCATTTCTGCTATTTGAAGAAAGAAAAAAAAAAAACGAATTAGATATTAAATTTTATTGAAAATTCTTGACAATATGTTATAGAATCTCAAAGCCATGATAAATGTATAATTATGCATCTTAATTACATTTATTCAATTATTCAGAAAGAAACCATAATATGTAACTACATTCTTAATACATTCTTTATCACAAAATAACCCATCAAAAAAGTAAATATCCATCAAAAAAAGGTTTTGAGGTCCCTGTGCATGTGTGTGTGTGTGTGTGTGTGTGTGTGTGTGTGTGTGTGTGTGTGTGTGTGTGTGTGTGTGCAGTCAATTCTGTTTGAATTTGTACAAATGTCACATAGAGCTTTTCATATAGAAGACAGATGAATGCGGGAGCATGGACGGATATGAAATCAGCACTATTGTAGAAACAGCAGGGTCAAGGCCAAACACTGCGGCTTTTCTGCACGAATAACTGATGACCGATATCACTCAGACCTGAAAAATAAAAAGAGGAAAAGATAGATAGTCTAGTTTATTCCTTTGTTAAAAATCTAATACCTTGGGGTAATCAGTTTTATTTTGAAACCTTTGAAACCTAATTAATTATTCCTTAGTCACTCATCACATTGCACACATTGCAATATATAATGTACATTCCAAATGACGCCTTTTCTTCAAATACATACGACAACCACCAAGTGATTTTTTTTCTTACTTTTTTAATGTAATTTTTATGTAATAAATATTCAGTTAAGTTACCAAATGTGGTTCCTTATATAGAGACTAGAGTCTAGGCTAACTTTTACAATCTGAGTCCTGTAATATGCCGGTGCCATCAGGGAAGAAAAACATTCCACTGAATACACTGAGTACTGGTCATACACTACATTCAGTTCGTCAGCTGACTTCATTTTATTAAAACATAACGTTGCTGTGTCTAGACCTGAGCAACTTCGCTTCATGTGCTTGCCTTCTTAACCTGACGAGCACATCCTTCTGGAATAGGATCTGGATTCATCAGACCACATGACAATTTTCCAATGTACCAAAGTTCAGTCTTTATGCTCCCTAGCAAATGAAAGCGTTTTTTTTCTGATAGTCTCACTAACAAGTGGTTTCCTTATGGATACACAGCTGTTTGGTCCCAATCCTACGAGTGCTCATCAATTTTCACAGTGGAACTTTCATTACTTTTGCTTCTGACCACAATTAGTCCACAAAGATGACATTTCAACAGTGTTTCCAGGTTATAATAATGTTGGTTGTTGTTTAATACAGGCCAATAATCTGACTTTTCTATAATAACCTTTTCTTTGGCCAGGGAGTGAAGTTAGGCTAATCGTGTTGCTGTAGTATAAGAGGAATAAAACACTTGGGGATGTCCAGTTATTGTAAAATAATCACTTTTTTTTTTTTTTACTGTTAATATAACTCGGCTTCTCTTTTGTTGATTATTATCAGATTAAAAGAATGCCGCCAAACATTTATTTCCTCTCTTAAACATTTGACGTGCTGTAGAACAGATTGAGGTTTAAATGGTGTACGCTTTTCATGCATGACCAATATCCTGCTTCACTGAGTTCAGCTGAAGTTTCTATTTTAAATGCTGAATGAACCGAATGTGTTTGTATATAAATATATTCTAGTTTGTAATACTGAATTATTATCATTTCGTGACATATTCTGTCATGGATTCCCTTTTTGCCTTCTGGTTCAGGCGCCATGGTGACAGTTTGTTTTTGTTTCTGATCCGGTCCTGTTTCCGTCCCATCTTCTGTCATTTCTACCCGCCACAGCATGACAAAGCCACTGTTTCTTTTCCCCCTTTAATTCGTCACCCATCCATATAAATAGATTTGGTTTTATTTGCACGCTCAGCACTGTGGTCGTTTATCAAACTCATATCGGAAACAGCGTGTCACAGCCCATTAATATCGCTGTTCACATACCATTAAAAAAAATATTCTGAATCTTAAAAGCACTTGGGGCCGGCACATACTTCATAAGTGCCACATATTTCATAATTATGATCCCAATATTGTAACTTGTGACCTGACAATGATGAATATAAATGAAGGTCTACTACTTGCTTGTAGGTTATGGATACTATTAGACACATCTTCATCTAATAGAAGTTGTTTTTGGCACATTCAGACATGTGTGACTATCTCATGAAAATAAACTGGTACTCTATCATGTGTGATTTTAATATCTGTCTCATTTTAACATCTGCAGATCCTTCAAAAGGACTGATATTAAATATTCTTTTGAGATTTATATATTCCCTTTCTTTTTGTCTCCTCAGAGATTCGGGAAGCGTTTAAGGTATTTGATCGCGATGGGAACGGCTTTATCTCTAAGCAGGAGCTGGGCATGGCCATGCGCTCTCTGGGTTACATGCCCAATGAAGTGGAGCTGGAGGTCATCATCCAGAGATTGGACATGGATGGTGAGGAAAACCACAAACACAAACAAATACCCTACTGAACTAGTTTTCATATGCATTAGCTCCTTCCATTCCATTCATAAAGAAGAAAGTAGTGGAAATTTGGATAAATAGTGGGGGGGACTTTCCTGTATTTTTAATGTAGTCTTCAAGAATAGTTTTCAAGCCTGCCTGAAAGACGTTTTTGGCTCTCATTTTTGGCAAGGGTTCATCTTTCATTTTCAGCCCAGTCCCTGTACCTGAGCAGTTTTGAACAATGTGTTGTTTTTTTTAACCACACAGTGACCTATTAATCATTTAAGCATAAAACCCATCTAACTTAAGGCATGAACCAGTGAGAAACAGGTGCAGATGATGACAGATGATCAGATGGTGATTAGTATACCGGTGTTGCTGAATGCTGAGTGGTTGGAACAGCCGAGAGGGGAAATGAGGTCACTGCTGAGGTTGTTATATAAATAACCAATTTTTAGAATGTATCTTTAGACAATTTGCAGCCTGTCACAGTAAAAAACATTTGCTCATATTTAATCTGAATCATTTAATTCAATTTGATATGAATGTGCACTGTATTATACACAGTACTGTAAAACTGTGTAATTAAGCATCAGGTATAAAACTGCTTGAACAAATTATTTTTGAACAAGGTGACAGAACCAATCCAACAATGATCTGTATCTGAAGATTCATCCTTTTTGTAACTAATCTGGTTCCTGGAGTCTGGTTCCTCTCGAGGTTTCTTCCTACTGCCATCTCAGGGAGTTTTTCCTTGCCACTGTCGCCGTCACCCTTGGCTTGCTCATCAGGGACAATCTCGTTATTATCTAGACACATTTTTCTCACTCATACACACTTTCATACATTTTCTTTGAATTGAATTGAATTAATCAAGTGAGATATATTTAAGCAAACACCACCTCCATTACCAACCTTATATAAAGACATGTAATGTCTTCTGAGCAGCTTGCTAACTAACCAGCTAAATGCTGTTACGGTTTCAGTAGTATGTATAGTTGCTAGTTTGCTAGCTAGTTCATTTAAATTCATACATGTTTCTAGGTATATAGTTACCTGTTTAGCAAAGGCGCCATGCGAGTCTAATACACTCACCCAACTAATGGTTAGACGTTGAGCTGTGAAATGACAATATTGTCACAAGTTTTGGCTCATTTCCTTTGAGGATGATAAATAGCTGATAGATGAGTATCCCTCACTCTATTTGTCTTCTCTGTCTCAGACATCGTTGCATGAAGTGCTGCCTTTCAGTAGTAAACTGCTTTATTTTTGATTGACATTGAACATTGTTAATATATTCCAGCAACGTTAAAACTATTTAATCAACAGTTATAAAGAGAGTTCATGTAGTCTGATACTTTGCACAAAACTTTCTCTCTTTCATCTCTAGACTTTTTCACAACATCTAACATCACCTAAAACCTGTCAATCCTGCTTCATTCTGTTCTATGAGGTGTGTTCAATTCAATCCGGGACTTTTGATTGTGCAGAATAAAACCCCCTTTATTTCTCTATTTAATCCCCGGCTACACTAATGCACTTATCCCAGAGTTTCACTAGTGCTTGGATACCATCAAGGTAGATTGTCTGTTTCCGTCTGGAATGCAGGTCTTCCTCAAACTCCTTTAACGGCTCAAACATGTGGAGATGACTTGTAGCGAGGTCAGGACTGTACGGGTAGATGTTGCAATAACTCCCAGCCAAGATCCTGTAATTTTCCAGTTTGTGATAGTGTGTGCAGTTCTCCTTAGACAGATGTGTGTCTTCTGTAAGCTGGCGACAAGTTATCTGTTGATTTTCAAGGATCAGGCTTTCCACTTGCTGAATGTCCACAGGAACAACTGTGTATACTCTGAGCCACCTTGTCAATCATTTAGTACACTCAGTCACTCAGTCACTCACTCACTCATCGTCATGTTAACACTAAGTTTAAACTACGTGTTCCTCAGTACTCTGTTTTTTTCTTAAGTCAATACCCACCACTGCGGCACACACTGACAGAGTATATCACTGTTTTTATTGAATTTCATCCAATTTCAAAGTGTCCTTTAATTAAAAAAAAATTATACCGTAAACATCACCCAAATTTTTACATGCAATCACTGAATGCACCTTTAATCACATTTAGTCTTTAAATCATCTGGTTTTAGAGTAGAAGATACTGTATCTAACACCAACATTTGTATTTTCTGCCCCTTATTAATATATTTGAAAAAGATTTTGCTCAAGCATCTCCTCCTCTCTCTCTCTCGTTCTGCTTCACTGACTCTCTCAGGAGATGGCCAAGTGGACTTTGAGGAGTTTGTGACACTCCTTGGGCCAAAGATCTCCGCGGCTGGGATGCCTGACAAGTTCAACGGCACAGATTTCGACTCCGTGTTCTGGAAGGTAATTAATACGAGACTCTGTCTTATTAAAACTGACATGAAGCGCAGTCGGTTCTGTCTAGGTATTCACCCTGGCATGTTGTGTTCATCAAGCAGTCGAATAAAGAGGCGAGGCGCATGTATTTCTATTCCTGGCCGTTTTTTAAGGCACTTTGGTTGATGTGAAAATTAATATTTTTATTTACAGTCCAGCAGAGTTTGACTTTTCCTTATAAGTTTAAGCAGCAGGTGTGAAATCGCTTAAGGGAGCTAGTTAAGGTTTCCTGTCACAACTCTGCACTGTTGTGTCCTTGAGCGAATCCCTAGACCCTAGTAAGCAGAAGGTCCTCACACTCTTAACTGTACACTGGGGTTTACAGGTCTGTGTGGGTGTGTGTGACAGCTGAGCTACCCTTGTAATAATCCCAAGACAAAAGTGGAAATGGTCAAAAGGAAACCTTAAACTAATACACTAACTTAGACACTTTTTTTTTGGCACCTACAATAATTTGCAATAACATTGGAATTTGGCCCAAGCAGTTTTAAAGTGCTGGCCCTATCATCTGAAGATCACTAGTTCGATTCCTGGGTGATGTTGTAGCCTCCCGCAGCCAGGGCCCAAGTGAGAGCTGATCAGCCAAGAGTATCTAAGCGGGGTGGGATGAGAGGCACGTAGTGCTCACATCAATCACGGCTCTAGAGACAATCATGGGCTTCTGCGAGCTCACGCAAGCGGAAGGAGCAGATAGCGTTGGCCTCCCGGAGTGTTATGTCGCCCCAATGGTGCGTGTGTGAGCAGTTCGAAAAGATGCGGTTGGCTGGTGTCACGTGGTGCTTAGGAAACACTAGATAGCCTTTGGCCCTCCCTGACTAGTAGTAGTCACTTGTCTTAAGTATTACATCAAGCAAGACAAAAACAGCCTATGTGAAACACACGAGCTTATCTATGTGTCATTGCACCCTATGAGGTAAAATAGTTTTTCCCTCTTGTTTAATAGTGCGACATGCAGAAGCTCACTGTGGACGAGTTGAAGCGTCTCCTTTACGAGACCTTTTGTGATCACCTGACCATGAAAGACATCGAGACCATCATCATGACGGAGGAGAACCACATTGAGAACCCTGAGGACTGCCAAGTGGATATTGATTGTAAGCGTTCGTCATGATTAAAACTCATTCATTCAATGAAATCATCATTATCATTGTGAGCTGCTTGATGTAAGGCTGAGATGAATTGCGCATGGTTTCTGTCCTTGATAATTTTTGTGATTTCTGTCTTTCTGCTATTTACCAATAACCCACTGCACTATTAGAAAACCTTGGTAATCTTTTGGTCTACTGTGTCTTCTGCCTTTTGTCTTCATCCCTTTTTAACTGTCTTTACTCAGCGGAGAGTCCGACACAGCAGGTGAAACAGACTTGTGTAAGGAAGAGCCTGATCTGCGCCTTTGCCATCGCTTTCATCATCAGTGTTATGCTGATCGCGGCCAATCAGGTGCTCCGCAGTGGCATGAAATAACGTTGGCGATCAATCACAAACCTGTGAACATTCAACATTGACTTTAAGCAACACTTAAGCTAAACAAATTACATGACCACAAGAATTGACAGACTGAGTCCAAACAAACCACCTGACAGTGCTGTGATTCAATTTGTTATTCATTTAATTGCAAATTTGTAATAAGTACTCAATGGAATATATTATATACAGACTGCAATTAAAGGAAGAAAAAAAAACACTGATTGGATCCACATCATGATCAGTTCATGTGATTTGAGAAACTCTACTTTCTCATTGGCTTTGATGTCCAAGATGCATGGAAACCTCCAACCCAGGACTCTCCTCCTCCTTCAGTGCATGAAGTAATGAAGTGATGCATGGACTTTCAGTAGTCTTATAGCATCTGGCATTTTATCTGTATGCCAGTGGAGGAGTCAAGGATGTCATCTTTAAACTGGAAATAGCCTCTATAGCCTCTATACAGTTTGTTGATCCATGTGCATGACTACAAGGGCTGTTCAGGATATGCTCATGTTGTATAGAGTGTGTGTATGTGTGTATTTGTTATGTGTTGTTTGTCAGGTACTGTGCTTTCTTACCCGTTGCACTGAGCACATTGTAGTAATATTTCACACTGCCAAAGGGGGGCACAGCAGCCCTGAAGTGTCATTGTGATGATTGTATCAAGGTTTTGTGTTTCTTTGGAACTGGGAACCGAAGTTGATGACTCTTGAGATTTCAATTATTTATATTAATAGCTCTTTCAATATCTTAAGATCCTATAGTGTATTAACTCCTAACTGCTCAAAAATATACTGGTCTTTATTGGTCTTTACATTAATTTTTGCTCAAATTGGTTTGGGTGTGGCTCTATCAGACATAGGCTCTATGTCTGATTATGTTGATTATATTGGAATAATCAGTAACCTTACAATAGCACTTATCAAAATTGTAGTGGCTTCTTTTCTGCAATTAGCGCAATAGTTTTGTAACAATGTAGATCAAATATACATAGTCATTGAAAGTAAAACATATCCAACCAACCTATCAGCCAGTCAAACAATCAATCACCCAATTAATCAGCCAACCAACTAAAAAACCAACCACCCAATCAATCAGGAAAACAACCAACCACTCAACCCACCAAGTAATTAGTCAACTAATCAACCAGCCAATTAGGCCACCAACCAACCATCCAATCAATCAACCATCCAATGAATCATCCAACCAACCAACTACCATTAACCTCCCCAATCAACCAATGAATCAACGACCAATTAGCCAGTCATCCACCAAAACAACCACAAATCGTCTGACTGGTAATTGGACCAGTGATTCCATTTAGTTATTACATTTCTGGTATTTCTGGTGTTACATTTCTTCCCTCCAAGCGGGGTAATTTTTAAAAGCTTTAATAATAATAACAATATTTTTGTTAATGTGTTATATATATTTTAGCTTATCGTACACTGGCACTTCTGTCAAAGAGATAAAACTATCTAACATTATGCAGTTTAACACACCCACACACTTTCCCATTAGATGGAAAGCACTTCAAATCTTTAGTAAATAGCTTTTAAATTTCGAAAACACGTTGACAAGGACTTTAAAAGACTAAATTGCTCTTTTACAGAATAACATGAAAGAAATTGTAATGTGAAAGATGAAAGATTGGGTCAAACTCAGGACTTCAAGGTGTACAGCAGCATGCTTGATTTGATCAAGACATGAAAGCAGCAGGATAACGATTGCTTTAAGGGGTTGTACAGCTTCTCTTTCATTGATAGACAGATGCATACAATAAAAGAAATCACAGTCTCAAGAGACGTTAACGGCTGGTTCTCTGTTTCTGGGAAAAAAGAAGGATGTCTGGTTCAAGAAACTCTCTTTATGTTTGGCCAGGAGTGAAATTTTACACTGACTTAAGCTATGAGGTTAGTGGTGCTTACAAGTAATGGAGATTTATAACCATGAGTTTAGCCTGTGTCTAAATCATCACACAAGTTGTTTACTATCTCAAACTGTCTCGCCTATCTGGTTTCTGAAACACCATTACATGCAGTATAAAAAGGTACAAACTGACCAAACAATCATAGCTCCATTGGAAAGCCACATTTTCTTAACCTTTTACTGTATTAAAATTGTGTTATAGAATATTTTCAAAAGAAAATATTTACTAAAGTATGTGTAACATTTGACTTCCTTATATTCAATTTCATATATTGATGATTACCAATAATACATACACTTTAAAAACTGCTGGGTTAAAAAACAACCCAACCCTAACCCAGCTGCTGGGTCACTATTGGACAGAACGCGCGCTGGGTTGTTTTGACCCAAGTGCTGGGTTGTTTTGACCCAAGTGCTGGGTTGTACCATTTAACCCAGATTTCTGGGTTGTTCATCTGACCCAACCAGTGGGTTAAATTGATACTCTTGCTGGGTTAAATGTTAAAGTGGTGGGTTATTTTATCTGACCCAACCAGTGGGTAAAATTAACACTCTTGCTGGGTTGACACATTCCATTTGATTTTTTTATTTTCAAAAAAGACACAAAATGTACACAACTTCACATAATGTAAATAGATTGTCACAGAATAAGAAAATGTGAATAAAAACATAACATTTTTACCAAAATGTCAGACAAAACCATATAATCTTAAGCTGACCATTTGTTAAATATAAAATAAATGTACTGTAACATAAACACTCTGTAAAACAAAAAAAGAGACCCCTGTAATTCTGTATTTTTTTGCATTTAATACAATGTTTAAAAACTTTTTATATAGAAGTTTTCAATACAAATCTTATAATGCCCACATGACACAAATATTCCCCATTTTAATATTTTAACTATCTGTTATTTAACTATTACTATTTAATTTCCTTCAAAAATGACATTAAAAACAAAAATGATAAAAACGTTTTTAAATATTATTGATTAAATGTTTAATGATCAAAATTTTAATGACACGAGATGAGTACTCGTGTCCATCAATCTGATCTACAGTATGCTGGAGAAACTCCCAGGTGAGAAGACACTTCTTAACATCAATGACAAAAAAAAAAAAAAAACTAGCCTTCACCAAAGAGTCTGTGTCAATAATGCAACAATGGAAGGAACAAAACACGGAACAATGCTCCAGTCATCTCCATATTTTGCAGATATCATCCTCATCATGTTGGTCCACCTATGGATTATACAGCATCACTTAGTGTTGCAATATAACTAACATTTACGTTCAGCATTTTTGTTAAAGACGTACAGCTACATATGTATTTAATGCAAAACATCTTTTCTCTTTTCAATACATAAAAACACATAACGTGAACATGAATTTAGTGTATATTTCTGACACTAATTTACCTAACTATTTAACATGTGAGGGATAACAGGATATGGTGCTCCATCTTTTCAAATTCTCAACAAACACTAGATGAATATGATATTTAATGGTGAATTTACAACCATTACAATTTACAAGTTTAAAGAAAAAGCTTGTTTTAAGGCTACGACTTATCCATGATGCTTTCTCATTTTTTGAATAACAAAACAGAATGGGAAAACAATATTAATATCAAAGCATTTATTTTAAACAATAAAATATGCTTGCTCCTACCACAAGTTACTAAAAAAAAAAGTAAAAATTTACATTAACTTGCCATAAAACACTGAGTGCTCTGAGCATGATCCAGTCAGAAGTGAAGAATCCAGAAAGTTCTCCAAAGAATAAACCAACTGCTGAGTCAAAATAACATCTTTTTTTTTAACAGACAGAAACAGAAGACATATTAAGACTGTCATTAAACATATCCCAATAGCTTCTTCTGACACCTATTAAATATTATAAAACATGCCAAGAGACTTTCCACACACACAGCTTTAGCGAAGATTATTAGTAATTTACCTAAAATTACATTTAAGATTACATTTAGTATTTTTTTTTATTTGTGTGTGCTACAAACGCACTTTTATCATAAAATACACTATGAATTTATTAAAACATAGAATATTAAAACATGAACTCCTCTCACCCCCATATCAGAGTGCGACTAAAAAGGCGGAAAAGCGAATAAATATGAAAATGAAGAATCCAGAAAGTTCCTCATGCCGTGACTCAATTCCATAAACGCAAAGAGCGGACTTGACTTGGAAGTGCACACTCGAGGGTTTGAGGACACCGGGTATAGTGCAAATAGAACGCAGCGTACAGGATGCTTATCACAGCCGCGATATTATTATACCATAACCGTATTATACCAAAGAATACCTGTTAGAAATACATAAAATGAAAAAATCCGCTGTTTTAACCACTGCAGTGACGTCACAGCCAGCGGTCGTTTTCAGAAGTTTCTGCCAAGATGAGGCTATGTTTTGCGGCTACATAACCGCGGAGCACCGTAGGATTGCCTGGAGCTCAAATCTCCGAAATCATTGGGGCACTTTTTTAAATAGATGCTATCTTTAATAACCGATTGATGTTTTGAGCTGTACACACATACATTCTCGCTTAAACAACTCTTAAAACTACACTTGGTGACACAATAACAGTAATATTTCAAACATTTTGCAGGCTGCCGTTTGGAGAAATAAAGAATAAACCAGTTGTTGGGTCAAAATAAACCAACCAGGTGTTCATTTGTAAATGACCCACTACATCTCATTTGACCCAGCATTACCCAACCCAACAATGTGTTTAAAGTCCCCGAAATAACCCAGAATTTTGACCCAGCATGAACAGCCCAACAATTTGTTTACAGAAACAACCCAGCATTTTTTAGAGTGTAGCATAATTATAATTATAGTATAATTTAATAGGGAAAGAGTGCCTCCAAAGTGTGGTGTGTGCTAAATCTTCTAGTAATACAGCTCAGATACCAGTTTAGCTAGCACAGCTGGTAGCTGTAAGCTTTCAGTACTTGTTAACAACATTAGGCTCATAGTGACAAAATAACATAACCAAGAAAGCACCAATAATAATTTTTTTAAAAAAAAACTGTTTTTTTTTTTTTGGGCCAAACTCACTTTCATCATATAAATAATAACAGCATAAAATATTCCATCTGCAAATCACTATGCATAATCCAAACATTCAATCCTATGTACAGTAATTGTTTTTTGTCCTTACACAACTACTTTTGCACTGTTGATGCATGAAGTGGCGTGTCAGAGATGACACGAAGCTAGACGAGTGCACTAAGTGCATCTTACCAACAATTTACTGTGATTTCAGGAAAGACTTTAATAATTTGACTGTCCAGACACAATGTAATATAGTGAAAGTACACTCAAATATATTCTATCAGCATTAAAAAATATATATAATGTAATGTATTGAAATATATTACAGTATGTTCATACTTTATATTTTGGATTGTATTCCAGAATATTTAATTTTACAAGTGGGTAAATACTAGAGCTATGAATTATAGGTACACTCTCAATCCAGTTCAATTAGATTTTTTGTCATCTTGCTTTGATTCAACAACACTAACATATATTTTCTGATTTATTTCAAGCTGATATATTTATAAGTACATATAAGTATCTTATAAGCATTGAAATTCTGTGTAGCTTGTGTTGTTTAATGTTTCGATGTCATGTTTCATATAAAATGCTGATCGATTCCTGAAAATATTTTGCTCCACACACTCGCAAAATGAGTCTCGCAAAATGAGAGTGTTTGTACCAGATGGAAGCTTTTTGTATTTTGTGCAAAAGCTTTGGTAAATTAAAAAAATATATAGCCATTTAATGCTTGAAAGTTTAATTGAACTGACCAGCGAAAAATAAGTAACATTCCATGAATAATTAAATTGCACAGCTCTAGTAAATACTCATTAGAGGAAAATTCACCCTGTTATTCATGATGTAGTACTCTGTATGTCTGGGATTCTTCATGATGCATGTCTTATATTTTGAATATTGTCTGGGGGAAAAAGGAGGCGGGGGTAATGCTGTAATGCTATGTGATAATTCTGATTTGTTTTTCTGTATATACAGTAGCATGCTTTAATGTGTTTCTCAGTCAAATCTACCAGATTTGTTTGTCAATGTTTTCTGAATCTGTGTGCAGTGTGACCCACTGACAGCAGATGGAGTGTAAAATCAGTGCAGTCCAAATCACACACGCAAAATATGCTTCACGTTCGTCTAGGGTTTAAACAAGATGACTTTGGGTTCATAAACTACCAGCTATTGGAATAGCAAGGTCCGACAGCCTGAATTCATGACCAAGAACTGTTTCATTTATGAGTTATACATTTATGCAGTAAATTTGAAGTACAAATTTCTAAAGATATATTTTTCACACAGGATTTACTATTATAAGTCTAACACTTAGTATTTACAATAACAGACTGATAACATGTAATGAGGCCTGTTCTAATTTACTCAATTGCTTAGTTTACCATAACAGTACTTCCCCTTATACCACACCAAATTGGCAATTTGGTATAAGTTCCGTCATTTGCATTTTAATAGTTATTAACGGTTATTTCCTTATTTTTCAAGACAAAAATTGCAACTTGTGACTTAGAAACTTTAAGCCCAACCACCAAATGCATGAAAACTTTGGTACTGTTAAAAAAAGTTATAAATTGACAGCAAGATTCACAATATAAACTATTAAATTTGATTAAGAAGTATCACAAATGTTTATTATGAGTTTCTATAATACAATCTCTAAATCATAAATTCAAATACTTCACAAATGAAAACATTAATACAATTGCAATAATATATAAATTTGGGATTTGTAGCAGAACTACAGTCAGAGATTCATAAGACTTTTACAACGTTGTTGCATACAGTAACTAACAGGTAACTATAGTCAATTTTATTTAGGAAACGGTACTGATGACATCCTGATTGCTGAAGTGAAAGTCATAAAATAACAGACTTTTGGACCTTACAGCCAGCCTTCTGATTATTTGACACATTTGGTCGATAATGATGGATTAAATCAGGTGGACTGGTCTAGATAAAATATGCAATAGATACATATTTTAAGGGGCATGATCAGTGTTTTCAAACAGAATCTAGTGTGTTAGGGTGAGGGGACAGCATTGTTAATTACTGTAGGTATTGTGTTACTGTGCTAGCTGAAACACTGTTCATATTTCTGTGTGGAAATATATTAAGATAAAAGAGACATGTTGGACTTATATAAAATAAGAATGTTTACTTGAGAGTGTACGTATGGTGCATGTACAGTATGTCATTCATTTTAGAATGTTAGCCAGGTACAGAGTGGGCATGGCTATGAGGTGCTGTTTAGGCAATGGAACAAATTACAGTTCTTACTGTATATACACACACTGCTCTGACAGTCGGTGATTTACTTCTAATATAAGAAAAAAATGCGTTCGACCTGTCACATTACCTCACAGATACACAAAATGTGCTCTTATATTAGCTTCACTAGTTTTACCTCACTCAAACTGATGTCAAACTGATAAACAGATGAAATCTATCATGTTCACATAAATTAAATCTAATGGTAAATATGAAATATAATGATAAATATAAGATTTTTGTGTGAATATAATATTTTATTACTTCAGAAAAAAGTGTGTTAATGTTTTGTGTGAGGTAAAATCATGAATGTGAGTGTATGAACGATATAAATCTTGAATGTTTCACTTTTTAAAGGTAAAAGAGTTTTGAATGTTTTGTAAAATATTAAACAATGAATGGGAATATGTAGGGTAACGTTGAATGTGAGTATTCTTTTTTTTTCTTTTGGGAATGAGTAAGGTTAATGTAATAGTTGTGTGTGATTGTGTGAGCTACACATATGAATGTAAGTGATTTATGTAAACATCTGCAGTAAATAATGGATATGAGTCTAAGTGGTGTGTGTGTGTGTTAGAATGTATAGAACATAAAATATGAAATTTGTATGTGTTGTATGTGTGAATGTGTGTTTTTGTGTAAAATGGTAAATCAGGGTTTTTTTTTTTAATGGTGAATCTGAGCAGTTTTGTGTGAATATCTGAGGTAAAATGGTGAATCTGAGCAGTTTTGTGTGAGTATCTGAGGTAAAATGATGAATATAAGCAGTTCTGTGTGAATGTCCAAAGTACAATGGTAAATCAGAAAAGTTTTGTGTTAATGTGTGAGGTAGAATGGTGATTTAGCGCAGTTTTTGTAAATGAGGTAAAATGACAAATCAGAGCAGTTATGTATCAATAAGGTGAAATGACAACTCGGAGCACTTTTGTGTGAATGTCTGAGGTAAAATGGAAAATCAGAGCAGCTTTGTGTTGATTTGTGACGTAAAAGGGTGAATCCGAGCAGTGTTGTGTGAATGTGTGAGGTAAATGGTAAGTGAGAGCAGTTTTGTGTAAATGTGTAAGGTAAAATGTGTATGGTAAAATGACCTTCTAATCAGAGCAGTGTTGTGTAACTATGTCATGTAAAATGGCACATCAGAGCAGTGGTGTGTAAATGTATGAGGTGAAATGATAAATGTGAATGACTTCTATAATGGTTAATGGGAGTGTTTTCCATAAGATGAACCGCTGAATATGTGTATGTTAGAGCAAAGGTTTACATAACAGCCCCTCAAGAAACCCT
Organism: Clarias fuscus; assembly: GCA_030347435.1. Taxonomy (NCBI): domain Eukaryota; kingdom Metazoa; phylum Chordata; class Actinopteri; order Siluriformes; family Clariidae; genus Clarias; species Clarias fuscus. The sequence goes on from CM059208.1 coordinate 25,100,738, forward strand.
CATGTATGACATCAGCATTTCTTGAAACATACATGCTTTGTCATGGGTTGTGTTATCTGTCCCATTGGTGTTCTATATGCACTGAAGCAATACATCGATTGTTGAGGCAGGTACTGCATATATGGACAACTGTGTACAAACCTGTAAGGTATCTAAGATTTCAAGGTGCAAGAGCTGAACAAGACTGGTGGGATATTTTATTTTCTTATTGCACTTTAAACTTTTATTATACACAAGGTTAATTCATTTACTTTGTCATTGGATCAATGATTACTGTAGATATACTGTATATACTAAATGAGTTTTCTATTACATAAATGTTTATGTTTGTAGGAAATATATGTACATGTCGAAAATAATTATTTGTTCAAAAGATGGCAATATATAAAGCAGGCCTAAGAGGTTGGATGTAAGGCTTATCCTTGTGTAGTTTTGTGGGGCAAAAATACAAACATTTGTCAAAGGCAGTTCCTGGTTTTAAATATGTGAATACTTGAGATACGTATTAACTGTGCTGAATGTTGTTAATTTTTTTTATTTGCTCTACACGGACTAATTTTTGACCATTATTTACAATTATTTTTCTTTACTGAAATTTTATGCGGTCATCCGTTTGGTCTTATTTTGGATTACATGTATATTTTTGTTGTTTTCTTTTTTTCCCCCCATAAATGTATTTATCGATGCACCTCAACATGCTCTTTCTGAGCTTGGGTAAATCTGATATGTGATATGTGCGTGTTGGGTTCAGCCTGTGAAGTGTGTTTACGGCGTCTTCCTGTAATACTGTATCTGACGAATAAAAAAGGCCAGACGTCTGGCCGAATGCAGTGCTATACACTTTTGTAATAACACAACATGAGATATGAGTTCATGTTAGTTTGTCAACACCTCTCACAATTTTTCCGATAACTGTTCGGTGTGTGGTGTATAGACTCTGGTTCTAAAGAACAGGTAAGTACGAGAAACAAACAAATTTACAGTACAGTATACCACATGCCTCAGTATTTTGAGGTAGTAAACAAAATGTCCTTCTGCTTCACTTACATCACTTACTGTACATTCATACATATAAAATCATGATATTTGTGTGGATGCATTTGTTTAATCTGCTTATGTGATTAATGACTATGTATGAAAGGGTGACAGAAGAAAAAAAATAGGTGTACCTTGGGGGCATTCATTTCTTTTTCTTGCATTGTTTGGTTCCACTTGTCTCTTTCCAGCAAAATGTCACAGCAAATCAGTGTAAAGGTCTTCAGACTGATCGTGGTTTCTTCCAGGATGACCTTGCACACCCACAGGGCACAATAGCTCACTAAATGGTTTTATGAAAATGAAAATGGTTTAAATCACATGGTAAGACTATGGTCTTTACACTAACTCAATTGACACCTGCAGGAGATTTTGCAGTAAAGTATTAAAAAGCGCTCTCCAGCATCATCTTTAAAACACTAGCATTGGACGAATCTTGTAGAAAATCAGTGGGGCCTCCGAGTGGCTCAGTGGTTAAAGCGCTCGCCCTATCATCCGGAGATCGCTAGTTCGAATCCCAGGTGGTGCTGTAACCTCTCGCAGCCGGAGGTCTAGAGAGAGCTGATTGGCCGAGTTCTCTCAGAGGGGAGGGATGAAAGGTACTTAGTGCTCCCACATTAATCACGGCTCTACAGCCAGTCAGGGGCGTCTGTAAGCTCGCGCAACGCAGGGAGCGGATAGCACTGTCTGTGTTACGCCGCCCCCAACGGTGCGTGAGCGAGCAGTTCGAAAAGATGCGGTCGGCTAGCCAACCTTGAGATGACACAAGGAAGCTGTTCTGGTGGCCTATAGTTGCCTATAGCATTGATATCACAGTTGTATGTATCTGTCTATGATACCCATTATATTAACAGACAGAAAAAGAGTACAGAAAACAGTCATTTAATGCACACTTTGTTTTGAGATTTAATAACAATGAGCATTAATATGTATAGAAGTAAATAAATCATGACGGACACATGATGAATATTCATATCCATATTTCAGGTTTATAATGCTACAGACAACCAGAAAAATCTAAATAAATAAAATATATAAATAATACACAGTTTTGAAATGCAATAGCTTGTTGTGCAGAGCAGTTTAATCAGATGCGGGGGTTGAGTCTATCGTAAAGCACTAAAAGAATCTCAGCACAGCAGATCAATATGAGTGCTCAATATAGTTCTGAGAATCCTGAATGACTTCAGTGAAGTCAGTAATCCTGAAAGATCACTCCCATTCAATACCTGGCAACCTGTGCTGAAAAACAACAAAAGGCAACAGGCTAGGAATCTGAAATCATACTTGTTAGGTTTAAATGGTGAACCAGAAGAATAAAAATAATAGAAGAATTGCATGATGTGTCCACCATGTTCCAATATGGCTGATCAGTCAGCTCTGAGCCCCTTACCGACTGGGAGAGAAACACACACACACACACGCATGTTGTGTCGAATGATCTCTGATTTATTCACAGAAAAGGAGGTATTTAGGTCTAAGGCCATTTCCTGAGTGAATACAAAATACATACGTACATCATGTCCATCATGTACATCATGTTACTAGTTCAGAAAAAAATGAGCTGGGAAAACAAAGAAAAGGGAAGTTTTATTTTACAATCAACTGGCAGTGAGCCATAGGATGTGTTGCTATATAAGGAATGTGGAGGAAGAGGGTGAAGCACTGGGATCAAAGATACAGAGAGACAGAGAAAAGCGTAGCGTGGGAGAGTTAACACATTCATATCAAAAACACTATCATGAAATATGAGAAATCTCTAACAATACTTGAATGAGAAATGACTTTTTATACCATGCAGCAAAATAATGATATAATCAACTAACATATGTTGAGGGTTTTCTCCAGAAAGAAGGAAATCTATAAGTGTTGTACATGTTTCCTGCAGCCGCTTTAAAAATAGTGTTATAATAGTATTTTGCAGACGTGAGTCAGGATCCAGGAGTCTGGTGTTGATTTTTGGACTCTAATGGTAATTGTGCACTTTCAAAATCTTCAGACCTTAATTTTCTAACACTAACATACAGTACCCTTAAAAAGATTGCAAAGATACTTCAGATCTAAGAAATTGTATGGAGAACTCTTGCACACAGCCCACTTCAAATCATTCCACAGGTTTCTTTATAGGATTTAGATCTGGACATTCCAAAAAATTTTTTCCCCTTCCTAAGCATTTCCTTTGACTTGTGCCTCTGGGTGCTATGTGAGAAAGTGAATGTTTTCTTTATCTTAAGCTGTCTAATAGAGGCCTGCAGGTTTTATGCCAAAATTAATTGGTATTAAGAGCTATCATTTCTTTTCTCTATTGTGGCCACAGCCCCAGGTCCAGCTTAAGAGAACCAGCTTCATAGAATGATGCTGCCACCACCATGCTTTGCCTTAGGTATGGTGCTTAATGGATAATAAATATTTTTTGAAGAAAATTAGTGACAAGACACCTAATGCTGCTTGTGTTTGGGAGTACTTCAGATTTTGCTTGTGACTGAACAAAATAACCTAGACAAAAATGGTTATGCAAAATACAAAATACAATTCATTCAATGGTTCTAAATTCTTAAGGAAAACTTAAGTCACCTTAGTTAGGATATTACCGCTCAGCATAAATGAATGTAAATCTGATAACTGTAGCTACAGTACACAAATGATCTAAACAAATATTTATTTTAATATTCTCAAATTACTCAAGCCATTCAACAAATGTTAAGCTTGGAAATAATCTTGAAATCAATTATGACTATCAACATAATTTATATAATTTGTTTTTAGTTTTAATAAAATTATGCCTTTTCCAAATAAAAGTGCTAGGCAGTATTCATAGGACAGAGGCACACAGTGACTTACAGTAAAGTCAGATAAATGGCCAAAAAGTGTCAGAGAGAGGCTTGGAAACATTAGAGACTGCGCTGGGTTGAAAACGCAGAGTGCAGGTTATTTAAATGTAGTGGTGTGATTACAAACAAATTAGTGTCATTAGTATTCAGGTGGGCTGAAGGTCATATAAGTCAATACAAGTGGGACTCAGTAATCATCAATCATGATAATAGTTATCATCATCATTTTCTTTTATAATTTCTATAATTGTTGTTTAATCACTCAAGCTAAAAACAGCTAGGAAAATAGATTGCTTTGATGTTTGCTCCAAAACACTGCACCTAGTGATGTAAGATGTTTTTAAGATTTACTTCTTTACTAATATGATATATATTTTTACAAATAGTTAACATTAATAAAAATGTTCTTTGCTTACAGTGTATTAGCATAAAAAAGAATGAAATTTAAGGCATACACGTCTTTCTGTTTTTCCCAACATAATGTTTTGCAGTTGCAACATCAAAGACATCTAATAGATAGCTAGGATCTTGATGTGGATGATATCTTTTAAGTTCTGAACAGGCAGAGGAGCGGTCATCTAGACAAACGGTTATCAGGCAACACTGCCCCAAAGGCAATCAGCATGAACACGCCGCATGTCTATTTAAGGGCCCTGATACCTGCGCAGTTTGTGCAATCGTTTACTGAAGGTAGCACCGGTAAGTTATCAGGGCCCAAGACAAAGGGTGTAGAAAGTACAAGACAAAGTCAAAGACTTGTCAAAGGTCTTTGAGACAGTGACTCGCATTCACTTTCGTTTTATTTTAGTTCATTAATGAATAATTCCATGCTATCTCCAGTTGGGAGGGTCTTCCCATGCGTGTCATGAGCACTCTCACAGTCTCCTATTTCATTGATCGACTGCGTAAGGGCTCTTATAAATATTATTACATCTTATGGTGCAGCTCTCCAACTATTCCAACTGCACTATGTAACTGAAGCGAATTAATAATTGAAGTCTCTATATGTTTAACTAGCATGCCAACCTCACTGATATTATAGCTAGCTATAGGTACTTAGCTGATATACACTATGGCTGTTGCAATTATCCTCCCTAACTGTCTGTGATCCACAAGTTTCGTCTGTTGTCTGTTCGATATTATCTGGTAAACACCATTATTTTATTTTATTTTAATAAAAAAATTTTTTAATTCTGACACCCAACAGCAACCTCAATATGACATGTTAGTCCATACAGTAGGACATATATGCAGGCAACTACATTGGAACAGAAGCCTTCAATTCAATAAATGTGATGTCATCTTAGGTGGATGATTCCAGTAGTTATAATTGAAGTTAGTATTAGTATACTATTATTATCATATTAGAGTAGATAAATCTACACTAATTTGCTAAATCAGAAATATTCAGTTTTAAAATTAGACTTTAGTGTTGTTGTAATAATTAGATTTTAAGAAATTGTATTAAATACATCTCTTAGAACACAACAATGTAACTAAGCAACTGAAACATCATTCATTCTGCTTGTGCAAAGGCAGAAAGATCTTCAAAGATTCTTTTTTTTTTTTTTTTTTTACATTTACATTTCATGTATATTCATAGGTCCTGACCTACTTTTTAAAGAATAAAGGTGCACAAACGTGTCTAGACTGTTTTAGTACTTTCCCCAGAATGAAAACATGTTTGATTTTTTTTTTATTTTTAATTCCATACACAGATTTCAGGATAACAGGACAGATATTCAGAGAAACTGTCATTCAGAAAAGTATATATATTTTCTACTAACAGACACACCTCCAGACTGAAATGTGTGAATGCTGATATGGGAGGCAGAACTTTTCCATTGACATGCAACAAAACAAGCAAGTAGGGACACTTCTTTGTCCGGATTGTAAATTAATACTAAAGGGTAATTGAAGACATAAATATTCTTCATGGTTACATCATTGTTGATTGAGGCAAGTTCAAGATAGAATTCTTTACGTGTACAACTTTGAGGATATGAGAGAAGTTTGGCGATGTCCTGTATAGGCAATTGCTCATTATGAATGAGATCTAGATATTCAATGTTATCTAGCTGGGTTCTTGATGTCATTTTTTGGCGAGATGTTTCAGCTTGTTAAAGCAATATAATAATTGCGTGATATATACATTTTTAATTTATATAAAAATACATTTTGTTAACTAACGAAAAGGGGCGTTCAAGTCAAACCGGGACTTGTGATGAAATTTCTGGTTAATGAAAGTGTTAAACTGACTGACATTTACAGTAGATTTCAAGCACAATACAGGCATGGGAATCGTATTAAAATCTGAATTCAATTTTAAAAAATGAAAGAAGGGAGAAAATCAGTGAAGGACAATCCTGGCTGAGGTGTCTCGGAGCTTACTGCAGTTGCTCCCATGAATATTCAATGACTGGAACACTCAATCCTTAAAAATCGGCAGATAACTTGTGACCAACTAGCTGAGGAGTCAGGTTTGTCTGCGGCAAGTGTACATACAATCATTCACCACCACCACTTTTACATTACAGGAACTCAGCAGTGACTTATTGGCGTTCCTGGGGAGGCCAGTCTGATCATGGCTCCGGTGTAATGAAAAAACTGTCTATCTTAACTAGACACATGCTGGGATACGTGCATTAGTGTAGCAGAGGATTATATAGAGAAATAAGAGGAGTATAACTGTGTTCAGTTATTCTGCACAATCAAAATTCCCAGTTTGACATGTATGTGGAGAATGAGAGATCTATGAAATATTTTTTTACACCTTCTAACAAATACATAGCCTTAATTTTCACTTTAAAGCCACACTCCCAGACTGAAATGTCTGAATATTAATGTGGGAGATGGAGCTTTCTCACTTGCAACATGCAACATGACTAGCAAGTAGGAACACCCCTTAGTCCAGACTTGATATAGTCTAATGGCTCACGATTACAACAAACAAACAAACAAACAAACAAACAAACAAACAAACAAACAAACAAACAAACAAACAAAAATATATAATTATGAAAATGTGGCAACATTGGAGCTTCTGTGGGGTGGAATAGCACAAAGCATTGTAAAATAATTAATTAATGTGGAATTCAAATCCAATATTTTAGCAGCTTCCCAGACAAGATTTTACAAAACCAATCATTCTGTCTTAAATAGAATCAAACTGAACTGGTCCTGAGAAGGATAAGTGGAGGAAAGGGCAATAAGATGGTTAATTAAACACTCACTGTTCATTTAACCTTCCGTTTTATTTAAGATCTGAATTGTGTAATCAATAGTTGTAGTTTCAAGCCAAACCCGCTGTGTGCTTAAGTGACATTTCCACAAGGGGACTTTCAGGCACAAGGTTCCAAGCGCTGACATGTTCCCTAACAATGAATCTCACCATCCATTAAAGCAGTTTATAATTACACGAACTGAGTAGAGGACGTGATGACTTTGTCTGAAACAAAGCAGCAATCAGCGCTCGGGCACGGCCACGCAGCAGATGTGGAAATTGCTCCGGAACGTTCGTTCAGTTCATCTGATTTGAATGTAGATAACAGATGCAGGGGGATGCTGAGATTAGATTAATATTTGATGATACATTGAGCCCTGACACTCCCATTTCTCTCCCTATCCATCTCACTAGCACTTGCTTTCACCTTCATTGATACTGGATATTCTTCTCATGTTCAGTTGCGACAGGTGGAATTTGTTAAGGTAAACGATCATGTTGAAATTCTCTATATAGTAAGGTTAATAACATGTTCAATTAATTCAGCATTGAATTAGCTGATTCGAAATGCTATATGTCACTTTACTCATTTGTTAACAAAGTGATCATTTAGCATTTACGGAAGGAGTCTCCAGTGTTAGCACTAAGGTGTTACGTTTTCTGCCACATCAAAGTCTTCAGGTCATGTGACTTAAATGTGACCGGTCAGATCGGAATTCATGTGACTTTTTGCCATCGTGCATTGCTGACTTCACTTCGACAGTGTGAATGAGATGCAAACGAAAGGTGTATGGATGTGTGCATGCATGCTGTGTCAGAGGACAGAAGCATTCTATTGTGTTTGAATTCATAATTACATGACATCATCATGACCTGCAAATCTGCTCTAACCAAAAAAATATAAATATTTCAATTTTAACTTTAAAAGTGATAATAGGAACAAACTAGGAAGGTTCACAACATTATACTGTATGTAATGAAAATAAATAGTAATATAAGTAATAAATAAAAGTGTAGTGTGCTGATTTTTAATTAAAACAAATGTGTAACCATTGGCACATTATTCATTATAGGAGAAAGGAAGCAGAATGTAAAAAAGATGCATGCTAAAAATAACAACATCATGATATCAGGCCCTTGCTGACTATATTTTGTTGAATATTAATGGTCAACAATAAATTGCTTTAGTCATATTATTTGGATTTGAAACAGTGCATGTACACATGGGTATGTGCGCGTGCATGTGTGTGTGCGTTTATGTGTGTGTGAGAGAGAGTGTACAGTATAGCTTCCATCTTTTGACTTTTCTTCAAGATCCCCCAGAAACTTAATTTCTCACCTTCCCAAATGACATTCTTTCACTGTCATTTTTCACCTTCTCCTTCACACACGCTCCTGCTGTTATACACATCTGCTTTGTCCAAGGAACCGAGGCTATCTAACGAGACCAAATCTGAACAATCGCTGCACGCTGCATACAAAGTAAGCTCTTTTCTGACTGCCACCTGCATTGTGTCTCGGGGTAAAGCAGTAATGGGAATATTCGACAATGACATGCGTGACATTCGCAGCAAGGGCCTCGTATCAGCACATTAACAGGCATTGGGATCCTCCAGCATAACTCAGTGTTCTTCTGCACATCAGCATCAATAATGATCCAGGAATCAGACTTTGGCCCTTATTAATCATTCATATGGGGTCACTTCTATCTTAAGGGTGACTCAATTAGTTTTCAAGAGCTTTATTCCGGACCAGACGCCAGGCTTTTGTAATTGACTCTGCACACTGAAGCGGCTTAAATTTCTAAAGCTGGTCAGGGTTTATTTAGGTGATTTATGAGGAAACCGGAGCACGTACCGAGCAGTGATTGCGCGTGTTTAAGCGCAGACAAGTGTTCTGTCTGCTGTTATACATGTGATGATTAACTTTCCTTCTGTGGAGATAAACAGGCTGGCAACACGGAATGGAAAATGGTCAATTCATAAACAACAATTCATAAATCTTTTTACGTGCATGTTAAAAATAAAACATTCTTTTGACCCTAACTGATATAGTGGGGTGGCACGGTGGTGTAGTGGTTAGCACCGTCGCCTTGCACCGCCAGGGTCCGGGTTCGATCCCAGGCCAGGTTCGATTCCCGTCTCTGTGTGCATGGAGTTTGCATGTTCTCCCCGTGCTTGGTGGGTTTCCTCCGGGTACTCCGGTTTCCTCCCACAGTCCAAAGACATGTAGGTTAGGCTAATTGGCGTTCCCAAATTGCCCGTAGTGTGTGAATGAGTGAGTGTGTGTGTCTGTGCCCTGCGATGGATTGGCACCCTGTCCAGGGTGTACCCTGCCATGTGCCCTAAGTCTCCTGGGATAGGCTCCAGGTATAGTGGGTAGCCTATAGTGTTTTTTTAACAACTACATGGAAGGAGTATCCTATGGGCATGGAAGAGATGTTACAGTGTTCAGAAATTATTATAAAAATCATTGGCTTGCATCAAGCAAGATTGCTGTCCAGTCCATCATTAAAACCTGTAAGGAGCGCCCCCATGTGGTGCAGTAGTAAAGCGCTCGCAATATCAGCCGGAGGTGGCTAGATCTGGCCTGGAAAGAGCTGATGTGTTACGCCACCTCCAATGGTCTGTGAGTGACCAGTTCAAAAAGATGCGGTTGGCTGGCGGCAACGTAGCCATATATAGTAGCCGTGGTGGGGGAGTGGCCTAATGATGGGTTGGAACTGGACATGAAAAAACCTGAAAGGAGAGTGCTGAACCATCGACTTTACAATAAAAAAAATATGAATATGAAATATAAATGAGCATTATCCAAGATCACTTAAACTCTTGGTGAAGTTGGAGCATACAGATGTACAGTATAGTAGAAATCCGAGGTATGTTTAATACACACCGAGTGCAAAAAAGACTCATGGGATTGTGACTAAACTGTCCATTAGTTAACCGCTTGTTAGAGAAACGCAACAGATTTTAGTTTGCTAGGGAGGATAAACACTGGCAATCGAATCATGGGTCAAGGGTCATGTGTTCTGATGAGACCAGATTGAGTCTGTTTGAGTCTGACTATTCAGATTGAGCGATCATGAATAGTGGCCACTGAACAAGCCTCTTGAGGCTTAAAACTAAAATCCAATAAAAGATTAGGGTGTGTGATTATTTTTTTTTTAGGTTGGTAAAAGGATAAATAAAAAAAGCATTTAAAAGTATGCTGACATGCATATTTTCTCGCAACAGCATCCCCAATAATAGACATCCTGTTTTTTAAAAAAATCCTCAGCTTGTTAAGGAGAGTCATCTTAAATTGATCAGTTTTTCTTGGATATCGTAAAGCCACAGGACTGGTTGACGAGTCATCAAGGTATAAAGCTGCATCGAGAAAATGCGATACCGATCAAGATAGAAGGCGATGGAAGCACCTTATGCATACAGATAAACTCAGACTCAACACAGACTCCTATAAAACCCTGGACACAATAAGACCTTAGTGTGATTACCCAGAATTCTCCGAAGCATCTGATCCTGAAAGATCCATGACCTCCGTAGTTCATCAAGCAAGGCCACTGCATGCCTGTGCGATGGCCACAAGAGGAATCACACTCAATTTTATAGGCTAGGAAGAATTAGATTTCAGCTTTAAGGGAGCTCAAAAGCTTCAATTCTATCTGCTGAACAGAGGACTCGAGTTCACGGCCTTTCCAGCATCATTGTTTGCCCGCCTTTCTTAGCCGAGGTGTGTTCGTGTTCTGGAAAGAATGTGTTGGAATTTGTGTCACAATAAGAGAAAGCTATTTGCAGGACCTCTTTTAAAATCTCCAGAGCTCTCATCACTTCAGTTCATTAGCTCGTAATGTGCAGCACAATGATTTCATTTAAAAGGTCCTTGTCTTATTTGAAATATAACATATTAATCATTATCAATAAATGAAAGTGCTTAAACCAAAAAAAAAAAGGCTAATTTGCAATGCTAAATTAAATTATTCAAACAACAATAAAAAATTATAATAAAAGCAATAAAAGTAGTACAGTGTGGTATGATAATGAAATCAAACATATATGAACACAAATTCCAACCCTTGGAACTACGACCGTATCTGATTATCTTTGAATTTCAGACTTTCGTTTTTGATTAATGAAAACATTCTTGACAAATGCTTTTGCTTTCGTCTGTCTTGCATCGGTCCAAGAATTTCACCTCTTACGGCGCAATATGAATGCCCACAGTCATCCCTCTAACCATAAATAAATGCATTGTTTCAACTAATTTAAATTCAGCACAAATGTCACTTGGCCGGCATTGATCAGTTGATCTAACCGATTTTCATACAAATTAATGATTTTCATACAATACATTTTTTTTGTCTGGATTATGATTTTATGATATCAAATAGTGATGGGAATCACCAGAGACCACCTGGTGCAATATGATAATAAGATAATATGGGCAATAAGCTGAGTAATAGAACACATCAAGATGATTTTTGGAATTTGTCTGTCTGTTTGTCTGTTTGTTTGTGCACGCATCACGTTAAAAACTACTGAACGAATTTTAATGGGGTTTTCTCATGTGTATTTGGCGACCTTGAGGTAACATATAGGCCTTGTTTCATCGCAATCGCTCCACGGGAAGAGAAGATATGAAATGAAAAACTCCCTCATATCACAAAAAAACAACCTTAAAAAAATCATTACTTCATCTCAAATACAACAAATGGCGCTGTAAATTTTTAAAATACGTACTTAGGAGAGTGACTCAAGTTCTAGTTGATATAAGTACATAAGATAGGAAATCACACAAAATGATTTAGTGTGATGTGGAAGTATTTAAATATGTATAAAAAGTAAATACCTGGTTTCTATAGTGCAGAGTGCCTGAGTGCATGAATAAAAGGGCAAGAACACTTTTGGAAAGTACACCTGCACACCAGACACTTTAAGGCTTATCAGAAATTCCTTCAAAAAAAAAAAAAAATCAGAAAATGTTTAGCATCAGCAACACTGAGATAGCTTAAACCTGTACATCATACAATACAGCAAACATTCAGAGATTTAGTCAGTCAGGTGAACTGAAAAAAAAAGATGCATAAGATCATGTGTTAAATATCTCTGCTAGACATTCACACACCGCTCTGTGCGATAATGCTGTTACTGTCATCTCTGAAAGCTTTATTTCTCATGTTTCAAGATTGTCTATTACCTTTACTGATAAAAAAAAAAAAAAAATCCCATTGTAGACTGTTTGCATTATCTGACTACTACAGTATGATGTGTGAAATTCAGACTGAGTGTAGGATGTGAAAAGCTGAATGAACAAGATGGAGGAAAGACCATACAGTGCTATTTAAGGAGAAATTAACTGTATAAATAATTCTCATTATAAATCTGTGCAGTTTAGGGTTTAAGACCTTACTCAAGGTCCCAACAGTGGCAAACTCTAAGACCTGCAAGATCATAAACCATTGCATACTTCCTAATCTCATTCTTCGAAACCATCCAACCAAATCCCACCTTCCACCTCACAGCGTCCACCTCATCCGATCAAGACAATGTAGAAATCCTAGTCTCAAGATCTGATAGAAGTGTATGTACAGTAAGATGAACGGCACTAAGCCTATTCCATATTGTCAACGTGCCATCAAGAAAGCGCATAAGTCTCATATTACCTACATTCAGACATTACCTTCTGTTCCTAGTTGGGCACAAAGCCATGAAAGAGTACATCAGTGAATCCTTTGAACAGAGATATGGTAGCAATATTCCAACAGCTGTCATTTCTTTATGTAGACAAGGAGAGAGAGAAAGAGAGAGCTTGTACCACTGTACTGACTACAGTGTACTCAAATGTATCATAGTAAAATATCACAATCTGCTTCTTTACAACTACCTTGATGTGTTCAATATATCACTAGAGATGGCGGTGCCTTTACCTTTGGCCACATCCAAGTGGAAAACAGCAGTTATAATTAACAAAGCATTTTATACTGTATACATACATATATATATATATATATATATATATATATATATATATATATATATATATATATATATATATATATATACAGTATATTTAGGGATATGGAAATGTCATTGATGGCTCAGTGCTAGGATCCTTTATATAATATAGTCTGGGAGGGTTGCAGCATCAATGGCATCTGATGTAAAATCTGCTGTATGCAGATCAAATGGTTGGAACCAGTTGGAAATGCAGCCATTTCCTAGCTTATAGTAATTATATATTTGATTCATTCTTTATCATTTAGTGTATGTGTCACTCAAGTTAGAGTAATAATCAGGAGAATCCTTGAAAAGATCCAATACTTGCTTGACTTTGAAAAAGTTGATGCGTGACTCATTAGAGAGTTAAGTAGTTTGACAGCTTTTCTTTTCATTGAAATTTCTGTAAATGGAAAGAACAAACAGAACAAGCCTTCAACACACTAATAGCTTTACCTTCTTGGACATCCCTTGCTTACAGTAGAATTAGATGCTTCAGAAGTTCAGGTAGAGATTATGTTTGCATAAAAATCAGTGTTTGTCTTTTCAAGAGGTTGCCACAGCAGATCATCCAATATACATACAATTTGGAACAGGTTTTAAACCAGATGCCCTTCCTGATCCAATCTTCCCATGGGGACCGGCAATAACGATGCCCCGCACTCATTGGCTGGGTGTGTAGCCCAGGCCTTCCACACAGACAAGAAGCTGAGCCCTAATGACCCATTTTCATAAAAAGATAATCCCAATAAAATGTATCTAGTAGCTAAAATTTCATGAAGAACATTTGTCTGTAAACTGGTATTAGGTAATGGACAAACTGGTTTTAGTCCGTAGTATTGACTGAACTCGGACTTTTGCATATACACTGTGTGGGCCAGACAAAAGCAAGACCCATGTACAGTATATCTTCCTTCAACTCCAATGGACACCTTTGGAATGAACATCACCTTTGGTTGCTCAGTGGTGTGCTTGACCTCACACATCCTCTTCTGGCTGAATGGACAAATCCAAACATCCATGCAGCAAATTCTACTAGATATCCTTTCCAAAAGAGTGAAGGTTATTGTAACAGGAAAGAGGGCAACAAAAATGTCAACCTTTATTTATAGCATTTATGGCTTGTAGCATTCAGTCACACAACATTACATTACATACACCATTACATCTGTGGTCCTATAACAGAATTAATCCTGAGTCAGAAATCCTGACTGTGGAATGATTTAAACACAACACACAGTTAAACTTCCCATAACACAGTGGACATATCTAATTTCTCATGCATGCAAAGCACTTGCACTTCATCTCTGCAATTTAATTTTAGCACAGTGGAGTAGTGATTAGCACTGTGGCCTTGCACCTCCACGGAAGGGGTTTGATTCACACCTCAGGTCTGTGTGTATGGCATTTGTATGTTTTCCCCAAGCTCCAGGTTTCCTCCCAATGGCAATCCAATGGCATGCAGTGTAGGCTAGTCTGTGTTTCCAAATTGTCCATAGTTTGTGATTGAGTGTGTGATTGTGTGCCCTGCGATGGACTGGCACCACGTTCCACCCCGTGCCACGAATTCCAAGTATCCTGTGACCCTCAACAGTATAAGCAGTATAGCAAATGAGCAACATTTTCCCTGGTGGACCAGTTGTAAGCACTCGGTAGTACTGTAAGTGTTGCTCAGGGCCTCAGGTTAGTTGCACAAAAGAAAAGAAGAAAAACAACTGCTGCAAAATAGATATTTTATGAATCATTTCCAGTTTAGAGATAAAAATAAATACTATTATTAAGTTTGATGTCACATCAGCAACGTTGTGTCGGGTTTGTTCCAATGTAATGTAGTCAGTGCTGTTTCAGCTTCTTTTGATCAAAGTTAGTCTAACTGAAAAGAAGGAGAAGAAGTTTCATAACGTTGCCACAACTTTTTTTTGACAACTTTTTGTCTATTTAAATATCACTCCTCATTTACAGTTTTGACCCTACTGCCTGATAATTTAGTTTTCACTTTGCCTTACCTTGAATGCCATTTTCACTCCGCTTGCATTGTGACATTTAGTTCTCTGTGGTAGTTTGAACCTGTGTATGTCTCTGCTAGTCTGGTCTGAGCATGACATATGTAAATGTGCTACCGACTTGGAATATTTAATATAATATATGGGAAGTAAAATGATTGTCAGTGCAAACTGCACCTAAACAGATAATGAAAATGGACAACCTGGTAGGACTATTTTATATCTGGGCATTCGATTGTATAAAATATTGTTTTTTATTCAGTGCAATATTCCATACTGACAGCGTAGACAAGCATCTTTATTAAATTATATTTTAGAAGACAAACAGTGCTTGTGTTAGCTCTCTTTAGTTTATCTTTATGAAATCTTTATATTGTGGTATACGCTACACAACACCACAGCATATAAGAGACACTTTACATAATCTCAAACCTATAACTAGTTTCAAAACCTTTAATTTTCATTGTTGAAACGATAATGGGTTGTAAAAGAGGTTGTTTATTTCCCATTTATAGAAGGAGTCTGTTGTCACTCAGCAAGTTTACAGAGACAGGAAAGTCTTTAAGACAGACAGGTTTGTGCTTTCTAGGGATTATTTATTTACTTATTTATTAATAACATGGCAAAACATTCATTTTCATCATATTAGCTTAAATATCGAAAGAGACGAGTCTGGAGAAGGGAAGGTTATTTGTAGCTGCTGTGATGGAAGCGATAACAGGAATTTGATTTGTTTTGTGGATGTTCCACTGCATTAAACATAACTATAAACTGTTTAAAAAAATGGTACTTATTGGGAAGAAAAATCTGTTCGTGGTTGAACACGTAGAATGATGGTAATATTTCTGCTGAACCCCAAAACAGCCATTATTTGACTACAGCTGCAATCACAGAATTGATGTTTTTTCCTTACAGTACAGAGCCAAAGTAATAAAAAATGACATTTAGCTATCAGTATAAAAGAATACAAATTACAGCGCACTCTAGAGTGTTAAACCGTCATTTGCTCTAAATGACACTTTCCAAGCCATGACTGTCTGCACATCTGAATAATGTATCCAACTTTCATCTCATTATAGTTCAATTATTTACTGTGCTATTCATTTTTATGGGTGCCGGGGAAAGTGAGTGTCACTCCGGAGACACCAGGCTGTGTTTCACCTCTCACACACAGGAATGCAAACTCGCTCCTGTAATTCAGCGTAAAGCGTGACGGCCCTCTGAGGAGCTCTGCTGCCTCTGCGACCCGCGGCATGAGCATTAACTGGAGGACTGGCGAAGGCGCCGGCGCTGACTTCAGAGTTTTGGCAAAGGAACTTATATGACATTAAAAGTGTTTGAATGACCAGAAATACAAAATGCATGAGCGCCAAACGAACCATTGAGCAGATCTGCAGAGCAAATTAATATTAAAGGAACATTTCAGCATCCAAATGAACACTGGCAAAGCTCGAGTATGTTTCATCATGAAGAGCGGAAGTATTTGTGGATTTTATTTATTTATAGCCTCATAGCATCCATGCATCATACTGAACGGTATTAATCTGAGGAAGTTCTTTTCGTTCATTTTTAGTATATTTAATCATACATCATACAAAGTGCCATTTTCTTAAAGAAATGGCTCGAATACATGTATCCAAACCTGTTTGTAGTCAGTTATGGAGTCTGAGATCTATTCGCATTCTTAGTTTTTATATTATAAAACATTTCCCATTTGCCTGCATGTTCCATGAAGCGTAGCCAAGTGAAACGCGAAGTGGGCTAAATAGGAAATCAACTTGGAAAGCAAATGTTGCTGTCAGTGCATGCAATAATACCAAAATGAAGCATTGTATTTCTGTAAAATATGAAGAACTGAGGCCAAGCTAGAGGGCTTGAAATAAAAATAAACATTAAGGAACTGTTGATGGAATCTGAGATGCCGTGTCATACTGTAACTGGATCAAAAATCATCTCAGCATCAGGAACAGAATAATAATAATAATAATAATAATAATAATAATAATACAAGTCTTAAAGCTACAATCAAATTTATAATATCATAATGGCATCAAATTTATTTTATTTTATTTGGGTGTATACATTATATAAAGTGGTGGGAAAATATCTGTACAATTATCTTCTATAGCTTGTATATATATATATATATATATATATATATATATATATATATATATATATATATATATATATATATATATATATCATAGTTGATCTATCACTGATAGTTATATATCCATAACTATCAGTTTATCTGAGGATATCAGCGGCATGGAAAAATATTCCCTGAGATGGAACGGGCTGAAGCCTTGAGAGGAACCAGACCAAACAGGGAACTCATCCTCATTTCGGTGATATCAGATCGTATAACCGTAAATCAGTCACTGTTGTAGCTGAGTGCTGAATGCTAGGAAGTTGAAAGTTAAATATAACAGGAAAGGTGTTTAAAGGTGTATATCGTCCACGTTGGCAATTTAAACTAAACTATTGAGTGACTGCAGTCACAAGCCATCACAGAAAAACTGCCAGCATCAGCCGAGTCCAAGACCATCTTCATGGTCATCAAGTGGAACCATCCTCAGTAACCACATGCATCCCAAGCAGGCCATATGGGGCCAAACTCAGCAGCAAGCCAGAGGCTTTCATGCGGGGCAACAGGATGAGTCAGACAGGTCCGGAGGGCAGAAGGAGTGCCATGTGTGCTTCGACAGAAAGAGAGAGAGAGATAGAGAGAGAGAGGAAAAAACAGTTCAAATTCAAATTTTATTTGTCACATGCACAATATGATATGCAGTAAAACGCTTATACAACTGTTTGTGATCTAAAAAAGATTAAATAGAATAAAATGGTAAGAGAAGGCAAATTGCACAAGAAAAAGAATGTAAAATATAAAATATACAAATATAGGAGTTACAAATAAATAAAATAGAAATATCTAAAATGTATAATGTAAAGGTATAAAGTGTATAAATTATATGGAATGTGCAAAATAAAAAGGGTGTCAGGGGAAAGATATATCATGTTGGTATGACAGCAGAAGTTTTGAACCATGGAGTGTGAAATGAGATGAAATGTGTGACAGCAGCAGGTAGGTATGCTAAAAGTCACATAATATATAAGGTGAACATAAATTGCGGGTGAATATTAACTCGGAAATTTTCAATTGCTATAGAACTTGTAGTTTCAATTGCGTCATGAAAAAAGTCTTTAATAGATGATACGAAATAGGTTTTCATATTTCCTGTGTCGATAGCACATGCGACGTAAACAAAGATGGCAACCGCTTGACTGTTCAGGAGCAAGCAAAGACTGCAGCATGCTATAATAGGTGGAATTCCATTGTTCTTCTGCAGAGACGGTGGCGTACAGTGAAAGGGATGAATACAACACAACGCCTAGAGACAATAAAAAATGGTTATTTTTAAATAACATTTTACTCACCTCGAGTCTAGACAGAAAGGTTTGAAAAAATGAACACGTGTGCACAGAGCTCCTTGTTGATGAGAAAGGTCAAGGGAAATTGGTTCGCCTGACTTGGGCAAACGTAAAGGCTACAATAAGTAATAGTATCTTAGAATGCACAACATGACGCAGGTACAAATGTAGAAGACCACTTCCACAGAATCACCAAAACTAGACAGGTGAAGATCAGCTGTCTAGAAACCTGACCTCGACTCCTGTCAGCTGTCCAATTACAAGCCGATATCAAACCTTCCCATTATCTCTAAGATTCTGGAAAAGATGGTAACTCAGCAGCTATGTTCATATCTACATAAAAATATCATAGACAAACTGTATTAGTCAGGATTTAAGCCTCATCACAGCACAGGGACAGCACTTGTTAAAATAGTAAATGACCGCCTCACTATGCTTGTGTTACTCGACCTCAGTGCAGCTTTTGACACCATTGATCATAGTATTCTTTTTTACAGATTGGAAAAAATGTAGTAGGAATTTAGGGAACAGCCCTCTCCTGGCTCAGATCCTATTTAACTGATCGTTATCGGTTTGTAGATTTAAATGGTGACCACTCTGCATGTTCTCAAGTGGAGTTTGGTGTTCCACAGGGTTCGGTTTTAAGCCCAGTGCTTTTTTCTTTTTACATGCTTCCTCTGGGCAACATAATCCGTAAGCATGGTATTAGTTTTCAATGTTATGCTGATGATACACAGTTATACGTCTCAGCAAAACGAGATGAGAAAACCCAACTTAATAAAGTTGAGCAATGTGTGCAGGACATAAGAGATGATGTTAAATACACACGTGGACAAAATTGTGGGTACCCCTAGAAAATACTGAAAATAATGTGACCAAAGGGACATGTTAATTCAAGGTGTGTCCACTAATAAGCATCACAGGTGTCTACAATGTTGTAATCAGTCAGTGGGCCTATATATAGGGCTCCAGGTAGTCACTGTGTTGTTTGGTGACATGGTATGTACCACACTCAACATGGACCAGAGGAAGCGAAGGAAAGAGTTGTCTCAGGAGATTCGAAAGAAAATTATAGACAAGCATGTTAAAGGTAAAAGCTATAAGACCATTTCCAAGCAGCTAGATGTTCCTGTGACTACAGTTGCACATATTATTCAGAAATTTAAGATCCATGGGACTGTAGCCAACTTCCCTGGACGTGGCCGCAGGAGGAAAATTGATGACAAATCAAAGAGACGGATAATCCGAATGGTAACAATAGAGCCCAGAAAGACTTCTAAAGAGATCCAAGGTGAACTTCATGCTCAAGGAACATCGGTGTCAGATCGCACCATCCGTCATTGTTTGAGCCAAAGTGGACTACATGGGAGACGACCAAGGAGGACACCATTGTTGAAAACAAATCATAAAAAAGCCAGACTGGAATATGCCAAACTACATGTTGACAAGCCACAAAGCTTCTGGGAGAATGTCCTATGGACAGATGAGACAAAAATGGAACTTGTTGCCAAGGCATATCAGCTCTATGTTCACAGACGGAAAAACGAAGCATATCAAGAAAAGAACACTGTCCCTACTGTGAAACATGGAGGAGGCTCTGTTATGTTCTGGGGCTGCTTTGCTGCATCTGGCACAGGGTGTCTTGAATCTGTGCAGGGTACAATGAAATCTCAAGACTATCAAGGGATTCTAGAGAGAAATGTGCTGGCCAATGTCAGAAAGCTGGGTCTCAGTCACAGGTCATGGGTCTTGCAACAGGACAATGACCCAAAACACACAGCTAAAAACCCAAGAATGGCTAAGAGGAAAACATTGAGTGGCCTTCTATGAGCCCTGACCTCAATCCTATTGAGCATCTTTGGAAGGAGCTGAAACATGCTGTCTGGAAAAGGTGCCCTTCAAACCGGAAACAACTGGAGCAGCTTGCTCATGAGGAGTGGGCCAAAATACCTGCAGAGAGGTGCAGAAGTCTCATTGACAGTTACAGGAATCGTTTGATTGCAGTGATTGCCTCAAAAGGTTGTGCAACAAACTATTAAGTTAGGGGTACCATCATTTTTGTCCAGGCCTGTTCCATGAGTTTATTTTTTTAAATAATTCTGTTGAAGCATGGTTGAAAAGCATTGTCTGACTTTCATTAGTTAACATTCATAGAATTGTTTTTAAATATTACTTTTGTCAGATTAAAGTTATTTCTGTGACCATTGTGAGTTTTTCTTTCATTGCCCGAAGGGTACCAACAATTTTGTCCACGTGTGTAACTTCTGTCTGCTTAATCCTGATATGCTCTAGGCATAGGACCACATGCAGCTAGAAGCAAGCGTTTTGATCACTCTATAACCTTAAATGGCCTTTCTGTTCCATCAAGTGCAACAGTAAAAGACCATTGTGTGATTATAGATTCTAGTCTTTCATTTGATGCTCATGTAAATAATATTACCAGGACAGCATTCTTTCACCCCAGAAATATTGCTAAGATAAGGAATATATTGTCACTAAACAATGTAGAAAAATTAGTTCATGCTTTTTTTAACCTCTAGGTTGCACTATTGTAATGCCTTACTGTCTGGTTGTTCAACTAGGTGCATAAACAGGCTTCCGTTCAGCTTCAGTCCAGAATGCAGCTGCGAGAGTCTCCACTAGAACCAGAAGATACGAGCACATCACCTCTATCTTATCCTCACTTCAGTGGCTTCCAGTGAAATTTCACATTGATTTTAAAATACTACTTTTGATGTATAATGACAATTGTTAAAAATGACAATGACAACTGTTAAAAGCGCTATACAAATAAAATTGAATTGAATTGAACAGTTTCAGTATCTGCTGTAGGCCCACAATAGATGGCATGTAGGGAAAAAAATAGATAAATCAAGGAAATAGTGATCAGTTAAAGATCTCTCTATGATGTGGAGTGAGTCTTCTCTCAACAGAGAGAAATGGATCCAAACCAGGTAGCAGAATGAATAAATAAATGCCCCGCCACAGCGTAACAGTGAGTCACCAGTCAACGTATACTAATTAATATGAAATGCCACACTCATCTCACTTTGCCCTTGTACCTGCTACAATTCTCAGCACCGAAACCGTTAAGCAGATGTTAACTGGTGACAAAGTTCTCATTAATATGTGACTCAGGTCCAGGGTTCGGTAATGTACTATTCTTCACTAAGAAATACAGGACTGTATTTACATCAGACAGGACATTTCTCTACAGTCATGCTACAGTGGAGAATGTGATGGCCGGCCAAATTGCATTTTGGAACCTTTTTGAGATCGAATCACTGAATACTGGCTTTCATAACCTACAACTTGCACATCTTTGGCCTAACCTTGACAAACTGAATGCTTTCTTTCCCAATCAACTGAAATGCAGTTAATGCTTGAAACCAGACAAAGGAAAACCAGACGTCTGTTGCTTTTTTTTTTTTTTTGCATTTTTTTGCTGCTACAAGCCACAAAACCAATTCCTCTCCTTCATTAACTGCTTTACGTCAACCAATTCCCCTGCAGTACAATATAAATTGGTCTATTCCCTCCTGCTTCTAACAAACAGGATTGCTGAATAAACTTTTAATAGAGAGCGAGCAAAATCCCACTACACAAATCTCATTGTCATGAAATTGAAGCTCTAGCCCCAGGTATTAAACGCTGGGTCCTCACTGAAGCTCGAGTCATTAATGCCAGTGCCATCTCGCTAACAGGCTGAGCGCTCGCTCGCTGTCACAAAAAAAAAAAAAAAAAAAAGCCTCAAGATTAAAGCCACACCAGCGCTGAGCCATATTCATCAACATCCCGAGCCACATTTCCACCACCTGCAGTGGCTCAGATCACCGTTTCTCCCTCCTCCCGACACTGACGGTCAGACAAATTGAAAATGTGATTCTTTAAATTGAGGGCCTGGCAGCGTTGGCAAGGCAAATACAGCAAGATAAATGAGACCAAATACTTCTCCTGCTAAATCAAATGAAGTCGGCTGGTCAGAAGGGAACGGATTGGGAATTGCTTTACAGTAATTTTAAGGAGCTTTTTAAGCTCATGCTGTGATTATAGAAAAGGACGCTCAAGACTCGGGTTGAGAGCTCTGATGAAACTTTCTCATGTGCCCACATGCAAGTTCATTTTGCTCAAAAAGTCTCTGCAGGATGCTTGAAGGGCATGACGGTTAAAGTGCAGTTAAATATATTTGTCTCTGTGTAGCACAAGTAACAATTTTACGAACTCATGTTGGTTTTTAGATGGTCAGTGTTCTTCAGGTTTAATTAAGAAATGTTAAAGTTTTAAAACCATAATTTTAATAGGAGTCCAATATTTATGGCCTTTTCAGTACCAAAGATACCAAATCAACATAATTTTTATTGCAATGGGTGTCATTAGTTTAATTAGAGTTTCCATCCTTAAAAATATTGCTGCTTCTGATTGAATAGTATGGTCAGGGGTAGCTCAGTGGTTAAGGCACTGGACTATGGTTTGAAGGTCCCAGGTTCAAACCCCATGACCACCAAGTTACCACTGTTGAGCCATTGAGCAAGGCCCTTAACCCTCAATTGCTTAGATATGCAGTAAAATGAGTTAAAAATGCAAGTCACCCTGGATAAGAGCGTCTGCCAAATGGCTGAATGGAAATGTAGATACTAAACTCCAAAACTATCTTTCTGTACTTCTTACAAACTACAATATCTTTGTCCACTTTACGGATTTGATTTATTTTAACAATGAAGTGCCAAAGGATTTTCAATATATCCTAAATTCAAACAATATAATCCTAAATTCAAACTACCGTTTTACAAAACTATCCATCCCTTTTCCTATCCCTCCTCTGTGCATAAACACATGTCTCTAACTAACAATGAGATTCTTTTTACCCACTGATCAAATCAGTCTCATGTGAAACGGGCAGCAATCAGTCCTCAAAGATAATCCATCAGCAAAGTGTCAGTATGAAATGAAGCTATCCATCCAATAACATCAATCATGTTCCAATTTTTTCCCAGTGGATAGCTTGCATATTACATTATATAGCGGTGGAAATGTGCACCATTCTGGTAAAATTGGCAAAATCCCCTGTAGGCTGAATTTCCCATTTGCTGACACTGTGTTAATGGCTATGTCTATGGGAAACTTAAAAAAACAGGAGAATATCCATATGTCCCTTGGGGGAAAAAAAAGTTATGGGTGTTTAAACTTCTGAATGCTGTTGGACCATACTGTACTGGGCAGTGGTGGGCAAAACACAAAAATCCTGTACTCTCGCTCTCCTTCGAGACTGTGAGGGTGCCATTTTTTGTTGCAGTCTGAAACCATTTTCATTATGTAACACCTGCTACATGATTGAACATTTCACAGAGGGAAGGCAAATCACACATTTATATACAATAGTTAAATACAATATTAATGCCATTAATTAATGCAATGCACAATTGCAATAAAGTAGAAAATAGAGATATTTGTTGTAGTATGTAATAAAACTACTCAAATAAAGTACATACAGTATACACTGCCTGCCCCCCCCCCCCCCCCCAAAAAAAGTCAACACCTGTATTTAACTAACCATAAAGGTATATGGAGGTATAAAGGTCTATAAAGGTAAGAGTCTTCCATTGGATAATTACTGCAGTGAACATAATGTTTCAGCTGGCAACAAGTTATTTGTTCCTAACTGATGCAGTAAGTCGTCTCATCATCTATTCCGGTTAATTCTGTGCACAGGGTTGCAGGGGACCCAGGAGCCTATTCCAGGAGACTTAGGGCATTAGGCAGGGTACACCCTGGACAGGGTGCCGATGCATCACAGGGCACACACACTCATTCACACACTTCGGGCGATTTAGGAACGTCAAATCTGCATGCCTTTGGGCGGAAACTGGAGTACCCGGTGGAAACCCACCAAGCACAGGGAGAACATGTATATCGAACCTGGCCAGGAATCGAACATGGACCCTGGCGGTGCAGTGCTAAACACTAAGCTGCCCTGCCCTGACGCAGTAGATAGCTTCTCATTTCTTAAACAACCATATCACAAGACATATCCTGTGGTCGTGATAAAGATGCTATTCTCTTCCAGAGGGTGCAAATTATCATCCTGCATCAAGCAAAGAAAACAACTAAGGGTGTTGCTGAAACTACTAAAATTGGGTTAAGAAAACTTGGAAGAAGAGTGGTAAAACAATCTTTAGCCATCAAGACCACCAACCATCAAGAATGAAATGTGGTAAGAAAATAAATTTAAAGACCGTTTCCACATGCACAATATGAGGAGAACTCCAGGAATTGGCCTTATTTAAAACATTGATCAGTGAGGCTAATTGATTGGGGACAAAAAGCCTTCAGGTTTCTAGGAAGCATAAAAAATGAACTGTGGAGCATTGAATGATGCATCCAGATTAACCCAGTTCCAGAGTGATGGGCACATAAGGATAAGAAGAGAGGCAGATAAAGTGATGCACCCATCATGCTTAGTGATTACTGTACAAGCCTGTGCGGGAAGTGTTATGTTCTCGTGTTGCTTCAGTTGCTCAGGTCTAGTCTCAGAAACATTATGTGGCAATAAAATGAAGTGAGACGATGACCTGAATGTGCTGAATGACCAGGCTCTTCCATCAAGGGATTTTTCTTCCCTGATGGCATGGATATATTGCAAGATGATGATGATGCCAGGATTCATCAGGATCAAATTGTGAAAGGTGATTCTGGGAGCATGAGACTTCATTTTCACACCGGGATGGCCACCATAGAGTCAAACCTTAACCCCATTCAGAATATTTGGGATGTGCTAGAAAAGATTTTAGTAGTAGTCCAGTCAAATATCAGTGTCTGACGTTTGTATGCAGTGTAAGCAAAAAATTGTATTTAAGTAGAGGAACAAAGTAAATGTATGTACTTATCAACTTTTCACCTCTTGTACTAAAAAATATATGAAGGAAACCCTGTAATGGAAATAAAAATAAAAAACAATGTATGTCACTATTGCTTTTTTTTCTATTGCAAACAAAGAGGAGATTTATGGATGTAGTGAGAGGGTTTGCTGCGGCGACGCTGAAATGGAACAACTGAAAGACAAAGAAGAAGAAGAAGATACAGTCACCAAAGAGTCACACATCTACACGCTTCAAAAAAAGAAAAATTTACTGAAATGTATTGCAATATATTATATTGTGATATGTACGATAATATTATGAAGCAACTATGATATCATTACTGATTCTGTGTGTGCGTGTGTATAACATATACATGAAACTGAAACACTGGCCAATTTAGTGTTGGAGGTTTCATGGCTAAATGTGACCAGCCTGGTGGCCAATCTTCGTTGATTGCACATTCCACCAGTAACAGCAGAGTGTGAAGGTTCAATAAACAGAGTAATAGCACAGTTTTGCTTAAATATTGCAATGCACACAACATTATGGGTGACACACTAGGGTTCAAAAGAGGACAAATTGTTGGGGCACATCATGCTGGGTCATCTGTGACCAAGACAGTGTATCAAGAGCCACGATATCCAGGGTAAATAACAGGAGTAACTGTGGACGCAAGAGGAAGCTGTCTGAAAGGGATGTCCGGGTGCTAACGCGCATTGTATCCAAAAAACATAAAACCACAGCTGCCCGACTCACTGCAGAATTAAATGTGCACCTCCACTCTCCTGTTTCCACCAAAACTGGAGCTCCCCAGGGTCGATATACATGGCCGGGCTGCTATAGCCAAACCTTTAGTCACTCATGCCAGTGCCAAACGTCGGTTTCAATGGTGCCAGCAGCGAAAATCTTGAGCTGTTGACAATGTGAAACATGTATTGTTCTCTGATGAGTCCACCTTTACTGTCTAGAAGCCCCGAAGAAGCGTACCACCCAGACTGTTGCATGCCCAGAGTGAAGCATGGAGGTGGATGAGTGATGGTTTGGGCTGCAATATCATGGCATTCCCTAGGCCTAATACTTGTGCTAGATGGTATACACACTACACACTTATATAAAAATATATGCCTTCCCGTTCGCCTTCTTCCTGTGCACAGGGAAGAATGGATTCCACTAAATACCAGCAAATTCTGGAAGCAAACATCATACCATCTGTAAAAAAGCTGAAGCTGAAAAGAGGACGACTTCTACAACAGGACAATGATCCTAAACATACCTCGAAATCCACTATGGAATTCCTCAAGAGACACAAGCTGAAGGTTTTGGAACGGCCATCACAGTCCTCTGATTTCAACATCATTAGAACTTTGTGAGTAGATCTTAAAGGAGCTGTGCATGCAAGACGACCAAGGAATATTACAGAACTAGAAGGTTTTTGCAAGGAAGAATGGGAGAAAATCCCAGGTACAAGAATTGGAAGACTTTTAGTTGGCTATAAAAAGCGTTTGATATGAGCTGTGATATCTGCCAGAGGAGGTGTTACTACTGTAAGTACTGATTATATAGGGTGCCCAAACTTTTGCACAGTGCCACAATAATGTTTTTATTTTTTCTCTTTGTTCAATTTATGACATAAAACGTAACTATGCACCAATGTTTGCTGAAAATATTGTGCTTTTTTTTTTTTCATTTTCAAGAGAGACTGTGTTAATATCTTTTCAATAAAAAAAACCCCACCAAAATCTTTTTGCACCAATAACCAATAAACACCTATTTATCTTTTGCATAAGACTGTGTGTATATACAGTGTGTGTGTATATATATATATATAAACATTTTAGTGTGCCGCCCACTACTCCATTACATTTCATCTCTCCCTTTCCAAAATGTCCTAATTCATCCCACTCCTCAAGCATACAAGGTCTGCCTATTGAAGAGCCCTGATCTCCAGAGTGCATTTCCATTCCCAGGCTTGGTGCTTCTTCTTTCCCTCTCTCGCTGTCTCTCTTCATTTTCTGTAGCTTCTATATCTTTCCAAGTGATGGAGGGCAAAGTCATTAAGCTGCAGCCACGAGAGGCCGCAAAGGGCGAGATCCCATGGTTACTTACCCGAGAGAGAAATATGATTACACTTTAGTTTCTTTCTGCAATGCGCCTGCAATAGTATAGATATGATTCCCTTGCGAGACACACTTTCTAATCTTTTTTTTTTTTTTTTTTGTCTGGTGTTCAACTGTTTTACAGTTTCAGACATTAAAAATGAATGAAGTTAATAAGCAATGAATGAGACATTGCAACGAAAGCTGTAATGGAAAAATAGTCTAAAAGATGTTACTCAAAAGTGCAGCAAATTGCAAACAGAGTTATTTATTAAAACACACATATCCTTCTTATTATAAATTTAGAGTTGTTCATGGAACAGCCATGACATACTGTAGGTCAGTTTTTCTTATACAGTGTCTCATGTTTTAGCTGATTTCTCTCTCTTAAATAAGAAACAAAAAATTACCAGGTAAATGGAATTTACTGGCACTGAGACTGGAGACTCCTTCCTTAAATGTTAAATAACCACCATTTTTCTTGAAAAATTAAGATCATTTATAACTAAGAGGTTACAAGCCAGAAATACTATCAGAGCTGCTGTACTAGAAAATGCATTAACACCTTCTGACCAATTGAAATCAAGAATTGAGAAGCTCAGCCATTGTTAGGTTTAAATTAAAGTAAAAATAGCTTTAAAAGTGTCCGCCTCACCTCGATAAGCTTGCTGACCGGCTCTGACACACTTTCCAGCTGCGAGAGACATCAAACACACATCCACACACACCACGCAACATTCATGATGCCAGTGTCTGATGTCCAAATTCCCTTTATCACATACATCCCTTACATCAAAAGAACAAGTCATTAACATATTCTGGGATAAACAAAGAGAGAGGACGTTATATCAATATTGGCTCAGACATGGACAATAGGAAGAATTGCCATATAAGGAATGAAGAAGAAGTGAAACATACAAAAGTTAACACATTCCATTCCATTCCAACAAGGAAATGTGAAAAATAAGATCATCAGAAATATCTGTTACTATTATTGTTTTCATGCTTTATTCAATGCATTATTTATTATTTTGTATATAAACATAATCAGAAATGTTACACTTATTTTAATACTTGCATACGAAAACATTTATTATCAATGAAGTATGGAATTCATGGACATCACCAAATGTTGTTTCCTCCACTGAGTTGTTCGAGCATTAAGGTTGATCTTCAGTATGCTCTGTTAAGTTGAGCGCAGGTGACTCACTTGGGCATTTAAGAACATTCCATTCTATGCCTTGGTTCTCTGGGTCCATCCATCGGTTTTATCCATCTGTACTGTGACGTCGTGTTCTATCGGTTTCGCAGCATTTGAGCTGCTCAATCTGAGCATAAAGTACAGCTCAATACACTTCAGAATTCATCCTGCTACTTCTATCCGCAGTCACATCATCAACAAACATAGCAATGCCTCCACCATGATTGACAGATGATGTGATCTTCAGAACATGAGCCCTTCCTTTCCTTCTCCATATTTTTTCCAATCAGTCTGGTCCAAGTTACTCTTGCCAGTGCATTGCTTCTTTTTTTAAGAAGACACCAAATTGGTGATTTGGTCAATCCTACAGTTTCTGATATTTCTGATTGGTCCGTTTAGTTTTTTCAGCCTGATGTCTCCTTCATGTGCATCAAGATCTCGTTGAACTGCATATTGAGAGTTTATTTGGAATCAACTCCAGACCTTCCAGATTTGTCATGAAATAAATAAGAAACCATCAACAACTGGCTATCAATGTGTTTTTCAGTTTTAAACAGTTTTTTTTCAGTTTATAGGGACTATAAATGAGGTTTTTGTATAAATAATAATAATAATAATAATAATAATAATAATAATAATAGTTAAATCCTTAATGCGATATTTCATTAAAGCCCTCAAATTGAAGCTGGAAGTTGTTAATGATTGCTTCATTTCAAATCCATTGTTATGGTATGCAGAGCAGTGACACTGTTCAAATCCGTAAGAGCCTGACTCTATAAACTTACCCTGCAATCTGATCAAACCACCGAGATACTCAGAACTACTGCAAGTATATATTTTAAAATGTCATACATACTTGTCATATAGAGATAAAAACAGAGGTTGTATTATGCCACCACTTCATCTGTAATATATGGATATTTATTGTGTCTTTTTTTTCTTCTCTCTATTATGTAAAAGTAAAATATCTGCCAACTCAATGGTTCCCTGAAGCAATTCCAAGAAAAGCGTCATGCTCATTGGTGGATTGTTTCAGGTGCTTCAACAGTTCCAACAGAGCCCCGGAGTGCTCATTAAAAACCTTTAAAGCAGTAACTGGAGGCGTGTACAGCTGTAATATTGTAATATATTGTAATTAGGCAGATGTATTTCATCTCACATACACACACAGACACAGGATAATAAAGACCGAGCAAGAATAATGAACTGATATACAAATGGCTGTCAGACTTTTGTACCTGTACAGGTGTAAATAGTAAATAGTGATCAAACCCCTTTAAAACCTCCAGACACCAGTTTTAGTCTGACTTTGAAGCAATGTATAAAAGGACAAGCTGTCCTAAGGTTCTTTTCCTTACAGTACATAAAATCTAAAATACATCCCTGAAAATCAACTGATATCTTGTTGGCAACTTGAAGAAACAAATCTGTCTGTGGGAACTGTACACACAATCGTTCATAAACACCACTTAAACGTTACAGGAGCTCAGCTGGAAGTTATTGCCACATCATATGTACAGTCCTGACCTCGCTCCAAGCCATTTCCACATGTCTGGGCCATTAAAGGAGTTCCTGAGAGGCCGGCGTTTCAGACATGAATCAGACAGAGAGTCCGATCATGGCTCCGGTGTGCTGATAAACTTTTTACCTTGATGGTTATCCAAGGACACTAGTGAAAAACTGGGATAAGTGCATTAGTGTAGCAGAAGATTATAAAGAGAAATAAAGGGAGATTTTATTCTCATCACTGGGTTCTGCTATTCTGCACAATCATAAAGTGTTATTTAGGTATATCTTTTGGTAATACACTATAATTAAGTTGTTCATTTACATCGAAACAGTAGACCAAATAATAATAAAAAAAAATTCATGAACCTTTCCAGACTTTTCTAAAAGAAATAAAAAACATATGCAATAGTTTCTGTGCTGAGTAGAAATTACTCACTCATCAAAGAGCTTGGAAAAAACTTCCGGATTCAACATGTTAATACAAATGAAAGATGGCAGAACATCTGGAACAGCAGCAGCAGTCGTACAGAGATCAGCTCCTAACTTTAATGAGACAATGATTATAGGAGAGAAAAAAAAAAACTTCTATATAATCATTACCATCATCATCTCTGTTGAAATGCACAACATCATTTACAACTGTCTCAAAAATGTCACTCTTTACACTGACTGCAGCAGCAGCATTTATTATAGAATATTCAGAATAGCATCTATTGCTAGTGAACAGTACGATAGTATCCAATAATACGCGGATATGTGAGAACGTTTTCATCGAATAAGCCAATGATTATGCTTAGTATTTATTATAATGACACACTGAGTGTTTTTTTTTAACAGTTTGTCTAGTTTCATCTACAGTAGTTTCTAGTTTTATATATATATATATATATATATATATATATATATATATACACACACACACACACACACACACACACACACACACACACACACACACACAGGGTGGGCCATTTATATGGATACACCTTAATAAAATGGGAATGGTTGGTGATATTAACGTCCTGTTTGTGGCACATTAGTATATGTGAGGGGGCAAACTTTTCAAGATGGGTGGTGACCCTGGTGGCCATTTGGAAGTCGGCCATCTTGGATTTAACTTTTGTTTTTTCAATAGGAAGAGGGTCGTGTGACACATCAAGCTTATTGGGAATTTCACAAGAAAAACAATGGTGTGCTTGGTTTTAACGTAACTTTATTCTTTCATGAGTTATTTACAAGTTTCTGACCACTTATAAAATGTGTTCAATGTGCTGCCCATTGTGATGGATTGTCAATGCAACCCTCTTCTCCCACTCTTCACACACTGATAGCAACACCGCAGGAGAAATGCCAGCACAGGCTTCCAGTATCCGTAGTTTCAGGTGCTGCACATCTCGTATCTTCCCACCATAGACAATTGCCTTCAGATGACCCCAAAGATAAAAGTCTAAGGGGGTCAGATCGGGAGACCTTGGGGGCCATTCAACTGGCCCACGACGACCAATCCACTTTTCAGGAAACTGTTCATCTAGGAATGCTTGGACCTGACACCCATAATGTGGTGGTGCACCATCTTGCTGGAAAAACTCAGGGAACGTGCCAGCTTCAGTGCATAAAGAGGGAAACACATAATCATGTAGCAATTTCAAATATCCAGTGGCCTTAAGGTTTCCATTGATGAAGAATGGCCCCACTATCTTTGTACCCCATTTACCACACCATACCATCACTTTTTTTGTTCCAACAGTCTTGGAGGGATCTATCCAATGTGGGTTAGTGTCAAGACCAATAGCGGTGGTTTTGTTTGTTAACTTCACCATTCACATAAAAGTTTGCCTCATCACTGAACAAAATCTTCTGCGTGAACTGAGGGTCCTGTTCCAATTTTTGTTTTGCCCATTCTGCAAATTGTGTGCGCCGATCTGGGTCATCCTCATTGAGATGCTGCAGTAGCTGGAGTTTGTAAGGGTGCCATTTGTGAGTAGCTAATATCTGCCGAAGGGATGTTCGATTAATGCCACTCTCCAGTGACATGCGGCGAGTGCTATGCTGTGGGCTCTTGCTGAATGTAGCTAGGACAGCCACTGATGTTTGTTCATTAGTGACAGTTTTCATGCGTCCACATTTTAGCAAATCCAACACTGAACCAGTTTCACGAAACTTGGCAAGCAGTTTGCTAACTGTAGCATGGGAGATGGGTGGTCTCGTAGGGTGTCTTGCATTGAAATCTGCTGCAATGACCCGGTTACTGCGTTCACCAGATATCAACACAATTTCGATCCGCTCATCACGTGTTAACCTCTTCGACATTGTCAATGGCTGTGAACAAAGATAAACTTGTAAATAACTCATGAAAGAATAACATTACGTTAAAACCAAGCACACCATTGTTTTTCTTGTGAAATTCCCAATAAGTTTGATGTGTCACATGACCCTCTTCCTATTGAAAAAACAAATGTTGGATCTAAGATGGCCGACTTCAAAATGGCCACCATGGTCACCACCCATCTTGAAAAGTTTGCCCCCTCACATATACTAATGTGCCACAAACAGGACGTTAATATCACCAACCATTCCCATTTTATTAAGGTGTATCCATATAAATGGCCCATTAATAATATGTATATATATTCCTGTTATCATTTACATTATAGCAGCTGTAAACAGCAGTTTTTTTTATTGTTCTGTGATTATGGCAAAAACTCTAAGACTTTCCCATGGTGGAAAACTTAAAGTTACTGCTTGACCAGCTTGAGCTGTTACACATCACTAACACTCCTTCATAAATAAACATCTCATATAAAAAAAAAAATCACACATCTGTTTAAGTGGAGTGTTCATTATTCAAACACCTGTTTAAGATATTACATCTATCTATCAGCTTTGATAATCAGCATCACTCAGGTATACAATAAGCTGAAATTGTAAAGACGCCATCATTGCCGATATCAATGCCATGAGAAAACATTTATGGTTATGTAAATCCAAAATGATTTCATATAAAAAGATCTGTATCTGTTTTACAACACAGTTGTATTTCCATATTATTAAAAGTTGCCAAGTATTCAAAAACCCTCCCAAACTACTAAAGGTTTAAACCTGATTAACACAGACACTAGTGGTATTCCCTACTGCAGTTTGTGTGTGTGTGTTTTTGTGTGTGTGCCGCATGAGAACTAGCGTGATGAGTCATCCTATGAATGCTTATTGGCAGCAGTGTTTGCTGTCAGTGTAACTGTTATATTGCGTCACCATGTGGCCATGATACGTATTGCACAGCTTAACATACTGTAGGAAACGAGCAGGGTGCCAAAACTTTTCTCCAAATTGAGATATATATATATATATATATATGTGTGTGTGTGTGTGTGTGTGTGTGTGTGTGTGTGTGTGTATAAAATCCATTTGTAGAAAAGTTTTGGCACCCTGCTCAGTACAGTATGTTATATATATATATATATATATATATATATATATATATATATATATATATATATATATATAAATATATATATATATATATATATAGAGAGAGAGAGAGAGAGAGAGAGAGAGTCAGAGGCCACAGGTTATTTATAGTAAATTGCATACATAATACATAAGAAGTAAAGGACACGTTAATTCAATTGTTTTTTTGTTTAGATAAGCAATTAAATGTGTTTCTTCTTTGTTTTTTTTTGTTTGTTTTTTTTTGTAAGATTTATAAATTTTATCAATTATATCAGTTTTATTATATTATTATATTCCTCCGCTAGATATTCCAGATGTTGTTGTTTTACGTCTACGGAGAATCTCTGTAGCATTAATGACCAAAAATTTAATTTCAGTATAATTTTTTAAAAAGCAGACAGAATTGAATGGAAGGCTGTCTGGTTGTGTGATACTGACACATAGTGTTTAAACCAGGAACTTTTTACTTGTATTTTCTTGTTCTTGTATATGTATATTCATATGTATAAACACTTTAAAAAATACATTATGGTTTACAAGGTTCTTATACAGTTTGAATAAAACATAACTAATATGTCTAATCACTGTGGATGGATTTCTTTGCCTGTAATAATCGGTAAAACACTCCTGTTCCCACAAGCGAACCTAAACACAGAGGACGTGTCTACAGGCCCGAACTGACTGAGGTGGAACTGCAGAGCCAGTTTCCGTGTCATGACCCTCAGAGCTACAAACGAGGACATCACCTCACCCAGGAGGAAGGACAGATACAGAGAGTGTACTGCTCGCTCCAGAGGGAGAATTATCAGGCCATCATCAGTGAGGAAGAAGAGGAGGATGGGCATCTGGAAGGCTAGAGAGATCAGCAAGAAAGCGGCAAGCTCTGGGACCTTACGGGAGATGAAAGGAGTGAAGAACTGTACTGAATAATTTCAGTGCAAACACACACAAACACACACTTTTCTTTAATTATACTCATATCACCTTCTCTTTCAGGTTCCCAACGTAGCCGAGGTATAGCCGGAGAACTTCAAGTGCGCTAATTATTACCATCCCGCCCACCATTAGACACTGGTAGTATCCAGGCAGTAGCGTGAACTGGGTTTAAGACAAAAATAGAAACATTGATTTAGTAGTGTCAGTAGTTTTGTCTCAAACAATAATTAAGCAATAATTAATTGAAAATATTTGTATGGTATGTATATATAACATATATAACTTTCAACCTCAAATCAGCCAAAACATCGTAGTACAGTAACTTTTTGATTGTTTTGCTTGACTGATATTTTTTATATATCTTTCTGATGCTTACTTTATTTTTTAAAAAATGATAAAAATCTAAAGTGACATGTTTTTTTTTATCATTAAGGTGTAAAATCTTTTTTTAAGTATTTCATGACTGTAAATTATTATGATAATAATAGCCTACCATTTAGCCATTACCTACCATTTGGGTAAATTTTGATGCATTTTGATATTTAAAAGCAGAAAAAACATCATACATTGCATTATTTTTTACTTAAATTTTTGGAACCTTTCCAAATTTACAAAGATTATGCAAAAAATGTTTTAGTCTTCTTAACTTTTTTTCCCCCTCATGTAGCTGGTGTATACGTTACTGTGCAAAAGTATTGAGCCACCCCTTATCGTTTTCATATTAAATGAAATTTTAATTATGTAAATTAAATTTTAAGAAATGGGAACAAATGTTTTTACCGACCTGATCATCTTTCATCATCTGCACCTGCTTCTCACTGGTTCATGCCTTAAGTTAGATGTTTTTTTAATGCTTGAATGATTCATAGGTGACAGTGTGTCAAACATGCCCATAAGTGCACTACAATTACCAGGCTGCTGTAAACAACTTCAAACAAACTAACAATTAACAAGTAATCTAATAACTCCTAGAATGTTTCTATGCAACTACTGTTGATCAGAGCAGTCAGTGTTTGCGTGTATTTGCATACTTGGGCCCTAAATAGGTTCTAAACTCCTATAATGTGACTGATTTGGTGATGATAATTAAGATAGCATTATATGAATTGGGTCAGCATCTTCTGGAGAAGAACCTCACCATGGTTGGTACTGTTAGGAGGATCAAGCAAAAAATCCTACTGTATTCATCTTTCCACTTTCTCTAAATACTAGCCATAGTAGCTCTTTTTAGGATGTGGAGCCAATCTTAATCAACCTGCAGTCCATCATTTAGCTAACATGAAGGGATGAAGGTGCAACGCTGGTTAGACTAACAAAAAAAAGCTGGGGAAAAAAATAATACTTGTGCAAGAGCTATACAGTTAAAGTTTCATCCTACTGTTACAGTATATCTGCAAAAAGTAAATTAATTAATTAATTAATTTATTATTATTATTATTATTATTTGTTTAATTTTTATTTCATTTACTTATACTGTAGTTTTAGTCTAGTTTCAGTTTAGTTTTTGTCATTTACTTATTTTGTTTATAATTTGCAAACCAGTTTATTGTTTTGTTCATTAATTAAGTCAGGCAATGTTCTTTTGTATTACAATACTGTATGTGTGGCTATGATATATATATATTTTTTAATGATCAATTTACAAATTTTGTAAAAGTTTCTTTCAGAAACATCAATTTTAAAAAAAGTGTTAATCATTTATTTATTGTTGATATGACTGATTAAGTGATTATAAATGCACCAAAATAAATAAATACATAAATGAATAAAACAATTAATATTTTTTTTCATTATAGATTAATTATAAAGGAAAACTTTGTCCAGGTAAAAATGTAGGTGGTGAAGGTCAGAAATGGTGAGCTCTTGTCTTGAGAATGGCTTAAGGTGATTCCTTAACAATGCCAGTGACTACATTATGTCTTAAAGCCTCATTCCAAGAGTGTCATATTGTGAAAGTGTAATATTATTAGTTCAACTCCATACTGGCTCCTGTCACAACAACAGACTAATTTACTTGATTTTCTCTAACTCATGGCCTCAGTATGTTAATTTGTGATTGCAGCATATTTAAAAATAACCACAATGCCACCTCATGGGTTCAATGCTTCTGTCTAAAGCAAATACGTTTCATAAATTAAATATAATGGCAAATTGTATACTTTTTAAGTAATTTTTTTAATTCATTTATTTATTTTCAATGTGGCTGCACTATTTCTTAACTGGGAAACTGCCCAACTACCTTTTGTCCAATGTTAGTTTAAATTCCATTTTACTAACTTCATAGTCTAATAGTTTTTTTTTTCTGATAATAAAAATACTGTCTATACGATATCATTTACTGCTACAGTAATACATTGTATTACAGTAATCTATACATATATAATAAAACTGTGGCATGGTGGCATGTCTGTACATTAAAGATATAAAAAAAATATTGCTGGGATAAGATCAGAGAGTCATAGAACACATCAAGATGAATTTTGGATTTTTTTGTCTGTTTGTTTGTCCACACATCACGTAAAAACTACTGAACAAATTTCAATGGGGTTTTCACAGGTGTCTTTGGCCGAGTTTGTGGTAACACATACAGTAGCAGCCAGCCGATGGGAAGAAAAGATATGCTACTTTGAAATTTAAATGACCTTATATCATAAAAAAAAATCGACCTTGAAAAAAAATGTTCATCACAAACTTCAACAGATGTCACTGAACATTAAAAAAAAAAAACAGTTGTACGTTTTTAAAAAATGCACTTATGAGTCCAAACAAGCCATTCCTAGTTTACAATAATGCAGTATACAAAAATATTATATGAAACTTATTTATATACACTAATTTAAAAATATTCAGTGTCACCTAATTTATCAATGCTTCTGTTTAATGCAAAGGTAAAGAAACAAATTTCATAAACTATAATAATATTGGCCAATTGGCTAGTTTCCAACATGCACCTATGTATTAGTTGAAACTTTTGTTTTGATTTATGTTTTTAAATATGAAAAATGAAAGACTAAGACACACCTTTAAGTCCAGCATGACAATTTCGGAGAGCCACCATAAAGGAAAGAAGAACGTATTGAAATAAAGAAGCATCTGTAGAGGCAGGTGAGATGAAACCTTGCTGGAAACTGGAAATGTGTTAGAGAGATACAGTATTTAAGGTACTCTGCTGAGTGTGACATATGTTTTAATTGCAAAGACCTTACTATTCCCTGCTAACATTCCATCTGATTAAACACTTTATGCATAAGCATTATTATTATTATTTGCTTTCTACAAGTCAGAACCTGGGCTTCTAATTTCCAGCATTGAAAATGTAGCAATGTCACTGGAGATGTAAAACAGTAAAACCTCACAACTTTCAGGACTCAGAATTTGGCACTAAATTACAAAAAAACATTTTTAAAAGGCTAAAACTCACCTTCATCCTCAACTCCATAACCACAATCTCTTGTTCTGTTGTTGATAAATATGGCACTGCTGGCATGCACCAGACCCACTCTGAGATTCTGGGGAATTGGGGTGTAAAACACTGGCATGGTGGCCTAAAAGAACCACTCATCCATGCTGTACTTCGGCCCTCTGAGGCTCTGTCTCGTGTCGGCTGAAATTAGTGACAGATGGCTAAGCGCTAACCAGATTAAATCCCCCGACAGGGGATTAATGTTTGTCGTGCACGTGCCTTGTCTGGATTCTGATTAAATGTGCAAACTAAATACAAGGAGCTGAACAGTTCTGGGTTCTATCTTGTCGTGATTAGACACTCTGTTTAAAGACATTTGATCCAATCTGACAGAATCAGTGGGTTGTCATAAATAAATGAATGACTGGTGCACCGTGCAAAGGTTTTTCAAAACCATTTATTAGGAAGTTTATCATGTTTAAGTGATTAGTTGCAAACAGCTGCTGCAGCAAGCTAAAGCTCTCTCAGTCCAGAACCTGACCCGATTGTGAGGCCTTGAGGTCCTGGGCGTCATCATTTTTGCTCAGTGCAGTTACGGCTGTTGGCCACCAGGGGTCACAGTTCATCTCGTGGTGCCATCATGGGGAAGTTTTTAAATTCTTCAGGGACCTCCTCGCCTTTCTGTGATCTCTTGTAGAAACCAAGAGAGTCCAGAAGATCACTGATCTCATCTGCCTTCATCTTCTTCAATGGAACAACCTGAGAAAAAAAAAAAGTAATCACCATGCTAGTATGTGAGAAGATTTCCCTCAAATGATATTAGCCTAGCGACACGGTGGTGTACTGGTTAACACTGTCACCTTGCACCTCCAGAGTCTAGGTTTGATTCCCGTCTCTGTGTGCATGGAGTTTGCATGTTCTCCCCGTGCTTGGTGGGTTTCCTCCAGTTACTCCGGTTTTCTCCCGCAGTCCAAAGTCATGAAGATTAGGCTAATTGGTGTTCTCAAATTGCCTGTTATGTGGGTATATATGTGTGTGTGCCCTGGGAAAGTTTTGGACCCTGTCCAGGTTGTACCCCACCTCGTGCGCCAAGTCTCCTGGGATAGTCTCAAAGCCCTCCCGCAACCCTGTGTACAGGATAAAGTGGTCTAGATGATAAGAAAAAAAGAAAGAAACATTCACA
The DNA here is from genome assembly GCA_030347435.1 of Clarias fuscus. Taxonomy (NCBI): domain Eukaryota; kingdom Metazoa; phylum Chordata; class Actinopteri; order Siluriformes; family Clariidae; genus Clarias; species Clarias fuscus. The sequence goes on from CM059208.1 coordinate 25,139,893, forward strand.
AGAAGCATCTCTTACCTTCACCTCCTCATCCTTGTCATTGTAGAAGATAAGACGTGGGTTTTTGTTTTCTCCAGAATCATAGTCCAGATTATGACTTTTACAAACAGGTTAAAGTGAACAGTGACTCCAAGATTGTGCATTTAAGATTAGATTAGTGCATTTAGGCATTTAAACAATCCAGCTCCAAAACCTCTTTATTTTTCATCTAAAACGAGATATCTTTTTTTTTTTTCATCTCGGAGTAAACTGGTTTCTCACTATGAACAGCCATTTTTATACTAATTCATGCTAGTGTGAGGATACTACAGTGCCCAGCGCTCCATGACAAACTTATAGAGCTCGGGCATCTTCTTTATCGCTCATCCCACCACGCTGGGAGCCTCGGAAGAGAAAGCAAACAAAGAAAAACATTAGCCGACAGATCAGTGTTTATTAAAAATGTAGCAGTTTTATTCATTAATTTGATTAATTCCGGTTCATTGTTTCAGTAGAAGCCATTTTAGCATTAAGGTAATGCTAAAATAACATAATGCAGGCATTAAGGTAGCTTTAGTGAGCAATATACAGGAATTAAGGAACAATATTGGAATAAAGTGATATTGAGAGCACAAGGGCATGTGATCTAACTTGTATACTGTAACTAGCTAAAAACAGCTTATCATGTTGCAGGGGTTATTATTATATTACATATCATTATTATCCTCACACAGTTTATCTTTATCACTGCAGTGTTCACACAGTTTACATATTGGTAAATAGAGCAGCTTTTCCAGCTGAATAAAGCAACCATGCTCATAGCAATATTATTATATATTAACAATTAAAAGAAGGTTTTCCTGTTAGATGTACATAATCAGCAGCTCAGTAGTGTGATGAAACCAGACCTGTCCAAACCTATTTGATTTCAAAGCCATTTTATTCCTTATAGAACACATGACATGTCATATTTTTAGTTATTTACAGCTGTGCTTCATGGTGGTGACACAGTGGCGTACTGGTTAACACTGTTGCCTTGCACCTCCAGGGTTCGGGCTCGATTCTCGCCTCGGGTCTGTGTGCATGGAGTTTGCATGCTCTCCCTGTATGTGGCAGGTTTCCTCCGGATACACCAGTTTCCTCCCACAATTCAAAGACATGCAGATTAGACTAACTGGAGTTCCCAAATTGCCTGTAGTATGTGTGCATGTGTTTGTGCCCTGTGATGAATTGGCACCACATCTAGGGTGTACTTCGTCTTGTGCGCCAAGACTCCTGGGATTGGCTTCAGGCCCGCTGCGACCCGGTACACAGGATAAAGTGGTATAGACAATAAGGGAGTGAGTGAGTGTTTCATGTTGTGGAAAACTGTTAAACATGATGTAAAGCAGTATTTTCCTCACTGTTTTCTTTTAAAATAAGATTTATCAATCAATCAATCAATCAATCAATCAATAAACAAATAGACCCAGGTCCTTGTCTTGTCAAAGAATTTTCCATGTCAGAAAAAAGCTGTATATTTACCTCTCATTATTACAAAACCCTTGCAATGGAAACTTCTTCCGAAAAATGTTACATAAAAGTCTCTTAATAGAAAATTCACCAAATCAATCAATTACGCTTGGTAAATCTTTTTACCTGTCGCGTCCTCCATATGAGACCATGTTACTCTGGAAATAATTACATTCAAAAGTAGCGAGAGTTTAACGCCTACGAGTTCCACTTCCACACAAGACGTCACTGTGTGATTGGTCATAACATGTGATTGTTTTTACTACATAACCACAAAACTGTCCATATTCTCGATTAAACTACTCACGATCAGTTTTCCTCTGGCAATGATGACCTTCTCTTCTCCTGCCGAACTCTGTGTCGCGTTTTCCTCTGTTTCTCCCGTGGCACAGAGAGCCAAGACGATCAGCACCGAGAGCCACATGGCCAAATCTCACAGTAGTGGAAAATGTCTGTGGGAAATACAGGTGCATTGATATCTGGATTCATGTGGCGAAGCCTGATTGGTCTGTTCAATGCCATGTATTTTTACACAAGATGAATGCAAACAGGTAGTGTTTTTAAATTTCAATGAAAAGGCTTTGGATATAATAATATGCAGAATAGACATCCATCTACTATTATGTAAAATAAAGGTAATTTGAAACACATGTAAAGTGTTCATGCTAATGTGCACATGCTAATGTTTATGCTCAGTGCTGTATTTGCATGTTTCAAATAAATGACTAATAACATTAATAAAATCCTTAGTGCAGTTTGAAACTCCCTCCCACTAACCTCCACCTTTCGCTGAAATATATTATTTAATACTTTTGTTATGTTTGTATTAACGTGTGAATCCATTTATCATCTTATTTGCAATAAACACTTATTTTGGTTTGTAGTCATTTATTATTTAATTTATAGTAATCCATTTACCTTAATACCACTGAAATAATGTTTAACAGGAAGCTGCACCATCTCAGTTTCCTCAAGATCATGGGTTACTTAGTGTATATTAGAATGTAGAATCAAAATAAATTCATTTAACATTTCATTTCAAGTAAATCATTTTTAAATAATATTCTAAATGTTTTTAATGTGTGTTAACACCTAAAACAAAGTATTGGTGCAGATTTTTTTAAATATACATATAATACAGAAAATGTGTAAGATGTGTGCCAAACAAGCTACTTCTAAGTTTATGCAACATGAAAGTTACCAATGTTGCTTCTCTAAAAAAAATTTAAGTTGCTAACATCAGCCATTGTGGAGAGATGACTTTATATGTGCTCCAAAAATGGGCGTAAAACAAGAATCATTTAAAATACCAATTATTCATATTTATTTATGAGTATTGATACTAAAATTGTTGTAAGCTTCTAGAAGCTTCCATATGACCTGTACAAATTGCTGCTTCAATAGTTTTTTGGTAAAAGCTTAAAAAGCAGAAAATCTGTAGTGTCCGTAACCATGTCAAATTCATGTTGCAATATCTTGACAATTTTGTATTTTGGAATAATACACTTTTTCAGGTTTAGGTCTTTTCATGTGAAATCAAAATTGGCTGAGCTTCATCTGAATGACAGTTAAGGTCATTGAATTAAAAAAAGATTTGAATTCAAAAAAGTTTATACATATACAGAATGCATAAAGGGCATGAAATATTTGTATTTAGCAAATATGTTTCTTTTTATATGATAAAAATATGAATGTGTACGCATATTTACAAAAAAAACAAAGCATGGATCGGGAGATAAGAAGCACTAAGCATTATAAAAAATGGTGTTATATGATCCTATCTGAAAATTCACTTTTTCACCTACAGTAGCTGAGACACTTTTAAGCACCAATACCATGTTTTGGCTGCAAGCAGATGTTGTATATTTGCAAACATTATGCCAATTTTCTGTTTCATTTATCAGACACCTTCTTAAAAAAAAAAAATATATATATATATATATATATATATATATATATATATATATATATAAGGGATATACTGTAAGGATAAAAAAAATATTCCATATGGTGTGATTTTATGTATGTTTTACTGAAACACAAATTCTATCTGAAATCCCAACTATTAATAAAACTATACATTTTACTTATTGCCGATTTTTGAGCTCATTGCTTTTAGTTCAACAATTTCTGATGAAACTGAACACCTAAAGTTTTCTTGAGTTTCCCACAGTTCCAAAAACCTTCTCCACACCACACTGGCTTTAACGTGTTAATCTACTCCAAACAGAACTAAAAGCTGCTCATAACTCACTCACTGAGGCTCATAATTTGAAAGAGGCAGCGGTCAAGCCCTCTGCGAGCTCACAGGAATATTTACACAGTTCCCCCAATCTATAGTTGCCTGCTATTGTCGGAGTGTGAGAGTTGTTTTTATCAGTTTTATGTCCATTGCTGACATTTCAGCAAACTGTGTGGAGTTAAACAAATGTAGGAAATGCACTGGCATTACTTTATATGCATGGACTAACTGATTATAGCGAACACCTGACAGACCCTGAGGATTTAAATACAAAAGACCACCACCACCATAACAACATTATACGTGTAGTAGTCTGGAAAATCCCATCTGATATACCTGACTTCCTTAAAATAAGTTAAAGACAAAAAATATTCTTTACCGAACAATGCAGGCTTTCTGCAAAGATCACGTACAGAGACAAACAGTGAGTTTTCTAAAACACTTTAGGACAAATGTCTGTATGTTACAAATAACATCAAATTAACTGTATGCATAGGATTGTATGTTTTATTCATTAGGTTCAATTAAATTATATCATTATAGAGTTGGTTTTTGATACCTTATACTTTGAAGGCCGTAAGTGGAATCTTTAAATGTTATTTCAACTGAAATGTAAATTGCTCACATCTTTCTTTCTATTATAAGCAAACGTAAAGTAGAAATTAGTAGAAACGTTAGTAGAAATTTCCTTTTGTAGTTCTGTCTACTACATACAGAAGAAAATAACGTAGAATTAGATTATATGAATGTACTGCACACTATAGGATTTTACAGAGTACCGGGGTAGATACAGTACTATGGTACTTCAGTGGGTATGGTGATAGTACTTTAGTGTTTAACGCAATACTTTGGTGAATACCATTGTACTTATTGTGTACAGTATATTGAGAGTTCAGCACATTGAGGTATCTAATATGATACAGTATATGGTACATACAGTACCATATTAGATATGTACATATTACTGTTATGGTATAGTACAGGCAGTATCATATTATTGTATGTAGTGTAATACACTATGGTATTTAATTAATGTTACATACAGTAGATATAAATATATACTATAAAAAATATTACCTTTATGGCACATAAACCTGTACATGTCCTGGTACATGTTCCATAGTACATACTTTGATACAACTGTGTACTGTATGTACTGTACCATAGTGTGATTGGTACATGTACTACAATATATTAGAAAGTAAGTACCATACTGTGTGTCAGCTCAGTAATTAAAGAGATATACTAGTAAGAGTTGTGAAAATTTTAAAGATAAATAACTGGATAATTGCAAATTAATCTTTTTTTTTTTTAAAGAATTTATTGATATTGATAGGGTGGAGGGATAATGGCGGCTAAATGGAAACTTCAAATACCTCAAATCTCAGAGAAGGTTGGAATAAATACTGTACACATATTACTGTTGTAATATGTAGCATGATGGTGCATTTATTGTAAATAACCAGCAGAGGGCTGTGTTTCCTGTCACACATAACCACTGAAAATGGTTTCCTCCACCCTCTTTGCTCTCTCTCTCTCTCTCCTTGTTCATCTTGTTATCTCATTTCCTCTCTCCGCTTCTCTTCTCTATCTCCTTCCACTTTTCATCCTCTCTCATCTCTCCTCATTTTTATTTGCTCCCTCTTTCCTTCTTCTTCCCTACCATACATTTCTTCATCGCACTCTTCTCTTCTTCCTCTCCACTCCTCTATCTCTCTTTTTCCCTTCTCACCCCGCATATTATCATCACTTCCTCCTCTTTATGTCTAGATCTTGCATATTTCTCTTATTTATCAATTTCTTTATATTTCTCCTATTACTTTTATTTCTTCTTTCTCCCTCTCACCCATTCACACTCTCACTTTTTCTATCTTTCTCTGCATCTCATGTGTGTCTATTCATATCTTCTCTTATCTCCCTTCATTAATTACTCCTATTTTCCCCTTACTCTTCTCTGTCTCTCCCTTACCTTTATTTCTTTTCCTTTATTTCTCCATACTTCAATTACTCTCTCTTTTACTTCGATTACTGCCAATCTCTCTCTCTCTCTCTCTCTCTCTCTCTCTCTCTCTCCCCCCCCCCCCCCCCCCCCCTCCTCTCTATTTCTCATTTATTGTTGGTAAAAAGCTGTCCAAACCTGCCTGGTCCTAAAAAGCTAAATTCCCTGGTTGTGCCACCTTTGGAGGCAACAATAAAGCATTTGTGATAACCGTGTATGATAACAATAAGTCTTTCACATGACTGTAGAGGAATTTTGGCCCACTCTTCTTTGCAGAATTGTTTTAATTCACCCACATTGGGGAGTTTTTTAACATGAACGGTATGTTTAAGGATCTCAATCAGATTTAGGTCTGGACTTTGACTAGGCCACTACAAAACCTTAATGTTGTTTATTTTTTTAGTCATTCAGAGGTGGTTGTTGGTGTGTTTCAGATCATTGTCCTGCTGCATGACCTACAGTAAGTGTCCTGTACTGTGTGCTATTATCTATCATTTACCTAAATACAATAAGCACTTTATCTCTGAGTTTTTGGAGTTACTTTCTGAATGACTGCCAGAATATAGAGTTTACTCATTTGTGGAGATTTTAATATTCATGTCTGTTGTCCATCCAGTCAACTGGTAAATGACTTTCAAAGTTGTTTAAACTCTTTTGACATGACACAATCAGTAAATGACCCTACGCATCAGCATGGCCACACACTGGACCTTGTAATTTCACATGGACTTCCAGTAGCCATCTCAGAAATAATTGATATTTTTATTTTGTACCACCTCCCTGTTATCTTTGAATTTACTGTTCAACCTTCTACAACAAAATCTTGTACTCCAGCCTGCCTTTCCACCACAGCTGGATTGTTTGCTGATGCATTTATGAACACTAGTTTCAGGATGAGCTAGCTTCTCCCCTGTGCCCAGAGGATTTTATCTACACCCTCTATTCCACCTGCTCAGGGATTTTGGACTCCATTGCACATTACAAGGACAGACCCATGAACACCAAACCTGACCCCTGGCTTAATGATACTACGCATGCCCTCAGGCAGCCCTGCAGACTAGCCGAGCGCAGGTGGATGAAGGACATGCATGATGATCTTTCTGACTTTCAAAAACCAGTTAAAGACGCTAAATGTGTGTTCTTGTCAAATGTAATCTCCACCAGCTGTAATCATCCTAGGGTGTTGTTCAATACAATTCAGTCTGTTACAAATCCATCTTGCAATGTTCTGAAACATGTATCAAGGCCATTTTGTGATGAATTTCTAAATCATTTTGTTGATAAGAAAGCCCCTGTTGGGCAGAATATTAACACTACTTCTAAAGGTCTTGAGATATGTTCTTATCTGTGTTTAATAGAATTGAGCCAGTGTCACAACACTATCTCCCCTCTCTGAAGTGGTCCAGTGGTTATCCCCAAATAACTGTCCTCTGGACATCTTCGGTGCTAAAACAGGTTTTAAACACACTATAACCATGTTTCCTTTCGTTTATTAACAGTTGCCTCAGTTCAGGGTTTGTCCCAGGTTTCTTCAAACACGCTGTGGTCAGGCCTCTTCTCAAGGAATCCAATCTTGATCCTGCAGTATTATCTAATTTCTCTGTCATGTTTGGTGATCTCTATTCCTCCCCAGCCCCTTTGACCTTTGGCGTTCCACAGGGTTCGGTTTTGGGCCCTGTTCTATTTGCCTTTTACATGCTGCCATTAGGGTTGATTATTTCAAAGCACAGTGTTTCATTTCATCTGTATACAGATGATTTTCAAATCTATCTGCCAGTTGTGCCAAATTCTTCCGATGCACTTAAATCAATCCATAGTTGTTTGCATGACATCAAACTTTGGCTGTCACAGAATTGTCTCTGTGTGAATGAGCATAAAACAGAATGTATTCTGTTTGATACCTCCGATTTTCTTGGTTTTGTTACTGCTGGTCTTGATTCCCTGGTCCCTCATTTTAGCCAAGCAGTCAAAAATTTGGGAGGCACTTTAGACAGCAGTTTAAACTTTCAGACACACATTGATTCTGTTGTCAAGGCAGGCTTTTTCCATTTTCGCCTCCTCGCAAAGGTCAAGCCCTTTTTAAATCAGAGTGACCTGGAGAAAGCCATTCATGCTTTTATCAGTTTGCCGCTAGACTACTACAATGTTCTTTATGTTGAAGTCACTTAAGCTTGTTTGCATCGCCTGCAACTTGTGCAGAATGTCGCGGCTCATGTCCTGACTAATACTCGTAAATATGATCACATCACACTATGATCACATCCTGTATTCCTTTCACTGGCTTCCGGTACATTTCTTGAATCAGTTTAAACTTTTGATGTTTGTTTTTAGTGCTATTGATTGTGTGGCACCTTCTTACTTGTGTGAGACAGTGAACTTTTATCAAGTAGAGTTTTACATTCTGCTAACCAAAACCTACTGGTGGTCCCTCGGTCAAGGTACAAACAGTGAGGTGATTTGCTCTTTTGCAGTGGCTGGTCCTAAACTCCATTGGAACACCATTCTGCCGGAGCTATGTTGTATTACTGACCTGCCTCTGTTTAAAGCTGAATTTAAGGCTCACTTATTCAGGATGGCTTTTGATATTTTATAACATCATATGTATTTTATAAGTTTAGAATTTTGTTTATATTTTGTTTGTACTTTTTTGCTATATTATACAATTATTATTATTATTATTATTATTATTATTATTATTTTACAGTATGTGTTTTATTTTGTTTTGATGCCATGAAGCACTTTGGTTCAATTTAGGTTCCTGTAAGGTGCTATACAAATAAATGTTGATTGAATGATTGAAGTGCGCTTGAGCATGAGGTCACGGACTGATGGCCGGACATTCTCTTTCAGGATTGTATGGTAGAGTGCAGAATTCATGGTTCCATCTGTCATGGCAAGTCGTCCAGGTCCTGAAGTTTAAACCAGCTCCAGACGTCACCCAACCACCACAATGTTTGACTGTTGTGTTTGATGTTCTTTATACGAAATTTAGATATACTGTAACAGGGGCGCACAAATTCTAAAAAGTTAAACTTTTGTCCTATTAGTCCATAGAATATTTGCCCAAAAGTCTTATAGATAATCAAGATGTTTTTTGGTCAAATGTGAGACGAGTGTTTGTGTTCTTTTTGGTCAGCAGTTTGGTCAGGCCATTTTCCCCAGTCTCTTTCTTATTGTTGAGCACTGATCTTTAACTGAGGTGAGTAAGACCTGCAGATCTTTAGATGTTTTCCTTAAGGAGTGAAATCATCATTTAAAAACTGCATTTTGTATTTATTCAGGTTATCTTCATGCAATATTAAAATTTGTTTAATGATCTGAATAATTTAAGTGTGATAAATGTGCAAAAACCACAAAAATCAGAAAAAAAAACTTTCACAGCACAATACCATAAAGGAACAGAAGTTTACAGAGAGAGAGAGAGAGAGAGAGAGAGAGAGAGAGAGAGAGAGAGAGAGAGAGGATGTGAGGACTATTTGTGCCTAAACAAGAATGTTTCAGTGTTACGCAAACCCTACAGCCACATCTGTGAAACAAATTCACATTGTTTCACATGTGGCCTGTGCAGGTTCCTCATATTCCTGATATTTATTCCTGATGCTTCACACCTCTCACTACAAATATCCCTTCATCCCTGATGACTCACTTATGCTTGGATTAGGATCAATCAGGATGCTCATCCTGGCCTTTTTGGTGTTTTGGTAGTCGGGCATCCTAACTCACACACACACACACACACACACACACACACACACACACACACACACACACACACACACACACACACACACACACACACACACACACACACATATCCCTATGCCTGCTTTAAACATACTCTCCCCTGGTATGCATAATAAGGAAGCGGAAGTTATTTTCAGCTGCAGGCTCTCATCCTCCCTGTTTACTTCTTCCTTTTCTTTAAAAAAAAAAAAAGAAAAAAAAAACTTCTTTGGTTTTCTCAGCAATCAGCATTTAGGTACAGCTTCCTCCTGTGAATAATGATGGCTGGCTGTTTGATCCTGCAAGTCTATGTCCCCAGGGCACTCATTACCACACACACACACACACACACACACACACACACACACACACACACACACACACACACACATATTGTAATTTCATTATCACAAGAAAACTGTAATTCTACATTATGATGTGTAAAATTCACACTTTTCTTTCACGTTACTGTTGAATTCTTGATTCTGATTGGTCAAGAGGTGTTGATTCAGTTTCTATTCCACGCAGCTCTGAGTGTAGTTTTGCTGTAAGGTAAATCACAGGTATACATCACAGCACTTGATCTAATACATTGTTAATACCTTACTGTACATGCAAGCTAAACTGGAGGATGATTTAGATAAGAAGACTTATAATCAGTGGTAGGTCAGATACACAATTCCTGTATTTAATAAAAGTAGGGACATCCCAGGTAAAATGACTCAAGTACAAGTCCTTAATCACATTTCTACTTGAGAAGAAGTACAAAAGATCTGAACTTCAAATTTACAAAAGCATCAAAAATACTGAGCTTGTATGAGCTCACTGTAGCATTAAAAGTGTTTTCACATTAGGACCACGGAATTGTCTCCAAGGACACTTGACCCCAATGAACACAATCGTTCCATGCCTGGGAACCGTGACCGAGTTTTCTGGACAAGGTGGCCTTGAGAACGATACAGAATACTCAGGCATGGATCAAATGATATATGGAAGCCAATCGTACCTGGGAACACAAGTAGATTGCGGTTTAGACGCGATATCATCAATGTCGCTGGTCTCCTTCCGATTCTCTGTGTGAAATCTTTGAAATTTCATCCTTTGATCTGCACAGCCATATCTTATAATCTTTGATCACGCTGTTTTTGCTGTTGTCTGGAACATCTCTGCTTCTGATTTCATACACCTTCTACATGATCGAGCATTTTACGGAGGGAAGGCAATTCACACCAAAGAGCAGGCGGCTACTCACCACTCTTTCAAGTGCATTTACGTAATGCAACAACACATACAAATATGGTGAAGTAGAAAGTACAGATATTTGTTGTAGGATGTAGTGGAGCAAAAGTAAAACATTTCCACTAATAAAACTAATGAATTAAAGTACAGATTGGTGAAAACTGCTTTTAAGTACAGTAAAAAAGTAAATTGATCTCGTCACCTTCCACCAGTGCTTATTACAAAGAGGAACAACTTGCTAAACCTCCAAAACTGAAACTTGCAACGAAATTGTTGATACAGTGATGTTTTTAGTGAGAAGATGCTTATTTAACATAGTAGTAAGGAGTCTCCAGTGTCAGTGCTCCATAACAGGATATTTTACTCAAAATTTAATTAATTTCAACTAAAACAAAAGGCTTTGTTACAAAGCAGCGTTACAGAAATCTAAATATACATTTTATATTCATCAGTTTGTTCTTAATGAGCAAGTTGGTGATAAGGTCATGGTGATAAGAAAAACTCCCTCAGGCAATACGAGAAGGAAAGCTTGAGAGTAACCAGACTCAAAACAGAACCTACTGTATTCTTCTTCATAATAACCGGATAATGCGATTATAAATAATTTCTCTTGTGTAACTGTATACTATAAATGGTCAAAGACCTAATCCATGCAAAGTGTTCCAAAGAAGAAGTTTCTGTCATTTCTGGATCCATCCATCTATGTGCCTTATCCTGTGTAAGGTCATGAAGGACCTGGACCCTATCCTAGATAGTCGACATCGTTTTGGGGATGCCAACCCATCTGAGGGCACAAGCACACACACAAACTCGCACACCTAGTTACACACTATGGGCAAGTTTGGAAACACCAACAAACCGACACTGCATGTCTTTGGACTGTGGAAACCAGAAGAAACCAGTAGATGCAAATTCCACACATGAGATTCAAACCCAGGGCAACAGTGCTGACCACCACACTCATTTCAGGATCCATTAGTGCTTTAACTTTATGTCTTTTGTACTAAAAAGTCATCTGGCTGGATAGAAGGAATTTTAAATCTGTTTCTTGAGAACAGGCTGCTAGTAATTTCTCCTCTCTTTTTAATGCCATGTGACAGAATGACATTTATTGCTGTTATAACATGAGTGATAATAGAGACGAGCTCCCCCTGCCCCAACACTGACCGTACTGTAACTATAAACTTTTAAAAAGTATGACATGGCATGTTATATCAACATACCATATTATATTAGGAGCAACAAAACATTTTAGTGATGTATGTTTATGGAAATACAAATGTATTTTAGTGTCAAAACTGTAACTTCCAACATGTTAATTGATTATTTTCCAACATAACAGCATGAGTGTTTTTTTTTTCGTACCTAGGGACAAATTGGTGTCGCCATCTTAAAGGGATAGGTTGGGGTTTTTTTTTTTCAAGTCTGTCTTAAATCAGAATTGAGGTGAATATAAGTACAGTGGAACCTTAGATTACGAGCATAATTCGTTCCGGAAGAGGGCTTGTATTACAAAACACTCGTAAACCAAACCTAATTTTCCCATAAGAAATGATGAAAACTCAAATTATTTGTTCCACAGCCCCAAAAAAATAAGTACATGAAAATAATTGATACAATGTATAAAGTAAAAATAAAAAGACATCCCAACAGATAAGTGTTTCCGTTTGTGCGCGCAGGCGCCGTGTATTTGTGTGTGTGTGTGGAATTAGCCCCTTCCCTCGCCTCGTCTTACACAGTAAAACTCCTCCTCCCTCCCCCCACCTTGCTTTTTAAGGTTCACAACAAACACACCCACAACGGAAACACTGTTTTAACGGGGGGAAAAAGAAACCTGTCTAATGACACTCGCGTGAGCGCATACTAACGAAATCACTGCTGTAAAGTAAAAAAAAAAAAAAAGAACCAGCACCTTACCTTTGAAAAGAATCGCGACAGAGCTGAGTTTTCTGTCAAGAAGGTGTGTCTGCATGTCTGAGGCCGAGAGAGAGTGTGTGTGTGTGTGTCGGTGTCATATTACGCGCGCACGCGCACAGGCAAGAGAGTGTGTGTGTGTGTGTGTGTGTGTGTGTGTCGGTGTCAAATTACGCACGTGCACACATATGAGACGTTGATTATACCAGTAAGAGACGAGCACTAAGACCCAGCTTAGCAGGGAAGACGATTACCCACAATTCCACAAAGCAAGAGAGAGCAAAATCATTGGCTCAGTTGTGATCACTTGCCGCTCGGTGTCAAAATAAGAGTCGCATGCGTGATACATGATACTCGGCACTCGTAAATTAATACTTGCTCGGTTTCCAATAAAAAAATTATTAAAAATCTTTGCTCGGTTTGCGGAACACTCGTAAACCACGTTACTCGCAATCCGAGGTTCCACTGTACATTACCATAGCTCTTAGTTGTTATAAAATTCAGGTTAGCCATACGGCTAGGTCCGATTATCTATACGGCTAGTTCCAGGGAAAGAAGAGAGTTACATTTGTACTTAGTATGGCGTAACTATGAAAGAGCTATTTAACACAGAAGGACTGCAGAGCCTTCATATGAGTTTTAACTAAACTTTGGAATGCCTTTTCGCATGGAACGAGGGTTGTAGAATTCGGCCTCAATTATTTAAGCGATCCAGGTAACAAACTTCACAGTCAGTGTGCAGAACAGGAAAATTCATAAGGACTAAGATCTATTGTAATGTACTTATATGCGCCTAAATTCTGATTTAAGAAAGATAAAAAAAAAAAATCCAATCCACCCCCTTAAGTCTGACCATTAATCATATCTCTGATATGATCATAAAATTTGCAACTGAGAAATACAGTATAATTTGCAAGCCCTTAAAGTATCTGATAAACACCGTCTAAACTACCTAAACTAAATGGCTTGTTTTGTAATGTGTGTGGAAACATTATGGATTTTTACAAAAGAAAAAAAGAAAAAGCCAACCCTGACTCCATGCTTTTGGAACCCAAGAGCCCCAGTGGGGCGCTTGGGCACGACCTTTAACCTTCAGCTGCTTGTATATGCATGTACTTGGATCGGATTCTGCCTCCTTGGATAAAAGCGTCTGCCAAATGTTGTGCAAAAAGTGCTAGATAAAGGATCCAAAGGGTAATTTCCTTTTCACCATATATTATTTCTAAACGAGCCTGTTTTAGCATGAAGATCACGGTCGAGGTCTGACATTTCCTCCCCGCTGCACCCTGAGCTCCAGGGAGAGAGGAAAAGAGGCAGTGTTTACAGATTTCGAGCTTTTGCACTGGTGACATCACCACGCCAGGGACCGGATGTACGCTGGATAGAGTCGCACCACGCACCGCATACACACATGCTGAAGTCCAGAGGTGACCACATCAGAGGTGATATTGAGAGAGCAGACTACAGCAGCAACGCCATGGCTCTAATCTCACACTGATAATGAGAAACACATGCTCAGTCAGTGAAACAGCCGAGAAAAGAGAGTGGGAGGGATGAAGAGAGAAAAACACACTCATGAGAAGACGTTTCATAATGACCTGATTCTTTTTCTCTACAGAGGCATCAGGTCGATGTTTTGTTCAGAATAAAACTGAAACTTCTCATTATTCTAGGTTGCATATTGTGTTTCAGGGTAGCTGGTGGTCTGACTCTGGTCACAGCGGGACACATGGATGGCAGGATTTACACCAGGTCAGTGTAGGTTGACCCGGCTGATGTGTGTTGGTGAAAGAGACATAAGTTTAAGTGTGTACCAGTGTCATTATGTTTTTTTTTTTTTTTTTTGGTACAGACCGCACACACATTCTCTCTGTCCCTTTCTGAAACATAGTTGAGAGAGAGAGAGAGAGAGAGAGAGAGAGAGACGGAGTGCGAACTTGGCTTCTCTGTTAGTCTCTGAAACCTGAAACCTAGATTGGCTTCACAACTTCCTCTGTGGAGAGACAGAGAAAGGGAGGGTAAAAAAAGAGGGAAAAAGAGAAAGCAAGAGGCAAAATGAGGGAGTTCAGAGAGAGAGAGAGAGAGAGAGACGGATAGAGGTCTGTTTTCCGTTACAGCCAGATCCTCTTTAATAAACTCGGCACAAATTATGCTGACAAAAGAGGAAAAGAGAGCGGTGATGGGGAGGAGGCAGACAGCTGTTTGCAAATCGTCTTAATTTCATACACTTACAGTACAGTATACGCCATGACAGACATAATCTAATTTTTAATCCTGGACTCGTGCTGACCGATGCACAAGAATACAAGAGCCACAAATGACGAGTCAAACCGGGACTTTTGATTGTGCAGAATAACAGAACACGGTTCTGAGAGTACAACCTCCATTTATTTCTCCATATAATCCTCTGCTACTCTAATGCACTTATCCCAGTGTTTCACTAGTGCTTGGATACCATCAAGGTCGAAAGTCTTCTCTGACTGCCTGCTTCGCGTCTGAAACTCCGGCCTCCCAGGAACTCCTTTAATGGCCCAAACATGTGGAACTGGTTTGGAGTGAGGTCAGGACTGTATGGGGGGGTGTGGCGATAACTCCCACTTGAGTTCCTGTAATGTGCAAGTGGTGTTGATTCTAATGAACAATTGAGTACAGTTCCCATAGACAGATGTGCTCCTCCGCCATTCCACTAGTTGAATGTCTACAGTGGGTTCAGAAAAAGGGTTGAGACTAGGAATTGCAGTTGAACAGTTGTACTGTACCTTTTGGCAGCCCATACCACTTCAAACCCTACCAAACTCTCATGACCCTCCTGAAAATGGCCCTAGGAGTCTGTACGACTTCGGGAATGTTAAGTATCAGTTTAGTGATTAACCACAATGCTCACAAAATTAAAACATTGTGTTTAGCTGAAAAATGGCAGCCAAACAAAATGCTTTTTCACACTTTTTCTTTTTCATAGGAAGCTCATTGGTTAAAGCATTGGACTACTGTACTGATTGGAAGGTTCCAGGTTCAAACCCCTGCAACTGTTGGGCCCTTGAGCAAGGCCCTTAACCACCAAATGCTCAGATGTACTGTACAGTATAATGAGATAAAAATGTAAGTGCTGTAGATGTAACATGCTACTTTAGAACAATGTATAAATAAAACCCTGTATGAATGAAACGTAACACTTGTGTGCTAGGTGGAGGGGTCTTTTTTGTTCAACTTGCAATGAATAAACATTCTAGCACTTGCTACTGTAGGCTACGACAGAAATAAATTTAATGAGGTGAGCTAAATATCGCAAGTCTAAAACCACCAAAAACAACAAAGCTTTTATTGGCTTATACTGTTTCCCAGTTAATTATAATGTATTTCAGGCTAAATCACTACATCTTAAATCACAGTCCGAGCTCAGTTTTGCTGGAAATAGTATATTGCACACACTCTCTCACACACACATATACACATAAACGGATGTGATCTCACTCCTGCGGTTCTGCCTGCTGAAGCGCTGAGCTCAGCGTTTTTGCGCCTGGAGGCCCACGACAGGGCCGAACGCCTTTGCACCAACATCGCTTTTCCTCTCATGGCGACACGTCTGCTGCTCCATGCCAGCTGCTGAGAACGACCGAACACTGATATGGGCGCGGCTTCAGAAAAGAGAGGAGTAGGAACCCAACGACATCCGGCAACAATATTGGCAGCCGCTCCTTCCTGTCGCTCTGCAGGGCCAAAAGCATGGAGGAATCAGGAAACAGCAAATCTTCTAATCTACTTTACAGTAGTTTTCCATATTATATACATGTGAGTGTATATGTATGTATATGTATATATGTTTACATATGGAAAATGTTTCATTTCTTTTGTTAAGCCCCTGGTTACATTCTACGGTGGCACAGTTCTGCCTGTTAACACACACACATATACATATATACATAATAATATATATATATATATATATATATATATATATATATATATATATTATTATGTATATATGTATATGTGTGTGTGTGAACTCGCTTGAAAGGAGTTCGATATATATATATATATATCGAACTCCTTTCAAGCGTAACTCAAGCCTGGGCTTCTTTCTGCTTTGCATTGCAGAAAATATTTGTCTTTTTTCCCCTTCACTCATAAATTTCTTTCTTCTGCTGCATTTTTTTTTCCACACAGCCTGAAATTGCTACCAGATGTGAAAGCAATCCGGTCGTGTCACCATAACGACGGTCCGGGTAGTGAATAGATTTGGGGCTTGGGGTTGTGGGGGCCGACTGGAGCTCGACGTACGTTCAGTATGTCATGTTAGCACTCTACATCCTCCATGTGTGGCCGGTCCATCAGGACCCAAACCAGGTTCAGTGCCCGTGAGTAGATCCTTCTGCAAGAGATGCGAAGAAACATTCACTCATGAGGGTACACACGCTGGCTTTATCATAATGTTTACCTAACACTTCATACGGCTCTAAACTGCAACTGAGACTTGCTGACATAATGAGGACGCCTGTGTTATAGGAAACGTTTCCTACACTTGTATGAGAATCGCAGTGATGAGAAATATTTGTACTTCGACATCTTGCACGGTCATGACTTCTTGGCTTTTGTTTAGTCTGTTCCGCACGCTCGCAGCACACATTACCGCTGCTCCAGCGGTGCGAGTTGCAAGTGTATCCCCATTGCTTGGGTTCTGATTCCCCTGTCCTTCACGGGAAAGCTTCTTCTCAAGATGCCGTGACCATGCCCGCCCCCCTCCCCCCATCACACTTACACCCATCCCCCTTTTTTAAAGAAGGTAAGAAAAACAAGGGCAAATACGCAGCGCGTGATGCTTTAACTCCTGGGCCTCTTTCACACAGACTCCCGACTGTTCCTGCATGAAAGAGCCTGTTGTGTCTCGGCTGCACTTTTTGCTAGGCGGATCCTCAGGCTCCTCCAAACTCTGGCGAGTACACGAGTGTGTGATCACTACCGTCGCTCTGGTGGACCCTCGCCTCCACGAGGCAGCCAGGAGTCAGCGGAAAACCATAAAGTATCTATTACTGCAGGGAAAGAAGTGGGAAAGGTGCAGTAGAGTCAAGCCAAGGACTGGGACTTCTCATCGGTTATGAAAATCTAACACAATTTTGCCAAGGTGTATTTCCTGGACATTACACGGTTCAGTAATAAGAGTGCAAAAACAGTGGGCTTTATTGACTGAAGCAGTAGAGATGACAACAGCAAAGAGGAATGTTCAGTTAAAATTATTTGGCACAAAAAAAATTACAAATAATTAAAGAATGCAAAAATGTTTTGTCTTAGAGAAAGTGTCTCTCACAAAAAATGTTTCCTGTATTTGTCTTTAATTACCATCCAGTATCTATGAACTATTAAAAGTATTCTATATACATAAACAACATATATAGTCTTTTGGCTGTTTCCATCGAGGGGTCCAAGGTATTCGAGCCGGATGTCCTTCCTGACAAATTCCTCCCATTTTATCTGGGCTGGGGGCCGGCACTATATGCAGTGGCTGGGGTTCGGACATTGGCTGGGAATCGAACCCTGAACATCATTTTATTGTTTTTAATGGCCAAAAAACTACCAGAAACAGCTTCACACATAATATTATTAGTAATGCCAGGATATATACTTTTGAATTTTGAGAATGTTCTCTTGCCTCTCTATATAAAAAAGAATTTATGAGCGTTTTGTCGTAGATAAACAAAAATCTTGTTATAGATTAGTGATTATGTTTGTGATCTACAGTATAAATTACTGTAGCAACCAAGCCAATCTAAAGATAAGATAAGCACGACAACCACAATTTCATTCATTAACATTAGCTAAGTTAGCTAGCTATGGAACATAGGGCACTTGGACATAGGGCTAGCTCACTAGCATCAATTATACAATCCTCTCAAATTACAGTTTAACATAAACCAGTTTTATTTGCTTTTTTCTATCAGCATCTTAGTTAGCTAGCTAGCTAAGGATGCAGGCTGCACAAAGTGTTTACGTAAAGTGTTTAGCTTCTACTAATATGGTCTATGACACTGTACTATAAAAAATAGCATTTGAAATGCTTTAATTTTCCAAAGTTTGGCATTGGAAATAGAGCATAGTTCCACAATAAAATAAGGGTCACCCCAATATTCCCAGGATCCTAGTTTCCATGATGATATGTTCCCAGGGTCCTAAATTCTAGGGCCATATGTTCCCAGGGTCCTAGTTTCCAGGGCCCTATGTTCCCAGGGTCCTAAATTCCAGGGCCCTATGTTCCCAGGGTCCTAAAGTCCAGGGCCCTATGTTCCCAGGGTCCTAGATTCCAGGGCCCTATGATAACCATTTGTTTCGTAGCTGTTTAGATAGTCTTAAAGCCTTGGTTCATTAAAATATTCTGGATAATAATCAGGAAATATTTTATCTTGAAATGGGTCACATTTGTCTCGAATGAAGTAAGTGGGTTAAATATGTTTTAATGGAAAAATTAACTGGGGAACATTATTACCTTGGAAACATAGGTACACTCCCTATTGAAAGAACATTTCTAAATGCTGCTCAGCCCTGCTAATTTGCAAATTAAATTATTGTGTGTAGGAATGGAAGGTATTCCCGTTTTTTTTTCTTTTTCCACTGTCCAAGATTAAGATTTCACTTTTGACAATATGCATAGGATTTCATAAGCAACTAAAACATGTGTAAAATATTATTGTAATCAATAATTTGAAATCACCAACTATGAAAAAGCAGAAACGTACTTTGATGCACTCTTTAGTAGGTCCTCAGAAAAAAAAAAAACTTATTTAGCAAACTGAAACCATTAACCAATCCAAAGAACCATCTGAAAAATGATGAAAGAATGGTTCCCAGGAATGTGGTGGACTTTTGATGTGATATTGGCACCAGATCCTGAAATATTTTCACGGCTGAGGTTCTCTCGACCTCCAGACCTGCATGATTGCTGCTGATGTTCTACTCATGAGCTCTCTACACTTGTGACACACTGTTATGGATGGTTTATGCTCCTGTGGAGGCTCTAAAAACAGTTCCCTTAAGCTCCACTTTCCTAAAATCAGCTTGTGCCAAAAAAACTGGCATTGTTTCTGTATCATTAATATTTATTTTATTATATATAAATATGTTATATATAACAATATGTTAATGCTGAGCATCCTTTTAACACACTTTGTACTTTTTATGTGTATTTATCTACGCTGTGTCAAAAGTTTTGACCCCTCTCATTTCCTTCATACAGTGGAACCTCGGATTGCGAGTAAAGTGGTTTACTAGTGTTTCACAAACCGAGCAAAGATTTTTAAATAAATTTTTAATCGGAAACCGAGCAAGTATTAGTTTACGAGTGCCGAGTATCATGTATCATGCATACGACTCTTATTTTGACACCGAGCGGCAAGTGATCACAACTGAGCCAATGATTTTTCTCTCTCTTGCGCTGCAAGGAATTATGGGTGATCGTCTCCCCTGCTGTGTACCCTGTGTCAAAATAAGAGTCCCCTGCTGCGTCTTAGTGCTCGTCTCTTATAATCAACATCTCCCTCTCCTGTTTCTCCAGTGAGAAACAGGTGCAGATGATGACAGATGATCAGGCCGCTGCTGAGTGGCTGGAACAGGCAAGAGGGGAAACGAGGTTGCTGCTGAGGTTCTTACATAAACAACCAATTTTTAAATTGTGTCTTTAGGCACATTGCAACTTGTTCCTTTTCTTTATTAAATTGAATTTAATATGCAGAAATGGGGAGACTCAAGATTATTGCATAGTACTGTATTTCTAATATCAGTATCTGGTGTCGTTCAAATGAATATAGGTTCCATTTTAAGTCTGGTTTCTCTGAATGTCTCTACGTTATGTTGTCTCAGAAAGCTTTGCCATGCCATGTTTGCCTCTGGCTTGCTCATAATAGATCTAAATCAACATCTGGATTTCTGTAAAGCTGCTTTGTGGCAATGGCTATTGTTTAAAAAACTGAACTCAACTGAACTGGAGTTTCGGGCCATATTGCAGGAAAGAAAGGAAGTCTGATTTAAGAATAACCTTCAGGTTCAGGAGCTACAGGTTTTCTTTTTATTTCAACACAAGGTAACTTAACAACCACACATTAACAACATAAAAACAAACAGAAACGAAGTGAGAGATCCAGACCGATTCAGGGCCATGCTTCAGCGCAGACCTTGGTCAGAGCCGAAAACAGTCCTGACACACATCTCAGGCTTATTACTGCAGCTGGAACAGTTTCAGGGTCTGTGCAAAAACATAAAAAATGTGTTCTTTGTCATCAATCACTGGACCTCGGCTTTAAACGCAGAAGAAGTCGATCTCTCGCTGACCTCGCATCATATGATTTATCGTTTTAAACAATAACATCCACAGAGAAACATGATGAAACAACACGCTCTAAGTAAAGTCTTCATATGTATAAGTTTGTACCTGATGCTTGAACGTGTAAGGCAGGAGGGTTTAAAAAAAAAAAAAGTATCAAATTTGAAAGCCAGTTCATTTGACACGAAAAGAAAAGAAAGAGCAAAATATTATATACCTTATATAAGCACAGCTTACAAACATAGATAACAATATTATTACAAAATACCTTGCGATGTAGAAAAATAACCATTATAAAAAGGGAAATTTGTGGTACCATTTAATAGAAAGGCTGACGGTAATAAATCAAAAATCCTTACTGTACATCAAATTTCATTAATATTGTTTGCTTTCATTACATATCCAGTACGACCACCAGAGCCTAAAGATTTATAAAGATATATAAAACTCCAAAACAGTCCAGTTTTGTAAAATGCATCCTTCTGACATTGTCATCTTTTACATCAGTTAAAATAACGTACAAGTGCTTTAAGGCTTAAAGATGTCAAATATTTAAATAACTTTTTAACCATAATAAGAACCAAGAACTGTTTTATTTAATCAGTTATAAAAACACACCACTAAGTCCATTATTGTTCTTATTGTTCTTATTGTTAATGCTAAAATTTGCTCAAATGCTAATTGAGATTTTCAATCAAATTCAAATAAAAGAAACATTAGAATATGGGACTTGATATTATATGTAAATAATTAAATTCAGGAAACACAAAGTGTTTTATTTCTTATATAGAAACTTGACTATTATCGTTATTATTTTTATTATGACGGTTGTACCGAAGGGAATGGAAAAACTGATGTAACTTTTTATTATATTATAGTTATATTATAGTCTCCATCACAAGCCACGCCCTTGCGCCATCGTTGGACCCCAGTTTCGAATCCTCTTTGACAACTCCCTTTGTCGGAGTTGACGATCTCCTACTGCATCTGTCTTCAGTGCTGGTTTCCCTCTTTAAACTTCCTCATCCACATGTGCACATTGCACCATCTTGTCAATTGCGTCATCTTCATAAACGTTCTGCAGTGCTGGCGGAGACCATCAACTCCGACAATGGGGATTTTAAACATGATTCAAAAGTGGGGTTTAACGATGGCGCAAATCCAAGGCTTGTGATGGAGAATAAGTTGAGTTGCAACCTCGTATAGAGGAAGTGTTACTCATCCATCTTTTGCAATAATGAAAGTTATTCTTATTATTACCATCATCATTATTATTCTAACTCACTCTCATTCTCTATACTGTTTCTCCTGTTTATCCTGGAGCTTATCCCAGGGAACGGAGCTCTAGGCGGGGAAAAGACAATTAGCCTAATCTGCATGGCTTTGGACTGTGTATTATTATTATTATTATTATTATTATTATTATTAAAATTTCTTTGACTTATATGAGAAGTGAAATATAACTGATTAAATAAAAACAATACCGTTTTCTTTCTGAACAGACAATGCCTAAACAACTAATCATGACTGAACTTGAAACCAACATACTGTACTGTATGCATGCTTTGTAGTTGCTGTATATGAGGAATAAAGATACTGTATACAGTATAATGTTGTTCGCTGCTTAAAACCCATCCAGTATGTACTCTTGTGGATGTGTATAATGGATTGAATCCATTTGTAAATGAACTGTTTATTATGCATCCATAAAAATATAGTAAGCTGCACTCATTGGTAAAATGCCTGACAGTCCTGGGAATCAGACGAGGAACAAAGTTGGATCCAATGAAACAGCCACACACGAGCAAAAACTTTACAGTTAAAAATAATCACTAGCTCAGTTTGTTGGCTGTTAATCCTTTTTCTGGCAGTTCGCCGACTAACATAGCACCAGACTTGTTTGTGTAACTGTACTGTAACGCGACACCATCTATCAATCTCTCGCCAGTGCGTGGTCTGTTGTCCACATGCTGTGACTGGAGCTGAGGCAACAAAAACCCCACATCGTGCTCTACACTGCTGTTAATTCCTGTACTACTGAAAAACCACAAATAATCTGACCTAGACGTTCGAGCTAGGGGGTCTAGTTTATTCCCCTAGACCTCTCTCGAAATGTAATTAATTCAAATAAAATGATTTGGTTTATCAGCAGCATTACGATATTAATGGTTACTCATAAATATCCAAGATACTCTTCACTGTTTGCTAGAACATGTACAGGTATCTTTGATGCAATCCAATTTTTTAGCTGAAAAAAAAAAAAACTAGCTTTAGCATATGTTTTTGGAACCTTTGAACCATCTTTGGTCAAGTTTCACCTGATATAATTACATACTGCAATTTAATCTCAGTATGGTATGAGATGTATGTAGCTAAACTGTTACAGAATGCCACAGTCTCTTACTGTAAGTGTAGGATTTGTGGGAAAGAAGGTGTGCTTGTGTTGCACCGCCATAACCAATAATAGTACCACTGTATTCAAATATGCAAAGTGTTACCTCTGCTAATATTGTGAACACTGTTTTTTTTTTTAGTTTGCTTCTTTGCATGGTGCTGTAAAAACTGTGACAACCTGGATATACAGTATGTGAAGACTGGTAGGCTATTTGGTAAATGTAGACTTGCATATAAAATTTTATAAAATTTAATTTCACCTACTATACAACTGTGAATTTTGTTCAAAACTGTACAGGCAGTACAACTGTTCCTTTCAAGGCACAACATGTGAACCAGTGACTGTTCCTTCTCCAAGATAGTCCTGGACATCAAAAGATATGAAAAAAAAAAAATTTAAACATCAGGCAGAACAATATATCCAGTATCCAGCGATTCCATTTGATAACCATCCAACAGTTTGCTTATCATGAACACGAGACAAGAAAGTATTAAATCAAAGGCTTCATTCACTACAGTCAGGCACTGCACGGTCAGCCCAGTTATTTCTAAATTAAGTGTCTATTTGACGATCTGAGGCGGCATAATTGCCATCTTTGGAGTGGTCTTAGGTTCTGTCTCTGAGGTTGTCTCCTTGCCTTTCTTTCTAGGTGGCTTTTTAATGGGTGTTTTCTTTGGTGTAGCATCTCCTGCATCTCCTATCTGGGTCCCATTTATGGCCTGCATTTCTGGGCTTGGAGGCTCGGGGGTGCTGGAGTCTGTTACAGGAGCAATCATCTTTTGAAGGTTGTTGGAAGTTGGTAGAAGCGGTTTGTTCGCTGCAGTCACTGATCGCTTGGCCTTCTGGGGTGGCGTGGGCTTCTCCCTGTTGGCCTGGGGGGTTGACACCCCATTGGATTTGATTCCAACTGAAAGCCCTTCATTGCGATTCAGGCTCTGGGTCTTCTCTTTGAGCTGCGCAGCGAGAAGAGTGGCCGCCTCTGAGTTTATATGAGGATGCATGATCTTTGGACTCTTGGGTGGCTCTTTGGTAGTGTCGCTACCTTTTCTATCTGAGTGGAAGTTTCCAATTTTTCTTAAGGCATTCTGGACAGCTCCGTTGATGTGCTCAATGGGGTCCGAAACTTTGTGAGTTTTGATTTTGCTTGGGGAATCCATCCCATCACCTTTACCATCTTGAATCTTCTGCTCACATTTCTTGCTTGACTTCTCCTTTGATCGATGCTTCTCCTCCCCCTTTCCAGAACCTTCCGTTGTGGATTTTTTCTTCTCCTTTGGTGGTGAAGGTGCTTGGCCCTTCTCTGTTTGGTTGGCTCCAGTTCCATGGATCCAAGACACCTTCGGTTTGGTAGAGGGGTCTGGTGGCCGGGGTTTGGTCTTCTCAGGGGATGTGGCCTTGTCGCTGGCTTTGGTCTCACCTGTGTTGCTGTCCTCCTCCTCTTTGGAATTCTTAGACAAACGGGCAATCCGGGCATAAAGCGCTCCCATGGCTGACTCCGAACCACTTGTAGAGCAGTCACTGTCTGACTTTAGCAAT
This sequence comes from Clarias fuscus, assembly GCA_030347435.1. Taxonomy (NCBI): domain Eukaryota; kingdom Metazoa; phylum Chordata; class Actinopteri; order Siluriformes; family Clariidae; genus Clarias; species Clarias fuscus. Next base: position 25,164,734 of record CM059208.1, read on the forward strand.
GGCTGCTCACTACCATCATTGGCAGGCTTTGTTGTCGCTCTTGTGTCTTTGAGAGAGGTGTATTCTCCAGCATCATCCTCATTAGGAACCACGAGATTCTCCGTAGCGGCACTGGGGCTGGGTCTGGTATTACCCTCATTTATGGTATCTAAATGAACCATAAATAAGAAAGTAGTTAAACATGGGGAAGAGCTAGAAGCTTTGCATTTTCACTACTCTATCAATTAGTGCTTTACGTTTTTCTTGTTTTACACCTTGGTTTTAAGGCTGTGGCCAGAGAACATTCACACATTACTATAAAAAAAGAGATGAGGAACTGGGAACTGCTTCAGACTAATTTTTTGTCATCAAACCAAGTGACTTAGAAAACACCAACTGTTATTCTCCTTCTCTCTTAACTATTTACACAAGAAAATGATTCACGACTTGGCCACATTCCACATGCTGACTCGACCATTCGTGCCATTTCCTGTTTGTATTTTCACAATGCACACACAGTGCACATGCCTGAAGGCCTGGCGTTACCACAACAGTGAGTCTGTCTTCACAATCGCTTTCCATCTTACTGAGTTAGCACTAAAATTGTTCAGAGACTCCTCAACTCCCTAACTGCTGCTTCCTGTTGGCCGAACAGGCAGCTGGTTTTGACAATGACTTACCTTCATGGGGTACGCAGTAAACTGGGCCATCTTCGCTTGTTTCAAAAGAGGAAAAAGACTCCTGGGAGGACCAGGATGGAGTCTGATGCTCGGTGGCAGATGGAGGCTCTATGAAACTGCAATCAAAGGTGTTTTCGGGGTCGTGGCGAGATACTGAAAAAAATATAGGAGAAGGAAAACAAATACAGGGGTCAAGATGGGCAAGCACTAGATGTTTTCCTGGGTTGTACCAGAAACTAAGGCTCTTTAAGATATTTGAAGAGACAGATTCCAGAAGGGACTACAGTAGATCCCGCACAGAAGGCAACTTTGCAGTGTATATAGGAATAAATAACCAATTTATGTTTAGAACCTTACAAATTAGAACTACAAAATACTTTTTAGAAGTTAAAAGTAAATTATTATAGGTCTTATTCTCAAACATTACACTAAAAGATACATTTTCTTTTTCATGACAGGTATGTGCATTTGGCTCTGTTTAAAAGGAAATGCTTTTTAATTATTCCCTGGAAGTTTAAATAAATTCATCTGAGCTCTCCACATGTGATTATTTAGCCTTCTTAACTGGACGAATCTTTGTTTAGAACAGGTCTCCAAACCTAATATAGGTCAGAGTGTTTTTTATGGCCCAGACTTCTTGTCCTACTCTCCTGCTTGTGGCTGGTATTATTTTCTGCTGATCTAGAGAAGAAGGACAGCTGTGGGACGCCTGTGGTTTATCCTCCACATCTGCTTTCAGACAGGAAAAGCTGGAGAAGATGCTAACCACCCAAGCCTGGCCTGTTTACAGCTCTCTGACGTGATGCAAGCAATTTCTTTTAAGCCCTTTGAGAAATCCCTTCATATAGATGAAGATGGATAGCGCTCTTCCAAAAGGCACTTTCATTATCATTACGATTTAAGATTTACTTTAACTGGGACATGGACTCATTTGCAGAATTAGAAAATCAAATTACAAAGCAAAAATAATAGCATGTATGCTAAAAATATAAACCGATTTCAAAGGTCAATATAAATCATCATCAAGAACTACCTAATGTGTACCAATTTTCCAACCTACTGTATTGCACATAGAGAAGAATGTAAACAAAAGCCTTTGATCAACATCCTTTCACAGTGCAAGAACATTAATAGAGCTAACTCACATGGGAATGCTACATTCTAAACTGGCACAACATGCATGTGAAAACTATGTGCTAGCAGACAGAAGGCTTTGTTCCTGCCGGGTAAGTTGATGGCTGACAACTGCAGGCCTTGGGAGCAGAGAGACGCCACCAGACTGGCCTCAATGCCGCTACAAACCCACAATCCGCTATACAATTTGGACCAGAGCACATTCTTGGCACATCTAGCCTGCACTGAGCCACACAGCTGTCTATAGAATGCCTCCAGAGATACCAGATCAGGATGAAGCTAAATCTCTAACCGTAAAACTTCTAAAGACGTCTCCGGAGACATACAGTATATGTGATGGCTAGCAGTTGGTGGAAATGTCCAGAGAAATAAAATACCCAATAGTATTTGGGTTAATTTTGGAATTCTTTCCATGCAATAGACTGGCATCCCATCCAGGGTTTATCCTAAATCATAAATCATGATCAGTCTTCCTGGGATGGGCTTTGGATTCACCTAAGGATGACCTTGACTAAGTGGTTACTCAAAATGAGTCAGCAAGTGAGTAATTCTGATGACTGTACTGAGTAACTACAGTAATGTCTGCGTAATTAGTGATCATTGTCATATCATTGTCATCTTTGGGAATTTTAGGGAAACCCCACCCTCACCAATTACAAAAAGGTCAATCAGCCATCCCACTCAACTTGTATCAAAATTATGACTTCCTGCATGAACAAACCCTTTGTCTGAGCAAGCTAAAGTGGTAAAGCAAATTAGCATGAGTTTTGGATACAATTAAAATATTAGTCCATGCTGGCCCTGTTCTTATAGAATAAGGGCTCAGAGAATTGAGCCTTTATCCTGATTTGCTAATTCATTAAGATTAAGATTCAATTATTTGTCAGTCATTGTGGTACCACAATAAATACCATGTAAGTGTGGTGGCACATTCTATAGTATTACCATGGTACAAACTCTGGTGTTCTATGGTGCCTATCATGGTAAGGTCTGAAGTACCACAATGAAACTCTGGTATATTAGTTACTACAGTAAACTTTCTTATGAGTGGAGTCCAGACCATTGAGTGGCACCATGAACACACCATCATTAAAATCAAGAGCTTCAGATTCACCTGGAGGTGGGAAAACACTGCAGTACCCTCTGGAAACCAACATGATAACTAGTCATGTTGGAGCACTGTAGGCATTTTTATCCTTTGTGTACATTACTGATAATCCCAAGAGTTTAAACCAGATCTAATTTTAGAATAACATTTCTCTTCTAAAAAGGGACTGTGGAGATACAGTGGCAATGACTGGGAACAGATTGAAGTCAGGACTATTAGTCCTAAAATGAGCTAAGGAATGTACTTTGCGCTGTGGGAATGGGCAGGGAAAGCTCAGTGGTTAAGCCATTGGACCCCGGTTCAAACCCCACCACCACCACCAAAGTTCCCCTGTTGGGCCCTTGAGCAAGGCCCTTGACCGTTAATTTCTCAGCTGTATAATGCATGTAAAGATAAACATGTAAGTCACTCTGGATAGGGGTGTGTGCCAAATGCTGGAAATGTAAATAATACAGAATAAACAGGGGGAAAAATGGAGAACTGAAAGTGACTGTCCTCATGGCTGATGTCATAGTATTCGGTAATCAAAATCTGCACACATGGCTAAAGACGATTCAGGGGAAATGTTTTTCTCGGATAGAAAACAAGTCACACTTTGTCTACGTCCTGCCTTTTTGTGACATCTCTGCAATCTGTTCAATACAATATGTTAATAGCAGAGATCCAGGGCAACATCATTTAAAGCTGATTAGATATAATAATAGAGCTCCTTATACAGTATTAGACTTTAGTGTGCTTTAATAAAGATTTCAATATGAACAGCCTTACAGCAGATACATCACCACATTGAAACAAAATGAAGTACATTCGGTCACTTCCTGTTTAAGCCCAGGCCAACCCCCATTCTCCTGGAATTCTAGAGATGCCGGATCCCCTCTGAGGGTAGGGTTACAAAAAGGATAAAGAGGGAAAACTAGGGAAGAAGGGGAAAAAGAAGGGGGAAGCCGCCTGCAGCCAATAAGGAGAGCAGTCTCAAAACTTAGAAAAAAGGGGGGGGGAGGAATGTGTAGGGGAAAGGCTTAAACATACAGATTACTTTATGTTCAGCTCATGCTTTCAGTATTGGGTGGATAAAACGATACATGAGGTTTTGTGTCTCCAGTTTGGCTGGACGTAATTTCATTTCATCCTTATTTGCTGACGGTGAGACTTCTTTTCTTTAAAAGTGGGGAAAAAAAGAAAAAAAATCCATCTCTAATTGCTTTTGGCTCCTTATTAGGTTTATTATTTTTTATTTGTGCAGCTCTAGATGTTTTTATTACAACATGACCTTCAAGTTGACCTTCAGCCACGTGAAACAAAGATATTATTGTTTCGGGGTGGATTTTTGCACAGGCACGGTGAAGACGACTCCTTAACTTATGATATGGTGAATTAGCAGCAAAGCACATGGCTCTCAAAGGGAAGAAATGACTTTGAACAAATCCTGGTGTTTACAGCCAGCACTGGCTCGTGACCTGACTGCAGACTACACAAGGTTAAATGAGACCCTGTTTGTAGAGTTTTAAGTTATGACTAAACCTTTTTTATAGGCATTAATGCATGATTAATTTGACTGGAGTTTAGTCCATGCAAAAAAAATTAAAAAAAGGAAGTGACAAGACATAATAATAATAATAGATATGCACATGATGCTGTGTCACTGGGGCTTTTTAAGGCGTTGACTTCTTTTTTGTGTGACTCTTTCGGGAAGGTTTATCTTTTTAGGCTTGAAGCCATCATGTGATGTAAAAGCAATAAACATTTCACTGGGATTTTTATGCCCACGGTCATAAAACGTCTATATAAGAATGTGTGAGACGCACAAGCAGTGGATGAAGAAACAAAGCATGACAACACAATAAAGCTTCCATTATGTACATTGTTAAAAACAAAGATGTAGTAAATTATGTTTAGACTGGTGCCACAGAGAAACCATTTCTCCAAGATGAACCAAGCCTACAATTTTTTTCAAAGAACCAAGGGTTCTTAAAGAATCTTTAGGTGCATAATTCTTTTTTTTGCAATAAAATGATAATTTTTTTTTATACAAAAACTGTTATGAGCACTGCAAACTGGTGACAGGATCATGGGCACCCAAGGTTTTCCCATGTCAACGGAGACCAAAGGCCAGTCAAATGAATGCAGCACAAATTGCAAAAAAAAAAGTCAACCAGAACATCCAGTGCACGGCAGCACACTGCACACAGAGCTCAGCAGGAAAGGAGCCCAAGACCACATTCCCCATTTCCAGTGTGATCAAGCACCCATGGGACGTGCCGGACAAACAAATCTGATCCACTCGCTGCCAGTGTCTTGGTGCCAAACACCACAGCACACCCCGAGAGGTCCTGCAAAGCCACAACATTCTAGGGAGTCAGCGCCGCCCTGGTGGCAACAAGGGGAACCAAAAACCTAGGTGGTTTTTAAAGTTAATGATTTGTTATGTCTGATGAGTGTAAAATGGGTAATTGGTGGGATTCTTAATTCAGTGTGATAAAATACCAAAACATTAAATAAAAGGATTTTAAGGAGCCAGAAATGGTGTAAATCTAAATAACCCACTACTGTAGCTTCTGCATTTGAGGTACCATAAGTAGTTGAAGAATCAGCTAAACGAAAGGAAGAAAAAAAAAACATCCCATAAGCCACATTTTAAAAATGAAGTAACAGAAATGGTCCTTTAGATGAATGCCATAGAAAACTGCTTTTCCTTGCCTTGAGAACCTCCCTTTGGCACAGCCGGTTAACCATTTTGCATTGGATCTACAATAAGATGAAAAATTATTTCCCAACACAATAATTAAGATATTTATGGAGTGAACCCAGAAGGTTATGTAAGTAAGCATTCTTCTATTCTATGACTTAGTGGGAGACAACCAAAGGAAATCACCCTGGCAGTCTGGAATGAAAAGCAATAGAACTGTGGGCTTTTGCAGTTAGTTGGAGCACCAAAAGAAAAAAGAAAAAACGAAAAGCATGCAAGTAGTTTGTCAAAAGGTTCGCTGGAAACCAGAAAATGGTCCCTCTGTGATGTTGCTTAAGGACCATTATAGTCTAATGAATTACAAGGGATTGACTAAAGAACCATAACGAGATAATAAAGCTTGGATTGCATTTTAATGCCATAGAAGAATCACTTCTGTTTCACAAGAACCCATCAACAAACACAGTGTTCAGGGGATAGAGGGGATGCTCTAGGATTAGGAATGGGAACCACTGCTCTAATAGATGCTAAATCCATGGCTAACAAACCTTGCATGCTAAACTACTTAATAGTATGCTGGTGCTATAGTGATGTCTGGTATAAGGGGTGCTCAAGTTAAATTAGGACTTTTGATTGAGCAGAATAACAGAACACAGATATGAGAGTTAAAGTTCTATACTGTACCTTTGTTTCTCTATATAATCCCCTGCTACACTAATGCACTTAACCCAGCGTTTCACTAAAGCTTGGACACCATGAAGGTAGAAAGTTCTCTCAGTATGCCGGAACCTGCTTCATGTCTGAAACGCTGGCCTCCCAGGAACTCCTTTTATGGCCCATGTGGAAATGTCTTGTTGCAAGGTCAGAACTATATGGGAGGTGTAACAATACCTGAAAGCCAAGTTCCTATAAGTTCCTGCAAGTGGTGTTCGTGAATGATTGGATACTCAGTGTAGATGCATCTTTTCCACAAGTTTATCCATGGAATTTTTTAGGAATCAGGCGTTCCACTCGCTGAACATTCACGGGAACGACTGCAGTGGGCTCCAAGCCACCTCAGCCGGGATGGTCATTCACGGATGTAATGCCTTCTTTGAAATGTGTGCACCATTTAAATGTTTTACTGCGGCCAAGAGTCTCATCTCACTGTACAGTGCCTGAACTCTACTATAAACGTCAAACAGTTTTACAACTTCATTCACATGAAATTTAATTACAAGTCTCAGTTTAGTAATAGTTGGTAGGTAAATCTTGACACTTAGTACACAGCTCTTGAGGTTGACATAGTAGTACATAGGAAGGTGATTTGTGAGTACTTTTAAAAATTTCATAGTTAAAAGTAAATTCGCAGGTGATTTGGGGTATTAATGTCAATTCACCAAGAACCATTAAGAATTTTCATTTGGGATAGTTTGTCTCGCTCTAGCAAAAATACTGGTGATGTTGGAAAGCCTCCTCAGAGTGTTCTACAGACATATGAAAATCTTTTTTTTAGTCTTTTTTAAAAATTCTTTTATATATAAACTGAGTGTTAGGTTCCTCATGGAACCATTAAGGCTTCCCCATCTTTAAACCGAGGATAAAGGCACAAAACACTGATTAGCTTCACCAAACGTTTCCAAGAATTTTAAAATGATTATTGACCCTTCCACCTAAAAAAAAAAAAAAAAAAAAAAACCTCTTAACAGCCAGCTTGCTAGTATCACAAAAACACGAGAGCTCACCACAGGGATTACGCCTTGGCAAAACCAGGAGCGTCTTTGATTAAGGATCACTCGGAACCTGATCTCTGAACCACGGGGGTTTAAATAAGGAACCGGGAAATGAGAGAAGAAACCGGAGGAGAAAAAGTGCCTATTTGGACTCAGAATAATACAGACACGAGGCACTGCAGGGAGCCAAGAGCAATAAGACCGGGACTGAGAGCATTCCTTTCAAATGAAAGCAACAAGACCCTGATCGAGTAGCCACGGTTCACTTTTTAACCCAGTGACGGCACTTCACCGTTGGTATCGGATCAAACACAGGAAAGGAAGAAGAAGAAGAGGAGCATGAACGTTTGGTAGCAATAACGTAAGGCGACATGGCGCGCGGCGTGTGGCAGCACATCAGTCGAGAACACCAGATCCCTCAAGCATGCGCATTAAGCCCAAGCAAACTAATCCAGTTCATATAAATAACACTGGCCCAGCGCGATGGAGAAGAACCACAGTGGACAGCTATTAATAAAAACAGCACTGTGTACTTAAGCCTAAGCAAGTAAAACAACATGTCCATCACCAAGACATCCATTTATATATAGGCTCAAATTAAAGCGGCAAAAAAAAGGAAAGCATGGGCCTCTGTTATGAAAAATGACACGTTGTACTTACAGTAGGGTCCAACAGTCTGAGTGTACTGTTTTTATTTCATCAGTTACAAAAAACTAACACAATTTTGTCAGATTATATTTCTCGCACAGGATTACATCACTTTCTGAGTAATTGGAAGTCAAAAAACGTTTGTTAGTCTTTCCTAAATGTGGTAGGAAGGATAATAAAATGCCTACTAACTGAGGTGTAAATCATTCACACTCAAAGCTATCATTGTGTGTGTCTGTGTGTGTGTGTGTGTGTGTGTGTGTGTGTGTGTGTGTGTGTGTACTCTGTAAAATTAAAGCTACAGTAATAAATAATCAGCTATGTACAGGTAGTTCAATTTCATAAGAAGGTCTACAAATTTTCTATTTTATATAATTTAAAGACAAACATGAAGCAAATGATGTTTTTTTATGCTTCATCTGTAGCCATATTATACATAGTTATGTATGTACTAAATAATAAAGGTATTCCATATTATTCCATAATGAAAGTTCCATATTTCAATATTTCTTTAACCTTCCAGTCCTCCTTCAAATGTGCAGTTTCAGTGAATGAGCTACTTCTGTGAATGAGCTATGGCTGAGTCACATCCTAGCATCAAGCTGAGAATTGTCAAAATGAAAATTGTTGTGCATATGAGTACATTACAGTAGGTCTTAGCAATCAATTGCTCGTTAGGAATTTTCCTGCTCTGCACACTGACCATAAGGTTTGTCACCTGGACGGCAAGTACATTGTATGTAATGGAGGCCAAATTTCACAACCTTCATCAATAAGTCTAACTGGAACTAACCATATTGTACAACTAGTTCTGGGAAAAGAAATGAGTTAAATTTATACTGAATAACTGAGTAAGTGCTACATACAGTAACTTTGAAAAATACCAACTTGATTTAGTTCAGAAACTTCATATGAGTTTCAGCTGAACTTTGGAATGCAAATTCCTCCTCACTCCACCATAAAGCTGTCATAGAATTGCCTGACACGTGCTGCCTTACAGCCACAGGAAACAGCCTTCTTATTGAGCTCATGATGCTCATTTTGTTCTTTTCTGCATACAGTACATGAGCTTATGCCAATACTTGGCTAGTGTCTCGTCTCTGTGATTGACAGTAGAAAGGGGGAGAGAGTATGCCACCCCTCCCATCAAGACGGCACATTTTTTAACCCCCAGCCATGAACACCTATGGCGTTGTCGGCAACCCACAATCTCACTATATTTAAGTTTGCTTGTTCATACAGTAATTAATGATAGTGAACCTTAATGGAGACATTTATTGAAGAATTCACATTTCATTATTTTTAGGCATTCAGATTGGGGGGAAATATGAGAAAAAGTTCCCTAATTTTTGTCATTTTTATATTGGTATGGGGCATAAGAATAATGGAATGTATGCTGTGTGTGTGTGGTGGTTTTTTTTTTTTTTTGCATTGACGAATGGCACTTTAAATTTCGTTGTACTTGTTGCAATTACAATAAAGACTATTCTATTCTATTCTATTCTATTCTATAAACAAGCCAATTAGACTGTCCCCCTACTATGACCTCATATAAGATGACCTCATTTACATAGACACTGTAAGCATATGATTGGAGAAGGAGTGAAATAAATTTCCAGAGTTTGTGATGTGAAAACTTGCTAAGGGGTGTTTCAGCTCCAGTATTAACACCCATGCTTTGGGCTCTGAGACCAGTGTTATATATGGGACCTTTAATGTCAGCATTAATTAGAATAGGAAGTGTTGGAGATTTTTCACATCCGGGCAACAAGAGATGCTCGGCATTTACCATAAACGGAATTAAATAATTCGGAACTCTTTATTTCTCAAATGAAGAACTCAGACATACCAACGACTTTGGGGAGTTTTTGTCTGCGCAGTGGGATTCTGGGAAGCTTGGTGCTGATTCGGCTAAATCGCCCACACAGGATCCTCTTGGCCTTCTTACTGCTGGTGGAGTTCTCCCGGTCTGAACTGCAAGCACAAGATGTGTGTTGAGGACGAAACAAATCGGCTCTACACTTCAGGCAGCTGTGTGTTCTGCATCTGTGTGGTCCAACAGTTTGAGGCCAATAAGCTTTTTATTACATTAGTTACAAAATATGTAAGTAAAAAACCCAGCTCCTTTCTTCAGTTAGTGCGAATTACGCTGAAGATGAGAGTCAAATATTTCGGGAATAAAGAGCTATTCTCTTACGGTTGTGGGGTGGTTAATACAGCAATTTGCAAACAATTATAAATGTGTTTTCCTCTTTTTTTTTGTTAAAAAGGGAAGAAAGATAACACAACCCAACATCGGATCTGAGACCCTTCCGTAGTTACAGCTTTGCATCTGACTTTTAGTAAGCGCAGACACTGGAGGCTCGTCGTAAAGCGGCACTATCCTTCAGTTGGCACTACAATCAGAACGAATGAATTCAACAGCCTGTAGTGCTTAAGTGATATTCGATGAGTTGGAACAGTTCAGATCTGTGTTCGATTAGACAGCGGTCATTACCGTACCTACTGCGGTCTTTGTTGCTACAAAGGCAGCAGCAGCAGAGAAGAGAGAGCAGGATGAGCAGCAGTAAGGACACCAGCATGCCTGCAGCGATCACGCCCATCCGCTGGTTAGGATCTGAGGAAAGACGGGAAGGAATAAAACTTCAGGGACTTGCATGATTAACAACAGGAATTGGTTTAAGTGCTGGCTACGAGGGAAACTTTTCGGGAACGCTTAAGTGTAACAGTGACAAATCACGTGCAGTCGAAAGTAATTATGATTTACACACACATCCGCGATTAGGTGATTTGTACAGTACAGTATGTCTAATATGTAATTGGTTATGATTGTTATTGTCTACAGGAAAGTTTTTCCACCAGTTTTAAACACAGTGCAGAGGATATATCCTGCTGTACAACCAAAAAAAAGAAGCTCTAATGGCCTATACTGTACGTGCTACATTTTACCTACCTGTCTCTGCCTTTTACTTTGTTTTCCTACTTCACATCTATGCTCACACTCTGTCGCTCCCTGTTTCTCTTTTACCCTGGAATATTGTTCTATTCTCTCTCTCTCTCTCTAAGAAGCTGCACACGTTCTCGCTAAAACAGGAAGGAAGCCAAAAAACACAGCCATAAAAAACAGACACCACTCTGGAAATGCCATCAGGGCAGCCATGCTAAAGTCTGCAGCTGTCTACTACACTGACCTACACAGGACACACACACAAATACACACACATGGACACTCCTAACAACGCATGTTACTAGCAACAGCTGTGTTTCATTCAGCCGTAAAACTTTGTTTTCAGTGTTAGGAAAAGTCCCATGTTTGACATTATCAAAGCTTTTCAGGCTACAGTATCTGTGATGCCGGGATACTTCAGCTTGAAAGTAAAGAAACTGTGTGATTGCTGTGGCTCCCCATATTAACAACAACAACAACAACAAAAAAATCACAACTACAAAAACAAACACACAACTGCAAATCAGTAGACACAACAACAAAAGCAAACGCAACAGCAAAATCAAAAACTTAACAACAAATTAGAAAGCACAACAAATTCATAAAAAACAAAACAAACAAACAAACTCATGACAACAAAATAAAAAAAACACAATGAAAAGAGTTTGAAAAAGGGAAAAAAAACTATATATATACAAAATGAAAAACAAAACATGATTTTTTGTTTGTTTTTGTATTTTTTTTGTTTGTTTATGTTTCCAGAATTTGGCTGTTATGATTTTGGTTTAGTTTTTTATATATAATATATATATCATAGCTAAATGAACAGCAACTATAAATTTATAAACAACACCAAACACCAAAAGTAAAACAGTATATTTGGGTACAACCAAAAATACCCAAATAAATTCAGACAAACAACAAAACAAATAACACATGAAACAACAAAATGAAAAAAAAGAAAAGAAAAGTAAAAGTCTGAAAAATCAGACTTGTAAACATGGCAACAAAAATATAATATGACGACAAAACTGAAAATCAAATTCAGAAAACAAAAGCTAAACTTTAAAAAACAAAAACTACAAAAATGACAACTGACAACAAAATTAAAACAACAAATTAAAAGCAATAAGTAAAAACAGCAAAATAAACACAATATCAAATTTAAAAACACATGAACATGAAATTCATGACCGCAAAACCAAAGGAACAGCAAATTGAGAAGTAATAGAAAAACTCGAAACTCAAAATGTACCAGTAAATTTGGGTTCAATAAAAAAGAAAAGAAAAAAACCTTCAACATTTAAAAACAGCAACGAAACCAAAAACATAACATTTACTCACTAATCGTCTATTCCGCTTTACCCTGTGTACAGGATCATGGTGGGCCTGGAGCCTATCCCAGGAGACATGGTGCACGAGGTGGTACCCCTGTACGGGGTTCCAATCCATCACAGGGCACACACATATACACACGCACGTGTTCATTCTCACACTACGGGCAATTTGGGAACGGCACTTCACCTAATTTGTCTAATTAATTAATATGTCTTTGGACTGTGGGAGGAAACCAGAGTCTCTGGAGGAAACCCACAAAGCACAGGGAGAACATGCAAACTCTATGCACACTGACCCCGAGGCGAGAATCGAACCCGGACCCTGGAGGTGCTACAGTGCTAACCAATATGCCACCTTGCTACCAAAAACATAACTGTAAATCAGAAAAAAAAAAACTCAAGACAAACAACAACAAAAATGAAACATGACATCAAAACAAAACAAAACAAATTCTGAAAGAAAGAAAAAAAAAAAAGGAACAAAACCAAAACAACAGATTTGGAATTTCATTCAGACATAAATTAATGATATCAAAGTAGCGACGATGTTACTGTACATTTAGAAACTCAACCTCAACTTTAGAAACACTATCTAATTTATAAATATGACAACAAAACAAAGAACAAAAGCAAATTTATAAAAAACAAAACAAAAAAAAACTCAAATTTATGAATACGATAACAAAAAAGAAAAGCAAATTTATAAATATGACAACAAAACAAAAAAAAATGCAAATTTATAATTACAACAACAAAACAAAAAATACAACTATAAATTTGGAAACAACAACAAAAGCACCACCACCAGATCTGCAAATGTGGCAACACAAACACCAAAAACACAACGGCTGTAATTGTATGTAAAGTGAACATTGAATGCTTGTTGCTGATTGGCTGAGACTGAGAGGACAGGGAGCTGAAACCTAAAGGAATCTCGGTGCTTCTAATTATACTTCGATTTCATCAAAGGGTTTGAGATGCTTTTATTTTAGACAAGCTCTCTATTATTATGCAAAGGCTGAAAAGCCACCTAATGGAAGCTGGGTTACTGATCACAGTTTTGGTAGTCTAGCTAGATGCCAGAATTGTAAATCCTTTCTGGGTGTTTTGCAGCCATGGGTCATCGTAGACTCACAACATTGCTAATTCAGTCCGATTTGTTTTCCTCCTCTGTCCTAATAAACCAAATCCACAGTTTTGTTGGTGATGACTCAGTGATGTCCTGAACTCGGCCAGAAACGTTGTCTCACGTGTACTGAAATAAATCTTCCAATTTCTGCGTCAGTGTTCTCCTCATCACTGGGAACATAACGGCTTGAACCATGGGACGTTTTCCCATTTTACTTACGCGATAGTTACCTCGTCTTTTTTTCACAGGTCGCTTAAGGATTATTAAGGACACAGGGTGACATGAGACCTTCGTAAAATGCCTTTATGAGAATGTAACTGACCAATATTATATTTAACGGACCAATATTATATTTTCATTCCGTCGCAGAAGCCTGATCTTTTCTCACAGTTTTTTAGTAACACATTCATTAAAGATAGTGTTCATAGGGCTGCATGACACCTTAATAAGCCTTTGATGAGAACTGACACATATCTACAGAATGATTTATAAAAAGGTATAAATCATCAAATGTAAGGCATCAAATATAACCGACATAACACCTTCATACTGTAGGGCTTTTATAGAAACTGACATAAACCAGCACCATTATTTACAAAAGATCTCATTTTTCGTACACTGAAAATGATTTCAATTCAAGAAAGAATTTCAACTTTCTTTCCCTCCACAAATCTATTATTTCTCCATTTATCTTATTCCTTTCTTCCAACATTTATATTTTATATTTATATTCCCCTTCCTTCCTTGATCTCTATTCTTTCTTTTTTCCTTACATTTAAATCAATTTATCTTCTTTCCTGCTCGTTCATTTTTTCCCCATGCTTCCTTTCCATATTTATCTTAATTCAAATTTTATTTGTCACATACACAGTCATAGACAGTACGATATGCAGTGAAATGCCTATACGACCGCTCGTGACCTTAAAAATGAAAAAAAAAAAATTTTTTTTACAAGAAATAAGGAATTAAATAGTATAATAAAAATAAAAAGTTTAGCTATAGAAATACAATACAAAAATCTTCAGAAATATATAAAAAAATAATAAATAAAATATAAAATATTATAAAAACTTATCTGTACAAATTTAGCGTAATTTTAAATAGAAATAAAAATGGGAATAAATGGAAATGTGGAAATGTCCAGGAAGTGTGCAAATGTGCGTAATTTTAAATGGAAACTTTGTTCTCTTTCTTTTTTCTTTCTTTCTTTTTATTGTTTTTAATTAATATTCGATCTTTCTTACATTCCCCCCCCCCCAGATTTATATTCTACTTTATTTATTTTTCATATTTTTATTATTTGCATATTGATATTCTTTTATTACCTTTCCTTTTATCGTTCCATATTTATATTTTTCATTTTCTTTCTTTCGACTTACTTCGTATTTTTATAGTTTTCTATTTGCCTTCTTTCCTAACCTGCTTGATTAATTTTCATTTCATCAGAATCAGAATCAGATGAGTTTTATTGCCAAGTACGCTTGCACGTACAAGGAATTTGTTTTAGTGACAGAGCTCCAGGACAAAACAAATAACAAGACAAAACAGCACGAGACAAAACAGGAAAAAATAAAAAAATAAAATAGAAAATAGAAAATTACAACAAATTGAGTAGGATGGATTTTTTTGGGTTAACATCAAATGGAGTAGGGTGTGAGATACTTACAAATAAGTTAAATAAATATCTGTGGTATATTATTATGTGTTGCACATAATATTGCTCATATTCATTCCTTTCTTCCTGTTTTTTTTTCTTTCTTCTGTGATTTGTATTCTTTTTCTTTTTCCTGCCTTCCCAATATATTTATATACTTATCTATCTTTCATTCCTTGTTTTCTTTCATCCTTGATTTTGATTATTTTTTGTCAACTTTTTTGTCATGTATATTCATCTCTTCCCCCCAGATTTATATGATACTTTCTTTCTTTGCTTCTATTTCTTTATCTTCACATTTCTTCCTACATCCTACTTTACATAGTTAAATAGTTTTTCATCTTTCTTTCATTAATTTCTTCTTGATTTATATTCTTTAGTTTCTTCCCTTCATCTCTTTATTCTTTCCTGGTTTCCTTATTTTCTTTCTTTTCTTTTCCTTGTTGAAAATATTTACAGTCACTGGTTCATTCACACATTCCTCACTGATCAGTTTAGACTTCACCCTACAACCTTTTTTAATTATCGCTACTTGATTCACAGTTTTAAACCTCTGAACCTTTTTCTAAACACTTGCAGCTGACCCAGTCTGCCCTGCGCTCTAGAAAACACACCACGTTCCTTCGTTTCCCTTGATGCAATGGAAAAAACAAGCGATGTGAGACCCCACAACTATGTCTCAAGCCTCCAAGAATACTCCTGTGTCTCCAAAACAAACGTCATACCAAAGTGTCCCAGGCTTATTTATCTTATTTTCTCACAGATTCAAAGTAAAAGAGAGAGAGAGAGAGAGAGAGACGGGAGTTTTTTTTTTTTCTTACACAGATTACAGTCTCCAGACACAGGGTCGCAGTTTTTATCGTGGCAAGGACACGGCTGTGCGCAGTTTACCCCAAACTGGCCGGACTCACAGGTCAGGTTGCAACTGGAAAAAAATAAAAATAATAAAATGAAAAGAAATAGTCAGGGAAAATGATTGCACTTTGGCCAAGGATGAATCTACATCAGCAAGATTCTCATAATACTGTACATAATAAGACCGTATATAGAAAATACCACATTGTCATTAAGTCTGTTTGAGCCTTGCTTTTATGGAAGGTCTAGGACATAAAAAATATCTCCAATCTCACAATATAAAAACATCTGCACTTGTTATAACCTTGGGCCAGACTTAACAAATATTTTTACACATTGATGATTGATTATACAGGAATTACAGAAATAACGGAAACAGCAGGAGACCGAGAGAGAACCCTTATTCTCTCCACTTCGTATGACCCAAGTGAGATTTTTTATTACTTTCCTAATGGAATTTAAAAGCTTTTACAATCAACCTTTTTCACACTGATGGGGAAAAAATGCTGCTTGGCAAACCTCCCTCATTTCATAACATTTAATAAAGGTCTAACTTTAACATTTCAGATAAGCTGGAGAAAACCTTTTTTTTTTTTTTTTTTTTAAATCTTTCAACACAATTAGGTGCTAAATGTCCCAGTCCGGATGTTTTCAGATCTCTTTCCTTCATCTTTCCCACGGAAGAAACGGCTCCGTACTGGATTTGTTCGTTTAGAATCTTCCGTTGTTTTTGTGCCTGTTTCTACTCTAAACATATAGAGAAAATGGGATAGAAAAAGGTCTGTTCACATGCTCTTTAGCAACAAACATCCCGGCTGAGGTCATAATCTGTTAATGTGCTGAGTCGCATTGTGAAACCACAAGCTTTCATGGAATGCAGCGTTCTACGCCTCTGGAGCCGTGGAAAAACATGCACATATTATGAAATAGCAATAAATGTTTAGGGATTTTATGATGGAAGAAAAGCCTTCAGTAAATCTTAGGCGACATTCCCACTAGCCTGTGCTTACCATGTGTGCAAAACGGATCTGATGAATGCTGAACTGTTCTGACTTTTCATTTCTCATTACTTCACTGATCGTCAATACTGCTTTATCCTGTATTGAGGGTCGCGGGGGCCTGGAGCCTATCCCAGGAGACATAGGACACGAGGCGGGGGAACACCCTGGACAGGGTACCAATCCATCACAGGGCACACACACACACACACACACACACACACACACACACACACTCATTCACACACTACAACATACATGGGAAGTAGCATATCTTTTGACTCTGGGAGGAAACCAGAGTACCCGAAGGAAACCCACCTGGGAGAACATGCAAACTCCATGCACACACAGGTGGGAATCGAAGGGGCACAGGTTGTTTCTCCAGTTATTTAGTCCTGCTAACACATATCCTTTAGCGACTGGCGGAACTTACTAACCGCCACTGGCAGAGCTGGCGACTAACAGTGTACTACAGTAACATGGATGAAAGTAGTTTCAAATTCTCACCAGAAGGGGAGGAAAAAAAAAAAACATCTCATAAGACAAAGGAGGTGGGGAAAAAAGTTTTCCAAAGTTTCTAGAATATGAAACAGTGGTTTAAAATGTGAAAATTATCAGGTATTGTGGCAGAGAAAGATGTTCCTGATATTGTAGAATTTCAACGTGCCTTCCAGGATTGCCTTATGGACTCAGGATTACAGAATTCAACCTGCATTGTGAGGATCCTGCAGTCCGACATGTAATTTCTCTGTCCATTGGTCTAAAACCAGACGTCTGGCACTATATAGGGCTCTATTTTGGGAGTCCACCATTTTGATATCTAACACTTATGAAAGTGCGGTGGAGAATATACAGGGCTCTTATGAAATACCACAACTCACCACAAAAAGGTGGTGTCCAAACAATAGAGGTTACAGAATACCCACAATGGCAGTATTATTTGAAAACAACTCCTCACCCATATACTGGGCTGTAAGGGGTGGTTTGGGATACGTCCAAAAAAGACATGGCGAGACGTTCACAATAGCGTTTCTGTGATGGAATGTGAACGCAGCTCAAAATGATAAGCAAACCCTCTGGTTTGAGAATGATTTGCTAAGATCTCAAACCTCTGTCCTTTTGTACCCATGACTACCCGAAATACAGAATGCTGCCTTTTTCAGCATTCCTTTCAGTTTATAATCCTCCGAATCAAACTCTAATGTTGTGTGCATCTCGTTACTTTTTCACTTTTTATACCACCTATACTGTAAATCTTGCTCAGTCTCTTCAACCAGGAAGAGGTTTGACAAAAGAGTACAGTAATAACTAGTAGTGCTTACTACAGTAGTCTTACTAGGATATACATACAGTACAGACCAAAAGTTTGGACACACCTTCTCATTCAAAGAGGTTGAATTTGTATTATGGCAAGAAAAAAGCAGCTAAGTAAAGAAAACGAGTGGCCATCATTACTTTAAGAAATGAAGGTCAGTCAGTCGGAAAAATTGGGAAAACTTTGAAAGTGTCCGCAAGTGCAGTCACAAAAACCATCAAGTGCTACAAAGAAACTGGCTCACATGCGGACCGCCCCAGGAAAGGAACATCAAGAGTCACCTCTGCTGGGGAGGATAAGTTCATTCGAGTCACCAGCCTCAGAAATCGCAGGATAACAGCAGCTCAGATCAGAGAGCAGGTCAATGCCACACAGAGTTCTAGCAGCAGACACATCTCTAGAACAACTGTTAAGAGGAGACTGTGTGAATCAGGCATTCATGGTAGAATATCTGCTAGGAAACCACTGCTAAGGATAGGCAACAAGCAGAAGAGACTTGTTTGGGCTAAAGAACACAATAAAGAACACAATAAAGAAAACTCGCTGAATGAGAAGGTGTGTCCAAACTTTTGGTCTGTACTGTACAACATAGTTGGGAAAGATGTTTCCTCATATGAGGACAGTGTGATCTTAAGAGGAGTTGTTCATGAGACTCCTAACTGAGAGTCAAAGATGCAAGGCTGTCTTCATGTACGAATGCTGGAAAAAGCCATTGATATTCTCACACTTGTAACATGTAGCTGTTGGGAGGAAAGGAAGACCTAACTAGAATAGGATATGAAAGTTGAGAATTAGCTACTGGAAATTTGGCAACTGGCATACCAAGCTAATAGGTAGGAATTAACTATCAGAAATTGAAAGATTATGAATTGACCCAGATTATGAATTGAGAATTTGCTATTGGAAACACTGAGACGGAATTAGCTACTGGAAATGTAGAGACCCAGCTAGGAGGTCTGAATTCGCTATTAAAAATTCAGAACCTTGGGGAGTGGTAGGAATTGGCTATTACTAAATTAGAGACCAAGCTAGAAGGTGGGAATTAGCTATTGGACATTGGGAGACCTAGCTAGTTGGTGGGAATTAGCTACTGGGAGTTCAGAGACCCAGCTAGAAGATGGAAAGTATATATTAGAAATTCAGAGACTGACCTAGCAGGTGGGAATTAACTATTCGGCATTGAGAGACCTAGCTAGTGGTTAGGAATTGCCTATTGGAAAGTCAGAGCCCCAGGTAGTGGGTGGGAATGGTCTATCCCACTAGCTAGTTGAAATCCAGAGACATATCTAGGAGATGAGAATTAGCAACTGGAAATTGGGAGATGCTGCTAGTGAGTGGGAATTTGCTGTCAGATATTAGAAACTGGGAGACTTACTGTAGATAGTGGGTAGGAATGAGCGTTTGGTAATTGAAACTAAGCATGGTAATTAGTTTTGGTTGACTGAATTGGGAAAAAGATACAACTATAGGATATGTACTAACTGAGAGCCAAAGATGCAAGGCTGTCTTCATGTACGAATGCTGGAAGAGCATAAAAAAAAAACCTCAGACACTTACAAAGTCCCATAAAAGCCCGGATCACATAGGCACTCTCCTGTAGCAAAGTGACATTCTCCATTAAAGCAATGGCTGCAGTCATTCTCACAGTTCTCCCCATAAGTGCCATTGGGACAGCGGACCTCACAGCTATGGACAGAGAGAAGTTACAATTTAGTTCTCCCAGTTAATCAACCAACAATAAACCTAAAAGCAACATTTGCATCAGCAGAATATTAGTTTATACCGATCTCCGATCCAGCCGGGATTACAGTGGGAACACTTCCCATCGATGCGGTTGCAAAAATGGCCGTCTTTACATGGTGGACACTCGTCTTGGCAGTTCTCTCCAAAAAAGCCTGGTGCACACATCTGATCACATTTGGTGCCATTCCAGCCTCTCTCGCACGTAACGCACCGTCCTTCTGTGACCTTACATGGTTGCTGACCCTTACAGTGACCACATCTGCAAAAAAGAAGATACAAGACACTGGCATATAAAACCCAAATCCACCTTGTCCAATGTAGCTCTACTAGTCTCAGCCATGCAGCCATATCGTCTAGTGCATTCAAGCTTAAATGTGCAAGCAAAAACAATATTGGGAATCAAAACTGTAGCTGTTCTCCTTACTTGTTCCTGCAGTTCTGCCCGTAGAACCCAGCAGGACACGGCTCCCTGCAGAATTTGCCCCTGTACCCCGGTTTGCAGGTGCAGGAGCCATCTGCCTGGTTGCATTTGCCGTGCACACACTGACAGTAGCGTTCACAATTCGGACCCCACAGACGGTCACGGCATTGGCATCGACCGGTGAACTGCTCGCATGGTGAGTTATTGCAGGCACACTGTGCACCACAATTGCGGCCGTACCACCCCGGAGCGCAAAGGCAGCGGCCTGTGGCCTGGTCACACACCGAGTTCAAGCTGCAGTAGCAGTTGTTGCTGCAGTGCGGGCCCCAAAATCCAGTATGGCACGTGCACTTGCCAGTTTCCTGATCACACTTGCCTTTTTGACATGGGCATGGTTTCTCGCAGTTCTCGCCCCAGCGATTTGGGTGGCATGTGCACTTGCCTGTTACGTCATCGCACTTGCCATGAGGATGACACGTGCATTTGCCTTTGCAGTCGGGACCCCAGAATTGAGCAGGACACTCTGTAGGGGAAGAAAGATGTTTTCATTTAATACAATGTGTACAGTATATGGCCTAGCCCATATACTTTATTGAATGCACTTAGAGCGACCTTAACGATTTTACTCAAAATAACATTTCAAGAAGTCTCAAATTATTTTCAACTGTTTCAGTTAAGATAATCACTAAACTGCTTATTTTATACATTATTTAAGCAAAAACATGGAGAAAACAAACACAAAACAGACTTTTCTTGCCCTTTTAAAACAGTTTTGAATGCTACTGAGAACATCTGTGCCATCCATTATCATTTGCTAAGAATGGTGAAAATGTCGTGTAGAAAGGAAGTTGTAACACAACACGGTCTCTTACTGGTGTCACAGCTCGCTCCAAAATATCCATGGCGGCAACGGCACTCGTTTGGACGGACGCACACCTCGTTCTCCTTGCAAGTGAAATTGCCTTCACAGAGAGCTGGTGAAAAGAAGTATGGTCAGAGTGAGTGAGATTAGCTTCCTCTAGCTTTTTGATACACATATAATGTATTTCTCAGTATTTTGAGAATGTGGATTTGTTTTGCAGATTTTCTGCACAAAATTCTAGTTTTTGGGGAATTTGCCTACGAAGCTAATGGGGGAGAATTATCTACAAGAAATACAAGTTAGAGGATAAATCTAGCCAAACTATTTTATTGGCCAGTGATGTAGTTCTGATCCTCTGATCCATACTTGCAGACGTTTGAAGCCAACAAAAAATGGTACTTAACAAACTAAATTAATACAGTTCATCTGTCATATTAAACAATGGCGCGAAAAAAAAAAAAAAACAGCAGGAATCTTTAGGTGTCGTGGTAGCATTAATTTTCCACCAATATGGACGTTGGAAGGTTGGTTTTGTTTTTTTGGTTAAAATTGCTTTGATGAATTAACATTGGAATATTGTAATATTGAATTGAATATTACAATATTCATATACAATACAGTATTGAATATTGGAATATAACATTACACAAATGCCCCTAACATAATGTTGTAAAAACAGCTTCAAAATAAAATTAATACCAAACCAATGACCTGAGTGGGACTCAAACTCCAAACACTGGAGCAAAAGCCCTGTATGAAAAACCACTTGAACACTAGAGAACATGCTGTTGATGCACATACAGCAGGACCTCGATATACAAATTTAATCCATTCCGGACGCGAGATCTTAAGGAGAAATTTCTTATTGCGAAACACATTTTCCCATAGGAAACATTCAGTGTAGGAAACACTACAACATAATCATTTCCAACATGATCATACCTTTGCATATAAAAACAATCAAAACATTTAGAAAAGTTGAGCAAATTAAGTTACATATAAAATACATAAAAACTATAATTTATGATTCCGCTTGGCACCAGATGCTTTAAAAACTAAATTGAAAGCTGCTCCCTTTTCTTCTTGCTACCTTGATAACATTCTTGGGACCCATGGTGCTACGTCTTCACTAAATTTGCACAAAATGCAAAAAAAAAAAAAAAAAGTTAACTTCCTTCATTTAGCTTTTCACTGACGCAAACGCAACTTAGCCAGCGTTCGGTTTGGCTCGGTTCAGTCACTCATATGCCGAGGCAACCTTCAATTTACCAAAATTTTAAAATGGGTTAAAAATAACCCACTTAGCGTCTGTGAAAGTGGACGTGATGCAGCTTGGACGATGTGTAAACACCATGTTAGAGTAGAGAAATGTAGTACCTAAAACACACCTCACGGCAATATTTCCAAAAGAAACTGAAACAGAGAGGCAGCGTTATAACACTAAACGATGTATGACATTAGTCGCGATGTGTGAGAAGCTGTTCTCAGTCTCTGATCGGAATTCCAAACGCATTCAGAAACTTAATGGTTTATAAACAAACAAAGTTATCCGGGAAAGATTCTATAAATAATGTTATAATTCTGTTGTCTTGAGGTTGTGCTTGCATCATTCATTTAATGTTATCTCAAAGTTATTTTGTAATATGCATTTTAAGGTAAAAAAACATTGTGCTGATGGTAAACGCCATCAAAATGTTGTTGCAGCTACTGTATAGTGCAACGGTTATCCAATGTTACTGTTCCGGATGGGAAAAAAAACACACACACACACACTAAATGGTCTGGTAAAATGCTAAATATTTACTGCTAAAGGCAAAAACTAATTAAATAAATAAATGGACCTACATAAATATTGTGGTTTAATTTTGCAACAGCAACATAAACAAACAAACAAACAAAAAGCAGTCACAATTACAGAATCAACAAACACACATTCTTTAAAATATATGATTTATTTATATATTTAAAATATTATGAAGGTCATAATTCTATAAGTTTATTCAAGCTCATTGAGTGTTTATTTCACTTTTTATACCAATTTTTTCATGATTTTTGAGCACGGTAAAACCCATGCATTTAAACTTACTGTAAAAAAAAAGAAGTTCCTTTTTATCCCCGCTTTCTTGTTGTTGTTGTACTGTGTGTCATTTAATAAAAATGATCATGCCATCTTAAAAACCACAATCCACTGTTTCCACTCACTGTTATATCCACTTTATATTCACACAGATTGTATTTTGCTTCCATCATGGCCCAAACTCCAGCCTGAGCCAGAATGACACCACCATCTGAGATTTTTTGGGAGAATGTACTGTATACGTATGTGCAACAAGTTTTAGGTTGACCAAATAGAGCATTTTTCTTACGTGTTAAACACTCGTCTCCTTGTTGTGCCCATCCACTGCAACATGCAAACCCTGAAGACCTAGAGAGAGAGAGAAAAAAAAAAAACAGTATATGAAATTCTTAAATATTTGAATAAATTATATTACAGGGTCACATTATCAGATCATGTCATATAATACCATGCACAAGTACTATTAAATGAATTCCAAACATTGCAGGAGTTGACAAAAATCAACAGCCTCCCTAGACGTCTCATATCCTCCTGTCATAGGTGTCTATTTAATTATACAGCAGCTGTGAATGTCATCAGCATCTTAACACATCGTTACTATGCCACTTGAGATATGATCCTACATGCTTAGAAGACATAGAAGCCTTAAGAGATCTTCAGTTCTCCTTACCACACATGTCTGTGACGGACCCCTTCATTATTCACCGACTCGTTAATACGCCCTTGAGGAACCCTTTCTTCTAAGAGTGTAGCCATGTTTTATTTATTGTACGTTGTTGTATCAGTTGAACAGATGCTAAATATTAAGAAAAAATAATTACTGAACATCTGTACCACAAATTAAACAAAAACTAATTTCTGCATTCTTATGCAGAATAAATGATTTTTCAAGGATTTATGGGGAAATAAAATTGTCATAAAAACAACCTTTAGCCTGTCTAATAAGCACTAGTAATCCGGGGTTTGTATTACACACTAAATCCTGATTTATGCTTCTGCATCAAGACTACGCAGAGCCTACAACATAAGTTACGCCAGTGACCTACAGAGTAGTGAACATACTGCTCTGCAATTACACTACCAAACCCCTAGTTGGCAGGGGAGATTCTGTTGTTTTGCTGAGTGTCCTCCCCATTCTCTAGTGAGTTTTATTTTTTTATGTACTTCCAACAATGCCAAATAAAACAGAGCAAATCTTGTTGGAACTCCTGGCAGTTGTTGTAGTGTGGCAAAGATCACTCACTCACTCACTCACTCACTCTCACTCATCATCTGTACCGCTTAATCCTGTATTCATGGTCACAGGGGGCCTGGAGCCTATCCCAGGAGACTTGGGGCATGAGGCAGGGTACACCCTGGACATGGTGCAATTGTATATTATATGTATATTTGGACAATTCAAAAGATGAATTGTCCAAATATACATTGTTACGAACTCCTTGATCCTGTAGTCTTTCTACAACTTGGTCCATGTTCATTCAACTTTCAACTCAATTCAAAAAGGGAAGTTGTAGAAGAAGAAAAAGAATAGAAGAAAAAAAATGCAATGCTACCAGGGGGACCAATCACAGTTGGTACGATCTGCCACGCTGCGATATGTATTACTGTACATTTCTTGAGAGGTGAACATTAGGCAACACTGTAGACTTGATGAAGCAGCATAAATCAGTCTTTGCTCAATTATTTCATACACTGATAGAAATATGAGGGTTTATGGGTTAAATATGGGTTCTTAACTTCCAAAAATGGTTCTCTTTTGAGGTTTTGTTTCTGATCTGAAACCCCTTCTTAGAGAATTTAAGGGTTTTTTTTAAATGAAAAAAA
Organism: Clarias fuscus; assembly: GCA_030347435.1. Classification (NCBI taxonomy): domain Eukaryota; kingdom Metazoa; phylum Chordata; class Actinopteri; order Siluriformes; family Clariidae; genus Clarias; species Clarias fuscus. The sequence continues at coordinate 25,189,843 of CM059208.1, forward strand.
GTATAATGTGTGTATATATATATATATATATACATACAGTACAGACCAATAGTTTGGATACACCTTCTCATTCAAAGAGTTTGAATTTGTATTATGGCAAGAAAAAAAGCAGCTAAGTAAAGAAAAACGAGTGGCCATCATTACTTGAAGGTCAAATGAAGGTCAGTCAGTCCGAAAAATTGGGAAAACTTTGAAAGTGTCCCCAAGTGCAGACACAAAAACCATCAAGCGCTACAAAGAAACTGGCTCACATGCGGACCGCCCCAGGAAAGGAAGACCAAGAGTCACCTCTGCTGTGTGAATCAGGTCTTCATGGTAGAATATCTGCTAGGAAACCACTGCTAAGGACAGGCAACAAGCAGAAGAGACTTGTTTGGGCTAAAGAACACAATAAAGAAAACTCTTTGAATGAGAAGGTGTGTCCAAACTTTTGGTCTGTACTGTATATACACTGTGTGTGTATATATATATATATATATATATATATATATATATATACCCAGATTCTTCAAGGTTCTGTATGGGCAAGAGTACATTGGGTAAAAAGGGTCCTGGTTAGTCTTGATAGGAAACCTTTAGATCTTTAGACCCTTTAAGGATTCAACCAAAGAGACTTGAAGCCTGATATGTTCACTTGAAAAAGAAGAAAATAATGAACAATATTAAGCTGTCTTTAATTGTTCATTGGAAAATTAAGGAGCCTTGTCCTCTTTTGATGTACAGTTTGGTGTACATCATTTAGACGTTCTCAGAAAGTAACAACCGAAGAATCTTTCATACTGACAGGTTCTAGATATTTAAAAAATGGAGTATGATATATTTAAATACATGTTCATACAGACACCCTAGTCCATTTTCCACCAAGGAGATTCCGGAGCTGGTTCGGAGCCGGTGCGCAATTTCAAACCAGTTCTTTGTTTTCAGATAGTCAAAGCCCTGGCCCCTCAGACAGGCACTTTACTGGGTAAGAACAAATAACTGTTTACGTCAGGGGCTGGAGGCGGGATTATCACGACCGACTAAAAGGTTGTGACCAAACAGATGAGTTTTTAAAAACTGCTCACAAAGCCATGTGAAGTTCAGCATTGTTGTTGTGTTTACCGTTTACATTTTTTAGCCACTAGCATTGCCACTGTTATTAACATTAGCTTTGCCACTAGCACTAGCATTCCCACTATCATTGCCCCAGCATTGCCTCTAATATTGCAGCTAGCGTTAGCAACAGTGCTAGCCGCTTATTGCCGCTAGCTATCTGTCGTTCTTTAAGCATCAAGTTCCACTCGCTGAATATGAACGAGACCAACTGCAGTGGGCTTCCAGCCACCTCATTCACGGATGTATGACATTGTTTAAAAAATTCGCACCATTCAAGAGTTTTTACTGTTTTTACTGTTCTCACCGTACGGTGCTTGAGGACCTCTATAACAGTCAATCGATTTTACGCTTTAATTTACAATACATTTCATCACAAGTCCTGGTTTGACTTGAACGCCGTATACATACTACATTTGAGGGTTCTGTCATAGGGACTTATTTTTCCGCTCGAGTGCCATGTCATTAAAATATATACAAAAGCACAAAACACAAGTGTTGATTATTTGATCTGTCTATTAATTGACAGCCATTCACTATCACAGATGTTCTTGGCTTTTGAAACCATGTTAACAAATGCTTTAAAGTTGACAAAGCTATAAAACTAACTAATCAGGAATACATTTGCTTTTCACAACCTTCATAATTGAAAAAAAAAAAAAATCTAAGGGCTAGCATGTGCAGATGTTGCTGTTTCTCCAACCCAAATCTGCCCCTGTGTGATCTTTTTCGACATCTCATAGCTCGTGTGGTTCGCACAGAATATACGAGACGTCTGGCTACCATCTGTGGATTCTCTCAAACACGATGGCGGATGCTTCAAAATAACACTCACATACAACAGTAACACAGATGGACATCCACACATGCACACAGCAAATGCTTGTTTCTTAGAGAGCCCTTATTCTGTTAAGCAGCTGCCCCCGTAAACTACGCAGCACCGTTTGAAGTTTGATGGCCTCTTGGGATCGTGCGACGATGACGGAGGGGTTCAGAATAAGGCCACATACTGATGAGATTAGTTTCACTGGTCCCTGTCCCAGACCTCATTTTCAAATAGACTGAACAAAATGTCCCGAAAACCCTTTGTGGGAGACCCAAGACAAAGAAAGAATACTGAGAACAGTGTTTTCTGAGAGAAAACTATAAATCATCTTGAAGAATTTCAAATTCCCTATTCCTCTTTTAAATCTGTCAATGTCTCCTGTCCTCATACTACTGTTCATCTTGGTTTCTTTGTCAATCCTGACTCTAAAATGAAGCATGGTGCTATTTTTCTCCTGTTGCTGCTGCTCTACCCACAAACGTTTGGATTTCAGATGCACGCTGACCTGTCACTATTCCCAGTCATGATCTCATTAGCGACTCTGTTTTCTGTCTGGCCAATCTTTTGACAGAAATAAAGCCTTTCCAAGCAAGATATACACCAATCAGCCCCAACACCAACAACACCACCACCTGGGGAATTGAATAGCACTGATTATCATTTATGTGCCAGAGACCGAAGGCCGGCCCATCCAGTACGATCACATAGAAAACCTAACGTGGCACAAATTGCTGAAATGCTGGTCATGACAGAAAGGCACCAGAATAACCAGTTCACCGCAGGCTGCTGCATATGAAGCTAAGAGTGAGGGTTGTTGATCTGGGCTTCAAATTCCCCAGATCCCAATCCGACTGAATGTCCATGGAATTCACCTGACAAACGAGTCTGTTCAGCAGCACGGTGATCCGCCTTGTGGTCAGGTTCGATTCCCAAATGCTTGGGTCTCTCCCACAGTCCAAAGACATGCTGATTAGAATAACTGGCATTTCCAAATTGCCCATAGTGTGTGAGTGAGTATGTGTGTGCCCTAAAATTAATTGGCACCTTATTCACCTTATCCGCCTCATGCCCTAAGTCTTCTAGGATAGGCTCCAACATCCACCACAACCCTGAATAAAAAACTATAGACAATAAGTGAGTGAGTGAAACAAGTCTGTTCCATGGTGCCCCGTTCCCCCAAGCCCCCCCCCCCAATGCCGCAACCCACAGCAACTGCAGCTAATGTCCAAGTGCCAGGCACCACAGAACACCGCCTCAGGTCTTGTTACAGTAAGTCATGCACCAGTGGCTGCCCTGATATCACAAAGGGAACCTACACAAAATTGGTCATAATGTTTTGTGTTTTTAATGTAATGACTGATCAGTGTAGCCATTCCTAGAAGTTTTAAAAACAACAAAATGACAATGATATTGTCACTAAATTGACATAAAGGCCAACTAGACCTGGGCAATAAAACCTTAACAATATACAGTATACCAGTTTCCTCAACTGGTTTATCAATAACCATAAAAAACTGTTCGATAGGACGTCATAGTGTCAGAATTAAGGCTGTCAAAAATTTTAAAATCCTTCCTATGGGCCCAGGTCTCCAGGTGAGTACTGTACCTCTCCATCCCTGTGTGGTTAATAAAAAAAATTAAAAATTAAAAGGTTGTTCAATTAATCCTTTTTCTCCTGAAAGCCTTGTAATAGCTCATTTAAAATATTAATTATTGATCTCGACAGATATGAAAAAAAAAAAAAAAAACATTTCTTGATAAATTTTTTTGACATTTGGCCCAGCCCTAGGGCCAACCTTCTGCTACATTCCAAAACAGCCCTAAAGCTCACTGTGGTTATATATGGGAAATATAATTTCCAGAAAAGCCAGAACATTTGATTGCCACTTCTTTCATTAAGAGCAGCTCAATGGTTTATTGGTTATTCCTTTGGGAGGAACCTTACTATAAATGGGCTATGACATTTTTCTTGTCAGAAAGCGTTCCAAGTAGAACCATTTTTGGGAAGCTACAGTAAAACCCCTGAATTAGCCAATAAGCCCTTTAAAAACCTTTGAAGTACCCAGTCTGGGTAAGTGTGGTACAAATTACCATGTTAATTATTTTCTTCTAAACATCTAAAACTGTCTCTGAAGCTAACAATGTTTACATTTTTAGTGCAAAAACAATAACTTTGTGTGTGGTACAAAGTCCAAATTATTGTCAATTATATAACATTAGTTCTCAAGTATTTTTCATTGTTTCTCTGGGAAAACTCTCATGGGGCTGTGGTAGCTCATAGGATTAAGGCTTTGTGTTACTAATCAGTAGGTTGGTGGTTCAAGCCCCCCACATAGTTACCAATGTTGGGTCTTTGAACAAGGCCATTAACCCAGTCGCTTTCGCCACTTCAGGGGTGATGTATCATGGCTGAACCTGCACTTTGACCCCAGCTGGGATATGTGAAGAAAGTAACGTATCTTTAACAAATAAAGGCCACACTTAATTTATGAGCCATTTGTACAGTATGTAGACACCTACAGCAGAGTTTCCCCAACACAAAGCATTTATTTTTATTTGTAAGTCTCGAATCATTAATTCTCCAATGAACCATACGAGAACCCTTGTGTTTCAGATGTTGTTGACTGTGTCTGTAATATAAAGTAATTTGGAGGAAAGATTAAGCCATGTGCCATGAAGAAAATTAGCACGAGGATAATGTTTGTGAATGTTTTCAGTCATAACAGTCACGCTAAATGAGTTGTAGTAGTGGACAACCATTAATTCGTATAGTTTGAATGGTGGGAAAGTCTCCTGCTAACAAGAGTCGCCTCGTGATGGGTAACCCATGAGCTTGATCAGATTGTGTATGATTCAACCATAATACTGCAATCACTCACTCATTCTCTATACTATTTATCCTGTACTGGGTCATGGGAGGCCGGGAGCCTATCCCAGGGGATTTGGGGCATGAGGCGGGGTACACCCACAACCACTCGCCGCCCCCTACCACCACCCTCTATAAATGGTCTCTGAATTTTGCCTTTATTAAATGTTGCCCATTTTAAATGCCAATTAAATGCTAATTTAATAAAACCAAAGTCTACAATGTATTGTTTCAGTTTAAAATGTCTGTACAGTGGAACCTCGGATTGCGAGTAACGTGGTTTACGAGTGTTCCGCAAACCGAGCAAAGATTTTTAATAAATTTTTAATTGGAAGTAATTCCACACACACACAAATACACGGCGCCTGCCCGCACAAACGGAAACACTTATCTGTTGAGATTTATTTCAATTTTTTTAAAGGTAAAGTGCAGGTTAATTTGTTTTATTTTTACTTTATATATTGTATCAATTATTTTTATGTATTTATTTTTTTGGGCTGTGGAACGAATAATTTGAGTTTTCATTATTTCTTAGGGGAAAATTTGATTTGGTTTACGAGTGTTTTGGAATATGAGCCCGCTTCTGGGACGAATTATGCTCGTAATCCAAGGTTCCACTGTATTTCATTCCACATAATTTTTATTTGTATCAAGATTTAATTTCTTCCCTTAGAGACATTTTATCATTTTTTACTCTCACCTCGGACCAAACATGGTCATGTGACCTGGACTTTTCTTTCAGGTCAAGTATCTTCATGTTCCCCAAAATGACGCTGTATACTCATTTGAGAAAAAAGAAATGGTGTCATTTGAGACTGAGGCCACAAGTTGGGGTACACCCTGGATGTGGTGCCAATCTTTCACAGGGCACACACATATACACACACACACACAACCAATTTGGGGACACCAATCAGCCTAATCTGCATGTCTTTGAACTGTGGGAGGAAACCGGAGTACACGGAGGAAACCCACCAAGCATGGGGATAGCATGCAAACTCCATGCACTCAAACCTGGCTGGGAATCGAACCCAGACCCTGGAGGTGCAAGGCGACAATCCACCGTGCATCCAGGAATTGTTCAATATTGAGGAAACAAAATATAAAATCATAATCATCATGGCTCAGGCGGCTATGGCTCTAAGTTGTTGATTTTGGGTTCGTGCCCTGCTGTCGGTGGGTTGCCACACCCCATACTACTCAGCCCCTGCATGCAGTTCTGGCCCCAAGCCTGGTTAGAAAAATGAGAGGATGGCCAATGGAAGGGTATCCGATGTTCACCTTAGGATGGGTTCCAACTTTCTGAAATAGTGGCTAAAAGATGAAAAGCTTCACGGGATGGAGTCTTGGCATTGACCAATTTTTTTAATTTCCAACACAGATTTTCAATCAGTTCAAACTCAGACTGTTTGCTGGCCCTGTCTTTGAGCTGACATGCCTTTCTTTGCTTTCTTCAATCTTTGCTCGGCAGCAAGATGCATGATGCATCCTGAAAAATGACATCAACTTCAACCCTATTTTCTATCAATGGAATGAGAAAAGTGTTAAATTTTTCATTGTGCACTGACTGTTGAGGTAATGATTGCCATGTCCCTTGGTCCTTTCCCTCACATGCAATCCCACATCATAAACGATGGAATGTAAATGATCATTTGGCTCGTCTGCATGAAAATCAGGAAGCAGGAAATTTTTTTCAAAATGTTTTTAGCACTATTCATTTGGCTATGGTACAGATATCAGGATGTAGCATTACTTTGATGAAATGATGTCAGACCATCTTAGACTATCCAGACATCGGAATAATACTGAACAAATGACCCCAACAGCTTTGTTTTTTTCATCTTTCAACTGAAATACATCTATTGGAATAAGCCAGTGGCATGAGTGGGACTTCTCAGCATCACTCATAGTGATTAGCACTGGGGCCTCGCACCTCCAGGGTTAAGGGTTCAAGTCCTGCCTTGAGGTCTATGTATTTAGAGCTCCACGTGCTTAGTAGGATTCCACCCATACTCGAAAGACATGTAGATTGGGATAATTGGCATTTCCAAATGGCCCATAGTGGGTAAGTATGTGCGCTTGTGTGCTCTCCGATTGACTGGCACTCCAATGTGTACTGTACCTAGCCTAGTGCCCAGAGTCCATGGGATAGGCTCCAGGCTTCCCACATTCCTGTACAGCATAATCAGTATAAAGAATAAGTGTCGCAAAAAGTGAAAAAATTGCTAAAGGAGATCTGTCTTTTGACACCGGATGTCATGCAATTTGGACGCACAACCATTTTACAGTAAAGTAATTTGCGAGCTAAGTTGCAGCTAACAGTTATACTTCTGAAAGAAAATTAGACAGAAGAGGCAACATTCCACCACTATGAGATGTGTGACATGAGATGCACGCTTCGACTCAATTCTAAACCATGTTAGAAAAAAGTTCATGTCCTCGTCTGTCTTTCCTTCTGGCTCTCCATTCTTAGTTATGCTGTCATAGTTAGTCCTGGATGCCCCCGTCTGTGAAACATAGAGCTGATGTGCCTTGGCAAAAAGTTCCATTTTTGTCTCATCTGTCCATAGGACATTCTCCCAGAAGCTTTGTGGCTTGTCAACATGTAGTTTGGCATATTTCAGCCTGGCTTTTTTTTTAGTGATTTGTTTTCAACAATGGTGTCCTCCTTGGTCGTCTCCCATGTAGTCCACTTTGGCTCAAACAACGACGGATGGTGCGATCTGACACTGATGTTCCTTGAGCATGAAGTTCACCTTGGATCTCTTTAGAAGTCTTTCTGAGCTCTTTTGTTACCATTCGGATTATCCGTCTCTTTGATTTGTCATCAATTTTCCTCCTGCGGCCACGTCCAGGGAGGTTGGCTACAGTCCCATGGATCTTACATTTCTGAATAATATGTGCAACTGTAGTCACAGGAACATCTAGCTGCTTGGAAATGGTCTTATAGCCTTTACCTTTAACATGCTTGTCTATAATTTTCTTTCGAAGCTCCTGAGACACCTCTTTCCTTCGCTTCCTCTGGTCCATGTTGAGTGTGGTACATACCATGTCACCAAACAACACAGTGACTACCTGGAGCCCTATATATAGGCCCACTGACTGATTACAAGATTGTAGACACCTATGATGCTAATTAGTGGACACACCTTGAATTAACATGTCCCTTTGGTCACATTATTTTCAGTATTTTCTAGGGGTACCATCATTTTTGTCCAGGCCTGTTCCATGAGTTTATTTTTTTAAATAATTCTGCTGAAGCATGGTTGAAAAGCAATGTCTGACTTTCATTGGTTAACATTCATAGAATTCTTATTTATTATTACTTTTGTCAGATGAAAGTTATTTCTGTGACCATTATGAGTTTTACTTTCATTGACCGAAGGGTACCAACAATTTTGTCCACGTGTGTAAGTATGATGATTATGCAAAAATTAAAATTAGGATATGGCAAATACATTTTACCTGCACTGAGTTCAATATACTAATGTATATTAAATGCTTTTTAATGCCGTGTAATTGGTTTAGCGTCCATGTTAACAGTTAATTCGGAATCTCGAATCAAAATGATTTCAATCAGATTAAAGAATCATTGTGCATGTACTGTATAAGCAGCTACTGATGTTACAGTGGAAGACTGGGATTACAGCAATTATACAGTATGGTGTTTAATAAGACTGAGATTATATATAATTAATAGCAAAAGAGCAAGAGCTTCTTCTTTCACTCACTATTTCCTTTTTTCCCCCTCACACATATTTCCTTGTATGCATTCCTTATGAATCTCAGTAGTCCACGTTTTCGCATAAATCTGAAGTACTAGAGAGATAGGACACAGATGCTGCTCCTCATCCTCCATCACATGTGACCCCCAAGAGGCCCTGTCCACACTTTTACTTCCAGCGGAGCACTGAACTCTGCTCTGCCTTAAGTCAAGGTTTGTTTAGCCTCTGAATGTGTGTGTGTGTGTGTGTGTGTGTGTGTGTGTGTGTGTGTGTGTGTGTGTGTGTGTGTGTGTGTGTGTTCTAGACATGAGCTTCACCACAATCTTGACTTCTCTGCTCTGTGTCAAACTACACATACCACACCACGAGACAGTCAAGAGAGTCAAACCACACTCATTTGATTCTCTTGGAGCCGTGGAAGCTGATGTGAGTGGAAATTGACGATCAGTCACCAGTCAACTGGAGGGTCTGGTGGGGGTGCAACTTGATTCAGCAAGAATCAAAAAGTGGAAATTATGAGCAATTTTGAGAAAATAACTCAACTTCCTGCTTGGGTATTTTCCCTCCTTCCCACCAGCTTATTTTTGGTGCGTTGGGACCTGATTCATGTGAACCGATAGCAATCTAGAATGAGGGATCTGTTATCTGCCCGTATTTCAAAAGGAGGCCGTCGTGCAAGTAAGAAACTTCTGGACAATAACAATAAGTTCCCCCTTTAACTGTTATGATAGGGGTTTCAGGAAAAGGTGGCAACGTACTGCATGCATGCACGCCTAACTCATCATGATTAAACAAGTGACTAAGGTCATTAAAGGTCATCTTCCTTATGTCGAATTAATCTCATTTACTGTCAGATAGAACTTCGAATAAATAACACAGCGGGATTTTGCATAGACTTCCAGAACGCCATGTGCTTGGGTGTCTCTGTAAAGTACATTAAAGTTAATGTACTTTACATGTAAGATAAGTAATAGAACACATCAGGATCAGTTTTTGTCATTTTTGTCATTTTTGTCTGTCTGTTTGTTTTTGCATGCTTCAGGTAAAAAATACTAAACGGATTTTATTTCACAGGTGTATTCGGTCGAGCTCGAGGTAACATAGGCTTTGTTTCGTTGCAGTCGGCCGATGGGAAGAGAAGACTTTAAAATTTTAAAAGAAAACGCCTTTATATCATAAAAAAATAAATAAATCAACTTCATTCGTCTCCAAATTCTACAGATGGCGCTGTATATTTTTTAATCCACGCTTATGAGTGTGCAGTTGAAATCTACTTAATAAACATGATCTCACATCTTTATTCCACATACTTTACAGTAACATGCAAATACTTCACATTACATCATCTATACCACTTTATCCTGTATACAGCAGGCTCACGGGGGGCGGGAACTCCAATTAGTCTAATCTTTGGACTGTGAGAGGAAACCGGAGAACGCTGAAGAATCCCAACAAGCTCGGAGAGAACATGCACACAGAACCAAGGCAGGTATCAAACTCGGACCCTGGAGCTGCAAGGCGACAGTGTTAACCACTAAGCTACCATACCGGCAAGGTATATAAAAACATATTGTGGTTCCATGATAAGAACATTTGTTTAATGTCTTTTCATTGAAAGTACTCTAGGTTAAAAGGTTTATGTAAGGGTTACCAAGAGAAATGTTTGTCGTAATGAGCATGTATATGGAGAAACAAGCGTTTTAGGGACAAAGTGGTTCTTCAAAGTGGTTACATTTCAGATAATAATATAGTTGCAAGAAATAATCACCCATCCATTATCCATAGTGTTTATACTGTGGGGGGCCTGGAGCCTATCCCAGGGAACTTAGGACACAAAGTAAAGGGACACCCTGAATGGGGTGGAAATTCGAATCTCCAATAATGGAGGTACGAAACAGCATTGCTAACCGTTACTAAGTAACAATGCCTGGGGTCAGAGCACAGGGTCGGCCATGAAGGTTAAAGCCTCAACAGTGATGGATTGGAGGTGCTGGGGCTTGAACCCCCAAGCTTCTGATCAGTAACCCACAGCCTTAACCGGTGATGCAAGTAAATGGATTTAGTAGATTAAAGAAGGTATATCTGAAAAGATTATTAATATTCACCATTGTCACTTCTACCTGTGGTGTACATTTTGGGTTTGGTTGCGTTCAGCAAATCTCCCTAACAGACCTGGAATCGCATGAGCCGTATGCACAATAAAGCTGATTAAAGCCGATTTCCAATGCTAAAACCCATTTGCCAAAACCACAGGACTTTACAAAATACTTTACAAAACTTTTCATTGGCAAACTGTATAGCTAATATTCCAATGGCTTGGTTTTCCCAAGCCGTTGGAATATTGAGCAAGACGTGAGGAAGTACGGCGTTTCTGGATGAGGCGGTATGTTTCTGACTTGGCTAAATATAAAATTGACAGAGCAAAATAAATCAGTAAAATCTGGTCAAATGTCATTCAGGTATGTTAAGAGAAGAGAAAGAGATGCCTTTAAACACTACTTCACCCTCTACTTATGTTGAGTTAGCCTATCGTATATAACTAGCCATGTACTACAATGATGTTAGCAAAGCTGGAAACAAAGTGACCACCTACTGTAGTACTGTAGTATGGATTATTAGTGTAGAAATTTGCCGCTTTATAATATGCAATGATAAATGTTAGGTGTTGCATTTGTACAGTAGAAGCTAAGACTATGCTACATACAGTAGACGATGGAACGTCTCTTTGCTAGCTGTGTTAGCAAGATCTTTGCAAATGTTTGTCTCATCTAATGTATTGGCACATGCGATTGCCTCAGTCACTGAATAGTACGGCGGTCATTAGGAAATGCAATTTTCCACCTACAGAAAGGGCTGAGATGTAATGGACAAACCCTAACTTTAGCGGAATAGCTATACATTGCACTAAAGATGAAGTCTAATGGGTATACACTGCCTTTGTATTTAAAAAAAAACATGCTTGTTAGCTTTATTTAACACTGCCCAGCCCCAAAAGACAAAAAAGGTAAAAAGGTCACACGCTCTAATATTCAGTTTTGGGGGACGTTACTTTTTAAAGTAACTAATTACATTACAAAATTACTGTCTTCAAAAAGTAAACTAGTTCGAGTACTTTTCCACTGCAGAAAATGAAAACTCCTTTGTGCTTCCTCATGCATGTTGTTTTAGTCAAGACCTTTATAATTATTCTACCATCATCACTCAGCGAAGTTTGGCCCATAATTTGTTAACTACTACAGTAATACCCCTATTTCAACTACGCAGTTTCGCGCGGTGGCTATAAATACGGTTCATCATGATTCACCGCGAGTTTCGGCACTGTCATTAGGTTTCCATCTTTCCGCGCGTCAGTCCTCGCATAGTCAAACCGAATAACAGAGGGGGGGGGGCGGGGTATCGGGGCGAGGCTTGTAGGACTGCTGTCTGGCTTACGGATTACATAAATTGTCTGAATAACAGATGAAATTTTTAAAAAAGTAACTAAGTAACTGATTTCTTGAATGGCGGACCTAACACGTTAGATTACTCGTTACACCAAATAAAGTAATCCAAGTACTCTAACGCGTTACACCCAACACTGCTAATCTTTCCCCAGACTGCCAACACATATTCGCAGTAGCATGCTTTCGATAAGTGTATGCAATGTTACAACATTTATTTCCGTCCGGAATCGCATTCATTTCTCTCTAAGATCTTGTATTGATGATGGGAGAGTCGACGCCTTCTCCAGCAACATCCCTAAGATTCTCAATGGGATTAAGATTAAGGTCTGGACTGTAGTGGACAATCCATGTGTGAAAATGATGTCTCATGCTTCCTGAACCGCTCTTTCACAATTTGAGCCTGATGAATCCTGATGAGCCTGACCAACAGAAGGATCATAACACTGCCCCCACAGCTTGTACAAGGAATGATGGGTACATTATTCATCTCTCTCTTTAACAGGGTCAATCTGGACTCATCAGACCACATGACCGTTTATGCTCCCTAGGAAATTTAAGCTGTTTTATGATTAGTCTCAAAGTGGTTTTCTTTAGGCTACACAGCTGTTTAGTCCCAATCCCTTGTGTCCTCTTCACATTGTGCATGTGGACATGCTCTTACTTTCACTATTAAACATACTGTAGCCATGAGTTGTTTAAGTGATCTCTGATCATAATGATTCTGATTTATTTTCCAACCACGTTTCAACAATCTCCTTAGTTGTTTTCTTTGCTTAGGACAAGACAATAATTTGACCCTTCTGAAACAGAGTAACATCTGCGCCACGACCACAGGATACGTCTTCTGACATGGTTGTTTTAGGAATGAGAAGCTTCTCACTGCATCAGTTAGGGTTAAATAACTTATTTTTAAGCTGAAACACATTAATCACTGCAGAAAGTATCAGATGGAAGGATTTGAACTATTTGCATAGTTAAATCCAGGTTTTGATTTTTTTGTTTTTTTGTTTTTTGGCCAGGGCAGTGTATTACCATAACAGACTTCAGAATTGAAAACAACAACACTCGCAACACTCATTTCTTTTGGCAGTCATAGAGGGAGACAATCAAGTGTTTTAGTAAATCCCCAAATCTTTGGAGTTTGGACTTCATCCACTTACAGACTGGGACTGTAACCGTAATTTACTCTAAGCCTAGATTTGTCTTCCAGTTCCTATTAGACGTGTTTTTATTAACTACAGTATAACGTTAATATTTATCTACATGCTACGTGTACCTAATTAGAGTGATTCGAATGAATGTTTCCGAGGTACAGTACTGTGCAAAAGTCATTTCTTAATGGTTTTGCTTCCAAAGAGACATAACTTCAGATATTTTTAAATGTAGTCTTTGAGGAATAGTTATCCAGGCGTCCTAAAGAACTTTTCTTGCTTTCAAGTTTTTGGTTCTTATTTTCAATCAGTTTCAGATTATTAATTTTAAAGCATGAAAACATCAAACTTAAGGCACAAACCAGTGAGAAACAGGTGCAGATGATGACAGATGATCAGGAGGTGATTAGTATACCAGTGATGCTGAGTGCTTGGAACAGACGAGAGGGGAAATTAGGTTGTTACATAAATAACCACAGTATTACACAGTACATCTTGACTGTTCTTCCAATAAAATGAAAAAGTAGATGACCTTACTGTATATACAGATTATGTAAATCTATCTGATTAATATTGTGTAGGTCCCCCTTGTGTATGGACTCCATAAGACTACTGTGGACACCCCACAAGTCCTGTCTTTTTGGAAATGTTCGGACCCAGTTGTCCAACCATTACAATTTGGCCCTTGCACAAATTTTATGCATGCCCATTTTTCCAACATATGAATACCGAGACCTGATACTCCTCCCCTTGCTGCATTTTATTTAAAATATACCATAAACATGCGAAAAAGTGACTTTATACTACTCTCTCACTCATCATCTATGCCGATTAATCCTGTATTCCTAGTCACGGGGGGCCTAGAGCCTATCCCAGGAGACTTGGGGGTACACCCTGGACAGGGTGCCAATCCATCGCAGGGCACATACACACAAACACATTCCTTCACACACAACGGCCAATTTGGGTTGCTAGTTAACCTAACCTACATGTCTTTAGGGAGGAAACCCACCAAGCACGGGGAGAACATGCAAACTCCATGCACACAGAGACGGGAATCGAACCTGAACCCTGGAGGTACAAGGCGACAGTGCTAACCACTACGCCACCGTGCCACCTGGTTTGTACACATTTCCATATTTTCTTTTGATACTATAAAGCTGCTTTGCGACAATGACCATTGAAATGCCAATGAAATATAGTGTAGATTTTATAGATCCTGTTACAGTGTATTACTGTTTTGTCATTCCTTGACACGAATATATACAATTATCTAGATGTATATGTACATCTTTATCTCTTTTAGGCTTTAAAAACCTATCACTCTCAACCAGCATGTGCGGACAGTATGGAAGTCATGGGTGTACTCTGGTAAAAGACTTATTCCGTGATTCGTACTGTAGCTTCAAAATATCCAAACCACTTCAATAAAATTGTCGTGTCGCTTTTTTTGTCAACAGCTTTGGAGGATATTGAAAATTTAATTAAAAAATTTTTAATTGATTCCCCTTGCCAGCTTCATTTATTTTTTCATTTGCAAAACTTTCTTCACCTTTAACTTACACAATGCTTTGGGAAAGGAATAGTGTGTGTATTTTGTCATGCAAGCCAAAAACTGGAGACGGATTGGCTGTTGTCATTTGTTTATGTCTGACTGGTAAAAATGTGCAAAGCATATCACTGTTATCGGTATAAATTTTATCACGATTCCAAGGTGCAAGCTGCTAGAATCTTCTGTCTAGCCATGACGTATTATCAGCTTGCGTGCTAAATATAACAATGATATATTGTATGCTCATAGTAGCCATTGTAGTATTTACCCCAAGTTCTAACTAACCACCCAGAGACAGTATTAAAATCATTAAATCACAACAATGACTGCATATCTGTCCAAATGTATAAGGGATAGTTAAATTTTTACTCATAATACAATGATGTTGCATGAAAATGCCCTTGTGCATGATGTGATGCCACATTCCCTACAGGAAAACTGCAATAAAGCATTTAAAAGACTAGCAACAACAGAAGACACTGTTTTGACTCGTCATGCATTCCACCGTGCAGTAAAAACCATCGCACTGTGCAGTATAACGATGCGCATATGAAGCATTATGCAGAATATAAACAGATTTTTTTTCATAGTGGCTCGTAAACAAATGTACATAGAGAAGTATGGTGCATTTTATTGTTTTATAAACCAAACTAATAGTTTTTATACAGATGTATGGTGCACTGTTAATGGTGTGTTAATGATCCAGCACTTACTGTAGGGCGCACACGTATCCATGCTCTGCTGTAGTTACATGGCAGTGAACAGACAACGACAGATGAGCATAGATTTCTTTTACAAAGTGGACTTTTATAGATTATTTGAATGTATGGAATGATATTTTGGCTATCTATTGTATTTTTTTATTCCCATAAATACTGTTAATGTTTGCATTTTAATCGCTCAAACATGGCAACTACTACTATGAATAACTCAGACTCCCTGGCTATGATACATATATATATGAATAAAGATATATATGAATACAAACACTATTCTGCTATTAAGGAACATCCTTAAGGTACAGTACGTAATTGGACTGTTGTTTAAGGTATAATATTATGTTACGGGGAAAATATGACCCAGTAATACAGTACTTCTTTTAGTGCAGTACAAAAAGTTTGAATTTTTAATAATTTTTCACCCTTTACAATATTGAACGTGTTGATTTCTGTGAACAAGAAACAGAAGGTGATTCATAGCATAAA
Source organism: Clarias fuscus (assembly GCA_030347435.1). NCBI lineage: Eukaryota > Metazoa > Chordata > Actinopteri > Siluriformes > Clariidae > Clarias > Clarias fuscus. The sequence continues at coordinate 25,205,703 of CM059208.1, forward strand.
GCATATGCTACAAAAGCTCACATCTCTCTCTCTCTCTCTCTCATTGTTATATATACATATACCTGCATGCCCATGTTTTGCCATATTGTCTTCCTATAATGTACATCAATTACTCGGGAATAGATTATATCTCAGGATTCTCTGAGTTATTATATTTTTCTAGACCTACGGGTACACTCTGGATGGGGTGCCAATCCATCAAAGGGCACACACATATACACATACTAACATGCTCATTCACACACTATAGGCAATTTGGGAAACTCCATGCGCACGGACCCTGACGCGGGAATTTAACCCGGACGCTGGTGATGCAAGGCGACAGTGCTAACCGTTACGCCACCATGCCGCCTGAGTTATTTCTAGCATGATGGCATGATCTTCTACATGACATGTGGCACTTTCTCCAGACAAAATCAGACCATGTGGCTGAACTGATCTTTTTCAAGCACACATCATTCACTCACTCATCTATACCACTGTATCCTGTATACAGAGTATCTCAGGAGACTTAGGGCACAAGGCGCCCTCCTTACACCCTGGACCCCTCATTTACACACTATGGGCGATTTGTGAAGCCAGTTATCTTAATCTGCATGTCTTTGGACTGTGGAATGAAACCAGAGTACCCGGAGGAAACCCACCAAGCATGCAAATTCCATGTGCACGGACCCTGGAGATGCAAGGCGACAGTGCTAACCGTTAAGCCACCATGCCGTCTGAGATATAATACATGTCTAGCATGATTGCATTAGATTGCATGATCTTCTACAAGACATATGGCACTCTCTTCAGACAAATTCAGACTGTATGGCTGAACTGAATTTTTATCAGGTGCACATTGTTCGCTGAGGGGGAAAACATGCACATGGGCGCCGAGGCGGCAATCGAACCCAGACCCTGGAGGTGCAAGGCGACAGTGCTAACCCCTAAGCCATTGTGTCGCCAAGCACACATACTGTAGTTCCCTCAGCCAAATCATGTTAAGCATTTCTTTTTAAACTCCTCGGATTTCCTACTTTGTAGCCGAACTACAACACTACAGATCAATTCCCATATTTATTTTATTTCGTTTTTTTTTTTTTTTTTTTCCCTTGTATGCATATGTATGCAGATACTTTGTACTGGACTCTAAACATGAGTTCTGCATTGGAAGACTATTTTGATGCCACTACACTGTATAATGGGCTGGTATGCGGTTTGGGACGTGACCCAGCTTAGTGCCACGACTTCAGTCGCCACTTATTAGGCGACACTTCGATGTATCGACGCCCCCTATCGGTTCCTTCAGCTTAGCGTCGTTCCAGATGTGAACATCTGGTTTCTGCTCGCACGGAGTGATGATTAATGCTAGAGCGGGCCACTGCAGGATTGGTGAATAATAATAATAATAATAATAATAATAATAATAATAAACGAAAAATGGATGGATGGAAAAAGTGAAAAGTCAAGATCCACTTGGTGACATTGGTGTTCATGGATATAAAAATAAGGCTATAAAAGTAAGCCTGTGGTGTGAGCCCAGGCCTTGTATAAACCTCTGCGTCCACAAGTATTCAAAGCGCACGCTGGTACAAAAGTATATACACTCACCCTGGTACCCTGCACACATTCCGGCCCTTGGGATTAAGTTCTTGGCTGAAAGCAGGACAAAAGAGGAGAAACAAAAGCAAAAGCACGGCTGCCGAAGTGCTCTTCATTTCCACTGTATAAGCAGAAGCAGCAGCATCCTTCCAGGCGCTCCGTGCGCACCGCATGCCGATACACACAAACAAAACGAGGTGAAAAAGGTGCAAAAAAAAGAAAACAAAAAGGAAACAAGAGAGAGAGAGAGAGAGAGAGAGCGCGAGCGAGGCAGCGCGAGCTAGATGTGGATGCAAAACTCCGAAATAGTTTTTACTCCAGCGAAGGAACGTCTCGCGCTCGCGCTCCAAACGGCTCGCGACTTTTTAACATCACCAAAGAAAACGCGCATGTTGATAATCCAAAAAAGAAAAGCTCGCTCCTGCCGTACAATCCACTTTCAGTTTCTCCAGTGCGTCGTATGTCGGACAGAAGATGAATAAACACAGCGACCAGTTCGCATCTTTCTGTTTTTTTCCCCCCCTCTGTGTGTGTGTGTGTGTGTGTGTGCGCGCGCGCAGAACTAGAGAAAGTTTTTTTTTTCTTTTCTGTTTCCCTTCTGTTCTCTCTGCTCGCTTGCTTTTGGCCTGAGCAACCCTACAACTTTCAGCCAAGTCTGTGTGTGTGTGTGAGAGAGAGAGAGAGAGAGTTTGGAGGGGGGAGTGGGTGGGTTGGGTATGTGTGCGTCTTGTACCCAGGCCTGCCCTCTAACAACGAACTCGCAAACACACTCACACACACACAGGGATTTTATAAAATGTTATATAGATGTTATTAAAAAAAAAATTTTTTTAATTACCCACAATGTTTGTGATAATGTTATGGAAAAGGAAAGCAATTTAAAATAACAGTACATTAACTACAGTAAATTAACAAAATTAAACACACACACACACACACACACACACACACACACACACACACACACACACACATACATATACACACAAAGAGTCAGCCAATAACAATTTCAGGAAACATTCAGAAAAAGAAAAATAATATTATTAATATTATATTAATATAATATGCATCATACTACAGTATCATATACTGTATATCAATATGGCCTACTCAATATTAGTAGGTCATAATGTTATGGATGATCTCTGATTGCTTTTTCTCTCTCTCTCATACACCACACACACACACACACACACACACACACACACACACACACACACACACACACACACAGACACACACAAACACAGTACATACATACTGTACACACAGAGTCAGCGAAATAAATGTATACACACTTCAGGAAAAGAAAACCTTGTATAAATATTTTAATACTAACTTTATTGCTATAGGTTAAATACTGACATATATACGATAATGTTTTTAATATTATATAAATATAATATACATCATACTATTTTTTCCCCCTGAAGTGTGTATATATATTTTTTTCTGACTGAGGGATTCCCCAAAGCCTTCATTCCTTGGAAAAATTCTCACTTTTTACAAAGCTCTCATTATTTATTGTTATTCTTTAAAAAAATAAACAAACACAGTGTCGTCTCTCTCTTTCTCTCCCCCTGATGATGATCTCGCTCATATTAACACATTAGGCCTTTTGGGGCACCTTGTATATAAATTCTGTATATAAATAATTTTACAAGCCCATTATTCACGAGCAACAGTATGAACAATGTAGCTTTATACAACGGCGCCCCCTGTTGGTCTGCATAGGAATGTACACGTTTATACAAAATGTAAGACCACATTTTTGTATAATAACAATAACAATTATTATAATTTTCTTAAAAAATAATAACAATAACAATTATTATAATTTTCTTAAACAACAACAAAAACAACAACAAAAACAATAATAATTTGTAACCATGTTCATATACAAATGTCTCATACTAGACCCTGGGTCATAACCAACTAACCACTCACTCACCATCTATACTGCTTAATCCTGTATTCAGGGTCATGGGGAGCCTGGAGCCTATCCCAGGAGACTTAGGGCACATGGCAGGGTACACCCTGGACTGGGTGCCAATCCATCGCAGGGCACAGACATACACATACACATACACTCACTCATTCACACACTATGGGCAATTTGGGAACGTCAATTAGCCTAACCTACATGTCTTTGGACTGTGGAACCTGGAGGAGTACCTGGAGGGAGAACATGCAAACTCCATGCACACAGAGACAGGAATTGAACCTGGCCGGGGATCGAACCCGGACCCTGGCGGTGCAAGGAGACAGTGCTAACCACTACACCACCCTGCCGCCACCCACCAACCAACCATTAAATAAATAACAAATTACTGAATAAGCACTTTCCTCTCCTACATTACCTTTTGGTTATGCTGATTGTCTAGTATTCCAACAATTTATTTTTTGTCTATATAAGTATTTTGTCTACTTTATTAATGATTAATGATTCAGTGGTTATGGTTTCAGACACTACAGAACAAAATGTTTTTTTTCCTCCCACTCATTGTCTAATATATTTTTTTTGTACTGCAAGCTGTAGAGGATCTTAGCCTCACAACATATATTTACACTTGACATTTTGTTGACATGACAAATATTGAACAAAATTGAATGTACACTATGTAGGCTAATTTACTATGTAGATTTGATTATGCGGTTTTGGGAGTAATAATGTGGACATTTTGTTTTCTGTACTGCTGTGTAACACTGTAATACATATTTACACGCATACTAATACTTCTGCATACAAATCATTATATACTATATAAATCATCTATATAAGATAATAATTACTAAGTTACTATTAATAGGTCTGATCCTAGAATGGCTCCTGGTTTCCGTTGTTATGCTGATGAGACACCGCTGTATCTCTCTGTCTCAGCAAAGCCTGATGAGAGACACCATCTTTATAAAGTTGCTGAATGTTCAAAGGACATTAGACACTGGATGCTTATTATCAAGAAAGAAATACTGGTTTTATGTTCACGCACAACTAAAACTAAGCTTTCCCATTACACAGTAACTCTGGATGGCCTTTCTGTTTAATCATGCGCAGCAGTAAAAGATCTTGGTGTAATTATTGATTCTAGATTTTCATCCGAAGTTCATGTAGATAATATTACTCTGAGTGCTTTCTTTAATATCACAAAGATTGCTAAGAAACATAATGTTATTACACTATGGTTATGTTACATCAAGGTTGGATATTAGCTGTCTAGATGTTCCTAATGCTTTAATTCCCATGTATTTGTTCCCTTCGGCTGTATTGCCAGAGTCCCTGTTTTCGCTCTATACACACTATACATTATTTTTACAGATTATGTAACAACGGATGTACCTAATATGTATTTCATAGTTTTTTTGAGGATCCCAGCTGCTCAGGCATCCTAATGGCAGCAGATTCAAACCTGTGAGCTGATATTCATGACTTGTTAAGTAAAAAAAAAGTCTTTGACATCAGCAATACAGTGCTGATGTCGTAGTGTGCGATGGCCCTATTGTTCATTGAAGGATTATTAATTAATTTATTATTTTTGAGTATATTAAGACCTCAAAAAAGCCCTGGAGTTGAAAAATAAAATAAAATAAATAAATAAATAAATAAACAATCCTTAAAAGAGCATTATGACATCAGCACTATGATGTCATACTCATCGCTTTGATATTCCCTGTTGTCTTTTGGGGCCCTAGGCAAGAAATTATTGCAGAGGGGCTTCTCCAGTCAGCGGAAGGTATGAATGTAATGTTAGGCAGCGTTATCATCAAGTTTTAAGTCGTACTGTGAGTGCGTCACAGGCGTTTCTCACATACAGTAATAGCAGGCTGAAACCCCTGGATCAGACAGCGATGTGTCTACGGCGACAGCAGTGTGAGGAGCATCAGCGAGTTGACTAAAGAATCTGTTCAACAGGTATGGGTAGCATGTGGGCGTCAAGAGACACAGGCAGATCTGCTGGTAGAGACTACTTAGTCTTATAACAATTAATATATTTGGCAGCCTTCAGATGCCCCCTACTGGCCCCAAGTACAGATCTCGCCATTAAGAATGCGCGCTTTTTCCCGCCGGGCTTTGTCTGTTGATAAGCAGCATCTCTATGTGTCATACTGATGAAAACACATCACATACGATCGGGGAATTGTTTGTCACTTTGTTCACTTCTCAGGTAGCATGTGTTTCATATTAGCTTTAGGTGTGCGAACGCCATGAGTGGTTTTGCCCTCAAGTCTCCAACAGTGAACAGTTGCTTATGTCAGCAAAATAGATTAACACTGTAATGAAATTCCTGGTTGCACAATTGCACGGTGGTGTACTGGTTAACCACTGTCGAGGGTTCGATTTCTACTTCAGGAGAACATGTAAACTCCATGCACACAGACCTTGGGATGGGAATGGAACCTGGAACAAGGCGACAGGGCTAATTCTGCAGTCTTTCCTGATTTTTATTTATTTCTATTCAGTCAGGTGAGGGTTTGCGCCAAGCGCAGACATGTAAACGCAAAGGCGGGAATCGAACCCTTGACCCTGGAGGTGTCAGGCGACGGTGCTAACCACTACTCCACTGTGCCCCCTAACAGGAATTTAATTATTATTAAATTATATACATATATGCGCGCGCACACACACACACACACACACACACACACACACAATGAGTAAGCATAAAATATATTTTTAATACAAAATATGCTTAAAACGGTCAAATTTATTTTATTATTATTTTCATATTTTTATATAAAATCTATAATACAAAAATCATAAAAAAGAGTATACATTTTTTATACATTTTATTTTTAACATATGTTTTATTTATATTTTTATTATTATTATTTTTATAGCGCACTTAACTAAAGCACTTTACATAATATGGAGTCCAAATGAAAAGTACAAAAACAAACTGTCATGTACCAAGTTGAAACTAGTTTTATAACTTAGCCGTTAGTTTTTCCAGCACACGTGGGTGTGACGTCAGTAAACATCAACGTCATGGATTTTCAACCAATTAGCGCGGGTTATCTCTGAGGGGCGTGTAATGGGAGGGCGGAGCTACAAACTCGTACTAGCCAGAGACAAGTGACTCAGAGGGGTGTGTGTGTGTGTTTGTTTTTTTTACTGTGTGTATGTTTTTAAGCAGTAGGAGAGTAATGTCCTATCGGAGAAGTGTCCTCCTGACGCGGTTCAACGGCGGCTTCAGGAGACCGCCGGCGTCGCGCTCGAGACGGCCGGAAGCTGGCCGACATCAAAGGGCGCTCGCGCACTTCCGCGGCGAGGATGGCGCGCGCGTCGACGGCGAGATCCGGATCGACTTTGATCAGACTAAAGAGGCGTACAAGAGCAAAGACACCGCGGAGCTGCTCAGGGGGCTGCTGGTGTTCAAACTCTGCTCGTATGAGTTCCTGGTGGACAGAAACAAAGAGGTAAGGCGGCCTCGCATCTCTAAAGTTTCCCCCATTGTTTCCCCTTCATCACATATGGTGCTCGTGTACCAGGGGTCACGTCCTGGAACTAAAAGCTCCTAAAGTATTATAAAAGTGTTTCTATTGCATAAGCATACTTTTGCAGATCATGATTTGTGCAAGGAAATACAGTAATAATCACTTTAAATAAGAAATATGCATATGACATTTCAACATGTTTAATAGTGTGTTTCTTATTATCCAACATGCATGAAATGTGTCATATCTTGTCACTGAAATGAATAAAATTTACAAAATATAATATTTTAAATACTACACAATAATTTAATAATATTTAAAATACAAAGATACCAATTTATCAGATTTTTATAACATGATTTCTTTTTTTACATACATAAACTATAATATGCAGTCCAAAAAAATATATACAGTATATAATATTTTAAATACTACACAATAATTGAATAATATTTAAAATACAAAGTTATCAATTTATCATAAACTATTTTACATAATATGCAGTCCAAATAAAATATACTTTTATACAAATATGTTTTTTAATACTGCAAAATAATATTGAAAATTATCCATAATAATATCCATAAAATATTCTTAATATTTACTAAATAAAAATTTATATATTATATATTTACTATATATAATATATAAACATACTTCAGTAAACCACTTTACATAATATTCATGTGCTAACATTTTTTAAATATAAAATATAATATTTGTGCAAGGCTATAATAATCACTTTAAATAAAAAATATGAATGAGATTTTGACATTTTTAAAACAATATTATATTGTGAGCATTTCATAATATCCAACATAAATGAAATGTCTGTCATATCTGGCCATTTAAATAAGTTATATAATATTTTCTGATAATATTTAAAGTACAAAATATTCATATTTAACAAAGACTTAAAGACTAAATAAACCACTTTATGCAATATGTAATTCAAATGAAGTATATACTGTATATATGAACAAATATGTAAAAAATATATAATAAATGCTACAAACAAGTACAAACCCCACCATCACCAAGGTGCCCTTAAGAAAGGCCTTTAACCCTCAACTGCTCAGATGTATAATGAGATAAAAATGTAAGGCTATCTGGTTAAGGGCATCTGCCAGATGCTGTAAATGTGTAAATTTATGGTGGCACAGTTGCTTGCTTGTTAGCACTGTCACCTCGCACCTCCGGGTTCGATTCCCTCCTCGGGTCCAAGTTTGCATGTTCTCCCCGTGCTTGGTGGGTTTTCTCCATCTACTCCGGTTTTCTCCCACAGTTCAAAGACATGCAGATTAGGCTAAGATTAGGCAAGTCTCCTGGGATAGGCTCCAGGCCCCCCAGGATACAGTGGTACAGACAATGAGTAAGTGTAAAATATAATATTACTATACTATACTATAATATTACTATAAAATACTACACAATAATCTGATAATATTTTTAATTCAAAAATATGCCTAAAATAGTAAAATATGAATTTTATTATTTAAATATTTTTAATATAAAATCTAAATTACAAAAATCCTAAAAAAAAGATTACACATTTTTTTTTATACATTTAATTTTTGACATATGTTTTATTTACATAATTTTTTTAAATAGCGCATTTAAATAAACCACTTTACATAATATGAAATCCAAATGAAAAGTGCATGAACAAATACGTGATTAAAAGAATATATACTGTATATTGTGTTCAAGTAACCTTTCTGGATTTATAGTTTTAAAAAACAATATATATCTTATTTAGAAGTTTAACAAAGTAATATCAGTAGTAACAATAGGTTACATTTTATCAGCATGTTGATATGATATGAGCTAATCACCACGTGCACAAAAACATGTTTATCAACACTGCAGCAATAAAGTTAATGTTAGGGAACGACTGCTACATTCCTCTTGCTAACCTCCTGGACATGCTAATCAATTCCTTTTCCATTCATAGACATAGAGTCTCTTTCTGTGTCCCAGATTGTTCTTCATGGTCATGCAGGAACGGAACGGTCATATGAGATCAGTGTGTAGAATTACAGCACAAAGCTGACTGGTATGTTGGGAGGACACGGGAACCTCATGTGGATAGGGACAGGAGGAGCCAAGAACAGTCAGAGAAAATCACGCAACAAAGTCATTAAACTTCTTACACACACACACACACACACACACACACACACACACACACACACACACACACACACACACACACACACACATCACATCTGTTTATATAAAAGAAAAACACTGGACAAAAGAAATGCCTGCTATGTTTGGATGTATCTTAAGGATTATGAAACTACTGAAGTAAAGAAATAGCTTGATAAAGTTCCTGTCATTTTTTAAAAAAGAATTTACCTGAAATTTTCCTTTTTTGTGTTTTTGATTCTTAATTTCCTCTCATTAATTTACATTCCCTCATTGCGCGTAAGTCACACCATACGTGCTAGAAATGTAGCTAGTTGCTATTTGTAGAAGTTACTATGTGACTGTAGAAAAGTTCCTTTTCTTCTCTTTTTAATCCTGGTATTTAAGACAATTTCAGTCTCATTAAAATATTATTATTATTTAAAATTTTATTTAAAGTCCATCTGCGACTAACAAAACGTTACTTTTGTTTCTGTTTTTTTTTTTTTTAAGTTTTGCTTACCAGAGGTATCACCTGAGTTTCTTGTTTCTCGTTTTTCTAAGTCATGTGAAGGTCATGATTTGTCATCTCTTGATCAATGAGGGTAACTGAAAAAAAAAAAGAAAAGAAAAAAGAGAGTGACCTTTTGTTTCTGTTGTCATGATGTGCCACTATCATGACGCAACCTTATATCAACAAAAATTTGGACACGGGTGTTACATCAGCATCTGACGGTCATACAGACCAAAACAACCTAGTCCTGTTTATTCCATTAATATTTTTATTCTGAAATATTACATATACTGTACTGTTGTAAATAAACTTACCGTTTTGCCTCCATGCTGCAAAATAATAATTAAAATAGGCTTTGTATGATTCCATAGCAATATGTGTGAGTAATAATTGGGTGGGAATTTTGAATGTCTGAATATAAAATTTTAAAGCGTTGTAAAATATTTAAGACCAATTCTGCAGTAAAACCCTCAGCATTGTTTTTTTATTATGAATTTTAATGAACAGAGCCATCTCTAAGCAAGTACCATTCCTAAACGTCCCATGACTCCGCCGTCCACAGATAATGGACCTGAGTAAGAAGCTTCTGGGTCAGGCGGCGTTCGAGAAGCTGATGAAAATGACATTCTACGGACAGTTTGTGGCCGGAGAGAATCATCAGACCATCAAACCCCTGATTAGGAAAAACAGGTCCTTCGGAGTCGGAGCCGTTCTGGACTACAGCGTGGAGGAGGACCTCACGAAGGAAGAGGCCGAGACCAAGGAAATGGAGTGAGTGTTTATTTCTTTTAGTCACGTCAGTCTGTATACGAGGAAGGTTTTCAGTATTCAGAATCGTAGTTTGCACAAGGTTACAATTGATTTTCTAAACTCTCTTATCACATCAAGTTGTGTTTGTTGTACCTCAGCGGGCGCTTGCGATGATGTCACTTTTGACTTCTGTGCATGTGAGATAAAATGCGGGGAGAAGACCATGGGGTTTGTTGTTTGAAACAAGAAAGGCTGCTAATTGTGATGAGTGATTGATGGTGTCCTGCTCATTCAGGGATGTGTTATAGATTTAAACAAGCAAATATGTTTAAGGTTGTTTGATCTAAAACTCGTCCTTAAAGTCGCAGTGTTGGCTCTGGGTTGTTAATTATTAATTATTTACTAAGCAAAGTTCTGGAGTTTTCACGCCAAGTACTGAATGTGTTTGTTGTATTACTCTTTAGTGACACTCATAGAAAATGTTTTCGTATGTTCTGAAGACATTTGAACAGTGCTGTAAGTAAAACAGCTGGGAGGTTTTACTGCACATGCTGGAGAATGACTTTGTCCCACTCGCTCCTTTTTGTTTTAATGCAAAAACCAGAAGTGGGCACATTCTACTGTATATTTATAGCATGTCATTATTATTAGTATTATTAAAAAAAGTTTTTCTTTAAAACTACTCAATTAAAAAATTGTGGCACTGGGACAGAGTTTTTTGTTTGGGGGGGGGGTGTACAAACAAAATGCAGCTGAAAACTGGTTTCACTTCTTTTTTTTGTTGTTGGTACAGATAAACCACAACTGAAAGCAGTGAGTGCAAAGACTATCACATGCTTCTTGTAGACACGTGACACCAGCTGACAACGCTTTTTCAAACTGCTTCTCATGCACCGTTAGTCGGCATTATCTGTGTGTGTATTCACGGACGCTCGTGTCTGATTAATGTGAGAGTGTGAGTATGATGTCCCTCCCCCTCAAAGCACGGCCAATGTGCTCCCTAGACTCCCAACACTCCCAGCTACACATGGCTGTACAGTAGCTCGGCCTGGGCAATTAGTCAAAAATATGTATCGAAACTGCTATTCAGAACTACAATCGACATAATCAGGGCCAGGTCACTTTTTTGTTAATCTTTTTATACTTTAATACTTTTTATTTAGTTCTTTCCCCATTGTGTGTTTGTTCATGTAGTGCCCCTTTAAAAACATACATCCTACACAAGTGTACAATCCACCCTATGACAGTTTTGACATGAGAGCAGCACAGAGAGCTCTTTCGGTAGAAAAAATATCCCAGCTTTGATAGTTGAGCATATTTACATTACAAACCATGTCAATCAACTATGAGAGGAAAAAAAAAAAAACAAATAAACAAACAAAAACAACATAATCATCCCTTAATCATAATCGAAGTAAAAATTCCAATTATTAGTGATATTGATTTGAAGTCATGTCACCGAGCATGGTCATTCTGGATCTCTCAATCTCTGGATTACTGCTGAACGTTTTTCTGTTCTTCCACTTGAGAGTCCATGTGCAAATGGTCGTGTCCAATCAAGCTAAAAAACGTCAGATTCCGGTCACTGGCTGATTGATTTGTGCAGCTTTGGTTTGAAGGATAAGCTGAATAAGTGCTTATCTATCACAATAACAGCTCGGTTTATGTGTTGTTTACTGTATGATCTGTAATTGTCAGAACCTGTTTCCGATTCAGTTCAAATAAAATCATTTTATTTGTCACCATACACGGTCATGCACAGTATGATGTGCAGTGAAATGCTTATAATCAATCTTATACCTTAAAATCAATTTTATCAATAAGAAATAAGTTATGGAATAGAATAAGAATAAAATATAGAAAACCCTAGCTGTAGAAAAAAAAGAACAAAATATATATTTTTTTATTATTAATAAAAATAAATAAATATATATAGTATTTTTTTTAAATATATTTTATATATAAAAATATAATAACAAAATATATATATTTTTCTATTTTTTGTTATTCTATTTTTTTCTATATTATATTTTCTATATATATATAAAAAAAATATATATATATACACACACACACATACACAGTATATATAAAAACTTAGCTGTACAAAATATAGACAATATGGCTGTCATGGGTCTAGCTAGTGGTAGTGGCTGGCTAGACCGGCTGATGTAGTTGCCATGGGCATATGGTGGTAGGCATGAAGGCAGAGGGGTTTTCAAACAGAAATAGTCTTTATTAACAAAACTCAAAAACAGACACAAACAAACAAAGGAACCAAAACCACAAACTCAAACTATAACTAGGGCTCTTTAAACAGACATTGGGACTACGGACTGACACAGGGAACCAGGAGCTGAACACAGGGAAACCAGGAGCTGACACGGGAACTAGGAGCTGACACGGGGAACTGGCATAAGGAAACACAGGGAACTGGAACTGGCACAGGGAACTGAGGATGAGAATGCCGCCGAAACCAGGCGCCGGAGGCAGTCTCGGGTCTGCCCTAGGACGCTTGGCAGCGGAGGCGGCAATGGCCCATTCTCGGGGTGGTAGACTCTCAACGCCGAAGCCGGGTGGTGGATGTGGGACCTCCATTGATGCTCTGGGACAGGAAGGGGGGGGATCCTCCACTGAGGCTCGGAGACGACGGGTGGAGCCTCCACGTGAGGCTCGGAGATGACGGGTGGAGCCTCCCCGTGAGGCTCGGAGACGAGGTGGGACCTTCACTGTTCAGCTGTAGGGCAAGCCGACTACCCTCCGCCTGCTTGCCCCAGCGTGACGGTCCCAGCCCCCCCCCCCCCCCCCCAAAAAAAAATTTCTCCCGGGGGGCCCCCTCTGCTATGCCCTTGTTTGGTCGAGCATTCTTTGCTTGTTTGTTTGTTTGTTTGTATACCGTCATGTGGGCATTCCTTTTTGTTTCTTTAAGTTTATATTTGGTTTATGTTTTGTAACCTGTGTTCAAGAGGGCTCTAGTTTAGTTTTCTTTATACTCCTTGTGTTACTGGATTCATGGAGCTGTCCTGTTTCATGTTTAGCTAGGCTGTGTCTCCTCCTGTGTACAGTGTAAGTACTGTTCTGTGTCTTCCCAGTGTCAATCTTCTTGCTGGGCAGCCGAAGGCGAACGCCCTGGGTTGAAAGCCAAACCTTTTGACCAGGTCTGTAGGTTGGGGCGTTAGATCTCCGGGCGTCGGCTGTGATCTTTTGCCTTCTGACTGCCCTCTGAAGCTGTTTGTGTGTGACGTGCGTGCGTGCTGCGTGCTAGAACTGAGGTGACGTAGAACGTTGTGCGGGGGCGGAGCCTGGTATGCGCGTCACAATGGCTGTACAAATATGGAAAATATGAATGCTGGTGTGGGAATTTATATAGAATTTAAATAGAAATGCCAGGAAGTGTAAAAAATATGCATAAATATGAGATGTAATGACCATAAATGTGCAGAATGAAATGAAATAAAAGTGTCCAGGGTGAGTGCAAATGTGCAAATGTTCTCCAAAAAAAGAGAAGGAAAAAGCTTTTTGTGAAATAAAGATGTATGATGCTACATATTTTACTCATTTATCATGATTATTCATTGCCTTTGGAAAAACAAATCTGGATCGAAAAATAAAATAAACATAATGAGACTGTAAAACTAATTGGATATAGTGAGAGAGGACATGAAGTTCGTTGGTGTGAGAGAAGAGGATGCAGAGGACAGGGTTAGATGGAGGCAGATGATCCTCTGAAAGGGAACAGCCGAATAATATAGAAGAAGAAAAAAAAATGTAAAACTAAAAAAAATATATATATTTTTTAGATTAATTATTTCTGCTTCAGTTTTCAAAAAAAAAAAAAAAAAAACGAGAAAAAAAACCTTTCTGTGAAATAAAGCTGTATGATGGTGTTAAGTAAGGATGCTCGATTATGGCAAAAATAATTGTCATGATTATTTAACGTTCTTATTCATTAACTTTGAAAACGTGATGAATTTAAACTTGTGTTTAAATTGTGGATGTTTATATTTATATATAATTGAACTTTTTTATATAATAAATTTTTTTTAAATGAAACAAACATAAAAAAAAAACACAGTCTGCAACAGAAAATTTGTTTCTTTTCTTTTTTTTTAATTTAAATTTGTTTGAAGCTGCAATTGTTATTCAAATTAGCATTTTATCAATTGAACACTCCTACCAGGGCGAAACTGTGGCTTAGTGGTTAGCACTGTCACCTTGCACCTGGAGCGCCTGGGGTTGATTCCCATCTTGGGGGGTTTCGTCTGGGTACTCCAGTTTTCTCCTACTGTCCAAAGACATGCAGATTTGACTGATTTGCGTTCCCAAATTGCCCATAGTGTGTGTGTGTGCCCTACCAAAACCCACCTTGTGCCCCAAGTCTCTTGGGATAGACTCCAGGCCCCCAGTGACCCTGTATACAGGATAAAGCGGTATAGACGGTGAGTGAGTAGTGTCATATTTCATGATGGATCGTGGTTACGGACGGTCACTAATCCTCGCTCAGGTCCGTCTCACTCAAGAACAAGAACTGAGGTCTGAATCTCGACATGCTCAGTTTCAGTTTCAGTTTGCTGCAGTCATGGGACAACAGAACCACACCTTGGAAATTTCTCGAAACAAACCCATTTGCATCAATTATATAAAGAGTTTGTCAAGAGTCTGCTTAGCAACAAGTACCTGATCGGTTGCTGGATGTTGGCCAAGAAAAGTACAGAAAAATTAAACCTAGCCTTTTTTTTTTTACTTTAAACTAACAAGTAGAACACAGTGACACGTAAAAGAAACAAGCAGCAAATTGGCGTCATTGTGGTGCAGCTCCAGCTTTCACAATCATGCCATTGTAGTAGATTATACATTTTAAACAAAGTTCAAAGGGTTGGATTTAAATCAATCAATTTCAATAGAGACGTTTAAAATAACGACGTAATCTACTTAAATCGTAATCTGCTTACACGACTACAGTATGTGCAAACAAACAGAGACAAGCACAGCAGGACACGGCGGATTTGGGCTGAACACACACACACATGCTTTTCTGCTACATGTGATTTGTCGCAACACTTCGGAAAACACACACGCTACGACTCGACCTTCACGCCGCTAACAAGTTATTACATGGTTGGACAAGGCGAAGTGTTACACACACAGACAAGTGTCATATTACTTGTTGCTGTAACTGAAACTAGTGTTTCTTTTAGCAATACTCTCAAAAAGTGTAGAGAAACAACATGTGTGACACTCGAGGGTGTCCTATGGTTCATTTCCTGCTGTTGTGTCTTGTTGCTCGTGTTGATTAGTTCTCCAGGATAAAATGTACATGAGCAGTCAGAAGTTGTACACAAGGTTTTGTGGATTTATTTTCTACATTTGAGAGCAATACTGTTTTTTTTTTCTTCTGAAAGTAACACACATGGCATTAGGTAATTAAGTTATTATAACAACAGTTGGTTGTAATTTGAGGACAAAAAGACCAGCTGTTCTGGAACAGAAACCCATCAAGCTCCATAATGAATCTGTCTCTCATGAAGACCTTCCCAGGAAAGCAAGACCAAAACTTAGCTCTGCTGCTGAGGAGATGTTCATTTAGAGTCACCAGCCCATAGATGTGATAACCTGGTTCTTCAGCACATTCAGATCTTCAACTGACTTCATTTTATTGCCGCATAAATGATCACCGATTTCTTCGACAAGGTTCAGCACCATCCTTCCAAGTTCTTAATCCTGTTGCAGGACAACAATGTGACTTTTTTCGGCCAGGCAGCATTTGATGATGATGTCACTTATCAATATTGTGATCTTTGTATTAAATAACGAACCAAGAAATAAAAAGACAGCTCTTGGTGTTAGTTTAAGGCAGAGCAGGTTTATCGTTATTCTAATTCAGCACAAGGTTGAGGACCGAACAAAATAGATGTACAAGTTTTCACTGCATCCAGGTGCTACACATAACACTCAACCGTGTAGAAAATTATGCAGCAGACAGGCATTAAGTACAATATGCAAACAGACGGTGTTTGTGGTGCTGAGAGACTCGTCCTGATGTGACGTGCGGAGGTGGAGATGAAGAGAACCTGTTTAGCAGTCTCATAGCTCGTGGGTAGAAGCTATTCATGAGTCTTTTGGATTTGGCACGAATGCCGGGCAATTTTTTCCCTGAAGGGAGCAAGGTGAACGGTTTGTGTGACGGATGAGCGGAGTCTGCTTGGAAGCTCCGGGGTCTTTCGCGATACAACGTTCCGTGTAGATGATATTAATTTTAGGCAGGCCGGTTCCTGTGACTCCGCGGGCATTCTTCACCACACTCCGGAGTGTTCGTTTGTTTTCTCTCTCATCCGACACAGTTTAGTTACCATACCCGGCTGTAATGCTGTGGGTCAGGACAGAGTTAATGAAAGTCCTGTAGAAGCTGGTACCGTATAGGAAAGATGGCTGATTGCATTCCTGCTGTTTTCAGCTTCCTCAAGCAGTAGCAGCAGCAGAATCAATGGTTAAGGTTTTTGGTCATGTTTAAACATTAGAACTGGACACCTGTTCCAACAGGATTCTATTAATGTATATAGGTTGGTGTCCGGTTTGTGTCCACCACAATCTCATTTGTATAAATCGCATTACAGCTGTGAATCGTAGGTAGACTGTCGATTTGATTCAATTTCCAGGCATTGAGATTTTCTGTTCAATTCACTCTGATAACACTAAAGGTGATCCTCTGATTTATTTATTTAACTAGCATTGAAATACTGTGTAACTTCTGATGTTGGTTGTTGGAAAGTGACGTCTCGTACAAACCAATCTTTTGTTTCCCCCCTGGCAATTTTCTGCTGAATACTCCAGTCCAGTAGGTGGCAGTGTTGCATCGGTTGACTGGTTGTGTATTTAAAAAGAAGAATACACGATACTCTTTCAAAACACGAGTACTTTTGGAAGGTGGTTCTGTTTTCTATAAAAGCTTGTGTGCCATATTTAAGGAATACATCAATTTTTGGCTGTTTAATTTTGAACATTTGTAACATAACATAAAACGTTTAAATCGTTACAGGTCAATCAATTCTGAATCAAGAACTGACTCAACAATTCAGTGCATCGAATCAGTTCTTTTAAATCGCACAGCGATTGTATTTCCTTGAAATACCATCATGCTATAACACTTCTTCTGTACACTCTATACTTACATATAGTATAGAAGTACTCAGTCACATGTCCATCATGTTCCCTCACAACTTCTTAGATATTTGATTGAGAGAAATCGAGTTTAGTTCCTGTTGCAGGCAGCAGCACACAAACGGTTTATAAACAGTTCAGATTCGAGACGCACCAATTTGCAGCACCGTCACGAAAGGTGATCCTTGAAACTCCCTCATTTCTTCATATTTAGTAAACAATCTCATCAGCAAGCTCATTTCCCCTCTCATCCGTTCCAACCAGCATCACCAGTGTACTTATCACCGGCCTGATCATCTGTCATCATCTGCACATGTTCCTCACTGGTTCCATACAGCCTTAATTTAGATGCTTTTTAATACTCAAATGATTCATAGTCACTGTGTGGCTTAAACAATAATAAAAAATAAAAAAACATTTCTTTGAAACTTCTTCTCAGGTATAAGGACTGGACTGAAAATGAGAGACAAAAAGGTGTCAAAAAAAAGAGAAGCCTGGAGAACTGTTCCTCAGGACTGCGTTAAAAAATACTAGAAAGTCTGGCACTGTGGAAGCAAAATGAGATGTGGCTCGAGATGTCTGCACAGCATCGTACGACGCTGTATAATTCACCATCGTCCCACGGGTGTCCATACTACTACACTGGCGCTCACACAGAAGCACTGAAACCAGGATGTGAAAATTGCGCCTGAGAATCCGGGTGCAGTTTGTTAGAGTGTTAAACGCTGCCTCGAGAGCTCCTCCACGTGGTCTAACACTTCACTGTATGGTAATTCCCAGCGTATGTGAGGGGTGGGGATTTGGGGTTGGGGGCGGGGGGGAGACAGAAGCGCTTGAGGAAGCAGACAGCAGAAAGCAGTTATACATAGCCATTATGACGTTTCCTCAAAGTTTTTGAGTGCACCCAAACAGCATTACACTCCAATATGGCTGGAAGTGCAGACGGATAATCTGCAGACGGGGACGAGTTGGTGCTCGGGGAGTGTTTCGGCGGATCTGAGGTGGTTGGACAAGCTGTAACAGTATCCTCAGAACAAAAACAGTCAGGCTCAAAGATGAGGACTCGCAGCTGGAGTGTTGGAGGAGTAAATGAAGAACTGATGCCTGATTGGTCAGGCTAGTCAAGGCCCAGTGTGCGCGATTGGCTGCAACTAGTTGCTCTCTTTACACTCACACACTCTACAGTCTTTCCTCAGAAATTCTGTCACATGTTGTGCTCGAGGGAGCCTCTGCACGAGGCAGTATCTGGTTTCATTTAGAAGAATTTTCTGTTTTTCTTTTTTCTCCCAGACTTTGTCTGCAGAAGTCTAAATACAGCCTGGAAGTTTAAAAAATACAAGTTTATAATAACTGTATTATATTATATGATTTGTAACATTGCAGTGCAAAGGATCTTCATTTCTTTAATTTCCGTTTCATTTTCTCTTCGGCAAATCGGCTCCATCCAAAACTTTACTTCTTTTCTTGAAAAGACAACAAAAATAAAACAACAGGAATAAATAGGTTTGGTTATAGGGTCACTCGATTTGCGGCTGAATATAAAATACACTAATATTGGGTGTTTATGGTCTATAATTAAGCAATATAACCTTAACTGATAAATGAAAATGATATCCTAGCACAACACACTCCTTCTCGTAGGCACGAGGGCTCAGCCATGATGATATTCAGCACAACAGCATGACTGCGAGTGTGATATTGCTTTTGTACAAGTTCCACAAACACCATCTATTATCAGCAGATCATGATTTGTTTGTTTATTTAACTTGTCATAAACAAGTTGTAGCCAAATTGTTAAATTGTTAAAGAACCATATGAGACCATTAACTCAATTTCTACGCATTAAGGACGGTTAATTGTTATGTGGATTCATAATAAAGTTATAAATTATTCAATAAATGCATAATACAAACTGGTGATAATGTTTTAGAGGTATTTTAAGAGTGTGATCGTATAATTTAGTTTTATTTGTGCTCTGCGCGTGTGCGGAATATCCTAAAGAATTTTATTACCTTAATTTCTAGCAAAAAGAAAAAAAAAAAGAAAATTGGGTGTTATAAGACTAAAAGCATCACTGAACACATTATTAAGCTCTGGGAGTACTGCTGTCCCTGATGGTTTGATTCCAGGTCAGGGGACCCCGGGTACTCGCGAGCAAAAGTCAGTGGCATGAACACAGAATGTCGGTTGCCTTTAAGAAGAATTTGCAGATGCAAAAATTCTATTTGAATAAAGAGAGACATTTTCCTACCTACTCCTGTATCTAACCTTATTAACACTTTTTTTGTGGCAAGTAAAATAAAATGTCCTACATTTCTGATCTTAGTAAACCAGTGCAACTGGGAACGAAAGTGTGTTCCTGGGGTTCTACTGTGTGAAATCATGGTGTTGACGTTTTTCCCCGAACAGACCCCTAGAAGGCGCTCTTCCACCACCGTGCCGTCTCGGCGTCCCTCGAAATGGAGCGTTTATTGGAAATGCTTTTTACGACCGCAGAAGACCCAAGCTGGCCATTGGCTAATAAAAGCTAATTTATGTTCATCATGCGTGTGTGTTTTAGAGTCTCTGCCTCTATCAGTATTGCATTACTGTCCACCCTCGGCGGACCGGGTAACGATGTTACACGGAAGTGAGTGCTCAGCTTTTCAGCATTACCAAGAGTGCAATATCCAGAGGATGGAGGATGTGGCATGAGAGGATGAGTAGGCATCCAGTATGCAGGCGTTTGTGCCGGTCGTCCTGACAGGAGGCAGAAATTCCATCCCTGCTTTGCACCGTTATTAAGCCTCGTCCTGCTTTACATGAGTTCTATATATAAATATACACAGTGCAGTGAAAAAGTAATTGCCTTTAATCTGTTGTTTAATTTTTTTGCTTTTGTTACACTTAAATGATTAAGATCATTAAACAAATTTTATTATTATGCAAAGACAACCTGAGTAAATACAATGCAGTGTTTAAATGATGATTTCATTTATTAAGAGAAAAAAAGCTGTTCAAACCCGCCTGGCCCAGTGTGAAAAAGTAAATAAACCAAATAACCGGTTATTCAATTCAATTAAATTTTATTTATATAGCACTTTTAACAATGTTCATTGTCTCAAAGCAGCTTAACAAGAATTATTATTATTATTATTTTTTTATGGAAATGTGTGTGAGAAAAATGTGTCTAGATAATAATGCCACCCCTTCTGGCAACAACTGCAGTCAAGCGTTTGCGATAACTGGCAGTGAGTCATTCACATCGCTGTGGAGGAATTTTGGCCCACTCGTCTTTGCAGAATTGTTTCAGTTAGGCGACATTGGAGGATTTTCGAGCATGAACAGCCTGTTTAAGGTCATGCTATAGGATACAAGTCCAGACTTTGACTAGGCCTCTCCAAAACCTTAATTTAATTGTATTTTTGGTATTCAGAGGTGGACTTGGTGCGTTTCTGATCAACCCAACTGCGCTTGAGCTTGAGGTCACAAACTGATGACTGGACATTCTCTTTTAAGATTTTGTTTAGGAGAGCGCAGAATTCATGGTTCCATTAATTATGGCAAGTCGTTCAGGTCCTGAAGGTGCAAACCAGCCCCAGACCGTCACACTACTACCACCTCCATGTTTCACTGTTGTGTATGATTCTTTTTTATTTTTTGTATAAGAAATGCTGTGTTAGTTTTATCCCAGATGTCATAGGACTCACATTCCAAAAAGTTAAACTTTTGTCTCATCAGTCCACAGAATATTTGCCCAAGATGTTTTTTGGCAAATGTGAGACGAGGCTTTGTGTTCTTGGAACTCTCCCATGGAGGCCATTTTAGCCCTCAGTCTTTCTTATTGTTAAATTATGAACCTTGACCTTAACTGAGGCGGCACGATGTTGTGGTTAGCACTGTCGCCTTGCACCTCCAGGGTCTGGGTTCGATTCCCATCTCTGTGTGCTTGGAGTTTGCATGTTCTCTCCTTGCTTGGTGGGTTTCCTCCCACAGTCCAAAGACATGAGTATGTGAATGAGTGTGTCTGTGCCCTGCGATGGATTGGCCCCCTGTCCAGGGTGTACCCCGCCTTGTACCCTAAGTCTCCTGGGATAGGCTCCAGTCCCACTGTGACCCTGAATACAGGATTAAGCGGTATAGATGATGAGTGAGTGAGTGAGTGACCTTAACTGCGACGAGTACAGATCTTTAGATGTTGTTCTGGGCTCTTTTATGAGTTCCTGAATAAAACGTTGTTGTGCTCTCAGACTAATTTTGGTAGGCCGGCCACTCCTAGGAAGGCGCCAAGTTTTCTCCGTTTGTGGATAACGGCTCTCACCGTGGTTCACTGGAGTCTCAAAGCCTTAGAAATGGCTTTCCAGACTGATGCATGTCAATAACTTTGTTTCTCATCTGTTCTTGAATTTCTTTAGATTGTTCTGCTTTTTGGGATCTTTTAGCGAGCTTCACCTTGTCAGACAGGTTCTATTTAAATGATTCCTTGATCCAGAAGGTCTGGCAGTAATCAGCCCTGATTACACATTATCGTTATTGTGCTTGTATGAAGGATGCAGACGTATTCTGAGGTAAATAATAAATACATTTTAAAAACCTGTATAATTGTCGCCACGGTGAAACTTTTTTTAAGGAGTAGGGCTGTGTGATTTAATATATTATTTAATATGATTTATATACAGTATTACACGTTTTTGCAGTTTATGTAGAGAATTTTTTTTTTACTTTCAGTTAGCTCAGAGCTATAGCAATTATCTGTACTTTTACTTAATTATCTTTCTGCTTGGTGTTGCATTACCTAACCTCACTAGTGTGTAGTATTTGAAGTGGGAATTTCGCCACCTGCTAACTATCATGTACTGTATAATGTGTGACTTGGTTTTCCTTCAAGATGTGTCCAATAATAAACAGATTTTTTAAGTGGAGACTGTTGACACACTAAGCAGAACGTGAGTGAGCGAGGGAGACTTTTATTATGAAAAAGGCTACTGTGAGCTAATGCAAGCCCTGTACTTTTGATACTTGAAGCTGAGTTCTCCTCTACTTTTACTCCAGTACACAAGTATATGGAGGACCTCTACTTGTACATGAGTAATATTTACCCTAACTAATGTCTACTTTTATCCACCTCTGGTTGGTGGATTCAGTTAATTGTTCAGAATCGATTCA
Organism: Clarias fuscus; assembly: GCA_030347435.1. Classification (NCBI taxonomy): domain Eukaryota; kingdom Metazoa; phylum Chordata; class Actinopteri; order Siluriformes; family Clariidae; genus Clarias; species Clarias fuscus. The sequence goes on from CM059208.1 coordinate 25,228,417, forward strand.
CACTTTTTTCAACTATATATAAGTAAAGTTTCAAATTTTAAATTCTCAAAAATTAACAACTTATATTAATTAATTATTTATTAATTAATATACAAACAGTCTCTGAAGAAAACACAAACCGCTTCCATTGTTCCGCTTTGCTGGCAGTACCGCCACCTACTGGACTGGAGTGCAGAGGTAGGTTTCTTGTCTGCCATGATGTAGGCCCGGGTTCAATTCCATGGTGTGGTCTACTGTACCCTTCGACGGGATCAACCGAAAGACCAACAACAACGCGTGATATGATACTTAAACAGTCAACAACACAAGTCTCAGCATTTCAGTACTTACTAGATACTTTTAGTAGTTTTTAATATCGTAAAACTATAAGAAATATAGCTGATGGGACAAATCAGACAAAATCACAAAAAAAAAAAAAAATGCAATTCTCAATAATCGAACTCAATCAAATAGGCAGCCTATATAGGATTTACAACTTTGATAAAGGAGATGTTTCATTAAGATTTAAGAAAGGAGTCTCCAGTGTCAGAACTTTGTAACAGTCATTAAAAGGTTTAAAGATGAGGAACTTCACTTTTAGTTTTATTAACATTAAAAGAGAAGAAAAAAACTAAGGCTTCTTGCTACATCAATGCATTTACAGGAACATTAATTGTACAGACGAACACTTTGTTCATGACGGCGCTTCTCTTGGTTCTGCCTTGATCAGGTGTTTCCACGAAATATGTCGTTCTCTCATGTCGGTAGGGAATGAGGTCATAGGACGAACGTGGACTTGGGTTTGGGTTTTGTAGTTTTTAAGCGGTTTAAACGGAGGAAACTTTGAAATAGTGATTAATACCAGGTGCAGGTTTTGAAATGGAACGAGAATGTGAGCCGGGCAGGAAGAAATAGAAAACCAGCGTGATCAAACAGGTGTGAAACGGGTTACCATGACAACCCTGCTTCAAAACGAATTACCCATAGGGGAAAGCGAGGTGTTTTCGTGAGGCAGGGGAAGTGATGTATTCTATCCAAAAACGTGGCGTTCGAATTATTTTTTAATATCGGTCCTGTACTATTGATCTGCGTTAGACTTTCACACAGCAGAATGTAGAGCGCAGGCCGTCCGGTAGCATTAGATTTAATGAAGATAATAAATTCTGTTGAACTTTTTGGAACATTTCAGAATATTGGCGTCGAGTGTCAGGGAAAGTGCGCTGCATTCGTTTTTTGGCGTGAAGCCCATTAGCTCTGTGAAATGAAATGAAATTGAAATGGCTGCACCGAGCGTTTAGGGCGGTAGGTGTCCGATTGACAGAGTACCAATTAACGTTTCGCAGTCCAAAAGTTAATTGTTGTTCATTGTTAACACAAAAACTCCCCATAAAGGAGCTTTATCCCTGAAGTTTTGGGCTATTATAATCATTTCTTTGGTCAATTTCTTTGTGATATTCTCAGAACGGGCAAGACCAAGGTAATGATTTTCTTTCTTTGTCTTTCTTTTGTCAGATCGTGCGTGTCGGCATCAGAGAAAGAAAACCCTGGTGAGTATGTCTTTTTGTGTGTCCTAGATAAGGTGATGATTAAAGCTTACTAGAGTATTTGCTCACCTCAGGCCTTCCAGAATAAACTCAATTGTTATTATTTTTTGTTCATTATTTAAAGTCAGCATGGATTAAAATTTTTTTTTTTCCTCTATATGTTCTCAATAGTAGCAGCCAAATAAGATCTTCAAAAAAATTCCCAAAATAATTAGGTCTACACAATTTTATGCCAAAAAAAAAAAAAGAAAATCACATCTCGATTATTTTGACACAAACATACGATAACAATTGAGTTTATTTACCTACTAATAAACTAAATGTACCATATTGTGTTCAAACGTATTTATCCAGACTTAAAGCGAATAATTGGACAAACAATCTCATTAAGAGGATGTTTGCCAATATTTGTTTATCACCTCAAAATTTTATATATAAAAAAAAACTTTAAGTATTGATGATCTGTAATAAATTTTTGTGATTAAAAAATTGCATGGATGTATATCGCGATTTAGATTTTTGATTTTCATGCGATTAATTGTGCAGCACTCCACGTAATATAGTGAAGATAACCCTGTATTTTGAACAATTGTAAATAATAATAATAAGAATAATAATAAAAACATTTCAAGGCCATGCTAAACCCTTAGCATAGTAGGAGCTATGATAAAGGTTATGAGACGTTATTTTAAGAAACTTACTGTTTTTAGGCAACGAGACAACAATCATTAGAAATAGTTTTGGAAAAATGTAAAGTATATTTATTTTCCCCTGATTCTGCTAAGCACTTTACTAGTACTATTAGTAATTTAATAGTATTAATATTATTTTCTAGTTTGTACCTATAAAAATAATAATAATAATAATAATAATAATAATACATTATATTGACAAAAGTATTTGGCCAAACTCGTTAATTATTGAATTCAGGTGTTTTAATCAATCAGGCCCCTTATCCCCAGTGAAGGACAATCTTAATGCTTCAGCACACCAAGACATCATGGACAATGCGACGCTTTTATGCAACTTTAGGACAACAGTTTAGGGAACGCCCTTTTCTATTCCAACTCTGAACTATTCACACATTTTCATCCCGTGTGGTAGGAGAGTTTTAATAGTTTAATAGGAGAAAATAGTTTTTTGTTTAATTGAATTTTAAGTTAAATGTTAAACTTTTGTATTTGAAATCAGTTTGTATTGTATCTGTTAAAATGCAGCACGTACAGTAGGTATTGTGATAATATCATACCGGGTAGTTCCCATCCCTAACGTTTTTGTGGCTGGCTTGTTTTGTACCCCTGTAAGTGAGGAATAGCACGTAGCAATGAAAAAAAAAAAAACTAATGCTAGCTAACTACAAAGTGTATGTAGGTTGCAACCTAACAAAAGTAAAAGCGATTACAGTTTAGTTTTACTCAATAGGCTGCCCTAAATTCTAAATCCTGCACTAAATCTCTGGTCCACATCCTTAGTGGCGTTACACCCGACCTTAGAGAGCGGTGGTGAATGTTAATCCAGAGGATAATAAAAATAAAACCACTCAGATGGCGAAAAAAAAAAAAAAAAAAAAAGAGGCAGTGGAGCACCCTGGTCCCGAGGTGGTACTATTGTAGACTTTTTTTTCTTTTCTGGAGTAGAAGGATGTCTGGAGGACAAGGTAGTTGCATACATATACTTTCTCAACAGCCAGCAAGACTGTTAAAAAAGCACCCTTTCTTGTACGTGATCCTTATTTTACAAGATGGAATGCTTTTTTTTTTTTTTTTTCAACAGACTTGAATGCATCAGTATTTAGTTTTAATTAAAAACTGAGTCCCTATTATGAAACGCACACGTTGGCAGCACGGTAGCCTAGTAGTTCGCATTCTGGCCTCTCACCTCCAGGGTCAAGGGATCGATTCCTACCTCGGTTCTGTGTGCATGTTCTTCCCGTGCTTGGTGGGTTTCCGCTGGGTACTCCAGTTTCCTTCCACGGGAATTGAACCCGGACCCTGGAGGTGCAAGGCGACAATGCTAACCATCAGATGGCATTCTGGCTTATATGGTTACAGCAATTTTCTATTTCCATTTAACAGCAAAAAGCTTCCAGAAGGTTTAAAATGTATATAGTTTTTAAATGTTTAATTAAAAAAAGTTTAGTTTCAGAAAAGCTCTACTGTACAAATGCCCAGGAGTAAATCTGATGTAAAATTAAACTTTACAAATTATAACCACCTATTTTTTTTAGAGCAGAAATATAAAAAAAATATTAAAAAGGTGTAAAAATCCCAGAAAAGCTGTAAAAAAGGCTTACTGTCGTTAACAATATATAAAATCATTTACTTCCTTCCTTCATTCCTTCCATTTTCTCAGTGCAGAAAGCTTTTAAAAAGCTTTAATAATATGAAAAACGTTACAGTAGCTTTTTATGAAAAGAAAAAAGAAACAAAGCCCACGCAGGGGTAAACGAACCCCATGAAGATGGAGAGCAGTGGAGAGTGCTTGTGGAAAAATGAATCAACTTAGCGAGCGAGCGCCAGACACTTTACAACATGTGAAATCAGAGATATTTCAATGCCTCGTTCAATCGGACGATCACGAGTTTATCCAGCGAGTGTTAAGTTTTTTTACAGCACCACGTGAACACCGATGATATCACACACGGGCACGATATTCAGAAGAGCCCTCCATCAGTCTCTGAGTATTTCATTCAGTGCCTAGATCACGCTGTCACGGGTTAGAATGAATAACTGGATCAAACTCTTCACTCCATCCACAGAATTTTTATTTTTTTTCAAATAAAATAATGCTTTTAATTGTTGAGTGATTTTGAGCTGTCTGGTAGCGGCTTTGTTCCGACTATTATAGGAATATATATATTCAGGTGTAAGGTACGTACACAGGTGTTGCATTTCAGTGCACAGGACAATACGTACATCGCAAAAAGTATTTCCTCGCCTGCATTCACATGCATATGAACTTGAGTAACGTCCAGTTCTTAATCCATAGGGTTTAATATGATGTTGGCCCCGTCCCAGGCTTCAACTCTTCTGTGAGGGCTTTCCACAAGGTTTAGGAGTGTGTTTATGGGAATTTTTGACCATTCTTCCAGAAGCACATTTGTGAGGTTAGACATCCCATAGGTGTTCTATTAGGTTGAGGTCAGGCCAATTAAGTTTTTCTAAACCAAACTCGCTTAGCAACGTCTTTATGGACCTTGATTTGGAGGACCATATTGGAACAGGAATGGGTCGCCCCCAAACTGTTCCCACAAAGTTAAGGGCATGAATTTGTCCATGCTTATACCTGTTTAAGTTAAATTAAAACTGCTCTGGGAAAAAAGACTTGTCCCAAAAGTTTGACACCGTCAGATTTTACATGGAAGTCAATTCTTAAGCTCGTCACTCAACCTCCTTATGCGCCTGCGATAAAGTTATTACAGTTTAAGGTTGTAAACAGGGCTCATTTCTCCAACTCGTTTCTACCCAGACGTCGATCCTCTTATTCATATGTATTGGACATGCTCAAATTTGAGAAATTCTGGATGCATGTCTTTCAAAACCTTTCAAAAGTCGTATTGTGCACTGTAAACCCTAACGCTCATAGTAATTAAACATATTGAGTACTGTTCATTTAAATAATTGCAATTAGTTCAAATAACTCTTCAAGTTAGCTGAGCAAATTTTTTATGTTAAGCCACAGTAACTGTCTCCTTAAAGTTCCATCAACTTAAAATTTTTCAGTCTAGCGATTTTGTGTCTGATGTCATCGATGCACATGTAAACTGCCAACATTGAATTGTTTTAATCAAGATGGTGGATTGGTCTGTCTTCACATAATCTTTACCAGTCTGGCCACTCTAAAGTACCAGAGCACTGGTGGCTCAGTGGGAGGTGTTTCACCTGCCATGCGAAAGGACCAGGTTCGATTCCCAGCCACTGGATAAAGTTCCTGTCCCAAGCGCAGATAATAATGGGAGGGTTGTGTTCAGAATGGCATCTGGTGTAAAAACTTGTGACAGACCGCTGTGGTGACACATTGCCCGGAGCAGGCGAAAGACTAACAACAATTTATTTAATTTGCAACAACTAAAAAAATTATAATATGAGTTATGTACTCATATGAATGAGTACAACAAACTCAAAAACTGATCATTCTGTTTACTTAAAATTGGAAACATCATTGCTTAAAAAATTTTATGTAACTGATTACCTCAATTTTTTTTTAGTTTTGTCAACTTATTCAGGTTTACAGTGCACATGTTGCAATGCGATCTTGAACCAGACCCCCTGATTGCTCTTTTTGGCATCACTGGAGAAGAAGATAAGCGTCAAACTCCAGCTAAATGTCATTTATTGTCTTTTGTGACACTCCTGGCCAGGCATTCTCTTTTGTCCTGATATTTTGTCCTGCCTGTCCCTACTTTCACTACTCAATCCATGCTTCAGACTTGAGCTCTCGACAGGTGTGGGGGCCCGAGTTCACTTTTTTCACATACATTTATAGTTTAATCCACTTTGTATTTGATTGGTTGTTTTTTTTTCTTCCCCCTTGTCTGTTTTTTTTTCACTTCTCCTTTTTTTGCCCACAAAACCCAGATATTCAGCTCCATGTTTTTGTTTCCTTCCTTCCCACGGGTGTGGTGGGAGATATAGGGGTTTATAAAGTGTGCATTGAAACACTTCATGTTTACTTTGATATGTCTGTTCAAAATCAATAAAAAATATTGTTGGAAAAAAAAATGTCTTGGTATGTTGAAACATTAAGACTTCCATTCACTGGAATTAGGAGGATGAGCCCAACTCCTGAAAAACCACACCACCTACAGTACAGACCAAAAGTTTGGACACACCTTCTCGTTCAAAGAGTTTGAATTTGTATTATGACAAGAAAAAAGCAGCTAAGTGAAGAAAAACGAGTGGCCATCATTACTTTAAGAAATGAAGGTCAGTTGGTCCGAAAAATTGGGAAAACTTTGAAAGTGTCCCCAAGTGCAGTCACAAAAACCATCAAGCACTACAAAGAAACTGGCTCACATTTCCTTCCCAGGAAAGGAAGACCAAGAGTCACCTCTGCTGCGGAGGATAAGTTCATCCGAGTCACCAGCCTCAGAAATCACAGGTTAACAGCAGCTCAGATCAGAGAGCAGGTCAATGCCACACAGAGTTCTAGCAGCAGACACATCTCTAGAACAACTGTTAAGAGGAGACTGTGTGAATCAGGCCTTCATGGTAGAATATCTGCTAGGAAACCACTGCTAAGGACAGGCAACAAGCAGAAGAGACTTGTTTGGGCTAAAGAACACAATAAAGAACACAATAAAGAAAACTCTTTGAATGAGAAGATGTGTCAAAACTTTTGGTCTGTACTGTACATCATAATCCCGCCTTCACCAAACATAACTCTTGGTACATACAATGAAGTCCTGTTCTCCTGGCGACCGCTAAACATAGACTCGTCCATCAGATTGAGACTCAAATCGCCCTGACTCACTCATCGACAGACAGGCATGCATGATTCTTCACTGCTCTAGAGTCCGGTGGCGTCGTGCTTTACACCACTGCATCCAATGTTTCGCATCGCACTTGGTGATGTAAGGCTTGGATGCTGCCCGGCCATGGAAACCCATTCCATGAAGCTCTCTACGCACTGTTCTTAAGCTAATCTGGAGGTTTCCATCAAGTTTGGAGGTCTATAAGTATTGATTCTGCAGAAAGTTGGCGACCCATGTGCACTATGTGCACTATATCTTTGGCAATATAGTGTATATTTTCCATCAGAAATCTCTAATCTGATTGGATTAACGTTCCAGAAGAGTTTCACTCGTCGTATTGAATAGGTTTGTACTGAGATATTCATTTGAATACACGTGTTAACGCTTCTGTAATATAGTCTCATTCACAGAGAGACGTGCATTTATGATAAGAGTCGCTTTGTAACAGAAAAGCTAACTAGCTAAGTATCTAGGAGGGGCGTTCAAGTCAAAGCGGGACTTTTGATTGCACACAGTTATGAGACTTAAAAACTCACTTTATTTCTCTATATAATCTCCTGCTACACTAATGCACTTATCCCAGCGCTTGGACACCATCAAGGTAGAAAGTTTTCACTCTCATACTAAAGTTGGATGGAAACTATGACGCGTCCTTCATTGCTTTGATAGAAGAGGGATAAAACCCTTCTGGGCATGCTGTTAGAGAAAAATAGTCGAGTTCCTTTTATACCGCGCTTCAATCATTGATTTTTTTTTTTTTTTTGTTCCTTACTTTTTTCATCTGTTTATATATTTCGTGCCGGTCATGACAATGTTGTGCATCAAACACAAGCACGCACAAACACACACACATACTTACAAGCACATGCTCGATACACTGTTATTGATTTAGCGATATTGCAAGAGAAGATATTTTTGTACTCACAGCTGCTCATCCACACTGTGTTGATGCAACTTGTAATAAGACGTACGGAGGCGGGAAAGTGAATCAGAGCGAAAGAGAGACGAGGTACACAACGCAGAACAGCTTTTTTTTTCAAAACTAGTAAACACACCATATTGTGATTCAGAGCTTCTTGTCTGTTTCATGCTTGAATTTTTGAATTAAAGACAAGACTTTGTCCCTTTTTTTTTTCTTTTTTTTTCTCCCAGATCAGGAAATTACCTGCAATCCCTGATATTTTCATTTCTATGCAAGCTGTAGAAGAGCTAAATATTCGATTAGGTAGCATGCAAGTCAAACTGGGGTATGTGGGGGGAGCTTAAAATAATGCAGATCCCTAATATGTCAGATGTAGTGTATAATATATATACTGTATAGGATTTGGTTTGTGTTGTTCAGAATGAGTTGTTTACATGAGGTGTGATTAAATATTTTGGGATTTCAGGGGTGCATCACAGGGAGAAGAAGTTCACAGCCCATCGGAAGTTTGGCGATCGCAGGGACGGCGTAACGAGCGCACGCACGTATTTCTACGCCGACGAAATCAAATGCGACCAGCACATGGAAACGTTCCTTAGGTGCATCAAGGCATCAGGTGAGAAATTAACTAGTAAAAAGTAAAAAGTTATGTTTTTTAATTTTGTCATTACTGATTTGAGGACGGTGTAAATGTGCACAACCATTCACCATTGCCAAAAAAAAAAAAAACGTAAGTCAACTTTAACTCACTCACTCATTGTCTATACCACTTATCCTGTGCTCCAGGCCCCTGGTCCCCTAAAAGTCACATGGACTCTAAAATTCTAATCTGAGATTCCACTCTTGTTGGACATCACAAACTAACTATGGATGTTAGTATGGAGATGGAATCCTTTTGCAGCTATAACAACCACAATCCATGTTCAGGTTCATCCAAAAGGTGTTGAATGGTGGTTCCGGCTACTTGAGGTCTTTTACGGCAAACTCATCCAACCCTGCCTTCATGGAGCACCATTCGTGCACAAGGTGAATTGTCATTCTGGACCAAGAAATGTGATCATCCCCAGACTGTTGCCAGTTTGGGGAAGATTGGAATAGGATTAAAATCACAGACGACCTCTGCAATTATTACAAATCTCACGAGGTCCCCAGGTAATAGTAATCCAGTGCGAATAGATACATCAGAAAATCCAAATGTTAATTTTGATGTCCGAAGCCTCCTCCATAAACACACCAGCAGGACGTCTGCATAAGCTTTTTTTTTTTTTTTTTTACGAACCAGTCATTTTACGAACGAATGCTGTGTTGATGCACGGATCCGTGCCACTTCCTTCTGGGCAAAGTAAATCTGTGTTTTCCTGCGGAGCACATGCAACCGTTATTATTCTTTTTATGGCAGCTGGCATCCTCTGCATTTACTGTCTCTCAGTACACTGCTCTTACGGTAGCAGAATAAACAGGTACAGGAGCTGTAGCTCAAACGGTTAAGGCTGTGGTTTACTGATCGGAAGGTCAGGGGTTCATGCCCCAGCAGTGCCACGTTGCAATTGTTGAGAACTTGAGCAAGGCCCTTAACCCCATCTGCTCCAGGGGGCTGTATCCTGGCTGACCCTGTACTTTGACCCCAGCTTCCTAACTGGGATATATTTAAAAATCATAAAGGTACAGTACAAACCAAAAGTTTGGACACCCCTTCTCATTCAAAGAGTTTTCTTTATTGTGTTCTTTAGCCCAAACAAGTCTCTTCTGCTTGTTGCCTGTCCTTAGCAGTGGTTTCCTAGCAGATATTCTACCATGAAGGCCTGATTCACACAGTCTCCTCTTAACAGTTGTTCTAGAGATGTGTCTGCTGCTAGAACTCTGTGTGGCATTGACCTGCTCTCTGATCTGAGCTGCTGTTAACCTGCGATTTCTGAGGCTGGTGACTCGGATGAACTTATCCTCCGCAGCAGAGGTGACTCTTGGTCTTCCTTTCCTGGGCTCGTTTCTTTCTTCACTTAGCTGCTTTTTTCTTGCCATAATACAAATTCAAACTCTTTGAATGAGAAGGTGTGCCCAAACTTTTGGTCTGTACTGTACATGTGATAAATAATCAAATATTATATTATTATAAATATACTTGGTCGACCCCGCCTAAGTATACTCTCTGTGTGGAAAACACTGGAAGTAATGCAAAACTGGGCATAACATTGTTAGAGTAAGGGAAGAGTAGGTCTTATGCAATACTAAGGTTCTACTCAACATAGTTTCCATCACAAGCCATGCATTTGCTCCATCGTTGAGGCCTCGAAGTCTCGAATCTTCTGAAACTTGTAGCAGTTGACGGTCTCCTACCGCGTTGCTTGGTTTGTCTTCATCTGTCAATGGTGTCATCTCCATAAACATTATTTTGTCTTTTTTATGCACAAAAACCTCATCCACTCTAAAATCAAAATGAAATTGCGATGAAAACGACCAAACCCAAATCAGCTCCACGCTTGTATTCACTCAGGCGGAAGTTCTGAAGACGGTTTCTCCGCCATTAAGATGACAGCACTGGGGCGCCCACAGTTTCTGGTAAAATACAGATTCATATATTCCAAAAAAATAAAGTAAAATTTATATGGAATGGAGGAAATCTTGAAATCTGAGAGTGTTTTTTTAGTTTCTTTTTCCTCTCCTGTCGTCCAGCTGCAATTTTCAGAGGTGCTGGTGAAATGGAAACGTTTCTTCTGCTTCCTGGCGGCACAGCAGGGGAAAGACGGCCCAGAGGTGCTGGAGCAGAAACTGGACCTCGAGGAGCTGCAGGTAAAGACACGACTCATGCTGAGTGTAGAGTAAGTGAGTGAGAGATGGAGAGAGAGAGTGTATAGCCCAAGGAATATGATAAATAAAGATCAAATCTGATTTTTTTTTCTTCTTTTCGGGGGGTTTGACCTGATCTAGCGTAAGTGCATGTTTGAATACAAATTCATTCTCAACGTCTGAGGTTTGTTTGTACGAATGAAAACCATTCTCTTTCTCAGTCTTTTCTGACAAAGCTCGGAGCCAAAGGTGACATGCGTGGCTGGTTCACGAACGAGAAGCTGTGCTCATCTGGGTAAGAACGTCTCTGAATTCCAAGCAGCCGTCATTATACACCTTAAAAAGGGTCAGCTTTGTCTTCTCCTCTTAACTCCTCACACCTAAGAGAGTTTAACGAGCTCTGGCACATTGGACCCCTAATGAGTCCACCTGAAGCTTGAAGAACAAGTGTGTTAATTAAAAAAAAAAAAAACAATGGCTCAAAGAATTTTCCCAAATGTCACAAAGTGTAGAGTCTTTGTTTCAGTCAGCTTCTTAATTCATGCATAATAAGTCAGAGTGGTGTCGGACTGTGTAATAGTCTAAACCAGTAAGGAGTGTGTTCAGCTGTGCTACAAGTGCTTAATTAGCTTAATTTTTTTTTTGTTGTCCCAAGCATTTTTTTCTTAAAATCAGGAAATAAACCAATAAAAAAAATAGTGCTGGTTGGAACTTGCAGTGTATGAATTGACATTCTTCCCCACATCAGCACCATCGACATGCTGGACTGGAACAGTCTGATCGACGAGAGGACAAAGATATCCGATCTTCTTGTGGTACCCAACATTGAGGTAAGAGAGCAAGACTGATAGTGGTGTAGAAATGAGGAGAACCATCAAACAATTTAAAGGGGAGCTATGTAAAATTCTTTAAAATTCACTTTATCAATTTTTAGACGTTTATCTATCTACGTCTTCAGTGTACAAGCAAAAAAAAACCTGAGTATTTTTTTTGTTTGTTTGGTGTGGTTTAGAAAAACAAGCCAATTGCCTCCCCCCTAAAGTGACCTCATACAGGAAAAACCCACCCCTGCCTTCTTGATCAGCTCCACCCAGCACTGTATGGGAATAAGTCATGAAAAAAAAGCATTGTTTAAGGACTAATTCAGCTGGAGCATGAACAGACACAACAGAAAAAGAAAGAGAATATTCAGTACAGTATGTACCTTTAAAGCAATATCACTGATACAGTCTAATTACTGATGCACGAGGTCTCCAATTTCGTCTCCTTTCAGGTTTTAAACTAAAATCGCTCTTTCCTTGTTTCAGGTGTGAGAATCTGTTGTTAGCACTACACAGGGTGTAAAATGCCTTTTAACATTCATACTGTATATGCTGTCTTTTTAATGGATATTTTAAAATTGGGCTTTGTCACTAAGGGTGCCAATAATTCTAGGCATTTTCAAATGAATCTCATTTTTAAATAATAATGTAATAGGTAAATATGTACAGGTCTGTTTAACTTTTAGTATTCAGTAGGTGAAGCATCGCAGGGGAAATGAGCTCCACTCAATATTTAGTGAATGAAATTGTCCTTGAATGAAGGTCATGTTGTGTGTGTTTATCACAAGGTCAACTTTTTGTGAAGTATTCAAGTTTGAATGAGTAACGACCCTCAGATTAGCGTTGCGTCACCCCACGAGTAAGCCGACCTTGCCAACATTCATTCATCACGAAAATACTTCCTTTATAAATGACACCCACAGATCACAACCAAGGACAGAATATTCCTCCGAACAGCCTCTCGTTCTTGGATTTCTGTTAAATACACAGTTTTATGGTTTTATCGCTACATTTTAGAGCTCTGAGTTGGCAGCCGTTCCACAACTCTGCCTCTTAAGTCCTCACACCAAATGCTGCTGTTGGTTCCAGAGTGCTAGTTAAAGTTTAATTCATGCAACTGTTCAGAACTTACCGAGGGTGTAGTCAAAACATGAGTGGCCATGTGCGGCCAAACGTGGCCAAGGCATACTTCATTTTACCTAAATCAGTAATGAGCAGCTATACTGCCCTAAAGCCAGGGCAGAACTGCTCGCTTCCTTGACATGTAGCCACGATCTGATTGGTTACATCCCTCAAATGTAGCCACGATCTGATTGGTTACTTTCCCCAAATGATCCTCAAAAGCTCCTTTCCTCAAATGTAACCACGATCTGATTGGTTACATCCCTTAAATGTAGCCACGATCTGATTGGTTACTTTCCCCAAATGATCCTCAAAAGCTCCTTTCCCCAAATGTAACCACAATCTGATTGGTTAATTTATTCAAACATTGCCAGGTCTTATCTTAAAGCTATCCTGCCCTAAAGCCAAGACAGAACTGCTCGCTTCCTTGACATGTAGCCAACACATGATTGGTTACATCCCTCAAATGTAGCCACGATCAGATCGGTTACTTTCCTCAAATGATCCTCAAAAGCTCCTTTCCTCAAATGTAGCCACGATCTGATTGGTTACATCCCTTAAATGTAGCCACGAGCTGATTGGTTACATCCCTTAAATGTAGCCACTATCTGATTGGTTACTTTCCCCAAATGTAACCACAATCTGATTAGTTACTTTATTCAAACATTGCGAGGTCTTATCTTAAAGCTATACTGACCTAAATACAGAACTGCTCGCTTCCTTGACATGTAGCCAACACATGATTGGTTACATCCCTCAAATGTAGCCCCGATCTGATTGGTTACATCCATCAAATGTAGCCACGATCCGATTGGTTACATCCATCAAATGTAGCCACGATCCGATTGCCAGGTTTTATCGGTCACGGCTCTAAATGCTTACTTTCCCTAAATGTAACTAAGACATTATTATGTGTTTATCCTAAATACTAAATTATTTAGGCAGCCTATAGCCTCGCACCTCCAGGGTCACTGCATGTTCTCCCCGTGTTTGGTTGGTTTCCTTTTGGGTACTCCGGTTTCCTCCTACAGTCCAAAGACATGAGCCATGAGTTTAATAACCCCATGATAAGATGAATAAAACTAAATTGACTACATTGTGCTTTTAAATAAACATGACTCGGCTTCAACCTGTTTTTTCCCCCTGATTGAACAGACAGGACACCTGGAGCCTCTGTTGCAGAGATTCACTGAGGAAGAGGAGGAGCAGATGAAGAGGATGCTTCGAAGACTTGATGTACTTGCTAAAGTGAGCCTTGAGAAACACCACTCAAAATATAAACACGCTTTTTCTGATAATTTGATGATTAAAGTTGAAACTGTGCATCACGTACATGAATCGTGTGAGACTTCCATCATTCGGCCACAGGCTCACTGTTTTTATGGGTCAAACTGCAGCCAGCTTTACTCACCACTCGGCCGGTGTGTTTCCTGAAATATAGAGTGGCTTCTTGAGACAAGGCCGCGCTCAGTTCAGGATCGGAGCCGAATTCAATTCACAGGCTGCAAATAAATTATTTAAAAACGATTAAAAATGTAAAAGTCAATGGCAGATGAATTGCAGTTCCTCTGAAGAATTTGAACTGAACCGAATGAGCTGGAATGGAACTGACCTCGAGCTCGGCTTCAGCCTTCAGGGAGTCGATGAATATTAACACTTTTCGCACTCCTTATTTACTGCTTATATAATGTTTGTGTCAGATTGAGGCAGAAAAAAAAGTGATCTGACTCATATGAGGGGAAAATGCTCTAAATATTTTTGTAAAAAAAAAAATATATATATATATATATATATATATATATATAAAGAAAACAGAATAATTTGTAGTAAACATTATTTTAAGATTTTATTCATCTCATCCTTAAAATCGACTTCTTATTTTGTCACAAGGTTGTTTTGCTTATTTATAAAAAAATGCCTGATAAAAAGAAACTTGAAAAATGTTGCTTTCAAGCCTAGTTAAGTTCATCTATATTAAATATATTACATGCTGCCTATATAATTTATATAGAACAAGTAATTTCTTATATTTCATAATGTATTGATGCTAATTCTGTAATTATGATAAAAAGTAAAAAAAACAAACAGTGCTCACCACAACGCCACTGTGTCGCCTGTTGCTTCGCACCTTCAGGGTCCGGGTTCGATTCCGGAGTTTGCATGCCCCCATGCCTGGTGGGTTTCCTCCGAGTTCTCCGGTTTCCTCCCACAGTCCAAAGTCATGCAGATTAGGTTAATTGACGTTCCCAAATTGCCCCCCGCGACCCTGTATACAGAATAAAGTGGAATAGACGAAGAGTGAGTGAGTTTAAGATATACCCGAAAATACTGCTATTTCATATTAAATTTAAAGTGAAAAATAATATAATAAAATAAAATAAGTGGATTCATGGATAATTGGATTAAACAGCAGGTAATGCTGCATTGGGTTCTGTTCGCATTTACGCCCCCAAGTTAGTTTATAATTGACACGTTTTATTGTAATGTGTAAAGTGCTGCAGTGTCGAAGTGTCTTTAGGAGTGTGTACTGTAATAATAATTGCGTGTGCGTGTGTGTTTTGTGTGTGTAGCATGCGGTGCAGAACAACGTGAGGCTGATGGTGGATGCAGAACAGACGTATTTCCAACCCGCCATCAGTCGGCTGACTTTAGAGATGCAGCGCATATTTAACCGAGACAAACCGGTCATCTTCAACACCTACCAGTGCTACCTGAAGGCAGGACTCTCTCTCTCGCTCTCACACACACACAAAAACAAGCACACGTTCACATCATGTGCTTCGTTAGTTGCTGAAAGTCTCTTGTGTAGTACTTTGCATGACTGCACTCGTTACATCGACACCATAGTCGTGTATGTACACAGCTCTCGATTCACACCTGACACACTTCATGTAGCTCATTTATGTAATATTTTGTTTGTTCCGAACAAAACTGAGCGCTGCTGTTTGTCTTCGCAGGAAGCCTATGAGAACGTGTGCATGGACGTGGAGCTGTCGAGGAGAGAAGGCTGGTGTTTCGGAGCCAAGCTGGTACGAGGGGCGTACATGCACCAAGAGAGGACGCGAGCTCAAGAGATCGGCTATGAGGATCCCATCAACCCGGACTACGAGTCCACGAGCCAGATGTACCACAGGTGTCGTGTCAGAAATGCATGTTTATGGGTATTGTGTTAAAAAACACATGTGCTGGATAAAACGTGACTTTATGTAGTAGTTTCAGTTGGTTAAGAGATTATTTTGCATTTCTGCAGGTGTTTGGACTACGTGCTGGAGGAGATCGACAGGAACAAGAAAGCCAACATCATGGTGGCGTCACACAACATAGACACTGTGAAACACACAATACAGAGGTACGAATGATAATAATAATAATAATAATAATAATAATAATTATGTAATCCACTGTTTAATTGTACACTTTTTAACTTTTTGTCGATAAAAATATTCCCCAGTTCATATCACGGTTTCCAAGGCAACAACCGAACCCTTTATGTAAACCAAATATTACGCACCATCGCTGAATATTAAACATTAAACTTTACTGGGGATAATCCGTATCCATGACGACAGAACTAAATATCGATTTAGTTATGAATCCTGATTCGTTTGTGTGGTAATTAGTGTTAATTTTGTAAAAATAATGTCGCAAAATATTAGTTGACAACCTTTTTTCTGTAACGAAAAACACAAGACGATGGCGAGACGCTACGAATATAAATGAACAGTGACGGTGACGAAATCAGCATGCATTAGCATGTTGACGAAAAAAGATGAGACTATTATGTGGATTACAAAAAATTCTAACTAATAAAACGTCTGCCTTTATTTTGTCATACGGTGTTCGATCATTATGTCGCGAGTGGCGAATTTCCCGGGTCTGGAGTAGTTTGCGCGCGCAGTCCCAGGATGTTACAAGTTCAGTCATCTTTAACTCCTCGTCATCACAACAGTATTACTCGGGCCGAAGAGAAGAGACGATATTTGGGCGCATTTTCTTCATATTGAACCGGAGAAAAAAAAAATGGCTAATGTGTCGTAATATCAGAGGGGAAACAGTGGAGGAACACAAACCTGAAAAATACCACAGACCTGATGAGACACACCAAGGCATACCATAATAATCACCCAGTTTTACAGCCTGTAGTCGTTATATTACCACATGCTAACATAATTATGTTTTTTAAAACCCAAGACATTTATAATAGAGATAATTAGTCAAAGGTCGCGTAGGTTACAAGCCCCACGTCTAATCCGAGTGAGAAGATGGAAGATGTGCCCGTGTGCTCATAGGCGCCATGAGCTCACTTTTGGGTTTTGAGACTTTTGAGGCGGTAAAACGTCGCTGTTTCTTTATAATCTATTTAGACATTTTTTAATTTTTTTATTTATGTGCTAAGTTTGAATTATTATTAAATTTATAAAATCGTGATACTTAAAGAATCGCAATTTTAATCGAATCGGCACATAGGTATCTTGATAATATCATGATTGGTGATTCCAATTTGTATTGCTTAGCATCCATAATGTCTCCCGCCCGCTTTCAGCATCACAATGATTTATCATGGGATTAAAATCTGTAAAATAAACTGTGGGCCTTACAGCATGGCTTTCTTGCTCTAGGAGCGCATCATGACCCAAAACACAAATGCAAAATGGTTGACACGGCTATTACGCAATATTTAATATAATACACTGTAATATAATAAAATACACTGCTACGAGATATCACTCCTTCAGTTTTAACATATCAGTCTAGAAGGATTGACAGTCTTGTAGATGCTTTGACCTCTGATATTATCTGACCTCATGACCCCGTTTCCTTTCCCCAAATCTCATATTAGCAATCTTTTAGTGTCTCATCTCAATTTTTCCGGTTTGAAAGATTATCCGACAGACATCACACCTAACGTGCTCTTCATGTTCAAGAAAATAGGAAATGTTAGACTGAAATACAGAGTGTCCCAAAAGTCTCCACATACAGAGGAAATATCACCAAGTGATACTCTTGGATTTTTTCTTTGGAAGTTTTCAGGTTCGTGGCTTGGCTTGATTTTTACCTGGTGAAGGTCATGGTGTACCAGGAAATGGTGCAACACAAAGATCACTTAAAAGGTCGCATATGTTCCTGTATTATTCACGTATCTCCCAACCTCTACGTGTTAATGCTCCAGCTGAAACACACCTTAGATCTTTTGTTGTACTTGTACTTTTGTTGTTGAACTCCTTCTGGTTCACTCGTATTCCAACTCTGCCATTTCATTGTCGAGGTAGATGAGCTACTGCTGAGCCAAACCCCAGAAAAAAACAACAGAGTTGAGCAACAAGGCGGAGGACGGAGTCTTCTTATATGAGGTCATATTAGGGGGAGAAAATCTCTGTTTTTTTTTGTTTTTTAAAGACCCAGCCAATATAAAAATGAAAAAAGGACAAATCTTTTCACGCATCTTTTCGAACTGCTCGCTCACGCACCGTTGGGGGCGGAGTAACACTCGGAGGACAGCGCTATCCGCTCCTTCCGCTTGCGTGAGCTCACAGACGCCCCTGATTGGCTGTAGAGCCGTGATTAATGTGGGAGCACTAAGTACCTCTCATCCCTCCCCTCTGAGAGAGCTCGGCCAATCAGCTCTCTCTAGACCTCCGGCTGTGAGAGGTTACAGCATCACCCGGGAACCTCTCTTTTTTCTCATATATTTTTTGTTTGTACAAGGACATTGGAGATCCGCCTAAAAATAAAGACTAAAAAGTGAATTTGGCATAAAAGGAATACATTATTCGATGTATAATTACATGCATAACACCAGATGTGTTCATCCAAATAAGTCATGAGTGGTAGAGACGGATCAGAAAGAAAGAAATGGCAATTATGTAGAGAATACATCGTTAGTGTAATTGCATATCATTAAAAAGGATTAATTTCCTCAATGTATAACAACGTTAGGGATGCCACATCTAATGCATGTAATTATAATTAGCCACAAAGATAGTTAGTTAACATAAATTAGCTCTAATCTCAACTGATAAAGATGATCAGCGGAACCATTTGAGATTAAACTAGGCCAAGAATGACGTATCGAAATCGAATATGCAAAAACAAATCTTTTTCATAGTAACAATTAATGGAATGATGGCGTGTGTGTACGTACTGTAGACATTTTGCATCTGACATCAGGAAGTAATCCAGGAAGTACCAGGAAGTAATCATGTTATCATAAATCACACTTGTTTCTCTTTTGAATAAAGTTATGAAGTCCACCACAACATACTACATATGGAAATAATCAGCAGAACAGAGCTAACAGTTACTAGGTAACGAACGTAATTAAATCAACAAAAATATATAGTAGTAACGAATATGATGTTGATTAACGTTGCTTCTACAGTCAACTGTTATTACAGATGTCGTGTTAGTCACGTGTCTGCAAAAGGTCTATACTGTAGGTTTTACTGTAACTCTAAAAGGTTTTAGTAACTACCAGAAAGGCAGCGTTCTAATCACATTTTAATCTTTACCTATAAACACACAAGATGATAACTCTGCCCACGTCATGCCTGACCTATGATAAAAACATAATGTACTCACAAAGTCCTTTATTAGACAGCTTTTTGTTTCTTTCGTGACCTTGACAGGTTTGACACACACACAACTCTTATCTTTTTTTATTTTTTTTATTTCAGCACTCTATCAGATGGTGTTTAGTTTATATTAAGTCCCTGCCTGCACAGATCACTGTGTCCATGTGAAGGGAAATATTTGTATATATATTTTTGATGATTACAGCTAACAGCTTATTAAAAAAAAAAAATCCAGTTTCTTAGAATATTAGTCTTTCATTCATCTTCTCCACCATTTCCAGTTTTAATTTCAAAAGTAAATTTTGCATTTAATTTGGAACTCGGATGTCCTGGCCCCTGGAGGAAGAGAGAAGAGTTGCAGAATCCAAGTGAAGCTGCTTGAAGTCCATGTGAAGTTTCCACAGTCTGTGATGATTTCGGCTGACTTGTCACCTGATGGTTGTTGGTCCACTGGCCCTTTGTGCTTCGATTTGTTGACAAGCTTTGCGGATATTTCCTTTTTCCAGCACCTACCCACAGTGCCAAAACCACCACTAGCTGGTATCACTGTGCCTGATTGGGCAGCCAACTCGCCTGACCTGAACCCCATAGAGAAGCTATGAGCTGTTGTTAAGTGGAAGATTAGAAACTGTCTGAGAAACACAAAAATGCAGATGAGCTGATGGCTGCTATCAAAGCAACCTGGTCTTTAATAACACCGCCGCAGCAGTGCCACGTGTTGATCGGCTCCATGCTATGCCATGCCACATTGATGCAGGAATTTGTGCAACAGGAGCCCAGACCTAGTATGAACATAACATGACTTACAGAATTTATGGATTGTGGATAATATTTTGGATATTTCTAATATTTGGATATTTCTAATATTTGGATTACGAGCATACTTCATTCCAAAAGCGGGCTTGTGTACCAAAACACTCGTAAACCAAATCTGATTTTCCCATAAGAAATAATGAAAACTCAAATTATTCGTTCCACAGCCCAAAAAATTGATACGATATATAAAGTAAAAATAAAACAAATTAACCTGCACTTTACCTTATAAATAATAGATCCCGACAGATAAGTGTTTCCTTTTGAAACCGTGTTGCTCGCAATCCAAGGTTCCACTGTACCTGAGAGATGTAATCATCAGAATTAAAACAAGAAAAAAGCTTGCATTGAAGCTGGAATATATGAGAGTTTCACTTTTCAGTTAAATTACAAAAAGAAAATATGACATTTTCATAATATTGCAATTTTTTTTTTTTTGGACGCACACTGAATACAGGCTTCAGAATTATGCAATATAGTGTTTCCTATTTTTTTTTTCAGCACAATATGAGGAAATTCATTTGATTTGATTTTATCTATATAAACATAACTGATACATAGTCAAAGAAATAGCATAGACACATGTTGTCAAGTGGTTTCATGATTGTTTCCGATTGTTGTTTCTATGACCAAATAATAATAATAATAATAATAATAAGAGCATGTTGTGAGTTCTACAATATATTCCCATAATTTAGTAGTAGTAATAACAACTTTGTTTCTATATGATGTATCCGAACAGTTTGACGTCTCAAGCCTTCCGCGTCAACACACACACCAGTGTGACTTCCATATAAGGAGATGGATTTTTTTTTAGCTTAGCACCAGCTTTGTAATGGGTAGAAGCGTAATAAATGGAATGTTGACCTGACCTCAGTAAGCCAAGAATGATGCGCTCTACTCCTCACACAGACTCCTACACTTCTCTCTAAGTCTCTCTCTTTCTCTCTCTCTCTCTCTCTTACTCAGGGTGAAGTAGTTAAGCCCGAGTCTTAGCAATCAGATCCAACAATCCATCACCTCTAGCAGCTATTAGATCAAACAATTTCCAAAATAAGGCCAGTGATTGATGCTCCCCGGTGAGGGAGTTATAGTCTGTAGGAAGAAAAAAAAAAGGAAAAAAAAAAAACTCTGCCAAGTAATCTTATTAAACGTGGCGCCATCATTCCTCTAGGGTTCCACTCCATTTACCAGAGAACATGTCAATGACAAAGTCAGGCGTGTTTACAAAACCCTGATAAAAGCTGCCACTCTCGACTCCTGCGTGCAGTAAAACGAGCATTAATCATACGACTCGTTAGGTCGGACGGCGTCTCGTCAGTCCAGCCGTGTCAACGCTTGTTCTAATCTCATTCCACTGTTTGTTTTTGCTCTTTAATTATATCACATGTTGATTATTCTTTTAATAGGATGAATGAAATGGGACTTGCTCCAACTGACAGGAAGGTGTATTTTGGTCAGCTGCTTGGGATGTGCGACCAGATCAGCTTTCCGTTAGGTATAAACACACACACACACACACACACACACACACACACACACACACACACACACACACACACACACACACACAGGAATGCATGCACAGACATAAAACACACACTCTGCATGTGTCTGGAAAGTGAAATTGTGGTTTGCATTAGATTTTTTTTTGCTGAACTATCCATTTAAAATTAATCTAATCATGTGTGATCGATCAGCCGAGACATGTTAGATGTACAATCGTTGTCTAAGTGCTTCTGGAAGATCAGATTGCGGTACACATGCAAATCGAATGCATTACGCCTTTAAGTTAAATACCAAGCTGAATATACCATAGATATAATGTCTATATTATTTGGATTTTATCTAATTTACTGTCTTTTTTGTTGTTTGTTTTTTTTGGAGGCCTTAAAGGTCTCGTACTTTACTTTTTCTTTAATAAGTCAGCATACATCTCAGAACTCCTCCAAAGTGTCTGCAGTTGTCTCACTCCTCCTCTGAACACACCATTTTAGTGTTTATGTAAATGAGCTAGTGCTGAGCAACGCCCATTACAGAACAGTAGGGCTGAGCAACAAGCAGTGGGAGGGGATCTACCTATATGAGGCCACTATGGTCGGGATGGGGGAGGAGGGGGCAATTAACTTATTTAAGACAAAAAAACCAAAGCAAGACATTTTCTGGAGATCCATATAAATATCCAACGTGACTAAAATGACTATGGATGTCTTCAATTACCCATAATGCTGATGGTACTGCAGTGGATGCAGCGGAGCTTTAGTAATTTATTCAGTCCAACACTTTTACCTCCTCAAAACAAACAGAGCAGCTACCAGAGATTTTGTGCTAAAGATGTCACACTGATACCGCCAAAGCCATCGCTTTTAATGTTGTAGATCGCCAATTAGCCAAGTCGAGTCTTTGCTAACTTTGTTAGAACGACGTCAAGATTGCTATTAGCACCAAATTCTCAATTTCTCATTCATGTAATATTATTATTCGTTTGAGAGTTTTTTTTTCAAATTATTAACTGCACCAACAAAATCACAATGTCTTCCTATGACATCACACAATTTCTGACTTATCGAGTCTATTATAATCATATTTAATGTGTTTCAAGACAAAAGGTTTATTTAAGAATCTTTAACTCCAGACTTAAACATGTTCCTGACTTTAAATGTGTGAACAATCGGCTGATTATTTTTAGAAATACATATTCTTAGCTTATGAGAATATCTGGGTCAGTTCTACAGGCTTGTTTTTCTTGGTGTGTGTGTGTGTTTAGGTCAGGCTGGTTTCCCGGTGTACAAGTACGTCCCGTACGGCCCCGTGAACGAGGTGATCCCATACCTGTCTCGGCGTGCTCAGGAGAACCGGGGCATGATGAAGGGAGCGCAGACGGAGCGAACTCTACTGTGGAAAGAGCTTGTACGCAGACTCACCAGTGGAGAACTGTTCCACAGACCGTCTGTGTAAAAGACACACTCACACTCACGCTGTGCTTTTACGCAGGAGACTTCCTGTGTCTTTGCCTTTTTAAAGTTAGACACCTACACAGCTACCGAATAAACTTCAACATCTCAGGGGGTTTAGACACGTCAGGTTTTTAGGTTGTTTTTTTTCCCCCTCCACCTCCTCTCTCTATCCTGCCTTATTTTCGTCATTTGATAGAGAAAAGGATCACAAACCAAAATAATGCATCACACATTTTCAGTCCAAAGCAGCATTTCAGACATGCATGAATTCACCTGCTGGTTTAGTTCTTGTTCTGTTTTTGATTTAAATTGAATCATTGGTTAAGTTGTTGATGATGATGATGATGATGATGTCATTGTTTGTTTTTTCCTGGGTTGTGTTTTTGTAGGAAAAATTAACTGTGGTGATAAAACACAGTCGTGGTTATTTTCCTGTCACATTGTCCCCTGATGTGTTTCACACTTGCTATTTACACAATTTCATTTTCTTCATCTTTAATTAAGTTTTATGTCGTGGATGTTATGGAGCGTCCATGTTACTGGTACATGTTACTTCCTATTTTTCTTTGTTACCTTACCAGCATTGGCTACATTCATAATTACAAGCCGCGTTGTCCAATTGTGATGTTTTGGTCAGATCTGGTTTGCAGGTCATGACGGTTCACATCCATACACACAATTACCATTTATTTGACTCTGACTTAATTTTTCCAACTAAAAAAAAAAAAAAAGAAGAAGTGGAATTTCCGAAAATGCTGCTAATATGTTAGCGTAGCGATAGGTCACATGTAGCTTGTCAGGTTATTATGCAATATTACTGGAGCCTCTGTTCCACAAGCATTTCTTTAGCAAAAAATGTTACCATATACACATAAAGTACATGCCTGGCTTTAAATAAATAAATAAATAAATAAAATAATAAGTTATTATGTATGTGCAGTAACCACATAACTTGACTAAGGAGATGATGCAAAAATAATTTTTAAAGAAGTGTTTAAAAACCTGGAAACTTTGCAGATGAAATGACAAACTTTTTCGTTTTGAAGATCACTTAAAGACCTGTTGAAGTTGCATCGTTTAAAAAATAAATAAATAAAAACTGCATTGTGGGAGCATCAGGAATCATTTTCACACATGAACTCGTCACCATGTTGCATAACGTATTCAGAACTACAGTATAACGGCAGTTAACTGAAATATTAGGCTGTGTGACTTTTTTTTTCCTTTTTTTTTTCTTTTTTACCCAGGCAGTTCATTTGTTACTATATAAACAATAACATTTGAATGTTAAAATGAACTTGTGAATTGTCCTATGGCTAAAATGAGCTGCTGTTACAGAAAATTAATAAAAACTTCTGACCAGAGATTTTTTTTCACTGTTGTAATCTACAGTATACAAATTCCCAGATGTTACAGACATTGGGAGATGACATGACCATCATGGGTCCTGGAGTAGCACGCCGGCCTTAAACACTCTAGGAAACTCTTTGTCCAAAACATATACTGCAAGTTTCTTTCTTGAGCTTTCAGTGCAGATAATATGGTATGGGAGGCTTAAAAAAACCATTACATACAGCTCCAGAAGATGTATCCTCCTTCTCAGTTGCTTCCTTTCATCATCCTCCATCTTCCCTCGAGTCGGTTCTTCTTCTTCCCATCTTTCCCAACCTAATTATCTCCCGCTTTCCTTCCTTCCTTTCTCCCTCTATCCTCTTCTCTCCTCATCCCCGCCTCATTACTTTTTCCTGCTCCACTCTCTCGCCCATCCATCTCTCCGGCACCTTTATGACGCTGAGAGGGCTCCCTAAAATGTCAGAGCGCTCAAACGAGTTTTGCAGCTAACTTTTATGTGCTGCCATCATTCATCAAGCGTGACAACAGTGATACAAAGAGAAAAAAAAATCAAATCAGCATGACCTCGACGACAATAAAGAAACTTGTCAATATTATGCTGTTAATGGTGGTTTCATTTCAAGGATAACAGAGCGTTGAGGTTGAGTGCAGTATTGATTGAAATTACAGGACAAAAAGATGGGACTTTGTCAACATCCAACACTAAACGGGAAAGTTTATCGGCATCCATTTTAACTTAAAAGTTTGGTCCAGAATGGTCCTTTCTCTAACGCAATATTGATTATACTCTCACCGGCCACTTTATTAACACTTTAACACAAATATCGAAACAGCCAATCACATGGCAGCAACTCAATGCAATTATGCATGTAGACATGATCTGCTCAAGTTCAAACCGAGAAGCAGGACGGTGATTTAAGTGACTTTGAATGTGGCATGCGGTTAATGGTGCCAGACGGGCTGGTCTGGGTCTTTCAGGAACCGCTGATCTACTGAGATTTTCACCAACAGTCGTCATCATTAGGGTTTAAAGAGAACGGTCTGAATAAGAATATCCAGTTAGCAGCAGTTCTCTGGGTGAAAATGCCTTGTTGCAAGAGAGGGGAATGGCCAGACTGGTTCGAGCTGATAGAAAAGCAGCAACTCAAATAATATCTTGTTACAAGCAAGGTATGCTGAAGAGCATCTCTGAATGCACAAAATGTCAAAACTTGCAGATGGTCTACAGTAGCAGAAGACCACAAAAGACAAAAAAGTTGCCTCGATTTCTGCTACGACATTCGGATGGCCGAGTCAGAATTTGGTGTAAACAAAAGTGAAGCATGGATCTTTCCTACCTTGTATCAATAGTTCAGGCTGGTGGTGGTGTAATGGTGCACGGGTTAAATCCCACAGCCTACCTGAGTATTGATTCTGACCCTTTATGACCACAGGATGTTGCAAAGTTAAAAATCATCCCCAAACTGGTTTCTTGAATATTAATGAGGTCACTGTATTCACGCAGCCTCCACAGTCACTAGATATCAATCCAATAGAGCATCTTTGGGATGCAGTGGAACGAGAGGTAAGTACCGTGGATCGGATATGCAGCCGACAATATTCACATTTTTTAAGATGGTGTATTTTTGAGTTTCATCATCTCTAAGCGGTGGTCATCAAAATGAAACCCAAAAAACGGGTTAAAATATTTCACTTTACATGGAATAAAACTATGCATGAGAGTTTCACATTTTTAAATAAAATCACATACAAATAATTTAGAATATTCTTATTTTCTTAAAGATGCACTGTATTGGAAGTTTGACTAGGGAAATGATTGGATTGGATGAAATGAAACAGAATCCTACTTTTTAAACCTGGTTTTAGCAGATGTTGCATGAAAATGGCGTTTTGACAACTAAAAATATCTTGCAAATTTATTATAAGATTACAAAAATTATTAAGCTTTGCTTCTTTCTAGAATTGAATGGCTTGAATATATATATAGAACAAAAACAAAACATTTAAAAAAACACAACATCTTGTTCTCAAGATGAGTTTGTTGGTAATTCATTCCCCTAAGAATCGTTGGACAGCAATCTTAGCAAAATCAAGGGGGTGCCAATATTTATAGACAAAACAAATTTTCATAAGACTTGTATTTTGAGGTATTGAGAGCATCTAGAAAGCAAGCTGATGGGACTGTGGTGTCTTCGGTCTGTAAAATTATGGTGACAAGTTTGAACTAGCAGTTAGTGAGTGCTGTAAAAACAAATAATCAAAGATGTATGATTTTACATGAATAATGAAATCTTTACTAATATTAGGTTGACAGGAAACCATGAAAATCTGCATTTCAGAAGCATGGAAACAATAATTTTAACATAGATCAGATTTCTTGCTGCCTTTCGTAATTATGATGTCGTTACTTGGTCTTGTCTTGTGGGTTCAAATCTCGTGAGTTCACTACTGCAAAACCTACTTGGTTAGTTAACCTACAGTATATATGTACAAGTTTGCTAAATTTACATAACTTGAACCTATGGTTAGATTCGGGAAGCTAATTTAATATAAAACGTAAACCATTGCATTGCCAGTCTTGTTTAGCATTACAGGTAGCCATACTGTATTCATTGTTGTAGAGAAAGAAAATAATAAAATATGTCAACAGTTATAGGCTTAATAATCTTATATTTGGTATATTGTGATCTTCTGTTGATTTAAACTTATACATGAATTTGGTAGGATTCCAGCTATTTATACTTGCAGCAACATAGTGGTTCAGTGGTTAGCACTGTCACCTCACACCTCCAGAGTCCCGGTTCGATTCCAGCCTCGGATCCATGTGCACATTGAGTTTTCATATTCATCCCGTGCTAGGTGGGTTCCCCCCGCCTATTCCAGTTTCCTCCAACAGTCCAAATACATGCAGACTGGCATTCCCAAACTGCCTGTAGTGTGTAAATGAGCATGTGTGTGCCCAGCGATGGATTGGCACCCAGTTTGAGTCTCCTGGGATAGGCTCCAGGCCCCGCCGTGACACTGTGCTTTATGCACTGGTGCTCAGTCATGTTGGAACAGGAAGGGACCATCCCCCAATGGTTGCCACAAATTTGAGAACATGAAATTGTCCAAAATGTCTTAGCATTAAGAGTTCCTTTCACTGGAACTAAGGGGCCGAGCTCAACTCCTGAAAAACAAGCCACAGCAGTTCCAACATGACAGCGCACCAGTGCACAAAGCAAGGTCCATAACAACATGGATGAGCGAGTTCGGTGTGGAAGAACTTGACTGGCCTGCACCTCATGCCAGTGAATACTGTTGGATATACAGTACAGTATAGTGCGTGTAAAGCACAGCTTGATAAAATTCTTCTGTTCTGATTAATGAACCAGTGATTGAATGAATGGTAGCGGCATCGCCACTCTGTCTTCATGAAGTTTACAACCCCTAAAATTTTCTCAGAGGAAAAGACTTTTCTTATATCAAGAAAGTACTAAAAATGTCTCTGCGACAGGAGAATTATAGCCTACAGTATATTTATCATCATATGTAGTGGATTGTACTCAGACTGCCCAATTTCATTAATATTCCAGACATAAAGAGCTTGAAATATATACTTCTACTTGCACTTTTTTTTTTACGCAGAAGTTTGCCGGGTACGTTATCAGCAGCAGGATGAGATGCTCTGGCCTGCAGTAAACAGCATTGTTTTATGTAATGGATGTACTGTTTTTATCTCCTTCACAGGCTGTTATGTCGCTCATGCCAAGATGTGTGTAGCAGCACTGCGAGTGTGTCTGGATGAGATGAGCTCAGTGTATCGCTGGGCCGTTGTAATAAATGCGGTGGGCGAATGTGATATTTGTATGTTGACCAGACAAACTTTTATTATTATTATTTATTTTTTTAAACTTTCCTTTGTGCTCTTTTGTTGCTGTAATTAATTTCTGTAGCTCTTTGCAGCACTATAATTATTAATTGTGTTAGATAAGGAATAAAACAGACAAAATATTCGGTTATGACTTAAAATCCAAAAATGTATTAATTTCCCTATAACTTTACAAATTTATGTGCATATATGATTCCTCATGCTCCTAGAGTCACAATCTGAGTCCTGGAATATGCCTGTTCCATTAAGGAAGAGAAACATTAGATCCTTAGATGGTCATTCGGCACATTCAGGTCGTCAGCTGACTTCATTTTATTGCCACTTAACGTTGCTAAATGAAGCATTGCTTCATGCGCTTCACTGATGCACCCATCACTTTAGAATAGACTCAATCTGGACTCATCAGATCACATGACCTTTTTCCAATCGCTCCAAAGTCCAGTCTTTATGCTCCCTAGCAAATTAAAGTCTTTTTTCCTGATTAGTCTCATTAACAAGTGGTTTTCTTATGGACACACAGCTGTTTAGTCCCAATCCTGTAAGTTCTCATTAAATTGTGTGTGTAGAAATGCACTTACACAGGAACCTTGGATTACGAGCATAATTTGTTCCAAAAGTGGGCTCGTATTCTAAAACACTTGTAAATCGAATTTTATTTTCCCATAATAAATAATAAAAACTTTAATAATTCATCCCACAGCCCAAAAAAAATAAATACATAAAATAATTAATACAATATATAAAGTAAAAATAAAACAAATTAACCTGCACTTTACCTTAAAAAAAAAGTCAAAATAAATCCAGACAGTGTTTCCGTGTATTTGAATGCGTGTGTGTGTGTGTGTGTGTGTGGAATTAGCCCCTTCCTTCGCCTCGTCTTACACAGTAAAACTCCTCCTCCCTCCCCCCACCTCGCTTTTTAAGTTTCACAACAAACACACACACAACGGAAACACTGTTTTAACGGAGAAAAAAAAGAAATCTCTCTAATGACTAATACTAGTCATTAGACTAATACTAAAGGAATCACTGCTATAAAGTTAAAAAAAAATACAAAACAAGAGTGCATGCGTGATACATGATACTCAGCACTGGTTAACCAAGACTTGCTCGTTTTTCAAGTCAAAATGTATTAAAAATCTTTGCTTGTCTTGCAGAACACTCGTAAACTGTGTTACTCGCAATCCGAGGTTCCACTGTACTTTCATTTTTAAACATTACACTGATTTCTACGGTCAATGTTTCACAATGCAACTTCACTGGGAGTTTAAGTTTTCTCCATATTTCCATGACACTGATGGTTCAGGACTATCTTTCCAGGTTTTAGTAGTGCATTGGACAGTTCTTAACCCAAATCTATACCACTTCATCCTGTATACTTGGGTTGCGGGGGGGCCTTGGTACCTACCTCAGGAGACTTAAGTACACCCTGGACGGGGGTCCCAATCCAATGCAGAATTCACACCCTATGGGCAATTTGGGAACACCAAAGAGCTTCTGCATGTCTTCGGACTGTGGGAGAAAACCAACCAAGCACGGGGAGAACATGCAAACCAAACTAACCTGCTTCTAGTAATTTCAAATCTCATTTGTGTGTGTTACTTGATGCAGACCAATAATTTCAATTACAGTCTCTGTTGCAGATTTTAAAAAATGCATGTGGTTTCATTTTGAAGACTGATTAGCTTTAGTGCACACACACAAAGTACATCATCTCTCTCTCTTGCGCCTTGGTATTATGTTTATCTACAACCGCTTAATTTAACAATTCGACGGAAGTATAAAAAGTCAATCAAATATTTGCAAAAGTTCATACGTACATAACCAGGATGTGGACTAAAGCATGTAAATGTTTACTAGATGTCTTTCGCCTGTAGTCTTGTCACAGCATACTTATTTTTTTTTTTTAGCTTGTTAATCATTTTATAAATGGAAAACTAAAATCTAAAATAATACGATAACCTTTAGAAAGAAAAACAAGAATCCGTGTTGTAATATGAATTTTATTCTGTCATCTCTCTTTCACTATGCGCACACGTTCGGGTTGGTGTAGGCGGAAGAACCTAAATTTGTCTTCCGCCTCCATGAGTGAGCTGTCCAGCATGAGGAAGACCTTCGCTTACATCATGCCCATGGCTGCAATACATGGAAGGAATAAATAAAGCGAGACACCAGTTATCTCTTTTCTCATGTGTAATAGAATTATGTGATTATAAATCCTAGGCTGTATAACACCAGTTCGTTGCCTCGATTGCTATGGATGGGTGAATTTTTTGGGCTACTAATCAACCCAGTGTGCGCATGTGAGTATATACAGTAGGAGGTCTTGTGTGAACATCCTCAGATCTTCAAGTGACCGGAACATCTTGTTTCTGACTTCACACCTGTAGTACGCTAAGCACATGTACCTCAGGAACACAAGACAGGTGCAGAAAATAATCAAAGTACATCATCTCTCTCTCTTACACACATACACCCCGACATGCTCACACACCTGATGTATTACTTCACTGAATTAACCTTCAGCATGGCACTATTTCACTGCCAACAGTGTAATCTGTGAGACAAATTCTGTCTGTGTTCTCCTTTTCTGCTCATGAAAAAAAAACATCTTAAACAAACATCTTGATCTCAAGATGAGTTTGTTAGTAATTTATTTTCCTAGCAAGCCTTGGTCAGCACTCTTAGCAAAATTAAGGTGTTGCCAATATTTATGGACAAAACAACTTAGATCTGTGAAAAAGTCATAAGACTTATATTTTGGGGTATTGTGAGCACCTAGAAAGCAAGCTGATGGGACTGTGGTGTCTTCGGTCTGTAAAATTATGGTGCCAAGTTTGAACTAGCGGTTAGCAAAACCGGTGTAAAAACAAATAAATATGTATGATTTTACATGAATAATAAAATCTTTACTAATATTATGTTGACACTAAACCAGAAACAAACATTTACACAGTGGCTTAGTGGTTACCACTGTCTCCTTGCATCTCCAGGGTCCAGGTTCTGTTCCCACCTTGGTTATCTGGTTTTCTCACACAGTCCAAAGACATGCAGATTAGGGTAACTGGGTGTAAAGCTCCTGTCGGGTTCGGAAATGATGAACACAGGGAGGCAGTGATGCGGTGAGTTAAACGTGCAGTGTTTATTGAGATTCAGGGTGAGGGTCGACGTGATGGGCTGGTAGGGAATGGTTTAGGTTGCGTCTTGCCGCTGTGCTCCGGCGAGCCGTTCCTGGCGAGTGCCGTTTGAGGCGAGGAAGCAGAGACACAGGCTTGTGGCAGACCCTTCGACATTTTCCACTCACCGGTAGGCTCCGGCGCGGTCCTTTTATAGCAAGCAGGCGACAGGTGGACGGTGTACGATTCGTCCTTGCTAGTACCGGGGAGACGCGGCGCCCCGCCCCTTTTTGTGCTTCGCTGCTGTCCAAGGTGCTATCTGCCACCTGTTTGTGAATTCTCCAAGATGTGTGAGAAGGTGTTATCCTACAGTGCGTACCGGGCTTCAGCCCGTCGCCACAGCACCCCCCTCAGCTTTGAGCTCATCTTTGGCGATGCAAAGAGCGTGTGAGACCTGGACAGTCCGTCTGCATTTCCGTGTTGCACCCCGGCTCTATGTTGGACTGAGAAGGAGAAATCTTGTAAGGAGAGAAACCAACGTGTTATGCGGG
Source organism: Clarias fuscus (assembly GCA_030347435.1). NCBI lineage: Eukaryota > Metazoa > Chordata > Actinopteri > Siluriformes > Clariidae > Clarias > Clarias fuscus. The sequence goes on from CM059208.1 coordinate 25,260,295, forward strand.
GGTTCATGTCCTTAGCCCGTGCCAGCCACTGGAGAGGAGCGTGGTCTGTAATTAATGTAAAATGCCGGCCAGATAGATAGTATTTCAGCTCCTCGATGGCCCACTTGATGGCAAGGTCTTCCCGCTCTATTGTTGCATATTTTTGTTCTATTGGTGTCAGTTTTCTACTTACATATAGGATGGGATGTTCTTCTCCTTCAAAGTCCTGTGAGGGGATGGCTCCTAAGCCCGTTTCTGATGCATCCGTGTGCACTGTGAACGGTCTATTGAAGTCAGAATTTCGGTGGACGGGGGAGCTGGTGAGGTGGGTTTTTAACTGCTTAAATGCTCTTTTCGCCTCTTGTGTCCATTGTATTTTCTCCGGCTGTCCTTTTCTGAGGAGGTTCATGAGGGGTGCTGCAATAGAGGAGAAGTTAGGCTTAGGCATCGAATTGCGAGAAGGGTAGGCATCGAATTGCGAAATTTGATTTAATTTGCGGAAATCGTTGCATAGCCGTATTGACTCGTCCGGTTTAGGTACCGTTACGATGGGGTTGGACCAGGGGCTAGTCGACTCCTCTATTATGCCATTACGGAGCATATTTTCTACCTCCGCTTCAATGGCACGGCGACGGGCCTCCGGGGCTCGATACGGTCTTTGTCGGATGGTTATGCCAGGTGCCGTTTTTATGTCGTGCCATACCAGATGGGTGAGCCCCGGGTCGGTGGAGAACCCATCCCGGAACTGGTCTATTAGTTCTCTTAGTTCCTGATGTTGTGCGGCCATTAAATCCTCCCCGCGCTGCACCTGTTCTGGATCTGTGTGAGAGAGCGTAGCGAGAGCTGAGACACGCGGCAGCGGCTCTATCCACCGTTTAAGCAAGTTGATATGATATAATTCAGTGTGTTTATGCTTACCGGACTGCTGCAGACGGTAGTTCACTGGTCACACGCGTTCGACGACAGTGTACGGTCCTTGCCACTTGGCGAGGAATTTGCAGTTGGCACTAGGTAGGAGCAGAAAGACACGATCACCCGGGCGGAACTCACGGGGTTGGGCTGGTCGGTCATAAATGTGACACTGCTCCGCTTGTGCTTTTTCCATGTGCTCCCGCTAAATGGAGAGCGCTCGGGTTATTTTTTCCTGTAGATCCTTTACATATTCTGTAATTGACCTGAAAGGAGATGTCTGCTCCTCCCATGCCTCTTTTGCTACATCTAATAGCCCGCGGGGGCTTCGTCCGAACAGCAGCTCGAATGGCGTAAACCCAGTAGAGGCTTGTGGGGTTTCTCTAACGGCGAAAAGAACGTAGGGTATTAACTGATCCCAATTTCGATCTGTTTTATCCACTACTCGCCGCAACATCGGTTTTAAGGTTTGATTAAAGCGCTCCACTAGCCCATCAGTTTGCGGATGATAAACGGAAGTGCGCAGCCGTTTGATCTGCAGCAGCCGGCACATGTCCATCATCAGACGTGTGCCAGCCACGCTGGTTTGGGTCCAGTTGTCCTCGGCCTTTGTTTGCGGCGAGGTGGCCAACTCTTTCGGGTTTTTTTTTTCGATTTTTCCCTCAGGTAGCACACCTGGCCAGTCTCTCCCTAAGAGGAGAGGGACAGGAAGATTAGGGACAACTCCTGCAGTTATCACGTACTTTCCGCATTGGTCCTCGACAGTGAAGCGGGCTGCCGGCCCAGAGACCTCTTGAAGACGTGGTTCTACTGAGTTCTGGCTCAGTGGGCATTGGCTCGTCTTGTGGGGTTTCCGGTCATTGCGGGCGGGGGGGGGATTCACATCGTGGTGGAGGTATATACCAAGGGGGGCTTCTCTCCGAAAATTTCTTTTTTTCTGGTCCAAGGGAAAGTGTTGTGAGTGCACACTCCAGAGCCTCCGTCATGTCACGAAGGGAGGCGGGGGCTCGCATTCCGACTGCTTTTCATTCTTCCCTCGGAAGAGCGCGCATTACCTTGTCCATCACGACTCGCTCTGTGACTTATCTTGCTGAGAGCACTTCTGGCTGCAGCCAACAGGTGGCGATCTTAGACAGGCAGTCGAGCTGTGCGCGGGGAGGAACTTGTGCTTCATATGTCCACCGGTGAAACTCTAGGGCTGCCTGGGCACTGGAGAGCCCACAACAGGCTAATATTTCGGACTTTAGTAGTTCATAGTCGTCCGTGTCTCCTGCAGGAAGTGCATAGAAGGCCCGCTGTGCTTCCCCCGATAGCAGAGGGACAAGAATGGAGCTCCACTCATGCCTTGGCCATCCCTCGAGCTCCGCTGTCCTCTAGAAAGTCTGCAGGTATGCTTCAAGGTCATCATGCGGTGTCAGTTTAGAGAGCAGGTTTTGTGCATCCTTCCGGGGGTCTGGGAGAGGCATGTCTCGCCCACCCCGTTGCTGGATCCGTGTGAGCTTCTCTGTCGCGGCCTGGAGGCCCTGCGCGAGTTGTTGCAGTAATGTTTGCTGCTGAATGTTCGTTTCCAGCAGGTGTCCGAGGTAATGTTCAGTGGGCTTCCTGCTCTGTGTTTCCGAATTTCCTCCACCAATGTAAAGCTCCTGTCGGGTTCGGAAATGATAAACACAGGGAGGCAGTGATGCGGTGAGTTAAACGTGCAGTGTTTACTGAGATTCAAGCGGTGCAACAGGTGAATGAGGTGAGATTAAGTGCTTGATGAGAAGGGAGAAGGTGAGGGTCGACGTGATAGGTTGGTAAGGAATGGTTTAGGTCGCGTCTTGCCGCTGTGCTCCGGCGAGCCGGTCCTGGCGACTGCCATATGAGCCGAGGAAGCGGAGACACGGGCTTGTGGCAGAACCTTCGATGAGCTGGGCACGCGCGATCCTCCGGGATAATCCGAGTCTGTTGGGAGAGAATAAACGGGTAAGTCTCCTGTATACATTTTCCACTCACCGGTAGGCTCCGCCGCGGTCCCTTTTATAGCAAGCAGGCAACAGGTGGACGGTGTATGGTAATTCACGTCGTGGTGGAGGTATATACCAAGGGGGGCTTCTCTCCGAAAATTCCTTTTTTTCTGGTCCAAGGGAAAGTGTTGTGAGTGCATATTCCAGAGCCTCCGTCATGTCATGAAGGGAGGCGGGGGCTCGCATTCCGACTGCTTTTTGTTCTTCTCTCGGAAGAGCGCATTACCTTGTCCATCATGACTCGCGACTATATTTATTTATAATAAATAAATAAATAAATAAATAAACTACCCACGCCTCAAACTCCATGGCTGTCAGATCGAAGTGTGCCAGTGTGAAAAAAAAGGTAACACTCAACACTCAACACTCAAAAGGTAGCACTCAACACTCAAAAGGTAACACTCAACACTCCTCCTTCTGTTTTTCGCAATGACAGAAAGGTTATAAAAAGAAACCCCAAGAATTAATTACTTTTTTTTCCTTTCTTGGTTTGACGGAGACTTGAGGCTCAGCCGATAATTAGATTTTGCTCACTGCCCACCTAAACCGTTTCTGATAGGAATGCTAAAACAAATCAGGATTTTTCCCCCAGCTCACTCTTATACGCCCTGTTCTTTTTCATTCACTATTAACCATTGAGCTTTTTTGAGGTTTCCGTATCATTTGTTTTCACTTGTAAAAGAGATATAAACCAAGTCGGAACCTGTGAGGTGTTTATTGAAAGAGAGAGAAAGCCAGAAGTGTTTAGCGATGCTAATATGGAAATTTAGCGCTATCGAGGCAGCTCCTAATCTTCATGAAGCGCTATATTTGGCTAGCACAAACTAGCATGATCACAAGTTCACATCATTTACAGGAGTTCAGATACCACAAAATCTTATCTAGCTAGATCTTATTTATAATGACATCTTCTTTTTCGTCTTGCTGGAATGTCTCATTGTTTTGTCTCTCTGAACCCTGCATGGTATTTTGTTATGTCTGGCGGGTGTCTGGCTATCATTGACATTTTACAGTGCTTTTACTATTATTATTATTATTATAATCAGAACAAGTGCATTCCTATTTTAGCATGATTAGCTAAAGAAAATAATAAAAAATGTCATAGTTAGCTTAGGAGAGGCTGAGGGCAGAGAACATGCTGTATAACATGGTCTCAGAGGCAGCTAATCTCGTCTTGATGTGGAAAATTAGTTTTTTTCCCCCCTTCATGGTCGCTGTTTTTAACCTGCTTTGCTCCAGCCTTCTCTTATTTAGCAGTGAAAAGTGAATTGGCTAAAACAGGTCAGGTCTGTGTGACTGCAGCCTTTATTATTGACTGACCTAATGCTGTTTCACCCGCAGCGAGCCATGTCGATAGAGAGCCAGCAGCAGGAACACATGCTCTAACACACCCTTATGGGGGGGGGGGGGGCTTTTTGACAAATTGAAACAAACTGGGCGTGTGGCTCTTAAAACCGGTACAAATAAATCTGTCAAGTGAATCTGTAGAAGAGAAGAGCGTGAAACTGTCATTAAAGGAATACACCAGTGTTGTTTTCTTTCTTTCTTTCTTTCTTTCTTTCTTTTTTTTATTTGTAGGGCATGTGTGATTAAAAAAAATTAGAATTTTTACATGTGCTAAAAAATTAACCGATAATATAATATAAGTCTAGGGGTATATATGTATAGACAGTATGTACAATATGTATGCACGGTCCGTAAATGACGATCATAGCTGAGGTGGCTCGAGCCCACTGCAGTCGTTCCTGTGAACATTCAGCGTGTAGAACACCTGATCCTTGAAAATGGACAGATAACTTACTGTAATTTAAAACTTCAAAGCGGAAAAGATGCATCCGTCTGTATGAACTGTACACATAGTCATTCACCAATACCACTCGCACATTACAGGAAGTCAGCTGGGAGGTATTGACACATCCCCATACAATCCTGACTTTAGTCCAAGCCATTTCTACATGTTTAGGGCATTAAAGGAGTTCCTGGGAGGCCGGCGTTTCAAAGTCTTGAGAAAACTTCCTATGCTGGGAGAAGTGCATTAGTGTAGTAGGGGCTTATATAGAGAAAAAAAAAGGAAGAAGTTACTCACTCATTATCTATACCGCTTAATCCTGTATTCAGGGTCACGGGGGGCCTGGAGCCTATCCCAGGAGACTTAGGGCACATGGTAGGGTACACCCTGGACAGGGTGCCAATCCATCGCAGGGCACAGACACACACACACATACACTCACTCATTCACAGACTACGGGCAATTTGGGAACGCCAATTAGCCTAACCTACATGTCTTTGGACTGTGGGAGGAAACCGGGGTACCCGGAGGAAACCCACCAAGCACGCGGAGAACGCAAACTCCATGCACACAGAGACCGGAATCGAGCCTGGCCGGGGATCGAACCCGGACCCTGGCGGTGCAAGGCAACAGTGCTACACCACCGTGCCGCCTAAGGAAGAAGTTATACTCTCATAATTGTATTCTTCTTTTTTTTCACAATAAAAAGTTCCTGTTTGATTTGAACACCCATTGTATTTATATACAACCTCTAATTCTTTTTCTGTACTAGAACTATATTTCCAAAAGGACAAATGAAAAACTTACAGTATCAAAAAGCATCATTTTTAAATTTTATTTTATTTAACACGGGTTGTTAAATGTCATTCTGTCGAAAAGTTTTTTTTACATTTGTCGACAGAATTCAACAGATGCCACCTAAACTTTATTTAATGAGTTCTGAGTAATCAGGTTTTTTTTTTTTTTAACTTTCTTTTCATAGTTCAGAAAAATGTGTTTTACTGAGTAATTTGATATAGACCCCCGATGCAGTGGATTAAGATTAGATTAAAAACCACAGGAGTATTCCTTTAATCCTTAAACATAACTTAATTAGGCTGTACCGCATCTTTTGCCTTTTGCTTTAAAATGGAGCATGTGTGTGTGTGTGTATGTGTGTGTGTGTGTGCGCGTGTGTGTGTTCATTCCCAAATAGGATTTAAGGACTTATAGCTTAAGTGAAATCCATCATAAAAGTAGTCATCTAATGCTGTCTAAATCTTCATCGATTGTATGTAATCTCTATTTTTGAGTACTCCCATACAACTGCAAACACACAAGCACAGACACACACACCATGACCCTGCTAGCCACTCATACAACTGAATCCCTCGTACACCTAGCACATAAGTGTGGTCTTACACATGCACATGTCCGGCTTTTCTGAACCAGTAAATCCCTCCACCAGAAATGAAGTAAACATGCATGCACTGCAGCAGTGCACCAGTAGAGGGCACTCCAGCTTTTTCTGTTCTGAACCAAAATAATATAGTCCAGTTCCAGCAGAAATGTACATGTGTTAGATGGGGTGATCAGGATTAAGTTTGTAGGATGAATAGGAGGGACGTAGCACACGGCAAGGCGATGTCACAGTGCTGTAATCCTACAGAAATAAACACGGCTTTCACATGGTTAGAGGAGCAAAAATCTGTCACATGCTACGCGCAACACAAATGTCTCTCGGTTTCTCAGCCTTCCATCATATTCTTTGTCTCATGCAAACAAGCTGTGGTTGTATTTTTTTATTATTCTTACACAAATACAACAAAACACAAGAATCATATTGTATTTTTTTATGATCATAAAGGCAAAGAGCAAAGTAAGCAGGTGGGGTTACATTTAAACAATGACAGTTTTTAAGTACAGCGTTACCTCGGCAGACAAATTGAATCCGTTCCAGAGGCGAGTTCTTAAAGCGGAATTTCGTATTGCGAAACATATTTTCTCATAGGAGATAATGTAAATGCAGATAATCCGTTCCAGCCACCAAAAATATTATCAATATTACCAATTTTCAACACTATAATCATCATATTTTTGCATGTAAAAACAAATCAAAACATTTAGAAAAGAAATGTAAATTAAGTAAAATATGAGATATATAGACATTAAACCTCATTTAAATATTAATTTATGATTTCTCTTGGCACCGGCTGCTTTAAAAACCAAACAGAAAGTGGCTCCCTTTTCTTCTTTCTAATATTCTTGGAACCCATGGTGTCTTGGAACCCAGTGTCTTCACTAGATCTTGCACAAAATGGCAAAAAAATTTTATTTATTTTTTTTAAGTAAACTTGCTTTGCTAGGCTTTGTATTGACGGATACAAGTTCTGAATTGCTCCTGGACGTATGCACAACTTAGCAGGCACTTGGGTCGACCCGGTTCATGCGCCCGTATCCTGAGGCGAAAATTCTTAAAGATGGAGTGTTCATACAGTATTGTACTCTATACATTTAACATTCAGGAACTTCCACAAAACACGTTACATTCAGGCAACAATGAAAAGACGCTCATCAGCCGCTCCATTTCTCTCTCTTGAGAGTAGCTGGAAGACATAAAGTTATAGCTTTACTTCAGATTGTTATGAAGCGCCGACACCAGAGGCTTCTTCCATGAATGCTACATAAGACATCCTTTTAAAAATGACACATTTATATGTTTAAGCTTATGTACAAGCTGTTACTAAAAATCAAACATTAACTCAACCAATCAGATTTGAGAATTCAGCAGCGCCCTGGTATCCAGGCAAAATAACAGGGTGACATACAGTACTGGCATAATACATATTTACAAAACTAGGTTGTATTGCGGGCGGCACGGTGGTGTAGTGGTTAGCACTGTCGCCTTGCACCGCCAGGGTCCGGGTTCGATCCCCGGCCAGGCTTGATTCCCGTCTCTGTGTGCATGGAGTTTACATGTTCTCCCCGTGCTTGGTAGGTTTCCACCGGGTACTCCGGTTTCCTCCCACAGTCCAAAGACATGTAGGTTAGGCTAATTGGCGTTCCCAAATTGCGTGTGTGAATGAGTGAGTGTGTCTGTGCCCTGCGATGGATTGGCACCCTGTCCAGGTTGTACCCTGCCATGTGCCCCAAGTCTCCTGGGATAGGCTCCAGGCCCCCCGTGACCCTGAATACAGGATTAAGCGGTATAGATGATGAGGTTGTATTGCAAAAACTAAAATTTCTCTTCTAAATTTTAGACAAAAGCCGTTACAGTTCAAGTGGCAACCTCCGGTTCTGAAAAATCATGTCAATGGTGAAGTGCCAAATTGTGTAGTTCAATGGATGACCACTAGGAGTCCAAAAGTCAGTCAATCCTCATAGCCGCCCATGTTAAAATGTCCAACTTCACAACAGAAAATAAACCTTATTACAGTCTAGAATTACATAGATTTCTCATATGTGATAACCAAACAATTTTAATGGAGTGCCTTAGTAAAAGTTATATTAAGCCATAAAATTATGGATAATTGGGAAATGGCCAATTTGAGTGACAGCACTGCAGTTGCGTCAAACCACTAGCTGTCTGCTATGCATCACCTTAAGCTATCCGAATCAGTGTAGTTTAACTTACCAAAAAAAAAAAAAAAGATTAAATAAATTAATAACATGTTAGCTATTTATTAAGGTAGCTATTATTAATTTATTAATAATTATATCAATTAATAATAACTACCTTACTAAATAGCTAACATGTGGTAGCTAACTTATTTAGATACTTTCCAACCAACTCCAAGGTACTGTTCATTCTGGCCATTTGCCCAGTTATATATTAAGCAAGTGTTTAGGCGGAGTCAGCTCCTACCAATATGGCGATGACCAGAGCTCCATGAGTTGAGCTTTAAAATCACTTTTTAGAAAAACTGTTTGTCCAGTTCTTATACAGTCTATGACTGAATCATGTGATTTTGAATGACATGCCCACTGTTACACTTGCTGGCAGAGTGTGTATTACTGCATGTGTGTGCATTTCTGATCAATAACACATGGATAAGTATTTCAATGATAACCTGCTTGCGTCCGAGAAAATTAGCAAAATTAGTGTTACACCACTGTGCCTTAATGGCAATCAAGCTATTACAGTCTTTATATATTACACATCGTGTGTTCTGATCTCTGGCCGAGGGCATAATGTTCTCATATTAGTAGCCATATACAGTAGGACATGTTTAACATTATGGGAACGTTTGTTGGGTTTCTTTTTTTTTTTTTAAATGCAGCTGCTATTTGGAAAATAAGGAGTACCCCATTATACTGTATGTAATATATTAATACATGGTGATGATGAGGGTGTGTATGCATAGTGTACAGATGTACACACATGTACAGAGGCAAATATGATGCATCCAAATTCTTTCTATCTGTCTGCATGTTTTTCTTTTCGTCTCCGAGGAGATGGAGTTCAAGTTTATTCAAAAAGGACAGACATCTGACGCACGGGAGTAAGCCTTTCTTCCTGTTATCTTTGACGAGAATAGAAAAAAAAAAAAAAAAACACTTCAACAGTCGTACACATCCTTCTCTCAGGAGCTCAGTCTGTTAAAGGCAGCTCAAACAGCTTCACAAGCCGGAAGCATTCTCCATCCCTGCATCCCGTGCTCGCAGGCACCATGTGAACTCTTCCAGATAAGCAGACGCAGTAACAGCTCAAGAGCCAGAACAGTCGTGTCGTCTTTGGTCGAGATGCCGATTGGTGGTTGAGAAATAAATGGAATAGAAACGCAGGTGTACCTCATCTTTACCTGACCCCGGGTCAGGGCCGTGGGCGTTCGCGGCACTCTCTTTCGGCTTACTACTCCCTTCGCTCGGCTCGGTGTTACAGCACAAGAAGGTGAATCAGGATAGAACAGAGACTCCATTAGATGCAGCACAGACGGGGTTGAGTGTGAGGCGTGATGTGAAGAAGAAGGAAAAAAAAAACATGAGAAAATTATTACGCTTTGAATCATGTAACTCCTTTCATCTGTTATCTTTAGTGCTCAGGTGCTGAATGTAAAACTAATCAATCAATACTAGATGGATTAGAACCAATAAATACAACTTTAAAAAAAAAACATCTGGATCTTATTAAGTCATTTCTTGTTAATTGTTGGAGAGTTCATTTGAACCAACAATGAAAATACTATTTAATATTCTTTTTAAAAACACTAATAACCTGCAATTTCACTGTGCAAAGGTTAAAGCTCATGTTGTATCACACACTGAATCATGGAAAATGTTATATCATCGACACATTGCTCCAAAGTCCAACGTTAAATGCTCCCTACAGACTGAAGCCATTGTTTTAAATGAGTCTCACTAATAATAAGTGATTTTCTTATGGCCACACAGCTGTTTAGTCCTAATCCTGTGAGTTCTCATCACATCACTATTAATCACCTCTGGTTTCTATTGCCGATTTTTAGGATTTTTAGGACGGAGGAGATTAACCAAGAGATGCATTTCATCATTTCTTTCACAAATTTGATTCCACTCTACAGTATCTTCCCTGGTTTTATTAATGCTTTTGACATTTCTTAACCCAAATCTAGTCATTTCAACGGGTCCTTAGTTGTTTTCTTTGCTTAATGCAAGACAAATGATTTGACCTTTGACCAGATATTGTAGCATTTGTTTCCCCCCAAAAAATTCCAGTTTGTAACACCACGCTAACACAGCATTAGTTAATGACATTCATTATATTATTATAAAAGTTATCTATTAGAGATCTCAGATTTGATATAGTGTCATCAAGTACAGTGATATCACAGCATCATCAAATGGTTCACAAAATCCAATCTCATGGGAAGTTTTACAAGTTTAACTGAGCGAAAGTGATGTTCGTAATTTCATACAAATTAAAACTGATGATAAAAAAATAATAATATGGAAAATATGAGCACTGTCGCCTTGCGCCTCCAGGGTCTGGGTTTGCTTCCCGTCTCTGTGTGCATGGAGTTTGCATGTTCTCCTTGTGCTTGGGGGGGCTAAAACATTTTGGCGACCTGATGGGCAAACTGAGTGAAATTTATGGAAAAAACAAACAAACAAAAAAAACTAAAACTCTGTTGTCTTTTGATGCCTACATGCACTTACTACAGTAGGTCACCTGCTGTTCACTTGGTTTTCGACTAGTGCATAAAAGCCAACCTAAAGGCTACAACCTAAAGTCCGTCTTTGTGCAATACAAAACAAAGAAAAAAAATATTTTTTTAATGAAATTTTTAACAAGCATCTCCATTCCCTATTTGAAATGTACCTGTAGCTAAATGCCCTAGAATAGAAAGCAAATAAAACTGTACCGAGTGCTCTTAAAAGCATATTGCCTCCACAAAGCTGCATGAGCCAAGTTCAACTGCTTTGTGTTCTCTATATGCAATTTATTTTTTACTTTACATTCTGCATCTTGTGAGCACCAAAATCAATAATTCCAGTACTCTCTCAGATAGTGCTATAATGGACAGTATGCCATAAAGAAGTTCTGCATAGTCAGTTTACCTGCTTTTTACACCTTTTTATCCAAAGGGGTTTTTTGCATATGCATCATTGGGGGTGTGCGGAAAGATAGACATGTTGCCTCATGCATAGGCAAAACTTAGCATGAAGTCTTACGCATACTGTAGGTTAAGCAATGCAAATGCAAAATGATGCATACGCAGGAGGTGGTGAATAGGGCCCAGGATGTTTGTAATCATCAGTAGTAGATGGGAGATGAACAGTGCCTCTGTGCAAGCTAGCAAATCAGCAAAAAGGTCTTAGTGAGTATTAATAACCTGAATTGATACCAATGTAATTAAAGGAAAAAATGACATATTAATAAGGAAATAAGATATATTAATTATATTAATAATTAATAAGGAAATTTGATTTATTGTTGAATCCCCTTAATATTTATTTATTTATTTATTTACAATAAGTACACAAAACAGAAGCATGGTGGTCACTGTTGCCCCACACCTTCAGGGATGGGGGTTCAAGTCTCACCTCTGATATGTGGGCATGGAGGTTGCATATTCTCACCATGCTGGTTGGGATTCCCTAGACAATTTCAGTTTCCTCCTACAGACCAATGACAGACCTAAATATTGCAGGTTGATTGGAATTTCCAAATTCCCTGTAGTGTATGAGTGGGTGTGCGACTATGTCCTTGTACCCTGTAATTACCCTGTAATGGTTGGCACCCCATCTAGGGTGTGTCCTGCCTTGTGTCCGGGGTTGGTTTTGACCTGCACAGGTTATGCAGTATAGCTAATGGATGGATGGATGGATCACCAGCTGAGCAGCAATGATCATCAAATGTGTAGTTTTTTGGTGTCACCTCACCTGAGAAGCGTGATACATACTGTAGATAATCCCTGCAAGACTATTAGACTTCTCCTCAAAAGCTGTGTCCTAGTGGCAGAGTTAAAGCTTGTGGTTAATCCATATCTCCTTCATATGTCACTAATGATCAGTCTCAGTCAACATCAGTGTGGGAGTCAGTGAGTGAGTGAGTGGCTGGGCGTTTCTGCAAAGTGCTTTGTTGACCTTTTGCAATGCTTCAGAATAGAAGAGAGCATAAAATGATGTGCACCACCAGAGAGATCGTCATCAGATATATTGATTCCATGTCAATAGATCTACTAAAGTCCCATCCAGCCTTGGACTGGGACACCTTCCCCAAGTGAGTCCCATGACAGAGATCAAGGATGTAGCAACACAAGTAAAAATGCAACTACGTACAAAGGTTTAAAAAAAAAAAAAAAATTTTATGATGCAAATGTGCCAGAAAAATTACACAGCATCTGGTTGAGACTAAAGCTGTGCATAAGGGATTTATACAGTAAAGTAGTATTTTCATAATGGAAGCAAGTGAGTGGTCAGACGCTTGCAGGATAAATATAAATGTTCATTAAATGGGTATAGACTGCATTTACAGCGTCCTTTGTCACTACCTGGTTAGAGTTGTATTTTGAATTAGGATACAATTCAGTTTATATATAAATTTGTTGGGGGGATGTTACTTTTTAAAGTAACTAATTACATTACAAAATGACTGTCTTCAAAATGTAATCCGATACATTACGGCGTTACTTTCTGATAACAGTAACTAGTTCGAGTACTTTTCCATTGCAGAAAATGAAAACTCCTTTGTGCTTCCTCATGCAAGTTGTTTTAGTCAAGACCTATAAGACCCTTATAATTATTCTACCATCATCACTCAGTGAAGTTTGGCCCATAATCTGTTAACTACTAATATCCCTATCTCACCTACGCGGTTTCACGCTGTGGCCATAAGTACGGTTCATTATGATTCACCGCGAGTTTTGATGCTGTGATTAGGTTTCCATCTTTCTGCGCGTCAGTCCTCACATAGTCAAACCGCATAGATGAGATAGGGGGGTTAGAGCAGGAATAACAGAGGGGGGTGGGTTATCGGGGGCGGGGCTTGTAGGACGACTTCCTCTCTCACACACACACACACACACACACACACACACACACACACACACTAATGTATTGTCAATGACTGCTGTCTGGCAAACGGATTACATAAATTGTCTGTATAATGGATTACATTTTTGAAAAAGTAACTAAGTAACTGAGTACTTGAATGGCGGACATGACGCGCTACATTACTCGTTACATCAGAAAAGTAATCCGAGTACTCTAACGCGTTACTTTGTACTTTGTAACGCGTTACACCCAACACTGGTTGCAATATACAGTTGTTGTAACAATGTTGCGATGACGTTCACCGTTGGGGAAAATATGTGTTCCTTGAAAAATAGAATTGCTTTAATAAAATGCCGTTGAGTTGAATGAATGATCCAAAAACAGTGTTGCAAATACACCCTTAATGCAAAATGTTAACGGTTATTTGGAGCGTTTGTGCTAATCAAGGACATCCAACTACTGGACATCCATGGTGCTTTAAAGTTTCTAACAGGGTTTAGAATTCCGATTGGGACAGAGACAACAGCTTCCCACATGCAGCGTGTGTATCGCACGTCACACAATCCTTTGTGTTGTACTGTTTTCTTTCTGTTTCATTTTCTTTCAGAAATATTGCCGAGGTGTGTCTTCACTCCCAAATTACGATTCTGTAATATGGTGTTTGCACAGCATCTGTACTACTTTTCTACCTCTGTGGTTTTCCTGATATATTTTCCACTCATAGTCTCATAGTTGGTCATAGTGGGAGAAATAATACTTTAGGTCAGACACCAACTGCAGATTTACACTGAACATTTGTTGCACTGAACAAATGCAAAATGAAGGTTCTAACATACAGTACTGGTTAGGAAACTAATAAAGATTTAAATCACGTTAATGACTATTAAAGGGTTGAAGGTGGGTGACGTTGAAAAGCTGTTTTGATAACGGTATAAAAAGGAAAGTGTAAACTAATATCAAAATCACATATGGTTTGGAAGCTTCCAGGATTTTTTAAAAATATATATAATTAGTGAACCATATGCATGACAGTATGCAAGCAAAATGTCTCAATTAAATTCCTTATTTAGATTGATGATGTCTGTACAAGCTGGCAGTGTGGGTGCCCAGGCAGCAGATGAGTGACGGCCCAGAGACGGCGCACATTTACTAAAGTCATCAGGCAGAAACATTAAAGTCAAATGATAATGACGCCCTTATTCTGACCACAGGAACATTGTCAGCACTTTAGCTTTAACAGGACGACAACTTCACTATGTCATGGACAGTTTTGCATTTTTACCACCTTTCATACCCTTTGCAGATATACAGTAGCTGGCAAAATCAAGACCAGTAATAGCCAAGAGGCACGTTCAAGTCAAACCACGACTGGTGATTGAATTTCTCACGAATGAAAGGTGTAAAAAACAGTTGACATTTAGAGAAGCACCATACAGGGATGAGACTCCGCCGCAGTAAAACATTTGAATGGTGCAAATGTCTTAAAGAAAGGCGTACATCCGAAATAACTGATTCTTGAAAATATGGATGGATAACGTTGCCGACATGTGGAAAAGACAATACATGTCCGCGCATAGTCCTGACGTCGCTCCAAGCCATTTCGACATGTTTGGGTCATTTAAGGAGTTCCTGGGAGGCCAGAGTTTCTACCTTGATGTTATTCAGGCACCATAAGTGCATTAGTGTAAATATAAACAAACACTCTCATAACTGTGTTCTGTTATTCTGAACAGAACTAAAAGTAGATCAGTGTGTTGTCTTATTGACCACATTGATAACACAGAGCAGCCTGGCTGCAGCACAGCGCGCTGCTGATCAATAAAATGTGACTGACACAAGAAAAGTCCCAGTTTGACTTGAACTATTGGCGTAATTATAGTGATTTGGAGGGTGTTGACATTCACTGTAGCTTTAAAGACAGAAAATCATCAGTCACCATACAGTGTGTACCACTACATCCATCCATTAGAACTCAAATATTTAAATTTTATTGAAATGTTGGAACTAGAATTTTTTAGGTCAACATCATACAGTACATTTCCATTTAGTTACTAATAATGAAAAAAGAAATCTCTAAGTATCACAAAGAAGTTCCATGTGTATATAAAAAAAAAAATATATATATATATATATATATATATATATATATATATATATATATATATATATATATAATTTTTTTTTTATAAAAAAAAAATTACCAGTATGGCCCATATTGCACATGACCCATATTGTTGCGATAAAAAGATCAACCACTGTCAGCCATAATCCACTTCTTGTTGACTACTAAACTAAAAGTTGGACAGCACAGTCTCCTAGGACTTTATTCTACGACATGGATTTATGACGGCAATATATCATTACATAAAAACACTCACATGTATACCGTAGGTCTGATGTAGTTCCTGGTTCCTGGTTGAGGAAGATTTAAAGGCTGTATTTGTTCTTTTAGGATTGTCCTTGGGCATGATAGAACAGGTGGAAGCGAGAAAAAGCAGAAAGAGAGAGAGAGAGAGAGAGAGACCGAGACTGTCTCGTCTCTCTCCACGGGCAACCTCCCACTTCTCTAATCTCATCAATACCACCAGCTGACCGATCTATCAGGGGAAAACAGGCAATAACATTTAGGAGCAGAATCTAGTAAAAGACCAACTACATCAAATTGCTGATATAAGAAATATTATTATTATTATTATTATTATTATTATTATTATTATTATTATTATTATTATGTCCTTATTTTAGTGCCTCATAGAACACATTTTGCATATGAATATAATTTAAAAGTACAGTACCTAGGAATACCCAGTAATTCCAATTAGCTTCCACAGCATACAAAATATTTTATAAAAACATCAACAACAACAAGTAATAATAATTACTTTGATTAGGAGTATGCTGTAAA
This sequence comes from Clarias fuscus, assembly GCA_030347435.1. Lineage (NCBI taxonomy): Eukaryota > Metazoa > Chordata > Actinopteri > Siluriformes > Clariidae > Clarias > Clarias fuscus. Next base: position 25,276,337 of record CM059208.1, read on the forward strand.
ATATTAAGTGACCATGTCACAGTTACACAAATGCAGATTAAGGCAGCATTGAGTTTATTATTATTATTATTATTATTATTATTATTATTATTATTATTATAACAACAACAACAACAACATTTTACAGAATACTCCTAATCAAATTAATTATTAGCGGTCAATAATACAAAAATCTGATTGCATTCCAAAGTTAAATATTTAAAATATTAAAACACTTATGATTGCTGTTGTAGGAAAATAAACAGTAGGTTGATGATCTCATTTGGTCCAGCAGAATTAACTCAAATTCACTATTTTCCAATAATAGTACATTATAAAAATATTATTATAAAACCAGAGCAGCATAATTATCTATCTATCTGTCTAGTCATAATTTATAAAGTCTTTGTTCCAGTGATTAGTGACTTATCTTGAAAAATCTACAATAAACAAGTAGTAGTAGCACGACTTTAAACTCCTTAAGAAGTAAAGCAAAGTAAAGCCTTTATTTTGTCACATATACGTTACAGCACAGTGAAATTCCTTCTTTGCATATCCCAGCGTAACTGGGGTCAGAGCGCAGGGTCAGCCATGATACAGCATGAGCAGATAGGGTTAAGGGCCTTGCTCAAGGGCCCAACAATGGCAACCTGGCTGAGCTGGGAATCGAACCACCGATCTTCCGATCAGTAACTCTGTGCCTTAGCCCTCTGAGCCACCACTGCCCACCCTAGAACCCTAGATGTATTTGAAATATATATTTTTGGATTATGTATTCATTCCCAATCCATCATGAACACCAACACCCGCAGTGACAGAAAGCTGGAGCTTATTCATTGCACGCTCTTGTTATTGTACAAGGCAGGCATCAGTGGATCCGTGTGCTGTCTTATTGACCACATTGATAACACAGAACGGCCCAGCCTGCAGCACCGTGAGCTGCTGATCAATAAAATGTGACTGACTAATAGAAAGCTAGAAGACAAGCTAATATCTGTCATGTAGTAATGCCTGCTTACAAATCAGCTCTCAGGCTTTATGTTCTACATGGAAGCAGAACAAGGATCATCCTCTGAATCTACAAACAAATCAATAGAGTTGACGGTGTAGAGCCGTATAAAATACATTCAAGCATACACTGGAGACCATGTCGTAATACGAGCCATACTATAGTCAGCTATGGCAAACTACCCAAATCATACACTTAAACATTTACAATGAACGTGGCAATTAAGTGGTAATGGATATTTACGAAATTCTTGAACATTAACAAATTACAGAATGTACAACTATATTAAATTGAAAATTTTAATGATCTTAGTATTGCACTGGTTCCATTACTTTTACATTTTGCTTAAACTGCCACCGTGTCAAATATATGTACATTTTTAACTTCGCTTAAAAATCACATGTCGCAATTCATTCATCATATAGACTTAAAAATGTAAAATCATTGTTCAACTCGTTATTCAATTCTCCCCATGTTATTATGTAAATGGTGACATTAAGAGACTTAATTCTCGAGAGTGGTACTGTGTACCTGGGCATGGTTTGAATCATATATGGATATAACTACACAGTATATTAGGCATGAAAGTTAACCTTCCTGCTTTATAACCTTTTCTTCAGTATTTATTGGCAGCTCGCAAAATTGACTAGACTTGACCTCAGATCTACCATATGGGAGTGTGTAAATACGCAACCATACAGTACTTGGTAGGAAGTAGGTTGGAAGTGGTGGCGGAGCAATTGTACCTCCGCATGGTGTGAAGCAATCATGCCTGGGTGTAAAAGCACCCTTAAGACGACACCAGAGAAAATTTGAAAAAGGCAAATTTGGAAAGCAAGAGTGAAATTCAGTATCTTCTTGACCTAAGAACTGAGTGGATAAAAAGGGGTGCTCAGTGCAAAGTGCTTAAATTTTTACCCAAATTAAGCTCCAAGTGTAAAGAGCCCATAAAAAAAAAAAAAGCACATAGCGAGTCAGGGATGTCGACAATGAAGTGAAAAGAGCAGACAGGCATGGCACAGCAGATATACTGTACTGTACCACCCAAAAAAAGAGCCGATCTTTCACCAATACAAAATCAGAGGTTTCCAAGTTGTAGACAGAACATGTTTTCACGCTAATCTTATATAGAAGCCCCTAGGGTTGGTGGTACAAATACATAGAGTTGAGCAAGCACAAGAAATAATGAAAGTGGTGTTGGAGGAGCTCATGGTCTTGCTCAATATGGCCTATGAGGTAATTGTGGAACTATGGGGTTACTGGTCCAGTCCAGTGGTCCTGGTACCCAAGGCAGATGGTTCTATCCAGTTCTGTGTTGACCAAAAGGTGTCAACATTTGCTGCATATCCATGCTACCATGCTGGTTAGGTGCATCTTGTACCTTCAGCATTTAAGGCCAGAGGAATCATACTGTAGATTCTGCAGATGAAAGTATGGTATCTACGCTTCTAAGGGTCCCCACATTGATAAGACAGCAGTGATTGCGGCCTGCCCAAGATCCAAGATGATGAGACAGTTTTTGTGATTGTCCGAATATTATCATACTGTAGATTTTTGCCAGTTACTGTATTTGGATATCACCTGTTGATTGAAAAAGGGAGCACCAGATCTGGTCCAGTGGACCGACCCCTGCTAAAATCTGCACTGTTTAGCAGACCCCCTTTTTTCTCCTTACTTTTCACACACACATTGGGCAAAAGGCTAGGGGCCACGTTGTCACAGGTGTAGGAAGCGGTGGACCACCTAAAATTAGCCACCGCGTAAGCACAGGATGGTCAAGAGAGAGTGTGTCTGGCCATCAAGTGTGTGGCCCTCATCCTCTGATATCATGTGTTGGGTGTGCCTTTACCATCTGTTGAGTGACCACACCCAACTTCATGATAAATTGCCAATGATCATTGTAATTTTGGAATTCTGCCCTTTATTTTGAGGTGGTCCATGGACTAGGTGTCCACGAAGTTAGAGCTACAGTACAATTATGAGGAGGTATGGGTATGGTCAAGCAGCAGGTTATGATTGGAATGGTTCTGTGCTCCAGTGAGCAGTGAAAGTATAAAGAGAGCAGAGGCACTTGAGAGAGAGATAAGCAGTACAGAAATGAGTTTGTGTGTGTCCAAGGGCCTGTTTGCATTGTTCTAAACCTGCCTTCCGTGTCATCATGTCCAGCCCAACCCATTCAAGTGTCACAGACCCATTAAAAGGTTTTACCATTCTGCAAAACAGGTCTGTGTCTCCGAAACGTCCTCCATTCAAAAAGACTCACGTGCATCAGAAAACTGCTTTATCTGATGTTTACAAAGAGCTGACAAGGTGAAAGTCTTTTTTTTTAATGATAAATGAGCATCCTTCAGAAAGCTTCAACATTTCAGTGATCATACTAGGTTTATTAATTTCTTTATGAGGAACACCCACCATAGGAGCTGTTACCATGGAAATCATCAACAGAACAGGTTCCTCGCATGCACATGTTATTGTACAAGCAGGGATGAGTAGATCAGTGTGTTGTCTTATTGACCACATTGATAACACAGAGCAGCCTGGCTGCAGCACAGCGCGCTGCTGATCAATAAAATGTGACTGACAAATTGAAAGCTGGAGGAGAAGCTAATAATTGTGACATCATAATGCCAGCTTACAAATCAGCTCTCAGGCTTTATGTCCTGCAGTGACAAGGACTAACAAGGATCATTCCCTGAGTATGCGGCAGAATCAGTAGAGAGTGATATAAAGTGAGACATTCAAGCATACACTGAAAACAACATGACGTTTAATAGTCAGCCGAAGTTATGAAAATAAATTTGCTGCCAAATCATTTACATTTATGGCAGGTGGCAGATGCCTTCATCCATGTGACCTGTAGAAGTGTTTTGAAGTCTTTATCAGTAGATCGATCCTGATACTGGTTCAGGTAGTCAGTCAGTCTTGTTTGTAATTGAAAAAGGGTAGGTATTAAAAGACTGCCAGGCAAAGACAGCTGTTCAGATATCTACATAGAAGGTCATTCCACTACCCAGGTGCCAGAACCCAGTCAAGTCTGCATGATGCCTTCCTTGTTCCGCGAGGGATCACGGACCCAGTTGAGCAGTGCTAGAGGAGCAGAGGGAACGTGCTGGGACATGCACATCAAAATTACAATTAAATAGCAAGCATTTAAGATTTATAGCATTTGCTTAGTATAATACTGATTCCATTATTTTTATATATTGTTTTGTCAAATATACATTCAACCCTTTTAATGACATCAATCCTTAAAAAAGGGAATATACGCACACACACACACACACACTAATGTAATCCGTCATATGATTATTTCATGGTTGAAGCCAACGTACATGTCTGTCCGTCTTTCTGTACAGCAGAACTCTCTGTCTAATTTAGTAATATAAAGAAGTAAAATTTAGTAAGTTGTACTTATATGTATTATGCCTTGTTTACATTAAGTTGTACTTCTCATTGTCAGCCAAACACACTCCCTGTTTAGTAATCGGAAAGTGAATCACAGATGAGAAATCGAAAAAGAAAATTGCATTAAGATGAAATTTTGTCCAGCGCATTACAATTTCTTGATGTATGAACTAATCCCAGTAAAAATATTCAGTTTAGCTTTTTTTCTAATTCATATCCATTGATGCAGGTGTTTGTTCACATTGAGCAAGTAGCTTATTTTAAATCCGTAGATTATTAAATCCGGTTCATAACATCACTATAACGCAACATTTTGATTTCACTTATGGTGCAGGTTAAACTTCAGGCAGATATCTAAGTTCTGCAAAAGTTTCCTTAAATTCTGTCCAGCGGCCGATTTAAGACGCGCCCACAGTTCGATGCATGAGCAGTACACTGGTCAAAACTTGCAGTTTATAATCTGACACTGCTCATAACTAATTTATGGCGCAGGCTTAACTTAAAGGCAAATACTCAAGTACGGCAAAAGTTTGATTAAATTCTGTCCAACAAGTTTTGCGTTCTGCTGTGACAAAATCTGGCTGGACAGACAGAAAATTTTCTGAGACGGCTTTCTGGCGTTTTAAATGTATGAAACAAAGATATAATTGAAAGAGCAAGTCCTGACCGACGTACAGACAAAACTTCTCTCTCTCTCTCTCTAGATTCTTTTCAAAGGTAAGGTGCTGGTTCATTTGTTTTTTGTTTTTTTTACTTTACAGCAGTGATTCCCTTAGTATGCGCTCATGCCAGTCTCAGAGATTTCTTTTTTCCCTGTTAAAAACGGTGTTTTCGTTGTGTTTACGTGTGTGTCTGTTTGTTGTGAAACTTAAAAAGTGATTCCGTTAGTATGCGCTCACGCCAGTCTCAGAGAGATTTCTTTTTTCCGTTAAAACTGTGTTTCCGCTGTGTTTATGCGTTTGTTGTGAAACTTTAAAAGTGATTCCGTGATTCCGTTAATATGCGCTCATGCCAGTGTCCGAGAGTTTTCTTTTTTCCTGTTAAAACGGCATTTCCGTTGTGTGTGTGTGTGTGTGTGTGCGTGTGTGTGTGTGTGTGTTTGTTGTGAAACTTAAAAAGCGAGGTGGGGAGAGGGAGGAGGAGTGTTACTGTGTAAAACGAGGCGAGGGAATGAGCTAATTCCACACACACACGCGGCGTCTGCATGCACCAACGGAAACACTTATCTGTCGGGATTTGTTTGTACTTTTTTTTAAAGGTAAAGTGCAGATTAATTTGTTTTATTTTCATTTTATAGATTGTATTAATTATTTTTATGTATTTATTTTTTGGGGCTGTGGAACGAGTAATTTGAGTTTTCATAATTTCTTATGGGAAATGATGATTTGGTGTGTTTTGGAACACGAGTCCACTTCCTGAACGAATTATGCTCGTAATCCAAGGTTCCACTATATATATATATATATATATACACACACACACATACATACACATACATACACGTGGACAAAATTGTTGGTAGCCTTCGGTCAATGAAAGAAAAACTCACAATGGTCACAGAAATAACTTTAATCTGACAAAAGTAATAATTAAAAAAAATTCTATGAATGTTAACCAATGAAAGTCAGACATTGCTTTTCAACCATGCTTCAACAGAATAAAAAAAAATAATAAAAAACTCATGGAACAGGCCTGGACGAAAATGATGGTACCCCTAGAAAATACTGAAAATAATGTGACCAAAGGGACATGTTAATTCAAGGTGTGTCCACTAATTAGCATCACAGGTGTCTACAATCTTGTAATCAGTCAGTGGGCCTATATATAGGGCTCCAGGTAGTCACTGTGTTGTTTGGTGACATGGTATGTACCACACTCAACATGGACCAGAGGAAGCGAAGGAAAGAGTTGTCTCAGGAGATTCAAAAGAAAATTATAGACCATCATGTTAAAGGTAAAGGCTATAAGACCATTTCCAAGCAGCTAGATGTTCCTGTGACTACAGTTGCACATATTATTAAGAAATGTAAGATCCATGGGACTGTAGCCAACCTCCCTGGACGTGGCCGCAGGAGGAAAATTGATGACAAATCAAAGAGACGGATAATCCGAATGGTAACAAAAGAGCCCAGAAAGACTTCTAAAGAGATCCAAGGTGAACTTCATGCTCAAGGAACATCAGTGTCAGATCGCACCATCCGTCGTTGTTTGAGCCAAAGTGGACTACATGGGAGACGACCAAGGAGGACACCATTGTTGAAAACAAATCAGAAAAAGGCCAGACTGGAATATGCCAAACTACATGTTGACCAGCCATAAAGCTTCTGGGAGAATGTCCTATGGACAGATGAGACAAAAATGGAACTTGTTGCCAAGGCACATCAACTCTATGTTCACAGACGGAAAAATTAAGCATATCAAGAAAAGAACACTGTCCCTACTGTGAAACATGGAGGAGGCTATGTTATGTTCTGGGGCTGCTTTGCTGCATCTGGCACAGGGTGTCTTGAATCTGTGCAGGGTACAATGACATCTCAAGACTATCAAGGGATTCTAGAGAGAAATGTGCTGGCAAGTGTCAGAAAGCTGGGTCTCAGTCGCAGGTCATGGGTCTTGCAACAGGACAATGACCCAAAACACAGCTAAAAACACCCAAGAATGGCTAAGAGGAAAACATTGGACTATTCTAAAGTGGCCTTCTATGAGCCCTGACCTCAATCCTATTGAGCATCTTTGGAAAGAGCTGAAACATGCTGTCTGGAAAAGGCACCCTTCAAACCGGAAACAACTGGAGCAGCTTGCTCATGAGGAGTGGGCCAAAATACCTGCAGAGAGGTGCAGAAGTCTCATTGACAGTTACAGGAATCGTTTGATTGCAGTGATTGCCTCAAAAGGTTGTGCAACAAACTATTAAGTTAGGGGTGCCATCATTTTTGTCCAGGCCTGTTCCATGAGTTCATTTTTAAAAATAATTCCATTAAAGCATGGTTGAAAAGCAGTGTCTGACTTTCATTGGTTAACATTCATAGAATTCTTATTTATTATTACTTTTGTCAGATTAAAGTTATTTCTGTGACCATTGTGAGTTTTTCTTTCATTGACCGAAGGGTACCAACAATTTTGTCCACGTGTGTGTGTGTGTGTGTGTGTGTGTGTGTGTGTGTGTGTGTGTGTGTGTATACACACACACACACACACACACACACACATACATATATACACACAGCTATTGAGTCCTTTAGACCAGCAGGCAAAGAGCAGAGACTCTTCTCCCTGCCATCAATAGAGCTGTTTTTGTAATGCCCCCCTTTCTCCAAACACTTAACCGTCCCCATAGCGAAAGCACAACCATAGATTTTGGAGGTCACTTTATTTCTCAGAAAATCAAAAAAAAAAAAAAAACATGTAGTAATGCTTCCCTTGAAATGAATGTAAATTTTTTACATGCTTGAAATAATTTATTTATTTATTCATAAATTTTTTGCTTCAACCCCCTCTTAAGACACTTTATTCTGAATCAGATGTTAATCGCACCATAGGAATGCGTTTTATTAGGGTTCAGAACTGCAGGACGTGCACCAGGAAGTACACTGAAGGCTTTGAGTGGCTTCAGAAATAGAAACCCTACTGATTCCTGCAAAAGTACTATTTACAAGTCATTTTGGGTTTTTTAAAATTTCTATAATTTATTTTTGCTTTGGTTGAAAATCAAAGTCCTTGAAATATTACTGGCAAAAAGAAAAAAAAAACAATCAAGATTTTTATTTATTTTTTATTTATTTTCTAGATCAAGGTGTTTCAGCTCAAGTATTTGAAGGTCCAGCTGAAGATGACTGAAAGATGATTACTTTCAGACATCTTACCGCTGGTGTTTCAATTATAGCTTTAAAATGTATAAAAAGACGTTCATTTAAAATTGTTAAAGTTTTTTTTTTCCCCCAAAAGTAATTCTTCATGTTACCACTAGTACAGTATAATGTATGATTTCAATTCGACATGGCGGGAATAAGCGCAACATTCTGTTTAGCAACAGTTAAATAGAAGGTTGCGCTTATTCCCGCCATGAATTTTGATTTTGATGCACGGAAATATCAATTACATTTTATCCACCATAAGTTAACGGGTCATTTTTAAATACATCAACTTGAATAAAATTCAGAAAGTGGGGCAACAAATATACAATAACTATCAAATGTCCATGTACTGTATCTGTAACCTAGATAAGAAATCTTTTAAGTGACTGCAATGTCACAGCAATGACTGAAAGCTATAAATAGAACATGGCAAATGCACAGTACAGGTACTCAGTAACTAGACGTGCAAATAGTAGTGTACTGTATATACAGCACATGAGTGCAATAATGGCATTATGCGGTTCAAAAGGCGCGGTATATATAAGTCTGTGGGCACTGAATATATACAGTAGCTATAGAATAGATAACCAAGATAGTAACTACACCAAATCACTGTGGACTTACACCTCCACGATTCATTTGGGAACATCAATTAGCCTAATCTGCATGTCTTTGGGCTGTATAAGGAAAACAGAGTCGCCAGAGGATGGGGAGAACATGCAAACTCCATACACACAGAGTTGAGTCTTTTTTTTTTAACTTCAGTCAAGGTAAGTGTTAATGATCTGACTCAACGCATTAAGCAGCTGGATTCTTACAGAAACCTAATGAACACTTAAATATAAACACTAAAGAAAGCAGTCAGGCGGAAAAGGTGCGAACACTTCATCCTTGAGTACGATGTGCGACGGGAACCAGTCAGAGTCGTAAGACAGCACACCTCCTCGGTGATGATTTGTTTTTATCTTCATATTCTTGCGATGTGATAAACAAATTCAGCTCAAGTTTCACTCCGTACAAATTTCTTTCCCGTGATTAATCGACATCCTTTTTTTTTTTTTTTTTACATGCCATTTAACCCGCCACAACCAGAAACTCGGAGCTCTGAATGTCTCAAAAGTACAATATTAATAACAACATGCATTAGTGAGACACAATGTTCCAATGTCTTACTAATTAGCAAATAAACTGCATGCAGTAAATGTTGAGACATACAGTAATTTAGAAACACTTCACCAACATTGTTTAGATGTGTGTATGCATGAGCACTATTTGCTGTTTGTCAGTTTTCAAATGTGACATCAGTCGTAATTGAACAAGTTGGCTGCGCTTTGTTCTTTCTGGGGAAAATTTAATTATGAAATGTACTGTACAAGGGGCGGCACAGTGGTGTAGTGGTTAGCACTGTCATCTTGCACCTCCAGAGTCTGGGTTCGATTCCCATCTCTGTGTGTATGGAGTTTGCATGTTCTCCCCATAATTGGTGGGTTTCCTCCGGGTAATCCGGGTTTCCTCCCACAGTCCAAAGACATGCAGATTAGACTAACTGGTGTTCTCAAATTGTCCGTAGTGTGTGTGTGTGTGTGTGTGAGCCCTGTGATGGATTGGCACCCCGTCCAGGGTGTACCCCAAGTCTCCTGGGATAGGCTCCAGGCCCCCCGAGACCCTGAATACAGAATAACGAGGTATAGACAATGAGTGAGGAAATGTACAAGGGATGTTCAAGTCAAACTAGGACTTTTGATTATACAGATTAAAATAACAACATCATTATATTATCATTATCATTATTTATTTCTCTATATAATCCCAGTACACTAATGCACTTATCCGAGTCTTTCACTAGTGCTTCAACACCATTAAGGTAGAAAGTTCTCAGTATGCCTGAGCCGTGATCGGACGGCCTGTCTGATTAACGTCTGAAACACCGGCCTCCCAGGAATGGCCCAAACAAGTTGAAATGTCTTGTTTCATCATGAACATGAATTTATGTGCATAAACACAGACTAACCCTTATAGCTATTATAGAAAGTACCCTTATATATAGATATATCTTATACAGATTGAATAGCTGTGGAGTTAAGGTGACAACCAGAATCACTTTATCCAACATCAATCTGAAGTCCTGACCTTTTCCCACCGGATGATGAAGAGTCACACTGTAGGATCCTGCATCAATTTTCCAAACAATATTTCCATCATCATTCTCATCCATTTCAAAGGGTTGTTGCATCCTGTCCATTAAGGCAACACATTTTCATCAAGTCATGCATTAAAAAAAAAAAATGTCTCCAGCATTCGGCACTATAAGATCAAAGTTAAATGGCATGCTCAGTGAGTCAACAATTGGTTCCAAATTCTGAGATTTGAACTCACACCCTTTCAGTCACGAGCACAAATGCTGAACTGCCGAGCTGCAACTGGTGAGGAGATTTACGCCCTGTCGCGTTGTGAATTCTCACTCTGTTGCTGTAAACCATCTGTGCGTATCACATGCGCAGGGTTTCAACACATATTCAGATGATCTCCAGGAGCATTTGGGGAACTAACTCCGTATAGCACAATTTATTGCTTCTTGAATTTCTTTTGGCTATAACTTCAAAAGCAGTCACGGCATCACACGAGGGGTCAGAAAAGTCTTGCAAGCAGTACAGATTGTAGGTCTTCTTGCGGATTATTCCCTCTTGTCAGCAAAAACAATGCATTTAATGTCATTTGGGAGAAACTGCTTTAGATAGAAATGTTTCAAAGCATCTTACATCAGGCTAAAGGTTTCTCTGTGTATTTAGCTGATTACATTCGTCATTGGAAATCCGGCTGTGGGTGGTGAACTCGAGAGAGAGAGAGAGAGAGAGAGAGAGAGAGAGAGAGAGAGATAATGCTGGCGACGGTTTTGCAGGAAGATGAGGATTCCCATCTCGAGCCAGATTCTATTGATGGGACTCCATCTGTTGTTGATTAAAAACACCTTCGACTCTTTCAGCCTTCACTGATTTATATATCCTGGCCATATGCTGAGGATTCCTCATGCTGGATGTAGTTTCTGTACATTGGTTCATTACTAAAAACTTCTAATGTGACACTCGATAAGGAACCCGGCCAAGGTTTGTTTAGGCACATAAATGGAGGACTCATTTCACGGTAGGACATTTTATATACTGTAGCTTCCTGACAAACTTCCGTTCAAATCATCCGTGCTAGGCCATTAAAGCTGATTAAGACAACATGGACACATGTCTAATAGGCGAGCTCCAGAGTTACCGAAATACCCTGATTATTGGAGAATTATACATCTAAGGGAAAAGCTATTGCATGTAACTTGCACTTGTTTTGGGGTGTGCCATCATGGGAACATAAGCAATGACAGAGTGCTGCAGTAACTGTATATGATGATGATGATGATGATGTTGATCCTTACACCAAAGAAAGAAATACAATTTTATGTCTTCATCAATCGCTATGTATGACCAAGTCTAAACATCTTGACAAGGCCGAACAAACAAATAAATAAATGCAGTGATGAATACAAATGTAATCCCTTCTGGAGGTGAGGTCTCGCAACCCCCCCCCCCCCCCGAAACAAATGGCTTTCCACTGTCGCAAACAAATTATGAACTGATCCCAGACGTACATACAACTTAGCCAGCGTTCAGTTTGGTTAGCTTGTACTGTATGCCGATGAAATTTCTTGCATGATTTCAGTTCTTAAGGCAGCAACTCCACTTTATAATAAAAAAATCATCACCTTATAAGAGTCACAATTATTGGAAAAAACCTAAATCTAGATCTGAACCTGGGTCAAAAACTCTAATATATGATTAAATCTCGGCAGAAAAGAAAAGAAAAGAAAAGAAATCATGAATGAATCAATGGATCACTTAAACTCCTGGTGAAGTTGCATTGTAAAAATTAGACAGCAGTAATCAGAGCTATGTTTATGAGTAAAAAATAAAAGCAATGTGTTTATCAAGCAGATTCGAGGTCATACTCAGAGCCTTTATTAGTAGAGCATGTGATATGCAGTAGGAAAAAGATGGAGAAAACAGATGCAACGTAGGAAAGCTGCAAAAACATTTTTTAGCAGAGACTCGACAGCCTCTTAGAGCTCACAATCCTATTGCAGGACTGTGAGAATGTGCTTATGGCGAGGTGAGAAAATACACCGGTTTAGTGGCAGCAGACGACAGAACTTCAAGAAAGTTTCCATGTTTAAAAACTCTTGACATGACATGCATTTTTTGATTCTTCTGTCACTTTTTCGATCTGTGGAAACATACCGGAAGGATAGCACACCCACAATCACAGAGATGAAAAACTAAGTAAAGCACAACAGTGTGTTTCCATCTGTTAAGAAGCTGAGCAGCGAATTAAATCTAAACAGAGAGTGTTCCTGGCAAATGTTACTGTTTGAATTCTTGGCTGTTACAGTATGTTGTGAAAACTGCCAGACTAAAAATATTGTAATATTTGGCATCGTCAAAAGCCAACTGAAAATAGAATACGGGCAACATACATGGGGTAAAAATTATATTTTAAGACTATTGCTCCGTAAATAATGGGTGTATTATAGTATTCATGCCATTGTGTTTCAATGAATCTCACAAAATTTGCTCATCAGATCAAAGAAGCATAACAAAAAAAAAAAAAAGGATGATTGTGTTGATTGACCACATACATCTTTATAAAAAAAAGAGAAAGAAATACAGTGGAACTTTGGATTATGAGCATAATTCATTCCAGAAGTGGACTTGTGTTCCAAAACACTCGTAAACCAAATCATCATTTCCCATAAGAAATAATGAAAACTCAAATTATTCGTTCCACAGCCCCCAAAAATAAATACATAAAAATAATTAATACAATCTATAAAATGAAAATAAAACAAATTAATCTGCACTTTACCTTTAAAAAAAAATTACAAATAAATCCCGACAGATAAGTGTTCCGTTGGCAGGCGCCGTGTGTGTGTGTGTGTGTGTGTGTGTGGAATTAGCCCCTTCCCTCGCCTCGTTTTACACAGTAACAGTCCTCCTCCCTCTCCCCACCTTGCTTTTTAAGTTTCACAACAAACACACACACACACACAACAGAAACACCGTTTTAACAGGAAAAAACTCGTAAACTAAGACTTGCTCGGTTTTCCGATTAAAAATGTATTAAAAATCTTTGCTCGGTTTGCGGAACACTCGTAAACCACGTTACTCGCAATCCGAGGTTCCACTGTATCCAGATTCAAGGCAACAGGTAGATCAACTAACAAAGCATAAACTTTGAAAGTTTAAAAAAAACTTTTTTTAAAAAGATTTTAAAAAAAACAAGATAAAGCAACAAAATGAAAGCAAGCATTCTACCACCAAAAGAAAGTTCTCCCCATGGAGGACAAGTGTAAACAGAACAGGACGTGCCAACTAGTACACTTATATAGGCCATCCTCAGGTTCAGGTAATCTTCCAATTACCACACCACAACCACACATAACCACACCACAAGGGGGAGACAGACTGACCAAACATCAAACAACAACTTCCTTGGCCTGATTGTACTAATCTGTATGAAATTAATTAATTTGTTTATTCAGGAATTACTTGGTCCTGGTACTGTTGTTGATGGATCCTAGGGATGCGTTCACATTACAAGCCACGCAGATCGGATTTGCATGTCATGACGGTTTGGTTCATCATTATGAGCGACTGGGTCTAACGTGGACAAATATGTCCTTTAAAATGGCAAGTATGGGCACATCAATATGTCTATCAATTTATCTAGGTTACAGCAGGTCTAAACATGTTATATTTGTGTGATATTGATTTCAAACAATGGATGGAATTTTAGCAACAAAAAAAATTTGCTTGGAGTTCTGCTCTGGAGGACAACAAGGAGTTAGTCGACTGTATTTGTTAAGGTGCAGAAGATGGAAAAAAGCCAGACCCATAGCTTTAGTTGTTTTATCAATGACATGTCAATGACAAAAAGTTGCATGGATTCCGATGTGACTATTCTCATTCAGGTTGCATTAGCACATATACATTAGGATACAGCGGTGCCTCTGCATATGAATTTAATCTGTTCCGGAGGCGAGTTCTTAAGGCATTCGTATACCGAAACGCATTTTCCCTTAGGAAATAATGTAAATGCAGATAATCTGTTCCAGACACCCAAAATATTACCAATATTACAAATTTTCAACAATATAATCAATAATTTTGTGCGTAAAAACAAACAAAACATTTAGAAAAGACATGTAAATGAAGTAAATAGACATTAAACCTCATTTGACTTTAATTTATGATTCCTCTCGGCACCGGCTGCTTAGAAAGCGAACCTGAAAGCGGCTCCCTTTTCTCCTTGCTACCATCCTTGGGACCAGTGGTGCTACTGTATGTCTTCATTGAATCTTGAAAAAATCAAAATGCAAAAATCTCACAAAAAATAATATGTAAACTCGCTTTCAATTGCCTTCCCAACAAGTTTTTACAGCTTACAGAAGGAGCCACGACTTATCCAGTGTTCAGTTTGGCTTGGTTCGTTCGCTGGTGTGCCAAAAATGCTTCATATGCTGAGGCAAATTTCTTGCAGAATTTCAGTTCTTAATGGAAAAATTCATGGGGGTGGGGCGTTTGTATGCAGATGTACCACTTTATATGTATATCCGATCTAGGACCACGTGAAAAACATTAGATTTGTGCATTCAGACATCCTTAAAAAAACAAACAAATCTGTGTCACATTAGAGTAAAGAAATCAGAATCGAGTCACTACAGGCTGGTAATGTTAACGTAGCCCAAGTCTGTCCAGGAAGGCATGAATACACACTTTACCATCAATTAAGTTATGTCCTGTTCAACTCAAGTAATCACAAATTAGTCTTATTAATACGTATTTTTACATGTATTATACCATACGTCTTCAGATGTATTATGTTCATTTTGAATTCAGAATATCAGGAAGATGCCAAATCTAATCAGGCTAGCTAACATTTAATGTGCACTGGAGCCTTGTAATTAAGACTTTGACCTGTGGGAAATAGGATGAGAAAGCACCTGAAGAGAGAGTAAATCCTAAGCCATATGTCAGGTGGAAAAAAGAAATCATGGTGAGCAAACAACCAACCAGTTTGATTTGACAAAATCATGGCATGCGAGCTACGGCCCTGGTAGAACATGAAAGATTTTCAGACATTTCAACCCACGTTTATTTATTTATTTGTTTGTTCAGTCTTGTCTCTTGTCTGAATTCCAGACCTGCAAAGTTTACAACGAGACAACCTGAGACACTTCACTCTCATGGCATGGCACGGCACTTCACACGTTCTGCATTTCCATAATTCTTCAACACATTCAATATCTGAAGTCATTGTGTACACTTCAGCAGAGCGGAAAAACACTCAGGTATCACAATCAGCTTGACTTGTAGTCTGGTGTCTGGCAGCTTAGCCTAACTGTAAATTGGCCGGATATTTATGCAAGTGTTGCCAGCTTTATTGTGACTTATATATATAGATAGAGAGAGTGCTTTATCGTCACTACATAGGCTACAGTGAACAGTATTGGCCGTGATAGTGTTAAAAATAGAGTTAGGTTGAATAAAAATGTAACACAGAGCAAGATATGAACAGTATGATCGAACAATCCATCCATCCATCCATCCATCACTCCATGCACAGGGAGCCTGGAGGCTATGTCAGGGAACTCAGGGCACAAGGCAATGTACACACTGGATTTGGTGCCAACCCATTGCAGTGCACAAGCACACACATTGACACGCTCAATCATACACTACGGGCAATTTGAAAACAGCAGGCAGCCCACACAGCATGTCTTTGGACTGTGGAAATAAACCGGAATAATTACCTGGAATAAACCCACCAAGGATGGCGACAAACTCCATGCACAACCCTGAAGGTGTGGGGTAACAGCAAGCCACCGTGCCACTTTTCAGATGATACAATGCAATAAAAATAACAAGTACAAAAGCACTTGGAGATGTCTTATGGGAAAGCAGTGCACTTGTGGATAAATATGTAAATAGAGATGCATGAAAAACTCCATAGATGTGATAACCTGGTCATTCAGGACATTCAGGTCGTCAGCTGACTTGACATTTTATTGCCACATGACGTTGCTGAGTCTCGACCTGAGCGACTGAAGCAACCCCAGATCATAACACTGTCTTCAGAGGCTTATACAGTGGATACAATGCATGATAGGTGCATCGCTTTGCCAATCTCTCTGGAATAGGGTCAATCTGGACTCATCAGATCACATGACCTTTTACTATATGCTTCCTAGCAAACCGAAAGCTTTTTTTTTTTAGGGGTGGTCTTACTAACAAGTGGTTTTCTTATGGCCACAAGGCACAGATTGTTTAGTCCCAATCCTGTAAGTTGGTTTCTACTGGTAATTTTGCACAATACAATTTCAACAGGAATTCAAGTGATCTCCATTAATCATGATATTTTTTTCAAATTTGAGTCATTTAAAATCTCCTTAATTGTTTTCTTTACCGATAAATTGACCCTTCTGAAATTAATCTTTTTTTTTTTTTTTGGAAAAAAGATGAAAACATGAACACACATAGTAGGCTCAGGATCAAACCAGCTATGGATGACTTGTCCTGCTTGTTTGTTTCCCTGTGCACCACTTGACCGCAGCAGCTAATCCAGGCCACACTACTCCACTCGCATCACCAATGTTCTACTACATTCATTATTTCATTCATTCATTCATTCATTATCTATACCCCTTGTCCTATACGAGGTCCCAGAGGGCATGCAACCTATTCCAGGAGACTTGACCATGGACATGAGGGGGTACATGCAACTGGAATCCCAGTTAGCTTAACCTTCATGTCTTTGAACTGTCGGAGGAAACCGGAGTACTTGGAGGAAACCCACCAAGCACATGGAGAACATCCAAACTCCATGCACACAGACCCTGTGGTAGTTATCAAACCCTCAACCCTTAAAGTCCAAAGCCACCATGCTTACAAATGTTCCACCACAATGCCAAAAAAATAAAGTCCCTTACCTGAAGACACCTGTCAAACCCGACTCTGTGCCGCATTTCCTTTTGAGCGTCTGGCACGGCTCGATTTATTTCACCATCCATAAAGGTGGAAGGAATTAAGATGCGCATCAAGACTCTCCGCTGTCCTGCACCCAGGTGCTGGACTCGATGTCCCCTGGCTGTCCAAACGGCTGAGTCACTGGCCGTCTTTAAATGAAGACTAATTACCCTCTCCGTTATTAAACATTTAAATGAGCACAAAAAAAAAACTTGGCCTAAATTCCTCATTTCATTTTAGCAGTATACCTACAGTAGACACTGTCCTGTTTATATGCGTGTGTGTGGTTTTGATAGCGCCAAAAAAACAAAAAGAAAATGTACAAAGTGAAATGACTGTGTTTGAAACTAGCCTCGTTTCCTTCAAGTTCAAAGTTGCTAGCAAGAGGGTATTCGTGTTCTACGTTTTAGCCTGGATGATGCTATCATGGCTAATTTGGTATTTTCCACTGTCTCCGGGGTAAAATGCTGCCAGGACGACTGATGATTGCGCCATGATCAGAGGCATCAGGGATCAGCAACACTGGCCTTATTTCAAATTCAGTCAAAGCTTTCTCCCTAGATGGAAACAACTCTAAAGTTTTAGATTTATTATTTTTTTCGATGGAGGAACTCTCGTCTCCGAATCCTGCTTTGAATAGTCTGGTACAAGATTCTTGACTCCTCGCTCCGTTTGTCGTAGATCCGCTGAACGCCTTGGCAGCGGGCACCTTGGAAGAGGAATGTTTTAATCTGCTCGGAGTGCTAACGCGCACTCCGGTGAGGATTTCAGGCAGCCAGGGGTGAACGAACGAGTGCACACAAGTAACCACGGAGATCAGGCACTTTCCAGGTGTGACGTGTGACAGGACCTTTCCAGGGACCCTTGGAGCACGTGCAGCCTAATGATTAATGATGCTTAGATTCCCGAACAGCTGCCAATCTAATGCTGGCCCTCAAAAAAGCATGAAGCCGAAGGATTTACGCCTCCACACAGGGAGCCTGGGACTTTTTATAGATGCAGCGCTGAGCAGATTAGGGACCGGGAGATGCATAAATCATAGTTTGGCGATGAGTCGATGGCACTGATTCGTTCATTTATCTCGGAGATCTAACTGTGTATCATCAAACAAGGGAGGCCCGCTTGCTTGCTTACATACAAATGCACACACTCAACCTCACACACGGAGTAAGAAAGCAAAATGATGTGGAATAATGCGGGAAGGGTGCGAAACGGGAAGCGCTGGGTGCTGACGCTGATGCTTTAAATACACTGCAAACTGGAAGGTGTGAACGTGCAATTAAAAGGTGAGGCTACTGCTCATACATCGCGTCCTCACTTCTCTGAAACTACATCTCTCACACACACACTCACTCACATAATCAGGGCAGCTAGACGAGGGTGTTATATTTATTCATCATTCTTTTGCCCCTTAGAGATCCTGCCCGTTCAGGTTCAGGGAGACTATGAAAAATAAATCTGAATTAAACTGCAGTTAAAGCAGTTTGTGTCTGTGTGTTTGGGGAGGAGAACGTGATGACTTGACCCTCGGAGGCTAATTAAAATAGAGAAGCAGCATAATGCTGCAGCTCCTGTGGCTTGAGCGGCACAGCTGGCACCGCCAAGGACCTGAGAGAGCGAAGAATCAATTCAGAGAGTCTGGAGGGGAGTTCACACTAAAACAAGACACACACACACACACACACACACACACACACACACACACACACATTTCACATCAAGCAACTGAGTTCGGACCAAAGGTCACTGAAAAAGCAAAATCAGTAGCTCTCATGTGAGCGCACACACATACTGTACAGACCTGATCGATTCTTTTGTAAGGAACATGGACATATTCATAGACGCACCCACACACAAACACACACACACTGTACACAAAAGGGCCATAATTGGCCAGTTGGCCTTTTTCCTTATAGCCAATTGTCTCTCACTTCGTCTCCGCCACACTCCGTCTTCATTTTGGAAAGGAAGATGCTGTCACATGCACATCCTTAATCACACAACTACTTCCTGGGCAATGAGTATGTTTACTTGTACACTGCAAACATTAGCATACCAATGTGTCACTAGCATGCAACTAACAAGACTATGCTACGCTACTTGAAACAGCACAGAAAAGAACAAGTCAAGTCTACTGCGCCGCTCAAACTGCCCATTTAACCAAGACAACCAACTTAATTTAAAGTTCTCATATTTTCTTCTTTATTTACCAACTTAGCACAGGTCTCAGAGTTCCCCAAAAGTGTCTCTGTGTGTGTGTGTGTGTGTGTGTGTGTGTTTGTTTTAATGCTTCAGCTCAAATACCACCAAGATATACAGTGGTGTGGTGTGAAAAAAGTGCCCCGTCACTGATTTCTTATTTTTTTGCATGTTTGTCACACTTTAATGTTTCAGATCTTCAAACAACTGTACAGTTGCATCTTGCAGTTTTTAAATGAAGGTTTGTTGATTATTAAGTGAAAACAAAATCCAAAACTCCATAGCTCTATGTGAAAAACTGTTTGCCCCTAAACCTAATAACTGGTTGGGCCACACTTACAGTAGCAGCAACAACTGCAATCAAGCACTTGAGTCTGTTACAGCGCTGAGGAGGAATTTTGGCCCACACGTCTTTGCAGAATTGTTGTAATTCAGCCACTTTGGAGGGTTTTCGGGCATGAACCGCCTTTTTAAAGTCATGCCACAGCATTTCAATTGGATTCAGGTCAGGACTTTGACTAGGCCACTCCAAAGTCTTCATTTTGTTTTTCTTCACCAAGTGGACTTGATGGTGTGCCTTTGGATTATTGTCCTGCTGCAGAACCCAAGTTCGCTTCAGCTTGAGGTCACACACAGATGGCCGGATATTCTCCTTCAGGATATTTTGTTACACAGCAGAATTCATCTTCCAGGTCCTCAAGCAGCAAAACAGCCCCAGACCATCACGCTACCACCACCATATTTTACTGGTGGTACAGTATGATGTTCTTTTTCTGAAATGTGTTGTTACTTTTACGCCACACGTAACGGGACACACACCTTCCAAAAGGTTCAACTTTTGTCTAGTCAGTCTACAGAGTCTTCGGGATCATCAAGATGTTTTCTGGCAAAATTGAGACGAGCCTTTATGTTCGTTTTGCTCAGCAGTGGTTTTCGTCTTGGAACTCTGCCATGCAAAGCATTTTTGCCCCCAGTCACTTTCTTATGGTGGAGTCATGAGCAACTCACCTTATGGTTTGGGGGGGGGGGGGGGGGGTAGTTGACACTGCAAATATTGACTCTTGACATGTACTTAATTTAATTGGCAATAAAAACCTTTGGCACTTATGAAATGCTTGTAAAAACCCTAAAGCCGCAAACTTTGTGAAATTTAACATTTGTCATTCACAAAACTTTTGGCTAAAACCTTGGCTGTATACCTTAAACTCCTCCTCCAAATGTGCTATTTCAGTGTTTATGAAAATGAGGTACTGCTGAGCCAAACCCCTTCAGAGAGCACCAGAGCTGATCCAAAAGCTGGGAGAGCGGCTCTTCTTATATGATGAACTTAAACTAATCATGTATTAAAAGACTGTGGGGAATAAGTGAGTGCGCATGGGAAGGGTGATTCTAAGCAGGCATGTAGTCAAGATTTTGACATGGACAAGTGGTGGTGTTCTCTCATCACGTGTAAAAATGTGATTTGATGCTGATGAGCATCTTCATTTTCTATCCATGAAGTCTTGTCTTAGCATTAAAGGGATAGTTTTCTTTCTTAAATCAAACCTGAGGTGTATACCCTGCAAAAAACACCTTAGCAAGGGAAATATCTGGAATATTGTTCAATTGTTTTCAATTTCTTGAAATAAGATTAAAGATTAAAACAAACTAAATACTGTACATTTTATTACAGATTATTAAGCTCCTTTCTAATCAAACTTCCCTAAAATTTTAAGCAAACATTTCTTGTTTTATTGGCAGATGATTTTGCTGGTTTTAGGAATTGATTTCTTGAAAGAAGCAAAATTCTCTACCAAAACAGCAAGAAATGTTGCCTTATGCACTATGTGGAGCGGATTGGAGAGCCGCACCATGAGATTATTATTTTTTTATAGGAGCCCTAATGCAGGACTTCAGAGGGGATCAATGAAATAGGAGTTAGTGAGAGTGCTTGTGATACGCACGGGAAGAAATTTTAGTTTGGAGATAGCGTGGGATTATTAATTAGAAACTTAAAAGGAAACAAAAGTAAACAAAACATAAACAGAGCTCCGCCGTCTACGCGAAAACATACCGGGCTCTGGAAACTAAAACAAAACTTGTATCCTCTCGGGGCTTATGCCCTTACTGAGGATTTATGGGAGAGCGAGGGGTTGTCTTTTTTTTGGCACTTTTATAATTTAAGGTGAGAGCGCACGCTAAACTGATGTGTATCGCTTTCTCTCCCTCTCTCTTCCTCTCTTTTGCTGGTGTCTTAAAGAGGCAGAGGCTGGGGCTTAGAGTATCTATCTATGCATCTATCTATCTTTCTTTTCTTTGGCCCTGATACCTTACTTGGTGCTACCTAAATGATCACACGAAGTGCCGCGGTATCAGGACCCTTAAATAAAGACACCGCCAGGTGAGGCGCATTCACGCTGATTGCGGCGTTGCCTGGCAACCGTGTGTCTATAAATGGCCGCGCCTTTGCCTGCTCAGAACTCCGCGTGGTAGCAGCCTGCAGATCTGCCCATTCTGAACAGTGCAAAGCATTGTCACGCGGTTCTGCCCCTCGTGAGACAATAACATCTACAAATGTTCAGATTTACAGTTGTAAAATGTACAATGTAAAATGTATAATGTAAAAATATATAAATGTATAAAATGCATAAATTATATGGAATGTGCAATATAAAGGGGTGTAAGAGTGAAAAGATAAGACAAATACTGTAGGTATGACAGCATCAGTATAAGTACAGTAAAACATGGAGTATAAAAAGAAATACTTAATAAACTTGTATTTGGTTTGTTGTAAACTTATTTTAAGAAAATATACATAGTTTTGGCTAGAATCAAGAATATTTCACTTGCTAAGATGTCATTTATTTATTTATTTATTTGCAGTGTATAAGCACATTTCTGTAGGTCTTGCTTAC
Organism: Clarias fuscus; assembly: GCA_030347435.1. Lineage (NCBI taxonomy): Eukaryota > Metazoa > Chordata > Actinopteri > Siluriformes > Clariidae > Clarias > Clarias fuscus. The sequence goes on from CM059208.1 coordinate 25,298,739, forward strand.
TATAAATTTTTTTGCTCTGCACACTGACCATGAACTGGGACTATAGCACACTTTAAGTACAGTGGAACCTTGGATTACGAGTATAATTCGTTCCGGAAGTGGGCTCGTATTCCAAAACACTCGTAAACCAAATAGACTTTTCCCATAAGAAATAATGAAAACTCAAATTATTCGTTCCACAGCCCCAAAACAATAAATACATAAAAATAATTAATACAACATATAAAGTAAAAATAAAACAAATTAACCTGCACTTAACATTAAAAAAAGTAAAAATAAATCCAGACAGATAAGTGTTTCCGTTTGTATTGGTATGCGCGCGTGTGTGTGTGTGTGTGTGTGGAATTAGCCCCTCGCCTCGTCTTAAATAGTAAAACTCCTTCTCCCGGAACGGAATCACTGCTGTAAAGTAAAAAATAAAAAATAACAAATAAACCAGCACCTTACCTTTTGAAAAGAATCGCGACAGAGCTGAGTTTTCTGTGTAAATAAAGCGTGTATGCAGCCGGGGAGATCTGAGATGTGTGTGTGTGTGTCTGTGTCAAATTACGCACACGCACACGCACACACTTGAGAAAAGTGTGTGCGTGTGTGTGTGTGTGTCAGTGTGTGTGGGGCACAGTGTCAAATTACGCGTGCGCACACACACAGAAGAGAGAGGGAGATGTTGATTATACCAGTAAGAGACGAGCACTAAGACGCAGCAGGGGAGATGATTACCCATAATTCCCGCAGCGCAAGAGAGAGAAAAATCCTTGGCTCAGTTGTGATCACTTGCCGCTTGGTGTCAAAATAAGAGTCTCATGCGTGATACATGATACTCGGCACTCGTAAACCAATACTTGCTCGGTTTACGATTAAAAATTTATTAAAAATCTTTGCTCGGTTTGCGGAACACTCGTAAACCGCATTACTTGCAATCCAAGGTTCTATTGTAATTGGAGCCAAATTCCACAACCCACATTCCATGCAAAAATGCATTCCAAAGTTCGACTAAAACTGCTGTAGTGCTTCTACAATCGCACAGAGCTAAATCGAGGTAGTATAGTTTAAACGTATTTCCTCTAGTATTGCTAACTGGAAATACGGCTAGTTCTGGGGAAAGAAAATAATTAAGTTTCTACTAAATACACTTTAACTTTGAAAGACTGTAGAACACTCAGAACATTTCTATTCTTATTGTTTAATCAGGCTGGACGCTCTCTGCAGATAGATGTTGGATTTCTCTGCTTTCTGCTGCAGTGTAGTGATGTATGGATGCACACTGATGCATGCATTTAGGCTGTTGTACGAATATATGGTCCGGCTAGACTGGCTGCCCTTGGTGTGTGTGTGTGTGTGTGTGTGTGTGTGTGTGTGTGTGTGTGTGTATGTGTGTGAGAGAGAGTCTTGTGAATAATGTATGTGTAAAACTTGTAGAATCTGCCACTGCATGCTTTATTTAACTCTCTCATGAGGCATTTCTTTCTCCCCATTCACGCTCAGCATGAACCCAATGCCTGTTGGTTTTCCATGTCTAACCCGAGGGATGATTAAAGAGGGATTTTGGGCTCCTTTGTAAATTTTTTCCCTTACGACAAGCAGTAAATTAGCATGTTACAACTACAAATTAGCCCCTAAATGAGTGGGACTGGGCTCAAGCAAAAAAAAAAAAAAATTGTTATCCTGTGGTTTCACCATTAAGTAGTTAGCCGCAATAAATGATTTGAACTGAACCCTTTAATTTGAGTGGAACCCTTTTAAAATTCCTACTCTGCCCATTTTCGGGTGCTGTTTATAGTCTGACTGTGGAAGATAAATATGCTTACTTACGGTAGAAAATGCAATATTCAGGAACGTCCAAGACAGTGTTTACTCTGAGAGAGAGAGACAAACAAATATTGACCAAAAAAGTTAAAATTTATATTATATTGTTTAATTTTAAGGGGTTGGGGTTTTGCAGGGGCCAGAGCCACCGTGGTGGAACCTAGGGAAACCCAAAACCTAATGTTAAAAAATTAATGTTATAGCTGATCAATGTAGTATACAATTCACCATATCAAACTGTTTCCACATATGTAGCATGTGCTCTTACCAAACTTTTTTGTATGTCATAATATCTACTTTTTATATGCTGTGTGGTATGAAAAACAATGAATACAAGGTTAATGAAAAGGTGTAAAGATTTTAGATATAAATGGGCTATCAGTGCAAAAGTTAGTACATCTTCTGATGGTTGTTGTAAACCATACAACATGACCATGAATTTTGGCCTTCTTATGGTTGTCTTTCCAGATAACAATGTCTTGCTTTGATAATGACAGCAGGTCATATAGCGATAGGACATGACAGGTGATCCTTCAGTCTTTCACACCCAATTAAAATTCAACCAACTTTATCCTGTGGCAGGGATGCCAAGTGATGCAACTGGAGCTCAAACCTGAATCACAGCTTTGGGCTGCACCGTTATAAGGCCCGAAATCCTGATATCCTTATTTTTGGATTCTACATGAATGACAGCTTGATGTTGGAGAGATGCTGTCAGGATATCTCTGTTTCAGATGCTACACTATTTCCCAAATATTTCTCAGTTTCAGTAGTGCAGCTCTGGGCAATGGTTTGGCATTGCTCGTTCCAAAGCCATGGATAATTACAAAAAAAAAAAAAAAAAAACACCACATTGTGTATTGCTAGAGCTGTCCAAGGTACTCCAGCTGGCTCTAATTATCTATATGCCGAGGTTGGGTTCCAGAAAGTTCCCAACCTTTTTCCCCACCATTTAAGTTTTAAAATATTATAATAATTAGTTTGTGCATCAGACAAACAGCTGCCAAATGCTTTAAGACAAAAGTCCAAAAGTGGCCCTGAAACAAGCAAAGCAAAACTAACTACAGTACAAAAAAACATTACTTATAAAATGCATAGGCTGCACTTAATAGATCCAGTCTTGGCATTGTTTAAAAGCCGACCTCATTATTTAGTCCAGAATTATAAATATGCAGCAGATGGAAAATATTGCATTAATGTGGACTTATTTACCATCATGAGAAAACAAAAATCTTGGACCCAGTTGAATCGTTCTTCCATTTCAGTCCTTCCATTTTGTTCTGATGATTCAGAGAACATATTTATTATGAGAGCTAAATAGTTCTTTCACAGGACTAGTAATGCTTTTTTTTTTCACTGAACATGGTGTATTTTTACCCAATTAAAGATAGTTTAATTGGGTTACCTTGGTGTAATTCCTAACACCCATAAGAATTTGTTCTAAGGTAAACCATAGTACATATCATACAGTAACATACCACAATATCACGATGGCAGGCAATATACTGTAGGATATTATAAAATACCAAGGTGGATACCATGATACCTATTGTCCATGGTGTGTAGAAAACTTTGTATTAACCTTTGGTGGGTACCATAACTGGTAAAATGGCACTGCAGAGATAACTATATAAATATTACCATCATGGTATTTATATATTTTTGACAGTATCGTGGTACATGTTTCATAGTACTATACTGCGGTAAATGGTAGAACTGTATACCATACTATATAGTTCACTTAACATTCTAGAGAAGTATGTACTATGGTACTGTCAAAAATAGCATGGTACTATCCCCACCTTTGCACACACACACACACCTACAGGAACATCGCTAAGAAATCTGGTCTTTTTTGTATTGCTAATCATGAGCTGAAAGTCATCTGAATGTCGAAAAAAAAAAAAAAAACTAAAAAGGGAACTTTGTGTAATAAGTCCCCTTTAAATCAACTTTTTGCATGTGATTATCTTTTAACCGGCTGGAACTTAGATTTTACAGTAGGTTATAATATTTGGTTTAAAAAAAAATATCTCATGGAGGTTATTAGCTGTAAGAAGGAATTTAACTACATTTACTGTAGGTGAGTTTCTCAAAAATACTGTATACACAAACTATTTTTAATTGAAACATCGGCACAGAAATACGGCAAGTGTAAAAGCATGACCAAAAGTTTGTGGACACAAGAGACCAATATATAATTTTTAAAGACTGAATTATATATTTAGTCCCTCTTTATTGATGTGAGCTGTGTGCAGGACACTGAAGTTACTCCATACGAGTCCTGCCAGACCATGCTGGAAATTGTTAGCGCCTTTTAGTTCCAGTGAAGGGACATTTTAATGCTAGAGCGTATAGTCAGGTGTGTGCATTACTTTGACTATATACTGTAATTGCATTAGAGAAGTATGTTAAATCAAGCATACAAGGTTAAAATACAAACAAATCTTCCTCATGTAACTGATAGCTGGACTGCTATAGATTGGCTATCTAGTACATCACCTTTATTTATTTATTTATTTATTTACGTTTATTTATTAAAGCAGCATCCTCATGGACGTGCCTTAAGAGTGCAATTATACATTGATAGTGATTTCACAGCATGTGTAGGAGTCTGATATTTGTGTGTGTGTGTGTGTGTGTGTGCATGTGTATACTTCACACTTTGCCCCTGCTCCGATATGCGTAGGTGTGTTTGTGTTTCCAGACAGCATGTCTGTGTTTATTCGAACGCAAAATAACAATGAGATCAAGTGCGATGGACGAGTAGGTCTAGGGTCATACTGTACCACTGCTCTACATGTGTGTGTGTGTGTGTGTGTACAATAGTGGTCATCCTCAAGGACAAGAAACAATGCTTTACTTCTTCTGCCTCCAACTGTGTGTGTGTATGTGTGTGTGTGTGTGTGTGTGTGTGTGTGTTGTGTGTCTGAGTCATATTTACACACTTGCACAAAGGGAATTATTTAGCCTGTAGTAAAAGAATTCACACTGAGCATTGTTTTTCCAAATGAAAATGAAACAGCAATATCGAGGTCAGCTGGTGAGATCTTCACAGCGCTACTGTGTTTTCTTAGATTTATGAAAAAAAACCTCTGGATTAAGATTACTTTACATGACCATTAAGTTTACAAGTCAAGGGAAATTACTTGTATTTATACAGCACATTTAAAAGACAGTGGCATGAAGAAATGAAAGCATGTAAACACATTCAAATGCCTGGAAAACTAATTAACAGTTTCGGGGCAGAACTCGATAAATGCCATTTTTGAAATTTTTACTAATTTTGACAAATTATTTTCCTCTGGCACGCAATGCTGTCTATTAAAAAAAACATTTAATTTGCAAAGGGCTACATATTCTTCTTTTAGAAGCTTTACCTTACCCCAGCATTAATGAACTACAGGTAGGCATTGCTTAATGTTCAAGATATGTTCTGACAAATTGGATATTTTGCAAACATCATGTCATATACTTAACAAAGCTATGTGGGATACTATAGTGTAACCAGTTTCATTTCTAAATCAATCCTTTTTTTCCCCTCTCCATCCATCACTAGCACTGGTTTTGCTGCATTCACAAGCCATGATGGACTTGATTTGCTACTTCTAGTTCTACAGGGTGGGTGAAAAGTAACTAGGCATTAAAAATTGGTCTATATATTTTTTTTATATCTAATACAAATTTATTGAAACAAATTGTAGAGTACATGCACTTTATTACATAGGAAAATGGAAGCAAATCCTTAAATTTCAACATAGGCATCAACAGGTTTACTTAAACGGCCAGGGATCGAAAGTATGGTCTTTTAAAGGAAGTAATTTGTGTTATTGCTGATATTGCTCCCAAATCTACGTCTCCAAGAGCTTCAGTGTACAAGGCTTTGTCCAGTACTCCTCCACCTTTGCATATACACACAGGAACCACTGATGCTCTGCATTTGCAATCCGCCAATGAATGAATGAACCTTATACGGTGCATCCCTGTACAATCTTAAGGTGCTGATGAAAGGCAGTGTTTTGCCACCTTTTTTAAACACTGTCCCCATTCATGACAACCTCCATTTGAATGGAAATAATACTCAACTATGAACACTTTTTCCTCCGTCCAGAGACCCATTTTCAGCAACAACTGCGCAACATAACTTCCATTTCACCACTGGGAACATGTATGGCTGGAGCTTTTCCCTGTCTGCAAATGCATATGCGTGTCCAAGATGCCAAAGTTTTAATTTCCACACATAACCTACTTGACAATGGTCCCAATATTTCAGCTACAGATCTTGATGCATCTGGATGACCAAATACTTTATATAATGACTTCTGTGGAGAGAATCTTTGGCAGCCAGCATTTAATATCTGTGATAGAGGTAAAGAGATTTGCAGAGAGACATTGGCGTCAGGTTTCCATATGTGTGTCATCAGCATAAAATTGGTAGAAAATGTACATGCCTCCTCAAGAGGAATCATGTACAGCGAGAGCAACATAGGGCCCTGAGGTACACCACTACTATGTAATTGCTGCTGAAGAAGATGAGAAATTAACCAGTCCTCACAGAAAATGTCTTGCCTTTGAGGTAATAAGCAAACCACTTTCAAGACGATGGTTTGAACTGATGAAATCCCAGAGGCAAGACAAGACATGTTTTTTTTTTTTTTTTTTTTCCCTGAACCAAGATGTCATAGTTAAATTTAATTTAATAAGCCATGGGCTATACTGTACGGTAAACTCACTCACTCACTCATCATCATTACCGCTTAATCCTGTATTCAGGGTCATGGGGGGGCCTGGAGCCTATCCCAGGAGACTTAGGGCACATGGCAGGGTACACCCTGGACAGGGTGCCAATCCATCGCAGGGCACAGACACACACACTCATACACTCACTCATTCACACACTACGGGCAATTTGGGAATGCCAATTAGCCTAACCTACATGTCTTTGGACTGTGGGAGGAAACCGGAGTACCCAGAGGAAACCCACCAAGCATGGGGAGAACTTGCAAACTCCATGCACACAGAGACGGGAATCGAGCCTGGCCGTGGATCGAACCCAGACCCTGGCGGTGCAAGGCCTGCCACAGTGCTAACCACTACACCACAGTGCAAGGCCTGCCACAGTGCTAATTACTACACCACCTGTGCCGCCTTGTATGGTAAACTGTTATCAAATAAATTCGGAATCGCATCATTCTTTAAAGGCAGCAGGATTGCATAGTGGTTAGCACCACTGCAGGGTTGAGGGTTCGGTTCCCACCAAAGGTCTGTGTGTGGAGATTGCATGTTCTCCAGGTGCTTGGTGGGTTTCCTCCAGGTACTCCAGTTTCCTCCCACAGTCCGAAGACAAGCAGATTAAGTTAATTGGCATTCCAATATTACTTGTAGTGTGTGAGTGATTGTACTCTCTGATGGATTGGCACATCATTTAAGAAACTAAGAGGTTCAAACCTCTTCCAGAATGACAATGTACAGGACAGTAGTACATACAAATACCTCACCTCATGAATTTTCACCTGAACAGCTAAAATTTTGCAAGAACTTTGCCTGGGCATGCAAAGCATTTAGGCATATGAGCAAACAACCAATGCCAGCTAAATTGCACGTAGGTCCGGCAGCCAAGCAAAGCAAAGTTTACATACTTTTTTTGTGGTTTTTTTTTTTTTTTTGCATCATCTGCATTTGTTTTGTCTGCATTTACATTACTTCATATGGGGAAAATGCATTTCAGAGTAGAATAAATTCATGCCACAGTACCGCTGTGCATTCTTTGCCAAGCTTGGAGTATGAGAACTTACAGTAAATGGCCTGCACAGAGCCCTGACCTCAACACTACAGAACCTTTGGGATGGATTAGAATGCTGATTGCACCCCAGGCTTTGTCACCCAACATCAGCACATGACCTCACTAATGCTTTTGTGGCTGAATGGGCAAAGTGCCACAGCCATGCTCCAAAATCTAAAAAAAAATACCATCCCATGAGTGCAGGTTATTATAGCAGGTGGACTAAATCTATAATAGAATATAACAAAATGGAACGATTACAGGCACAGAAAGTGCTAAAAGCCTAAGAAGTTTTTTTTTTTTCTTTTTAAAGTGATTTTCTGAAGCATACCTTATGTAGTGACTCTTGGAATAAAAAAGGATCCACTGCCTGAGAGAAACAGCTAACACTGTTCACAAACTCTATATTAATCATTTTGAAATGGGAAGTTTTTTTTTTTTTTTTGCTTTAAGATCAGGTCAAAAGATGTCTGACCCCACGTCACTTTTTCAAAATAATACCCCGGGCAGCTTATGATGGGATTCCCAGGTTAAATGCTTCCTATCAAACCCTGAAGGACATCAGAAGTTTCAGTCATGAACATCATTTCACGTTCTCTCCAGGTATGCTGCAGAAATCATGGTGGGATGTTCCCAGGATGCAGGGCTTAGAAGTGTGTTTGCTCTTCAAGCTGCCTGTCAGCCGTTGAGCATCCCCCCCCCCCCCCCCCATTACACTTGCTCCTCAGACAACCAAATGTAATCCTCTTGAATAAATAGAGAACTCACAGAGAAGAGAGAAAAACAGGCACACACACACTTCTTTGTACAGTATGTGTGTGCAAGCTGCCAGAGGAGGAGTAAAGATTGATCACTGGGGATCACTAGTGAAACATGTTTGAGTAGAAATAAAAACAAAAAATCTGGACATGTTTTTATAATTTAAGATTATTTAAAAGGTGCACACTCTAATATTTCATTGGACCATCATTGGACTCAGAATTGTTTCAACAACCTTATGTCACACCATTTATTTCTGGTGTTGAGGACTTCTGGCTCAGATCTTGTCTTGATGAAGGGAAAGTCCAGCATATCCCAATATTTTAAATAGGTTAAAGTTAAGACTCTGTGGTGGCCAGGTCATTTCTTTCACAATGTGAGTCCTGGAGTATGGCTGTGCTATCAAGAAAGAATGTAATAACCTGGCCATCAACTTAATTTTGTTGCCACATAATATTGCTGAGCCTAGACACGAGCAACTGAAGCAACCCCAGATCATAATACTACCTTCAGAGTTCTCCAGACTTCTTACCCTTACAGTACACGCCCATCACTCTGGAATAGGGTCAACCTGGACTCATCAGATCACATGAAGAAGACTTTTTCCATTGCTCCAAAGTCCAATCTTTATTCCTCTTTAATGGGTTATCTTCTGGGCACACAGCTGTTTAGTCCCAATCCTGTGAGCTCTTGTTACATTGTTTGTGTTTGGAAATGCTCTTACTTTCACTATTAAACATAGTTATGATGCATGCAACTTCATCAATCGTTTAAGATCTCCAACCATTGTTATTTATTTCCAACCACATTTCTTCTTTGAAGCTGATGGTTCAGCACTATCCTTCCAGGTTTTAACAATTCATTGGACAGTTCTTAACCTAATGCCAGTAACTTCAGCACTCTCCTTAGTTGTTTTCTTTGCTTGATGAAGACTTAAAACACGGTCAGAGGATGTGTCTTTAAGAAATGAGATGCTACAATCAAAAGAAATCAAATGAAGGGGTTAGCTTAATTCAGTGCTCCATAATCCTTAGCTCTAATCCATCTTGTAACTTTCTTGTGATGATTTTAGGTTTAAGCAAAGCTTTTAAAGAATGTTTGAAGGATATTAGACACCAGATGCTGAGTAATTTCGTCCTACTCAAGGCTGATAGAAGAACTTCTATTAGCAACACGTGCAACTAGAAGCAAGTTTTGTAATTCGCTAGTGACTCTGGATGACTTTTCGGTTACATCATGTGAAGCTCCACATTATTACTCTTCACTGCTCTCGAGCTGTTATGCAGCTGATTGGACCCTCGGCCTGGCAACCCTGCCCTCACCCTGTGCAAAATGGCTGCTGAGCTGTTGTTCAGCCTGGTGACTGGACCCTCAGAACCAGTCAAGATGGCGAATCATTAAGAAACACAATCTGTGGTTGTATTCTCTTTTCTTTATTAAGGTTTTAAACATGTTACTAGCAGTAAATGAAAGGCTTCTGTGAGGCTTTCTGAGATGGGTTATGCGCTCCACCAGAAGAGTAGAGCTCAATCACACAGCTTGAGCTGTGAAACGCAACCTGTGCGTATAAATATTCATGGGTTTGTTTGCTTGTGACAGCTGCTTCAGCCAATAGTATGAACGTACTGTAATATGCATAAAGCGAGATATTGATTGGTCATAACATAGCAACCCTGATTTATATTTTAAGTCTTTAAATTAAATAATGCACAGTGTTTATCTTAAGTTATAATAAAGGTGATATTCTGTAATATCTTTAAGCAAACTCTAATTGTAGAAGTGTTCACGTGATGTTTTAATACCATTATAGAGCAAACCATCATCGCCTCACATGTTTCTGGAAGATTGCAAGAATGTTATTTTCAGAAGGCCACTCTTCTGCACAATCTGTCAAATCTGTTACAGAACGTTCTCTGTTAGCTGAGTACAAGATGAGCAATTCACTTCCATTTATTTATACTCCTCCGTTGGAGAGACAGTTTGGTCCAAAAAGAAAACATGGTGCACTGCCTGGAATTCTGGCCAAAATAAGGAAGATTGGTGCAGCCCTGCTGTCTATGTTCTTTCTTTGGTTGGACGCTTTCGTCCTTTGTTGATTTTATTTAAAAAATTTTGTTAAGTTTTCGCCATGTTGCTTCTGAACCATAACTGAGAGTTTGCCTTGAGGAAAACAAAATCCATAGTTGAATCTACATTTTTGTAACTACTGTAGGTAGGGTCTCATGTCTGACAAACGTTATGTACAAACATAAACATAAATGTACAAACATAAAAAACTAATTTGGCTGCACCCTGAAAAAGTTAATATACTATAGTGTATCATGGTAAACCAAACTTCATTCACCACAGGGTCACAGTGGTAGGCACCATAGGATTTTATAGAGTACAGTACCAGGGTAGGTACTAAGCCACTTCAGTGGATCCCATGGTATTACAATGGTGTGTACTACAACACTCTGGTGAATATCATGGTACTTACTGGGTACCACAGTTGTGGTTAAGGTGTTGGACTGCTGACCGGAAGGTCCCAGGTTCAACCACCCTTTAAGCTACACTTTTTGGGCCCTTAAGCAAGGCCCTTAACCTTCAACAGCTCAGATGGACAGTATAATAAGAGTAAAATGTAAGTCACTCTGCATATGGGGATCTGCCAAATCCTGTAAATGTAAACAGTATCATACTATATGTTGTTGTTCGCCTTTTGGCTGCTCCTGTCTAGGAGTCGCCACTGCGGACCTTTCAACAACTTGGCACAGGTTTTACGCCAGATGCCCTTTCTGACACAACCCAACCACTTTATCCGGGCTTGGGACCAGCACTGCATCCATGTTATATATACTGTATATCAGCAATTAAATATCCATAGTACTATTAAAAATACCATGGTAAATTTTATCATTAATAGGAAGCTGGCTTTTTCTCGAGTTGTACCCCAAATCAAACACTTATGTCATTACTATGACAACCAAAAGCTGAAATTCGATCCATTGTTACTATGCAAAAACAAACAAGGCTTTTCTGACAGGTTTCATTGAACATAAACACAGAAAGCATGCAATTATACCTGTCCGTTGTATGCCATGATTATAAGATGCAGTCATACGAGCTTCAAATCAACGCCGTCCTACTGTATATTCCCGAGCTGTTCTCATGCGAAACTAGCCTACACGCCCATCCGTGTTTTCCGACTTGCAAAAAACAACACGTACATTTTTATCTTTTCCTGAACAGATGTGGGAAGTGTTACAGCTGCCTGCAGAGGCTGGCACCTCCAAAAGAGTTTTAATTAACCCAGATCCCTGGATGCACATGCCTGATCCTGTGTATGGATTGCAGGAACGTTTCGCAAGTCAGAGCAGACGTAGCTGTGTGTCCCACTATCTGTAACCTCTCTCACACAGAGCCTTGGGAAATCAACAGGGCTGTGCTAGATCTGGCTGCCATTCTCTTTTTGTGGCTGTCCTAAAATAGCTATACGAGAATTAAAACTACAAGAGCTTTAAAAAAAATAAAAATTTTTAACCACAGCATTGGTAAATTCTCAAATCTGTTTGGTCAAAGCTCTAGTAAAATGCTGGGAGAATTGCATTAGTGTTAATCTGCACAATCCAAAGTCCTGGCCGTAGTTAAAGTGCAACCATAAAGTTTGTGGATAGAGAAGTGCACACAACATATGGTTTGTGAGCAGTGTGTCTGAGGCTGAGATTATAAACAAGAATCAAATTGGCTGCTTATAAATTTGCAATAGATTTAATAATACAATTTGTTCAAGATTTTAACTATTTATAAATTGCATACCATTATGTATTCACAACCATTGGAAAAATTGGATTAAGTCTACTGGACAAGTCAAAAGTTTGGCCACAAGTTTGGATTTATTAGCTAAAGTCTAGTAAAATACTGGATTTTTTTTTTAAACTATGAAATAACGCATAGCACTAGTTAATTAAGTAATAACAACAACAACAACTTGTTATTATTTTAAGACATGAAGGTCACCTGTTCCGGAACAGTTCTTGCAAGAACAGTACTGACAAGTGCATTTGCAAAACCCATCAAGCTCCATGATGAAATTGGCTCTAATGAAGACCTTCCCAGGAAATCAAGACCAAAACTTAAGAAGTTCATTTAGAGTTACCAGCCTCAGATATCACCAATTAACAAACAGCACCTCAGATTAGAGCCGTTATGATGTCGTTACAGATCATAAGTAGAAGATAAATCTTAATATCAGCTGTTCAAAGGGCATTATTGCATATTTTGGACACCTTCAGCATTGTGTAAAAATAAATAAAATTCAGGAAAAACCATGCAGTTGGAGGGTGCATCCTGTACTTTTGACTGGTAGTGTATTTCCGATGATTTTGCAGAAAAGAGATGGAAAGCTCGGTTTCGGAAAGTGACCAAAATTATGGCTAAAGACAAATATAGAGGTTGTAACGCAGACTGAATCATAAAGACCCTTCAGTGACACTCTATATCAAAGATTCCTCTTGGTGCCATTATAGTCAAGGTTACAGGATCTTGATTTGTTGTACAGATAGAAGCTTAGAAAGGCTTGAAAAGCAACAGAATATACCTGTTTTGTCCTTAGATCTCTGTTTTGTCCTTTTTGGCTAATCCAAATCTTAATCCATATTGTGACCAAGATCAGAAAACACTTGATCCCTAAGATGCTAAGAAACATTATTATACATTATATACACACGTGGACAAAATTGTTGGTACCCTTCGGTCAATGAAAGAAAAACTCACAGAAATAACTTTAATTTGACAAAATTAATAATAAATAAGAATTCTATGATGGTTAACCAATGAAAGTCAGACATTGCTTTTCAACCATGCTTCAACAGAATTATAAAAAAAATTTACTCATGGAACAGGCCTGGACAAAAATGATGGTACCCCTAACTTAATAGTTTGTTGCACAACCTTTTGAGGCAATCACTGCAATCAAACGATTCCTGTAACTGTCAATGAGACTTCTGCACCTCTCTGCAGGTATTTTGGCCCACTCCTCATGAGCAAGCTGCTCCAGTTGTTTCCGGTTTGAAGGGTGCCTTTTCCAGACAGCATGTTTCAGCTCCTTCCAAAGATGCTCAATAGGATTGAGGTCAGGGCTCATAGAAGGCCACTTTAGAATAGTCCAATGTTTTCCTCTTAGCCATTCTTGGGTGTTTTTAGCTGTGTTTTGGGTCATTGTCCTGTTGCAAGACCCATGACCTGCGACTGAGACCCAGCTTTCTGACACTGGCCAGCACATTTCTCTCTAGAATCCCTTGATAGTCTTGAGATTTCATTGTACCCTGCACAGATTCAAGACACCCTGTGCCAGATGCAGCAAAGCAGCCCCAGAACATAACAGAGCCTCCTCCATGTTTCACAGTAGGGACAGTGTTCTTTTCTTGATATGCTTCAAGCATAATTAGCAAAATTTGCCTTGGCAAAAAGTTCCATTTTTGTCTCATCTGTCCATAGGACATTCTCCCAGAAGCTTTGTGGCTTGTCAACATGTAGTTTGGCATATTCCAGTCTGGCTTTTTTATGATTTGTTTTCAACAATGGTGTCCTCCTTGGTCGTCTCCCATGTAGTCCACTTTGGCTCAAACAACGACAGATGGTGCGATCGGACACTGATGTTCCTTGAGCATGACGTTCACCTGGGATCTCTTTAGAAGTCTTTCTGGGCTCTTTTGTTACCATTTGGATTATCCGTCTCTTTGATTTGTCATCAATTTTCCTCCTGCGGCCACGTCCAGGGAGGTTGGCTACAGTCCCATGGATCTTTTCTGAATAATATGTGCAACTGTAGTCACAGGAACATCTAGCTGCTTGGAGATGGTCTTATAGCCTTTACCTTTAACATGCTTGTCTAAAATTTTCTTTCGATTCTCCTGAGACAACTCTTTCCTTCGCTTCCTCTGGTCCATGTTGAGTGTGGTACATACCATGTCACCAAACAACACAGTGACTACCTGGAGCCCTATATATAGGCCCACTGACTGATTACAAGATTGTAGACACCTGTGATGCTAATTAGTGGACACACCTTGAATTAACATGTCCCTTTGGTCACATTATTTTCAGTATTTTCTAAGGGTACCATCATTTTTGTCCAGGCCTGTTCCATGAGTTTATTTTTTTAAATAATTATGTTGAAGCATGGTTGAAAAGCAATGTCTGACTTTCATTGGTTAACATTCATAGAATTTTAAATTATTACTTTTGTCAGATTAAAGTTATTTCTGTGACCATTGTGAGTTTTTCTTTCATTGACCGAAGGGTACCAACAATTTTGTCCACGTGTGTACATACATTTTTTAATACTGGATCTCAGATAATCTGTGTACAAAGAAACTGAGCAATGTCGCATGTTCCACACTGATGCATGTGAATGAACATCTGCTTGCTTTTTCCCAATATGTGCTAAATTGCTTCATGGACCTAATGCTAAGAGAAGACCTCCCCCCACACACACCTCCCCAAATGCAATTTATTATAACAGAACGAGGCAGTTCTGCTAAATGCATCTGGGCAAATAAAATAAATGGAAATTTGAAATAATTCGCTCCCCATCATCAGTAATTGCCTATTTTCAGAGATGGTGCTCAGGGTTTTTTTTTTTTTTTTTTTTTGGTGCTTTTTTTTGCCGTCACATTCAGTGCAAATGAGGTTGTTTTTACAGCACTGTGCATGAAAAAGAAAAACAAGTAAAAAAAAAAAAACATGGGCAAACCACTTGCCTCTTGCCAAGTGGTCTTCCAATCTCAATAAAGCCTTGGGAAAAAGTAATTATAAGTCATGATTTTATTATCCTCGTTAAAGCCCAGAGTGGTGGATTTTAAATTGAGACAGTTAATGTTTTGCAGACTCTTTCTAGGTTTAGAGAGAGTGTGTGTGTGTGAGAGAGAGAGAGAGAGAGAGAGAGAGAGAGACTGGTCTGATGTCAGATTGACCCTGAGAAACGACAGCCTTGAAGTATGTTGATGCTATAACATCTTACAGAGATACTCCATAACGATGGAGGTTTAAAAAAGTGAACAACAAGTGTGTGTGTGTGTGTGTGTGTGTGTGAGTGAGAGAGAGAGAGAGAGAGAGAGAGAGAGAGAGAGAGAGAGAGCATGCATAGGATGACCTATCACAGCACAATGTGACCTGCCATGACATGTATTACATGTCCGATGCTAACTAATGCATACCACTTTTTTTTTTTACAGACTAACAGTATGGATCGATACACAATGTACCCTGTGTCCTTCTGTAGAGCAAAGGATAGCTCCTGTTGTATATCTTTTTTTTTTTTTACTTTATTTAGGGCTGTCAATATTATATTACAGTAACTCATGTGATAAATCAGAAATTTTAATTTTGATACACAAATTACTCACATAACCAAGTTTGACCCTAATGGCTTCCCATAATGATAGTGATATCATGTGATAATGGCATGTTTAGGCATGTTTAGCGAAGTTGTGTGCTCCAGCTACCTTCAAGAGGAACTCTTTTCACAAGAATACATTAAATATTGTCACGAGGGTGCCTGTAACGGGCAGACTGGAGGACCCAAAAGCAGACACAACAGATCAGATAAAGTTAAATGTCTTTAATGAGTAATATGCTGTAAGCAGATGAAGGGAAAAATTGAGCAAAATATACTTTAATCAATATGCAGTTAGGGATATGTAGCAGAACAGGTTGGGAGTGGCTGTGGGCAGAGGTAATGCAGATCCGGAGTTCAGAGAGGTAATGACGATCAAAACGGAAGCAGCAGAATGGAGTGTGGAGAGGAATTGTGATCATGGCTTGTCTCGAGAAGTGAGCGTTACCTGGCGTACCATGACAAATATAAGATGTGGGAGTGGTGGCTCAGGTGGTTCTGGCTGTAGGTTGTTGATCTTTGGAACTGTGTGTCCGGTTTCGTGCCCTGGTGTCACTGTCACATCCCGTACTACCCAGCCACTGCATGCAGTGCCGACTCCATTTAATTGAACATTTGTTAAAGGTTAACGGTTGAAATATTTTAAAACTGCCTAATCTGTTTCCTCTAATCTGTCATGCATTTCTTTATTCCAACATTGCATGTATATAATACAATAAAATCTGAGTATTGATTTTTTTTTATTAATTGCAATTAATCACAGACTATGACTTTTGTAAAAACATTTTTGCATTGCAGTGGTAGTGCAGGTAGTGCAGGTAGTGGTGACAGGATCTGGGTTAGTGATCAGATGGCCGACAGTTCAATCTCCAGCTCCACCAAGCTGCCACTGTTGGGCCCTTGAGTAAGGCCTTTAACCCTGTCTGCTCCTGTATCATAGCTGACCCTGCACTCTGACCACAACTCTCAAACTGGGAAATACAAAGAAGGAATTTCACTTGGCAATAATGTATACGTGACAAAGGTTTAACTTAACTTCCATCTAGCACACATGGGGAAAGATGGAAAGATTAAAAAGGCTTGTTTTGTCTCAATAAAGGCAGTAATGGGTTCATTACCTGCTCACACAGTACATATACAATACAGTACATCACTACTCTAGTTGTTCTTTTGGCTGCTCCTGTTAAGGGATGGCCACAGCAGACTACATGTATGTGCACAATCCACCCATTTTACTCAGTGCAGTTTTATGGGCTTGGACGGGGATTGAACGATGCATCCGGCATCAAGGGTTTCTCCCTCGGCTGGGAATCAAACCCAAGCTTTCTGCATTGCACGTGAGAATCCTACCATTGACATGTACTGTACTGTTCGCCACCCGAGTCCTGGAGAAGCACCTGCCCTGCACATTTTAGTGTTTTCTCAGCTCCCAGCACACCAGCTTTAAAAAGGTAGCTAATTAACAGCCCTTTCTGAATTTAAGTAGGTGTAATAAAGCAGACAAAACACTAAAATGTGCAAGAAGTGGGTCCTCCAGGGCCAGGGTTGAGAACCACTGCTCTATGTTACATCTTTTAAAAAAGGGAAAAAAAAGCAGTGAAAAAATTAGCACTGTCATCTTATCTTGCACCTCTATGGACGAGGGTTCAGTTCCCACCTTGGGGTCTGTGTGCATGGAGTTTGAATGTTCTCCACGTGCTTGGTGGGTTTCATCTGGGTACTCCGGGTTCCTACCACTCTCCAAAGATATGAAGATTAGGATCATTGGCATTCCCAAATTACCCTTGATGTATGAATGCGCGTGTGAATGTTGACTGGAGGTCCTACCACGGTCGTTAAAATGGGAATAAATACAATGGTCACCATTAGCCTCCATGGTTCCTAGTTGGCTTACAGAGATTCCTGGATGGATGGATGGATGGAGATTATACTTATCACTTGTAAAGATGAATTTGGAGGTCTTATAAAGATGTTTTTTTATGATTTGCTTCATTATTTTGGTTTGGTTTGGTTCCATCCTTTTATATGAGATTTACATCATTTAGATATATTACATCACTACTCGGTTGAACTGTCGAATTGCTCATGAGGTGTGCATTCCTTTATTTCAACCACAGCTTGGACAGTGTTTCCAGTAGGTTAATAGCAATACAATGGTTCTAATAGGTTTTAGTTGCTATCGTTACGGCTCATTCATGTTGACGCGTTTGGCAAAAGTTCCACATTGTTCATTTATTTTCCACGCTGTGTATGCTGTGTGTGGTTACAGGAGACCTGGATCCCATGCCCCCTGGCGCAGGCTCCCTTCACTTACAGTACACACCCATTCATATGCAATGTGGAAATATGTGGGAAGAACGAAAGTACATGGAGGAAACCTACCAAGCATGGGGAGAACTCGCACGCACACATGTCAAACTTCAAACTTTGAAAGAGAGTCAAACTTTGAAAATCGAATGATGATGTGGTGAAGTTTATTCTAGTTTAAGGTTTCTGTATGGTGTGGGTGAAAATTAACTAGGAAATGTTTAATAGCTATAGAACTTGTAGTATCACTGGTGCACCACCCCATTTTGCTCTTACTGAGGGTTCATGGTTTGACCAGCATTTTCCAGGACGTTGGCTGGGACGAAGCAGACCTCATGAATGACCTTTTTAGAACTCCAGATATCACTCCATGTGATTTTTACCTGTGGGGCTACGCAAAGGAGGAAGTGTACAGGACAAAAGCCTCGCACACTGGAGGACATGGAGGCATGGATTCAGGATGTTCTTAGCAATATCCCCAATGACTTCCCATGTGGCATCATGGAAACATAATCCAGAGACTGGGCTTGATTCCCGGGTGATGTTTCATCCATCCATAGCCCAGGGTCTAGAGAGCAGATTGGCCGTATCCTCTCTCAGTGGATACCCACATTCTCATGTCCATCATAGCGGCACTAGCCAATCGTGGGCATGCAAGCGGAAGTGGTGGATAGCGCTTTCCTCTGAATGTTGTCGCCTTGATGGTAGTGTGCCCTAAAAGAGCTACAAATGGGGACTTGGTAATGACTAAGTGTAACATCTGTACCTCCACAGCTCAGGGGAATAAGATCAGGTTCCCCGGATTACTGAGTTGGTACTTTGTCCCCACCTAGTGTGTCTATGTATGTACTACCAGCACTCAAACACTAAACACGAACACCTGTGATCCCCTTGTGTGTCTGACTATTTATTCCAGTCGAACCCGTAGGGCTTCGCCTGTTCACCGTTGTGCACCTGTCTTGTCTTCACCTGGTTTGTCTAGTATGTTGTGTGTAAAACGTCTTGTCTCTTCTCCCCGTCTCACTCCCAGGACTGAGTGTGTCTGCAGGTGAAGGACCGTTTGGGACTTGGAATATCCCTCCCTTGCCGCATGGACTTTGCAAGTGCCTCATTTAAGTTCACGTTCTCCTCACCTGAGTGATTGTTTTTTGTTAGCTCACCTGCAGACCCGGCCTGGGAGGTCAGCTCCGGACCGCTGTACGCGCCCGGAGAGGTTGTTGTATTGTAAAAAAGAAATAAAAAGGACTATTTTTTGTGAATATGGAAACTGCATCTGCGTCTGATTTATATCCAGGAGTCATGACACTAAGTTATTGAGAAATTCTCAAAAAAATAAATTTAATTAAGAAAGGGAATTGATTATTCATCCGTCTTAGGACTATAAGCAATTAAAAACATTAATGTATTGTTCATTAATCAATCAAGAATTGTATTCATTAGCAAACTTGCTAATTCATTCATTCATTCCTCTTCTACAGTATAATGCTTGTCCTGTATACAGGTGGGGCCTGGAGCCTATCCCAGGAGACTTAGGTCATGAAGCGGGGTACACCCTGGACGGGGTATCAATCCATCAGACACACACACACATAAACACATTATGGAAAATTTGGAAACAGCAGTTAAACTAATCTGCATGTCATTGGACTGCCTATCAAGCAGAATATGCCAACTCCATGCACACAGACCCAAGGCTGGAATCAAACCTTTGACCCTGAAGGTGCGAGGCTACAGTGCAAACCACTACGCCACCATGCCACCTATTAACTTATTGCTGCATTAATTAATTTCAAGTCCCAAAATTTCCTGAAAAGTATAATAGTGTTTATATGTATAGAGTTTTTAGTGGTGTTACAGTTGACCAACAAAATTTTGACATTAGATGTTTAGGTTGGAGTGAAAATGTACAATACTTCTCGACAATTTGAAGATACTTGCACTTAATAGGTGATGCAAATGTGCATACAGATCTATGAGAAGTATGAACTATATTATAATAATTGTACCTGGTCTTCCTTATGCCTGTCGTATCGTGTACATTTCTATGATAAATTAAACTAGAGATTGAAACCCAGGCTGAACACTGTCAAGGTTCTTTTTCCTTTTGCTCAGACATTTTCACACCTCATCAAGTTAAACTTCCTAATTTAGTACAGAGTTACTGATATGTTTATTTCCAGCTGGATTTGTTTTGTCTGCACCAGACAAGTTATTATCTGTGATAATAACTGTGCATCCCTCATGCGGCCGGGTCACGTGGTTCTCCATTTCTCTCTCGTCTGACACAATGCTATCAGGAAAACAGCAGATATACCCTGTGTGTCTCTGTGCAGCTCCGCAGCATGGGTAGGAAAATGCATTAGAAAGGCAGAGATTGCATGGGCGTGTTGGTAAACTGAGCCGGAGACATGATTAAGGGCAAAATGTGGAGTCTTAAGCAGACAAGACAAATGGCTTGGGTTGACAAAAAGCATCATTAGGTTAACGGCGGCTTCTTTCTGTTCCAGTACTTTGGTGTCAAATGCATACTCCAGTCTCTTTCAAACTACCTTCTTTTTTCTGCATCAACATTTATATACTGTGCAATAATTATATACTGTCGGCTAATAATTAATTTATGGCGTGCACAGTTTCGTGGAATGCTTTTGGATTCTTCAGTCAAAAATGTTTGCAAAATTAATCTAGAAATTTGTACAACGTACTGTAGAGCCGCTGCTACTTTATCAGTGGGGAAAAGATATGTGATTTTGTTTCCATAATAATCAATGGGCCTCCTGCATGTTTGCAATTTCTCTTAAATTTCCTCTCTTCATTACGAGTACATACAAGTCAATGCCACCAAAATACACCAAATGTTCTTAACCATCCGATTCTGCACTTACCCAGGTGAGCGGAATGATGAATCCAACTTGATCTTACATTGGGGGCGCATAGGATTAACATAGGATTAGCATGTAATTAGCATAAGGTAGGTGCATGTTGTGCCGTGTGTAAATCGGGCACAAGAATTGGAGAGATGCCACCAAAGAAAGGTAGGAAGAAGAACTATAACAGTAGTGCAAAGAAAATACTTTAAAAGCTTAAACAAAGAAAGTGATCTCTCAGAGCATGGGCACTGGTGATACAGCTAAATCAAAAACGTAGCAATAGCAGAAGATCTGTGGATTGGTGGTGTTGCCTTGCACCTCCGGGTTTCAATTCCTGGCCAGGTTCGATTCCTGTCTCTGTGTGCATGGGGTTTTCATGTTCTCCCTGTGCTTAGTGGTTTTTCTTCCACAGTCCATAGACATCTTGTCCACGGTTTGTACCCTGCCTCGTGCCCCAAGTCTCCTGGGTAGGCTCCAGGCCCCCAGTGACCCTGAATACAGGATAAGGTGGTATAGACTGTGAGTAAGTGAGCTGAGAAACATAAAAATATGCATCATATAATCACATTTAGATTATTATCCAGTATGTATTTAGAGGAATTATAATGATTGTGAATTTGAGAAAGGCAATCAGCATGTCTTTGGACTATGGCAGGAAACCGAAGTACCTGTAGGAAACCCACCAAGCACGTGGAGAACTTGCAAACTCAATGCACACAGACCTCGAGCAGGAGTTGAACACGGACCCTGAAGGTGCAAAGTGACGGTGCTAACAGTGTTTCTCAATTTTTAAACTGCATTTCCATCTTGATTACTCGTTAAATTTTCCCTGATCTAAGAGAAAAAGCAAAAATGATAACAACCCAGCAGGACTGTTTGGCTGTTAAAACATTGTGGTGACATTAATGTGTTATGGATGCTGGGACAGTGTTGGCACCAGGATGTTGTAGACAGTTACAGTATGATTACTGATTACTGATGAAGTGACGTTGGTACTAGTGTTGACTATATGACGATGTTGGACGATATCCCCCTAACACAGCGTTGCAAAAACAATTTCAAAACAATATTAATACCAAACCAGTGGTCTGAGCGGGACTTGACTTCAGTCACTGAGGCAAGAGTGTTGTTACTGCTGAACCATCAGGGAACATGCTGTTGCTGATAGCAAATGTGCTTACATAATGACAGGCACAAAAAAGGACAGCAATTTACCGAGATATTAAATTGAATAGTAGTCAATAGGGTATATATAAAAAAAAAAAAACGTCTGAGATCTGCTCTGTGAAACTGGATGTGATGCAATTTGGATCCTGTGCAAACACCATATTAGAGTACCGTAATTCGGGAGCTAAGATGCACCTCAAAATTTACTGCAGGAAAATCAAACCGAGAGGTAACATTACAACACTAGGAGAGGAGTGACATGAGATACAGGCATTGTGTGCATGAAGCTGTTGTGCCCATCCCATCTCCGTTCTGAATTCTAAACCCTGTTAAAGGACCATGCTTGTGGTCGGACATGCTTGAGGTCAATCAGCAAAAGTGCTTCAAATAATGGTACACATTTCATGGTTTGGATGGTGTACTGTACAGTGGAACCTCGGATTGCGAGTAAGACGAGCAAGGACTTTTAATACATTTTGACTTGGAAACCTAGTGAAAGTCTTGGTTTACGAGTACGGAGTATCATGTATCACGCATGCGCCTCTTATTTTGACACCGAGCGTCACATGATCACAACTGAGCCAATGATTTTTCTCTCTCTTGCGCTGCGGAATTATGGGTAATCGCCTCCCCTGCTGGGTCTTGGTGCTCATCTATTACTGGTATAATCTCCCTCTCTGTTTCAGCGTTTGTCCTGTGTGTGTATGCACACACACACCGACACACGCGTACACAGAAACTCTGCTCTGTAATGATTCTTTTCAAAGGTAAGGTGCTGGTTCATTAATTTTTTCTTTTATTTTACTTTACAGCAGTGATATCATTAGTCTGCGCTCACGCGGGTGTCATTAGAGAGATTTCTTTTTCCCCCCCCTTAAAACAGTGCTTCCGTTGTGTGTGTGTTTGTTGTGAAACTTAAAAAGCGAGGTGGGGGGAGGGAGGAGGAGTTTTACTGTGTAAGATGAAGCAAGAGAAGGGACTAATTCTACACACAACACACACACACATACACGCCGCCTGTGCGCACAAACGGAAACACTTATCTGTCGGGATTTATTTTTACTGTATTTAAAGGTAAAGTGCAGGTTAATTTGTTTTATTTTTACTTTATATATTGTATTAATTATTTTTAGGTATTTATTGTTTTGGGCTGTGGAACGAATAATTTGAGTTTTTATTATTTCTTATGGGAAAATTAGATTTGGTTTACGAGTGTTTTGGAATACGAGCCCGCTTCCGGAACGAATTATGCTCAGAATCCAAGGTTCCACTGTATTTGTAACATTGTGTTTGGGTCATTTGTTAAACTTTTTCTTTACATCATTCTAAATTTTAAAAACAACATTGTCCTGATGGAGAACATTGATACTACTACAGCAGGTTAGGGTTAGGGTTTTTCCTAGGAACTTTTTATCGCTGCAACTTAAACTTTAAGCAACCTAAAAATGTGCATTACCATGTCTGCCATTTGCTCGTGAACACCAAGTTAGTACAAAGAGCAAACGTGAAATTCTTTGTTAAACTGGGAAAATCTGCTGCAGAGATGTTTGACATGATTTGCCAAGTTTATGGCAATGCTGCAATAAGTCGTTCAAAGTGTTTTGAGTGGCATGCATTTTTCAAGAGCAGAAGGACATCGCTGGAAGATGTCGAGAGATCAGGAACAAGCTTCGACAAACTCAACACCCGAAAATGTCAAAACCATTCTGGAACTTGTGCATGATGATCGTTTGCGAACAATCCACAACATTGCTGTCATTGTCGATGCATCATATGGAACGGCCCAGGTGACGTGCCGAACCTGTGGCGGGTGAAAAACTGGATACTCAACAAAGACAGTGCATCCTGTCACCGAGCTCTCCCATGGCTGTATTGCTGTGCTGTATTGCTGCGCAAGATAAATAAAGTGCTTTCTTGTAAGCAAAGCTAATCTTGAAACTTTTTTATACCACCTTGTATAAATGAGTGATAACAGGATCAAAGGTGTTTTGCAGATGTTTCACAATATTAAACATGTGAGCGTGATATGTATTTGCCTTTAATAATAAAAATGGAATTGTTGGCGATTTGGGCACAAGAAAACACTGCATTGGTGGCTCAGTGGTAGGGTTCTCACCTAACATGTGGAAGACCTGGGTTTGATGCCCAAACCCCATAAAAGCCCAGATAAAATGGACGGGTTGCATCAGGAAGGTCATCTGGAATCAGGATCAGTTGGTCCATTGATGCAACCCCTCAGCGGGAGCAACCAGAAGACAAATAACAACAAGAGGAAGAAAACATATTGGGACAACATCCTTTTTTCTTGTTTTTTATAATTTTATTTCATACATCATAGTGAAAAGTTTTTTTTATTTTTAATTTCAACTGTGGTTTGAATGTAATTATAGTGGTTTCACCAACTGCCCTTAAACTTTTAGAAGCAGGATGAACTGGTTATTTTTAATTACAGGGAAATGTGTCCAAATCCCTGTCAATAGTAATCACAAACTACAGACATGGGTAATTAAAATAAATGGAGGAATCATTTAATATTCTTTAATGTCAAACCTTTTATTTCATTCTTGTTCTATCACAGGATGTAAATGAAAGCGAGACACAGTCATTACTGACTCATTCTGTTTTTCCACCTCATTGTAGTGTACACAAGACAGAAACGTGGGACGCCGTCTGACGCCCTGACAGATGAATGCAGTTTTGACCCACTAAGAGCCATTCAGGTCATGACGCACCATGTTTTTATGATTTTCCATGTACGAAAGGACAGATAATAGAAAGACCTGGCAATATAGGACATCTAAGAAGCTCCTCTCCTGAACTACTACATGGTGTGTTAATTGTGAGGATACAGACATGTAGGTGGAAAGGCAATAGGTCCTGAGGATTACTGTAAAAGAGAAGGTGTGGTGTATATCCCAATATTTGGCAGATGTATTAACACAGCACTGCAAGGGCAGTCAGGGGCAGCAGTATTTATAAAAAGTCTAGATTAACCTACATTTGACTGCCGTTGGATAGAAAAAGCATGATAAACACACAGACATGAATTATATGGTGATGCTCTCTGTTCTCTTTCTTTTTTGTGCATGTATTTGTCTTAAAACATTGTTTACAGCTGGGGAAGAAAATGAAGTGGATGTGTCACCCTCCTACACAGAAGAGACACAGATGGAGTTATTATCACGCCCTCCCCCATCCCCCCCAGATATCAAGATAACATAAATACAACAGAATATAAGGACATGAGTAACCACACATCCTGGGTAATAGGAGTTGAAAAAAATCATGTATAAACAAAGTCTACAGTGGAAAAAAATGTTGCAATAAAATAACAGAAATGGTACAAATTCTGGAAAAAAATAACAAAATATTTGAAAAATGTCTTTAAAGCTTGGCTGAGAAAGAAACATTGTTGCATGGTGGAAAAATAATTAAAAAAAGATGTATCATAATATCACACACATTATACTATTCTATGTTTATATATTATATTATATTATATTATATTATATTATATTATATTATATTATATTATATTATATTATAATATATTATATTATATTATATTATAATGTGTGTTGGCAATTGGAATGATTGTGTCGCTCAATTTTACTTGTCTAGCCAAAATTATTTACAATAATATATTAATATTAATATGTTAACATTATACAGACACTGACACAAAACAGCTAAGTAGAAATCTGAATATTGATTTAGTTCCTTAATAAATGACCCCCATTATGTGTGAGCCCAAGTTGAAGAATCTTGAAACAAATCATGACTACCGCTTATATTTATTACTGACTTACTTACAGTATTACTTTTTAATTAATGGGTTTACAGCCAGCAATGTCATCATTTTTGCCAGTTCTAGAAATTTCTTTAGGTTGGGTTATAATAAATCATGCCTGCCTGGGTTGAACATCTTAACCTAAGCTTGCTGCTACACTCCTACTACTAAGAAAAATAATGATTATATATAGTTAAGTCAATAATTCAGTTCAGTACACAGTGAAACTAAACAACATTCTTTCAGGACTAAGTTACTATGGAAAACATAAATTAACAAAAACGAGCTAAGACGAAAACCTAATTACTGTAGCTAACTTGCTAAGACAACAAAGAACTAAACAAAAAGACAAAAAGGACAGCAAAAAGACAACATAAAGTGCACATACAAATTTGCAACATCACGACACAATGTAATATTTTGATAATTAGTTGAGGTAATGCAAATAACCCATAATAATAATAATAATAATAATTTTTAATACTACTTCTATTAATAATATTTTTATACTACTACTACTACTACTACTACTACTACTAAAAGAATACATTTATAATAATAATAATAATAATAATAATAATAATCCATAATAATAATAATAATAATCCATAATAATAATAATAATAATAATAACACTACTTCTATTAATAATATTTTTATAATACACCTCCTCCTCCTACTACTACTAAAATAATATATTTATAATAATAATAATAATTTTAATACTACTTCTATTGATAATATTTTTATAATACCCCTACTACTCCTACTACTAAAATAATATATTTATAATAATAATAATAATAATAATAATAATAATAATAATAATAATAAAAGGCTGGATTTTTCTACATGTGGGTTTCTATGTCGGACTACTATACTGTATATGCACCACCTGCAGTGTTTTGATCCCTGGAAAACCTTTCAGTCTCAGTTGGATTATTAACACCTTCTCAAACACATTTAGACTATGTTCATCCCTCAGAAACACCTCCGTTCATAAACTGAACCTCAGGAAAAAATGGCACCATCAGCCATTACACAACAGCAATAAAGACTGAAATTACCAAAAAATCAAGGTGTAGAAACAGCATTTCCCACCTGATTACAATAAATGAGAAGGAAAGAGTGTGCACGAGGAAACAATCAAGGCTATAACAAGGCCCAAACAGCTTGATAATTATCTTTTACCACAATGAATGATCAGGCCTTTTTGTCGAGGTGTCAACGCTGCACAATCAATGGTGGTAATTTAGCCCCCTGCAAACCGAGAGACCCTTGTGCTTTTTGCCTGGTTCCATCGTTCATCACACACAGACACACACACACTCTGAGTGTGACACAATGCCCTTGACTACAAGCCAGAACTGTAGGTGAGGGGGAAAGAGAGAGAGAGAGAATGAAAAGAGAAATTTGGAGATCTAAAGAAGAAAAGATGCATGAAGAGGATGAGGGAGGAATTGGGGATTTGACACTTCGGTCTGTCTGCACAGGTGGGATTATGAGGAATAGAGAAAGACAGCTTCAAGTAGGATTTCTGTCATGAATTTTGTTATTTGAACAAAATATATATCTGGCAGTGTAGCTGGATTCCCAGAGTGGGAGATGTAAAATACAGAAAATAACAGTTGCACAGAGAGTTACACGGAATTGAATTAGACATCTTTCACGTGTTTCAGGCCGGTTGAATAATGAATGTTAGTCCATACCACCACTCATTAACTGTCTGGAGCTCCTTATAAAAATTACAATTTTAGTTGTAACACTTTCTCACAAAATTTACACTCACACTAGGGTTTTTTATCAGCCAAATTAGTTGCTTTAAATATCTAAAAAAAAAAAAAAGCAATTAGTGCTGGCCTCACTAATGAGAATGAATGAGAAAATCCACACAGCCATGCTCCAAAATCAAGTAAAAGGCCAATCCACCTTTCTACCTTGTTACTATACTGAAATTTAGTACAGTGGAACCTCGGATTGCGAGTAACGTGGTTTGCGAGTGTTCCGCAAGATGAGCAAAGATTTTTAATAAATTTTGATTTGAAAACCGAGCAAGTATTAGTTTACGAGTGCCAAGTATCATGTATCACGCATGCGCTTTTGTTTTGACACTGAGCGTCACCTGATCACAACTGAGCCAATGATTTTTCTCTCTCTTGCGCTGCGGAATTGTGGGTAATCGTCTCCCCTTTAGTGCTCATTGCTTACTGGTATAATCAACGTCTCACTCTCTGTTTCAGCATTTCTCATATGTGCACACGCGTAATTTGACACCGACACACACACTCTCTCTGTACTTAAGTAAATTTTAAGGTTTGTAGTTTTTCTCAAGTAGACATGTAAATTGAGGAGTTCTACTTTTACTTTAGTCATGTTGTACATGATATCTCTCTACTATTTTCTAAAGGATGTATGTATTTTTGCCACCTCATAACAGCTAGAGAACTAAATCTGTAATGACCTGTTTAAAAAGCACATAGGGATGGCACTGGTCAGGAATCCACACACTTTTGATCAAAAATTGTTTATGTAAACAACCAACCACATGGATGACATATAGCCCAAGATTATCACTTACTAAACATCCCAAACTTGCCTATTTTCCTGTATCATTCCTATGATCAGCAAGTCTAAGTTCGCTTATACTGTACATCTATGTATACAGTATTTACCAAGCTTACTATATTTATTTATTTATTTATTTATTTATTTATTAAAAAAAAAAGTATTTGTTACAGAACAGCTTGTTGAATATTTTATCCACATACTGTATGTGCCCAGTCATATCAAATCAGGTATTAAGTCAAACAGCTTGGTTTTGCACTATGATATGAATGCGAAATTGAGAGCTGAAAGAGTGCAGGAGGTGAAAAATCAGGTATCAAACTTTCCATTTTGCCAAAAATCAGTAAATCATAAATACTTTATTGTACTTATCGTTCAACAGAAGTGAGAAAGCTTTAATCGTACTGTAAATATTGGTTTAAAACACTTTAATGAACAAAAGCCGGTTACTGCATTTAATACATGTATTTTTTGTTTTTAGGTTATTTTTTGGGGTAGCTGGGTATTACTGTATAAATATTAGTGTCAGAACGAGGTTGAGGGTGCCCTCTTTCTTACTATTCCATGCAGACCTTATGTTAATATTCTTAAAAAATAGTATTTTGACAGATTTTTATCGAGGCACTCCTCCTAAACAAACTCGCACCAGCCACATCTCAGCAACCATGTCTCAGCAAAAAGTGAGCCAAAATGCGACTTAATACCTGATTTGAGGTGACGGGTCAAATATAGTTTCAGTTTTATTCAATGCAGTGGAACGTCCATAATAATCAGGGGTGTCCTGGTACTGTAATTGCTTCCATTATAGCAGCTTTAGCTTCTCATTCTAAATTCTGCCTATACAGCAGCCCCCTTTTTTCACTGGAAGTTAATAAAACAAAAATAAACACAGCATTTTAATCTGTTTATGTGGCACATAAACCACACAAGCCATTAAGTTAGAAGTTACTATGGACACGATATGCATTAGAATAAGTATGTTCATATCAACCTGTGATTTGCACCTGTGCTGCTGTCACATCTGGTATGAGAGCAAATTCGTCAAATACTTCTGACCAATCAGATTAGAGAATTCTGTAGCACTATGGGATAAAATGAGGTGCAGGTAGAAAATCCCTGACATGCAAGTTTCCTTCTTCAGGATGTGCAGTATGTCTAAGGCACAGGTTAGGAGGCGTTCCAAACACCAGAAGCTCTGCATAAACTCATTTGTATTGCTCACTCCCAAACTTGACGGTAAGAGGTCAATGCTTTGGCCCACAATTGTATACACTCACCTTCACAACAGGAAATGAAAATGGGCAGTGTGCCCCGCTTGCTTTTTTAGACCTGCTCATCTTGTATTCATTGATCTGCAGATCAATCATGTTTCAATTGATCCTGAAAGATGGTGGTGCTCTAGTTCTGTGGTTGGATTTGAGGGGCGGGGATTTGATAAAGGAAATCTGTAGTATAGGATATAATACTGAAGTATGATTCCATATAGCTGTACCACTCTATGTAGGTCATTGAAACAAGATATGATTATGGCAGCTCATTGTAGATTTGCTCAAGGAAACAAATAAATAAATAAAAGCAGGATGAAGATAAAGTAGCTCAGTAGCAGCTCAGGAATCAAGTGAAGAAGGTGTGAATGAGACATATGTAGTGAAAAGTGAAATGGTCAAGAAAGAGAGAGAATAAGGAGAATCTTCGCAGTTCTTATCCTCTAGAGAACTGAGGAACATAGTGGGGTGTGATGCTATTATTTTTGCATTATCACACAAGGCTAGAGCCATTTTACAGCCTGAAATATCATCACGTCACACACTCACAGATAGAAACGCTAACACATGCTACGAAATCCTAAAAAATAAAGACATACCCCAATCAATCAGTCATTAACAGTGAAACACAGTGTGAAAAACAGTGAAATAGATGAAGTGAATATCATTAGTTATCTAATTACAGTGCCCCTTGTCAAGTAGTGGGATATATTTGGCAGCAAGTGAGCCATCAGTGCTTGAAAATATGCAAGTGTAATGTGCGATCTGATTGACTGAGCGACAAGCGGAAAAAATGTGATGGCTTGATGACTGGATCAGAACATCTCCAAAACTGTGACTCTTGTGGGATGTTTCTGGTATGCAGTGGTCAGGAGATAACAAAAGGAGGGACAGCAAGTGAATTAGTGACAGGGTGATGGGCAGCCAAGGCTCACTGATGTAGTGGAAAGTGAAGTCTAGTCTGTCTAAAAAAAGAGCTACTGTAGCATAAACTGCTGACAAAGTTAATCCTGACTATGAGAAAAAGGTATCGGGGGTTGCTACAGTACAGTACATATGGTGCTGCATAGCTGCAGTCCAGTCAGAGTGCCCATTCTGACCCCAGTCCCGAGCTTGCAGAGGCAGTATACTGCTCTGGGCAATGTTCTGCTGGAAATCCTTGGGTCCCAGAAGTGAATGTTACTTTGACAAGTATGGTGGAACATTGGATTACGAGCATAATTCGTTCCGGAAGCGGGCTCATATTCCAAAACACTTGTAAACCAAATCAAATCTTCCCATAAGAAATAATGAAAACTCAAATAATTCCACAGCCCAAAAAAAGAAATCTCTCTAATGACATGTGAGCGACGACTAACGGAATCACTGCTGTAAAGTAAAAAAAACAAACAAATGAACCAGCACCTTACCTTTGAAAAGAATCACGACAGAGCAGAGTTTCTGTGTAGAGCTGAGTGTGTGTGTCTGTGTGAAGCCGGGGAGGGGGGGTGTAAAGGCGAGAGAGAGTGTGTCGGTGTGTGTGTGTGTCGGTGTCAAAACACTCAGCACTTGTAAACCAAGTCATCTTGGTGCCAGATGATACAGAAGACTTTCAGTGCTCTTATGAAGTCCATGACTCAGTGGGTCAGAACTCGTTTGCCAACACAAAGAGGACCTATACAATATTATCCAGGTGGTTTTAATGTGGTGGTTTATCAGTGTACAGTTTAAGACCACATCATGGGTTTCAAGTGGCGAAATGGAAATCTATACAAGGCTAGAGCCATTTGTGGTCATGAGTCTTAGAACGAAATTGGTCACACAATCTGAGTGGGAGGGAAATACCCCTGTCCGTAACAGACACCAAGCAACTGTAACAATCTCTGAGCTCATGTGTAAGAAGTAGGAGAGCAGTCTAGACAGCAGAGCTATTTCCTCTTCCCTGGGTTTAGATCCTCCAGGCACTCCCAGTAGGAACGACTCTTAAGCAGGAACCCATTGGGGAAATTCTCCTCTACTACTGTATATGTGGCCAGGAAGTCTGTAAGTCTTATTGAGCACATCTGTGGAAAGCAAACACACCTGGATGATGGCATACCCAATCAGGCACTGCAGTCATCTTTTGCATCAAATAATTGTGTTTAAGTGTTCTTTCACGAACATTCGGAAGCAAGAATGCAGATGTAGATTGATATTCAGTGTAATATAGTAAATATAAAACAAAACATCAGGCGACAGATCTTCATCATTTCTGTGGTAGTTACTTACAGTATGGAGGTCAGGTCTACCTGCTCACCAGCCAAATGTACTGTATCTGAGCTCTTGGGGGTGAAGGAGCTTGCCCGAGGGTCCAACAGTGGCAGCCTTGTAGTGTCAGGACCTGAACCAGGGACTTCCTGATCTGCAGTCCAACACTTTAACCACCAAGCTACGCCTGACACGCTATGCTTTTATATAGGGACAATGAAAAATATTCTGAATAGGAAGTGATTAAACACAAGAAAAATTTCCTCAACTATATGTACATGTGACTGCTATTGACTGCCACTAGGGGGAAATCCTGGTAGGCTTTACAGTAAGTGACATTAAACCACCTATTACTGTATGTGCTGTTGATATCCTTAAATATATTATATATATTTTTAAAAAGTAAAAAACTTGGCTAATTACTTTTTAATAACGCCAACGGACTCTTGTATGCATATTCATTTTTTTTTTTTTTTACTTTTAGTCCAGGGCATATAATATTGATGTCTTTGTGTTTAGATATTCATGTTCGAGGGAATTTGTAACAAGCTTTGTCTCAGAATCAGATTATATATTCAGTACCCAGTTAGAACAGGGCCATTTTCTTTTATTTTCCTTATATAATTTTATATGCGTCAATTAGCTGTGTGTATATCATAGATTCAACCACTTCAAAACATATAAAAAAATATTTATGCCCTGAGAACTTTATTTGCTTCATCTTAGGTTAAGACAGGTTTCTCTCTGAAAGGAATAAATGCAATAAATAAGCAAATAAAACCATACAATGTGGTTGGTTATACTGAAAGTAGCTAAAATGGTATGGTAGAATGGTAGAATTAACTCCAGGTGTGATACCATTCCACTTGTTCAATGTTTATTTTTTCTCTTACCTTCAGAATAAAGCCCGTGGCAGGTGGACAGCACGGAAGACCTGAGTCAAGTAATTGGGCTCTAGGTGGGCAGAAATGCAATGTGTATGCAAATATTAAATGCTCGGCTCACTGCGCTGTATAATTACATGCACCAAGAAGTGAAGTAAGCAAATGTTTCCGCACAAGCACATCACAGGATCCTCAGTGGGTGGGAACACAATCCTCTGGAGCTCTGTAGATTTCCGGACGTGTGAAGACCATTAATCGATGCCATTGATCTTAGCCGTGGATCACGTCATCTCTGACTATTCAGGAGCGCAAAAGATCTGCTCACATGTGCACCTGCCCAGTGCTCTGGTGAGCATCTCCTTTTTTATTTGGTTGGATGAACCCCAGGAAATGATGGAAGCTCAAGTCAACTCGTGCCATTACAGGAAGTCATGCTCAGGCCTGGTTTGATGAGCACAAAGTGAAATAGTCAAACGGATTGGTAATAGCCGGTTTATTCATGTAATCAAAATCCTGCCGGGGAAAGTGAAGGTTTTCCCACCGAGACGGACAGTTCATGATGGCGTCTGGAATGGTTTTTGACCTTTTTTTTTCAAGGTGTGCGTGCTGAGATATAATGGTGGTTGTGACGTGAAAATACGAGACTCTCAGCCGCTTCTTTCCCCAAATGTGCGGTGCAGAGTTAATTGCGTTTTTTTCAAGTTATTTGCACATGTGTGGAGTGTGAAAGCAGAGGATGAGAAGGCACCAGGAGTCGTACCGCAGTATCTCAGACACAAATCGATAAGATGAACCGAAATGGAGAAGGAAAATGATACACAGCTTGTGACCCTGTTACCTGAATCTTTCTCTGCTATCGCGTCTATTGCTTTAACCAAACAGTCTATGAGTTAAAAATAAATAAGCAGGTTTAGGTAGCTTAATGATAATGTTGATAGACTAAAACTTTTTCTTTGCTCGCGTGAATGAATATTGACAACGGTTCACTTTAAATTGGATAAAGATTAGTGCTAAGGAATTGGCTTTGTAGAAGATTTTCAAATGTGATTCTGTTTTGATGTGACATTTCATATTAACACTTTTCACCAGACTCTGAACAGATGAAGCTTCTCTTCTGACAAGATGTGGTAATGCTGGAAACCAGGACACTTTATATATGAAATGACCCATAAAAGGTAACAAGGATTTTATCCAGTGGCTGGGGTCTGGACATTGAGAGGAAATCGAATCCGGGCCTTTCGCATTGTATGTCGAGAAACCTACCACTGAGCCACCAGTGTCCCAACACATAAACAAGAATATTACACCACAAATTAACAATTTGACAGCAGAACAGGCTAAGCACCGTTTTCGGATGTTTACACTCTTTTATTGCGGTTGTGGTCACCTCTTGTAATTCAAAAGGTTTTTTGGTGTTCAATAAACCTTAACACTTTTTTTCCCCCTCTATGTAATTTATTTTCTCTGCTTTCTGTTTGACTATCAAATCAAATGAGTTTGCTACTTTTTTGTACAAAAACTCTACCAACATATTATGATATTAAATTGAATACTCAAATAACCACAAACACAATGACAGTCTGCTTTGTCCATTGTGATAAAACTGTGGGAGGTGGCGTTATAGCGTTTTGAAAAAAATTAATAAAGAAAAAAATAAATAATTAAATTAAAAAATCACTTTTACTTTTCATTTTTACTGTTCAAATATATACATAGCATTATCATCTAAAAGCTAGACACTGGTGAAATAGAAAATGACTAAATATGCACACAAAACCAATGAAATAACAGGAATCAAAAACATAACAAAGGCACATAGTGAACTAGGAAGAAAAGCTAAGACACAAAAGCTGCATTATTGTGCTGGGAAGTGTGACAAGTGCACAGACGGGAAATGTGTGGCATCCGTTTTAAATTGGACGCAGATAATAAACTCGTACTTATTTATTTAGTTATCTTAAATCATTCAGATCAGAGAAAGTAAATGAGTTAAAAAAAAACTGTGAAAACTCAAATATATGTGATTGTCTCCAGTATGCCATTGACTTGAGATGAGTCCGTACTCCTTTTTGTTTTCCATTGCCTGAGGGTTTTTTATTTTTTATGTGGTTGAGTTTTGTCTTTATTTATACTCTAGGAAGAAATGGAAGCATTTTTTAAATGTACTATTATTACTTTATTGCTTCAACCACGACAGTTGCCTCTTCCTTTAGTCTTTCTGGGTTTTTATATTGACCTTGGTGTCATGTCTCCCCGAGATGAATCAGACGCAGATGTAGATTCCATTTCAAACAAGTGTTTATTTCTTTCTTTTATACAACAAAAAGTCTCTGGACTCGCTCTGCTGTCCAAAAAAACCTTCCCAGACTGGGTCTGCAGGTGGGTAAACAAAACCCTAACACACGTAAAGAGAAAACGGAGAACTCAGATACTTGAAAAGTCCGTGAGAATGGGTGAGGATTCCTCTTCCTCTAACTACCCCACACCTGCAGACACCGTTCAGTCCTGGGAGTGAAAGGAGAAAAGTAGACACAAACATTAGTGCAATCTAGACAACAGGGTGAAGACTTGAGACGTGCACAACAGTGAACAGGCGAAGCCCTACGGGTTCGACTGGAATAAATAGTCAGACACACAAGGGAATCGTCAGACACACAAGCTCGTGTTTTAGTGCTTAAGTGCTGGTAGTACATACATAGACACACTAGGTGGGGACAAAGCATCAACTCAGTAATCCGGGGAACTTGATCTTATTCCCCTGAGCTGTGGAGGTACAGATGTTACAGTACCCCCCCAGGACCGGCTCCCAGGAGGGGGTGTGAGGGCTGTCTCCGCATTACCGGAGGGAGTCGAGGCTCACCGACCTGATGGGATGGCTGGTGAGGGGGACGGGCCGGGCGGCGTGGTGCTGGGCGTTCCGGCCTTACCTGATCAGTGATTAGATCTTGATGTAGGATGTCTTTGGCCGGCACCCAGCTCCATTCCTCAGGGCCGTACCCTTCCCAATCCACTAGATATTGGAGAGAACCCCCTCTCCTCCGGGAGTCTAGTAGTTTACTGACTCGAAACGCCGGAGCGCCCCCAATCTCCACCGCTCCAGGGATTGCTGGTTCTGCCACGCATTCCTCCAGCGGTCCCCGGGTCACTGGTCTAAGAAGAGAGATATGGAAGACAGGATGAATGCGTAGGTGAGATGGGAGTTGTAATTTAAAGGAAACCGGGTTTATTTGAGATAAAATGGGAAAGGGACTTATATAGCGGGGAGTGAGCTTACGGCATGGAAGGTTCAGGTGAAGATCCCTTGTCGAGAGCCATACTCTATCGCCTACCTGGAGCGGAGGACTTTCCCTTCGTCGTCTATTGGCAAATTTCTTAAAGCGATGGACTGCCTGGGAGATTTTTGCGTGTGCATCCTCCCATACTTTTTCCGCTTTTTTGAACCACTCATCCACCATGGGAACTTCGGTGGGAACTTCGCCACCTGGAAGGCTGACGGGAGAGAGCCGAAGGGGATAAATCTACATCCCTTGGAAAACCGATCTATCACTACTAGAATGGTGGTGTATCCCTTAGAGACGGGCAGATCCGTGACAAAGTCCTCTGAGATATGGGACCACTGTCTGGTTGGCGATGCTAGGGGCGTTAATTTACCAACCGGCAGGTGTCTAGGATTTTTAGATGCCGCGCATACTGCACACGATAAAACCACTGTTCTTACTGACCTCCGCATATTAGGCCACCAGTACCTTGGTTCTAATAGCCTATGGGTACGAATTACTCCGTAGTGCCCGGCTGCTACACTAGTGTGTGCTTGGATAATTACCTGCTCTCGTAGTGACACCGGCACGTAGGTTCTTTCCGGAGGGCATTGTCGCGGTGCGGGGTGAGACCGTGCTGCCTGTGCGATCTCCGAGTCGAGGTCCCACATGATCGGTGCCACCACGAGAGACGAGGGTATGATAGGCTCAGGTTCTGAGGTTTGCTCAGGAGCTGTGTAGTATCGGGATAAAGCGTCCGCTTTTTTTATTTTTGGACCCGGGACGATATGTGATAGTGAAGTGGAAGCGAGTAAAGAACAGCGCCCAGCGGGCTTGGTGAGGGTTTAATCTTTTCGCTTGTTGGATGTACTCTAAATTGCGATGATCGGTTAATACTACAAATGGGTGTTCGGCTCCCTCTAGCCAGTGCCGCCACTCCTCTAACGCCGCTTTTACTGCTAGCAGTTTGCGATTGCCGATATCATAGTTGCGCTCGGCAGGTGTTAGTTTACGCAAGAAGAAAGCGCAGGGGTGGAGTTTCTCTGGGTTGCCATGATGCTGCGACAGCACCGCTGCAATCCCTACTTTGGAGTCATCGACTTCAACCAAAAAAGGCTTGGTCGGGTCGGGGATTTTCAGTATTGGTGCCGTTGTGAATGCCGATTTTAGATATTGAAAGGCTCTGCGTGCCTCCGGCGGAAATTCACACAGACGCTTAGGATTCCCCTTTAAATTCAAATTCAAATGTTATTTGTCACATACACAGTCATACACAGTACGATATGCAGTGAAATGCTTAGGCGTCTGCCCGTGACCTTAGAATAAAAGACGATTTAAGACTATTTACACGAAAAGAATATAACAAAGAACGTAGCAATAGATTTAACTAAGAATAAAATAATAAAATATATGTACAGTAAAAATATACAATAAGAAAAATATAAGAAAATTAAAATATAAGAAAAAATATAAGAGAATAAGAGAAACCTGGGTGCAAATGTAGAAAAATATATATCTGATATAAGAAATATAAGAAAGCCTAGGTGTACCTAGGTGTACAGTATGGAAGAATATGGAAAATAAATAGAGATGTCCAGGGGGTGTGCAAGTATGCTATAAAGTGTTTTGTACTTAAAGTGGCTTGTGCTATAGAATAAATAGTAATGTAGTGTGAAGGGTGTGCAATTATTGTCCCAAGAGTCCAGAGAGTAGTGTAATGTAGTGTAGTGTGAAGGGTGTGCAATTTTTGTCCCAAGAGTCCAGAGAGAGTGCAAGAAGCATGAGTGTGGGTGTGTACAGTCAGTACTGTTTGGTGTGCTGGTTGAGAGACCGTATCGCCTGCGGGTAGAAGCTCCTCTTCAGTCTCTCTGTATTGGTCTTCAGGGAGCGGAATCGCTTTCCTGACCTCAACAGAGAGAACAGTCCATTACTGGGGTGGCTGAGGTCCTTCACAATCTTCCTGGCCTTGGTCCAGCACCGCTTGTTGTAGATTGAGTGCAGGTCAGGGAGCTCGGTGTGGATGATGCGCTCAGCTGATCGCACAACCCTCTGTAGAGCTCGTTTGTCCTGCAACGTGCTGTTCCCGAACCAGGTCGAGATGTTTCCCGTCAGGATGCTCTCTATGGTGCAGGAGTAAAAGTTCCTGAGCACCTTGGAGGGCAGTCTAAAGTCTCTCAAGCGCCTGAGGTGGTAGAGACGCTGTCGGGCCTTCTTCACCACAGTGTTGATGTGACAGGACCATGACAGGTCCTGCTTGATGTGGACACCGAGGTATCTGAAACTGTCTACTCTCTCCACTGGGCTGTTGTTGATGACAGGGGTCTGGTAGTTCCTCTCCTGCTTTGTGCTAAAGTCTACTACCAACTCCTTCGTCTTGCTGACGTTTAGAAGGAGATTGTTCCTCTGGCACCAGTGCTCCAGATTCCCAATCTCCTCCAGGTAGGCCGTCTCATCATTGTCAGTGATCAGGCCCACAACGATGGTGTCATCAGCAAACTTGATGATGGTGGTGGAGTGAGTAGATGGAGGGTTGTGAGAGGCACTGCCAACATACTAAATCCTCGAATAAAACGTCTATAAAAGTTAGCGAAACCCAGAAAACTCTGTAGCGCCTTTACCGATTGGGGTTCCGGCCATTGTTGCACCGCCTCCACCTTGGTCGTCTACATTTCGACCCCCTGTGGCCCTATGCGGTAGCCGAGGAATGCAACCTCCCTCTTGTGGAGCTCGCACTTCTCCGCCTTTGCATAGAGCCCGTGTCTGCGTAGTCGATGAAGGACGGCAGTTACATGTTGGACGTGCTCAGAATATGACCGAGAGTATACCAAGATATCATCCAAGTACACTATAACATACCGGCTTAACATATCCCTAAACACGTCGTTCGTGAACTCCTGAAACACCGCAGGTGCGTTTACCAATCCATAAGCCATCACATTATATTGGTAATGGCCTGATGTCGTGCTAAACGCTGTCTTCCACTCATCGCCTTTTCGCACACGAACGAGATTATATGCGCTGCGGAGGTCGAGTTTGGTGAAAATAGATGCACCTCGGAGTTGGTCGATTGCGGCCGGTACCAGCGGCAGTGGGTGCTTGTATTTTACTGTTACTGCATTGAGACCTCTATAATCAATAAAGGGGCGTATCTTTATCGATAAAGAAAAAACCTGCTGAGGCGGGTGACGTGGACCTACTGATGAGACCCTGCTGGAGAGCTTCACTCACGTATTCCTCCATAGCCCGTGTCTCCTCCACGGACAATGGATAAACATGCGAGCTCGGCGGTGCTTTCCCCAGCAAAATCTCTATCGCGCAGTGCCACGGCCGATGAGGGGGAAGTCGTGCGGCCGCCCTAATGCTAAACACGTCTTGAAACCATGCATACTCTGATGGTACATTTATTGATACTAGGGCTTGCGGGCTTTCAATCGAGGTAGTTTGGACCGTCAATGCACGTTTATACACGTTTTAGCACATCTAGGGGCCCAAGATATGATGCGAGATTTTTCCCAATCAAAATTGGGATTATGAGAACTGAGCCAGGGTAGACCCAGCACGACGGAATGATCAGACCGAGGTAGTACAAAGAATTTTAATTCCTCAGAGTGACCAGGAAAAGTTAATCGAAGTGACATAGATATTTGTTTAACAGGCGAGTGTCTAAGGTTATGACCATCCAGAGCTTTAATTGTGATAGGGGATGGTAGCTTCGACAGGGGAGCTTGTAGCGAGGAAAGAAGAGAAGAAGTTATAAAATTTCCAGCCGACCCGGAATCTATAAGGGGGAAAACACACAAAGAACGGTTAAAATAAGATAATTGTGCCTTTACACAAAATGAATGAAGTGTACGTGGTGGTGTGATGTGTGTTACTTTTTGTAGTAACGGGCAGTTGTTTATGAGATGTTTGTCCCCCCCACAGTATAAGCACAGCCCCGATTGGATTCTTTGCCTTCTATCCTGAGCCATTAGGCGGGAGGTGCTAATGTCCATAGGTTCTCCCGGAGTACCTTCCCTTGGTTCCGTCGCGTGGGTGCTGAGGCTAGGGCGGCGGTTGAACTCGGACCGTTTGGATGTAGGTTTCGGGGAGAGGTGTCGTTTCTGGCTACGGAGGTGCTGATCAAGTTTGATTGCCAGCGTGATGCACTCGTCCAGTGACATTCCAGTGTCCCGGCAGGCTAGTTCGAGTTGCACTTCGGGTTGTAACCCATCTCGGAACCGAGCCAGGAAACTGCGGTCACACCACCCACTCTCTGCAGCCAGTACCCAAATCCGGATCGCATAATCCGCGACGGTGGAAGTCCCTTGTTTCAGCCTCAGCAACTGTTGTTCCCCCGTTCTGCCTTGATCGGGATGATCGAATATAGTACGGAACTCCGAGAGAGATTCATCACTTCCCGCCTGCGCTCCAAACTGCTGCTGCCCAATCCATCGCTGCACCTGTGAGCTGTTGAATGACGAAGCTGATCTTCTGTAACTCCGTCATGTCTGGATATTCCGCGAGCCACAGCTCACAGGCCAGGAGAAACCGTTTGCACCCCTCCGGATTTCCATCATACCTTTCCGGCGGGTTAGGACATGGTGATAGCGGTGTGGAGCATGACCCAGGTGAGCAGAGAGAGGGTAATCGGTGCATGAGCTGCTCCATCCCGCGAGCCAGGTCATTCACCGCTCTGGCCAATCCGTCGATCTCATGTTGTTGGCCCCTTATGTAGTCCAGCACAGGTGCATCCACCTCAGGTAGAGGGGTTCCTGCTGCGTCTGGAATGGCCTGTTCATCTGTCATGTCTCCCCGAGATGAATCAGACGCAGATGCAGATTCCAATTCAAACATGTGTTTATTTCTTTCTTTTATACAACAAAAAGTCTCTGGACTCGCTCTGCGGTCCGAAAAAACCTTCCCAGACTGGGTCTGCAGGTGGGTAAACAAAACCCTAACACACGTAAAGAGAAAACGGAGAACTCAGATACTTGAAAAGTCCGTGAGAATGGGTGAGGATTCCTCTTCCTCTAACTACCCCACACCTGCAGACACCGTTCAGTCCTGGGAGTGAAAGGAGAAAAGTAGACACAAACATTAGTGCAATCTAGACAACAGGGTGAAGACTCGAGACATGCACAACAGTGAACAGGCAAAGCCCTACGGGTTCGACTGGAATAAATAGTCAGACACACAAGGGAATCACAGGTGCTCGTGTTTTAGTGCTTAAGTGCTGGCAGTACATACATAGACACACTAGGTGGGGACAAAGCATCAACTCAGTAATCCGGGGAACTTGATCTTATTCCCCTGAGCTGTGGAGGGACAGATGTTACACTTGGCTGACCTTACATTTTTTTCCAATGACTGTGTACATACAGTGGTTGGACAATGAAACTGAAACACCTGGTTTTAGGCCACAATAATTCATTAGTATGGTGTAGGGGCCTCCTTTTGCGGCCAATACAGCAACAATTCATCTTGAGAATGACAGATAGTCCTGCACAGTGACCAGAGGGATTTTGAGCCATTCTTCTTGGAAAATAGTGTCCAGGTCACTACGTGTCTCTGGTGACTGTGCAGGCCATGGAAGATGTTCAACTTCACTTTCATCTTCATCAAACCACTTTGTCACCAGTCTTGCTGTGTGTATTGGTGCATTATCATCTGCCTTCAGGATACAATGTTTGAACCATTGGGCGCCCAAGGTCCTCAAAAATGGTTTGGTAGTCCTTGGCAGTGATAAGCCAAGTGAATGCTATGATATTGCAGCCCAAACCATCACTGATCCACCCCCATGCTTCACTCTGGGCATGCAGCAGTCTGGGTGGTACTGTACGCTTCTTTGGGGCTTCTCCACACCGTAACTCTCTCAGATGTGGTAAAGACAGTGAAGGTGGACTCATCAGAGAACAATACATGTTTCACATTGTCCACAGCCGAAGATTTGGCAAGAACCGACATTTGGCATTGGCACATGTGACCAAAGATTTGGCTATAGCAGCCCGGCCATGTACATCGACCCTGTGGAGCTCCTGACGAACAGTTTTGGTGAAAACAGGAGAATTGAGGTGCACATTTAATTCTGCAGTGAGTTGGGCAGCTGTGGTTTAATGTTTTTTGGATACAATGCGGGTTTGCACCTGGACATCCCTTTCAGACAACTTCCTCTTGCGTCCACAGTTACTCCTGTTCGATGTGGTTCGTCCTTCTTAGTGGTACTGTATGCTGTCATTACCCTGGACACCGTGTCTCTTGATACATCATAAAGACTTGCTGTCTTGATCACAGATGCGCCAGCGAGACGCGCACCAAAAATTCAAGTCCTCTTTTGAACTCTGATATGTCACACATAATGTTGTGTGCATTGCAATATTTTAAGCAAAACTGTGCTATTACTCTGCTAATTAAACCTTCACACTCGGTGGAATGTGCAATCAACGAAGATTGCCCACCAGGCTGGTCATATTTAGCCATGAAACCTCCAACACTAAATTGGCCAGTGTTTCAGTTTCATTGTCCAACCCCTCTATTTCTTTCTTACAATATCTCCAACTCTCTCAAGTACTTGACAGTGAGTCCTTTATTCTTCACAGTTTTACCACCAAACAGCGTTTCCACACCTAGAGTAGAATTTTTTTATTTAATTTTTTTTAGCTTTGAAGTAACCAACTGATTATACTTAGAGTATACACCATGGAGACATGAACATGGACAACTCAAGGCTCACCTACAGGAAAGCCAATGCAGACCAAATCACTTTAAAGAATCACTGCTGGCCATAATAGAAAGGGAACAGAACACCCAGTGCACCACAGCCCACTGCGCAAAGGGTCCAGCAGGCAAAAAGCCCAAGGTCACCAAACCGGCCTCCAAATGATCAAAATCCAAATCTGATTAAGCATCCATGGAAGGTGCCAGACTGATCCATGCTGGTGCCATGCCACAACCTACACACCCAAAGGACCTGCTGCCAATGTCCTGGTGCCAGACACAACAGGCCACCCCAGAGGTCTTCACCAAGGGACCAGAGCTGCCCTGGTGGCACACAGGGGAACCCAAACCAAAGTGTTTTTTTTTTTTTTTTACATTAATGGATTTAATGTTCCGTGGATCAGCTCTGTTAATGGATATATTAAAAGTGCATTGTGGGTCTCTTAAAAATGAAGTTAATTGTCCAAATTAGCCTTATATTGATGGTGAATTGATTCCATTTGCTTAAAGATTCAAGTATAACAAATAAAGTAAATAGCCTATTTAAGACTACTAGGGGCCAGTGGTGTCTCAGTCAGTTAAGGCTCTGGCTCTCTGCACTGTGACTCCAGCTTCCTAACTGGGATATGCAAAAAAATAAATAATTTCACTGTGCTGTAAGGTACATATGACATAATTATAATAAATAAATAATAATATAATTATTACATATAATTATTATTATTAAATGTGTTTGTAAATTGTATTTTCTACAGCCAAAGCGACCTTAACCTGTTTGGTTGAAACCTAATTCAAAACTGTATACTGTATGAAATAGCAAATTGGTGATGCACTCTATCAGGAAGGCGCAAAAAAAGCAATAACAATTATATTAGCTACAAAGCAGATGGTTAAAAAGAGCTTGCAGAAAACAGGAGACAGGAGATCCAAACCTGACCAATATATTTTAGGTGTCAGAAG
The DNA here is from genome assembly GCA_030347435.1 of Clarias fuscus. Lineage (NCBI taxonomy): Eukaryota > Metazoa > Chordata > Actinopteri > Siluriformes > Clariidae > Clarias > Clarias fuscus. The sequence goes on from CM059208.1 coordinate 25,342,448, forward strand.
AGAAAGCAGAGGTGAAAATGGAAAGAGGAGACAAAGAGAGAGAGAGAGAGAGAGAACAAGGAACAAGAACATACTGTACGTATGACGCAAACAAACAATATGCTCATGATTGGGACACTAAGAATACATATAGTCAGACAGGGCGGCACTAACACCAGTCATGTGACAAGCCTTTTTTGCATCAATATTTAATAACACGATGTCAGATGAATGGCCTGGCATTGCCTTTAATGTCCACAGTGGAAATTAACTGGGTAATTCTCCCTCCAAAGCAAGATATATGACCACCATTATGGGTTCGGAACGCTAAAGTTGTAAATCGGAGACCATTAAATCCAGCAAACTCCTACAATAAAGTCCATCTTGACTCTCATTTTCTATAGGTGTACCATCCGCTGTGATGATCCATCATAAGTCATACCCCTATTACAGTACCAATAAAAATATTGAGTCTACCTGCAAAAGCAGTCTTTCTTTAATTTCAAACATGTTACATATTCTAAAACGTAATACCTGGGTTACGATCGAGAAGTTATCAGCCTGTCTCTCTTAACAAATACAGATTTGTTAAGAGAGACAGGCTATAAATCAAATGAAATTTCACTGAACATTTGTTCTTGGCCGTCTTATATATGATGAAATATGTAGCAAAACAAACAAAAACAAAAAAAACCACAAGGTTTTGTTCTTAAATCAGAAACTGAGCAGTTAATTCTAATTCTGAATTTTTACACACACTGACCATTTCATCATGCAATTCCTTAATCAGCCAATGAATATGGCAGCAGCATGATTACTTTGATACCATGTTTAAGTACAGTTTTCATGTATACTGTATGTTATTTAGTTAAGTATGTTTTCTTAGTGGATACTTTTTACTTTACTCCACTACGTCATACAGCAAATATCTCTACTTTATACAGTACTTCACAACATTGCGTTACATAACAGCTACAGCGGACCATCTAATACCCAAACAACTTGGCACAGGTTTTAATCCAGATGTCCTTCCTGATGGAACGGTCCTGTTTTATCCGGGCTTGGGACAGTGGCTGGGGTTTGGGCCTTGGGTGGGAAACACCTGTAGCAAGAACGAAAGAGACTCTTACTATGACTTAACGGCTACTGTGAGCTAATGCAAGCTCAATAGTTTTGGTACTTATGTAAATTTAAAGATACAGTGGAACCTCGGATTGCGAGTAACCTGGTTTACGAGTGTTCCACAAACCGAGCAAAGATTTTTAATGAATTTTTAATCGGAAACCGAGCAAGTATTAGTTTACGAGCGCCGAGTATCATGTATCAGGCATGCGACTCTTATTTTGACACCGAGCGGCAAGTGATCACAACTGAGCCAATGATTTTTCTCTCTCTTGCACTGCGGGAATTATGTGTCAAAATAAGAGTACCCTACTGCGTCTTAGTGCTTGTCTCTTATAATCATCTCCCTCTCTCTTCTGTTTGCGTGCGCGTAATTTGACACTGTGCCCCACACACACCGACACACACACACACACACACACACACACACACTTTTCTCATGTGTACTTTGTGGGTGCGTGTGCGCGCACGCGTAATTTGACACCGACACCGACACCGACACACACACACACACACACACACACACACACACACACACACACACACACACACACAGATCTCCCCGGCTGCACACACATGCATTATTTACACAGAAAACTCAGCTCTGTCGCGATTCTTTTCAAAGGTAAGGTGCTGGTTCATTTGTTATTTTTTATTTTTTACTTTACATCAGTGATTCTGTTAGTATGCTCACGCGACTATCATTAGAGAGAATTCTTTTTTCCCCATTAAAACAGTGTTTTCATTGTGTATGTTAGTTGAGAAACTTAAAAAGCGAGGTGGGGGAGGGAGAAGGAGTTTTACTGTTTAAGACGAGGCGAGGGGCTAATTCCACACACACACACACACACACACACACACACACCACACACACACACACACACACACACAACACACACCCAAATACACGGCGCCTGCGCGCACAAACGGAAACACTTAACTGTCTGGATTTATTTTTACTTTTTTTTTTAAATGTTAAGTGCAGGTTAATTTGTTTTATTTTTACTTTATATATTGTATTAATAATTTTATGTATTTATTGTTTTGGGCTGTAGAATGAATAATTTGAGTTTTCATTATTTCTTATGGGAAAAGTCTATTTGATTTATGGAATACGAGCCCACTTCTGGAACGAATTATGCTCGTAATCCAAGGTTCCACTGTAATTACTTTTGGACTTTTACTCCAGTTCAAATGAAAAGGCAGGACTTCTACTTTTACTGGTAATATTTTACCTAGACTATCTTTTACTTTGACTCCAGTACTGGATTTGTGTTCTTTGCCAACCACTTCTTGGCACCATGGTACAGTATGACGGTGGTTGCAAGATAGTTTGTGCATTTCAAAAACTGTTGATCTTTCACCTATAACAGTCTCTGGAGTTTATACGGAGCGGTTAAAACAAACAAATAAATAAACAAAATCAGCGAGAGAAGCATCTCAGAACACACAACGCACCAAACCTTGAGGCTACAACGCGAGAAGGCCACATCGGGTTCCACTGCTGTCAGCCAAGAACAGGATAGTAGAAAATAAGAAAAAGACTAGCGGATGCATTTCTGACCTTGAACCGTCCAGGATTTTAGCTCTTCCGCTTCTATTGCATGAATCATAACTCCGAATTTAACTCGGCAGCCCGATAAAGTAAAACAGATTAAGGAACAGCAATGCATTATACAATTCTGATCGATTAACCAAAATTTAAATGAAATCATGAAATAATGATGTTAATAATTAAAAGGTTTCTTGTTAACAGAGGCGTATGTGTATATACAGTTACAGAAAAAACTGTAATCTGACCTGACAGTGTGTTAATTAGTGTTAATGACTGCCTGTGCTGAGTGTGTATGCAGCACTGCGGGGGGGAAACAAACGAGTCAGCAGAAGTGACTCAGGAGAGATGATGTTTCTATTTACAGACATCCACCTCTGCGCGTACACACACATGCACGCACACACACACACACACACACACACACACACACACACACACACACACACACACACACACACACACACACACACACACACACACACACACACACACACACACACACACACACACACACACACACTCAGGTGGAAGAGAAGAGTTATCAACACCAGTATGTTTGCAGCCTCCCTCGCCTGAGCTACTCTTGGAGAGTCAGCAGAAAGACAGAGTGCATCACTCTCTCTCTTGCTCTCTCACACCCTGTCTCTCTTGCTCTCCGCCCTCTCTTCTTTTGCCTCATGATTGATTCTCAAAAAAATCATCAGTCATACTTTGGGCAAGTCTGAGGTCTGAGTTGTGACCCTTGCTCAAACGGGTAAAGAAACATAGCAAGGTATAACTGGAGACATAAATATTCTTAGTGTATTGACTGATACCAAAACATCGTGTCTACATGTGCATATTAAAGCTGTGAGAAGGGGAACAGGAAGAGGATCAAGGAGGTGGAGGAGTGAAAACTGAGAATGTGTTGTGCTGAGTGTGAATGGCCTTGAATTTGAACAAAAATGTGTTTTTTCTTAAGATAAAAAAAAATATAATAATAATAATAATAATAATAATAATAATAATAAATAGAAATATTGTTCTGATTTCCTTTTTGCTTTTCCCGAATGAAAAGCCAGCACAGGAACCCAAATCACTCATTATGCTTTCATTTTGATGCCCACCTTGCAGGTCTGGGGTACAGTTTGTCTTTTTCATGCTCATTTTGTGCGTGTGTGTGTGTGTGTGTGTGTGTGTCTATGTGTGTCATCCTCTAGATAAGTGTTTTTGCCTCTGCTGAAGGCTGAACAACCTGAAGCAGATTACTGAGTAGTCTTCAGTTAAATAGTTTGTCCTTGTAAGTGTTTGATTTCTGTTTATACACCAGTTCAAGCAATTTGACTGGACGAATGGAATTCCATGAGTGTTGATATAAAGCAAACATCACTAAATAGCTGACTGCGGTCCAGATCCGGACCGAATGACAGTTCTATCCGCACCCTGATGTTTTTCCAATAAATAAGACTAACTAATATACAGTAATCTAGCGCTTTTTCCCATGAGGTGGGCGTGGCTAAACCCATCCTTTAAAAGACAGAATGTGCAGAAGAAACCGAAACAAAAGCATGGCTTACTCCGAAAATACTGAACCTTTAAAGATGAATAGATAGATCCATGTATGTTTATTTTTCCTGCAGGAAGTTTAAAACCAGTTTGTTTCATATGTGTCTCTCAAAACCGTGGTGATAATAAAAAGCAGGAATGTGAAGCGCCGCTATGAGATAAAACACAGCATATCTGCAGCCGTCCAAGATGATGGCGTGTAATTTCATACAAACTTCCATATCATGATTGTGTAAAGCTGACAATTGTTAAAAGTGCTATACAGTACAAATAAAATTGAATTGAATTGATTAAAGAATTAAAATTTTAAATTGCTTATTTTTTATAAACTTACAATAACTGCATATACAGTAAGGAGATCTGAGTCTTTACACAATCATGAAAACTTCATTGGCCAGACATTTTTAAATTTTAGTCCAGTATCCCTAACAGCTGGTAAATACGGGGCGCAAATTAGGCAGAGAAGAATGCTACATTAACATGTAATTATTTATTTATTTCAAGAATGAAAGTCATTTAGTCACAATATTCCGCTGTATTTCTTAATATAATTTATTTACAATTTTAAAAATCTAAACTGTACTATGTTCATTTGTGTTCTTTTACAAATTAGTGTTTATGTAGGCACCTAATTTTTGAAAAGCATGGGACTTGAGGCTGAGCTCTGATTGGATCTTTTCAAGTCATCCTTGGGCCTCAAACCCTCCCACTTTTGTTCTTAGCGAATCAATATTGTTTTTAAATATTTGGGCTCATGTGATTGGACCATTCTCAACAGAGTCTTTTCCAGCACTTCTTATGGCAAGCGGAGCTGCTGACTGGATGTGATGTGAGTCATGCCTTTATTTTATACTAGTAGTAATGATGCTTAATCACCTGATAAATGAATATTTACAGGCGAGTATTAAAAGTTAAATTTTAATTTTGTTTGCGCCCCCCCAGCCGCCACCGATCCCTAATACACTATTCGGACATTTAGTTAAATGTACTACTAGTTAATGTTGTTTCGCAGGATTCCTGATAACCATTAACTGAATAAGGGCATTACTTTGTAAGTGTAACAAGGAATATACCCTACATAGCACACTAGCTTTCCATTTTACATTAATTGTGAGTAGAGAAATAAGGAGAAACTTGCAAAATGTAAGGACTGTCCACCACCTCCATGGTTTGTTCTCCTCACCTTTTGGCTACATTGTACCGGTAAGATTGTAAAACTTGTCGGTTGCCAGTTCCACCAGTCATGGTTTGTTAGTTGCGAGAGATGGAGCAGTTGGTGAGGTGAAATAACTGTTTAAATAAACAAACAAATCCTAAATCATTGATAATTTGTGGAACCATTGTCTAAAAGCATGGATCAGGGGTAGTTCAGTGGACTTTGGTTCGAAGGTCCCAGGTTCAAACCTCATGACCACCAAGTTACCACTCTTGGGCCCCTGATCAAGGCCCTTAATGCTCAACTGCTCAGATGTGTAATGAGATAAAAATGTAACTTGCTCTGAATAAGTGTCAGAGATAACCCCTAGAGGGCGCCAAAGCGCTCAGAGACTTCCGTTGATTTTCTGTTTTCTTTGTGTTCTTTTCTGTGTAAAACTCCATGTCCAAGAATGCACCTCGGTCAGGTGATGGGAGCGTTCACCTGAACTGAGTTGGCTCATTAGTTTGATTATAAATGTTCTTGAGTTTCACCAGTCTAGGTCTTGCATCAGTTGGATTAGGGTTGCTGTTCATTTTAGGTTTTGGCTGTTAAGTTCTGTTTATTCTCCTAGCCTTATGTATATTCTCCTAGCTCCAGGTTTTTCCTAGTTCCATGTTTTTCCTAGCCTTTTTGTTAGCTCCTAGCCTTTTTGTTAGCTCCTAGTCTGTCACATATGGTTTATCTCCTGTTTGGTCTGTCATGTGTTGTTTATCTCCCGATTAAGTTCCCATTCTGTTTCCCTTGTGTTTGTACTCATTAAAAGACTTTAACCCGCACGTCACCTCTGCATATATGCTTTTCCTTCTACCCACGCACAGCACCCGTTACAGAATGCAAGACCTCAACAATGGCATAGCAGAGGAGCCTCCCCTGGTAAATTGTTTTGGGGGGGGCTATGACCGTGACGCCAGGGCAACCGACATTCTTGGGGAGTCGGCTTGCCCTCCGGCGGAACTACTTGGGGCACGCCGGAGCGAGTGGAGCAACTGCCGGCAGATCGCCTCGGAAGGAGTCTGTGTGTCCTCTAAAGGAGGAGAGCGAAGGAGCATCAACAGCAGAGGCTAGTGCTCCAAAAGCTGGCAGGTGAGCTCATCCAACAGATCAATGTGTGCAGGTCCGCGAATGATCAAGAACAGATGCAAGCCCTGCTGGAGATGGGCGCACTGCTCCAGAACCAGCTCACCAAGCTCAACACTCAAACTCCTGTCCGCCTCAGTGGATGCCCTGAATCTCCTGTCCGCCTCAGTGGAGGCCCAGACCTGCCAGAGAGCCCCGCTGCTGGCCCAGACCTGCCAGAGTGCCCCAAAGGGCATGAGCCAGCTACTCCGCCGTCCTGCATCGTGGAGGACAGCGAGCCGCTTCCGCCGCCGCCGTCCTGCATCGAGGAGGACAGCGAGCCGCCTCCACCGCCGCCGTCCTGCATCGAGGAGGACAGCGAGCCACCTCCGCCGCCGCCGTCCTGCATCGAGGAGGACGGCGAGCTGCCCCCGCCTCCGCCCGGGTTCGAGGACGCCGTGCTCCAGCCGCCGCCTCCGCACGGGTTCGAGGACGCCGTGCTCCAGCCGCCGCCTCCGCACGGGTTCGAGGACGCCGTGCTCCAGCCGCCGCCTCCGCACGGGTTCGAGGACGCCGTGCTCCTGCCGCCGCCTCTGCACGGGTTCGAGGACGCCGTGCTCCTGCCGCCGCCCCTCTTCGAGGACGCCGTGCTCGCTCCATCCCTCTTCGAGGACGCCGTGCTCGCTCCATCCCTCTTCAAGGACGCCATGCTCACTCCATCACCCCTCTTCGAGGACGCCGTGCTCGCTCCGCCGCCCTTTTTCGAGGATTCCGTGCCCGCTCCACCGTCCGACCTCGGCACCAGCCTTGGATTAATCTTCTTTCCACTCCAAGGGAAAATGCCTTGCAGACTCGCTGTGGGGAGGACGGTTCTGGGACCTTGGGGAGGGTGTCCGGGTCCTCCGTTGGTGGCCCGGTGGTGCACCTTTTGGGGGGGTAATGTCAGAGATAACCCCTAGAGGGCGCCAAAGCGCCTAGAGACTTCCGTTGATTTTCTGTTTTCTTTGTGTTCTTTTATGTGTAAAACTCCATGTCCCAGAATGCACCTCGGTCAGGTGATGGGAGCGTTCACCTGAACCGAGTTGGCTCATTAGTTTGATTATAAATGTTCTTGAGTTTCACCACTCTAGGTCTTGCATCAGTTGGATTAGGGTTGCTGTTCATTTTGGGTTTTGGCTGTCTAAAGTTAAGTGGTTTGTTTATTTCCCTGTTAAGTTCTGTTTAGTCTCCTAGCCTTATGTATATTCTCCTAGCTCCAGGTTTTTCCTAGTTCCATGTTTTTCCTAGCCTTTTTGTTAGCTCCTAGCCTTTTTGTTAGCTCCTAGTCTGTCACATATGGTTTATCTCCTTTTTGGTCTGTCATGTGTTGTTTATCTCCCGGTTAAGTTCCCATTCTGTTTCCCTTGTGTTTGTACTCATTAAAAGACTTTAACCCGCACGTCACCTCTGCATATATGCCTTTCCTTCTACCCACGCACAGCACCCGTTACAATAAGGGCGTCTGCCAAATGCTATAATGTAAATGTAATGTAAAAATTTTACTCGCGCTGTTGGACTAAATAAATCAGGTGCTGATATTCAGTACAAAAGCAAATCCTTGAGTGTTATATTGCATTTATTAAGATAACATTATTTGTTGCACAGCGAAAGTTTTTTTTTTTTTTTTTTGGCATATCCCAGTTAGAAAGCTGGGGTCAGCCAGGATATCACACCCCTGGAGGAGGCCTTGCTCAAGCGTTCAACTTGGCGAAGCTTGGGCTTGAACCCCTGACCTTCCAGTCAGTAGCCCAGTAACCCACAGCCTTACCCATTTAAGCCACCACTACCCCATTAAAGTCCCTCTTGGCAGCAGTGTGATTCGAACCCATGCCTCTGAAGAGACTGGAATGTATATTAATTACCATGGAACAGAAATACAAGCCTCATCAGCCACTGGACCACACCACATTAATCCACATGATTGCTTGCACCTGGGCTTTTTTGGTTAATGAGCATGGCTACAAATAACACCTGTTGTATAACACTTCTGTCTGGCTTTGTCTTACATCGTTGGTTGTCAGTTTCACCCCCAAGTCTATGCGAATGAGTCGTTACTATAGAAATGATAACATAGCAAGCATTAATATAGACTGTTATAGATTGTGTTCTGTTGATGAATGGTTCACCCTTCTTCTTTTGTACCTTTTTTAGTTTTAGCTTCTAGTCCCTTGTTATCACCATCACTTGTCTCTGTTCCAGATTTTTCTTCTGAACACTGTGAGCTATCCTGTTCAGGGGTGTAATACACTCTAATTACAGATAAGTCACAGTTCGAAACCGAGAGGAATCTCGTTCCCCGTAAAGTTTGGCATCCCAGAATCGAATTACTTTTTTTTTTTTTCTTTCCTTTTCTTTTGGTCATATAGCTTTTGTTCTGAATCATTTAGCAACCTTTTCTCATGTTTATGGAAACAGGATTTTGCATGAATATGATTTCATAAGTCACAAACGATGAAGGCTATTCCGGCCCTTACTCTAGCCATAACCGTCATAACTTTTCTTCATGCAAACCTCAGCTCATTTTTAATTGATTTCCAAGGCCTGTGTGTGTAATTTTACAGCTTAAGACGTGCCATGGAATAGAATAGGATTATCTTTTTTTTTAATTTTTTTTTTAAAATAACTTCTTAACCGGCCAGCGAGCGAGTCAGCAATAATGGAGAGAAAAATTCCCTAGAATTAAGTAAAGAAGAAGATAATATGATTTATTATTTTTTTTTTTTACAAAAGTTCTGATCAGCTGGTAGATTTCGCATGATTATTTTTAATTATAAAATTATACTAGACCTCTAAGCATTTGAAACACATTTAAAACAGGGTACAAAAATAATTCTCATTTCATTGCACTCCTGTGCATTTGTGATATTAAAGGCCTTCATCATTTTGACCAGAGCCCTTTATCTGACAACACAGCAAGTGTCTCTGCATGGAACAAAGACCATACCAGAATGCATGAATATGTTCCAGGGCTTAATAAATATCACACCTCTACACATATGGTGCTTGTCTGCCCTGACGAAATAAAGCACAATATTGGATAATCGGTTAACACAATAGAGAACAGGACATGGATGTTTTTCAGGATTCTCGATGGAATTATTTGTAACTCAGAAACACAAACTAGGCTTGCTAGTATGATGACAGAATTGAACTTTTTCACATTTTCCCTGCATCCATATAGACTTAATCTAGGTTTAGCTTCCTTCTGGCAGCATGGTGGCATACAGATTAGCACTGTGGCCTTGTTGATGTTGACTGGAGGTCCAACCTGGTTGTAAAAAAAATGGGAATAAATACGGTAACTGTTGGACTACAGAGGTTCCTGGATGGATGGATGGATGGATGGATTGGGTTTCCTTCAACTTTACAGAAACACGATCACTGGTATGCCTACATATATTAATTAGAAACTGGGCGTATGTAAATGTGTGATTTCCTGTGATGGACTGATCTCTAGTGTTGGTGCGATTGGTAACATTATAGTCTTGCCACTCTAAAGCCCAGGTTTTTATCAAAGTCATGTTCTTCTCCATATCTGTGTCATTTCCTCCAGGTTCAAAACATGCAGATATTTGGACTGGCTACACTAAAATTACTCTAAATGTAAATGTGTGTGGCACCCTGTGATGGACTGGCATCCTATCTAGGATGCCCTAAAACCCTGCCCAGGATAAAGCATTTACAGAATTTTTCCTAATGCTTTGTTCCTTTTATGCTAGGGGTCTCCACATCAGATCAGGTCTGCCGCAAGTTTTACTCCAGATGCCCTTCCTTGCATTTTTTTTTTTCACCAGACTAACTGTAGGATTGGGATTGCATCCAGTCCCTCGATTGTATGGCATAGGGTTAAGGGTCTTGCCCAAGGACCAGAAGTGGCAGGGCTCAAACCTCCCAACCTTACAACCAGCAACCCAATGCCTCAACCGTCAAAGCCACCACTGCCCCCAAAACATTTACTGAAGAGTAACAAATGAAAAAAAAAAGTACAAATATTATGTGTTGTGGAGTATCTGCATTATGAGTCTGATTGGCACCAATGGAAGCAGCTGGAAGATACTGGAGATCGGCACTACTACCCCACAGAGAGGCATTTAAACTGATTAAGCGGCTACCCACTCTCAGAGAAAGTGCAGAGGAAAGTGACAATCGATACGCTTGATTAACTTCTCATGAGTTGATCTGAGCCTTGCAAAGTTTGACATGTCGGTGTGGCCTAGTTGTTATCAGTCGTTGTCGGTTCACACACAATATTGTTCACACAAAAGGAGAAGGCTAACCTGGTCAGAGGTGGCCATTTGTGGGCAAATGAAAGATTTTTCATTTCTGTGATAACAGTGATGCTTCGAGAAGTGATGCCATGATAGATAAATATCTTCAAGGATAAGGACAGAATATTGCGATGACTTAATGCGAATTATTTGAAGTGAAAGTTTCCCTAATACATAAAAACCTATGCGGGGCCATAAAAAGGCCCATAAAACCCATACATTTTTTAGAAAGATATATTTAGCTTTTTCAATAAGCTGCCACAAACAAATGTAAAATATTGTGGGTATGTACTGTAGAGCAGAGGATACAACCAGAAAGTGAAATCATACAAATGGACAAGTTGCTTTATGCTGATTACAGTAGCAGGGACCCTTCAAGGGTTCCCTTCTTTAATGTTGTTTTTCATTGTGTGAGTCTTGTGTCCTGGTTATGTCCTTTATATTCTTTCAAAAATAATTAAGAAAAAAATGGATGAACCAAATTGAATGCAGAATAATAAATAAATAAATAAATAAATCTGAGGTTATACTCCTTAAAGAATTCAACACTGACCATCCTTCACAAATTGCCTCACAGCCTCGCACAGCAATAATGTATTTCTAGACAGTAAAGTCTGCTTTTCCATCCATTGTAACTTTTTAATCTCACTGCACACCCTGGAGCTGTGAGTCAGCAACACTACCCATTGCATCATCGTGCCATCTCTGACAGCAGTTTTGGCTGCGAGGCAAATCACTAGGAGGTATTAATGCACTTGTTTAAATAAGACACTCGTTTCCATGGTAACAACTAACTCATAGGGACTCGCTGAATGCTTGCTAATGATGGTGTTGTGATTTAACCGAGCTTTCTTTAAGGCCACTGCTTGTCAGCAGGCAAGGCAGGCAACTGCTTGGGGCCCCAGGCTAGTAGGGGGCCCCTCAGGGCTGGCAAAAATGTATTATGTATAAGATAATGGTGACGATTGCAAATGTTTGATTGGTGAATACACTTCAGTGGTTAGCACTGTCGCTCTGCATCTCCAGGGTTGGGGTTTGACTCACAGTGTGTGTGTGAGAGTGTGTGTGTACTTGGATTTTGTATGGTGTCCGTTTTCCTCCCACAGTGCAAAGACACTTGTGGTCAGCTGACTGGCGTTTACAAATTGCCCGTAGTTTATGATTGGCTGTATGTGTCAGCACCCCATGATAGCTTGGCACCCCATCCAAATTGTACCCCATCTCATGCCCTGAGTTCCCTGGGATAGGGTCCAGGCCATCTGTGACCCTATTCAGAATAAGTGGCATAAATAATGGATGGCTGGATGGATGTTCCCAGCACAAGACATTATACTTAATAGGGGACTTTGTGGTTTCTCTGTAACATGACAAATTTTTCTCTTAGCAACTTAATATGCAATGCCTGTTATAACGAATGCAACAACAGGAACTAATTTGTCTTCTGGAAATTAGAAAAAATCTAATGATAATCTGGATCAAATTTGTTTTAAATTCTGCAGAATGTAATAGTGTAGTGCTGTAATAGTGTTGGTGCAAATTTGGTAGCGGGCTAGATCTGCTTAAATCTCAGATAGAAATAGTGTTAATTAATGGACAGAAAAATTACTAGAAGGTCAATATAAAGAATATTGGTGTTCATGTGAATCCTCATCTGAGCCAGATCATATTGATTGATGACATGAGCATTTGTTTCATTGCCGGTCTACACTATCATTAGAGGAACTTCAACATGCAATCATCTTTTAGTATGACATAATCTAGACCATCACTCACATTCCTCTTGCAAAATGTACGGTCTCTAGTGAACAAAATGGATGAAATGCATAAACGGATTACGAAACGCAATATATATATATATATATATATATATATATATATATATATATATATATATATATTATGGCATGCCGTTTAGGAAAATATTCATGAGAGAACTTAATGAAAACTCTGAATATATTGAATGAAACGTGCGAATATTGAATGGATTCCGAATATATTGATTGAAAAATATATATACTGAATGAATTCTGAATATATGGATTGAAACTCTATATATATTGAATGAAGATTCTGAATATATTGAATGAACTGTGAGAATATTGAATGGATTCCGAATATATTGATTGAAAAATATATATATTGAATGAATTCTGAATATATGGATTGAAAACTGATATATATTGAATGAAAAGTCTGAATATATTGAATGAAACATGACGTCATCGAAACACAGCGCCATCTTTAGAAAGGATGAGTGAGTCGGTGCGAAATTTGGTAGGGCAGGGGGGCATTTTAGCGCATAACACCGGTCTTCCGCGGTGAAATAGCGAATATATTTCTTCATCCGTAGTCCGTAATCCGTAGAGTGCGGCTTGCGCCACCACTTTGGGCCGTACATACACTCATCAAAGAGTTGACCATCTCTTCATTTCTCACAATTGCAGCAACCAAGTTTCGCGCCGACTCACTCATCCTTCCTAAAGATGGCGCTGTGTTTCGATGACGTAATGTTTCATTCAATATATTCAGACTTTTCATTCAATATATATCAGTTTTCAATCCATATATTCAGAATTCATTCAATATATATATTTTTTAATCAATATATTCGGAATCCATTCAATATTCTCACAGTTCATTCAATATATTCAGAGTTTTCATTAAGTTCTCTCATGAATATTTTCCTAAACGGCATGCCATAATATATATATATATATATATATATATATATATATATATATATATCACTGAAACGTGTCTTAAATGAAAAACATTACAAGCAGCACGATTGAGCCGGAGGGTTGCAATGTACTCAAGGCATAGAGAATGCCACTGGACAAAGAAGGTGTGTATGTTAATGAAGGAATTCTCTTGTAACTGAAAATCTGATGATGAAGTGGCTATGGAAGAACTGCATGTCAGATCTAGTCTATCAGCCAAATCAAATCAAAATGTTTGCTCGAAGTCATGCTGGAAGTGACCAAAGCTGTCCTGCTGGCACAAGAGGAGCCCACAAAAGATGTTATAACCAAGCCACCCACTCACCAACCAACCAACCAACCAACCAACCAACCAACCAACCACACAATATTGCAAAGTCTGTTCTAAAATTCAGCCAAGAGTTTACTAGGATCTTGTCCAGTATGACAACTCATAATCAAGGTCAGTTAAAATCAGACAATATAAAATTAAGTAAATGTTTTACATGATCAAATTCAGACAGGTGTGAAACTGACTAACAGGCCACAAGGTCCAGGCCAGAACTCAATGGCTCGAATGCAATCTATAGTTGCAGAACTATGTGACATACCGAGAAAGTTCATAATGAACCACAATGACCATTAAAGCACAACCGTAAACAAAACTAAGCATAATGACTTGATCGGTTTTTGGTCTCTGCTTTAAAACCCTGATAGAGAAAGATGGAAAAGCGAGAAGAGACACGCAGAAGAAAGCTGCCTCTACGTTTGGAGCTGAGTAATCTGTCTTGAGGCGAAATTAGTTAAATGCGGTCTCATCCATCATGGAGTGACCCTGCATCGATCCAACGTGGCCCCGCTGCTTTAAACTGAATTATATTATGAGAGAAGTGCGAGAATGAACATCTTGCCACAGATCAACTAGCATTTTCGAGCATGAGGCCTTGACCGTTGTGCAAAGAGCTAAACGGTGCATTAAAGATGTTAGGATATGTAATTACGCCGTCGATGCGAAGCAATATAAGATGGTGAATGATAGAAATTGTGCGAAAATCAAATCATTCTTAAAATATAGAAGTTTGAGGCATGTTGTGCATGTGTTGTTTTTGCCATGTACCTGCAAATCCCACTTTCCTTGTCTAGCTCTCACACGGCAGCGTGACGTCCACTCCCTCACACAGGAAGCCGAGTGTGAAAGCAAGCGGCGCGTTTTTGTTTTTCACTTCTCCACTAGTGAAATCGATACCACAGCGAGCTGTGCCGCTAGTCACATTAGTATTGATTGCATGCAGGGACATGGGACAGCACAACAGGTTTAAACATGCTCAGCCTTCCTACTTGGGAAGATGGAGGGAGGTAGAGAGGCAATTGCTTTTAGATTAAGCAAATTATCAGCAACACGCTCTTTTGCCTCTGCTTGCTATGATGAGGGGAGGGGAAAGCAATTGTATACTGCACTGTAGAATCAATCTGACTGGAATTAGGAGGGGGGATTAAGGGGATATTTCTTACACACTGTTTATAGCCATGTGGAATTAAAAATATAGATTATGAGAATATTTATTATACAGCATTAGTTAGTTTGCTTCCGCTGGGTTAGGGTGGGCAAGGCTGCTTGTGCATCTCTACTGCCTATTCCTAGGATTTTACCTAAGTTTATGCAGAATGATGAGAAATGCAATGGCGGCTTATTTGATTTCCAGTACTGTGACAGGCAGTAAATCCAAACAGCAGTCATTGCAAGCATACATCCATACATCTACTGTAGGAATCTTTCTTGTCTTAGTGACCATGGAAGCTAATGTTGATTACCATTGTATTTATTAGCTTTTTTTTTTTTACCATGTGCATTCACACACTACGGGCAATTTTGCAGAATCCAAATTAGCCTAATCTGATTGTTTTTGGACTTTTGAGGTTTTTTTTCCTGGAGGAAACCCACCAAGCACGGTTAGAACATGCAAACTCCATGCACACAGACCCTGAAGCGGAAATTGAACACGGACCGTGGAGGTGCAAGACGACAGTGCTAACCACTAAACTACAGTGCCGCCTTCATTGAAAACACAGTGAGCAGAACAGTGTCTCAAAATACACATAGTGGCTGAAACTGTTAAGGCTTTGGGTTTCTGATTGGAAGGTTGGTGGTTGAAGCCCCAGCACCACCACCACCACCACCACCAAGCTGCCCACCACCACCAACCTTTAACCCCATCTGCTCTAGGGTCACTGTATCCTGGCTGACCCTGCGCTCTAAATAATAATAATAATAATAATAATAATAAAATAAAAAAATATATGATAATAATAATTTCACTGTGCTGAAAACAATTGAATCTTAATCTTAACATGTTTTGCTATGAAAGAAGACCACTATAATGTGTTCCACTGCTGTACCAGACATCAACAGGAATATACATCTAAATGAGCAAAGAGAACTTTCCCAAAACTATTAAAAAAATAAAAAAAGAATATTGTTTATGTTGTGATGTACAGATGGTAGATTCAGTATTTGGCATCAACAGCATGACTCCACTGACCCAATCTGCCTTGTGTCAACAATTCAGGCTGGACCAGGTGGTGTAATGGTGTGGGAATTGAGCCCATAATTACTATCAATGTGCATCCCTTCATGGCACCAAGTTATAATGAGTATCATGTCAAACTGGTTCCATTATTCATTATATACTATTCAGCATCCTCATGAACCAAACCCACCACTTTTTGTTGGAATGATGTGGCAGAAAGAGTGTTTTGAAATCTCAAATTAGTAAAATCCATAATCTCAAATTCCACAAAGAATTAAGGCTGTGCTGAGAGCAGGATAAGAATGGTGCTTCTAATAAAGTGTCCTCAAAGCATTCAGTTTGCTCATTGATTGTGTATGAGTGGGCAAAAGCAATGGAAAAGAGCATGCCCAGCTGATAAATGGGATTGGCCTTGGGATTGATGCATCTATTCACTTGTGCAGAGACGAACACTGAGTTTCTCACTTTGGAAAAGCAACAGAATCCCACAAAGATTAAAAAACATTATAAACACCACCATCACACACCCACAAACAGAATATAAGACGCTACACCGCTCTATAAAGCAGGTCTGTCAAATATACAGCCCATATAATAATGGTTGTAAAGTGGTCCAACAAATGCATTTAGAACCGACAGTATGTCTTGAATTAAGGGTTCTACATATTAATGTAATTGAACCAAAAACAAAGATTACAGCAATAAACTCAGTTACTGACACACAATGTGCTAATGATATGCAATTCTTCGAAACATTTGATTCCCCTTATAATGTGAGTGGCAACCACACCAAAAATATCTTGACAGTTGAATGTTTCATGGCAGCATGATGGCTTAGTGGTTAGGACTGTCACCTTGCACCTGCAGGGTCCGGGTTCGATTCCCGCCTCGTGTCTCTGTGCATGTTCTCACTGTTCGTGGGGTTTTTCTCCGGGTGCTCCGGTTTACCCCCACAGTCCAAAGACACCTAGATTAGGCTGATTGGCATTCCCAATAGTGTGTGCGTGCCCTGTGATGGATAGGCACCCTGTCCAGGCTGTACCCCACCTCGTGTCCTAGGATCGGCTCCAGGCTCCCTGTGACCCTGTATACAGGATAAAGCGGTATAGACAGTGAGTGAATTTTTAATTTTGCCTCATTTAGTGTTCTCCTTTTTTTACACCCTCGCTTATTTGCCTTGCCTCTCTACCACCGATATGCACTTTGAAGAACATCAGGGTAATCAGCAGCTTTATTGTACTTTTCTCAAATCCTCCCTTTTCAAGACACTTACTGTGTCTCGGATTCCAGGATGATCATGATTTACCCAATTCCTTACAGATGTTCCCTTCTGAATGGTTAATCAGAAGCCATGTAAGCTGAGCATGGTGGGGTTTGTTTCTCTATCCTGTGGTATTTTGCTGATACTGTATGTGCCATCAGACAATTAAATTGCACAATTAGACAGTATAACAGTTTGAAATCCCAAGCGAATATAAAGCCTGTGCAACTAATCTAACACAATAACATGTGCACTTCTCTCTCCAGCACATTCAAGTTCTGTTCTTCACATAGCGAGGGTTGTTAAGAAGCTGGGGTCAGAGCATTGGGTCAGCCATGATGTGGCGCTCCTGGAGTAGAGAGGGTTGCTAAAAGGGCAAACAGTGGCAGCTGGGTGGTGCTTGGGCTTGATCCTCTGGTCTTCTGATGAGGTACTCAGAACTTCCCCTCTAATTTACACACATGCTCCAAGTCACCTGACTACTCAAAAAATGCAAGAAAAAAAAAAAAACTCAATGTAGACTTTTCCAGGTTGTATTACCCAGCCTTCTATTTACGTTTTATCATCCTGGTTTTCATTGTTTGCCAATACCCATGATTGTCCTATCGGAGTTTATCTGGTTTGCCACTTGCTTGAAATTTTCCTGTTTATTGTTGCCAGGTATTTTATTAAAGTTGGTCAAATCTGCCTATCACTGTATTCAGCTGACTGTCATTTGGAAATCCTCACACTTTATTGAAATACTGGATGAGTTCATTTTTTTAGCAAATAGAGATTGCTTTGGCATGGGGTGGTGGTGGTGGTGGCTCAGGCGATTAAGATTCTGGGTTGCAGGTCAGAGGTTTTGAGTCTGGTGGTTTGCCACTTTTGCTTCCCATGCCACATACAAGCCATGCACTAAATGCAATGCCAGTCCCAGTGGTATCCTGTGTAAAAGTTATTTCTTATCTTGTGGATCAATTGATCCAAGGTTTTGACCCCTAGGATAAAAGGGACAAACCGCAAAAAAGAAGAAGAGCTTGCTTTGGCTTAAATGTGTTTCTTTTTGATAAAGTATTTACACTAAACTGTATTTTTATTTAAAAAATGTATAGAGCTAGGATAACAAACAAGCTAGTTTAAAATCATTTAAACATTCAAATATGCATGAAAGCATTTTCTACTAGCATTTTTTATGCACTCTAGTCTGCCTTACTCTGGCTTACAGACTAGGAAGTACTCACTCACTCACTCACTCACTCATGTTCTATAATGCTTTATCCTGTGTACAGGGTCACAGGGATCCTGGAGCCTATCCCAAGAGACCTAGGGCACGATGCAGGGCACACACATACACTCACATGCTCATTCGCACACTACAGTCAATTTAGGAATGCCAATTAGCCTAATCTGCATGTCTTTGGACTGTGGGTGGAAACCGGAGAACCCTGAGGACACCCACCAAGCACGGGGAGAACTCCATGCACACAGACCCAAGGTGGTAATCGGACCCATCACCTGGAGGTGCAAGGTTAACCACTACGCCACAGTACCACCGGAATATGAAGTAAGTTTAACCAATTTCAAGTTTTACAAAAGGTGTGTTGAAAGTAATGTGTCATACAGAAGAGAGTTCTAAATGGACCGTGCAAATAATACATTGAATATAAAAGCAAGAGATTTCAACTCAAAAGCTAATTGTTTTGTGAAAAAACTGGGCCACATTGTCTAAAGGGCTTATCTGATTTTTTTAATTATTATTATTCAGATAAGCCTTTTACACAGCGTAGCTCAGAGACTAGCATGAATGTTTAATTAATGTCTCCTTATGGAATTTCTTTTTATTATTATTAGACTAGAATTATATGGATCAAACACCATACAAGTCTATGGTAATGCACAAACAACAGTAACAATAAAATAATAAATGTGCATTTAGTATCAAACTGTCATAACAGGGCTTCTGTTGTGTGTATATATATAAATACATACATACAGTACATACATACACACAGGGGTTGGACAATGTAACTGAAACGCCTGGTTTTAGACCACAATAATTCATTAGTATGGTGTATTCCTCCTTTTGTGGCCCAATACAGAATCAATTCATCTTGGGAATGACAGATACAAGACCTGCTCGGTGGCCAGAGGGATTTGGAGCCATTCTTCTTGCAGAGTAGTGGAGAGGTCACTATGTGATGCTGGTGGAGGAAAATGTTTCCTGACTCGCTCCTCCAAAACACACCAAAGTGGCTCAATAATATTTAGATCTGGTGACTGGGCAGGCCATGGGAGATGTTCAACATCACTTCCATGTTCATCAAACCACTCTGTCACCAATCTTGCTGTATGTATTAGTGCATAATTATTACAATGTTTGAACCATTGGGTGCACATGGTCCTTCAGAATGGTTCAGTAGTCCTTGGCAGTGACGCGCCCATCTAGCGCAAGTATTGGGCCTAGGGAATGCCATGATAATGCAGCCCAAACCATCACTGATCCACGCCCATGCTTCACTCTGGGCATGCAACAGTCTGAGTGGTACGCTTCTTTGGGGCTTCTCCACACCATAACTCTCCCGGATGTGGGAAAGACAGTGAAGGTGGACTCAACAGAGAACAATACATGTTTCACATTGTCCACAGCCCAAGATTTTCGTTGCTGGCGCCACTGAAACCGACGTTTGGCATTGGCATGAGTGACCAAAGATTTGGCTATAGCAGCCCGGCCATGTACATCGACCCTGTGGAGCTTCCGACGAACAGTTTTGGTGGAAACAGGAGAGTGTGAGGTGCACATTTAATTCTGCAGTGAGTTGGGCAGCTGTGGTTTTATGTTTTTTGGATACAATGCGGGTTAGCACTCTGACATCCCTTTCAGACAGCTTCCTCTTGCATCCACAGTTACTCCTGTTGGATGTGCTTCGTCCTTCTTGGTGGTATGCTGACATTATCCTGGATACCGCGGCTCTTGATACATCACAAAGACTTGCTGTCTCGGTCACAGATGCGCCAACGAGACGCGCACCAACAATTTGTCCTCTTTTGAACTCTGATATGTCACCCATAATGTTGTGTCCATTGTAATATTTTAAGCAAAACTGTGCTATTACTCTGCTAATTAAACCTTCTCACTTTGCTCTTACTGGTGGTATGTGCAATCAACGAAGATTGGCCACCAGGTTGATCAAATTTAGCCATGAAACCTCCAACACTAAATTGGCCAGTGTTTCAGTTTCATTGTCCAACACCCTGTACATACATATATACATACATACCAACCACACCTAGAATTGATCCTGGCTACAGATGTGAAAACTCCATTAGTTCATCACCCCCCACCCCCCATTTTAAAATATTGTAATTAACAATTTTAATATAATCAAACAAAATTCCCCTGACATAATGTTCCCTCCATAAAAAAAAAAAAAATAGAGAGTTGAGGAAGACACAACAACACCTAACCATTTACAAGATTTACAAGATATCCAGATACACTAAATGTGTCACTTTAGCCCTTACACGCAGAGAGACGCATACACCTCATTTATATATTTACATAAGTTTACTTACTTGACAAGTTATTTCACTAGCCCAATAAATGCAGATCCGAACTCAAAGTGATTTTTATGAGAGAAGCACCAGCTGAAGTTGATGCCAAACTTTTGCCCTATATTGGGAAAAATGTGGCCAAGTGCCTCCAAGAACAATTAAGAACGCATTCCAAAATCTTATAGGAACATTCACCATGGCATGAGTCCTCAAATGCCCAGTTTTTTTGTTAGTAGCTATAGACGGCATTGAAACAGGAGTGAGTTCCAGCCTGTTCCAGTGTTTCAGGGATAACCCAATGTTACACCAAGTTTTATCTCCTTTTGCATCTCCTTGTGTTCAGGTCATTGTCTGCAATCTCCTTTTACATTGTACTGTAAGTGATTGAGGTATCCAATTTACTTCACAAGTCTGGACCAGATTATGTATCACTCCAGAGTACCAACTACAGAATGCCAAGCAAGCAAATTAGAAGATAAGATACTTTCTCTGGACCTTTTGTAGCTCCAAGCAAGAGGAATGGGCATAATATGCGCAGAACTCTCTGTACCACATTGAACACCTTTACAGTAAGTGATGGGTTATCAATATCCGTTACTAACCTCCAGTGGAATTCTAAACCCACTGACTCTCCAGAAGTTTATACAGTAAGTAGTTTAAGAGAACAAAATAGCATAAGTTTGATCTCCAACCTGTAGTGCTTGATTGACCACTAGTCGATCCCTAACACTGCTTGACCCAGTTGTGCTCAAAATATTCTTGTTCCCAAACTCAGCCAGGAGTTTTAAATTCTTAACCCTATTTTCATATTCCAGTTACCTGTCCAAAGCAATACTTGGTGGATGGTTGCTCTGTTAGGTAACCAGCTAGGAACCACACTTCGCAGAACACACCACAGCCTTTATTCACAGCTAGACTGACTTCTGAACCAGACTCAACAATTTCCAATCACCTGCACATAGTAAATATGGTCTTGTACGCTTAGTCTACACTATACCTGACCTAGAGAACCTTGTTATTGCTATTTTTCCTGCTATTCTGGTTTGTGTTTTGACTGGGTTTTGCATTCTTATTTTGTCTAGCCCAAGTATTGCTGTTTGCACATCTCCTGACTCTTTGCCCGTCTCTGGATAATTGTTTAGACCACTGTTTTGTGGACTTGTTTGCATATGTTCTTTATTAAAGTGTTTAAACTGCATTTGCCTCTGCTCTAGTCCCCATTCCTGACAATGTATATGACTGTCTATTATCTAATACTGTATTCCTGTCCAATACTATTAGTATTTTAGGGAAATATTTCTCGAAAAAAGATCCTTTCTAGTGTAAAAGGTTACACAACACTGAATGATGGCTGGTTAAGTATTGATCATTTACCTGGAGTGGAGCTTCGTCCAACTATTACCAACTTTTTTTTACTCCATCAGTAAATTACACCATTAACCATACACACACTCTAAACTTGTGACAGTGGATACCTACGCCGTGTCTCTCGCCGCCGCAGCAAAGGACAAATTATGGATGCTTGAGGAGCCACGGAGGAGGCTGACATGATTTATTGAGCCGAGTGACGTGACAGCGAGACTCTAATGTAACAACTGGACAGTCAAGGCCATAGTTAACAGATTGTAATGAATCAGAAGAAGGAGCGAGGTGAGCTTTCATAGATGATCTGAAGTGGTGGGAAGGCAGGATCTGCATCCCCCCCCCCCCCCCCCCCTACTGTATGTATCAACTTTGACCTGCTCCTTTGTGAAGCTCACAGACCTCACAGATGTTCTTCTGTGAAAGTCGGATTATTCAGCCAATCTGTCTAGACGGCTGGAATGAAAAGGTGACTCATCTTTTCACAAGAGATGTGGCATTATCTAAATAGAAAACATATAATGGCTTGAAGGTTTTCCTCTGAGGGGCATCAAATAATAATAAAGAAAAGTAAAATATATATATATATATATATATATATATAAAAGCAAACGTTTTCCATCTCAGCCACTGTAGGTTATAGTGTTTTCCTGTAAAAATACATTATTACATACATCTATACATAGACTTTATATGTCTAAAGTATTGTATATGTCTATATTGTCCGTGTTTATATTTTTGAGCAACTCACATCCTGATGAATTTCCCGAAGAAGGTTGAAGTGAGAATACTCTTATTTAAACACTCACGCTGGACAAACTTTGTTCCAAGTTAACAAAGTACTTTAATCCTAATCATACTTTTTCCATCCACAGAAATTTTTACCCATTTTGTTACTTTTAAACAGCAATAATACATTACACAAAATTGTTTATGGCTTAGTAGCATTGTTGCATCACACCTTTAGGGCTGGGGGGTTCGAATCTCACCTCTGGTGTACCGTATGCATATTCTTGCCATCTTTGGTGAATTTCCTCTGGGTACCCCAGTTTCCTCCCACAGTCCAAAGACAACCATTGTAAGCTGATTGTAAGGTGTTTCCAGATTGCCTGTAGATTGTGAACCCCCTTGTTCTCCAAGTTCCATGGAATTGGCAATTACACACATGACAGTTAACAGATAAAAAGATCTGGAGTTGGACCTGCCATGTTATGTTCCTTAAGCAAGTGCTTCAACCACTTAAAATTTTCCAGCTTTCATTTTCAGCCCATTGGGGTATCAGCGAGTAAGCAAATGCAGATCAGATTAGTATGTATTTAAAGTATGTAGTGGCTTCTCAAAAAAAAAAAAAAGTTAAATTTGACACCAACAGCAAAAAATGTACTGCTTTCATTAACACCAAGCTGAGTTCTTCTGGTTATTAATTTGTATGTATCAAATACCCTTGAAATACTGTATTCCTTGTTCATGTTGGGATCAATGCCAAAGTGCCCTCATTTCACCTGATGGGAGCAAGAATAAGTCCATGCAATTCCTACATACATATAAACTCCATTTTTATCTCAAGATATTACAACAGATGTCCTGAAGCTGGTTCTTGAGTTCCAGAACTTGAACATACTATGTACTGTAAATAGCTTGTCTTTGATCATCTTAAGTTGATTCTTACCGCTGATTGGACGAAACATCTGTTACTCAAAATATACAGGAAGTACTGCAGTCTCACGGACATTTAGATGTATTTTCTTTTAATGATTGTTTTTAGTATTTTAGGATTGTACAGCACCTTGGCCAACTAAGTTGTGTTAAATGTGCTTGTAAAATAAATTTCACTTCACTTGACAGTACTTCTTATATGTTTTGTGTGACAGATGTCTCTTTCAATCAGGGATAAGAATTTAATTCGAGAACTATACCTACCTTTTCCATTTTGAGTGAATTGTCATTGTGTTCTCTGATTTGTTGTATTGTTTTTGGTTTTGTTATTTTGTTTTGATTTTGTTATATTTTTATGGACTTTTTTGTTTGTTTGTTTGTTTTCAGTTTTGTTAATTTATTTTTTAATTTGTTATTTTGGTTTAGGTTTTGTTATTTTGTTTTTTAATTTGTTATTTTGATTTTGGTCTTATTTTGTTTTGCACTGTTTTGGCCACCGTAGAATGCAGATTCTAAAACACTTTCATAATGACACACACACACCTTCCCTGGAATGTTTATATACTGTATGTATATATCACTCTCGTCGTCTATACTGCTGTATCCTGTATACAGTGTCGTTGGGGGCCTGGGGCCTTTCCCAGGAGACTTGGGGCACAAAGTGGGGTAGGGGTACACCATGGATAGGGTGACAATCCGTTGCAGGGCAAACTCACACAATAGGTAATTTGGGAATGCCAATTAGGCTAATCTGCAGGTTTCTGGACTGTCGGAGGAAACCGGAGTTCCCGGAGGAAACCCACCAAGCACTGGGAGAACATGCAAACTCCATGCACACAGGAATCAGCACAAGCAGGACTAGTAAGATATACGTTTCTCACTGGCAAAGGAGATGGTACAGTACACAACACATTATAACAAACAGATATGTATTAATGTTGAGTTATATAAGAAACAGAGCATACATACAACAATTCACTGGGAGCCTACAGGAGACAGAGAGAGAGAGAGAGAGAGAGAGAGAGAGAGAGAGAGAGAGAACAAAGGCAGAGCAAATGTTCTTTGGCACAAGCAAAACTGATAAATGGAGAGCAAACATGGCAAAAACAAAAAGAAGCTGGTAATAAGGATCGAAGGCTTCATTTATCAGCTTTTGCATATGCATAGTTTTGTGCAGAAACTGTGTGGACACTGTGTTATGTACTGAATGGAATTTATCAAGTTTAGCTTATGCATAAGGATGTGCATGAATTGGGGAAGTGGTAGCCCAAGGCTGTCTTGGTTACTGGTCAGAATGTTGGCAGTTCAAACCTTAGATCAACTAAGATACCATTGTTGAACAAGGCCCTTAACCCTGTACGATCTTGCCTGACCAAGAGCTCTGACCTCAGCTTCTTACCTGGGATATGCAAAGAAATATTGAAGGCAATTTTACTGGGCTGATGTGTATGTGCCAAATAAAGGCTTTCTAATTGTGACCCACTCCAGAAGAGTGCCTAAACTGCTAAATTTTAAGATTTTATTATTAGCAAAGAGCGCATATTTATGCTTTTGGCCAGGTGCCCTGTATTACGTACATCATGTATATTAAAAGAAGCAGTATACATGTAAGTCATAGACATATAGTCATGGTGAGTCCCGGTGACAGGCAGATAA
This sequence comes from Clarias fuscus, assembly GCA_030347435.1. Taxonomy (NCBI): domain Eukaryota; kingdom Metazoa; phylum Chordata; class Actinopteri; order Siluriformes; family Clariidae; genus Clarias; species Clarias fuscus. The sequence goes on from CM059208.1 coordinate 25,367,906, forward strand.
TGGGAAATACACTACATTGCATTTTTCAGGATAAACAAGAGGATCCCAGCAGACACAAGCTTTTTGTATGTATATTTGGCTACAGAAAGTGTTACCATATAAGGAACCTGGAAGCACAATGAAGGGTTGTTTTATGGGCATAGACGCACGGGAATTACATGATAGCATTATTATATCAATAATAAAAAACTTACACATAGCAATTTGGTTCACATTAAAAAAAAATTCCTCCACTTTATACACTTAGAGTAAACATACTTTTGTATCTTTATTTATTTATATATATATATATATATACAGGGTGGGCCATTTATATGGATACACCTTAATAAAATGGGAATGGTTGGTGATATTAACGTCTTGTTTGTGGCACATTAGTATATGTGAGGGGGCAAACTTTTCAAGATGGGTGGTGACCATGGTGACCATTTTGAAGTCGGCCATCTTGGCTCCAACTTTTGTTTTTTCAATAGGAAGAGGGTCATCTGACACATCAAACCTATTGGGAATTTCACAGGAAAAACAATGGTGTGCTTGGTTTTAACGTAACTTTATTCTTTCATGAGTTATTTACAAGTTTCTGACCACTTATAAAATGTGTTCAATGTGTTGCCCATTGTGATGGATTGTCAATGCAACCCTCTTCTCCCACTCTTCACACACTGATAGCAACACCGCAGGAGAAATGCCAGCACAGGCTTCCAAGTATCCGTAGTTTCATAAAGAGGGAAACACATCATCATGTAGCAATTTCAAATATCCAGTGGCCTTGAGGTTTCCATTGATGAAGAATGGCCCCACTATCTTTGTACCCCATATACCACACCATACCATCACTTTTTTTGTTCCAACAGTCTTGGAGGGATCTATCCAATGTAGGTTAGTGTCAGACCAATATCGGTGGTTTTGTTTGTTAACATCACCATTCACATAAAAGTTTGCCTCATCACTGAACAAAATCTTCTGCGTGAACTGAGGGTCCTGTTCCAATTTTTGTTTTGCCCATTCTGCAAATTGTGTGCGCCGATCTGGGTCATCCTCGTTGAGATGCTGCAGTAGCTGGAGTTTGTAAGGATGACATTTGTGAGTAGCTAATATCCATTGAAGGGATGTTCGACTAATGCCACTCTCCAGTGACATGCGGCGAGTGCTACGCTGTGGGCTCTTGCTGAATGAAGCTAGGACAGCCACTGATGTTTGTTCATTAGTGACAGTTTTCATGCGTCCACATTTTGGCAAATCCAACACTGAACCAGTTTCACGAAACATAGCAAGCAGTTTGCTAACTGTAGCATGGGAGATGGGTGGTCTCGTAGGGTGTCTTGCATTGAAATCTGCTGCAATGTCCCAGTTACTGCGTTCACCAGATATCAACACAATTTCGATCTGCTCATCACGTGTTAACCTCTTCGACATGTCAATGGCTGTGAACAAAGAGAAACTTGTAAATAACTCATGAAAGAATAAAGTTACGTTAAAACCAAGCACACCATTGTTTTTCTTCTGAAATTCCCAATAAGTTTGATGTGTCTTCCTATTGAAAAAACAAAAGTTGGATCCAAGATGGCCGACTTTCAAATGGCCACCATGGTCACCACCAATCTTGAAAAGTTTGCCCCCTCACATATACTAATGTGCCACAAACAGGACGTTAATATCACCAACCATTCCCATTTTATTAAGGTGTATCCATATAAATGGCCCACCCTATATATATATATATATATATATATACATACTACAACGCAAAACTTTCTGCCCAGTACAATGCAGGTTCCCCTTGGGACAATTGGGCAGCTCTGGTCAGAACTCTGGCAGTGTCTTATGGGTGTTGTTGTGTCTCACAGTGAATGCTGTGGGTGCTGTGAATTGTGGGTTGGGACCTCAGTAGCTCTTTTTCCAAACTAGGGAGTTTGGCTGATGGGTCGGTGGCGTTGGGCTCTTAGCTGGGTCCCGGGGACAGACGGCTGTGGGGCACTGGGTGTTCTGGTGCCCTTCTATTGTGGTTCAGCATTGACTTTTTTCAGTGAGTTATGCTCACTGGCTCTTCTGTAGGATCAGACAGTACCAGATAGGCTGGCCTTTGATCTCCACAGGCATGGGTGAGATTTGGGTGCATATGATCCTGGTACAATCAATTTCCTGGTTTCCTGGATTGAAATTTGTTAATATTATGTCTGATCGGTGAATATAAAGTAGGACTCCAGGTCTGGAAGACCAATGGCAGTAAAATCCACATCTACCGCTTTGACATTAGATAGATAGATAGATAGATTAGATAGATAGATAGATACTAGTGAGAAACTGTAGTTCAGATGAATACAACATGATCTCATTTTAAAATAATTGTAATAATTTAGAAAATTTCCTGACACTATTCAGTATTCAGTTCTCATGAGAGAAAGTCTTCTAATGGAGTCTTGAGTGTTATTAAGAGACAGCAATTAAGACTATGTTTTTTAATCTTGTAAGATATTTCTCATCAGTTATAATTATTGTTTTATATCCTCGAGATAAAAAACTAAATGTCAAAATTAAGCCACAATGCATCTGGATTAACTGCTATTAGACTACATTTTAAATTAAATAATTCGACATTTGCATGAAATTAAGTCGCATCTGACAAAGTTATTATTATTATTTTTTATTATGTAACTGATTGAAAGAATGACAAAAACATAATGACAAAGAGGAGGAGAGAACAGAACACAGCCGAACACCGATGTGCCTGGAACGTGACTCCTGTGGCCCTGTTCGCCGCTCATCTGACACCAGACCAGTCAGCGCCGCTATGACACTTGATCTCCTGGCTCGGGTCCCGCCATGCCAGAACACCAGCCTGAAACAAAATGCTGGGTTTGTGAATAAATCAGACTAAGTGCCTGTCACCAGTCCATATTTATATTCCTTTCGTAAACATGTCCTTTAAATAAGGCAAAAATATTATCCTGAGAAGGAGGGTGCGCAATTGTAGGCCTAACCCATTAATTTCCCACGAGTACAGCTCACGTTACGCTTGAAGAAGTGAGGTGACCTTTTCCGTGTTCGAGGTATGCAGAGACGAGCAATACAGACAAATGAGGCACCCGCGAACATGACAAAAAGGCAGGGAGAGGAAAAACAGAGCAAGAGAATGAGACAAAGTAGTGATGATAAAGGAACGGACATGCTAAATGGCTTTCAGGGAGCCGCCGGTAATTAGCCGTAGTCTGCTTGATTTATTGTTGGACACTCTGTTTGGATTGGTTGGAAGGTGTTGATTAATTTTCTGCAACAGCAGCTCCTATGGTGGTTTTAGCTGCAAGACAACTCACAGCTTTATGTATATTAATGCACTTGTTGTGATACTGCACATTTTGGCTGCAGTAGTAGCAACATGCAAAGGGTTTGAATGCAAAACATGGAAAAAAAAGATGCATAAATCTATGATGTAGATTGATGATAAAGAACACAACATTCCCAACTGATTGCATGAAGCAGGAATGGGGATCAACATGGACAAATGTGCAATTATTCATTTCATGCTACTTCTTAGCATGGAATTCAGGTTCTCAATGCGTCTATCAAGTTGTCAGAAATTCCCTATCACACACATGATCAGATGTTTACCAAGTCCATTGAGATCAGATCGGATCACGCCCTTATCATGCGCGTACTATTGTACATTGAGTTGGCATAAATACTGTGACATGTGGGGACATTTTGGTGTAAGGAATTGGTTTAAGAATTTACAGTATACTAAATTCTATAGGTTGTGACAAAGACACACTGATAACCTACTCCATGGTCATAGCACAAACATGAAGAGGGCATTGTGAAAACTCTGCTGACTCATTTACATGGGTGGCATTTGGCAGACGCCCTTAGCCACTTTCATTTACTGCCTTTACTTACATATTTATCTTATTATGCATCTGAGTAGTTAAGGGTTAAGGGCCTCGCTCAAGAGCCCAACAGTGGCAACTTGGCGGTACTGGGGTTTGATCCTGGAACCTTCTGAACCATAGTCTAATGCTGTAACCACTAATCTACCCCTGCCTCAGCCAAATCCATGCACAATCCAATCTTTTCCATTGGAGTCATGCTTGCAGTACATCAATGAATTCCCTAAGTGCTGTTAGTTACGCCATTAACTGGTCAATGCCGTCGCTACGACAAATGACCCTATCAAGCCCTTTTTGCATCTTCCTTCAATCATGTCCTCAACAGGCTTTTTTGAACATTTGAAAAAAAAAATGTATCAGCTCCATGTCAAGGGAGACAACACTATGTCCTCACTGGTTTCTGCCAAGCTGTACAAGTTCTTACTGAGTTCACAAAATTTTTTGCAGACATAGTTGGAAAGTGTCTCAGTGTGATGGGGATAACACACTGAGCTCTCAAGGGAAAGAAAAAACGACAAGAAGGAATTGGTAAGGGAATTAATATTTATAGCTGCTATAACAAAATACTTAACTCGCTTCATGGCTTTTCTACATCATTAAATGTACATATAAATGGTGAAATGTATAAACTTTTATAATACATTCATTTAAAATAATAACAGCCTTATTGATTATTTTCCCATAACAGCCCACCCCAAAGTGTTTTATTCCATGTACAGTATGAGGTCAGCACCTTAATTTAACAAGCTAATAGTTAACAGCTTCCCTTTTTTTTAACCCAAAAGAATTAAGGTCAATTAACTACCTGAATATACTGAATGACCATGTTTTTTCATCAATGATTTTTTTCCCTTCCCTGATGGCATAGAGTTCTTCCAAGATGACAATGCCAGGATTCATCAGGCTCAAATTGTGAAAGACTGGTTCAATGAGCGTGAGACATCATTTTCACACATGATTTGGCCACCACAGAGTCCAGACCTCAACCCCGAAGGGAATCTTTGGAGAAGACTTTACGCTGCGGTCTGACCCTACCATAATCACTACAAGATCTTGGAGAGAAATTAATGCGACTTATCAAGTCTTGAGGAATAGCTCTCCAGGCTTCCTGAATGACTTCTTTGTCTTTGAGTATAGAAAGCAGTACTTTCTATACTTGGATTTATTATCATGCTAGCTAGCAAAGTTTAACAATGGTCCAGTGACATTTTGTCCATCGTGCCAAATTGGACAGTCTTTGAGCCCTCTTTAAATCTTCCTTGCCAATATTGGCCCAATGTCAGGCATTCTGTTGGGTGACGCTTGGATGCCAACACTGGGTCGGTCATTCTGTCCGTTGGTCAATGCCCAGATTTTCAGGCACCTATACTGTAAGTCCACATTATTGATGTGTCCCCAGCGCTAGCTCTTAATTGCATGCTAATATTGGCCCAACATAATGTTGTGTGTTGTGCCAGCATAGGCCCATTGTTGGGAGTGTTGTTGTAAAATGTGCCTGTGAGTTGGAATGAAATGTGCTCCTATAGCAGCGGCGGCCCAGAATTGTATAGGGTCAGGATAGGGACCAGAAATAGACAATCTGTTTTCTACCTGGGTATTGCTTCCCCCCATATTCATGGATAACATTAATTTACCACCAGAAAATAAAATGTAAGAGTCTATACTGTACTTTTTAACAAGTGAAGAAGTTAACTGCGAGTGCATTTTTATTTGAGGAAAAAATGATGAATGAATTACCATGTGATTTTTTATCATCTGCAGTTTTGTTGCAACTCCAAACTGGGCTCGATCTGTGTGCTGCTACCGAACACTTGAAAAATTCCCAAGCTAATCTTTATTCTACTTCTGTTACGTTTTAGCTTTATTAGTAATAAGATAGGCGGCACGGTGGCTTCGTGTTTAGCACTGTCGCCTCACACCTCCAGGGTCTGGGTTCGACTCCCTTCTCTGGGTCTGTGTGCAATGAGTTTGCATGCTTTTCCCATGCTTGGTGGGTTTCCTCCAAGTACTCCGGTTTCCTCCCACAGTCCAAAGACATGCAGATTAGGGTAATTGGTGTTCCCAAAATGCCAGCAGTGTGTGTGTGTGAGTGTGCCCTGAGATAAATTTATATTGTACCCCGTCCAGGGTGTACCGAGCCTCATGCCTTAAGTCTCCTGGGATAGGCTCCAGGCCCCCCCATGACACTTTATACAGGAAAAAGCGATATAGCTGATGAGTGAGTGAGCAATAAGATAGATAGATAGATAGATAGATAGATAGATAGATAGATAGATAGATAGATAGATAGATAGACAGGAAAACACACACCAAGTATGCCTTATAAAAAAATAATTGCAAATTCAGTTCAATATAATAAAAATATAATTCCTTTACACTTTAGATGTGCAGCAGTAAATGTTTGGTTATTTCATTTAAAAACATTCCAAACGTGCATTCTTCATACCCCTAAACATGTACTTTTCCTTTTCATTTCATTTTACTACAATCCATTGTACCTTCTGGAAGATATACTATAATACGAGTTCTTTTATAGTGTCGATCTGAAATATCTCCTTTTAAGTTCGACAGTGAAGTTTCTTTATTGCCCACACAGTCCCTTGTTTAAAATGTGTGTGTGTGTGTGTGTGTGTGTGTGTGTGTGTGTGTGTGTGTGTGTGTGTGTGTGTGTGTGTGTGTGTGTGTGTGTGTGTGTTTTCCTCACATTTACCACCAGTTTGCCTAGACATAGTCATAAAAGCTTTTCCAGACCTTATTATTGTAGAATAATGCCATGGTTATCTGTAGCAAACCATGAGGAGGCTAAATGGTCAGAGCTAACCTTGTAATTAGCTTTTCCCTTTTATAACCATCTCAACATCAAGTGCAACCCCTTCTACTTCCATGTTTCAAAGAGAACTACAGTACACTATTTCTACAGTGCTCTGAAAATACTTGGATTTCAGCTACGCTTTGTTATAAGCACCCAGTGTGGATGAGAATGGAGCGGTTTGTTCTGCTCTCTGTAGGAGAAAAGCTGTCCTAAAGGCATTCGCCAACCCCTCCAACCAAGGAGCAATGAAGATCACATGCTGTTGACTCTGGTCATCTGTGAAAATCCATGCTGCAAAGACAAGGGGCCTTAACAGGCTTAACACTTTACTCAAAATGGAAGCAACATGGCATACCAGAGGGAGAGCAGTTGTGTGTATTTAAAAAAAAGAGAGAGAGATAATTTAGTATTAGCGCATGGTAAATCTATAGAGATGGACTATTTGGGCATACTAGCTAGTTTTCCCATTAGGCATTAGACCATTGCTACTGTAATTCTTTTAATCTCTCTGCCTGACCATTCCGTTTTCATCTAACCCTAACATTGAATAACTGTTGTAACATACTGTAGTTGCGAGGACATTCAATATCGGAACAACATTGTTTTAAGAAAGTTAAAATGGCTTTAATAAGATGACGTTGATTGTACGTTGTATGTACGATACAAACACAACATTGCAAATACAACCTCAATACAACAAAATTTCTGCTTTTATTTGGAGCATTATGTCCATTTGCACAAAGTCCAAACAACTTGGAACATATCCAAACATACCGAACATATCCATGGTCCCTTAAGTTTCTAAAAGGCGACACAACAGCTTCTAGGTGTCACTCATTTCTTAAAGTTCTAAAAATAATGTTTATCTCTGTTTAACTTTCTTCTAGAAGTATCACCATGATATAACTCCCAAAGTACTCTCATGTAATATGTTTTTTTTTTTTTCTTGTTCCCTTGTTCCAGTGTTAGGCTGGAGTTTAAATCCTGCTCAGTACACTAACTTGGTTTTTGAAGTCATTGTCACAAAATTGTGTTAAGAGTATTCGTTATCCCATTGTCTTGTAGTCAATGTTGTTCTGACATCATTTCACTAATGTACTTCTTAGTTTCATAAACAACCTAATAGCAAATTGTCCTGCATCCATACATCCATTGCTAAATTAACATCACCACAGCATTTGGACAACAAAAAAGACCTGCTGTGATGCCTAACAATTCTAAAGCCCTTGTTCAAGCTTTTGCTTGGGTTTATTTGTCATTCCTGATATATACAGCTGGCGTAGTGCACAGTGAAATGAAACAGAATTCTCCCAGGACCACGATGCATCATAAACCACAAAACCACCCGGGAATACACGTGACTAGAATGGACTACAATACAGGACTATATCAAGTACATGTGTGTAAACATGTGCAAACAATGCAAGACAAAACAATAGACAGTACACAGTTCAAGAACGATGCCAATGAGCTGAAATGAGTTCAATGTAAACATGCCATTCCTTTTTAGAAGCAATGACGCAAATGATCAATGTAGAAGAGACTCAGTATACAAACAACCAGCACCAGTCCCAATCTGAAACCAATAAAGATGAGCATTCTGTATTTAAAGCAAAATAAACAATTAAAAACTATAAGATGCTCCAACCCTTGACTACAGTCGGTTACTGGTCACTAATGTGACTTAAATAGGTGAATTATGCTATTGGATTTTTCTTCCATTTGTGTTTCAAGCTTTTAAGGCAATCTCCCATGTTTATGCCCCAAAATGAGGGAAAAGAAGAATTTCTCTAAGTGTTGACCTTTTGCAGATCCATGACGACCATGATGTCAGTCATAACAGTGGATGGGAGACGTACTGATGTAACTGACATTAGGCTATTGTGTATGTATTTTCGTTGATAATTACTTTTGAGTGTATTTCAGAGCCAAAAAGAAAACCTGATTATTATCTGATTACATACTGCAGTGGTACCCAACCACCAGGCCGTGGATCGGTACTGGGCCATGGATGATTTGTCATGCAGAAGAGATAGGAAAATAATAATAATAATTTTATCAAGTCAGTGTTTTATTTTGAAAATAATCCGATCTTCCATTCCCTCCCATCTGTTCAGTACCTCTTTCCCAAACTTCTCTCTGATGCCCGATAAAATAAATCTAATGTTACAAGCTACCTCTAACTAAAATCGGTAAAAAACAAACATCTCTGGAGAGCTTCTTTGAAAAAGGGAAAATACCCAGTGATGAGACAGAAAATGAGACTCTGAGACTGACAACAACAACAACAACAACAACAAAAAAGAATATGCATTTAAAAGAAAATGTCAAGTCCTACCCAAATTGCAGGTTTATCGCAACAGGTGAGTCATACTTTAGGTGGTCTTAAGAGTATGTTTGAGACAACTTTAACTCCATCGTTCTGGATTCAATGTGAATATTCTGAGATTGCTACAAAAGCTCTGAAACCCCTGCTTCCATTTGTTTGGGAAGCAGTGACAGTGATGAAATAACGGAGCAGACTGGACAAAAGGAATATACTTCAGGTTTCATTGCCTCCCATCACTCCTATATCTCATCGCAGGAAACAAGCTCAGGGCTCACATTGATTCTGTGTTATGGTATGTTGTATTTATTTACTTATTTAATTCTTGAGCGGCAGCACGGTGACTTAGTGGTTAACACTGTCGCCTAGCACCTCCAGGGTCCGAATTTGATTCCTGTCCAGGGTTCAATTCCTGCCTCTGTGTGTATTGTGACAGTTTGCATGTCCTCCCTGTGCTTGGTGGGTTTCCTCCGGGTACACCGGTTTCCTCCGACAGTCCAAAGACATGCAGATTAGGCTATTTAGCATTCCCAAATTGCCTGTAGTGTGTGAATGAATGTACAGTATGTGTATGTGTTTGTGCCCTGCAATGGATTGGCCTCCCCATCCAGCGTGTACCCGCCTCTTGCACTAAGTGTCCTGGGATAGGCTCCAGACCCCCCCGCAACCCTATAGCTAGTATAGACGATGAGTGAATGAGTGAGCTGTTGAACTGTTGAATTCCAGATAGTATGAAATGGAAAGCTAGTGCACTAACAATATCTTGTTCCATGCACCAAGTAGTTCCCTTGTTCTGGGGTTTAGAGAGGAATTGGGATTGACCTCTGAGTGGCGCAGTGGAGATTGAGAGTTCGATTCCCAGATGATGCTGTAACCTCTCGCAGCCGGAGGTCTAGAGAGAGCTGATTGGTCGAGCTCTCTCAGAGGGGAGGGATGAGAGGTACTTAGTGCTCCCTCATTAATCACGGCTCTACAGCCAATCAGGGGCGTCTGTGAGCTCACGCAAGCAGAAGGAGCAGATAGCGCTGTCCTCTGAGTGTGTTACGCCGCCCCCGACTGTGCGTGAGCGAGCAGTTCGAAAAGATGTGGTCGGCTAACGTCACTTGGTTCGGAGGTAACACGTGATAATCTTCAGCCCTGCCAGCTGCGTGGTAGTAGTAGCCTTAATGCGGAGCACCCTAGTGACGGAGAGGAATTGGACACGACTAAATTAGGGAGAAAATCAAAAAAAAAAAAAAAAAAGGAGAGAAACTGGGCTTCAGACTTGAGCTAGAAGCTAGTTAGCTTTTTAGCTTGCATGAGCCATGAAACACAACATGGTCGGTTCAGAGGTAAGTCGGAATACGTTAGAAGCAAATTATAAGGAGACAAAGTGTTGCTTAAAATAATAATGTTATCAAACGTGTTTTCTTGCTGAAAGTGCTGCCGTGACTGGGTTTGTATATAGAGTCTGGTACTGGCATCTGGTAAGTAACGTCATTTTTGCTATCCAAAAGTGAGCAGGATCATGGCGGACAGATGTCATGATGTCATGTCCAGAAGCTCAGTGGTAGATCAGTTGTTTTCCGTTGAGTGTAAAACAAAGTATCCTAAATGCAAAAAAAAAAAACCTGGACGTAGCCGACTCATTTGTTCTAACGGCAGCAGAAAGTGCACCGCTGAAGCATGGATGAAACACAGTGCAGCGGAAATTACTTTATTTTCTATTTTATTTTGTGTGCGGATGTAGTAAATGAGCCATGAGATCAAACGTTTCCCCAGTTTAATGGATAAGCTGAGTAAACACTTCGCTTGCTACGCTTACAGCTGATCAGAAAGCATTATGGGGTTCATGTCGTGTTGTTAAGTCAGGAATACTGATTTGAATTAAAGGTCAGAATTACGTTTACAAGAAGGTTAGAGACACACATCTGGTTTGGTTAAACAGTCATGGAGAGGTATAGCACCAAAACTGTCAGAGTAGCACTTTAGTCTGTATACTGTATATATATATATATATATATATATATATATATATATATATATATATATAGTATGAGCTCTCGCTCTCACTCTCTCCAGGGAAATAAGGAAAGTAAAGGAAACGGTCCACAACACAATGTAGTACTGCTATTAAAACAAAGCAAAGCTGCTTAGAAAAGAACTCAGGTTTTATTCATCAGACAGCAAAATGCCCACAATGTATGCTTTATGCTTTTTTTTTCTCTTTTTCCAACTAGCACCATTGTTTGATTTTGGGATCAACCCAATGCCTCCAAAGCTTTCAGGTCCCATCAATAAACAAGTATACGGATTTCACCATCACGCTCTTTATGGTCAAATAATACTGTATGTAATCATGTCACACACATCAAGGTCAATCTCAAAGTCTGGTTTCTATCTGGTAAAAAGTTTAAAATTCAAGATGTTAAAATGTTCAGGAAATCTTTCGTGAAGGATATCTGAGCCACATCATGCTTACTGCATTGTATTAATCAGTCAATGGTATTATTTATTTACTGGCCGGAGGGATGTGTGGGATGGAAATGCAGGTGGAATTTCTTCCTTGCATCATTAAATGCACATTGGAATATGCTTACACAAGATTATGATGAAGATAATTGACATATTTGGTTGAAAAGATCTGTTGATAATAAATGGTGTCTTTTGAAATGCTGTTGTGCTGAATATCAGCCCAGCTGTGATATCTTCATTACTCAGGCAGTGCCGTGTCAGTCATGCTGATCTTTGGCACAACTCCCTCTCGTGTGATATTACTGTACTGTAAGTATATGACAACATGATATATTAAAGTTTTCTATAAGGAAACATTCATATAATTTTCTTGGAAGAAATTTGCAGTGTCAGCACTTTCCAACAGCAAGTTTTTCACCATGGAAAAGTCTTGACTTTGCACTTTCCGGTTTATTGGTAACATGATAAATGTGTCCTAATCATTTGACAGAGTGAAAAAAGACACAAGAAGAGTAAAAACTTACTTCAAACTGTTACAGTTCACTTTATACAGCTGCATTATACAATTAGCATACATGTACATGACTACAGAAATTTGAAAAAGCAAATCCAGACATAAATGATGATTTCTAACATACGACGTTATGTATGGAGCTCCCGTCTGTCCAAGATCATTCTGGACCCCATCATGAACACAATCCACGGCCCTCTTGAATCGTCCGACCATGCAATCATTCCTTCATGTAGACAGAATCTGACAGTAGTGAAGTCTGGGGGGGGAAAAAAAGCCATAAATGACATTCTATTGAAGAACTACAACAATGCTTCAGTGCCAGAGACTATGAGATGTTTAAATCAAAGTACACACAGTATGAATGAGTATACAGACACAATAACATCTTGCATCATGTTCTGTCAGGAAAACTGTCCCCCCATTAAAACCATCACCCGTTCCTCCAGCAACAAAGCCGGGATCAATGCAGAGCTCAGACAGCAAAACTGATGACCCCTATCTTCCAAACCTGACTAAATGACTTCTACTGCAGATTTGAGAGACAGATGGTCCATCAGGAGCCTCATCTATCACCTACTCAGCCAGTCCTTGGTCCCGTTCATCATTACAGAACAAGAGGTGAGAAGATAATTAAAAAAAAAAAAAAACAGACACTTTTAACTATTCACTGTCCCAATTCTAAAAAAAAAAAAGATGATGAGCCTTAATGAGTATAGACCAGTAGCCCTGTTATCTGTTATCAGATGGAAACACCTTTGAAAGACTGGTGATGTGATTTCTTCTTTATCCACTGTAGCGTGCCTGCAGGCGATGCAGTTAAAATTATGTTTTACTTTCTATTCACTTTGCATTACAGCACCTAGACTCTCCAAAAAACAAATGCCAAGATTCTCTTTGTAGATTTTCGCTCAGCCTTCAATACCATAATCCTTGAGCTCCTACAAGAGAAATTCATTACTTTGCAAGTACCCGGCTCCATCTATACGCATCACAAACTTCTTTTCTGAATGCCGGTGTTATGGAATGAAATCAAATTGTAATATTATATTACATCATAAATGAATATTTTTATTATGGTCGAATTATGCATTATTATTATTATTATTATTATTATTATTATTATTATGAGCCCTAGTCATGTTATAACCATCAAGAGCATTAATGAAAAATTGGCATATAATATTTCTTTTTGGGCATATTTACAGTATAACAGCGATCCCTCACTGGAGCACCCATAAGGTTGTGTCCCTTCATACCTTTAATATTATGTCTAAAGAAATTACTGTTTTCCAGGGATTCATTGTTAAGTTTCAAAATTATTGAAGAACCAGAAGGTGGCAAGGTGACTTTGTGGTTATCACCGTCGCCTTGCACCTCCAGGGTCCTGGTTCAATTTCTGCCCCATGGCTTTGTGCATTGAAGCATCAACTCTCCCCATGCTTAATGGGTTTCCTCCGGGTACTCCGGTTTCCTCCCACAGTCCAAAGACATGCACTCACTCACTCACTCACTCACTCACTCATCATCTATACCGCTTAATCCTGTATTCAGGGTCACTGGGGGCCTGGAACCTATCCCAGGAGACTTAGGGCACAAGCTGGGGTACACCCTAGACAGGGTTCCAATCTATCGAAGGGCACAGACACACACACATACACTCACTCATTCACTCATTCACAACTAGGGGCAATTTGGGAACGCCAATTAGCCTAATCCGCATGCCTTTGGACTGTGGGAGGAAACTGGAGTACCCGGAGGAAACCCACCAAGCACCAACAAACTCCATGCACACAGAGACAGGAATAGAACCGGACCCTGGAGGTGCAAGGCGACAGTGCTAACCACTACGCCCACAGTGTGTGAATGGGTGTATACAGGATAAAGCAGTATAGATAATGAGCGAAGACCCAAAAACTAGAAAATTAACTCGCATCGTAGTTGTTTAAAATGGCTTATAAAACATACTTTAGTAATCAATGAGCAGTGGAACTTCTTTTCGGGTTATGGGAACTACAATCACATAGGATCTTAAAGATAAGATGCATGCATAACATGATGTTTTTCCCAAGGCATTTGGCCCTACCCCAGTCCCATCTGTCCCAGACTACACTGGTGCAATTCTATATTACAGCTATAGAAAGCAGCTATATCTGCGTCCTACAGTATCTGCCATCACTATCTGGTTTCAAGGAGCCTTTTTCAGAGGAAAGAGGAGGCTGCAGTACACTCTGAAGGCCGCTGAGACAATCATTGGCTGCAGTCTGTCATCACCTGAAGACCTGACCATCAAGGACAAAGAGGCGATAATGTCCAGTGACACCTCCAGCTCTGTTCTGCTACCTACTGTAAGAATTCCACAGACTACATCAGGAAAGTGAGTGAACTATGCAGTATATAAGAACAAATGTGTGAAAAATAACAAACTATAATTGTTAATGCTGTTATTGCCATGAGTGGTATTCAAGTCAAACCGGGACCTTTCATGATTGTGCAGAATAACAGAACACAGTTATGAGAGTGAATTCTCTCTTTATTTCTCTATATAATCCCCTATATAAGCTTTCCCAGTACACCATCTGAAACCCTGCCTTCCCAGTAACTCCTTTCAAGGCCTGCACATGGGAAAATGGCTTGGAGCGAGGTCAGGACTATACGGTGAATGTGCCGAAAACTTATATGAAGTGATATGAAGTGTTTGGGCGGGATTGTCATTCACGACTACTTTAAAACCTTTTCACCATTTAAATTTTTCCCTGTTACATCCCCCTTATCTTATGTAAATGTCAATTGTGAGCCTTCAATCACTAGAAATTTCATCCCGGTTTGACTTGAATGCCCCTGGTATATACAGTACATCATTACAATTATTTATTATACAGTATATTACAATTGTTCCACTACATTTCACACACCATGATCTGAACCGTCTACAGTATTTCTACCTCCACTGTAATATAAACCATTACTGCTTACGGTGTAATATTTGTATATTAGGTGCAATATTTGTATATTAGGATGGTAATTGTGCTGTGATGTGTATGTTGAATGCATCATGTGACCAAACCCCAAGGGGAAAAAAATACATATACATTCCTAATACATATAAAAGTTTATGGCAAAAGAATATTATTCTGATGCGTAGAATCAATGTCGGTGTCACTTCACCTGGCAGGGGTATAAACGCTTTTGCTAAACATTCTATACGTAAATTACAGTATTCTCATTCATGGATAGTTTCAAGGAAATATCTTTTCTTTCATCTGAATCACTAGTGCGAAAGGATTGCTATTAAGGTCACTGCATAGAAATAATATTTCCTCCTCTAACACCATCTTAATATGATGGATGGTGATCATTAAACATGTACACCATCTCATGACCCAAAGGCTCGTTTCTGCTTCTAAAGCATAGTAATATTCTGCAGTTTGTGAAAAAAAAAATCCTTTAAAAAAAATTTTTTTTTTATACTTTTGCAGGATTCATGCTATTTATCCAGGAGCCAACTGCACGCAAACACACGATGTGACCGTGGCCATTGTTTTATCCAACTGTTATATTTAAACAAGCCTGACGGCCATTTCTTATTGGGCGCATTAATGTTCATTTCACTCGGTTTTGAATTTCTTCCAGCTCCACGCATAAGAGAAGGTTAATGAATGTGACATAAACTTTGATCCGGCCATCAATTCATGCTCTCCTAAGGAACATGTTGAACTTTACAGGCCATACAGCTGATAATGTGCTCCAGCCACCGTAATCTGCAATGCCCTATTAAGCTCCATTTAATATGTTCTCGTTAATCAGTGGCCAAAGCGCAAGGAGCACGGTTCGACACACACGTCTGCAAATGTGATCATTGTTTTATAATCAGTCAACGGAGGCCACCTAAAGGACCAGAAATCAAATCCTTACATAATACTTTAATTCTGTCTCAAACAGATGGTAAGGATGAGGATTTTACGTAAATACGCACGCATACACACAAACTCTACTTATTGTTTTAAAGCTGTTTAACCAAGACTGACAGCGAGGATTATTGAACACATTACTGTTGGTCAATTTAGCCTGGGAAAAAGTAAAAAAAAAAGAAAAAGAAAATCAACAGATTTGAATATCTTTCAGCTCTTTACAAAGTGCTCCTCAGATAAGAAAAGGTTAATGAATGTGACATAACCTTTGGTCCAGCCATCAATACACACCCTCCTAAGGAACAGGTTGAACTTTACAGGCCATATAGACAATAATCTGCTCCAGTCCTCGTAATGTGTAACGTCTATTAGGCTCCATCTAATATGTTCTCATTAGTCATCGACCTAAGCGTGAGGAACACGGTTCGACAAACGCGATCATGGTTTGCGATCTGTTGAAGGCTACTTAAAGACTGGTGTGTGCATGTGTGATACCTAGCATACAGTAAAACATACCAAGATATAATACTTTAATTGTCATTTATGTAGATGGTAAGAGCAAGGATTTTATGTAAAACACACACTCACACACACACAGACACACCCTGGAGGTTGATTAATCCAGGGGTCACACTATACACAGTGCTGTATCGTCTGCTTTTCATAGTCTGAGATTCTCTAATTAAACCTTCAACTAGTTGAAAAATGTTCACTGAATTGTCTAAAGACAGAGCTGCTATTCTTTAGCTTGACCAAAATGCCATGCAAAAAGCAATTAATTTTACACAGAATAAAGGCGAAGGTTCTCTCAATCGCCCCGGGAATTCTGGGTTTTAATGATGGCTCTGTAAAATACATTTCTTCACAAACTTCAGCGATGTGAACAAAATAAAGAACACTTGACCAAAGTACAGTATGTATCAAGTGACACAGTTCCAACGTTGCTATGTATTTCTTGGCTATTTAGAAAGCTAATCATTTCTCACATTAACCTGAAACAAAAAAAGGTTTTCGGGCTTTACAGATTGCGTTTCAACTGGATGAACGGGGATGAATTTTAATGTAAATATAATTTTAACTGATGAGCAAGTCATAATGTTATACAGTGGAACCTCAGATTGCGAGTAATGTGGTTTGAAAGTGTTCCGCAAGACGAGCAAAGATTTTTAATAACTTTTGACTTGAAAAACCGAGCAAGTCTTGGTTTACGAGTGCCAAGTATCATGGATCACGCATGCGCTCGTTTTGACACCGAGCGTCACGTGACCACAACTGAGCCAATGATTTTTCTCTCTCTTGCGCTGCGGAATTGTGGGTAATCATCTCCCCTGCTGGGTCTTAATGCTCGTCTCTTACTAGTATAATCAATAACTCCCTCTCTGTTTCAACGTGTCTTCTATGTGTGCGTACGCGCGTAATTTGACACCGACACACACACCGACATACGCGCACACACACTCTCTCACCTTTACACCCCTCTCCCTGGCTTCACACGCACAAACAGACACACACTCTCTGCTGAGTGTCAATAGAAAGTTTTTTTTTTTTCCGTTAAAACAGTGTTTCCGTTGTGTGTGTGTTTGTTGTGTAACTTAAAAAGTAAGGTGGTGGGATGGAGGAGGAGTTTTACTGTGTAAGACGAGGTGGGGGAAGGGGCTAATTCCACACACATACACACACACACACACACACACACCGCCTGCACGCACAAACGGAAACACTTATCTGTCGGGATTTATTGTAACTTTTTTTTAAAGGTAAAGTACACGTTAATTTTTTTTTACTTTATATATTGTATTAATTATTTTTATGTATTTATTTTTTTGGGCTGTGGAACGAATTATTTGAGTTTTCATTATTTATTATGGGAAAATCTGATTTGGTTTACGAGTGTTTTGGAATACGAGTCCACTTCCGGAACGAATTATGCTCGTAATCCAAGGTTCCACTGTACATAATTATGGGCGTAGTTAACTTGAATCTTTTGCCCATTTATGGATTTACAAGCACTTAGGTGAGGGCAGCTCCTGCCAAGATGGCATCAACCAGAGCTCCCACAACTGAGCTTTAAAACTGCTCGTCAGAAAACCTATGGGTGACATCATGGAAGGTTTGTCTGGTTTTTATACAGTCTGTGATGCTGTTGTGGAACTATGGCTACCATCAGATTGCAGCTCTCCTACACCATCTCAAAGCTCTGCGTTCTTATCAAAGATCAGGCATTTGCTGTGCTGGGCTGGTCTGTCATACCAGACACTATGCAAACATTAAGATATATTTATATTACAATATGTGATGGTTATCATTTTCCTTTACTGAAGCAGATTGATGGACATTCAATTATTTTTGTTAATTAGATAGATAGACATGCAGAATTGTTCTAGACCTCATTTACAGGATTAAATATTTTATTCATGTTAATAAGCAAAAAACATTTTATATAGTACTGTAAATGAGGTCTAAAACAAATCTGCATGTCTATCTATCTACCTACAAATTACTTGCATATAACTAATATTTCATAAAAATAAACAAAAATGCAGTAGGTAGCACTGTTGCTTCAAAAGCTTTATGTGGAGTTTCTGTGTACCAGAAATAAAACTTTTCTATAGAAATAAACTTTAAATCTAAAAGGAGCCAAATATTCTGCTTTCGATTTACACAGTTCTCTCATACTTAAAAGCTCTTGAATATGTTTCAACATTACATTTATTAACCCTGTCTATTTTGTTATAGTAAACAATTTAGAAATTGGTCAGTGCATGTAACTGTTGCCAGGAATCAATGAAGAGCTTTTTGATCAGTGAAATTCAATCAAATACTGTAAAAGAAAAATAAAACTTTAGTTATGGCTCACAAAAAAAAAAAAAAAAAAGGAACTTAGCCTGCATTTCTTAACACATACTGGATTATCACCATGTTTTTCAAAAATATTAGGGAGCATACAGCAGGTCAGGACTTTCCTGATCAGCTCCAGATTGCAGTTTTTTTTTTTTTTTTTTTTGGAGAAAGCAGTGGACAGTCCGTTGTAGAGCTCAGTCTGTAATTGTGGGTGGGTTGTTCAGGGTCATGAGCCAGTTCTGCAAGCCAGGTCAAATGTCTGGTAATTTCCAACATCTCAGCCAGACATGGTGACCTTCTTTTACCCAAAAATTCCCTATCATTATTAATGTTCCACAAATAACAAAACAAACTGCATGAAAAAAAAATACATATATACACAGTATATAAAAGTATACTTGTACTGTATAATTGTTTTAATAGTAAATATATTGCCATATAATGTGTGTGTGAGAGAGAATCTAGGGATAAATACAATTTTAAAGTTGTTATACAGTATATGTAAATAAAACGTACAGATTAGCACAGTTATGTAATGATACCTGATTACCAGTAATAAGGTGTCAGTGGTTTATCAGTGTAGTGTAGTGTTTAGCAGTGTGATGGTTGTAAAGAAGCTAGACCTGAATCTGCAGGTTCTGTTGTGAATGTTCCTTTACCTACTCCTGGATGGAAGGAGGTCAAAAAGTTTGTGTGTTGGGTGGGAGGAGACCCTGATAATGATGTGTTCTCTAAGAAGACATCTACTGTGGTAAATGTGTTCAGTGGCTGGTAGTTAAATCCTTGAATGCCAAGGATGTGCTGGGTGGATTTCTCCACACCTTTCAGGGCTTTTCTGACACCCTGGAGCTGCCATACCAGACTGTGATAGTCTGGTATGCTCTCATTGGGGAGACAGATACTAGGGTGACAGACTGGTATGCATGGTTAGTTAGATGGCAGTAGGGACAGAGTCACAGAAAAAAAAGGATTAAGAATAATATGGCTGTAAACAAAAAAAGTATACTTTAAACTCTGTTTTTCTATTTTTTGATCCATTCACCTGTTTCATTTGAACACATCTTGTATGTGCATGTATATACAGCAATAAAAAATATATTTTTTTTTTTTGCTTGTTTTTTGTTCCTTGATTCAGCAATGATGTCTGAAGAACAGAATCATCACCTTACGGAGAAGCCCAATAACAATCTTTCTGTTGGAATTATGTTTTAAACACCGAGTTTACAGACTATCTTTGTAGGGTGTCATGTCAATAAGACCATAATGAAATGGATCTGAGCAGAGGCACGGAGAAAAGTAGAAACTCTGATTCTAGTCGGCTCTGACAAAGCTGATTATGGTACACTGTGGTGCAGAGAGAAATTTCATTACTTTTAAAGACTCACTAGGTCTCCGATCAAACTTTAATGCCTCGGTGCTATTACAGCTAATGTGCGTTTGATGGTTTGTTTATGGTCTATCTAAAAAATTAGAAAGTTTTGCATGACTTATTACTTGCCTAAACAAAGAAATTACTTGCTAAATCAAATCTCTTTGTGTTGACACGTCTTAAAAGGATGATTCCGGGATGCACGAGATCGTTATAGGAATCGGGAGCTCATGTGTTCATTCGGGTACGCGGTATGGTTTTATAAGCAAATACTATAACGGTGGTCTAATTATTTCCTACTCTTACAGTTGTACTGGCATTTAATGGTGTCTAAACCCCCTGTAGTGTGCAGAGGGATTACGCCCCAGCAAAAGAAGCCTTGCAGAGAGAGCGGTGATTAAGTTCCAGTACTCCATTGATCTTCTTCCCCTCTCCTCCTGCTCCTCACTAAATAAATAATGCCGATCCAGCAGGCTTCTCTTAATTGGACTATTCTTGTGAACGTGCTGGGTGTAGGCTGACCTTTCGGGGGAGTGTATTTTCCTCGGCACAGCTTCACTCCCTGGAAAACTAATCAGGGAGGCAGTGCCGTTTCAAGCCATAAATGGTATTCTACTTGTGTAGGCCCCCCAAGCCTTCAGGGAGCCCCACAGGACTACAGGAGATATTGATATGTTTATACTGTATATATTGTTTAAATATCTGGCAAGCAGTGGAAAATGTTGCTAGCTCACAACCCCAGTACTCTGGTTCAGTCTTGAACTTGGCTTACTGTCAGGG
The DNA here is from genome assembly GCA_030347435.1 of Clarias fuscus. Classification (NCBI taxonomy): domain Eukaryota; kingdom Metazoa; phylum Chordata; class Actinopteri; order Siluriformes; family Clariidae; genus Clarias; species Clarias fuscus. Next base: position 25,388,794 of record CM059208.1, read on the forward strand.
TGGGTTTTATTCGGGTCCTCTGGATTTCTGGCCACCTCCAATAATCCGCATAGTAGGTTGCCTGGCCATCCAAAAATTGGGTGCCCTGCAACTGGCATCCTTTTCATGGCCTGTGCCTGCCTAGCACCCAGTGTTCCTAGAATAGGCCCTTCACCCAGTGTTCCCAGGATAGGCTTTGGCCTAGGATGTGTTCCCAGGATAGGCCCTTCACCCAGTCTTCCCAGGATAGGCTTGGCCTAGGATGTGTCCCAGGATAGGCCCTTCACCCTGTGTTTCCAGGATAGTCCCTACAAGGAGTGCTCAAGCCAAACTGGGACTTATGCACTCATCCCAGTGCTTCACTAGTGCTTGGATACTAACAGCTAAAAAGTTCTCATTATTCCAGAGACATGACTGAACTGATTGTTTCACATCTGAAACGCTGGCCTCCCAGGAACGTCTTAACAGCACAAACATGGAGCAAGGTCAGGTCAGAATGTGGAGTCCCTGTAATGTGCAAGTGGTGGGCATAAATAATTGGCTTTACATTTCCCATAGACAGATGCATCTCTTCTGGAACCTATCAGTTATCAGGCGTTCCACTCACATTGAATGTTCATGGGAATTACCGCAGTGGACTCTGAAGTTGGGGATCGTCATTTATGGACCATTCAAATGTTTGCCTGGGGCTAAGAGTCTCATCACCGTTCCGTGCTTGAAGTCTTCTGTAAATGTCAATCAGTTTTATTCATGAGAAATTTCATCCCGAGTCCCGACTTGACTTGAACAACCCTCATGACATAAACAAATTAATGAATCCTGTTTTGATAAGGGCCAGCGTGGTCAGAGTTGTTGCCATGATTCAAGCTTTTGCATGTGGTGCTCTTTGTAATCTGGTACTTGAGAGGTATGTTTGGGATGGGGTGGCAATTAACATGATGTTCAGAACCCCAGAAAGTTCAGAGTCCAGCACTGTGGGAGTCCTGCAGCAATCAATGAACAGAGACACTGAATCACTGCGGTATGAATTGAAGACTTACAGTCCCCTTTGTTAATAATTGGAATGTTAGAAACTGTCTTTATGTTTGTCTTCATTACTGTATGTCTTGAATTTGAGCTCCTTTATGACACCAAAAGTGTGGTTTAGGATTTGAACCTTGCCCCAATTTCTTGCTTTGTAGCCAAGTAGCAAGACTTTAAATGTTGTTTAAATGTGTTCTACGGAGAAACAGAAAAGAAGTAACCTGATGTGGGTGAACACAGGAAGGTTGAAAACAAGTCAAGTTGTTGAAATGTAGATATCGTCTAAGGATCTTAAAGTATGACAAAGGAGACCAGATAGGAGAAGGTCAAAAAGTAGTCAAGTCTTAAGAAGATAAGAGACTGAACAAGCAACTGAAGTGCTTCCTTGTACAGAAATCCTTCCAACATTGGTCTTTTTTGCTATGCATCAATGTCAGATGGTCACCCAAAACTGCACCAAGGTTCCCTGCTTACACTGATGCTTTATTCAAATTCAAGGTCTCCTAAAACATCCATTATGTGCCTTCAAGCAAGGTCTTAAACTCTCAACTACCCTGCTATATACTGTACTACCCGATTGGATCCTGCTTGTGTTATAGGTCACTTTGGATAAAAAATCATCAGTGAAATGTTAACACATAATTAATATGAAATGATAATATGGACCTGATATGGTTCAGCCGCAGTTCTGGCCCAGAGCATGCAAGGTCGAGTTAACTTTCTCAATTTGCTGAGGTTGAAATTTATGATAGAACTCGAAATGAAGGACATGGCTGTCATGAGCTCTCTGTTAACATCGCTCACTGCCTGCTTAGAGACAAATGGATGTGTCTTAATGGACGATTTAAAGTTCTAGTCATCTGCAGGGCCTGTTCGAATCTCTGCTGCTCTGCACTCTATGAAAAATCATCATTTAGATTGTTAGCCTTGTGACATAAGGATGTTTCCCTCATGTTAAGATCTTGTCGTGACTAGTGCTTAATGAAGGTGCAATTAACGGGTCGATGTCGGACCAATAACTCTGTTGATGCAGCATGTGGTACAGCTTCATCCCTAGCCAACAAATTCATAGAATGTGGTTAAGTATGCACCCACGGTACATCCGAATTATTAAACCAAACCTTTAAATTTAACTAATTTACTTTCGGTGGCATTGTGGTTTGCTCTGTGGCCTCAAACATTCAGGGCCGGAGTTCGATTCCCACCTACAGTAGGGTCTGTGTGTGTGCAGTTTGCGTGTTCTCTCCGTGATTGGTGGGTTTTCTTCAGGTACTCCCATTTCCTCACACAGTCTAAAAACCTATAGAGTGGGATAATTGGCGTTTTTTTTCAAATAGCCCACAGTGTGTGAGTGAGTGTGAACTGGAACCATGTCCAGGGGGCCAGCTCTGCCAGTTATCAAGTTGTTCTGCCAGTAGTATTAAGGCTGTGTGTTGGTGGAGCAAAATAACTAGTTAGATAAACAAAACATCAATTTGTTGAACTGTTTTATAAAAGTAATAACGCACTCGAGGTCATGCTGTTGTACTATGTGGATTTAATTCATGATTTCAATTATTTTTATTGATTACTTATCAGATACAAAAACTGTACATAGATTATTGTAAAGGGCACACTGTGTTCAAAGTATTAATTTCTACAATGTTCGTATTTGTAAATACAGTACATAATTTGGAAACAAGCGGTACCTTAATATTGGACACTGGACAGGATTTTATATTTGAAATATCCTGAGTTATAATTTTCATGATCCCTTTTTGCTCTGAGATTGCATTTTAATAAAAAAGAAAAAAAAAAAAAAACAATGCTTAAAGACACCAGCAAACTGTCTGGTATTCTGTCGCACTTAATTATTTTAGTTTCTCAATTCCTATCTTGTATTTAACATTAAATAATCATCAATCATAAATGAACAAAGCATTATTTCTAAGCCTTTCGCCAAAGCTGTCTTTCTACCACGTGTACTGTACACTCTACCAGTATCAGGTTTTTGACAAATGCGCTCATAAAACGCTCAAGCCTCGCCATGTGACCTTGTAGCACATCATTATGCAAAACTGAAAGATAAAGAGAAGAGGAGAGAGAGAGATTTAGCTTTGAGATTTAGACCTGCACATACTCACCACGCAAATCCTCTCACCCTCTGGCTCGCGATTATCACTGCTTGATTTTCATTAAGTCAAGATGCTCCGAAGCAAGAACACATCTTCTGAAAACTGGAAATTGTTACTTGTAAATACAATGCTAAAAACGATGCATGCGCCACTGGCAGAAGCCTTTATGACCCACCAAATCATCAATCGCTTTTTTTTCCCTTTGCCTCACACTAAGAGGCTTTAGGCTGTGCAAAGCATGAGAGAGGGAGCATATGAAAAAGAAGTTGTGTAACCATTACTGATTACCATACCCATCTAAGATCTGCCAAAAAGCAGATTCCAAATTTAAAAGTATGATCCCCCGGATAACACTCACAGTTTTATCTGGTGGCACTTAACAGAAAGTTCTTCATCTTTTGCACATAGCTCAGATTACTTTATGCCATTGAGTTCTTGATTCTGATTGGTCATAAGGAGGTTTTTGTTTTTTTCTTAAACATCAGCCCTGATACTAGTACTGCCTGTTAATTTTAACAACGACACCCATCTTGCTGATAATGTGAATTGTTGGCGATAATACTGTATGTAACACTTATGGACTGAGTTGCTTGTGAGTTGACACAAGAAAATGTATAGGAATGAAGAACATGCTATGCAAAATGCACTTTTTAGTCATTCAGATGGGTCTCCAGTGTGCATGGACAAACAAAAAACAAGCCAATAATAATATTTCTTCCATATAAGAAGTGCCCCTGACGCATACACACACACAAAGGCTTGTTGCCAAGCATTGCTCAGTAATAGATCATTTTACAAAAGACAATGAAATGGGCCATTTGGAGGGTATGAACGAAAGGCAACATAATGTCAGGTATTTAACATAATGTTGCTTTTTAACTTGGGCTCTTTAAATGTTGGTACTTTGTAAAGATACAGTACGTCATTAGCATGCAGAGACAGAACTCGCTCACTCATTGTCTATACCATTTTATCCCAGGAGACCTAGGGCTTGGGGCAGGGTACACACAGGACAGCATGCCAAGCCATCACAGAGCACATACACACACTACGGGTAAGTTGGGAACATCTAATCTGCATGTCTTTGAACTGTGGGAGGAAACCCACCAGGTGGGACTCAACCCAGACCCTGGTGGTGCAAGGTGACAGCACTAACCACTACACCACCGTGCAGCCAGAGACAGAACTCGCAACCTTTTAAAGGCAAGAGAAAGAGATTTATTAAAGGTAATACATTCTTTTTTTTTAAATCAAATCAGTTTTCATTTTGATCAGGAAAAAAAAAACGGTACAACAAAAATTTGTCTGAGCCTCTGGGGATCGTAGGCATTTTCCACCCAACCTGCACACCACCCTACCCTAGGGTATTATTTTTTTCTGAATGATGAGGTCCATCCATTGTTTATACCATTTGACCTTTTGAGCCTGTATCAGGGCACAGGAAATATTAATCATTCTATGCTGTATGACTTTCTACTATTGGAGGAAACCAGAGTACCAAGAGCAGCAGGGAGTAGACGCAAATTCCATGAACACAGACTGGAAGCAAGATTCAAGCCACCAACCCTGGAGGTGTGAGGCAGCAGCTCTGACCAGTAAGGAACCATGCTGCCATGATGAAGTTCACCTTACAATAAAACACTCCAATAAAAATCTGAAATATTACCGCATATTTCCAAATTGCTACTTCTTACTTTCACTTGTGCACTAGAATGTTCACTTGATGAAACAGACAGTAAATTGAATTTGAAATGCCATGATGAATGTCTACAATGATTTTAGTTTCTTTTAATGTCAGCACAGTGCAGGCTGAAAATCCTTCCTTACTTAAGTACAGTTTCCTCTTTCTCCTCCATACTTTACTTGAGTAGATTGGTCTGTTAATACTTTCAACTTTAACTCCAATACATCCTACAGCAAATATCTATACTTTCTACTCCACTACAGTTCTGCTTGGCACTGCATTCATTTTTGCAAGCAGAGAAATGATGCACATACATCAGTGCAATTATATAATCATACAATTATTCATACAATAATAAGTTGAATGTGATGAAAAGGAAGTAATATATGATCCCACAACATACTGTAGAATTAACATACCTCAGGGGTCCAGAAAAAGTTTCCGTCAGTACTTGTGCTTATTTTATTTTATTTTATTTTTTAAAATAGATTACATCCATCGTGAATTCCTGCTGGCGCTGCACTCGAGTCATAAATGATCTTTTTTGCTATATTTATAATAATCTTTCTATATATAGGAGAAAATGAGTGGGTTTCACCTTACACTTTGAACACACACACACACACACACACACACACACACACACACACACACACACACACACATATATATATATATATACACACATACAGTACAGTAGGTGCTACAGTCATGCTGTCCTGTTATTTAGTCTTACTTTTTTTCCCTATGCTTATGTAATTCAGGCCTTTATCTTGAAGAGTGCTTTTCATGCATTTTTTCTATTTCTTTTTCTTCTAAACACCCATGTTTGAATCAAAAACAGCCCTCTATTGTGTACTATGGACTTCTGTTTGCTTCATGTGTCTTGTCTGTAAGTGTGCTCTCATCTACAGATGGCAGATAATACCCGTAATTTAGATGTTACGTGATAGTGTCTCATTGGCACGGCTGTAATTTCCCAGCTGTCCCCAAATACATGTGCTGTCAGAATGGGGAAAGTTATGAAACAAAGTGAGAGAAATGCAGTTTGAGATGAGCTGAGCAGAGATTTAGTACCTTCTGAAAGATCAAGTGCTTCGAAAGCTGCTGTCAGATTAACTGTAATCGTAATCTGCTATGATAGGAATATTAGAAATCGAGTAATCTTTTGAGACAGAGAGAGAGAGAGAGAGAGAGAGAGAGAGAGAGAGAGAGAGAGAAACGGATAAACTAAGGATAGGATAGGACAGGTGGCACTTCTTGGAGCTTTGTCCTTACTTACCACCCTGGAGCTGGACTGGAGCATGGGCTTTGGGAGGTAGGGAAGAACAATGAAGCAGGAAGACCAACGGAGAAAGAAAGAGATAAATGAGAAAAAAAAGTAAGAAAACATTTTAAAAGAAAGAAGGGAAATAAAACCCCAAACTAGAAAAACATATAATGTATAAAAAAAAACAATTAAGATAAGAAATATATTTTTAAAAAGTATGGAAAGAAAGAAAAAAGGAAGAAAAGGGAAATTAAAAAGGAAATGGAGAGAAAATGTAGAAAAGGGAAAATGGAGTGAAAACTAAAGAAAGAGAGAAAGAAAGAAATATTGGGGAAAAAAGATTAGAAATATAAAAAGTATAGAAAAAAAGAAAAAAGGAAGAAAATGGAAAAAGAAAAACAAAGAAAGAAAAAAATGAGAGAATGAGAAAATTTAAAGTAAAAAAGGGAAGGAAAGGGAAAGAAAATGGTGGGGAAAAAGAAAAAAAAAGAAAATAGAGAAATAAAGAAAACCTCTTGATAAAATGAAGAAACAAAGTAATGTGGAGAGGAAGAAGGTGAGCTGCAGGTGTAGTTTTAATTAGTGCAGTGATGATGTTTTCAGTACCCTGGCCTTGCTGCCTCAGAGCTACTCACAGCTTTTTGATGTTCATCAGCTGAAACCTGAACTGAAGTCCTGTTTATGATTAAATTATTCTCCTGTCTGGAAGCTTCTGACTGAATAATAATTCATAAATTCAATTTCTGAACAAAAAAAAAATAGATGTATCAAAGCATATCTCTGGCAATTTTGTTCTTGAGTTGTCTCAGTCTCAGCTGTCTAAAGGTTCAGTTTGCAAAAGTGTTTTTTTGTTTTGTTTTTGGGTCTGGTGCAAAAAAAGATATGAGTTTAAAATGTTTATATTTAATGCTCAAAGATTCTATTATCTCGGCTTTAGAGAGCGGACGCTAAAAAAAGATACTCTCGTTTTGTTTGCATTTTGAAACTGTCGGATTTCACTTGACTTTCATCTGAGGCAAATTATGCTGAACCACATCAATCCTGCATGTTCAGATTTGTGCAAATTTTCCATGAGATCAGATTCAATTTTCTGAATCATAGGACCGCACTCGGGATGTGCGCGGCAAAGGATCTCAGCTGAAGGATCTCAGATTTTCTGAGCGGAAAACCAGTGTAGCTTCTGTAGCCGATAATCTGTCAAGATTTATTGAATGGATGTTGAATTTATTGATGGATGTTCAAAAAATTTTTATATATTTTTTTTTATTTAACATTTCTTGTCTGATTAGTGAATTGACAACATAGGCTGTTAAAAATACACTGACAAATGTTTTTTTTTTATTCTTTTCTTTGTTCTTTAAGTAAAAAAACAGACACCTAAAGGAGGAATTACTGTATACTTGCTTTTAACCACAAGTACACACATGCATGATGTCTGCTTCTCGTATCCTGCATTCAGTTGGTGCATAGCTTGTGCACGTCCTCAGAAATCAATGCCATGTCCCCACAAGATGTAATATGTATGTAGCGTCAGTGTGATCAGCAGGCACAGCAAAAATGACAGAAACTTTCAAGTACATCTTTAACGCTGAAAATAAATACTATCTTTACAGTATGTCGACATGGGCACTAAGCTTGAGTGTCACCAAGTTTGTTTACTCGAAACTGACTGCTTGGTTTCTCCTGTGCACCCCCTACTGGAATCCTCTGATCAACACACATAATCACATAGTATGCAGTTAAACTGTGTGAACTTATACACTGCTGACATTACCTAGCAAGTATATTTCCACTCTAATACGTTCAGAATCCGTGCTACTAGTCAACAGTGGTAGCACTACAAAGCAAAACATAACCACTTCAACACAACTATAAACAAATCGTTAAATATTTAATCATGATGAACTTTGAGAAGAACTGGAACACCGACTGCACTCCAAGACCTCCTGACCCAACATCATGCCTGATCTCACTATTGCTCTTGTAGCTGAATCAGCACAAATCCCCACGGTCATGATCCAAAATCAAGTAGAAAGCCTTCCCAGGAGAGCAGAGGGAATATAGCAGTATAGCAGTAAAGGGGAATAAATCTGGAATGGAGTGTTCAGTGATCAGTACTGTCATGACCCTGGTGGCATTGTGGCTTAGTGGTTATCAGTGTCGCCTTGCACTCCAGGGTCCGGGTTCGATTCTCGCCTCTGTGTGCATGGAGTTTGCATGTTCTCTCCATGCTTGGTGGGTTTCCTCCCACAGTCCAAAGACATGCAGATTAGGCTAAGTGCCATTTCCAAAATTGCCTGTAGTGTGTGAACATGTATGTGCCCTTAGAAGGATTGGCACCCTGACCAGGATTGGCACCCTGACCATAAGTCTGCTTATTTGATTTATATTAAAATAATTTAAGGAATAAATCTTTTATTTCAACAGATTGAAAAGTGTCTAAAACTATAATAATAAAAAAAAATTGTACTGTATGTAATGACATCAGCAGCAACCTCATTTCTCCTCTCATCTGTTCCAACCACTCAGCATCGCCAGTATAAACTAATAAAAAGTTCCTCTGAAACTGCTCACATACAGGGACTGGGTTGAAAATGAGATTGCCAAAGATGAGAAACAAAAGAATTCCTTTAGGAAGCCTGGAGAACTATTCCTCGAGTCTACATTAAAAATACAAGAATGTCTGACTGAGGAGGGGATCAAGACTTTTGCACAGTACTGTATGTTATTATAAAGTTTAAAACATATCCTAGAGTTAAACTACATGAACATATGAACAAAGCAAACATACCTTTCTTCTTGCAGTTTTCCCCCCAAATATAGTACTATAACGGCACTCTAACATTAAGAGACAAAACTCAAACATCAAATTTTGATTTCCACGGCACTTATCGCTGTTGCCATTCATCCGCTCATGTATCCGCTTACCCGTACCCATGTTCCTGTGACTTAATATGCAGTTTGAACCTCGCAAGGTTGAGCTAAACACCCCAGATCTACACATTTTTCACTTTTATTGTTCCCAATCTCATTTAGAACAAAGTAATCCCAATGACATACACAACCTTTTTTCCCCTAATTATACGTACAGGTGCAAGGGGAACTGATAGAAATACTCAGTCAAGGGGAGCGTGCTAGGAAAAAAGCTGTTGATTGCAGAGACATTACAAAAACTGCTAATTTCCTCTCTAAGACAGAAAGCGCTCTTCCATATGAACTCCTTGTAATTATACACCATAGACAAAATAAAACCCAGTACTGCTGGTAGCTTCAAAAGGAAATATCAAAGCAATCTTTGATAACTTAACAAGAACAATACACATTAATCAACATTAGTATTTATGACATAAATGGGCCAAATTTGGGATAATTGTGGTCTGCTGTTGCTGGATAGATTGATATTTAAAGGGCACCTATTGTGCAACATTCTTTTAGATATTTAAATGAATTGTGGTGAGTGTATACTAATTTAAAACAGTGAAGGGTGGTTGCTTTTTACATGTTCTCCCCGTACATGGTGGGTTTCCTCCAGGTGCTCCCATTTCCTCCACCAGTGCAAAAACATGCAGCTTAGGTTAATGGGTGTTCCCAAATTGCCCATTGTCTGTGAATGAGCATGTGAAAGTGTGTGTGTGTGTGTGTGTGTGTGTGTGTGTGTGTGTGAGTGTGTGTGTGTGTGTGAGAGTGTGTGTGTGTGTGTGTGAGTGTGTGTGTGTGTGTGTGTGTGTGTGTGTGTGTGTGTGTGTGTGTGTGTGTGAGAGTGTGTGTGTGTGTGTGTGTGTGTGTGTGTGTGTGTGTGTGCCCTGCAATGGATTGGCACCCCGTCCAGGATGTACCCCAAATCGAGCCCTAAGTCCCCTGGGATAGGATGCATAAAGGATAAAACGGTATAGACGATGAGTGTGTAAGATATGTCTCCTATTGTGATGTCATATAAGAAGAGCCCCTCCCCCAGCTAATAATGGCTCATGATGCATGCGTTATTTGATGGGTATTTCAGCTGGAGCACTTATTAGCACTTATATTTTGTGGGACCTATGTAACTTGTTTAAAAAAATAGGACAATATGATAAATTTGTGGAAAAAAAACAACAACAACAACAACATGCTAACAGTTCCAAGCCAATTCAAGCCTGACGCATCACAGAGCATGGTCACAACCTCAGACAAAAGCCGGTCCAAATCCTTGTTCCGCATACATACGCTCACATGGTAGTGAGCTAATGCCTCTGTGATTGACAGAGGACAGATAGTATGCTTCGGCAACCCAGACAGTAAGTCAGTATTGCTCCCTTGCCTTCCTACAGATGGCTAATTTATGTGGGAAGCATAAACATAGCATATAAGTAAACATCATCTTGGCACTCCTGATATTCCAGCAATATTATTTATTCTGAAACTTTTGTATCAGCAGGACGTTCCTTCCAGCCGAGTTTTCCCTTTTCTATATTTGTTATAGTAAAGGTTATATGCCTTTAATTTTAAGCAGTAAAGTGAAGCAGTGGGAGCAGTCTAGCCATTTTTCTTCAAGGCAGGTTAACTCGTACTGCCATGTTCCAGATTCTAATTAACAAGACAAAATGGAAGAGGAGAGGAGGGGAGAACGAGGAGGCAAAAGCGGGACGGAGCAAGCGAGAGGCAGTGAGAGGGAATAAGATCTGTGTAATTACAACTTAATGTGAATGAGTCGACATTGTCTTTATTCCAATGAGTTAACGAGTTTTGGACAGAGCACAAAAACAGCTCCATCATGGAAATTGCATTCTCAGGCCTGGTGACGGAACAAGCCGCCACGCCGGAGGTGTCACAATGTCGAGCGGAGTAGACGGAATGGAAACGCGCCAGTGTGTGAGTGCGGAACCGGTGCAGAAATGGCGGAACACTGTTTGTCACGCTGTAGAAACTTATCCCTGGATAATAGGCCTCCAGTGGATGTTGATGCGACAAGTAAATGAAAGTGGTCTCTCCTGATTATATGGCTGTTAAAGAATGTCAGATGAATACGCGTCCACGTCGGCGGCTTGTCACGCAATTTCCGAGCGCCTCTTCTTTTTTTCCGTCCTGTCTTTTTAAAAGCTGCCTTTTTTGCCACACTTTGAATATACGTGACATTTTCCATGGATGTCAGCGCTGTACTACATAAACAAATAGCACGGCTTTAAATGTACCACCAGAGCGTCACGTTACACGAGCACTTTGTCACTGTGTTCCGGCTGGAGCTCCGTGTCCTCAGAAGCCGTTGAAGGAAATACAGGGATGGTTTATGACTTATGACTAACTTCCCCTGGCATTCCAAGCACCAAGGCGAATTTCCCTAAAGAACCATAACCTAAAATAATCTCTGAAAGGTTCTTGATGTTTGAAACTTGTCTAGATGTAGCTCTGTGGCCTGAAAACATCTGCTATTTTCAAGAAGATAATTTTTTTCTTGATTAAAAAAATTTACTCTTGAAATATCCTTGACTCTTTTTACTTAAAACTATTGGCTTGACTTAAAGAGGAATCCTTTGGACTTGCAAAAGCATAACTAATGAACATAATAGAAATAAACAGAATATTATGTAGGAGGGATGTTCAAGTCAAACTGGCACTGGAAATTTCTTAAGTGGAGTAAAACTTATCGACATTTCCAGAAGACCTCAAACGCAGTACGGTGATGAGACACTTGAATAGTACAGTGGAACCTTGGATTACGGCATAATTCGTTCCGGAAGTGAGCTTGTATTCCAAAACACTCGTAAACCAAATCAAATCTTCCCATAGGAAATAATGGAAACTCAGATAATTCATTCCACAGCTCCAAAAAATAAATACAGAAAAATAATTAATACAATATATAAAGTAAAAATAAAACAAATTAACCTGCACTTTACCTTTAAAAAAAGTTAAAATAAATCCCAACAGATAAGTGTTTCCGTTTGGGCATGCAGGTGCCGTGTATTTGTGTGTATGTGTGTGTGTGGAATTAGCCCCTTCCGTCGCCTCGTCTTACACAGTAAAACTCGTCCTCCCTCCCCGCACTTCGCTTTTTAAGTTTCACAACAAACACACACACAACGGAATCACTGTTTTAATGGGAAAAAAAGAAATCTCTCTAATGACACTTATGTGAGCGCAGACTAACGGAATCACTGCGCTAAAATAAAAAAAAATAAAAAAAACAAATGAACCAGCACCTTACCTTTGAAAAGAATCGCGACAGAGCAGAGTTTCTGTGTAGAGCAGAGTGTGTGTGTGAAGCCGGGGAGGGGGGGGGGGTGTAAAGGCGAGAGAGTGTGTGTGTGTGTCGGTGTGTGTGTGTCAGTGTCAAAAAACTAAACCAAGCCTCCGAGTGGCGCAGTGGTTAAAGCACTCGCCCTATCATCCGGAGGTCGCTAGTTCGAATCCCGGGTGATGCTGTAACCTCTCGCAGCCGGAGGCATAGAGAGAGCTGATTGGCCGAGCTTCTCTCAGAGGGGAGGGATGAGAGGTACTTAGTGCTCCCACATTAATCACGGCTCTACAGCCAGTCATGGGCGTCTGTGAGCTCGCGCAATGGAGGGAGCGGATAGCGCTGTCCTCCGAGTGTGTTACACCGCCCCCAACGGTGCGCGAGCGAGCAGTTCGAAAAAGATGCGGTCGGCTGGCGTCACGTGGTTCGGAGGAAACACGTGATAGTCTTCGGCCCTCCCGGCTGAGTGGTAGTAGTAACCTTAATGGGCACGACTAAATTAGGGGAGAAAAATCGGGGAAAAATCCAAGAAAAAAAAAAAAACTAAACCAAGACATCATGCTCGTTTTTCAAGTCAAAATTTATTAAAAATATTTGCTCGTCTTGCGGAACACTCTTAAACCGAGTTGCTCGCAATCCGAGGTTCCACTGTACAAACATTTTAAAGAAGGCCGTGAATGATGAGGCGGCTCGGAGCCCACTGGGGTCATTCCCGTGAACATTCAGGGAGTAGAACGTTTGATTCTTGAAAAAAAAAACACAGACAACGTCAACTTGCCAACTTGTACAAGAGACACATCTGTCTGTGGGAACTGTACACACACATCATTCACCAACACCACTTGCACATGACAGAAACTTGTCTGGGAGTTACTGCCACATCCTCCGTACAGTCCTGACCTCACTACAAGTTTACAACATTTCCCATGTTTGGGCCAATAAAGAAGTTCCCGGGAGGCCAGTGTTACAGGTCACATAAAGCAGGCCGATCAAGGTGTACTGAGAATACTTCCTGTATTGATGGTATCCAAGCACCTTGGAATAAGTGCATTAATTGACCCTAGAAAGTTTTTACAGGTCACTTTGAACCCTGAACAAATCTGAACTGGCTGGAACATTTAGGATTACGGCGTACTGATGTCAGATGTATGTTATACAGTATAATATACGTCACTTGATGTATTGTAGAATCTTGCAAAAGTGGCAAACATTGCTGACGAATGAAGCCACGAGGAACATTTACATAAGGTGAGGTATGTCAGAATGACATTCTGTAGTTTTTATGGAATAATGAAGCCCTAAATATTAATATTAAGGGTTTAATAAAAACTCTACTAATACCGTATATAGTAGATGTCAGTCCTCCTGTCTGAGAGGGTTTACTTTCCAGATCAATCAATCATCATCTATACCGCTTTATCTTGTATACAGGGTTTCGTGGACCCAGGAGACTTAAGGCGGGGTACACCCTGGACAGGGTGCCAATCCATCACAGAGCATGCACAAATACACACTCACATGCTTATTCAATGCCAATTACCCTAATCTGCTTGTCTTTGGACTTTGGCATGAAACCCAGGAGTACCCGACGGAAACCCACTAAGCACAGAGAGGACATGAAAACTCCATGCACACCCACCCGAGGCGTAAATCAAACCCGAACCCTGGAGGTGCAAAAGTGAACCTAGCCACTAACCACTAAGCCTGCGTGTCGTCTCACTTGCAAGATCGTATGCTTAATCACTACAGAAAATTCCAAGATTGATCTGAGATCAGGATTTAATGACAGCTCAGACTGCTGTTCCCTGTGGTTTCACCACGAATGGATTATTTAGTGCGAGTTAGCAGCTTTGAAATCCAACAGCTTGCGCATTTCATTACACCAATTAAATAGAAATTTGTACCTGCCAACATGGCTTCTGCCTTGGATGTTCCCCAATAACTGTAGAGAGGTGAGAGACGAGCTGAATATTTAACTAGCTTGGGAATTAAGTGCGTTTCCATTTACTGGACAAAACACAGCGCAAAAATAATTGTTTTTGGTAAAGAGTAGGTTGGACATGTTTTTTCCTTCAATTATATACAAATGTCTTCATTTTGATACCAAAATCCATGCGGCCACGTTAAGGTTTTTCACAGCTATTAGCCGTACAGCATGTATAGGCTTTTTTTTCCACACCAAGGTTTCCCAGTGTAATCGCATGTTTTGAAGCTACAGTATGGACTTTCATTTAAGAAAGCAACATGATAAATCACATATTGTGTGTTCCAATGCTGAACGTTCATAGCAGAAATGGCGCAATTGGAAAGCTCTGTTCTGACAAACAACAATAACAACACCACCACCACCACCGACAACAAAACCCCATTGTGCTTCCCTTGTGAACACTTCAGAATTGTGCCTGATCTCCAGTAGGACAAAGAACATTAAAGTTGTAAAGCTTTTAAATGGTTGCGATTCAGCTCATTTAATGTTCTTTAGTGTGTTTTAACATTTGTCTACGTGTCATATAATGGTTCCAACTGAATCATCTTCTGTTCCAACTGAATCCTGACTCGATTTATAACTCTTTGAGGCTGCGTGGCTGGCTTTTATGATTAGACTTCCACTCATGCACTTCAGAATAACAATGTGGTAGCCGAGACGATGAATTTTTAAAAAAGCATGGAGACAAATGTAGACAAAGCTGTTGTCCTTTAAAAATCCTAGACATTCAACCATATCATAGACATACTGTAAAAGGCATCGTGCAAAAAAAAGGACGTTATTTCTTTAACAAGTTAACATACAGTACTGTGTGTTTGAAGTCTTGAACCACACCTCATTTCTTCTTATTGCGTTAAATCAAATGACAGATTCAATTAAAGAAATTGGAACAAATGTTTTATGGTGACAGTAAAACTGCAAAGTGCCTAAAGATACAATTTAATAACTGGTTGTTTATGTCCCAACCTCAGCAGCGACCTCATTTCCCCTCTCGTCTGTTCCAACCACTCAGCATTCAGCATCACCAGTATACTAATCACCGGCCTGATCATCTGTCATCATCTGCACCTGTTTCTCACTGGTTCATGATTTACAGTACATTATTGCTTGGATGATTCATAGGTCACTGTGTGGCTTAACAAATAAAAATCATTCCTCTGGAACTGCTCAAGTGCAGGGACTGGACTGAAAATGAGAGACAAAAACATTATTCATGAAGCCTGAAGAGCTATTCCTCAAGACTACATTAAAAATACAAGAAAGTCAGACTTTTTGAAAGCAAAAATATGAATAAGTGAAGTGGGATCAAGACTTTTACAGAGTACTGTAGGTCCTATCAAAGCATGTCTGTTAATGCTCTAGATTAAATAACCCTCAGAATACTTCTTCATACCTCAAACTCACACATCCCCAGAGAACCGAGGAACAAGCCGAGGGAGGGTGTCTTATATGAGGTCACTATAGATGGGAAATCTAAATGGCTTGTTTAAGCTATGGCCAATACAAAAATGGGGGAAAAAAAGACATTATGAGTTTTGCACAATAGTGTAGGTTCTATTAAACCACTGAATGTGAACTTTAAGTAAAAAAAAACAAACAAAGAAACTCCAATAATTACCATTTTTATTTTAAACTAGACTGAAGTAGACGTCAGCATTCTACAATATTTAAGTATTTATATGAGACATGACTACAAGCATCATTTCAATTAAGACAAATTACCATTGAGTGACAATCTTATTTCTGACATCATGGCAGTGTTCTTTCACGACTTTTTAAATCTAGGTTTAGTTTTGATTCAAAAGAAGAAACTGTTATGTAAAAGCATTCAGCTTTTCCTTTTTCCCTATAAAAATCTGGCAGCAGATTAATATAGCTTATAGACAACGTTTCCTGAAATATCTGTGAGTCTATCAGCTATACAGAATTTCCAGTTGGCAAAAATTGTGAAAACAACTGTTCTGATTGCCAAACCATTTCCCATCAATGTTTGGTAGGAAAAGTGGGTCATCACTGGAAAGCAGTAGTGCAAAATTACAGGATCTTGAGCTCAGTGGGCTGTAGGACCTGAGGCTGTTCTTTAATTTCGTTTTGGTCTCGAGACAATAAACTGGACTACATCCGACTTCAGCAGGCTACACAGCGTGAGGTGAGGGACTGCTGTGTCTTTGTTTTCACGGAGACATGGCTCAGCGATAGAGTACCGGACGCCACCATTCAACTAGACGGGCTAGCATCGTTTTGCGCCGACAGAAACACAGCTCTGTGCGGTAAGACTCGCGGCGGCGGCTTGTGTGTTTACATCAACACGAAATGGTGCAAGAACTCGGTGCTAGTTTCTAGCTTTTGCTCATCGTTGCTGGAGATTGTGACTGTTAGATGCAGACCTTTTTATTTACCACGGGAATTCACCACTGTTTTCATTATCGGAGTGTACATTCCACCTAGTGCTAATGCTAAGGAAGCGCTCTGTGAACTGTATGCTAAGATCAGTAATCTGCAGAACACACACCCCGATGGACTGTTTATTGTCGCTGGAGATTTCAACCATGCAAATCTCAAGTCAGTGCTTCCTAAATTCCATCAGTATGTTGACTTTGCAACGAGAGGGGAAAACACACTGGATCTTGTTTACACAAACATCCCCGGCGCATATCGGGCCGAGCCACGCCCCCACCTCAGCTACTCAGACCACATCTCTGTTATGCTAATTCCAGCATACAGACCACTCGTCAGGCGTTCAAAACCGGTTCTGAAGCAGGTGAAAACTGGCCAGCAGGAGCCATCTTTGCTCTTCAGGACTGTTTCGAGAACACTGACTGGAACATGTTTAGGGACGCTGCGACTTACGGCGACTACACTGACTTGGAGGAGTACACGTCATCAGTGACCAGCTACATCAACAAGTGCACCGATGACGTCACTGTCTCCAAGAATATCATCTCACGACTCAACCAGAAACCGTGGATCACTGCGGAGGTACGTGCACTTCTGAAGACCAGAGACTCTGCCTTCAGAAGGGGAGACAAGGCGGCCCTAAGAACAGCAAGGGCCAAACTGTCCCGGGCCATCAGAGAGGCGAAGCGTGCACACGCCCACGTGCACACGTGCACACGCACACGAATCCACAATCACTTCAGAGACAGCGGTGACACACGGCGCATGTGGCAGGGTATACAAGCCATCACCAACTACCGGACTTCATCACCTGCCTGTGACAGCTTCTATGCACGGTTCGACATACAGAACGACGTGACGGCGAGGAAGACTACCCCTCCTCCGAACGACCAGGTGCTGTGTCTCACCACGGCTGATGTGAGGAAAATTCTGCGAAGAGTCAACCCTCGTAAAGCTGCTGGACCAGACAACATCCCAGGCAGAGTGCTCAGAGAATGTGCAGAACAGCTGGCAGATGTTCTCACCGACATCTTCAACATCTCTCTGAGCAGCGCCGTCGTTCCCACATGCTTCAAGTCTACCACCATCGTCCCCGTGCCGAAGAAGTCTTCTGTGTCCTGTCTCAATGACTACCGCCCTGTTGCACTCACACCCATCATCATGAAGTGCTTCGAACGGCTCGTCATGAGACATATCAACACCCTGCTGCCTCCCTCACTGGACCCCCTGCAGTTTGCGTATCGTCCAAACCGTTCGACGGACGACGCCATCTCCAGCACACTCCACCTGGCACTGACACACCTGGACAAGAAGGACACTTACGTCAGCATTCAATACAATCATCCCCCAACAACTGATCGGGAAGCTGAGCCTGTTGGGACTGAACACCTCCGTCTGTAACTGGATCCTGGACTTTCTGACCGAAAGACCTCAGGCAGTGCGGATCGGGAACTATACCTCCAGCACCACCACACTGGGCACTGGGGCCCCCCAGGGCTGCGTGCTCAGTCCCCTGCTGTTCACACTGCTGACTCATGATTGTGTAGCGACACACAGCCCCAATCATATCATCAAGTTTGCTGATGACACGACCGTGGTGGGTCTCATCAGCAAGAACGACGAGTCGGCGTACAGAGAGGAAGTGCAGAGGCTAACAGACTGGTGTACAGACAACAACCTGTCTCTGAAAGTCGATAAGACAAAAGAGATGATTGTTGACTTCAGGAGGATACGGAGAGATCACTCTCCACTCAGCATCAACGGCTCTTCTGTGGAGATCGTCAAGACACACTGAACTGATAAACACACATATGCACAATCACACTGATTTACAACCACCTTAATTTGTTCATACCTACCTATCTGAACTGCTCTTTGCAATATTTGCACATTATTTTATTTCACTTTGCGATTTGCACACAATATTTTCGAACACAATGTAAATTGTTTACTTGCTGCTCTCTCCACTACCTCAACCCATACCTTATCACTAAAAGGTATTTCTTAACTGTAACGTGTTACGTTGTTGTGTTGTCATGTAGCTCTTCGTTTGCACATTTGCACGTGCACTTTGTTGTCTGTTGTCTGCTGTCTCTGTTGTCTCTTTTTTGTATAGAAAGTGATAGTTTTTTTAGGTTAACTTAAAAATGTAAAAATCTGCATTGCTAAATTTATGTTGTGTTGTTAATTTATGTCGTTGCATGTATGTAGCACCTTGGTCCTGGAGGAACGTTGTTTCGTTTCACTGTGTACTGAACTGTATATGGTTGAAATGACAATAAAAGCCTACTTGACTTGACTTGACTTGACTTGACATTTTCTGTATTGACATAGACTTCCCTTGGACATACAGTATTTGTTCTTTGGACTTGTCTCATCCTGGACATTGGTACTGCTAAATATGTCCCTGGATGAGAAATAAAAAAAAACATACCCAAGTTGACTTTTTATATATCATATATTTATATATCATCAAAAAGTCATTAATTTCTTCCCATTGTCAAAAAGCTGTACGTAAAATGCGACTTCCTCCACCAAAACACAACAACAACACAGTATATCTTTTAAAAGTTATAAAGAGTTTAATAATGGTGTAGCATTTACGCAGTGGGTTCAGAAATCCTAACTGAAGGACGTGATAAACACAGCAGTTTCCCATATACATTGCTTGTATCTTATCTCTCTCTTGACTGTTGTAGTATTATCTCTGTTGTCTCAAGTTCATGATGTCTCCCAAACGCAGCGCAGTAATAGTGACAGCAGCATCATCAAAGAAGTAGTATTGATTTGGAATAGAAACTAATGCTTATTAAAACAACCCAAAGGTGCAAAATCAGTGAATGATTGGCTCACAATTTAGCCATGTTACCCTTGCACAGCGCAGCTACACTGCAGGAGCGTATTTAGCCTTCCTAAGCAACCACATTGAACTTGAACATGGTGGTTTTACAGCATCCAAGCGACATAAAGTCAAGTTTCACAGAATGGATCTCAGATGTTAAGTGTTGAAGACCATACAACATTGTTTGGTACTCATTGTTTAACAAAGCAATATGTGCAATTACTAATCCAGCAGCATGATCCTTGATGACAGGCGGTTAGCTCTTTCACTGCTCGAGTCCCAGTCAGGGCATCAGTTTATGTGCTAAAAACAAAATCAGTTTTGCAATGTTGTACTTGCGGCACTTGTTTAACATTATCCCAGTATCATGTAGGGAATGGTGGTCCAACGTCATTTTATCAAACTCTTAAGACCAACCTGATGCCATCAGTGTGCCAACATCTGTAACATTCACAGTAATCGTTGGAGCCATACATCAATGACCCCATCTAGTTGCCTTCACTTGGTCTCAATCTTGGCTTGGCCTCCTTTCCCTTAAGACTCAAAGTCGGCTAGTCCTAGCATTGCACTTACCAACTCTGGGCTTGACTTGATATCGACTTGCCCTAGCATTGGACTTGGTAACTCTGAGCATGACCTGATGCCCATTTGTCCTGGTCTTGTACTTGGCAACTCTTGGCAAGAGCTGTCTATAGGCTCTCAAGTCATCATCAGTCTTGATGCACATTCAGGGGCTGAAGTGCTTTGTAAAGTTTTTGGGAGGTGGGATTAAGTACGAATACGAAGAAACTCTCACGAACACCTTAGAAACTACACACAGACAGTAACCAAAGCTCAGGACATAATTAGGGATGATGGAGTTGTGACACAGCAACAATACTTCCTCTCTCTATCACACCTATTCTCTATACTGATTACCCTATACAGAGTCTGGAGCCTGTGCCAGGGGACTTGAGGCAGGAGGTGGGTACACTCCGGATAGAGTACCAACCCACTGCAGGGCACACCAATACTTCATTCATTCATTCATTCATTTATATTCTTGGAACTGAAGCCCTTCCTAGTTTATAGGAGAGGAACCTTTTTTTTTTGCTTTAATAAATCCTTTTATCCATGTCATAATTAATTTAAAAAATCGTTAACAATTACAACATTTGTGATACGAAAGATACAAACTAATTCATGTTAGCATGGTGTTTAGTATTTTCTTGTAACAGTATATAACTGTCTTTTATTTGTTAGATAAGGTAATAAGTATTACATTTTCTAGGAGTAACAAAGCAATTAAATAAACCTAAAGACTGAAATTAGAGCTAAATGTCTATGTTATAAAAGAACTAATTCACTGGGCTATTGATTATTTCTTTTCCTCATAGTTGGTGAAAAAAAAAACTGAATTGCTATGTCATTCCTCTAGCTTATGCCAAAGACAAATCCCTGGATTCTCATCATAAAACAATTTTTGTACGTAGGTTCGAGGGGAAACAACAGCTATCTACACAATTAACTGATGCCAAATGACATGAACAGTTCAGACACTGTGGTTTTCACCCATCTTTTTCTGGTGTAGTAGGTAAACATTAAAATCATATCATAACAAGCATATGGCTCATTGTTACAGAGTGTACGTAACATGTTTTCCCTATACCTTGAGTCACCCTTATTATCACTGCAATTTAGTCCGGTGAGTCACTCATCATGAGTATGTGTTAAAGAGCATCAGTAACAAGACACTCTTCTAACTATTTGAAAGCACTGGAATAGGAGATATCGACACAGGCTGTCATCCCAGACTCAAGTGAAGCAGATGTACTGTGTACCCTAACTCAAAGACTGCACAGAATGCTACTGTTACCTAACATATGGGTAGAGCGCGATTGAAAAACATAGCAGCTTGACTGTATGAATTCAATAGAATTTCATTCAGAAGTAATGATGCTGTGGCTTATAACAGTGTTTTGGAACTATGGACATCAGAATCATGAAGCTCTGTGTTCACCTGTTCTATCCTGAGGATTACAGTCTCTCTGTGGGTTTTATCAGTCTCCTCCCACTTCCTCAAAACAGTGAGAAAAATTTAAATTTGGCATCAGGCGTGAATGAGTGAGTGTGTGAATTTATAGTGCTCCATGATAGACTTGTAGTCCATACTCGGGGCATGAAGTGTGGTACACCCTTGATGGGGTACCAATCCACCTCAGGGCCCACCAACATTTTCTCAATTTGTTCATTAATCTTCTTGAAGCTGAAGCCTATCCAGCTCCACTGCCACTCAGACCAGGATAAAAGTACTTACTGTTTTTTTCCTCCTTTGGTTTTGTCCCTTTTTATTCTAGGGGTCAGCCCATCTGGCACAGGTTTTAAGTCAGATCCACTTCCTGTTGCAACCTTCCCATGCATTCAGTGGCTAGGCTGTATGGAGTGTAAAGGTTATAGGTCACTGGCAGTGGCAGATCTCAAACCCCTGACTCACTGACCCGCAACCCAGAGCCTCAAACGCTTGAGCCACCACTACACCACTTACTAAAGATTACCGAAAAGGAAAATATACATTGCTATTGCAACAAACCAAATGTTCAATGTGGCTCAAAGAATGTTGTCTTTTGGCTTCTTTCGTCACAGCAGACCATCTGACCAACTCACAGGTTTTAAGTCGGATGCCCTTCCTGAGGCAACTCTTGCAAATTACCTGGGCTTGTGACAGGTGCTGCATCCAGTGGCTGGGAATCAAACTGCATGGCAGAGGAGAAACCTACCACTGATATATGGTTCATAGAATATTGATTTGGTTTTCAAAAATGAAAGAATATGAGCAATCCCTCAAACAAGATCCCCAAATGAAACCTCTTCAAAATGTTATGCAGAACCCAATATCATAGGGTTTCCTCATTAGACAGGGTTCTTACTGGGCAGATAAAAGCAGAACCCCTTGGCGAATCCTATATGGTTGGAAATACAACCTTATATAGAAATAATTAATATAAGTACAAGTGAGTGCTTTTGATCTAGACAAGGTGTCAAATTACACATGGGAGAACGCTGAAACAGAGAGGGAGATGTTGATTATACCAGGAAGAGACGAGCACTAAGACCCAGCAGGGGAGACGATTACCAACAATTCCGCAGCACAAGAGAGAGAAAAATCATTGGCTCAGTTGTGATCACATGACGCTCGGTGTCAAAACAAGAGCTCATTCGTGATACATGATACTCGGCACTCGTAAACCAAGACTTGCTCATTTTTTCAAGTCAAAATTTAGTAAAAATCTTTGCTCATCTTGCAGAACACTCATAAAGCGCGTTACTCGCAATCCGAGGTTCCACTGTACACCCTTAAGCAAAAGTATATCTCAAGCTTCCTTATTAAAGAATAAAACACAATGGAGAATGATGTTATAGGAGAAGACTCAACCTGGAGTGTCTTATATTCCTATAAATACCAGCAAGTTCTGAAATGTTTTATTTGTCATATACCTCAACAGCTTGTCAACAATTACATTAAAAAAGATTACCTTTTTTTTATCTATTTATAATTGTTCTGTGTCTGCAAAATGAATTTTTTCCAATTATATCTAGTAGTAATAATTGCTTGTAGTGTTGCATGTTATTGCGCCCTCTGTTCTGCAAAGTGCCTCTGTATGCTTTTACTACAGCAATTAAAATGTATTAGAACAAGTGCATTAAGATAAACCTGGAATTTGCATTGCAGTCGAAAAAATATTGTTATAGAAAATGTTTCTACAGGTTTTAGCCAATCAGATTCAAAAATATTTAATGCAGGATTTCCAATATTCCAGTGGTGGATGATGGTTTCTGTTCATGCTCTTAGGGGGTTAATCATTTCCTGATCAATAGTTACAGTCCAAATGGCTTCGTGTTGGATGTGTAGTCCACTACACAGGATGTAGGAGCCATTACACCATAGTATGGAATAAGGAGCCATTTGGACATTTAGCCCATGTGTTAAATATTTCAATATCAGCCTCTTTTATTGTAAGTGCATCAGCTCTGTTTCTCACTCCCTCCTCCTCTCTCTCTCTCTCTCTCTCTTCCCACCCTTCCCCCATCTCCCTCGCTTTCTTTCTCTCTCTCTCTCTCTCTCTCTCTCTCTCGCTCGCTCTAGTCGCTGGGGGGCGTATTGTGCTCAAGAATGAGTTTTAGATTTCCCAAGGATCCCTTCAATTTCCCTGGCTAATTTTTCTTTATTATTTCTGCCTTGTCTCGGTTTGTGTTTTGGACATTTTCCTGAAGATGTCTCCCAACATGTCATTTCTTTACTCAAATACAGAAAAATAAGCAATTAACCCACGAGCCACATGGCTCAGTCTTGGATTAAGTTAGACAACAGAAAATGTTGGACCATTTTCAGTTCGACTGCAATAATAGAAAACATTGAAGTGCATAAACATCATGATTGTACAGTTTTGCACACAAACACACACAAATAAATTAAAAAAGTCAATTTAATTTGCAATTTAAAACAGTAATTCCAACAATTAAATAAATCTGCAATACTTGTTCATTGAGGAGGAAATATAATTCAATGTTAAAAAAAGATGCAGAACTGAAATAAAAACATTTGTAATACAATTAACGACTATGCCAATTCAAAATATGTCTATTTGGAATTCTATTGTTGGGAGTCTAAGAACTCCACAATTACAAAAAAAATTAAAAGCGAGATTCCAACTACATTGCTGTTAGACGACTGTTAATGTTGAAACTCTTAAGCAATCATTATACAGTATACAGAAATAGAGGATATAAGGTGGGGCAAATTAGGACAAACAAGGATTGGACAACAGGATGGAAATCACTTCGGAGGTTGAGGAAGTGAGGATCAGATGAGCAGGGTGCAATTCCTGTGCCAGTCGAGCTTTGGTGAGGACCCCTTCTCTGTAGTTTGCCCTGTGTCGGGAAATCTCCAAAGCACCCAGAGCCTGTAGGAGTAAAACACAGAGCGATATCTGTGAGTTATGCACCCAGAACATACTACTCACCGTACTGCCATTTGGCAGCCCTTTTATAGGGCGCTGATGACACCCGGATGGTGGCTAATAATCTGCTGCCAACCACGGTGAGTAAAGGCCCCCCCACCCCTCCCGTGTGCACAGTGGAGCTGGCTGAGGTGCTGAACGCGTGTTGTGTTTTCTTCCTCTTGGTCGAGATAGGAGCTGGCAGATGGTAAGAGGCGCTGGCTGTAGGCCTGCCATCATAGTAATCCACCTTAGATCGAGCCATTGGGAAGGGCTTAAGGTTTTAAGTAGAACCCTACAAGTGAATGTTTTTTTTTCTTCTATTTATTTAGGTGGAGTCGAAGTGGAAAACCAGAATTAATTAAGCAATTAACCAAAGAACCCTTGAGAACCTTTGTTGTATGACTAACTTCAGTCAATACAAAATAGGCAATACAATAAGTACAGTCCACATTGATGCCCATTTAATTAATGTACAATGTTTTGGAAATGGTCCTTGATGTGTCAAATCTGAGAAGGAAAAGAACACCTTACAAAATAACCTAGGATAAAGACAGCATATCAAAGATGATATTTTCCCAATAACAGCAAGATTATTGCTTGTGTTCAATCATAACAAAAAATCTTGCATTTCCCAAAATCAGCAAGGTCCATTCCAAGGGTCCGGAGAAGACTGGACTAAGTGAAGCAATCAATAAAATGTGATTTTGGATGAAGTCCATTAACCTTTTACATGCTCCAGAATTCCAAATAACACATTGGTCTTCATATGATCATGATTGGCAATTTAAATAACACTTCTTCCAGGACTGGGCTGTGAAGTGCATCATGAATAGTTAAATCTTTCAGGTCCACATTGACCCTGCACTCTTGGAAACTCATACCAAATTGCTCTGCCTAAAATTTAATTGGAAGAGACCACCAAGACCAGAGGGACTTTACGGCAATTGAGTAAGTGAGGTTGAATGAAGGTGAATCGTTGTGGTTTACAGCGATCGATAAGTTGTGTGTGTGTGTGTGTGTGGGGGGGGGGGGGGGGGGGGTTCGGTCAATGATCTACCATCATAGTCTATTTTTGTTTTGCCTATTACATTATGTAGAATCGCCTGAAGCTCTTATGAAGAATGTTGGCTGGCTCAGTTTTCAGCCATTACTTTTTTGACATGGTGCAAACCATCCTAGATGGAGGTTGGAGTATGGTATAAAGAACGCAGTAGATATGTAGATATTCACTGGTAGCTTGGAAAACAAGCAAATTGGATTGTGTTCTACTTTAGATGTGTTGTTAACGTAAAATGCTAATGGTGAAAGTGAAAACATTTCACATCACTCATTCACTCAATCACACACTCACTAATTCACCACACTCCATACCACTTAGATTGTTCGGGGTTAGGGGAGGCCTAGAACCTATCCCAGGGGACTCGGGGTGCTAGGCAAGCTACCAACCCTGGACAGGTGCCAATGCAAGGCACAAGCATGTACAGACTTAAACACTACAGGAATTGTTTTGGACGGTGGGAGGGAAACAGAGTAGCCAGAGGAAACCCACCAAGCATGAGGAGATCCACCATGCTGCCATGGAAAACATTTCCTCCCTCTCGGTTATCAATCAGAGCAACACTAGGTGATCATGAGAATCTGTGAACTCAGGTATGCAACAGAGGGTAGATAGCATTTTTCTCAGAGTGTGTTAGGATTTCCTGTGAACAACAGTTGTGGTTCATTGGTTTCATACATCTTGAGAACGCATGTGTCAGCCTTCAGCTTTCTATGGAAATTAAAAAAGAGGAAGAGAACATTCTCTACAATGGATATATAGTGCTGCAGAAGAATTGCATGACTTGGCTAAATGAGTACACTTTTTCTGTGTTCAATTACCGCAAGAATTTTAGAGAAGAGAAGCAGCCTACTCAAGATTCTCTTATAATGAAAGTCTAAGGGCAGTTGCAGGCTGGTCAATAAACATTTATGCGAACCGTTTTTCGTCAAAGCTTTCATAGAGGAATCGTTTTGTCAAATGGTCTTTGTATATGAGCTCTAAGACATGAGAGTAGTTTTTGAGGGAGAAGGATGTGGTTATGAATGTAAATCAATTTTTGCCTGATTGCCCACAAAACTTTCACAAAAGTGTAAAAGAACCAAAATGACCATCAAGATTGTAAAGAACAACCTCAGCAGGACT